>JAZHRO010000014.1:85697500-88197500 GCA_037157565.1 Thalassia testudinum | reverse complement strand
AAAGAATGTGATGGGTGTTAATTGGGGTAATGCCTGATTATTTCAATTTTTCTGTGTGCAAAAATTAGGAGGGAAGTGATGCCTAAGCCAATTCAAAGGAGGTTTATGAACAAGGATTTATTGGTCAAGTGCTTTAGGGTTTTAATCAAGAATTTGTGTCTTTTAGGATTCTCCCGTTAAAATTTCAAACAAGGTTTTGAAATTCCATAAATAACAACAATCAAGTTGTAGTTGGTGGAGTTCAATTCCTTTGAGTGTATGTGCGACTAAGAGAGAATAAAATCAAAACCCTAGAATTAAAACCCTAGTTATGCAACTCCTAAATGAACCTTTTTTTATGAAATCATTAAAAGTGGTGATCCAAGCAAAAAAACACCATAGCACATAATGTAAAATCAAACAAGGAATCCAAAAGTAATTTATTTGAGATTTTAGGAAATTATTTAATATTTTTTTCAAATTTTTCTTCTTACTGGTGTCAAGAGTCAGAAATGATAGATTCAAAAGAATTGATTATGCAAAAACCTCAAATGTTGTTAGAAAATTTTGTATGATGTATATAATTTCTTAAGGTTTCCATGAATATAAATTTTACCCAAATATGATGGGAAGAAAAATTACAAAATTCACAGACAGTAAGAAAATTGTAAGAAAACAAGGTCTGACCCCTATTTAGTCCATGAATTTTTTAATTTTTTATATTCAACAAAATTTGTAGAAAATTGGACTCAAGGTTTCTGACTTAAATGGACTTCCCTGGGTGACATTTGGTGAATTCAGGAAGCTCCTAAGTGCTCGACCCTAATTTTTGAACGTCAGGATAGAATTCTAGATTTTCAAAAATCAGACATCAAAAAGGCAAAGGTGGTGGAAAAATGAAGCAAACAAGCAACAAAATAAATTTTAGGGTTCAACCACCCTTAATTTTCCTTTTTCTTTTGATTTTTATGAAAAATTAAAGATTTTTAAAGTGATTTTGATGATGATACAAGAGTTGGCTGGGGGTCTAACCTGAAGTACATGGGAAGACAAGTTCACTTGAAGTTTCCCACTCCAAGCAAATTAGAATCCCGCTCCCACTCCTGATTCCCACCCTGAATCAAAACAAACAAAATTTCTTGAAGACCTGTTGAACAAGCCAGATAGGAGTTTAATGTTTTGTCATCGTAGCACACCTAACTAGCTCAATCAACATATAAAATTTATTACTCAAAATCTAGAAATGAAGTCTGAGGTTGAACACAGGGAGTAAATGTAGAATTCATGTGATAATCTTAATCAAAATATAAATGAGAATAGGAATTAAGCACAATAATGATATTCAATGCATAATAACTAATCAAATCTGATATTCAATGGCAGACATGAGTACCTCAAGAGTATAACATGATAAAAACAAACCTAAGACAAAATAATGGTGATTTAAAACACCAATTATTACTCTAAGCATGTATATACTAATTACTGAAATAATTCTACAGTATCCTCAATTGGAAATGGCATGCAAGCTTAAGTGGCCAAAGTTTCGAATGCCAAATCAAATGTTTGGTCATTCCACCGGACAACTTAAATGTTGCCTTGGTACAATGCTTCCTTCTCTTCTTCAGGCTTTCTTCTTTTTCCTTTCTTCATGGACCTCTTCTTCAGTTTCCTTCTTTTCTCTTCTCTTCTCTTCTTATGCTTTTCTTCCTTTCCCTCTTCTTCTTCTTCTTTCCTTCAGAACACAAGGGATCCAAATCCCTTCAACGACTAAGTGTTGCACAAGGCACAACTATAGAGAGCAAACCCCCCCCGACCCACTCCCTCACAAATTGCTCCTTTTTTCTTTTCCTCTTCTCATCTAATCAGGTCATAATCAAGTATTCAAGGATCCGAGTTAAGCAGTATCGAGTATAGGCCTACGTGCATGGTGACGCTGGAGAGGAGCGAGGCTTAGGTCGGTTAAAGAGGTCATGAGGGGTATGTGGATCTGACCCCCGTGTTCGTGGGTGAGTAGCCTAAGGCACAAATACACTTTATGCATGGTTGCTAGTTTGGAATCCCATGATGTGGGACTATCTTTCCCACATCTTCTTTGCTCATAGCTATAAAAGACACTTCATTCAATTGGTGCAGTAGCTGAGGCCGAGGCTCAAACTTGAGGACCTAGGCGTGTGACTGGAGCAAATCCGCTCGACCTGGAGGGTGCAGCCTAGATCTCTCACGGTCGGATCTTGAAGAAAAAGGTGGAGAAGATGACGCAGTGACAAAGCTCTGGTGGGATACCTGAAACAAACAATACGGCCTCACGGCCACGTTAGAACACTTCAGGAGGATTGCAAGGTGATGTCAAAGGTGATGGTAGCGTCCGTGGGGTGTTTTGTGTGTGGATGAGGGCTGATGGTGACGGAGAAGGTGGTCGGTGATGGGTGTGTATAGGGGGTCGCGTGAGTGGGTGGAATGGCAAATAAAGATGGGGTTTGGTTCATCGAGGGATGATGGAGGTTGTGAGGGTGTTGGCACATTGTTTGGTGGATTATAGAGGTGGGGCAGACTCACTAGAGGTGTAGTCGGAGATGGGGAAGATGACAGGTGAGCGGTGTGTCGAGGGGTTGAATCGAAGGATAAAGAGAGGGAAAGAGAGTAGTGGAGGAGAGGAGTCTAGCTAACCTAATCTAATAGATGAAAGGGGAGAGAGGGCACCAGTAATGGTATGGCCAGCGCCGTGGTAGATGAAGTCACTGGTGGTGAAGAAGCGACGAGGAAGATGAGGAAGGAGGTGTTCGTCGGCATTGCAAGATGCGGAAGAATGAGACGAAGTAGAATCTGCTAGCTATTGTTCGTGACGGCAGACAAGGAAGGTGGACAGAGGAGCTTACCGGTGTTGGTGGAGATGGAGTTCGGGGAGAAGGGTAGAGGGCGAATCCGACCAACAAACCAATCTAAGGAGGACGGTTTGTCCTCAGGGGGTCTGTTATAGGGCTTATAAGGGCATTCCATGCTTTGAAACCCTAGGTTTAAATTGATTCGCATTGGGATTTGGGCACAAATCCGAGCAATTTGCATGGCTCAGATTGAAGGGGATTCTCCCAGGAGTTCTTCCAATTTTGGAAGGGAGTGAGCGTGAAATCAGGGTGAATTCCTTGATTGAAGGTCGGCTCAGGTGTGTTCACATGGTAATGGTGGCAAGGACCTATATGCAAAGAAAATGACAAAGTTAGGGGGCCGTTCGTAAAGATTTCAGAAGCTAGGGTTTTATTTCAGTGAAAAAGAGTCAGATTGGACTAGAATGCAAACTAAGTCAAGATGATCTATGATTAAGACCAAATTTTCATACAAACTTAATTTTGACCCAAGGAAGCTGATGGCAAAGTTGAATTTCAATTTTGACCAAGTTTGACTAGGTAATTTTTGCTGAATCCCAAATTAAGGCAACTTTCTGTCTAAGACTATATTTTTAGGTCAAAATAGGTTTAGATGGTCAAAAAAAGGATACCAAACATTATGGAATTTTTTTCTATGATTTTTAGAAGGTTTAGGGAAATTTTATTCTTACCAGAACCTCAATTAATTAAGTAGGTCTGAAATTAGTGTTTCGGATGTTCATTAATTCTTGAAATGCACGAAAGCCCATCTCTGTGTGTATGAAACCTCTTATTAGACATTTATGACCATTTGACCATCGCTTAATCCCTGGAAAATCCCATAATTACTCTGCATTTATGATCTTCTATTAAAACTGTAGATTTAGCCCTATTTTATTGTATGTCTCTCAGAATGGATATGCAATGAATTATGACTCTCCGGCAGTTATGTAGGAGCTTTTGTCAATTGATTCTGACTAATTAAAGCTAGTTATGGTAGATGATGACACTATCATCATGCCCCTATGCTTAACTTTTGATAGTCCTTTAGCAAAATCTTTTGAAAAGAACTAAAGTTCTAGACTATGCATTGATGTTTAGCTGCCTGATTTGTTCCATTTCCTAGAAATTAGGTCAAAACACTAATAGTAGGCCTAGAGGTACTTAAGTATCAATCAAGAACTAGATCTGACTAGTTTTAGTCTCAGTCTACCATGATGATTTCTAAGGCCCACAAAAACTACCTAGAGGTTCGTTGAAACCAGTGGTTAAAGCACAGGTGCATGAACGTAACAAGTCCAAGTTCTGTTTGGTAGTGCATTTTTTTGTGAGAGTGGTATAGAAGTAGACTTTTCATTTGGCGAGTTTTCTCTCTCTTTACTTTTTAGATTTCCCTAGATCCAGCCTTGAATTGGCCCTAAACACGATCTGTATCAGATTCCTTATCCCGACCATCAATCCTTGAAGGGTCTCTGGCTTTCAATGCTTTTGGATAGCACCACCCATGGCAACCCCTAGAACCCTGGCCTTCGACACTTCGACATAGTGCCACCCTTGGCATTTTGTAGTTAGATTGATGCCCTGGCGATTGACATTTCAGGATAATCCCACCCATGGAACCTAAATCAGCTCAAGGTGCTTACATGCCCCTGGTAGGATTTGTAGATATCCTAGGAGACAAGCACCGAGGAGACGATGTGCTATTGTGCATCTTTGAGGGGAATTTCCCACCTCTTCGCATTGAGAACTCGTCTAATCAACTTGTGTTGTCGAGCTGCTCCTAAGCTAGATCTTTGAGATGATTTTTCAGAATAAAACACTTTTTAGAAATTTTTTCTTTATTAAGCGCACTGAACCAGACTAAGTGTGATTTTGGGTGCTTAGGTTACCAAGTCCCACAAACCAAAGGGTGGGCAACGGGGCCAAATAATCGCTAAGCCTTAGACCTAATACATCAGCCTTGCACTTTCCTCAACCTCTTGAGGATTAATTCGGATCTTAATGAATAATTGAGTGTTTAAACCCTAGAATTGATCCAAGAGGCCTAAGATTAGCTCTCATATTAATCTCTTTGTCTCTTTGTCATTTCAGGACTTAATTTTTTTTCTTTCGATTAAGTATGGAACTTAGGTAATTTTGATGGCCAAGTGCTAATGACTATCATTTTTGTTCTTGAATGTTTCTCCTTTTTGACCTTTAAACTCTCCTCTTTTCCTCCTCAGGAATGATATGCAGTCAATTTTCAAAATTTTCCTCCCCTTTCCATTATTTTGCTCTTTTTAAAAAATTTTTATTTTTTTGGTCTTTTGGATATGTATATTATTTTTTCTGAGAAGCCCTTAGAGGCTTGAATTTTTATGTGTTTGCACTTTAACACCCCCCCAAGCATAGGTTTTTTAATGTCTTCATTATAAACCAGAGGGTATGAAATCATCTTGGTTTATGGGTTAGAACAAGCTGAAAGGGTGGGTGAACAGGTTAGGATGATAGTTATGAACGATTTCAAGCATCGATACGAATATCGAAGGTAGAGTTGGCTATTCTAAAACTAACCTCTAAGTGCAGTAGGTGTGTTGTTCAAAAGGATGATCAAAAGGGTTAATTTTTTGGAATGATGGGTTACCTCTTGTTAAGTGCTAAATTCAATGCCACCAGCCAAGCAGAAGGTGATCAAGGAGGAGTGGTCAAATCAGAGGAGTGTTGTAGAGCAAGCACCTTAATCAACAGCCTGGTTGGTCCAACCAGGTGCTAGTTTAGATCTACAGGCTGATGATGCAGCCCAAACCCAATCAGTTTGGTGGGTTGATGAATGTGAATTAGTAGCTACAGAGCCTACCAGATACCTTGAGGCTCAAAGAGATATGGAAGTAAGAGTCGCGGGCTTGGCTTAGTTGATTTAGCCTGGTCAGAGTAGGGATCCTCAAAAGAAAATGAATCTGAAAAGGATGTAGGAACCTTACTGATCAAATCAAAAAGGGATAGGATGCGATTATTGGTCTGATTGATGTCCGAAACTCGATCAAAGTTTGGAGGAGAATCATATGCAATCGGATCAGAGAGAGGTGAATCAAAGTAAAAGTTGATTCCAATGGTGAGCCAAGGTTGGGAATGGGTTTTGGAAGGCTTTGTATGCGGATCAAGAGGTGTGGCTTCTTTAAGGTCCAAATCATTGACCTCAACGTTGAAATCAAAGAATGGATCGTGGATGCTGAGGTTGTAAATTGGCTCGTAGTTATCAGGAAATAAAGGCTCTCCAAAATTAGAGTAAGATTCGAAATCATCATAGAATTTACGAAGATCATGTTCTGAACTTGATTCTAGATCGAAAGTTCTACCATAGAATGAATCAAGGTGTGTAGAATTAGCAACCTAACTTGAATCTAACCGAATTTCAGATTCTGAGCTTAAAAAGGTGTCCGTCATGGGCTCAGGTTCTTGGTTCCTAGAGTAGACCCAATCAATTCTCAACTCTTCCAACTCCTTGGTTTTTGCATTATAGATTGGCATGACTTTTCAAAAACCAATTCGTATCTCTGAGGCGATTGGAGAGGTGTAATCATCAAATATAGCCCCAGAATTGTAGTCCATATTCAAAATCTGATTCTCATTATATTGGGCCTCATGATTGTCCCAAATAGGCTCGAATCTAGATTCTTGGTTAAGGGTAAGGATTAGATCACTAGACTCTACGCTGGGCTTTATTGGGATGTCAGAATCATTATCGTGAATCACCTTATCAGAATAAGGATCAGAATTTGCATTCTCGAGATGTTCTGACTCAATCTCATCATCACAGGTGTCAGGGAAATCTAGGCTTGATGGACCAGCTTCAAGGCTCTCTAAGGCTGGTTCAAAATCATGAACACCAACAATCGAATCCTCCCAACCCATCTCAAGATCGGGGGCATCAATCTGCACATAATTTGAATCAGATTCCATTTATGTTGGGGGTCCACAACAACCTTGATTCTCAAACCCGAGATTTGGAAAATCATTTTGATCCTCGATGTTGCCCCAAGATTTCATATCAATTTCTGAAGGAATGTATGGGTATCTTTGATCAATGGTTTTCTGTAATGTGTTTATTATGTACCCACGTTTCTCTATGAGACCTTGGTACATCCCCCAAAGTTCTTGGTCTAATGCATGTTGTAGATATTCATAGGCATGTAATTCCTTCAATTCAATGCATTCTAACAAGAGATCATCCCAGGTTGAACCATGTGTTATTTGTGTCAACATTATTTGTACACGGTTCATAATGTGGCTTGTTGTTTTTAGAACATCAACTAAAATCCCGCTAATTGGATTTGAGGTTCTCTCATGTTCTTCATAATATTTAAGGGCATCCTCAATCATTCTATCCTTCATTGACCTTCGAGATTTCCTAATTGGCCTTCCTAAATTGCCAAGTTGCATTTTCAAATCAGGTGGTGGATCAGGATGTAGAATCAAACTCATCTTCAGATTGAAGTAATCAGATCAGATCTGAATTTCCCAAGAAGATCTAATGAGGTCTCTTAGGTTAACAACCTAATGACCTTTCTTGTGTATGTGCTCTATAGAAGGGATGAGGGACTGGATGTGAATTGGACCCAATCAAGGCACCCAAAGATTTTTGGATGACTAAGGTTGTTTTGAGGTGGATGATACCTCTAAATCAGAAATCTGCACACCCAAGAATTACCTAGGCAGCTAGGAAGGGAGAGTACTGCGAAGACCCCAACATGGAGAGCATCCCCATAGGTTATAGGGTTTCCCCCACCCAACCTTCCTTGTAACTACGGTTCTAAGTAGATCAGAATGTATGAATTAAGACCTTAAGTCTACCAATTTTAGCCTAATTTGTGCCTTGGATTTCACTTGATTTAGAAATTGATTTGATTTGTGACTTAATTTGAAGGTTGATTGGTCCACAAAGTAAACCAACTTCACCTGACCTATCCTAAAAGATGAACAATGAAATCTTGGTCGAAACCCAGAAATCACCTTGAATTGACTCTAGGGTTATTAGGTCCACAACTTTTAAGGTTCAAGTGAAATTAGATGTTGATTTTAGGGTTTAAGTGATTAGTTCTTTTCAAGCACGGGTTTGGGTAGCAAAAATGCGAGAGGGTAAATTTCCTTTTATGCAGGCAAAATGTGAGCTAACACTTCAAAACCCTAGAGTAGAAACCCTCATTGGCTCTATTTCAAGTCCAATTAAACCTCAAGGTGTACACCTTGGATTTCAAACAAGAAGGTGAGTAGTCCAAGATGCTTAGAATTAGGCATAAATCCCTAGTTGGCATAGGAAATCTGGTTAGGGATCTCTAAGCAGAATCATCTCAACATCAATCAGATATTGATTTTGATTCGTAAATCAAGAACTTGCCTTTTAAGTGATGATTACTATGAAAATAAGGCAGGTGGTTCCTAAATGACTTGTTTCCTTTTTTATCTTCCCAAGATTAAGAGATTGATTAAGGAAGAAAAGAGATTACCTGCCTCAGGAGTGGCAAATTTGTGCAGACGATTTCCTCATGATGTACCTTGCAAAATCACAAGAAAACAACTAGGCAAGTTAGTGCTCAAACAGAATCAAGTAAAATAAGAATAGCAATGAATTGCGCATTGCACAGCGGCAATGGTGCCAAAATGTTGAATGGGCCAGATAAGAGTTTAATGTTTTGTTGTCATAGCACACTCCTAACTAGCTTAATCAGCAGATAAAATTTACTACTTGAAATCTAGAAATGAAGTCTGAGGTCGAACACAGGGAGTAAATGTGGAATTCACATACTAATCTTAATCAAAATATAAATGAGAAAAGGAAATTAAGCACAATAATGATATGCAATGCATAATAACAACTCAAATCTAATATTCAATGCCAAACATGAGTACTTCAAGAGTTTAACACGACAAATAGAAGCCTAGGACAAAATAATGGTGATTTAAAACACCAATTATTAGTCTAAGCACATATATATCACCTACTAAAATATTGCTTTAGTATTCTTAAATGGAAATGACATGCAAGCTTAAGTGGCCAAAGTTCCAAATGCCAAATCAGACGTTGGTTCATTCCACCAGATGACTTAAACGTTTCCTTGGTACAGTGCTTCCTTCTCTTCTTCAGGCTTTCTTCTTTTTCCTTTCTTCAGAGCCCTCTTCTTCAGCTTCCTTCTCGAGCTTCTCTTTGCTTCTTATGCTTTTCTTCCTTTCCCTCTTCTTCTTCTTTCCTTCAGAACAAATGGGATCCAAATCCCTTTAGCAACTAACTGTCGCACAAGGCACATCGATAGAGAGCAAAACCAACCCTCCACCAGCTCTCTCACAAATTGCTCCTCTTTTCCTTTCCTCTTCTCATATAATCGGGTCGTATCAAGTATTTGGGGATCTAAGTTAAGCAGTATCAGATCGAGGCCTGTGTGTGTGGTGTCGCAGGAAAGGAGTGACGCTTAGGCAGGTTAAGTAGGTCGTGAGGGGTATGGGGACACAACCCTCGTGTTCTTGGGTGAGTAGCTTAAGGAACAAACACACTTTATTCATGGTCGCTGCTTTGGAATCCCATGATGTAGGACTATCTTTCCCACATCTTCTTCACACGTAGCTACAGAAGGCACTTCATTCAATTGGCACAGCAATTGAGGTCGAGTCTCTCAATTGAGGACCTGGGCATGTGACTGGAACAAATTCGCTCGACCTGGAGGGTGTAGCTTGGAGCACTCGTGGCCGAGTCTTGAAGAACAGGGCGGAGAAGACAACTTGGCAGCAGAGTTCCTGTGGGATACCTAAAACAAGCAATACGGCCTTACGGCCACATTAGACCACTTTAGGAGGATCGCAAGGTGATGTAGAAGGTAATAGCAGTGTCCATGGGGTGTTCCATACATGGATGAGGGATGATGGTGATCGAGAAGGTGGTCGGTGATGGGTGTGTTTGGGGGGTTGGGTGAGTGGGTGGAATGGCAAATAAAGATAGGGGTTTGGTTAGTGGAGCTATGGTGGAGGTTGTGAGAGTGTTGGCGAGTTCTTTGGTGGATTGTGGAGGTTGGGCTAACTCGCAAGAGGTGTGGCTGGAGATGGGGAAGATGACGGGTGTGTAGCGTGTCAAGGGGTTGAATTGAGGGATAAAGAGAGGGAAAGAGAGTAGGGGAGAAGAGGAGTCTAACTAACCAATTCTAATGGATGAAAGGGGAGAGAGGGTGTCGATTATGGTATGGCTGGTACCGTGGATGGTGAAGTCGCCGGTGGCGAAGAAGTGGCATGGAAGATGAGGAAGGAGGTGTTTGTCGATGTCGTGAGACACAGATGAATGAGACGAAGAAGAATCTGCTAGCAATTATCCGTGACAACCGACAAGGAAGTTGGATAGAGAAGTGACGTCGTCGAAACATGTTAAGTTAAATATGTCATTATAGCATGGGTTTGCGACATCAATTTTAAATGACGATTTGGATTAGGTGAGTCCAACTGTCGAACACGAGGAGGCATGAAATCAGATTAGTTTGTTGCTTTATGGCACCACAAAAATCTTTGCTTTGTTTGCTTGAAAGAAATAAGAGAGGGAGAGGGAGAGAGGGAGAGAGAGTAGGGTTAAAGACTTGAGATTATAGCATGGTGATTACTTGTGCATGCATGAAACATGATATGATGAAACAAGTGAAAATATATTGCATATGTAAAATCATTTCTCAAGTACAATGCTAGAGGAAAGCTTTCAAACACATAAGCATTGAACTAGGGTAGAGAGGTGCGGAATGGAGAGGCGAGGAAGTCACGGTAGTGGCCAGCTTTGGGTCGTTGATCATTAGATCAACGGTCGGAACTTCCCAAGCTTGTTGTCGGGGCAACGGACGTCGGGTTGTGGTGTCTTTGAGTCCGTTGAACTCCGTTTGTCGATTCAGATCCATCTGTATGGTCAGATTGCTCATCTGGGACCTATTTTAATGCACACTTGCACACATGGTCATTAAACATGAATTACAAGCGATCTTAACACAACATGCATGCCATGCTCTCATGCCCATTATGATACTTCATTAATGCCCATGTACCCTTGAGATTGACTCTAGTTGATAGAGTTATCACTGTTAAATGTAGAGTCCTCATGCCCCCATTCTCATTCCTTGCTAATCCCTATCAAGGTTATCCTAAATGCTATTTTCAGCTAGAATTAAGAATTGATTGCTCAAGCATGGGTTACTTGTCAACAGGAGAAAATTTATATTAAGATCCGAATTCATAGAGACTAAACAGTGCTCGGGAGTCTGCCAAAATGCAAATCGCTCAAGTCCTTGCCTTAAATTTAAGCACACATATATGCATATATATATTTTTCCGTTTCATCTTTTCTAATTTTTTAGGATTTTTGGAGTTTAGAGTGTCTAGGCAACTTTTACAGGTACCCAACCCACCCATAACTCGAAAAAGAACTCTAAGTGCTAAGCATCTTGGTGTGAAAATTGTGGTAGACTCACTTGACGGTAATTAAAACAGACTTTGAGTTTCTACGCCCTTAGGTGACCTGAATGGAGGATGTTCCCTAATGGTGTATCTATCCGACCGGTATCTTTCTCCCTATTATTTTGTGTGGGGTAAACACAAGGGTGTTTCCAGTGTATATCTCCCTGGATTGTTCTACTTCCCCACCTCTTCCTTAAGTGTTTTGGAATTTTCTTGTGCATTTTGAGAGCTGGGATCTAGACAAACGGCTAATGGGCTGTTACCAACAACAACTTGCCAGCCATACTCGTACAGTGATGTGTGGCTTATTTCTTGGTTTGTTTTCTCCCTTTTTTTTTCGTAGGTGGCTTTCATGATCTAAGATTTACCTAATGGCAATAGTAAAAGAGAATGGTCCTGTGGCTGGGTTCTGGACAACCGTCCAATGGGTTGTTTCCCATGACAACTTGCCAGCCATACCACTCTAGAAGGTTCATAAGCTACCGAATTTTTGTTTGAATCACCAAGGAGCGAGTTACTGTAAAATGTGTGCAGATGCTTAGACTAAAAGTCCCCTAGAATCAGAGGGCCAATTGATAAGTCATATACTTATCACCCTACTTTATTGATCAGATTAATATAAATTGAGGTGGCGAGGACTCGAGATCAAATCCATATTTTAGTGGACACCTAGGCTGATTAAGCCCGACGACCTAACGAGTCTAAGTGTTCAGGTCCTTAACATATTATTTTCAACAGTTGACAAGCTTTTCATGTCTAAGTTTTTCTTTTCCTAATTGTTCTTTTATTTTATCACACTATAAAAAATTCAAGCTGATGGTATAGACTCAGAGAATATGAATTTACCACCCCCCCATTCTTAAGTTGGACAATGTCCCCATTGAAGATAAATGTATATAAGGGAGTAAAGAAAGAAATCACCTGTGTTTAGCTACGTGTCCAGTCAGCTAGAATCATTCAGGTTGCCTCCCAGGAAGCATTGAGTTTATTTCCTCCAGCTAGGTGCAGCTCCGGTTTAACCCTCAATGAGGGTTACAACTTCCTTTGGGGGGACCTTGGCAAGAAAGTGTTTTAATCTTTGGCCATTGACTGCAAAGGTTGGCTCAATTTTAGGATCCACAATTTCTACCGCCTCATTTAAGAATGGTCTGTCGACCTGGTAAGGTCCCGTCAACTTAGATCTTAACTTCCCGGGAAAGAGTTTAACTTGCGCAACAAAGAGGCAGACTTGTTGATTTGGCTCAAACGTTTTCCTAGTGATATGTTGGTCATGTACAGCTTTCATCTTCTCCTTGTAAAATCTACTATTCTCATAAGCATCCTGACGAATTTCTTCAAGCTAGAGAGTTGGAGCTTCCATTGAGCTCCGGCCAAATGGGAATCCATGTTGCATTGTTTGATAGCCCAGTATGCCTGGTGCTCTAACTCAATCGGAAGGTGGAAAGCTTTGCCAAATAAAAGTTCGTATGGTGACATGCCAATCGAGGTCTTAAAAGCGGTCCTATATGACCATAGGTCATCATCCAATCGTGTGGACCAATCCTTCTGGTCAAGTTTCATAGCCTTTTGTAGAATATTCTTGATTTGTATGTTTGAGACCTTAGTTTGCCTATTCGTTTGTGGGTGATACGGAGTAGCAATGTGGTGAGTAACCCTGTATTTCTTGAGCAAAGCATAAAACTAGGTATTGATGAAGTGACTCCCACTATCCTTGATCATCGCCTTGGGTATCCCAAATCGGGAAAAGATGTTCTTCTTCAGAAAGTCCATGACGGCCTTATGATAACATTTTCGGGTAGGCACAACTTCAATCCATTTCGAGACATAGTCAACTGAGAGCAGTATATATTCGAAGCTTTTTAATGGTGGGAAGGGACCAAAGAATTCAATGCCCCAAACATCAAATATTCGATGACAAGAATGGGTTGTAGAGGAATCATATCCTTTCTGGTCATGGTCGCTAAAGTTTGGCATCTATCGCAGGTTTTAGCAAAGCTATGTACATCCTTGAATAGTGATGGCCAGCAAAAACAGCCTGCAAAACCTTTGCAGCTGTCTATTTTCTAAAGAAGTGGCCACCACAAGCTTGGTCATGACAAAAGGACAACACACTTTGGACCTCCTCCTCAGGTATACATCTCGTAATGATCTGATCATAACAAAGTCTAAACAACAAAGTGTCATCCTAAAGATACTGTTTGGCCTCAGCCAAGAACTTGTATTGTTGCTGTCTCGACCAGCCGTGAGGAATCTGCCCTACCACTAGGTAATTAACCAAGTTGACATACCAGGGGAGACTTTCAGCTTGCATAGCCAGAATTTGCTCATCGGGAAATGTATCAGTCAAAGGTAGTGAAGGTCCAATGTGTTCTGGGTGAAGTTGGGATAAATGGTCGACCACAACATTCTTGGATCCGGCCTTATCACGTATTTCCAGGTTAAATCCCGATAGGAGTAGGATCCATCTGATTAGCCTGGGTTTAGCATCCTTTTTGGCTAACAAGTGCCGGATTGCCGAGTGGTCAGCACAAATGATGACGTGGGATCCCAACAAGTATGATTTGAACTTTTCTAGTTTGAAAACTGATCGTGTCGATCTTTCGCTTTTAAGTCGTTTGTAGTTTAATGTGGTGGAAAAATCGACTAATCAATTTTTAATAAGAAATAACCACTCGCAGAGGAGCGGGTCGTTTCCACAGGGAGGCAATAACGTATTAAAATTCGCGCCACTTAAAAATGTTTGTTCGGAGTCAATTTGGACAAGAACCAAGCCAAGATTGCCTTTAGATTAAGGTTTAAGCAAGAAATAATGCTGAAATGGCAATTATGATAAACTACAGGATATTTTCCGCAATGCAGACTGAATAGAATATGAATAAAATCTGGCAATGGCAGAAAATGTAAATTTTAATCAATGCTTTACTGTAGCAAAACAGGGGAATTCTTCCCCGTTGTCTTGCGCGACGAGGAGCCGATGGCTGGGCGCGGGAAGCTCGGCGGAGGTCCCTTGGATCAAGGGCTTCGAATCGGTGGTGACGGCGAGTCGCGCGGCGGCCGGAGGTGGCCGGACGAGCTCCGGCGGAGGTGCTGCAGGCGGTTGTGCGTGGGCGCGTGGAAGGTCTGCGGAAGGCGCTGGCGCGCGGAGGCGTGGCTGCGGTGGTCTGCAGGCGGGCGCTGGCGCGCGGAGGCGTGGCTGCGGTGGTAGCTGCAGAGGGGCGCTGGCGCGCGGAGGCGTGGCTGCGGTGGTAGCTGCAGAGGTCGGTTGCTGGCGGTTCTGCAGGTGGCTGTGCGTGGGCGCGCGGAAGGTCTGCGGAGGGCGCTGGCGCGCGGTGGTCTGCAGGCGGGCGTCTGCAGGCGGGCGCTGGCGTGTGCGGTGGAAGCTGCAGAGGGGGCGCTTGCGCGGTGGAAGCTGCAGGCGGGGCGCTTGCGCGGTGGAAGCTGCAGGCGGGGCGCTTGCGCGGTGGAAGCTGCAGGCGGCTGTTGGAGGATGCTGCAGGCTGGTCTGCAGGCGTTGGAGGAGAGCGCGGGCTGATCTGCAGGCGTGCGCAGGTCAGCAGCCAGTGAGCGGTGGAGGGCGCAGAGGTCGGTTGCTGGCGGTTCTGCAGACACAGTGGTGAACGGCGTGGACTGCAGGCGGTTGTGCGTGTTTGAGCTGAAGGTTGACGGACGTGGGTGCGCTGAAGGTTCTGCAGGTGCAGGAAGGGGTCTGCAGGCGACTTCAGGCGTGTGCGGTGAAGTGAGCGGGTAACTTCAGACGTCTGGGAAATTTCCCAGACGTCTTAAGTTACTGAGAGGGTGGCTGATCAGTAGGTTGGTGACGGTGGTCGGCGACGACGGCGAGGGAGTTACACGCTAAGGTGCTCACGGTAATGCGGGCGAGCTCCGGATGGCGGTGTGGCCTGTCACACCACACGCCCACGGTGGTGGAGACTCGCCGCCACGGTAGAGGCCGGCAGTGTGGAGTGGAAGAGAGAGGATCTCTCTGCACAGTGGTGGGTCGGTGGCGGAGGCCTCTGCAGCCGGCAGCTTCCGTGCTCCTTTTATAGTGTCTTGAACAATTTTGAAATCAGCCGCCGACCAGATCCACCACATCCGCTCCCCCTTGAATGGCTTCATCACTGCAGCAGCCGGGCGTTGGAGCGGCAGCCAGCCGTTCTGAAAGAAGACGAATAAAGCAAATATTATTAAAATATTAGGGTTATTTATGTATAGACCCTCAACTTCTATGTTAATAAAAACAATATACCTAATTGGTTATCTAATTAGATGAATGCTATTCTAAGCTAATTCTAAATGCACTTAAGATATGAATGCAATGTATGGATTATGTAATTAGATTAAAACTATGAATTAATCTATTTACATCCTAATTTATACTAAATAAATGTTAGAATTAACCTAATGTGTAGGCACTTAAGTACTTAAATAACCCACAACTATGGGCTAATCAAATACCCCCATGCCTAGTTTTTGCTAGTCCCTAGCAAAATTAAGCGAAACCTAGCACTCTAAGTAGACTAGTCAACTCACTTAGTCTTCCTTCAGAAGCATATTAAGTTTAGGTTCTAAACCCAAGGTTCATAAGTAGTTGCTAAGTTACAGACTAGGTCGGCTAAAGACGAGTTGCCAGCACAAGTTTCCCTGATTTCTGACTCTACCTTAAAGTTTATTGATCCCTGAGATTAAAGCATCCGTGCTTGTGCATTGGTCTGAGTTATTTGAGTTAAAGGAATTTTTTTTTTTTTTTTTTTTTAATATATATACTTTTTTTTTGTTTGATTCTTCTAAGTCTAACCTCAGATCAGCTATCAACACAGTCTGTGTCGGATTCATTGTCCCCATTACCATACCTCAAAGGGTGCCTGGCTTTCGATGCTTCGAGATAGCACCGCCCATAACGACCCCAAGAACTCCTGGCAATCGACACTTCGAGATAGTATCGCCCATGGATTTCTTAAGCGAATTCAGGCCTATGGCAATCGGCACTTCGAGATAGGGCCGCCCATGGTACCTGAGCCGCGCAATGCGCTTACATGCCCCCAGTAGGATGGATATCCTAAGAGACAAGCGCCGAGGAGGTAATATGTTACCATCGCATCCTCAAGGTGAGTATATACTCGACCTCTCCTGCGGCGGGAACTCTTCCAATCAAAATATGTTTTCAAGCCTTTCTTAAGTCAAAACTAAGAGAACCAAATCTCTTTTCAGAAATTAAGTTAATTACCAGACCAAGTGTGAACAATTTGGATGCTTGGGTTACAAGGACCTGTAAACCAAAAGGTAGAATAAGACTCCAGGTACTACCCCACCTTTTAACTCAAACCCTAGCTTCCCTTCCTCAACCTCTTGAAGAATGGTCCGCAACTTAACTCCTACTTAAGTTTTTAAGTCCACAAAGGACCCTAAAGGTCTAAAGCTAGTAGCTTATTTAGCTTCTAAAGTTTGACCCTAGAATTAACTTAGTCTACCCTAGAGTTCTGATTTGCTTAAGACGGCAAGATCTAGCCAGTTAAGCTCAAAACCTATTTTTCTTTTTTTTTTTTTTTTTTTTTTTTTTTTTTTTTTTTTGTATAAATGCATGCTATAAACAAAATGCCTCAGGTCCTCTCCCCCATGCCTGGTTCAAACAATGTCCTCATTGAAAATCAAAAATAGCTAAAGGAAGATATTACCTGAGGCGGAGAATGGTAGGAGCTAAGGCTCATCAAGAGTGACTTCGTCAACAAGATGGCCATCTAAAGTTATGTACGGTTTTAACCGTTGACCGTTGACGATAAAGGGAGTTGCTGAAGAGGAAGGATTTTTGATCTCCACAGCTCCATGGGGGAATACTTTGGTGATTATGTAAGGCCCATCCCAACGAGATTTTAATTTCCCAGGAAAAAGCTTAAGTCTGGAATTGAAAAGCCAGACTTGTTGGTTGGGTTCAAAGGTCTTTCGAAGAATAAACTTGTCATGCAAGACCTTAGTTCTTTCTTTATAAGCTTGAGAGGTGTCATAAGCATCATTCCTCAGCTCCTCAAGCTCACTTAATTCTAGAAATCGTGCCTTACCTGCCTTCTCTAAATCCATGTTAACACTTCGAATAGCCCAAAGTGCTTTATGTTCCAACTCAACAGGTAAATGGCACGCTTTTCCATACACAATCCGAAAGGGAGAAGTACCCAAAGGGGTCTTATAGGCCGTTCGATAAGCCCACAAAGCATCATCGAGCTTTTGGGACCAATCTTTCCTATCAGGTCTAACGGTCTTTTCCAAAATATTTTTTATCTCCCTATTTGATACTTCAACCTGACCACTTGTCTGAGGGTGGTAAGGGGTAGCAACCTTGTGAGTCACTCCCAAACTCTTAATTAACCGATTGAAGTGGTGGTTTCGGAAATGAGGTCCCCCATCACTTATAATAGTCTTGGGGCAGCCGAAACGGGATATGATATTGGCCTTCACAAATTTCAAAACCACAGAGTGGTCATTTGTGCGCGTCGGAATGGCCTCTATCCATTTAGAGACATAATCAACTGCCACCAAGATATATTCAAAACCATGGGACGACGGGAAGGGGCCCATAAAGTCAATTCCCCACACATCAAAAATTTCAACAGATTGAATATGATGTTGAGGCATTTCATTCTTCTTCCCAATCGTTCCAGTCCGTTGACATCTAATACAGGCCTTAACAAAATTATGAGAATCCTTAAATAAGGAAGGCCACCAAAAACCAGACTGGAGAACCTTAAAAGCAGTTTTCTTAGCACCAAAGTGTCCTCCACAATGAAGTGCATGGCAAAATGTCAGCACACTTTGTTGTTCCTCTTCAGGCACACAACGTCTCAAAACTTGGTCTTGTCCAATTCTAAATAATTCTGGCTCTTCCCAATGAAAATATCTTGCTTGAGAAATGAATCTCTTTCTTTTCTGCTTATCCCAAGAGCCAGGAGTTTGTCCAGTGACCAAGTAATTTACAATGTCTGCATACCAAGGTAAAGTTGGTGTTACCGCCATCAGAGTTTCATCGGGGAATGTCTCACGAATGTCTTCAGAAATAGAGTCGTTAAGAGGAAGACGAGACAGGTGGTCAGCCACAACATTTTCTACTCCTTTCTTTTCACGTATTTCCAAGTCAAATTCTTGAAGGAGTAAGATCCACCTAATTAGACGTGGCTTAGAATCTTTCTTAGCAATGAGATGTTTCACTGCTGCATGATCAGTAAAAATAACCACCTTAGACCCAAGTAAATAAGACCTAAACTTCTCTAGAGCAAAAACTACAGCAAGTAATTCTTTTTCAGTGACGGTGTAGTTTTGCTGAGGTTCAGTTAAAGTCTTTCTTGCATAATGCAGCACATGAGGTCTTCCCTCAACCCTTTGTCCAAGGACTGCTCCCACTGCATAATCCGAAGCATCACACATAAGCTCAAAGGGGAGTGCCCAATCAGGAGCTTGGAGAACAGGCGCAGAGATCAAGGCCTCCTTTAGAGTTTGAAAAGCCTCGGCACACTTTGAATCAAAACTGAAGGAAGATTCCTTCGCCAATAAGTCACAAAGTGGCCTAGAAATCTTACTAAAATTTTTAATAAAGCGCCTGTAAAAGCCAGCATGGCCCAGAAAGGATCTAATCTGTTTGACATTCGTAGGCAATGGAAGTTTGGAAATAGAATCAATCTTGGCTTTATCTACTTCCAAACCTTGCTCAGATACAACATGCCCAAGTACAATTCCTTTCTGTACCATGAAGTGACTTTTCTCCCAGCTGAGGACTAAACCAGTCTCCCTACATCGTTTCAACACATTCTCCAGGTGCATGAGACACTGGTCGAAAGACGAGCCATAAATAGAGAAGTCATCCATAAATACTTCGACACACTCGTCAATCATGTCCGAAAAGATAGACATCATACACCGCTGGAAAGTTGCAGGGGCATTACATAATCCAAACGGCATACGCCTGAATGCAAAAGTACCGTAAGGACTCGTGAATGTCGTCTTTTCCTGGTCATCAGGAAAGACTGCCACCTGATTGTACCCAGAATATCCATCGAGAAAGCAATAATACTTATTCCCTGCCAATTTTTCGAGAATTTGATCAATAAAAGGCAAAGGAAAGTGATCCTTCTGGGTAGCGGTGTTCAGCTTGCGGTAATCAATACAGACCCTCCATCCAGTTGAGGGTCTAGTGACAACTTGTTCACCTTGGTCGTTGAGTTCCACAGTAAAGCCTGCCTTCTTTGGCACCACATGAATGGGACTGACCCATTTACTATCAGCAATGGGATATATGATCCCAGCGTCCAACCACTTCAGGATTTCCTTTTTTACAACCTCCCTCATATTAGGGTTCAGACGTCTCTGCATGTCCCTAAAAGGCTTGATGGAATCATCAGTATAAATGTGGTGCATGCAGAGTGTAGAGTCTATACCCTTAATGTCAGCAATGCTCCAAGCAATAGCTTCCTTATGCCTAGACAGGCATTCAATCAAGGCTCCCTCCTGTGCCTCAGACAGCACAGCCGAAATGATAACTGGGAGCGTATCATTGGCACCTAGGAAAACATACTTGAGAGTGTCAGGGAGGGGTTTCAACTCAAGGTTGGGGGCTTGTATGGTTGAGGGTTTCATAATAGATGTCCCCATCTCAGGTAGCAAATCTGCCTTCGGCGGAAATGATGGGGAAAGAGACTCAGCAGAAACTCCTAGCAATTCCTCTAGTTCTAGTATATCCCCTTCACATTCCTCCAAGAGATGGGAATGCTCATTTAGCATGACATGCTGAAGGGGGTCATCACATAACATTGCAGGAGTTGCCTCTTCAATCAGGTCATCTATCACCTCAACTTGAGAACAATCCTCAAGTCCAGCTTGTTTGTAAGCATCAAACACATTAAGCCGGATTTTCCTATTCCCAAAGCCCATTTTCAATGCCCCAGTATTGCAATTAATTGAAGCATGGGAAGTTGCAAGGAAGGGGCGGCCCAAAATGATGGAGGGTTTGGTTGGCTTGTTGGTAGGGTCAGTGTCCAAAACTAAGAAGTCAACGGGAAAAAAGAAATCCTCCACTCTTACGAGGACATCTTCCAAAATTCCCCGTGGTGTCTTAAGTGATCGATCAGCAACTTGAAGGACTACAGGGCTAGGCTTCAGATTGCCTCCCCCAAGTTGTTCATATACATAGCTCGGAAGGATGTTCACCCCCGCACCCAGATCAAGCAGAGCCTCATCAATTTGTAAGTCACCAATAACTACAGAGATATATGGGGCCCCTGGGTCCTTAAGTTTCGGAGGTGTGCCATGTTGAACAATTGAGCTAACAGAATCAGGCAGGACAACTTTAGACTGGACCTGTTTTCTAGATTGCCGCTTTTTCGTGCACAAGTCCTTTAAGAAGCGGGCATAAGACGGAATCTGCCTGATAGCTTCAAGCAAAGGCAGGTTAATCTGCACTTGCTTGAAAGTTTCCATAATCTCATCCGTCTTATCTTTGGCTCCAGATGAGCCAGCAGAAGTCTGCCCAGAGGTGGATAAGCGCTCTGGAAATGGCACTCTCGATCTCTGGGTGGAAGGGTTGTCATGTCGAGTAAGGGGTGGAACGGGGGCAACTTCTTCCGGTGAGGTGATTTCAAGCGGAGGAGATTTGGGCAAATCTTCTTCGGTGGGGGTGAAAGTCGGGGTGGATGTTTTTTTAGGGGGTGAGACTATAGGAGCATCGGGTTTGGAAATTTCTTTCCCACTCCTCAGAATAGTCACCGCCTGAGCATGCTCCCTAAAGACAATCCCTTTTCCTTTAGGATTTTCCTCAGCAGCACTTGGAAACTTCCCAGTCTCCCTCTGTCTAACGGCCTCAACAAGGTGTCCAATTTGTGATTTCATCTCATGTATAGCCTTGTCATGAGATTGGATGATGGCACTTTGACTTTCTTGCATAGTTTTCAATATCGCCTTCAATTCATCCATCTCAGAGGTTTTAGGTTGGTCAAAGGTCTGAGGTTGGTTCATTTGATGGTTTTGAAAGGATTGCGGTTTGTAATTCCCTGAATTTGAGACATTTCCTTGTCTCCATGAAAAGTTTGGGTGGTTCCTCCATCCCTCATTATAAGTGTTGGAGAAAGGATCATTACGAGGTCTTGGACGGAACCCTTGAGCGGCATTCAAATCTGCTTGTACAAGCTCAGGGAATTGGGAGGCTAAGTGGCAATCCACAGTGGCGTGTGTATTGCCTTGACAAATTACACATTCGGAAGCTTGGGATGTGGAGGTGTTAGGTGTGAATGAACTCGGGTTCGACATAAGCCTTTCCATGTTTTGATTCAGTAATTGAATTTGATAAGCTAAATTCTGGGTGTCCCTTGCTTCATTCGCCTCCAACTTTCTTTGCATGAGAGTGGGCTTTCTATCCATGTAGGCAGAATTCAAGTGAATAGAATTCTCACTCAAAGTATCAAATAAGTTCCAAGCTTCATCCTCAGTCTTAGATAGAAAGGTTCCTGCACAGGCACCATCCACAGTTTGCCTATGCGAATCATTAAGTCCGGTGTAGAACCTTTCAACCAGTTGCCATTTAGGCACCTGGTGATGTGGGCAAAGTCTCAGCAAATCGTTAAAGCGCTCCCACGCATCATGGAAAGCTTCCCCATCCTTTTGAGCAAAACTCATGATTTCCCTCCTAAAGTGATTTGTTTTGCTCATGGGGAAGTACTTCTTCAAAAACTCCTTTTTAAGGGCATCCCAAGTATTTAAATTATCAAGGGTGTGATACCAATACTTGGCTTTGTCCTTTAGGGAGAAGGGAAAAAGGGTCCGCATTTGAGCGTCATCAGTAACGCCCTGCAGCTTCACCGTGGAACAGACCTCGGTGAATTCCTCAATATGCCTGTAAGGATCTTCCCTAGTAGTACCATAAAAGGAGGGTAGCAAGGATATGGTACTACTTTTGATCTCATATGGATTATCCCCTCCAGGTCTACGTAGTGCTGGGCCAGCTTGGTTGGTTGGGATGAAATATTCCTTAAGGCTCCTTTGACCGGCCATTTCTACCCTTGGGAGGTCTTTTCTTAGGATTCTTTCTGGTTCAGGATCAAATACAAGTTGTCTCCTAAGAGAACGCCTACCAAGCATGCACTACAAACACAATTCAAACGGACTTGTTTGGTCTTTACAGATTTAGGCTTTTGAATTTAATTCAAATTGTAGGTGACAAAACAAGTTACCCAATCAATTACGCGCCTATTGTCAACCTACGGCTCGCCTAAAAAGACCTAGTTGGAACTTAGGTAATCTTCCCTAAATCTCAAATGGTCAAGTAAATCCAAAGACGGAAGATCGAGGGATGCAAGTAGGCCTAAGCCTTCCTTTGAAGCTGTGCTTTCGCGGTGCTCCTCAACTACCCCCAAAAATCCGTGACAGGGTATCCCTCTCTTTGGATTTACAAAACCTTTGATCTCAAGTTCCGAACACTTCAGAATCCAATGAAAGGAGGGCTCTTGTCCTAGTATTTCCAAACCTAAGGAGTGTCAAGAAGCGTGTCGTGGTGCAAGTGAAATAAGTGTGCATACACCGTAAAAGATTTTAAACTTTGAATCGCACGCCAAGTTTGAAAATGAAATCCTTGGTTTTTAAAATGTCCTTCCTTTAATTAGTCCTTTTTCTAAAAAAATGTGACCACTTGTTAGATTTATTCAGTACAGATTATGTGGTCTTTGCATTAAATCCCAAATGCAATGCGTGATCAAAAATAGGATGCAAAGTAAGAGAATGCGTACCTTGCCTCCAGCGATCTTCGATGCAAAAATGCACGCAATGCAGAAAAGCAAATCTAGAGGCTGCTCATACAGACCTAAATGGTTCGTCCTAGGGCGTGCAGCTTCTAGCAGGCAGCTCGTTTTTTTTCTTTTTCTGTTTTTTTTTAGAACTACTTATGCACAAGCAAATAAAAGAAATAATAAAAAAAAAAACCTAAATCTAAAGAAAAGGGAACAAGCTCCCAAAAATTACCCAACACGGGTCCAAAATAAAATCAGGGAACAAACCCTCAAAATATGCCCCAGAACAAGGGTTTCAAACTAACTGTAATGAAAAAAATTAAGTCTTCAGTCTTAATTCTATTCTAATTAAATTAGCGATTAAATACAGTGGTGTCCGTCGCGTCCTCGTCCTTCTCCTCCTTTCAAAATTGCTTGTCCACTTCTCGTCTGGCAACGTCAAGGGTCGCCTCTCACAGTGGCTGATTCTTGCACAAAATTTCTCGCACAGAAAAGAAAATAATGAATGGTCAAATCTCTGTGCAATTGACAAATAATCAAAATAAAATTAGGCGAAATTATTGTGTCTGTTGCCTCCCCGGCAACGGCGCCATTTGATCGTGTCGATCTTTCGCTTTTAAGTCGTTTGTAGTTTAATGTGGTGGAAAAATCGACTAATCAATTTTTAAAAAGAAATAACCACTCGCAGAGGAGCGGGTCGTTTCCACAGGGAGGCAATAACGTATTAAAATTCGCGCCACTTAAAAATGTTTGTTCGGAGTCAATTTGGACAAGAACCAAGCCAAGATTGCCTTTAGATTAAGGTTTAAGCAAGAAATAATGCTGAAATGGCAATTATGATAAACTACAGGATATTTTCCGCAATGCAGACTGAATAGAATATGAATAAAATCTGGCAATGGCAGAAAATGTAAATTTTAATCAATGCTTTACTGTAGCAAAACAGGGGAATTCTTCCCCGTTGTCTTGCGCGACGAGGAGCCGATGGCTGGGCGCGGGAAGCTCGGCGGAGGTCCCTTGGATCAAGGGCTTCGAATCGGTGGTGACGGCGAGTCGCGCGGCGGCCGGAGGTGGCCGGACGAGCTCCGGCGGAGGTGCTGCAGGCGGTTGTGCGTGGGCGCGTGGAAGGTCTGCGGAAGGCGCTGGCGCGCGGAGGCGTGGCTGCGGTGGTCTGCAGGCGGGCGCTGGCGCGCGGAGGCGTGGCTGCGGTGGTAGCTGCAGAGGGGCGCTGGCGCGCGGAGGCGTGGCTGATGTGGTAGCTGCAGAGGTCGGTTGCTGGCGGTTCTGCAGGTGGCTGTGCGTGGGCGCGCGGAAGGTCTGCGGAGGGCGCTGGCGCGCGGTGGTCTGCAGGCGGGCGTCTGCAGGCGGGCGCTGGCGTGTGCGGTGGAAGCTGCAGAGGGGGCGCTTGCGCGGTGGAAGCTGCAGGCGGGGCGCTTGCGCGGTAGAAGCTGCAGGCGGGGCGCTTGCGCGGTGGAAGCTGCAGGCGGCTGTTGGAGGATGCTGCAGGCTGGTCTGCAGGCGTTGGAGGAGAGCGCGGGCTGATCTGCAGGCGTGCGCAGGTCAGCAGCCAGTGAGCGGTGGAGGGCGCAGAGGTCGGTTGCTGGCGGTTCTGCAGACACAGTGGTGAACGGCGTGGACTGCAGGCGGTTGTGCGTGTTTGAGCTGAAGGTTGACGGACGTGGGTGCGCTGAAGGTTCTGCAGGTGCGGGAAGGGGTCTGCAGGCGACTTCAGGCGTGTGCGGTGAAGTGAGCGGGTAACTTCAGACGTCTGGGAAATTTCCCAGACGTCTTAAGTTACTGAGAGGGTGGCTGATCAGTAGGTTGGTGACGGTGGTCGGCGACGACGGCGAGGGAGTTACACGCTAAGGTGCTCACGGTAATGCGGGCGAGCTCCGGATGGCGGTGTGGCCTGTCACACCACACGCCCACGGTGGTGGAGACTCGCCGCCACGGTAGAGGCCGGCAGTGTGGAGTGGAAGAGAGAGGATCTCTCTGCACAGTGGTGGGTCGGTGGCGGAGGCCTCTGCAGCCGGCAGCTTCCGTGCTCCTTTTATAGTGTCTTGAACAATTTTGAAATCAGCCGCGGACCAGATCCACCACATCCGCTCCCCCTTGAATGGCTTCATCACTGCAGCAGCCGGGCGTTGGAGCGGCAGCCAGCCGTTCTGAAAGAAGACGAATAAAGCAAATATTATTAAAATATTAGGGTTATTTATGTATAGACCCTCAACTTCTATGTTAATAAAAACAATATACCTAATTGGTTATCTAATTAGATGAATGCTATTCTAAGCTAATTCTAAATGCACTTAAGATATGAATGCAATGTATGGATTATGTAATTAGATTAAAACTATGAATTAATCTATTTACATCCTAATTTATACTAAATAAATGTTAGAATTAACCTAATGTGTAGGCACTTAAGTACTTAAATAACCCACAACTATGGGCTAATCAAAAACTATAGTGAGCAGCTCCTTGTCTGTTACAATGTAGTCCCATTGAGTGTCATTTAAGGTTTTGCTTGCGTAGTAGATCACCACGGGTTTCTTTTCCTACCTCTATCCTAGGATGACTCCAACGGCAAAGTCTGATGCATCACATATTATCTCAAAATCCTAGGACTAGTCTGGGGGTTGTAAGAGAGGTGCAGTTGAGACTGTGTCCCTTAAGTAGAGTAAGCTTTGACGCACTCAGGTGCCATGTTAAAGTGGACATTGTTGGCTAGAAGGTTAGTTAAGGGCTTGGAGAGCTTGGAGAAATCTTTTATGAATCTTCTGTAGAAGCCAACATGTCCTAGGAAAGATTTGATCTGCTTAATAGAGCTTAGGGGTATAAGTTTGGAGATTAAGTCAACTTTAGCTCGATCAACTTCTATGCCCCATTGCGAGATGATGTGACCGAGGACAATCCCTTCTTCAACCATAAAATCTATCTTTTCCCAAATTAAAACATGGTTGACCTCGATGCATCACTTCAGGATCTTCTCTAGGTTGTTAAGGCAATGGTCAAATGAGTCTCTAAAGATGGAGAAATCATCCATAAAGACCTCTAATATTTAGCCACCATCTCTGAAATGATGGCCAACATGCAACGCTGAAAAGTAGCACGTGCGTTACATAACCTGAATGGCATACGGTGGAATGCAAACATGCCATATGGGCAGGTGAGCGTGGTCTTTTGTTGGTCCTCGATTGGAATAGCAACCTGTTTATATCCTAAATATCCATCCAAGAAGCAGAAGTATTTCTTCTCTACCAACCGTTTGAGAATCAGGTTAATGAATGGTAGAGGGAAATGATCCTTCTTGGTGGCTGAATTGAGCTCCATGTAGTCAATGCATACCCACCATGTGGTGGTGGTGCGGGTAGGGATGGATTCGCCATGGTCACTTGTGATAATGATGAGCCCGGCCTTCTTTCGTACAACTTGAGTAGGGCTTACCCAGGGGCTATAAGAAATTGGGTAGATAATCCCTATGTCAAGCCATTTGATGATCTCAATTTTAACAACATCCCTCATGGTTGGATTCAGTCACCTTTACATTTGGCGAGAAGGTCAAACCCCATCTCCCACATAGATTTTATGTGTGCAATAGCTAGGGCTAATTCCTCTTAGGTCAGAAATTGTCCACCCAATTGCTGCCCGATATTCAGAAAGAGTTGTAGTCAACCTAAGCTCTTGGTCCTTGGTCAGATGTGCATTGATAATCAATGGGAAGGTGTGATCTGGTCCTAGGAAGACATACTTGAGGTTGCTGGGTAGAGGTTTCAATTCAGGTGCAGGTGGTACAATATTTGATGGGTAAGGGAAAGGGGGGAGTTAAGTGACATCAATCTCCTCAAATGGGGGCTGTTGGTGGAAATCAGCTCAGCAAAGTTCTACAACCTCTAGAGATTGGGATGGGCTGGAGTAGTCTAAAGCTGGTTGAGTTAGATGGTCCTCTAGAGAGCTTGCTATCAGGCATTCCTGAACTAGAGTTTCCACGAGATTGCATTCCTTGACCTAGCCGCAATCAAAAGAATTTGTTGCCTTGAAGATATCCAATTACATCTTCCTATCTGAAAAGGCAATCTCCATATATCCCGTGTTGCAATCGATGTTAGCCTTGGCCATAGCCAGAAAAGGTCTATGTAGGATGATGGGAGTGTTTCGTAACTATTCAAGGGCCTCCATGTCTAGGGCCAAGAAGTCAACAAGGAAGTAGAAGTCCTTAACTTGAATAATTACATCCTCAACTACCCCTTTCGGGGTTTTCACAGATTGGTCGTCCTGTTGGATAGTCACAGGTGTATGCTTTAGCTCTTCAAATCCAAACTGGTGGTAAAGGGTAATCAGGATTAGGTTTATCGAAGAACCTAGATCGAGGAGTGCTCGATCAAAAGTCAAATCCCGAATATTACATGAGTCAAAGGTGCTCTAGGGTCAGTCCTTTCTAGAGGTATGCTACTCAATATCACCGAACTAGCCTGCTTAGATAGCACTACCTTCCTTGGTGCTTGGGTTCTTAGCTTATGCTTGGGTATGCAAACATCCTTTAGAAACTTTACATAAGCAGGGATATGTTTGATTGCATTGAGGAGGGGTATATTGATCTGCACTTGAATATTTCTAACAACTCCTCAATCTCAGCCATGATTCTTTTCTTCTTAGCCTTATCCAAGGCTTTAGGGTATGGGACTTGGATTTGAAATGGGTCAGGTTCTTGATCTTTGGGTTCTTCTCGCCTATCTTCAGAATCCACTATCTTGGGTAGTGTAGTCGCGGGAGGAGTTGGCCATTTGGGATCATGGGTTTGGGTGTCACTTCTCAAGGTAGCTGCATTGGCTGAGGTGTTATGACTAGGGTTATGTCCTTGAGAAGAACAAGAAGCGGCAAACCGAGGGGGTGTCTGTGGGGCTTGTAGAATCACATGGGCTTGCTTTTGATTTTGTTGGAATCCTTGAGGATTGTGGCCTCTGTTC
Source organism: Thalassia testudinum (assembly GCA_037157565.1). NCBI lineage: Eukaryota > Viridiplantae > Streptophyta > Magnoliopsida > Alismatales > Hydrocharitaceae > Thalassia > Thalassia testudinum. The sequence goes on along the minus strand of JAZHRO010000014.1, from coordinate 88,169,486 downwards.
ATGACATTCCTCAGGTTTGGTTGTGACTGAGATGGAAGGGATCCCTGTTGTTGTTATCTAGTAGCTAACTCAATTGTCCCTTCACTAAGGCCATCTCCTCTTGATGTTTTTGATTCATGTCAGCTATCATCTTGATTAGGGTGTCCAATTGGTTTTATTGTGTAGGAGCTGCCCTATTCTGGTTGTAGGGTGGTCTAGTAGGTGGACCTTGCTGATAAGAGGGGGATTTGGCCTGGGTTGGTTCTGCAATTGTCTTGATTCTTGGTTTATCCAGGTAAAATTTGGGTCATTGCACCATTCGGCATTGTAAGTGTTAGAGAAGGGGCCAGGTTTGGAGTAACATTGGATGGAATTGGCATTTGCCACGATTGGCATTACTGAAGGGGAGGGAAAAGAATAGTCAAGGTATGAGGGAGCAGAGGTCCCTCCCAAGAACATAGGCAGGGGTTGTTCTAGATGTGTTTGGTTCATAGACTAAACCAAGTCAACATTGTTAGCTCCCTTTGCTTGGGAGAAGGTTTGCAAGGGTGTCTGGGATTGATTCAAAATCTCATGAATTTTCTTGTCTACCATCTCAACTCGATCCAGCTTCTTTGCTATGATGTCCATTTCAACCGTCCCTGAATTAGTTTGTACTTTCTAAATACCACCACGAGGTTGACTGAATCCGTTGAATTTGGCCATGGAGGCATTATTAAGCGAATTCTCACTCATGGACACAAAGAGTTCGAACGTGCTTTCCTCATCTTTATTTAGAAAATTGCCTCCACATGAGGCATCAACAAAATTCCTAAGGCTGCTATCCAGACCATGGTAGAAGATCTGGGCCAATTGCCACCTTGGAACCTCCTGGTGTGGGCATTTCCTCGGTAATTCATTAAATCTTTCCCACACCTCATGAAATTGTTCCCCACCTTGTAGTGTGAATGTGCTAATGGCTCTTCTGAGGGCATTGGTTTTACCTATGGTGAAAAATTTCTTCAGGAATGCATACCTCAATTCCTCCCTAGTGGAGATGGGTCTCCCTAAGGTTCTAAGCTAGTGAGAAGCTTGTTCTTTTAGGGGGAAAGGGAACATCTTAATTAAAATAATATCTAAGCTGATGTTCCATGGTTTCACAGTATGGGCAATCCGGTCTAGGTCCTCTAGGTGTTGGAAGGGGTGTTCATTTGAGCTCCCATGAAAGTGGCTTTCAATTAAACTAAGGACATTAGGTTTTAGCTCAAAATCATCTCCCCCAATGGGGACCCTAAGATGTGCCTCGATCCAGATAGCAAATGGATTGTAAAAATCACGAAGAGGCATTGGTTGGCCCTCGAGAGGTTGTGGTGGGTTAGGTCAGTTCAGTGGGGGTTGCCCTTGAGGGTTTTGCAATCGGTGTATGGCTTGCATGATGGTTTGGATCTGCTATTGTTGGAGTTGGTGGTTGGCCGAGGTTTGAGCCTGAATGATGGCCATAGCATTGGGTTGTGGTTGGTCCTCAATCTCCTCAATTCTTGGGTCAGCCATTTCCTCAATCCTATCCCTTGAAAAATCAAGTCTCCTCCTGATGTCCCTTTCTAAAACAAAAAACTCACGGTGAAGCAATCGTCTTCCGTGCATACACTAGAGAAGAATAGGGAGGGGTGCGGAGAGAGACAGTTGTAAGAAAAGTGTGTGCACAATCAAGCAAACAAGTCTAGTCCCTATAGTATAGACCTAGGTGACCTAAAAGCCTTGGAAAGAGTAATCAAGTCTGCAAGCACTTAAACCTCCCTTCTCAAAGTTAATCCGGCCAGGTTAGTTACGAGGGGATTGAGGGGAAGCTTCTTCCTTTGGCTTGCACTACTGGTTCCTTTGTACCACACAACCATGGTCGTTTGACACTTCCCTATAGCCTAGACACCAGATTTCACAATGGTAATTAAGGCTAAGCACTTGACAAACCCAATCGCTCTTCCAGGCCCCAGATTAATCCTACCTAGGGCACGTCTACTCCATTTTAATATGGGGCTAGGTTAGTGCTTGTGCTCAAGATATGTGATGAGGCATTGTTGGGGGTTGTGCCTCTTAGTTAATCCAATTGAGCATATGTGTGCACTCAACAAAACATGGTTTTCAATCAAGGTTTTTTAGGATGTGGTGTCTTTTAATGATTTATCCTTGCTTAAGTGATTTTTAGGGTTGAAATTTCTTAATGGATTCAGACAATGTTTAAGTAGGCACACAATGTTTTGCACACAAAGGATGATAGTTGATTTCCTTTTGAGAGAATGATGTGGTCCTAGAAAAACAATCCTAATGTATTCACCCTAGAGTTCATGCAATTCTACCAAGTGAATTGATTTTAGTTGAAGTGGTGCAGCCAAGTACAAAGTACGGATGGCTTCACAAACACCACTTGAAAAGAAAACAATCCAAAAAGATTTTCTTTAAAAACATTAGAGTGTATATATATATTTTTTGTTTGGGTGATGGATTTGAGATGTGCGTCAAGTACTCATTCAACACGCCATTTTTGAATTTATAATTTTTTTTTTGGATTTTTAAGCAAGCAAACAATTAGCTAAACTAGAGATGTAAACACATTTACACTACTTAAAATATCTATTTATGCATGTTCTTAAGCATAGGATTGCATTTCATGATATAAATATTGCATAACATGCATCATCTTCCATTTAGAGTAGTTTGAATAAAATGGAGGTTAACTGTCTCCTTTTATGTGCTTGGACAGGGCAAACATTTTATCAGGGCCTTGGATCAAAGATCCAACCGTATGGATGTGATCAGGGCGACGATTGGAGTTCAACGACTCCAAGATCGCCCTAATCAGGCATCCGTAGCATCAGATAGTGACCCGAGAACCCTAGAAGATTAAGGGCCAGGATGGTGTAAATCTGCACTTCAGATGATAAATCCAACCGCACGAATGAATTTGGATCGACGATCGCAGCCCAACGACACAAAAATCGAGTCAATCCAACATCCGTGGGACCATCTACAACTTTCAGAAGATGGACGGCCCAGATAGCGCCACGTGGCGCCATCTCAGCCGCCTAAACGACCACTTCATCTTGTGAAGGCTCCGTGCCCGATTGCTCTCCGCCGTTCGATCTTAATCCAACGGTTGTGGGCGCTCGCATTTTAAAACGTGCGCTCGACCATCCGCGCCCCATAGCACAACGGTCGAGCACGCTATCGCGAGCGTGGGGCGTGGGTTTGATCCGGGCGAGGCGCTGGAGGGCGCGATCAATTAAGGCGCGTGGAGCATCAGATGAAGATCGAACGGCCGCATGCGCCCGATAGCGTCGACGCGCAATCAGACGCGCGGGGGGCGCTCAGTGCGCGGGTGCGGATGCATCTTAAGCCGTCCGATCTCGCGATCGGACGGCTGAAAAGCACTGGACGTGTGTGGATGTTGAGGAGCGGGTAGCCGAGGAGGCGTGCGTGGGCGCGGAGGCGACGCCCACGTCGGGGCTTTAGTGACGGATTTATCCGTCACTAAAGACCCCTCTTTTATTATTTTGAAGTTGTAATGTCCATTTTTCCCCCACTCCTTGTAACTATAAAAGGAGACCCCCTCCATACGAAATTCTCATCCCTTCTTTCTCCTCTCTACCCCTCCAAAGCTCAAAAGAAGCTTGTCCCACACCCGGGATGCTTCTTGCGAGATAAAGTCCAATTTTTGTTCTTCGGAAGTGGATCCCGCAATGACGATGGCGTGCTGCTCCGTTCCCGTTCTTCTGCTTCGTCCTCCTTCGTCCTGCTTCGTTCTCCTTCATCCAGGCGTCGTCCCGTTCGGCTCGTCCTCCAAGCAATCGTCGAGGAGGATAACTTCTCTCTCCCATTCTTATTTACAGCTTTTCTAGTGTAGAATTTTCCTGCTTTGTAGTGTAATTGATTTTCCGCTTTCTAGTGTAACTTTTATAAACAATTGAAATATTGAATGCATGTTCTCTTTCTCTCTCTCTTTCTCTCTCTCTCTCTCTTAGTTTGATAGCACCATTGTAATTATATCGCCTTACTTATAAAAAATCCTAAAAAAAAATATAATTACGAATATAGATCAACGTAGCCTCCCTGTGTTCGACCTGGAATTCTTTTCGGTATAAATTTTATTTGTTAAACATGAATTCTTCACTTTCGAACTACAACGACAGGTTTTCCGAAACCAAACACGTAAGCGTAGCGATTCGCGAAAAAATACCTTTCAACATTTTGGCGCCGTTGCCGAGGAGGCAACGATTTTCGATCTTTTCTTCGCATTTCTTGCACTTTATTTGTTTTCTAACTAGCTTTCTCTTGTGTCTATTATTTTGCAGAGACCTCCATCAAGGAATCAACAAGCGGCAGACTGGAGTAAAGTGCAGTTAAAGACAACTGTAAGTGCTCCCCCATTCTTTCCCCCTCCATAGATTTCATTTGCCACATTAAATCCAAATCCCAATTAACCTAGGTGTTTTGAATAAATCCTAGGAATAGTTTGGTTGTTTGGATTTCCACTCACATTCATTCCACCCTCATTCATAAAAAAAAAAAAAATAGCAAAAAGATAATCTTGTGGGGTAATTTTCAACAAACACACAACACACACCCACATTCAAGGCACTTGATCAACTTGATTTGTTTTCTACTCAACCGGGTTCTGATCAGTGGAATGGATACACACAAAGCAACATATAACAGAGTAGAAATTATTCTAGGTTAACCATTTTTGAGTGCCTAACTTAGTGGTGCATTTCAGGCCAATTGTTTGAGTTGATTAGGCCGCACCACTTCAAATAAAATAAACTCATCACGTAGCTGCCAATTAGGTTCAACTCTTAGGGATTTACCAGGCACTCCACATTATTTTTAAACTTTAAAGGAAAACATCTTCACCTGTGCTTGCAAAACCTGGTGTGCTAATGAATCCTGTTTGAAAATACTTAAAGTTGAATCTTAAAAGCTACTAAGCAAGATTTGAACCTTAAAATTCACCACAGCAAAAATAATCTTGCTTGAAAATCACTGGTTGTGCACGCACACACAAATCAATCAATCATTAAGGGCACAACCCATTTAAAGGGCCCATCACATTCCAAAGCACATTCAAACCTAGCCTTAAATAAAACAGAGTAGACGTTGGCCTTAAGGATTGAACTCGCTCTTTAGAACTCAGAACGAGATTATTTTCGACTAGTCTGTTTCTACTGTTCAATCTGATGTCTAGCTAGGGGAGTAGAGTCAAACGATCGCAGCTGGTGGGTACACTAGGAACCAGAGGTGCAAGCCGAAGGAAGAACCTTCTCCCTAGTCCCTCCTTCTAACTGGTTGGATTGAACAGACAGAAGTAGATTAAATAGTTCCTTTATCTCAAGACGGGTTTTGGGAGTTTGTAGGTCTGTAGGCTAACCTATTTAAGGACAGGTTTGATTGTTTGTATTGCAGGGTACCTTTCTTCCTCCTGTGTCTCATGAATCCTTCCACATATTTCACGCATTCCAGCTCTTTCCCTCCTGTTGTGAATTATCCTCAACATGACGATTATCCCAACTCATATTGTAATCAACCATCAGTCAGTTGGGATAATTCGGATTGCGGATACAATTCTGGACCCCCGTGTTTAGGGTCTAACCCAGAACACTTTGATTCTGATTTCTATCCTTCTCAGAGTTACATCGATTATAGATCGTCTTCCTTTCATGCACAACCTAATACGATCTACAATCAAGAAGGATACACCGATCCTTACCCATCCTCTGATTTCACTACCTTTAGGTCATCACCATCTTTTCAACAATCTGAAATGACCTATTATCAGGAAGGGTATAATGAATCTCAATTCGTTAATTCATCTGCATTGATGTCAACCCGCCCAACCCTGAACCAACTCATTTGGTTCAGGTTAATCAGGTTCAAGATAAGGTTCTGGCTAACTTGAGGAATATCATTCAATCTTTAGAAGTTTAGCCAATACCTTGCATTGAGAGATTGGAGCCCCTGATTGAAATGATTGATGATTTAAACAAGTCTTTGTTGGATTGGCTCCAGGATGTTAAGGATAAGAACCTGGGTGAGTTTCTACTTGGGAAATTAGTGAAATTGAGGATGAGATTCGTGGTTGCTTTGATTCAATCTTGGAATAATTCCCAGGATGAGCCCTCTTCAGGAAAGCCAACAACAGAACCTGCTCAGGCACCTATTGGGGGGGACACGTGTTACGAGGCTGACCAGATTGAATTAAAACAACCAATTAAGGATGATCTGATTTCTTCACCTGAGATCCCTAAGCCGGGTTACGAGGAAACGTATGTCTCTGGGGAACACAAAGTGACTACTGATTTTGGGACATACATTGATACGTATCCTGAAGGTGAAGATTCAAGTTGCGAAGTCTCACACGAGTTTTCTGAACACGATTTCTGTGAGACGATTGGGCCTGAGGAATCTGATAGATCATTTGATAGCCCAATAACTGAGGACACTGATCTTATTAGGGCACACATTACGGATCCAGAATAGTATTTTCTGGAGGAATCAATTCAATGCCCTGATTATCAGTTACACCCTGTTGAGCTTATTGATGATTCTAATTCTGAGATAATTAGACCCAAGTCAATTTTGATTCTGCCACATCATTTATACTTGGAGATTTCAGACGGGGTGATGAATATACTAGAGGTCCAGGAATTTGATTTGCTAAATGAGGAGGATAGGTGCTGGGAAGTTTTGATTTGGGAAGTTAATTCTGGAGGAAATGGAAGATTGAGTCGAAGGGTTCCTTTTAAGCTTAAACCATCAAATCAGAACCCTTATGACATTTGTTTCGAGGATGTTCAACTCAAGCACACATTCAATGATTATCCTTTTGAGCTTCAATTCTCTGTAACCCGACTTTTTGGTCTTGGGTTGCATCCTCATAAATCGCAGGCCCAGCCCCGCTTACGTTCTGATTTTAGGTTTTGGGTAATTTTTATCCAGAACCTAAGATACTCTCGATTATGGTGTGTGGGTCTGCAGCACAATCTGGTCCACATCTGTGGACCTCTGTTGACAGGTCGGAGGATTCTTCTATTTATTTTAATTCTGACCTGTACTTGTGAATTCTTTATTTCTTTTCTTTGTATAGTGTGCCTAGCTGAAGGCACTAAACTCAGCACATATACAGTTCTTTTTAATTTTTCATCTCGGAGAGGACCTGACATTCATGCAATTCAGGTGCTTTCTTCGCTTTTCCACTCTGTTTTATGTCTTTTTAATACAATGACGACATTGCATTAGATAGGCATGGGGGGGTGGATATTTATCTCTGAATTCATTCGTCAGCTCCGTAGATTTGTTTTATTTTGATTAAAAAAAAAAAATCGAAACTAGGAAAGAGAATTTGGGTTTAAGAAAATTTTCAATCTTAGGAAAAACTACATTAAGATCTGAACACAAAGACCCTTCAGGTCTTTGAACTTAATCAGCCCATGTATCCACTAAAATGTGGATTTGTTTTTCGAGTTCTCGCCAACTTGAATTTTATTTTAATTGGAGTAAATAAGTTTGGGTGATAAGTACACGACTTATCAACCCACCCTCTGATTTGAGGGAATTTTGAGTCTTAAGCATCTACACACTTTCTTTGCACTGACTCGTTGTTCGGCGATTTTAACGGAAATTGGGTAGCTAATGAACCTTCTAGGGTGATATGGCTGACAAGTTATCGTGGGTAACAACCCATAGGTAAGTTGTCTAGAGCCCAGTCATTGGACCTTTCTCTTTTTCCTACCCTTAGGTAAATCTTAGACCAGGGATGCCACCTATTTCAAAAATAAAAAAAAAAAAGAAAAATCAAAAAGAAAAGGAGAAAAGAACAAAAAGAAATAAGCCACACTTCACCGCACGAGTATGGCTGGCAAGTTGTCGGTGGTAACAGCTCATCGACAGGTTGTCCAGAACCTATCTCAGAAAATGCACTAAAAATTCCCAAAACACATAGGAAGAAGCAGCGAAGTAGAATAAATCAGGGAGATATACACTGGATTCACCCTTGTGTTGACCCCGTAAAAAAAGAAAAATAAATAAAAGTAGGGAGAAAGCTACCGTTTGTAAGGATACACCTTTAGGCAGAAGTCTTTTTGAGGTCACCTAGAGGCGTAGAAATCCGAAGTCCGTTTTAATTGCCGGTCAACGAGTCTATCACAATCACAATAAGATGCTTAAAACTTAGGGTTCTCATCAAATCTTGGGTGAGTTGAATGGCCGTAGAAAGCCACTCTTAAACCCTAAAATTTGAAAATCCAAAAAAATTAGAAAAGAGAAAAAGAGAAAAAGAAATTTTTTCCTTTAATAAGGCGAGGGTTTGAAGCGGTCTGCATTTTGGCTGATACCCGGGCACTGTTGTGTCTCTGAAAGTTCAGTTCCTAAGTAGATAATTTCTTAATGATTGAAAAATAACTTAAGTCCAAGTAATCTAACCTAATTTTTTTATAAATAGCATATAGTTTTTGCTAGGGACTAGCAAAAGATAGGCATGGGGGCATGATGTAAACACATTTACACTACTTAAAATGTCTATTTATGCATGTTCTTAAGCATAGGATTGCATTTCATGATATAAATGTTGCATAACATGCATCATCCTTCATTTAGAGAAGTTTGAATAAAATGGAGGTTAATTGTCTCCTTTTATGTGCTTGGACAGGGCAAACATTTTATCGGGGCCTCGGATCAAAGATCCAACCGTATGGATGTGATCAGGGCAACGATTGGAGTTCAACGACTCCAAGCTAGCCCTAATTAGGCATCCATAGCATCAGATAGTGACCCGGGAATCCTAGAAGATCAAGGGCTAGGATGGTGTAAATTCGCACTTCAGATGATAAATCCGACCACACGGATGAATTTGGATCGATGATCGTAGCCTAACAACACAAAAATTGAGTCAATCCGACATCCGTGGCACCATCTACAACTTCCAATAGATGGACGGCCAAGATAGTGCCACGTGGTGCCATCTCAGTCGCCCAAACGATCGCCTCATCTTGTGAAGGCTTCGCGCCCGATCGCTCTCCACCGTTGGATCTTAATTGAACGGCTGTGGGCGCTTGCATTTTACAACGTGCGCTCGACCATCCGCGCCCCATAGCGCAGCGGTCGAGCGCGCTATCGCGAGCGCGGGGCGCAGGTTTGATCCGCGGCAAGGCACTGGAGGGCACGATCAATTGAGGTACGTGGAGCGTCAGATGAAGATCGGACAGCCACGTGCACCCGATAGCGTCGACGCGCGATTGGATGCGCAATCGGACGCGCAATCAGACGCGCGGCAGGCGCTCAGCGCGGGCACGGATGCATCTTAAGCTGTCCGATCTCGCGATCGGACGACTGAAAAGCGCTGGACGTGCGTGGACGTTGAGGAGCGGGTAGCCGAGGAGGCGCACGTGGGCGCGGAGGCGATGCCCACGTCGGGGCTTTAGTGACGGATTTATCCATCACTAAAGACCCCTCATTTATTATTTTGAAGTTGTAATGTCCATTTTGCCCCCACTCCTTGCAACTATAAAAGGAGACCCCTCCATACAAAATTCGCATCCCTTCTTTCTCCTCTCTACCCCTCCAAAGCTCAAAAGAAGCTTGTCTCACACCCAGGATGCTTCTTGCGAGATAAAGTCCAATTTTCATTCCCCTTCGGAAGTGGATCCTGCAACGACGACGGCGTGCTGCTCCGTTCCTGTTCTTCTGCTTCGTCCTCCTTCATCTTGCTTCGTTCTCCTTCATCCAGGCATCATCCCGTCTGGCTCGTCCTCCAAGCAATCGTCTAGGAGGATAACTTCTCTCTCCCATTCTTATTTACAACTTTTCTAGTGTAGAATTTTCCAGCTTTGTAGTGTAATTGATTTTCCGCTTTCTAGTGTAACTTTTATAAACAATTGAAATATTGAATGCATGTTCTCTTTCTCTCTCTCTCTCTTATTTTGATAGCGCCATTGTAATTATATCACCTTACTTATAAAGAATCCTAAAAAAAAATATAATTGCGAATATAGATCAACGTAGCCTCCCTGTGTTCGACCTGGAATTCTTTTCGGTATAAATTTTATTTGTTGAACACGAATTCTTCACTTTCTAACTACAACGACAGGTTTTCCGAAACCAAACACGTAAGCGTAGCGATTCGCGGAATACCGTTCAACACCTAGGGTTTATGCACAAGCCTAAATGAAATTTTTTTTTTTAGACAATGGAGTGATGAGACTATTCTAGGTCAAATGATACTCACAAAAGTTCTTTACCACTCTTTGCTCTGACTCTATCAATGTTGATCGCTCTCCTCTTGTTGCCGACGCGCTGAATTCCTATGGACAAAGAATGATAGAGAAAGGAGGGTTAGAAATGTGAATACCAATGGAAGGATAAAAGTGACAAAAAGATCCGTTGCCTCCCTGGCAACGGTGCCAAAATCTAACGTCATTGAAACATGGTAAGTGAAATATGCCGTTATAGCATGCATTTGTGACATCAATTTTAAGTGAAGATTTGGATTAAGTGAGTCCAAGTGTCAAACACGAGGAGGCGTGAAATCGGATTAATTTGTCACTTTAGGGTGCCACAAAACCCTTTACTTTGTTTGCTTTCGAGAAAACGAGAGAGAGAGAGTAGGGTTAGAGACTTGAGATTATAGCATGCTGATTACTTGTGCATGCATGAAACATGATATGATGAAACAAATGGAAATATGTTGCATATGTGAAATCGTTTCACAAGTACAATGCTAGAGGAAAGCTTTAAAACACATAAGCATTAAACTAGGGTAGAGAGGTGTGGAATGGAGAGGCGAGGCAGTCACGACGGTGGATGGGCTTCCGTCGACACCTTTGAAACTCTAGGAGAGTGTGAAAGGCATGCTAGGTAGAGCTAAGTAGAAGCTAGGAAGGGATGATGTTAAATGGAGTAGGTGTGGGCGTTTTTATAGAGAAGGTGGGGTTTCTAAATTAGGTAGGGGTTTTAACGATGCCCAGGACATCCCTAAACGCATTCAAAAAGTGTCGGTGAAGGCCTCCTCCCGCCGGTCCATCAACGTGTGCGTGCTTCTTCCCTCGCACGATTTATGTGCACGTAATGTAGGCAGTCCAATTTTTGATTGGACAGTTGAGATCATCCCTCCACACTGGCTTGGATATGTCTCGCACACTTTGGGCATGCGTTATCTTGCGCATGTGCATGTGGCATACGAGATCGCGCCACGTGCCACAGCTTGAGCCACTCGATTGATGATCAATGGTCAAATTTTGAGCCTCGCACTTCTGCTGCTGATTTGATCCTTGCCAAGGCTCAAACATGTGCTCGCCACTCGCACGTGCAGGCATGGACCAACGCACTATGCACATTACTTTGTCGCGACGAGGAATTTTTTGACGTGTCTCCTTAACCGTTGGATGAGAGATGTGTGGCTGAGATCATGCGATGAAGTTGTGCTGGAGAGAGAGAGATGGCTGCAAGCTTATAGATGTGCAACCCCTGGCCGTCTTTGGGCCGTTGATCTGATAACTTCCCAAGCTTATTGTGGGGGCCACAAAGGTTAGATTGAGGTGATTTTGAGTCCGTTGTACTTCGTTCGTTGATCTGGAACCATCCGTATGGTTCGATTGCTCATCTGGGACCTATTTTAATACTCACTTGCACACATGGTCATTAAACATGAATTACAAGCAATCTTAGCACAACATGCATGCCATGCTCTCAAGCCTATTGTGATATGTCATTAATTCCCATGTACCCTTGAGATTGACTCTAGTTGATAGAATTATCACCATTAGATGTAGAGTCATTAAGGAGCTCACCAAAGTTGGAGGAGATGGAGGTAAGGGAGAAGGGAAGAGGGGGATTCCGACCTCCGAACTAAGCTAAGGAGGATGATTTATCCTTAGAGGGCATAAAAGGGCATTCCAATCTTGGAAACCAAGGTTGGATGTTCATAAGCTTCATGAAGTAAGAAACTTTAGGTTTAAGTTGATTTGCATTAGGATTTGGGCGCAAAACTGAGCCCAATGCGTGGTTCAGATTGAAGGGGATTCTCTCAAGAGTTCTCCTTCCAATTTTGGTAGGGATTGAGCATGAAATCATGGAGAACTCCTTGATTGAAGGTTGTTTGTAGGTGTGTTCACATGGTAATGGTGGAAGGTACCTAGACGGGAAGAAGATGACAAAATTTGGGGGCTGTTTGCAAGGATTTCAAAAGCTAAGGGTTTATTTGAGAGAAAAAGAGTCAGACTGGACTTGAAAGCAAACTAGGTCAAGATGATCTCTGATTGTGTCCAAATTTTGGTACAAACCTAATTTTGACACAAGTAACCTGATGGTGAAGTCAGATTATGGTTTTGACCATGTTTGACTTGGTAATTTACATAAAAACCCAAATTAGGGCAAGATCCTGTCTGAGACTCTATTTGTAGGTCAAAATAGGTTCAGATGGTCAAATCAAGGACACCAAACCTTATAGAATATTTTTATATGATTTTGGGAACATTTAGGCGAATTTTATCCTGGCCAGAACCTCAATAAATCAAGCAGGTATGAAATTAGGATTTCGGATGTCTATTAATTGTTGAAATACGTGAAAATTCATTTCTGTGTGCATGAACCCTCTTATTAGACATTTATCACCATTTGACCTTCGTTTAACCTCTGGAATACCCCATGATTACTATGCATTTATGAACTTCTATTAAAACTACAGATTTAACCCTATTTTAATGTATGTCTCTCAGAATGGATATGCAATGAATTATAACTCTTTGGTGGTTATGTAGGAGCATTTGTCAATTGATTCTGACTAATTAAGGATAGTTATAGCAGATGATGATGTTATCATCAAGACCTAAAAAAGTAAGAGAGAGATTAAATGTGTGACTAAGCCGTGCCTCCCTAGCAATGGCACCAAAAAATGATGCAAGATTTGCACGATTTTATAAATGGAGGTTTTAATGTTGTTGCAACTCGCAAAATCTAACAGCTTCTATATTTATATTCTTAGATAGTGGTGGTATCTAGGGTCATCCAACTAGTCCAATTTGTTATTCAAATAAGTGATTCCTTCTTTTTTTTCTCTCAAATCAACACTTCTCTTTTTGTATTTTCATTTTTGTAAATTTTTATGTTTGGAAATAAGTAGGATACGAATGCGAAGGTAGAACAATGATAAAGAAACTTGCCTAACAATTAGAACCTAAGTGACAAAAGAAGTCTTATCTTCTAAGCTCACCCTTGATAGGTGATAAATATTCATTTATTCATGATAAAATGCTTACTTATGTTAATTCCTAAGCTTAACATTGCATTTACTATTTTGAATAATGCATAACATTCAACATATTTCATTTACGATAATTTGTATAAATTGTATAGTAATTTGTATATTATTCTGGCTAGGAGACAGGGAGATATATTTTGAAGATTTAAATGAAAAATCTAACCGTACGAATGGATTTGGATCGACGATCGCAGCCCAACGACATCAAAATCGATCTAATCTGATACCCGTAGCAGTTTCAAGAAGCATTTGAAGATGGACAGTCAGATGATGCCACGTGGCATCATCTAAACCACCCAAGGCCAGCCACAAGCTGTCCTCATCATCCATGGCCCTACATCCCAGCTGTTGGATCATCATCCAATGGCTAGGAAGCACTCACACCTTGGAGGACATGGTGTCCACGTGACAAAGTGGGACTTTCGGTGTAATGGCGGAAGTGTGCACTCCCAAAGGAGGGGCACGGGTTCGAGCCCCGCCACCCCCCCCAATCTCTCAATTGAAGTGGCAGCAGCAACGCGCATAAAGCACGCGTGGTGCACATGCGTGGCGCAAGGCAGCGGCAGCAGGGTGCGCTTGCTAGCACGCACATTGAAGGCAGCGGGAGTAAGGGTAGGGGTTACGGCGACGCTTTGAGTGTTGTTGTTGACCCACGGATAATTTTTGGCCTTCTCCCTCCATTATAAAAGGGCCTACCACCATCCACTTTTGCCTATCTTCCACCCAAGAGCTCCCACCGCCTTCTAGAGCTAAGAGCACATCCTTGGAGTTGCGAGCCATCAACAAAAGCCTTCCCATAGCCGTGGATGCCTCGCCTCCCTCCTCAGTTAGCTTTTAGTCTATTATTTGTGTTTCATAAGCTTTCATCTATCATTGTAGTTGTAAAGCAGATTCACTCATTGCAGGAAATGCGTGTAGAGGCAACGAGAGGGGAACGAATTAGGTTGGGATGAAGGAAGAGCAAGACGGAGACCGCCATCAATCCGATGGTTCGATCTTGTCTTCCCATGATCTAAAGGCAACTTGTTATCCTAGGACATAAAAAAAAATGGTGGTGTTATAAAAGAAAACCTCTCCTTTGTTTATCGAAGAAAACACTAGCATTAAGTCTTCAACCCGTTAACTCCGCAAAATCATTTTCTGGTTTCAGGATGTGGACATGAGTAAAGGACCTTTAGCACCTCTAAAAAATTTTGAGAAAAATCTCAAAGATGCTTCTCTCAATAGACAAACTCCACCTTATATTTCATAGCTAAAATCTTTGTGGTTTGGCCGTGAGAAATTTGCTACTAGAAGTGCACAAGGTTGTCATGAGTTCTGGAGATCTATAAATTGTTCTTGCTGTTGCAAACTCCACGTAGCTAGGATTTGTGAGAGATTTATATTTCTGGAAAGATCTTCAAATTCTCTTCAGTTCATATGAGGACTACTTTGGCGTCTGAAATTTATTAGTGCTTGTCCTAATCAAGATATTAAACTTGCGCAGCATTCTAGAAGTTCTGGACAAATTGCCCCACTCTTGAAAAAACCTGAATTTGGGTGGTCTATTGTCTGCAAAAAAAATTGAAATTAATTTTGTTGAAAATTACATTTGATTTTGGTCAGGATAGGGTCATTGCTTGTTTTTATTTGATTGTTCTTGACAAAATCTTAAAAAGAGATTCATTGAGTAGAAGATACACAACCTAGGATCTTCCACACTAGGATGTTTTAAACTTTATAGTTGTTGAATGCACTGAATCGGTGTTTTAAAAGTATTGTGTTGTACTATAGCCTATAAATTGTATAGAACACTTAAAATTTATAACTTAGAAAAGTTCAAGGTCGAACGCAGGGAGCAAGTGTGGCAATTAATCTCAAGATTACAATTTAAGCACAAGATAAAAATATTTAATGAGAAATTCAATTGGACGATGGAGCTTTCAATCAGACAGTGTAAAGTCTTCTTTGCTATAGTACGTAGGCACTGTTCTCTTCTTCTCAATTGGCTTCTTCTTCTTCTTTTGTTTTTTCTTCTTTGCTCAAGGGAAGGCATAGCAAAGAGGCACAGTTGCCTCGTAGAGACTAAGTGTTGAGAGGGACTCACTGAAGCAAAAACTCCCCACATCCTCCTTTATTTGTCCTCTTTCTCTCAAACCCGAGGCTAACCGGATCTATACTCAGGCAATCAGGCAGGTATTCGAGTCAAGAACAGGGTCCAGTGTCACCAACATGAGGAAGTGACTGAGGAGTGAGAGGCTCGTGACAAGGGACCTGACCCCTCGTGTGCTTGGGCAACCGGGTCGGGTCACCAATTCTCTTTATGCATAGATGAGAGGTTCAACACTACCGATGTGGGACTAATCCCACAACTTCTTCACTTGTTATTGCTATGACGGGATCTCGCTCAATTCATGCTCGAGGGCAGTCAAACACGCCAATTGACTGGGCGAAGATGTTTGTGCTTTGATTCTGTGTCGCCTGAGGCTTGTACTTGGAACTAAAGTCTCAAGAACATAGCTAGAGATTGCTCGAAGCTGCTTCAATAATGGCGATGAAGGTCCTGAACCAGAAATCCAAAGAATGGTATTTTGACCCTATTAAGCCAGCTCCGTAGTGTCCTCATACAACGACAAACTTGACGGTGGCTGTGCGGTGGTTTTGGCGGGGTGAGGAGGTCGTACAACCTTGAAATGTGGGTGTGGTCATCGTGGAGTTCGGCAGATGGTAGGAGTGAGCAATAGGCCTAGCTAGGTTAGGGTTTTTGCTCATGTGGGTGAGGTAGAGGACGTAGTCTTGTCAGTGAAGTGTTTGGAGCAATGGAGTGAGCGGAGAGCTTAGTCGGAGGAGTGGCCGGAGCAGAGGAAGATGAAGTTGCGGAAGGTATAGGAGAGGTCAAAATTCAATTGTGGTAGTACGGTGATGAAGAGTAGATGCTAGGGAATTGATGAAGCTAGCTAATGGACAAATGGGAGTAGAGATGGCGCCAGTTCTGGTATGGCTGACACTAGAGGAGATGAAAAATTTGATGTGGTAGACGACTATGATGACGAGGTTAGGAAGCATCACATGGGTATATTCAGATGCGGAAGATGATAGTGAAGAAGAACCGGCCACCTGTGTTATGTGGCGGCCGGCGAAGGAACTGGGGATAGGAGTTTGCTGGAGCAAGCTCGGAGTAAGCCAAAGGTAGAGGAAGGAAGAGGATTTTTGGCTTAAAGACTAGTTGAGGATGAGGGGAATGCCAAGGAGGTCTTTTATAGGCTAGAGGGTGAGCTTCGAAGCTTGGAATCCAAGCTTTGAAGGTTCGCAAATCACAGACTAGGTTTAGGATTTCCAAGAGTTAGCATGAACTCTTGGACAAGATTTAGAAGGCAAGACCTGCCTTAGATTGAAGAGCAACTACTCAAGAATCTTCCTTCCAAATTTGGAAGGGTTTCAGAGTGGAATCAGGGAGAATCTCTTGATTGAAGGTGGGTGGTTCATGGGTTCACACAGTAATGGTGGTAGGGGCATTTTTGTGAAGAAGATGAACAAGTTAGGGGTTTTTTTTAATAATTTCAAAAGCTGAGCAGTTATTTGAGGGAATAAGAGTTAGACTTGAACTAAAATGCAAATTAGGTCGAAATATTCTCAGATTGGGCCCAAATTTTCATACTAACCTAATTTGGACCTAAGGAATCCAATGGTGAAGTTGGATTTTGGCTTTCACCTAATTTTACTAGGTAATTTATGCAAAAATCCAAATTAGGGCAATAGTCCATTTGACACTCTATTTTAGGTTAAAATGGGTTCAGATGGCCAAATCAAGGATGCCAAACCATAGAGAATATTTTTCTATGATTTTAGGAGGGTTTAGATGAAATTTATCTTAACCAGAACCTCAGTTAATTAAGCGAGTCAGTTTTTTCGATTTCAGATGTCCATTAATTCTTGAAATGCATGAAAAACCTGTTTCTGTCTGCATGGATGCACTTATTAATCATTAATGACTAAATGACCTTTAATAAACCCTTGAAATACCCCATGGTTATTTTGTATTTGTGGATTACTGGTAAAATTGCAAAAATAACCTTTTACTCTTCTTTCCTTCTCAAAACAACTCAACCTGCCTAAGAGACCTTCTGACTGATATGTAGGAGATTTTATTGAGTTTATCAAATCAAATTGAGATAGCTATGGCTCATGATGGTGTTACAATCAATAGTCACACAAAAGGCCTTAAAGAAAATTAGTCTTCACCAACCATGTGACTATACATTTGTACCTTATTTGAATGCGTAAACAAGTGAAATTTTAAACTCCATTAAAGCAAGATTCAAATTTTAAAATAACACTTCTTTATCTTGCTTGTTAAAGAACACTTGTTTTGGCATTGGGTCCTTGGACCCAATTGTGTACATGACTTAAACTGAAATTTTAAGGGCATTAAACCCTCTAACACCCTTCACTGAATCCTTGAGCATAGGCACTGACCTAGCCCTAAAAATTAAGTAGACATTGGCCCTAGGAATCATTGAGTTCTTTTCAGGGTATTTTCCTGAATGCATAGTGAATTAGTGATGTCTACTTTCTCTAAAAGGTGCTTAGTTGGGAGGCTAGATTGTCAAATTACCTAAGCAAGCTAGGGTTTGGCATAATTACCGGACTTCGGGGCATGCTCCCCCTACTTCACCTTCCCAACTTTACCACCTTCAAGAGTAAGGACAACAGCAAATTCGTCGTGTGGTCAGAGTTTTTTACTAAAGCATAGGTCACCTAGGTCTACACCATAGGGCTTAGTTTAGCTTGCTTGATTGTGCACACTTAATTCTCTCATCCGTTCTTCGCTCATCCCTCTACTTCTTCCAAACCATGGATTTCAATGCCTATCCTTCCTTCCCAAACTATCCTTGACATGATTTGTATTCTGACCCAAGTAGACTATATCCACAGTTTACTTGGGTTAACCAACCACCAAGTTGGGGATATAACTAAGAACCTGAGTATCTAGAAGACCCCTCTTATCCCAATTTTACTCAACTCGCACCAACTTCCTATTGGGATACATCCAACCCAACCACCAAATGTTATGATCTAAACCTTGGGAGTGACGTGCGCAGAACACGGTTGTTTAATTATGCCATTATAGTATGCATTCGTGACATCGATTTTAATTTTGAATGTGGAGTTGGTGAGTCCAAGTGTTGAACACAATGAAGCGTAAAATCAGATTATTTTGTCACTTTAGTTGTCACAGGAATGGTTGATTTGCTTGCTTGTGAGAAAACACGAGAGAAAGAGAGAGAGAGTCAGGTAAGAGATCGTCTTTACAGCATGACAATCATTTAAGAGGATGTGAGCTATAATATATGAAACATCATCAACATATAGCATGCAGTTAAAGTTTGTTTACAACTACAACAATAAATGAAAGCTTAAACAAGTGTAACATAAACTAAAGTAGAGAGAGACAGTGTGAGGAGGAGCCAAGGTAGCCACGGCAGTGGAGAGAGGCTCCATCAGTGGCATGACAACTCCGAGGCGGGTATGGAGTATTTGGTGTAGCTAGGAGAAGGCTAGAGTAGCTTGGAAGGTGTGTGTATTGAATGCCCTTGAATGCGGTGGTTGAGGAGCTTTATATAGAGAAGAGGGGTTTCCAAATAATGTAAAGGCTTTAGCGACATCCGGGACATCGCTAAACCCATTCCATAAGCTTTCGTGAAGCTCCTCGCCTACTGGTCCTTTGGGGTGCACGTGCTTCTTCCCCTTAATCCTCGCTCAGGTGCTTGCAGCCGTTCGATCCAAGGCGTGGATCGCAATCAGACGGCTAAAGGCACGCCACATCGTCCAAGCCACCTGCGAGTGTGCATGAGGGGCTTACGTCAACCATCCGATCGCTAATCGACGGTCGAAATTTTGCGTGGGCACGAGCTGTGGATTGCGCACATTCCTACCCGGGCACTTCCGCTCGCTCTCGTTGCGCCACGTGGCCTTCATCCCTGCCGTCCTCGTGTGCATCAATGGTTGAATTTTGATCGTGCGTGGGGATGCGACTAGGTGCATTTTGAGCGCACACTCCCGATGAGCGTGGAGAAGCGCTGACCGCTGCGACACACTCACGCTATAGTTGCATTCTTCGCACATCCTTAGCCTTTGTATGGGAGATCGGATGGCCGTGGTTGCTCCTATGCGATGAAGAGAGGCGGTGGCTGTGGGCAAGCGGGCTTGATCATCAGATCAATGGTTAGAACTTCTTAGGCTGGTTGAGGGATCTCCAGATGTTGGATTTAAGTGATTTCAAGTCCATTAGACTCCATTTGCTTATCTGAATCCATCCATGCAGTCCGATTGCTCATCTGAGGCCTGTTTGAACATGTACTTGTACATATGGCCATAAACATTGATTTATAAGCAATCTTAATTCGCAATGCATGTAGTGCTCCTGTGCCCATCATGATATGCTATTAGTGCACATATATCCTCAAAACTAACCCCTGTTGATGGAATTATCATCATTGAATGTAGAGTTATCATACCCCATGCTCATCCATTGCAAGTCCCTAGCAAGGTTTATCTTAGTCATTATTTCTAGTTGGAATTAGGAGTTGATTACTTAGACTTATGCTGCTTATCAATGGGTGGAAATATACTAAGTGCCTAATCCACAGAGACTAAGTAGTGCTCGTGTGTCTGCTAAAATGCAAACAGCCCAAGTCCTCTCTTTAAAGTATATATGTAGAGACATATATTTTTTTCTTTTTCATCTTTTCTCATTTTTTGGATTTTTGGTGTTGAGTGTGCAGGTAACTTTTTACGACTACCCAACCGACCAATAACTTGATAAAGACTCTAAGTGCTAAGCATCTTGGTGTGAAAATTGTGATAGACTCACTCAACGATAATTAAAACAGACTTCGGGTTTCTACGCATCTAGGTGAACGAAAAAGAGAATTCTTGCCTAAAGGTGTATCTGTCTGATCGATAGCTTTCTCCATACTTTTATTTTGAGTGGGGTCAACACAAGGGTGTTTCCAGTGTATATCTCGCCAGATTGCTCTACTTCCTCGCTTCTTCCTTAAGTGTTTTGGGCTCTTTCATGCATTTAGTGAGCTAGGTTCTGGACAACCAGCCAATGGGTTGTTTCCCACGATCACTTGCTAGCCATAATCGTGCGATGAAGTGTGGCTTATTCTTTTTTTTCTTTTTCTTCATTTTCTATATATATATATATTTTTTTTTTTTATTTCTCCCTTTTTCTTTTTTTTCTTACTTTTTCTTTTGTTGTTTCAGTAGGTGGCTTCCCTGATCTAAGATTTACCTAGAGGTAATAAAAGAGAATGGTCCTGTGGCTGGGCTCTGGACAATCATCCAATGGGCTACTACCCACGACAACTTGCCAGCCATACCACCCTATAAGGTTCATTAGCTACCCTATTTCTATTAGAATCTCCGAGGAGTGAGTCAGTTCAAAAATGTGTGCAGATGCTTAGACTAAAAGTCCCTCCAAGTCAGAGGGTGGGTTGATTAGTCGTATACTCATCACCTTTCTTCATTGATTAGATCAATGTAAATTTAGGTTGCGAGGATTCGAGGATAAATCCACATTTTAGTGGACACCAGGGCAGATTAAGCCTGAAGGCCTGAAATGTCTAGGTGTTTCAGGTTCTTCTCATATTATTTCCCATAGTTGACAGGCTGTTAATGTCTAAGTTTCTCTGTTTAATTTTTTTTAGATATATAAAATTTAGGCTGATAATATAAACTCAATGAATGTGGAATACCGACCACCGATGCTCAAGTTGGACAATGTCCTCATTTCCAAATAAATGTATGCACAGGGGTATAGAAAGAAATCACCTGAGTCTCGCAATTTACCTGATCAATCTAAATTTTCTGGGTTACCTCCCAGGAAGCACTGAGCTTATTGCCTCCATCTGGGTGATGCTCCGTGTCAATGCTCACTGAGGGTGACTACTTCCTTTGGGGGAACTTGGGCAAGATAATGTTTTAATCTTTGTCCATTTACTGTGAAGGTTTGCCCAGTGTTAGGATCTGTAATTTCAACCGACTCGTTGGGATAAGGTTTGACCACCTGATATGGTCCTGTCCATTTTGATCTCAGCTTCTCAAAAAAAAGTTTGAGTCATGCATCAAAAAGCCAGAGTTGTTGATTGAGCTCGAAGGTTTTCCAATGAATGTGTCTATCTTGGATGGCTTTCATCTTTTCTTTGTAAAGTCAACTGTTCTCATAGGCGTCCCGACAAATTTCCTCGAGCTCAGAGAGTTGGAGCGTCCTTTGAGCTTCAACCAGGTGGGAATCCATATTGCATTGCTTAACAACCCAGTATGCCCGATGTTCCAACTCGACCGAAAGGTGGCAAGCTTTGCCAATGACCAATCGATATGGCAACATGCCTATTGGGATCATAAAAGTAGTCCTGTATGCCCAAAGGGCATCATCCAATCGTGTGGACCAATCCTTCGAGTTAGGTCTCACGGTCTTCTGCAGAATATTCTTGATTTGTCTACTAGAGACCTAAGTTTTCCCATTTGTTTGTGGTGATACGGGGTGGCAATGCGGTGAGTAACCTCGTATTTTCTAAGTAGGGCCTGAAATTAGGCATGAATAAAGTGACTCCCACCATTACTGATTGTGGCTTTCGGTATCCCAAATAGAGAGAAGATGTTCTGCTTAACAAAGTCCATGATAGCCTTATGATCACATCTTTAGGTGGCTACAGTTTTGATCCACTTTGAGACATTGTCCACTGAGACTAATATGTACTTGTAGCCAGTGGATGGTGGGAAGGGGGCCATAAAATCGATGCCCCAGACATCAAAAATTTTGAGAATCAGAATGGACTAGAGGGGCATCATATCCTTTCTAGTCATAGTCCCTAATGTCTGGCACTGAGAGCAAGTCTTGGTGAAATTGTGTGCATCCTTGAATATGGATGGCCAGAAAAATCCAGACTGTGAAACCTTTGCAATCGTTTGCTTCCCAGAGAAGTGGCCACCACAGGCTTGGTCGTGACAAAAGGACAACATACTTTGGGCTTCCTCTTTAGGAATACACCTCCTAATGATCTGGTCAGCACATAGTCTAAATAGCATAGGATCATCCTAGAAATAATGCTTGGCTTTAGCCAACAACTTATCCCGTTGCTGTCTGGACCAGTCGTGCGAAGTCTGTCCTACCAGTAAATAGTTGACTAAGTCTGCATACCAGGATAGCTTTCTTCCTTACACAGCTAGAAGTTATTCATCATGGAAGATGTCAGTTAAGGGTAATGAGGGTCTGATGTGGTCCAGGTGAAGTCTGGACAGGTGATCGACTACGACATTCGTGGACCTAACTTTGTCGCGTATTTCTAGGTCAAATTTTTGCAAGAGCAGGATCCATCGAATGAGCCTAGGTTTAGCATCCTTTTTGGCCAACAAATGCCGGATAGCTGAGTGGTCATGTAAACAGTCACGTGGGATCCCAGAAGGTATGATCGAAACTTTTCTAATCCAAAGACTTTGGCGAGCAGTTCATTTTCTGTGACGGTGTAATTCCGTTGAGCCTCATCCAACTTTTTGCTTGCGTAGTAGATGACCACAGGCTTCTTCTCTCTTCCTTGTCCTAGGACAATGTCGATGGCAAAATTTGATGCATTGTACATAATCTCAAAGTCCTGGGACAAGTCTAGGGGTTGCAAAACAGGTGCAGTGGAGACTATTTCCTTAAGTGTGTTGTAAGCCTTGATGCACTCAGGTGTCGTGTGAAAAAGGGCGTCATTGGCTACAAGGTCAGTCAAGGGCTTAGAAAGTTTGAAAAAACCCTTAATGAACCTTCTATAAAAGCCAACATGTCCTAGGAAAGATCGGATTTGCTTGATCGAGCTAGGGGGTGGAACTTTGGAATTTAAATCAACCTTAACTTGATCCACTGCAATGCCCTTATGCGAGACGATGTGATCGAGGACAATCCATTCTTGATCCATGAAATGGCTCTTCTCCCAGCTTAAAACCAGGTTGAGCTTGATACATCGCTTTAGGATCTTTTGCAAGTTGCTAAGGCAATGGTTGAATGAGTTCCCGAACATGGAGAAATCAACCATAAAGATCTCCAGGTATTCACCCACCATCTCTGAAAAGATGGCTAGAATGCAACGTTGAAAGGTAGCGGGTGCATTGCATAGCTCGAATGGCATATGATGGAATGTGAATGTGCCATACAGGAAAATGAATGTGGTCTTCTCTTATCCTCTAGTGCAACAGCAACTTGGTTATATCCTAAATATTCATCCAGGAAGCAAAAATATTTCTGCCTTGCTAATCGCTCGAGAATGGCAGAGGGAAATGATCTTCTTGGTGTCCTCATTATGCTTCCTATAGTCGATGCACACCCGCCATGTGGTAGCAGTGTGGGTGGGGATGGCTTCACCCTGATCATTAGTGACCACGGTGAGTCCAGCTTTTTTGGGTACCACTTGAGTGGGGCTCACCCAGGGGCTATCGAAAATCGGGTAAATGATATCTACATCAAGCCACTTGATTATTTCCTTTTTAATGACCTTTAGCATATTCGGATCCAATTGCCTTTGCATCTAGCGAGAAGGTCAAGCCCCATCTTCCAAATAGATCTTATGAGTGCAATAGGTAGGGCTAATTCCCTTTAGGATAGAAATTGTCCACCCAATGGCTGCTCAATGTTTAGAGAGGGTTGCAGTCAACCTAAGTTCTTGATTCTTAGTCAAGTGGGCATTGATAATCACTAGGAAGGTTTGGTCAGGTCCTAGGAAGGCATACTTGAGATTATCAGGCAAATGCTTTAGTTTGGGTGTAGGTGGGACAACATTTGATGGGTAGGAGAAGGGTGGGAGTTGATCAACATCAATCTCCTTGAATGGAGGCTATTGAAGGTAATCACTCTACATAGGTAAACCTCAACAAGATGGGGTGGTTTATGGTAGTCATCAACTGGTTGAGTTAGATGGTCTGCAGAAGAGCTAAGAGTGAGGCATTCTTCAACCAAAGGTTCCACGGGATCGTTCTCCTCAACCCAGCCACAATCAAAAGAGTTAGCCAGCCTATAGATATCCAATTGTATCTTCTTGTCCCCAATGGTGATTTCCATGCATCCTGTGTCGCAATCAATGTTCTCCATAGCCGTAGCTAAGAAGGGTCTGCCTAGGATGATGAGTGTGTTTTGTAGTTTTTTGGGGACTCCCATGTCGAGGACCAAAAAATCGATTATGAAGTAAAAGTCCTTCACCTGAATAATTATGTCCTCGACTACCCCCTTTGGGGTTTTCACATATCTATCAGCCATTTAGATAGTCACAGGTGTGGGTTTCAACTCCCCAAATCCAAAATGGTGATACAGGGTCTTTGGGATGAGGTTGATCGAAGCACCGAAATCCAAGAGCGTTCTATCAAATGTCTTGTTCCCGATATTACAAGATATCATGGGTACTCTTGGGTCAGTCCGTTTAGGAGGCAAGCTGCTTAATATCACCGAACTGGCTTGTTCTAAGAGCACTACCTTCCTAGGTGCTTGTGTTTTTGGCTTACGCTTCAACATACAGATATCCTTGAAGAACTTAGCATAAGCCGAGATAGGTTTAATTGCTTCGAGGAGCGGAATATTAATTTGAACTTGTTTGAAAATCTCCAGTAGCTCCTCATTCTCAACTATAGCTTTCTTTTCTTCCTTTTCTCTAAGGCCTTAGGGTATGGTGTTTGGGTTTGAATCGGGTCAGTCTCCAGGTCCTTGGGTTCCTCTCGCTCATCCTCAGAATCAGGTGTCTCAGGAAGTGAGGTCATGGGAGGGGCCAACCATTTGGGGTCCTGGGTTTTAGTGCCGCTTCTCAAGGTTACCGCATTGGCTGAGGCGTTGGGTCCATGGGTAGATCCTTGAGAAGAAGAGGAAGAAGATGCACCAAACCCAGGGGGTGTTTGTGGGGCTTATTGGACCATGTGGGCATGCCTAGGATTGGCTTGGAACCCTTGAGAATTGGGGCCTCTGCTGATCACATTTCTCGAGTTCGATTGTCGCTGAGAAGGAACGAATCCATGTTGTTTGCAATCCACCAGCTAGCTCAACTGTCCCTTCACTAATTCCATTTCCTCCTGATGTTTCTAATTCATATTGGAAATCATTTTTATCAGTTTGTCCATTTGGTTTTATGGGGGAGGGGCCGCCCTATTCTGATTATAGGGTGGTCTAGTGGTGGACCGTACTGATAGGAGGGAGGGTTTAGCCTGGGTTTGTTCTGGAATTGGTTCGATTTTTGGTTTGTCCAGGTGAAATTCGGGTGATTACGCCATCCAACGTTGTAGGTGTTGGAGAAGGGGTCAGGTTTGGAGTAACCTTGGATGGCATAGACATCTTCAAAGA
Organism: Thalassia testudinum; assembly: GCA_037157565.1. Classification (NCBI taxonomy): domain Eukaryota; kingdom Viridiplantae; phylum Streptophyta; class Magnoliopsida; order Alismatales; family Hydrocharitaceae; genus Thalassia; species Thalassia testudinum. Next base: position 88,143,882 of record JAZHRO010000014.1, on the reverse strand, counting down.
TGGAAGGAGCTGAGGGGGAGGGGAGGGAGTAATCAGGATTTGAGGGAGCAAAGGTCCCTCCCTAGAACATGGTCAGGGGTTGTTCTAGTTGTATCTAGTTCATTGGCTGCACCAAATCTACATTCTGCACTCCCTTTGCTAGGGAGAGGGTCTGTAGCGGGTTTCTAGCCTGGTTTAGCAGTTCATTAATCTTTTTCTCCACCAACTCAACTCGATCCAACTTCTTGGCTATAATGTCTATGTCAACTATTCCAGAATTGGCTTGCACTTCATAGATCCCACCACGAGGTTGACTGGATCGATTAACTGGGTTATTGTTGACAAAGGGAGAAATCGATTTTGTAAAATATAATGTTGCGTCGTAGTATAGTTGAAATCGCCTTGAAAACAAATAAATTTTATTACTCGAATGTTAAGTCCAAGGTCGAACACAGGGAGAAAATGGAATTTATACACTAATCTCAATAATAGATGCAATTTGAACACAAAAAATTAAACCTAATTCAGAATGTAAAGTATGAAGTCATGAATAATAAAATGTAGCGAAAGAGAGAAATTGGGAAGAATTGGGTAAAAATGTTTGATTCTTCTTCTCTTAGCTCTTTCTTCAGCTTTCTCTTTAGCTTCTCTTCTTCTCAGCCTTTCTTTCTTCTTCTTTTCCTTGGCTTTGGTCGATGGCTTCCATCTTCTTTGTCTTCTTTCCTTCTCTGACTTCTCCTTCCTTCTTTTCTTCCTTAGCTTTCTCTGCCCTTAGCTTCTTCTTCTCTGACTTTCCTCTTTCTCCTTCAGCCGTGCCTTCTTTCTTCTTTGGCACTTCTTTGCCTTAGCTTCCTCTGCAGCTTCTTCTGCCTTAACCCCTTAGCACCTTCTTCTTCTCTACGGCTGCACCTATGGATTCCTTCTCCTTTCTGCCTTCTTTGCAATAGTGCCTTCTCCTTCATTCTTCAACTTTGCCTTCAGATCCCAAGCTTGCTCTGCAATAGTGCCTTCTTTAGCTTCCTCCTCCTTCTTCCTTTCCCTGCACACAAGTGCAAAACCTACCCCTACCCTCCCCCGCGAATGCTCTCTCTCTTATCCCATGTAGGCTCGCTCTCCTAGAGCCAATCGGGTAAACGGGTTGGGTTAATGTGCACGGGTCCAGGCGCACCAGAGTGAGTGATGAGCAAGGAGTGCAGGGTAAATGGGTAAGGCAAGCCAGGTCTGCGGAGGAGTGTGCATGGACGAGGCGTGTGGGCGAGGGGACCTCACCCTGTGTTTGGAGGCAACGAGCCTAAAACACAAAATCAATTTAAACCGCTCATCTCACTCCAAAACAACCGAGGTGGGACTAAAAGTCCCACCCGCTTCTTACCCACCCACAGGAGATGCTTTGCTCAATTTTCGTGGCTGCAGTGCCCTCTCAAAGCCAATCACTGGTTGGATGTGTGCGTGTGCTAATTCCGCACGGCCTTGACCTGAGAACCTGGAGCGTGGCAGCCTGATTGAAGGTTGCTTGCTTCTTCAAGTTGGCGCTAATGGCGGTGGGGGTCAGAACCTGTTCTCACACCACATAGCCTTGCGGCCTCATTAGAATATGCGGGAGGCTTCGTCGTGGCACGGCAAAGGTGTTCGGTAGGTGGCTGGATGCGAGGCACCTATGCGTGCGTGCCTAGGTCGGTCTGTGGCCGTGGTGATGGTTGTGGTCAGGGCGAGTGAACGGAGGTTGTGGCTGGGTTTAACCTAGTTTAAGGACGAAGGGAGGCAAGATGGTGGCTAGTGCGTACCTGCCATCGCCAGAGACAAAGGTTTCAGTAGAGGGGTGACGGCGACGATGAGGGGGTAGTTGGTGCGAGAGCAGCTATGGCACGATGAGGAGGAAGGAGGCGGAAATGTCTCCGCCACTGGTATTGTAGCATAGTGATGAGAAGAGGGAGGAGACGCCGTCGGAGCTCGTTGGATGCTTGGCCGAAGGAGAATAGACGAATTGGAGGGTGGTTTCCAGCCAAACCAAGCTGAGGTTGATTGGCTGGGCCTAGGGCTTTTTTTATAGGCTCTATCAGAGGGCCTTATGCTGGGAAGGCAAGCTTCCAAGCACACGTGTCGTCGTCGGAGTAGCAATGTGAAAGAAATACCCAAATCTCTCATGTGTTCGCAAGAGAGATTGGGTGGGAATCAAGGCTTAGGAATTGGTTCACATGATTGGGAATTCCTCAGAGAATCTCCCTTTCAAATTTGAGAGGGAATCTCTGAGGAATCAGGGAGAAATCCCCTCTTGAATCCTCGCTGGAGTTATACTCCTCCGCTATAATGGTGGAGGAACCTAATTGCAAAGAAAGATGAGGAAGATATGGGGGTATCTGCAAGGTATTCAAAAGTTAGGGGTCTAAAAGTAATTGGGTTGGACTATTTTGCAAAGTGGGTCTAGGTGACCTCCCCTTAGGTCTAAATTTTGGTAAAAATCTAATTTGGACCTAAGGAATCCAATGCAGAAGTTGTTTTTTAGGTTTGACCATGTTTGACTAGGCATTTTACGTAAAAACCCAAATTAAGGTAAATAATTAGCTAGGACCCCTATTTAGGTCAAAATGGGTTCCAAAGGCCAAATTGAAGGTTTTAAACTTTAAGAAAAATTTTTCTATGAATTTTAGAGGGTTTAGGTGAATTTTATCATGACTAGAACCTTGTTCAATTAAGTATGTCTATTTTAGGGTTACTAGAAGTCATTTAATTCCTAGATTGCACATTAATCCTTTTCTGATTAATCCAACTCACTTTTTATCATTTTAAGACCAATTGGACTATGTTTAGCACCTGAAAATTTCTGTTGATGTAAAGCAATGGTAAAATTGCAGTTGTACCCTTTGTTTCTTATTTTCTTCTCAAAATAGTCATTCCTTGAATTAGGCTCTTCTCTTGGTTATGTAGGAGCTTTTATTCTCTTTTCTTAGGTCAAAATGAGCTAGTTAAGGCTCATGATGGTGTTCCCATCACACCCCCATTCCTAACTTTTGCTAGTCCCTTTGCAAAATTTCAAGGTTTTAACTTCTGTTCCAGACCATGAGTTTCTTTCACAATAGATGACAAGTGCTTTTTCTCTTTCTTTGTGATTAGGTTAGAATGCCGATACTAGGCCTAGAGGTACACAAGTACCAACCAATATCTAGACCTGAGCAGCTCTAGCCTCGGTCCTCTGCGAAGGTTTTTAAGGCTCGCAGGAACTATCCTGAGGTTCGTTGGACTCTCAGTTAAAGCACCTATGCTTGAGACATATTTTAGCCTTGGTTCAGTTTGCAGTACGTTTTTGTAAGAGAGAGACAGAGGATTTATTTGTTTGGAGAGTTTTCTCTCTCTTTTCTTTTTCTTTCTAGCTTTGGATTAGCTTCTTAACATGGTCTATATCGGATTCCTCGTCCCCATCATCAATCCTCAAAGGCCCCTGGCAATTGATGCTTCGTGATAGCACCGCCCATGGCAACCCCCAGAACCCTGGCTTTTAAGATTTCAAGATAATCCTACCCATGGCATTTTGTAGCCAAATCCAGACCCTGGTAATCGACGTTTCATGATAATGCTACCCATGGTATCTGAACCAGCAGAGTGCTTATGTGCTCGCAGTAGGATATGTAAATATCCTAGGAGACAAGCACTGAGGAGACGATATGTTGTTACGCATCTTTGAGGGGAATTTCCCACCTCTCTGCGTTGGGAACTCGTCCAAATCAACTTGTGTTGATCGGCCGCTCCTAATCTAGGCAACTTTTTTCAAAACATTTAAATGCTTTTACGTGATTTTGATCGTTATATGCACTGAACCAGAGTGTGTGTGGGTTGGGGTGCTTAGGTTACTGAGTACCGCAAACTGAAGGTTAGTTAACGAGGTCGAATACTCCCTAAGCCTTAGACCTAATACTTAACCTTCTCATTTTCCCCAAACTCTTGAGGATTATCCAGATCTTAGTGGGTACTTGAATTTTTAAGCCTAAGAGTCTATCCCAAAAGGCCTAAGATCAACATTCCTGCTAATCTCTTTTGTGTCTCATTAGCACTTTTCTTAACTTTTCTTTGTTGATGTGGTCTAGAATTTCGGTTAATCCCTTAATCTCTTACTAATGGCTATCTCTTTTTCATTTTCATTTTGTGCTCCTTTTTTTGACATTTTTCTCTTTTCCTCTTGTTTATGTGGCCTCAAAATTTTCTTCCCTCCAATTTTTTGTTCTTTTTCACAAATTTCTATTTTTTTTGGTATTTTTGACATATGTGATTTTTTTATGAGAATCCTTCTAACTTTTCTTGATTTCTGCATGTTTGCACTTTACCACCCCCCCATGCCTAAATTTTGCAATGTCCTCATTGTAAACGAAGGGCGTGAAATAGTGTTGGGTTCAGGGACTTAGAACAGGATTTATCGGGTGGGTGAATGGCTCAGAAATGACTTTTGCATATGATTTCAAGCTCTGGCTCGTGTACCAGAGGTGGGATCGACTGTTCTAAGACTGAACTCAAGGTGCAATAGACATGAAGTACAGATGGATAGATGGATCTCGATTTTTTGGAATGATGGGTTGCCTCCTATTAAGTACTAAATTCAATGCCTTCACTCGAGTAGGAAATGATATGGAGAGGGTGTAGACAAATCAGTAGAGTTTTGTAGAACAAGCACCTTGTCAATAGCTTGGTTGGTCAAACCAGGTGTTTGTTCAGATCAGTAGGTAGATGATGCAGCCCAAGGCCAATCAATTTGTTGGGTTGATAAATGTAGATCAAGAGATGTGAAACCTACCATATGCTATGGTGCTCGGACGGATGTGGAAGTGTAAATTCGGGGTTTGGCTGAGTCGAATCAGCCTAGTCAGAGTAGGGATCCGTAAAATAATCAATGAATGGTGTGGAAACCCTACAGGGGTGATCAAAGAATGATGGATCATGGTATTCAGTCTGATCAATGTCTGAAACCTGGTATATATGTGGAGTTGAATCATCTGGAATTGGCTCAATGAGAGGGGAATCAGAATAGAAATTGAGTTCAATTGTAGGTCGGGGTTGAGAATGGGTTTGGCTGGGTTCTATATGTACGGAAGAGGTGGCTTCAATGAGAATTGTGTTTGAGGGCTCTTCTAGAAAGAAGTTATAGGTGGTTTCATGTAGGGAGTCCTAATTGTAGCTCTCATATTCGCAAGTGAATGCCTGAAGAGTGTTTATATGATGAGGGAAATCTGAGTCGAGAAAAGATTCGAACTTTGGGTTGCAGTCACTCTTGACATTTTTTGGCTTTGATTCCTGAGGATCGAAAAGAAATGATTCCATGTCACTGGAACCTGAACCTAAATTAGTGATCTTGGGAATCTGGACCTCAGAGTTAGAGTCGGAGAATGAATCATGTGAGCTGAGGTCATATATTGGCATGTTGTATTCAGGAAACAGAGGTTCTTCAAAACCATGGTGAGATTAGACATCGTCTGAGATCTTGCGAAAATCAACATCTGAATGAAATCACATGATGTAGACTTAGCAGCTTGACTTGGGTCTAGCCTATATGTAAATTCTGAGCTCCAAAAGGTCTTCTTATTTGGACTATGCTCAAGTTCTAGGCTTGTAGCAAATACCCAATCAAAACCCCACTCGTCCAACTCCTCGGTTTCTGTATCGTAGATTTGCGTGACTTCTGAAAAGTCAATTTGTACCTCTGAGGATGTTGGAGATGGATATTCATGAAATAGAGGCCTAGAATCATACTCATTAATGAAAATTTGATCTTTGTCACACGAGGCCTCGTAATCTTCCCAATAGGTTTCAGATCCAGATTCTATGCTGAGAATGTGGGTTGACTCACTAGAATCTAGGTTAGAGTTACCACTGAAAGTCACCTTATCAGAATAAGGGGCGGGATTTACACCCATGAGAGGTTCACTTCTAATTTTTTCATTGCAGGAGTCTTGGAATTCTATGCTTGGTGACCCCGAATCTAGGGCTGGCTCAACATTGGGTTCTCCTGCAATTGGAACTTCCTAACCTATTTCAAGATCAGGCATGTTATATTCCATCTGGGTTAAGAATCCATAACAACTCTGTGCCTCAAACCCAAGATTTGGGAAATCGAATTGATCCTCAATACTATTCCAAGATGGTTCATCATCTTTTTGGGGCGTGTATGGGTATTTCTGATCGATAACTTGTTTCAATAATCTCATCATCTATTCCCATTTTTCAAGATCATATTGGTATTGTTCCCGTAGTACACGATTTGTCATGCATTGGATGTATTCAAAGTTATGTAATTTTTCTATCTCAATGTATCCTATTATGAGCATGTCTCAGGTTGATCCTCTTGTGGATTCTGTCAATAGCACTTGGGCACAATTTATGATGAAAGTTGTGGTTGTTGGTACACTAACTTGAATGTCTTCAGCTGGTGTTGAGGTTTTGTATTCAATTTCATAGAATTCAAGGGCATCCTCAATCATTCTATCTCTCATGGATCTCTGTGATTCAGGTTTCTTGACTGGTAATCCTAAGTAACCAGGCTACATAATTGGATCAGATGGTGGAATCAAGATGTAGAATCAGAATTTGGATCAAGTTGTGAAGTGATTAGCTCTGAATAGAGAATTCCATTGAAAATCTATGTGTGTGCTCTAAAGAGAAGGGAGGAGGGACTGGATGTGTTTTTTACCCATTCGAGGCACCAAAAGATGTTTGGATGACTATGGAGATTCAAGGTGGATGATACCCCTTGATCAGAAAGTCGTCCACCTGAGAATTACCTGGGCAGCCAGAGAGGGAGAGTCCTGCAAAGACCCCTACATGGTAGAGCATCCCCACGGGTTACAGGGTTTCCCCCACCTAACCTCTCTTGTCACTGAGATTCCAAGTAGACCAGAATGGGGACCTTGACCTCTTAAGTCTGCTACTTTTATTTCGAAGGTGCTTTAAGGTTCCATTGAGCTTTAGATGTTTTCGATTTTGTGACCTAATTTCAAAGTTCGTTGAGCCAACAAGGGGTCAACTTCACCTAACCTGCCCTAAAGATGGCAGAATGATTCTAGGTCAAGACCTAGAAATCACCTTGATTTGACTCCCAAGATATTAGATCCAAGGCTTTATAGTTCAAGTAATTTTAGAGCTTGATTTTAGGGTTTGTCTTTCTTACATCCTTTCAATCAAGGGCTTGGGTAGTACACAAGCGCGGGTGGGTATGTTTCCTTTTATGCAAGCATTTGTGAACTACCACTCCAAAACCCTACAGTAGAAACCCTAATTTGGTTCTATTTTCCAATCCTCTTTGATTTTCAGAATTTCTCTTTGGACTTTAAACAAGAAAGTTTGAACTCTGTGGAGATTTAGAAATTAAGCATGATCCCTAATAGGCATAGGAATTTGTGGGGTAGGATCTCTAAAAAATGCTTCAACTTCAACAAGATTTGAAAAAATTTTCGCAGATTAGGAAACAAGCCTTTTAAATGATAATTACAATAGAAAGAAGGTAGTTGATTGCTTCCTTTTCGTCTTCCTAGGATTAGGGGATGGATTAGGGAAGAAGAGAGAATTTACTAGCCTTGGAGTGGTTGATTTGCGCTGAAGATCTCCTTGTGAAACACCTAGCAAAAATCATAGCAAAGCAAATAGGGCAAGTTAGTGCTCAAATATAATAAAACATAATGCAGAGACTAGTGACGAATTGTGCATTGCTCCCTGACAACGGTGCCAAAAATGTTTATAGAGGGCGAGATCAATTTTGTAAAAGATAATGCTACATCGTAGTATAGTTGAAATCGCCTTGAAAACAAATAAATTTTATTACTCGAATGTTAAGTCCGAGGTCGAACACAGGGAACAAATGGAATTTATACACTAATCTCAAAAATAGATGCAATTTTAACACATAAAATTACTGAAAACTTAATTCAGAATGTAAAGTATGAAGTTATGAATAATAAAATGTAGCAAAAGAGAGAAATTGGGAAGAATTGGGTAAAAATGTTTGATTCTTCTTCTCTTGGCTCGTTCTTTAGCATCTTTTCTTCTCTGCCTTTCTTTCTTTCTTCTTCTTCTTTTCCTTGGCTTTGGTCGATGGCTTCCTTCTTCATTGTCTTCTTTCCTTGTCTAACTTCTCCTTTTTTGCCTTAGATTCTTCTTCTCTGACTTTCCTCTTTCTCCTTCAGCTGTGCCTTCTTTCTCTTTTGGCTCTTCTTTGCCTTAGCCTCCTCTGTAGCTTCTTCTGCCCTAAACCTTAGCTCCTTCTTCTCTACAACTCCACCTATGGCTTCCTTCTCCTTTCTGCCTTCTCTGCAATTGTGCCTTCTCCTTTCCTCAACTTTGCCTTAAGATCCTCAACTTCCTCTGTAGGTCCTCCTCCTTTAGCTTTTCCATCTTCAGCTTCCTCCTCCTTCTTCCTCTCCCTGCACACAAGTGCAAAACCTACTGGTAAAACTTGAATAGGTTATGTTAATATGGTGAAATTATCGTTGAAGTTAGTATAGTGGGTTAACCTAAGTCGAGTCTAACCATCTTTAACAAAATTTTTTTAACCTGGCCTAGTTAATTTTATCTTGGTCACTTTTAGGCCCAGGGTCGATCTCAGGGAGGCGGGAATTAAAGGTGAATAAGTATCTATGCCTTTCATAGAATGTATCTCTTTCGTGCATTTATTATGTTTTTTTTTTTCTATTTAAGATTTTTTTTGTTGATAATGTTGTCCTTGAGGCACACCCTCAAAATCAAGTTCTTGGCTTTGAGCCAACTTATGGTTTCCCAAAAAAGCTGGTCTTGCTATTCGCAAGATCGAGTACCTGCAAGACAAGGATTATCTTTTCTCTTTTACTCTTTTTTTTATCTTTCTAAATGGCAGGAAACAAAAGAGAAATAAAAACAAGGTAGGTTGCTTGTAGACGAATAAATATAGTCTCTATATATATAGATATGTATATATTATATATATAGGGGTGGAGGTGGAAGTGGTAATGGTGTGTAGCACAGTATCGAGTTGGTCCACATCTAGTAAGACGCAACCAACAAGACGAAGTGCTGCGTGGAGTGTGGGACGGATGTGTGGGAGCGAGTGTGTGCTGAGGCGCTTGCTTTACGCAGGTATCGGGGAATATCAGCAACTGGTCCAGATATTCCCACGATATAATGCATGGTGGAGTGACTAGTGCAAGGGCGTATGGATACTGATAGGAAATGTGTATGTATATATATATATATATAGATATGGTTATAACTATATCGGTATATATGTAGTTGTATATATATATATATATATGTGTGTGTGTATATATATTTATGAATATATATATATATATATATATTCATAACTATATTGATATATATATATAGTAATATAGGTATATGCATATGTGTATATGTATATGTATATATATATAGATATATATGTATATATGTATATATATATATAGTTATATTGGTATGAATATGTTTATATATATATATATATGTATATATGTATATGTAGGTATATATATATATGTATGTATGTGTAGGTGCGTACAAGTGAGTGTGTGAGTGTACGAGTGTGTATGTGTACTAGTGTGTGCGTGTGTATGAGTGTGGGAGTGTACGCTGGAGGAGTGTGAGAGAGAGGGCGAGTTAAGTCATTTGGTGGGAGCATCCGCCATTTGATCTCGCAGGTGCACGGGCGCATAACGTAGAGCGCAGGAATACGCACACGTAACTGGCTGGAGTCGGTCGCGAGGAGGAGAGAAAGCGTGGTGATCGGAGAAGTGAGAAACAAACCGATCACCGCAATGTTGCCATGTGAGGTTGCAGCTACAGTGCAAGGGCAAAAAGGTGACCAGCTGATTTCCGAGGAAACTGGCTAGGCTGTGGGCAGGGGTTTGCTACAGGGCATGCGGAGAGGGGCGAGGGCGACTGGCTGGCGTGCACAGAGCATGCGGAATAGGCGCCTGAGGCACACGAAGGCATGAAGAGGTGGCGGAGTGCGTACTGTAGCTGTGCACGAGCTTCGGAGCTTGAAGCTCTGCTGCTCTAATGGCGACGGAGAGTAACCTATAAACGATAACCAAATAGATAACAGAAAGCCAAACATGAAGAAATAAAAAGGGAAATAAGATAAGAACCCACCACGCCCACCTGCTCATGATGGAGCTAGGCAGTGGTGGAGCTCACAGTGGGGTACTGAACCACTGTGAGCTTCTTCGGCACTCAGCGCTCCTCTTCTCAACTGGTGAGAAGAGGTGCTGTGTATGGAGAGGGAGAGGGGAAACGAGTGCCTGGCAGTGATTGGTGTGAGTGGTGCGCAGGGGAGGGTGGAAGTGTGGTGTCTCCGGGTCTGCCCGCGTGAGGGAGAGGGCCAAGGGTTTTAAATAGGAAGAAGAATGCCAACCCATGCTGCTGGTAGAGGACCTCTTGCCTTGCTGCTGGCAAAGGAGTGGCGTGAAGAGGTGCATGCCCCATGCCCTGAGCTGCAAGAGGGAGAAGAATTTCAAAGTCAAAATAAAGAAATGAGAATGGTGAATTTGCAATGCAGCCCTTGATGAAGATGTTAATTAGATGGCCAATTATCCGCATTATCCTCCCCTCTTAATAAATGCATGCATGTGTTTACTTACAAATGTAACTATAGCAACATAAGATGCAATGGTAGTGCTATGAAATAACACAAGATGGTATAATTACTGGTGTATTTTTGCTGTGCAATCATACCCCCATGCCTATCTTTTGCTTGTCCCTAGCAAAACATTTTGTATTTTATTTAGAAATGATCTTAAGCTGAAGATTTTCTTCATGGGTGTGTTTACTTGCTGGATATTGTGAGAACCAATTGCAGAGAAGACTACCAGTACTTTAAGTCTTACATGACATAGACCATCACTCAACTAACCTAGACTCTTGATATTTAAACCTTAAGTACAATTTCCAGGACTCAGAAGGTTTTTGCCATACATGAGAGCTCAAGTGATTATGGTTTGTGCACAGTGAAGGATCAAGATTGACTAGATGAACATTAATACTCAAGCCCAGGGTTTCATGAATCTTTAAGTGCAGGTTGGTCTCAGTTTCAGCACGTGTCTTCGGATTGACCCTTAAAAAGATGACGGAAAACTCAACTCCCATTTTATTACATTTGTGGCTCAAAGAATATATGGTAGAAACAGGGTATTTGTAACTTGCCTTGAAAAACATTTTAGGGAGAAGAATTTACAGACATTTGCGAGATATACTGACTTATTGCACAAATTTTTTTTTTTGAAATAAATGTCAGCATATCTATTACAACTTTATTTGGAGGAGCACACTTTTTTTTGCTGGGAGAGTTCCTTTTTGGTGGAAGGAGTTTCTCCTAGACACAAGACTAAAGCCTGGGATAAAAGGTCTACCTATGCACAGGTAAGGACTCCACCTTCCGTAATGAACACTAGGGTTGGATCTTATGTTCACCTGGTCTTTCTTGATATGTGCATTGTGAACCAAGATTACTTAGGCTCTTGCGTAGAAGCAAACCAACGGATCCTATACTGATGTCTCAGGTACAAGAATACATCCTTAGTTAGGAGAGATTCCGATCTATCTTGTCAATGCTCAAGTGAATTAAGTCGAGCCTGAGCGAATCAAGCTTTTGTGTCCTGGAAAGTCTTCAAAACAGTGGTTGAATATCCATAAGCACTTATTGTATTTTTGTTTCAGCCTTCAGATCATTTCTAAACACCTTTTCCTTTTTTTCTTTTTTCTTTTTTTTGCTATGCACATATTTATAGATGGATGGAAGTTGCATGATACCATATAATGCCTAGATCCTATGGATGTCTATCCACCCCCCCATGCCAAACGATGCTATGTCCGCATATGCATGTAGGGTAGAGGAAGGTCCAAAGATCAGGGAACGAGAGCTGATGTGCAAGGTGTATAGCAGGGTGGTATGGTGGGTGGATGGTGGGTGGTGAAATGAAATGAAGTGCGTACATGGAGGAGTGTTGCTGGGGTGCCTCCCAACGAGTGCTGAATTTAACGTCCCTAGCTGGACTCAGAATGAGGCACGAAATTAGTTACCCTCCAGCAGGGCAATAGTTTCTCCAACGGGGGTAGGTTCATGAGTAAGATAAGGTTTTAAATGCTTCCCATTGACCATAAATTTATGCCCAGATTTGGGATCTTCAATTTCAACGGCCGTGTTGGGAAATAGTCTGGAGACCAGGAAGGGACCAGTCCATTTGGACTTCAATTTCCCTGGAAAGAATTTGAGCTGGGCATTGTAAAGCCAAACTTGCTGTGATGGCTCAAATTCCTTCTGCCGAAATCGGCTGTTGTGAAAAGCCTTAGTGCGTTGCTTGAAAGTTAAGGCAGAATCATAGGCTTCACGATGGAGCTCTTCCAGCTCTTGGAGTTGGAGTTTCCTTTCTCGACCACATAGGTCTAGGTCGAGGTTACATTGGCGAACCACCTAATAAGCGCGGTGCTCCAGCTCCACGGGCAAATGACAAGGCTTCTCGTAAACGATTCTACAGGGAGACATACCTAGGGGAGCCTTGAAGGCAGTCCGATACGCCCAAAGTGCGTCAATCAACTTGTCAGACCAATCCTTACGGTCAGGCTGAACCGTTTTCTGGAGAATTTGCTTGATTTGCCGGTTCGACACCTTAGCCTAGCCATTCGTCTGAGGATAATACGGAGATGTGATACGATGGTGGACTCCATATTTCCTCAGAAGTGCCTGCAAAGAAGCATGGGTAAAATGGCTTCCTCCATCCAAGATAATGGCTCGAGGGATCCCAAAGCGTGCAAAAATGTGGTCTTTGACAAATCGAGTTGATATGACATGGTCAGCATGGCGCGTGGGAATAGCCTCGATCCATTTCGAAACATAATCAACAGCAACGAGGATGTATTCAAAGCCCTTGGAAGGAGGAAAGGGACCCATGAAATCGATTCCCCAAATGTCGAAGATTTCAGCAGCTAGGATGGGTTGCAAGGGCATCATGTAATAACGTGACATTGACCCTAATGACTGGCACCTAGTGTAATGTTTGGCATAATTGTGTGCATCCTGGTGAAGGGAGGGCCACTGTGGTGTCAGACACGAATAGGTTGTTAATATGATGATTTTATCATTGAAGTGTGTACAGTGGTTAACCTAATTCGGACCTAACCATCTCTTTACAAAAATTTTTAACCGGGCCTATTTGATTTTATCTTGGTCACTTTTAGGCCCAGGGTCGAACTCAGAGAGGTGGGGTTACAAGTTAAGTTTTTTCGCCTTTCCTACAATGGGTCTCTTCCATTCGTTTATTGTGTTTTTGGTTTTTTTGTATTTAGATTTTTTTTGGTAATATTTGTCCTTGAGGCACACCCTCAAAATTAAGTTCATGGCTTTGAGCCAAAACAGGGTTCCAAAACAAGTCTTGCTATTCGCAAGATGGAGTACCTGCAAGTCAATGATTATCTTTTCTCTTTTATATATATCTTTTTACTAACAGGAAAGCGAAATAGAAATAAAATAAAGTAAATATAGTGTATATATATATGTATATATTATATATGTATAAAGGGGTGGGGGTGGAGGCGGAGATGGAGGGTAGCACGGTGTCGAGTCAGTCGTCGCCTAGAAAGACGCAACCAACAGGACGAAGTGCCACGTGGAGTGTGGGATGGATGGTGGAAGATGAATGCGAACACGCTTTTTGTATGTGTGTATCGGGGAATATCAGCAACTGGTGCAGATATTCCTGCGATACCATGTATGTTAAATAATGTGAAAATATATCTATATACGTATATATGTAAATATATCTATATGTATATTTGGTTATATATAGGTATATATATGTACATATATATATGTGTATATATATTTGTATATATGTATATATATAAGTATATGTATATATGTATATGTATATATATAGAGGTATGTAAATATATATATATAAGTATAGATAGATATATGTATAGATCTATCTATATATATATGTATAATTATGTATATATAACTATATAGATGTAAATATATATGTATGTATATGTATATAGTAATATATGTATATACAGATATATGTAGCTAGATATATATATATATATATCTATATATAAATGTATATGTATGTAGGTGTATATATATATATATATATATATATATATATGTATCTATACTTAGTTATATAGGTAATAATATATATATAGATATATGTATATATATATATATATATATGTATATAAATATATGTATATATAGATATATGTATATAAATATATGTATATATGTAAGTATGTATATGTGTGTGTATATATATATATAAGTATATAGATATATATAAGTATATATGTATGTATGTATACTAATACATAAGTATATAGGTACTACAATATGTATAAATATAAATATAAATATAAATATATATGTATGCATATATATAGGTATATAAATATATATGTATACGTATATATATAGATGTATATAATAGTGTATAGGGCGGTGTGTGTGTGCATGTGGAAGTGTGATTGTATGTGTGTGCAAGCGTCAGTGAAGAGAGTGTTGTGAGAGAGAGTGAGAGAAAGAGAAAGAGAGAGAGGGAGCCGGAGAGAGAGGGCGCTACTAAGGTTAAGGCATCTACGACCAGCGAGCATTGTCTGATGGTTCAAGCTCGTGCGCAGGTGCCCACGCACGCAGACAAGCACGCGCTGGAGGGTGAGGGCGCCGGAGAGAAGATGTAGCGCACCGTGCTGTGCGAAGGCTGGAGCAGGTGCTCGCAAGCGTGAGTGAGTGAAGAGAGTAGGCGAAGGCAGGCGTACGCGGGCTGGCAGATGCACGGGCGGGTGCGGGCGACTTGGGGCGAGACGCGTGCATGGGCAATCGGTGGTAGCGGTGCACCAGGTGACTAGTAAAGGTAGAAGCTCACCGGTCACCCCATTGTAGCCACAGTGTCGCGTAGACTTGCGTGAACAGTGGCTACAGTGTGAGGCTGCGCCACGTGATGGGGAGCTACAGGTGCCGTGAGTGCGACTGGCTCAAGGCTGGCACACGCAGGCTGGCGCGCTAGGACAGAGGTTTGCGCCGGTCGGTTGCAGGCCCGGAGAAGCTCGCGATAGAGCCGAGAAGCGGGAGGCGAGGTGTCTGCAAGTGCGTACGGAAGCTTGCCGGTGCTGTTGGGCTGCTTGGCCGGCCGCTGCAGAGGCACACAGAGTCCGGTTGCAGGCGCGGAGAAGCTCATGACAGAGAGAAGTGGGAGGCGGAGATGCCTGCAGGCGCGTAGGGAAGGGGCTGGGGCTGCTGTTACCGCCTTGCCGCTACTGCTGCCGCTGAGCTTCAAGCTTGAAGCCTGCACTCCAATGGCTGAAGGTGCTGGAACGGAAAAAAAAAGAAGAAAAGAGCCACCAAACCCACCGGCTCTTTGAAGAGCTGGGCTGTGGTGGTCTCACTGTGGTGGGTGTTCACCATAGTGAGGGCTCCTGTCCGCTGGGTGTCTCCGAGGAGGGCCGGCGTGTGGAGGGAGATGGAGGAGAGGATGGTGGCCAGGAAGAAGTGCTGGATTATTTTGTGTGGAAGGACCGGGCTACCTATGCAAAGGAGGAGCCATGGATTTTTATAGAGGAAGAAGCCATGCACGGCCATGCCCTGGCTATGCATGGCTCATGCATGGCCTTGGCATGGAGAGGCAGCCGCAGGGAAGGGCAAGGGAAGGGAAGCATGGCGCAAGGAGAAGAAGAGCGTGTTTCATGCAGCCGTGGGAAGAAAAAGTCAAAAATCAAAAATCAAAAAGAAATAAAAAATGAAGATGGAAATTTGTGAGGCAGCACTTGAGGAAAAAAGTAATCGCGAGGCCATTTTATTTATTCTCCTCTCCTCTCAATTAAATGCATGAATGCATGTATATTTACAAATGCGATTATGGAACCCTAATATGCATAGGTAATGCTAGGAAATAGCACAAGAAGGCACTATTGCAGGTGAATTTTTATGGTGCAATCATACCCCCATGCCAATCTTTTACTAGTCCCTAGCAAAACATTTTTTTGTAGTATTTAAAAATAATCTTTAAGCTGAAGATTTTCTTCTCAAGCAACATAGGTGTGTTTATTGTTGGATATTGTGAGAACTAATTGTAGAGAAGACTACCAGTACTTTAAGTCTCACATGATATAGATCATCTCTCGACTAACCAAGACTCTTGATATTTAAACCTTAAGTACCATTTCTAGGACCCAGGAGGTTTTTGCTGCATTCGGGAGCTCAAGAGATTATGGCTTGTGCTTAGTGAAGGATCAAGACTGACCAGATGAACATTAAGACTCAAGCCTAGGGTTTCACAAATCTTTAAGTACAGGTTGGTCCCAGTTTCATCTTGTGTGTTTGGATTGACCCTTAAGAAGATGACGGAAAACTCAATTCCCATTTTCTGACATTTGTGGCTCACAGAAAAATAAGGTATTTGTAACCTGCCCTGAAGAACTTCTTCTAGGGCGAAGACTTTATAGACATTTGTGAGATATACTAACTTACTTTTTTTTTTTTTTTCTTGAAACACGTGTCAGTATATCTCTTGCAACATTTTTTTTGAAGGAGCATACTTTTCATTTTGGTGGGAGAGTTTCTTTTTGGCGGAAAGAGTTTCTCCAAAACACAAGACTAAAACCTGGGATAAAAAGTCTACCTGTGTGCACAGGTAAGGACTCCACCTTCCCTAATGAACATTAGGGTTGGATCTTATGTTCATCTAGTCTTCCTGATATGTGTAGTGTGAACCAAGATTACTTAGGCTCTCAAGTAGAAGCAAACCAACGGATCATGTACTGGTGTCTCAGGTACAAGAATACGTCCTTAGTTAGGAGAGATTCTGATTTATTTTGTTAATGCTCAAGTGAATTAAGCCCAAGCCTAAGCGAATCAAGCTTCTGTAGCCTGGAAAGTCTTCAAAACAGAGGTTGAATATCCATAAACGCATATTGTATTTTTGTTTCAGCTTTCTGATCATTACTAAACACCATTTATTATTATTATTATATTTGTATATATATATATTTTTTTCCCTTTTTTTTTTTTTGCATATTTATAAATAGGGGGGAACTTCATGATACCATAAGATACCCAGATCCTATGGATGCCTATCCACACCCCCATGCCAAATAATGCTATGTCCTCATATGCATGCAGGGAAAGGTAGAGAAAGGATGAAAGATCGGGTAACGAGAGCTGAGGTGCAGGGTATACAGCAGGGTGGTAGGGTGGGTGGATGGTGGGTGTGAAAGATCCGGCATTTTCTGGGACGAGATTATCCCAAGTGGATCGGAGAACAAGTCGGGAAGAAGTTGGCCCTCAGATTGGCCAAGAAGAGGGGCTTCTAGGATAGACGGATCCGAAAAGGAACAGTCCTAGTGAGTAAGATGTGGGCTCAAGGTCCCAGTGTGGAATTGTAAATCCGCCTAATTTGACGGGAGAGAAAAGGCAATCTGGTCTTCAAGAGTGTGGACCGACGGTGAGTAGCCCGGGTATGACTCAGACCACGAGGTGTGGGAAGCGGAGAAAACCTCGTCAAAAGTCTAGCTAGGAGAAGGTATGGGACAAGGGAGGGATGGGGGAACGTCATAGTATGTGTTGATCAGGCAGTCGTCAGGTAATCCACAGCAGTCTGAATAGGTCCCAATTAGTCCGATACACGCACTGATGGTCATGTCCTCGTTAGACATGTCATCCTCGATGCAATCACAATCAAAGTTCTTGGCTGCCTTGAAGATGTTAAGCTTGAGCTTTTCAGATCCAACGACAATCTCAACACAACCCAACTCGCAGTTGATAAGGGCACGGGCTGTGACCAAGAAAGGTCGACCGAGGATGATCGGACAATCAGAAAGTGAACTAGGAACTTCCATATCTAAAGCAAGAAAGTCAACAGGAAAACAGAGACTGTTGACCCTAACCACCACGTCTTCCACCACACCCTTCGGGATTTTGACAGAATAATCTGCCAACTATAACGTGACAGGGGTGGGTTTCAGATTTCCAAAGGAAAATTTTTTGAGCATGATGGTCGATATGAGATTAATGGAAGATTCTAGATCAAGCAGGGCACAGTTAAAACTGCAGCCTTGTATGCTACAGGAAATGAGTGGTGTGCCCGGATCTTTTTGCTTCGGTGGTAGGTTTGACAGTATAGCACAACTCTCAAGAGGCGAGAGAATCACCAGATTCTTAGTTTTCTTTGACTGTTGCCTGGGTGTTGTGTAGTCTTTGAAAAATTGGGCGACAGTAGGCTTGTGGTCGATAGCCTCGAGCAGGGGTACCTTGATTTCTACATCCTTGAACAAATTACGCAGGTTATCAAACGCCTGCATATCTTTCTTTTTGCCTTTTGGCTCCCTCAGTAGAGCCTCATGGAATGGAACTGATTCTGGCAATAATTTGGGTGTATCGTCCTCTCGAGAATGCGGTGTGCATCCCGAATGAGAGTGGGTACGAAGAAGACGGGCCAGGATCAGGTTGAGGCGGATCGACGGTTTGCTTACTACTCCCCGTAGTGATAGCATTGGATGATGTGGGTCCAGTGGAATCATACGGCGGAGGCGGGTTAGCAACAGGGACATAAGAGTGAGGTGCTGCAGCGGGATTAGCCTGAAATCCCAGTGGAATGCTCGGAGCTTGCAGAATTTGATTAGCCTGCCCCTGAGAAGGTCGTACCTGTGGTTGATGACCACAAGGTACGAAGTTTCGCAGGTTTGGAACAGGTTGGTCAGGAAGAGTTCCCTAAGATCGAGCCGCCATGCGTAGTTGACTGATCTCAGCATTCTATTGCGCCAATTGGTGCTGAAGAGAGGTCATGTTCTCTTCATGGCGCTTTGACATATCCGTCATCATTCACATCAATTTTTCAAGAGGACTTGATGCGTGTTCTACTTGCGGTACGCAAGGGCCTGATGGAGGATTTGCCATAGGATTAGACTGGGCCCTTGGGATGACGGGTGCGGACGGCTACATTGGTCGACCCGCGGGGTTTTGGCGTTGCTGGTTGTTGGACCATGCAAAATTCAAATGATTTCTCCACCCTGGGTTATAAGTGGCAGAGAATGGGTTGTTCCCCAGGGCGCAAGCATCTTCTATGCCAGAAGACGTGTCCGCATGTAAGTATGCATCCGAGCACACGGAGGCTTGGTCCTCCGTGTCGAAATACTGGCTCGCAGAAGCCACTTCCATATGACTTATCGAGTCGCTTGGTGCAACACTCGGTAAGGAAGGTCTTACGGGGTTTCTTGGAATAAGCCTGGTGTTGGAAGAATTTGGATTGTGACGAAGTGGTGAAGAGGTGGTGTTTGCCATAGATCGGGTGGGGTTGGCCAGAAGCTCGTCCAACTTCTTTTGCACAATAGAGACTTCATCCAGTTTTTGTGCAATAAGGCTTAGATCAGTGGATGAATGGGAGGGTGCCATGTCTACTTCATGGACATTTCGGGGCTGGCTGGTACGATTAAAGGCGATAATGGAAGCATTGTTCATTAAGTTTTCACTCATATTTTCAAACAATTCAAATGCTTCATTCTCGTCTTTATTCATAAAGTTCCCTCCTCAGGAAGCGTCTATAATCTGCTTCAAAGTCTCATTTAGCCCATAGTAGAAAATCTAGGCTATATGCCACTTAGGCAGACCGTGGTGCGGAGAGTTCCTGAGGAGGTCGTTATACCTCTCCCATGCCTCATGAAATTGTTTGCCGTTTTGTTGCGTAAAAGAGGTGATAGCACGGCGAAGCGCATTGGTTCGCCTGATTAGGAAGAACTTCTTGAGAAACGCTGTCCGCATCTCTTCCCAAGAGTGGATGGTTCTCCCAAGGGTGCGTAGCCATTGTGACGCTTTATCCCGCAATGAAAATGGGAACATTTTCATGAGTACTATAGGTAACCCGATATTTCTAGGTTTAACAGTTTCAGCCAATTGGGCTATGTCTTCCAAGTGGAGAAAAGGATCTTCACTTGCAAGACCATGAAAGTGAAAATTTATTAGGCCAATTATGTTCGGTTTCAGTTCAAAGTCGTCCCCGCCCATGGGGACCCGAATTTGCCCTACGGTCTCTGTAGCAACCAAATTCTGATAAGAGCTAAGAGACCTAGGCTCCTCCCGTTCGGGAGGGTTCTGCATTTCCTCCAATGTTTCTTGAATGCCTTCAATTTTCTCATTACACATCTCCATTTGGGCTTGGAGGCAGGTTATGGGATCTAAGGCTCCACCACCTGGTGGGTTCTAAGGGCAGTTTCCTCCCTCAGGATTTGGGGGTGGGCGTGCAGCCATGTTTCTGGAGGAGGACAATTTGGCTTCTTTTCTAGATTTATTAGGCAATTCAATCAGTTCAGGGTCATTTGACCTCCTCCCAAACATGCACTACCGCAGGAAGAATTGGGGAGATGAGAAGGGAAAAGAGATGAGAGAAATGTTGCCGCAAAGGTACACTTGATGACAAATTAATACAATCAAATTCCTAACCTCTACAGTGTGCCCTTAGACCTAAAGATCTAAGTTACCTACTATCACAAACTACGGAACCGAATGCGAGCACCTCAGAACCACCGGGCCAGATTGAAAGGCCATTTGCCCCAGTCTTAGACAGCTGATAGCACGTGGGAACCCTCACCAGCATGTAGACGCTACATGTAGGTAGTTAGACCTCCAATCCTTAGTAAGGGTCAAGTTACTACTAGTTTTAGTTAAAGGCTTAGGATCAAGTGCTTTTGGAATGTGAAGGGCATTATTTACGGGTAATGCCATTTATTTTTCAGAGTGTGTAAAACAAGCATGCAACGGAAAAATCTCCCCGAATTGAAGTTTTTATTGGTGAATGGCTTTTAGAGTTCAGCGTTAAGTAGTATGGATTTTAGGATTTCATTGAATTACCAATTCAACGAATCTCCAGGATTTTTTGAGAGAATACAAGTATTCTTCTAAGCCCAACAAACCCTTCTTCAATATTAGTTGGTTAATGCATGCTACAATGCAATGGGCTACCCTAAATGGAGTTTTCTATGTGTGGATGCATGAATCAGTTTTGGATTAGTGTGAAAGGGAGCCAAAGCACTTTAGTTCAAGTGCTCCCAATCACCAAGAAAAATGTCCACACACAAGGCTCAACCAAAAGATAAAGAAAATCAATTTGTTGGGGTTGAGGTATTCGGGATCGAATCTTAGTCTAGTTGAAAAGTCATGGTGGGGTTGGAAATAACTCAATTCCAAGTCTCCCCTCCAAAAAGGTGATCCCGAAATGTAGATAAGTGAGGCAAAAGAGGGGTGCAATCAATCTTGTTGTGTTTGCCTCAAAGAATACTTCACACGGCGAAAAATTCAAGAATCAAGATTCTTGGATTTTCGCGATGCGAAGTAAGACGGGAAATCCTAGGGCGGTCGGAGTGAAGACAATCAATCAAACAAGTGAATTTTAATCCACTTGCCCCAAGAGATCCCAAGCTTTTCTAGTTTTCTTAGTTTTTAGTTTTTTTTTTTATTAAGGTGGCAAGTTAACCCTAGTTTGCTAAGAAAAGGAAACCTACTTGTTTGGCAATGTGTGTAAAGCTCCAATGCGGTGTCGACGTCTTCACGCTCTCGTTCCCACCTTGGATCTGCTCACGTCTTCGACTTTGTTTGCCTGCCTTTTCCTTGTAATAGGTTCCCCTACACACCAAAAATAGAGATACCCATGAAGAGAGAAGAGAAGAGAAAAAAATTGCAGGAATGGAGTAAAAACTTACTTGAAGGCGCACTTCCTCGGCAACGGCACCAGAAAAGGTATGGTGTCAGACCCGATTAGGTTGTTAATATGATGATTTTATCGTTGAAGTGTGTATAGTGGTTAACCTAATTTGGACCTAACCATCTCTTTACAAAAATTTTTAACCTGGCCTATTTGATTTTATCGTGGTCACTTTTAGGCCCAGGGTCGAACTCAGGGAAGTGGGGTTACAAGTGAAACGCTGTGGGCAACCGGGTTTTATTGTTGTAGCGTTGTAGTATAGCCAGTTATTGCCAACATTTCAAATATAAAATTTTTTACTCGGAAAATAAAAGAGTTCCCGAGGTCGAACTCAGGGAGCAAGTTGTATTCTAGAGATATACATGTTTCTTTTACAAAAATAAAGAAAGAGAGAGAGAAAGAATTTGTTGTCTTCTTTTCTCTTTGTTTTCTCCTCGTCTCAGATCTTCTTCTTCTTTGTCTGCAGAGGTGATGTTCTTCTTCTGCAGTGGTGATGCTCTTCTTCTTCTTCCAGCTGTTCCTGCTCTTCCTTTTTCTTCTGTCTTCCTTCAGATCTTCTTCTTTCTTCTTTTCTTTTTCCAGTCAGGACGTCGCCCCTCCTTCTTTCTTCTTTTCCCTTCAGGACGTCGTCTGATTTCCAAATCAGACGACTTAAACTGCCTGTTGCTACAGTGTCTCCCTCAGCTTCCTTCTTCTTCCGCGGTCCTTCTTCTTCACCTGTGCCTGCACACTTCAGAGCTTACGTCAGAGGACAAAACCTACTCTACCCTCTTCCCCCCGCGTCTCTCTCTCTCTGAAACCACTCTTGGGAAAGCTCTCCCAGAGCTGCCGGGTAATCGGGTACGGGTCGCGCCCGGGTCCAGGCCCACCGGCGTGCGTGGTGGGCGAGGAGTGCAGGTCAGTCTAAGTCGGGTCGGGTCAGGTCTGCGGGGCGTGAGCGCGGACGAGACCGGGTAACCGGGCGGGTGAAGGGGACCTCACCCCGTGTGCTGAGGCAGTAAGGCTAATGCACAAAATCAATTTAAACGGTGAAAAGGTTGTGAGGCTTACCGATGTGGGACTAAACGGAGGCCTCTCCTCGCGTGCGCCTGCTGGGAGACTGCGGCCTAGCTTCTGCAGCTGCGGCTTCGATTTGCGTCGGTTGCTGGCTGGCTGCCTTCGCAAGACTCCCCGTAATCCGCAGCAGCTGGAGACCTGGAGTCCTCAAGCCTGGAGCGCGGGAGAAGCTGCTTCAATGTGCGTTAATGGCGGTCGAACCTCAAAACCTGTCGGACACGAATATGGCCTCTCGGCCTGATCAAACCACTGGGGAACCTTCGCCGTGGCACGGCGAAGGTGTGGAGCTGCGCGGCAAGCCGCAAGGTGGTGTCTGGTGGCAGCCCTAGGTTGGACTGCAACCGGTGGAATGGGTTTGTTCGGGGGAGCGTTACAGAGGTGTGGAGTGGCAGTGGAGGGGTGGGGGGTGCTCAGTGTGATGAGGCGGAGGTTCGGTGAGGGTCGGCGAGGTGTGTGAGGCTGTGGAGCGATGGGAGCATCTCGCCGGAGGGTGGCCGGAGACGAAGGGGGTGACGATGGTCAGGGTCGGTCGAGGGCTTAATTGAACAAATTGAAATCGGGGAAAGAAAGAGGAGAGGAAGGGAAGTAGTTCTAACTTACTTGCAGGGACGAAGGGGGAGCAGTAGGGCGACAGTCGTATCGACTGTCGCCGGAGAAGAAGATGCTCAGGGAAAGGGGCGGCGGTGAGTAGAGAGCCGGAGAGGAGCCAGCTGGGTGCGGCGTGGCGAGGGAAGAGCAGGGGAGGAAGTCTCTGCTGCTGGTATTGCGGCAGAGAGAAGAGGAGGAGGGGAGGAACCGCCGGAGCTGGTGAGCGTCTGCCGGAGAGAGAAGAGAGGAAAGTTGGGGGTTTTCTCCGTCAGATCCGAGCTGGGAAGAACGGTGGAGCGACGGGGGTATTTATAGGGACCGAATCAGGGAGGAAGGCGGAGGGAGACGTCGTGTCTCCCTCGCCGGAGGACGCCAGAGATGGAAACCCATACCGTCCGTGCGTTCGCACGGCCGGTATGGGGGGTTACAGCGACCAGGGGGGTGTCCCTGCGACAGCTGACGACGCAGGGCACCCCCGGTTTACTTGCCAGGCTCTCCCCCTCACCCTGCGCGGCGCCATGCTCCGCGCAAGGTCGCCGGAGCATGGTGCTGGCAGGTTTTGCAGGGGGGACCTGATCGCAAAGAACGAAGGAGAGTTAGGGGCTGAAATGCGAGGGTTCAAAAGTTGAGGGCCAAAAAGTAAATATATGAGGACCAAAGTGTAAAGTCGGTCAAGGAGGTTTCTTCTTAGGCTCAAGTTTTTATACATGATTAATTAGGACCTAAGGAATCTGATGGTGAATTTCATTTCTATATTAAACCTTGTTTGACCGGTCAATTTATGCGAAAACCCAGATTAAGTTATTAATTGGGCATGGTTCTCAATGTAGGTCAAAATGGATTCTGAAGGCCAAATTGAAGGTTCTAAACCCTAGAGATTATTTTTCTATGAATTTTAGAGGGTTTATTCTATTTTTACTTTGCCTCGAACCTCGTGAATTGAAGTGGGTTGTTTTAGGGTTACAGATTATCATTTAGTTCCTTGGAATTGCTGTAGCCCTTGCTAGATCATCTCATCCCACTTTTATTCTTATTAAGTTGCTTTGACCTATGTTTGGACCCTGAATTACCCTGTATGCAGATTATACTGGTAAAATTGCATTTTTACCCCTTATGACTTGTTTTCTACTTAAACTCAGAATTCTCTGAGTTAAGCCTTTCCTTGAGTTATGTAGGAGCTTTTATCCTTTGTATTAGGTCAAAATGAGCTAGTTATGGCTCATGATGAGGTTCTCATCAACAAGTTAAGTTTCTACGCCTTTCCTACAATGGGTCTCTTCCATTCGTTTATTTTGTTTTTGGTGTTTTTCTATTTAGATTTTTTTCTGGTAACCTTTGTCCTTGAGGCATAATGAATAGCGGTGGAAATGCTTGTGTGATGTGTTCGTTGTAGTAATGTTGCACTAAGAGTGTTAAAGTGGTGAGTTAAGGTGAGTACCAGTCATTACAACCATTATTATTATTTACTTATCTAATTTTTACTGGTTTTGCTCTAGGTCGTTCATTGGGATGCAATTTATTGAATTACATCGGTCAATCTTTGATCTCAAAATTATCCTCTAATTCCAAAAAGAAACTTTACATCTTATTATAGAATGAATGAATATAAAAATGGTTTGCCTACTTACTAAAAGTTAATTGTAATGCTTGTAAAAATTAACTAACTAAAAACAAGCACCAAACAATTTATTACTATACTAAAAACTATGTATTTACAAGTTATAGTATTAATACTAACATGATACTACCTAATACACTAGGATGCCATAGTGTAAAAACTTAACTTACTAGTCTGTTATCTACAGTAACATATACAGCAGTTTTAATGACAGGCATAAGCATCGCTAAATCTCAGAAAACACTATATACAACCTAAGGAGGGAAAATTGAGGTCTTTAGCGACGTTTATGGTGTCATTTTATTCTGTTAGTAATTATATAGGTTTACTTATACAAATAATAGGCTATACTACGTGTACATATGTATATCTTTTTCTTCTCTTTTGTTTCTGCCTTAACAGGTTCCAGATACAGTGGCGTAAAGGCACTTAACACTGTCATTAACTTTCTTTAATCAATTAAGAATGTGTTTAATTTGCGGGCGTGCCTTTCGATGGATACTCAACACCCAGAAGGTGGGACCAGACCTCTAGTGAGCCCACCCTAACCTTGATTAGGCCACTTAATTATGTTTTCAGACTCAATGCAGGGCCTCAGCCCCATGCCGCACACACACTCGGGCCCCCAGCCCCACACACAATGTTCACATTCATCACAACGTTCAGACAGAATTATCAGATAGTAATTGGATTCGTGTATATGTTGTGTTTCGGGCGCCCGGCGCCGGTGACGACTGGCTAAGCAGGAGCACAAATTCTTATTATAGCGCTGCGCTCGATTTGCAGCGCATGATGTGGTGCTATTCCAGTGCCACATCTACGCTGGAAATCGGGCACAGCTGCGTCTGAATGCGTATTTGGCCCTCGATTTGAGGGCCATAAATTATTAAATAAAATAAAATAAATTATGGACAATAAAGTATTTACATAAAAATACATCATTGTTTAATTAATTTTGAAGTTTAATTAGGGTTACTATACAAATAAATTAATTAAAGTAGGTTGTTTGTACAGGCTAATTTTGGTGCTTTATTAGTTAATTACATATAAATTAGTTAGTAAATGGTCTAATTGACCTTATACAGGTTTAGATTATATACTTAAGTATTTTATACATATTTTTATTATATTTTTACGAATTAATTTATGTTTTATTTATATTAAAGTAGCAGCTTTTGGCTGTTTGGCTTGTAAACTAAATACAGTAATCTAAAATAGGTATAAATATACTTTACTAGCTTAAATTACTTACTATATACATTAACCTAAGTCTACATATTCAATTAACTTACTTATAATCCTAGATTACTAATTTATCTAATTTATATGTATATATACTATTCAAGAGGTGATTAATTATGTACACTTACATTTCAGTAGATATATACATACTTTACATAGTTATTATGTAGAGTATAGTTATAGTTAGTTGTATATATATGTACAATATCAGATTTCAGTTAGATTTCAGCAAGAGGTGAGAAAGGAAGGATTAATTGTGTTTAATTTTCTTTTTCTAACAGCAGCATCAGCCACTGTCAAAGATGAGAAGGGGAATGCAGCTTCAGAGTGTTCAGTGTTTTAGATGAGAAGGGAAGAATTTGGAGAAGAGGGAAATATGTAGCTGCAAGATGCAGCAATTCACTGTGTAACTGGGATTAAAATCAATCAAAATCAACTGAAAAATAGATAAGTAAATCCTAATTCTGACAAGGGTTCAATTTCTCACGAAAATCAATAAATGTCTCAATTCAAATGCCCAAAAACCCTCATCAAAAACTTTATTTCAGATTAAATCCAAAAACATCACTGAATTAATTCTTCTTAATGCTATAGACAGCATGAAGGAGGACTTAATTCAGTCAAATTAAAACCATAAGATCAAATCCCAGTTTCTTGCAACCTTAAGGAGTATTGAGAACTCCTTAGGTTAGGAAATCACCATACAAATCACCTTAGTAATTATCACAATAATCATCAAAATAGAAAATGTATGGCTATTCTGAATTATCAAAACAGTACTGAGAATTCATTAAGGGAATTCACAGTAACTTGTGAATGCATTAACAGTATAGCAAAACAGATTCAAGGATGGCTCTTCTGAGATGGTTTCTGTCACCAAAAACCTCTCAGAGTCCTTGCCAACAAGAAATTCAAATCATCTTCAATCTGTCAAATTAGGTAGTGAAATCCAGAAAGCAAAAATCCTTAAAATCCATGTTGAAAAGAAATCTGACAAACTGAGGAATTCGACCCAAAATCAAGGGGCTTTTGTGATCAAATATGGGGTGAGTGAGAAGCCCCTTAGGTGCCTGTGACGCCAATTTCAAATCTGAGGTTGTAAACCAGCCAGATCTGAAATTGGATCAGGGTGTGTAGGTGAACGATGAGAAAAACTTATCGTTAAGAAGAAATCAGAACTGGATTGTAAAAAAAAAAAATGGAGAGGGAGATAATTTGAAACATGATTTGATGAATTCTTCCCCTCTGATCTGGACTGATCAGAGGAGGTAAGGGAAGGGAATTAAAACTAATTCTACTTCTTCAGCTACTTTAACCTACAGCGAAAATTAAACACTAATAATTCTGCTAATTCTACTCTAAACTACTTAACTACAGCTAAAACTAATTATGCAAAATTAAAAGCCTAAACTAACAGGAAGAATGGGACCTATGGGTCCTTAGCCTGTGGCTAAGGAGGAAGATGACTCCAGCAGAGGGAAGAGTCTGCTAGTGAGGCTCCAGGGTCGTCCTCAGGTGCTACAAAGTCCTTAGCGACGAGGAGTGTCGAGAAAAGGTGATGATTTCACAGCCGGGGCTATGAAATCAGAGGCTGGATGGGGAGGAGAGACTGGAGTGGACGAATTGATCGCTAAGAGGTGTAGGAGAGAGCGATCCCTTGCACGCGACACCACTGAGGTGCTTAAGTAGTAGCTCAGTGGCTAAGATCACCGCGCAGGTGAGAATAAACAAGATGCAACCGGCAGTGAGGATGTGAGGGGCGGAGCGCACGGTGAGCTGAGCACGAGATCTGACCATCAGATGAGATCTGGGGAGAGAGGTGAACGCATGCACTGAATTACGCGAAAGTTCCAATCGAATCCAACCGTAGATCAAGATGTAAAGAGCGACGGATGGCTGAGATTGGCCGTGTTCTTCGCGCACTACAGTGCGCGTGAAGAGCAGCAGGCTTCTCTCTGAAATGAGGGAAAAATTGTAAGAAGACCCTTGAACAAAGGGGTAGAAGAATAGCGTGCAGGCCCATAAGCGAAAAGAACTATAACTGGAAGGACCCTGGAGCCTTTCAAAAGGGTCCCTGCGGCTTAAAAGTAGGTCCAAAGAGGAGTTTTTAAGGGTAAGAGTGTAATGCATGAAGACCTAAGTGTAAACAACCTATTTCATAACCTAAATGATGTCCAATTGCCTTCAAGTTTTTATATGTTTTTAATTGAACATTTAAGACATTGATTATACTTTTGATTTGGCCTTTCAAACTTATTTATGTGTTCAATTGGCACATGGATCATCATTTGTATTTTTCTTTCAGAATATCTCATTTTTGTGACCTAATTATGAAGTTTTAACGTAGACTAAAGGTTTTAGGTCTTTTTCTTTAATTCCCACACTTACCCTTTTTACCTGTTAATTTGATATTGTTTTGCTTAGTGTCTAGCTTAATTTCAGCTTTTTAGCCATGATGAGTAGTCACTCGTCAAGGCACACCCTCAAAATTAAGTTCTTGGCTTTGAGCCAAAATAGGGTTCCAAAATGGGTCTTGCTATTCGCAAGACGGAGTACCTGCAGGTGAAGGATTATCTTTTCTCTTTTATATGTATATTTTTTATCTTTTTGCTAACAGGAGAGCGAAATAGAAATAAAATAAAGTAAATATAGTGTATATATATGTATATATTATATATGTATAAAGGGGTGGGGGTGGAGGCGGAGATGGAGTGTAGCATGGTGTCGAGTCGGTCGTCGTTTAGAAAGACGCAACCAACAGGATGAAGTGCCACATGGAGTGTGGGATGGTTGGTGGAAGATGAATGCGAACACGCTTTTTGTATGCGTGTATCGAGGAATATCAGCAACTGGTGCAGATATTCCCGTGATACCACGTATGGTAAATAATGTGAAAATATATCTCTATAGGTATATACGTAAATATATCTATATGTATATATGGTTATATATAGGTATATATATGTATATATATATGTGTTTATATGTATGTATATATGTATACATATAAGTATATGCATATATGTATGTAGCTATATATGTATATATGTATATGTATATATATATAGGTTTGTAACAATATATATATAAGTATAGATAGATATATGTATATATATATATATGTATATAAATTAATGTATATATGTATGTATGTATACTAATACATAAGTATATAGATACTACTATATGTATAAATATAAATATATATATATATGTATGTATGTATATAGGCAAATAAATATATAAATATATCAATAAATATTTGTATACGTGTATATATATATATGTATATAATAATGTATGGGTGTGTGTGTGTGTGGAAGTGAGTGTATGTGTGTGCAAGCGTTAGTGAAGAGAGTGTTGTGAGAGAAAGTGAGAGAGAGAGAGAGCGCGACAGAGAGGGTGCTGCTGAGGTTAAGGCGTCTGCGACAAGCGGGCGTCGTCTGATGGTTCAATCACGTGTGCAGGCACGCACGCACGCGGACAAGCGGGTGCTAGAGGGCGAGGGTGCAGAGAGAGGACGCAATGCACTGTGCTGTACGAAGGCTGGAGCGGGCACTCACAAGCGCGCGTGAGCAAGCGAAGGCTAGCGAACGCGGGTGAGGGCGATGTGGTGCAAGACCCATGCCCGGGCGATCGGTGGTAGCGATGTGCCAGGTGACTGGTAAAGTGAGGAGCTCACCAGTCACCCCACTGTAGCCACAGTGTCGCGCAACCTCGCGTGAACAGTGGCTATAGTGTGAGGCCGCGCCGCGTGACCGGGAGCTGCAGGTGCTGTGAGTGCGGCTGGCTCACGGTTGGCAAGCGGGGAAGGAGGTCAGGTGTCTGCGGGCACGTGCGGAATTAAGCGGGTGCTGCTGGGATGCTTAGCCGGTCGCTGCAGAGGCACGTAGAGGGCAGTTGCACGTGCGAAGAAGCTCGCGACAGAGCGAAAATGCGGGAGGCGGAGAGGCCTGCAGGGGCGTGTGGAGGGCGAGGGTGCCTGCAGGTGCGCGCGGAAGGGCTGGGGCTGCTGCTGCTGCTGTGCTGCTGCTACCGCCTTGCCGTTGCTACTGCCGCTAATCTTCAAGCTTGAAGCCTGCGCTCCAATGGCTGAAGGTGCTGGAATGGAAAAAAATCTAGAAAAGAGCCACCACGCCCACCGACTCTTTGAAGTGCTGGGCGGTGGTGGTCTCACTGTGGTGGGTGTTCACCATAGTGAGGGCTCCTGTCCGCTGGGTGTCTCCGAGGAGGGCCGGCGTGTGGAGGGAGATGGAGGAGAGGGTGGTGGCCAGGAAGAAGTGCTGGATTATTTTGTGTGGAAGGACTAGGCTACCTTTGCAAAGGAGGAGACATGGCTTTTTATAGAGGAAGAAGCCATGCACGGCCATGCCCTGGCTGTGCATGGCTCATGCATGGCCTTGGCAGGGAGAGGCAGCCGCAGGGAAGGGCAGGAGCAGGGAAGCATGGCGCGAGGAGAAGAAGAGGGTGTTTTATGTAGCTGTGAGAAGAAAAAGTCAAAAATCAAAAATCAAAAAGAAATAAAAAATGAAGCTGGAAATTTGTGAGGCAGCACTTGAGGAAAAAAGTAATCGCGAGACCATTTTATTTATTCTCCTCTCCTCTCAATTAAATGCAAGCATGCTTGTATTTTTACAAATGCGATTATGGAACCCTAATATGCATAGGTAATGCTAGGAAATAGCACAAGAAGGCACTATTGCTGGTGTATTTTTGTGGTGCAATCTCACTGCAATACCTTGGCTACAGTTTTCCGTCCAAAGAAATGCTCTCCGCAAGCCTGATCATGGAAAAAGGATAGCACACTGGGGAATTCGCTATCAGGGATACAGCGACGAATGATCTGGTAGGCACCTATTCGAGAAAGTAGTGAATTATCCCAGAAATAATACTTTGCTTCTGCAATGAGACGCTCACGCTGGTTTTTCGACCAGCCACATGGAAGGGAACCAGAAGGTAATTGTCAATGTCGGCTTACCAAGGTCCACTTGCCACATTAATTGCCAACAGGTGCTCATCGAGAAAAACATCATTGATCGCCAGGGTAAGTCCAATGTGCTCAGGGTCCAGTCTCGTGAGATGATCAGCAACAACATTCTGGGCTCCGACCTTATCACGGATCTCAATGTCAAATTCTTGGAGTAGAAGGATCCAAGGAATCAGTATAGGCTTGGCATCCTTCTAGTGCATGAGATGGCGAATGGCCGTGTGGTTAGTGAATACAAAAACATGCGAGCCCAGAAGGTAAGAGTGGAATTTCTCCAACCCAAAGACGACTGCCAGTAGTTCTTTCTCAGTGGTAGTACAATTACGCTGGGCCTCGTCCATCGTCTTACTGGGGTAGTACACCACGAAGGGGTGTCTATCACGTCTTTGTCCTAGGATGGCTTCGACTGTAATGTCGGAAGCGTCACACATGAGTTCAAAGTCGAGGGACCAATCTGGTGGCTGGAGGACAAGGGCCTTGGTGACAGCATCATGCAGCTGCGTGAATGCTCGTATGCAGTCGGGGCCCATATCAAAGGGTACATCAGTCGATAGGAGATGAGTTAAAGGTTTAGAAATCTTGGAGAAGTTTTTGATGAATCTCCTATAGAAACTGATGTGTCCCAGGAAGGAGCGGATTTATTTGACAGAGCCAGGCATAGGTAAATCAGCAATTACATCAAGCTTAGCTCTGTGAACCTCGATATCCCTATCGGAGATGATATGCCCGAGAACAATTCCCTCATGTACCATAAAATGACTTTTTTCTCATGAAAGCACGAGGCTCACATCAATACATCTCTGAAGGATATGGGTCAGGTTGGCAAGACAGTCATCAAAAGATGGTCCAAAGACCAAAAAGTCATCCATGAAAACCTTGAGAAAGTCACCCACCATGTCATGGAATATCGCGAGCATACATCTCTGGAAAGTTGCTGGCACGTTACAAAGTTCGAACGGCATCCTTCTATTGCAAAGGTGTCGAAGGAGTAGGTAAAGGTGGTTTTCTCTTGGTCCCTGGGGTCAATTGCCACCTGGTTATATCCAGAGAATCCATCCAGGAAACAAAAAAATTTATTTCTCGCTAACTGCTCCAGGATTTGGTCAATAAAA
Organism: Thalassia testudinum; assembly: GCA_037157565.1. Classification (NCBI taxonomy): domain Eukaryota; kingdom Viridiplantae; phylum Streptophyta; class Magnoliopsida; order Alismatales; family Hydrocharitaceae; genus Thalassia; species Thalassia testudinum. The sequence continues at coordinate 88,111,611 of JAZHRO010000014.1, read as the reverse complement.
GGTAGAGGAAAGTGATCTTTCTTAGTTGCAGCATTAAGTTTCCTATAATCTACACACACTCTCCAAGATGTAGGAGTGTGTGTAGAGATGGATTCGCCCCTGTCATTGACACGGATGGTGAGTCCCGCCTTTTTGGGCACGACATGAATCGGGCTCACCCAGGGGCTATCGTTGATCGGGTAGATTATGCCTGCATCCAGCCACTTAATAATTTCCTTTTTAATGACCTCCCGCAAGTTAGGGTTGAGACGTCGCTGCATCTCACGGGAAGGTCGAGCCTCCTCCTCCGTATATATACGATGAGTGCAGTAGGAGGGGCTAATGCCAGTTAAGTCTGATAAGGACCACCCAATGGCTGCCTTGTGTTCCCTAAGGACCTTTGTTAGTTTGCACTCTTGCTCCGTAGTTAATTTTGAACTAATGATTATGGGGAGCATTTCATTTGGTCCGAAGAAAACATACTTAAGCGTATTAGGCAGCTCTTTCAGCTGAGGAGAGGATGATGAAAGATCTGGCATTTCTTGGGATGAGAGTGTCCCAAGCGGATCAGAAGAGAACAAGGCAGGAGGAAGAAGTTGGCCCTCAGATTGGCCAAGAAGAGGGGAATCTTGGATTGATGGATCCAAAACGGGATAGCCCTAGTGATTAGTATGTGGACTCAAGGTCCCAGTGTGGAGTTACAATTCCACCTGATTTGGCAGGAAAGAAAGGGTAATCTGGTCTTCAAGAGTGTGGATCGACGGTGAGTAGCTCGAATATGACTCAGACCACGAGGTATGGGAAACGGAGAAAACCTCGTCAGAAGTCTGGTCAGGAGAAGGTAAGGGAAAAGGGAGGGATGGGGGAACGTCACAATATGTGTCCGTCAGGCAATCGTCTGTGTTTAAAGGTAATCCACAGCAGTCAGAATAGGTCCCTATTAGTCTGATACATGCGGTGACAGCCATGTCCTTGTCAGACGTGTCATCCCCGATGCAATCGCAATCAAAGTTCTTGGCTGCCTTGAAGATGTTAAGCTTGAGCTTCTCAAATCCAGCGACAATCTCAATACAGCCCGACTCGCAGTCGATATGGGCATGGGCAAGAAAGGTCTATCAAGGATGATCGGACAATCAGAAAGTGAGTTAGGAACTTCCATATCCAAAATAAGAAAGTCAACAGGAAAACAAAGACTGTTGACCCTAACCACCACGTCTTCCACCACACCCTTTGGTATTTTGATAGAACGATCTGCCAACTGTAACATGACAGGGGTGGGTTTCAGATTTCCTAAGGCAAATTTCTCAAGCATGATGGTTGGTATAAGATTGATGGAAGATCCTAGATCAAGCAGAGCATGGTTAAAATTGCATCCTTGGATGCTATAAGAAATAAACAGTGTGCCCAGATCTTTCTGCTTTGGTGGTAGATTTGACAGTATAGCACAACTCGCATGAGGCGAGAGAACCAACGGATTCTTTATTTTCTTTGACTGTTGCCTGGGTGTAGTATAGTCTTTAAAAAATCGGGTGATAGTAGGTATGTGGTCAATAGCCTCTAATAGGGGTACCTTGATTTCAACATCCCTGAATAAATTACGAAGGTTATCAAAGGCCTACGTATCCTTTTTCTTGCCTTTTGGCTCCCTCAGTAGAGCCTCAGGGAATGGGACCGATTCTGGCACTAATTTAGGTGTATCGCCCCTCACGAATGTGGTGCGCATCCCAAATGAGAGGGCGATGAAAAAGATGGGCCAGGATCAGGTCAAGGTCGATCGACGGTTTGCTTACTGCTCCTCGTAGTAACTACATTGGATGTTATGGGTACAGTGGGATCATAAGGCAGAGGAGGGTTCGCAATAGGGACATAAGGTTGAGGCATTGTAGCGGGATTAGCCTGAAATCCCGGAGGAATGCTCGGTGCTTGCAGAATCTGATGAGCCTACCCCTTAGAAGGTCGTACCTGTGGTTGAGGACCACGGGGTACGAAATTTCATGGGTTGGGAACAGGTTGGGCTGGATGAGTGCCTTGAGATCGAGTCGCCATGCGTTGTTGACTGGTCTCAGCATTCTGCTGTGCCAATTGGTGCTGAAGAGAGGTCATGTTCTCTTCGTGGCGCTTAGACATTTCCGTCATAATTCGCATTAGTTTATCAAGAGGACTTGATGCATGTTTTGTTTGCGGTATGCAAGGACCCGATGGCAGATTCGCCACAGGATTAGATTGGGCCCTTGGGATGATAGGTGCAGATGGTCGCATTGGCCCACCCGCGGGGTTTTAGCGCTGCGGGTTATTGGACCATGCGAGGTTAGGATGATTTCGTCACCCTATGTTATAAGTAGTAGAGAACGGGTTGTTCCCCAGGGCGCAAGCATCTTCTAAGCTAGAAGACAAGTATGCATATATGTATGCATCCGAGCACACGGAGGCTTGGTCCTCCGTGTCAAAATACTGGCTTGCAGAAGCCAGATCCACATGACTTGCCGAATCCCTTGGTGCAACGCTCGATAAGGAAGATCTCACGGGGTTTTTGGGGATAAGCCTGGCGTTGGAAGGATTAGGATTGTGACGAAGTGGTGAGGTAGGGGTGTTTGCCATAGGGAGGGAATGGCCAGAAGCTCCTCCAGCTTCTTGTGAACGATGGAGACTTCATCCAATTTTTGTGCCATAAGGCTAAGATCAGTGGATGAATGGGAGGGTCCCGTGTCAACTTCGTGAACATTACGAGGTAGGCTGGTACGATTAAAGGCGACAATGGATGCATTGTTCATGGAGTTTTCTCTCATGTTTTCGAATAATTTGAATGCTCCATTCTCACTTTATTCATGAAATTCCCTCTGCAGGAAGCGTCTACAATCTGCTTTAAAGTCTCATTTAGCCAATAATAGAAAATCTGGGCTATATGCCACTTAGGCAGACCGTGGTGTGGACACTTCTAGAGGTGGTCATTATACCTCTCTCAAGCCTCATGAAACTATTCGCCGTTTTGTTGTATAAAGGAAGTTATAGCACGACGAAGTGCATTGGTTCGCCCGATTGGGAAAAATTTCTTGAGAAATGCTGTTCGCAACTATTCCCAAGAACGGATGGTTCTCCCAAGGGTGCGTAACCATTGCAATGCTTTATCCCACAACGAAAATGGGAACATTTCATGAGGACAATTGGTAACCCGATGTTTCTTGGTTTAACAGTTTTAGCCAATCGGGTTAGGTCTTCCAAATGGAGAAGAGGATCTTCACTTGAAAGACCATGGAAGTAAAATTTAATCAGGCCAATTACATTGGGTTTCAATTCAAAATCGTCCCCGCCCATGGGGACCTGAATTTGTCCAATGGTCTCTATAGTAGCGGGATTTTGATAAGAGCTAAGAGACCTAGCCTCCTCCTGTTCAGGAGGGTTCTGCATTTCCTCCAAGGCTTCCCTAATGGCTTCAATCTGTTCATTATACAATTCCATTTGGTCTTGGAGGCGGGTTATGGGGTCCACGGCTCCACCACCTGGTGGGATTTGAGGGGGGCGATTTCCTCCCTCGGGATTTGGTGGTGAGCGTGCAGCCATGTTTGTGGAGGAGGATGACGATTCGATTTCTATCCTTCTAAAATTATCAGACAATTCAAACAATTCAGGGTTTAGTGACCTCCTCCCAAACATGCACTACCATAGGAAGAATTGGAGAGATTAGAAGGGAAAAGGGGATGAGAGAAATGACGCCGCAAAGGTACACTTGATGACAAATCAAGGCAATCAAAGTCCTAACATCTACAATGTGCCCTTAGACCTAAAGATCTAAGTTACCTACTATCACAACATATGGAACCAAATGCGAGCACCGTGGAACCACCGGGCCAGATTGAAAGGTCGGTTGCCCTAGTCTTAGACACTTGATAGCACGCGGGAACCCACACCAACACATAGGTGCTACACGCAGGTAGTTAGACCTCCAATCATTAATAAGGGCCAAGTTACTACCAGTTTTAATTAGAGGCTTAGGATCAAGTGCTTCAGGAATGTGAAGGGAGTTGTATACGGGTAATGCCCAAGTGCGTTGATTTTAGAAAGTGTGTAAACCAAGCTTGCAACGGGGAAATCTCCCCGAATTGAAGTTTTAGTTGGTGAATGGTTTTTAGAATTTCAGCCTTAAGTAGTATAGATTTTAAGATTTCGCCAAGTTACCAATTCAACCAATCTCTGGGTTTCGAGAAAATACAAGTTCTTCTATGCCCAACAAACCCTTCTTCAATGTGAGTTGGTTAATGCATGCTAAAAATGCGATGGGCTTCCTTAGGTGGAAATTTCTATGTGTGGATGCAGGAGTCAATTTTAGGTTAGTGTGAAAGGGAGCCAAAGCACTTCAATTCAAGTGCTCCCAATCACCAAAATGATGCTCCACACACAAGGCTCAACCAAAAGATAATGTAAAGAGAATTAAAATTTTGGGGCTGAAATATTCGGGATCAAATCTAAGGCACGTGAAAGGTCGTGGTTGGGTTGGAAACAACTCAATTCCAACTCTCCACACCAAAAATGTGATCTCGAATTACAGATAAATGAGGCAAGGTGGGATGGCAGTCAATCTATTTAATCTTGCCTCAAAGAACACTTCTCATGACGAAAGATTCAAGAATCTAGATTCTTGGATCTTCGCTATATGAAGTTTGGCAGGAAATCCAAGGGCGGTGGGGGTGATGGCAAACAATCAAGCAAGTGATTTTTAATCCACTTGCCCCAAGAAATTCCCAAGAAGTGTTTTTAGGTTTTTTTTTAAATTTATTTAGGTGACAAGTTAACCTAAGTTGATAATAGAGGGAGAGACCTACCTTTTTAGCAATGTGGGTGAAGCTCCAGTGCGGCGCCGACGAGTTCACGCTCTCGTTCCCACCTTGGATCTGCCCACATCTCCGACTTCCTCTTCTTGCCTCCTCCTTGCAACTGGTTTACCTGGACACCAGCAAACAAAAAGACCCGTGAAGAGAAGGGTGTGAGAAGAGAAAAAAAGGGAATGGAGTTAGAAATTTACCTCAATGCACACCTCCCTGGCAACGGCGCCAGAAAAAGAGTGGTAAAACTCAAATAGGTTGTGTTAATATGGTGAAATTATTGCTGAAGTTAGTATAGTGGATTAACCTAAAGCGAGTCTAACCATCTTTCACAAAATTTTTTTAACCTGGCCTACTTAATTTATCTTGGTCACTTTTAGGCCCAGGGTCGATCTCAGGGAGGCAGGAATTAAAGGTGAAGAAGTTTCTACGCCTTTCCAAGAACGTATCTCTTTCGTGTGTTTATTATGTTTTTGTTCTTTTTTCTATTTAAGATTTTTTTTGTTGATAATATTGTCCTTGAGGCACACCCTCAAAATCAAATTCTTGGCTTTGAGCCAACTTAGGGTTTCCCAAAAAAACTGGTCTTGCTATTCGCAAGATCGAGTACATGCAAGACAAGGATTATCTTTTCTCTTTCTCTTTTTTTTATCTTTTTAAATAGCAGGAGACAAAAGAGAAATAAAAACAATGTAGGTTGCTTGTTGACGAATAAATATAGTCTCTATATATGTAGATATGTATATATTATATATATAGGGGTGGAGGTGGAAGTCGTAATGGTGTGTAGCATAGTATCGAGTTGGTCCACATCAAATAAGATGCAACCAACAAGACCAAGTGCTGCGTAGAGTGCGAGACGGATGTGTGCGAGAGTGTGCGGAGGTGCTTGCTTTATGTGGGTATCGGGGAATATTAGCAACTGGTGCAGATATTCCCGCGATATAATGTGTGGTGGAGTGACTAGTGCAAGGGCATATGGATACAGGTAGGAGATGCATATGTAAATATATATATATGTATATATAGATAGGGTTATAACTGTATCGTTATATATGTAGTTGTATATATATATATATAGATATATATGCGTATATATATATATTTATGAATATATATATATATACATTTATAACTATATGGATATATATATATAGTAATATTGGTATAAGTATATGTGTATATGTATATGTATATATATATAGATATATATGTATATATGAATATATATATATATTTATATATATATATGTATGTATGTGTAGGTCTGTAGAAGTCAGTGTGTGAGTGTACGAGTGTGTATGTGTACTAGTGTGTGTGTGTGTATGAGTGTGGGAGTGTACGCTGGAGGAGTGTGAGAGAGAGAGGCCGAGTTAAGTCATTTGGTGGGAGCATCCGTCGTCTGATCTCGCAGGGGCGCGGGTGCATAACGCAAAGCGGAGGAACGCACGCGCGTGACTGGATAGAGGCAGTCGCGAGGTGGGGAGAGAAGGCGCGGTGACCAGATAAGTGAGAAACAAACCGGTCACCGCACTGTAGCTACGTGAGGTCACGGCTACAGTGCAAGGGCAAAAAGGTGACCAACTAATTTGCTAGGAAACTGGCTGGGCCGCAGGCAGGGCTTTACGACAGGGCATGCGGAGAGGGGCGAGGGTGACTGTTTGGCGTGCGCAGAGCATGCAGAACAGGTGCCTGAGGCGCGCGAAGGCACGCGAAGGTGGCAGAGTGCACACTGTATCTGTGTGCGAGCTTCAGAGATTGAAGCTCTACAGCCCTAATGGCAATGGAGAGCAACCTGCAAATGATAACCGAATAGAGAATAGAAAGCCAAACACGAAGAAAAAAGGGAAATAAGACAAGAACCCACCACGCCCACCTGCTCACGATGGAGTTGGGTGGTGGTGGGGCTCACAGTGGGGTCCTGAACCACTGTGAGCTTCTCCTGCACTCAGCGTTCCTCTTCTCAATTGGTGAGAATCGATGTTGTGCATGGAGAGGGAGAGGGGAAACGAGTGCCCAACAGAGAGTGGTGTGAGTGGTGCGCAGGGGAGGGTGGAAGTGTGGTGTCCCTGGGTCTGCCCGCACGAGGGAGAGGCCCAAGTGTTTTAAAGAGGAAGAAAAATGCCAACCCATGCTGCTGGCAGAGGACCTCTTGCCATGCTACTTGTAGAGGAGTGGCGTGAAGAGGTGCATGCCCCATGCCCTGAGCCGCGTGAGGGGGAAGAATTTCAAAGTCAAAATAAAAAGATGAGAATAGTGAATTTGCAATGCAGCCCTTGATGAAGATGTTAATTAGATGGCCAATTATTCGCATTATCCTCCCCTCTCAATAAATGCATACATGTGTTTATTTACAAATGCAACTATAGCTACATAAGATGCAATGGCATTGCTAGGAAATAACACAAGATGGCATAATTACTGGGGTATTTTTGCTGTGCAATCACCTACCCCTACCCTCCCTCACAAACGCTCTCTCTCTTTTCTCTTGTAAGCTCGCTCTCCCAGAGCCAATCGGGTAAATGGGTTGGGTTAATGTGCCCGGGTCCAGGCACACCGATGTGGGTGATGTACGAGGAGTGCAGGGTAAACGAATCAGGCAAGCCAGGTCCGCGGAGGAGTGTGCACAGATGAGGCGTGTGGGCAAGGGGACCTGACCCCATGTTCGGAGGCAACGAGCCTAAAAGACAAAATCAATTTAAACCGCTCACCTCACTCTAAAACAGTCGAGGTGGGACTAAAAGTCCCACCCGCCTCTCTCGCACCCGCAGGAGATGCTTTGCTCAATTGTCGTGGATGCAGCGCCCTCTCAAAGCCAATCACTGGCTGGATGTGTGTGTGTGCTAATTCTGCACTGCTTGGTCCTGGGAACCTAGAGTGTGGCAGCCTAATTGAAGGTTGCTTGCTTCTTCAAGCCGACACTAATGGCGGCGGAGGTCAAAACTTGTTCTCACACAACACAGCCTTGTGGCCTGATTAAAATATGCAGGAGGCTTTGCCATAGCGCAGCGAAGGTGTTGCGGTAGGTGGCTAGACGGGGGGCGGCCTAAGCATACGTGCCTAGGTTAGTCTGTGGCCATGGTGATGGGTGTGGTCGAGGGGATTGAATAGAGGTTGTGGTGATCGATGGAGATGTGGATAATGATCAGTGGAAGGTGGTGGAGGCTCTGAGGTAATTGGCGAGGTGGATGGGGGTGTCGAAGTGATGGTGACACCTCGTCGGTGGTCTGTCGGAGGTGGGGAAGATGGTGGTGGTCTGCAGTGATCGAGGGTCGATAATAGAAATAAAGAAGGGGGAAATGAAGAGAGGAGAGAGGGGATGAGATTTAACCTAGTTTAAGGATGAAGGGAGGCGAGATGGAGGTTGGCATGTACCTGCTGCTACCGGAGATGAAGGTTCTAGTAGAGAGGTGACGACGACGACGAGGGGGTAGCTGGAGCTAGCACAGGTGCGGCGCGACGTGGTGGAAGGTGGCGGAGATGTCTCTGCCACTAGTATTGTGGTAGAGTGACAGGAAGAGGGTGGAGATGTTGCAAGAGCTCACTGGATGCTTGGCCGAATGGGAAAAGACGAATAGGAGGGTGGTCCCGGCTGAACCAAGCTGAGATTGATCGACCGGGCCTGGGGCTTCTTTTATAGGATCTGGAAAATGGCCTTGTGCTTGGAAGGCAAGCTTCCAAGCACAGATGTCCTCGTCGGAGTAGTTATGCGAAAAAAATACCCAAATCTCTCATGCATTCACATGAGAGATTGGGTGGGAATCAAAGCTTTGGATTTGATTCACACTATCAGGAATTCCTCAAAGAATCTCCCTTTCAAATTTGAGAAGGAATCTCTGAGGAATCAGGGAGAAATCCCCTCCTGAATCCTCGTCGGAGTAGGACTTCTCCGCTGTAATGGTGGTGGGACCTAATTTCAAAGAAAGACAAGGAAGATAGGGGCTATCCGCAAGGTTTTCAAAAGCTAGAGGTCTAAAAGTAATTGTGTTGGACTATTTTGTAAAGTAGGTCCAGGTGACCTCCCCTTAGGTCCAAATTTTTGTACAAACCTAATTCGGGCCTAAGGAATCCAATGGTGAAGCTGGCTTTTATGTCTGACCACGTTTGACAAGGAATTTTACATAAAAACCCAAATTATGGTAAATAATTTACTAGGACCCCTATTTTGGTCAAAATAGGTTCCAAAGGACAAATTGAAGGTTCTAAATCCTAGGGGATGTTTTTCTATGAATTTTAGAGGGTTTAAGTGAATTTATCTTGACCAGAACCTTGTTGAATTAAGTGGGCCAATTTTATGGTTACATGAAGTAATTTAATTCCCAAATTGCACATTAACCCTTTTCTGATTGATCCAACTCGCTTTTTATCTTATTAAGACCAATTGACCTATGTTTAGCCTTTGATAAATCCCGTTGATGTATTGCAATGGTAAAATTGTAGTTTTACGCTTTATTTCTTATTTTCTTCTCAAAACAGTTATTCCTTGAATTAAGTTCTTCTCTTGGTTATGTAGGAGCTTTTATTCTCTTTTCTTCGGTCAAAATGAGCTAGTTAGGGCTCATGATGGTGTTCCCATCAGTCATGGAGGCATTGTTGAGCGAATTCTCACTCAAGGACTCAAAGAGTTCAAACGCACTCTCCTCATCTTTGTTCAAAAAGTTGCCTCCACATGAGGCATCAATAAAGTTCCTAAGGTTTCTATCTTGACCATGGTAGAAGATCTGGGCCAATTTCCACCTTGGAACCTCTTGGTGTGGCCATTTCCTCAATAATTCATTAAATCTTTCCTAAACCTCATGGAATTACTCCCTACCTTGAAGTGTAAATGTGGTAATGGCTCTTCTAAGGGCATTGGTTTTACCTATGGGGAAAAATTTTTTAGAAAATGCATGCCTCAGTTCCTCCCATGTGGAGATGGGTCTCCCTAAGGTTCCAAGCTAGTGAGATGCTTTGTCTTTTAGGGAGAAAGGAAACATCTTAATCAAAACAATGCTGATGTTCTTGGGTTTCACTGTCCAGGGGATCCGATCTAGATCCTCAAGGTGTTGGAAGGGGTCCTCATTTGAGCACCCATGAAAGTGGCTCTGAATTAAGCTTAGGACATTAGGTTTCGACTCAAAATTATCTCCCCCTTCGAGGACCCTAAGATGTGGTTTGATCCAGATAGTAGACGGATCTTAAAAATCATGGAGAGGCCTAGGTGGTCCCTCAGGAGGTTGTAGTGGGTTAGGTTGGTTCAGTGGGGGTTGCCCTTGAGGGTTTTGTAATTGGTGTATGGCTTGCATGATGGTTTGGATCTATTGTTGTTGAAGCTAGTGGTTGACAGAGATTTGGGCCTGAATGATGGCCATAGCATTGGGTGAGGGTTGGTCCTCAAGCTCATCAATTCTTGGTTCAGCCTTTTCTAATGTAAAATCAAGTCTCCTCCGGATTTCCCTATCTAAAATAAATAGCTTCGGATGCAATGATCGTCTCTCATGCATACACTAGGGAAGAATGGAGAGGGATGTGGAGAGAGACAAGTGCGAGAAGGTTTGCACAAACAAGCTAACAAATCTAGTCCTTATAATGTTTACCTTTGGTAACCTAGAAGCCTCAGAGGAATGATCAGATCTGTAAGCACTTAACCACCCTTCCCGTTGTTAATCTATCCAGGTTGATTATGAGGGGATTGAAGGGAAGTTTCTTCCCTTGGCTTTCACCGTCAGTTACGTAGACCCCACAATTGTGGTCATTTGACACTTTCCCGCAGCATAGTCATCAGATTCTACAAACGGAATGAAGGCCAAGTGCTTAGCAAACCTAATCTCACCTTTAAGACTTAGACTAGTCTTGTCTAAGGCACGTCTACTCCATTTTAATGAGGGCTGGGCTAGTGCTTATGCTCAGGATATGTGATGAGGTGCTGTTTGGGGTTGTGCCTCTTAGTTAACTGATTTGAGCATGTGTGTCACTTAATAAGAGATGGATTTCAAACAAGGATTTCAAGATGTGGTGTCTTTTAATGATTTGTCCTTGCTATAATGCTTTTTAGGGTTGAAGTTCCTTAGTGTTTTCAAACAAGGTTCAAGTGTGCACACAAGGTTTTGCACACAACGGGCAAAAGTCAATTCCCCTTTGAATGTTGTGGCCCTAGAAAAACAACCCTAGTGTATTCACCCTAGTGTTTATGCAATTCTACCAGGTGAGTTGATTTAGTTATGGTGAGTGGTGCAGTGCAAGTCAAATCATGGTGGCTTCACGAACGCCACTAAAAAGAAAGAATACTCCAAAAGGATTTTCTCTTCAAGAATGTTAGAGTGTATTTTTCTGGGTGATGAATTTAGAATGTGGGCCAAGAAGCCATTCACCATGCCAATTTTAGATTTTTATATTTTTTTTGTATATATTTTTTTTAGACAAGCAAAAAATAAATTGTAGAAGTGGTACTCACAATCATTTTCACAGCACTTCACTCTTAGTCCACTTTCTTGGATCGTGCTTCTCTGTTGCCCAAGCGTTGAGTTCCTGTAACAAATCAAGTAGAGAGAGCAAAATGAGTAAGAAATCTGAATACAAATGCAGGATAAGAACGACAAAAGAAATCCGTTTCCTCCCTGGTAACAGTGCCAAAAACTGATGTGCGTGCAATGCGGTTGTTTAATTATGCCATTGTAGCATGCATTCGCGATGTCAGTTTTAATTTAGAATGTGGAGTTGGTGAGTCTAAGTGTCGAACATAAGGAGGCATAAAATCGGATTATTTTGTCACATTAGTTGTCACAAGAATGGTTGATTTGCTTTCTTGTGAGAAAATGTGAGAGAGAGTGAGAGTAGGGTTAGAGATTGTGTTTAAAGCATGACAATCTTTTAAGAGTATGTGAGCTATAATATATAAAACATCATCAACATGTAACATGAAGTTAAAGTTTGTTTACAACTACAACAATGTATGAAAACTTAAACTAGTGCAACATAAACTAAAGTAACGAGAGAAAGTGCGAGGAGGACTCAAGGTGGCCACGACGGTGGAGGGAGGCTCTGTCGGTGGCTTGACAACTCCAAGGCGGGAATGGAGTATTTGATGGAGCTAGGAGAAGGCTAAAGTAGCTTGGAAGGTGTGTGTGTATATTGAATGCCCTTGAATGGGGTGGTTGAGGAGGTTTATATAGAGAGGAGGGGTTTTCTAAATAAGTAATGGCTTTAGCAACGTCTGGGACGTCGCTAAACCCATCCATAAGCATCGGTGAAGCTACTTGCCTACCGGTCCTTTGAGGCACGTGCGCTTCTTCCCATCAATCCTGGCTCATGTGCCCACAGCCGTCCAATTCGAGGCGCAGATCGCCATCAGATGGCTAAAGGCACGCCACGTTGTCCAAGCCACCTGCAAGTGTGCGTGAGAGGCGTGCGTCAATCATCCGATCACTAATCGATGGTCGAGATTCTGCATGGGCTCGTGTTGTGGATCATGCACATTCCCCCCCAAGAGCATCCGTGCGCTCTCATTGCATCACGTCGCCTTCATCCCAGCTGTTGAAGCGTGCATCAACGGCTGAATTTCGATCGCACACGAGTATGCGGCTGGGTGCATTTCGAATGCACGCCCCTGGTGAGCGTGGAGAAGCACTGAGCACTGAGGCACGCTCGTGCTATGGTTACGTTCTTCGTACATCCTTAGCTGTCCGATGGGAGATCAGATGGCGGTGGTTGCTCTTATGAGATGAAGAGAGGTGGTGGCTATAGGCGAGTGGGTGCCACGTGGTGCATTTTGGCCCATTGATCATCAGATCAATGGCCAGAACTTCTTGGACTAGTCGAGGAAGCTCTGGATGTCGGATTTAAGTGATTTCAAGTCCGTTGGACTTCATTCATCGATCTAAATCCTTCCATGTCGTCCAATTGCTCATCTGAGGCCTATTTCAACATGCACTTGTACATATGGCTATTAAACATTGATTTATAAGTAATCTTAATTTGCAATGCATGCAGTGCTTCTATGCACATCACGATATGTTATTAGTGCACATATATCCTCAAAACTAACACCAGTTGTGGAATTATCATCATTGAATGTAGAGTTATCAGGGGGATCCTTATCTTGATTCTCCTTATTGTGACTCTTCTTTTAGGTCCCGCCCACCCACTAACCAATCTAATAGGACCTACACTCTAGTAGAACACCAAAACCCCTACCCTTCCTAGGACCCTAACCAAGGTAGGTCATCTGAATTCAAATATCTCTCCTACTTGACCTATGGATTGGAAGGGATTTTAGAAAAATGGAAATCAAATGATGATCATAAACCTGGCAAATCAAGAATGATCAAAACCTACTTTGTACCTGATAAGTCCAATTTATTGGACATTCAATTAGCCTAAGTATATTTTACATACATTTCCGTAGAAGTTAATTATTTAGTACATAATGTTAATTTATTTTAGTGGTTGATGCATCTTATGACTGGTCTAATAGGTACATGCTTGCAATTTTCTAAAATTTCCACCAGCGCACCACCACTTTCGACAATCAATAGGAGTCACTTGCTTCTTCTTCGAGCACCTCCAAACTTCTCCTAACATCCTGCAACCGCATCCTCGCCGAGTGGTTGGAGAACCCGTCGGCCGTGGCAAACAAAGAACAAGATTTAAAAAGGAGGGTGAGCCATCATCTTCATCATCCATCTTCTCCCATCCTATCGACAGTGAAGGAGGCACGCAGCATGGACATGGTGCACACCGTGGCCTGAGATCTCTCCACCGTCAGCCTTGCTATCACCCTTGATCTCCTGTGCATGGTGACAGCATGCACTGTCAACTCCTCCATTCCTCCATCTTCTTTTTCCTCCTCCATCTTCATCCTCTACACGTCGAAGGAACCTGTCAACAACCACCGCGCCAACCACAACAGCAGCGACCTCCTTCACCCTCGCGTGCCCCTCCACACAGGCGTAAGCCATCGGTCCCACATCTACCTCCAGCACGTGCAAGCAACTAGCCACGTCCAACCTTGCCACTAGCTACACACGTGCACAGCAGCGCATCCCCTCGCCTGAACTTGTGCGTGCCCTCGCATGCCGTTTCACGCGTGCCACATTCGCGAAGCCATCGCTACAGCTGCAACTCCACCACTCCAGGCACTGTTCATCTTCCCTAAAAGAACCCAAAGTGCAGTAGCGGCAACGCACTCCATCGAGCATCCTCCAACCGCCAACCTCAGCCCTAATTCATTCCGGTGTGTCCAAGCATCACTCAAGAAACCTTTCCAATAGGATGCTCTAGTCAACGCCTCATGCGAGCCCACAGTAGTTCCTTCTTCAGCTAGCAACTCCACCACCGCCAGCCTACCTCCTCGCCGGTCGGCCAACTTTGGCCACCTCTCGACACCCCAACAATGTCATCATGAAGCCTACACCCCGGTTGCCCTCCACCGATCACAGCAGAACCACCCGCGCCTCACACCATACACGAGGAAGAAAGAGGAGAAATCCTTTTTTTTCTCTCGTATTTTTATGTACTTCTTGTGCCATTGCGAGATTTACTGTTCACTTATTTAATGAATTAATTTATTGAGAGTAACTTGCATAGACATACCTGTTTAGTTAAATTACTCTCATTAAAAATAAAGAGCATGAGATAGTATTATAGAAAACAAAGTTTATTCCCTTAGAGATTCATATTTATATTGATTGCTATATTCCAAGATCATTATTCACTTGTTAACAGAATATAATTATATGGTGATTATGCATATAAACACCTACATTCCTGATTAATTGTTTAGAATGAAAGTTTCTGTTAGAAAAGGAGTTGCTCTAATTAATATGCACACCTGTTGAGTTTCCTAAATAAGTGAGCCACCATTTACTAGTTTAATAGGCTTATTCATTCCTGTGAAAATGACCTAACTATTTTGGTGGTTAGATTTTTAGTTATTAAATGTTTTAAAAATCGATTTTCAACCACGTGATATACTATAACAAAACAATATTTTATGTTAAAATTTTTATCGAAAATGAGAATCGCTTCATGAAATGGCACCATTGCTGGGGAGGAAATACGCCTATTAATTTGTTCAGAAAATTTATACTGCTTTCATGCTATTTCTAAAGATTTTTTAATTGCTGACCTTGTTTCTGTCTAGATGCAAAAACGAACGAATGTGACGGGAGCACACGACGGAGGCAATATTTTTGGTGGACCTTGCCACAACCCTAGAGATAATCATAGGAGCCTGTGGGACTTGATCCCACAGACATGGAAAAGCACGAAGGACCATCTAGGAAGATCCTGCCTCTTAGATTTCTAATTTAGAATTTTAGAGTAGACACTTTAGGATTTAGTCCAATTATTTTTTCTCTTGCCCCTGTACTCTAGGGAGAATTTTTCGGGGAGCATGCTCGATTCTTTAGATTCTAGGCTTATTCTAAGTTAGTTCTTTTGATTGCGCATTTATTTATTAAAAATAGAAAATCCGAACTGCCTGCTAGAAGCTGCATATCTTTAGGGCCACCATCTAGGATTGCTTAAGCAGTATATAGTTTTTCTTACTACATTGCTTGTATTTCTTCAGAAGATTGCTGGAGCAAGGTATGTATTTCCTATCTTTCTGCATCAGTTATCCGCACATGCATTACATTCGGACATAATTAAAGAAGACCATCTAAGCTGATTTGAAAAGATTTATCAAGTGGTCACATTACTTCTCGAAAAGAAAATAAAATATACCAGAAGTGTTTTGATAACTTGATTGTGGTTTTCAAAAGAAAAGTCACTTTTCCTAGTGTGATGCACACTTCCTACACTGAGCACACACTATAGGCACTACACTAAGATTTGGACCCTTAAGGCTATAGGCATCGATCTCTTTATCGATGCAAACCCTCTGGTCTCTCTTTGTGACGGTGGTATTAACTTTTGCTCGAGTGATTTGATACTCTAAGTAGGGGGACACCCTTTAAAGGAATTCAAGGGTAGTTAAGTGGCATTGCTAATGCATCACCTCAAAGGAAGGGTTTGCCTTACTTGCATCCCTTCGTTCCATCATTGGAGTACCTTTTTACTTGAGCATTTGAGAATATCATTGCAACAAAGTGTATGTCTCTAGTGCACTCGAAGGTCAATTTAGGGTGCGTAATTGATTGACAACTTGATTGATCACCCAAAAGAACTAAAAGTAACCTCAACCTCCTTAGTAGATATTGACTAGGAATCTTAAGTACCTTATTTTTCTTATACCACTTACATGGGAACAGAGAAATACCGCCTTGACTCCATTTGGCCAAACTAGAAATTTTGGAAGAGGGCTTAAAGTGCTTTAACTTAACAAAAGACCTCTCGCCTTGTGTTTTCTTGGTGCATGCCTGGTAAGCGTTCTCTTAGAAATAGTCTTCTTTTCAACCCTGAGCTTGAGAGAATTATTAGGAAAGCTAACCTATAAAGAAGAAAAATGGCTGAAGAAAGACCTGAAGATGAGATTAGGGTGGGTGAAAATCAGAGAACCTTGAGAGGCTATTTCCTCCTTACAACCCACCAAGCCCTACCTATCCGAAGACTTGGAGTGGATAATCCATATCGAATCAAGAGCAGCACCATATCTTTGCTTCCTTCTTTCTATGGTACTGCTAAGGAGGATCCCTATAGTCATCTTGAGGAATTCACTGAGTTCTGTTCCACAGTGAAGCTTCAGGGCTTTACTAATGAAGCCCTGATGAAAACTCTATTTCCATTCTCCCTTAAGGACAAGGCCAAGCACTGGTATCATACCCTCGATGTAAGGGTAAATGATTGGGCCACCCTTAAGGGGGAATTCTTGAAAAAGTATTTTCCTATGAGTAAGACCAACCATTATAGAAGAGAGATTATGGGTTTTACTTAACAAGAAGGGGAGCAATTTCACGAGACTTGGGAGCACTTTAATGACCTTCTTAGGTTATGCCCCCACCATCAGGTGCCAAGATTGTAGTTGGTTGAAAAGTTCTATAACGGATTATCTAAAAAGCACAAGCAAACAATCATTGCATCCTGTGTAGGAACCTTCATGACCAAAACTGAGGATGAAGCATAGGCATTATTTGAAACATTAAGTGACAATTCCATACGTATGTCCTCTATCTATTAAGAAAGAAATAATCAATCTTGCAGGGGAAGATAGATGCCCATGAAGCCAGGGCTATTCAAGATTTTGCTTATCAGATTTAATTGTTGAACAAAAACTTTGATAGGCTTTTAGCAAACCCTGGCATGAACCTGCAAGTCGCCTTTATCTTTCAGGCTTCAAGTGAATGCTCCATTTGCCAAAGCACCACGCACGCCACTGCAGAGTACCACCAGGCAAATCAATTCCCTGAGTTGATTAAGGTTAACTTGAACGTGACCCAAGGTTTCCACCCACCTCCTCGCAATAACCCTTATTCCAATACCTATAATCTGGGGTGCCGGAACCATCCAAACATCTCATGGAAGCAAGGTGATGATTCTAACTCAGGGAATACAAGACCCCTAACTCCCCAACCCATCTACCAGCCATCCTTTGCAAACCCTCCTCAGAATAAGCCTTCTGAGATGGATGAACTTAAAGCCATGATGAAAGCAATGCAAGAGCATCAGAATATGGTCATCCAATCTCAGAATAAGATGATTACTGATATACAATCCCAAATTGGTCATCTTTTCGAGGCAGTTAGGCAGTAGAATCTGGGAAAGTTGCCTAGTTCTTTTGAGGAGAACCCAAAGGGCAAGGGGGTCATATTCAGGGAGCACGCCGAAGCTATGACTGTGCTGAGGAGTGGAAAGAAAATTACCAAGTCTGATAGCACTCCTACGGTCACCTCTCAGGATTCCCCTCCTACATCAGACCCGACTTCCATCACCACTGAGGAAGAGGCACACTGCTCCCCCTCACTAGAAATCACCCACCTTGAGGATGTTGTCATCCCACCACCCCTTTCCCACCATGACGATCCCTCTACCCAGAAGCTGAGGATGCCCTATCCCGTGCGCCTATCGGCTCCTAGGGGATCTTTTGTTGGCTCCTTTGGAGCCAAGGATAGGACAGATGAAATTATGGACACTTTTAGTCATGTCCATATCAACTTGCCCTTGTTGGAAGCTATTAAACAGATCCTGTCATACGACAAGTTTCTAAAGGACTTACGCACTGAGTAACGTCGATCTAGGAGATAGATCCAAGCTAAGGTCATCCTACCTGACCATGTTAGCTCGGTGCCACAACATGAAACACCCCCCAAAATGAAAGACCTAAGGGACCCATATATTTTAGTTGTTATAGGTAACCAACACATTAACAAGGCTTTACTCGATCTGG
The DNA here is from genome assembly GCA_037157565.1 of Thalassia testudinum. NCBI lineage: Eukaryota > Viridiplantae > Streptophyta > Magnoliopsida > Alismatales > Hydrocharitaceae > Thalassia > Thalassia testudinum. The sequence continues at coordinate 88,093,512 of JAZHRO010000014.1, read as the reverse complement.
GCATGTGGGTGAACATTTTACTGATCTCTGTCTATGACCTTTTGGGAGGAGGTGATTTAAAGCCTAGTCTAGTCATCCTCCATGTCATAGATGATGAGTCCATTTTAATGGACTAATATTACGCCTAAGTAACTTTAATTGTATCTTTTAGGGTTGTTAATAACTATATTAAGTTATAGAATACTTGCATGCATCATGATTTAGGTTTACATCTATTCTATAACTTAATATGTTCTTTTTATATGTAGGAAAAATAATTGGCAAAAGAATGAGGAGGAAAGGGTAAATTATCCTTTCAAATAACCGGCGGCTGTTCTTTTCCCCATCCTTCGGGCACCCTCAACAACCACTGGCCAGAAATAGTTAAGGGATTTGAAAATCGTTTAACTCATGCATGCGCAAAGGAGAGGAGTTAGAAGAAGAGGCGAAGAAAGAGGAGAGAAGATCATCCAGAGAGAGTGGGTAACCCCAAGCGTGCACTGTGACCAGTGCATGCGCCACCCCGCAGGTGCACGCCTATCTACAAGCTCCCCACTGTGCACCTGCAGCTGTATCCTAGCAAGCCTCTCCGCAGCCTGCAGGCACTCGCTTCAGAGCCTAGCGCTCTCTACAGACCGCCTCACCCTCCAGTGCTTGCCTTCGTGCACACTCGCAGGTGCACGCCCATCTGCAGCGCTCCTTCCAGCCGCACCGCAGGCATTCCAGCGTAGGCACTCTACACCGCAAGCACCCTTCTCCAACGCCCATAGGCGCTCGCTGCCACCTTAGGCGCTTCCTCCTACCAGTGCCTAGCGCTCCCCGTTGTCTCCCGCACAGAGCCTTCCTTCAGCTGGCACCCGCTCCTTCACCACTCCTCTACCTTACGCGCACCCCTCCTGCAGGCGCACACCACCTGCCGCATGTGCAGACCACCCTAGCCACCTACAGGCACCCGCCCGCATGCCCGCAAGCGTCCAGCTCTCCCTCTAGCTGCGCCTAAAGGCGCTACGTGCCTTCACCACTGCCAGTAGCCGCCCCTGTAGCCATCGCTCACGCTCCCCGCAGGCAGGTGAGCGGCTACAGCAGCAGCCTCCTCCGGCATCTTCTCCTCCACCGGCCTGTTACCTCCGGCCATCTCTGTCGATGCCGTAGCCTCCATCGGATAGCCCTCATCCTCGCCGACCTCCCTAGCCCGTCCACAACCTGCCAATGCTCTCTCTCTCGCTAAGAGGAGAGAGAGAAAATGCTCTATTTCCTCATATTAAAGTTTACATTCACTGCCATTGCCATAGAATTTGATTTTTTATTTATTATTATTTTATTGTGGTAGAATTACTCATGCACACTCATATTTTTTGATGATTGCATGTTATTGATAATCACTTGCTTTAAGATTGATTTTGGGATCAACACGTGCACCGATTCTCTCTAGTATATGACACGTGAAAATTACACAAAATCATTATATATTTATTGAAGATTTCTGTGAGGGAAAACTGCAAATATACCCTTATCTTTTAAAGTTATTGTGAATCTACTTTCCTTTGCATTTGATGTCAAATTTTAATAGGGATTTCGCACTTATCCAAAAGAATATAAAATAATCTAGAGTTTATTGCATAATTGCCTCCCTGTGGACACGACACGCTCTTCTATGAGTGGTTATTTTTATTTTTTTGATTAGTCGATTTTTCCACCACATAAATATTACTATGCAAAGCGGAAAGTCGACTCATCAAATTGGCGCCATTGCCGAGGAGGCAACAGATGCAATAGATTCACTTCATTGTTTCTAAATCTTCTGAGTTGCGAAATTATCTGATCAATTATTTTTTTTACTATGCGAGGAATCTGAGGAGGCGACAAGGCACAATAGAGCGACGACAACAACCACGAGTTAAGCCACACGAGGAAAAGATGATGGAGAACAAGATCCTATTTTCGCAAAGGATTCTCCATCGTCACAAATTTATTTCTACCTTTTCACCCTTGTAGTAATTGGGGCTGAATTTTTGGGGGTTTGTCCCAGCATTCTTTAGCTACTAGGGCTTACAATATTTTTGGTGCATGCGTGACTCTATTTTCTGCTTGCCTGCTTTTAAAATCAACAAAGAAAATATCGAGTTGCCTATTTAGAAGTTGCATGCCCTTAGGTGCATGCATTTATGGGTGATTGAGCAGCACATTAGATCTTATTATTGCATTGCAAGCATATTAGCACAAAGATTGCTGGAGATAGGTACATCTTACTAACTTTTGCATCCAGCTCCTGTTCACGCATTTGCATTCAAATTTAAATTCAAGACCACCAAGTTGTTTGAATTTACTAATTCAGTGGTCACATAACTAAAAGTGGAATGAATAATCAGATTCAACCCTAAAAGCAATTCACATTTGATCTGATTCTAAGGGACTTGTCTACGGTTTCAAAAGAAATTACAAAGATTTGTGGTGCGTTGCACACTTCTGACACTAAGAACGCACATTAGGCACCGCACTAAGGCTCGATCCCTTAAGGCTATAGGCACCAATCTCTTTATCGGTGCAGACCATCCTATTGTGCTTTGTGGTGGTGGAGATACCATCTTTTGACCAAGTGTTTTGATACTCCACGGAGGGGGACACCCCTTAAAGGAACAAAAGGGTAGTTAAGGGGCACCGCATACGCATCGCCTCAAAGGAAGGGTTCTCCCTACTTGCATCCCTTTGTTCGTCCTTGGAGTAACTTCTCACTTGATCACCTGGGAGTATCATCCAAGCAAAGTATAGGTCCTACTACACTCGAAGGTTGGATAACGCATGTAATTGTAGTGAAAAACTTGTTTGGCCATTTATATTAACTAATTCGACCTCCGCAATAAGGAAGGTTAAGATTTAAAGTCCACACACCTCTTATACCACTTACGTGGGAACGGAGGGATAAGTCTTGATCTTTTGACTTATCTTTGGAGTGGAGGTTCAACTTACTCAATAAAAACCTGAACTGTGTTTTGTATGCTTGGTAGACGCTCTCTTGAGAGTAATTTAGTGTTTGATCCTGAGCCTGAGAGAATTCTTAGGGGAGCTCACCTAGTAGAGGAAAAAGAAGGAATGGCTGAGCAAGGTGCAAATCAACAAAGAACCCTAAGGGACTATTTTATTCCAACTAACCAACCTGCACAAGCACTAAGACGACCTGTAGGGGATAATCCGTATGAGATCAAGAGTAGTACCATATCTCTATTGCCCTCTTTTTATGGTACTACTAGGGAGGATCCCTATCGGCATTTGGAGGAATTCACCGAGGTCTGTTCCACGGTGAAGCTCCAGGGCTTTACTGATGAAGCCTTGATGAGGACTCTATTTCCTTTCTCCCTAAAGGATAAGGCCAAGCACTGGTATCATACCCTCAATGCAAGGGTAAATGATTGGGCCACCCTTAAAGGAGAATTTTTAAAAAAGTATTTTCCTATGAGTAAAACCAACCATTACAAAAGAGATATTATGGGTTTTACTCAACAGGAAGGGGAGCAAATTCATGAGACTTGGGAGCACTTTACTGACCTTCTTAGGTTATGCCCCCACCATCAAGTGCCAAGATGGCAGTTGGTCGAAAGGTTTTATAATGGATTATGGCATAGGCAAACCATTGATGCAGCATGTTCAGGAACCTTCATGACCAGAACTGAGGATGAAGCTTGGGCATTATTTGAAACATTAAGCGACAACTCCATACATATGTCCTCTGCCTATCAAGAAAGAAAACCATCAATCTTGCAGGGGAAGATAGAGGCCCATGAAGTTGGGGCTTCTCAGGATTTGGCTTATCAGATTCAACTACTAAATAGAAACTTTGATAGGCTTTTAGCAAACCCCGGCATAAACCTGCAAGTAGCCTCTATTTTTCAGTCCTCAAGAGAATGCTCCATTTGCCAAAGCACAACGCACACCACTGTGGAGTGCCATCGGGAAAACCAATTCCCTGATTTGATTCAGGCTGACTTGAACGCGGCCCAAGGTTTCCGCCCCCTCACAATAACCCTTACTCCAACACTTATAATCCAGGGTGGCGGAACCATCGAAACTTCTCTTGGAGGTAAGGTGATGCTTCTAACTCAGGGAATACTACACCCTTACCTCCCCAGCCCACATACCAACCTTCGTATGAAAATCCTCCTCCGAATAAGTCCTCTGAGATGGATGAACTGAAGGACATGATGAAAGCAATCCAAGAGCATCAGAATATGGTTATCCAATCTTAGAATAAGATGATTACTGATATGCAATCCCAAATTTGTCATTTTACTAAGGCAGTTAGGCAACACGATCCGTGGAAGCTCCCCAGCTCTTCTGAGGAGAACCCTAAGGGCATGGGGGTTGTATTCAGGGAGCACGCCCAAGCAGTGACCGTGTTGAGGAGTGGAAAAAAGATTGGCAAGCCTGATAACACTCCTATGGTTACATCTCATAATTTCCCTTCCACAGCTGACCTGGCTTCCATATCACTTGAGGAAGGGGCACGCCACTCTCCCTCACACAAAATCATCCACAATGAGGATGTCGTCCTTCCACCACCCCTTTCCCGCCATGACGACCCCTCTACCTAGAAGCCGAGGGTGCCCTATCCAAAGCGCCTATCTACTGCTGGGGAATCTTCTGTTGGCTCGTCTGGAGCCAAGGATAGGATGGAAGAGATTATGGATACTTTTAGGCAAGTCCAAATTAACTTGCCTATGTTGGAAGCCATTAAACAAATTTCGTCCTATGCCAAGTTTCTGAAGGACCTGTGCACCCAGAAGCGCCAATCTAGGAAACAGGTCCAAACCAAGGTCATCTTCCCTGACCATGTTAGCTCGATTCTTCAGCATGGAACACCCCCTAAAATGAAAGACCCAGGGGCCCCGAATATTTCAGTGGTTATAGGTAACCAACACATTGACTAGGCTTTGCTCGATCTGGGTGCGGGGGTAACATTCTACTGAGCTCTGTCTATGACCTTTTGGGAGGAGGAAAGCTGATGCCTAGTCCAGTAATCCTCTAGGTTGCAGACAGATCACTTAAGGCACCGTGGGGATTGTTGGAAGATGTCCTTGTGAGAGTGGAGGATTTCTTCTTCCCCGTTGACTTTCTGGTACTTGATACTGACCCATCTAATAAGCCCACAAAGCCGTCCATTATTCTGGGATGCCCCTTCTTGGTCACATCCATTGCCTCTATAAATTGTAGATCTGGGGCACTTAAAATCGGCTTTAGGAACAAGAAGATCCGGTTGAATGTTTTTGATACTAACAAGCAACCCAAATTTGAAGATTGTTCTCAGATTGAGGTTGTTGATGAAATAATTGAAGAGACTACTCCAGTACTCTTATGTAGAGATCCCCTTCAGAAGGTCATATCTCAGGACCATCCCTCGATTATTAAAGAAACTGAAAGGAAAATGCTCGAACTAGAAGAGTTGCTGGGGATACACATTAAATCTCTGTCCCCACCCTGGACTGTGAAGGTAGATCCACTGCCTGAGGTGGGGACATCTCAACTAAAACCCTCAATCCAAAGGCTCCTGAATTGGAGTTGAAACCCCTCCCAAGCACATTGAAATATGCTTTCCTTGGCCATAATAACATGCTCCTCGTTATTATCTCGTATGCATTATCTGAATTGCAGGAGGGAGCTCTGCTTGAGTGTTTACAAAGGCACAAGGAAGCAATTTCCTGGACAATTGCTGATATTAAGGGTGTTGATCCCTCTCTTTGCATGCATCATATATACACAAACAAGTCCGTGAAGCCTTTCCGAGATATGTAGAGAAGGCTCAATCCAAATATGCAAGAGGTTGTTAAAAAGGAGATTCTGAAATGGCTGGATGCAGGGATTATCTACCCCATTTCAGATAGTAAATGGGTTAGTCCTATTCATGTAGTTCCGGAAAAGGCAGGGATCACTATGGAAGAAAATGACCAAGGTGGACTGGTGACCACTAGACCCTCAACTGGTTGGAGGGTACACATTGATTACCACCGTTGAAACACAGCTACCCAAAAAGAACATTTCCCCTTATCGTTTATCGATCAAATTCTGGAATGATTAGCGGGGAACAAGTACTTTTATTTTCTTAATGGGTAATCTAGGTGCAATCGGATAGCCATCTTTCCTGATGATTAGGAGCATACCACCTTCACGAGTCCGTATGGCACTTTTGCATTCCGTCGAATGCCATTCGGGTTATGTAATGCTCCTGCCACTTTCCAACGTTGTATGATGTCTATCTTTTGTAATATGATCGACGAGTTCGTTGAAATTTTCATGGATGACTTCTCCATTTATGGCTCATCGTTTGACCTTTGCCTTTCTCACCTTGATAGAGTCTTAACCTGTTGCGAAGAGGCAAAGCTGGTGCTTAGCTGGAGAAAAGCAACTTTATGGTCTAGCAGGGCATTGTGTTAGGGCATATAGTTTCCGAGAGAGGATTAGAGGTGGACACTGCAAAAATCGATTCCATCTCTAAGCTTCCATTTCCTGCAAATGTTCGTCAAGTTAGATCTTTCCTTCGCCATGCTGGATTTTATAGGCACTTCATTAGAGATTTCAGTAAAATCTCTAAGCCACTCGGCGACCTGTTAGTGAAGGATGTCTCCTTCGATTTTGTTGGTAGATGTGGCGAGACTTTCCAAGTTTTGAAGAAATCCCTCATTACCGCACCAATTCTCCAAGCACCAGATTGGACCCTCCCATTTGAGCTTATTTGCGATGCTTCTGATCTTGCAATGTGAGTGGTCTTAGGTCAAAGGGTTGATGGCAAACCTCATGTGCTGCATTATGCCAGCAAGACCCTTACGGATCCTCAGCAAAACTACACGATCACTGAAAAGGAATTACTTGCTATAATATTTGCTTTGGAAAAGTTTCGGTCTTATCTTTTGGGATCCAAGGTTGTGTTGTTCACTGATCATTCAACCCTTAAGCATCTTCTGGCTAAAAAGGACACCAAACCTCGCCTAATTCGTTGGGTTCTGCTACTCCAAGAATTTGACCTGGAAATTAAAGACAAGAAAGGAGTTGAGAATGTGGTAGCAGACCATTTGTCTAGGATCCCTACTGAGTTATCAAACCCTGCCAGCGGTATTGAATAGACTTTCCTTGATGAGTCTCTAACGGCTGTGGAAGCTAAAACTCCTTGGTTCGCTAGCATAGTGAACTATCTGGTCATAGGTATTAGCCCCAATACTTGGGACAAGCAAAAGCGAGACAGGTTTCTTGCCAACGCTAAATTTTATTACTGGGAGGAACCCGAGCTTTTTAGAATAGGCCCTGACCAGCTGTTTCATCGTTGCATCCCTGATGAAGAACAAAGAAGTGTTCTGAGTTTCTACCGTGACCTCCACTGTGGGGGACATTTTAGTGGGAAGAAGACTGCCCATAAGGTTCTTCAGTCTGGTTTTTGGTGGCCCACATTATTCCAAGATGCACATACGTATGTGGGTGCATGTCTACGTTGCCAGCAGATGGGAACCATTGGAAAAAGGGATGAGATGCCCCAACAACCTATCCGCCTTGTTGAAATCTTTGATATTTGGGGCATTGACTTCATGGGTCTCTTTCCTATGTCCTTCGGATATGAATACATCCTTGTGGTTGTTGACTATGTATAAAAATGGATAGAAGCCATACCCACACGAACCAATTACCATTTTGTGGTCTTGGGCTTTGTTAAGTCTAATATCATTTCTCGGTATGGGTGTGCAAGGACGATCATAAGTGATGGAGGACCTCACTTTAAGAATGTACACTTCACAAGACTACTCCAAAATTTGGGAGTCAACCACATGATAGCTACACCTTATCATCCCCAAACGAGTGGACAAGTTGAAGTGTCCAATAGGGAGATTAAGAGAATTTTAGAAGAAACTGTCAGGCCTGATCGGAAGGATTGGTCTAAAAAACTAAATGATGCTCTTTAGGCCTACAAAACTACATATAAGACTCCCTTGGGCATGTCTCCTTTCTATCTTATCTACAGAAAAGTGTGCCACCTTCTCGTTGAAATCCAACATAAAGCTTATTGGGCTATTAAAAATGTTAACTTGAATATGGATAAAGCAGGAAAAGCACATATGTTAGAATTAAGTGAGCTTGAGGAGCTTCATAATGAAGCTTATGAAACTTCTCCAGCTTACAAGCAACGTACAAAAGTCTTCCATGACAAGCACATCATTAGAAAGACTTTTGAGCCCAACCAGTGGTCTGGCTTTTCAATTCTAGACTTAAATTATTTCCTGGAAAGCTCAAGTCCCGCTGGGATGGGCCATACGTTGTTATCAATACTTTCCCTCATTGAGCTACAGAGATTAGGAGCCCTATTTCAGGTGTGAGCTTTAAAGTAAATGGCCAGCAACTTAAACCGTATATTACTCATTCAGATGGCCAGGTTTTGGATGCACTTCGTATTGTGGAGCCTTAGCTCCTCCCACTCTCCTCCTCAAGTGATATTCTTCTATGTCTGTATTTTTCCAATGAGGACATTGTTAGTTTTAGGCATGGGGGGGTATAACCTGAGAATGTTTATAGCATCTATAAATATTTGCATACATATTTATATATATATATTATAAAAAAAAAAATTCCTTTTCTTGAGCTGATTGGGTTAGTCCTTAGCAAAATACCTTTGTTATTGGAAGTTTTTCTTCTGAAATTATTTCTTAAGTTTGGAATCCAGTACATTTATTTCACGTGCACGTAGACTTGGTAATGGATCCTTGAGGAAAACCAATAAGCATTTGTAGTCCACTGAACCCTTGGACAGTTCATAGGGAGTCAGGCATACTATCTTCTAGTTGATCCACCTCATATTTGTGAGAAGAAAGTAGAGAGATTACTAGTGTGCTAAGTCTAGTGCAAGGACTCTTAAGTTTTGGATAATTAGATGATAATACTTCAAAGTTAGGCGTAGTTTTCAGTCTCCGTTCCTGTGTGCGTATTTTGTGTGAATTCCTAAGAGTCACCAAATAAGGTAAATACACGGAGATTAAGTATTAATAAAGCTATAACTATGGTAGATGGTTATGACTGCCCTTCATAGAGTCCTCGGCTGAAGGAGGGTAATAGTGTCAAAGGTCAGAAATACACCTGTCCTATCAATTTCTTCCCGATGCCGAGAATAGTCACTTCCACCAAATAAGCCACACAATATCCTCTTTACCATCATCATCCCGAATAATGCCTCATAAAAGTCTGTGTCGTATTATGTTGATTTGTATTATATAAAAAAAAAGAGAGAGAAAAGAAAAGAAGAAGAAAAGGAAAAAGAAGAAATAGAAAAAGAAGAAATATTTATATTAAAAAAAAAAGGGGTCCAAGTTATAATGTAACACTATTTCTGAGGCAATAGAACACCTATTGTGTTCCGCCAAATATGACCCATACCTACCTTCTAGTATTTTTGATCGCCCAAATTCTGGTTGAGGACTCTAACTTAGTTGTAGAGTTATTGGGACTTTAATTGAAATGTGTATGCCATGTGAGGCCACCAAATAGTGAGTACAATTTCTAAATCTGGCGAGATTCGTGATCTCAGAAAGAAAGAAAAGAGGGAGTGCCCAGGAACATCAAGAGAGCACAATGGTGTAGCCTCTCTCACAGTTGACTTGTCTAATAGTCTAAAGATCTAGAGTCTGTAGTACTAGACTATTTGTAGCACCAGATGAGTGTGTGCCACCAAATACAAATCCATTCAACTCGATATCTCCTACCTAAGCCAAACGACGGGGTCAAATTATAGATTCTCATCTGCTTTATCCCCGAGGGAAGTAGTTGCCTATCTTGGCAGAAATATTTACCAAGGGTGAAGTACGAACTCCAAATGCAAATTGCTTTTTCACTTGGATGTTTTTCCTAGGCTATCAGCACTTCACATTTGTCTGGATTTCTAAAGTCTTGAATTACAAAAAGAAGAAATCTTTTGATTACTTCTATTATTTTTTCTAGGGACTAGCAAATCTTAGGCATGGGGGTATTTGATGAGTCCATACTAATGGACTAACTTTAATTATATCTTTTAGGGTTGTTAAGAACTATATTAAGTTACAGATTGTTTGCATACATCATGATTTAGGTTTACATCTATTCTATAAGTTAATATATTCTTTTTATGTGTAGGAAAAATAATTGGCAAAAGAAAGTGGAGGAAAGGGTAAATTACCCTTTCAAATAACCGGCGGCTGTTCTTTTCCCCATCCCTCGGGCACCCTCAACAGTCGCCAGCCAGAAATAGTTAAGGCATTTGAAAATCCCTTAACTCACGCACGCGTAAAGGAGAGGAGTTAAAAGAAGAGGCAGAGAAAGAGGAGAGAAGATCAACCAGAGAAAGTGGGTAACCCCAAGCGTGCACTGTGACCAGCATGTGCGCCACCCTGCAGGCGCTCGCCCATCTGCAGGCTCCCCACCGTGCACCTGCAGCCACATCCTAGCAAGCCTCTTTGCAGCTTGCAAGCACTCGCTTCAGTGCCTAGCACTCTCTACAGACCGCCTCACCCTCCAGTGCCTGCCTTCGCACCCACCCGCAGGTGCACGCCCATCTGCAGCGCTCCTTCCAGCCGCACCGCTGGCATTCTAGCGCAAGCACTCTACACCGCAGGTGCCCTTCTCCAGTGCCCGTAGATGCTCGCTGCCACCTTAGGCGCTTCCTCCAACCAGCGCCTAGTGACTGGTCGATCTTTCGCTTTTAAGTCGTTTGTAGTTTAATGTGGTGGAAAAATCGACTAATCAATTTTTAACAAGAAATAACCACTCGCAGAGGAGCGGGTCGTATCCACAGGGAGGCAATAACGTATTAAAATTTGCGCCACTTAAAAATGTTTGTTCGTAGTCAATTTGGACAAGAACCAAGCCAAGATTGCCTTTAGATTAAGGTTTAAGCAAGAAACAATGCTGAAATGGAAATTATGAGAAACTATAGGATATTTTCCGCAATGCAGAGTCAATAAAATATGATTAAAATTTGGCAATGGCAGAAAATGTAAGTTTTAATTGACGATTTCCTGTAGCAAAATAGGGGAATTTTTCCCCGTTGTCTTGCGCGGCTGTTGGCGTGAGATCTGCTCGCGCGTTGCTGCTGCGGGGGTGGCTGCTGCTGCTGGCGTGGGCGTTGCTGCGGCTGGCGTAGGCACGGGAGCGCAGGCATGGTGAGCGTTGGACTGCAGGCACGGGGAAGAGGGCGCTGCTGGTGGCGGTTCTGCAGGCGCGAGAGAAGGGTGTTGTAGGATGGTGAGCGCGGTTTGGAGGTTCGGCAGGCGCGGGTGCAGTTGCGCTTTGAGTTCTGCAGGTGCGGTTGCTGCTGCAGGTGCGGGAGGTGGGCGCTGCAGGCTGAGGAGGGCGTGGAGATGGCGAAGGCTGATGGTGGGCGCGGTTGCGCTGGAGGTTGGTGGGTGGTGCTACAGGCGTGGGTGCACACGGATGAAGGCGCAGGCGCGGGGGTGGTGGTGCGAGCGTGAACGGTGAGATGGGCAGATGTGGTTGTGCGCGTGCGGGTGGAGTTTAGACAGGTACGCAGGCGGGTGATCGCAGGTGAGCGGGTAGCTTCAGACGTCCGGGAAATTTTCCGAACGTCTTAAGTGAATGAGAAGGTGATTGCAGTGACGGTGGTTGTGGCGGTGGTGGTTGGTGACGATGGCAAGGGAGTTGGACGCTAAGGTGCTCACGGTAATGCGGGCGTGCTCCGGATGGCAGTGTGGCCTGTCACACCACACGCCCACGGTGGTGGAGACTCGCCGCCACGGTAGAGGGCGGCAGTATGGAGTGGAAGAGAGAAGTTCTCTCTACACAGTGGTGGGTCGGTGGCGAAGGCCTCCTGAGCTCGGCTGCCTCCCTCCTCCTTTTGTAGTGGCCTGCACAAGTTTGAAATCAGCAGCCCGACCAGATCCACCACATCCGCTCCCCCTTGAATGGCTTCTTCGCTGTTGCAGTCGGGCGTTGGAGTGGCAGCCAGCCGTTCTGAAAGAAGAAGAATAAAGAAAATAATGTTAAAATATTAGGATTATTTATGTATAGACCCTCAACTTCTATGTTAATGAAAACAATATACCTAATTGGTTATCTAATTAGATGAATGCTATTCTAAGCTAATTCTAAATGCACTTAAGATATGAATGCAATGTATGGATTATGTAATTAGATTAAAACTATAAGTTAATCTATTTACATCCTAATTTATACTAAATAAATGTTAGAATTAACCTAATGTGTAGGCACTTAAATACTTAAATAGCCCACAACTATGGGCTAATCAAATACCCCCATGCCTAATTTTTGCTAGTCCCTAGCAAAATTAAGCGAAACCTAGCACTCTAAGTAGACTAGTCAACTCACTTAGTCTTCCTTAAGAAGCATATTAAGTTCAGGCTCTAGACCCGAGGTTCCTAAGTAGTTGCTAAGTTGCAGACTAGGTCGGCTAAAGACAAGTTGCAGGCACAAGTTTCCCTGATTTCTGACTCTACCCTAAAGTTTATTGATCCCTGAGATTAAAGCATCCGTGCCTGTGTATTGGTCTGAGTTATTTGAGTTAAAGGTTTTTTTTTTATATATATATATACTTTTTTTTTTTTTTTTTATTCTTCTAAGTCTAACCTCAGATCAGCTATCAACACGATCTGTGTCGCATTCATTGTCCCCATTACCATACCTCGAAGGGTGCCTGGCTTTCGATGCTTCGAGATAGCACCGCCCATAACGACCACAAGAACTCCTGGGAATCGACACTTCGAGATAGTATCGCCCATGGATTTCTTAAGAGAATTCAGGCCTATGGCAATCGGCACTTCGAGATAGGGCCGCCCATGGTACCTGAACCGCACAATGCACTTACATGCCCCCAGTAGGATGGATATCCTAAGAGACAAGTGACAAGGAGGTAATATGTTGTCATCGCATCCTCAAGGTGAGTATATACTCCACCTCTCCTGCGGTGGGAACTCTTCCAATCAAAATGTGTTTTCGAGCCTCTCTTAAGTCAAAACTAAGATAACCAAATCTCTTTTCAGAAAGACAGAAATTAAGTTGATTACCAGACCAAGTGTGTGAAATTTGGATGCTTGGGTTACAAGGACCCGTAAACCAAAAGGTAGAATAAGACTCCAGGTACTACCCCACCTTCTAACTCAAACCCTAGCTTCTCTTCCTCAACCTCTTGAGGAATGGTCCGCAACTTAACTCCTACATAAGTTTTTAAGTCCACAAAGGACCCTAAAGGTCTAACACTAGTAGCTCATTTAGCTTCTAAAGTTTGACCCTAGAATTAACTTAGTCTACCCTAGAGTTCTGATTTGCTTAAGACTGCAAGATCTAGCCAGTTAAGCTCAAAACCCTTTTTTTTTTTTTCTTTTTTTTTATATATGTACAAATGTATGCAATTATGTTATGTATATCCCCAAGTACACCCCCCCATGCCTAAAATTTGCAATGTCCTCATTGCATAGAAGGATATTACCTGGATTAGAGCTGGGCTGAATAGCCAAAGAACCTGCAAATTAGGTTCAAGAATTGCAGAAATACGCCCTAAAAATGAGCAAAGCAATGTTGGCCTAGAAAATAAGTAACCTAGGATGTTGGCGAGCTGATGATGAATCCCGATAGCAAATGCTCGCCCAACTAAAATGGGAATGAAATCTTCCCAGGTCACCAGAAGAGGTTCTAAAGGATAAACAGGTAAAACAACCTCCAAAGAGGTAGGGGGAGGATAATATGGATCCTCCAAAAGGTATGGGGAAGGAATGGTACAGAGAAAAACCCCCAGGGTAATGGACTGACTAAAGAAATCATCAATCCATACCCGATACTCCATTATAGAAAATATTGGTCTGTTAAGCCCCCTAGTCAGAACAAAAATGAGCAATTCTCTAAGGCAAGGATCGTCTAGCGTGTCCAAGTTACGAGGTTGTGGGATGGCCATAAGATCTAGGTTGGGTTTAATCAGCATGGTGTCCATCCCAAACACTCTTTCTAAATCCTCAATTTCATCCCTAGCATTCCTTGCACCATCACGTGGATCTTCCTGCTCTTCATCAGGAGTCACAATTTCGCTTTCAGATATAAGCGAATCAGAGGGTGACTTCGAAGTGAATGAAGGCAGGTTGGAAGCAACAGATCTAGGGATTATCCTATCAATGTCATCCCCGGGTTTTTGTTCTTTACTCAAATCTTCCCCGGAGTCTATATGTGAATCCACATAAATCTTAGAAATTGCTTCCAAATTTTCCATCATTTTATCATGAGGAGAAATATCATCAATGGGTGTGCTAAGGAAACCTAATTTGGTCAAATTTGTGACATCCTCAGGGGCTAACTCTTCAAATAAGACATAATCACCCTTAGTGTCACTCCAAATCTTGAATGTAGGTTCCTCATATAATTCGTCCTCCTCCTCATCACACAATTCATCATGTACCCGAGGTCTAGAATCATTTAATATCTCAGCAGATCCCCTAGGGTGCTCTATCTGAGGTAAATGGTTTACACTGGTAACATCAGACTCCTCAGATAGGTCAATTTCTTTAGGGTTAGGTTCCCTAAGGGTGGGTTTGAGTTCCATATCGTGATCAGAAGGGAGGGTAGGATTAACAACTAGACTTTGACCCACTTCATCAAATGTCACGAAAATACTATCATCTGGGTCGAGGTCTTCCAATGGTACCATCATTCCCTTCTTTTGACTCCAATATAATTCAGGTGGATACTCAACCTTATCATCATCTTCCTCGGGTTGCCACCTTTCTTCATCCAATGCATAGCTACTGTCATGTGTATTTTCCTCCCACCTAAAGTGTAGATCGCTCAAGGAATTGTTATCTAATGGGGAGGTTTCAAAATCGATCCTTGAAAAGTAGCTATTCTCCCTAGAATTTCCCTCCAACTTAAAGTGTAGCTCTTCCATGGGAGATGCATCTATTGTAGAGGGGTGTACGTCATCCTCAATGGGGTAGATTGGGTGGCTAATTTCATCTCTTTCTTGTTGGCCTGCTCTCAAAGATTCTCCTAACAATTCACTCATTTGGTTTTGTATTTTCTGTATTTCCATCTTCAAAGAGGAGAGGTCATTTCTATCATGATAGAAGTCAGGCTCAGGCTCATAGTACCCAAGAGTGTTTGTCCAACCATAATACTTGTTCAGGGAGGGTGGGTTGGGTATTTCTTTGGTATGTGGGATATTGGGCAAAGCAAATCCCGATCCTGAGTTCTGCTCACTAATTTGGGGCTTAACTAGGCCAATACTCCTATAATAGGAGTAAAATGGATCCCAATGATTGTCATTATGTCCATCAAGGAATGGACCATCTCGGCGTCTGGGATCGAAGGATGCAGAGTGGGGGTGAGGATGTGGGCAAGATGTGAAAGGATAAAAATCAATGTGGCCCATTCTAACTCACACTTCAATCAGAATTCCCCAAGCAAGACACAATTCAAAAAGGACCCTTTAGGTCTTTCCCAATTTAGGCTTTTGATTTTAAGTCAGATTGCAGGTGACAATACAATTTGTTCAGTCAATTTACGCGCCTATTGCCAACCTACGGTTCGCCTTAGAAGACCTAGTTGGAGCTTCGGTGTTCTTCCCTAAATCTCAAATGGTCAAGTAAATCCAAAGACGGAAGATTGAGGGATGCAAGTAGGCCTAAGCCTTCCTTTGAAGCTGTGCTTTCGCGGTGCTCCTCAACTACCCCCAAAAATCCGTGACAGGGTATCCCCCTCTTGGATTTACAAAACCTTTGATCTCAAGTTCCGAACACTTCAGAATCCAACGAAAGGAGGGCTCTTGTCCTAGTATTTCCAAACCTAAGGAGTGTCTAGAAGCGTGCCGTGGTGCAAGTGAAATAAGTGTGCATACACCGTAAAAGATTTTGAACTTTGAATTGCACGCCAAGTTTGAAAATCAAATCCTTGGTTTTTAAAATATCCTTCCTTGAATTAGTCCTTTTTCTAAAAAAATGTGACCACTTGTTAGATTTATTCAGTACAGATTAGGTGGTCTTCGCATTAAATCCCAAATGCAATGCGTAATCAAAAATAGGATGCAAAGTAAGAGAATGCGTACCTTGCCTCTAGCGATCTTCGATGCAAAAATGCACGCAATGCAGAAAAGCAAATCCAGAGGCTGCTCATATAGACCTAAATGGTTCGTCCTAGGGCAGGCAGCTCGTTTTTTTCTTTTTCTATTTTTTTTTTAGAACTACTTATGCACAAGCAAATAAAAGAAATAATAAAAAAAATAAACCTAAATCTAAAGAAAAGGGAACAGGCTACCAAAAATTACCCAACACAGGTCCAAAACAAAATCGGGGAACAAACCCCTCAAAATTTACCCCAGAACAAGGGTTCCAAACTAACTGTAATGAAAAATTAAGTCTACAATCTTCATTCTATTCGAATTAAACTAATGACTAAATGGTGTCCGTCGCGTCCTCATCCTTCTCCTCCGTTTAAAAATGGCTCGCCCAATTCTCGTCTGGCGACGTCAAGGGTCGCCTCTCACACTGGCTGATTCTTGCACAAATTTTCTCGCACAGAAAAGAAAATAATGAATGGTCAAATCTCTATGCAATTGACAAATAATCAAAATAAAATTAGGCGAAATTATTGCATCTGTTGCCTCCCCAGCAACGGCGCCATTTTACAGGTCGATCTTTCACTTTTAAGTCGTTTGTAGTTTAATGTGGTGGAAAAATCGACTAATCAATTTTTAACAAGAAATAACCACTCGCATAGGAGCGGGTCGTATCCACAGGGAGGCAATAACGTATTAAAATTCGCACCACTTAAAAATGTTTGTTCGTAGTCAATTTGGACAAGAACCAAGCCAAGATTGCCTTTAGATTAAGGTTTAAGCAAGAAACAATACTGAAATGGCAATTATGAGAAACTATAGGATATTTTCCGCAATGCAGAGTCAATAAAATATGATTAAAATTTGTCAATGGCAGAAAATGTAAATTTTAATTGATGGTTTCCTGTAGCAAAGCCGGGGAATTTTTCCCCGTTGTCTTGCGCGACGAGGAGCCGATGACCAGGCGCGGGAAGCTCGGAGGAGGTCCTTGGACCAAGAGCTTCGAATCGGTGGTGGCGGCGAGTCGCGCGGCGGCCGGAGGTGGCCAGACGAGCTCCGGCGGAGATGCTACAGCCGGTGACCTTGCGCGGCTGTTGGCGTGAGATATGCTCGTGCGTTGCTGCTGCTGGGGTGGCTGTTGCTGCTGGTGTGGGCGCTGCTGCAGCTGGCATGGGCACGGGAGCGCAGGCGTGGTGAGCGCTGGACTGTAGGCGCGGGGAAGAGGGCACTGCTGGTGGCGGTTCTGCAGGCGCGGGAGAAGGGTGTTGCAGGCTGGTGAGCGTGGTCTGGAGGTTTGGCAGGCACGGGTGCGGTTGTGGTTTGAGTTCTGCAGGCGCGGGAGGTGGGCGCTGCAAGCTGAGGAGGGCGTGCGCGATCTGGAGGGCGTGGAGATGGCGAAGGCTGATGGTGGGCGCGGTTGTGCTGGAGGCTGGTGGGTGGCGCTGCAGGCGTGGGTGCGCACGGATGAAGGCGCAGGCACGGGGGTGGTGGTGCGGGTGTGAACGGTGAGATGGGCGGATGTGGTTGTGCTGGTGCGGGTGGAGTTTAGACGGGTATGCAGGTGGGTGATCGCAGTTGAGTGGGTAGCTTCAGACGTCCGGGAAATTTTCCGGACGTCTTAAGTGAATGAGAAGGTGATTGCAGTGACGGTGGTTGCGGCGGTGGTGGTTGGTGACGACGGTGAGGGAGTTGCACGCCAAGGTGCTAACGGTAATGCGGGCGAGCTCCGGATGGCGGTGTGGCCTGTCACACCACACGCCCACGGTTGTGGAGACTCGCCGCCACGGTAGAGGCCGGTAGTATGGAGTGGAAGAGAGAAGTTCTCTCTGCACAGTGGTGGGTCGGTGGCGGAGGCCTCCTGAGCTCGGCTGCCTCCCTCCTCCTTTTGTAGTGACCTGCACAAGTTTGAAATCAGCAGCCCGACCAGATCCAACACATCCGCTCCCCCTTGAATTGCTTCTTCACTGCAGCAGCCGAGCGTTGGAGCAACAGCCAGCCGTTCTGAAAGAAGAGGAATAAAGAAAATAATGTTAAAATATTAGGGTTATTTATGTACAGACCCTCAACTTCTATGTTAATGAAAACAATGTACCTAATTGGTTATCTAATTAGATGAATGCTATTCTAACCTAATTCTAAATGCACTTAAGATATGAAAGCAATGTATGGATTATGTAATTAGATTAAAACTATAAATTAATCTATTTACATCCCAATTTATACTAAATAAATGTTAGAATTAACCTAATGTGTAGGCACTTAAATACTTAAATAGCCCACAACTATGGGCTAATCACCTAGCGCTCCCCACAGGCTCCCACACAGTGCCTTCCTTCAGCCGGCACCCGCTCCTTCACCACTGCTCTACCTCACGCACACCGCTCCTGTAGGCGCACACCGCCCGCCTCGTGTGCAGACCACCCTAGCCACCTATAGGCACCCGACCTCATGCCCGTAGGTGTCCAGCGCTCCCTCTAGCCATGCCTAAAGGCGCTACGCGCCTTCACCACCGCCAGCAGCCACCCCTGCAGGCATTGCTCACACTCCTCGCAGGCAGGTGCGCAGCTACAGTAGTAGCCTCCTCCGACGTCTTCTCCTCCGATGGCCGGCCACCTCCAGCCATCTCCGTCAATGCCATGGCCTCCAATGGATAGCCCTCATCCTCGCCGACCTCCCTAGCCCATCCACAACCCGTCGGTGCTCTCTCTCTCTCGCAAGGAGGAGAGAGAGCAAATGCTCCGTTTCCTCTAATATTAAAATTTTACATTCACTGCCATTGCCACAGAATTCGATTTTTTATTTATTATTATTTTATTGTGGGATAATTGCACATGCACACTCATATTTTCTGATAATTGCATGTTATTGATATTCACTTATTTTAAGATTGATTTTGGGATCAACACGTGCGCCAATTCTCTCTAGTATATGACATGTGAAAATTACACAAAATCATCATATATTTATTGAAGATTTCAGTGAGGGAAAACTGCGCATATACCCTTATCTTTTTAAGTTATTGTGAATCTACTTTCCTTTGCATTTTATGTCAAATTTGAATAGGGATTTCGCACTTATCCGAAATAATATAAAATAATCAAGTTTATTGCATAATTGCCTCCCTGTGGACACGACCCACTCTTCTGTGAGTGGTTATTTTTATTTTTTTGATTAGTCAATTTTTCCACTACTTAAATACTACAACGCAAAGTAGAAAGTCGACTCGTCAGTAGATAGATCGCTTAAGACACCACGGGGATTACTGGAAGATGTCCTAGTAAGAGTAGGGGACCTCTTCTTCCCTGTTGACTTTCTTGTGCAAGATATTGACCCATCTAATAAGCCCACCAAGCCGTCCATTATTCTGGGATACCCCTTCCTAGCCACAGCCAACGCCTCTATCAATTGTAGATCAGAGGCACTAAAAGTGGGCTTTGGGAACAAGAAGAACTGGTTGAATGTTTTTGACACCGGCAAGCAATCCGAAAAGGAAGATTGTTGCCAAATTGAGGTAGTTGATAAAATCATTAAAAAGACTACTCCAACACTATTTTGTAGAGATCCCCTTCAAAAGGTCATATCTAAGGACCATCCTCTGACTTTTGAAGAAATTGAAGGGGATATACCCGAATTAGAAGAGTTGCTGGGGGTACAGAAAGAGTCTCTGTCCCCTCCCTACACCGTGAAGGTAGATCTGCTGCTTGAGGTAGGGACATCTCAACTTAAACCCTCAATCCAAAAGGCTCCTGAGTTGGAGCTGAAACCCCTCCCGAGCACATTGATGTATGCTCTCCTTGGCCCTAACGACACACTCCTCATTATTATCTCATCTACATTATCTGAATCATAGGAGGGAGCTTTGCTTGAATGTTTACCGAGGCACAAGGAAGCAATTGCTTGGTTGATAGCTGATATTAAGGGTGTTGATCCCTCCCTTTGCATGAATCATATATACACGGATGAGTCCGTCAAACCCTTCCGAGACTTGCAGAGAAGGTTCAACCCCAATATGTGGGAGGTTGTTAAAAAGGAGATTCTAAAATGGCTGGATGCAGGAATTATCTATCCCATTTCAGATAGTAAATGGGTCAGTCCTATACATGTGTTGCCTAAAAAGGCAGTAATCACTGCGGAAGAGAATGACCAAGGTGAGTGGTAACCACTAGACCCTCAACTGGTTGGAGGGTCTACATTGATTATCGCCGTTTGAATATGGCTAGCTAAAAAGACCATTTCCCCTTACCGTTTATTGATCAAATTTTGGAACGACTAGCAGGGAACAAGTACTTTTGCTTCGAGTACTCTAAGTATAATCAGATAGCCATCTTTCCTGACGATCAGGAGCATACCACCATCACGAGTCCGTATGGCACTTTTGCATTCCGTCGAATGACATTCAGGTTATGTAATGCTCCCGCCACTTTCCAATGTTGTATTATGGCTATCTTTTCTGATATGATCGACGAGTTTGTTGAGATTTTCATGGATGATTTCTCCATTTACGACTCATCGTTTGACCAATGTCATTCTCACCTTGATAAAGTCTTAACCCATTGCGAAGAGGCAAAGCTGGTGCTTAGCTGGGAGAAAAGCCACTTTATGGTCCAGTAGGGCATTGTGTAAGGGCATGTAGATTTCGAGAGAGGATTAGTGGTGGATACTGCAAAAATTGATTCAATCTCTATGCTTCCATCGCCCACCAATCTTCATCATGTTAGATCTTTCATTGGCCTTGCTAGGTTCTATAAGCACTTCATTAGAGATTTCAGCAAAATCTCTAAGCCACTCTGTGACCTATTAGCAAAGGATGTTTCCTTCGATTTTGATGGTAGATTTGGTGAGGGTTTCCAAGTCTTGAAGAAAGCCCTTATTACCGTGCCGATTCTCCAAGCTCCAGATTGGACCCTCCCGTTTGAGCTAATGTGAGATGCTTCTGATTTGGTAGTGGGAGAGGTCTTAGGTCCAAAGGTTGATGGCAAACCTCATGTGTTGCATTATGCCAGCAAGACCCTTACGGATCCTTAGCAAAACTACATGGTCACTGAAAAGGAACTTCTTGCTGTAGTATTTGCTTTAGAAAAGTTTCAATCGTATCTTTTGGGATCCAAGGTTGTGGTGTTCACTGATCATTTTGCCTTAAAGCATCTTCTTGCTAAAAAGGACACCAAACCTCATTTAATTCATTGCATTCTGCTACTCTAGGAGTTTGACTTGGAAATTAAAGATAAGAAAGGAGTTGAGAATGTGGTGGCAGATCATCTGTCTAGGATCCCTATTGAGGCATCAACCCCTACTGGCGATATCCAAGAGACTTTTCCTAATGAGTCTCTAATGGCTGCAGAGGCCAAAACTCCTTGGTTCGCTGACATAGTGAACTATCTGGTCACATGCATGACCCCGGCAGTTGGGACAAGTAGAAGCGAGATAGGTTTCTCACTGACACTAAATTATATCTCTGGGAGGAGCCTGAGCTTTTTAGAATCAGCCCAGACCATCTTTTCCACCACTGTGTCCATGATGAAGAAAAAAGGTGTGTTCTGAGTTTCTGCCATGACCTCCACTGCAAAGGACATTTTTGTGGAAAAAAGACTGGCCATAAGGTTCTTCAGTCTAGCTTTTGGTGGCCCACATTATTTTGAGATGCACATAGATATGTGGGCGCATGTCTATGTTGCCAGCAGACGGGAACCATCAAAGAAAGGGATGAGATGCCCCAACAGCCTATTCTCCCCGTTGAGATCTTTGACATTTGGGGCAATGACTTAATGGGTCCCTTTCCTGTGTCCTTTGGATATGAATACATCCTTGTGGCTATGGACTATGTATCAAAATGGATGCAAGCCATACCCACACAAACCAATGACCATTCCATGGTCTTGGATTTTGTTAAAGCTAATATCATTTCCTGGTACGGGTGCCCAAGGACGATCATAAGTGATGGAGGACCTCACTTCAATAATGCACACTACAAAAGACTACTCCAAAATCTGGGAGTCAACCACATGATAGATACACCTTACCATCCCCAAACAAGTGGACAAGTTGAAGTATCTAATAGGGCGTTTCAATAAATTTTAGAAACAGCTATCAGGCCCAACCGTAAGGATTGGTCCAAAAAACTAAATGATGCTCTTTGGGCATGTCTCCTTTCCATCTTGTCTATGAAAAGGCATGCCACCTCCTCGTTGAAATCCAACACAAAGCTTATTGGGCAATTAAAAAGGTCAACTTAAATCTGGATAAAGCGGGAAAGGCACGTATGCTGGAGTTAAGTGAGCTTGAGGAGCTCGTAATGACGCCTATGAAACTTCTCAAGCTTACAAGCAATGTACAAAGGTCTTCCATGATAACCACATCATTTGAAAGACCTTTAAGCCCAACTAATGGGTCAGGATTTTTAATTCCAGACTTAAATTATTTCCTGGAAAGCTGAAGTCCCACTGGGATGGGCCATACGTTGTTATCAATACCTTCCCTCATGGAGCTGTAGAAATTTGGAACCTACTTCTAGTGCGAGAATTTAGGTAAATGGCCAACGACTTAAAATTGATGTTACTCTTTCAGATGGCTAGGTTTTGGATGTACTTCGGCTTAAGGAGCCTTAGTTCCTCCCACTCTCCTCCTTAGGTTATATTCTTCTATGCCTTTATTTTTCCAATGAGGACGTTGTCAGTCTTAAGCATGGGGGGGGATAACCTGAGGATGTTTTTAGCATTTATAAATATTTGCATGCATTTATGATAGGAGCATTAGCCAAAAAAAATCTCTTTTATTTTCTTGAGCTGAATTGGTTAGTCCCTAACAGAAAATTTTTATCAAGGAGGTGTCGTTGATGATTTTCTTCTTAAATTATTTCTTAAGTTTAGAATCCAATACATTTACTTCACTTGCACGTAAATTGGGTAATGGATCTTTGAAGAAAACCATTAAGCATTGCTAGTCTGCTGAATCCTTGGATAGTGAATAGGGAGTTAAGCATACTATCTTCTATTAGATCCACCTAATATTTGTGAGAAGAAAGTAGAGAGATTATTGGTGCGCTAAGTTTAGTGCAAGGACTCTTAAATTCTAGATAATTAGATGATGATACCTCAGAGTTAGGCATAGTTTTCACTCTCTATTCCTACATGCAAACACAGTGTGAATTCCTGGGAGTCACCAAATACGGTAGAAACACAGAGATTGAGTCGTAATGAAGCTATGACTATGGTGGATGGCTACAATCGTCCTTCATAGAATCCTCTGTTGTAGGACGGTAGTGGTGTCAATGGTCATAAATACGCTTGTCCCATCCATCCTTTCCCAATGCCATGAGTAGGCACTTCCACCAAATAAAACACACAATATCCTCTTGACCATCATCATCTCTAATAATGCCTCATGAATAAAAGTCTGCATGATGTTGTGTTGAGTTATGAAAAAGAGAAAAAAAAAGAAAAAAGAAACAAAGAAAGGAAAGAAAAAGAGAGAAAAAAAGAAAGAAATACATATATATAAAAGAAAAAAAAAATGTGTCAATTCTATCAGGTGCCATATCATTCAGGCAATAAAAACACCCACTACGATCCACCGAATATGACCCAAGCCTATTTGTCAGTATTTCTGATTGGTCGAATACTGGCTGAGGACTTCTAACTTAGTTGTAGGGTTATTAAAACTTTAGTTGAAGTGTGAATGTCAGGTAAGGCCATCAAACATTGAGTACATGTACAAAATCTGAAAAGATATGTGATCTCAGAAAAGGAAGAAGAAAAGGAAAAAGAAAAGAGAGAGTGAGTGAGTGTAGAGGAATGCAAAGAGAGCACAGTGTTTAGCCTTTCTCTGGGTTGACTTGTTTGATAGTCTAAAGAACTAGAGTCTGTAGCACTAGACTACATGTAGCACTAGATAAGTGTGAGCCACCAAATATAAATCCATTCAACTCACGATCTCCTACCGAAGCCAAAATACTAGGGTCAAACTACTGATTATTTTCTACTTTATCCCTGAGGGAAGTAGTTGCCTATCCTAATAGAAGTTTTATCAAGGGTTAAGTACGAACTATAAATGTAAGTTGGCTTTCTACTTGGATCCATTACCTAGGCTACTATCACTTGACATTTGTTTGGATATCTAAATTTTTGGAATAAGGAATGAAGAAGTTTTTAGTAACTTCCATTATTTTTACACTTTTGCTAGGGACTAAAACAATATAGGCATGGGGGTATTTGATAAGTCCAATTTATTGGACATTCGATTACCTTCAATATATTTTACATACATTTTCTTACAAGTTAATTATTTTGTACATAGTGTTAATTTATTTTAGGAGAGGGATGCATCTAATGACAGGCCTTGTAGGTAAATGCTCGCGATTTTGTAAAATTTCCACCAATGCGCCACCACTTTCCACCGTCAACCGGAGCCGCCCACTTCTTTGAGCACCTCTCAACTTCACCGAATGTCTCGCAACTACATCCCAACCGAGTGGTTGGAGAACCCATCGGCTGTGGCAAACAAACAACAGGCTTTAAAAAGGAGGGCGTGCCATCATCTTCATCATTCGTCTTCTCCCATCCTAGCGACCGTGAAGGTGGCAAGCACCATGGACATGGCGCACACCGTGGCCTGAGATCTCTCCACAGTCAACCTTACTATCACCCTCGATCTCCTGTGCATGGTGACAGCATGCACTATCAACTCCTCCATTCTTCTCTTCATCATCTTCTTCTTCCTCCATCTTCAACCTCTGCACGTTGAAGGAACCCATCAACAACCACTACGCCAACCACAATAGCAGTGACCTCCTTCACCCTCGTGTGCACCTCCACTTGTGCGCAAGCCACCGTTGCCACATTGGCCTCCAGTGCGTGCGGCAACTTCATCAACCATGCCCATTCCAGCCACCTCCTCCACTCAAGCAACCGGCCTTGCCCAGCCTTGTGACTAGCCACGTGCGTGGACAACAGCACATCCCCTAGCACGCTCTTGTGCATTCCCTCACGTGCCCTTGCTCGCACGCCATCGTGCCACGTTCGCATGGCAACGGCTGCAACTCCTTTCCACACACTAGTCAACTTCCCCGAAAGAACCCAAAGTGCTACAATGGTAGCTCCCTCCATCGAGCATCCTCCAACAGTCAACCTCTGCCCCAATTCAATCCGGTGCATCCAAGCATCGCTTGAGAATCCTTACCGACAGCACTCTCTAGTTGGTGCCTCACACGAGCCTACATCAGTTCCTTCTTTCGCCAGCAAATTCACCACCGCCAGCCTACCTCCTCGTCGACCAGCCAACTTCGGCCACCTCTGCACACCCTGACACCATCATCGCGAAGCCTGTACCCCGATTGCCCACAATCGATCATCGCAGGACCACCCGCACCTCACGCTGTATGCGAGGAAGAAAGAGGAGAAATCCTTTATTTTCTTTCACAGTTTTATTTATGCCTTACGCCATTCAGAGATTTACTGTTCATTTATTTAATGACTTTATTTATTGAGAGTAACTTGCATAGACATACCTCTTCTTTAGTTAAATTACTCTCAATAAGAATAAATAGAATGAGATAGTATTATAGAAAACATAGTTTATTCACTTTGAGATTGATATTTATGTTGATTGCTATATTCCAAGATCATTATTCACTTGTTAACTGAATAGTATTGTATGGTGATTTTGCATATAAACATCTACATTCCTGATCAATTGTTTAGAATGAAAGATTATGTGAGAAGAGGAGTTGCTCTAATTAATATGCACACCCATTAAGTTTCCCGAATAAGCGAGGCACCATTCACTAGTTTAATAGGCTTATTCTTCCTTGTGGGGATGACCTAACTATTTTCGTGGTGAGATTTTGAGTTATTAAATGTTTTGAAAAGTTATTTTCAACCACGCGACATACCACAACGAAGCAATATTTTTTTGTTAAAATTTTTAACAAAAATGACAATCGCTTTATCAGGACCTATTGAAAGTGTATTGTGCATTTTTGATAGGAAAACATCGTAGTATAGTGCACAATACAGTGAAATAAAGATTTTTAATAAAAGATAACGAGACTTGAGTTGTGGTCGTTCGTCTCTAGGAGGCATTTGCTTCACTTTTGAATTCAATCTTTTACAGCTCTACTTTGTTCAAGATCGCACGTCAGTTTCCAGTCTTCTGACTAAAATTTTACTACTTCTATTATGAACCTTGATTACATGTGCATGTGTTAAATAGATCAAAAAGGTGAAAGTGTGGGTTTCTGTGCGCACGATTCTAGTGAGGTGGTGACTATTTACTGAAAATGCATCTATAGTCAGATTTTCTATTTTCTCAGGAAACGACAATATTGTTGCAAA
This sequence comes from Thalassia testudinum, assembly GCA_037157565.1. Lineage (NCBI taxonomy): Eukaryota > Viridiplantae > Streptophyta > Magnoliopsida > Alismatales > Hydrocharitaceae > Thalassia > Thalassia testudinum. The sequence goes on along the minus strand of JAZHRO010000014.1, from coordinate 88,067,142 downwards.
ATAGACAAATAAATAGAAATAGGCAACTTGAATCACGCAGAAAAGATGGAAATCATTAAGCTCATGGTGATTTCAAAATAGAGAGATATATATAAATTCATTTTTCATTCATTCATTTGGAGAGTTGTTTGCAACAAGAACTGTGGAGGAAAGCTTGTACAAAAATGCTTAAAATGTAAATCTAGCTACCAGAAAACGATTGCATACAAGAATATATCAGGGGATTTTGCATGCATCTTTTAGGGAGAATAAGGAGTATGCTACTAAGCAGCAATAAAAAGCAATAAAACTAAGAAGAGCATAAACTACTAATGTAGATCTAGTAGAACAAAAGGGCATTCGGGGGTGGTCCTCGATGTCCTTGGAGTGGTTGGGAGGAGAATGAGGGGCAGCCAATGGAGCTTAGTCCGGCCCTTGGAGAGAGAGAGGAGTGATCCAGCATCTCGGCATGGTGTCCTTCATGGTGGTGGTGAACTCATGGAGATGGAGTGGCTAGCCTAAGTGGAGGTGGATGTGAATGGAGCCAAGGAAGTGAATGGGTGCCGAGAATGTGAATAGGTGCAAATGGCCACCCATTTGGTCTTTTATACAGCTAAGGGCGTCTCTCTAGAGAGGTGTGGAACTCTCTAGAGAGAGTCCAAGAGTGGCTGGCCATATGGTTATGAGATCCAAAAAATGTGGATCTCATTTTGAATGCCTCTTGTTTGCTAAATTTCGCAAGCAAGAGGTGGTGCCACTTCAAAAGAGTTCTAGAGAACTCTAGAGAAGTGTGTGTGCATGAATGGGTGTGTGTGTGTGTGATCGTGCTCTAGGTGTCTAAGAGGTTTAGGTTAGGTCCTAAGGGGTTTGGGTAGGTGTATGCCTTGAATTAGGGTTACAAAACCTAATTGCTAAGGAGTATTTGCAATTAAACTCAACCTAGGTTTAATTGAATGTGTGTGAACCTAATTGAGAGTGAAATAACTCAATTAGGTTGGGTTTAGGTCAATTGGACTCTCACTAAGTCCAATTGAACTTGCGTGGGTTGAGATCTAAGCTCAATTGGACTCAATGAGTCCAATTGACTTAGGTGAAGGTAATTGACTTTGATCTAAGTCAATTGGGTTTGGTGAGGACCTAATTAGGTCCTTAAGTAGGTCTAGAGGTGATGTACTAGGGTTAGGACACCTTAATTTAGGTTTGTATGGGGTTGGGATTAAGTCTAAGGAGTTAGAGATCCAAGATCAAGGCTTGAATCTCAAAATAGGGACTGGAGACTAGTACCAGACGTCCAAAAATATGATCAGATGACCTATACTCAAAAATCAGAAGTCCAGACTTTTGTTCTGGATGTCCAATCTGAGTCAGGGGGAAATCTAAGTTTTGTTTTGGGTATTCTATAGAAATTGGACGTCTGACAAAGTGTCTGGACATCCAATAACACTGCAGAAGTGGGTTTGTGGTGGTCGAGAGTTGGCTAGGGGTTCTGGACGTCCTATAACTTATCTGGACATCCAGATAAGGGTTGGAACTAGGGTTTTAGGGCTTCCTAGGGTGTTGCGATCTAATCTAAGGGTGGCTAAGTCTTGGGGAGGTCTCTAGGCTATCCTAGGGCTAGGATGGACCTAAGCCCTTCACATTTTACTGCTTTATTCCTACTTAATAGAATAGAAAACCTTTAACTCCCTTACATTATTATTCCTACATCTAATCTAAGCCTTCTACTCTAGCTCTGCTGCAACACCCGTTATTCCTGATCCAGCTTTAGATCCTGCTCCAGATCAGCTTATTGCCTGCAATCGACGTAATGCACTTAATCAGCACATTATAACATTATTTTTTGCATAGCTAAAATAGAGTAGTAAAGATGCAGATAATGCTTATGCATGCATGAATTACCCTAACTTATGCTAAGTCTTAGCCTAATCCAGGTCATTTAAGACCTATGATTGCTGTGCAATCATATCCCCTTACCTAAATCTTGCTAGTCCCTAGCAAATGCAAGACTAAATTATTTACAACAAGGGTACATAAGGGATTGATTCTTTTATCAAGTATATGCTTACAGATTTTTCTCCTTTTTGTTTTCATCCTATGTTCTAGAAACCCAGACAAATGTGAAAGTGCAGCTACGTAGCTTTTGCAACTGAATCGAATGAAAAACTAATACTCCTCTAAAGCCTGTACTTGACCCCTTGTAAAAATTCTAGCGGGATAGGTGGACTTCTTCTCTCAGGGTATTCAAAATATTCTATGAATTCCACCGCGACTTTCGGCTTAGGTAGAGAATCTCTGAGGGAAAAGATTATATATTTGGTGGCTCACTCTCACTTGGTGCTACATAGAGACTAGTACTATAGAATATAGATTCCCTGACTACTAAGTAACTCAACTCAGAGAAAGATGAGAAAAACTATGCTCCCTTTCAATTCCTTTGTATTCATTCTCTCTTTCTCTTTTTCTTTATCTTTTCTTTCATTTTCTTAGAGCTCACAACCTCACCGGATTCACATGTATGACCTGTATTTGGTGGTCTCACTAGGCATTAACACTTTAATTGAGTTCTCAAAACCCTAACACTAAGTCGGAATTCCTTAGCCAGTATTCGAGCGGTGAGAAACACACGAAAAATAGGTTAAGGCTATATTTGGTGGTTCTCAAATATATTTGGTGGTATTGCCTCAATACAACTGAACTAAATATTTACTCTTTTTTTCTTTGCATTTTTCTTCTTCAATTTTTCTTTCTTTTCATCATTTTTCTTTCTCTTTTTTTTTTCCTTTTCAACATAACACAACTAGAACACATTCATGAACTTTATTGAGGCATTATTAGGGATTGGTGGTACTCAAGAGACATTGGGTGGCTTATTTGGTGGAAGTGCCAACTCACGGCACCGGAAGAGACGGATAGGACGGTGTATTTCCGGCTTTAGCATCAATACCCTCCTTTAGCCGAGAATTCCATAAAGAATGGTCGTAGCCATCCACCTTAGCCCTAGTTTTATGAAAACTCGCTCTCCGTATATTTGCCTTATTTGGTGGCTCTAAATATTTCACACAAAATGTATACGCAGGAACCAAGAGTGAAAACTATGTCTAATCTTAGAGTATCATCACCTAATTATCTAAGATTCTGGATTCCTTGCACTAATCTTAGTGCACCAGTACACTCTACTCTCATCTCACACTATTTGGTGGATTTTTGAAAGAAATCTACCTGACTCCCAAAACACCATCCAGGGGTTCAGGAGAAGAAGCACTGCTTCTTCTCAACAGACTGAAGACATTTATCAGCCTTCACAGTGAATTCATTGCAAATTCTACGTGTGTGTGAAAAGTTGTACTGGATTCCAAATTACAGGAATCAACGAGAGGATAAAATCCCTAATGCATTCTCTTAATGAAATAATCTTATTCATGAATGCAATATGTATATATGCTATGAACAAGTAACCTCATATATTTGTACTTCATGAAATTCCCGTATCGGGTTACATTCAGCTTGACCCTAAATGTAGAACAAGAGGTGAGCGGGTGAGTCAGAAATGGCTGTTGTGGATGATTTCTAGCTCCAATGCGAGCATTGGAGGTGGAGTCGATTCTTCTTTTATTTAGTGTCCTAAAGTACGTTTGACATGCATTTCTGAGGTTTTCCTAAATGTTGCCATAAAAATTTTCAGTTTTGTTGTATCTACCCCCCCATGCCTAAGTTCTTGCATGTCCTCATGCATGAATATAGAAGAAAATAAATACTGTAGGGAGAGAATGGGTAGAAATCACCTGTAATTGCTCCTAGAATTATACATTTAGCACCGGCGAACCTGCCAGTATGCAATATACAAAAAGAAAATATGCTAAAAGAAATGTATGCTATGTATAAAAATGGTTATGTATAGATGATGGTGGAATGTGGGATATACTATCTATATGTGCTGAGTTTAATGCCTCCAGCTGGGTGAGCACTCAATCACACGTCCTCAATAAGATGGACAATCTCGTCAGGTGGAGGAGGTTCCTAGACCAAAAGTGGCCTGAGGCGCTGGCCATTTACCGTGGATATAGGACTAGATCTTGGGTCCTTGATCTAGACTGCCCCATTAGGATATGGATCAATCATAATATACGGGCCAGTCCATTTGGACTTGAGCTTTCCTACGAAGAGTTTCAGTCATGAATCAAACAACCAGACTCGCTGGTTGGGCATGAATGCTTTCCTCCGAATGTGGCTATCATGAAAGGCCTTGGTCTTGTCCTTGTATATTAATGCGTTCTCATAGGCCTCCCACCGGATCTCTTCTAATTGGATGAGCTGGAGTTTCCATTCTTGACCTCTTGCATCGAGGTCAAGGTTAAATTTTCGCACCGCCCAAAAGGTGCGGTATTCCAGCTCTACAGGAAGGTGACAGGCCTTGCCATATACCATGCGATATGGTGACATTCTGAGTGGGGCCTTATATGCTGTTTGATATGCCTAGAGTGCATCGAATAATTTATCAGACCAATCCTTCCTATCTGGTCTAATCGTCTTCTGGAGAATTAGCTTGATCTGTCGGTTGGACACTTCAGCCTGCCCATTAGTCTGCAGGTGATACGGGGTGGCTATACGCTGATGTACCCAGTATTTCTTTAACGACCTGAAATGGGCGTAAATGAAGTGGCATCCCTCATCGCTAATCAGAGCACGGGGTATTCTGAATCTTGCAAAGATGTTCTGCCATACGAAAGAAATGACGGTCTTATGGTCAGCCCGACTTGCCGTGATGGCCTTGAACTACTTCGAGACATAGTCGACGGCTAGTAATATCTACTCAGAGCCATGCGAGTTTGGAAAAGGGCCCATAAAATCGATGCCCCAAACGTCGAACACTTCTATGACCATGATGGGTTGGAGTGGCATCATGTCTCTCCTGGTCATAGAACCGACCGACTGGCATTGTTTGCAATGTTGGGCATATTCGTGTGTATCTCTGAAGATGGTTGGCCAGAAAAATCTTGACTGCAAAATTTTTGTAGCAGTTTTCCATCTCAATAAATGACAACCACAAGCATCGTTGTGGGAAAAAGATAACACACTGGGGATCTCAGAATCTGGGATGCATGTTCGAAAAATCTAGTCTACTTCAATGCGGAAGAGCAGTGGGGTCATCCCAGAGGTAGTATTTGGCCTCTACAGTGAATTTGAGTTTCTGGTCCTTGGATTGGTTCGCAAGAATTTTGCTTGTGGCAAGGTAGTTCGCGATATCCACGTACCAGGGGATCTCAACAGAATGAACTACCAAAAGAGATTCATCTGGAAATTGCTCGTGGATATGTAGGGAATAAGGAATGTGATCTGGGTCCAGTCTGGAAAGGTGATCCGCCACAACATTTTTCTTTCCAGCTTTGTCATGGATTTTGATATCAAATTCCTACAATAGAAGGATCCATCTAATGAGCCGTGGTTTGGCATCCTTCTTTGCCAACAAATGCCAGAGGGCGGAGTGGTCAATGAAAATGATGACCTTCGACCCTAATAGGTACGATCTAAATTTCTCCAACCCGAATACTACTGCTAGCAGTTCTTTTCAGTGACAGTGTAATTATGCTGAGCCTCATTCAATGTCTTGCTAGCATAGTATATGACAAAGGGTTGTTTCTCCCGACACTATGCTGAAACAGCACCGACGGCAAAATCAGAAGCATCGCACATCATCTCGAAATCAAGCGACCAGTCGGGTGGTTGGAGAATCGGTGAATCAGAGACAATGCTTCGTAAAGTCTCGAAGGTGCTGAGACACGAGGTGTCGAATTCAAATGGGGCATCGGCAACCAGGAGATTCGTCAAGGGTCGTGCAATTTTTGAGAAATCGCGTATAAATCTCCGATAGAAGCCAACATGACCCAAGAATGATCTGATCTGCTTGACCAAGTTAGGTGGTTGTAACAGGGAAATAATCTCCGATTTAGCTCGATCGACCTCGAGTCCATCTTTGGAGATCCTGTGCCCTAGTACTATGCCATCCCTCACCATGAAATGGGTTTCCTCCTAGGATACTACTAGGTTTACCTCAATACACCATTTCAGGTTCTTGATGAGGTTATCAAGACAAGATGCGAAATCATCCCCGAAAATGAAGTCATCCATGAATACCTCCACATAGTCCCCAATCATGTCAAAGAAGATGGCCATCACGCAACGCTAAAATGTCACTGGTGCGTTGCAAAGGCCAAAGGGCATTCGCTTGAAAGTGAATGTTCCAAAGGGGCATGTGAATGTGGTCTTGTCTTGATCTTCTAGGCTAATCGCTACTTGATTATACCCGAAGTATCCATCTGAAAAGCAGAAGAAACTGCATCCGGCTAACCGTTCCAAGATCTGATCAATGAATGGCAAAGGAAAGTGATCCTTCTGAGTGGCCGTGTTCAGTTTCCTGTAGTCGATGCAGACCCACCAAGATGTCACAGTGTGAGTTGACATGGATTTGCCCTTACCATTCTTCATGATGGTGAGTCCTGCTTTCTTGGGCACTATCTAGATCGAACTGACCCACTAGCTATCTGAGATTGGATATACAACACCTACACTAGCCATTTGATGATCTCCTTCTTAACAACCTCTAGCATATTTGGGTTAAGTCATCTTTGAGGTTGTTTCGAAGGTTTCACCCCCTCATCCGTGTAAATGTGATGAGTACAATACGAGGGGCAAATACCGTGGAGATCAGCAATACTCCACTCGATAGCAACCCTATGGTCTTGCAGCATAGAAATCAATTGATGCTCCTGTTCTTGGGTTAAGTGGGCATTGATAATGACTGGGTATGTCTCACTTTCACCTAAGAACACATACTTGAGTGAGTCAGGTAAGGGCTTCAATTCAATTACGGGTGGGTCAGAATCAGAAAAGAGAGTGGAAGGAGCAGAATCGAGGGTGGGAATCTGTTGATCCATGTGCATGTGAATTCCCATTGAGTTGCTCCCTATGGAATAATTGGTTGTGACTGCGTTAATGGGAAACTCGTTAGTTGTGGTCACGTCTTCCTACAACAATAGGGGCGATTCAGTAATGTATGGATCAGGATAGCTGGATTCAGGAGTGCTATGGTCAGAAGCACACCCTAAATAGTTAGATCCTCAAGGATATATCTGTAGTGCAATGGTTTCAGTCCCGTGTGGATCGAGGTCTAAGAACCCTGATAGTGTAGACAAATGAGACATTGGGTCGTCACAAAGGAGCCCAATGTTACCACTGTATGCTGAATCTTCGTCTTCACCATCCTCCTCCATTCGATCACAGTCGAAGTTCTTTGCTGCCTTGAATATGTCTAGTCAATGTCGCCCATTGCCTAGGGCTATCTCCATACACCCGAATGTACAATCGATGTTCGCTTGGGCTGTCACCAGAAAAGGTGACCCAAAATAATTGGTGCATCTTAGAGATCAGGAGGAACTTCCATATTGAGAATGAAAAAGTCTGTGAGAAAGAAGAACCCACGACTTTCACGATCACATTCTCAACCACCCCCCTTGGTGTTTTGACTGATCTGTCAGCCAGCTGAATTGTGACCAAGGTGGGATTCAACTCCCCAAATCGAAATCGATCAAATATGGTAGTGGGAGTTAGGTTCATGGACGAACCCAGATCTAGAAGGGCTCGACCAAATGGAGAATCCTGCAAGAAGTAGGATATGAGTGGGGTACGAGGGTCTTTCTTTTTCGGCAACAAGTCAGCTAGAATCACAGCACTAGCCTCTTTCAACAGTACCGCCTGTCATCTAATTCTTGGCTGTCACTTCGGGGTACAATAGTCCTTAAAGAACCTAGCGACAGCGGGAATGTGATAGATTGCCTCGAGGAGGGGGACCTGAATATGTACTTCCTTGAACATTGATTTCATGTTCTTAAAATTTCACGTGTCCTTTTTTTGTACTGCATTTCGTGTCAGAGCCTCAAGAAAAGGGACAGGAATCTCATGGTTAAGTGGCCTCATACCCTTATCTGCCGCAGGTGGCTTCTGAGATGAAGGTGTTGGACCCACCTACAATGAATGGTGGGAAAAGTCAGGACCCGCCTACCTATGTTGTGGGTCGAATGTCTTCCTTCAACTCCTCAAAGAGATAGCATGTGCATAGAATTGCTGTCCATGGGGTGGTGGGGGAGCGGAAGGGGCAGAATACGCGGGGTTCTACAAAGGCGGTTGGCCTTAATCGTAACCGGGTGGTGCAAGAGGTGCCTGTAGTATGGCGTGTGCCTGTCCCTGTGGTGCTTGAAACCTAGGCGGAGTGCCTTGGTTCGGCACATATCGAGGATTCGGGATGGGTTGGGAGGGCAAAGCTCCCCGAGTTCTATGCTCCTGCAATAGCTAGTTCTGCGTGTTCTGTATGGTCTATATCTGATCAGCCATCGGCTTCATAGTCTGCAAGCTATCTTGTGTTGATTTCCTCATTGATTCTTACAGCTCCTCTTTCAGTGCCTCCAAAGGGTCAGCCCGCTTTGGAGGGTGGCTGGCAGCTTGGTGCAGTGGCTGGTATAAAGAGCAGGGTTGCTACTACTGAGATGGGAATGGCTACTGCCTAAGGTACATGTTTTATGCATTCCGTATTAGCTAGTCTGGTAGTGTGGATCTTGATGTGGTCTCTGTGAATTACCAGACCAGGAGAAGTTCGGATGTTGGTGCCAACTAGGGTTATACGTCTCTGAATATAGGTTATTACACCCATATCCTTGGATAGCTTTGACGTCCTCGTTGTCCAAAGATGTCTGAGATGTATATCCATCAAGAGGATACGCATTATAATCTGCGGGTGGTGCGTAACCCTGGTCATAAGATGTCAGATCTGGATTGTTTACGGGATCCTAATATGCAGGATCTCGTAAATACGGAGAAGATGCATCCCGAGTGAGTAGATTAACTCGAGCAGGAGGGGCTTGGGGTGCATAGGAAGGTCTTGAGGCGACAGAGCTCAAGTCAGATTGACCTTGACTAATATGGTCAATATTCTTCTCTGTTAGATTTATTCTATCTAGCTGCTTAACGATGATATCCATGTCGGCTCGAATAGACTTGGTGTGAGCCTCGTGGACACCAACCCGCTACTGACCAGGCCGCTGGAAAGGGTTGATGGATGCGGCATTCATCGAGTTCTCCACAAATGATTCAAACAACTCAAATGCACTGTTCTCATATTTCGCAAGGAAATTCCTGCCACTAGATGCATTGGCCAGATACCGATGTGTGTCATCCATCCCATGGTAAAAGATCTGAGCCAGGGGCCATCTAGGTATACCATGGTGGAGGCACTTAAGGAGAAGGTCATTGAAATCTGTCCCAAGCTTCATGTAACTTCTCCCTAGCTCCCTGGGAGAAAATCGTGATTGCACGCCGCATTGCGTTTGTTCGATCGTTTGGGAAGAACTTTTGCAGGAATTCATGTCATAATTCTAGCTAGGTTCCAATTGGCTTCTCAATGGTCTTGAAATAGTATGAAGCTTTGTCCCTTAGAGAGAACAGGAAAAGCTTCATTAGAACAATCCCGAGATCGATATTCCTGGGTCGAATTGTTTCAGCGAGTCGACTCAGGTCCTATAGGTGCTGGAATAGATCTTCGCTTGAGTTCCCGTAGAAATGAGTGCTGATCAACCCAATCACATTGGGCTTGAGCTCAAACGCGTCTCCGCTTGTGGGAATTCTGACTAAAGGTGCGATGATTTGTGCGGCTGGGTCGTAGAAATCTCGCAGTTGTTCCCCTCGCAGCAGGTGCTTCATCCTATCAAGTGCCTTCAAGATGCGATCCATGCTTTGCTGATGCCACTCCTGGAATTCGGCTACTCGGGCTTCCAGACGAGCCATCGGGTACAAATTCTCGATATCCTGACCCGATCTAGGTCCAGGTCCAGGATTTGCCATGGTGGCTCTGGGAGTAGAAGAAGTGAGGGGAGCAGATGGTCTTAGCGAGGTGACTCGCCTCCTTGGGAGTGGCTCCCAAGGTCCAACCAAGTGAGCCTTTAGTGACCTCCTTCCTTGCATGCACCACCCAACCCCTCGGTTGGTGTAGCCAAGCAGGACAAGGCTAAGGCCCTGTCAATCAAATAGTCCTTATGGATTGTGTGACCAGATTTTTGATTTTAGGTTTTAATTCCTGAAGAATTTCATCGTACAACCAACTAAAAGTGATTCCCGCCTCTCAAGCTAACCCAGCCAGTCTGGTTACGAGGGGACTAAGGGGAATGTTCTTCCTTTGGCTTATGCCTCCGGTTCTGTTAAACCCTGAGCCGTGGTCGTTTGACACTACCTCGCTGGTCGTGCATGTTTCGCATGCTAGAAATCAAGCTTATAAGTAACTTGTCGTTGTAGTTGCAAAACACGTCGATCAAATAAAATTTATACCGAAACTCCAAGGGAGTCCCGGGTCGAACACAGGGAGGCGACATTTACGTTACGTGAAAATCGCACTTCGATTTGTTTCATTTTGGTATTTTGGGGTTTTGTTATTTTTTTTGTACTTTTGAAATAAAAGAAAATAAGCAAACGTATCACAAGATAGAGATGTGGAACAAATATGATATATATTACTTCCAATGTCAATTACAAGAAACGATGAAAGCAGATGAAGAGAGGGAGGTGAGGAAATCTCCCAAATTGGTTGTTCGGCGAGACGACGGTGCTCGGACGAAGGAGGTGAGGAGTGGGACGACGGAGGTGAGATGCTGGAGGACGTCGAGTTGAGGAAAGCTTTGGCATGGCTCTGGAATGGAGGTGAAAAGACGGAGTTGATCTGCTACCAGAATGGAGGTGGGAGGACGGCTCCAAGGTGACCTATGAAGGGAGATGGGAAGTTGGAGGAGTATTTGGTGGGGCAAAGGTTTGCTACACTAATAGGCACCTTGGGAGCTTGAGAACAAGCTCTAATGGAGTGTTGGTAGTCTTGCTAGAGTTTGGGAGTAGGTGGGAGTAGAGTAGGTAGAGATGGCTTGGAAGGGAGGGGGTGTAGATCCTTTCAAAGTGGAGGAGAAGAGGCAAAAATAGGTGTGGGACCATTAGTCACATTCAGGCCATCGCTGGATATGTCGTTGTAGGCAACTCATGCCTACTGGCACCCAAAGCTGGCTTTGCTGGCATGCGATGTTGTAAGCATCACTGTAAGTCAATCTCATGCATCGCTGTAGTCCACCTCACGTTGCGCTAGCACCGTGCTCCTGCCTTGTTGCCTGCGCGCATGCACCCACGCACTAGTGCTGCACGCATGCATGCCTGCAAGCCTGCGGGTGCGATGCTGCGTGCATGTGCTAGCGGCCAGGGCTACGCCACATGGCGCAGTCTGGGCCATCCATCTTCTTCTTGTTGCAGGGGCTGCTACAGAGGTCGGATTGAGTCGATTTTTGCGCCATTAGGCTGCGATCGTCGACCCGAATCCATCCACATGGTTGAATTTATCATTTGAAGCTCCAAATTATGTCTCCTAGTCCCTTGGACGTTGATCTTCCTCGGACTGCATATGGTGCTATGGAAATCCGATTGAGGCAATTTCAAAGTCGTTGGACTACGATCGTCATCTTGATCAGATTTGTATGGTCGAATCATCAATCTGACGCTCCGAAATAAATATCCTTCTCTCCTAACCACAAAAAGGATGCAATTAACCTAAATTATATACTACTCTAAATGCAGAATGATGCATGCTATGCAATATTTATTACATGAAATTCAAATCTAAGCCTAGGAACATGCATGAATAGGCATTTTACCCTCAATAAATGTGTTTACATCATACCCCCATGCCTATCTTTTGCTAGTCCCTAGCAACATTACACTATATGCTATGTATAAAAGCAGAATTAGGATTAGATCACTTAGGCAAAAGCCATTTATTAACAATAGAAAATTTCAACTAAGGCCTTATACTACGAAAACTCAACAGTAGCCAGGTGTCTGCTAGAAAGCAGACCGCCCAAGTTCTCACCTTATTTGAGAGTGGAAGAAATATATATTTTTTTATTTTTCTTCTTTTCTAATTTTTTTGTACTTTTGGAGTTTGAGAGTTTCGGGATAACTTTTTACGGCTACCCGACCCACCCAAGACTCGAAAAGGAGTCTAAGTACTAAGCATCTTTGTGAAAAAGTGATAGACTCACAAAATAGCCGTTAAGACGGACTTCGGGTTTCTACGACCCTAGGTAACCTTGCCTAAAGGTTTATCTTTACGATCGATAGCTTTCTCCCTACTTTCTTATATATGGGGTCAACACAAGGGCGAACCCAGTGTATATCTCCCTGATTTATTCTACTTCCTCGCTTCTTCCTTAGGTGTTTTGGGAATTATTGTGCATTTTTTTTTGTTGTGAGTTGGGTTCTGGACAACCGGCCGATGAGCTGTTACCATCGACAACTTGCTAGCCATACTCATGCAGTGAAGTGTGGTTTTATTTTATTTATTCATTTTTATTTATTTTCTCCTTTCTTTTTTTTTAGTTCTCTTTCTATTTTAAGTAGGTGGCTTTCCTGATCTAAGATTTACCTAAAGGCAGTACAATGAAAACGATCCTCTGGCTGGGCTCTGGACAATCGACCGATGAGCTGTTAGCAATGACAACTTGCCAGCCATACCACCCAAGTTGATCCATTAGCTACCCAATTTCCACAAAAATCGTTGAAAAGTGAGTTAGTGCAAAAGAATGTGTGTAGATGCTTAGGCTTAAAGTTCCCCCAAATCAGATGGTGGGTTGATAAGTCGCATACTTATCATCCCAAGTTGTTTACCAAATTAAAATAAATTTTAATTGGCGAGGACTCGAGAATAAGTCCACATTCGAGTGGACACCTGGGTTAATTAAGCCCGAAGACCTGGAGAGTCTAAGTGTTTAGGTCCTCTCGTATCATTTCCTAAAGTTAATAACTTCCAAATGCCTAAGTTCTCTTTTCCTAATTTCTTTCTTTTTTCTAATTTCCAAATTTTTTTTTAATTTTATAAGAAACTAAAAGAAATTCTATAGAGTTAACATATTCATTTCAGGAATTGATTATGCACCCCCCCATGGCTAAATGATGCAATGTCCTCATTGTAAAAATAAAGACATGAAAAGGGTGGAGTAAACAGAATATCACCTGAGTGTCGTGAAAACCTGGTCAGCTCCGCAGAGAGAAGAGTGTATACACACATGCTAAGTTTAATGCCTTTAGCTAGGCATAACATACATACAAAGAAGAAATTGAGAATTCACAAGTGCAGGTCAGAGTCAAAATCAAAAGGTTGATCTTGAAACCCATCCATAGAAGATGTCCGCAAATGTGCACAAGATTATGGTGCAGACCCATCCCTCAGGGTTGAGTGGTTTTCAGGTTCTAGATGAAAATCACCCAGAATCGAAGGTTGTTGTGTTTGCAGGGCTAGGCCTGCAGTTTACTGGTGTGCAACCCAAGACCAAAATGGTGGACAATAGGTAGATCTAGTTCACTAGTTTTAGATCTCCACTCAACATTCAGCTCAGAAAAATAATCAGTTATTCCAGGCTTGGGTCGCTGTTGAAAGATATCATAAGGGTCTGTAAAGAAGATAGGTGGTTTCAGGTCAATAGGTACCCTTATATCCAAAATCAAACTTCCCTGAGAATTAGCCTCCCAAATTTTTATTTTAACAATTGCATCCTCCGGCATCAAGGGCTCAGGCTTTGGGACCTCTAGCATATTATTCACCCTATATGATTCTCCCAAGTCCAAAAATTATGCCTGAGTCAAGATTGACTTGGGCACAAAGGTCTCAGAAGTCAGCTCTTCGGGGTGCAGATGAGAACTGGGGTCACTGATTGAATCATCAAGATTCGGATCCTCCAAGTTAACCCCAACCAAATCCAAATCTTCAATGAATAGGCTATCAAATGGTTCATCAGATTCCTCATGACCATTTGTCTCAGTAAAATCATTTTCCTTATGTTTAAGTGAGACTTCACCTAAAGATTCTTCACCTTCAGAGTCAAAGATTTGATGATCCTCATTTTTATATGCCTCAAAATCATAAATTATTTCATGATCCAAGGAGACATAATTTTCTTCGTTTCCTGACTTGGGAATCTCGAGTGAATTAATCTGTTCATCCTCAAAGGGTTGCTCTAGACCAATATGGTCATGTCCAATCTCCGAATATGTATCCCCCTTGATAGGAGCCTTAGCGAGTTAAGACATTGGCTCTCTTAAAGAGGGTTCATCTTGAGAATCATCCCAAGATTTGACTAGTGCAATGACAAATTTCATCCTCAACCTCGACAATTTCCCAAGAAGAAACTCACCCAGGTCCCTATCCGTAACACTTTGGAGCAAATCCAGTAGAGAATTATTAAGTTTGTCAATCATTTTGATCATAGGCTCCAGTGCTTCAGTGCATGGTGTTGGCCAGGCTTCTAAAGATTGTATGGTGTTCCTCAAATTATCCAACACTCTATCTTGGATCTGGCTCACCAGAACCGACTGGTTCGATTCAAGTTTGGGTGGGTTTGGGTTGAATCTTGGGGAGTCAAGATGTCGAGGTTCTCGGATCCCTCACTGAAAGTAGGTCATTCTAGGTTGTCCAAAGGATGGTGGCGACCTATATTTAGTGGAATACTGGGGAGGGTAGGTGTTATAGTCATGATATTCTTCTTGATTGTAGATCGGGTTGGTTTGGTCATCAAAGGATGGATATCCATAATCATTATAGCTCTGGGAAGGACAATAATCATAGTCTTGTTGTCTAGGGTTAGGCCCTGGACATTGAGGTTCAGATTCATATCCCCAATCAAAGTCATCCCGACTAGTGGATGGGTAATTACAAGTCAAGTCGAGATAGTAATCATCTTGGGGATAAGTGGTGGTAGGAGGATAGGATGTGAAATGTGTGTAGGATGTGGAAGGGTACATGGGGAAGTAAGGAGGGAAATCAGAAGAGAAAGGAGCCCTGCAATTAAAAAATACAAGCCTGTCCTTAGGTTGGGTAGCCTAAAGGCCTACAGACTCTCAGAATCCATCCTAGGATTATGGACGATTTACTCTACTTATGTCCAGGAAATCCAACCAGTTAGAAAGAGGGACTGGGGAGAAGGTTCTTCCTTTGGCTTGTGCCTCCAATTCCTAGTGTACCCCCCAGCCGTAGTCATTTGACGCTACTCCCCTAGCTAGACATCAGATTGATTAGTATAAGTAGGTTAATCGTGAACAATCTCAATTTTGATCTCGACGAGCGAACTAGTCCTTAGGGCCAACGTTTAATCAATTTTATTTAGGTTTGGGACAATGGTGCTTGAGGAATGTGATGGGCCCTTTAGATGGGTTGTGCCTTTAATGATCAGTTAAAATATGCATGTGCGCACAACCAGGGTTTGCAAACAAGGTTAATTGATGATGTATCTTTTAGAGTTCAACCTTGTTTTGTAGCTTTTAGGGTTTAATCTTAGGTATTTTCAATCAAGTTTAGGAGAACACTCCAAGTTTTCCATGCACTGGTGATGATATATTCCTTTAGAAATTAAAAAAAATGTGGAGTGCCTGGTTCAACCCTAAGAATGAACCCTAAGTGGCAAGCTACTTGATGAATCGCTTTTATCTTAAGTGGTGTGGCCCAAACAGTTCAATCAATTGGCCTATTGCACCACTTAGTAAGGCACAAAGAAATTTTTGACCTATTCAGATTTCTACTCACTTATTTGTGTGTTGAATTAAGTGTACCAAGTCCATAGGTCAGATCGTGGTTAAGTGGTAGAATCGATGTGATTGTGTGCCTTAGGGTGAGAAGTTGTGGGTGCTAAGTGTGTAGCTTTCAAAAAATACCACAATCAGATAACACTTCTTTTTTATTTTATTTTTTATTTATGTGGATGGCGAGGTGAGTGGAGGTGGCAAACAAACAACCAAGTCTATTCTATGGTTTATAAAAAGCACCTAAGTTGATTTGGGTTTGAGTTATTTGGTTATGGAATGAAAACTAAGGTTGGGGTGGTGTGGGGGACACTTACAAAGCACTCTACCCGCACTTTACTCTGATCTACCGCACTTGGATCTCCATGGTAGGGTACCTGCAAAATAGTAGATCTAAGGCAAGTAGGGTTAATGCTATGTCAATGCAAAGAAATGCAATAAACAATAAAGTAAATTCTATTGCCTCTCCGGCAATGACGCTAAAATGGTCATGCATGTTTCACGTGATGGAAATCGAGGTTACGAGTAACCCGTCGTCGTAGTTGCAAAACACATCAATCAGATAAATTTTATACCACAACTCTAAGGGAGTCCCGGGTAGAACACAGGGAGGCGACATTTACTTTAAGTGAAAATCGTGCTTCGATTCATTTTTTTTTGGTATTTTGGGGTTTTGTTATTTTTTTTGTATTTTTTAAATAAAAGAAAACAACCAAACGTATCACAAGATAGAGATGTGGAACAAATGTGATATATATTGCTTCCAATGTCAACTACAAGAAACTATGAAAGCATATAAAGAGAGGGAGGTGAGAGGAAATCTCCCGAATCGCCTGTTCGGCAAGATGACGGTGCCTAGGGGAAGCTCGTACGAAGGAGGTGAGGAGCGGGACGATGGAGGTGAGATGCTGGAGGACGTCAGGTTGAGGAAAGATTCGGCATAGCTCCGGAATGGAGGTGAGAAGACGGAGTTGATCTGCTACCAGAATGGAGGTGGGAGGATGGCTCCAAGGTGACCTATGAATGGAGATGGGAAGTTGGAGGAGTATTTGGTGGGGCAGAGGTTCGCTACAATAATAGGCACCTTGGGAGCTTGAGAACAAGATCTAATGGAGTGTTGGTAGGCTTGCTAGAGCTTAGGAGTAGGTGGGAGTAGAGATGGCTTGGAAGGGAGGGGTTGTAGGTCCTTTTATAGTGGAGAAGAGGGAAAAATAGGTATGGGACCATTAGTGACATCCAGGCCGTTACTGGAAACGTCACTGTAGGCAGCTCATGCCCGCTGGCACCCACAGTTGGCTTTGTTGGCATGCGTTGAATTACCGACGGCTGTAGGCATCGCTGTAAGTCCAGCTCATGCATCGCTCTAGTCCACCTCACGGTGCGCTGGCGCCATGCCCCTTCCTTGCCGTGTGTTTGTGTGCACCCATGCACTGGCACTGCACGCATTCGCACCTGTGAGTCCTCGCGTGTGCGGTGCTGCGCGCGTGTGCTGGCGGCCTGGGCTGCGCCACGTGGCGCAGTCAGGGCCGTCCATCTTCTTGTTGTAGGGGCTGCCATAGAGATCAGATTGAGTTGATTTTTGTGCCTTAGGCTACGATCATCGACCCGAATTGATCTGCGCGGTCGGATTTATCATTTAAAGCTCCAAATTATGTGTCCTAGTCCCTTGGCCATTGATCTTCCTCAAACTGCATATGGTGCTACGGAACTCCGATTGAGGCGATTTCAGAGGCGTTGGACTCTAATCGTCATCTTGATCAGAACCGTACGGTCGAATCGTTAATCCAAGGCTCCGAAATAAATATCCTTCTCTCCTAACCACAAAAAGGATGCAATTAACCTAAATTATATACAACTACTCTAAATGCAAAATGATGCATGCTATGCAATATTTATAACATGAAATGCAAATCTAAGCCTAGGAACATGCATGAATAGGCATTTTACCCTCAATAAATGTGTTTACATCACTCGCAGACTTAGTCACCAGGTTTGGCAAGAGAGGTTGCAAACACCCAGTAGTATGACAATGAATTTGGGTTGATTTCGTGTTTTAGAATTGATTTTAGCCCATTTTCTTCAGTTGGGGTTTTCTCTTGGTGAGTGGACCACGAGGTGACTAAGCTCACCGGCTAAGTACTAGACTTGATTAACTCTAAGTTAGCCCAAAGTGTGGTCTCTAAGTTGTAACCCTAAAGATTCAACCTAAGTTTCATGCACTTGTAGGGTTTATTCTGTTTCAGCAGACCACAAAAGTAATATTCGTTCTCTGACAATAATTGGAATCCAATTAACTTGAAAATTTGTGAGTAGATTACTTTTTCAATTAGCTTTCCAGAGAATTTTTTCAGAATTTTTACTGTTTCAACAGAATTTTTGAATATCAGGGGGTTAGATATGGAATTTTGACCCCTGGTCGATTTTTCATTTTGAAACAATATCAATTGAACTTCAAAAATTCATAAAAATTGTGGAAAATAAAGCCAATGAGATCAGCTTTCAAAACCCACCATTTTTAGTCAAAACAGATTCGTGAATTGCTCGAAATTGCTTTCTAAAATTTGAAAAAAATTGAATCTGGGTCAGTCTGACCCTCGTGCACTTCGTAAATTTTTAAAAATTTTATACTTGAAATTTTTTCAAATGAATGGTGGCGTTTGAAAGGTGGTTTAAAAATAAAGGTTTGGGCCGAATTTGAGAATTGTTTGCTTACTAGTTTTTCGACAATCGAATTTTTAAATCAAACTTGATATCTGACCGAAAAATCTGAAGATGGTGGAAAAGCTCTAAAAGAGGTTTGAGTTTGAAATCTAAGCTTTCCACCAAAAAAAATGTTTTTTTTTTCAAAACTTTTGAACATTTTCTTTTCTTTTCTTTTTTTCAAAAAGAATTTTTTAAAGGATTCAAAGAAAATATCCCCTCTTTTTTTTTCTCTTTTTCAAACTAACCTAAGATTCAAAAAGATACCTAGTCTACATTTTTTTTTCAAATTTTTTTTTTCACGAGATTGAATATAGATTTTTTTTTTCAACAGAACTTGCAGAAAGTAAATCTACTCCTAGGGCTCGAAAAGGAAACCTAATCTAAAGGGGAGATGATGTGCACCTAATTTTTTCTTTGCTGCGCTTGTTGTGTGCGTAGATCCCATTTTTCCTCCATGTTTTCCTGCACATCAAAAACAAAGTAGAGAGAGATTTGTCAGTGATGGTTACAAAGATCGAAATCAAAGAAAATGACATTGCCTCCTCGCCATTGGAGCCATTTGTTGAAAGTGTATTGCACATTTTTGATAGGGAAACGTCGTAGTATAGTGCGCAATACAGTCAAACAAAGATTTTTAATAAAAGATAACGAGTCTTGAGTCCCGATTGTTCATCTCTGGGAGGTGTTTGTTTTACTTTTGAATTCAATCTTTTATGGCTCTACTTTGTTCAAAATCACACGTCGGTTTCCAATCTTCTGATTAAAATTTCACCACTTCTTTTACGAACCCTAATTACATGTGCGTGTCTTAAATAGATCACAAAGGTGAAAGTGTGGGTTTCTGTGCGCACGATTCTAGTGAGGTGGTGACTATTTATCGAAAATGCATCTATAGTTAGATTTTCTATATTCTCAGGAAATGACGTTCTTGTTGCAAAATAGATAAATAAATAGAAATAGGCAACTTGAATCACGCAGAAATGATGGCAATCATTAAGCTCATGGTGATTTCAAAACAGAGATATCTATATATATATAAATGCATTTTCCGTTCATTCATTTGGAGAGTTTGCAACAAGAACTATGGAGGAAAGCTTGTACAAAAATGCTTAAAATGTAAATCTAGCTATCAGAAAACGATCGCATACAAGAACCTACGGGGGGATTTTGCATGCATCAATTCGGGAGAATAAGGGCTACACTACTAGGCAGTAATAAAAAGCAGCAAACCTATGAAGAGCAAAAACTACTAATCTAGATTTAGCAGAACAAAATGGCATTCAGGGGTGGTCCCCGATTGCCTTGGCATGGTCGGGAGGAGAATGAGGGGTGGCCAATGGAGCTTAGGCCAGCCCTTGGAGAGAGAGAGGAGTGATCCAGCATCCCATCATGGTGTCCTTCATGGTGGTGGTGAACTCATGGAGATGGAGTGGCTAGCCTAAGTGGAGGTGGATGTGAATGGAGCCAAGGAAGTGAATGGGTGCCAAGAATGTGAATTGGTGCAAATGGCCACCCATTGGGTCTTTCTATAGACCTAAGGGCTTCTCTCTAGAGTGATGTGGAACTCTCTAGAGAGAGTCCAAGAGTGGCCGACCATATGGTTATGAGATACAAAAAATGTGGATCTCATTTTGAATGCCTCTTGGTTGCTAAATTTGGCAACCAAGAGGTGGCACTACATCAAGAGAGTTCTAGAGAACTCTAGAGAAGTGTGTGTGCATGAATGTGTGTGTGTGTGTGTGGTCATGCTCTAGGTGTCTAAGAGGTTTATGTTAGGTCCTAAGGGTTTTGGGTAGGTGTATGCCTTGAATTAGGGTTACAAACCCTAATTGCTAAGGAGAATTTGCAATTAAACTCAACCCAGGTTTAATTGAAAGAGTGTGAATCAAATTGAGAGTGAAATAACTCAATCAGGTTGGGTTTAGGTGAATTGGATGCTCACTAAGTCCAATTTAACTGGTGTGGGTTGAGATCTAAGCTCAATTGGACTCAATGAGTCCAATTGACTTAGGTGAAGGTAATTGACTTTGATCTAAGTCAATTCTATTTGGTGAGGACCTAATTAGGTCCTTAGGCAGGACTAGAGGTGATGTACTAGGGTTAAGACACCTTAATTTAGGTTCAAATGTGGTTGGGATTAGGTCTAGGGAGATAGAGATCCAATATCAAGGCTTGAATCACAAAACAGGGACTGGAGACCAGTACCAGATGTCCAAAAATATGATCAGACGACTTATACTCAAAAATTAGAAGTCCAGACTTTAGTTTTGGATGTCCAATCTGAGTCAGGGGGAAATCTAGGTTTTGTTTTGGGTATTCTGTAGAAATTGGACATATGACAAAGTGTCTGGACATCCAATAACATTGCAGAAGTGGGTTTGAGGTGTGCAGGAGTTGGCTAGGGGTCTTGGACGTCCTATAACTTATCTGGACATCTAGATAAGGGTTGGAACTAGGGTTTTAGGGCTTCCTGGGGTGCTGTGACCTAATCTAAGGGTGGCTAAGGCTTGGGGAGGTCTCTAGGCTATCCTAGGGCTAGGATGGACCTAAGCTCTTCTCATTTTACTACTTTATTCCTACTTGATTGCACCTCAAAACATGTCTGTAATAATGCCTTCTTGTGCTATTTCCTAGCATTAGCTATGCATATTAGGATCCTATAGTCGCATTTGTAAAAACACTTGCATTCAAGCATTTAATTAAGAGGAGGGAAGATTGAAATAAATGGCTTCATAATTTACATTTTTTCTCAAGTGCCTCTTTGCAAAAAGTCCCCTCTCTATTTTCTATTTCCTCTTTCTTTCTTTTCTCTTCCCACGGTTCTTCTTCCCACGGCTGCATGCACTCCCCACCATGTAGCAGCTGCACGTCCTGCCAACGCCACTCCCTGCTGTCCCTCCCGCACCATTCCCTGCAGTGGCCATCTCCCCCATTCCCCGCATGCTGCATGGCCATGCTCTCCTCCTCTATTTAAAGCCGCAGCCACTTCCTCGCGACGTAGAGGCTGCTTCACCAAGCAAGAACCTGCGAGCTCCACCACCTTCCTCTCCACCATTCTCCCCTCCCATACGCCTGCCCTCCTTCGAGGAGACACCTGGCGAGCAAGAGAGCCCACTGTGCTGCACACCACCACAGTGGGAGCACCACCGCCCAGCTCTTCAATGAGCCGGTGGGTGTGGTGTTTTCTTTTCTTTTCGTTTTCATCTCCACGCCATTGCTACCGCTCCAAGCTCAGAAGCTTGAAGCAGCAGCAGCAGCAGCCCAGCGGTGGTCGCAGCAGCAATAGCCCCCGCCTCCTCCGCGACCTTCCACAGGTGCTCAGCCCTCCATGCATGCCTCCAGGGCCTCCTCCGCTCCGTTCTCCGTTCTGTCGCCTCCGCCGTGCACCTGCAACCGGCTGCTACACTCACTGCAGCAGCCGGCTAGGCCCTCTCACCGTCCCATGCTAGCCCCCGCTCCCCTCTGCAACCACCTGCAGACCTCCTCCGCGTTTGCTTCCCCGCGCCATCGCCCGCTCTCCGCCCTCGCGCCGGCCTGCAGAAGCCTCCCGTCCTCTCGCGCCCGCTCTCTCTCGCTCTCTTCGGCACACTCTCTTCTACACTCTCTCTCTTTCACTCACTCACAGCACACTACACCAACGCACACACATATCTTCACCAACACTTACACACACCCACACACACATAAACACTAGTATAAATATATATATATACGCATACATGTATATAGTAACATATATATACATATATACATATGCCTACGTATATCTATAGATATATATCTATATAAATATATATATATATACATATACTTATATATATCTATATACTTATACATATACTTATATATATATACATATATATATATATCGAGATACATATACCTATATACATATATATATATCCATATAGTAATATATACATATATACGTATATATATATATACATCTATACATATATATATATCTATAACTATATATATACATACATATATATATAGATGCTTATATACATATACATATACAGCTATATACATATATACATACATATATAGATATTTTCACATTATTTGAAATATGCTGTATTGCGGGAATATCTGCACCAGTTGATGATATTCCTCGATACACGCATGCAAAAAGTGTGGATCCATACATCATCCATCATCCATCAACACACCACGTGGCACCTAGTCGTGTTGGTTGCGTCTCTCTAGACGACGACCAACTCGACACAGTGCTACAGTCCATCGCCGCCTCCACCCCCACTCCTTTATATATATATAATATATACATATATATATACATACTATATTTACTTTATTTCTGTTTGATTTTCCGTTAGTAAAAAGATAAAAATATATATATAAAAAAGAAAAGATAATTTCTGACTTGCAGTTACCCTGTCTTGCGAATAGCAAGACTCGCTTTGGAACTCTGTTTTGGCTAAAAGCCAAGGACACAATTTTCAGGGTGTGCCTCAAGGACAAGGATTACCAGAAAAAAATCTAAGTAAGAAAAACACCAAAATCATAATAAACGAACGGAAGAGACGCATTTTAGGAAAAGCATAGAAACTTGACTTGAACCCCACTTCCCTGAGCTCGACCCTTGGCCTAAAAGTGACAAGATAAAATCAAGTAGGCCAGGTTAAAAATTTTGTAAAGAGATGGTTAGGTCCGAATTAGGTTAATCACTATACACATTTCAACGATAAAATCTCCATATTAACAACCTATACGGTCGGCCCATCATCTCTTTTGGCGCCGTTGTCGGGAAAGTGCATCTTCAAGTAAGTTTTTATTCAATTCCTCTCAATTTTTCTCTTCTCTCTTCACGGGTATTTTTGTTTTTGATGTGCAGGTGGATTTGGTTGCAAGAAGAAGGCAGGCAGATGAAGTCGGGAATGAGGGCAGATCCAAGGCGGGAACGAGAGCATGAAGACGCCGACATCGCATTAGAGCTTCGCATACGTTGCCGAACAAGTAGGTTTTCCTTTTCTTAGCAAACTAGGATTGACTTGCCACCTCAAAAAAAAAAAAAAACTAAAAACTAAAAATTAAAAAAACTTCTTGGGATCTCTTGAGGCAAGTGGATTAAAATTCACTTGTTTGATTGGTTGTCTTCACTCCCACCGCCCTGGGATTTCCCACCCTACTCCGCATAGCGAAAATCCGAGAATCTTGATTCTTGGATTCTTCGCCGTGGGAAGTATTCTTTGAGGCAAATAAAAAGATTGTTTGCATCCCTCTTTTGCCTCACTTATCTTTAATTCAGGATCACATTTTTGGTGGGGAGACTTGGAATTGAGTTGATTCCAATCCCACCATGACTTTTCAACTTGCTTGAGTTTCGATTCTGAATACTTCAACCCCAACAATTTGATTTTCTTTATCTATTGGTTGAAGCCTTGTGTGTGGAAATCATTTCTAGTGATTGGGAGCACTTGAATTTAAGTGTTTGGCTCCCTTTCACATTTATATAAAACTGATTCGTGCATCCACACATAGAAATCTCTATTTAGGGTAGTCTATTGCGTTTTAGCATGCATTAAGTAACTGATATTGAAGAAGGGTTTCTTGGGTTTAGAAAGAAAACCTGTATTTTTGCAAAAACCCGGAGATTGGTTGAATTGGTAATTCAGCAAAACCCTAAAATTCATACTACTTAAGGCTAAACATTAAAAACCATTCACCAATAAAAACTTCAATTCAGGGAGATTTCCCCACTGCATGCTTGTTTTACACACTCTGAATATCAATCACTTGGGCATTACCCGTAAACAATGCCCTTCACATTCCAGAAACACTTGATCATATGCCTCTAAATAAAATTAGTAGTAACTTGACCCTTGCTAAGGATTGGAGGTCTAACTACCTACGTGTAGCGGCTATGTGCTGGTGAGAGTTCCCGCGTGCTATCGGGTGTCTAAGACTGGGGCAAATGGCCTTTCAATCTGGCCCGGTGTTCCGCGGTGCAAGCATTCGATTCCGTAGTTCGTGATAGTAGGTAACTTAGTTCTTTAGGTCTAAGGGTACATTGTAGAGGTTAGGAACTTGACTATATTGATTTGAAATCAAGTGTACCTTTGCGGCGTCATTTCTCTCATCCCTTTTCCCTTCTCATCTCCCCAACTCTTCCTACGCTAGTGCATGTTTGGGAGGAGGTCACAAAACCCTGAATTGTTTGAATTGACTGATAAATCTAGAAAAGAATCTGAATCATCCTCCTCCTCCACAAACATGGTTGCACGCCCACCCCCAAATCCTGAGGGAGGAAATCGCCCTCAGAATCCACCAGGTGGTGGAGCTGTAGATCCCATGACCTGCCTCCAAGCCAAAATGGAAATGTATAATGAGAAAATCGAAGCCATTCGGGAAAAATTGGAGGAAATGCAGAATCCTCCCGAACGGGAGGAGCCTAGGTCTCTTAGCTCTTATCAGAATCCCGCTGCTACAGAGACCATAGGACAAATTCGGGTCCCCATGGGCGGGGACGACTTTGAATTAAAACCAAACAAAATTGGCCTAATCAATTTTCACTTTCATGGTCTTGCAAGTGAAGACCCATTTCTCCACTTGGACGACCTAACCCGACTTGCTGAAACCATTAAACCAAGAAATGTCGGGTTATCTATAGTCCTCATGAAGATGTTCCCATTTTCATTACGGGATAAAGCATCGCAATGGTTACACACCCTCGGGAGAACCATCCATTCTTGGGAAGAGATGAGAACAGCGTTTCTCAAGAAGTTCTTCCCAATCGGGCGAACCAATGCGCTTCGTCGTGTTATCACCTCCTTTACGCAACAAAACAACGAACAATTTCATGAGGCATGGGAGCGGTATAACGACCTCCTCAGGAAGTGTCCGCACCACGGTCCGCCAAAGTGGCATATATCCCAGATTTTCTACTCTGGGCTAAATGAGACTTTGAAGCAGATTGCAGACACTTCCTGGGGAGGGAATTTTATGAGTAAAGACGAGAATGGAGCATTCGAACTATTTGAAAATATGAGTGAAAACTCAATAAACAATGCCTCCATTGTCCCATTTAACCGTACCAGCCAGCCCCAAAATGTCCACGAAGTTGACACGGGACCCTCCCATTCATCCACTGATCTAAGCCTTATTGCACAAAAACTGGATGAAGTCTCTGTCGTGCACAAGAAGCTGGACGAGCTTCTGGCCAACCTCGCCCGATCTATGGCAAACACCACCTCTTTACCACTTCATCACAATCCAAGTTCTTCAAACACTAGGCTTATCCCGAGAAACGGCGTTAGACCTTCCTTACCGAGTGTCGCGCGAAGCGACTCGGTAAGTCATGTAGAACTGGCTTCTGCAAGCCAGTATTTCGACACGGAGGACCAAGGCTCCGTGTGCTCGGATGCATATTTACATGCAAACGCGTCTTCTGGCATAGAAGACGCTTGCGCCCTAGGGAACAACCCATTCTCTGCCACTTATAACCCAGGGTGGCGTAATCATCCAAACTTCGCATGGTCCAACAACTCGCAGTGCCGAAACCCCGCGGGTGGACCAATGCGACCGTCCGCACCCGTCATCCCAAGGGCCCAGTTTAATCCTATGGAAATTTTGCCATCAGGCCCTTGTGTACCACAAACTGAACACGCATCAAGCCCTCTTGATAGATTGATGTGAATGATGACGGAAATGTCAAAGCGCCATGAAGAGAACATGACCTCTCTTCAGCACCAATTGGCACAGCAGAACGCTGAGATCAATCAACTACGCATGGCAACTCGATCTCAGGGCACTCTTCCCGCCCAACCTGTTCCAAACCTGCGAAATTTCTTACCCCATGGTCCTCAACCACAGGTATGACCTTCTCAGGGACAGGCTAATCAAGTTCTGCAAGCTAGGAGCATTCCACCAGGATTTCAGGTTAATCCCACTGCAGCACCGCACTCTTACATCCCCATTGCGAACCCTCCTCTATGGTATGATCCCACTGGACCTGCATCATCCAATGCTATCACTACAAGGAGCGGTAAGCTGACTGTCAATCCACCTCGACCTGATCCTGGCCTGTCTTCTTCTTCGCCCTCTCATTCGTGATGCATACCGCATTCGCGAGAGGACGATGCACCAAAACTTGTGCCAGAATCAGTCCCATTCCCTGAGGCTCTACTAAGGGAGCCAAAAGGAAAAAAGAAAAATACGCAGGCCTTTGACAACCTGCGTAATTTGTTCAGGGATGTAGAAATCAAGGTACCCCTGCTCGAGGCAATCGACCACATACCTACTGTCGCCCGATTTTTCAAAGACTACACAACACCCAGGCGACAGTCAAAGAAGACTAAGATTCCAGTGGTTCTCTCGCCTCATGCGAGTTGAGCTATACTGTCAAACTTACCACCGAAGTAGAAAGATCCAGGCACACCACTGATTTCCTGTAGCATCCAAGGCTGCAGTTTTAACCGTGCCCTGCTTGACCTAGGATCTTCGATCAATCTCATACCGACCATCATGCTCGAAAAATTTTCCTTGGGAAATCTAAAACCCACCCCTGTCACGTTACAGTTGGCAGACCGTTCTGTCAAAATCCCGAAGGGTGTGGTGGAAGACGTGGTGGTTAGGGTCAACAGTCTCTGTTTTCCTGCTGACTTTCTTGTTTTAGATATGGAAGTTCCTAGTTCACTTTCTGATTGTCCGATCATCCTCTGTCGACCTTTCTTGGCCACAGCCCGCGCCCATATCTACTGTGAGTCAGGCTGTATTGAGACTGCCGTTGGATCTAAGAAGCTCAAGCTTAACATATTGAAAGCAGCCAAGAACTTTGATTGCGATTGCATCGGGGATGACACGCCTGACGAGGACATGGTAGTCAGCACGTGTATCGGACTTATTGGGACCTATTCGGACTGCTGCGGATTACCTATAAACACTGATGACTGCCTAACCAACACATACTGTGACTTTCCCCAATCCCTCCCTTGTCCTGTACCTTCTCCTGGCCAGACTTTTGACGAGGTTTTCTCCACTTCCCATACCTCGTGGTCTGAGTCATATCCGAGCTACTCACCGTCGGTCCACACTCCTAAAGACCGAATTGCCCTTTCTTCCCTGCTAAATCAGGTGGATTTGCAGATCCACACTGGGACCTTGAGCCCATATACTTCTCACTGGGGCTATTCATTTTTGGATCCATCTATCCAAGAAGCCCCTCTTCTTGGCCATCGAAAGGCCAATTTCTTCCTCCTGACTTGTTCTCCTACCCGTCTGGGACACTCTCATCCCAAGAAATGGCAGATCCTTCACCATCCACTCCCGAACTGAAAGAGCTGCCTAACACACTTAAGTATGTTTTCCTGGGACCAAATGAAATGCTCCCTGTAATCATCATTTCAAAATTAACCAGGGAGCAAGAGTGCAAACTAACTAAGGTCCTCCTAGAACATAAGGCAGCTATTGGATGGTCTCCATCAGACTTATCTAGCATTAGCCCCTCGTACTGCACTCACCGTATATATACGGAGGAGGAGGCTCGACCTTCCCGCAAGATACAGCGACGTCTCAACCCTAACATACGAGAGGTCGTTAAGAAAGAAATCATTAAGAGGCTGGATGCAGGTATAATCTACCCGATCGGCGATAGCACTTGGGTGAGTCCGATTCACGTTGTGCCAAAAAAGGCAGGACTCACCATCTGTGTCAATAACAAGGGCGAATCCATCCCTACACGCACTCCTACATCTTGGAGAGTGTGTGTAGATTATAAGAAACTCAATGCTGCAACCAAGAAAGATCACTTCCCGCTACCATTTATTGACCAAATCCTGGAGCGGTTAGTAGGAAATAAATTTTTCTGTTTCCTAGATGGATTCTCAGGATATAACCAGGTGGCAATTGATCCCCGAGACCAAGAGAAAACCACTTTTACCTAGCCTTTCGGCACCTTCGCCTTTAGAAGGATGCCATTCGGACTTTGCAATGCGCCAGCAACTTTCCAGAGATGCGAGCTGGCAATATTCCATGACATGGTAGGTGACTTTCTCGAGGTCTTCATGGATGACTTTTCAGTCTTTGGACCATCTTTCGACGAATGTCTTGCCAACCTGACTCGCATCCTTTGGAGATGTATTGATGTAAACCTCGTGCTTTCCTGGGAAAAAAGTCATTTTATGGTGCACGAGGGAATTATTCTCGGACATATCATCTCCAATAGGGGTATTGAGGTTGACAGTGCTAAGCTCGACGTCATTGCTGATTTACCTGTGCCTGGTTGTGTCAAACAAATCCGCTCCTTCTTGGGACACGTCGGTTTCTATAGGAGATTCATCAAACACTTCTCCAAAATTTCTCGACCCTTAACTCATCTCCTATCAACCGACGTACCCTTCGACATGGGCCCTGACTATATACAAGCATTCACGAAGCTGCGTAATGCTGTCACCAAGGCCCCCGTTCTCCAGCCACCTGATTGGTCCCTCGACTTTGAACTGATGTGTAACGCTTCAGACCTTACAGTCGGAGCCATCCTGGGACAACGACGCGATAGACACCTCTTCATGGTGTACTACGCCAGTCAGACGTTGGACGAGGCCCAGCGTAATTATACTACCACTGAGAAGGAACTAATGGCGGTCTTCTTACCTTCTGGGCTCTCACGTTATTGTTTTCACTGATCACGCGGCCATTCGCCACCTCATGCACAAGAAGGATGCCAAGCCTAGACTGATTCGCTGGATCCTTCTGCTCCAGGAATTTGACATTGAGATTTGCGATAAGGTCGGAGCCCAGAATGTTGTGGCTGATCACCTTTCCAGACTAGACCTTGACCATATTGGACTTACTCTGCCGATCAATGAAATTTTTCCTGATGAGCACCTACTGGCAATAAATGTGGCAAGTGGACCGTGGTATGCCGACATTGCTAATTACCTTGATTCTAGATCTCTTCCACGTGGCTGGCCTAAAAACCAGTGCGAGCGTCTCATGGCAGAAGCAAAGTATTATTTCTGGGATAATCCACTTCTTTTTCGGATAGGTGCTGATCAAATCATCCGTCGCTGTATTCCTGACAGCAAGTTCCCCAGTGTGCTATCCTTCTGCCATGATCAGGCCTGCGGAGACCATTTCTCTGGGAGGAAAACTGCAGCCAAGGTGTTGCAGTGCGGTTTCTTTTGGCCCTCCCTTCACCAGGATGCACACGATTATGCCAAGCATTGGACTAGGTGCCAGTCGTTAGGGTCAATGGCACGTCGTGACATGATGCCCTTGAAACCCATCCTAGCTGCGAAAATCTTCGACATCTGGGGAATTGACTTCATGGGTCCCTTTCCTCCATCCAACGGCTTCAAATTCATCCTCGTGGCTGTTGACTATGTTTCAAAATGGATCGAGGCTATTCCCTCGCGCCGTGCTGACCATGTTATCTCCACCCGATTCGTCAAGGACCACATCTTTGCGCGCTTTGGGATCCCTCGAGCCATTATCTCGGATGGAGGAAGCCACTTTACCCATGCTTCTTTTCGGGCACTTCTGAGGAGGTACGGAGTCCACCATTGCATCGCATCCCCGTATCATCCTTAGACGAACGGCGAGGCAGAAGTGTCGAACCGGCAAATCAAGCAGATTCTCCAGAAAACGGTTCGGCCTGGCCGTAAGGATTGGTCCGACAAGCTGATTGACGCACTTTGGGCGTATCAGACCACCTTCAAGGCTCCCCTTGGTATGTCTCCTTATAGAATCGTTTATGGGAAGCCTTGTCATTTGCCCGTGGAGTTGGAGCACCGTGCTTATTGGGCAGTTCGCCAATGTAACCTCGACCCAGACCTGTGTGGTCGAGAAAGGAAACTCCAACTCCAAGAGCTGGAAGAGCTCCGTCGTGAAGCTTATGATTCTGCTCTTACCTTTAATCAGCGCACTAAGGCTTTTCACGACAGCCATATTCGGCGGAAGGAATTTGAGACATCTCGCAAGTTTGGCTCTATAACGCCCGACTCAAATTCTTTCCTGGGAAATTGAAGTCCAAATGGACTGGTCCCTTTTTGGTCTCAAGACCATTCCCCAACGGGGCCGTCGAGATCGACGAGCCCAAATCTGGCCGAAAATTTACTGTCAACGGGCAGCATTTCTGACTCACGAACATGCCCCCGTTGGAGAAACCGTTGCCCTACTGAAGGGTAACTAATTCTTTGCCTCATCCTGAGTCCAGCTGGGGACGTTAAATTCAGCGCTCGTTGGGAGGCACCCTAACAACACTCACCACCCCACGATCACTTCACTTTTCACTTCACCACCCACCATCCACCCGCCCTACTGCCCTGCTGTATACCCTACACTTCAGCTCTCATTACCGATCTGTCGTCCTTTCTCTACCCTTCCCTACATGCATATGAGGACATAGCATTGTTTGGCATGGGGGGGTGGATAGGCATCCGTAGGATCTGGGTATTTTATGGTATCATGCAATTTCTATATAAAAAGAGAGAGAGAGAGAGAAAATGGTGTTTAGTAATGATCTAAAAGCTGCAATAAAAATACAATAAGTGTTTATGGATATTCAACCTCTGTTTTGAAGAATTTCCAGGCCACAAAAGCTTGATTCGCTCTGGCTCGACTTAATTCACTTAAGGCATTGACAAAATAGATCAAGATCTCTCTTAGCTACGGATGTATTCCTGTACCTGAGACACCAGCACAAGATCCGTTGGTTTACTTTCACTTGAGAGCGTAAGTAAACTTGGTTCACACTACACATATCAGGATAGACCAGGTGAACATAAGATCCAACCCTAGTGTTCATTAGGGAAGGTGGAGTCCTTACCTGTGCGCGCAGGTAGACTTTTTATCCCAAGCTTTAGTCTTGTGTTTAGGAGCGACTCTTTCCACCAAAAAGGAACTCTCCCACCAAAAAGAAAAAAGTGTGCTCTTTCAAAATGTGTTGTAAGAGATATACTGACACGTGTTTCAGAAAAAAAAAGTTGTCAAAAAAAAAAAAAAAAAAAAAGTGAGATGTTGCAAAAGAGTCAGTATATCTCATAAATGTTTGTATCCTTTGTTTTTCTATGAGCCACAAAAAATCAGAAAATGGGAGTTGAGTTTTCCGTCATCATCTTAAGGTTCAATCCGAAGACATGAGCTGAAACTGGGACCAACCTGCACTTAAAAATTCGTGAAACCCTGGGATTGAGTCTTAATGTTCATCTGGTCAGTGTTGAGCCTTCACTATGCACAAACCATAACCTCGTGAGCTCTCGAGTACGGCAAAACCTCCTGGGTCCTGGAAATCGTACTTAAGGTTTAAATATCAAGAGTCCTGGTTAGTTGAGAGATGATCTTTGTCATGTAAGACTTAAAGTACTGGTAATCTTTTCTACAATTGGTTCTCACAATATCCGATAATAAACACACCTATATCACCTCAGAAGAAAATCTTCAGCTTAAGAACATTTCTAAACACGGTTTTGCTAGGCATCAGCAAAAGAGAGGCATGGGGGTATATGATTGCACCTCAAAACACGCCTGTAATAATGCCTTCTTGTGCTATTTCCTAGCATTAGCTATACATATTAGCATCCTATAGTCGCATTTGTAAAAACACTTGCATTCATGCATTTAATTAAAAGGGACGATTGAAATAAATGGCTTCATAATTTACATTTTTTCTCAAGTGCCTCTTTGCAAAAAGTTCCCTCTCTATTTTTTATTTCCGCTTTCTTTCATTTCTCTTCCCGCGGTTCTTCTTCCCGCGGCTGCATGCACTCCACGCCATGCTGCAACTGCACGTCCTGCCAACGCCACTCCCTGCTGTCCTTCATGCAACATTCCCTGCAGTGGCCATCTCCCCCATTCCCCGCATGCTGCATGGCCACGCTCTCCTCCTCTATTTAAAGCCACAGTCTCTTCCTCGCAATGCGGAGGCTGCTGCACCAAGCAAGAACCCGCGAGCTCCACCACCTTCCTCTCCACTATTCTCCCCTCCCATACACCGGCCCTCCTTCGAGGAGACACCTGGCGAGCAGGAGAGCCCATTGTGGTGCACACCACCACAGTGGGAGCACCACCGCCTGGCTCTTCAACGAGCCGGTGGGCGTGGTGTTTTCTTTTCTTTTCGTTTTCATCTCCACGCCATTGCTGCTGCTCCAAGCTCTGAAGCTTGAAGCAGCAACAGCAGCCCAGCGGTGGTCGCAGTAGCAGCAGCCCCCGCCTCCTCCGCGACCTTCCACAGGCGCTCAGCCCTCCGCGTGCGCCTGCAGGGCCTCCTCCGCTCCGTTCTCCATTCTGTCGCCACCGCTGTGCACCCGCAAACTGCCGCTGCACTCACTGCAGCGGCAGACCAGGCCCTCTCGCCGTCCCCTGCCAGCCCCTGCTCCCCTCCGCGACCACCTGCAGACCTCCTTCGCGTTCGCTTCCCCGCGCCATCGCCAGCTCTCCAGCCTCGCGCCGGCCTGCAGAAGCCTCGTGTCCTCTCACACCTGCTCTCTCTCGCTCTCTTCGGCGCACTCTCTTCTGCGCTCTCTCTCCCGCTCTCTCTCTCTCTCTCTTTTTCATTCACAGCACACTACACCAACGCACACACACATCTTCACCAACACTTACACACACCCACACACACTTAAACACTAGTATAAATATATATATATAGATATATATACGTATACTTATATATAGTAACAAATATACACATATACATACATATATCTATAGATATATATCTATATATATATATATATATACATATACTTATATATATCTATAGACTTATACATATACTTATATATATATACATAACTATATACATATATATGTACATATATATATATATTTACATCGAGATACAAATACCTATATACATATATATATATATATCCATATAGTATTATATACATATATACGTATATATAAATATATATATACATCTATACATATATAACTATCCATTACTATATATATACATACATATATATATATAGATGCTTAGATACATATACATATATAGCTATATACATATATACATACATATATAGATATTTTCACATTATTTGCCATACGTTGTATTGCGGGAAATATCTACACCAGTTGTTGATATTCCACGGTACACGCGTACAAAAAGCGTGGATCCATACATCATCCATCATCCATCCACACTCGACGTGGCACCTAGTCGTGTTGGTTGCGTCTCTCTAGACGACGACCAACTCGACACAGTGCTACAGTCCATCGCCGCCTCCACCCCCACTCCTTTATATATATATAATATATGCATATATATATACATACTATATTTACTTTATTTCTATTTGCTTTTCTGTTAGTAAAAAGGTAAAAAATATATATATATAAAAGAGAAAAGATAACTTTTGACTTGCAGTTACCCTGTCTTGCGAATAGCAAGACTCGCTTTGGAACTTTGTTTTGGCTAAAAGCCAAGGACACAATTTTGAGGGTGTGCCTCAAGGACAAGGATTACCAGAAAAAAATCTAAATAAGAAAAACACCAAAAACAGAATAAACGAAAGGAAGAGATGCATTTTAGGAAAAGCGTAGAAGCTTGACTTGAACCCCACTTCCCTGAGTTCGACCCTGGGCCTAAAAGTGACAAGATAAAATCAAGTAGGCCAGGTTAAAAATTTTGTAAAGAGGTGATTAGGTCCGAATTAGGTTAACCACTATGCACAATTCAGCGATAAAATCTCCATATTAACAACCTATACGGTCGACCCATCACTACTTAATAGAATAGAAAACCTTTAACTCCTTCACATTATTATTCCTACATCTAATCTAAGCCTTCTTCTCTAGCTCTACTGCACCACCCATTATTCCTGATCCAGCTTCAAATCCTGCTCCCTATCAGCTTATTGCCTGCAATCGACATAATGTCAGCACATTATAACATTATTTTATGCATAGATAAAGTAAAGTAGTAAAGATGTAGATAATGCTTATGCATGCATGAAGTACCCTAACTTGTGCCAAGTCCTAGCCTAATCTTGGTCATTTAAGACCTTGATTATTGTGCAATCAGGACCCTGATGAAGAATCCAACTGGCAAGAGGACTTAGAACATCAATTATTCTTGAGTAAGACTAAACAGAATAAGGTGCCTCTTGAGGAATTGGACCCTCAAAGTGATAGAATAGAGGACCCACCCAAGAACCTAAACCCCAATACGGACTCTAATACACATCCTCAACCATACCCTCCCAACTCTAATTTGAATGCTAAGGTGGAAATACATGGGAAACCTAATGACACTTAGTTCCTGATACCCTTCAGTTGGAGTTACATAGATAGAATCAAGAATTGATTGAGGGGAAATAAGCCATGATTTATATGTTCCAACAACTGGATGAAGTGGGCCAAAGAACTCTGTTGCAAGCAACCCCTTTGACAGAATTCATTAAGCAAGGCCCCGTGGTGATCGATTGCACTACATCTATTTACCCAAAATTGGTTCAGTCCACCATTGATACTTCCCCGGTGTTGGACAACTCATTAGAAAATGTCATTAAGGATTCCTTAGAACATGATTTGGAGAGAGTTGAGGACAAACATCAGGAGGAAACTGAGAATTTGGGGGACGATGTTTTTGAATAGAAATATAATCTTCCTAAGGAAAGTGATTTGGTGGAAGAGACATCCATAATTGAAGATGGGGAGTGGGATTACAATTTCCAAATAATCAATTTTGAATTATTTGAAACTCCCATCACAAGTTTAGAGGAGGGCCAAGGGAAATAATCTAAGCTAGAGGATGAAATTCGCCCTACCTTTAATGCAACCTCGAAAAATGAGTCTGATATGAAAGAGCTTGAAGATAATATTCTAGGGGTCAAGGAATTGGATGGAATGAGCAATGAAACCCTCATTGAAGAAGGTATAGATTTTTCTTTGGAGAGAGACGTAATGCTGTATCTTATGGCTCATTGTCAAACTCTTGATTTTGTTACATGCCCTATGAAAATTAAAATCCTACAATCTAAATTCATTGGAATCGATATAACTTTGAGGGATTATAACTTTAAAGGGACACAAACTGATTACAAAGCCTACATCTTTAGTGTCTGACATTTTCGATTTGGGTTGCACTCATCTAAATCAACTTCTCTACATGCCACCAGATTAAGAGAGGAATAGACAAGGGCATGCATGTTACACCAGTTGCAGAGTTCCCATCCCTTAGGGATGGCACTACACTATAATTTAGTCCACATCCATGGACTTCTGACTCTAGGTTTAGTTGATTATGTCTTCCCCTTTTTCACCTTGACCATTCAAGTGATTGTTCCCTTATTGTTTGTGTAGTTTGCCTAGCTGAAGGCACTAAAGTCAGAGCTTCCTAGAATGCAACCCAGAGAATTCAAGCTAATGGGATTAACTATTGAAACCTGATGAGAAGCTCATCATGGTCTCTAATTACCCCTAATTAACTAGTCTACCTAGTTAATTAGCTAGAAATATGTAAATATATGGGTTAATTATTAAATAAGGGATAAGTAGTAAAGGACCTTAAAATAAGTTAAAAATGCTATACTATCATCCAATTAATAATTTAATTAATAATTGGACTCAAAATATTATTAATAATTCATTTAATTAATGTGTTAACTAGTTTAAGTATAATATATACCTAAGTATATAATAACTTATATAACATTACTTAATTAAATAAATTAATCTAAAAAGGTCAAAAATGTAAATTCAGGGTCTAAATATAATAATTGTCTTATTTATTATCATATATAAAAGTTGTAAAAGATTTAAATTAAAATAAACCTTGAAGACCTGAGTTTACATTTTAGTCCTTAAATTATATTTCAATCGGGTCCATATTCTTCATTCAGGTCCTCAGTTTCCACTACGAACAAGTCCCTGAAACTTCTTCGTCTTTCCTTCTTCAGCCTTCTGGACGGCTGATGACAAGAGGTGCTTCCACCATCAGATCATTGCATATCCGACGTCATTCCTTCTTCTTCAAGCTCCTGGAGCTTGTGCTCACCATCTCCTTTTCATCCACCAATTTGGATGAAGCCAAAGTCCTATTTTAGGGTTGGAGATAACCTCATCGGCGTCAAAGAAGATGCCGGTGGTTACTCCACTCCTAGTCTCTTCTCCGTCCAGATTCCACGTCCATCTCAGCTACCGCCACCTATTAATAACCCTCCACATCCTCGATTTTCACGAAGTTAGCTCCCTTCCATCTTCTTCACTTAGCTAACCCGATAGGCTATTCTCTCTAAACTCTGGTGATCTTCCTCCACTTCATCCATCTTCCTCCATCCATCTTCGATTTCTCTGGATCTCCGCCGACGACAGCCTAGTCTCCTGACATAAGTGCTGACTAGGAGCTCCTCTACTTCACCTCAAAATCGCCTGTTGGACCTCTTTCGCCAACCCTCTGATTTCCTCGTTCGTTATGAGCCATCAACGGAGATCTCCTACCTCCTTCATCTAGGTAACAGTAGGTTAGGTAAGTAGTTTAGTTAGGATAATTAGTTAGGTAGATTAGGTAGCTGTAATGTTAGTTTGTCATCTTCCTCAGCTCCGGCGAGCTCCTTGAGCTTGTCAGGAGCAATTCTATTGTCTTTTTAAGTCACCGTTCACCTTCTCACACCTTCCATGAACATTTGTATCATCATTAATTACTAAATTGATCATCTAATCGACTAAACCAAGTCCACCTCCACCAACTGCTTCTGCCGTCCATGGCAGCAGTAGTTGAGCATATTTCACCTTCACTGGGTCCTCCACCATTTATTCATCACCTAAGGGCCCTAATCCTCACTTTAATTTAAGTAATTACCCCTTATAACTTTAATGCCCAATTTAAATTAAGCTCCTAAGCTCGCTGTCAATGGCAGCTCAGGAGAAGTTTAAATCATTAATTATACATCTATATATCATCGCAAATACCTGCTGACTTGTTTTCTCAACTCAATTGAATGGGAAAACAAGTCCTGAGCCTGATCAAACTCAAAGCTTGTCTAAAATGAATTCACTGTTTAATCTTCATTTTAAAGAACAATTGACAAAATTAATTTGTTCTTGAGGTTCCTTGTGACCTCAAGAAGCTTTTTGAATCATTAATGGCATAATTTCACATTATTTGTACAATTTCACCTTTTTTAGGACTCACTGAAGCTCCGGCGAGCTCTAGCGAGTCAAACAAGCTCTTCAGCCTATTAAACTTAGTGTAAAGCTCTAGACCCATGATTTGAAGTACACTAATCATGCCAAGGTAGTTTCATTGAGGTTTTAGTGCTTGGGGCTTCTGTTAGGTCTTCATCTTCTCCAACTCCGGTAGAGTTGGAGTTGTTTGACAGTTAGGATTAAACATTATTTGAAAGGTCTGAAAGCACCAGTGCCTTGCCCTGAGACTATTTCCGTGATTCAATCACTGTAACAAACCTTAGTTTGTCCTGACAAACAAACTCCTTTAGAAGCTCAGGCAAAAAGCCTGAAACCCTAGGAACCTTAGTTGAATCATCTTTCTATGGATTTGAATTTGTTCCTGAAGTTAAAGAGAAGATGTTTAAGGCTTTAATTTCCTTTGAAATAGTTAAATTCAGAATGTCAAAATTTGAGGCTAATTAGTCAAACTAAAGTCTGATTCTTGGAATTTG
The DNA here is from genome assembly GCA_037157565.1 of Thalassia testudinum. Taxonomy (NCBI): domain Eukaryota; kingdom Viridiplantae; phylum Streptophyta; class Magnoliopsida; order Alismatales; family Hydrocharitaceae; genus Thalassia; species Thalassia testudinum. Next base: position 88,029,226 of record JAZHRO010000014.1, on the reverse strand, counting down.
GATTCAAATAGATAAATTAAGAAGTTCAAATTGTTGCTGAGATATTTGTGAATGATTTAGATAAGATTTGGATGAGCTCTAATCAACTATATGGTAGAATTTGATTTCAGACAGTTTGGGTTGTTTTTGAACCCAAACTAGCAACAATGGATTTTTGATGAGATTTTAATGAATAATCTACCGAGATGGATTCGTAATGGCCTCTAGAGGTTGTTTAATTTGATTCAATAGGACTTTAGTTATCTATAGGACCTTTTAGAGTTTGAATCACAGTTATAAAGCTCCTTGGAGAAGCTTTTTAGCCTCTGCACCTTCCCAAAAGCTCTTGAGAGCATATTACCTTCACCAAAAGTCGTGGAATCAACCTCTAAACCTCTTCAATACTTCATATTGAAGTGAAAAGTCCTTCGGTAAGACTTTAGAGCCATAACTTCATTCTGCAGGCCAGTTTGAATGTAGTTAACCTAGGACCTTCACCCTTCAAATCGAAGAACTTAACCTCCCCTGAGTGTCAAATTAACACTTCAATCGTGTAGAACATCTTAAGAGCTTTCTATCAAGCTTTTATTTACTTAGAACGGAGCTTTGAGCTAGCTGTAATTAACATTTGAAGTTCGAACAGGGAGGGGGAAACCTAGTCCCACATCAGTAGGACTGGAGCGGCAGCATGGGTATGAAATTTATTTGTGATAAGGGCTTCCCAGTCAACAGCGCACGGTGCAAGGAAATGAACTGGGCATTAGGTGTGTGTGTGGGTGCGTGCGGTGCGCGTGCCCGGGTGTGTGTGCTCCTGTGGGCGTGCGAGTGTGGGCCCGTGAGGGCATGTGCATGGGCCTGAAAGGACATGAGATGGATGGGCTCAAGACTATGCAAACTGGAAATAAACTGAAACTAAATAAAACAAGGCTTGGACCTAGTAGGGTCTGGTCCCACCTTGAGAGGGGTGCTGTGTTTCCCCGATCGATCCAAGCCGCCAATTAAAAGCCTAATTTTTGGTTTAAATAGTTAGACCAGTTCAGTTCAGAAGGTCTGCATGGGCTCAGAAGGAAAGGATGCTAAGGCTCTGAAGAGAAGGAGAAGAAGCAAAGGAAAGGAAGAGAAGGATAATAAAGAGAGAGCTCATAGAGATAAAGGAAGGTTGAATAAGAAAGTGCTAAAGAGAAAAGGTAGAGTAAGGAAGAAAAGAAATAAAGAAAAGAAGACATGTAAAAGAAAGAGCTCGAGAAAGATTAAGAAAAAGATTAAGAAGAAGATTAAGAAATAAGTAAAAAGTGAAGAGAAAGAAAGAGAAAAAGGTAAAAGAAGAAGAGAAAGAAAGTGGTTGAAGACAAAGGAGAAATTCATGGTTTAATTTCTTGCATATTATTCATTCCTTTTGAGCTTAATGTTGCAATAAGGCATATTTCCATTAGAATTACTTTTTCTTGCCTTAGTCACTTGAAATAAAAAGAAATAAACATGTTTACTTGTTAAAGAAGATCATTTGTGTAAATGTGTTTTCTTATGGAATTTTGCATATTCTTTTAATTTGAAATCATTAAGAAAAATTTATGTTCTTAAAATAAATTTAATTATACTTTCGATAAGTAGCATAGACTTAATGATGAATTCTAATTAAGTTATACCTCCCTGTGAACGACCTGGACTCAACCAGTTAAAAGAAATAAAATCTAAAATGTTAGGTTAACTTGACCCTATACTACTTAGTTGACACAAATTCAAGTTAACCTAAGTTACTTTCTTCTGCACATAATTAAGCATAATTAACTTAATAAACTGTGTTGAAAAAGATAACCAGCAAAACCTAGGTAATTTCTTTCCTTACTCCCTTGGATACATTTATTTTCCAATGAGGTCATTGTCCAAGTTAGGCTTTGGGGGCGGTAATTCATATGTTCAAGTACATATTGCTAGCTTGAATTATCTTCTTTTTATTTAAAAAAAAAATTAGGAAAAGAAGACTTAGGTATTAGAAGCTTGTCAACATTAGGAAATGATACGTTAGGGACCTCAACATGTAGACTCTTCAGGTCTTCGGACTTAATCAGTTCGGGTCTCCACTAAAATGTGGACTTGGTCTTGAGTCCTCGCCACCATAATGTATATTAATCTTGTCAATAAAGTAGGGTAATAAGTATATGACTTATCAACCTGCCCTTGTGTTACGAACGCGTGCCCCAGACGTCTTTTAAGACGTCTGGGAGGTGGCCCAGACGTCGAACCAGACGTCTGGGATCACATCCAGATGTCTGACCAGACGTCTGGGATCGTTTCCAGACATCTAGAAATGAGTTATTTTCGACACGCGCGGGTCGTCTGCGCGCCTGAGCGCGCAGACCGCATATTCGCTTGTTCTTCTCTCTGCGGCTATAGACGCCGCTGTTGTGCTCCCTCTCTCTCCTCCTCGCACGGCCTTAAAAAGACCACGCCTCCCCTCGCTTCCGTCGCCTCCGCCCCCTTTACTCTTCTTGTTCCAGTGAGCGAGCGTGAGAGCAGGCGCAGGGTTGCTGCGGCAGCGACGGCTGCAGTGAGTGCGGAGGGGGTGCTGCGTGCGATAGCGGCGCTCAGCCGTGAGGGCGAGCTCGCCAGGGCTACCAGGGTAGGCTGGCAGGGAGCGCAGCGGGTGTGGAGCGATGTGGGAGGCCTGCTGTGGCTCGAGCTGCAGGCACACGAGGTACGACACCGGCAGTGTCGCGAGCGGAGGGCGAGTCACGCCCTGGATCTGGAAAAATTTCCAAAATCAGACGTCTGTGCTAATAGCCAGACGGTGAGGTCGACGTCTGGAAGACTTTCCAGACGTCTGAAAGGTGAGTTTTCCGTCTTCTTCTTCCTTCTTGTCGACTGACCGTACTGAGGGAGGGAGATGGGTGTGTGCAGGCTCGGTGATTCACCATCCAACACGAATCAGACATCTGCCTGTAGTACCAGACGGTGGGAGTGACCTCCAGACGTCCGCGGTGACCATCAGACGACTAGAAACTAGGCCAGACGTCCCCGCAGGCTTCTGGACGTCTGAGAAACCACGCAGAACAAGGTAATTCTCTGATCCACTTTTTAAGACGTCTGGAAGAAGTTTCAGACGTCTGATTTTGCACAGTGTCATCGTTTTCGACCCGTTGAGGGCCCGTTCGGGTTCCGTTTTCCGCGTTTCGAGTTGCGTTCTTTCCGGAATTAAATCCTCCACCCGTCTACAGTAGCTATACACTGTTTTGAGACACTCCTTGTGTTTGATCCTTGTGATAGAACCCCGTTCCGTTGCAGTCTCAGGGGTCGCGGCGGCACGCAGGATTCCCGACCACGCCCCCATTACTCCTGTTGTACCTGGTAGAGTGGCTTTAAGTTATTAATAAAATCTGTTAAATTATGGAACCATAAATAGAACCTAGGACATTGCATGAATCCTAGGAATGAGAAATAGATGGAATGATAGCTCCTAGGTGTTGCATGAATCCTAGGGCTAGAAAACTAGATTATATGATAGTTCCTAGGATATGGCATGAATCCTAGGATGGGAAAACTAGTGGAATGCATAATACTGCAGTCTTGGAAAATGGAAAGAGATATAAAGCTGCCTGTAATTTGAATTAACAGCTGCCTGTTGTGAATAAATAACGTGGTTGAGAGCATGGATTGTAAGAATGTGAAACTGGAAAGTGAAACCTGGATGTTTGAGTAAAAAGGATGGAACCCTACGGGGGAATTAGGAGTGGAACTCCTGGAAAGAGAAAGGAATGGAACTGAGATGTAGTTGTGTACTGTCTCTTGGGTACGTAGTACCAAGGGAAGTACCTGTACCTGTTTAGTACAGAGCGGAGCCAGCCGCCCCAGGGACCTGGGGTTAGGACTGGCCACTCTGTACCGACTTGCTAGCCCTCGCGTACGTAGTACCGAGGAGAGCTACTAGTGTAGGGAGGTACTAGCTTCCCCACGGGCCCCGGGGTTCTGCTAGCCTCCTACACCGACTTGTTTAGGCCCACTGGGCAAACCAGGGTAGTCAGGCGAGGGTGCGCGGACTGTGGAGGGGCAAGGCCCCGGTTTGGTTACTGTGGAGGGTTGGACCCCTGTTACTGAGAGGGCTCTGCCTTGGATTGGTTCCGTGCTGTGCTTTGGGCGCACCCGTTAACGGAAACGACTGACCGCGTGCCAGTACGGGTTAGCTACCTGTGCATTTATCGTGCGTTCCGTAGTCACCGTTACGTCTGTCAGTGACCTTGGGGTGGTTGACTGAAGGTAGGATCACCACGGGGGACTCTCCCGGCCAAGAGAGCACCACGTGCTACTTCTACTTTTTGGAAAAGACTGCAATCAAGATCGTTCCCACGAGGAACATTCGAGATCAAGAAAAAGATCTGAGGAATAAATGAAATAGTGAGACAATTGAAAGATGTGAGTAAAGAAAGTAATGGAACATAACAGCTACTGTACACTCTACTGTTGTCTTTAGTTTAGTTGCCACTCTACTCAGCGTTTTGCTGACGTGTTACACTCGTTACCTTTTTCAGGACCAGGTGTTGAGCAGCCAAGGTCAGCGGCTGCAGAGGACGCTGGGCCGAGTAGGGTCCAGTAGAGTTACCACTGTCTCTTGTACCTCTTTTTGTTATGTAGTAGTGAGCAGTTCTTATTTCCGCTGTACTTTCTTTGCCTGCAGTTCAAATTATATTATGAATGTTGTTCTACTGTTGTGGTGGTACATACTGTGGTAGTTTCTTTCCTTACTGCTGTACTTTCTTACTGTTAGTTATATTCATGCTGAATGTGGTTTATTTTACTGCTCTTTTGGTTACTTCCTCGTTGGACGACTAGGTCTTGGGATTAGTTGAATCGGTCCGGTTCTCGTGTCTCGTAGGGACTCGGGAACCGGGTCGTTACACCTTGGATTTAGGGAGATTTTTAATCTAAGCTTCTACACACATTTTACACTGACTCACTCATCGGCAGTTCTAATAGAAATTGGGTAGCTAATGAACCATCTAGGGTGGTATGGCTAGCAAGTTGTCGTGGGTAATAGCCCATTGGCAGGTTGTCCAGAGCCCAACCACTGGACCATTCTCTTTTACTACTGCCATTAGGCAAATCTTAGATTATAAAAGCCACCTACTTAAAAAAAATTGGGTAATTGGAAAATAAAAAAGGAGAAAAGAAAAAGAAAAGCCACACTTTACCGCACGAGTCTAGCTGACAAGTTGTCGTGGGTAAGAAACCATTGGCCAATTGTTCAGATCCCAACTCATAAAATGCACAAGAATTCCAAAACACTTAAAGAAGAAGCGGGGAAGTAGCATAATCCGGGTAGATATACTCTGGGTTCGCCCTTTTGTTGACCCCACAAAAATAAAAAAAAGTAGGGAGAAAGCTACTGGTCAGATAGATACACCTTTAGGTAACATTTTCTCTTTCACGTCACCTAGGGTCGTAGAAACCCAAAGTCCATTTTAATTGCTGTTGAGTGAGTCTATCACTTTGATAATAAGATTCTTAGTACTTAGAGTCCACGAGTCTTAGGTGGGTTGGGTAACCGTAAAAAGTTACCCCAAAATCCTCAACTGCAAAAATAAAAAAAGAATTAGAAAAGATGAAAAAAATATATATGTATATATATTTGTTTCCATATAGAATAAGGCAAGGACTCGAGCAGTCTACATTTTGACAGGCAACATGTGCATTGTTGAGTCTCTACGAGTTAGGTACTTAATAGAAATTTCCTCCTATTGACAAGTAACTTCTACCTGAGTTATCAATTCCTAGTTCTAGTTGTAGATAGCATTTAGGTTGATTTCGTTGGAGACTAGCAAAAGATAGCATGGGGGCATGATAAATATGCATTTATTCATGATAAAATGCCTACTTGTGTTAATTCTTATTCTTAACATTGCATTTATCATTGTGAATAATGCATAACATTCATCACATTGCATTTAAGATAATTTGTATAACTTGCATAGTAATTTGTATATTATTGTCGCTAGGAGACAGGACGATATATTACAGAGCTTCAAATGAAGAATCTAACCATACAGATGGATCCAGATCAACGATCGTAGCCGAACAACATGAAAATTGGTCCAATCCGATACCCGTCGCACTTTCAAGAAGCATCTGAAGATGGATGGTGCAGATGGCACCACGTGGCATCATCTGAACTGCCCAAGGCCAACCACAAGCTCTCCTCATCATCCACGACCTTACATCGAAGCTATTGGATCATAATCCAATGGTTGGGAATCACTTGCACCCTTGGAAGACATGGTATCACTTGACAAAGTCAGACTCTGGGCACAGTGGTCAAAGGGCACACTCCCAAAGGAGGGGTACAGGTTCAAGCCTCGCCACCTCCCAATCTCTCAATTGAAGCGGCAGCGTGCATAGCATGCACGTGATGCGCATGCACGGTGCAAGGCAGCGGTAGCAAGGCATGGTGTGCAGCGCGTGCGACACGCTACGTGGGGCGCGTGAGCCAGCACGTGCGTTGAAGGCAACGGGCATAAGGGTGGGGGTTACGGTGATGCTTGTAGTGGATCTTCAGCGATGCTTTGAATGTGACTGTTGACCCATTAGCGAGTTTTGGCCTTCTCTCTCCATTATAAAAGGGCTGACCTCCCTCCACTTTTGTCCATCTTCCACCCAAGAGCTCCCACCACCTTCTAGAGTTAAGACCACATCCTTGGAGTTGCCGGGCAGCCAACGAAAGCCTTCCCCACCGCCGTGGATGCCTTTCCTCTCTCCTTAGCTAGCTTTTAGTCTATTACTTGTGTTTCTTAAGCTTTTGTCTATCATTGTAGTTGTAAATCCAATTCACTAATGGAATAGATTCTTTATTTTGTCATAATGATTTTTGTTTCTTCCATTGTTAGGTATTCTGACATCGTTATCATGATTCTCTAACCGCATCTCTCTCCTACTCTCTCGCTCTCCCAATCTCTCTCTCTTCCTCTCTATTTTTTTACAAGCAAAAACAAAAGGACGCATTTTCATCACATTCAAGTGAATAAACGATTCAGATTTTTGCCTCCCTTTGTTCGACACTCAAACACATGTCAGAACTTCTATTTAAAATTGATGTTGTAAAACATGCTACAACGAACTATTTTACACAAATGCATTTTGCGACAGATAGCAAATATGCCTAAAGAAAATTAGAAGATAGATGTGATGCACTAAAATAAATAAAGTTGCTACTTGAAATTGAAAATTCAAGAATGAAGAAAGGCACTTTGCTATTTATGTCTGGGTTTTGGAGAAGTAAAATCAAGGTTTCAAGAACCCATCATCATAGTTCGCAAAACACTTTATCAAATAAGATTTCTAACTGAAACTCCAAGGGAGTCCCACGTCAAACATAGGGAAGCGACATTTACTTTCGTTGAAATCCACATTTCGTGTTGTTTCCTTTTTTTGTTTTAGGCTTTTGTGATATTTTTTTGTGTTTTTGTAAAGAAAAGGAAAGTAAGATAACTTACAAAGGAGATGGAAACAAATTTGATATATCATGCAAATGTTTCTTACAATATGCTAAGGAATACAAAAGAGATAGGGGTGAGAAAAAATCTCCCAAATCAGCTATTTGAAGAGACGATGGCGCTTGCCGGCAGCTTGGATGAAGAGGGTAAGGTGCTAGACGATGGAGGTGAGATGCAGGAGGATGCCAGGTAAAGGAATGCTTCACCAAGGCTCTGGAATGGTGATGAGGAGATGGAGGTGATCTACCAGAATGGAGGTGGGAGGACAGCTCCAAGGCTTCTTATTAAGGTGATGAATATTTAGTGGGGTATAGGAGCATTACACTAATAAGAGGCCTTTTGAGCTTGGGAATAAGCTCTAAGGGAGCTTTTGTAGGCTACTAAAGCTTAGGAGTAGGTGGGAGTAGAGTAGGTAGAGAAGGTTTGGAAGGAAGTCATGGTGTTTATATAGTGGTGGAATGGAGGTGTTTTGCATGCACGGGTCTTCAGCGACATTTAAAACATCGCTAAAGATTCATGGCGGTGTTGGTATCCATTCAAGCACCATTACTAGCATGAGGAGGCACGACTGCAGTTGGTGTAGTGTGAGAACTTCAGCCATTGGATCAGGTGTAGAGGGCTAAGATCGCGAGGAGGAAGCACACGCTTGATGGAGTTTGAATCCCACGATCGAGGACCTTTCATTGCATGGTTGAGAGGCATCTGTGGATCGTGCCTTCATTGGTTGGAACCAGTGCAGATCATATGCCTCGAAGATCCGACGATTGAGAGCGCATCCAGTCATCTTAAATAAGCACCTCTGATTGCGTGCATGAGATCTGTCATGTGTCCTCACGTCGCCAGGTGGCGTCAAATCGATAGTGAGGAATCTAGACCGTTCGATCAAGATCGAGTGGTCAAATTTTTGCCGGCATTGTAGTAGGTGCGAAGGATTGCGGCTTGAACCCGCACCTCTCGTTTGATGAGCTGGTGCACTACCGTTTGGCCAATGTGCTGGATGGTCAGATGGAGAGCTGTGTGGTTGTGCACCTCGACCATTGGATAAAGATCCAACCGTCGAGATGAAGCCTTCACTATTGTTCTTTGGAGGGGAGAACCGGCTGATGTAGCATGTGTCTCAACCATTAACCAAATTTAGAAGGCAGAAAGGATAGAGAAGAAGAAAGCTAAGGAAGAAGAGGAAGAAGAAGATGGATTGCTAAGTTGAAGGCCTAAGGAAGAAGAGAAAGAAGAAGAAGGATTGCTGAGCTAAAGGCCTGAGAAGAATAGAAGAAGGAAGAAACACACAAATAAAGAAAAGAAAAAGGAGTACTGTAGCAAATGTCATTTAAGATGTCTGGTTGCAAAATCGGACATCTGATTTCATACTCTCTCCTTTAATGCATTGAAGTAATTATTCAATGTATTGGACTTATAATTAGTGATTCACATCACCATTATTTTGTCTAAAATTCTTTTTACTCTTCATATGCTCATATGCTGTACATTGCAAATTAGTTTTTGAGTAATATTTTGTGTTAAAATTACATTAATTGTTGATATTAATGTGTAAATTCCATTTGCTCCCTGTGTTCGACCATGGAATCTTTTTGAGTAATAAAAATTGTATTTGTTTGATTGCTATTTCAGGTATACTACAACGCAATCATTTTTAAACATTGATTTAGCGAGAAACATTTTGGCACCATTGCCAAGAAGCAACGTGCAATTCACCACCATTCTCTACGTTATTTGATTTTTTTGAGCATTGACTTGCCCTATTTGCTTTGCTGTGATTTTGCGATGTGCTTCATGAGGAGATCTTCCAAGAAAATCAACCACTCCAGGGCAAGTAACTTCTCTATTCTTCCCTAATTAGCCTCCTAATCTTGGGAAACAAAAAGGAATCAATAATTAGGAATCACCTGCCTTATTTTTCAGAGTACTTATCATTTAAAAGGCAAGTTTCCTAATTTGCAAAATTTTTTTTTCAAATCTCATTGAAGTTGGAGTGATTCTGTTTAGAGATCCTACCTCAAATTTCCTGTGCCTATTTGGGACTACGCTTAATTTCTAATCTTCTTGGACTATGCACTTCTTGTTTGAAGTCTAAGGAGAACATTTTTGAAGATCAAAGTGGACTTGGAAATAGAGCCAATTAGGGTTTCTGCATTAGGGTTTTGGAGTGCTAGTTCACACTTGCATGCATAAAAGAAAACAAACCCACCCGCATTTGTGTACTACCCAAGCCCTTGATTGAGAAGATTTAATCAAGAAAAACCCTAAAATCAGGCTCTAAGTTCATTTGAACCCTAAAATCGTTGGGCCTAATAACCTAGGAGTCGAATTAGGGTTATTTCTAGGTCTTGACCTAGACTTCATTCTACTATCTTTAGGGCAGGTCAGGTAAAGTTGGTCTACATTGTAGGCCAACCAACCTCCAAATTGTCTCACAAGTCAAATCAACTGCTAATTCAAGTAAAAGCAAAGGCACAAATTAGGACATAAAACTGGTAGACTTAAGAGGTCAAGTTATGCATTCTAGTCTACCTAGATCCTCAGTGACAAGGAAGGTCGGGTGGGTGAAACCCTGTAATCCATGTGGGTGCTCTACCGTGTAGGGGTCTTTGTGCGACTCTCCCTTCCTGGTTGCCTAGGTAATTCTCAGGTGGATGACTTTCTAATCCAGGGGTATCATCTTCCTCGAACCTCTATAGTCATTCAAAAATCTTTGGGTGCCTTGATTGGGTCAATATCACAATCCAGTCCCTAATCCCTTCTATTTAGAGCAAAAGCACAATTTGCTTGGGAATCTTTTTCATATCTAAACTTGAATTTTGATTCTTCATCTTGATTCCACCAATTGATTCAAAAATGCAACCTGGCTACTTAGGAAAACTATTGAAGAAACCTGAATCACAATGATCCATGAAAGATAAAATGGTTGAGGATGCCCTTAGATTTCATGAGATTGATTACAAAACATCAAAATCAATTGAAAACATTCAGGTTAGTGTATCGACAACAACAACCTTCATCATAAGATGTGCCCAATTATTATTAACAGAAGCAACAAATGGATTAACCGAGGATATTCTCATGACAGAATACATCAAGATAGAAAAAATGCATAACTTTGAATATCTCCAATGCAAGACAAATTCTGTGACTTGGGAAAAACACCAAGATGATCTTGGAAAATGGGAAGAAATGATGAAATTGTTGAAGCAAGTTATCAATCAAGAATACCCATACATGCCCCAAACAGTAATGAAACATCTTGGAATAATATTGAGGATCAACATGATTTCCCAAATTCCGATTTGAGACACAAGGTTATTGTAGACTCCAAACCCAAATGGAGTATGACATGCCTGATCTTGAAATAGGTTGGTGATTGTACTGCAAAAATACACCTGCAATTGTGCCGTCTTGTGCTATTTCCTAGCATTATCAGTGCATATTAGGTTGGCATAGACGCATTTGTGAATATAGACTCATGCATGCATTTAATTGAGAGGGGAGGAGAGTGAATAAATTGGTCTTGTAATTTACGTTTTCCTTAAGTGCTGCCTTGCAAAAATTCCATCTTCATTTTTTATCTTCTTTTTTATTTTCTTCCCGCGGTTGCATGGCAACTTCTTCTCCAAGTAACATTCCCTGCTCAAGCCCTTCCCTGTGCCAGCCTCTCCCGGCAGCCGCATGTGAGCCATGCACAGCCAGGGCATGGCTGTGCATGCTCTCCTCTTCATTAAAAAGAGGGTTCGGCTCCATCTTGCAGCAACCTGGTCCTCCACTTCAAAAACCCTACGCAGCTCACTTCCAGGCCACCGTCCACTCCCCTCTCCCTCCACATGCCAGCCCTCCTCCTCAGAGGAGACACCCGGCGGACAGGAGCACCACACGGTGGTGCACAACCACCATCGTGAGACCACCACCGCCTCGCTCATCAAAGAGCCGGTGGGCATGGTGGCCTTCTTCCCTATTTCACCTTCCATGCCACTTTAGCCATTGCCATAGGCTTCAAGCTTGAAGCTCAAAGCTCTAGCAGCAGCAGCAAGGCGGCAGCAGCAGCACGCAGCAGTAGCCACCCAGCCATTTCCGCTCAAGCCTGTAGGCTGCCCAGCCCTTTCCATGTGTGCCTGCAGGCACCATCGCCTCCCATTTCTCCGCCCTGTCGCGCTCTCTCTGCCACCCGCAACTGGCCACTGCGTGCCTCTACAGTGGCCGGCCAAGCACCCCAGCACACCCCAGCTAACAAGGCCAGGCCACCGCGTGTCCTGTCGCGCCCCTTCGCTCGTGACCCAACCCTCCCAGCGCACTCTGTCGCGAGGTCACGCCGACAAGACAACAGCCGGAGCCACTCCACTGCACGCGCCGAGCGTCCGCACTCACAGAATTGCCCGCTCCCGGTTACGCAACGTGGCCTTACACTATAGCCACTATTCACGCCAGTCTGCGGAACACTGTGGCTACAGTGGGGTGATCGGTGAGCTTCTCACTTAACCAGTCACCCAGCGTGCCGCTACCGGCCACTGCCCGCACACGTGTTCAGCCCCACGCAGGCTCTAGTGCCCATCCGCACGTTTACGTGCGCCTGCGTCGCCCGCACCCGCCAACTCCCTTTTGGGTCTTCGCTCTCGTGCGCCTGCCAGCGCTCGCTCCAGCGCCCGTCCACGCATCTGCGTGTGCCTGCGTCGCCTGCACCCACCCACTCCCTTCTGCGTCTTCACCCACGTGAGCCTGCTAGCGCCCGCTCCTACCCTTTGCACAGCACGGTGCGCTGCATTTCGTCTCCGCACCCATCGCCCACCAACGTGCACGTCCTTGCATGCATACGTGCCTGCACGTGAGCTTGAATCACTAGACGGCGCCCCACTGCTACAGACGACTTAACCCTCCAGCAGTGCTCTCTCTCTCTCTCTCACTCTCTCTCACAACACTCTCTTTATCAACGCTCACACACACATACACCCACACTTCCATACAGACACACACACCTATACACTGTTATATACATATATATATATGTATCTATATATATACATATATGTATATACGTATATATATATATATGCATATATATTTACATATATACATGTACTTATATGCATATATATATATATTTATAAATATATCTAAACATATATTAGTAGTTATATATGTATGTACTAGTCTATATACATATACACACACATATATATATACATCTATATACTTATTTATATACATACATATATATACACATATACTTATACATACATATATATACATATACCTATACATACATATATATACATATACTTATACATCTATATATATATATATAAATATACATACATATATTAATTTATATCTATATAACTATATATACATATATACATAAATATACTTATCTAGCTTCATATATCTATATACACATATATTACTATATACATATATACATATATATATACATATACATCTATATAGTATCATATACATACATATACATATAAATATATACATATATATATATATCTATATATATATCTATCTATACATATACTTATATATATATATTTACATACCTACATATATATACAAATACATATATACATATGTAGCTACATACATACATATATATAGACCTATATATATGTACATGTATATATACCTACATATTTATAACCGTATATATATATAGATATATTTACATATATACATATATATATATATTTTTTCACGTTACTTATCATATGAGGTATCACGGGAATATCTGCACCAGTTGCTGGTATTCCCCGATACGCGTCTACAAAAAGCGTGTTCACATTCATCTTCCATCATCCATCCTACACCTTACACGTGGCACTTCGTCCTGTTTGTTGCACCTTTCTAGACGACGACCGACTCAACAACATGCTACACTCCATCTCCGCCTCCACCCCACCCCTTTATACATACATTGTATATACATATATATCTATGCTATATTTACTTTATTTCTATTTCTCTTGCTTGCCCATAAAAAGATTAAAAAATATATAAAAGAGAATAGATAATCGTTGACTTGCAGGTAATCTGTCTTGCGAGTAGCAAGACCCGTTTTGGAACCCTGATTTGGCTCAAAGCCAAGAACCCAAATTTTGAGGGTGTACCTCAAGGACAAGAATTACGAGAAAAAAATCTAAATAGAAAAACACCAAAAACACAATAAATGAACAGAAGAGACTCATTGTAGGAATGGCATAGAAACTTGACTTGTAACCCCACTTCACTGAGTTTGACCCTGGGCCTAAAAGTGGCCAAGGTAAAATCAAATAGGCTAGGTAAAAAAATTTTGTAAAGAGATGGTTAGGTCCGATTTAGGTTAACCACTATACACACTTCAATGATAAAATCATCATATTAACAACATAATCAGGTCCGACACCACAGCTTTTCTAGCATCGTTGCTGGGGAAGTGCGCCTTCAAGTAAGTTTTTACTCCATTCCTGTAATTTTTCTCTTCTCACACCCTTCTCTTCACGAGTGTTTTTGTTTTTGGTGTGCAGGTAAACCTGTTGCAAGGAGAAGACAGGCAGACGAAGTTGGAGACATGGGTAGATCCAAGGGCGGGAACGAGAGCGTGAAGATGCGGACCCCGCACTAGAGCTCCGCACACATTGCTGCACAAGTAGGTTCTTCTTTTCTTAGCAACTTAGGTTAACTTGTCACCCTAAAAATAAAAAATAAAAAACTAAAAACTAGAAAAACTTCTTGGGATCTCTTGCGGCAAGTGGATTAAAATTCACTTGTTTGATTTTTTGCCCTTATTCCCACCACCTCGGGATTTCCCGCCTTACTTCGCGTAGCGAAAATCCAAGACTCTTGATTCTTGAATTTTTTGCCGTGTGAAGTATTCTTTGAGGCAAACATAAAAAGATTGATTGCACCCCTCTTTGCCTCATTTACCTGCAAATTCGGGATCACATTTTTGGTGGGGAGACTTGGAATTGAGTTAATTCCAACCCCACCATGACTTTTCAACTTGCCTAAGATTCGATCCCGAATACTTCAACCCCAACAATTTGATTTTCTTTATCTTTTGGTTGAAGCCTTGCTTGTGGAAATCATTTCTGGTGATTGGGAGCACTTGAATTGAAGTGCTTTGGCTACCTTTCACACTAATCTAAAACTGATTTGTGCATCCACACATAGAAATCTCCATTTAGGGTAGCCCATTGCATTTTAGCATGCGTTAACCAATTGAAATTGAAGAAGGGTTCGTTGGGCTTAGAAAAACTTGTATTCTCTCAAAACCCGAAGATTGGATGAATTGGTATTTCAACGAAATCCTAAAATTCATACTACTTAAAGCTGAAACTCTCAAAGCCATTCACCAATTAAAACTTCAATTCGGGGAGATTTCCTCGTTGCATGCTTGTTTTACACACTTGAAAAATCAATCACTTGGGCATTACCCGTAAACAACGCCCTTCACATTCCAAAAGCACTTGACCCTAAGCCTCTAACTAAAATTGGTAGTAACTTGACCCTTACTAAGGATGGGATGTCTAACTACCTGTGTGTAGCATCTACGTGCAGGTGAGGGTTCCCACGTGCTATCGGGTGTCTAGGACTGGGGCAAACGGCCTTTCAATCTGGCCCGGTGGTTCCGCAGTACTCACATTCGGTTTCGTAGTTCATGGTAGTAGGTAACTTAGATCCTTAGGTCTAAGGGCACACTATAGAGGTTAGGAATTTGACTGTATTGATTTGTAATCAAGTGTACCTTTGCGGCGTCATTTCTCTCATCTCTTTTCCCTTCTCATCTCCCCAATTCTTCCTACGGTAGTGCATGTTTGGGAGGAGGTCACAAAACCCTGAGCTGATTGAATTGCCTGATAAATCTAGAAAAGAAGCCAAATCATCCTCCTCCTCCACAAACATGGCTGCACGCCCACCCCCAAATCCCGAGGGAGGAAACTGCCCTCAGAACCAACTAGGTGGTGGAGCCTTAGATCCCATAACCCGCCTTCAAGCCCAAATGGAAATGTATAATGAGCAAATCGAAGCCATTCGGGAAACATTTGAGGAGATGCAGAACCCTCCCAAACGGGAGGAGCCTAGGTCTCTAAGCTCCTATCAGAATCCCGCTGCTATAGAGACCATAGGACAAATGTGGGTCCCCACGGGCGAGGACGACTTTGAACTAAAACCTAACATTATTGGCCTAATAAATTTTCACTTCCATGGTCTTGCAAGTGAAGATCCTTTTCTTCACTTGGAAGACCTAACCCGACAGGGTGAAACGGTTAAACCAAGAAATGTTGGGCTACCTATAGTCCTTATGAAAATGTTCCCGTTTTCATTGCGGGATAAAGCGTCGCAGTGGTTATGCACCCTTGGGAGAACCATCCATTCTTGGGAAGAGATGCGAACAGCGTTTCCCAAGAAGTTCTTCCCAATCGGGCGAACCAAAGTGCTTTGCCATGCTATCACTTCATTTACGCAACAAAACGGTGAACAATTTCATGAGGCATGGGAGTGGTATAACAACCTCCTCAGGAAGTGTCCATGATGTAAACACAATTACACTACTTAAAAGGTCTATTTTTGCATGTTCTTAAGCATAGGATTGCATTTCATGATATAAATATTGCATTACATGCATCATCTTGCATTTAGAATAGTTTGAATAAAATGGAGGTTAACTGTCTCCTTTTATGTGCTTGGACAGGGCAAATATTTTATCAGGGCCTCGGATTAAAGATCCAACCGTATGGATGTGATCAGGGCGACGATTGGAGTTCAACGACTCCAAGATCGCCCTAATCAGGCATCCGTAGCATCAGATAAGTGACCTGGGAACCCTAGAAGATCAAGGGCCAGGATGGTGTAAATCTTCACTTCAGATGATAAATCCCACCGCAGGGATGAATTCGGATAGACGATCACAGCCCAACGACACAAAAATCAAGTCAATCCGACATCCGTGGCACCATCTACAACTTCCAGAAGATGGATGGCCAAGATGGCGCCACGTGGCGCCATCTCAGCCGCCCAAACGGCCGCTTGCATTTTGTGAAGGCCCCCGCCCGATCGCTCTCCTCCGTCAGATGGAGATCCAACGGCTGTGGTCGCTCGCACTTAAAAGCGTCCGCGCCACCATTTCGTCCGCGTAGCACAGCGGCGACGCAGCTGCGGGCGAAGCAAAGGTCGCGGGTTCGAGCCACGGAGAGGGGGTGAAAGGCGCGGGTGAGCGGGCGCGAACGAGCGTCAGATGAAGATCCAACGGCTGTGCGCGCTCAATCAGGACGACGCTCGATTGGATGCCGGGCGTAATGCGCGATCGCACGAGGGCGGGCGCGCTACGCAGCGGGCGCGGACGCGATTTAAGCCGTCCGATCGAGCGGGCAGCCGAGCGGGCGCGGGCAGCTGAGCGGGCGCGCGTGGGCGCGGAGGCTACGCCCACGTTGGGGGCTTTAGCGGCGGTTTTATCTGTCACTAAAGACCCCTCATTTATTGTTTTGAAGTTTTAATGTCCATTTTTCCCCCACTCCTTGCAACTATAAAAGGAGACCCCCTCCATACGAAATTTTCATCCCTTCTTTGTCCTCTCTACCCCTCCAAAGCTCAAGAGAAGCTTGTTCCACACCCGGGATGCTTCTCGCGAGGTAAAGTCCAATTTTCGTTCCACTTCGGAAGTGGATCCCGCGACGACGACGGCGTGCTACTTCGTTCCCATTCTTCTGCTTCATCCTCCTTCGTCCCTCTTCGTTCTCCTTCGTCCAGGCGTCGTCCCGTCCGGCTCGTCCTCCAAGCAACCGTCGAGGAGGATTTCTCTCTCCCTATTCTTTTTACCGCTTTCTATTATAGATTTACTGCTTTCTAAATTAATCTACTCGTCCTCCAAGCAATCGTCGAGGAGGACATTTCTCTCTCCATTCTTTTAATGCTTTCTAGAGTAAATTTATAGCTTTCTAGAGTAATTGTTTTATGCTTTCTAGTTGTATTGAACAATCTCTTCAATACAAAAATACCTTATTTATTCTACATCTCATTTTGATTTCTCTGTGTAATATTCTCTTTCTCTCTTACTCTTTCTCTCTCTTCTATTTATTGTAAATAATTAGATGGTTCTAAATTGAATTATTCTGTAACAAATAAAAATAAACGCGTAGTTTTTAAATCAAACGTTCGCCTCCCTGTGTTTGACCCAGAATTTTAATTTCGGTATAAATTTTATTTGTTGAACACGAATTCTTCGCTTTCGAACTACAACGACAGGTTTTCCAAAACCAAATACGTTAGCGTAGGTTCGTAATCATTCAACATTTTGGCGCCGTTGCCGGGGAGGCAACGATCTTTGATTTCTCTTCGCGTTTTGTAACTTACAAATCATTTACCTCACTTTTCTCCTTTCTTATTGTAATTGCAGGTACTCTTTTGAGGCAAGCAAAAGCGGTAGATTAGAGTAAAGTGCTGTGGAAGGTTTTGTAAGTTATCCCCCATTCTTTCCCCCTCCATAGATTTCATTTGCCACATTAAATCCAAATTCCAATTAACCTAGGTGTTTGCATAAATCCTAGGAATAATTTGGTTGTTTGGATTTCCACTCACATTCATTCCACCTTCGTTCATAAAAAAAATAATAACAAAAAGATAATCTTGTGGGGTAATTTTCAACAAATACACAATGTACACCCACATTTAAAGGCACTTAACCGAATTGATTTGTTTCTACTCAACCGGGTTCTGATCTGTGGGACCGGTACACATAAAGCAACACATAAAAGAGTAGAAATCATTCTAAGTTAACCATCTTTGTGTGCCTAACTTAGTGGTGCATTTGAGGCCAATTGTTTGAGTTGATTGGGCCGCACCACTTCAAATAAAATCAACTCATCAAGTAGCTGCCAATTAGGTTCAACTCTTAGGGATTTACCAAGCACTCCACATTCTTTTTAAACTTTAAAGGAAAACATCTTCACCTGTGCTTGTAAAACTTGGTGTGCCAACGAAACTTTATTGAAAACACCTAAAGTTGAATCCTAAAAGCTACTAAGCAAGATTTGAACCTTAAAATTCACCACATCAAAAACAATCTTGCTTGAAAACCACTGGTTGTGCACTCACACACGAATCAATCAATCATTAAGGGCACAACCCATTTAAAGGGCCCATCACATTCCAATGCACATTCAAACCTAGCCCTAAATAAAATAGAGTAGACATTGGCCTTAAGGATTGGACTCGCTCTTCAGAACTCAGAACGAGATTATTTTCGATTAGTCTGTTTCACCTGTTCAATCTGATGTCTAGCTAGGGGAGCAGAGTCAAAAGATCGCGGCTGGGGGGTACACTAGGAACCGGAGGTGCAAGCCGAAGGAAGAACCTTCTCCCCAGTCCCTCCTTCTAACTGGTTGGATTGAACAGACGGAAGTAGATCAAATCGTTCCTTTATCTCAAGATGGGTTTTGAGAGTCTGTAGGTCTTTAGGCTAACCTATTTAAGGACAGGTTTGATTGTTTGTATTGCAAGGCACCTTTCTTCCTCCCATGTATCATGAATCCTTCCACATATTTCACGCATTCCCGCTCTTTCCCTCCTGTTGTAAATTATCCTCAACATGACGATTATCCCAACTCGTATTGTAATCGACCATCAGTTAGTTGGGATAATTCGGATTGGGGATACAATTCCGGACCCCCGTGTTTAGGGTATAACCCTGAACACTTTGATTCTGATTTCTATCCTTCTCAGAGTTACATCGATTATAGATCGTCCTCCTTTGATGAATAACCTAATACGATCTACAATCAAGAAGGATACACTGATCCTTACCCATCCTCTGATTTCACTGCCTTTAGTTCATCACCATCTTTTGAATAATCTGAAATGACCTATTATCAGGATGGGTATAACGAATCTCAATTTGTTAATTCCTCTACATTGATGTCAAACCCGCCCAACGCTTAACCAACTCATTTGGTTCAGGTTAATCAGGTTCAAGATAAGGTTCTGGCTAACTTGAGGAATATCATTCAATCTTTAGAAGTTCAGCCAATACCTTGCATTGAGAGATTGGAACCCCTAATTGAAATGATTGATGATTTAAACAAGTCTTTGTTGGATTGGCTCCAGGATGTTAAGGATAAGAACCCGGGTGAGTTTCTACTTGGGAAATTAGCGAAATTGAGGATGAGATTCGTGGTTGCTTTGATTCAATCTTGGAATAATTCCCAGGATGAACTCTCTTCAGGAAAGCCAATGACAGAACCCACTCAAGAACCTGTTGGGGGGGACACGTGTTACGAGGCTGACCAGATTGAATTAAAACAACCAATTAAGGACGATTTGATTTCTTCACCTGAGATCCCTAAGCCGGGTTATGAGGAAACATATGTCTCCTTGGAATAGAAAGTGACAACTGATTTTGGCACATACATTGATACGGATCCTGATGGTGAAGATTCAAGTTGCGAAGTCTCACGTGAGTTTTCTGAACACGATTTCTGTGAGAGAATTGGGCCTGAGGAATCTGATAGATCATTTAATAGCCCAATAACTGAGGAAACTGATCTTATTAGGGCACACATTACGGATTCAGAAGCACATTTTCTAGAGGAATCAATTCAATGCCCTGATTATCAGTTACACCCTGTTGAGCTTATTGATGATTCTAATTCTGAGATAATTAGACCCAAGTCAATTTTGATTCTGCCACATCATTTAGACTTGGAGATTCCAGACGGGGTGATGAATATACAAGAGGTCTTGGAATTTGATACACTTAATGAGGAGGATAGGAGCGGGGAAGTTCTGATTTGGGAAGTTAATTTTGGAGGAAATGGAAGATTGAGTCGAAGGGTTCCTTTTAAGCTGAAACCATAAAATCAGAACCCTTATGACATTTGTTTCGAGGATGTTCAACTCAAGCACACATTCAACGATTATCCTTTTGAGCTTCAATTTTCTGTAACCCGACTTTTTGGTCTTGGGTTGCATCCTCAGAAATCGCAGGCCTGATCCCGCTTACATTCTGATTTTAGGTTTTGGGTAATTTTTATCCAGAACCTAAGATATTCTCGATTATGGGGTGTGGGTCTGCACCACAATTTGGTCCATATCTGTGGACCTCTGCTGACAGGTCAGAGGATTCTTCTGTTCATTCTAATTCTGACCTGGACATGTGAATTCTTCATTTCTTTTCTTTGTATAGTGTGACTAGCTGAAGGCACTAAACTCAGCACTTATACAGTTCTTTTTCGTTTTCATCTTGGACCGGACCTGATATTCACGCAATTCATGTGCTTTCTACAATTTTCCACTCTGTTTTATGTCTTTTTAATACAATGAGGACATTACATTAGATAGGCATGGGGGGGTGGATATTCATCTCTGAAATCATTCGTCAGCTCCGTAGATTTGTTTATTTTCTTTTATAAAAATAAAAAAATAAAAATTTCAGAATTAGGAAAGAGAATTTAGGTTTAAGAAAATTTTCAATCTTAGGAAATACTACAATAGGATCTGAACACAAAGACCCCTCAGGTCTTTGGACTTAATTAGCCTGTGTATCCACTAAAATGTGGATTTGTCTTTGAGTCCTCGCCATCTTAATTCTATTATAATTGGAATAAATAAGTTTGGGTGATAAGTACACGACTTATCAACCCGCCCTCTGATTTGAGGGAATTTCGAGTCTTAAGCATCAACACACTTTCTTTGCACTGACTCGTTGTTCGGCGATTTTTACGGAAATTGGATAGCTAATGAACCTTCTAGGGTGATATGGCTGGCAAGTTATCGTGGGTAACAGCCGATAGGTAGGTTGTCCAGAGCCCAGTCACTGGACCTTTCTCTTTTTGCTGCCTTTAGGTAAATCTTAGACCAGGGAAGCCACCTACTTAAAAAAAAAAAGAAAAAAAAAATCAAAAAGGAGAAAAGAACAAAAAGAAATAAGCCACACTTCGCCGCACGAGTATGGCTGGCAAGTTGTCGGTGGTAACAGCTCATCGACCGGTTGTCCAGAACCCAGCTCAGAAAATGCACTAAAAATTCCCAAAACACTTAGGAAGAAGCGGAGAAGTAGAATAAACCGGGGAGATATACACTGGATTCACCCTTGTGTTGACCTCGTTAAAAAATAAAAGTAGGGAGAAAGCTACCGGTTGTAAAGATACACCTTTAGGCAGAATTCTTTTTGAGGTCACCTAGAGGCGTAGAAATCTGAAGTCCGTTCTAATTGCCGGTCAACGAGTCTATCACAATCACAATAAGATGCTTAAAACTTAGGGTTCTCATCAAATCTTGGGTGAGTTGAATGGTCGTAGAAAGCCACTCTTAAACCCTAAAATTTAAAAATCCAAAAAAATTAGAAAAGAGTAAAAGGAGAAAAAGAATTTTTTTTTTTTTTTTGAATAAGGCGAGGGCTTGAGGCGGTCTGCATTTTGGCTGATACCCGGGCACTGTTGTGTCTTTGAAAGTTCAGTTCCTAAGTAGAAAATTTCTTAATGATTGAAAGTGACTCAGGTCCAAATAATCCAACCAAATTCTTTTATAAATAGCATATAGTTTTTCCTAGGGACTAGCAAAAGATAGGCATGGGGGTATGATGTAAACACAATTACACTACTTAAAAGGTCTATTTTTGCATGTTCTTAAGCATAGGATTGCATTTCATGATATAAATATTGCATTACATGCATCATCTTGCATTTAGAATAGTTTGAATAAAACGGAGGTTAATTGTCTCCTTTTATGTGCTTGGACAGGGCAAATATTTTATCAGGGCCGCGGATCAAAGATCCAACCGTATGGATGTGATCAGGGCGACGATTGGAGTTCAACGACTCCAAGATCGCCCTAATCAGGCATCCGTAGCATCAGATAAGTGACCCGGGAACCCTAGAAGATCAAGGGCCAGGATGGTGTAAATCTGCACTTCAGATGATAAATCCGACCGCACGGATGAATTCGGATCGACGATCGCAGCCCAACGACACAAAAATCAAGTCAATCCGACATCCGTGGCACCATCTACAACTTCCAGAAGATGGACGGCCAAGATGGTGCCACGTGGCACCATCTCAACCGCCCAAACGGTCGCTTACATTTTGTGAAGGCCCCCGCCCGATCGCTCTCCGCCGTCAGATGGAGATCCAACGGCTGTGGTCGCTCGCGCTTAAAAGCGTCCGCGCGACAATTTCGTCCGCGTAGCGCAGCGGCGACGCAGCTGTGGGCGAAGTAGAGGTCGCGGGTTCTAGCCGCGGTGATGGGCTGAAAGGCGCGGGCGAGCGGACGCGGACGAGCGTCAGATGAAGATCCAACGGCTGTGCGTGCTCAATCAGGACGACGCACGATTGGACGCCGGGCGTAACGCGCGATTGCACGCGGGCGGGCGCGCTACGTAGCGGGCGCGGACGTGATTTAAGCCGTCCGATCGAGCGATCGGACGGCTGAGACTTCGCGGACGTGCGTAGGTGTTACGCGTGCGGGCTGCCGAGCGGGCGCGCGTTGGTGCGGAGGCTATGCCCACGTTGGGGGCTTTAGCGACGGTTTTATCCATCACTAAAGACCCCTCATTTATTGTTTTGAAGTTGTAATGTCCATTTTGCCCCCACTCCTTGCAACTATAAAAGGAGACCCCCTCCATACGAAATTTTCATCCCCTCTTTCTCCTCTCGACCCCTCCAAAGCTCAAGAGAAGCTTGTCCAACACCTGGGATGCTTCTCGCGAGATAAAGTCCAATTTTCGTTCCCTTCGGAAGTGGATCCCGCGACGACGATGGCGTGCTGCTTCGTTCCCGTTCTTCTGCTTCGTCCTCCTTCGTCCCTCTTCGTTCTCCTTCGTCCAGGCGTCGTCCCGTCCGGCTCACCCTCCAAGCAACCGTCGAGGAGAATTTCTCTCCCTATTCTTTTTACTGCTTTCTAGTATAGATTTACTGCTTTCTAAATTAATCTACTCGTCCTCCAAGCAATCGTCGAGGAGGACATTTCTCTCTCCATTCTTTTAATGCTTTCTAGAGTAAATTTATAGCTTTCTAGAGTAATTGTTTTATGCTTTCTAGTTGTAATGAACAATCTCTTCAATACAAAAATACCTTGTTTATTCTACATCTCATTTTGATTTCTCTGTGTAATATTCTCTCTCTCTTACTCTTTCTCTCTCTTCTATTTATTGTAAATAATGAGATGGTTCTAAATTGAATTATTCTGTAACAAATAAAAAGAAACGCGTAGTTTTTAAATCAAACGTTCGCCTCCCTGTGTTCGACCCGGAATTTTAATTTCGGTATAAATTTTATTTGTAGAACACGAATTCTCTGCTTTCGAAATACAACGACAGGTTTTCCAAAACCAAACACGTTAGCGTAGGTTTGTAATCGTTCAACAGTCCACACCACGGTCTGCCTAAGTGGCATATAGCCCAGATTTTATACTATGGGCTAAATGAGACTTCGAAGCAGATTGCAAACACTTCCTACGAAGGGAACTTTATGAATAAAGACGAGTATGGAGCATTTGAATTGTTTGAAAATATCAGTGAAAACTCGATGAACAATGCTCCCATTGTCGCCTTTAATCATACCAGCCATCCCCGAAATGTCCACGAAGTTGACACGAGACCCTCCCATTCATCCACTGATCTTAGCCTTATTGCACAAAAATTGGATGAAGTCTCCGTCGTGCACAAGAAGCTGGATGAGCTTCTGGCCAACCCTGCCCATTCTATGGCAAACACCACCTCTTCACCACTTCGTCACAATTCCGATTCTTCCAACACCAGGCTTATCCCGAGAAACCCCGTAAGACCTTCCTTACCGAGTGTCGTGCCGAGCGACTCGATAAGTCATGTGGATCTGGCTTCTGCAAGCCAGTATTTCGACACGGAGGACCAAGCCTCCATGTGCTCTGATGCTTATTTACACGCGAACACGTCCTCTGGCATAGAAGACGCTTGCACCCTGGGGAACAACCCGTTCTCTGCCACGTATAACCCAGAGTGGCGAAATCATCCGAAATTCGCATTGTCCAACAACCTGCAGCGCCCAAACCCCATGAGTGGGCCAATGCGACCGTCCGCACCTGTCATCACAAGGGCGTAGTCTAATCCTATTGCAAAACCACCATTAGGCCCTTGCGTACCGCAAACCAAACACGCATCAAGTCCTCTTGACAAATTGATGCGAATGATGACGGAAATGTCAAAGCACCATGAAAAGAACATGACCTCTCTTCGGCACCAATTGGCGCAGTAGAATGTTAAGATTAGTCAACTACGCATGGTGACTCGATCTCAAGGCACTCTTCCCACCCAACCTGTTCCAAACCCGCGAAACTTTGTACCGCGTGGTCCGCAACCACAGGTACAACCTTCTCAGGGACAGGTTCATCAAATTCTGCAAGCTCCGAGCATTCCACCGAGATTTCAGGCTAATTCCACTGCAGCACTGCACTCTTATGTCCCTATTGCAAACCCTCCTCCGCCATACGATCCCACTGGACCCGCATCGTCCAATGCTTTCACTACGAGGAGTGGTAAGCAGACCATCGATCCGCCTCGACCTGATCTTGGCCCATCTTCTTCATCGCCCTCTCATTCGAGATGCGCACTGCATTCGCGAGAAGGCAATACACCCAAATTGTTGCCAGAATCAGTCCCATTCCCTGAGGCTCTACTGAGGGAGCCAAAAGGCAAAAAGAAAGATATGCAGGCCTTTGATAACCTGCGTAATTTGTTAAGGGATGTAGAAATCAAGGTACCCCTACTTGAGGCTATCGACCACATACCTACTGTCGCCTGATTTTTCAAAGACTACACTACACCCAGGCGACAGTCAAAGAAAACTAAGAATCCGGTGGTTCTCTCACCTCATGCGTGTTGTGTTATACTGTCAAACCTACCACCGAAGCAGAAAGACCCGGGCACACCACTTATTTCCTGTAGCATCCAAGGCTGCAGTTTTAACCGTGCCCTTCTTGATCTAGGTTCTTCCATCAATCTTATACCAACCATCATGCTCTAAAAATTTTCCTTGGGAAATCTGAAACCCACCCTTGTCACATTACAGTTGGTAGATCGTTCTATCAAAATCCCGAAGGGTGTGGTGGAAGACGTGGTGGTTAGGGTCAACAGTCTCTATTTTCTTGTTGACTTTCTTGTCTTAGATATGGAAGTTCCTAGCTCACTTTATGATTGTCCGATCATCCTTGGTCGACCTTTCTTGGCCACAGCCCGTGCCCTTATCGACTGCGAGTCGGGCTGTATTGAGATTGCTGTTGGATCTGAAAAGATCAAGCTTAACATCTTCAAGGCAGCCAAGAACTTTGATTGCGATTGCATCGAGGATGACACGTCTGATGAGGACATGGTCGTCGGCGCGTGTATCGGACTAGTTGGGACCTATTCTGACTGCTGCAGATTACCTATAAACACTTATGACTGCCTGACCAACACATATTGTGACGTTCCCCCATCCCTCCCTTGTCCCGTACCTTCTCTTTGCCAGACTTCTGACGAGGTTTTCTCCTCTTCCCATACCTTGTGGTCTAAGTCATATCCGGGCTGCTCACCGCTGGTCCACACTCTTGAAGACCGGATTGCCCTTTCTTTCCTGCCAAATCAGGCGGATTTGCAATTCCACACTGGGACCTTAAGCCCATATACTTCTCACTGGGGCTATACCTTTTTGGATCCATCTATCCAAGAAGCCCCTCTTCTTGGCCAATCTGAGGGCCAACTCCTTCTTCCCTACTTGTTCTCTGATCCACCTGGGACACTCTCGTCCCATGAAATGGCAGACCTTTCACCATCCACCATCACTTTTCAGGCCACTATCATGATCACTTCACTTTTCTCTTCACCACCCACCAACCACCCACCCTACCACCCTGGTGTATACCCTGCACCTCAGCTCTCGTTACCCGATCTTCCATCCTTTCTCTACCTTTCCCTACATGCATATGAGGACATAGCATTGTTTGGCATGGGGGGGTGGATAGCCATCCATAGGATCTAGGTATTTTATGGTATCATACAGTTCCCACCTATTTATAAATATGTAAGAAAAAGAAAAAGAAAAAGAAAAAGAAAAAAAATATATATATATATATGAATGGTGTTTAGTAATGATCTGAAAGCTGAAATAAAAATACAATAAGTGTTTATGGATATTCAACCATTGTTATGAAGACTTTCCAGGCCACAGAAGCTTGATTCGCTCAGGCTCTGGCTTAATTCACTTTAGCATTGACAAAAGAGATCAGAATCTCTCCTAACTAAGGATGTATTCTTGTACCTGAGACACCAGTACAGGATCCGTTGGTTTGCTTTTACTTAAGAGCTTAAGTAAACTTGGTTCACACTACACATATTAGGAAAGACCAGGTGAACAAAAGATCCAACCCTAGTGTTCATTAGGGAAGGTGGAGTCCTTACCTGTGCACGCAGGTAGACTTCTTATCCCAGGCTTCAATCTGGTGTTTAGGAGCGACTCTTTCCACCAAGAAAAAAACTCTCCCACCAAAAAGAAAAGTATGCTCCTCCAAATAATGTTGTAAGACATATACTAACACTTGTTAAGAAAAAAAAAATGCAAATAGGTCAGTATATCTTGCAAATGTCTATAAACTCTCTACCATAAAAAAGTTCTTTAGGGCAAGTCCCAAATACCCTGTTTTCCTTTGAGCCACAAATATCAGAAAATGGGAGTTGAGTTTTCCGTCATCTTCTTAAGGGTCAATCCGAAAACACGAGCTGAAACTAGGACAAACCTATACTTAAAGATTCATGAAACCCTGGGATTGAGTCTTAATGTTCATCTGGTCAATCTTGATCCCTCACTAAGCACAAGCCATAACCAGTTGAGCTCTCGAGTATGGCAAAAACCTCCTGGGTCCTGGAAATCATACATAAGGTTTAAATATTAGGAGTCCTGGTTAGTTGAGAGATGATCTTTGTCATGTGAGACTTAAAGTACTGGTAGACTTCTCTGCAACTGGTTCTCAAAATATCGAACAATAAACACACCTATATCACCTCAGAAGAAAACCTTCAGCTTAAGATCATTTCTAAATACTATTTTGCTAGGGACTAGCAAAAGATAGGCAAGGGGGTATGATTGCACCGCAAAAATACACCTGCAATTGCGCCGTCCTGTGCTATTTCCTTGCATTATCAGAGCATATTAGGTAGACATAGTCGCATTTATGAATATAGATGCATGCATGCATTTAATTGAGAGGGGAGGAGAGTGAATAAATTGGCCTCACAATTTATGTTTTCCTTAAGTGCTGCATTGCAAAAATTCCATCTTCATTTTTTATCTTCTTTTTTATTTTCTTCCCGCGGTTGCATAGCAACTTCTCCTCGCGCCATTCCCTGCCTAATCACTTCCCTGTGCTAGCCTCTCCCTGCAGCCGCATGTGAGCCATGCACAGCCAGGGCACGGTTGTGCATTCTCTCCTCTTCTTTAAAAAGAGGGTTCGGCTCCTTGCAGCAGCCTGGTCCTCCACTTCAAGAACCCTACGCAGCTCACTTCCAGGCCACCGTCCACTCCCCTCTCCCTCCACATGCCGGCCCTCCTCCTTAGAGGAGACACTCGGCGGACAGGAGTACCTCACGGTGGTGCACAACCACCAACGTGAGACCACCACCGCCCAGCTCATCAAAGAGCTGATGGGCGTGGTGGCCATCTTCCCTGTTTCACCTTCCACGCCACTTCAGCCATTGCCGCAGGCTTCAAGCTTGAAGCTCAAAGCCCCAGTAGCAGCAGCAAGGCGGCAACAGCAACACGTAGCAGTAGCCGCCCAGCACTTTCCATGCAAGCCTACAGGCCGCCCAGCCCTTTCTGCATGCGCCTGCAGGCACCATTGCCTCCCAGTTCTACATCCTGTCATGCTCTCTCTTCCGCCCGCAACCGGTCACTACACGCCTCTATAGCGGTCGTCCAAGAACCCCAACGCACCCTAGCCAACACGGCTAGGCCACCGCGAGCCCTGTCGTGCCCCTTCGCTAGCGACCCAGCCCTCCCCGCACGCTCTGTCGTGAGGTCACGCCCGCAAGCCAGCAGTCGGAGCCACTCCACCGCGTGGGCAGAGCTGTTCGCACTCATAGAACCACCCTCTCCCAGTCACGCAACGCAGCCTTACACTGTAGCCACTGTTCACGCCAGTCTGTGAAACACTGTGGCTACAGTGGGGTGACTGGTGAGCTTATCACTTAACCAGTCACGTGGCGCACAGCGACCGGCCACTGCCCGTGCACGCGTTCAGCCCTGCGCACGCTCCAGCGCCCGTCCGCGCGTCTTCGTGCGCCTTTGTCGCCCGCACCCACCTACTCCCTTCCGCGTCTTCGCCCGCGTGTGTTTGCCAGTGCCCGCTCCAGCGCCCATCCGCGTGTCTGCGTGCGCCTGCGTCGCCTGCACCCGCCCCCTCCCTTCCATGTCATCGCCCACGTGCGCCTGCCAGCACCCGCACCTGCCCTTCATGCTGCACAATGAGCTGCGTTTCCTCTCCGCGCCCATCGCCCTCCACAGACGGTGCCCCGCTGCTGCAGACGACTTAACCCTCCAGTAGCACTCTCTCTCTCCCGCTCTCTCTTTCTCTCTCACTCTCTCTCACAACACTCTCTTTACCGATGCTCACACACACATACACTCACACTTCCATACACACACACACCTATACACTATTATATACATATATATATACGTATACATAAATATATTGATATATATATACATATATTTATACATATATATATATATACTTATATCTATATATATATAGTATTTATATAACTAAGCATTAGTAAACATATATCTATATACTTGTATATATGTACATATATATTTACATATATACATATACTTATATACATATATATATATATTTATAAATATATCTATGCATATATTAGTACTTATATAAGTATGTATTAGTCTATATACATACACACACACAGATATATATATATATTTACATCCATATACTTATATATATATACACACATATATACACATATACTTATAGATACATATATATATATATATATATATATATAAATATGCATACATATATACATTTATATCTATATAACCATATATAGATATATACATATATACATATATATATACATATACATCTATATAGTATCATATACAAACATATACATATAAATATACACATACATATATATATATCTATGCATATATCTATCTATACATATACTTATATATATATATTTACATACCTATATATATATACATATACATATATACATATATAGCTACATACATATATATATATACACCTATATATATATACATGTATATATACCTATACATTTATAACCATATATACATATAGATATATCTACATATATACATATATATATATTTTCACGTTACTTATCATATGTGGTATCGTGGGAATATCTGCACCAGTTGCTGATATTCCCTGATACACGCGTACAAAAAGCGTGTTCGCATTCATCTTCCACCATTCATCCTACAGCTTACACGCGACACTTCATCCTATTGGTTGCGTCTTTCTAGACGACGACCAACTCGACACCGTGCTACACTCCAACTCCGCCTCCACCCCCACCCCTTCGTACATATATAGTATATACATATATTTCTATACTATATTTACTTTGTTTCCATTTCTCTTGCATGTCCATAAAAAGATAAAAAAATATATAAAAGAGAAAAGATAATCTTTGACTTGCAGGTAATCCATCTTGCGAGTAGCAAGACCCATTTTGGAACCCTGATTTGGCTCAAAGCCAAGAACCCAATTTTGAGGGTGTACCTCAAGGACAAGAATTACAAGAAAAAAATCTAAATAGAAAAACACCAAAAATACAATAAATGAACAAAAGAGACACGTTGTATGAATGGCGTAGAAACTTGACTTGTAACCCCACTTCCCTGAGTTCGACCTTGGGCCTAAAAGTGACCAAGATAAAATCAAATAGGCCAGGTAAAAAAATTTTGTAAAGAGATGGTTGGGTCCGATTTAGGTTAACCACTATACACACTTCAACGATAAAATCATCATATTAACAACCTAATCGGGTCCGACACCAGTTGGGAGGTCCCAATTGCAAGAGAATACGATTTTGAGCCAGCCCTAGAAAACCAAAACCCTTGCTCGCCAAGCGTAGAATTCCTAAACTCCTGTAATAATGAGATTGAATCAGAACCTCCCGAGGGTGTAAATCCTGCCCCTTACTCTGATAAGGTGACCCCTGAAGGCAATTCTGACCAAGATTATAGTAATTCAACCCACATACTTAGCCTAGAATCTAGATCTGAATTTTCTTGGGATAATTACAAGGACCCGTATGACAAAAATCAAAGTTTGAATTTGGATTATGATTATGGGCCTCTATTTGATGAATGTACCTCTCCAACATCCTTAGAAATACAACTTGATTTTTCGAAAGTCACACCAATCTATAATACAGAAATTGAGGATTTGGAAGAGTGGGGTTTTGATGTGGCCTTCCCTACAAGCCAAAAACCTGCGCCCAGATCCAATAGGGACACGTTTTTAAGCTCGTAATCTACGAATAGGCTAGACCCAAGTCAGGTTGCTGAGTCTACATCTTGTGATTGGTTCTATGGTGGAACATCTAATCTTGAATCAAATTTAGAACTTGATTCTCACAATTCCTCCAATGATTTCAAATCTTACTATGATTACGGAGAACCATTATTTCCTAACAACTACAAGCCAATCTACGACCTCAGCACACATGATCCATTCTTCCCTAATCTTGAGATCATTAGTTTAAATTCAGGTTCCATTGAGATGGACTCATTTCTTTTTGATACTCAGGAATCATAAACAAAAATTGCCATGAGTGTCTACATTCCAGAGTTCGAATCTTTTCTTGACTCAGGCTTTCTTCATCCTATAAGCACTCTTCAGGCATTTACCTTTGAGTTTGATGGCAACTAGGAGGACTCTCTAAATGAACCCACCTTTAATTCTATTTTAGATGAGTCCTCACACACAATTCATATTGATGCCACCTCCTCTACACATACAAAACCTATTCAAACCCATTTTCAACTCCAATCCACAACCGGGCTCAATTTCTATTCTGATTCCCTTCTTAATGACTCGGTTGCAGATGATTCTCCACCACAATTTTATCGGGTTTTGGACATCGATCAGACTACAATTCATGCCCCATCCTTCTTTGATCAATCTTGTAGGGTTCCTACATCCTCCACTGGTTCCTTTTCATTTAAGGATCCCTACTCTGATCAGGCAGATTCGACTCAGCCAAACCCTAGCTATACAGTTTCATACCCTTTCGAGTTTGAAAGTATATGGTGGGTTCCACATCTCTTGATCTACATTTATCAACCCACCAGATTGATTCAGTTTGGGCTGGATCGTCATCCTGTTGATCTGAACAAACACCTGGTTGGACGAACTAGGCATTTGATCAAGGTGCTTGTTCTGCAAAACTCATCTGATTTGACCACTCATTTACATACCATTTCCTACTTAGCTGAAGGTGTTGAATTTAGCACTTAATGGGAGGCAACCCATCATTCCAAAAAAATTGAGATCCTTCTAATTATCCTTCTGTACTTCACATCTATTTGCACCATGAGTTCGATTTTAGAATAATCGATCCTACCTCTGGTACATGTGCCAGAGCTTGAAATCGTCCACAACAGTCATTCCCGACTTGTTCACCCACCCAATAATCCTGTTCTAATTCCTGAACCCAAAACTGTTTCACACCCTCTGTTTACAATGAGTACATTGCAAAACTACTGCATGGGGGTGTAGTAAAGTGCAAGCATACAAAAAATCAAAGTTCGGAAGAGCTCAGAAAAAAATCACATATTCCAGTGATACCAAAAAAATAAAAAATTCATGAAAAGGAATAAAAAAATGAGAGGAGAGGAAATTTTGATGGCATATCAAATTTTGAGGAGAAAAAGAGGTGGAGATAAAAATGTCAAAAAGGAGCATAATTTCAAAAGAAAAGAAAATAGAGGTAGTCATTAATAAAAGATTAAGGAATTAACTTAGTTCTAGAGAATATCAAAAGAAAGAAAGGTAAAAAGTGCTAATAAAGTAGAGAAGAGATTAGTAGGAACGTTGACTTTAGACCTTTTGGGCTATGATCCTAGGCTTAAAAATTCAAGTATCCGCTAGGATCTGGATAGTACTCAAGAGGTTGGGGCAAATTCGAAGCTTAAGTATTATGTCTATGGCTTAGGGAGTATTCAGCCTTATTAATTGACCTCTGGTTTATGAGACTTGGTAACCTAAGAATGCCAATCCACACACAGTCTGGTTCAGTGCACTTGAGTATCAAAATCACGTAAAAGTGTTTAAATTGTTCTATAAAGGTCACCTAGATTAGGAGCGGCTGATCAACACAAGTTGATTTGGAGGAGTTCCCGGCACGGAGAGGCAGGAAATTTCCCTTGAAGATGTGCAATAACATAACATCTCCTCAGTGCTTGTCTCCTAGGATATCTACATATCCTACTAGGGGCATGTAAGCACCCTATGCTAGTTCAGATGCCATGGACAGCATTATCCCGAAATGTCAATTGCCAGGGTCTGGATTTAGCTACAAACGCCATGGGTGGGATTATCTCGAAATCTCGAAAGCCAGGGTTCTGGGGGTTGCCATGGGCGATGCTATCTCGAAGCATCGATTGCCAGGGACCCTGCGAGGACTGATGATGGGGACTAGGAATCCGATATAGACCATGTTGTAAAGCCAATCCAAAGCTAGAATTAAAAAGAAAAGAGAGAGAAAACTCCCCAAAAGCAAAGAAAAAATTCCTCTATTTCTCTTTGACAAAAATGCACTGCAAACTGAACCAAGGCTAAAACATGTTACAAGCATGGGTGCTTTAACCACTGAGTTCAACGAAGCTTAGGTTGTTTCCTTTGGGCCTTAGAAACCTTCGCAGTAGACTTAGGCTAGAGCTAGTCAAGTCCAGATCTTGGTTGATACTTGAGTACCTCTAGGCCTACTATCGACATTCTGACCTAATCTACAAAAGAAAGCACACATCAAAGTTTTTTTGAGCATCAAAAGATTTTATGGTCAAGACTCAGAGTTAATACCTTGAAAATTTGCTAAGGGACTAGCAAAAGCTAGGAATGAGGGTATGATGCGAACACCATCATGAGCCCTAACTACCTCATTTTGACCCAATTGAATCAATAAATGCTTTTACATAACTGCTAAAGAACCATAACTCATTGATAAGTATTCTGAGGGAAAAATAAAAAACTAGGGTTAAAACTATAATTTTATCAATGCAGTACAACCATAGGTTTTCTCAAGGGCTAAATAAAGGTTAATTGGTCCTAAAAAGAAAACAAGTAGGTTAGATCAGACAGAAATGAGTTTGCATATGTTTTGAGAATTAAATTACTTTTGAAGCCCAAAAAAAAGGCCCACTTAATTAACCAAGGTTCTGGTCAGGATAAAATTCACCCAAACCCTCTAAAATTCATAAAAAAATATTCACTAGGGTTTAGTACCTTCAATTTTCCCATCAGAACCCATCTTGACCTAAAATGGAGTCTCAGATAGATATTTACCCTAATATGGGTTTTGCATAAATCACCCAAATAAATGCAGTCAAAACCAAAATCCAGCATCACCATTGGATTTATTAGGTCCAAATTAGGTTTTTACCAAAATTTAGACCTAAGGAGAACTTATCTTGACCAAGTTTGCAAAAAGGTCTTGTCTGATTTCATTTATACCCCTAACTTTCAAAAACCATTGCATTCAGCCCCCAAACTTCTTCGTTGACGTCACAATTAGGTGCCTCCACCAATATCATGGAGGAAACCTGCTCCGGCAACTTTTGATAGGAGATTTCTCCTTGATTGCTTGGAGAATCTCTTCCAAAATTGAAAGAAAGATTCTGAAAGCAATCCTCTCCAGTTTGAACCTGTCAAGATGCCCAGATTCTTTCCAAATCTCGCATGAGAATGCATGAGAGATTTGTGTATTCAAAAATCTCCCAAGTCTGACAACCTTCCAAGCTTGGGAAGCTTGCTTCCCAAGCCCTTCCCAAGCCCTAACAACCCCCTAGAGCCCTTTATAAGGACCCTTAGATCTCCTTGAATTCCTTATGCTCAAATTCAGCCATGAATCCCCACAATTCTTCTCTCTTCTTTACGGGAAAGGTTCGTCGATGTCCGACGACCTTTCCTGTTTCTTCTCATCATCCTTGCACAATACTAGTGGAGGATTCCTCTTCCTCGCCTCCGTCCTTGTCTTGCCATACTAGCAGATGCCACTTCCTCCGTCATCCTCACCGTCTCCCCCTCACCGGAACTACCTTTGACTTTGGCATCGGCCATACCAAACTCGATGCCATCGCTGCCCCACTTCGTCCACTTACCTCCTAGCTAAGTCTCCTATCCCCTCTACTTTCTTCTCCACTTTATCTTCCAAAACTGACCACCGACGCTTATCCGCAACTCCATCTCTTCCATGTCTGGCCACCCCCTCTGGCGAGGCCATCCCACCACCACATATCACCAAAACCCTCTCCAACCATCACAAACCTTCGCCACACATCCCTGATCATTTCCCCTTTATTCATTCATCCCCACACTCACACGCACCGCCGAACACACCCACTCACACACACGTAGTTTGACCTAGCCATGCACTCGCAACTACTGTCACGCCTTGCCACCACTCCCATCACATTTGCTGTGCTCTGGAGATATTCCCTGAACACTCTAACATGGCCGAAAGGTCATTTTGTTATTTTTAGGTGCCAGACCTTGTCTGCCATTAGCGAGCAAGCTTCGAGATTGCTTGAAGTTGCTCCAGGCCTTGCTACACTCAGGTCATTCTCCCAGGTTGTGCGGAAGAGCCTCATGCACGGTCCTAGGTCCTCAATTGAAGATGTGAGCCTCAGTCGCTGAGGCAATTGTGCAGGACACTCCCTACTGCGAACGTTCCAAGGAAGGGGTCTGTGGGTAGTCCTACATCAGAAGCTATTGAAGCTGTGCACCCGCATAAATTGAAAAACTGACAGTAGCTGTTTGCCTCAAATCCACGAGGTGAGGTCCCTCCCACCTTCACTCGACCTCGTCCGCGACATGCCCCCACAGACCTGGTCGACCTGATAACTCGCCTGACCTACACTCCTTGCTCACCACCGCACGCTAGTGAGCCTGGAATCGGGTATGCGCTAGGTCCAATTACCCGACCTACTGTGGCTTTGGGAGTGACACTGAAATAGAAAGAGAAGAGATGAGAGTTTCATGGGGGAAGGGGGGTTTTTGCTCTGAGAAGTTTGTCTCTGACACTTAGCTGGATTCAGAAGGTAGAAAGGCCAAAGAAGAAGAAGTGGGATTGCTAAGTTGGAGGCCTGAGAAGAATAGAAGGAAGAAACATGCAGACAAAGAAAAGAAAAAGGGGTACTGTAGCAAATGTCATTTAAAATGTTTGATGGCAAAATCAGTCATCTGATTTCATACTCTCTCCTTTAATACATTTAACTAATTATTCTATGTATTAGACTTATAATTGGTGATTCACATCACCATTATTTTCTCTAAAATTCTTTTTACTCTTCATATACTCATATGCTCTACATTGCAAAATAGTTTTTGAGTAATATTTTGTGTTCAAATTTTATTAATTGTTGAGATTAGTGTGTGAATTCCATTTTATCCCTATGTTCGACCTTGAAATCTTTTCGAGTAATAAAAATTGTATTTGTTTGAACGCTATTTCGGCTATACTGCAACGCAATCATTTTTAAACATCGATTTAGCGTGACAAACAATAAGTCGTCAACTTATTACCCCAATTTATTAACCAAAATTGGAATAAAATTACATGGCAAGGACTCAAGACTAAGTCCACATTTTAGTGGACACCCAGGCTAATTAAGCCCGAAGACCTGAAGAGTCTTAGTATTCAAGTCCGAAAGTGTCAATTCCTAAAGTTGGCAACTCCTAATGCCTAAGTTCTCTTCTCTTAGTTCTATTTTTTTTTAATAAAATAACAATAAATTACTATTATGGCTGACAAAGTGATTATTTCATAAGATATTCAACCCCTCATGCTTAACTATTGCAATGTCTTCATAGTTAAAATGAAAGCATGTAGGAGAGAAGAATTGGATGAATAGCACCAGATTTTCGAGAGATTTTGGTCAGCTCAAAATAGCCTTTACATGGCCTGAGTTTAGCGCTTTCAACTAGGCAATGTCCTCAATCAAAAATTACTAACATTGAGGTTGCAATTACATAGTTTTTGAGCCCCAAGATATGGGTCTCAGAGAGTGAAAATGGGCTTGCCAAAGAGATGATCAATGAAAGTGGTAAGCTATCAGTACAGGGAGAGCCCAAATGGTCTCCAATAGGAGTTTTGTTGATTCACTATAGAGGAAGTTTGGGTTGATATAGAAATTGTGCAATGGTTGGGTGAATAAGGTTGATGAGGGTTTTGTGATGTGTTGGCGGTTTGTGGGTACTCTAGAATACTTAATGTTTCAAGAGTTTCTCCACAAAATGCAATTTCATCCTCACAATCAGGTGGTGGTCGGACTCGGTTAGTTTGCTAATATGGTGATTTTATCGTTGAAGTGTGTATAGTGGTTAACCTAAATCTGACCTAACCATCTCTTTACAAATTTTTTTATTTTTTTTTAACCTGGCCTGCTTGATTTTATCTTGGTCACTTTTAGGCCCAGGGTCGAACTTAGGGAAGTGCGGTTACAAGTCAAGTTTCTACGCCTTTCCTACAACGAATCTCTTCCATTAGTCTATTGCATTTTTGGTATTTTTCTATTTAGATTTTTTCTGATAATCTTGGTCCTTGAGGCACACCCTCAAAATTAGGTTCTTGGACTTTAGCCAAATCAGGGTTCCAAAATGGGTCTTGCTATTCGCAAGATGGAGTACCAACAAGTCAAGGATTATCTTTTCTCTTTTATATATATTTTTTATCTTTTTATTGGCATGAAGGAGAAGTAGAAATAAAGTAAATATAGTATATATATATAGGTGTATATTATATGTGTATAAAGGGGTGGGGGTGGAGGCGGAGATGGAGTGTAGCACGGTGTCGAGCCAGTCATCGTCTAGAAAGATGCTACCAATAGGACGGGGTGCTGCGTGGAGTGTAGGATGGATGGTGGAAGATGTGTGTGACCACGCTTTTTGTATGTGTGTATCGGGGAATATCAGCGACTGGTGCAGATATTCCCGTGATACCACGTATGGTAAGTAATGTGAAAATATTTATATATATGTAAATATGTAAATATATCTATATATATATATATAAATGGTTATAAATATATAGGTATATATGTTGTTATATGTGTATATATATATATGTGTATATATATATGTATATATATATATGTATATATATACGTATATATATATATAGGTATGCAAGTCTATGTATAGATAGATATACGTATATGTATATGTATGTATATATAACTATATAGATGTATATATATATGTATGTATATGTATATAGTAATATATGTATATATAGATATATGTAGCTAGATATGTATATATATGTATAAATGTATATATAGTTATCTAGATATATATGTATATATGTATCTTTATTTATATATATATATATAAGTAGGTGTGTATGTATGTTTATATATATGTATCTATACTTATACTTAGTTATATGGGTAATAAAAAATATATATAGATATATGTGTATATATATATATATATATGTATGTATAGATATATGTATACATATATATAAGTATATAGATATATGTATATATATGTATACTAGTACTTAGTTATATAAATAGTACTATATATATAGCTATAAGTATATATATATATGTATATAAATATATGTATACGTATATATATATGTATATAATAGTGTATAGGTGTGTGTGTGTCTATGAAAGTGTGAGTGTAGGTGTGTAAGTGTCGATAAAGAGAGTAAGAGAGTGTTGTGAGAAAGAGAGAGAGAGAGAGATCGGTCCTGCTGGAGTGAAGAAGAGGCTAGTTAAGCCGTCTGACCTTCAGGGCTGACGTCTGAGGCTTCCACACGCGCACGAAGGCACGTATGCATGTAGAGAGGAGCGCGGTAGAGGGAGTGGGTGCACGTAGAGGACCTCAGCGCGCAGCACTGCGTTCAGAGGCATACGCAGGCGAAAGGGAGCGGGCGATGGAGCAAGCGGGTGCAGGCGAAGTAGACGCACGCAGACGCGCCGGCGGGTACTGGAGCGGGTACGGGGCTGAACATGTGCACGAGCGAACAGTGGTAGCAGTGCACCGGGTGATCGGATAACTGAGAAGCTTACCGGTCACCCCACTGTAGCCACAGTGTTCCACAGACTGGCATGAACAGTGGCTACAGTGTATGGCCGAGCCGTACGACAGCTTACTGCAGGTGCTGTGAGTGCGGGCAACTTGCGGCTGGCGTGCGCAGGCTGGCACTCAGAAGAAGGTCTGTGCCTGCACGTTGCGGGCGAAAGAGAGAGCGCGACAGGGCGCGCAGAGAGGGAGGCAAGGGCACCTGCAGGCATGCGTGGGTGCCTGCGTACGCTGCTGCTGCCTTGCTGCTGCTGCTGTGGAGCTCGACCGGCTGCTATAGGGCGTGCGGTGGCCGGTTGAGCTTCAAAGCTGAAGCTTTGCGGTCATGGCTGAAGGTGCTTCAAACGATGAAACAAGGAAGGAGCAACCATGCCCACCAGTTCTTTGATGAGCTGGCCGGTGGTGGACTCACGGTGGTGGTTGTGCACCACTGTGAGGTGCTCCTGTTCGCCGGGTGTCTCCTCTGAGGAGGTGGTCTTGCATATGGAGGGAGAGGGAGGAGATGGCCTGGAAGTGAGCTGTTGTTGGGTTTTTTTGGTGGGGACTAGGTTGGCTGCAAAGAAGAAACTGCCCTCTTTTTAAAGAAGAGGAGAGCATGCACAGCATTGCCCTGGCTGTGCATGGCTCATGCATGGCTCACGGTAGGGAGAGGCTGTGCATGGGCAAGGTGCGAAGAAGAAGTCAAGCTTTGCAGCTGCGGGGAAGATTTCAAAAATCAAATAGAAATAAAAATAAAGATGGAGATTTTGTGAAGCAGCACTTAGAGAAAATGTAAATTGCGAGGCCATTTTATTCACTCTCCTCCCCTCTCAATTAAATGCATGCATGCGTGTATTTTTGCAAATGCGACTATGGAACCCTAATATGCACTGGTAATGCTAGGAAATAGCACAAGACGGCACAATTGCAGATGTATTTTTGCGGTTCAATCATACCCCCATGCCTATCTTTTGCTAGTCCCTGGCAAGACATTTTTGTGTTGTATTTAGAAATGATCTTTAAGCTGAAAATTTTCTCCTGAGGCAACATAGGTGTGTTTATTGTTGGATATTGTGAGAACTAATTGTAGAGAAGACTACCAGTACTTTATGTCTCACATGACATAGATCATCTCTCAACTAACCAGGACTCCTGATATTTAAACCTTAAGTACGATTTCCAAGAACCAGGAGGTTTTTATTGTACTCGAGAGCTTAAGAGATTATGGCTTGTGATAGTGAAGAATTAAGAGTGACCAAATGAACATTACGAGTCAAGCCCTGGGTTTCATGAAATTTTAAGTACAGGTTTGTCCCAGTTTTAGCTCATGTCTTCAGATTGACCCTTAAAAAGATGATGGAAACTCAACTCCCATTTTCTGACATTTGTGGCTCAAACAAAACAAGGTATTTGTAACCTACCGTGAAGAACTTCTTGTAGGGCGAAGACTTTACAGACATTTGTGAGATATACTGGCTTACTTGCATCTTTCTCTCTATTTTTTTTTCTTTTTTTTGAAACACGTGTTAGTATATCTCTTACAACATTATTTGGAGGAGCACACTTTTCTTTTTGGTGGGAGAGTTCTTTCTTGGTGGAAAGAGTCGCTCCTAAACACAAGACTAAAGCCTGGGATAAAAAGTCTACCTGCATGCACAGGTAAGGACTCCACCTTCCCTAATGAACACTGGGGTTGGATCATATGTTCACCTGGTCTTTCTTGATATGTGTAGTGTGAACCAAATTTACTTAAGCTCTCAAGTAGAAGCAAACCAACGAATCCGGTACTGGTGTCTCAGGTACAAGAATACATCCTTAGTTAGGAGAGATTCCGATCTATCTTGTCAATGCTCAAGTGAATTAAGTTGAGCCTAAGCGAATCAAGCTTCTATGGCCAGGAAAGTCTTCAAAACAGAGGTTGAATATCCATAAACACTTATTGTATTTTTGTTTCAGCCTTCAGATCATTACTAAACACCCAATTTTCATTTTTTTTTTCTTTTTATATAGAAATTGCATGATACCTTAAAATACCCCGATCCTAAGGATGCCTATCCACCCCCCCGTGCCAAATGATGCTATGTCCTCATATGCACGCGGGGAAGGGTAGAGAAAGGACGAAAGATCGGGTAATGAGAGCTGAAGTACAGGGTATACAGCAGGGTAGTAGGGTGGGTGGATGGTGGGTGGTGAAGTGAAAAGTGAAGCGATTGTGACAGTGAAGTGAAATGTGATGGTGGATGGTGAGTGTTGTTGGGGTGCCTCCCAACGAGCGCTGAATTTAACGTCCCCAGCTGGACTCAGAATGAGGCAAAGAATTAGTTACCCTCCAGTAGGGCAACGGTTTCTCCAACGGGGGCAGGTTCATGAGTCAGATAGGGTTTCAAATGCTGCCCGTTGACCATAAATATATGCCCAAATTTGGGATCTTCGATCTCGACGGCCCCGTTGGGAAATGGTCTTGAGACCAGGAAAGGTCTAGTCCATTTGGACTTCAGTTTCCCAGGAAAGAATTTGAGCCAGGCGTTGTAGAGCCAAACTTGCTGAGATGGCTCAAATTCTTTTCGCCGAATACTGCTGTCGTGAAAAGCCTAAGTGCGTTGTATGAAAGTTAAAGCAGAATCATAGGGTTCACGATGGAGCTCTTCCAGCTCCTGAAGTTGGAGTTTCCTTTCTCGACCACACAGGTCTGGGTCGAGGTTACATTGGCGAACCGCCCAATAAGCACGGTGCTCCAACTCCACGGGCAAATGACAAGGCTTCCCGTAAATGATTCTATACGGAGACATACCAAGGGGAGCCTTAAAGGCGGTCCGATATGCCCAAAGTGCATCAATCCACTTGTCAGACCAATCCTTATAGTCAGGCCGAACCATTTTCTGGAGAATTTGCTTGATTTGCTGGTTCGACACCTCTACCTGGTCGTTCGTCTGAGGATGATACGGAGATGCGATATGATGGTGGACTCCATATTTCGTCAGAAGTGCCAGAAAAGATGCATGGGTAAAGTGGCTTCCTCCATCCGAGATAATGGCTCAAGGGTTCACAAAGCGTGCAAAGATGTGGTCTTTGACAAATCGGGTGGATATAATATGGTAAGCACAACGCGTGGGAATAGCCTCGATCCATTTCGAAACGTAGTCAACGGCCACGAGGATGAATTCGAAGCCGTTGGAAGGGGGAAAGGGACCCATGAAATCAATTCCCTAGAAGTCAAAGATTTCTGCAACTAGGATGGGTTGTAAGGGCATCATGTCACGATGTGACATTGACCCTAACGACTGGCACCTAGTGCAATGCTTGGCATAATTGTGTGCATCCTTGTGAAGGGAGGGCCAAAAGAAACTGCACTGCAACACCTTGGCTACAGTTTTCCTCAGAGAGAAATGGCCTCCGCAGGCCTGATCGTGGTAGAAGGATAGCACACTGGGGAACTCTCTGCAAGGAACACAGCGACAGATGATTTGATCAACACCTATACGAAAAAGAAGTGGATTTTCCCAGAAATAATACTTTTCTTCTGCCATGAGACGCTCGCGCTAGTTTTTAGGCTAGCCACGTGGATGGGATCCAGAAGCAAGGTAATTGGCAATGTCGGCATACCATGGTCCACTTGCCACATTTATTGCCAATAGGTGCTCATCAGGAAAAATTTCATTGATCGACAGAGTAAGTCCAATATGGTCGGGGTCCAGTCTGGAAAGGTGATCAGCTACAACATTCTGGGCTCTGGCCTTATCACGGATCTCAATGTCAAATTCCTGCAGCAGAAGGATCCAACGAATCAGTCAAGGATTGGCATCCTTCTTATGCATGAGATGGCGAATGGCTGCGTGATCAGTGAAAACAATAACGTTTGAGCCTAGAAGGTAAGAGCGGAATTTCTCTAGCCCAAAGACAGCCGCCAGTAGTTCTTTCTCAGTGGTAGTATAATTATGCTGGGCCTTGTCCAACGTCTTACTGGCGTAGTACACCACGAAGGGGTGTCTATCGCGTCTTTCTCCCAGGATGGCTCCGACTGCAAGGCCGGAAGCGTCACACATGAGTTCAAAGTCGAGGGACCAATCAGGTGGCTGGAGAACAGGGGCCATGGTGACAGCATTATGCAGCTGAGTGGATGCTTGTATGTAGTTGGGGCCCATATCGATGGGTACGTCGGTCGATAGGAGATGAGTTAAAGGTTGAGAAATTTTGGAGAAGTCTTTGATGAATCTCCTATAGAAACCAACGTGTCCCAGGAAGGATCAAATTTGTTTGACAGAGCCAGGCACTGGTAAATCAACAATGACATCAAGCTTAGCTCTGTGAACCTCGATACCCCTATCGGAGATGATATGTCCGAGAACAATTCCCCCGTGCACCATAAAATGACTTTTTTCCCAGGAAAGCATGAGGTTTACATCAATACATCTCCTAAGGATACAAGTCAGGTTGGCAAGACAGTCATCAAAAGATGGTCCAAAGACCGAGAAGTCATCCATGAAGACCTCGAGAATGTCACCTACCATGTCATGGAATATCGCCAGCATACATCTTTGGAAAGTTGCTGGCGCATTACAAAGTCCAAACGGCATCCTTCTAAATGCAAAGGTGGCAAAGGGTTAGGTAAAAGTCATTTTCTCTTGGTCCCAGGGGTCAATTGCCACCTGGTTATATCCTGAGAATCCATCCAGGAAAAAGAAAAATTTATTTCCCACTAACCGCTCTAGGATTTAGTCAATGAATGGTAGCGGAAAATGATCTTTCTTAGTTGCAGCATTGAGTTTCCTATAATGCACATACACTCTCCAAGATGTAGGAGTGTGTGTAGGGATGGATTCGCCCCTGTCATTGACACGGATGGTGAGTCCTGCCTTCTTGGGTACAACGTGAATCGGACTCACCCAGGGGCTATCGTTGATCGGGTAGATTATACCCTCATCCAGCCACTTAATGATTTCACTCTTAATGACCTCTCGCATGTTAGGGTTGAGATGTCGCTGCATCTCGCTGGAAGGTCGAGCCTCCTCCTCTGTATATATACGGTGAGTGCAATAGGAGGGCTAATGCCCGATAAGTCCGATAAAGACCATCCAATGGCTGCCTTGTGTTTTATGAGGATCTTAGTTAGTTTGTACTCTTGCTCGCTGGTCAATTTTGAACTGATGATTACAGGGAGCATTTCATTTGGTCCCAGGAAAACATACTTAAGTGTATTAGGCGGCGCTTTCAGCTTGGGAGTGGATGGTGAAAGGTCTGGCATTTCTTGGGATGAGAGTGTCCCGGCGGATTAGAAAACAAGTCAGGGAGAAGAAGTTGGCCCTCAGATTGGCCAAGAAGAGGGTCTTCTTGGATAGATGGATCCAAAAAGGAATAGCCCCAGTGAGAAGTATATAGGCTCAAGGTCCCAGTGTGGATTTGCAAATCTGCCTGATTTGGCAGGAAAGAAAGGGCAATCCGTTCTTCAAGAGTGTGGACTGGCGGTGAGTAGCCTGAATATGACTCAAACCACGAGGTATGGGAAGCAGAGAAAACCTCATCAGAAGTCTAGCCAGGAGAAGGTACAGGACAAGGGAGAGATGGGGGAACGTCACAATATGTGTCAGTCAGGCAATCGTCAAGGTTTATAGGTAATCCACAGCAGTCAGAATAGATCCTAATTAGTTTGATACATGCGCTGGCGGCCATGTCCTCGTCAGACGTGTCATCCTCGATGCAATCACAATGAAACTTCCTGGCTACCTTGAAGATGTTAAGCTTGAG
This sequence comes from Thalassia testudinum, assembly GCA_037157565.1. Taxonomy (NCBI): domain Eukaryota; kingdom Viridiplantae; phylum Streptophyta; class Magnoliopsida; order Alismatales; family Hydrocharitaceae; genus Thalassia; species Thalassia testudinum. The sequence continues at coordinate 87,984,743 of JAZHRO010000014.1, read as the reverse complement.
CTTTTCAGATCCAACGATAATCTCAATACATCCTGACTCGCAGTCGATAAGGGCACAGGCTATGGCCAAGAAAGGTCGACCAAGGATGATCGGACAATCAGAAAGTGAGCAAGGAAGTTTCATATCTAAAACTTGAAAGTCAACAGGAAAATAGAGACTGTTGACCCTAACCACCGCGTCTTCCACCACACCCTTTGAGATTTTGACAGAACGATCTGCCAACTGTAACGTGACAGGGGTGGGTTTCAGATTTCCCAAGGAAAATTTTTCGAGCATGATGGTTGGTATGAGATTAATGGAAGATCCTAGATCAAGTAGGGCATGGTTAAAATTGCAGCCTTGGATGCTACAGGAAATGAGTGGTGTGCCGGATCTTTCTGCTTCAGTGGTACGTTTGACAGTATAGCACAACTCGCACGACGCAAGAGAACCACCGGATTTTTAGTTTTCTTTGACTGTCGCCTGGGTGTTGTGTAGTCTTTAGAAAATCAGGCGACAGTAGGTATGTGGTCGATAGCCTCGAGTAGGGGTACCTTGATTTCTACATCCCTGAACAAATTACGCAAGTTATCAAAGGCTTGCGTATCTTTCGTTTTGCCTTTTGGCTCCCTCAGTAGAGCCTCAAGGAATGGAACTGATTTTGGCACCAATTTGGGTGTATCGTCCTCTCGCGAATGCGGTCAGCATCCCAAATGAGAGGGCGATGAAGAAGACGAGCTAGGATCAGGTCGAGGTGGATCGACGGTAAGCTTACCGCTCCTCGTAGTGATAGCATTTGACGATGTGGGTCCAGTAGGATCATACGACGGAGGAGGGTTCACAATAGGGACATAAGAGTGTGGTGCAGCAGCAGGATTAGCCTGAAATCTCAGTGGAATGCTCGGATCCTGCAAAATTTGATTAACCTGCCCCTGAGAAGGTTGTACCTGTGGTTGAGGACCACGGGGTACGAAGTTTCACGGGTTTGGAACAGGTTGGGTGGGAAGAGTGCCCTGAGATCGAGTCGCCATGCGTAGTTGACTGATCTCAGCATTCTGCTGCACCAATTGGTGCTGAAGAGAGGTCATGTTCTCTTCATGGCGCTTTGACATTTCCGTTATCATTCGCATCAATTTATCAAGAGGACTTGATACGTGTTCGGTTTGCGGTACGCAAGGGCCTAATGGCGGATTTGCCATAGGATTAGACTGGGCCCTTCGGATGATGGGTGCAGACGGTTGCATTGTGAGGAACCCTAGAAGATCAAAGGCCAGGATGGTGTAAATTCGCACTTCAGATGATAAATCCGACTGCATGGATGAATTCGGATCGATGATCGCAGCCCAACGAAACAAAAATCGAGTCAATCTGACATCCGTGGCACCATCTACAACTTCCAGAAGATGGATTGCCAAGATAGCGCCACATGGTGCCATCTCAGCCGCCCAAACAGCCGCTTCATCTTGTGAAGGCCCCGCCACTGATCGCTCTCCGCCGTTGGATCTTAATCCAATGGCTGTGGGCACTCGCGCTTAAAAGCATCCGCTCGACCATTCGTGCCCCACAGCGCAGTGGTCGAGCGCACTTTCACGAGCGTCGGGTGCGGGTTCGAGCCATGGAGAGGGGCTAGAAGGCGCAGCGATTGGGCGTGGGTGGAGCATCAGATGGAGATCGGATGGCCGCACGCACTCGATAGCATCCACGCGCAATTGAACGCACTGGCGGACGCACGATCGCACGCGGGTCGGCGGGCAATGCAGCGGGCGGAGATGCATCTTAAGCCGTCCGATTTCACGATCGGACGGCTGAAAAGCGGCGAATGTGCGCAAGCCGTTGAGCGTGCGAGCCACCCACGATGCCCACGTTGAGGGCTTTAGTGACGGATTTATCCGTCACTAAAGACCCCTCTTTTATTATTTTGAAGTTGTAATGTCCATTTTCCCCCACTCCTTCCAACTATAAAAGGAGACCCCCTCCATACGAAATTCTCATCCCTTCTTTCTCCTCTCTACCCCTCCAAAGCTCAAGAGAAGCTTGTCCCACACCCGGGATGCTTCTCGCGAGATAAAGTCCAATTTTCGTTCCCCTTCGGAAGTTGATCCTGCAACAACGATGGCGTGCTGCTCTGTTCCCATTCTTCTGCTTCATCCTCCTTCGTCCTGCTTCGTTTTCCTTCGTCCAGGCGTCGTCCCATCTGGCTCATCCTCCAAGCAACCGTTGAGGAGGATTTCTCTCTCCCTAGTCTTTTTACTGCTTTCTAGTATAGATTTACTGCTTTCTAGATTAATCTACTCGTCCTCCAAGCGACCGTCGAGGAGGACATTTCTCCCTCTATTCTTTTAATACTTTCTAGAGTAAATTTATCGCTTTCTAGAGTAATTGTTTTATGCTTTCTAGTTGTAATGAACAATCTCCTCAATGAAAAATTCCTTGTTTATTCTACATCTCATTTTGATTTCTCTGTGTAATATTCTCTTTCTCTCTTACTCTCTCTCTTCTATTTATTGTAAATAATTAGATAGTTTTAAATTGAATTATTCTGTGATAAATAAAAAGAAATGCGTAGTTTTTAAATCAAACGTCCGCCTCCCTATGTTTGACCCGAAATTTTAATTTCGGTATAAATTTTATTTGTTGAACACGAATTCTTCACTTTCGAACTTCAACGACAGGTTTTCCAAAACCAAACACGTAAGCATAGCGATTCGCAAAAACAGTTCAACATGTATCTATACTTATACTTTGTATATTGGTAATAATACATATATATAGATATATGTGTATATATATATATATATGTATGCAAGTATATGTGTATATGTAAGTATATATGTGTATATATATATATAAGTATATAGATATATATATATATAGACAAATACATAGTTATATAAGTGCTAATATATGTATAGATATATATATATATGTGTGTAAAAGCATATGTATATATGTAAATATATTTGTATATATATATATAATTATATAGATATATGTATGTATATGTATACTAGTACTTAGTTATATAAATACTGCTACATAAATAGACATAAGTATATATATATGTATATAAATATATGTATATATATCAATATATATATGTATACGTATATATATATGTATATAATAGTGTATAAGTGTATGTGTGTGTATGAAAGTGTGAGTGTAGGTGTGTAAGTGTCTATAAAGAGAGTGAGAGAGTGCTATGAGAAAGAGAGAGAGAGAGAGATCCTGCTGGAGTGAAGAAGAGGCTGGTTAAGCCGTCTGAGCTTCAGGGCCGACGTCTGAGGCTTCCACGCGTGCGCGTAGGCACGTATGCGTGCAGAGAGGAGCGCGCTGGAGGGAGTGGGCGCACGTAGAGGACCTCAGCGTGCAGCGTTGCACTGAAAGGCATACACGGGCAAAAGGGAGTGGGAGAAGGAGCGGGCGGGTGCGGGCGACGTGGATGCACGCAGACACGCAGGCAGGCACTGGAGTGGGCGCAGGGCTAAACTTGTGCACAGGCGAACAGCGGTAGCGGCGAGCCAGGTGACCGGATAAGTGAGAAGCTTACCGGTCACCCCACTGTAGCCACAGTGTTCCGCAGACTGGCATGAACAGTGGCTACAGTGTATGGCCGAGCCGCACGACCACTTGCTACAGTTGCTGTGAGTGCAGGCGGCTTGCGGCTGGCGCTCGCGGAGGAAGGTCTGCACCAGCTAGTTGCGAGCAGAAGAGAGAGCGCGACAGGGCACACAGAAAGGGAGGCAAGGGCGACTGCAGGCGCGCTCGGGTGCCTGTGTGCGCTGCTGCCGCCTTACTGCTGCTGCTATGGAGCTCGGCCGGCTGCTGTAGGGCGTGCGGTGGCCGGTTGAGCTTCAAAGCTGAAGCTTTGAAGTCATGGCTGAAGGTGCTTCAAACAACGAAACAAGGAAAGTGCCACCACGCCCACCAGCTCTTTGATGAGCTAGGCGATGGTGGACTCATGGTGGTGGTTGTGCACCACCGTGAGGTGCTCCTGTCCGCCGGGTGTCTCCTCTGAGGAGGAGGTGCTGCATATGGAGGGAGAGGGAGGAGATGGCCTAGAAGTGGGTTGCTGTTGGGTTTTTTTGGTGGGGACCAGGCTGGCTACAAAGAAGAAACCGCCCTCTTTTTAAAGAAGAGGAGAGCATGCACAGCCATGCCCTGGCTATGCATGGCTCATGCATGGCTCATGGCAGGGAGAGGCTGGGCATGCGGCTGTAGGGCAAGGTGCGAAGAAGAAGTCAAGCTTTGCAGCTGCGGGGAAGATTTCAAAAATCAAATAGAAATAAAAATAAAGATGGAAATTTTGCGAAGCAGCACTTGGAGAAAATGTAAATTGCGAGGCCATTTTATTCACTCTCCTCCCCTCTCAATTAAATGCATGCATGCATTTATTTTTGCAAATGCGACTATGGAACCCTAATATGCACTGGTAATGCTAGGAATTAACACAAGACGGCACAATTACAGATGTATTTTGGTGGTACAATCATCATGGTGCTTAATCCAACCATCTTGATCCTCATGATTCCCACCTGAAAGTTGAACCTCAAACTCTAAAAATTAAGGATGATGACATTGTTGGGTTTTAAGTTGATCATGTGAATCATCCAACATATTTACAATTTTGTGAATATCTTCCTCACCTCAGGTTGCCACAGTTTGTTTTATGTCTTCGTTGTCATCAATTATTCCTACAACTGTGTGATTTACTTCTTGTGTTTGGGTTCAGTTAGCCATTAAAAGGTTGTTTAAGGTATGTATGGCCATTGCCTCCTCTATTCTTCCAATCTCCCCCATCAAACCACACTTAATTTTACCCTTCTTTGTGACATCAAAAATATTAAATCAGTTTATTTTATTCCCCAAGGCCATTTCTATATTTCCCGATTCACAATCAATCCTTGCCTTGGCAGTAGCCAAGAAAGGTCTTCCCAAATAATCAGGGTGTGGTTTAGCTCTTTTGGTGCTTCCATGTCTAGGACCATGGAATGAGCAAGGTAATGGAAATCATTATCCTTGACTAGAACATCCTCCAAAAGACCCCTTGGTTTTGTAATGGATCTATCAGCTAACTACAAGGTTATGTCGATGTTTTTCAGGTAGCCTAGACCTAGTTCCATTTGCAGTGAGGTGGGGATCACATTAATGGAAAAACCAAAGTCGAGGAGGGCCTAGTCAGAAGTAATGTTTCGTATTGTGCAGGAAATCAATGGGACTCCTAGGTCCTGCTTCTTAGGGGGTAGCTTGTTTAAGATCAGTGTGCTTGTGTTATCAGACAAGACTACTCTCCTATTATTTTTAGATTCCGCTCTATGCTTTTCTTTATATGAATTCATTAAACCTTTGGCATAGGTGGGGATTGATTCAATAGCCACGAGGAGTAAAATGATTGTCAATTTGAAAGCCTGAATTAAGGACGTCCTTTCCTCAAATTTCTCCTCTGACTTTTTCTGTTTGCCCATACAACAACAACATACTCCTAAATCAAACTTTGATGTTTTCTCGATCACATTCTTAGTTGGGACTCTAGAATTCTTACTACGGGGCTTAATGGTGTTGTCATGGGGTTGGGTGGTTCCCTTTTGTCTACTACCACTCCTCAAGGTGATGGTATTTGCAGTGGTGAAATGCTGTTGGTTAGTGCCTTGGGGAGGGTTGGGCAAAACAGGAGGCTCCTGGTTCCTTATGGTGGGAACTTGGTTCACTCCAGGAGGAGCTGCGGTAACCTGATAGATAGCATGAGCTTGAGCATACGGCACCCCACCATTACCAAAAGCTTGTGGCCTAGTACCTCGATTCTGTACATTCCCTAGGTTTGGTACAAGTTATGATGGTAGAGATTTAGATGATGATTGTTTACACTAAGTCCGGATTGCAAGGTGTCCAGCGAAGTTTTCTTTTGTTGCATGAGCTAGAGCATTGACCCTTGCATTTCTACCATCTTCAGGTTTAAATCAGCCAACCCAACAAGTTGCTGAGAATTCCACATGGATTGATTCGAGGGCAACTAAGTATATACATGACCCTTATCCATTGGTTTTTGCAGTGCATAATTGTTGGGTCAATATTGGGTCTTCTACCCCTAATCTTTCCAAGAGAAGTTAGGGTGATTTTTCCAACCAGGATTATCGGAATTCAAGGGTTGGACCTAACATTCCCTTGTATAGCATCAATATCCTCATAAGATGAGGATAGGGATCATGAAAACTAGGATCAAAGGCCCTAGTTTAGAACCCATAAGGTTTCGAGAAGAGCTGGCCCAAAGGTCTAGTCGACTATAGCTGGTTCACAAACTCCCGTTCCGTAGGAGCTTGCGAAGAATGGAATCCTGAGCCCTGGGATTAGGTGGATCTAGAAAAATTAGAGTTTTCGAACATCAACTCTTCCATTCGAATTAGCAATGAGATCCACCTTATCTAATTTATTGCAGATCAATTCCATATCAAATGTATGAGAATCTTGGACCTCATTGGCATTTGATCTAATTTGTTGGGATCAGTTGAAGGTTTCCATGGAGACGTGGTTGAAAGAGTTTTTGCTCATTACCTCAAACAAATCACATGCTCTATCTGTGCCTTTGTTATGGAAATTACCTCCGCAAGAAGCATCACTTGATTACGGAGTTGATCATTCAACCCATGGTAAAAAATCTGCACAAGTTGCCATTTAGGCACCTTGTGGTGTGGAAACTTCTGCAGCAGATCCTGGAATCACTCCCAAGCCCCATGAAACGATTACCACTGCCGCTAGGCAAAAGTTGTAATTGCCTGTCGCAATGCATTGGTTCGCCTAATTGGGAAGAATTTCTTCATGAAGGCTGATTTCAAAGCTGTCCAAGTAGCAACTAGTCTTCCAATGGTACGATACCATTGTGCAACCTTATCCCTGAGTGAATGGTGGAAAGCCTCATGAGCATCCATTCTTCATCTACATTCTGCTATTTAGTGCTCTAAACTAGAGTGATCAAATCCTCCAAATGTTGGAATGGGTCCTCCAAGCAAAGCCCGTGAAAGTGTTTAATTAGACTCAAAACCTGGGGCCTTATCTCAACATCACTGGCAGAGATTACAACGTCGGGGCGATCCTCATAATTCGAAGGATCATAAAATTTCTTCAAGGGTCGAGCGCCCCGACCATTCATTCATTGGAACCATTGCTGCATTTGCTGCAATTCCTCTAACTACGTCTGAATCAGCTCCTACTAGTTCGGGGGTGGGGGAGGTGGTTGTTGATCAACCATGGGATCTACTTGGTTAAAACTCAACCTCCACCTCCAGGAATGGTCTATAAGTCCTTCCAAGTGAGGGTTCAATGACCTCCTTCCAAGCATACCCTAGAAGAAAGTCGGAAGGATAGGAAAAAGGAGCCCAACAAAACAAAAATGCAAGCCTATCCTTAGGTTGGGTAGCCTAAAGAACTACAGACTCTCAGAATCCGTCTTAAGATTATAAATGATTTACTCTACTTGTATCCAGTCAATCCAACCAGTTAGAAGGAGGGGCTAGGGAGAAGGTTCTTCCTTTGGCTCGTGCCTCCGGCTCCTTGTGTACCTCCTAACCGTGGTCGTTTGATGGTACTCCCCTAACTAGAGATCAAATTGACTAGTATAAGCAGGTTAATCATGAACAATCTCAATCTGAGCCCCGAAGAGTGCATCAGTCCTTAAGGCCAATGCCTAATCAATTTTAGTTAGGCTTGGGATATTTAGTGCTTTCAGAATGTGATGGGCCCTTAATGGGTTGTGCCCTTAATGATTCATTGAAAATGTGTGTATGTGCACAACCAGAAAGATTTTCAAGCAAGATTATTAATGATGAATTAAGTTTTAGGATTCGAATCTTGCTTAGTAGCTTTTAAGGTTCAAACATTTGGTAGATTCAACCAAATTTCTAGGAGGCAAACCAAGTTTGAAATCACGAGTTCAAGTGTTTTCCTTTACAAATAAAAAAAAACAAATGGATTGCCTGGGTTGACCTAAATATTGAATCCTATGGGGCAAGTACAAAATGAATTCATTTTAGATTAGGTGGTGCGGCCCAAACAGTTCAATCAACTAGCCTAGATGCACCACCGATTAGGGCACAAAAAAAAATGATTAACCTAGTATGATTTCTACTCCTTTATGTGTTGAATTGGTCTATCGGTTCCATAGGTCAGAATCCTAGTTGGTTAGATAAAAATCAAGTTAGGTTATGTGCCTCAAATGTGGGTGTATGTAGTGTGTATGTCGATTTGTCCAACAAGAATCTTTTTCTTTTTCTAATATGCGAGGGTGAGATGAGTGGAGATGAAAAACAAGACAAATAAATTCTATCCAAGGGTTTATGCAAACAACTAAGTAGATTAGGTGTTGGTTATGAATGTGGCGAAAGTGAACTAGTGGGGGGGGAATGTGCAGGCACTTACAAATTACTCTAGCTGCACTCTACTCCGGTCTACCACACTCGGATCTCCTTTCTAGGGTACTTGTAAGACAGTAAATTAGAGACAAGCGGGGTTAATAATATGTAAATGCAAAGAAACATGAAAGCTAAGAAAGCAAATTCCATTGCCTCCCCGACAACAGAACCAAAATGATGTACAGGTTTTGGCGATGTAAAATCAGGGTTTCAAGAACCCATCGTCGTAGTTCGCAAAACACATTATCAAATAATAGTTTTAACTGAAACTTCAAGAGAGTCCTAGGTCAAACACAAGGAGGCGACATTTACTTTCGCTGAAATCAAAATTTCGTGTTGTTTCTTTTTGGTGTTTTAGGGTTTTGTGATTTTTTTTTTGTGTTTTTCTAAAGAAAAGCAAGCAAGATAACTCACAAAGGAGATGGAAACAAATCTAATATATCATGCAAATGCAAAAGAGATAGAGGTGAGATGAAATCTCCTAAATCAGCTTTTTGGAGACATGACGGCACTTGGCGGCAGCTTGGATGAAGAGGGTGAGGTGCTGGATGATGGACGTGAGATGCAGGAGGATGTCAGGTAAAGGAATGCTTCACCAAGGCTCTAGAATGGGGATGAGGAGATGGAGGCGATCTATTGGAATAGTGGTGGGAGGATGATTCCAAGGCTTCATATGAAGGTGGTGAGATGGGGGATAAATATTTGGTGGGGTGTAGGAGCATTACACTAATAAGAGGCCTTTGGAGCTTAGGAATAAGCTCTAAGGGAGCTTTGGTAGGCTACTAGAGCTTAGGAGTAGGAGGGAGTAGAGTAGGTATAGATGGTTTGGAAGGGAAGGGGTCATGGTCTTTTTATAGTTGTGGAATGGAGGTGTTTCGCATGCCTGGGTCTTTAGCAACATTTAAAACATCACTAAAGATCCACCAGGGGTGTCACTATACATTCAAGCACCTTGGCTAGTGTGAGGAGGCACAGCTGCAGTTGGAGTAGTGCGAGGAGAACTTTAGCCGTTGCATCAGGCACTGAGGGCTGAGATCGTGAGGAGGAAGCACGCACTTGATGGAGTTTGAATCTCAGGCTCAATGGCAGCCATTGGATCTTTCATCGCATGGCTGAGAGCTGCCCATGGATTGCACCTTTGCTGGTTTAAACGTGTGTGGATGGCATGCCTTAAAGATCTGACAACCGAGAGAGCATCTGATCAACTTCAATGAGTGCCTCTGATTGCACATGAGCGATCTAGCATATGTCCTTGCATCTCTAGGCGGTGTCAGATCGTGCGTGAGGAATCTAGACCACTCGATCAAGATTGAGTGATCCAATTGTTGCCGATGCTATAACGAGTGCGGAGGATTGCGACTCGAACCTGCACCTCTCATTTGAGGAGTGGGTGCACCACTGTATGGCCAATGTGTTGAATGGTCGTGTGGAGAGTAGTGCAGCCGCGTGCCTCGACCATTGGATGAAGATCCAATGGTCGAGATGAAGCCTTTGCTGTTGTGGTTTAGAGGGGAGAACCAGTCGATGTAGTGCATGTCTCAACCATTGGATTAAGATCCAATGGCTGGGATCATTCCTCGCGTGAAGTTGGGGTGTAGTGGCTGAGTAGGGCGACCTGGATGGTGCCACATGGTGCCATTTGGGCCATCCATCTTCTTCTTATAGAGGGTGCCACGGAGCTCAGATTGGGGTGATTTTCACATTGATAGACTACGATCGTCGCTCCGGTTCCAATCATGCAGTTGATTTCTTCATCCAAAGCTCGTAAAGATGTCGCACTGCCTTATAGCCATATAAAATGTTGGAATTAATATACAGAATATACAATTATCCTAAATGCAATGTAATGAATGGTAAGCAATATTTATACTATGATATGCAATGCTAATCTTAGGAAATATCATAAATAAGCATTTTATCATGAATTCCTGAATATTTATCAGCTATCAAGAAGAAATGTTTACAAAGTACCTAAAGAGCTCAACTAAGCAAAGGTTTCACTTAGTTAATCCCTAGGTAGATGAATGCTTAACAGGAATTAAAATGCAACAAAATAAAAGACAGAAAATTCTCCTGAGTAGCTGAGGCAGCCTTCGATCCAAGAATGGTCTCTCCCAGATTTCAAGAAGACTTCCCTCTAGCTCCTTGAGTTTCTCCTATCAAGAGTGGACGTCCTCCACCCTTCTTTCCTCCTATCTGGCCATCCTCCCTAGATGGAAGCTTGCTCCTTGGTGTGGCACAGGGAAGGAGAGAGAGGAGAAAGTAGGCACCAAGGGAATGGGTAGGTTACTCCCTTAATCTACTTCTATCCTTCTCCTATCTTGGGCTTGAGATGTATGGTGGCTATAGGTGTTTGATAAGAACAATTGTTGCTTGCCAAGGATGGTTTGAATGGTAGGATGGGGGTCTTTTTATAGGCTAGTATGGATGGCGGTTAGGAAGCTTCCGCAGCACATGTGAAAGGGTGACAAGGAGGTTGTCTTGGATGGTAGTTTGGAAGCTTCCTTGGAACCATTTGAAACGGTGCCAAGGAGGGTGGTTGGGAAGCTTCCTTGGCACCATGTGAAAGGGTGCCATGGAGGATGGTTAGGAAGCTTCCTTGGTGTCATGTGAAAGGGTGCCAAGAGGTGTATTTTAGGCACCAAAGGTTGGTGGTTTTAATGTAGGTGGATAGACATTAAGGTGGAGAGGGTGTACGGTAGGAGTTGGATTTGAGTTGGATCCAACTGAGTTGAGCTAGGGTCCAACTATAGGAGCTTCTATCTTCACAAATGTTCCAAGTGCATTCCATACTACAAGGGTTTCTCTAATTTCCAAAGCATTCATCCCTAGCAATCAAATGGAAACTATATGAGATAATGTGAAATGAATGCTAATGTATGCTCTAAGCCCTAAATGTACGTGCATGCGAAATGCAACATGATGAGAGCCTCATCATGAGCCATAACTAGCTCATTTTCACTCAATAAAGAAGATAAAAGCTCCTACATAACCTAGAAGAAGGCCTAACTGAAGGAACAAGTGCCCTGAGAAGAAAACATGAAATAAAGGTTAAAACTGCAATTTTACCATTGCAGTACGTAAATAGGATTTCTCAGAGGAAAAACATAGGTCAAATGGTATAAATGAGATAAAAAGTGGGTTGAGTCAATCAGAAATGGGTTCATGTGCAATCTAAGAACTAAATGACACTTGGTAACCCTAAAATAGACCCTCTTAAATTAACAAGGTTCCGGTCAGAACAAAAAGCAAGTAAACCCTCTATAAATCATGGAATAACATACTCTAGGGTTTAGAACACTTAATTTGGCCTTTGGAACCTAGTTTGACCTAGATTAGGGTCCTAGCTCTTCAATTAACCTAATTTGGGTTTTTACGCAAAATGTCCAGTCAAAAGAGGTCAAACCTGAAATCTAACTTCGCCATTGGATTCCTTAGGTCCAAATTAGGTTTGTACCAAAATTTGGACCTAAGGAGGGGTCATCTTGACCTACTTTGCAATTTAGTACACCCAAATCACAAATTGGTCCCTACCTTTTGAATACCGTTGCAGAGAACCCCCTAGGTTCTTCGCCTCCTTTGCAAACCGGTCCTGCCGCCATTGCTACGGCAGAACCGAGCTCCGGCGAGGTTCGGAGAGGGATTGCTCTCTAATCCCTCAGAGATTCCCTCCCAGAAATGGAAGGACGATTTTCTGAGGAATTCCCTTCCTTATAAAGTCAATTACAATTGCTGGTGTGAACCAAATCTCTCGTGCGAACGCACGGGAGATTTGGGTATCCTAACTCCTTTCCATCTCCGGCGACCAACTTCAGGCAATTACGTGCCCTTCACGCCCTGCACACCCAGTCCAGCGCCTATATAAGAACCCACAACTCCGGCCGAACAGGCTGAGCTTGATTTTGACGGAGATCCCTTCCAAATTCCTCCCTCTCCCATCTCCGGCCAAACGACCCACAAGCTCCGACGACCTCCTTCCCTCCTTCTCGTCGCTCTGCTGCCATACCAGCAGCAGAGTCCTCTCCGCCGCTATCTCCCGCGTCGCGCTGTACCCCGCACACGCACTTCTGACCTCGTCTTCGTCGCCGCTTCCTCCCTCAGGGTCTTTCTTCCCCGACGACGGCAGTTACGAGCCGCCTTCTCCGCCGCCTCCCTTCCCTCCAGACAACCCTAGATACGTTCTCCATCCTCTCCTCTCTCTTTTCCCCCAACTATTTTACTTGATTACCCCTCGACAGTACCTAACCGCCTTCACCTTCCTAGCCTCCGACCGCACTTCGGCGAGCCACCCACACCACTCCGCCACTCCACACGGCTCGCCAATCACCTCGTGAGCTCCGCCTCACCACCAGGAACTCGCTCCACCCCACAACTGCCACTCCAGACCTCCATAACTACCCCCCGAACAACCCACCATCTCCGGCCACAGGTTGACCTAGGCACGCACGCCTAGGCCGACCGACAACCTGCAGCATCACCCACTGCCTTCGCCGTGCTGCGGCGAAGGTTTCCAGCTATTCTGATTGGGCCAATAGGCCGTTCTGTGGAATCTCAGGTGAACGCCCCGGCCGCCATTAACAGCCGAAGCAGCAGGAAGCTTGGAGCAGCAGCAGGAGTCAGGCTTCCCAGGCGGCAGGTGCAGCTGGCTCTCGCAAGTGTCGCGAAGTAACTGAGTTCAGCAGGGAGCACCAGCAAGGCCTTCAGCGTGGGCAATTGCAGACGAGAGTCTGCGGGCGCGCGCAAAGGAAAGGCGGAACGTTTAGTCCCACATCGTGAAATCTCAAGGCACAGGTATGGTATAAAGAGTTTTTGTGATATAGCTTTACTGCCTCGAAAGCACAGGGGTGAGGTCCCTCACTGACCCCACCCGCCTCGTCCGCGGCCTGACCACGCGGACTTGGCGGATCAGACCCGACCTAGACCTACGCACTCCTCGCGCATCACACCACCTTTAGGTGCGCCTGGTCCCAGGTATGATCCGACCTGATTAATGCTTGTGGCTCTGGGAGAGCGGCTCTGAGTGAATTGCTTGAGAGAGAGAGACGTGCGAGTAGCGGGAGAAGGGTTAGGTTTTGCTCCTGTTCGCAGGAGAAGGACTTGGCCGCTGCAGAAGAAGGAAAAGCAAGCCAAAGAAGAAGACAGAAGACGAAGAAAGAAGCCTTCGCAGGAGAAGGAAAACAGAAAGATTAGAAGTCTTCGCAGAGAAGAAGAAGAAGGACAAGGGAAGATTGCAAAGAGATCGGAACGGCAAAGCAGAAGGAAAGATACAGAAGCAGAAAGGAGAAGAAGGAAGAAAGGAAGAAAGATCACATTTAAGACGTCTGATACATAAATCAGACGTCTAATTCTACTTTTTCTAAAAACTCTTTGAATCAATTATATTTGCATGTAACAGTTGTATTCTTGGGTTTTCCAAAGTACTGAGATTGCTCCCTGTGTTCGACCTCGGATACTCCGATTTTCGAGTAATAAAAATCTTTATTTGTTTTGAACGCTTTCGCGGCTATACTACAACACGATATTATCTTTTAACAAACCGCACAAAAGCGTGACGAACATTTTTTGGCGCCGTTGCCGGGGAACAACGGGCACTTTTAAAACTTTTGAGTACAACTTTTCTATCTAATATCCGACTTGACTTCTCTCTTTTGCTGTGTTCATTCAGGGAAAGCAAAACAAAAAGGAAAGAATAGCAACTGCACAACAGACTCTCCAAGGAACAGGTAATCTCCATAAGTCCTCTCTCTTAACCCTCTTGATGAGAACCTCATCATGAGCCATAACTAGCTCATTTTGACCCAATACAAAGGATAAAAGCTCCTACATAACTCAAGGAAAGGCTTAACTCAGAGAATTCTGAGTTTAAGGAGAAAACAAGTCATAAGGGGTAAAAATGCAATTTTACCAGTATAATCTGCATACAGGGCAATTCAGGGCCCAAACATAGGTCAAAGCAGCTTAATAAGAATAAAAGTGGGATGAGATGATCTAGCAAGGGCTACAGCACTTCCAAGAAACTAAATGATAATCTGTAACCCTAAAAATAACCCACTTCAATTCACGAGGTTCGAGGCAAAGTAAAAATAGAATAAACCCTCTAAAATTCATAGAAAAATAATCTCTAGGGTTTAGAACCTTCAATTTGGCCTTTAGAACCCATTTTGACCTACATTGAGAACCACGCCCAATTAATAACTTGATTTGGGTTTTTGCGCAAATTGACCGGTCAAACAAGGTTTAATATGAAAATGAAATTCACCATCAGATTCCTTAGGTCCTAATTAGTCATGTATAAAAACTTGAGCCTAAGAAGAAACCTCCTTGATCGACTTTACACTTTGGTCCTCATATATTTACTCTTTGGCCCTCAACTTTTGAACCCTCGCATTTTGGCCCCTAACTCTCCTTCGTTCTTTGCAATCAGGTCCCTCCTGCAAAACCTGCCAGCGCCATGCTCCGGCGACCTTGCGCGGAGCATGGCGCCGCGCAGGGTGAGGTGGGGGACCTGGCAAGTGAACCGGGGGTGCCCTGCGTCGTCAGCCGTCGCAGGGACACCCCCCTGGTCGTTATAACCCACCATACCGGCCAAGCGAACGCACGGACGGTATGGGTTCTTGCTTCCGGCCATCCTCCGGCGAGGGAGACACGTCGTCTCCCTCCGCCTTCCTCCCTGTTTGATCCCTATAAATACCCCCCGTCGCTCCACCGTTCTTCCCAGCTCGGGTCTGACGGAGAAAACCCCCAACTTTCTTCTCCTCTCCCTCCGGCAGACGCCCACCAGCTCCGGCGGTTCCTCCTCCTCCTCTTCGCTCTGCCGCAATACCAGCAGCAGAGACCTCCTCCCCTGCTCTTCCTGCGCCACGCCGTACCCAGCTGGCGCCTCTCCAGCCCTCTGCTCGCCGCCGCCCCTTCCCCTGGGCATCTTCTTCTCCGGCGACAGTCGATACGACTGTCGCCCTGCCCCGGCCCCTTTCGTCTCCGTAGCTAGGTCAGAACTCCTCCCCATCTCCCCCTCTTTCTTTTCCTCACTGTCTTTTATTTGATTAAACCCTCGACCGCTCCTATTCACCCTCACCCTCTCCGCCTCCGACCACCCTCCGGCGAGCCGCTCCCATCACCTCAGCGACCCACACGGCTCGCCGACCACCGCAGAACCTCCGCCTCCTCACCCTGATCCTCTTCCGCCCCTCCACTTCCCACCAAACGCCCTCTGCAGATCCACCGAACACACCCACTTCTTCGCTCACAGTTTGACCTAGGACGACCTGTTGGCTCCATCACCCCCCCTGCAGACCCCCTGACCACCTTCGCCGTGCCACGGCGAAGGTCTCCCGCCTGTCTGATTTGGCCGAGAGGCCGTTCTTCTGTGACCAGGCAACTCGCCCGCCGTCGCCATTACTGAGCAGGCAGAGCTCCTTCACCTGCAGGTGCAGGCACGCCTTCGCCCAGGTTCGACTCCCAGGTTGCGCGGGGAGTCTCTGTGAAACGTCACAGGCTCGCAGATGAGGCGAAGGCCGTGCGTGAAGCCACGATCGCCCACTGCTCCCTCCGCGACGGGCGCTCAATTGGGGTGGGACATTTAGTCCCACCTCGGAACTTCTTGGAGGCGCGCGGACGCATAAAGGCAAAAAGTGCCTTATGCTGTCTGCCTCCTGACCACGGGGTGAGGTCCCTCTCACCCGACCCGGCCTCGTCCGTGACCACGCTCCGCGGACCTGGCCCGACCCGATTAAACCGACCTGCACTCCTCGCCCACCACCGCACGCCGGTGGGCCTTGACCCGGGCGTGACCCGAACCCGATTACCCGGTAGCTCTGGGAGAGCTTTCCCAAGAGTGGTTTCAGAGAGAAAGAGAGACGCGGGGGGGGAGGGTAGAGTAGGTTTTGCCTCTTGACGAAAAACCCTGAAGTGTGCAGGCACAGGCGAAGAAGAAGACCCGCGGAAGAAGAAGGAGCTGCACTGTAGCAAAGGCATAGTTAAGTCGTCTAAGCACCGGGTCAGACGACGGAAGGTCAGCAGCCAGAGCTGGAAAGAAGGCAGGCTGAAGAAGAAGGAAGAGCAACGGCCAAAGCAGAAGAAGAAGAAAGGAAGACTTAGTAGCTGAAGGCAGAAGCTCTGCAGCCATAAAGAAGAAAAGGGAAAAGAGAAAGAGCGTCACCACAATTGCAGAAGAAGAAGAAGAGAGGTCAAGGCAGAAACCAAGGAAGAAGAAGAAAGAGATAAGAAAGGAAGAAGAACATCACCAAAGCAGGAACAGCAGGAAGAAGAAGAAGAGCATCACCATTGCAGAAGAAGAATATCACCTCTGCAGAACAGAGAGAAAGAAGGAGATCTAAAGAAAGAGAGAAAGAAGAGCATCCCCTCTGCAGAACAAAGAGAAAACAACAAATTCTTTCCCTCTCTCTTTCTTTTTGTAAAAGAAACATGTATATCTCTAGAATACGACTTGCTCCCTGAGTTCGACCTCGGGAACTCTTTCATTTTCCGAGTAAAAAAATTTATATTTGAAATGTTGGTAATAACCGGCTTTACTACGACGTTATAACAAATACAAAATCGACGTTTCATTTTGGCGCCGTTGCCGGGGAGCAACGGCTATTCTAGAGGTAAACATTCCTGTTTCTTTTTTTTTTATTTCTGATAATCTCCTCTCTTTTGTGCAGCTACAGGAACTCAAGAAGACAAGCAACCACACGACAACCACTTCGAAGACAGGTAAATTTTTCCTCTCACTATTAACCCCTAAGCTCTAAAGAGGAAGAAAAGAAAAGAACAAGCAATATAGGGCTAACCTGTCGTCCATATTTAGTAACCATAAAAGTTGCATGTTTTCAACTCATTATTTCTGCACACTATTAAGGGTATTTAAGGGCTAACACATTCTTGCTTGAGCCCTAATTACCCAACAAAGAATTAACTGGACCAAGTAGAGCCAACCTAGGATCCAACACTAGGGATTTAGAGACACACTCCTTAAGCAAGAATTGAGAAAACCGAATGAAGTGTGCCCAAGCCCTTGTCTGAAAATACCTATTCAAAGAAAATCTAAAACAATTGGCTCTCTAAACACTTGAACCCTAAAAGACAGGACCTAAAAGCTCTCAAAGAAAACAAGAGGTAAAATTGACCCCTTGGGTCAACCAACCTTAAATTAGGTCACTCTTTGCACTTAAAAGACTAAAGTTCAAGTGAAAACCTTAAGCACCCTGATCTTAAAATTGGTAGACTTAAGAGGTCAAGATCCCCATTCTGGTCTACCTGGAACCGCAGTGACAAGAGAGGTCGGGTGGGGGAAACCCTGTAACCCGTGGGGACGCTCTACCGTGTAGGGGTCTTCGCGGGACTCTCCCTCTCTGGCTGCCCAGGTAATTCTCAGGTGGACGATCTTTCTGATCAAGGGGTCCATCTGCCCCGCACCTCTATAGTCACCCAACAAATTTTTGGGTGTCTTGATTGGGTCCAGCACCTGCTTATCTCATCCAGTCCCTCAGTATATGCTTGGAAGGAGGTCCTTGAAACCTCCTTTAGGAATTCACTTGCCCTGAGGTTAGGCCTCAGTTCCCTTGTTTATGCAGCACCACCACATTAATCTTTCCTCTGATACTCCCTTCTTCCATCTTGGCACAACATGAGTCTACATCGAAGCCTTTGATTCCACATCTTGATTCCACCACCTAATCCAAATATGCAGCCAAACCACCTAAGACTACCATTCAAGAAACCTGAATATCGGAGATCTATGAAAGATAAAATGATCGAGGATGCCATAAAATTCTATGAAAAAGAAGAAAAAACCTCAACACCAATAGAAGATATTCAGGTTGATGTCCCAACAACCACAGCCTTCATCATAAACTGTGCCCAAACTCTATTGACAGGAGCCATAAAAGGATCAACCCGAGATATGCTCATGACAGGATACATTGAGATGGAAAAATTACACCAATCTGAATACCTTCAATGCTTGACAAATCCTGTACTTTGGGAACAACACCAAGATGCCCTTATGAAACAGGTAGAAATGATGAAATCAGTAGAACAAATTATCAACCAGAAATACCCGTATATACCAGAAACAAAGGATGAGTCATCTTGGAACAGTACTAAGAATCAATCCAGTTTCCCAGACCTCGGGATTGAGGCACAAGGTGGTTGTCGACTCCCAACCCAAATAGAAGATAGCATTAAAATAGGTTGGGAAGTTGCAGGAGAACACAATGCTGAGCCAACCCTAGGCCATAAATCACCAAGCTTAGAACTCCAAGACTCCTGCAATAACAAGATTAGAATTGAACCTCTGGAGGGTATAAATTCCGCCCCTTGTTTTGATAAGGTAACCCTCGAAGGTTATTCGGACTTAGGTTCTAAAAATTCTACCCACATCCTAAGCCTAGAACCTAGATCTGAAACTTATTGGGAAGATTATGAGGCCCCTTATGAGAAAGATCAAATTTTTACAGAATATGATTCCGGGCCTTTATTTGATGAATGTCCTTTTCCAACATCCTCAGGAAATCTGATTGATTTTTCAGAAAACATGCCAATTTATGATACAGAAACTGAGGAGTTGGATGAGCAAGATTTTAATGGGGTCTATCCTACCAGCTTAGAGCTTGAACAGAACATCTTTTTGAGCCCAGAAGTGACATATAGGCTAGAACCCAGTCAGACTGCTGATTCCACATCTGATGATTTGTGCTGTGGTGGAATTCATGATCATTTTCGCCAACTCTCTGACAATTTCAGATCTGACTATAATTGCGGAGAGATTCCCCTTCCTGAACACGCCAGGCCTATCTACGACCTCAGTTCACATGACTCTGACTCCGACTCTGAGGTCCTGATTCCCGGGATCACTGATAACACAGAATCATTCCTTTTCGATCCTCAGGAACCAAAAACAGAAAATGCCAAGAGTGATTGCAACCAAGAATCCAAATTTTTTCTCGAATCCGATTCCTTTCATCCTACAAACACTCTTCCGGCATTTGATAGTTACCCAGAGGACTCTCTACAGAAAACCACTTATCATCTGTTTCTAGAAGAGCCCTCGTACACAATGGCCACCTCGTCCGCACACACAGAACGGATCAAAACCTCTCCCAAACCCCGACCCGCAACCGGACTCAATTTCTATGCAGATTCACCTCTCACCGAGCCGATTGCATTTCCACATCGGGTTTCGAACATTGATCAGACTACATACCATGCTCTATCATTCTCTGATCACCCCTGTAGGGTTCCTGCATCAACCACTGATTATCCTACGGGTCCCTACTCTGACCAGGCTGATTCGGCTCAGCCAAACCCTGCGTTTACACTTCCACATCCATCTGAGCTTCATAGTTTCTGGTGGGCTCCACACCTTTTTATCCACATCTATCAACCCACCAGATTGATTGGGTTTGGGCTGCATCATCAGCCTGTTGATCTGAACAAGCACCTGGTTGGACCAACCAGGCTCTTAATCAAGGTGCTTGTCGTACAAAACTCCGCTGATTTGACCGTCCCCTCTCCATCGCATTTCCCGCTTGGCTGAAGACATCAAATTTAGCGCTCAACGGGAGGCAGCCCGTCATTCTCTTTGAAAACCTGAAACTTCTTCTGACAGCTTTTTGCACTTGAAGTTCACACTTTAGGACAGCCGACCCCACCTCAGGTGCTTGCATCTGAGATTAAAAATCGTCCGCAACAGTCACCCCAACCCATTCACCCATCAAAACAGCTATCCTAATGTATGAACTTAGTTGAATAAAAACCCCTAGGTTACAATGAGGACATTGCAAATCTTAGGCATGGGGGGGTAGGAAAGTGCAAAAACTTGTAAGAAAAGGTTTCAAACAAAAAATTCACATATGCCAAAAACACCATAAAAATTAAAAATTTTTTGAAAAAGAATAAGAGGAAAAGAGGAGAAAGGAAATTTTGTGAAGGTGAAGGAGAAAAGAAACAAAATGAAAAAGGAGCACAAAATTATAAGAAAAGGTGATAGTCATTAGTAAGGAACTAAGGAATTAACCTAAGTTCTAGACCTCATTCAAGAAAATAACTGAAAAGTGCATAATGAGATTAGTAAGAACGCAAACCTTAGGCATTCTTGAATAGACTCTTAGTACCCATTAAGATCTAGACACTCCTCAAGAGGTTGAGGAAAATGAAAAGCTGAAGTATTAGGTCTAAAGCTTAGGGAGTATTCGGCCTCGTTAACTAATTTTTGGTTTACGGGACTCAGTAACCTAAGCACCCTAATCTCACACACAGCCTGGTTCAGTAAGCGTAAAAATCAGAATCACGCAGAAGCGTTGCAAAAATCTGAAAAGAACACCTAGAATAGGAGCGGCCGATCAACACAAGTTGATTTGGACGAGTTCCCAGCGCAGAGAGGCGGGAAATCCCCTCGAAGATGCGTAACAAAATATCATCTCCTCGGTGCTTGTCTCTTAGGATATTTACATATCCTACTGGGGGCATGTAAGCACTCTGCTAGTTCAGATTCCATGGATGGCATTATCTCGAAGTGTCAATTGCCAGGGTCTGGATTCGGCCACGGAATACCATGGATGGGATTATCCCGAAATCTCAATAGCCAGGATTCCGGGGGTTGCCATGGGCGGTGCTATCTCGAAGCATCGATCGCCAGGAACCCTTGAGGATTGATGATGGGAGCAAGGAATCTGATACAGACCGCGTTGAAAAGCCAATCCTAGGCTAGAACTAAAAAGAAAAAGAGAGAGAAAACTCTCCAAACAGAAAAATTTTCTATCTCTCTCTTACAAAACGCACTGCGAACTGAGCCAGGACTAAAATCATTTCAAGCACGGGTGTTTTAACCACGAAGTCCAATAAACCTTAGGTTAGTTCTTGTGGGCCTTAAAATCCTTTGCTAAAAGACTGAGGCTAAGGCTAGACAGATTTGGATCTTGATTGGTACTAGAGTACCTTTTAGGCCTATGGTCAGCATTCTAACTTAATCTATGCTCAAATAAAAAAGGCACTTATCTAGAACTATTAAAAACTTCATGGTCTAGAACAAGGGTTGAAACCTTAAGTTTTTGCTAAGGGACTAGCAAAAGCTAGGCATGGGGGTATGATGAGAACCTCATCATGAGCCATAACTAGCTCATTTTGACCCAATACAAAGGATAAAAGCTCCTACATAACTCAAGGAAAGGCTTAACTCAGAGAATTCTGAGTTTAAGGAGAAAACAAGTCATAAGGGGTAAAAATGCAATTTTACCAGTATAATCTGCATACAGGGCAATTCAGGGCCCAAACATAGGTCAAAGCAACTTAATAAGAATAAAAGTGGGATGAGATGATCTAGCAAGGGCTACAGCACTTCCAAGAAACTAAATGATAATCTGTAACCCTAAAAATAACCCACTTCAATTCACGAGGTTCGAGGCAAAGTAAAAATAGAATAAACCCTCTAAAATTCATAAAAAAATAATCTCTAGGGTTTAGAACCTTCAATTTGGCCTTTAGAACCCATTTTGACCTACATTGAGAACCACGCCCAATTAATAACTTGATTTGGGTTTTTGCACAAATTGACCGGTCAAACAAGGTTTAATATGAAAATGAAATTCACCATCAGATTCCTTAGGTCCTAATTAGTCATGTATAAAAACTTGAGCCTAAGAAGAAACCTCCTTGATCGACTTTACACTTTGGTCCACATATATTTACTCTTTGGCCCTCAACTTTTGAACCCTCGCATTTTGGCCCCTAACTCTCCTTCGTTCTTTGCAATCAGGTCCCTCCTGCAAAACCTGCCAGCGCCATGCTCCGGCGACCTTGCGCGGAGCATGGCGCCGCGCAGGGTGAGGTGGGGGACCTGGCAAGTGAACCGGGGGTGCCCTGCGTCGTCAGCCGTCGCAGGGACACCCCCCTGGTCGTTATAACCCACCATACCGGCCGTGCGAACGCACGGACGGTATGGGTTCTTGCTTCCGGCCATCCTCCGGCGAGGGAGACACGTCGTCTCCCTCCGCCTTCCTCCCAGTTTGATCCCTATAAATACCCCCCGTCGCTCCACCGTTCTTCCCAGCTCGGGTCTGACGGAGAAAACCCCCAACTTTCTTCTCCTCTCCCTCCGGCAGACGCCCACCAGCTCCGGCGGTTCCTCCTCCTCCTCTTCGCTCTGCCGCAATACCAGCAGCAGAGACCTCCTCCCCTGCTCTTCCTGCGCCACGCCGTACCCAGCTGGCGCCTCTCCAGCCCTCTGCTCGCCGCCGCCCCTTCCCCTGGGCATCTTCTTCTCCGGCGACAGTCGATACGACTGTCGCCCTGCCCCGGCCCCTTTCGTCTCCGTAGCTAGGTCAGAACTCCTCCCCATCTCCCCCTCTTTCTTTTCCTCACTGTCTTTTATTTGATTAAACCCTCGACCTCTCCTGTTCACCCTCACCCTCTCCGCCTCCGACCACCCTCCGGCGAGCCGCTCCCATCACCTCAGCGACCCACACGGCTCGCCGACCACCGCAGAACCTCTGCCTCCTCACCCTGATCCTCTTCCGCCCCTCCACTTCCCACCAAACGCCCTCTGCAGATCCACCGAACACACCCACTTCTTCGCTCACAGTTTGACCTAGGACGACCTGTTGGCTCCATCACGCCCCCTGCCGACCCCCTGACCACCTTCGCCGTGCCACGGCGAAGGTCCCCCGCCTGTCTGATTTGGCCGAGAGGCCGTTCTTCTGTGACCAGGCGACTCGCCCGCCGTCGCCATTACTGAGCAGGCAGAGCTCCTTCACCTGCAGGTGCAGGCACGCCTTCGCCCAGGTTCGACTCCCAGGTTGCGCGGGGAGTCTCTGCGAAACGTCCCAGGCTCGCAGATGAGGCGAAGGCCGCGCGTGAAGCCACGATCGCCCACTGCTCCCTCCGCGACGGGCGCTCAATTGGGGTGGGACATTTAGTCCCACCTCGGAACTTCTTGGAGGCGCGCGGACGCATAAAGGCAAAATGTGCCTTATGCTATCTGCCTCCTGACCACGGGGTGAGGTCCCTCTCACCCGACCCGGCCTCGTCCGTGACCACGCTCCGCGGACCTGGCCCGACCTGATTAAACTGACCTGCACTCCTCGCCCACCACCGCACGCCGGTGGGCCTGGACCCGGGCGTGACCCGAACCCGATTACCCGGTAGCTCTGGGAGAGCTTTCCCAAGAGTGGTTTCAGAGAGAAAGAGAGATGCGGGGGGGGGGGAGGGTAGAGTAGGTTTTGCCTCTTGACGAAAAACCCTGAAGTGTGCAGGCACAGGCGAAGAAGAAGACCCGCGGAAGAAGAAGGAGCTGCACTGTAGCAAAGGCATAGTTAAGTCGTCTAAGCACCGGGTCAGACGACGGAAGGTCAGCAGCCAGAGCAGGAAAGAAGGCAGGCTGAAGAAGAAGGAAGAGCAACGGCCAAAGCAGAAGAAGAAGAAAGGAAGACTTAGTAGCTGAAGGCAGAAGCTCTGCAGCCATAAAGAAGAAAAGGGAAAAGAGAAAGAGCGTCACCACAATTGCAGAAGAAGAAGAAGAGAGGTCAAGGCAGAAACCAAGGAAGAAGAAGAAAGAGATAAGAAAGGAAGAAGAACATCACCAAAGCAGGAACAGCAGGAAGAAGAAGAAGAGCATCACCATTGCAGAAGAAGAATATCACCTCTGCAGAACAGAGAGAAAGAAGGAGATCTAAAGAAAGAGAGAAAGAAGAGCATCCCCTCTGCAGAACAAAGAGAAAACAACAAATTCTTTCCCTCTCTCTTTCTTTTTGTAAAAGAAACATGTATATCTCTAGAATACGACTTGCTCCCTGAGTTCGACCTCGGGAACTCTTTCATTTTCCGAGTAAAAAAATTTATATTTGAAATGTTGGTAATAACCGGCTTTACTACAACGTTATAACAAATACAAAACCGACGTTTCACCTCTCACAATCTAAAAAAAAAGGAGGGAAATCAACTTAGGGCTACCTGTCTCATATTTAGTAACTCATCAAGTTGCCTGATTTTCATTCCAACATATTTTTATCTGTTCATCCAACCAAGGCAACTAGGGCTAAAACTTTCTTGATTGAGCCCTAGGTGCTAATTTCTACGGCAACTAAATTGGACCCACTAGAGCAAAGTTAGGGATTGCAAAGCTAGGGTTTTTAGAGACACATCTTCTCTAAAACAAAGAAACAAACTTTCCAAAAAGAGGTGTGCCTAAACCGTGTTTGAAAAGATTTATACAAGAGGAACCCTAAGCAAATCAGGCTGATAATCCGTTTGAACCATAAAAGGAAGGACCTAAAAGCTCTCAAAGGAACAAGAGGTGAAGTTGATCCCTCGGATCAACCAACCTTAATATTAGGTCACTTTTGCACTCAAAATACTTAAAAGTTCAAGTGGAACATTAAGCACCTTGATCTTAAAATAAAAAAAAGGTAGACTTAAGAGGTCAAGATCCCCATTCTGGTTTACTTGGAACCGCAGTGACAAGAGAGGTCGGGTGGGGGAAACCCTGTAACTCGTGGGGACGCTCTACCGTGTAGGGGTCTTTGCGGGACTCTCCCTCTCTGGCTGCCCAGGTATTTCTCAGGTGGACTATCTTCTGATCCAGGGGTCCATCTGCCTCGAACCTCTATAGTCACCCAACAATTCTTGGGTGTCTTGATTGGGTCCAGCACCTTCTAATCTCATCACATCTTTCGGTGCATGTTCGGTAGGAGGTCCTTAAGACCACCTTTAAGACCTCCCTTAGAAATTCATTCTCGTCGAGGCCAAGCCTCGACGCCCTTGTTTGTGCAGCAACCCCGCCACATAAATCTTTCATCTGACTCAGACCCTGATTCTCCTTCTCCCATCATGGCACAACCCATTGAAGAGGAGAATAATCTTGAACACCAACTTCAACGCTTGAACGATCTCTTTCAGAACTTTGTAAACCCACCGCAGCGACCTATGATGCGAGATCACTATAATCCTGCTGCGGTGGCAATCGAACCCCGAGTACGAATCCCAATTGGAGGACCCGATTCTGATCTGAAGCCCAATATGATTCATGCCATACCGAAGTTCCATGGGCTTAACTCGGAGGATCCATTCCAACACATTAAACAACTCAAGCATTTGGCCCAGACCTTCGGGTCAGATGTACAAAACCGGGATATCCTACTCATGAAAATGTTTTCGTTCTCCCTCTTGGACAAGGCTGCACACTGGTATCAGACTCAGACCCGCCCGATCAACACTTGGGAGGAATTACAGTCCGAATTTTTGAAAATATTCTTCCCTGTTGGCCGGACAAATGCCTTGCGCCACCAGATCACTCATTTCACTCAACAACCGGGAGAATCTCTTCGTGAAGCTTGGGATCGATTCCTAGATCTCATGCGAAAGTGCCCCCATCACGGAGTTCCTAAGTGGGAACAAGTCCAGTCCTTTTACCAGGGACTCCATGAGGATATTCGTCTATTCGTCAATGCAACATGTGGAGGAAACATCATGGGCCAACACGAGGACACGGTATGGGAGATTCTCGAAAACATGTGCGAGAACTCCATAAACAATGACTCCTTGGGCTTATTCGACAGGACGAATGCCCACGCATCGACGAAACTAAGAGGGACACATGAGATGCATGACCTGTCCACTTCTGTCGACCTGGAACTGATGGCCAGTCGGTTGGACAAGGTCTATATCATAGAAAAGAAGGTGGACGAGCAAACTCGACATTTGCAGCAAGCCACCTCTGCACAAAATTCTTTTACACGACCTCCTCTGGCAAGGGAAACAGTGCAAAACATCTATCACCAACCTGCCAAGGGGATGGACCCATATCCACCTCCGTCTACCTCTCAGACCGGAGTGACCTCTGATCCCTTCTATTCGAGTTGGGGGAACTCTGAACCCTCGTATTCTGACTTTCCTGAGGTTCCTCAGAACTGCGAGGACCTCAACGCCATCCAGAATGACCCATACTCCAATACCTACAACCCTGGATGGCGAAATCATCCTAACTTTCAGTGGGCAGGACATTCTCAAAAACCACCATATCAACCCCGCCCACAAGCTCCTCGTCCATATCAGCCGCCTCAGCCTCGGCCCAATCCCACCTACCAATCCAGGCAAAATCAGGATCAACTGACTCTTATCCTTCAAACACTGGCTGACATTCAAAAGACGAATGCGGCAATGCAAAAATAGCACAAGGACGAGATCATAGAGGTTCGCAACCAACTGGCCCAGATGGCAAATTCCCGCCAACCTGGCACCCTTCCTTCGCAACCTCTGCCCAACCCAAATAACGTGCCGACCCAGAGGCGCGTTATGAATCCAAATCCAGGCCACGCACATTTGATTTATCAGGCCCCTGCTACTTCATCACCAGACAGGATGGGGGCGTCAACATCTTATGCAGGATTGCAGCAGCAGCCACCCCTCCTACCTAACCCAAACCAAAGTCATGCCGGATTAAACTCTGTAACAACACGCAGTGGTAAAACAACACAAGACCCACACTATCCGAACCACTCCAAGCCTGATAATCGTCAAGACCCTAGGGTAGTCATCCAAGATACTACTGTCCCAGATCAAGAACCTGGACCTATCCTAGAGGAACCAGCTAGGATCCCATTTCCTGAGGCCTTGACCAAAGGAAAAAGGACAACCAAACCTGTGGCTCCTGAGGAGGATTTGGTCAAGCTCTTTGAACAGGTCCAGATAAACATCCCGTTGATGGATGCAATCCGCCACATACCGGCTTACGCAAGGTTCTTGAAGGACATATGTACACCTAAACGTAAGCCGCGAACCAAGGATGGGAACCCAATCGTACTATCAGAGCAAGCCAGCTCTGTCATCTTGAGAAAACTCCCACCTAAGGCTAAAGACCCAGGAACTCCCTTGATTTATTGTAAAATTGGTGAAACCCAACTTGATAGAGCCCTACTAGACCTAGGTGCCTCCATAAATTTAATACCTACATCCCTCCTTGACCACCTTGAAGAATCTGAACTTAAACCCACTGAGGTGACATTGCAGTTAGCCGATCGATCCATCAAGTCACCCAAAGGAATACTCGAGGATGTCATTGTTAGGGTACGAGATTTTTATTTCCCAGTGGACTTCATAGTACTGGACATGGATGCACCTAAGAACCCAAGGGACACACCAATCATATTAGGGAGACCCTTTTTGGCCACTACTACAGCCAATATAAACTGCGAAGAGGGCCAGATAGAATTAAAATTTGGGAATCAAAATCTAAAGATAGACATTTTCAAGGCCCATCAAGGGATTAATTGCGGGGTGATAGAGGAAATTTGTGATGTCGAAGCCGTGGTTGATGAACTGCATATAGAGGACAACCTGATTATTCCTGATCAACCACTAGAGGAGCAAAAACCGCTAACAGAGGAGTGCGGAAATGATCTAGACACACCTATGACTCCTACCATTGCTCCCGATACAAACCCCGAACCACCCGCTGCTGCTGACAATCCTGTCACGGAACTCAAGCCCCTTCCTGAACATCTAAAATACGTCTTTTTGGATTCAAATCAGACATTTCCTGTGATTATCAATTCTCGACTCACACCTGACCAGGAACTCCGTTTGATTTCTGTTCTCCAGCAACATCGTAGAGCCATTGGATGGACTCTAGATGATTTAACTGGTATAAGCCCTTCATACTGCACACATCGAATCTACACGGAAGAAGGCTCACGACCTTCAAGAGAAATGCAAAGGCGCCTAAACCCTAACCTACAGGAGGTCGTGAAAAAGGAGATCATTAAGTGGTTAGATGCAGGGATCATCTACCCGATCTCCGACAGTCGTTGGGTGAGTCCAACACAAGTGGTACCTAAGAAGGCAGGACTTACCATCATCACGACTGAAACCGGGGAAGTCATTCCTACCCGAATAGCTAATTCGTGGAGAGTCTGCATTGATTACAGAAGACTAAATTCCTCCACGAAGAAGGATCATTTCCCACTACCATTTATTGATCAGATCCTCGAGAAACTAGCGGGAAATAAATTCTTCTGCTTTCTTGACGGGTACTCTGGTTACAATCAGGTGGCAATCCATCCAGAGGACCAAGAAAAGACCACATTCACCTGCCCCTTCGGGACGTACGCGTTCCGAAGGATGCCGTTCGGTCTCTGCAATGCACCTGCAACTTTTCAGCGGTGCATGCTTGCCATATTCTCAGATATGGTAGGTGATTATCTGGAAGTCTTCATGGATGACCTTTCAATTTTTGGACAATCATTTGACGATTGCCTCCAACACTTGGTCCATATACTCAGGCGGTGCATCGAGGTGAATTTGGTTCTTTCCTGGGAAAAGAGCCATTTCATGGTGCCTGAGGGAATTGTCCTGGGACATTTAATCTCAGAGAAAGGCATCCAAGTGGATCGAGCTAAGGTTAACCTGATTTCCAAGCTCCCTATGCCTAGCTCGATTAAGGACATCCGATCTTTTTTGGGGCACGTCAGTTTCTACCGTCGATTCATCCCTGATTTCTCCAAGATCGCGCGCCCCCTGACCAATCTTCTCTCCAAGGATGTACCTTTCAAAATTTCCAAGGAATGCACTCAAGCATTTGAAATCCTACGTGACCGAGTCACCCAGGCCCCAATCCTACAGTCCCCTGATTGGTCTCAACCCTTTGAGATCATGTGCGATGCATCTGACTTTGCTGTAGGAGCGGTTTTGGGGCAGAAAATTGACGCGATACCTGTGGTCATTTACTACGCCAGCAAAACACTGGATGAGGCTCAGCATAACTATACGGTTACTGAGAAAGAGCTGCTGGCCGTAGTATTTTCCCTGGAAAAATTCAGATCATACCTTCTGGGTTCCCGTATTATTGTATACTCGGATCACACAGCTGTAAGGCATCTCCTTGCCAAGAAGGACGCGAAACCTCGACTAATCCGCTGGATCTTGCTATTGCAAGAATTTGACCTCGAGATTCGCGACAAGGCGGGAAAGCATAATGTGGTAGCTGATCACTTATCCCGCCTTCCTTCTGAAATTATTGATCCTTCCGAACCTATTACAGAACATTTCCTGATGAGCACCTCCTGACTATCAGTACAAGTCTTCCATGGTTCGCCGATATTGTTAATTACCTGGCATCACATCAGATTCCGCCCGATTGGTCAAAGGCCAAAAAGGACAAATTGCGTTCCGATGCCAAGTATTACCTATGGGAAGACCCGTATCTTTTCCGCATTGGTGCTGATCAGATAATCCGACGATGCGTCATGGAAGTGGAAATCAAAGACATACTCTCATTCTGCCATTACCAGGCATGCGGTGGACATTTTTCTGGACATAAAACCGCATCGAAAGTCCTCCAGTGTGGCTTCTACTGGCCCACAATTTTCAAGGATGCATACGAACACTGTAAGGCATGTTCCCGTTGCAAGACTTTGGGCAACATGAGCTATAGAGACATGATGCCTCTACAGCCGATCTTGGTATGCGAAATTTTCGATATTTGGGGGATTGATTTCATGGGACCCTTTCCGAACTCGGATGGCTTCGAATACATCTTACTCGCAGTTGACTATGTGTCCAAGTGGATAGAAGCCATTCCGACCCGAACCAACAATCATAAAGTCGTTATAAAATTCCTCCATCAAAATATTTTCTCAAGGTTCGGGATTCCGCATGCTATAATTTCCGACGGAGCGACCCCTTTTACGAACGCTCAGTTCAGGTCACTGATGACCAAATACGGGGTGTCACACCGAATCTCTACTCCTTACCACCCCCAAACTAATGGTCTAGCTGAGCTATCTAACCGAGAGATCAAGAAGATCCTTCTGGTTACTGTTCGACCAGATAGAAAAGATTGGTCTTCTCGGCTTCCGGAAGCATTGTGGGCCTATAGGACCGCCCACAAGACCCAATTAGGAATGTCTCCCTTCAGACTAGTGTACGGGAAGGCATGTCACCTCCCCGTCGAATTGGAGCATAAAGCCTATTGGGCAGTACGGACCTGTAATCTCGACCTTTCTAAGGCTGGAACCCATAGAAGATTTCAAATGAGCGAGATCGATGAATTACGCCACGACGCGTATGAGAACTCGCGAATTTACAAAGAACGGGTTAAAGCTTTTCACGACAAACACATTTCTAGAAGGTCTTTCATCCTGGTCAAAAAGTTTTACTCTTTGATGCTCGACTCAAACTATTCCCAGGAAAGCTAAGATCCAAGTGGGTCGGACCCTACCTAGTCCGCCAAATCTTCGGAAATGGAGCTATTGAAATCAGCCCACTCAGCCACGATTCTGAACCCTTTGTCGTGAACGGGCAGAGACTCAAGCCGTTCATTGACATGACCGATATAGATTTGACTGAGTCATCCTTTACCCTCCATTCCTCTTGAGCTCATTGCGCCCAGCCGATGGCGTAAAACTCAGTGCTTAACGGGAGGCAACCCGTCATTCTTTGAAAACCTGAAACCGTTTCTGACATCTCTATGCGGAACTCATATTGCACTTTAGGGTTCATCCATTAGAACAGCCGACTTCACCTCAGGTATACCTACCCGAGATTAGAAATCGTTCGCAACAAGTCGCTTCGACCCATTCACTCACCACACACCTGTCCTAATACATGAACTAAGCTGAATTCGAACCCACCTAATTTACAATGGGGACATTGCAAATCTTAGGCATGGGGGGGTATGAAAGTGCAAAATGTCAGAAAATTCATATCAAGAAAGGGTTTCACATAAAAAAAAAAAAAAACTTGTTAGAGGGGAGGAACAATTCAGGGTCATACAAATGAGAGGTGGAAAAGAAGAAAAAAATGACAAAAAGGAGCACAAAATGAAAAGAAATAGTCATTAGTAAAAGATTAAGGGGTTAACTGAAGTTCTAGACCGAATCAAGAAAAAGAAAAGAAAAGTGCCACGGAGATATAACAAGAGATTAGCGGGAACGCTGGTCTTAGGCTTTTTGGGCTAGTACCTTTAGCTTAAAAATTCACGTATCCATTAAAATCTGGATAATCCTCAAGAGGTTGAGGAAAATGCGAAGCTTGAGTATTAGGTCTAAGGCTTAGGAAGTATTCGGCCTCGTTAACTGACCTCCGGTTTGCGGGATTCGGTAACCTAAGCACCCAAATTCACACACAGTCTGGTTCAGTGCGCATAAACATCCAAATCACGCAAAAAGCGTTTAATGTTCTGAAAAAGTCACCTAGATTAGGAGCGGTCAATCAACACAAGTTGATTTGGACGAGTTCCCAGCGTGGAGAGGCGGGAAATTCCCCTCAAAGATGCGTAACAACATATCATCTCCTCGGTGCTTGTCTCTTAGGATATTTAAATATCCTACTGGGGGCATGTAAGCACTCTGCTGGTTCAGATACCATGGGTGGCATTATCATGAAATGTCAATCGCCAGGGTCTGAATTCGGCCACGGAATGCCATGGGCGGGATTATCTCGAAATCTCGAAAGCCAGGGTTCGGGGGGTTGCCATGGGCGGGATTATCTCGAAATCTCGAAAGCCAGGGACCCTTGAGGATTGATGATGGGGACGAGGAATCCGATACAGACCGTGTTGAGAAGCTAATCCGAAGCTAGAAATAAAAAGAAAAGAGAGAGAAAAGCTCTCCAAACAAATAAATCCTCTATCTCTCTCTTACAAAAAATGCACTGCAAACTGAGCTTAGGCTAAAAATATCTCAAGCACGGGTGCTTTAACCGCGGAGTCCAACAAACCTTAGATTAGTTTCTGTGGGCCGTAGAAACCTTTGCAGAAGACTGAGGCTAAAGCGGAACAGGTCCGGATTTTGGTTGGTACTTGAGTACCTCTAGGCCTATTGTCGGCATTCCCACCTAATCACAAAAGAAAAGGAGAAGCACTTATCATTGTTGACAGACACTCAGGGTCTAGAATGGAAGTTAAAACTTTGAAATTTTGCTAAGGGACTAGCAAAAGCTAGGCATGGGGGCATGATGAGAGCCTCATCATGAGCCATAACTAGCTCATTTTGACCCAATAAAGAAGATAAAAGCTCCTACATAACCTAGAAGAAGGCCTAACTGAAGGAACAAGTGCCCTGAGAAGAAAACATGAAATAAAGGTTAAAACTGCAATTTTACCATTGCAGTACGTAAACAGGATTTCTCAGAGGCAAAACATAGGTCAAATGGTATAAATGAGATAAAAAGTGGGTTGAGTCAATCAGAAATGGGTTCATGTGCAATCTAAGAACTAAATGATACTTGGTAACCCTAAAACAGACCCTCTTAAATTAACAAGGTTTCGGTCAGAACAAAAAGCAAGTAAACCCTCTATAAATCATGGAAAAACATACTCTAGGGTTTAGAACACTTAATTTGGCCTTTGGAACCTAGTTTGACCTAGATTAGGGTCCTAGCTCTTCAATTAACCTAATTTGGGTTTTTACGCAAAATGTCCAGTCAAACGAGGTCAAACCTGAAATCTAACTTCGCCATTGGATTCCTTAGGTCCAAATTAGGTTTGTACCAAAATTTGGACCTAAGGAGGGGTCATCTTGACCTACTTTGCAATTTAGTACACCCAAATCACAAATTGGTCCCTATCTTTTGAATACCGTTGCAGAGAACCCCCTAGGTTCTTCGCCTCCTTTGCAAACCGGTCCTGCCGCCATTGCTAGGGCAGAACCGAGCTCCGGCGAGGTTCGGAGAGGGATTGCTCTCTAATCCCTCAGAGATTCCCTCCCAGAAATGGAAGGAGGATTCTCTGAGGAATTCCCTTCCTTATAAAGTCAATTACAATTGCTGGTGTGAACCCAATCTCTCATGCGAACGCACGGGAGATTTGGGTATCCTAACTCCTTTCCATCTCCGGCGACCAACTTCAGGCAATTACGTGCCCTTCACGCCCTGCACACCCAGTCCAGCGCCTATATAAGAACCCACAACTCCGGCCGAACAGGCTGAGCTTGATTTTGACGGAGATCCCTTCCAAATTCCTCCCTCTCCCATCTCCGGCCAAACGACCCACAAGCTCCGGCGACCTCCTTCCCTCCTTCTCGTCTTTCTGCTGCCATACTAGCAGCAGAGTCCTCTCCGCCGCTATCTCCCGCGTCGCGCTGTACCCCGCGCACGCACTTCTGACCTCATCTTCGTTGCTGCTTCCTCCCTCAGGGTCTTTCTTCCCCGACGACGGCAGTTACGAGCCATCTTCTCCGCCGCCTCCCTTCCCTCCAGACAACCCCAGATACGTTCTCCATCCTCTCCTCTCTCTTTTCCCCCAACTATTTTACTTGATTACCCCTCGACAGTACCTAACCGCCTTCACCTTCCTCGCCTCCGACCGCACTCTGGCGAGCCGCCCACACCACTCCGCCACTCCACACGGCTCGCCAATCAACTCGTGAGCTCTGCCTCACCACCAGGAACTCGCTCCACCCCACAACTGCCACTCCAGACCTCCATAACTACCCCCCGAACAACCCACCATCTCCGGCCACAGGTTGATCTAGGCGCGCACGCCTAGGACGACCGACAACCTGCAGCATCACCCACCGCCTTCGTCGTGCTGCGGCGAAGGTTTCCAGCTATTCTGATTGGGCCAATAGGACGTTCTGTGGAATCTCAGGTGAACGCCCCGGCCGCCATTAACAGCCGAAGCAGCAGGAAGCTTGGAGCAGCAGCAGGCGTCAGGCTTCCCAGGCGGCAGGTGCAGCTGGCTCTCGCAAGTGTCGCGAAGTAACTGAGTTCAGCAGGGAGCACCAGCAGGGCCTTCAGCATGGGCAATTGCACACGAGAGTCTGCGGGCGCGCGCAAAGGAAAGGCGGAACGTTTATTCCCACATCGTGGAATCTCAAGGCACAGGTATGGTATAAAGAGTTTTTGTGATATAGCTTTACTGCCTCGAAAGCACAGGGGTGAGGTCCCTCACTGACCCCACCCACCTCGTCCGTGGCCTGACCACGCAGACTTGGCGGATCCGACCCGACCTAGACCTACGCACTCCTCGCGCATCACACCACCTTCAGGTGCGCCTGGTCCTGGGTACGATCCGACCCGATTAATGCTTGTGGCTCTGGGAGAGCGGCTCTGAGTGAATTGCTTGAGAGAGAGAGACGTGCGGGTAGCGGGAGAAGGGTTAGGTTTTGCTCCTGTTCGCAGGAGAAGGAATTGGCCGCTGTAGAAGAAGGAAAAGCAAGCCAAAGAAGAAGACAGAAGAAGAAGAAAGAAGCCTTCGCAGGAGAAGGAAAACAGAAAGATTAGAAGTCTTCGCAGAGAAGAAGAAGAAGGACAAGGGAAGATTGCAAAGAGATCGGAACGGCAAAGCAGAAGGAAAGATATAGAAGCAGAAAGGAGAAGAAGGAAGAAAGGAAGAAAGATCACATTTAAGACGTCTGATACATAAATCAGACGTCTAATTCTACTTTTTCTAAAAACTCTTTGAATCAATTATATTTGCATGTAACAGTTTTATTCTTGGGTTTTCCAAAGTACTGAGATTGCTCCCTGTGTTCGACCTCGGATACTCCAGTTTTCGAGTAATAAAAATCTTTATTTGTTTTGAACGCTTTCGCGGCTATACTACAACACGATATTATCTTTTAACAAACCGCACAAAAGCGTGACGAACACAACGATATAATGCAATGCAATTGACAAAATCTTAGGAAATATATGTGAATGGATGCTAAGGATGATGATAAACTGGTGTTGATCTGATACTCGTGGTTATTTTGGACTTTTCAGCAACACCACCAACCACCAAAAAGTTTTGTGAAATTATATGTTATGTAGAATTTCCCAAGGATTCAAGAAAGCTAAATTTCATAGCAATTAGACAAGTAGAAAAAATCATGAATAATAACAAAAAAATGAAATTAGAGGAGATGACCCCCCTGTGATCCTTTTAAAACTTCACCACAAGTCCAAATGCTCTAAAATTTGGAATAGATGTTTCTCACTTGATTTGGAATTTTTGAGTGAAATTTCAAGAATTTAGAAGGCCTGCGTTGTCAGGAATTGATTTTTGAAATCCAAACAGATGTCTGGACCCAAAAATCAGAACACCAACACTTATAGTAGAGTGCTGTTAATTAATCAAACAAGCAACCAATGGCTTTTAACAGTCACCACTCTACCTAGCTTGAATGCTTTTAATTCTGAAAGACTGTTTCAATAATGTTTTGATAGTTTTTCAAGAATTTTGTGGCAGGAAAGGGTGGTACCAACCTCAACTCCGTGGGAAGACAAGGTGCTTTGAGCTTTTGCTCCAAAATTCTGCTTTCTTCCTATAGTACCTACACACATGAGATGAGACAAAGAGAAGGAGATGAGATCTGCCTATCAAGCAAGAGTAACAAAAATATGCAAAGCTGACTCCCCGGTAATGGTGCCAAAAAGTGATAGCGAAAAAGCACGATTTATTAAAATCAAGTTTTTGAGTCGTTGCAACATGGAAATCTAATTGCTTCTAAATTTGGAAATACCAAGTACTCAGAGAGTGTTTGAGTCATCCCATGGGAGGAGGAAATGAGAATTCAAAGTCTCTCACTCAAAAAGTAGAAATCAACTTTCTTTTTGTAATTTTGAATATAAGATTTTTTTGGATTTTTGAAATAAAGGGGCAACAAAAATGAGAAAAGAGATTATGCTCATTCACTAAATTCTAATGTGACCAGAAGAACCTCTCTCAAAGCTCACACTAGGTACGGGAAGACCTAGGGTAATTAAAGAGAGCGTGGGTAAACTAACAAAAGAGAAAAGAGAGCAAATAAATTGCAACAAAATGTGGAAAGGCCATTTATATATAAGGAAGAAAAATTTTTTTTACAAGAATGGTAGTGGAATGCTTCTACTATAGAAAAAATAAATCATGCAAGTAAAACAAATTTCTCCCAATGAAGATGGTGAAGAAAGAGGAAGCCTTGCTCCAGGCTTAGTTGCTCTTGTGCTTAGAAAGGTTCCTCCAACTCCTCCCTTGAAATACTCCTCTGAAAAGTGGTGATAGTCCTTCTCTTGGCAAACCCTAGATGGTTGTACCCTTTGATCCTTCTAGAGTGGATGGTTTCTACTCTAAAATGTCCTCTTTGGGTGGGCATGGGCCACCCTAAGAATCCTCCTCTTTGGCTATCCTCCTTGCCTGGCACTCATTGGAAGTGGACCCCTTGGCATGGGCACAAGAGAGAAGGGTAGAAAGGAAGGCACCATGGAGACCGAGTGTCTCCTTAATCTCCTTCTTCGTCTTCTCTTGGCCGAATATGGCTGGTGGCTACAGGTAGAAATAAGGTTGATGTATTTAGCCAAGGGTGAGTTTGATGTGGTGGTTATATGGGTATATATAGAGTGGTAAGTGGGTGAAGGGTTTTGGAGGGGCTTCGGTGCCTTTAGGGTGGATGGCTAGGATAGGTTGGTTGTAGGATCTAGGGCTAGGTTTCATTAGAGCCATCCTAAGGGTTGTAACGGAGGAGTTAATGGTTGAAGGGTGGCCATCGAAGTGATGGTTAACACCTTATTTTGGTGCCAATTTGGATGCTTCTAGAAGGGGGTTAGGTGGTGCCAAAATTTGGTGGAGGAGATGGCATATGGTGGTGATTGAATGGTTGTGATTGAAGGGAATTTGGAGGGAAAACTTAGTGCCACATATGGGTGGTTATGGGGCGACACTTTTTTTGTGGTTCTTGCAGGTGGTGGTGGTGTAAAGAGGTGCATGCATGGTGGCGCCAAAATTAGGTGGACGTAAGTAGCTTAAGTGGTTGTCTTGGGGTAGAGTTAAGGTGGAGTTAGTGTAGGGTTTAAGGTTGGCCATGGTAGGTGAGTAAGAGCTGAGCTAAGCTAGGTACTAGCTTAGCTAGTAGAAGAGTAGTGGGGAAGCTATGGTTGAGGTGGGAGAAGGTAGCCAAGAGCTATTTGAAATACATCTGGAGTTGAAGGAAATTTCATGGAGCTGATTCTGACTGAAGAGGTCTTCATAAGAGCTCAGCTACTCAGCTTAGCAAGCTAATTCTTCTATTAGTAGCTAAGCTTGAATAGTAGAGCTAAGTTGAGCTGGTCTCAACCTATCTGAAGTTGTGTTGAGCTGGACCAACTTCTGATGGGAACTCTCGAGCTATCTTAGCTACTATGTTGACAAGTAGTAGCAAAGCTAAAGGGAGTTCAGCTATCATGAGCTGAGTAGAGCTAGGGGGAGCTGGGCTAGAGCTGGAATGAACTCCTGTCAACTGAGTTGAGCTAACTTAAGCTCCCAGTGAAATGATTAGAGCTAGGATAAGCTAGGTTCAAGTAAGTTGAGCTAGATCTAAGCTGAGTTCAGCTACCGTGAGCTACCATCCACCTGAGATGAGCTGAATGGAGCTAGAGAGAGCTAAAGCTAACCCCAATGAGCTGGTATCTAGCTGTGACATGCTGGCATGAGCTTCCTCTTCACCTGTTGCCTTCCTAAATGCTAGGATTTTAGGGATCATGATATCTATTCATCCCTGATTGCACAGCAATCATAGGTCGTAATTGACCTAAATTAGGCTAGAACTTAGCATAAGTAGGATAATTCATGCATGCATAAGCATTATCTACATCTTTACTGCTTTCCTTTAGCTATGCATAAAATAATGTTATAATGTGCTGATTAAGTGCATTATGTCGATTGCAGGCAATATGCTGATCAAGAGCTGGATCTGGAACTGGATCTGAAGCTAGATCCGGAATAATGGGTGTTGCAGCAGAGCCAGAGTAGAAGACTTAGATTAGATGTAGGAATAATGATGTAAGGGAGTTAAGGTTTGCCATTCTATTAAGTAGGAATAAAGTAGAAAAATGTGAAGAGCATAGGTCCACCCTAGCCCTAGGATAGCTTAGAGACCTCCCCAAGCCATAGCCATCCTTAGATTAGGGCACCGTACCCTAGGAAACCCTAAAACTCTATTTCCAACCCTTATCTAGACGTCTAGATAAGTTATAGGACATCCAGGACCCAAAGCCATCTCCTACACACCTCAAACCCACATCTGCAGTGTTATTGGACATCCAAACACTTTATCAGATGTACAATTTCTATAGAATACCCAAAACAGAACCCAAAATCCCTCCAGACTCTGATTGGACGTCCAGACAAGAAGTCTGGACTTATGATTTTTGAGTATAAGACGTCTGACACTATTATAAGGTGTCTGATACTGCTCTCCAGTTCCTATTTTGAGATTTAAGCCTTGATCTTGGATCTCTAGGTCCCTAAACACAATTCCAACCCCATAGGAACCAAAATTAAGTTGCCCTAACCCTAGTACATCACCTCTAGATCTCCCCAAGGACCTAATTAGGTCCTCACTAGACCTAATTGACTTAGATCTTAGTCAATTCAATCAGCCTATTCACTTAGACTCATTGAGTCCAATTGAGCACTGATCTCAGCACACACTGTCCAATTGCACTTAGTGAGAGTCCAATTGACCTAAACATAAATTAATTGTGTTGTTTTACTCTCAATTAAGTTTTCACACACCCAATTAAACTTGTATTAAGTTTAATTGCACTTTACCTTAGTGAATTAGGGTTTATAACACAAATTTGAGACATACCTTGACCTAAACCCACTACAACCAAACCTAATCAACTTAGCCACATAAGTTTCTACCCACACACACCCACACACACCATCCACATGAAAATACCTAGCCAAGACTTCTCTAGAACTCTTTACCATGTTTGGTTGCCTTGGTTCCCAAAATTAGCAACCAAGAGCCATTCAATTTTTAGATCCACATTTGTTGGATCTAAAAACCACCATCAATCCTCTCTCTCTCACTCTCCCATGAACTCCCACCATAGGCCTCTCTAGAGGATTACATAATTCTCTAGAGAGCTTGCCTTAGGTCTATAAAAAGACCTAAGGGGTGGCCAAATGCACCTATTCACTTCCTTGGCAAATTCACATCCATTGGCTTCCATTCACATTCGTGGCTCTCATCCACTTCCATTTTGGCTAGCCACTACCATCTCCACTAGCTGAGCACCACCACGAAGGAGACCAAGCCGGGATGCTAGATCACTCCTCTCTCCCTCCAAGGGTCGGCCTAAGCTCCATTGGCTGCCCCTCATTCTTCTCTCTTCCACTCCAATGCCATCGGAGACCACCTTCGAATGCCCTCACTTCTGATAGATTAGTAGCTACTTCTTTACATTTACTGCTTAGTAGTGTAGTCCTTATTCTCCCCCAATGATTCATGCAAAATTCCCCCGTAGATTCTTGTATGCGATCATTTTCTGATAGCTAGATCTACATTTTTAAGCAATCATGTACAAGCTTTTTTCTACAAGTTCATGTTGCAAACACTCTCCAAATGAATGAATGAAAAATATATTTTTATATATATGTCTATATGTTGGAAATCACCATGAGCTTATTGATTGCAATATATTTTGTGTGGTTGAAGTTGCCTGCCTTCACTTTTTGATATTCTTGCAACTAAGCATGTCGTACTTAAATACGTAATAATCATAAACCGCCATGTGACTTGTAGATAAAGTAGAGCGATTAAAGATCGAATTCAGATTTGAACAAATGCCTCCTAGAGATGATTTACCGAGACTCAATGTCTCGTAATTTTTACATAATAATATCTTTGTTGGATCGTACTTTGCAACTATACTACGATGCTTTTTTCTATCAAAAATGATATCTACGATTTTCAACAAATGGTGCCGTTGCCGGGGAGGCAACATCATTTTCTATGATTTCGATCTTGAAAATATCTCTGACAAATCTCTCTCTGCTTTGTTTTTGATGTGTAGGAAAAATAGAAAAGAACGAGATCTGCGCACACGAGCGCGATAAAGAAAAAAAATTAGGTGCACATCATCTCCCCTTAGATTAGGTTTTTTTTCCTGAACCTTAGGAGCAGATTTAATTTTTGCACTTTCCTTTGGAAAATTCTTTCTGAAAAGAAAAAAAAGATTTTCCTCATTTTCGTGAAAAGGAAAAACCAACAAGAAAAAGCTTTGAAAAAAATCTAGATTAGGTTTCCTTTCGAATCTTGCCTAGTTTGAAAAAAAAAAAGATATTTTCATTTAATCCTTTAAAAATTTCTTTTTGAAAAATAAACGTCCAAAAGTTTTGACAAAAATATATATATATCCTTTTGGTGGAAAGCTTAGATTTCAAATTCAAACCTCTTTAAAAAGCTTTTCCACCATCTTCAGATTTTCTGCCAGACTTTAGGCTTGATTTAAAAATTTGATTGTTGAAAAATTAGTAAGTGCAAAACTCTGAAATTCGGTATAAACCTTTATTTTCAAGCCATCCTTCAAATTACACTATTCTTTTGAAAAAATTCCAAGTATACAATTTTCAAAAATTCGTGAAGTGCATAGCGGTCAGACTAATGTAGATTCAAAATTTAAAAATCAATCTCGAGAAATTTGCAAATCCGTTTTGACTAAAAATGGTGAGTTTTGAAAGCTGATCTCATTGGCCTTATTTGTCATATTTTTACCAAATTTTTGAAGGTCATTTTATATTGTTTCAAAGAGAAAAATCGACCAGGGGTCAAAATTACAGATC
Source organism: Thalassia testudinum (assembly GCA_037157565.1). NCBI lineage: Eukaryota > Viridiplantae > Streptophyta > Magnoliopsida > Alismatales > Hydrocharitaceae > Thalassia > Thalassia testudinum. The sequence continues at coordinate 87,943,859 of JAZHRO010000014.1, read as the reverse complement.
TGACCCCCTGATATTCAAAATTCCGCAAAAATTTGGTTGAAACAGTAAAAATTCCAAAAAAATATTATCTGGAAAGCTAATTGAAAAAGGAATTTACTTGCAAAATTTCAAATTAATTAGATTCCAATTATTATCAGAAGACAAGCATTACTTTTGTGGTATGCTTCAAAAGAAAAAGAAAAACCCTAGAAGTGCATGAAACTTAGGTTGAATCCTTAGGGTTATAACTAGAAACCACACTTTGTGCTAACCTTGACTTAATCAAGTCTAGTGCTTAGCTGGTGAGCTTGGTAACCTTGTGGGCCACTCACCACAAACCCCACTGAAGAAAATATGTTAAAATTAATTTCAAAACACGAAATCAACCCGAGTTCATTATCATACTACTAGGTGTTTTTAATCTCTCTTGCCAAACTAGGTGACTAAGTTTGCGGGGTAGTGTCAAATGACTGCGGCTCGGGGGTCAACGGAACTGGAGGCGTAAGCCAAAGGAAGAACCTTCCCCGTAGTCCCCTCGTAACCAGACTGGCTGGGTTAGCTTAAGAGGCGGGAATCACTTTCAGTCAGTTGAACGGCGTACTTATCTTCAGGAATTCAAATTTCTAACAAAAAATCTGGTCACCTGATCCATAAGGACCATTTGATTGATAGGGCCTTAGCCTTGTCCTCCTTGGCAACACCAACCTAGGGTTTGGGTGGTGTATGCAAAGAAGGAGGTCACTTCGACCTCACTTCGTTGGACCTTGGGAGCCACTCCCAAGGAGGTGAGTCACCTCGCCCGGACCATCTTCTCCCCCCACTTCTTCTAGTCAAGAGCCACCATGGCAAATCCTTGACCTAGACCTAGAGCGGGTCAAGACATCAAGAATATAGACCCGATGGCTCGTCAGGAAGCCCGGGTCGCTAAATCTAAGGAGTGGCATCAGCAGAGCATGGATCTCATTCTGACGATGCTTGACAGGATGCAGCACCTACCGTGAGGAGAACAACTGTGGGATTTCTACGACCCAGCCACACCTATCGTCTCACCGCTAGTCAGAATTCCCGCAGGCGGAGATGCGTTTGAGCTCAACCCAATGTAATTAGGTTGATCAGCACTCATTTCTACGGGAACTCAAGCGAAGATCCATTCCAACACCTTGAGAACCTGAGTCAACTCACTGAAATGATTCAACCTAGGAATACTGATCTCGGGATTGTTTTGATGAAGCTTTTCCATTCTCTCTGAGGGACAAAGCTTCATACTTGTTCAAGACTATTGGGAAGCCAATTGAACCTAACCGGAACTACGATGTGAATTCCTGCAAAAGTTCTTCCCAATTGGTCAAACAAACGCAATGCGACGCGCTATCATGACTTTCTCCGAGGGAGCTGGGGAGAAATTACATGAAGCATGGGACGGATTTCATGACCTTCTCCGAAAATGCCCGCATCATGGTATACCCAGATGGCAGTTAGCTCAGACTTTCTACCATGGGCTGGATGAGACACATCGGTATCTGCCCGATGCATCTAGCAGCGGGAATTTTCTCGCAAAGGACAAGAACAGTGCATTTAAGCTGTTCGAATCATTAGTGGAGAACTCGATGAATGCCGCATCTATGAACCAGTTCCAGCAGCCTGGTCAGCAGTGGGTTGGTGTCCACGAGGCTCACACCAAGTCTATTCGAGGTGACATGGATATCATCGTCAAGCAGCTGGATTGAATAAACTTAATCGAGAAGAAGATTGACCAGTTTAGCTAGGGTCAGTCTGACTTGAGCTCTGCTACCTCACGACCCTCCTATGCACCCCAAGCCCCACCTGCTCGAGTTAATCTACTCACTCGGGATGCATCTTCATATTTACGAGATCCCGCATATCAAGATCCCGTAAACAATCTTGATCTGGCACCTTACGACTGGGGTTACACACCACCCGCAGATTATAATGCGTACCCCCTTGACGGATATACGTCTCTGACATCTTCAGCCTACAAGGACGTCAGTGCTATCCAAGGATACTGGCGTAATAACTCATATTCAGAGACGTATAACCCTGGTTGGCGCCAGCATCCGAACTTCTCCTTGTCTGGTAATTCATAGAGACCACATCAAGATCCACACTTCCTGACCAGGCAATACAGTAATGCGCAAAACACGTATCTTAGGCAGCAGCCATTTCAGTCTCAGCAACAGTAACCCCGCTCGTTATATCGGCCGCTACACCAAGCTGCCAACCACCCTCCAAAGTAGGCTGACCCTTTGGAGGTGCTAAAAGAGGAGCTGCAAGAATCGATGAGGAAGTCTACACAAGATAGCTTGCAGATTATGAAGGCGATGGCTGATCAGATTCAGACCATACAAAACACGTAGAACCAGCTGTTGCAGGAGCATAGGACTCAGGGAGCCTTGCCCTCCCAACCAGTCCTGAATCCTCGATATGTACAGAACCAAGGCACCTCGCCTAGGTTTCAGGCACCGTAGGGACAAGCACACGCCATACTATAGGCACCTCCTACGCCACCCGGTTACGTGCAAGGCTAGCTGCCTTTGCAGAATCCTGCATATTATGCCCCTTCCGCTCCCCCACCACCTCATGGACAGCAAGTCGATGCATACGCTATCTCTTTGCGAAGTGGAAGGAAGACATACGACCCACCACCTAGGTAGGTAGGTCCTGATTTTTCCCTCCCTTTGCCCAGGCGAGTTCAACTCCTTCTTCATCCCAAGAGCCACCTGCTATAGATAAGGGTAAGAGGCCACTTAACCCTGAAATTCCCATCCCTTTTCCTGAGGCTCTGACACAAAATGCAGGACGAAAAAAGGACACAGAATTTTGAGGAACTGAAATCAATGTTTAAGGATGTACATATTTAGGTCCCCCTCCTCGAGGCTATCGATCACATTCCTATTGTCGCTAGGTTCTTCAAGGACTATTGACCCCAAAGCGACAATAGAGAATTGGACGACAGGCGATACTGTCGAAAGAGGCTAGCATCATGATTCTAGCTGACTTACTACCTAAGAAGAAAGACCTTGGTACCCCACTCATATCCTACTTCTTGCAGGATTCTCCATTTGATTGGGCCTTTCGAGATTTGGGTTCTTCCACCAACCTAACTCCCACTGTCGTATTTGATCGATTTCGATTTGGGGAGTTAAAGCCCACCTCGGTCATTATTCAACTGGCAGACAGATTAGTCAAAACACCGAGGGGGTGGTTGAGAACGTGATCGTGAAAGTCTGTAGGTTCTGCTTTCCCGTAGATTTTTTCATTCTCGATATGGAAGTTCCTCCTAATCTCCGAGATGCACCAATTATTTTGGGTCTCCCATTTTTGGTGACAACCCGAGCGAACATCGATTGTGCATCTGAGTGTTTGGAGATTGCCCTAGGCAATGAGCGACTTTGACTAGACATATTCAGGGCATCAAACAACTTCGATTGTGATCGAATAGAGGACGATGGTGAAGATGAAGATTCGACATACTATGGTAACATTGGGCTCCTTTGTTACGACCCAATGTCTCATTCGTCTACACTATCAGGGTTCTCAGACCTCAATGCACACAGGACTGAAACCACTGCATTACACATATCTCCCCAAGAATCTGACTATTTAGGGTGTGCTTCTGACCACAGCACCCCTGAATCTAGCTATCCTGATCCATATATTACTGAATCACCCCTGTTATTGCAGGAAGATGTGACTACAGTTAATGGGTTTCCCGTTAACGTAGTCACAACCGATTTCATATCGAGCGACTCAGCGAGAATTCATGTGCACATGATCAGCTGATTCCCACTCTTGATTCTACTCCCACTCTCATATCTAATTCTAACCCACCCATGATTGAATTGAAGCCCTTACCTGACTCACTCAAGTCCGTGTTCTTGGGCGAAAGTGAGGCATTTCCAGTCATTATCAATGCCCACTTAACCCAAGAATAGGAGCATCAATTGATTTCTATGCTTCAAGATCATAGAGTTGCTATCGGGTGGAGTATTGCTGATCTCCACGGTATTCGCCCCTTGTATTGCACTCATCACATTTACACGGATGAGGGGGTGAAACCTTCGAGACAACCTCAAAGATGGCTAAACCCGAATATGCTAGAGGTTGTTAAGAAGTAGATCATCAAATGGTTGGATGCAGGCATTGTATATCCAATCTCAAATAGCCAGTGGGTGAGTCTGATTCAGATAGTGCCCAAGAAAGTAGGACTCACCGTCATGAAGAATGATAAGGGCGAATCCATCCTGACCCGCACTACGACATCTTGGCGGGTCTGCATCAACAATAGGAAACTGAACACGGCTACCCAGAAGGATCACTTTCCTTTACCATTCATTGACCAGATCTTGGAACGGTTAGCCGGACGGAGTTTCTTCTGCTTTCTAGATGGATACTCCAGGTATAATCAAGTAGCGATTAGTCTAGAAGATCAAGACAAGACCACATTCACATGCCCCTTCAGAACATTCGCTTTCATGTGGATGCCCTTTGGCCTCTGCAACGCACCAGTGACATTTTAACATTGTATGATGGCCATTAATTGGGGACGTTGGCTTCGAGAGATAACCGGGTTTTATTGTTATAGCGTTGTAGTATAGCCAGTTATTGCCAACATTTCAAATATAATTTTTTTACTCGGAAAATAAAAGAGTTCCCGAGGTCGAACTCAGGGAGCAAGTTGTATTCTAGAGATATACATGTTTCTTTTACAAAAAGAAAGAGAGAGGGAAAGAATTTGTTGTCTTCTTTTTCTTTGTTTTCTTCTTTCAGTTCTTCTTCTTCTTTGTCTGTAGAGGTGATGTCTTTCTTCTGCAATGGTGATGCTCTCCTTCTTCTTCCTGCTGTTCCTACTCCTCCTTTTTCTTCTGTCTTTCTTCAGATCTTCTTCTTTCTTCTTTGTTTTCCTTCTTTCAGTTCTTCTCTTGTTCTTTTGTGTTCTCCTCTGCCTCGCCTTCTTCTGTTGTTCTTCAGATCTTCCTCCGTCTTTCTTCTTTTGTTCTTCAGATCTTCCTCCGTCTTTCTTCTTTTCCCTTCAGGACGTCGTCTGATTTCCAAATCAGACGACTTAAACTGCCTGTTGCTACAGTCAGCTTCCTTCTTCTTCCACGGTTCTTCTTCTTCACCTGTGCCTGCACACTTCAGAGCTTACGTCAGAGAACAAAACCTACTCTACCCTCTCCCCCTACGTCTCTCTCTCTCTGAAACCACTCTTGGGAAAGCTCTCCCAGAGCTGCCGGGTAATCGGGTTCGGGTCACGCCCGGGTCCAGGCCCACCGGCGTGCGTGGTGGGCGAGGAGTGCAGGTCAGTCTAAGTCGGGTCGGGTCAGGTCCGCGGGGCATGAGCGCAGACGAGACCGGGTAACCGGGCGGGTGTAAGAGGACCTCACCCCGTGTGCTGAGGCAGTAAGGCTAGTGCACAAAATCAATTTAAACAGTGGAAAGGGTGTGAGGCTTACCGATGTGGGACTAAACGCAGACCTTTCCTCGCGTGCGCCTGCTGGGAGACCGCGGCCTGGCTTCTGCAGCTGCGGCTTTGATTTGCGTAGGTTGCTGGCTGGCTGCCTTCGCAAGACTCCCCGTAATCCGCAGCAGCTGGAGACCTGGAGTCCTCAAGCCTGGAGCGCGGGAGAAGCTGCTTCAATGTGTGTTAATGGTGGTCGAACCTCAAAACCTGTCGAACACGAATATGGCCTCTCGGCCTGATCAAACCACTGGGGAACCTTCGCCGTGGCACGGCGAAGGTGAGGAGCTGCGCGGCAGGCCGCAAGGTGGTGTCTGGCGGCAGCCCTAGGTTGGACTGCAACCGGAGGAATGGGTTTGTTCGGGGGAGTGTTACGGAGGTGTGGAGTGGCAGTGGAGGGGTGGGGGGTGCTCAGTGTGATGAGGCGGAGGTTCGGTGAGGGTCGGCGAGGTGTGTGAGGCTGTGGAGCGATGGGAACATCTCGCCGGAGGGTGGCCGGAGTCGAAGGGGGTGACGATGGTCAGGGTCGGTCGAGGGCGTAATTGAACAAATTGGAACCGGGGAAAGAAAGAGGAGAAGAAGGGAAATAGTTCTAACTTACTTGCAGGGACGAAGGGGGAGCAGTAGATGCTCAGGGAAGGAGGCGGCGGCGAGCAGAGAGCCGGAGAGGGGCCAGCTGGGTGCGGCGTGGCGCGGGAAGAGCAGGGGAGGAAGTCTCTGCTGTTGGTATTGCGGCAGAGCGAAGAGGAGGAGGGGGAGGAACCGCCGGAGCTGGTGAGCTTCTGCCGGAGAGAGAAGAGAGGAAAGTTGGGGATTTTCTCCGTCAGATCCAAGCTGCCCCGGTCGGTGGAGCAACGGGGGGTATTTATAGGGATCAAACAGGGAGGAAGGCGGAGGGAGACGACGTGTCTCCCTCGCCGGAGGATGGCCGGAAAGAAAAACCCATACCGTCCGTGCGTTCGCACGGCCGGTATGGTGGGTTACAACGACTAAGGGGGTGTCCCTGCGACGGCTGACGACGCAGGGCACCCCCGGTTTACTTGCCAGGTCCCCCCCTCACCCTGCGCGGCGCCATGCTCCGCGCAAGGTCGCCGGAGCATGGTGCTGGCAGGTTTTGCAGGGGGGACCTGATCGCAAAGAACGAAGGAGAGTTAGGGGCCAAAATGCGAGGGTTCAAAAGTTGAGGGCCAAAGAGTAAATATATGAGGACCAAAGTGTAAAGTCGGTCAAGGAGGTTTCTTCTTAGGCTCAAGTTTTTATACATGATTAATTAGGACCTAAGGAATCTGATGGTGAATTTCATTTCTATATTAAACCTTGTTTGACCGGTCAATTTACGCAAAAACCCAAATTAAGTTATTAATTGGGCATGGTTCTCAATGTAGGTCAAAATGGGTTCTGAAGGCCAAATTGAAGGTTCTAAACCCTAGAGATTATTTTTCTATGAATTTTAGAGGGTTTATTCTATTTTTACTTTGCCTCGAACCTCGTGAATTGAAGTGGGTTGTTTTAGGGTTACAGATTATCATTTAGTTTCTTGGAAGTGCTGTAGCCCTTGCTAGATCATCTCGTCCCACTTTTATTCTTATTAAGCTGCTTTGACCTATGTTTGGGCCCTGAATTACCCTGTATGCAGATTATACTGGTAAAATTACATTTTTACCCCTTATGACTTATTTTCTTCTCAGACTCAGAATTCTCTGAGTTAAGTCTTTCCTTGAGATATGTAGGAGCTTTTATCCTTTGTATTTGGTCAAAATGAGCTAGTTATGGCTCATGATGAGGTTCTCATCATACCCCCATGCCTAGCTTTTGCTAGTCCCTTAGCAAAAACTTAAGGTTTCAACCCTTGTTCTAGACCATGAAGTTTTTAATAGTTTTAGATAAGTGCCTTTTTTTATTTGAGCATAGATTAGGTTAGAATGCTGACCATAGGCCTAAAAGGTACTCTAGTACCAATCAAGATCCAAATCTGTCTAGCCTTAGCCTCAGTCTTTTAGCAAAGGTTTTTAAGGTCCACAAGAACTAACCTAAGGTTTATTGGACTTCGTGGTTAAAGCACCCGTGCTTGAAATGATTTTAGCCCTGGCTCAGTTCGCAGTGCGTTTTGTAAGAGAGAGATAGAAAGTTTTTCTGTTTGGAGAGTTTTCTCTCTCTTTTTCTTTTTAGTTCTAGCCTAGGATTGGCTTTTCAACACGGTCTGTATCAGATTCCTTGCTCCCATCATCAATCCTCAAGGGTTCCTGGCGATCGATGCTTCGAGATAGCACCGCCCATGGCAACCCCCGGAACCCTGGCTATTGAGATTTCGAGATAATCCCATCCATGGTTTTCCGTGGCCGAATCCAGACCCTGGCAATTGACACTTCGAGATAATGCCATCCATGGAATCTGAACCAGCAGAGTGCTTACATGCCCCCAGTAGGATATGTAAATATCCTAAGAGACAAGCACCGAGGAGATGATATTTTGTTACGCATCTTCGAGGGGATTTCCCGCCTCTCCACGCTGGGAACTCGTCCAAATCAACTTGTGTTGATCGGCCGCTCCTATTCTAGGTGTTCTTTTCAGAATTTTGCGACGCTTCTGCGTGATTCTGATTTTTACGCTTACTGAACCAGGCAGTGTGTGAGGTTAGGGTGCTTAGGTTACTGAGTCCCGTAAACCAAAAATTAGTTAACGAGGCCGAATACTCCCTAAGCCTTAGACCAAATACTTCAGTTTTTCATTTTCCTCAACCTCTTGAGGAGTGTCCAGATCTTAATGGGTACTAAGAGTCTATTAAAGAATGCCTAAGGTTTGCATTCTTTACTAATCTCTTTGTGCACTTTTCTTGAATGAGGTCTAGAACTTAGGTTAATTCCTTAGTTCCTTACTAATGACTATCACTTTTTCTCATAATTTTGTGCTCCTTTTTCATTTTGTTTCTTTTCTCCTTCACAAAATTTCCTTCTCCTCTTTTCCTCTTATTCTTTTTCGAAAATTTTTTAATTTTTATGGTGTTTTTTGGCATATGTGAATTTTTTTTTGTTTGAAACCTTTTCTTACAAGTTTTGCACTTTCATACCCCCCCATGCCTAAGATTTGCAATGTCCTCATTGTAACCTAGGGGTTTTTATTCAACTAAGTTCATACATTAGGATAGCTGTTTTGATGAGTGAATGGGTCGGGGTGACTGTTGCGGATGATTTCTAATCTCAGATGCAAGCACCTAAGGTGGAGTCGGCTGTCCTAAAGTGTGAACTTCAAGTGCAAAAAGCTGTCAGAACAAGTTTCAGGTTTTCAAAGAGAATGACGGGCTGCCTCCCGTTGAGCGCTAAATTTGATGCCTTCAGCCAAGCGGGAAATGCGATGGAGAGGGGATGGTCAAATCAGTGGAGTTTTGTAAGACAAGCACCTTGATTAAGAGCCTGGTTGGTCCAACCAGGTGCTTGTTCAGATCAACAGGCTGATGATGCAGCCCAAACCCAATCAATCTGGTGGGTTGATAGATGTGGATAAAAAGGTGTGGATCCCACCATATACTATGAAGCTCAGATAAATGTGGAAGTGTAAACACAGGGTTTGGCTGAGTCGAATCAGCCTGGTCAAAGTAGGGGCTCGTAGAATAATCAGTGGTTGATGCAGGAACCCTACAGGGGTGATCTGAGAATGATAGAGCATGGTATGTAGTCTGATCAATGTTCGAAACCCGATGTGGAAATGCAATCGGCTCGGTGAGAGGTGAATCTGAATAGAAATTGAGTCCGGTTGCGGGTCGAGGTTTGGGAGAGGTTTTGATCCTTTCTGTGTGTGCGGACGAGGTGGCCATTGTGTACGAGGGCTCTTCTAGAAACAGATGATAGGTGGTTTTCTGTAGAGAGTCCTCTGGGTAACTATCAAATGCCGGAAGAGTGTTTGTAGGATGAAAGGAATCGGATTCGAGAAAAAATTTGGATTCTTGGTTGCAATCACTCTCGGCATTTTCTGTTTTTGGTTCCTGAGGATCGAAAAGGAATGATTCTATGTTATCGGTGATCTCGGGAATCAGGACCTCAGAGTCGGAGTTAGAGTCATGAGAACTGAGGTTGTAGATAGGCCTGGCGTGTTCAGGAAGGGGAATCTCTCCGCAATTATAGTCAGATTTGAAATTGTCGGAGAGTTGGTGAAAATGAGATTCATGATCATGAATTCCACCACAGCAAAAATCATCAAATGTGGAATCAGCAGCCTGATTGGGGTCTAGCCTACATGTCAATTCTGGGCTCGAAAAGGTATTCTGTCTAGGCTCAAGCTCCAAGCTGGTAGGATAGACCCAATTAAAATCCAACTCATCCAACTCCTCAGTCTCTGTATCATAAATTGGCATGTTCTCTGGAAAATCGATCAGATTTTCTGAAGATGTTGGAGAGGGATATTCATCAAATAAAGGCCCGGAATCATATTTTGTAAAAATTTGATCTTTCTCATAAGGGGCCTCATAATCTTCCCAATAAGTTTCAGATCTAGGTTCTAGACTTAGGATGTGGATAGAATTATTAGAACCTACGTCTGAATAATCTTCGAGGGCCACCTTATCAAAATAAGGGGCGGAATTTATACCCTCAGAAGGTTCAGTTCTGATCTCATTTTTGCAGGAGTTTTGAAATTCTAGGCTTGGCAATTCATGGTCTAAGTTTGGCTCATCATTGTGTTCTCCTGCAATATCCCAACCTAATTCAACATTGTCTTCTATCTGGGTTGGGATTTTACAACCACTTTGTGCCTCAATCCCGAGATCTGGGAAACTGGATTGTTCCTTAATATTGTTCCAAGATGGTTCATCCTCTGTTTCTGGTATATACGGGCATTTCTGGTTGATAATTTGTTCTACTGATTTCATCATTTCTACCCGTTTCATAAGGGCATCTTGGTGTTGTTCCCAAAGTACAGGATTTGTCAAGCATTGAAGGTATTCAGATTGGTGTAATTTTTCCATCTCAATGTATCCTGTCATGAGCATATCTCGGGTTGATCCTTTTGAAATTTCAGTCAATAAAATTTGGGCACAGTTTATGATGAAAGCTGTGGTTGTTGGGACATCAACCTGAATGTTTTCTACTGGTGTTGAGGGTTTGATTTCATAGATTTCAAGGGCATCCTCAATCATCTTATCTTTCATGGATCTCAGATATTCAGGTTTTTTGAATGGTAGTCTTGCTAGGTAATTAGGCTGCATAATTGGATCAGGTGGTGGAATCAAGAGATAGAATCAAAGTTTGAATCAAGATGGAAGAAGGGGATTTTGTTCAGAATCAGAGGAAAGAGGGGCTATGTGAATGATTTCTGCAAAAACAAAGGAGCCGAGGCTTAGCCTCGGGGAGAGTGAATTTCTATAGGAGGTTTCAAGGACCTCCTGAAAAATACTGAAGGGCTGGATGAGATAAGCAGGTGCTGGACCCAATCAAGACACCCAAAAATTGTTGGGTGACTATAGAGGTTTGGGGCAGATGGACCCCTTGATCAGAAAGATCGTCCACCTGAGAATTACCTGGGCAGCCAGAGAGGGAGAGTCCCACGAAGACCCCTACACGGTAGAGCGTCCCCACGGGTTACAGGGTTTCCCCCACCCGACCTCTCTTGTCACTGCGGTTCCAGGTAGACCAGAATGGGGATCTTGACCTCTTAAGTCTACCATTTTTTTTTATTTTAAGATCAGGGTGCTTAAGATTTCACTTGAACTTTAGTCTTTTAAGTGCAAAGAGTGACCTAATTTAAGGTTGGTTGACCCAAGGGGTCAACTTTACCTCTTGTTTTCTTTGAGAGCTTTTAGGTCTTGTCTTTTAGGGTTCAAGTGTTTAGAGAGCCAATTGTTTTAGGTTTTCTTTGAATAGGTATTTTCAGACAAGGGTTTGGGCACACTTCATTGGGTTTTTCTCCATTCTTGATTTAAGTAGTGTGTCTCTAAAACCCTAATGTTGAATCTTATGTTGGCTCTACTTGGTCCAGTTAGTTCTTTGTTGGGTAATTAGGGCTCAAGCAAGAATGTGTTAGCCCTTAAATACCCTTAATAGTGTGCAGGACTAATGAGTTGAAAACATGCAACTCTTTATGGTTACTAAGTATGGAAGACAGGTTAGCCCTATATTGCTTGTTCTTTTCTTTTCTTCCTCTTTAGAGTTTAGGGGTTAATAGCGAGAGGAAAAATTTACCTGTCCTCGGAGTGGTTGTCGTGCGGTTGCTTGTCTTCTTGATTTCCTGTAGTTTTCTGCACAAAAGAGAGGAGATTATCAGAAGTTAAAAAGAAACAGGAATGTTTACCTCTAGAATAGCCGTTGCTCCCCGGCAACGGCGCCAAATAATTGGGGACGTTGGCTTCGAGAGATAACCGGGTTTTATTGTTATAGCGTTGTAGTATAGCCAGTTATTGCCAACATTTCAAATATAATTTTTTTACTCGGAAAATAAAAGAGTTCCCGAGGTCGAACTCAGGGAGCAAGTTGTATTCTAGAGATATATATGTTTCTTTTAGAAAAAGAAAGAGAGAGGGAAAGAATTTGTTGTCTTCTTTTTCTTTGTTTTCTTCTTTCAGTTCTTCTTCTTCTTTGTCTGCAGAGGTGATGTCTTTCTTCTGCAATGGTGATGCTCTCCTTCTTCTTCCTGCTGTTCCTGCTCCTCCTTTTTCTTCTGTCTTTCTTCAGATCTTCTTCTTTCTTCTTTGTTTTCCTTCTTTCAGTTCTTCTCTTGTTCTTTTGTGTTCTCCTCTGCCTCGCCTTCTTCTGTTGTTCTTCAGATCTTCCTCCGTCTTTCTTCTTTTGTTCTTCAGATCTTCCTCCGTCTTTCTTCTTTTCCCTTCAGGACGTCGTCTGATTTCCAAATCAGATGACTTAAACTGCCTGTCGCTACAGTCAGCTTCCTTCTTCTTCCGTGGTTCTTCTTCTTCACCTGTGCCTGCACACTTCAGAGCTTACGTCAGAGAACAAAACCTACTCTACCCTCTCCCCCTACGTCTCTCTCTCTCTGAAACCACTCTTGGGAAAGCTCTCCCAGAGCTGCCGGGTAATCGGGTTCGGGTCACGCCCGGGTCCAGGCCCACCGGCGTGCGTGGTGGGCGAGGAGTGCAGGTCAGTCTAAGTCGGGTCGGGTCAGGTCCGCGGGGCGTGAGCGCGGACGAGACCGGGTAACCGGGCGGGTGTAAGGGGACCTCACCCCGTGTGCTGAGGCAGTAAGGCTAGTGCACAAAATCAATTTAAACAGTGGAAAGGGTGTGAGGCTTACCGATGTGGGACTAAACGCAGACCTTTCCTCGCGTGCGCCTGCTGGGAGACCGCGGCCTGGCTTCTGCAGCTGCGGCTTTGATTTGCGTAGGTTGCTGGCTGGCTGCCTTCGCAAGACTCCCCATAATCCGCAGCAGTTGGAGACCTGGAGTCCTCAAGCCTGGAGCGCGGGAGAAGCTGCTTCAATGTGCGTTAATGGCGGTCGAACCTCAAAACCTGTCGGACACGAATATGGCCTCTCGGCCTGATCAAACCACTGGGGAACCTTCGCCGTGGCACGGCGAAGGTGAGGAGCTGCGAGGCAGGCCGCAAGGTGGTGTCTGGCGGCAGCCCTAGGTTGGACTGCAACCGGAGGAATGGGTTTGTTCGGGGGAGTGTTACGGAGGTGTGGAGTGGTAGTGGAGGGGTGGGGGGTGCTCAGTGTGATGAGGCGGAGGTTCGGTGAGGGTCGGCGAGGTGTGTGAGGCTGTGGAGCGATGGGAACATCTCGCCGGAGGGTGGCCGGAGTCGAAGGGGGTGACGATGGTCAGGGTCGGTCGAGGGCGTAATTGAACAAATTGGAACCGGGGAAAGAAAGAGGAGAAGAAGGGAAATAGTTCTAACTTACTTGCAGGGACGAAGGGGGAGCAGTAGATGCTCAGGGAAGGAGGCGGCGGCGAGCAGAGAGCCGGAGAGAGAAGAGAGGAAAGTTGGGGATTTTCTCCGTCAGATCCAAGCTGCCCCGGTCGGTGGAGCAACGGGGGGTATTTATAGGGATCAAACAGGGAGGAAGGCGGAGGGAGACGACGTGTCTCCCTCGCCGGAGGATGGCCGGAAACAAAAACCCATACCGTCCGTGCGTTCGCACGGCCAGTATGGTGGGTTACAACGACTAAGGGGGTGTCCCTGCGACGGCTGACGACGCAGGGCACCCCCGGTTTACTTGCCAGGTCCCCCCCTCACCCTGCGCGGCGCAATGCTCCACGCAAGGTCGCCGGAGCATGGTGCTGGCAGGTTTTGCAGGGGGGACCTGATCGCAAAGAACGAAGGAGAGTTAGGGGCCAAAATGCGAGGGTTCAAAAGTTGAGGGCCAAAGAGTAAATATATGAGGACCAAAGTGTAAAGTCGGTCAAGGAGGTTTCTTCTTAGGCTCAAGTTTTTATACATGATTAATTAGGACCTAAGGAATCTGATGGTGAATTTCATTTCTATATTAAACCTTGTTTGACCGGTCAATTTACGCAAAAACCCAAATTAAGTTATTAATTGGGCATGGTTCTCAATGTTGGTCAAAATGGGTTCTGAAGGCCAAATTGAAGGTTCTAAACCCTAGAGATTATTTTTCTATGAATTTTAGAGGGTTTATTCTATTTTTACTTTGCCTCGAACCTCGTGAATTGAAGTGGGTTGTTTTAGGGTTACAGATTATCATTTAGTTTCTTGGAAGTGCTGGAGCCCTTGCTAGATCATCTCATCCCACTTTTATTCTTATTAAGCTGCTTTGACCTATGTTTGGGCCCTGAATTACCCTGTATGCAGATTATACTGGTAAAATTGCATTTTTACCCCTTATGACTTGTTTTCTTCTCAGACTCAGAATTCTCTGAGTTAAGCCTTTCCTTGAGATATGTAGGAGCTTTTATCCTTTGTATTAGGTCAAAATGAGCTAGTTATGGCTCATGATGAGGTTCTCATCAGCCATCTTTTCTGACATGATCAGGGATTATGTGGAGGTATTCATGGACAACTTCTCCATTTTCGGAGATGATTTCGCATCTTCTCTTGATAACCTCACCAAGATCTTGAAATGGTGTATTGAGGTAAACCTAGTACTATCATGGGAAAAAAGCCATTTCATGGTGAGGGTGGCATGCTACTAGGGTACAGGATCTCTAAAAATGGACTTGAGGTCGACCGAGCTAAATCAGAGATTATCTCCCACTTATCGCCACCAGCTCGGTCATGTAGATTAGATCGTTCTTGGGTCACGTCAGCTTCTATTGGAGATTTATATGCGATTTCTCGAAAATTGTATGACCTTTGACGAATCTCTGGGTTGCCGATGCCCCATTTGAATTCGACACCTCGTGTCTCAGTGCCTTCGAGACTTTGTGAAGTGCTATTTTCGACTCCCCGATTCTCCAACCACCCGACTGGTCGCTCAATTTCAAAATGATGTGCGATGCTTCTGATTTTACCATCGATGCTGTTTTAGGCCAACGTCAGGAGAAACAACCATTCGTCATATACTATGCTAGCAAGACGCTGAATGAGGCTTAGCGCAATTACACTATCACCAAAAAAGAACTGCTAGCAATAGTATTCGGGTTGGAGAAATTCAGATCATATTTATTAGCCTCCAAGGTCATCATCTTTACTGACCACTCTACTCTCCAGCATTTGTTGGCAAAGAAGGATGCCAAACCATGGCTCATTAGATGGATCCTTCTATTGCAGGAATTTGATATCAAAATCCGTGACAAAGCTGGAAAACAAAATGTTGTGGCAGATCACCTATCCAGATTGGACCCAGATCACATTCCTTATTCCCTGCCTATCCATGAACAATTTCTGGATGAATCTCTTTTGGCTGTTCATTCAGTCGAGCTCCGCTTGTATGCGGATTTCATGAACTACCTTACCGTAGGCAAAATTCCCATGAACCTATCCAAGGACCAGAAACTCAAATTCATTACAGAGGCCAAATACTACCTCTGGGATGACCCACTGCTCTTCTGCATTGGAGCAGATCAAATTATACACAGATGCATCACAGACTCTGAGATCCCCAGTGTGTTATCTTTCTGCCACAATGATGCCTATGTTGGCCATTTCTTGGGACAAAAAACCCCTGCAAAAATTTTGCAGTCAGGATTTTTCTGGCCAACCATCTTCAGAGATACACATGATTACGACCAACACTGCAAATGATGTCAGTCAGTCAGTTCTATGACCAGGAGAGACATGATGCCACTCCAACCCATCATGGTTGTAGAAGTGTTCGACGTCTGGGGCATCGATTTTATGGGCCCTTTTCCGAACTTGCATGGCTTCGAGTACATATTGCTAGTCGTTGATTATGTCTCGAAGTGGGTCGAGGCCATCCCGGTGAGACGGGCTGACCAAAAGACTGTCACCTCTTTCGTACGGCAAAATATCTTCGCATGATTCGGAATACCCCGTGCTTTGATTAGCGATGGGGGAAGCCACTTCATTCACGCCCATTTCAGGTCATTATTAAAGAAATACGGGGTACATTACCGCATAGCCACCCTGTATTACTCGCTAACCAGTGGGCAGGCTAAAGTGTCTAACCGTCAGATCAAGCTAATTCTTCAGAAGACGGTTAGACCAGATAGGAAGGACTGGTCTGACAAATTAATCTATGCACTCTGGGCATATCGAACCGCATACAAGGCCCCACTCAGAATGTCATCATATCGCATGGTATATGGCAAGGCTTGTCACCTTCCTATAGAGCTGGAACACCGCACCTTTTGGGCAGTGGGAAAATCAACCTTGACCTCGATGCAGGAGGTCAAGAACGAAAACTTTAGCTCAGCGAATTAGAAGAGATCCAGTGGGAGGCCTATGGGAATGCATTAATTTATAAGGACAAGACAAGGTCTTTCATGACCGCCACATCCGGAGGAAAGTATTCATGCCCAACCAGCAAGTCTAGTTGTTTGATTCATGGCTGAAACTGTTTGCGGGGAAGCTCAATTCCAAATGGACTGGCCCATTTGTTGTGATGCAGCCATATCCTAATGGGGCAATCCAGATCAAGGACCTAAAATCTGGGCATATATTCACAGTAAATGGCCAGCGCCTCAAGCCATTTTTGGCCCAAGAACCTCCTCCACCTGACGAGACTGTTCATCTTAGTGAGGACGTGTGATTGAGTGCTCGCCCAGCTGGAGGCGTTAAACTTAACACGTATAAATACCATTCACTCCACATTCCACCATCAGTCTTCTACAACCATTTTTATACATAGCATTTTTTTGTTTTAGCATATTTCCCTTTCCCATATTGCATACTATCAGGTTGGCCGATGCTGAATGTTAAATTTCAGGAGCAATTACAAGTAATTTCTACCCATTCTCTCCCTGCAGTATTTATTTTCTTTTATATTCATGCATGAGGACATGCAAGAACTTAGGCATGGGGGGTAGATACAACAAAACTGAAAAATTTTTATGCCAACATTTAATAAAACCTCGGAGCTACATGTAAAATGTACTTTAGGACCATAAATAAAAGAACAACCAACTCCACCTCCAATGCTCGCATTGGAACTAGAAATCATTTGCGACAGCCACTTCCGACTTACCTACTCACCTTTTGTTCTAAATTTAGGGCTAAGCTGATTGTAACCTGATACAGGAATTTCACAAAGTACGAATTATACGAGGTTACTTGTTCATAGCTTATATACATAGTGCATCCATGAATAAGATTATCTTGTTAAGAGAATGCATTAGGTATTTTTTCCTGTAATCTGGAATCCAGTACAATTTTTCACACACACATAGAATTTGCAATGGATTCACGGTGAAGGCTGATAAACATCTTTAGCCTGTCGAGAAGAAGACGTGCTTCTTTTCTTGAACCCCAGACAGTGTTTTGGGAGACAGGCAGATTTTCTTCTAAAAATCCACCAAATAGTGTGAGATGAGAGTAAGGTGTACTGGTGCTCTAAGATTAGTGCAAGGAATCTAGAATCCTAGATAATTTGGTGATGATACTTTGAGTTTAGACATAGTTTTCACTCTCGGTTCTCGCGTATACATTTTTGTGCGAAATTTTGAGAGACACCAAATAAGGCAAATACACAGAGAGTGAGTTTTAATAAAACTAGGGCTAAGGTAGATGGTTACAACCATTCCCTATGGAATCCTCAACAGAAGGAGGGTATTGATGTCAAGGTCAAAAATACACCATCCTATCCGTCTCTCCCAGTGCTGTGACTAGGCACTTCCACCGAATAAGCCACCCAATGTCTCTTGAGTACCACCTATCCCTAATAATGCCTCCTCAATAAAGTTCTTGGATGTGTTATGTTGAAAAAGAAAAAGAAAGAGATGAAAAAAATAAAAATGATGAAAAGAAAGAAAAATTGAAAAAAAAATAGAAAAAGAAGAAAAAGCAAAGAAAAAAAAAGTGAATATTTAGTTCAATTGCATTGAGGCAATACCACCGAATAAATTTGAGATCCACCAAATATGTCCTTAACCAACCTTTCTTGTGTTTCTAACTGCTCGAATAATGGCTGAGGAATTTTGACTTAGTGTTAAGGCTATGAGAACTCAATTAAAGTGTTAATGCTAGTGAGACCACAAAATACAGGTCATATATGTAAATCTGGTGAAGTTGTGAGCTTTAAGAAAGAAAAGAAAAGGAAAAGAAAAAGAGTAAGAGAGAATAGATACAAAGGAATCAAAAGAGAGCATGGTTTTTCTCGTCTTTCTCTGAGTTGAGTTACTTAGTAATCTGGGAATCTAGATTTTGTTTTACTAGTCTCTATGTAGCACCAAATGAGAATGAGCTGCCAAATATATAATCCTTTCCCTCAAAGATTCTCTACTTAAGCCAAAAGCTGAGGTGGAATTCATATAATATCTTGAATACCCCAAGGGAAGAAGTCCACCTATCCCTCTAGAATTCTTACTAGGGATCAAGTACAGGCTTTAGAGGTGTATTAGTTTTCACTCGAATCTGTTGCAAAAGCTACATAGCCGCACTTTCACGATTGTCTGGATTTCTAAAGCATAGTATGAAAACAAAAAGGAGAAAAATCTCTACGCATACACTTGATAAAATAATCAATCCCTTAGGGACCCTTGCTGTAAATAATTTAGTCTTTCATTTGCTAGAGACTAGCAAGATTTAGGCACGGGGGTATTATTGCGCAGCAATCATAGGTCTTAATTGACCTAAATTAGGCTAAAACTTAGCATAAGTAGGGTAATTCATGCATGCATAAGCATTATCTGCATCTTTACTGCTTTCCTTTAGCTATGCATAAAATAATGTTATAATGTGCTGATTAAGTGCATTATGTCGATTGTACGCAATAAGCTGATCAGGAGCTGGATCTGGAGCTAGATCTGAAGCTAGATCAGGAATAATGGGTGTTGGAGCAGAGCTAGAGTAGAAGACATAGATTAGATGTAGGAATAATGATGTAAGGGAGTTAAGGTTTGCTATTCTATTAAGTAGGAATAAAGCAGTAAAATGTGAAGAGCTTAGGTCCATCCTAGCCCTGGGATAGTCTAGAGACCTCTCCAAGCCTTAGCCACCCTTAGATTAGGGTACCGTACCCTAGGAAACCCTAAAACCCTAGTTCCAACCCTTATTCGGATGTCCAGATAAGTTATAGGAAATCAAGGATCCTTAGCCATCTCCCGCACACTTCAAACCCACTTCTACAGTGTTATTGGACGTCCAGACACTTTGTCAGACGTCCAATTTCTGCAGAATACCCAAACAGAACCCAAAATCCCTCCTGACTCTGATTGGACGTCTACACAACGAGCCTGGACTTTTCATTTTTTAGTATAAGACATCTGACACTATTATTAGACATCTGATACTACTCTCTAGTTCCTGTTTTGAGATTTAAGCCTTGATCTTGGATCTCTAGGTCCCTAAACACAATTCCAACCCCATTGGAACCTAAATTAAGTTGCCCTAACACTAGTACATCACTTCTAAACCTCCCTAAGGACCTAATTATGTCCTCACTAAACCTAATTGACTTAGATCTTAGTCAATTCCATCAGCCTATTCAATTGGACTCATTAAGTCCAATTGAGCCCTGATCTCAGCACACATTGTCCAATTGGACTCAGTGACAGTCCAATTGACCTATACCTAAATTAATTGTGTTGTTTTACTCTCAATTAAGTTTCCACACACCCAATTGAACTTGTATTAAGTTTAATTGCAATTTACCTTAGTGAATTAGGGTTTATAACCCTAATTTGAGACATACCTTGACCTAAACCAACTAGAACCTAATCTAATCAACCTAGCCACCTAAGTTTCAACCCACAAACACCCACACACACCATCCACATGGAAATACATAGCCTAGAGTTCTCTAGAACTCTCTACCATGTGTGGTTGCCTTGGTTGCCAAAATTAGCAACCAAGAGCCATTCAATTTTTAGATCCACATTTGGTGGATCTAAAAACCACCATCCATCCTCTCTCTCTCACTCTCCCATGAGCTCCTACCATATACCTCTCTAGAGAATTCCATAATTCTCTACAGAGCTTCCCTTAGGTCTATAAAAAGACCTAAGGGGTGGCCAAATGCACCCATTCACTTCCTTGGCAAATTCACATCCATTGGCTTCCATCCACATTCATGGCTCTCATCCACTTCCATTTAGGCTAGCCACTACCATCTCCACCACCATCTCCACGAGCTAAGCACCACCATGAAGGACACCAAGTCGGGATGCTGGATCACTCCTCTCTCCCTCCAAGGGCTGGCCTAAGCTCCATTGGCCGCCCCTCATTCTTCTCTCTTCAACTCCAAGGCAATCAGAGACCTCCTCCGAATGCCCTCACTTTTGATATATTAGTAGCTACTTCTTTACATTTACTGCTTTTATTTACTGCTTAGTAGTGTAGTCCTTATTCTCCCCCAATGATGCATGCAAAATCACCCCATATATACTTATATGCGATCATTTTCTGATAGCTAGATCTACATTTTTAAGCATTCATCTACAAGCTTTCTTCTACAAGTTCATGTTGCAAACACTCTCCAAATGAATGAATGGAAAATATATTTTTATATATATGTCTCTATGTTGGAAATCACCATGAGCTTATTGATTGCAATATATTTTGTGTGATTGATGTTGCCTGCCTTCACTTTCTGATATTCTTGCAACTAAGCATGTCGTACTTAAATACATAATAATCATAAACTACCTTGTGACTTGTAAATAAAGTAGAGCAATTAAAGATCAAATTCAGATTTGAACAAACGCCTCCCAGAGACGAACGACCAGGACTCAAAGTCTAGTAATTTTTACAAAATAATATCTTTGCTGGATCGTACTTCGCAACTATACTACGACGCTTTTTTCTATCAAAAACACGATCTACAATTTTCAACAATCCCTAACACTCAAATAAATGTGTCAAATACACAAAAAACTATGCAATGCATGCCTAACCTAAGTAATGCCTAAATGCAGCCCATAAACTCTTTTGTAGAGTTAAAACCCTAAGAGCTAGATCAGATTTAGAGCATAAGAGTGATGATAAACTAGCATTTATAAGTTGTTCGTAGGGAGCAAAAGATCGCAAATTAAACACTAACCAAGTAATCAAATTGCATAATATATGAAATGAATGCTCAATTTAATGAAATATCAATTAATGGATATCAAGCTAAAAAAATTGATGAAGAGAGAGAGAGAGAGAGATGTTGCAAAAAAATGGTGGTTTGAGCCCAACAAGGAAGCCTCCCACACTTAGTCTTAATTCAACTTTAAGCCTTCAATCTGACATCGCACAATGGGTCTCAGACAGCTTAACTTTCAACATCAAACTCAAACCCAGATGTCTTAAGCCCAGTTCAGAGCAAAACCCCATATTAGGCCTAGATTCCCTTCTCTCCCTCTCGAGACCTGGTTTAATTCCAGACCAAACCCAGTTCAAGCATGGGCCCCACACTCACTTAGGCAAAAGCAAGTGCGTGTGTGCAAGTGATAGTGGGGAGCTGAGCCCCTATCTTGAAGGCAATAAGCCTATGACCATAAAAGCTTATTGATAATAACATCATCATCAGCCATATCTAGCTTTAATTAGTCATAATCAAGGAATAAATGCTCCTACATAACCGCTAGAGAACCATAATTCATTGCAAATCTATTCTAAGAGAATAATAAGAAACATGGGTAAAAATGCAATTTTAATAGCATATCTCAATTGCACAATAATCACGAGATTTCTCAAGGGTTAATCAAAGGTCAAATGGTCTTAAATGTCTAACAAGTAGGTCTATGCAGACAGGAATGGGTTTTCACGCATTTAGAGAATTAAATGACTTTTAAAACCCTAAAAACAGACCTGCTTGATTCACTGAGGTTTTAGTTAGGATAAAATTTGCATAAACCCTCTAATAATCATAGAAAAAAAATATCTAGGGTTTGGTATGCTTAATTTAACTATTAGAACTCGTCTTGACCCAAAACAAAGCCATAAACAGACTACTACCCTAGTTTAGGTCTTTGCATAAACTACTCAATCAAACTAGGTCAAAACCAAAATCCAACTTCACCATTGGATTCCTTAGATCCAAATTAGGTTTCTACCAAAATTTGTACCCAATCTGAGATCATCTTGACCTAGTTTTCAATTTAGTTCCGTCTGACTCTTTTCTCTCACACATGTGCCCCTAACTTTCAAAATTATTACAAATAGGCCCCTATCTTTATCGTCACCCTTTGCAAATAGGTCCCTCCGCCATTTTCGTGGAGGAATTATTCTCTGGAGACATTTGATTGTAGAGAACTCCTCTAAACAATGAATCCATTCCAAAATTGGAAGGAAAATTCCTTGAGAAGTTCTCTTTCCAATGCACTCGACCTTGAATCCTATAACTTTCCCAATCTCTCATGCAAACGCATGAGACATTTGGGTATCTCTTGAGTTTCCAACTCCATCGAGCTTTCGAAGCTAACAAGCTTGATTCCAAGCCTATATAAGGATCCCCATGGCAAACCATTTTCCCCACTCTCGAATTCTACCGAAACCACCCTCAATTCAGCCCTCCTCTCCGGCCAAGTAGCTCCTCGATGTCTTCCGATCACCCCTAACTCCAATCTTCATTATTCGCAATACCGGCCAACATCTCTCCCTCCATCATCCTTGTCGTCCTATCCTCACCAGAGTATCTTCTTCCCCGACACCGGCCAATCAAGGCCGATGTCGTTCTCCCCCATTCGTCTATTAGTTTAGTACTAGTTTAGTTCTATTAGACTCTTACGTTAATTCTCCCCCTCTTAACTCTTGTTGCAACCCCTCGACACTATGAATCACTCTCATCTTCTTCATCTCCAGCCGCTCCTCTGGTGAGGCATCTCCATTGCTAAACCCCTCCATCCATCTCGCCAGCACACCCTACACCTCCACCTCGACTTCACTACCAAAAACCCTCTCTTTATTTCATCGTCGATTCTCTCACGACCGCCCTTGAACACACCCATCACCGGCTTCCATATCCACCTCGGTCCGACCACTACACCGACTCACATGCCATGAAACCACCCCATCTCACTCCACACACTCCGGCAAGGCTATTAAACAATTTTAATGTGGCTGAGAGGCCGTATCCCTTTATTTCAGGTCCGACCAGAGCTCTGTTGTCACCCTTGAGTTCTCTGACACGTCTCAGGTTCTCTGGTCACATTTGCTCCATGTCTTGGCCCTTGGCAGTGCGAACTACCTCCAGGAAGTGACCCAGGCCTCCAATTTGGAGCATCGTGCACTCCTTCAGATCCGATTGGAAGAGCACCCTAGTAGCAGCTGTGCAAAAAGGAAGAGTGGGATTTAGTCCCACATCGATGGGAGAAAAGTGCTTCGTGGCACATAAGTGGAATTTCTGCACCGGCCTTAGTGCCTCATGACACTGGGGTGAGGTCCCTCACGCACCCATTCCTGCCTCACCGTGGGCACTCTATGCAGGCATGGTCCAAACCTGATAACCCGCCTATGCTTCACACCTTGGCTGCTACCCACTATAGGTTGCCCTGGTCCCAGGTATGATATAATCAAACACAAGTAACCAGCTATCTCTAGAAGTGGAAGAAGGAAGGAAAGAGAGAGAGTGCAAGGTAGGGGAGGGTTTTTCTATGGATAAGAATGGCTAACACTTAGCCATTTAAGAAGTTGTTCCCCCTGTGCGTGACAAGAAGAAAAGGTTGAAGAAGAAACCAAAGGAAGGAACGAAGAAGAGAAAGTGAAGGCGAGGAAGAAGAAGAACAACAACAGAAGAGAATGAAAGAAGAAGAAGAGTGAGAAGAGGAGAATCAAGGAAGACAAATTGCTTGTGCACTGTAGCAATTGAACATTGAAAATGGCTAATTATCTGTTCCTTCATTTGATTATATTCAGTAAATACTATATAAGTGTTAGGCTAGTAATTGGCAATCCAAACCACCATTATTTTGTCTAGAGTTCTTTTTTTTTCTTAATATAATCATGCTATACATTGAAAATGAGCTTTT
The DNA here is from genome assembly GCA_037157565.1 of Thalassia testudinum. NCBI lineage: Eukaryota > Viridiplantae > Streptophyta > Magnoliopsida > Alismatales > Hydrocharitaceae > Thalassia > Thalassia testudinum. The sequence continues at coordinate 87,919,932 of JAZHRO010000014.1, read as the reverse complement.
AGGTAATTAATTGTGTTCATTTATATTATTTATTGAGATTAGTGCATGAATTCCATATTTGCTCCCTATGTCTGACCTCGGACTTAAATTCGAGTATAAATTGTATTTGTTGACGAACGACTTTAGTATGTACTACAACGCGTCAATCTTAATCACCGATATCGCAAGCTCATCATTTTGGCATCATTGATGGGGAGCAACACGCAATATACCGCTATTCTCTGCTTTATCTGATTATATTTGAGCACTAACTTGCCCAGTTTGATTTCTTGTGATTTTGTGAGGTATATCACGAGGCAATCTTCTGTGCAAAACAACCACTCCAGGGCATGTAACTTTTCTATTCTTCCCTAATCAACCTGTTAATCTTGGGAAGAGAAAAAAGAAAACAATCAATTAGCAATCACCTGCCTTAATTTTATAGTAATCATCATTTAAAAAGGCAAGTTTCCTAATTTGCGAAAAAATTTCATATCTGATTGAAGCTTGAGATGATTCTATTTAAAATTCCCTACCCAAATTTTTTGTACCTATTAAGGACTGCGCGTAATTTCTAATCTTCTTGAACAACACACTTATTTGAAGTCCAAGGAGAACATTTTATGATCAAATTGGATATAGAATAGAACCAATTAGGGTTTCTACATTAGGGTTCTGGTGTGATAGTTCACATTTGCCTGCATAAAAGGAAATAACCCTCCCACATTTGTGTGCTACCTAAGCCCTTGGTTGAAAAGATCTAATCAAGAAAAACCCTCAAATCAGGCTTTAATTTCACTTGAATCCTAAAATCTTCGACCTAACAACCTAAGAGTAAATTCAGGTGACTTCTAGGTCTTGATTTAGATTTCATTCTTTATCTTTCAGGTTATGTAAGGTGAGTTGGTCTACCTAGTAGGCCAACCAACCTGCAAATTAGGTCACAAGTCAAATTAACTTCTAATCAAGTGGAATTAAAGGCACAAATTAGAACTTAAAATTGGTAGACATAGGAGGTCAAGTTATCCATTCTGGTCTACCTGGACCCTCAGTGACAAGGAAGGTCGGGTGGGAGAAATCCTATAACCCGTGGGGATGCTCTACCATGTAGGGGTCTTTGCGGGACTCTCCCTTCCAGGCTGCCCAGGTAATTCTCAAGTGGATGACTTTCTAATCCAGGGGTATCATCTACCCCAAACCTCAATAGTCATCCAAAAATCGTTGGGTACCTTGATTGGGTCCAATAACAACCAGTCCCTCATCTTTTCTCTAGTGCACATACACAGATCATATTAAGGATTTCTATCTGGTAAAATCAACTCCAATCTAATCTTGAGTTTGATTCTACATCCTGATTCCACCACTTGATTAAAAAATGCAGCCTGCCTATATAGGAAGATTATTTAGGAAGCCTGAGTCCCAAATGATCATGAAAGAAAAGATAATTGAGAATGCATATAGAAACCATGAAGAATGTTATAAATGCAACATTCTGGATAAATTCAAGAAAATAATGGACCACATTTTGAACCTTATGGAGATGATATGGATACAACTAAACCACAGTTCAACCCAAGATGATCTCTTAGCAGAACACATGGAATTGGTGAAATTACACTACAATGATTGTCTATAATATTGGTCAAATCCTTCAATTCCAAAAGAACTCAAGAATTTTTTGCAAAAATGGGGAGAATTGCCTAATAATTTGTATAGATCCATCGATCAAAAATACCCATCAGAAGTTATGACATCTTGGAGTAATTCCAGTAATCCATGTAATATCCCAAATCCCAGGTTTGATGATCAAATTTGTTATGGACCCGCAACCTAAATGGAATCTGATTCAAATTACAAACAAATTGACATTCCTGATCATGAGATAGGTTGGGAGGATCCTATTACAGGTGTTCACAATTTTTAGCCAATGCTATAAAATCAAGAGGCTAGTTCACCAAACTTAGATTTGCTAGACACTTGTGATACTAAGATTGAATTAGAACCTCTCGGGGGTGTAAATTCCGTCCCTTATTCTGATATGGTGACTCTCAAGAGCAATTTTGATATCCCTATAGAGCCCAACCTAGATTTTAGTGAAACAACCCACACCCTTAACTTAGAATCTGGATTCAAGACTTTTTGGGATGATCGTGAGGCCTAATATGATGAAATTCAGATTTTGAATTTAGATTATGATTCTAGGCCTGTATTTGATGAATGCACCTCTCCACCTCCTCAAAGGTACAGATTGATTTTCCAGAAGTCTTACCAATCTATGATATAGAACCTGAGGAGCTGGAAGAGTTAGGAATCGATTGGGTCTACCCTACGAGCAAAGAACCTGAGAATATGCCTAATAGGGACACCTTTTTGAGCTTGAAAATTGAAAACAGGCTAGATCTAAGTCAGGTTGGTACTTCTCCACATCTTGATTTACTCAGTGGTGGACCCTCTGATCCTGAATAAGATTCAGAACACGATTCTCACAAGTTCTCCGCCGATTTCAAATCTTACCTTGATTTCGAATAACTGTTGTTTCTGACAAATGTAAACCAATTGACAACCTCAGCAACTACAACTCGTCCTTTGATTCTGACACTAAGGTCAATGATTTGAAAGAAACCACCTCTTCCACAGCATATACAGAGCCCTCCAAAACCCATTTCCAACCCCAACCTGCAACCGAACTCAATTTTTACTCTGATTCTCATCTCGGTGAGCCGGTTACCCATGATTCTCCTCCACATTTCAATCGGGTTTCGGACTTCGATCAGACTACAAATTACATGTCATCTTTCTCTGATCACCCTCATAGGGACCAAACATCCTCCACAGATCCATTCTCCTTTGAGGATCCCTACTCTGACCTGGCTGATTGGACTTAGCCAAACCCTGGTGTCACACTTCCACATCTAATTAAGCTCCACAAAAACTGGTGGGTTCCACATCTATTGATTCACATCTACCAACCCACCAGATTGATTGGGTTCGGGTCGCATCATCACCCTGTTGACTTGAATGAGCACTTGGTTGGACCAACTAGGCTATTGATCAAGGTGCTTGTTCTACAAAATTCGTCTGATTTGACCACTCCTTCTCCATACCATTTTCTGGTCAACTGAAGGCATTGAATTTAGTGCTTAACGGGAGGCAACCCATCATTCCAAAAACCTAAGATCCTTCTGATTATCGTTTTGTACTTCACGTCTATTGTACTCTGAGTTCAGTTTTAGAATAGTCAATTCCACCTTTGGTACTCGTACCAAAGCTTGAAATTGTCTGGAATAGTCATCCTGACCCGTTTAACCACTTGACTATCCTGTTCTATTCCCTAAACCCAAATTGATTTCATACCCTCCATTTTAAAATGAGGACATTGCAAAACATAGGCATGGGGTGGTGTTAAAGTACAAACATACAAAAATTAAAAGTTCTGAATGGTTCTCAGAAAAAAATACATATTCCAAAAAAAAATGAAAATAAAGAAAATTTTGAAAAGAAGAAAAAATGGAGAAATGGGAGGAAATTTTGAGAAATAAATGGAAATCATTCTTGAGAGGAAAAGAGGAGGTGATTTAAATGTCAAAAAGGAGAAATAATTTGAAATAAAAAGAGTTAGTGATTGCGGTGGATTTGCATGCAAAAATGTTTGAGTTTGGAAAACCTGTCGTCGTAGTTCCGTTAGCGAGAAAATCCATCGATCAAGTAAAATTTATAATCGAAACTTGAAAAGTGAGTCCCAAGTCGAACACGAGGAGGCGAACGTTCGATTTTGAAAGATATGTGTTTCACTTCTATTTGTTTTTGTCGCTTTTGTCTTTTCTAATTTTTTTGGTATTTTTAATAGGGTAAGAGATCAGGTCAATGAAATTTTATCTAGCTAATCTACTTGCAAAATATGAGAGAGAGAGAAATAGTCGTATATTTCGAAACAAATGTTTGTTACAACTAGGAAAGTAGGAAATCTATACTATGAAAGCAATAAAGATAGAGATAGGTGAGAGAAATCCCCCTCGACGGTCTCTTGGAGTATGACTCGCTCTGACATCACCTAAAGAAGGTGTGAAAAGTAGGATGAATGAGGACGAAGCCGAAGGATGGAAGGTGGGGTAGGATGGCATCGTGGCAAGGATCTTCTTCCTGAAGGGAGGTTAGAAGATGGCCATGGGATGCTCCACGAAAGGGATGAGAGGTGGGAAAACTATTTTCTTTTCTACTCTAGACGAGCATCGCAGGCTTGGGACAAGCTCTCTCTAGAGCCTTAGAGGCGGTGAGAGGAAGAAAGGAAGAGATGAAGAAGGGGAGGTGTAGGGGTCCTTTTATAGTGAAGGGAAGAGGGCCATTCGTGTGGAGGGCATTTAGTGACATCAAAGGCATTGCTGTAGATCCGTGCCAGCCAATCCCCAACACGTCGCTAAAGCCTGTTGGCACTCTTCAATTCCTTTGCTGGCACGCACATAGTGCAAGCCATTAGTGACAGCTACAAGCATCACTAAAAGCTTGTCCAACTGTCACTGTAGCCTTCAACACACGCTCGCTTGCATATGTGCTTGCACTATCGAAGGAGGACTGTTCGATTGGAGGTGGACAGTCCTGATTGTGCAGAGATCGCGCTGCTTGTGTCCACGTTGGATTGCACATGGGGATGTGCATCGACCCCCTCGTGAGCACCTCCACTGGATCGGCGATCATCTATGCATGCACATATTCGCATCTCGGCCACTCGTGCATGATTGGGTGGTCGAAATCAAGAGTGCGTCACCTCTGAATGGATTGGAAGAGTGGAAGAGCTCGAACTGATGCCAAAGCATTGAGAATGCCTCTGGAGATCGCTAAGCCACGTTTCAAAAGGTGTCGCAAATTTGAATTGTCCGAGGGCGATGATCAAGTGATCCTAGCCGTTGGATTTTCATGCAACGGTTAAGATCGCGTGATGGAGGCACTCATGAAGATGGGCGGGCGATGTGGCTTCACAAGAACCGTTGGATGGGCATCCAATGGCCCAGATCTATCAAGGGGGGATGCCTTTGAGGAGGAGTGACCACTGCTGACAAGTGTTGGGCAGTCTAAATGGTGCCACATGGTCCCATCTGGGTTGTCCATCTTCTTTCTATTGTAGAGGGTGCCACGGTGCTTGGATCGAGTTAATTTTCTGGTCGCCAAACTGCGATCGTCGCTTCGGATCCATCCATACAGTTGGATTTTTCATCTGAAGCCCGTATGGATGTCGCATTGCCATTGGCTGTTGATCTTCCTTGGACTTGATATGATGCTACGGGACTGTGATCTAGACGATTTCAGAGTTGTTAGACTTCGATTGTCATCCTGATCAGATCCATATGGTCCAATCCTCCATCGGAGTCCCTGAAATAAATCTTCTTCTCTCCTTACCATAAAAGAAAACTAATTAACCTAAAATATATACTACTCTATATGCAGAATGATGCATGCTATGCAATATTTATAACATGAAATGCAAATCTAAGCCTAGGAACAATCATGATTAGGCCTTTTAACATAAATAGATGTGTCTATATCATACCCCAATGGTTATCTTTTACTACTCCCTAGCAAAATTAAACTACATGCTATGTATAAAATTAGAATTAGGACTAGATTGCTTATGCCTAAGTTGTTTATTAGCAATAGAAAATTGCAACTAAAGTCCTAAACTATGAAGACTCAGTAGTACTCAGGTGTCTGCCAAAATCTAGACTGCCCAAGTCCTCGCCTTATTTGAAAAGGGAAGATACTTTCTTTTTTTTTTGCTTTTTCTTCTTTTCTAATTTTTTTGGACATTTAGAGTTTGAGAGTTTTGGGATAACTATTTAAGGCTACCCGACCAGCCCATGACTCGAAAAGGATTCTAAGTGCTAAGCATCTAGTGAAAAGGGTGCAAGGCTCACTAGGCGACCATTAAAAAAGACTTCGGGTTTCTACAACCCTAGATGACCTTGCCTAAAGGTTTATCCTTTCGAAGGGTGGCTTTCTCCCCAGTTTTTCATTAAGTGTTTTGGGAATTATTATGCATTTTTGTGAGCAGGGCTCTAGACAACTGGCCAATGGGCTATTACCCATGGCAACTTGCTGGCCATACTCATGCAATGAAGTGTGATTTTGTTTATTTTTTTTATTTTCTCCTTTTTCTATTTTTTTTCTATTTTTTTTTAAATAAGGCTTCCCTGATCTCAGATTTACCTAAAGGCAGTATGATGAAAATGGTCTTGTGGCTTGGCTCTGGACAACTAGCCGATGAGCTGTTACCACCAACAACTTGTCAGCTATACCACCCTAGACGGTTCATTAGCTACCCATTTTTCGAAGAAATCGTCGAAAAGTGAGTCAGTGCAAATAGTGTGTAGATGCTTAGGCTTAAAGTTGCCTCAAATTAGAGGGTGAGTTAATAAGTCGTATACTTATCACCCCAATTTATTAACCAATTTCAAATAGAATTACTTGGCGAGGACTTGAGACTAAGTCCACATTCAAGTGGACACCCAAGCTAATTAATCCTGAAGACCTCAAGAGTCTAAGTGTTTAGATCCTCTCGTATCATTTCCTAAAGTTAACAATCCCTAATGCCTAAGTTCTCTTCTACTAATTCTTTTTCTTCCTTTTTTTTATGTTTTTGCATTTTCATTTGATTTTAAGAAAGTAAAAGAAATTATACGGAGTTAACAAAATGATTTTAGGAATTAATTATCCACCCCCCCATGCCTAAATGATGCAATGTCCTCATTGTAAAAATAAAGACATGAAAAGGGCAAAGTAAATAGAATATCACCTGAATTTCATGACAACCTGGTCAGCTTCGAAGAGAGAAGAGAGTATACAGATGTGCTAAGTTTAATGCCTTCAGCTAGGCATAATATACATACAAGGAAGAAATTAAGAATTCACAAGTGCAGGTCAAAATCAAAATCAAAAGATTAATCTTCAAACACATCAGTAGAAGATGTCCACAGACGTGGACTAAGTTGTGGTGCAGAGCCATGCCCCAGGGTCAAGTGGTTCTAATGTTCTGGATGAAAATCATCCGAAACATAAGATTATTGTGCTTGCGAGGCCAAGCCTACGGTTTGGTGGTGTGTAACTCAAGACTAAAGTATCGGACAACGGATTGATCTGATTCATTAAAATCAGGTGTCCACTTATAGTTCTGCCCCAAAAAATAGTCAATTATTCCAAGCTTGGGTCGCACGCCAAAGATATCATAAGGGTCCTGGTAAAAGGTTGGTGGTTTTATGTCAATAGGAACTCTTAGATCCAAAATCATAGTTCCCTTAGAAGTAGCTTCCCAAATTTTCATTTCCGCATTTCTACCCTCTAAAATCAATGTTTCTGAGACCTCCAAATCATTGTACACCCCATCTAAAGTACCCAAGTCCAACAATTATGGCTGAATTAGGAATAACTTGGGTTTGGTGATCTAAAAAATATCATCATTCAATTCTTTAAGGTGTGGTTGAGGAATGGGGCTACTAATTCAATCATCAGGATTTGAATCATCCAAGTTAGCCCCAACATGATCATACTCTTCAATGATTGGGCTATCAAATGGTTCATCAGATTCCTCAAGCCCATTTGTCTCACTAAATTCTTCTTTACGCTCAAGTGAGACTTCACTAAGAGATTCTTCACCCTAAGAGTAAAAGAATTCATGATCCTCATTTATATATGTCTCAAAATTGATTGTCATTACCTAGTTCAAAGTGACATATTTTTCCTCGCTACCTGGCTCGGGGATCTCGGGTGAATCAATCGGTTCATTATCAATGGGTTGCTCTAGCCCAACCTGGTCATCCCCAGTCTCAGAAAATGTATCCCCCCTGACAGGAGCCTAAGCGGGTTCAGACATTGGCTCTCCTGAAGGGGGTTCATCTTGAGAATCATCCTAAGATTTGACTAGGGCAACCACAAATTTCGTCCTCAACCTCGACAATTTCCCAAGTAGAAACTCACCCAGGCCCCTATCCCTAACATTTTGGAGCAAATCCAATAGGGAACTATTAAGTTCATTAATCATTTTGATCATACACTCCAATGCTTCAGTGCATGGTATTGGCTGAGCTGCTAAAGATTGGATGGTGTTCTTAAGTTAGCCAACACCTTGTCTTGGACCTGGTTCACCTGAACCAAATGGTTCATTTCAAGTTTGGGTGGGTTTGGGTTAAATCTTGTGGAGTCAAGATATCGAGGTTCTTGAGTCCCTCCCTGGTAGTAGGTCGTACTAGGTTGTTCAAAGAATGGTGGTGACCTATATTTACTAGAATACTAGGGAGGGTAGGTGTTATAATCATCATATCCTTCCGGATTGTAGATTGGGTTAGGTTGATCATCAAAGGGTGCAGATCTATAATCATTGTAGCTCTGGGAAGGATAGTAATCATAGTCTTGTTGTCCTGGGTTAGGCCCTAGACACTAAGGTCTGGATTCCTATCCCTAATCAAAGTTGTCTCGGCTAGGAGATGGTTAGTCATAAGTCAAGTTGGGACAGTAATCATCTCAAGGATAAGTGTTGGTCGGAGGGTAGGATGGGAAATGCGTGTAAGATATGGAAGGATACATGGAAGAATGCAGGGGAAATTAGAAGAAAGAAAGGAGTCCTAGAATACAAGCAATCAACCCTGTCCTTAGGTGGGTTAGCCTAAAGACCTATAGACTCCCAGGACCCATCTTGAGATTATAACTGATTTTGTCTACTTTTATCTGGTCAATCCAACCAGTTAGAAGGTGGGGTTGGGGAGAAGGTCCTTCCTTTGGCTTGCTCCTCCAGTTCCTAGTGTACCCCTTAGCCACGGTCGTTTGATGCTACTCCCTTAGCTTGACATCAAATGGACCAGTAGAAGCAGATTAATCAAAAAAAAATCTTAGTCTGAGCCCTGTAGAGCGAATCAATCCTTAAGGCCAACGTCTACGTAGTTTTAATTAGGCTTGGGATGATTGTGCTCTTGGAATGTGATGGGCCCATTAGATGGGTTGTGCCCTTAATGATCAATTCAAATGTGTGTGTGTGCATAACCAGGGTTTGCAAACAAGGTTATTTGATGATCTATCTTTTAGGGTTTAACCTTGTTTAGTAGCATTTAGGATTTAATCTTAGGTGTATTAAATAGAGTTCAGGAGAATGCTCCAAGTTTTGAAAACATGAGTGTAGATATATTCCTTTAAAAATCAAAAATAAAGTGTGCAGTGCTTGGTTCAGTCCTAAAAATCAACCCTAAGTGGCAAGCTACTTGATGAATCAATTTTAATTGGAGTGGTGCGACCCAAATAGCTTAATCAATTGGCCTGTTGTACCACTTAACTAAGGTGCACAAAAAGTCTTAACCTAGTCAGATTTCTACTTACTTATGTGTATTGAGTAGAAGTGTATCAGGTCCATAGGTCAAATCCCGATTAAGTGGTAGAATCAAAGTGGAATGGTATGCCTTAAGTCAAGAGTTGTGGGTGCTAATGTGCGTGTCTTTCAGGAAATCCCACAATCAGATAACTTTTTTATTTATTTATTTTTTTTTATGTGGATGGAGAGGTGAGTAGAGTGACAAAGAGGACAAACAATTTCTATCCTAGGGTTTGTGAAAACACCTAAGTAGATTAGGTCTTGATTATTAAAGTGGTAAAAGGATCTAGTGGGTGGGGAAGTAGGGGAAAACTTACAAATGTCTCTACCCTCACTTTACTCCAATCTACCGCCTTTGGCTCCTCGATTGGGTTACTGCAAGACAATAAATCAAAAAAGAAAGATAGGTTAGAAAAATATGTAAGTAATGCAGGAAAACGTGAAATAAAACCAAAGAGCGTTGCCTCCACGGCAACGATGCCAAAATGATCGCGACGGATTCACACACAGAAAGGTTTGAGTTTGGAAAACCCATCATCATAGTTCTATTCTTGAGAAAATCTGTCGATCAGATAAAATTTATAACTGAAACTCAAAAAGTGAGTCCTGGGTAGAACACGGGGAGGCGAATGTTTTGTTTTGAAAGATACGCATTTCGCTTTTATTTATTTTTTCCATTTTTGTCTTTTCTATTTTTTTCTGGCACATTTTTACGTGGGCAAACTTCTAGCTCACGCTTACTTGCAGCTGTGCTCACGTTATCGAAGGAGGACCATTCGATTGGAGATGGATGGTTCTGATTGTGCGGAGATCGCACCACTTGGGTGCGCATTGGATGACGTGTGGGGATGTGCGTCGATGCTTGCGTGAGCACCTTCGCTGGATCGGCGATCATCTGTGCATCCAAGTATCCACATCTCAGCTTCTTGTAAAGATTGAGCGGTCAAAATCAAGCACGTCTCACCACTAGCTAGGTTTGAAGATTGGGAGAGCAAAAACTGGCACCAAAGCATTGACAACATCTCTGAAAATTGCTGCGCCATGTGTAAAAAGGTGTCACGATTTTGAATTATCCGAGGCCGGTGGTCAAGCGATCCTAACCATTAGATTTTCATTAAACGGTTAAGGTCGCGTAATAGAGGCTCTCTTGAAGATGGGTGGGTGACGTGGCTTCACAAGAATCGTTGGATGGGCATCCAACGGCCCAAATCTTGCGAGTGGGAATGCCTTTGAGGAGGAGCGGCCACTGTTTGTCGGTGTTGGCTGGTCTAGATGGTACCACTTGGTGCCATCTGGGTCATCCATCTTCTTTCTATTGCAGAGGTTGCCACGGTGCTTGGATCGAGTTGATTTTCACGCTATCGGACTGCGATCATTGCTCTGGATCCATCGGTACGGTTTGATTTTTCATCCGGAGCCTGTATGGATGTCGCATTGCCCCCTAGTTGTTGATCTTCCTCAAACTTCATATGATGCTATCTAGGCAATTTTGGAGGCGTTAGACTTTGATCGTCATCCTAATCAGGTCTGTTTGGTCCGATCGTCCATCCGAGGCCCTGAATTAAATCTTTCTCTCCTGACCATAAAAAGGACCTAATTAACCTTATATACAACTACTCTAAATGTAGAATGATGCATGCTATGTAATATTTATAACATGAAATGCAAATCTAAGCCAAGAAATATGCATGATTAGGCATTTTAATCAAAATAGATGTGTCTATATCAGTTAGTCATTAGTAAAAGATTATGGAATCTAGTTTAGTTCTATTACCAAATCAAAAGAAATAAAAAAAGTTAAAAGGTGCTACAGAAACATGAAGATTAGTATGAGTGCTGATTTTAGGCCTCTTGAGCTGTGTCTAGGCTTAAAAATTCATGTATCCATTAAGATCTGGATAGTCCTCAAGAGGTTGAGGAAAATGCGAAGCTTAAGTATTAGGTCTAATGGTTAGGGAGTATTCAAGCTCATTAACTAACCTCTGGTTTGCGGCACTTGGTAACCTAAGCACCCTAATCCACACACAGTTTGGTTCAGTGTGCTTAATTATCAAAATCATGCAAAGTGATAATTCTATTATGAAAAGCCACTTAGATTAGGAGTGGCTTATCAACATAAGTTAATTTGGATGAGTTCCCGACGTGGAGAGGCGGGAAATTCCTTTCAAAGATGTGTAATAACATACCATCTCCTTGGTGCTTGTCTCCTAGGATATCTAAATATCCTACAGGGGGCATGTATGCACCTTATGCTGATTCAGGTGCCATGTGTGGGATTATCCTAAAATGTCGATTGCCAGGGCCTAAATTTAGGTACAGAATACCATGGGTAGCACTATCTTGAAATGTCAGAAACTAGGGTTCTAAGGGTTGCCATGTGTTGTGCTATCTCAAAGCGTCGAAAGCCAGGAACCCAGCGAGGATTGATGGTAGGAGCAAGGAATCCAATACAGACCGTGTTGTAAAGCCAATCCGAAGCTAGAAATAAAGAAGAAAAAGATAGAGAAAACTCTCCAAAAAATGAAAAAATTCTTCTATCTATCTCTTACAAAAATGCATTGTAAACTGAGCCGGGACTAGCCATGTTTTAAGCACGGGTGCTTTAACCGCGGAGTTCAATGAACCTTAAGCTAATTCCTGTTGGCCTTAGAAACCTTCGCGGCAAACTTAGGCTAAAGTTGGTCATGCCTGGATCTTTGTTGGTACTTGAGTACCTCTAGGCCTATTGTTAACATTCCAACCTAATCTACAAGAGAAAGTACACATAAAAAATCTGAGCATAAAAAGCCATGGTCTTGAATTTGAGTTAATTCCATGTGATTTTGCTAAGGGACTAGCAAAAGTGAGGCATGGGGGCATGATGATAACATCATCATCAGCCATATCTAGCGCAAATCAGTCATAATCATGGAATAAATGCTCCCACATAACTGCCAGAGAACCATAATTCACTGCAAATCCATTCTGAGTGAATAACAAAATATGGGTAAAAATGTAGTTTTAACAGCATATCTTAATTGCAGAACAATCACGGGATTTCTCAGGGGTTAATCAAAGGTCAAATGTTCTTAAATGTCAAACAAGTAGGTCCATGTAGATAGGAATGGGTTTTCGCACGTTTCGAGAATTAAATGACATTTGAAAACCTAAAAATAGACCCTCTTGATTCATTGAGGTTCTGGTCAGGATAAAATTTGCATAAACCCTCTAATAATCATAGAAAAATATTCTCTAGAGTTTGGTATGCTTAATTTGACCATTAGAACCCGTCTTGACACAAAATAAAGCCACAAACAGACTATTAACCTAATTTGGGTTTTCACAAAAATTACCCAGTCAAACTAGGTCAAAACCAAAATCCAACTTCACCATTGCATTTCCTAGGTCAAAATTAGGTTTGGACCAAAATTTGGACCCAATCTAAGATCATCTTGACCTAGTTTGCAATTTAGTCTTGTCTCACTTTTTTCTCACACACGTGCCTCTAACTTTCAAAATTCCTACAATCCTTGTCCTCACTCCTTGTAAATAGGTCCCTTCGGCATTATCGCAGAGGAATTCTTCTCCGATGACCTTTGATTGAATAGTACTCCTCCAATCAATGAATCCCTTCCAAAATTGGAAGGGAAATTCCTTGAGAAGTTCTCTTTCCAATGCACCCAACCTTGAATCCTATAACCTTCTGTTTGCAATGCTTTGTCAGGATTTTAAAGTCAGTTGCGTTGTAGTAGAGGTGACCAAGCATTGACAACAAGTAATAATTTATTACTCGAAACCTAAGTATCCGAGGTCGAACACAGGGAGCAAATGGAATTTATTCACTAATCTCAATAATGTAATTAAACACTTAGAATTACTCAAAACTTAATTCAGAATATAAATGGAAGAGTTTATGAATTAAATTCAAAGTAAAAATAGAAGAGTTGGACGTCTGATCATAGGATAGGATCAGGTGTCTTAAATGATGGCCTCTTATTTTCTTCTCCTTGCAGCTTTTCCTTCATCTTCTTCTTCTTCCTTTTCTTTCATCTTCACTTCAATTGCTTCTCTTCTGCCTTCTTAGCTTTTGCTTTCTTCCTTCTCTTCAGCATAGTGCCTTGATTTCTTCTTCAACCTTAGCTCTCCGCTTTTTCTTCGTCAGCCTTGCCTCCCGCTATACAGTGCTGCTCCTTCCCATGGCTTTAGCCTTCCTTCTTCTTCCTTGGCTTCTGCCCTATCTCTCCTCTGATGTTCTCTTCTTTTTCCTTTAGCCTTCCTTCCTTCTTCCTTTTGCAGCTAAGTCTGCTTAGCCGCTTCACCGTGCCTTAGCTTTCAGATGCACCTTCCTTTTCCATCTTCTTTCCTGCACACTAAAGAGTAAAACCTACCCCTACCCACCCCCGCGTCTCTCTCTCTATTTCACTCTTCGTTACGCTCTCCCAGAGTAGAGTAATCTGGTCGAGTGCGCGCCCGGGTCCAGGTGCACCGGCGTAGGTGTGGTGCGCGAGGAGTGCACGAATAGGCTAGTCAAGTCAGGTGCCAGGTCCACGGGGGAGTGTCGCAGACGAGGCGTGGCAAGGGTGAGGGACCTCACCCCTGTGTGACTTGAGGCGAATAACGTAAAATACAAATTCAATTTATCCCACGCACCGCGCTCATATGTTCACGAGGTGGAATTAATGTCCCACCTGCCTTTGCGCTCGCGTCTGCAAGAACACTTCTTCAATTCCTACTGATGGGTCACTCGCCAAACCAATTGCCTGGCTGCATGAAGTCGCGCACTCATCCCACTTCACCTGGGACCTTGATGCCTGGAGCGCATAGCCTGTGATGAAGCTCGTGACCTTCTCATTGTGTGCATCAATGGTAGCAGGTACTCAGATCTGTCACACATGAATATGGCCTGGTGGCCCCATTAAAACACATTGGAAGCTTCGCCATGTCAAGGCGAAGGCAGGACGACAGGTGGCAGGCCACAGGGCAGCCTAAGCATGCATGCCTAGGCCACCCTGTGGCCCTGCTTATGGGTTTGGTCAAGGGGTGTTCAGGGCGGTGTAGGCGATCAATGGATGGGTTGAACATGTTCAGTGGTCGATGGCGGAGGTGAAGAGGTTGGTGGCGAGACGTGTGGAGGTGTGGAGTGATGGGTGCATCTTGTCGGAGGTTGGCCAGAGATGGGGAAGATGGTGGTGGACAGTGGCAGTCGAGGGGTAATTTTTGAAATAGATTGACGGGAATTGAAGAGGGGATAGAGAGGAGTAAGTCTAACCTTATTAAGTTGACAAAGGGGAAGAGATTGCAGCTGGCAGTACCTGTTGTCGCCGGAGAAGAAGGTGTCCAGTGGAGGGAGACGACGGTGATGATGGGGCTAGAGATGCTTGCGCAGGTGTTGCACGATGCGGAGGAAGATGGTGAGGGTGGCTCCGACACTAGTATTGTGGCAGAGAGATGAGAAAGAGGAGGGACGCTCGCTGGAGCTCACTGGACTACTTGACCGGAGGAGAAGAAGATGAAATTGGGGTGGATCTCTGGCTAAGTCGAGCTAAGGAGGTGCGACCGGGTTTGAGGATCCTTTCATAGATGCTGGCAGGGGCTCCTGTGCTTGGAAGGCAAGCTTCCAAGTGCACAAGTCCTCACCGGAGAAGGAATCAGTTAGAGACCCAAATCTCTCATTCGTTCGCGTGAGAGATTGGATGCAAAACAGAGATTAGGATCGAGCTCAGATGGAAGGGAATTCCTCAGAGAATCTCCCTTCCAAATCTTGGAGGAGATCTCTGAGGAATTAGGGAGTACTCCCCCTCCATTCCTCGTTGAAGTAGGATTTCTCCCCATTAATGGTGGAGGGACCTATTTGTAAGAGTGGGGAGGAAGTTAGGGGGGTCTGTGCAATGGTTTTCAAAAGATAGGGACCAAAATGTAATTGGGTGTATTATTTTGCAAAGTAGGGCAAGATGACCTCCCCTTAGGTCTAAATTTTGGTACAAACCTAATTTGGACCTAAGGAATCCAATGGTGAAGTTGGATTTTAGGTTTGATCACTTTTGACTAGATATTTTGTATAAAAACTCAAATTTGGTCAATTAATGAGCTAGGACCCTAATCTAGGTCAAAATAGGTCCCAAAGGCCAAATTGAAGGTTCTAAACCCTAGGGGATATTTTTCCATGAATTTTAGAGGGTTTACTTGAATTTTATCCAGAACCTTGCTGAATTAAGCGAGTCAATTTTAGGGTTACAGAATGTCATTTAATTCGTAGACTACACATGAACCCATTTCTGATTGAACCAACCCACTTTTATCTTACTCAGATCATTTGACCTATGTTTTTCCCCTAAGAAATCTTGTTTATGTACTGCAATGGTAAAATTACAGTTTTAACCTTTGTTTGTTATTTTCTTCTTAGAACACTTATTCCTTGAATTAGGTCCTTCTCCAGGTCATGTTTGAGCTCTTACTCTGTTTCTTAGGTCAAAATGAGCTTGTTAGGGCTCATGATGAGGCTCTCATCGTACCCCCATGCCTAGCTTTTGCTTGTCCCTTAGCAAAATTTTAAGATTTTAACTTCTATTCTAGACCCTGAGTGTCTATCACCAGTTATGATAAGTGTTTTTCTTCTTCTTTTGATTAGGTTAAGAATGCTGACAATAGGCCTAGAGGTACTTAAGTACCAACCAAAATCCGAACCTGACCCGCTTTACCCTTAGTCCTCCATAAAGGTTTTTAAGGCCCGCAGAAACTATCCTAGGGTTTGTTGGACTACGCGGTTAAAGCACCCGTGCTTGAGACATTCTTAGCGTAGGTTTAGTTTACAGTGCGATTTTGTAAGAGAGAGAGAGGATTTATTTGTTTAGAGAGCTTTCTTTATCTTTTCTTTTTATTTCTAGCTTCGGATTGGCTTCTCAACACAGTCTGTATCAGATTCCTCGTCCCCATCATCAATCCTCAAGGGCCCCTGGCAATTGATGCTTCGTGATAACACTGCCCATGGCAACCCCCAGAAACTCAGCTTTCGAGATTCTGAGATAATCCCGCCCATGGCATTCCGTGGCTGAATCCTGACCCTGGCAATCAACATTTCGAGATAATGCCACCCATAATATCTGAACCAGCAGAATGCTTACATGCCTCGAATAGGATATTTAAATATACTAAGAGACAAGCACCGAGGAGATGATATGTTGTTACGCATCTTCGAGGGGAATTTCTCGCCTCTCCACATCGGGAACTCGTCCAAATCAACTTGTGTTGATCGACCGCTCCTAATCTAGGCGACTTTTTTAGAACATTGAAATGCTTTTTGCGTGATTTTGATACTTATGCGCACTGAACCAGACTGTGTGTGGATTGGGGGGCTTAGGTTACCGAATCCCGCAAACCGAAATTCTGTTAACGAGGCTGAATACTTCCTAAGCCTTAGACCTAATACTTGAAGCTTCACATCTTTCCCAACCTCTTGAGGATTATCCAGATTTTAGTGGGTACTTGAATTTTTAAGCCTAAGAATCTAGCCCAGAAGGCCTAAGGTCAGTGTTCCTACGAATCTCTTTTTATGTCTCCTTAGCACTTTTCTTTCATTTTTCTCTTTTCTTGATATGGTCGACAACTTCGGTTAATTCCTTAATCTCTTACTATTGACTAACTCTTTTTCTTTTTCATTTTGTGCCCCTTTTTGTCATTTTACATTTTCTCCTCCTTATGATTATGTGGCTTACAAAATTTCTTCCCTCCTCCATTTTTTGTTCTTTTTCAATTTTTTTCAATGTTTTTTTTGTGTTTCTGACATATGTAAATTTTTTTGTGAGAATCCTTCTGACTTTTTATTGGTTTTGTATGTATACACTTTATCACCGCCCCATGCCTAAGTTTTTCAATGTCCTCATTATAAACAGAGGGTGTGAAATAGTGTTGAGGTCAGGGACTTAGAACAGGATACATCGGGTGGGTGAATGGGTCGGAAGTGACTGATGTGGATGATTTCAAGCTCTAGTACGTGTACCAAAGGTGGGATCAATTGTCTAAGGCTGAACTTAAGGTGCAATGGACGTGGAGTACAGACAAATAAGCTGACAAGTCTCCATTTTTGAATGACGGGTCGCCTCCTGTTAAGTGCTAAATTCAACGCCTTCAGCCGAGTGAAAAATGGGGTGGAGAGGGCATGGTCAAATCAGCAGAATTTTGTAAAACAAGCACCTTGATTAAGAGCCTAGCTAGTCCAACCAGGTGCTTGTTAAGATCAACAGGCTGATGATGTAGCCCAAACCCAATCAGTCTGGTGGGTTGATAGATGTAGATCAGCAGATGCGAAACCCACCATATGCAATGTGGCTCAGATGGATATGGAAGTGAAAACTCGGGTTTAGGCTGAGTCGAATCAGCCTGGTCAAGGTAGGGTTCCGAAAAATAATCAGTGCATGGTGTGGAAACCCTACAAGGGTGATCAGAGAATGATGGATCATGTTTTTCAGTCTGACTGATACCAGATGCCTAATATAGATGTCAAGTTGAATCATCTACAAATGGCTCAGTGAGAGGTGAATCAGAATAGAAATTGAGTCTGGTTGTAGGTCAGGGTAGAGAACAGGTTTTGATCGGTTCTGTATGTGTGGAATAGGTGCCTTCAATGAGAATTGTGTATGAGGGCTCTTCTAGAAAGGAATGATAGGTGGTCTCATGTAGAGACTCCTCATAGTAACTTTCAAAATCAAAGTTAAAGAATGAGTCATGTGAGCTGAGGTCGCAGATTGGCTTATTATAGCAGGAAGTAGATTTTCTCCGATGTTATGGTCAGATTCGAAATCGTCGGAGAGTTTGCGAATATCAAAATCTGAATGAGATTCAAGATCATGAGTTCCACCATAGAATAAATCATATGCTGTAGATTCAGCAGCCTGACTGCTGTCTAGCCTAGATGTCAATCTTGAGCCTAAAGTGGTGTCCTTATTTGGTAGAGGCTCAGGTTCTAAGCTGGTAGGACAGACCAAATTGAAACCCCACTCCTCAGTTTTACACCCTCAGTTTCTGTATCGTAAATTGCCATGACTTTGAAAAAATTGATTGGTTCCTTTGAGGATGTTGGCGAGGGATAATCATCAAATAGAGGCCTAAAATCATATTCTTCATTGAAAAATTGATCTTCCTCATATGGGGCCTTGAAATCTTCCTAATAGGTTTCCGATCTAGATTCAGCTTAGGATGTGGGTTGAATCACAAGAATCTAGGTCTGAATAACCTTCGAGGGTCACCTTACCAGAATAAGGAGCGGAATTTACACCCTTGAGAGGTTCAGTTCTACTTTCATTATTGCAGGAGTTTTGGGATTCTACGCCTGGTGATTTATGGTCTAGAGTTGGCTCAACATTGTGTTCTCCTGCACTTGGAGCTTCCCAACCTTCTTCAATATCAGCCACATTGTACTCCACCTGGGTTGAGAATCCGCAACCATTTTGTACCTCAAACCTGAGACTAGATTGATCCTTGATGTTGTCCCAAGATGGTTCATCCTCTATTTGTGGTGTATACGGGTATTTCTGCTCGATAATTTGTTTTAATAATCTCATTATCTCTTCCTATTTTTCAAGATCATCTTGGTGTTGCTCCAAAAGTCGAGGATTTGTCATGCATTGAAGGTATTCAAGATTGTGCAATTTTTCTATCTCAATGTATCCTTTGATGAGCATGTCTCGGGTTGATCCTTTTGTGGCTTCTGCCAATAGCACTTTGGCACAAGTTATGATGAAGGTTGTGGTTGTTGGGACATCAACCTGAATGTTTTCTACTGGTGTTGAGGTTTTGTCTTCTTTTTCATAGAATTTTAGGGCATCCTCAATCATCCTATCTCTCATGGATCTCCGATGTTCAGGTTTCTAGAATGGTAGCCCTAAGTGGTTTGGCTGCATATTTCAATCAGGTGGTGGAATCAAGATGTAGAATCAAAGTTTGAATTAAGATGTAGAATCAAGTTATGAAGCAATTAGATCTGAATAAAGAGTACCACTGAAAATGTATGAGTGTGCTCTAAAGAGAAAAGATGAGGGACTGGAGATGTTTCTGACCCAATCGAGGCACCCAAAAATGTTGGATGACTATCAAGGTTTGGGGTGGACGATACCCTTGGATCAGAAGGTCATCCACCTGAGAATTACCTAGGCAGCCAGAGAGGGAGAGTCCCGCAAAGGCCACTACACGGTAGAGAATCCCCATAGGTTATAGGGTTTCCCCCACCTGACCTCTCTTGTCGCTGAGATTCCAGGTAGATCAGAATGGGGACCTTGACCTCTTAAGTCTACCACTTTTATTTCAAAGGTGTTTTAGGGTTTTCACTTGAACTTTAGCTATTTTGATGTTGTGACCTAATTTGGAGGTTGGTTGACCGAGGGGGTCAACTTCACCTGACCTGTCCTAAAGATGGCAGAATGATTCTAGGCTTGGGACCTAGGGATCACCCTGATTTGACTCCCAGTTTATTAAGTCCACAAATTTTTTTTTTTAAGATTCAAGTGTTGTTAGAGCTCAATTTTTAGGGTTTATCTTGTTTAGATCTCTTCAATCAAGGGCTTGGGTAACACATTGATGCGGGAGGGTTCATTTCCTTTTATACAGGAATGTGTGACTAGCACTCCAGAAACCCTACTAATGAAACCCTAATTTGGTTATATTTCCAATCCTCTTTTTCACAAAAACTCTCTTTGGACTTAAAAGCAAGAAGTGTGTTGTCCGCGGAGATTAAGCGTGATTTTTATTCGACACAAGAATTTTGTCAGATAAGAAATCGCTTCTACTTCAATAAGTTGTGAAAAATTTTTGCAAAATCAGGAAACGTTTGCCTTAAAGATGGTGATTACTATAGAAATAAGGTAATTGATTCCTACATTAATTGCTTCCTTTTGTCTTTCAAGGATTAGGGGATGGTTTAAGGAAGAAAAGAGATTACCTGCATAAGAGTAGTTGACTTCCGAGAGGGATCTTCTCATGAAATACCTTGCTAGATCACAATAAAATAAATAGGGCAAGTTAGTGGTCAATATAGTCAAAACGAATGTAGAGACCAGCGATAAATTGTGCGTTGCTCCCCGAAAATGGCGCGAAAATGTTTGCAACGCATTGTCGGGTTTTTAAAGTCAGTCGCGTTGTAGTATAGGTGACCAAGCATTAACAACAAATAAGAATTTATTACTCAAAAACCTAAGTATCCGAGGTTGAACACAGGGAGCAAATGGAATTTATTCACTAATCTCAATAATGTAAATGAACACTTAGAATTACTCAAAACTTAATTTAGAATATAAATGCAAGAGTTTATGAATTAAATTCATAGTAGAAATAGAAGAGTTGGACGTCTAATCAAAGGATCAGATGTCTTAAATGATGGCCTCTTATTTTCTTCTCCTTGTAGCTTTCTCTTCTTCTTCTTCCTTCTCTTTCTGTCTTTGCTTCAGTTGCTTCTCTTCTGCCTTCTTAGCTTTTGCTTTCTTCCTTCTCTTCTGCACAGTGCCTTGATTTCTTCTTCAGCCTTAGCTCTCCTCTTTTTCTTCATCAGCCTTGCCTCCCGCTATATAGCGTTGCTCCTTCCATTGGCTTTAGCCTTCCTTCTTCCTTGGCTTCTACCTTAGCTCTCCTCTTATGTTCTCTTCTTCCTTTAGCCTTCCTTCCTTCTTCCTTTTGCAGCTAAGTCTGCTCAGCTGCTTCACCGTGCCTTAGCTTTCAGCTGCACCTTCCTTTTCCTTCTTCTTTCCTGCACACACTAAAGAGCAAAACCTACCCCTACACACCCCTACGTCTCTCTCTCTCTACTTCACCCTTCGGTATGCTCTCCTAGAGCCAGGTAATCGGGTCGGGTGTGCACCTGGGTCCAGGCGCACCAGTGTGGGTGTGGTGCGCGAGGAGTGCACAGATAGGCAAGTCAAGTTGGGTGCCAGGTCCGCAGGGGAGTGTCGCGGACAAGGCGTGGTAAGGGCAAGGGACCTCACCACTGTGTGACTTGAGGCGAATAATGTAAAACATAAATTCAATTTATCCCACGTGCCGCGCTCATACGTTCACGAGGTGGGACTAATGTCCCACCTACTTCTGTGCGCACGTCCGCAGAAATCCTTCTTCAATTGCCTCTGATGGGTCGCTTGCCAAACCAACTGCTTGGCTGCATGAAGTCGCTCACTCATCCCGGTTCACATGGGACCCTGACGTCTGGAGCGTGTAGCCTGGGATGAAGCTCGCGACCTTCTCGCTGTGTGCGTCAATGGTGGCAGGTGCTCAGATCTGTCACGCAAGAATATGGCCTGGTGGCCCCATTAAAACACATGGGAAGCTTCGCCGTGTCAAGGCGAAGGCAGGATGGTAGGTGGCAGGCTGCGGGCGGCCTAGGCGTGCGTGCCTAGGTCACCCTGCGGCTGTGCTTATGGGTTAGGTTGGGGGTGTTTAGGGAGGTGTAGGTGGTCGATGGATGGGTGGAAGGTGTTCATTGGTCGATGGCAGAAGCGAAGAGGTTGGTGGCGAGACGTGTGGAAGTGTGGAGTGATGGGTGCGTCTCGCCGGAGGTTGGCCGGAGATGGGAAAGATAGCGGTGGACAGTGGCAGTCGAGGGGTAATTTGTGAAATAGATTGAGCGAAATTCAAGAGGGGATAGGGAGGAGTAAGTCTAACCTAATTAAGTTGATGAAGGGGAAGAGATGGCGACTGGCAGTACCTACTGTCGTTGGAGAAGAAGGTGTCCAGTGGAGGGAGACAGCGGTGACGATGGGGCTAGAGATGCTCGTGCGGGTGTTGCACGTTGCGGAGGAAGATGGTGAGGGCAGCTCTGCCACTAGTATTGTGGTAGAGCAGTGAGAAAGTGGTGGGAGGCTCGTCGAAGCTCGCTGGACTACTTTACTGGAGGAGAAGATGAAATTGGGGTGTATTTTTGGCCAAGTCGAGCAAAAGAGGTGCGGTCGGGTTTGAGGATCCTTTTATAGATGTTGGCAGAGGCTCCTGTGCTTGGACGACAAGCTTCCAAGCACGCGAGTCCTTGCCGAGGTAGGAATTAGTTAGAGACCCAACTCTCTCGTGTGTTCGCACGAGAGATTGGGTGCAAATCAGAGATTAGGATCGAGCTCAGATGGAAGGAAATTCCTCAAAGAATCTCCCTTCCAAATCTGGGAGGAGATCTCTGAGGAATTAGGGAGTACTCCCCCTCCATTCCTTGCCGGAGTAGGATTTCTCTGCATTAATGGTGGAGGGACCGGTTTGTATGTGTGGTGAGGAAGTTAGGGGGGTTTGTGCAGTGGTTTTCAAAAGATAGGGACCAAAATGTAATTAGGTGTACTATTTTGTAAAGTAGGTCAAGATCACCTCCCCTTAGGTCCAAATTTTGGTACAAACCTTACTTGGACCTAAGAAATCCAATGGTGAAATTGGATTTTAGGTTTGACCACGTTTGATCAGACATTTTGCATAAAAACCCAAATTAGGTCAATTAATGAGCTAGGACCCCAATCTAGGTCAAAATAGGTTCCAAAGGCCAAATTGAAGGTTCTAAACCCTAGGGGTATTTTTCAATGAATTTTAGATTGTTTACTTGATTTTTATCCTGACCAGAACCTTGTTGAATTATGTAGGTTAGTTTTAGGGTTACAGAATGTCATTTAATTCCTAGACTGTACATGAATCCATTTCTGATTGAACCAACCCACTTTTTATCTTATTCAGACTATTTGACCTATGTTTTGCCTTTGAGAAATCCTGTTTATGTACTGTAATGGTAAAATTGCAGTTTTAACCTTTGTTTCATGTTTTCTTCTTAGAACACTTATTCCTTGAATTAGGTCCTTCTCCAAGTTATGTAGGAGATCTTATTCTCTTTCTTAGGTCAAAATGAGCTAGTTGGAGCTCATGATGATGCTCTCATCACCTTCCCAATCTCTCATGCGAACACATGAGAGATTTGGTTATCTCTTGAGTTTCGAACTCTGTGAAGCTTTCCAATCTCGTAAAGCTTCATTCCCAAGCCTAAACTGACTCTCTGAGGCCTACATAAGGATCCCTCTGGCAAACCATTTTCCCCATGCTCGAATTTGACCGAAACCACCCTCAATTCCACCTTCCTCTCCGACCAAATAGATCCTCGACATCGACGATCTCCCCTGACTCCATTCTTCATCCGTTTGCAATATCGGCAATGGATTTATCCTTCCCTCTCTCTTCCACATCGTGTTGTACCAGTCGACATCTCTCCCTCCATCGTCCTCGTTGTCCTATCCTCATCGCCGTATCTTCTTCCTCGACATTGGCCAATCAAAGCCAGCGTCGTTCTCCCTTGTTTGTCCGTTAGTTTAGGATTAGTTTAGTTCCCTTAGACTCTTAGGTTAATTTCCCCCCTCTTAAGTCTTGTTTCAACCCCTCAACACCGTGAATCACCCTCGTCTTCTTCGTCTTTGGCTGCTCCCTCGGCGAGGCACCTCACTGCTACACACATCCTTCTACCTCGCCACCATGCCCTACACCTCTACCTCTACTTCAAGAGCAAAAGCCCTCTCTTTATTTCACCATTCATGCTATCACGACCGCGCTCGAACACACCCATCACTGGCTTCCATATCCACCTTCGTCCGGCCACTACATCGTCTTACACACCACGAAACCATTGCCATCTCACTCCACACACTCTGGCGAAGCTATTAAACAATTTTAATGTGGCTGAGAGGTCATATTCTTTTATTTCAGGTCTGACTAGAGCTCTGCCATTACCCTTGAGTTCTCCGACACATCTAGCATTCTTCGGTAGCATTCGCTCCAAGTCTTGGCCCTAGGTAGTGTGGACTACCTCCAGCAAGTGACCCAGGCCTCCAATTTTGAGCATCTTGCACCCCTTGAGCTTTGATTAAAAGAGCACCCCAGCAGCAGCTACGCCAAGAGTAAGAGTGGGATTTAGTCCCACATTGGTGGGAGAAAAGCACTTGCTATCGCTTAAATGGAATTTCTGCATCGGCCTTAGTGATTCAAGACATAGGGGGTGAGGTCCCCCATGTGCCCCTTCACGCCTCACCTGTGACACTCCACGTAGGCTTGGTCTAAACCAGATAACCTGCTTAAGCTTCACATCTCAGTTTCTACCCACTGCAGATAGCCCTAGTCCAGGGTATGCTCTAATCCAAGCCCAAATACCTGGTTATCCCTAGAAGAGGAAGAAGGACGGAAAGAGAGAGAGTATGGGGCAAGGGAGGGTTTTCCTATTGAGAAGAATAGCTAACATTTAGCCGTTTGAGAAGTTGTCCCCTTGTGCTTAAGAAGGAGAGGCTGAAGAAGAAACCAAAGGAAGGGAAGAAGAGAAAGAGAAGGCAAGGAAGAAGAAGAAGAACAACAGAAGAGAAAGAAAGAAGAAGAGGAGTGAGAAGAGAAGGAGAATCAAGGAAGACAAAGTGCTTTTGCAATGTAGCAATTGAACATTTAAGACGTCCGATTATCTATTCCTTCATTTGATTATTTTCAGTAAATACTATATATGTGTTAGGCTTATAATTGGTGATCCAAATCACCATTTTTTTATATAGAGTTCTTTTTATTTCTTGATATACTCATGCTATACATTGAATATTAGCTTTTGAGTATTTAATTGTGTTCATTTATATTATTTGTTGAGATTAGCGCGTGAATTCCATATTTGCTTCCTGTGTTCAACCTCAGACATAAATTCGAGTAATAAATTGTATTTGTTGATGAGCAACTTTGTTCTGTACTACAACACATCAATCTTAAACACTAATATCGTGCACTCAACACTTATGTATCAAAATCCAAAATAGATTTCCACGATGTGGCAGTAAGGAAGGAGATTTTGCTCCACTATTTGCTATGTGATGGAACTTCAGTTGATTGAAGCTGCTGCTGCTGGTTGTTTGCTTGATTGGAGGTGCAGCACTGCACTTGAGGGTAACCTGTGTCAAGTGAAGGTGGAGACGTGGTTGATTGCTCGCTGGTGGTGGTTGAATGATTCCAGAGATGAAGGTTGATCCGATGAAAACCTGAAACACAAGAAGATGGCCTTGCGGCCGAATTAAAAAGCTCAAGGCATTCACCATGGTGGGAGGAACGTGGTTGTGGTGGAGATTTGGTGAACGAAGGTGTAATTTGACCGGATGGAGGCAATGGGATTGACGGAATGTTGGCTTGTTTGGTGAGTGGATTTGTATGTCAAAACTCCAAATTTCTTAATAACTTTTAACCTATGGAGTGTCAGGAAAGTTTTGGTGGTGGTGCTGTGTGGTTTCGAAGTGTGCGGTGTCAAATGCGAGCTCGCTGGAGCTCTCATCGAAGATGAGGAAGAAAGGGGAGGAGCGGGTTGAATGCATCTAACCTAGGTTAAGGGGCCTAATAGAGTCTAGGAGGGAGAGGGATAAAATGGGAGCTTATTTGGAGGGAGGTGAGGTGGAACCATGTTTGGCATTGGTCGGTCAGACGTGAGGAAGATGAAGTCGACTACGAGGTAAACGACAATGAAGGGGCCCACGACGCTCTTGCTTTGGTTGACAAGGTACACGAGGAAGAGAGGAAGGTGGTTGCAGTGTTACTTGGTCAAGAGCATGTGTGGAAGAGGAGGTCGGAGGGGTGTTGCTGGAGTATGTGAGATGGGGGCTAGAGATGAAGGAGAAGTGGTTTTCTCACGCAATTCATGACTTAGGAACTTCTTACAACATGACTCGCGAATTTGATGCAATTTAGGCAACTAAAGTCCCTGCTTTTCCCAAGCTCGTGGGAGCTAATTTGGTAGAAATTGGGATCCAAAATTATGTTCATACGATAGGGAATCCTCTAGTGATCAATCCCTCCAAGTTTGGAGGGATTTGGTCACGAATTGGAGAAATCCTCAATGGAAGTCAGCGGGTATGGGTTGATTAGGTTTGCTACTAAATCAATTAGGAAATTTTGATGAGGAAGGTAGCAAGGACCTTTTAGTGATACTAACGAGAAGTTAGGGGCCTGATTTTAAGAAAACATAAAAGCTAGGGTTTAGGTGCAGAGAATAGAGAGTTGGGTGCTAAAATACAAACTAGATCAACATAGACTCTGATTGGACCCAAATTTTGAGGTTAACCTAATTTGGACCCAAGGAATCTAGTAGTGAGATTAGATATGGATTTTAACCACGTTTTATTGGGTAAATTACACAAAAGCCTAAATCAAGGCAAATTCCCACCAGAATCTCTATTTTTGGTCAAAATGGGATTAGATGGTCATAGTGAAGTTACCAAGCCTCTTATAATATTTTTCAATGATTTTTAGGAGGTATACGTTGAATTATTTTACTATAACTCTTTCAATTTGAGCGAGGCTATAATTTGGTTTTTTTGTAATAATTTAATCCTTAGAATGCAGAAAATCCTAATTCAGTCGTCTCAGGCCCACTTCATAGGAAATTAAGTTCATTTGACCTTGGACTATGTCCTGATTAACCCCTTGTTAATTTGCATTAGTGATTAGATGTTAAAATAGTAGAAGTAACTGATTGTCTTCTTCTCAAATGTACTTTAGAATAGAGTTATGATCTTCTAATGAAAATAAGGAGGATTTATTACTACAGTTAGGCTAAATTAGGTTTGTTAACACCAATGATGGTGCTACCATCATGCCCCCATGCCTATCTTTTGCTAGTCCTTAGCAAAATCCTTTGGACCATCAAGATCTCTAAGCTGGATTTTAACTGTCAGGATGCCTTATCGAGCTTCATCTCCAAAAATTAGATCAAAATACCAACAATAGGCCTAGAGGTACTCAAGTACCAGCCAAGATCCAAACCTGACCAGCCTCAACGTTCTGTCCACCGCAAAGGTTTTTAAGGCCCACAAAATCTACCTAGAGGTTCATTGACTCCAGCGATTAAAGCACCCGTGCGTATGTGTAGCAAGGTCCAGTTTCACTTTGCCAGTGCATTTTTAGTAACAGAGAGAGGAATATTTATTTTGAGAGTTTTCACTCTTTTGTTTTCAAATTCTCCTAGTCCCAACATCGGATTGGCCCTAAACACGGTCTGTGTCAAATTCCTTATCCTTACCATCAATCCTGGAAGGGTCCTTAGCAATCGATGCTTCGGGATAGCATTGCCCATGGCAACCCTAGAACCCTGGCTTTCGACACTTCGAGATAGTGCCATCCATGGTATTCTGTAGCTAAATTGAGGCCCTGGTAATCGACATTTCGGGATAATTCCACCCATGTCTCCTAAACCAGCATAAGGTGCTTAGATGCCCCAGATAGGATATGTGGATATCCTATGAGACAAGCACCAAGGAGACGATATGTTCTAACGCATCTTCATGGGGAGTATTTTTATTCCCCTTCCTCGCGCCAAGAACTCATCTAATCAACTTGTGTCTTCGAACCACTCTTAAGCTAGATCTTCGGGAAAACATTTTTAAAATAGAACACTTTTTGCCATTTCTCTTCATTAAGCGCACTGAACCAGATTGGTGTGTGATATTTAGGTGCCTAGTTTACCAAGTTCTGCAAAGCAAAGGGTAGGCAACAGGGCTGAATAATCCCTAAGACTTGGACTTAGCAAATCAGCCTTGTAACTCCCTAAACCTCTTGAGGGATAGTCTAGATCTTAACAAATACATGAGTGTTTAAGCCCGTAATCAGGTCCAAGAGGCCTAAGGTCGGTACCCTTCACTTACCTCCTAAGATTTAGCCCTTTAGGTCTTAATTCACCATCCGATCCAACCTAGAACTTAGGTAAGTTCCGTACTCAATTGCTAGGACTAACACAATTTTTCCTTTATGCTCCTTTTTCTCTACTTTTCCCTTCATTTTCCTCCCCAAACCCAATTTGCAATTCAACTCACTTGTTTTTTTTATACAAAACACCATCAACAGAATTAAATTTCACATAGTTTTGCACTTTCACACCCCCTATGCCTAAGATTTGCAATGTCCTTATTATAAATTAAGTGGGTTCGAGTTCATCTTAGTTCGTATATTAGAATAGGTTTAGATGGGTGGGTGAACGGGTCTAGATGACTATTATAGATGATTTCAAGCTCCAATACGAATATCAGATGCGGAGATGGCTGTTCTATGTAATGAACCCTAAAGTGCAATATGAATTTAGCTAAAAAATGGGTAAGAAGGGTCCTGGGTTTTCAAATTATGGGTTGCCTATTACAGATGATTTCAAGCTCCAATACGAATATCAGATGCGGAGATGGCTGTTCTATGTAATGAACCCTAAAGTGCAATATGAATTTAGCTAAAATATGGGTAAGAAGGGTCCTGGGTTTTCAAATTATGGGTTGCCTCCCGTTAATTACTAAGTTTAACGCCATCAGTTGGGTGCAATGCGGCTCATGTTGAATGGAGGTCAAAAGATTTAGCAACTAGATTTGAATCAGTGAATTCAAGGAATGGTTTTAGTCTTTGACTATTCACAACAAAAGGGTCAGAGTCCTGGTTGATTTCCATAGCTCCATTTCCAATGATCCTTCAGACTAGAAAAGGTCCGATCAAGTTTGATCTTAGTTTCCCTAGGAAGAGTTTATGTCTGGCATTGTAGAGGACTTTCTGACCAGGATAGAAAGATTTTCGTGATATGTACTTGTCATGAAAGGCCTTTATCTACTCTTTGTAGATATGCGAGTTCTTGTACACATCATTGCGTAACTCATTAATCTCTCTCATTTGCAATTGGTGGTGGATTCCAACCTCCTTGCTATCTAGATTACACTTCTGTACAGCCAAGTAGGCTTTATTCTCCATCTTTATAGGAAGGTGACCTGCCTTCTCGTAAATGAGTTGGAATGGAGACATTCCTAGCAAGGTTTTATGGGTGATCCTATAGTCCCATAATGCTTTCGGAAGCTAGGTAGACTAGTCCTTTCTATTAGGTCAAACAATGACCTGCAGAATTTTCTTGATCTCCCCATTGGAGAGTTAAGCCAGTCCATTAGTCTAGGGGTGATACGGTGTTGAAATAAGATGCTACACCCCATACTTTTTCATCAAGGACTAGAAGTGCACATCCACGAAATTGACCCACCATCATTGATGTTGGATTTTTGAACCCCAAATCCGGAAAAGATGTTCTACTGGATGAAGTGGAGAACACCTTTATGATCATTCATTCTTGTGGGGACAACTTCGATCCATTTCAAGACATAATCAACAACAAGTAAGATGTACTCGAAGCTGTTATATCTTGGAAATGATCCCATAAAATCAAACACCTAAATGTCAAAATTTCATACAGAATCACGTGGGCCCAAGTTGCTAAGGGTCTGGTAATGGGCACATGCCCTGCAATAGAATTATGTGTCTTTGAATAAAGTGGGTCAAAAGAACCCATGTAGAAGCTATGGGTTACTATGCTATCGAATTTGTTTTTGAAAACCTGTTGTTGCAGTTTGAAAGCGAAGAACTCATGTTCAACAAATAAAATTTATACTGGAATAGAAATCCCAGGTCGAACTCAGGAGGGCTACGTCGATGTAAATTCACAATTATATCTTTTTAGGGTTTTTGTGAAAAGCGGTGTAATTACAATGAAGCACTATAAACAATCAGCATAAGAGAGAGAGAGAGAAAGCATTCACTTGATACTTCAAAATGTTTATACAATTAAGTAAGCAAGAAATTACACTAGAAAGCAGGAAAATTTTACTCTAGAAAGTGGGAAAAAGGAATGGGAGAGAAAAGTTATCGTCCTCGACTATCGCTTGGAGGATGAGCAGGACGGGACGATGCATGGAAGACAAAGAGTGGAGTGGGAAGAAATAGGTCGAGGCAGGAAGAACGGGAATGAGGCAGCACGTCAACGTCATCACGGGATTCACTTCCGAAATGGGGACGAAAAATTGACTTTATCTCTTATGGAGCATCCCGGGTGTGGGACAAACTTCTCTTGAGCTTTGGAGAGGGAGAAGAGAATGAAGGGATGATAATTTCTCATGGAGGGGGTCTCCTTTTGTAGTTGCAAGGAGTGAGGGCAATTTGGTCATTACATATTGAAAATCATTAATTTAGGACCTTTAGTGACGGATAAATCCATCACTAAAGGTCTAAACATGGCCATAGTGGCTGGTGCGTGCACCCGCTCACCTCCTTGCGTCAACGCACGTCCACGATATTAGAATCTTGACCTTTCGATCGTGAGATCAAACAGATGAGAACGCTCCATTGCCCGCCTCATCCACGTGCCTCAACACATGGGATGGCACGTCACCTCGCCACGTCAGATGGCACGTCCAACTGATTGGGCATGCATAGCTGCCCGATCTCCATCATGCGGTTGATTACGCAGCAGCGCGCCTACTCCAATTGAAGTGCCCTGCAGGTCGAACTTGCATCTTGAGGGCTACGAGCGCTTTATCCACTACGCTACTTGGCTTGGATTGGCGAGGAGAGCATTCGTGTGCCATGAGATTTAGACTGTTGGATCAAGATCGAAGGGCAAGACTACTTTCTCTTTATCTTCAGATGGTGAAGGCATCGGTCCGAGATCCAATCTCAGCCGTTGGATCAGTGATCCAACAGTTGAGCGACATTGATCAACACATGAAAAGGTGATGCGCGCATCTTGGGCAAGATTGGATGTCTGAGATGGCACGATGTGGCCCCATCTTGGCCGTCCATCTTTTGGGTGATGTGGATGGTGCCACAGGTATTTGATTGAGTCAATTTTCATGCCCTTAGGCTGCGATTGTCGATCCGAATTCATCCGTGTGGTCGGATTTTTCATCTAAAGTTCAGATTAACACCATCTTGGCCCTTGATCTTCTAGGGTTCCTTAGTCTCTATCTGATGCTACGAATATTCGATTAGGGTGATCTTGGAGTCGTTAAACTCCAATCGTCGCTCTGATTAAATCCATATGGTTGGATCTTTGATTCAAGGCCCCAATAAAAAGTCACCCTGTCCCTGACCATAAAAGGAGACAATTAACCTCCATTTTATTCAGACTAATCTAAATGCAAGATGATGGATGCTATGCAATATTTATAGTTTGTAATGCAATTCTATGGTCAAGAACATGCATAAATAGACATTTTATGTAATATAAACATGCTTACATCACACCCCGATGCTTATCTTTTGCTAGCCCCTAGCAAAAACTACATGTTATTTATAGAAGAATTAGGTTGGATTATTTGGGCATAAGTTATTTTCAACATTAAGAAAATTTTTACTTAGGATCCGAACTTTCAAAGACACAACAACACCTGGGTATTTGCTAAAATGCAGACTGCCTCAAGCCCTTGCCTTATTCAAAGAAAATTTTGTTTTTCTCTTTTTCTTCTTTTCTATTTTTTTTTTGGATTTTTAGTTTAGGGCTAAAGAGTGGCTTTCAATGGCCATTCAACTCGCCCAAGATTTGGTGAGAACCCTAAGTTTTAAGCATCTTATTGTGAATGTGATAGACTCATTGATCGGCAATTAGAACGGACTTCGGGTTTCTACGCCTCTAGGTGACCTTAAAAAGAGAGTTTTGCCTAAAGATGTATCTTTACGACTAGTAGCTTTCTCCCTACTTTTATTTTTATGGGGTCAACACAAGGGTGAATCCAGTGTATATCTCCCCAGTTTATTCTACTTCTTCGCTTCTTCCTAAGTGTTTTGGAAATTTTCAGTGCATTTCTTGAGCTGGGTTCTGGACAACCGGTCGATGAGCTTTTACCACCGACAACTTGCCAGACATACTCGTGCGGTGAAGTGTGGTTTATTTCTTTTGTTTTCTTTTTCTTTTCTACTTTTCTTTTTCTTTTCTTTCTTTTTTTTTTTTTTAAGTAGGTGGCTTCCCTGGTCTAAGATTTACCTAAAGGTAGTAAGAAGAGAATGGTTCAGTGACTGGGCTCTGGACAACCTACCTATGGGCTATTACCCACGATAACTTGCCAGCAATATCACCCTAGATGGTTCATTAGCTACCCAATTTCCGTTAAAATCGCCGATCAACAAGTCAGCGAAAAGAAATTGTGTACATGCTTTAGACTTATGGTTCTCTCAAATCAGAGGGTGGGTTGATAAGTCGTGTACTTATCACCCAAACTTACTTAATCAAATTACAATAGAATTAAGATGGCGAGGACTTGAAAAACAAATTCACATTTTAGTGGATACAAGGGTCGATTAAGTCCAAAGACCTGAAAGGTCTTTGTGTTCAGATCCTATTGTAATATTTCCTAAGATTGAAAAGTCCTAATGTCCAAGTATTCCTTCCTAATTCATTTTTTTTTAATGTATATTTAAGAAGAGAAATACAATTTACAAGAATTTCACAAAGCTAACAAAATGATTCAAAAATGAATTCACCCCCCCATGCTTAGCTGATGCAATGTCCACATTGAGAAAAAGAGACACGATAGAAAGGGTAGAGTATGAAAGATATCACCTGAATATGAAGCTCGAGTCAGCTTTGTATCATATGTACAACTATTGAGTTTAATGCCATCAGCTAGGCGAAGTCCAGCCAAAGAAGTCACAATATGGCCAGAGCAACCATGTCGGAGACAGGTTCTAGAAGTGTGCAATCAATAATAGGACTCAGACGTTGACCGTTGACTTTAAATGTGTTACCCGTCTTTGGGTCAGAGATTTGAATGGCTACATTTGGAAAAATCTGGTCAATAATTAACGGGCCATTCCATTTAGATTTAAGTTTGTCCGGAAAGAGCTTAAGTCAAGAATCGAATAACCAGATCTTTTGATTCGACTCAAAGCTCTTATGGGAAATCAATTGATCATGTAAAGCTTTGGTTTGAGCCTTGTAGATCTTGGCATTCTCATATGCATCATTTCTAAGCTCTTCCAACTCAGATAGCTGGAGTTTCCTGGTGTTCCCAGCTAAATTCAGATCAAAATTGCATTGCTTGATTGCCCAGAATGCCCTATGTTCAATCTCAATGGGTAAATGACATGCCTTTCCATACACCAAACGAAACAGAGACATGCCGATGGGTGTTTTATACGTCATACGGTAGGCCCAAAGAGCATCCTCATTCTTTTGAGTACAGTCCTTGTGATCAGGCCTAACCATTTTCTGCAGAATATTCTTGATCTCCCAATTGGAGATCTCGGCTTGTCCATTCGTCTGGGGATGGTAAGGTGTGGAGATTCGGTGATTAACCTCGTATTTAGCCAGCAAATTATGAAACTGGGCATTAGTAAAATGAGTGCCACCATCACTGATGATGGCCCTCGGAATCCCAAACCTGCTGAGCATGTGTTTCTTGACAAAATCAATGACTACCTTGCGGTCATTTGTTTGGGTAGGAATCACCTCAATCCATTTGGACACATAATCAACAGCGACAAGAATGTACTGATGTCCAAATGAAGGGAGAAAGGGTCCCATGAAATTGATGCCCCAAACATCGAAGATTTCCACAGGAAGAATTGGGTTTAGGGGCACCATATCTCTCTTTGTTATGCACCCAAGTAGCTGACATCGGGACCACGACCTTGAGAAAACCTGGGCATCCTTGAATAAAGATGGCGAACAGAAGCTAGATTGCAAAATCTTTATAGCCGTCTTTTTCCCGATGAAATGTCCGCCACACGTAGATGCATGGCAGAACTTGAGTATACTATTGAATTCATTATCTGGAACACATCGATGAATAATCTGATCAGAGTCGATGCGGTACAGTTCAGGGTCCTCGCAGAAGTATTATTTGGCCTAAAATTTAAGTCTTTCCCGTTGTTGCTTGGTCCAATCCAGGGGGATTTGACCAACGCCAAATAATTAACAATGTCAGCAAACCATGGGGTTTGGACACCTAAAACTGTAAGGATGATTTTGTCTGGAAAAGTATCAACAATCGGGATGTCTGGACGAGAAGAATCACTTAGAAGTCTCAACAAATGATTCGCCACCACATTTTGTACCCCAGATTTATCCTTGATTTTAAGATCAAATTCTTGAAGTAGAAGAATCCAACGAATAAGCCAGGGTTTGGCATCCTTTTTTGCCAAGAGATGTCTCAAGGCTGAGTTGTCGGTATAAATGATGACATGAGACCCTAAGAGATAAGCTCTCAATTTTTCCAAAGCAAATACTACGGCTAGTAATTCTTTTTCAATAATAGTGTAATTCCTCTAGGCTTCATCCAGAGTTTTACTAGCATATAGATGACAGAGGGCTTCCTATCCACTTTCCGACCCAAAACTGCCCTGACCGTGTAATTAGAAGCGTCGGTCATGATCTCAAAAGGGGCTGTCCAAACCGGTGGTTGCAACACCGGAGCATAAGTGACTACTGTTTTCAGGAAATCAAATGCATTACGACATGATTCGTCGAAAACAAATGGCGTTTCTTTGGCGAGAAGATTGCTTAGAGGACGAGCAACCTTCGAGAAATCCTTGATGAACCTTCTGTAGAATCCCACATGACCAAGAAATGATCAAATTTGTTTAATAGATATGGGAGGAGGAAGTTTTGTGATAGCATCAACCTTAGAATTATCCACTTCAATTTCCCGTTCAGAGATTACATGACCCAAGATAATGCCTTCTTGTGTCATGAAATGACTCCTTTCCCAGCTAAGGACCAATGATGTTTTGATGCATCTCTTAAGAATCATTTCTAGATTAGCTAGGAAAGAGTCAAACGATTCTCCAAAAATAGAGAAATCGTACATGAAGACTTCCATAAACTCTCCCATCATGTCATAGAATATGGCTAACATACACCTTTGAAATGTCGTAGGTGCATTGCATAAACTGAAAGGCATCCTACGGAAAGCAAAGGTTCTGTAGGGACAGGTGAAAGTAGTTTTTTCCTGATCCTTGGGATGGATAGGAACTTTGTTGTATCTCGAGTAGCCATCCAGAAAATAGAAGTACTTCTGCCTGGCTAATCTTTCCAAGATTAGCTGGGCAGAAGTTTGATCAATGAAAGGTAGAGGGAAATGATCCTTTTTTGTGGTCGTGGTCAGCTTCCTGTAATCGATACAAACCCTCCGAGAGGAAGATGAATGAGTAGTGACAAATTCTCCTCTCTCATTAGTCACAACGGTAATCCCGACTTTCTTGGGAAGAATCTGCACGGGACTTACCCAGGGACTATTAGAGATTGGACAAATAATCCTTGCATCGAGCCACTTAATGATTTCCTTTTTGACCACTTCTCATATATTTGGTTTTAATCTCCTCTGCATCTGGCGGGAAGGGCGGGATCCATCTTCCAAGAATATTCTATCATTGCAGTAAGATGGCTCGATACCCCTAAGGTCATGAATGGTTCAACCAATTGCCTCCTTGTGTTCCTTCAAGACCTTTATCAATTTAATGTCCTACTCCTTTGTTAATTTAGCACTGATTACGTAGGAAGCATAGGTCTTAATTGACCTAGATTAAGCTAGGACTTAGCATAAGTTAGGGTTATTCACGCATACATACGCATTATCTGCGTCTTTACTGCTTTACTTTAGCTAAGCATAAAATAATGTTATAATGTGCTGATTAAGTGCATTATGAAGATTGCAGGCAATAAGCAGATCAGGAGCGAGATCTGGAGATGGATCTGGAGAAGGATCTGAAGCTAGATCAGGAATAACGGGTGTTGTAGTAGAGCTAGAGCAGAAGACTTAGATTAGATGTAGGAATAATGATGTAAGGGAGTTAAGGTTTGCTATTCTATTAAGTAGGAATAAAGTAGTAAAATGTGAAGAGCTTAAGTCCATCTTAGCCCTAGGATAGCCTAGAGACTTCCCCAAGACTTATCCACCCTTAGATTAGGTCACAACACCCTAGGAAGCCCTAAAACCCTAGTTCCAACCCTTATCTGGATGTTCAGATAAGTTATAGGGCATCCAGGACCCTTAGCCATATCCCGCACACCTGAAACCCACTTCTGCAGTGTTATTGGACATCCAGACACTTTGTCAGATGTCCAATTTCTGCAGAATACCCAAAATAGAACCAACAATCCCTCCTGACTATGATTGGACATCAAGACAACAAGTCTAGACTTCTAATTTTTGAGTATAAGACGTCTGACACTATTATTAGACGTTTGATACTTCTCTCCAATTCTTGTTTTGAGATTTAAGCCTTGATCTTGGATCTCTAGGTCCCTAAACCCAATTCCAACCCCATAGAAACCTAAATTAAGGTGCCCTAACCCTGGTACATCACCTCTAGACCTCCCTAAGGACCTAATTAGGTCCTCACTAAACCTAATTGACTTGGATCTTAGTCAATTCCATCAGCCTATTCAATTGGACTCATTAAGTCCAATTGAGCCCTAATCTCAGCACACGCTATCCAATTGGACTCAGTGGGAGTCCAATTGACCTATACCTAAATTAATTGAGTTATTTTACTCTCAATTAAGTTTCCACACACCCAATTAAACTTGTATTAAGTTTAATTGCACCTTACCTTAGTGAATTAGGGTTTATAACCCTAATTTGAGACATACCTTGACCTAAACCCACTAGAACCTAACCTAATCAACCTAGCCACTTAAGTTTCGGCTCACACACACCCACACACACCATCCACATGAAAATACCTAGCCTAGAGTTCTCTAGAACTCTGTACCATGTGTGGTTGCCTTGGTTGCCAAAATTAGCAACCAAGAGCCATTCAATTTTTAGATCCACATTTAGTGGATCTAAAAACCACCATCCATCCTCTCTCTCTCACTCTCCTAGGAGCTCCCACCATAGGCCTCTCTAGAGAATTCCATAATTCTCTAGAGAGCTTCCCTTAGGTCTATAAAAAGACCTAAGGGGTGGCCATTTGCACCCATTCACTTCCTTGGCAAATTCACTCCATTGGTGCCATTCATGCCACCTCCACTTAACAAGCCACTACACCACCATGAGCTCACTACCACCACCATGGAGGACATCATAACGGGATGCTGGATCAATCCTCCCTCTCTCCAAGGGTCGGCCTAAGCTACATTGGCTGCCCCTTATTCTTCTCCCGACCACTCCAAGGCCATCAGGGACCACCCCTGAATGCCCTTTATTCTTCTAGATTTAGTTTATGCTCTCCGTGATTTTTACTACTTTTATTTACTGCTTAGTAGTGTAGCCCTTATTCTTCCCCAATGATGCATGCAAAATCCCCTCGTAGATTCTTGTATGCGATCGTTTTCTGGTAGCTAGATTTACATTTATAAGCATTCATGTACAAGCTTTCTTCTACCTTCCATGTTGCAAACACTCTCTTGAATGAATAGAAGATATATTTTTATAAATATGTCTCTGTGTTGAGAATCAGCTTGAGCTTATTGCAATATCTTTTGAGTGATTAATGTTTCCTGTTTTTAATTCCTTATATACTTGCAACTAAGCATGTCATACTTCAATACGTAATAATCATAAACCGGCATGTGATTTTAAATGAAGTAGAGAGGCAAAAAGATTGATTTCAAAAGTAAATGCAACGCCTCCTAGAGACAAACGACCGAGACTCAAGTCTCATTATTTTTACAAACTTAATTTTTGACGAACGCTTTTACACGACTATACTACGATTTCCGACGACTTTCAAAACACGTGAGTACACTTTCTGTCAAGCACTAATAATCACGGGGAGAGTCTTCTGTGGTCCTAAAAATTGATATTTCAGATTCTCAGGCAATGGGTTTAGTTGAAGCTGGGGTGAACTGATGATTGAAGGTAAGGAAGATGCTGAAGACTCATCAAGAGGAACAGGTTGAGAGTGAAAAAAATCAATAATCTCTTCAGAAGATGGCTAGTCTACCATTGAGGGTTGTGGGTCCAATTCGTCATCAAAGGAGGAACTTTCAATTGTAGAAACCATCAAACAAGTTTCAATGTTCACATTATCCTCCTCAAGTTCCTCAATAAATCCACAATCCTCAAATTTATTAATCACCTTAAAAATATCCAACTTCATTCGTTGATCCCCAAAGGCTATTCCATGCTACTACTTTCATAGTTAATGTTGGCCATAGCGGTAGCTAGGAACGGATGCCCCAGAATGATGGGTGTGTTCCTCAGATTTTTCTGTACATCCATGTCAAGGATAAGGAAATCTATAGGAAAATAGAAATCCTTGACCTTAACTATAACATCTCCAATAACGCCTCACGGATTTGTGACCGAACGGTCCGCTAATTGCAACATTACTGAAGTCGGCCAAAGTTCACCTAATCCAAACTTCTCGTAAAGAGAAGTTGGAATTAGGTTGATGGATGGACCTAGATCCAGAAGTGCTCTATCAAAAGTGCAATCTCCGGTGACACAAGAAATCAACGGAGCTCCTGGATCTCTCTTTTTCTGAGGGTGGTGGTGCAGAATAATAGAACTAGCCTGCTTCGAGAGTACCACCTTCCTCGGAGCAGATTCTCTCGACTTTCACTTTTATGTACATAAATCCTTTAAAAATCTCATGTATGTCGGTATGTGCTTCATAACATCGAGGAGCGGGATCTTGATCTAAACATTATCAAAATATTCGAAAGCTCCTTGATGAGACACTCATCATGATCTCTAATTACCCCTAATTAACTAGTCTTCTTAGTTAATTAGCTAAGGTTATGAATATATAAGGGTTAATTATAGAATAAGGGTTAATTATAGAAGAGGGATATAATATTTACCTTATTTACTAACATATATATAAAGTAGAAAAAGATCTAAATTAAAATAAACCTTCAAAACCTGGGTTTACATTTTAGTCCTTAATATTCATTACAGTCGAGTCCTTATTTCTCGCACAGGTCCTTCAGTTTTATTGCTTCTAAGTCCTTCTTCGTCTTCTTCTTCTTCTTCTCCAATCGAACGAACGGCTGGCGGTAGAGAGTCATCCCATCACGCGATCACCGCCCTACCGACATCATTTTTCTTTGCCCAAGCTCTTGCAGCTTGCGCTCACCACCTCCACTTGATCCATCGGTCTGGATTAACCAAGAATCCTATTTTTCAGTGGGAGATAACCTCACCGTCATCAGAGACGACGACGGAGGTTAAGCTCCTCGAGCTCCTTCTTCGGCCAGATCCTGCCTCTCTCTTCGCCGCAAACTGCTATAAATAGCACCTCACACCTCTGATTTTAGGCAAGTTGGCTCCCTTCCCTCTTCTAACACTGTAGCTGACTTCGATAAGCTATTCTTCCAAACCTCCGGCGATTCCCCATTCCATCTTTTGACTTCCTCCGTCCATCTTAAGTAGCCAAGGATATCCACCGTGGTCTTCCGCACCTCTGACAAAGGCGCCAACCTAAGGATTCCTCTGCTCCACCTCAAATCCGCCTGCTGGAGATCTTTCTCCCACCCTCTGATTTCGTCGTCCGCCATGATACTTTGGCGAAACCCTATTGACCCCTTCATCCAGGTAACAGTAGACTAGGAGTAGGAGTAGGAGTAGGCTAGCTTAGTTAGTTAGTTTAGTTAGTTAGGTTAGAGTAATTTCAGATTTTAGTTTCATCTCCGACTCCAGCAAGTTCCTTGAGCTTGCCAGAGCTTTAATTTTGTCCTTTAATTCACTGTACACCTTCCTGTATCTTTCATGTTCACTTCTAATTAACTTAATCATTAATTAAATCACCTAAATGCCTAATTCAAATCTCAATTTCACCGACTACTGACACTGTCTATGGTGACAGTAATCGGCCTAATTCCACCTTCACTGGGTTCTTTCATCACCTATAACCACTAATGAACCCTAATCGACATTATATTACCTATTATTATCATCTACAATTAAATGCCTAAATCTTAATTAAGTTCCTGAGCTCGCTGTCCATGGCAGCTCAGGAACAGTTCAAACTATAAATTAAATATATATTTACGAATAATAACATCTGTTGACTTCATTTAACTTCTCAATCGAGCAGTTAAATCAAGTCCTAAGCTTAAACCATTCAAATCTTTTAAGAAACAAACTTACTGTCAAATCTTACATTTTAATAAACAAATGAAGAATTCAATGCGATAAAGAGGTTCCTTGTAACCTCAGGATCATTTCTCGATCAAAAATAGTTAATTTTATCAATCTGTACATACAATCTACATTTTCAGGACTCACCGGAGCTCCGGTGAGCCAAAGTTGTGTTACAGCCGCTTAAACTTGCTAAGTAGCTCTAGAATAGTATAATAAGGATTAATGACTGTTTTAAAGATATTTCTTTGAGGTTTTAACCACTGGAGCTTTAGATGTAACTTCTTCTTCCCCAACTCTAGTGAGTTGGAGAAGTATTGTTTTGATGAAATTCAAACTTAAAACCTGCCCAGATTGATTTGTTATAACCCTTAGAATTAATCTAAATAGATTAGGAACACCTTAAAGTGTCTGTTGCACTTATTGAACTCTAAAAATCAACCTCTGAAGCTTTCAAAGAAGAGAAAAGCTTCTCTACAGGTTCTATAGGTCTTAAGAGTTTAAAATCTGCCCTAACAGAAGTTGAATTGTTTGTATAACATATACAGACCTTTTAATAGATGGGAGAAGTCCATCTGAGGACTCTCTTGATTTAAAACACTTTCCAGGCTTTTCAAAACCTGCAGGAACCCTTGATTCCAACTCTTAAATTGTAGATCCAAACATCATTAAAACATTAAATTGACTCTAAAATTGTGTAGATTACCCTTAGAGCTTTGCAACAAACTTGAAATCATTCAATTTGGAGCTCTGGGTAAAAAGTTACGATTGTTTGAATTCGGGTCTGGAAGGGGTAGCTTTGTCCCACCTCAGATATTCACGAGCGCACGCCTGGGGATAAAACTGATTTGTTCCCTTGGCTATGCAGTCGTCAGCGCTCGATGCATCGGTTTCGATTCCTTCTGATCTGATCTGAGCATTGTGTGTTCTGTGTGTGTGGGCTTATGCCTGCGGGTGTGTGCCCTTGGGGGCATGCGAAAATGATTGTGCCCTGGGAGGGCGAGTGTGGCCTAGGAGGCCGGGTTGAGATGATGTGGTTCGAGACTGTGAACCGATTAATAAATGAACCGAAACAAAACTAACTGATATTAGGCGAGGACTGAGTAGGGTCTGGTCCCACCCTAGTCTCAGGGAATTGTGTATCCTCGAAAGGACCCCACCGCAAATAAAAAACCTTTTGGTTAAAAAAGTAAAAAAAAAACCAGTTCAGCTGAAAGCTTAAGGAAAGAGAAGCTGCTAAAGGATGCTAAGTGCTAAAGGAGAAGGCACAGGTGCTAAGAAGTGTTAAGAAAAAGACTAAGGAACAAAGGAGAAAAACTAAGGGAAGAAGAGAAGGCAGGAGAAGATTAATGGGAAAAAGAAGAGGAGGGTAAGAAGCCAGGAACAACACAAGAAAGGTAAGAAGAAAGAGAGCTCAAGAGAAGAAAATAAAAGAGAGCAAGAAAAGAAGAAAGAGAAGAAGATTAGAGGCTGTAGAGAGATGAAAATAATTAAATTTCTCTTGCATCAGTATCTTTTTGTTCTTAAATGTAAAAGGCATACTTTAATTGGATAACTTTTTAATTGCCTTAATTTCTTAGAATGAAATAAAATTGAAAAACTGGCATGTTTACTTGTAAATAAAGTACAACATTTTGAGTAAATATGTTTGCATATGGAATTTTGTATATTCTTTATAGTTTAAATATTTTGACAAAATTCATGTCATGAAAATTAAATTAGTTTTACCTCCTAAACGTAAAGAGATAAAAGAAAATTGGTGAATTTGGAGAAAATTATTATGCCTCCCAGTGAATGACCTGGACTCAACCAGTAAAAATTTCTAAAATGTTAGGTCAATTCGACGCTATACTACATAATCGA
Organism: Thalassia testudinum; assembly: GCA_037157565.1. Classification (NCBI taxonomy): domain Eukaryota; kingdom Viridiplantae; phylum Streptophyta; class Magnoliopsida; order Alismatales; family Hydrocharitaceae; genus Thalassia; species Thalassia testudinum. Next base: position 87,877,950 of record JAZHRO010000014.1, on the reverse strand, counting down.
CATATCTTCGAGTTAACCTAAGTGATTTGTTCTACTCTTAATTAAGTGAAATTGACTTAATTACTGAGTTGAGTGAACCCACGTATCACTCCTCATTGCTATAAACAGACTTCTTCTTTGATTTAATCAAGGCTATAGGAAAAGTAACATGAGTCAGATCTTTGGAATCAAGTTCCTGAGCCTTGATTTCTTCTCCAGAATTCTCCTTTCTCTCCTCAGGTTCTTCAGGATTAGGTAAATCAGAATAGTGTGGTTGTGGATCCTGAGTTTCTTTACTACTCCTCAAGGTAACAGAATTTGCAGATGCATAAGAGTTTGGGTCTTGGGGAGGGTTAGGAAAGATTTGAGGGGCTTGATTAGCCACGAATTGTTGATGTGCAGAAGAAGAAGAAGAGGAAGGACCCTGCTCAACCACCTGAGCATGTGTGTGTGGGTCCCTCTGATTTCTATACCCATGGGATTGGTTGCCGAGATTTAGAATATTTCGCAGGTTGGGTACGGGTTGGGATGGTAGAGATCTAGGTTGACGAGAGTTAGCTATGAGCCCAGTTTGCAAGTTGTCCAGTGAGGTTTCCATTTGTTGCATGAGCTGGAGCATGGATCCTTGCATCTCTACCATTTGCCGGTTAAAATCAGCCTGCCCTATGGGTTGATGGGCATTCCAAGTTGGCTGATTGACCTAATTTGGGGGCAACTGAGTATACACATGACCCTGACCCTTTGGTCATTGCGAAGCATAGTTGCTTGGTCGAAATTGGTCCTGTTGCCCCAGGTTTTTCCAGGAGAAGTTAGGGTGGTTTCTCCAAACCGCATTATAAGCGTTAGATTAGGGGTTGGATCTAACGTTCTCCTATACAGCACAGACATCCTCAAAGGTTAGGGATGGAGAGAACGAATGGGAAGGATAAGAAAAACTGGGATCAAAGGCCCTAGCCTGGAACCTGTGGGGTTCCGAATAATGTTGACTCACAGGTTGAGCCGCATCAAGTTGATTCACGAACTCCCTTCTAGAAGAAGATCAGATGAATGGAATCCCGAATTCTGGGATTGAGTGAATCGAGAGTTGTTTATAGAATTTCTGGCCATCCACTCTTCCATTCTCTTAGCAACCAGGTCAACCTTATCAAGTTTGTTACAACTCAATTCCATATCAAATGAATGAGAGTCATGGACTTCATTAACTTCTGATCTGGGCTGCTGGGACCGGTTAAAAGTATCCATGGAGGCATGCTTGATTGAATTCTCACTCATTTTCTCAAACAAATTGTGTGCACTGTCTGCGTCTTTGTTGAGGAAATTGCCTCCGCAAGAAGCGTCCATGTGATTTCTGAGTTCCTCAACCAACCTGTGGTAGAGATCTGCATGAGTTGCCATTTCAGCATGTAACGACCCGGTTCCCGAGTCCCTACGAGACACGAGAACCAGACCGACTCGACTAATCCCAAGACCTAGTCGTCCAACGAGGAAGTAACCAAAAGACAGTAAAATAAACCACATTCAGCATGAATATAACTAACAGTAAGAAAGTACAGCAGTAAGGAAAGAAACTACTACAGTAGGTACCACCACAACAGTAGAACAACATTTATCATATAACAAGAACTGCAGGTAAAGAAGGTACAACGAAAACAAAAACTACTCACTAGAACAGAAACAAAAGAGGTACAAAAGACTGTGGTAACTCTACTGGACCCTACTCGGCCCAGCGTCCGCTGCAGTCGCCGACCCTGGCTGCTCAACACCTGGTCCTGAAAAAGGTAACGAGTGTAACACGTCAGCAAAACGCTGAGTAGAGTGGCAAACTAACTAAAGGGAACAGTAGAGTGTACAGTAGCTGTTATGTTCTATTACTTCCTTTATTCACATCTTTCAACTTTCTCACTATTTCATTTATTTCTCAGATCCTTTACTTGATCTCGAATGTCCTCGTGGGAACGATCTTGATTGCAGTCTTTTCCAAAAGTAGAAGTAGCACGTGGTGCTCTCCTGGCCGGGAGAGTCCCCCGTGGTGTTCCTACCCTCAGTCAACCACCCCAAGGTCACTAACAGACGTAACGGTGACTACGGCACGCGTGATAAACGCACAGGTAGCTAGCCTGCACTGGCACGCGGTCAGTCGTTTCCATTAACGGGTGCACCCAAAGCACAGCACGGAACTAGGGTAGAGCCCTCTCAGTAACAGGGGTCCAACCCCTCCACAGTAACCAAACCGGGGCCTTGCCCCTCCACAGTCCGCGCACCCTCGCTTGACTACCCTGGTTTGCCCTAGTGGGCCTAACAAGTCGGTGAAGGAGGCTAGCAGAACCCCGGGGCCCGTGGGGTAGCTACTACTCTCCTAACACTAGTAGCTCTCCTCGGTACTACGTACACGAGGGCCAACAAGTCGGTACAGAGCGGCCAATCCTAACCCCCGGGTCCCTGGGGTGGCTGGCCCCACTCTGCACTAAACAGGTACAGGTACTTCCCTTGGTACTGCGTACCCATGAGACAGTACAAACTACATCTCAGTTCCATTCCTTTTTCTTTCCAGGAGTTCCACTCCCAATTCTCCGTAGGGTTCCAACTCTTTATCTCAGAACATCATATGTTTCACTTTCCAGTTTCACGTTCTCACAATCCATGATCTCAATCATGTTTCTTTATTCATAACAGGCAGCTGTTAATTCAATTTACAGGCAGCTTTATATTCCTTTCCATTTTTCCAAGACTGCAGTATTATACATTCCACTAGTTTTTCCATCCTAGGGTTCATGCCACATCCTAGGATCTAGCATACAACTAGTTTCCAGCCCTAGGATTCATGCATCACCTAGGAGCTATCATTCCATACATTTCTCATTCCTAGGATTCATGCAATGTCCTAGATTCTAGTTATGGTTCCATACTTTAACAGATTTTAATAATAAACTTAAGCCACTCTACCAGGTACAACGGGAGTAATGGGGGCATGATCGGGAATCCCGCGTGCCTCTGCGACTCCCAAGACTGCAGCTGAATGAGGTCCTATCACAAGGATCAAACACAGGGAGTGTCTCAAAGTAGTGTATAGCTACTGTAGACGGGTAGAGGAATTAATTCTGAAAAGAACGCAACTCGAATCACGGAAAACGGAGCCCGAACGGGCCCTAAACGGGTCGAAAAAGACGATACTGTGCAAAATCAGACATCTGGAACTTATTCCAGCCGTCTTAAAAGTGGAACAGAGAATTACCTGTTCAGTGTGGTTTCCTAGACGTCCAGAAGTCTGCGGGAACATCTGGCCTATCTCCCAGACGTCCGATGGTCACCCCGGACGTCTGGAGGTCACTCAAGCCATCTAGTACAACTTCCAGACGTCTGATTCGCAAAGGATGGCGAATCAACGAGCCTGCGCACAGCCAACTCCCTCCCTCAGTACGGTCAGTCGATAGGAAGGAAGAAGAAAATGGAATACTCACCTTTTAGACGTCTGTATGACATACCAGACGTCGTCCTCGCCGTATTCCTATCAACCCAGACGTCTGATTCTGGAAATTTTTCCAGAATCAGGGCGCGAACCGGACTCTGCTCGCGACGCCGCCCGCGTCGCACCTCGCGCTCCTGCTGCTCAGACTGCAGCAGGTCCCTCTCCGTGTCGTTCCGTGCCCCCTGCGCCCTCCGCCGGCCGGCCAAGCCGCTCCGGCGAGCTCGCCCTCACGGCAGAGCTCCACCCTCGCACGCCGTGCCTCCTCCGCGCTCGTTGCGGCCGCCACTGCAGCCGTCGCGCTCGCTCGCTCTCGTGCACAGGAAGGAGAAGAAGAAGGAGATGGTGGAGACGGGAGGGGAGGCGTGGCCCTTTTAAGGCCGCGCGGAGAGGAGAGAGAGAAGGCGCGGCAGGCGTCTGCAGCCGCAGAAGAAAAAGAGGGAATAACGAATATGCGGTCTGCGCGGGCAGGCGCGTAGACGACTCGCGGGTGTGGACGATAACGGTTTTTCAGACGTCTGTAAACCATCCCAGACGTCTAGCAAGATGTCTGGATGTGATCCCAGACGTCTGGTAAGACGTCTGGGCCACCTCCCAGACGTCTTAAAATACGTCCAGGGCACGCGTTCGTAACACAGCACCTCATGGTTTGGACACCTCCATAATAGGTCTTGAAATCGCTCCCAGGCCACATGAAACTGCTCCCCTGGCCACTGGGTAAAGGTGGTGATTGCCCATCTCAAGGCATTAGTATGTCCAACAGGGAAGAATTTCTTCAGAAAGGTCACTTTCAACTCATTCTAAGTTGCAATTGGTCTTCCTATAGTCCTGTACCAATGAGCGGTTTTATCCCTAAGAGAGTGGTGGAAGAGCCTCATGATTATTTGCTCCTCTTTCATGTTTCGTGCCTTGGTGGTCTGGACCAAATTGGTCAAGTCCTCCAAATGCTGAAATGAGTCTCCAGAGCCAAACCCATGGTAATGTTTGATCAGGCTTAACACTTGGGGCTTGATTTCTGTGTCTCCGGCCAGAATATGGACGTCGGGACATTCCCCGTAATTTGAAGGATCATAAAAATCCTTCAAGGGCTAGTGCCCTGCATTCTCTGGAACCATTCTTGCATTCTCTGCATTTATTCCAGTTGCCTTCGGAATTCCCCCTGTGGATCCCGAGGCAGAGGAGGCTATTGATCGACCGTGGGATCAATTTGACCAAATCGAATTTAGGCCTCCTAGGATACTCTAGTGGTCCTTCCAATCGGGGATTCAATGATTGTCTTCCCAGAATAAACTAGGAAAAGGTTGGAAGGACTAAGGATAAGGACCCTGCAACACAACAAAACAAGCCTGTCCTTAAGTGGGGTAGCTTAATGTTCTACAGACTCCCAAAACCCACCTTAAGATTATAAATGATTTACTCTACTTGTGTCTGCTCAATCCAACCAGTTAGAAGGAGAGACTGGGGAGAAGGTTCTTCCTTTGTCTTGCACCTCTAATTCCTAATGTACCCCTCAGCCATGGTTGTTTCATGCTACTCCTCTAGCTAGGCATCATATTAATCTGTACATGTAGGTTAATCATAAACAATCTCAGACTAGGCCCCGAAGGGCAAATTAGTCCTTAAGGCCAACGTCTACTCAATTTTATTAAGGCTTGGGATTGTAGTGCTTATGGAATGTGATGGGCCCTTAAAATGGGTTGTGCCCTTAATGATTGATTGAGTATTGTGTAAGTGCGTGCACAACCAGTGTTTTCAAGCACGAGTGAAGATTGATTTCCTTTAAAAGCAGAAGTAAAGGGGAGTGCTTGGTATGAACCTAGATTAAAAACCCTAAGAAGAAGCTACTTGATGAGTTGATTTTAGGTTAAGTGGTGCGGCCCATACAACTCAAACAATTGGCCACAACTGCACCACTAGGTTAGGCACACAGAAATGGTTAACCTAGAATGATTTCTACTCTTTTATGTGTTGCTTTGTGTGTACTAGTTCCACAGATCAAAACCCGATTGAGTAGAAGCAAATCAAGTGGGTTAAGTGCATTGAATGTGGGTGTATGTTGTGTGTCTGTTGAAAATTACCCCACAAGATTATCTTTTTATATTTTTTTGTTTTATAAGCGAGGGTGGAATGAGTGTGAGTGAGAATCCAAACAACCAAACTAATCCTAGGATTCATGCAAGCACCTAGGTTAATTGGAATTTGAATTTAATGTGACAAATGAAATCTATGGAGGGGGAAGAATGGGGAGCACTTACAGTCATCTTCAACTGCACTTTAATCCAGTCTACCACTTGACGATTCCCTCATAGAGGTCTCTGCAAAACAATAAACACAAGAGAAAGCAAGTTAGAAGATAATAAAATACGTGAAATGCAAAAAGAAGATTAGAAATCGTTGCCTCCCCAGCAATGGTGTCAAAATGTAGAAGCTACAGGTTACTACGCTATTGAATTTTGTTTTGAAAACCTGTCGTTGCAGTTTGAAAGCGAAGAGCTCATGTTTAACAAATAAAATTTATATCGGAATAGAAATCCCGGGTCAAACTCAGGGAGGATACGTCGATCTAAATTCACAATTATATTTTTTTAGGACTTTTGTAAAAAGTAGAGTAATTAAAATGAAGCACTATAAACAATCATCATAAGAGAGAGAGAGAAAACATTCACTTGATACTTTAAAATGTTTATACAATTAAGTAAGCGAGAAATTACACTAGAAAGCAGGAAAATTCTACTCTAGAAAGTGGGAAAAAGGAATGGGACAGAGAAGTTATCCTCCTTGACAATCACTTGGAGGATGAGACGGACGGGACGACGCTTGGAAGATGAAGAGTGGAGCAGGAAGAAAGAGGTCGAGGCAGGAAGAACGGGAACGAGGCAACATGTCAATGTCGTCGTGGAATTCGCTTCCGAAATGGGGACGAAAAATTGACTTCATCTCTTGAGGAGCATCCCAGGTGTGGGACAAGCTTCTCTTAAGCTCTAGAGTGGGAGAGAAGAGAAGGGAGGGATGAGAATTGCATATGGAGGGTGTCTCATTTTATAGTTGTAAGGAGTGAGGGTAATTTGGTCATTACATGTTGAAAATCATTAATTCAGGACCTTTATTGATGGATAAATTCGTCACTGAAGGCCTAAACGTGGCCGCAGTGGGCGGTGCACACACGCCCGCTCACCTCCCTACGCCTCATCGAGCGTCCACAATCTTCCAATCTCGGCCATTCGATCGTGAAATCAAACGACTGAGAACGCTCCATCGCCCCCCTCATCCGTGCGCCTAAATGCATGGGATGGTGCGTCACCTCACCACGTCAGATGGCACGTCCAGTCGATTGGGTGATCATAGCCGCCCGATCTCCATCATGCGGTTGATTGCACACCCCCACGCCTGCTCTAATTGAATAGCCCCATGGCTCGAAGTCGCGTCTTGAAGCCTACGAGTGCTTTATCCACTGCGCTGTGCATGTGGATTGACGAGGAGAGCATTCGTGCGCCGCGAGATTTGGACTGTTGGATCGAGATCCAAGGGCCAAGACTACTTTCTCTTTAGCTTCAGATGGTGAAGGCGCTGGTCCGAGATCCAATCTCAGCCGTTGGATCAATGATCCAACGGTCGAAGAGCGGCTTTGATCAACACTCTTCTTGGGCCAGATTGGATGACTGAGATGGTGCCACGTGGTGCCATCTTGGCTGTCCATCTTCTGGGTGATGTAGATGGTGCCTCGGGTATCTAATTGAGTCAATTTTCACGCCGTTATGCTGCCATCGTCCATCCAAATCCATCCGTGTAGTCGGATTTATCATCTGATGTGTGGATTAACACCATCTTGGCCCTAAACTTCATGGGTTCCTCAGTCTCTATATGATGCTATGGACATCCGATTAGGGCAATCTTGGAGTCGTTGAACTCCAATCATCATCCTGATCAGATTAATATGGTTGGATTTTCTATCTGGGGACCCGATAAAAAGTTGCCCTGTCCCTGACCATAAAAGAATCTTCACTATGATTTTATGCCCAGAGAAATGTTCTCCACAAGCCTAGTCATGACAAAACGAGATGACATCATTGACCTCATTATTAGGAATGCATCTTCGAATTACTTGGTCAATACTAATGTGAAACAAATATGGATCTTCCAAGACATAGTACTTGGCATTGGAAATCAACTTGTCCCATCAGGTTTTTGCCCAATCAGATAAGACTTTTTGAATGACGAAGTAGTTCACAATATCCAAGATCCAGGGAAGTCCATTAATGACCAACAAATGTTCACATGGAAAATGCTCGATAATAGGTTTGAATGGGTCGATGATCGAAGAAGGGAGGCGGGACAAATTGTCGGCTACTACATTTTGCTTTCCCGCCTAATTGTGAATTTTATGATCGAGTTATTACAACAATAAGATCGATCAGATTAATCTCGATTTTACGTCCTTCTTCATGAATAAGTACCTTACCACGGTGTGATATGAATAAATAATGACATAGTAGCCTGGGGGGTAAGATCTAAATTTCCACAGACCAAATACTATAGCCAGTAGCTCTTTCTCCATAATTGTGTAATTACGCTGAGCCTCGTCCATTGTCTTACAGGCATAACCTATTACCAATGGTTTTCCATTGATTTTCTACCCAAGCACTACTCCTACTGCGTATTCAAATGCATCGCACATGATCTCGAAGGGTTGAGACCAGTCAGGAGATTGTAAGATTGGAGCTTGGATTCTTTGTTGCGCATAACAACAAACGCGTGAATGGACTAACTTGTCATCTCGAAAGAACTGTCCTCCAAGAGAAGATCTGTTAAGGGGAGTGTGATTTTGGGGAAATCAGTTATGAATTGTCGGTAGAAATTGACGTGCCCCAAGAATGATCAAATATCTTTGATAGAGGAAGGTACAGGTGGTCGAGCTCGGATAGGCGGTGTTAATATGGTGATTTAATCGTTGTAATGAGTATAGTGGTTAACCTAAATCAAGCCTAACCATCTTTTTACAAAATTTTTAACGTGGCCTACTTGATTTTATCTTGGTCACTTTTATGCCCAGGGTCGAACTCAGGGAAGCAGGATTAGAGGTGAATAAGTTTCTACGCCTGTCCCATAACGAATGTCTTCCGTTCGTTTATTATGTTTTTGGTCTTTTTCTATTTAAGATTTTTTTTCTGATAATTTTTGTCCTTGAGGTATACCCTCAAAATCAGGTTCTTCGCTTTAAGCCAAATTAGGGTTCCAAAACTGGTCTTGCTATTCGCAAGACTGAGTACCTGCAAGTCAAGGATTATCTTTTCTCTTTTATACATTATTTATCTTTTTGATAGCTGGAAAGAGAAATACAAATAAGATAAATATATTATTTATATGTATAGATATATATATATTATATATATATAGGGGTGGGGGTGGAGGTGGAAATGGCATGTAGCACGGTGTCGAGCTGATCGTCATCTAGGAAGACGCAACCAACAGGACGAAGTGCTGCGTGGAGTGTAGGATGGATGGGTGGAAGGTGTGTGCGAAGACGCTTTCTGTATTTCTGTATCGGGGAATATCAGCAACTGGTACAGATATTCCCGCGATACAACGTGTGGTAGGTGATATAAAAATATATATATATATATATGTATATAAATAAATATATATTTATATGTATAGATATAGATATGGTTATATTTATATAGGTGTATATGTAGTTATATATCTATATATATGTGTATAAATATAAATATATATATTTGGATATATATATAGGTATGTATGTATGTATGTATGTATAGACTTATATAGAATTGTATCGGTACTAGTATGTATATATACATATATATATATATATAAGTATGTATATGTAGCTATATAGATGTAGATATACATATGTATATAGTTATATATATGTATTTATGTATATAGATATATTAGTATAAGTATCTATGTATATAGATATATGTAGATGGATATATATATATGTATTTATAGCTTTAGGTATATAAGTATATATGTATGTATATTTGTATATATATATATATGTGTGTGTATATATATATGTATATATAAATATGTATATATACGTATACTTAGTTGTATAGGTAATAATATATGTATATAAATATATAAATAAATATATATATGTAAATATATATATATAAGTATATAGTTGTGTACAAGTGGGTGAGTGTGTGTACACGTGAGTGTGTACAAGTGTGCTGTGTGTGTGTGCATGAGGTGTGTGTCTGAGAGAGAGCATCTGCTGGAGGAAGAGGGCGCGGGCATTTAAGCCTTCTGGAGGCTGCGCCTGTCATCTGATGGCCAACGCGTAGGCGCAGGTGCGCACAAGCGTAGGCGTGTGAAGATGCGCGCGCACGCTTGTGGCAGCGGTCGTGAGGCGAGGACTGCAGCGAAGCACGCTGCAGATCACAGCGCACCACGCTGTAGGCTGGAGTGACGCGGATGCGGGAGCAGGCGGGTGCAGATGCGGGTGCAGGCGCTGGAGTGGGCACGGGAAGAGACGCGGGTGCGAGCTGGAGGTAGTTGTGGCGTGGAGAGAGAGTATGCGGTTATCGGATAAGTGAGAAACTTTTCAGTCACCGCACTGTAGCTACAGTGTCGTGCTCTCTAGCGTGAACAATGCTACAGTGCACGTTCGACACGAGCGACTGGCTGCACCCAGTTCAGCGTGCGCAGGTGCTGTGGAGCGGGCTAGCACGCGTGGAAGGAGCTGCACCGGCTGCTGGCATGCACGCAGGGGCTTGCGCAAACGTGGGGCTGCCGGTGCCTTGCTGCTGCTACGGTTGAGCTTCAAAGATTGACTCTGCGGCAATGGCGGAAAGGGCTGGAACGACGAAATCAGAGAGATGAACCACCATGCCCACCGGCTCTTTGATGAGCTGGGCGGTGGTGGGACTCACAGTGGTGGTTGTCAACCACTATGTGCTGCTCCTGCCCGCAGCATGTCTCTTCACTAGGAAGAGGGGTTGTGTATGGAGGAGAGAGGGGAGGAAACGACCCAGAGAGGGAACGCTGCTGTGCGGACCAGGCTAACCGCAAGGAAGATGGCTGTGCCCTTTTTAAAGAGGAATGAGGCATGCACAGCCTTGCCCTGGGCTGCATGCATGGCTGAGCATGTGGCTAGCAGGGCATGCTGTGCAAAGAGTGGCACGAAGAAGAAGCAGCCATGCCCTGCAGCCGTGGAGAAGAAGAAATTCAAAGCTAATAAAAAAAAGTGAATATGGTGAATTTGAGAGGCAGCACTTGAAGAATACGTTAATTACAAGGCCAATTTATTCACTCTCCTCCCCTCTCAAATAAATGCATGCATGCGTTTATTTTTACAAATGAGACTATGGCTACCAAATATCCAATGGCAATGCTAGGAAATAACACAAGATGGCACTTTTATTGGTGTATTTTTGCTATGCAATCATACCCACATGCCTATCTTTTGCTAGTCCCTTGCAAAACATTTTGTACTGTATTTAGAAATGATCTTAAGCTGAGGATTTTCTTCTGTGGCAACATAGGTGTGCTTATGTGTTTGATATTGTGAGAACCAATTGTAGAGAAGACTACCAGTACTTTAAGTCTTACATGACATAGACCATCTCTCAACTAACCTGGACTCTTGATATTTAAGCCTTAAGTATGATTTCCAGGACCCAGGAGGTTTTCGCCATACTCGAAAGCTCAAAAGATTATGGCTTGTGCATGTGAAGGATCAAGACTGACCAGATGAACATTAAGACTCAAGCCCTGGGTTTCACGAATTTTTAAGTGCAAGTTGGTCCTAGTTTCAGCTCATGTCTTCGGATTGACCCTTAGAAAGATGACGGAAAACTCAACTCTCATTTTATTACATTTGTGGCTCAAAGAAAGCAAGGTGTTTGTAACTTGCCCTGAAGAACTTTTGTAGGGAGAAGACTTTACAGACATTTACAAGATATACTGACTTTTTTTTTTTTTTGAAACACGTGCTAGTATATCTCTTTATTTGGAGGAGCACACTTTTCTTTTGGTGGGAGAGTTTCTTTTTGGTGGAAAGAGTCTCTCCTAAACACAAGACTAAAGGCTAGGATAAAAAGTCTATCTGTGCGCATAGGTAAGGACTCCACCTTCCCTAATGATCACTAGGGTTGGATCTTATGTTCACCTGGTCTTTCTTGATATGTGTAGTGTCAACCAAGATTACTTTAGGCTCTTAAGTAGAAGCAAACCAATGGATCCTGTACTGGTGTCTCAGGTACAAGAATATGTCCTTAGTTAGGAGAGATTCCGATCTATCTTGTCAATGCTCAAGTGAATTAACCCGAGCCTGAGCGAATCAAGCTTCTGTGGCCTGGAAAGTCTTCAAAACAGTGGTTGAATATCCATAAACACTTATTGTATTTTTGTTTCAGCCTTCAGATCATTACTAAACACCATTTTTTTTTTAACATATTTATTGATAGATAGAGACTGCATGATACCATAAAATACCTAGATCCTATGGATGCCTATCCACCCCCGCTTGCCAAACGATGCTATGTCTTCCTATGCATGCAGGGTAGGGTAGAGGAAGGACCAAAGATGGGGCAACAAGAGCTAAGGTGTAGGGTAAACAGGAGGGTGGTAGGGTTGGTGGATGGTGGGTGGTGAAGTGAAAAGTGAAGTGAGCGTGACAGTGGCGGAGTGTTTTTGGGGTGCCTCCCAACGAGCGCTGAATTTAAGGTCCCTAGCTGGACTCAGAATGAGGCACAACCTTAGTTACCCTCCAGCAGGACAATAGTTTCTCCAACGGGGGCAGGTTCATGACTAAGATAGGGTTTCAAATGCTGCCCATTGACCGTAAATTTATGCCCAGATTTGGGATCTTCAATCTCAATGGCCCCGTTGGGAAATGGTCTCAAGACTAGGAAAGGACTAGTCCATTTGGACTTCAGTTTCCCGGGAAAGAATTTGAGTCGGGCATTGTAGAGCCAAACTTGCTGAGATGCCTCAAATTCCCTCCGCCGAATACAGCTGTCATGAAAAGCCTTAGTGTGTTGCTTGAAAGATAAGGAAGAATCATAGGCTTCACGACGGAGCTCTTCCAGCTCTTGGAGTTGGTGTTTCCTTTCACGACCACACAGGTCTGGGCCGAGGTTACATTGGTGAACCACCTAATAAGCGTGGTGCTCCAACTCCACGAGCAAATGACAAGGCTTGCCGTAAATGATTCTATAAGGAGACATACCAAGAGGAGCCTTGAAGGCGGTCTGATAGGCCCATAGTGCATCAATCAGCTTGTCAGACCAATCCTTACGGTCAGGCCGAACTGTTTTCTGGAGAATTTGCTTGATTTGCCGATTCGACACCTCTACCTGGCCATTTGTCTGAGGATGATACGGGGATGCGATACAATGGTGGACTCCGTATTTCCTCAGAAGTGCCCAAAAAGAATCATGGGTAAAGTGGCTTCCTCCATCCGAGATAATGGCTTGAGGGATCCCAAAGCATGCAAAAATGTGGTCTTTGACAAATCGAGTGGATATAATATGGTCAGCATGGTGCGTGGGAATAGCCTCGATCCATTTCGAAACATAATCAACAGCCACGAGAATGAATTCGAAGCCATTGGAAGGAGGAAAGGGACCCATGAAATCAATTCCCCAAATGTCGAAGATTTCTGCAGCTAGGATGGGTTGTAAGGGCATCATGTCACGACGTGACATTGACCCTAACGACTAGAACCTAGTACAATGTTTGGCTTAATTGTGTGCATCCTGGTGAAGGGAGGGCCAAAAGAAACCGCATTGCAACACCTTGGCTCTAGTTTTCCTCCCAGAGAAATGGCCTCCGTAGGACTGATCGTGGTAGAAGGATAGCACACTGGGGAATTTGCTGTCAGGAATACAACGACGGATGATTTGATCAGCACCTATTCAAAAAATAAGTAGATTATCGTAGAAATAATACTTTGCTTCTGCCATGAGACGCTTGCGCTGGTTTTTAGGATAGCCACGTGGAAGCGATACAGAAGCAAGGTAATTGGAAATGTCGGCATACCAAGGTCAACTTGCCACATTAATTGCCAATAGGTGCTCATCAGGAAAAATCTCATTAATCGGCAGAGTAAGTCCAATATGGTCAGGGTCCAGTCTAGAAAGATGATCAGCCACAACATTCTGGGCTCCGGCCTTATCACGGATCTCAATGTCAAATTCTTTGAGCAGAAGGATCCAATGAATCAGTCTGGGCTTGGCATCCTTCTTGTGCTTGAGATGGCGAATGGCCACGTGATCAGTGAAAACAATAACATGTGAGCCTAGAAGGTAAGAGAGGAATTTCTCCAGCCGAAAGACGACCGCCAGTAGTTCTTTCTCAGTGGTAGAATAATTACGCTGCGCCTCGTCCAACGTCTTACTGGCGTAGTACACCACGAAGGGGTGTCTATGACGTCTTTGTCCCAGGAAGGCTCCGACTGTAAGGTCAGAAGCGTCACACATGAGTTGAAAGTCGAGGGACCAATTAGGTGGCTGGAGAATAGGGGCCTTGGTTACGGCATTACGCAGCTGCGTGAATGCTCGTATGCAGTCGCAGCCCATATCGAAGGGTACGTTGGTCGATAGGAGATGAGTTAAGGGTCGAGAAATCTTGAAGAAATCTTTGATGAATCTCCTATAGAAACCGATCTATCCCAGGAAGGAGCGGATTTCTTTGATAGAGCCAGGCACAGGTAAATCAGCAATTACATCAAGCTTAGCTCTATCAACCTCGATACCCCTATTGGAGATGATATGCCCGAGAACAATTCCTTCGTGTACCATAAAATAACTTTTTCCCAGGAAAGCACGAGGTTTACGTCAATACATCTCCTAAGGATACGGGTTAGGTTGGCAAGACAATCATCAAAAGAGGGTCCAAAGATCGAAAAGTCATCCATGAAGACCTCGAGAAAGTCTCCCACCATGTGATGAAATATCGCCAGCATACATCTCAAGAAAGTTGCTGGTGCATTACTAAGTCCGAACAGCATCCTTCTAAATGCAAAGGTGCCGAAGGGGCAGGTAAAGGTGGTTTTTTCTTGGTCTCGGGGGCTAATTGCCACCTGGTTATATCCTGAGAATCCATCTAGGAAACAGAAAAATTTATTTCTCGCTAACCGCTCTAGGATTTGGTCAATGAAAGGTAGTGGAAAGTGATCTTTCTTAGTTGCAGCATTGAGTTTCCTATAATCTACACACACTCTCTAGGATGTAGGAGTGCGTGTAGGGATGGATTCGCCCCTGTCATTGACACGGATGGTGAGTCCCGCCTTTTTGGGTACAACGTGAATCGGAATCACCCAGGGGCTATTGCTGATCGGGTAGATTATACCCGCATTTAGCCACTTAATAATTTCCTTCTTAACAACCTCCCGCATGTTAGGCTTGAGACGTCGCTACATCTTGCAGGAAGGTCGAGCCTCCTCCTACGTACATATACGGTGAATGCAGTAGGAGGGGCTAATGCCAGTTAAGTCTGATAATGACCATCCAATGGCTGCCTTGTGTTCCATAAACCTTCGTTAGTTTGCACTCTTGCTCCCTGGTCAATTTTTAACTGATGATTACGGGGAGCAGTTCATTTGGTCCTAGGAAAACATACTTAAGTGTACTAAGTAGCTCTTTCAGCTCAAGAGTGGATGGTGAAAGATCTGGAATTTCTTGGGACGAGAGTTTCCCAAGCGGATCGGAAAACAAGTCAGGAGGAAGAAGTTGGCCCTCAGATCGGCCAAGAAGAGGGGCTTCTTCGATAAATGGATCCAAAAAGGAATAGCCCCTGTGAGTAGTATATGGGCTCAAGGTCCCAGTGTGGAGTTGCAACTCCACCAGATTTGGCGGGAAAGAAAGGGCAATCCAGTCTTCAAGAGTGTGGATCAGCGGTGAGTAGCCCGGATATGACTCAGACCACGAGGTATGGGAAGTGGAGAAAACCTCGTCAGAAGTCCGATCAGGAGAGGGTACAGGAATAGGGAGGGATAGGGGAACGTCACAATATGTGTCGGTCTGGCAATCATCAATGTTTAAAGGTAATCTGCAGTAGTCAGAATACGTCCCAATTAGTCCGATACATGCATTGACGGCCATGTCCTCGTCAGACGTGTCATCCTCATTGCAATCGCAATCAAAGTTCTTGGCTGCCTTGAAGATGTTAAGCTTGAGCTTCTCAGATCCAATGGCAATCTCAATATAGCCCGACTCGCAGTCGATATGGGTGCGAGATGTGGCCAAGAAAGGTCGACCAAGGATGATCGGACAATCAGAAAGTGAGCTAGGAACTTCCATATCTAAAACAAGAAAGTCAATAGGAAAATAGAGACTGTTGACCCTAACCACCACGTCTTCCACCACACCCTTTGGAATTTTGACAGAACGATCTGCCAACTATAACGTGACAGGGGTGGGTTTCAGATTTCCCAACGAAAATTTTTCGAGCATGACGGTTGGTATAAGATTGATGGAAGATCCTAGATCAAGCAGGCCACGGTTAAAATTGCATCCTTGGATGCTATAGGAAATAAGCGGTGTGCCCAGATCTTTCTGCTTCGGTGGTAGGTTTGACAGCATATCATAACTCGCATGAGGCGAGAGAACCACCAGATTCTTATTTTCTTTGACTGTTGCCTGGGTGTTGTGTAGTCTTTGAAAAATAGTGCGACAGAAGGTATGTGGTCGATGGCCTCTAGCAGGGGTACCATGATTTCAGCATCCCTGAATAAATTACGCAGGTTATCAAAGGCTTACATATCCTTCTTCTTGCCTTTTGGCTCCCTTAGTAGAGCCACAGGGAATGGGACTGATTCTGGCACCAATTTGGGTGTATTGTCCTCTCATAAATGCAGTACGCACCCCGAATGAGAGGGCGATGACGAAGACGGGCCAGCATCAAGTCGAGGCAGATCGACAGTCTGCTTACCGCTACTCGTAGTGATCACATTGGACGATGCAGGTCCAGTGGGATCATAAGCCGGAGGAGGGTTCGCAATAGGGACATAAGAGTGAGGCGCTGCTATGGGATTAGCCTGAAATCGCGGTGGAGTGCTCGGAGCCTGCAGAATCTGATGAACCTGCCCTTGAGAAGGATGTACCTATGGCTGAGGACCATGGGGTACGAAATTTTGCGGGTTCGGAACAGGTTGGCCTGGATGAGTGCCCGGATATCGAGTCGCCATGCGTAGTTGACTGATCTCAGCATTCTGCTGCACCAATTGGTGCTGAAGAGAGGTCATGTTCTCTTCATGGCGCTTTGACATTTCTGTCATCATTTGCATCAATTTATCGTGAGAACTTGATGCGTGTTCTGTTTGAGGTACGCAAGGACCTGATGGCGGATTCGCCATAGGATTAGATTGGGACCTTGGGATGACGGGTGCGAACGGTCGCATTGGTCCACCCACAGGATTTTGGCACTGCAGGTTGCTGGACCATGTGAAGTTCAGATGATTTTGCCACCCTGGGTTATAAGTGGCAGAGAACGGGTTGTTCCCTAGGGTGCAAGCATCTTCTATGCCAGAAGACGCATCCGCATGTAAATACGCATCCGAGCACACGGAGGCTTGGTCCTCCGTGTCAAAAATACTGGCTTGCAGAAGCCAGATCCACATGACTTACTGAATTGCTCGGTGCGACACTCGGTAAGGAAGGTCTTACGGGGCTTTTAGGGATAAGCCTGGTGTTGGAAGAATTGGGATTGTGACGAAGTGGTGAGGTGGGGGTGTTTGCCATGGAACGGGCGGGGTTGGCCAGAAGCTCGTCCAGCTTATGCATGACGGAGACTTCATCCAATTTCTGTGCGATAAGGTTGAGATTTGTGGATGAATGGGAGGGTCCCGTGTCAACTTCGTGGACATCACGGGGCAGGCTGGTATGATTAAAGGCGATAATGGAGGCATTGTTCATTGAGTTTTTTCTCATATTTTCAAATAATTCGAATGCTCCATTCTCATCTTTATTCATGAAGTTCCCTCCGTAGGAAGCGTCCTCAATTTGATTCAAAGTCTCATTTAGCCCATAGTAGAAAATCTAGGCTATATGCCACTTAGGCAGACCGAGGTGTGGACACTTCCTGAGGAGGTCATTATATCTCTCCCATGCCTCATGAAACTGTTCGCCATTTTGTTGCGTAAAGGAGGTAATAGCACGGTGAAGTAGATTGGGAAGAACTTCTTGAGAAACGTTGTTCGCATCTCTTCCCAAGAGTGGATGGTTCTCCCAAGGGTGCGTAACCACTGCGACGCTTTATCCCTCAATGAAAACGAGAACATTTTCATGAGGACTACTGGTAACCCGATATTTCTCGGTTTAACTGTTTCAGCCAATCGGGTTAGGTCTACCAAGTGTAGAAAAGGATCTTCACTTGCAAGACCATGGAAGAGAAAATTTATCAGGCCAATTATGTTAGGTTTCAATTCAAAGTCGTGCCTTCCCATGGTGACCCGAATTTGTCCTATGGCCTCTGTAGCAGTGGGATTCTGATTTGAGCTAAGAGACCAAGGCTCCTCCTGTTCGGGAGGATTCTGCGTTTCCTCCAATGTTTCCCTAATGGCCTCAATTTGTTCACTATACATTTCCATTTGGGCTTGGAGGCGGGTTATGGGATCCAAGGCTCCACCACCTGGTGGGTTTTGAGGGCAGTTTCCTCCCTGGGATTTGGGGGTGGGCGTGCAGCCACGTTTGTGGAGGAGGAGGATGCTTCGGCTTCTTTCCGAAAATTATCAGACAATTCAAACAGTTCAGGGTTTTGTGACCTCCTTCCAAACCTGCACTACCGTAGGAAGAATTGGGTTGATACGAAGAGAAAAGGAGATGAGAGAATTGACGCCGCAAAGGTACACTTGATGACAAATCAATACAATCAAATTCCTAACCTCTACACTGTGCCCTTAGACCTAATGATCTAAGTTACCTACTATCATGAACTATGGAACCGAATGCGAGCACCGCGGAGCCATCGGGCCAGATTGAAAGGTCGTTTGCCCCTGTCTTGGACACACGATAGCATGCGGGAACCCTCACCAGCACGTAGGCGCTACACGCAGGTAGTTAGACCTCCAATCCTTAGTAAGGGTCAAGTTGCTACCAATTTTAGTTAGAGGCTTAGGATCAACTGCTTTTGGAATGTGAAGGGCATTATTTACGGGTAATGCCCAAGTGATTGATTTTTCAAGTGTGTAAAACAAGCATGAAATGGGGAAATCTCCCCGAATTGAAGTTTTAATTGGTGAATGGTTTTTAGAATTCATCCTTAAGTAGTATGGATTTTAGGATTCCGCTGAAATACCAATTCAACCAATCTCCGGGTTTTGCAAGAATACAAGTTTTCTTCTAAGCCCAACAAACCCTTCTTCAATATCAGTTGGTTAATGCTTGCTAAAATGCAATGGGCTTCCCTAAATGGAGATTTCCATGTGTGGATGCACAAATTAGTTTTAGATTAGTGTGAAAGGAAGCCAAAGCACTTCAATTCAAGTGCTCCCAATCACCAAAAAGATTTCCACATAGGGCTCAACCAAAAGAGGAAGAAAATCAATTTGTTGGGGTTGAAATATTTGGGATTGAATCTTAGGCAAGTTGGAAAGTCGTGGTGGGGTTGGAATCAACTCAATTCTAAGTCTCCCCACCAAAAAGGTGATCTCGAATTGCAGGTAAATGAGGCAAAGAGGGTGGCAAACAATCCTTTTGTGTTTGCCTCAAAGAATACTTCACACGGTGAAAATTTCAAGAATCAAGATTCTTGAATTTTTGCTATGCGAAGTAAGGTGGGAAATCCCGGGGTGGTGGGAGTAAAGGCAATCAATCAAACAAGTGAATTTTAATCCACTTGCCCCAAGAGATCCCAAGAAGTTTTTCTAGTATTTAGTTTTTTTAGTTTTTAGTCTTTTTTTTTATTAGGGTGAGAAGTTAACCTAGGTTGCTAAGAAAGAAAGACCTACTTGTGCAGCAACGTGTGCGGAGCTCCAGTGCAGTGTCGGCGTCTTCACGCTCTCGTTCCCTCCTTGGACCTGCCCACGTCTCTAACTTTGTTTGCCTGCCTTCTCCTTGCAACAGGTTTACCTGCACACCAAAAACAGAGACACCCGTGAAGAGAGAAGAGAAAAAAATGAAAGGAATGGAATAGAAACTTACTTGAAGGTGCACCTCCCCGGCAACAGCGCTAGAAAAGGAGGGTGGTCGTACCCGGATAGGTTTTTAATATGGTGATTTTATCGTTGAAGTGTGTATAGTAGTTAACCTAAATCGGACCTAACCATCTCTTTACAAAATTTTTAACCTGGCCTACTTGATTTTATCTTGGTCACTTTTAGGCCCAGGGTCGAACTCAGGGAAGTGGGGTTACAAGTCAAGTTTCTACGCCTTTCCTACAATGAATCTCTTCCATTCGTTTATTGTGTTTTTGGTGTTTTTTCTCTATTTAAGATTTTTTTCTGATAATCATGGTCCTTGAGGCACACCCTCAAAATTAGGTTCTTGGCTTTGAGCCAAATCAGGGTTCCAAAATGGGTCTTGCTATTCGCAAGATAGAGTACATGCAATTCAAAGATTATCTTTTCACTTTCATATATATTTTTTATCTTTTTACTAGCAGGAAAGTGAAATAGAAATAAAGTAGATATAGTATATATATATAGGTATATACTATATATGTATAAAGGGGTGGGGGTGGAGGTGGAGATGGAGTGTAGCACGGTGTTGAGTCGGTGGTCGTCTAGAAAGATGCAACCGAAGGACAAGGTGCTGCGTGGAGTGTAAGGTGGATGGATGGAACATGGGTGTGACCATGCTCTTTGTACGCATGTATCGGGGAATATCAGCAATTGATGCAGATATTCCTGCGATACCACGTATAGTAAGTAATATGAAAATATATCTATATGTATATATATATATGGTTATAAATATGTAGGTATATATGTAGTTATATATATATATGTATATATATGTATATGTATATATATAGGTATGTAAATATATGTTTAGATAGATATATGTATATGTATACGTATGTATATATAACTACATAGATGTATATATATGTATGTATATTTATGTAGTAATATATGTATATATGTATGTATATTTGTATATATATATATATATGTATGTATAAGTAGGTGTGTATATATGTATGTATATATATATATGTATCAATACTTATACATAGTTATATAGGTAATAATATATTTATAGATATATGTATATATATATATATGTATATAAATATATGTATATAGGTAAGTATATATGTGTATATATATATATATATAAGTATATAGATATATATATAGACTAATACACAGTTATATAAGTACTAATATATGTATAGATATATGTATATGTATATATATATATGTATATAAATATATGTATATATGTAAATATATATGTACATATATATATATATAAGTATATAAACATTTGTATATATATCAATATATATACGTATACGTATATATATATATGTATATTATAGTGTATAGGTGTGTGTGTATGAAAGTGTGTAAGCGTCAGTAAAGAGATAGGGAGAGAGTGCTGTGAGAAAGAGAGAGAGAGACAGAGATCGGTCTTGCTGGAGTGAAGAAGAGGCAGGTTAAGCCGTCTGAGCTTCAGGGCCGATGTCTGATGCTTCCACACGCACGCACAGGCGCGTATGCACGTAAAGAGGAGCGCGTTGGAGGGTGTGGGCGCACACAGTGGACCGCAGTGCGAAGCGCTGCGCTAAGAGGCATACGCGGACAAAAGGGAGCGGGCGAAGGAGCAGGTGACGTCGACGCACGCAGACGCGCGGCGAGCGTTGCAGCGTGCATGGGACTGAACGCATGCGCAGGCGAACAGGGGTAGCGACGTGCCGGGTGACTGGATAAGTAAGAAGCTTACCGGTCACCCCACTGTAGCCACAGTGTTCTGCAGACTAGCGTGAACAGTGGCTATAGTGTATGGCCGAGCCGCGCGACCGCTTGCTGCAGGTGCTGTGAGTGAGGGCGGCTTGCGGCTAGTGTGCGCAGGCTGGCACGTGCGAGGAAGGGTTGCGCCAGCCGGTTGCTAGCGCAGGGAAGTTCGCGACAGAGCACGCGAAGAGGGAGGAAAGGGTGCCTGCAGGCAAGCGCGGTGGCTTGCATGCGGGCACGCGGTGGCCTGCAAGCCTGCTGCCGCCTTGCTGCTACTGTGCTGCTGTTGCCGCGGAGCTTCAAACCTTGAAGCTTGTGGCAATGGCGGAGGTGCTGGAAACGAAGAAGTCCGGGAAGAGAAGACCACCAAACTACTGGCGTGCACGGTGGAGCTGCTGCTGTGCGGAGCTTGAGAGCTTCAAAGCTTGAAGCTCCCGCCCCTATGGCTGATGTGGTGTGGACATTCTAATAGGGAAAAGAAGGCCACCACGCCCACCGCCTCTTTGAAAAGTTGGGCGGTGGTGGTCTCATTGTGGTGGGTGTGCACCACAGTGAAGGACTCCTACCCGTAGAGTGTCTCCTCTGAGGAGGAGGTCCTGTGTATGGTGGGAGAGGGGAGTGGACGACGGCCTGGAAGAAGTGGAGCTACTATGTTTTTTGTGTTGGACCAGGCTGGCTGCAAAGAAGAAACCGCCCTCTTTTTAAAGAAGAGGAGAGCATGCACAACCATGCCCTGGCTGTGCCTGGCTCATGCATGTCTCATGGCAGGGAGAGGCTTGGCATGGGACAGCAGGGCAAGGTGCGAAGAAGAAGTCAAGCTTTGCAGCCATGGGGAAGTTTTCAAAATTCAAATAGAAATAAAAATAAAGATGGAAATTTTGCGAAGCAGCACTTGGAGAAAATGTAAATTGTGAGGCCATTTTATTCACTCTCCTCTCCTCTCAATTAAATGCATGCATGTATTTTTACAAATGCGACTATGGAAACCTAATGTGCACTGGTAATGCTAGGAAATAGCACAAGATGGCACAATTGCAGGTGTATTTTTGCGATGCAATCACCTCCCAACCCATATCATGATTAGGCATGTCAATCTGCACAATGTTTGAATCTGATTCCATTTGGGTTGGGGGTCCAGAACAACCTCTATTTTCGAACCCAAGTTCTAGGAAATCATGTTGATCCTTAATGTTGTTCCATGATGTCTCATCTATTTCTGAGGGAATATATAGGTATTTTTTATTGATGGCTTCATACACCATATTCAGTAATTTTCCATGTTTCTCCATGAGACCTTGGTGTTTTTCCAAAAGTGGGGGATTTAACCAACATTGTAGATACTCATTGCTATCTAATTTCCCCAATTCAATATATTCAGCTAAGAGATCATCCCGGGTTGAACCATGCATCATTCGCATCAATATCATTGCAACACGGTTCATAATGTAGGTTGTTATTTTTGAAACGTTAACCTGAATGTGCCTAGATGGATGATGTCGAAGAGTCGCCTCGATCATCTTTTCTTTTATGATCATTTGTGATTCAGGTTTCCTAAATATTCTTCCTAAATTGTCAAGTTCCATTTTCAAATCAAGTGGTGGATCAAGATGCAGAATTAAATTCAGGTTCAGAATGAATTGATCAAATCAGATCAGAAATCCTTAAGAAGATAAACTCTAATGAGTCCTCTAGATCAACAACCTAGGGACCTTTCCTGTGTATGTGTTATAAAGAATAAATGAGGGATTGGATATGAAATGGACCTAATCAAGGCACCCAAAGATTTTTGGCTGACTAAGGTTGTTTTGAGGTGGATGATACCTCTAAATCAAAAATCCACACACCCGAGAATTGCTTAGGCAGCGAGGAAGGGAGAGCCTCGAAAAGAACCCTACATGGTAGAGTGTCCCCACGAGTTACATGGTTTCGCCCACCAGACCTTCCTTGTCACTGTGGTTCCAAGTAGACCAAAATGTATGAATTGAGACCTTACGTCTACCAATTTTAGTCCTAATTTGTGCCTTGAGTTTCACTTGATTTAGAAGTTAATTCAATTTATAACCCAATTTGGAGGTTGATTGGCCTAGATTGTAGGCCAACTTCACCTGACCTACCTAAAGATGGAGGATGAAATCTGGGTCAACACCCAAAAATTCACCATGAATTGACTCTTAGGTTATTAGGTCCAAAATTTTAGGATTCAAGTGAATTTAGAGCATGATTTTAGGGTTCTCTTAAAAAGATCTTTTCAAACAAGGGCTTGGGTGGCACACAAATGTGAGAAGATTAATTTCCTTTAATGCATGCAAGTGTGTACTATCACTTCAAACCCTAAAGTGGAAACCCTAATTGGTTCTATTTCAAGTCCAATTTAATCTCAATGGTAACACCTTGGACTCAAGCAAGAAAGTGCATAGCCTAAGATGTTTACAATTTAAGTGCAAATCCCTAGTAGGTACAAGAAATCAAGATGGGGAATCTCTAATCAAATCAGATTAATCTTTAATCAGATATCAAACTAAATTCGCAAATCAGGAAATTTGCCTTTAAATGATAATTACTAGGAAAATATGTCAAGTAGACCCTAATTCATTTGTTTCCTTTTTCTCTTTCCCAAGATTAGGAGGTTGATTAGGGAAGAAGAGAAATTTTACCTACCCCTAGAGTGGTCGATTGCGTGGAAGTTCTCGTCGTGATGTACCTCACAAAATCACATGCAATATAGTTAGGGCAAGTTAGTGCCCAAATCAATGAAATAAGATATGACTAGTGGTGAATTGCACGTTGCTCCCCGGTAATGGCGCCAAAATGTTAGTGCAAAGGAGGAGATTTATGAAATGGTCGTCATAGTACACTCCCAAAATCGTACAACAAACATTTAAATTTAGAAACTTGAATTCTAGTTGGAGTCCGAGGTCGTTCGCGGGGAGCAAATGTGAAATTCACGCACTAATCTCAACTCAAAATTAATAAGCATAATAAATTAAGCACAGTAAGAGATATGGAATGAATAAATTGTTCAGATTGATATTCAAATATAAAGCAATGTATCTCAAAGGATCCTTGGGATAAAAAGAATCAGAGAAGCAAAATAATGGTGATTTGAATCACCAATTAAATCCTCTTAATTAAGCATGCATCCCAACTATTTTATTCATCCAAATAAATCAACAGTGCCTTAATCAGATAATCCACGTCAACTTAAGTACTTAAATGTGAAGCATAGAGTTTATTAGACATCAACCCTTATTTTTAGATGGCTTAAGTGCTAAGGCACTAACCCTCAGTAAGCACACAAGAGCAACAACCTTCTCTTAAGGTAAGGCAAGGTAGACCTTCCACATACGCTAAGTATCAGAGCCTCTTCCTTCAACACGTGCCCCGTGGTGCTTAACCGCGTAGCAAGGTCCTCGCCCTTCCCTTCACAAATCTTAGTTTTCTTCTCTCTCAGAACCAGGTTTAATCGAGTCAGATATTGGGTAATTGGTTATAGGCCTAGGTCCGCCAGCGTGTATGGTGAATGAAGGTGCTTGGGCATGCGAGTGAGGGACCCGACCCCTCGAGACCTCAGCGAGAAAGCTATCTCACGAATCACGGATATACGCTGTAAATGCTTCATCAACTACTGATGTGGGACTATCCCAAGTCCCTTCCACTCACAAGGCAGTAGCAGGTGGAAATGTCATGATTACATGCTACTATTGAGGCTTGTGTCTCCAACTGAGATTGCAAACACAGTCCTAGAGCGAATCGGCTTCGATTAGGTGTAGTTGCAGGTAGTGTGCTAGTCGGAGGATGGCAAACAAAAATGGAGATGGTGGTGGCAATGGCGAGTGAACGGCAAGACCAACAAGCATGAAATCAAACTCAAAAGCCCCAATCAGATAGCTCCTGAGCTTCGTCATTGCTTAGCGAAGGTGTTGGTGGCATTCTTGTGAAGTTTCATGTTCTAGCAAGGTCAAGCGAGGTTAGTGAAGATGTATGGTGAAGGGTGAGTTCAATGAGGTGATTGAGTGGATGGGACAACAAAAAGGTAGAGGTGTTTTGGTCGTGGAGCTGTTGCAAGGGTCTTCGGAGTGTTGATGGAGCAAGTGGTGGTCAATAGCAAGCGAATGGTAACATCGAAGCATGGCCGGAAGAGGGGAAGATGAAGGGAGAATGGGTGATTTGTTGATCGAAATAGGGAGAGAAAGAGATAGGAAGATTCAAGAGAAGGAGACGAAGGATGTTACCTAGCAAAAGGATGAAGGGGATGAGGACATGGCGTCGGCTATGAGTGGCTAGCACTGGAGGAGATGAAGGCTCCTTTGAGGGAGATGGAAAGGAAGAAAGGAAGCGGCAGCTCTTGAGTTGGTCGTTGAGGAGTAGACAAAGTTAGGGAAGATTGTGGCATTCCCAATTTTGTTGTTGGGAGACTGTAGGAGGATGGGGTAGAGGGCTTGCCAGAGAAGGTCATAGCAGGTCGAAGGAAGGAAAGGAAGAATGATTTTGGCCCAAAACCTTTCTAAAGAGCTAGGCCTCGCATGAGGGATCCTTTTAAAGGCCAGAAGGCATGCTCTAAGCATGGAAGGAAGATTGGAAAGCTTGAAATCTCAGGGAAGAGGATCCATGAATTCACAGAGTTCGTATGAGCATTCTAGTGCAAATTGAGGTCCAGGACTTGGTTCAATCGAAAGAGGATCTCTTGAGGATTGTTCCTTCCAATTTTGGTCGGATTTGGCAGAGTATTGAGCAAGAAAACCTTGCTCGAATCTCAGTGAGAAAGCTCTATTCACACCAATGGAGGTAGGGACCCTTTTGCAAAAATTATGAAAAGGTTAGGGACCTGATCGTAAATATTTCGAAAGTTAGTTGCTTAATTTATAGTAATAGAGTTTGAATGGACTGAAATGCAAACTAAGTCAAGATGGACTATGATTAGGCCCAAATTTTGGTACAAACCTAATTTTGACCCAAGGAAGCTAGTGGTGAAGTCAGATTTGAGGTTTGACAAAGTTTGACTAGGCAATTTCCATAGAAACCTAAATTATGGTAAAGTTCTATCTGAGACTATTCAAGGTCAAAATAGGTTTAGATGGTCACGCCAAGGGTGCCAAACCTGAAGGAATATTTTTATATGAATTTTAGGAGGTTTAGATTATTTTTTTTCCTAACTAGAACCTCTTTAATTCAAGCTGGTCTGAAATTATGGTTTTAGGAGGTATATTGGTTCTCGAAATACATAAAACCCTACCTCTATCTATGTGGGTCCACTTATTGGACTTCAATGCTCATTTAACCTTAGATTAACCCATTGGAAACCCCATGGCTATTCTACATTCATGATGTGATGTTAAAACTGCAGAATTAAACCTAATATAATGTTTTCTTCTCAAAATGGATTTGTATGGAATTATGTCTCTCAAGCGATTATTTAGGGCATTTGTCACTTAATCCTAACTAAATAAAGCTAGTTATGGCTGATGATGGCATTACCATCATGCATGAGGATTGGCTAGTGTTGTTAGCTCCGAAACATGTTTTAAAATTAATGCATTGCAATATAGGTCGAATCAGCACAAAAAATAAATGGAATTTATAACTCAAATATTGGAAATGAAGTCCGAGGTCGAACGCAAGGAGTAAACAAAAATTCACACACTAATCTCAATAAAGTATATGAGCATAAGAATTTAAACTACAAAATGATATTCAAAAAATACTAATCTATCACTTTAGATATTGAATGAATTCTCATGTATTTTGAGGCAATAAAAAGGTAGAGAAGCTAAAACAATGGTAATTTAAATCACCAATTATTCTCTAAGCATATATATCAGTTATTGAATCAATTTATCAAGCTTTCACAATGTCAAGCCTCAAATCAGATGTCGGGTTATTGAATCAGACAACTTATCCAACAAGTGCTATAGTGCTTCCGAAGCACTATTCTTCTTCCTCTCTTCTCTTCTTCTAAGCTTCTTCCCTTCCTCTTCTTTCCTTTCTTCCTTCTTCAGCTGCTCTCTTCCTTCTCTTCTTTACGCACATGCCTTCATCTTCTGCTCTTCTCAGGTTCTTTAGCTTCTGTGCCTTCTCTTTTCTTCCTTTCTTCTTACGCACAAGGGAGGCACTCAGATTTGGCTAAGTGTGTCATAGGGCAAAACCCTCCCCTACCTCGCGCTCTCTTTCTCCTTCTCTCTTTAGTATCTGCCTTGCCAGGGTCGCAAGTCAGGGTAGTCAAGTAAATCGGCAAACGTGCAATCGGGACCAGGCTCACCAACGTGGGTGGCGAGCAAGGAGTACTTAGGTTAGGAGGGTTATCTGGTTGGCCATGCCCGCATGTAAGGTGTCATAGGAGAGGCGTGTGAGGGCGTGTGTGAGGACCTCATCCCCTATGCTTGCTGAGGCGATAAGTCTTAAGCATAAATCAATATATGCGGTGTTGCTTGGTCATCAACTTTTGAGGTGGGTCTAAAGTCCCACCCTTCCTTCGAGTATGCTGCACTAATGCTTCTCCATTTGATTGCACCTGCTGCTGGGGTATCCCCCCCAATTATAGTCTTGAGCGTGTTCCTTAAGCAAAGCCACAGAGCTTGGGACTTCACCTGGGGCTCGCGATGCCTGGAGCAAGGCTTCAAGGTTCGCTCGAAGTTTCGTTAATGGCAGCGATGGCCTGCTACCTGAAAACCAAGAATAAGGCCTCTCGACCATGTTAAAGCACTTAAGGAGAGTGGCCAGACGACGACAAATGTAACCGTGGTGGTGCGGAGGTGATTGGTGAAGTGAGGAGGTCTGATGACCTCAGACTATTGGTGCGGAGGTTGTGGTGTTTGGTAGAGCGTTTGGGTGGATGGGAAGGCAAATAGCAAAAGGGGTTTTGTAGGGCATGATGCAGTGAAGGTCGTGAGGTGGTTCACGAGTTGATTGGTGGTTTGTGCAGGTTAGATGGACATGCCAGAGGAGTGGTCGAAGATGGGGAAGATAGAGCTGAGCGGCGGCATCGAGGGCTGATTTTGCATACGAAACTAAGCCTAAGAGCTAAACTAACTAATCTAACCTAATCTAAATCGAAGAAAAGGGGAGAACGGCACTGGCATTGGTAGTTCGACGTCGGGGAAGACGACACTTGATTGCACCGCAAAAATACACCTGCAATTGTGCCATCTTGTGCTATTTGCTAGCATTACCAGTGATATTAGGTATCCATAGTCACATTAGTAAAAATACACGCACGCACGGATTTAATTGAGAGGGGAGGAGAGTGAAATAAATGGCCTTGAAATTTACATTTTTCCTCAAGTGCTACTTTGCAAAATTCACCATCCTTATTTCTTATTTTTAATTGACTTTGAAATTCTTCTCCGTGCGGTTGCAATGCATGGCAATCTCTTCTTCATGCCATGCTCTACAGCAAACTTGCCCTGCAGTCGCATGCCCTAACAAGCCATGCCAGCCATGCACAGCCACATGCACAGCTAGGGCATGGCTGTGCATGCCTTCTTCCTCTATAAAGCAGGCACAACTTCTTCTTTGCAAAAGAGCTTGGTCCACCACATAGACACAACACCTTCTTCTCCAGGCCGTCTCCTCCCCTCTCCCTCCATACGCAGCCTCTCCTCCTCTGAGGAGCCACTCTATGGGCAGGAGCACCTCACAGTGGTGCACAACCACCACTGTGAGTCCACCACCGCCCAGCTCATCAGAGAGCCGGTGGGCATGGTGGTATTCTCTGTTAAGCCACTTCCGCCGTTGCCGCAGGCTTCAAGGTCTGAAGCTCCACGGCAGCAGCAGCAAGGCCCTCTAGCACATGCCTGTAGGCCACTGTCGCCTGCAGCGCGCGCCTGTAGGCACCCTCGCCTCCCGCTTCTTCGCGTCTGCACTCGCCTTTCCGTCGGCAACCAGTCGGCGCACCCCTTCCACGTGCGTTCCAGCTCAAGCATTGACTCCCCGCACTCACGAAACTGGGCAAGCCCAGTTGCATGGCTCGCCTTGGCATTGTAGCCACTGTTCACGCATTTCAGCGGATCACTGTGGCTACAGTGTGGTGACCGATAAGTTTCTCATTTAACCAATCACCCAGTGCACTGCAACCGTTGCTAGCCTAAGCCCACGTCCAGCCCCGCGCCTGCTCCTGCACCCGCCCGCGCGTCCGTGTGCACCCGCGTCAGCCAGCGCCTGCCCGCTTCAGCGTCTGCGTCCACGTCTCCCTTCGCCCGCACCTGCCCGCTCTTCACGCAGCGGAATGAGCAGTGTTCCTTCCTCCGCGCCCACTCCCCTACATGCGTGTGCCTCTCCACGCACCTACGCACCTACGCGCGTGCATGGATCACCAGACGTCGCCCCACTGCTGCAGACGACTTAAACGCCTCCTTCACTCCAGCAGGAAGCTCTCTCTCCCGCTCTCTCTCTCTTTCTCTCTCTCAGCACTCTCTCACACTCTCTGCATACACATACACACACACTCTCACTTATACATTATTATATACTTATATATATATACATATACATATGTATATTGATATATATACATATATTTATATACATATATATATATACTTATATCTATACATATTGTAGTACTCATTGATGTAAACACATTTACACTACTTAAGATGTCTATTTATGCATGTTCTTAAGCATAGGATTGCATTTCATGATATAAATATTACATAACATGCATCATCTTGCATTTAGTGTAGTTGAATAAAATGGAGGTTAATTGTCTCCTTTTATGTGCTTGGGCAGGGCAAACATTTTATCGGGGCCTCGGATCAAAGATCCAACTGTATGGATGTGATCAGGGTGACAATTGGAGTTCAACAACTCCAAGATTGCCCTAATCAGACATCCGTAGCTTCAGATAGTGACCAGAGAACCCTAGAAGACCAAGGGCCAGGATGGTGTAAATCCGCACTTCGGATGACAAATCCGACCGCACGGATGAATTCAGATCGACGATCGCAGCCCAACGACACAAAAATTGAGTCAATCCGACATCCGTGGCACCATCTACAACTTCCAGAAGATGGAAGCCAAGATGGCGCCACGTGGCTCCATCTCAGCCGCCCAAACGGCCGCTTGCATTCTTTGAAGACCACGCACCCGCCCCCTCTCAACCGTTGGATCTCGATCCAACGGCTGTGGGCGCAGCCCTTTAAAGTCATTCGCGCAACCTTTTTGGGGAGGCAGCACAGCGATCCAACGCCTTATCGCGAGGCACTGGCGGGCGTTCGAGCCCCTCCAAGCGATTTCTGAGGCGAGCGGTCGCACCTTCATCAACCGTCATATTGCAATCCAACGGCCGCGCGCGCCCGATAGCGTTAACGCGCTATTGCACGCGCGGCATCACACGCGATCGCATGCATATGGCGGGCGCAGCAGTGGGCGGAGATGCATCTTAAGCCATCCGATCTCGCTATCGGACGACTGAGAATCAATGAACGTGCGATGGCATTGAGGAAGTGGGCAGCTGAGGAGGCGCGCATGGGCGCGGGAGCTACGCCCACGTTGGGGCTTTAGTGACGGATTTATCCGTCACTAAAGACCCCTCATTTATTATTTTAAAGTTGTAATGTTCATTTTACCCCCACTCCTTGCAACTATAAAAGGAGACCCCCTCAATATGAAATTCTCATCCCTTCCTTCTCCTCTCTACCCCTCCAAAGCTCAAGAGAATCTTGTCCCACACCCGGGATGCTTCTCACGAGATAAAGTCCAAATTTTTGTCCCCCTTCGAAAGTGGATCCCGTGACGACGACGGCGTGCTGCTCCGTTCCCCTTCGTCCAGGTGTCGTCTCGTCCGACTCATCCTCCAAGCAACCGTCGAGGAGGATTTTTCTCTCCCTAATCTTTTTATCGCTTTCTAGTATAGATTTACTGCTTTCTAGAGTAGTTCTGCTCGTCCTCCAAGCGACCGTTGAGGAGGACATTTCTCCCTCCATTCTTTTAATGCTTGCTAGAGTAAATTTATCGCTTTCTAGTGCAATTATTTTATACATTCTAGTTGTAATGAACAATCTCCTAAATGATAAATTCTTTGTTTATTCTACATCTCATTTTGATTTTAATGTGTAATACTCTCTCTCTCTCTTACCCTCTCTCTCCCTTTTATTTATTTTAAATAATTAGATAGTTTTAAATTGAATTACTTCCTGACAAATAAAAAGAAACACGTAGTTTTTAAATCAAACGTCTGCCTCCCTGTGTTCGACCCGGAAATTTCATTTCGGTATAAATTTTATTTGTTGAACACGAGTTCTTCGCTTTCGAGTTACAACGACAGGTTTTCTAAAACCAAACACGTTAGCATAGCTATTCGTAATGTTCAACATTTTGGCGCCGTTGCTGGGGAGGCAACGATTTCTGATCTTTCCTTTGCATTTCTTGCACTTTATTTGTTTTGTAACTAGCTTTCTCTTGTGTCTATTGTTTTGTAGAGACCTCCATCAAGGAATCAACAAGCGGTAGATAAAGTGCAGTTGAAGATAACTGTAAGTTATCCCCCATTCTTTCCCCCTCCATAGATGATTCGTGCGCTCAACATTTTGGCACCGTTGCTGGGGAGGCGATAATTTTTTTTTTCTCTTCGCATTTTGTAACTTACAAATCATTTACCTCACTTTTCTCCTTTCTTATTGTAATTGCAGGTACTCTGTTGAGACGAGCAAAAGCAGTAGATTGAAGTAAAGTGCTATGGAAGGTTTTGTATGTTATCCCCCATTCTTTCCCCCTCCATAGATTTCATTCGCCACATTAAATCCAAATTCCAATTAACCTAGGTGTTTGCATAAATCCTAGGAAAAGTTTGGTTGTTTAGATTCTCACTCACATTCATTCCACCTTCATTTATATATATAAAAAAAAAATAAAAAAAAACAAAAAGATAATTTTGTGGGGCAATTTTTAACAAACACACAACGTACACCCACATTCAAAGGCACTTAATCGAATTGATTTGTTTCTACTCAACTGGGTTCTGATATGTGGAACCGGTACACATAAAGCAACACATAAAAGAGTAGAAATCATTCTAGGTTAACCATCATTGTGTGCCTAACTAAGTGGTGCATTTGTGTCCAGTTGTTTGAGTTGTTTGGGCCGCACCACCTCAAATAAAATCAAGTTATCAAGTAGCTGCCATTTAGGTTCAACTCTTAGGGATTTACCAGGCACTCCACATTCTTTTTAATCTTTAAAGGAAAACATCATCCCCTGTGCTTGCAAAACCTGGTGTGCCAACGAAACTTGTTTGAAAACACCTAAAGTTGAATCCTAAAAACTACTAAGCGAGATTTGAACCTTAAAATTCACCACATCAAAAAAAAATAATAATAATCTTGCTTGAAAACCACTGGTTGTGCATGCACACAGAAATTAATCAATCATTATGGGCACAACCCATTTAAAGGGTCCATCACATTCCAATGCACATTCAAACCTAGCCCTAAATAAGATAGAGTAGACATTGGCCTTAAGGATTGAACTCGCTCTTCAGAACTCAGAACGAGATTATTTTTGATTAGACTGTTTCTACTGTTCAATCTGATGTCTAGCTAGGGGAGCAGAGTCAAACGATCGCGGCTGGGGGTACACTAGGAACCGGAGGCACAAGCTGAAGGAGGAACCTTCTCCCCTGTCCCTCCTTCTAACTGGTTGGATTGAACAGACGGAAGTTGATCAAATTGTTCCTTTATCTCAAGATAGGTTTTGAGAGTCTGTAGGTCTTTAGGCTAATCGATTTAAGGACAGGTTTGATTGTTTGTATTGCAGGGCGCCTTTCTTCCTCCCGTGTCTCATGAATCCTTCCACATATTTCACGCATTCTCGCTCTTTCCCCCTGTTGTGAATTATCCTCAACATGACGATTATCCCAACTTGTATTGTAATCAACCATCAGTCAGTTGGGATAATTCAGATTGGGGATACAATTCCGGACCCCCATGTTTAGGGTCTAACCCTGAACACTTTGATTCTGATTTCTATCCTTCTCAAAGCTACATCGATTATAGATCGTCTTCCTTTCATGCACAACCTAATACGATCTACAATCAAGAAGGATACACCGATCCTTACCCATCCTCTGATTTCACTCCCTTTAGGTCATCACCATCTTTTCAACAATCTGAAATGACCTATTTTTAGGAAGGGTATAACGAATCTCAATTCGTTAATTCCCTTACATTGATACCAAACCCGCGTAATCCTGAACCAACTCATTTGGTTCAGGTTAACCAGGTTCAAGATAAGGTTCTGGCTAACTTGTGGAATATCATACAATCTTTAGAAGTTTAGCCAATACCTTGCATTGAGAGATTGGAGCCCCTAATTGAAATGATTGATGATTTGAATAAGTCTTTGTTGGATTGGCTCCAGGACGTTAAGGATAAGAACCTGGGTGAGTTTCTACTTGGGAAATTAGTGAAATTGAGGATGAGATTCGTGGTCGCTTTGATTCAATCTTGGGATGATTCCCAGGATGAACCCTCTTCAGGAAAGCAAATGACAGAACCCGCTTAGGCACCTGTTGAGGGGGACATGTGTTATGACCAGATTGAATTAAAGCGACCAATTAAGGAAGATCTGATTTCTTCACCTGCGATCCCTGAGCCGGGTTACGAGGAAATGTATATCTCCTTAGAACAGAAAGTGACAAATGATTTTGGGATATACATTGATACGGATCCTGATTTCTTTGATGGTGAAGATTCAAGTTGCGAAGTCTCACGTGAGTTTTCTGAACACAATTTTTGTGAGATGATTGGGCCTGAGGAATCTGATAGATCATTTGATAGCCCAATAATAGAGGAAACTGATCTTAGGGCACACATTACAGATCCAGAATTTCATTTTCTGGAGGATTCAATTCAATGCCCTGATTGTCAGTTTCACCCCGTTGAGCTTATTAATGATTCTAATTCTGAGATAATTAGACCTAGGTCAATTTTGATTCTACCACATCATTTAGACTTGGAGATTTCAGATGGGGTGATTGATATACAAGAGGTCCTGGAATTTGATATGCTGAGTGAGGAGGATAGGAGCTGGGAAGTTATGATTTGGGAAGTTAATTTTGGAGGAAATGGAAGATTGAGTCGAAGGGTTCCTTTTAAACTGAAACCATCAAATCAGAACCCTTACAACATTTGTTTCGAGGATGTCAAACCCAAGCACACATTCAACGATTATCCTTTTGAGCTTCAATTCTCTGTAACTCGACTTTTTGGTCTTCGGTTGCATCCTCATAAATCGCAGGTCTGACCCCGCTTGCATTCTGATTTTAGGTTTTGGGTAATTTTTATCCAAAACCTAAGATATTCTCGATTATGGGGTGTGGGTCTGCACCACAATCCGGTCCACATCTGTGGACCTCTGCTGACAGGTCATAGGATTCTTCTGTTTATTCTAATTCTGACCTGCACTTGTGAATTCTTCATTTCTTTTCTTTGTATAGTGTGCCTAGCTAAAGGCACTAAACTCAGCATATATATAGTTTTTCTTAGTTTTTCATCTCGAAGCGGACCTGACATACACACAATTCAGGTGCTTTCTTTGCTTTTCCACTCTGTTTTATGTCCTTTTAATACAATGAGGACATTGCATTAGATAGGCATGGGGGGGTGGATATTTATCTCTGAATTCATTCGTCAGCTCCGTAGATTTGTTTTATTTTCTTTTATAAAAAAAAAATTGGAATTAGGAAAGATAATTTGGGTTTAAGAAAATTTTCAATCTTAGGAAATACTACATTATGATTTGAACACAAAGACCCTTCAGGTCTTTGGACTTAATTAGCCCATGTATCCACTAAAATGTGGATTTGTCTTTGAGTCCTCGCCATCTTAATTCTATCGTAATTGGAATAAATAAGTTTGGGTGATAAATACATGACTTATCAACCTGCCCTCTGATTTGAGGGAATTTTGAGTCTTAAGCATCTACACACTTTCTTTGCACTGACTTATTGTTCGGTGATTTTAATGGAAATTGGGTAGCTAATGAACCTTCTAGGGTGATATGGCTGGCAAGTTATCGTGGGTAACAGTCCATAGGTAGGTTGTCCAGAGCCCAGTCACTGGACCTTTCTCTTTTTCCTGCCCTTAGGTAAATCTTAGACCAGGGAAGCAACCTACTTAAAAAAAAAAAAATCAAAAAGAAAAGGAGAAAAGAACAAAAAGAAATAAGCCACACTTCCCCACACGAGTATGGCTGGCAAGTTGTCGGTGGTAACAGCTCATCGAACGGTTGTCCAGAACCCAGCTCAGTAAATGCACTGAAAATTTCCAAAACACTTAGGAAGAAGCAGAGTAGAATAAACTGGGGAGATATACACTGGATTAACCCTTGTGTTGTCCCCGTAAAAAAATAAAAGTAGGGAGAAAGCTACTGGTTGTAAAGAAACACCTTTAGGCAGAATTCTTTTTGAGGTCGCTTAGAGGCATAGAAATCCGAAGTCCTTTTTAATTGCCGATCAACGAGTCTATCACAATCACAATAAGATGCTTAAAGCTTAGGGTTCTCATAAAATCTTGGGTGAGTTGAATGGCCGTAGAAAGCCACTCTTAAACCCTAAAATTTGAAAATCCGAAAAAAAATTAGAAAAGAGTAAACAGAAAAAGAAATTTTTCTTTGAATAAGGCAAGGCTTGAGGCGGTCAGCATTTTGGCTGATACCCGAGCACTGTTGTATCTTTGAAAGTTCAGTTCCTAAGTAGACAATTTCTTAATGATTAAAAATAACTCAGGTCCAAATAATCCAACCTAATTCTTTTATAAATAGCATATAGTTTTTGCTAGGGACTAGCAAAAGATAGGCATGGGTGTATGATGTAAGCACATTTACACTACCGAAGATGTCAATTTATGCATGTTCTTAAGCATAGGATTGCATTTCATGATATAAATATTGCATAACATGCATCATCTTTCATTTAGAGTAGTTTGAATAAAATGGAGGTTAATTATCTCCTTTTATGTGCTTGGACAGGGCAAACATTTTATCGAGGCCTCGGATCAAAGATCCAACCGTATGGATGTGATCAGGGTGACGATTGGAGTTCAACGACTCCAAGATCGCCCTAATCAGACATCCGTAGCATCAGATAGTAACGGGGGAACCCTAGAAGATCAAGGGCCAGGATGGTGTAAATCCGCACTTCAAATGACAAATCTGACTGCACGGATGAATTCGGATCGACGATCGCAGCCCAATGACACAAAGATCGAGTCAATCCGACATCCGTGGCACCATCTACAACTTCCAGAAGATGGACGGCCAAGATGGCGCCATGTGGTGCCATCTCAACCACCCAAACGGCCGCTTGCATTCTATGAAGACTGCGCACCCACCCCCTCTCCACGTGACCTTTTGGGCGAGGCAGCGCTGCGGTCCAGTGCCTTAACGCGAAGCGCTGGCACGCATTCGAGCCCCGCCAAGCGATTCCTGAGGCGAGCGGGCGCGCCTTCATCAACCGTCAGATCGCAATCCAACGGCTGCGCGCGCCCGATAGTGTTAACGCGCTATTGCACGCACGGCGTCATGCACGATCGTACGCGCAAGGGGGGCGGAGATGCGTCTTAAGCCGTCCGATCTCGCGATCGGACGGCTGAGAATCAATGAACGTGCGATGGCATTAAGCGGGCATCTGAGGAGGCGCGCATGGGCTTGGGAGCTACGCCCACGTTGGGGCTTTAGTGACGGATTTATCCATCACTAAAGACCCCTCATTTATTATTTTAAAGTTGTAATGTCCATTTTGCCCCCACTCCTTGCAACTATAAAAGGAGACCCCCTCCATCCGAAATTCTCATCCCTTCCTTCTCCTCTCTACCCCTCCAAAGCTCAAGAGAAGCTTGTCCCACACCCGGGATGCTTCTCGCGAGATAAAGTCCAAATTTTTGTCCCCCTTCGGAAGTTGATCCCACGACGACGACGGCGTGCTGCTCCGTTCCCAATCTTCTGCTTCGTCCTCCTTCATCCTGCTTCATTCCCCTTCGTCCAGGCGTTGTCCCGTCCGGCTCATCCTCCAAGCAACCGTCGAGGAGGATTTATTTCTCTCTCCCTATTCTTTTTATCACTTTCTAGTATAGATTTACTGCTTTCTAGAGTAGTTATGCTCGTCCTCCAAGCGACCGTCGAGGAGGACATTTCTCCCTCCATTCTTTTAATACTTTCTAGAGTAAATTTATCGCTTTCTAGTGTAATTATTTTGTACATTCTAGTTGTAATGAATAATCTCCTCAATGATAAATTCTTTGTTTATTTTACATCTCATTTTGATTTTCATGTGTAATACTCTCTCTCTCTTTTATTTATTGTAAATAATTAGATAGTTTTAAATTGAATTACTTCGTGACAAATAAAAAGAAACGAGTAGTTTTTAAATCAAACGTCCACCTCCCTATGTTCGACCAGGAATTTTCATTTCGGTATAAATTTTATTTGTTAAACGTGAGTTCTTCGCTTTCGAGCTACAACGACAGGTTTTCTAAAACCAAACACATTAGCGTAGCTA
This sequence comes from Thalassia testudinum, assembly GCA_037157565.1. Classification (NCBI taxonomy): domain Eukaryota; kingdom Viridiplantae; phylum Streptophyta; class Magnoliopsida; order Alismatales; family Hydrocharitaceae; genus Thalassia; species Thalassia testudinum. The sequence continues at coordinate 87,840,144 of JAZHRO010000014.1, read as the reverse complement.
TTCTTAACGTTCAACACTCATATAACTAAGTATTAGTATACATACATACATATATATATATATACTTATATATATATATACATATATATTTACATATATACATATACATATATACGTATAAATAAATAAATAAATAAATATATATATATATATCTATATATATATATTATTACCTATATAACTAAGTATAAGTATAGATACATATACATATATACATACATATATGCACATATACTTATACACACACACATATATATATATACATATATATATATTCAAACATAGATACATATATACATATATATATATATATATATATACATATCTATCTTCATATATCTATATACATATATTACTATATATATATATACAAATATATATATCTATGTAGTTATATATACATACATATACATATATCTATATATATATATCTACACATATATTTATCATACATATATTTACATATCTATATATATATGCATATATACATATATATATACACATATGACTACATATATACCTATATATTTATAACCATATATACATATAGATATATTTACATATATACTTATATATATATATATTTTCATATTACTTACCATACGTTGTATCGCAGGAATATCTGCACCAGCTGCTGATATTCCCCGATACACGTGTACAAAAAGGGTGCTCGCACTCATCTTCCTCCCATCAACCTTACATTCCTCATGGCACTTCGTCTTGTTGGTTGCGTCTTCCTAGATGACGACCAACTCGACACTGTGCTACACGCCATCTCCACCTCCACCACTACCCCTTTATACATATATATCTATACTATATGTACCTTATTTTTGTTTCTCTTTCATGCCAGTAAAAAGATAAAAAAATAAATATAAAAGAGAAAAGATAATCCTTGACTTGCAGGTACTCAGTCTTGTGAATAGCAAGACTAGTTTTGGAACCCTCATTTGGCTCAAAGCCAAGAACCTGAGTTTGAGGGTGTGCATCAAGGACAAGAATTATCAGAAAAAAGTCTAAGTAGAAAAACACCAAAAACACAATAAACAAATGGAAGAGATTCGTTGTAGGAAAGGTGTAGAAACTTCACTTCTAATCCCACTTCCCTGAGTTCGACCCTGGGCCTAAAAGTGACCAAGATAAAATCAAGTAGGCCAGGTAAAAATTTTTTTGTAAAGAGATGGTTAGGCTCGATTTAGGTTAACCACTATACACATTTTAATGATAAAATCACCGTATTAACACACCAATCCGAGTCTACACCGCATCCCTTTCATGGCACTGTTGCCGGGGAAGTACATCTTCAAGTAAGTTTCTATTCCATTCCTTTCATTTTTCTCTTCTCTCTTCACGGGTGTTTTTGTTTATTACTGTGTAGGTGAACCTGTTGCAAGGAGAAGGCAGGCAGATGAAGTCGGAGATGTGAGCAGAACCAAGGCGGGAACGAGAGCATGAAGATGCCGACACCGCACTGGAGCTCCGCACACGTTGCTGAACAAGTAGTTGTTTCTTTCATAGCAACCTAGGTTAACTTGTCACCTTAATAATAAAAAAAAAAACAACTAAAAATTAGAGAAACTTCTTGGGATCTCTTGGGGCAAGTGGATTAAAATTCACTTGTTCGATTGATTGCCTTTACTCCCACTGCCCTGGGATTTCCTGCCAAACTTCGCATAGCAAAAATCCAAGAATCTTGATTCTTTAATCTTTCACCATGTAAAGTATTCTTTGAGGAAAATAAAAAGATTGATTGCCACCCCTCTTTGCCTCATTTACCTGCAATTTGGGATTACCTTTTCGGTGGGGAGACTTGGATTGAGTTGATTCCAACCCCACCACGACCTTTCACGTGCCTAAGATTCAATCCCGAATAGGTCAACCCCAACAATTTGATTTTCTTTATCTTTTGGCTGAGCCTTGTGTGGAAATCATTTTGGTGATTGGGAGCACTTGAATTGAAGTGCTTTGGCTCCCTTTCACACTAATCTAAAATTGATTCGTGCATCCACACATAGAAATCTCCATCTAGGGAAGCCCATTGCATTTTAGCATGCATTAACCAATTGACATTGAAGAAGGGTTTGTTGGGCTTAGAAGAAAACTTGTATTCTCTCAAAACCCGGAGATTGGTTGAATTGGTATTTCAACGAAATCCTAAAATCCATACTACTTAAGGCTGAACTCTAAACACCATTCACCAAATAAAACTTCAATTCAAGGAGATTTCCCCGTTGCATGCTTGGTTTACACACTCTCTATAAAATCAATCACTTGGGCATTACACGTAAAAAATGCCCTTCACATTCCAGAAGCACTTGATCCTAAGCCTCCAATTAAAATTAGTAGAAAGTTGACCCTTATTAAGGATTGGAGGTCTAACTACTTGCGTGTAGCGCCTACATGTTGGTGAGGGTTCCCGCTTGCTATCGGGTGTCTAACACTAGGGCAAATGGCCTTTCAATCTGGCCCGGTCGTTCCGCGATGCTCGCATTCGGTTCCGTAGTTTGTGACAGTAGGTAACTTAGATCTTTAGGTCAAGGGCACACTGTAGAGGTTAGGAATTTGATTGCATTGATTTATCATCAAGTGTACCTTTGCGACATCATTTCTCTCATCTCTTTTCCCTTCGTATCCCCCCCAATTCTTCCGGTGGTAGTGCATGTTTATGAGGAGGTCACAAAACCCTGAACTGTTTTAATTGCCTGATAATTTTAGAAAAGGAGCCGAATCATCCTCCTCCTCCACAAATAAGGCTGCACGCCCACCCCCAAATCCCAAGGGAGGAAACCGCCCTCAAAACCCACCAGGTGGTGGAGCCTTAGATCCCATAATCGCCTCCAAGACCAAATGGAAATGTATAATGAACAAATTGAGGCCATTAGGGAAACATTGGAGGAAATGCTGAACCCTCCCAAATGGGAGGAGCCTAGGTCTCTTAGCTCCTATCAGAATCCCACTACTACAGACACCATAGGACAAATTCGGGTCCCCATAGGCGGGGACGACTTTGAACTGAAACCTAACATAATTGGCCTAATAAATTTTCATTTCCATGGTCTTTCAAGTGAAGATCCTTTTCTCCACTTGGAAGACCTAACCCGATTAGCTGAAACTATTAAACAAAGAAATATCGGGTTACCTATAGTCCTCATGAAAATGTTCCCATTTTCATTGCGGGATAAAGCGTCGCAATGGTTACACACCCTTGGGAGAACCATCCACTCTTGGGAAGAGATGCGAACAGCGTTTCTCAAGAAGTTCTTCTCAATCAGGTAAACCAATGCACTTCGCCGTGCTATCACTTCATTTACGGAACAAAACGGCGAACAATTTCATGAGGCATGGGAAAGAAATAATGACCTCCTCAGGAAGTGTCCGCACCACGGTCTGCCTATGTGGCATATAGCCCAGATTTTCTACTATGGGCTAAATGAGACTTTGAAGCAGATTGCAGACGCTTCCTGCAGAGGGAATTTCATGAATAAAGACGAAAATGGAGCATTCAAATTATTTGAAAATATGAGCGAAAACTCAATGAGAAATGCCTCCATTGTCACCTTTAATTGTACCAGCCTGCCCCGAAATGTCCACAAAGTTAACATGGGACCCTCTCATTCATCCACTGATCTCAGCCTTATTGCACAGAAATTGGATGAAGTCTCCGTCATGCACAAGAAGCTGGACGAGCTTCTAGTCAACTCTGCCCGTTCTATGGAAAACACCCCCACCTCACCACTTCGTCACAATCCCAATTCTTCCAACACAGGGCTTATCCCTAAAAATCCCGTAAGACCTTCATTATTGAGTGTCGTGCCGAGCGACTCAGTAAGTCATGTGGATCTGGCTTCTGCAAGCTAGTATTTTGACACGGAGGACCAAGCCTCCATGTGCTCGGACGCATATTTACATGCAGACATGTCTTCTGGCATAGAAGATGTTTGCGCCCTGGGGAACAACCCGTTCTCTACCACTTATAACCTAGGGTGGTGAAATCATCCAAATTTCACATGGTCCAACAACCCGCAGCGCCAAAACCCCGCGGGTGGACCAATGCGACTGTTCGCACCCATCATCCCAAGGACCCAGTCTAATCCTATGGCGAATCCACCATCAGGCCCTTGCGTACCGCAAGCAGAACACGCATCAAGTCCTCTTGATAAATTGATGCGAATGATGACGGAAATGTCAAAGTGCCATGAAGAGAACATGACCTCTCTTCAGCATCAATTGGCGCAGCAGAATGCTGAGATCAGTCAACTATGCATGGCGACTCGATCTCAAGGCACTCTTCCCACCCAACCTGTTCCCAACTTGCGAAATTTCATACCACGTGGTCCTCAACCACAGGTAAGACCTTCTCAGCAGCAGGTTCATTAAATTCTACAGGCTCCGAGCATTCCACCAGAATTTCAGGCTAATCTCGCTGCAGCACCTCACTTTTACGTCCCTATTGCGAACACTCCTCCGCCGTATGATCCCACTGTACCTGCATCATTTAATGCGATCACTATGAGGAGCGGTAAGCAGACCATCGATCTGCCTTGACTTGATCCTAGCCCGTCTTCTTCATTGCCCTCTCATTGGGGATGCACACAGCATTCCCAAGAGGACGATACACCCAAATTGGTGCCAGAATCAGTCCCATTCCCTGAGGCTCTACTGAGGGAGCCAAAAGGCAAGAAGAAAGATATGCAGGCCTTTGATAACCTGTGTAATCTATTTAGGAATGTAGAAATTAAGGTACCTCTGCTCGAGGCTGTCGACCACATACCTACTATCGCCCAATTTTTCAAGGACTACACAACACCCAGGCGACAGTCAAAGAAAACTAAGAATCCAGTGGTTCCCTCGCCTCATGCAAGTTGTGCTATACTATCAAACCTACCATCGAAGTAGAAAGATCCGGGCACACCACTAATTTCTTGTAGCATCCAAGGCTGCAATTTTAACCGTGCCCTGCTTGATCTAGGATCTTCCATGAATCTTATACCGACCATCATGCTCAAAAAATTTTCCTTGGGAAATCTGAAACCCACCCTTGTCACGTTACAGTTGGCAGATCATTCTGTCAAAATCCCGAAGGGTGTGGTGGAAGACGTGGTGGTTAGGCTCAACAGTCTCTATTTTCTTGTTGACTTTCTTGTTTTAGATATGGAAGTTCCTAGCTCACTTTCTGATTGTCCAATCATCCTTGGTCGACCTTTCTTGGCCACAGCCCTCACCCATATCGACTGCAAGTCGGGCTGTATTGAGATTGCTGTTGGATCTGAAAAAATCAAGATTAACATCTTCAAGGCAGCCAAGAACTTTGATTGCGAGGATGACATGTCTGACGAGGACATGGCCGTTAGCGCGTGTATCGGACTATTTGGGACCTATTCGGACTGCTGCGGATTACCTGTAAACATTGACGATTGCCTGACCGACACATATTATGACGTTCCCCCATCCCTCCCTATTCCTGTACCTTCTCCTCGCCAAACTTTTGACGTGGTTTTCTCCGCTTCCCATACCTTGTGGTCTAAGTCATATCTGGCCTACTCATCGCTGGTCCACACTCTTGAACACCGGATTGCCCTTTCTTTCCCGCCAAATCAGGCGGATTTGCAACTCCACACTGGGACCTTGAGCCCACATCCTACTCACTGGGGTATTCACTTTTGGATCCATCTATCCAAGAAGCCCCTCTTCTTGGCCAATCTGAGGGCCAACTTCTTCCTCCTGACTTGTTCTCCGATCCGCCTGGGACACTCTCGTCCCAGGAAATGCCAGATCTTTCACCATCCACCATCACTTTTCACACCACTGTCACGATCACTTCACTTTTCACTTCACCACCCACCATCCACCCACCCTACCACCCTACTGTTTACCCTGCACCTCAGCTCTCGTTACCCGATCTTTCATCCTTCCTCTACCCTACCCTGCATGCATATGAGGACATAGCATCGTTTGTCATGGGGGAGTGGGTAAGCATCCATAGGATATGGGTATTTTATGGTATCATGCAGTTTCCACCTATATATAGATATATATATATAAATGGAGTTTAGTAATGATCTAATGGATGAAACAAAAATACAATAAGTGTTTATGGATATTCAACCGCTATTTTGAAGACTTTCTAGGCCATAGAAGCTTGATTCGTTCAGGCTCAGCTTAATTCACTTGAAGCATTGACAAGATAGATCAGAATCTCTCCTAACTAAGGACGTATTCTTGTACCTGGGACACTAGTACAGGATCCGTCAGTTTGCTTCTACTCGAGAGTCTAAGTAATCTTGGTTCACACTACACATATCAAGAAAGACCAGGTGAACATAAGATCCAACCCTAGTGTTCATTAGGGAAGGTGGAGTCCTTACCTGTGCGTGCAAGTAGACATTTTATCCCAGGTTTTAGTCTTATGTTTAGGAGAGACTCTTTCCACCGAAAAGGAACCCTCCCACCATAAAGAAAAGTGTGCTCCTCCAAATAATGTTGTAAGAGATATACTGACACGTGTTTGAAAAAAAAAAAAAAATAGAGAGAAAGATGCAAATAAGTCAGTATATCTCACAAATATCTGTAAAATTGCCCTACAAAAGTTCTTCAGGGCAGGTCGCAAAAACCCTGTTTTCTTTGAGCCACAAATGTGAGAAAATGCGAGTTGAGTTTTCCATCATCTTTCTAAGGGTCAATCCAAAGGCAAAAGCCGAAACTGGGACCAACCTTTACTTAAAAATTTGTGAAACCTTGGGCTTGAGTCTTAATGTTCATCTAGTCAGTCTTGATCCTTCACTATGCACAAGCCATAATCTCTTGAGCTCTCCAGTATGGCAAAAACCTCCTGGGTCCTGGAAATTCTACTTAAGGTTTAAATATCAAGAGTCCAGGTTAGTCGAGAGATGATCTATGTCATGTGAGACTTAAAGTACTGGTAGTCTTCTCTACAATTGGTTCTCACAATATCCAACAATAAATACACCTATGTTGCTTCAGAAGAAAATCTTCAGCTTAAGATCATTTCTAAATACAATAGAAAAAATTTTTTTGCTAGGGACTAGCAAAAGATAGGCATGGGGGTATGATTGCACCGTAAAAATACACCTGCAATTGTACCGTCTTGTGCTATTTCCTAGCATTACTAGTGCATATTAGGTATCCATAGTCGCATTTGGAAAAATACACGCATGCGTGCATTTAATTGAGAGGAGAGGAGAGTGAAATAAATGGCCTTGAAATTTACATTTTTCCTCAAGTGTTGCTTTGCAAAATTCACCATCTTTATTTCTTATTTTTATTTGACTTTGAAATTCTTTTCCGCGTGGCTGCAATGCTTGGCAACCTCTTCTTCGCGGCATGCTCTACAGCAAGCTTGCCCTGCGGCTGCATGCCCTGCCAAGCCATGCCAACCAAGCACAGCCGCATGCACAGCCAGGGCATGGCTATGCATGCCTTCTTCCTCTATAAAATACGCACAGCTTCTTCTTTGCAAAAGAGCCTGGTCCACCACATAGACACAGCACCTTCTTCTCCAGGCGGTCTCCTCCCCTCTTCCTCCATACGCAGCCTCTCCTCCTCTGAGGAGCCACTATGCGGATAGGAGCACCTCACAGTGGTGCACAACCACCACTATGAGTGCACCACCGCCCAGTTCAACAGAGGGCCAGTGGGCGTGGTGGTATTCTCTGTTAAGCCACTTCCGCCATTGCCGCAGGCTTCAAGGTCTGAAGCACCGCGGCAGCAATAGCAAGGCCCTCCAGCGCACTCCTGCAGGCCGCCCTCACCTCCAGCGTGCACTTGCAGGCACCCTCGCCTCCTGCTTCTTTGTGCCTGCACTCGCCTTTCCTCCCGCAACTAGCCGGCAGACCCCTTCCACGCGCGTGCCATCCCGTGCATCGGCTCCCTACACTCACGGAACCAGGCACGCCCAGTCGCGTGGCTCGCCCCGGCACTGTAGCCACTGTTTACGCATTTCAGGGGAACATTGTGCCTACAGTGCGGTGATCGATAAGTTTCTCAATTAATCGATCACCCAGCGCACCGCAACCGCCACTAGCCCGTGCCCGTGTCGAGCCCCGCACCCGCCCTAGCGCCCGCCCACGCGTCTGCGTACGCCCGTTTCTGCCAGCACCCGCCCGCTTCATTGTCTGCATCTGCATCTCCCTTTGCCCGCTCCATCCCGCTTCAGCACCCGCTCTTCACGCAGTGCAGTGCACTGTGTTCCTTCCTCCGCACCCACTCCTCTGCGTGCGCGTGCCTCTCTGAGCGCCTACGTTCCTGCGTGCGCACGTGGATCACCAGATGTCGCCCCACTGCTGCAAACGACTTAAACGCCTCCTTCACTCCTGTAGGAAGCTCTCTCTCCCGCTCCCTCTCTCTCTCTCTCTCTCAGCACTCTCTCACACTCTCTGCACACACATACACACTCACTCTCACTTATACATTATTATATACTTATATACATATACATGTACATATATATATATACTTAGATCTAAACATATAGTAGTACTTATATAACTAAGTATTAGTATACATACATATATATATATCTATATACTTATATATTTGTATACATATATACATATACTTATATACGTATAAATATATATATATATTATTACCTATATAACTAAGTATAAGTATAGATACAAATACATATATATATATACATATATACACATATACTTATACACACACACACACATATATATATGTACAAATATAAATACATATATACATATATATATATATATATATATATATATAGTTATATATACATACATATACATATATCTATATATATATCTATACATATATCTATCTACACATATAGTTACATATCTATAAATGTATACATATATACATATATATATATACACAAATAACTACATATATACCTATATATTTATAACCATATATACATATAGATATTTTTACATATATACATATATATATATTTTCATATTACTTACCATACATTGTATCGCGTGAATATCTGCACAAGTTGCTGATATTCCTCGATACACTCGTACAGAAAGCATGCTCGCACTCATCTTCCACCCATCAACCTTACATTCCACGCGGCACTTCTTCCTGTTGGTTGCGTCTTCCTAGACGACGATCGACTCAACACCGTGCTACACGCCATCTCCGCCTCCACCCCCACCCCTTTATACAAAATATAATATATACATATATATCTATACTATATGTACCTTATTTCTATTTCTCTTTCGTGCCAGTAAAAAGAAAAAAATATATATATAAAAGAGAAAAGATAATCCTTGACTTGCAGGTACTCATTCTTGCGAATAGCAAGACCAGTTTTGGAACCCTGATTTGGCTCAAAGCCAAGAACCTGATTTTGAGGGTGTGCCTCAAGGACAAGAATTATCAGAAAAAAATCTAAATAGAAAAACACCAAAAACACAATAAACGAATGGAAGAGATTCGTTGTAGGAAACGCATAGAAACTTCACTTCTAATACCACTTCCGTGAGTTCGACCCTGGGCCTAAAAGTGACCAAGATAAAATCAAGTAGGCTAGGTAAAAATTTTTTTGTAAAGAGATGGTTAGGCTCGATTTTGGTTAACCACTATACACATTCTAACGATAAAATCACCGTATTAACACACCTATTCGAGTCTACACCAACACTCCGATGATGGGGACAGCAACGACGATGGAGATAGAGGGGTGTTCGAGGGTATGCCACAACGTAGAGGAAGATAGGGAAGATGAATCTACCACTGGTTTTGTGGTTAGAGGATGAGAGGAGTCGAAGGAAGCTGCTGGAGCTTGAGCAGCTTTCCGACTAGACAAGGAAGGAGGAATTTAGGGTGTTCCAGGCTGAAATAAAGTCTGGGAGTTCAGTCGAGCCTCAGGCATGCTTATATAGGGCCAAGGAGGTTGATTTGAGCTTGGAAGCTAAGCTTCCAAGCTAGGAATATTCGTTGGAATAGGAGACCCATCTCTTTGAAGGATTCGCATGAGAGATTGGGTGTGATATGGAGCTTGGGAATTGGCACAAAAGGAAGGGAATTCTTTGACGAACTTCCCTTTTAAATTTGAGAAGGATTTGTTAAGGAATCATGGAGAACTTGCCAAATTTAGGTCGTCAGAGTTTATAGGAATAGGATTCATGGTGGTAGGGACATTTTTGTGAAAATGAGGATAAAGTTAGGGGTCTATTTGTAAGGAATTGAAAAAGCTAAGATCTATATGAGATAAAAAGAGTCTGACTAGACCAAAATGTAAACTTGGTCATGATGATCTCAAATTGGGCCCAAATTTTGGTACAAACCTAATTTGGATAGAAGGAATTAAATGGTGAATTTAGATTTAGGTTTTGATTTTGTTTGCGTGGGTAATTTACGCAAAAACCAAAATTAGGGCAAATGTCTATTTAGAAATCTATTTTGGGTCAAGACGAGTTTTGATAGTCAAATCAAGCATACCAAACCAAAGAGAATATTTTTCTATGATTTTTAGAGGGTATAGATGAATTTTATCCTAACCAGAACCTCAGTTAATTAAGCAGGTCTGTTTTTAGGGTGTTAGATATCATTTAATTCTTAGAACATGTGAAAACCCTTTTCTGTCTATTTTAACCAACTTGTTAGACTTTTAAGAATATTTGACCCTCATATAAACCCTAAGAAAACCCATGATTGTGCTGCATTCATGATATGATGGTAAAATTATAGTTTCAACCCTATTTTCTTATCTTTCTCTTAGAATGATTATGTAATGAAGTAGGACTCTCTGGAAGTCACATAGGAGCATTTATTCCTTGATAATGACTAAATTGAGCTAGTTATGGCTCATAATGGTGTTTCCATCAGCCAGTGCATAGATTAAATGAGTAAGAGTTTGTAACTAGTCTTGTAGGTTTTGAATCTCACCACCTACTTGAGGATTTCAATTCTCCATGGAAGCAGATGATGGAGAACTGGGTTCAGATGAATCGAAAGAGAGATTAAGTGGATCAGAAGAGTTCCCAAACAAGTTTGTTGAGGTTTGACCCTGACGATAATGGACTGCTAATGAAGGCCTTAATACTGGTCATAAGGATCACCTCCTATACATGCACTATAGAATCAGATGATGAACTGAATGTGTCTTGGGCCCAATCAAAGCATGAAAAAAAGATTGGATGACTAAGGTAGTTCGAGGCAGGTGGACCTCTGGATCAAAAACTCACCCACTCAAGAATTACTTAGGGAGCAAGGAAAGGAGAGTCCCACAAAGACCCCTATAGGTTAAAGCATCCCCATGGGTTATAGGGTTTCTCTCACCTGATTTTCCTTGTCACCGTGATTCCAAGTAGATCAAAATGTGTAAATTGTGACCTAGGTCTACCAATTTTAATCATGCTTATGCCTTGAATTTCACTTAAATTTAGAATTGATTTAAATTGTGACCTAATTTAAAGGTTGGTTGATTCACAAAATGAACTAAGTTCACCTGAACTGCCCTAAAATTTATGATGGAATTTGGGTTAAATCATCTGAATCACCCTATTTCGATTTTGCAAATAGGCTATTAGGTCTCAACTTTTAAGATTTAGGTGATCTTAGAGCCTGACATTTAGGGTTTTGTTGATTAAGCAATTCAAACAAGGGCTTAGGTGACACACAATGCAGGAAGATTTATTTCCTTCATAGGAGGCAAATGTGTGCTAATCCTTGTAGCCCTAAAATGGAAACCCTAATTTGACTCTATTTCCAAGTCCATTTACTTCCATAGATGGCACCCTGGGCTACATCAAGAAGGTGAATAGCCGAAGATGCTCAATGTCCTTAATAGTTGCAACTATCAGGATTGGGCTTTCTAATCAATATCATAATAAATTAGGAAACAAACTTTTGCCTTAAATGATGATTACTAGGAAAATAAAGTAGATTTGATCCCTAATTCTATTGCACCCTTTTTAATCTTTCCAGGAGAGGAGGGGTGATGAGTCGGATCTCGTCACGTAAAGGGTTCAGGTTTGGAAACCCATTGTCGTAGTTTGATTCACGAGAAAATCCGTCGATCAGATAATATTTATAACCAGAAACTCGAAAGGAGTCCTAGGTCGAACATGGGAAGGCGAACGTTTGGTTTGAAAGTCAATGTTTTGCTTTTTTTCTCATTTTTATCTTTTACAATTTTTTTGTGTTTTTATCAAGTAAGAGATCAGATCGATGAAAACATTATCTAAATAATTTAATTGCAAAAATAATTCATTGAGAGAGAGAGGAACAATCATTTATTTTTGAACAAATCTTTCTACAGCTATGAAAGCGGAAAAACTATACTAGAAAGCTGTAAAGATAGATGGAGATGAGAAGAGTCATGCTTGACAATCGCTTGGAGGATGGCTCACTCTGATGGCACTCGGATGAAGTTGCTGAGGAACGGGATGAGGGAGAGCAGCGACAGAGGAAGGAGGATGGGGCAGGACATCGTTGTAGCGAGGTTCTTCTTCCCAAAGGAGGTGACAGGACGGCCATGGGATGCTCCACGAATGGGGACGAGAAGTGAGAAAATATTCGATTCTACTCTAGAGGAGCATCTCGAGCTTGGGACAAGCTCTCTTTAGAGCCTTGGCAGTGGTGAGGAGAAGAAAGGAAGAGATGAAGAAGAATGGGAGGGGTAGGGCTCCCTTTATAGTGGTGGAAAGGGTTAATTTCATATACATGACATTTAGTGATGCTCAAAAATGTCGTTGAAGATCCACTGCAAACATCACAGGAGACAGCATTGTGCCTACACCGCTACTATGTTGGCACGTGTGTGTCGCGTGCCTCCACACACAACGTGGCCACGCCTCACGCTGTGCTAGGTGCCTGCACAAGCTGCCACTACCGTTGCCTCCACACGTGCCCACTGCGCTGCTGTGCGTGCATGCGCCCGCTCTATTGTGCATGTGTAGTGGCACATGAATGTGCATGGGCGGCCTAGTTTGCACCACGTGGCAAGATCTAGGCCATCCATCTTCTTTCCTTTGTAGGGGACGCTATAGAAGTTGGAATGAGTCAATTTTTTGGGCCGTTGGGCTACGATCATCGACCTGAATGCATCCGTGAAGTCAGATCTGTCATTTGAAGCTCCAAATTGCATCAAGTCCCTCGACCATTAGTTTTCCTCAGACTGCATATGGTGCTACGGGACTCTGATCAAAGTGATTTCGAAGGCGTTGGACCCTGATCATCTTCCTGATCAGATTTGTACGGTCAGATCATCAATTCGAGGCTTTGAATTAAATCTCCTTCTCTCTTGGCCATAAAAGCATGCAATTAACCTAAAATATACACAACTACTCTTAATGTAGAATGATGCATGCTACGCAATATTTACGATATTATTTGCAAATTCAAGCCTAGGAACATAAATGAATAGGCATTTTATCCTCAATAATTGTATCTACATCATACCCCCATGCCTATATTTTGTTAGTCCCTAGCAAAATTAAACTACATACTATGTATAAAAATAGAATTAGGACTCGATCGCTTAGGCCTATGTTGTTTATTAACAATAGAAATTTTCAACTAAGGTCTTAAATACGAAGACTCAATAGTACCTGGGTGTCTACCAAAATACAGGCTGGCCAAGTCCTCGTCTTATTTGAAAAGGGAAGATACATTTTTTGCTTTTCTTCTTTTCTAGTTTTTTTGGACTTTTGGAGTTTGAGAGTTTCAGGATAACTTTTTATGGCTACCTGACCCGCCCAAGACTCGAAAAGCACTCTAAGTGCCAAGCATCTTGTGAAAGTGTGATAGACTCACTAAGTGGACGTTAAAATGGACTTTAGGTTTCTACGACCCTAGGTGACTTAAAAAATTCTGCCTAAAGGTTTATCTTTCCGATTGGTAGCTTTCTCCCTACTTTTTTTTGTTTTTCATGGGGTCAACTGACGGAAATCGTTTTCACACATTTTGAAGTCATCGGAAATCGTAGTATAGTCGCACAAAAACGTTCGTCAAAAATTAAGTTTGCAAAAATAAAGAGACTTGAGTCCCGGTCGTTCGTCTCAGGGAGGCATTTGTTTTACTTTTGAAATCGATCTCTTTGCTACTCCACTTTGTTTAGAAATTGCGTGGCAGTTTATGATTGTTACGTATTTAGATACGACATGCTTAGTTGCAATAGATGATAATGAAAAGCAGGGAACTTCAATCACCCCAAAAATATTGCAATCGATGAGCTCATGGTGATTCTCAACACATAGACAAATATATATGTAGAAAATTTCTTTCATTCATTCAGGAAGGCGTTTGCAATGTGGAAGTAGAGGAATGCTTATAACGGAAAGCTTAAAATGGAAATCTAGCTACCAGAAAACGACTACAAACATGAATCAATGGGGGGATTTTGCATGCATCATTGGGGGAGAAGTAAGACTATGCTATTAAGCAGAATAAAAGTAATAAAATTATGAAGAGCATAAAATAAATCTAGTAGAATGGAAGGGCATTCAGGGGTGGTCCCTGATGGCCTTGGAGAGGTCGGGAGAAGAATGAGGGGTGGCCAATGTAGCTTAGGCCGACCCTTGGAGAGAGGTAGGGTTGATCCAGCATCCCGGCATGATGTCCTCCATGATGGTGGTGAGCTCGTGGAGGTGGAGTAGCTAAGCTAAGTGAAGGTGGGCATGTATGGAGCTAATGAGGTGAGTGGTGCCAATGGAAGCCAAGGGATGTGAATGGGTGCAAATGGCCACCCCTTAGGTCTTTTTATAGACCTAAGGGAAGCTCTCTAGAGAATTGTGGAATTCTCAACAGTGGCCTTTGGTGGGAGCTTGTGGGAGAGTGAGAGAGAGAGGTTAGATGGTTGTTTTTAGATCCACCAAATGTGGATCTAAAAATTGAATGGCTCTTGGTTGCTAATTTTGGCAACCAAGGCAACCACACATGGTAGAGAGTTCTAGAGAACTCTAGGCTAGGTATTTTCATGTGGATGATGTGTGTGGGTGTGTGTGGGTGTGTGTGGATCAAAACTTAGTTGGATAGATTCATTAGGATAGGTTCTAGTGGGTTTAGGTCAAGGTATGTCTCAAATTAGGGTTATAAACCCTAACTCACTAAGGTAAAGCGCAATTAAACTTAATACAAGTTTTATTGGGTGTGTGGAAACTTAATTGAGAGTAAAACAACTCAATTAATTTAGGTCTAGGTCAATTGGACTCTCACTGAGTCTAATTGGACAGTGTGTGATGAGATTAGGGCTCAATTGGACTCAATGAGTCCAATTGAATAGACTGATGGAATTGACTAAGATCCAAGTCAATCAGGTTTAGTGAGGACCTAATTAGGTCCTTAGCTAGGTCTAAAGGTGATGTACTAAGGTTAGGGCACCTTAATTTAGGTTCCTATGGGGTTGGAATTGGGTTTAGGGACCTAGAGATCCAAGATCAAGGCTTAAACCTCAAAACAGGAACTGGAGAGCAGTATAGGACATCTAATAATAGTATCAGATGTCTTATACTCAAAAATCAGAAGTCCAAACTTGTTGTCTGGACGTCCAATCAGAGTTAGGAGGGATTTTGGGTTCTATTTTGGGTATTCTGCAGAAATTGGTCGTCTGACTAAGTGTCTGGACGTCCAATAACACTGCAGAACTGGGTTTGAGGTGTGTGGGAGATGGCTAAGGGTCCTGGACATCCTATAACTTATCTGGACGTCCAGATAAGGGTTGGAACTAGGGTTTTAGGGCTTCCTATGGTGTTGTGACCAAATCTTAGGGTGGCTAAGGCTTTGGGAAGTCTCTAGGCTATGCTAGGGCTAGGATGGACCTAAGCTCTTCACATTTTATTGCTTTATTCCTACTTAATAGCATAGCAAACCTTTAACTCCCTTACATTGTTATTCCAGCATCTAATCTAAGTCTTCTGCTCTAGCTCTGCTGCAACTCCTGTTATTCCTAATCCAGCTTCAGATCCAATTCCTGATCAGCTTATTCCCTACAATCGAAATAATGCACTTAATCAGCACATTGTAACATTATTTTATGTATAGCTAAAGGAAAGCAGTAAACATACAGATAATACGTATGCATGCATGAATAACTCTAACTTATGCTAAGTCCTAGCTTAATCTAGGTCAGTTAAGACCTATGATTACTGCGCAATCATACCCCCATGCTTAAATCTTGCTAGTCCCTAGTAAATGCAAGACTAATTTATTTACATCAAGGGTCCCTAAGGGTCTGATTACTTTATCAAGTGTATGCATAGAGATTTTTCTCCTTTTTGTTTTCATCTTATGCTCTAGAAATCCAGACAATCGTGAAAGTGCGGCTATGTAGCTTTTGCAACGGATTCGAGTGAAAACTAATATACCTCTAAAGCCTGCACTTACCCCCTAGTAAAAATTCTAGCGGGATAGGCGGGCTTCTTCCCTCGGGGTATTCAAGATATTCTATGACTTTCACCCCACCTCTAGGCTTAGGTAGAGAATCTCTAAGGTAAAGTATTATATATTTGGTGGCTCATTTTCACTTGGTGCTACATAGAGACTAGTATTACAGAATCTAGATTCCAGGATTACTAAGTAACTCAACTCAAAGAAAGACGAGAAAAACTATGCTCCCTTTTGATTCCTTTGTATCTATTCTCTCATACTCTTTTTCTTTTCCTTTTCTTTTCTTTCTTAGAGCTCACAACTTTACCAGATTCACATATATGACTTGTATTTGGTGGTCTTACTAGGCATTAACACATTAATTGAGTTCTCATAACCCTAAAACTAAGTCAAAATTCCTCAGCCAGTAATTGGGTGGTCAGAAACACAAGAAAAATAGGTTAAGGCCATATTTGGTGGATCTCAATTTTATTTGGTGGTATTGCCTCGATGAAATAAACATTAAATATTCATTCTTTTCTTTGCTTTTTCTTCTTTTTCTATTTTTTTTTTTAATTTTTCTCTTTTTTTTTCATCATTTTTTTTTTCAACATAACACAACTAGCACACATTCATGAACTTTATTCAGGAGGCATTATTAGGGATTGGTGGTACTCAAGAGATATTGGGTGGCTTATTTGGTGGAAGTGCCTACTCACGGCACTGGGAGAGATGGATAGGATGGTGTATTTCTAACCTTGGCATCAATAGCCTCCTACAGCTGAGGATTTCGTAGAGAATGGTCGTAACCATCCACCTTAGCCCTAGTTTTATGAAAACTCGCTCTCCGCGTATTTGCCTTGTTTGGTGGCTCTCAGCATTTCGCACAAAAATGCTTACGCAGGAACCGAGAGAGGAAACTATGCCTAATCTCTGAGTATCATCACCTAATTATCTAGGATTCCAGATTCCTTGCACTAATCTTAGAGCACTAGTACACTCTACTCTCATATCACACTATTTGGTGGATTTTTGGAAGAAAATCAGCCTGACTCCTAAAACTTTGTCCAGGGGTTCAAGAAAAGAAGCACTGCTTCTTCTCGATAGACTGAAGACGTTTATCAGCCTTCACCGTGAATCCATTGCAAATTAAACATGTGTATGAAAAGTTGTACTGGATTCCAGATTACAGGAATCAACTAGAGGATAAAAACCCTGATGCATTCTCTTAATAAAATAATCTTATTCATGAATGCAATATGTATGTGTGCTACAAACATGTAACCTCATATAATTTGTACTTCGTGAATTTCCCGTATCGGGTTGCAATTAGCTTGACCCTAAATTTAGAATAAAAGGTGAGTGGGTGAGTCAAAAGTGGCTATTGCAAATGATTTCTAGCTACAATGCGAGCATTCGAGGTGGAGTCGGTTGTTCTTTTATTTAAGGTCCTAAAGTACATTTTACATGTAGCTCTGAGGTTTTCCTAAGTGTTGGCATAAAAATTTTCAGTTTTTGCTATATCTACCCCCCCATGCCTAAGTTCTTGCATGTCCTCATGCATGAATATAAAATAAAATAAATATTGTAGGGAGAGAATGGGTAGAAATCACCTGGAATTGCTCCTGAAGTTATATTCAGCACAGACCAACCTATTAATATGCAATATACAAAAGGGAAATATGGTAAAACAAAAATATGCTATGTATAAAAATGGTTGTAAATGAATGATGGTGGAATGTGGGATATCTACTATCTATATGTGCTGAGTTTAAAGCCTCCAATTGGGCGAGCACTCAATCACACATCCTCACTACGATGAACAGTCCCGTTAGGTGGAGGAGGTTCCTGGGCCAAAAATGGCTTGAGGCGCTGGCAATTTACTATGAATATATGCCCAGATTTTAGGTCCTTGATCTGGACTGCCCCATTAGGATATGGTTGTATCACAACATACGGGCCAGTCCACTTGGACTTAAGCTTCCCCGCAAACAGTTTCAGCCGTGAATCAAATAACCAGACTCATTGGTTGGGTCTGAATACTTTCCTCTGGATGTGGTGGTCATGAAAGGCCTTGGCCTTGTCCTTGTATATTAATGCATTCTCATAGGCCTCTCACCGGATTTCTTCTAATTCGCTGAGCTGGAGTTTCCGTTCTCGACCTCCTACATCGAGGTCAAGGTTACATTTTCGCACCGCCCTGAAGGCGTGGTGTTCCAGCTCTACAGGAAGGTGACAGGCCTTGCCATATACCATGCGATATGGTGACATTCCGAGTGGGGCCTTGTATGCGGTCCGATATTTCAAGAGTGCATCGATTAATTTGTCGAACCAGTCCTTCCTGTCTGGTCTATCCATCATCTGGAGAATTAGCTTGATCTGACGGTTAGACACTTCAGCCTACCCATTGGTCTGTTGGTGATACGGGGTGGCTATGCGGTGATGTACCCCGTATTTCTTTAATAACGACCTAAAATGGGCATGGATGAAGTGGCTTGCCCTGTCGCTAATCAGAGCGTGGGGTATTCCAAATCTCGCAAAAATATTCTGCCATACGAAAGAAATGACGGTCTTGTGGTCAACCCGTCTCGCAGGGATGGTTTCGACCCACTTCGAGACATAATCAATGGCTAGCAATATGTATTCGAAGCCATGCGAGTTTGGAAAAGGGCCCATAAAATTGATGCCCCAGGCGTCGAACACTTCTACGACCATGATGGGTTGGAGTGGCATCATGTCTCTCCTGGTCATAGAACCGACTAATTGGCATCGTTTGTAGTGTTGGGCATATTCGTGTGTATCTGTGAAGATGGTTGGCCAGAAAAATCCCGACTGCAAAATTTTTGCAGCGGTTTTCCATCCCGAGAAATGGCCACCACACGCATCATTGTGGCAAGAAGTTAACACACTGGGGATCTCATAGTCTGGGATGCATCTTCGGATAATCTGGTCCGCTCTAATGCGAAAGAGTAGTGGGTCATCCTAGAGGTAGCATTTGGCCTATGCAATGAATTTGAGTTTCTTGTCCTTGGATAGGTCTGCGGGAATTTTTCCTGCAGCAAGGTAGTTCACAAAATCCGCATACTAGGGGAACTCAACAGATTGAATAGCCAAAAGAGATTCATCCGAAAATTGTTCATGGATAGGCAGGGAATGAGGAATGTGATCTGGGTCCAATCTGGATATGTGATCCACCACAACATTTTGTTTTCCGACTTTGTCACAAATTTCGATATCAAATTCCTGCAACAGGACAATCCAACTAATGAGCCATGGTTTGGCATCCTTCTTTGCCGACAAATGCCGGAGGGCGGAGTGGTCAGTGTAGATGATGACCTTGGACACTAATAAATATGATCTGAATTTCTCCAACCCGAATATTATCGCTAGTAGTTCCTTTTTGGTGACAGTATAATTGCGCTGAGCCTCATTCAACATCTTGCTAGCATAGTATATGACGAAGGGTTGTTTCTCCCGACACTGGCCTAAAACAGCATCGACGGCAAAATCATAAGCGTCGCACATCATTTCGAAATCAAGCGACCAGTCGAGTGGTTGGAGAATCGGGGAGTTGGAAATAGTGCTTCATAAAGTCTCGAAGGTGCTGAGACATGAGGTATCAAATTCAAATGCGACATCGGTAACAAGGAGATTCATCAAAGGCCGCACAATTTTTGAGAAATCGCGTATAAATCTTCATTAGAAGCCGATGTGACCTAAGAATGATCGAATTTGCTTGACCGAGATAGGTGGCGGTAAGTGGGAGATAATCTTTCATTTAGCCCAGTCGACCTCGAGTCCATTTTTAGAGATCCTGTGCCCTAGTACTATGCCATCCCTCACCATGAAATGGCTTTTCTCCCAGGATAGTACTAGGTTTACCTCAATACACCATTTTAGGATCTTGGTGAGGTTATTAAGACAAGATTCAAAATCATCTTTGAAAATGGACAAGTCATCCATGAATATCTCCACATAATCCCCAATCATGTCAGAGAAGATGGCCATCATACAATGCTGGAATGTTGCTGGTGTGTTGCAGAGGCCAAACGGCATCTGCTTGAAGGCGAATGTTACAAAGGGGCATGTGAATGTGGTCTTGTCTTGATCTTCCGGGCTAATCGCTACCTTATTATACCTGGAGTATCCATCCAAAAAGCAAAAGAAACTACATCCGACTAACCATTCCAAGATCTGGTCAATGAATGGCAAAGGAAAGTGATCCATCTTGGTAGGCGTGTTCAGTTTCCTGTAGTCAATGCAAACCTGCCAAGATGTCGCAGTGTGGGATGGGATGGATTCGCCCTTATCATTCTTCATGACAGTGAGTCCTACTTTCTTGGGCACTATCTAAATCAGACTCACCCACTGGCTGTTTGAGATTTGATATACAATGCCTGCATCTAGCCATTTGATGATCTCCTTCTCAACAACCTCTAGCATATTTGGGCTTAGCCATCTTTGAGCTTGTCTCGAAGGTTTCACCCCTCATCCATATAAATGTGATGAGTGCAATACGAGGGGCGAATAACATGAAAATCAGCAATACTCCACCCGATAGCAGCCCTATGATCTTGAAGCGTAAAAATCAATTGATGCTCCTATTCTTGGGATAAGTGGGCATTAATAATGACTGGATATGTCTCACTTTCGCCAAAGAACACGTAGTTGAGTGAGTCACGTAAGGGCTTCAATTCAATTATGAGTGGTTCAGAATCATATATGAGAGCTGGAGGAGCAGAATCAAGGGTGGGAATCTTCTGATCCATGTGCACGTGAATTCCAGCTGAGCTACTCCCTGTAAAATCGATTGTAACTACGTTAATAGGAAACCCGCTAGCTGTAGTCACATCTTTCTGCAATAACAGGGGCGATTAAGTATTATATGGATTAGGATAGCTGGATTCAGGGGTGCTGTGGTCAAAAGCACACCCTAAACAGTCAAATCCTCGGGGAGATATGTGTAACGCAGTGGTTTTAGTCCCGTGTGGATCGAGGTCCGAGAACCCTGATAGTGTAGACGAATGAGACATTGGGTCATCACAAAGGAGCCCAATGTTACCACAGTATGCTGAATCTTCATCTTCACCATCCTCCTCTATTCGATCACAATCAAAGTTCTTTGCTGCCCTGAATATGTCTAGTCGAAGTCGCTCATTGCCTAGGGCAATCTCCATATAACAGGATGCACAATAGATGATCGCTCATGCTGTCGCCAGAAATGGGCGACCCAAAATAATTGGTGCATCTCAGAGATTAAGAGGAACTTCCATATCGAGAATGAAAAAATCTGTGGGAAAGCAGAACCTACTGGCTTTCATGATCACGCTCTCAACCACCCCCCTCGGTGTTTTGACTAATCTGCAGCCAGCTGAATCGTGACTAAGGTGGGTTTGAACTCCCCAAATTGAAATCGATCAAATACGACGGTGGCAGTTAGGTTGATGGACGAATCCAAATCTAGAAGGGCCCAATCAAATGGAGAATCCTGCAAGAAGCAAGATATGAGTGGGGTACCAGGGTCTTTCTTCTTTGGTGGCAAGTTGGCTAGAATTACGGCGCTAGCCTCTTTCGACAGTACTGCCTGCCGTCCAATTCTCGGCTGTCGCCTTGGGGTACAATAGTCCTTGAAGAACCTAGCGACAACAGGAATGTGATCGATTGCCTCGAGGAGGGGGACCTGAATATGTACTTCCTTAAACATCGATTTCAGGTCCTCAAAATTCCGCATGTCCTTTTTCCATACTACATTTTATGTCAGAACCTCAGGAAAAGGGACAGGAATCTCAGGGTTAAATCTCCTCTTACCCTTATCTTCCTGAGATGATGGAGTCGAACCCGCCTACGGCGAAGGACGGGAAAAATCAGAACCCGCCTACCTAGGTGGTGGGTTGAATGTCTTCCTTCTGCTCGGCAATGAGGCAGTATATGCATCGGCTTGCTGTCCATGAGGTGGTGGGGGAGCGGAGGGGGCAGAATACGTAGGATTCTGTAAAGGCGGCTGGCCTTGTGCATAACCAGGTGGTGGAGGAGGTGCCTGTAGTATGGCGTGTGCCTGTTGCTGTGGTGACTGAAACCTTGGCGAGGTGCCCTGGTTTTGCACATATCGAGGATTCGGGACAGGTTGGGAGGGTAAGGCTCCCTAAGTCCTATGCTCCTACAACGTCTGGTTCTGTGTGTTCTGTATGGTCTGAATCTGATCAGCCATCGCCTTCATAATCTACAAACAATCTTGTGTAGACTTCCTCATCAATTATTGCAGCTTCTCTTTTGGTGCCTCCAAAGGGTCAACCCACTTTGGAGGGTGGTTGGCAGCATGGTGCAGCGACTGGTAAAACGAGCGGGGTTTCTGCTATTGAGACGAGAATGGCTGCTGCCTAGGGTACGTGTTTTGTACATTCCCGTATTGCCTGGTATGGTACTGTGGGTCTTTATGTGGTCTTTGTGAATTACCAGACCAAGAGAAGTTCGGATGTTGGTGCCAACCAGGGTTATATGTCTCTGAATATAGGTTATTACGCCCATATCCTTGGATAGCACTGACATCCTCGTAGGCCAAAGATGTCTGAGACGTATATCTGTCAAGGGAATACTCATTATAATCTATAGGTGGTACGTAACCCTTGTCGTAGGGTGCTAGATCTAGATTATTCACGGGATCCTAATATGCGGGATCTCGTAAATATAGAGAAGATGCATCCCGAGTGAGTAGATTAACTCGAGCAGGAGGGGCTCGGGGTGCATAAGAGGATCTTGCGACAACAGAGCTCGAGTTAGATTGACCCTGACTAATCTGGTCAATCTTGTTCTCAATTAAGTTGATTCTATCCAACTACTTGACGATGATATCCATGTCAGCTCGAATAGACCCGGTGTCAGCCTCATGGACACCAACCCGCTGTTGACTAGGCCGGTAGAACTGGTTCATAGATGCGGCATTCATCGAGTTCTTTGCTAATGATTTGAATAGCTCAAATGCATTATTCTCGTCTTTTGCGAGAAAATTCCCGCCGCTAGATGCATCGACCAGATACCGATGTGTGTCATCCAGCCCATGGTAAAAAATCTGAGCTAAATGGCATTTGGGTATATCATGATGTGGGCATTTTTGGAGGAGGTCGTGAAATCTTTCCCATGCTTTGTGTATCTTATCCCCAGCACCCTAGGAGAAAGTCGTGATTGCATGTTGCATTGCGTTTGTTCGACTGATTGGGAAGAACTTTTGCTGGAATTCACGTCGTAATTCCAGCCAGGTTCCAATTGGCTTCCCAATAGTCTTGAACCAACATGAAGCTTTGTCCCTCAGAGAGAATGGGAAAAGCTTCATCAGAACAATCCCGAGATCTATATTCCTGGGTTGAATTGTTTCAGCAAGTTGACTCAGGTCCTCAAGATGCTGGAACGGATCTTCGCTTGAGTTCCCATAGAAATGAGTGCTGATCAACCCAATTACATTGGGCTTGAGCTCAAACGTGTCTCCGCCTGTGGGAATTCTGACAAGGGGTGCAACGATTTGTGCGACCGAGTCATAGAAATCCCACAGTTGTTCTCCTCGCGGTGGGTGTTGCATCCTGTCAAGCACCGTTTGAATGCGATCCATGCTCTGCTGATGCCGATCCTCAGATTTGGCAACCTGGGCTTCCAGATGAGCCATTGGGTCCAGATTCTCGATATCCTGACCCGATCTAGGTCCAGGTCTAGGATTTGCCATGGTGGCTCTGGGAATGGAAGAAGTGGGGGGAGAAGATGGTCGAGGTGAGGTGACTCGCCCCCTTGGGAGTGGCTCCCAAGGTCCAACCAAGTGAGGTCGAAGTGACCTCCATCCTTACATACACCACCCAACCCCTGGGTTGGTGTAGCCACGCAGGACAAGTCTAATGCTCTATCAATCAAATGGTCCTTAAAGATCAGGTGACCAGATTTTTTGTTAGGAATTTGAATTCCTGAAGATAAGTTCATCGTTCAACCGACTGAAAGTGAGTGTTTCCTCTCAAGCTAACCCAGCCAGTCTGGTTACGGGGGGACTAAGGGGAAGGTTCTTCCTTTGGCTTATACCTCTGATTCTGTTGACCCCCGAGCCGCGGTCGTTTGACACTACCCCGCACACTTAGTCACCAGGTTTGGCAAGAGAGATTAAAAACACCCAGTAGTATGACAACGAACTCAGGTTGATTTCGTGTTTTAAAATTAGTTTTAACCCATTTTCTTCAGTGGCGTTTGTGGTGAGTGGCCCACAAGGTGACCAAGCTCACTGGCTAACTAGACTTGATTAAGTATAGGTTAACCCCAAGTGTGGTCTCTAGCTATAAACCTAAGGATTCAGCCTAAGTTGCATGTACTTTTAGGGTTTTTCTTTTTCTGTTTCAGCAAACCATAAAAGTAATGTTTGTTCTCTAATAATAATTGGAATCCAATTAATCTGAAATTTTGTGAGTAGATTCCTTTTTCAATTAACTTTCCAGAGAATATTGTCTTAGAATTTTTACTATTTCAATCGAATCTTTAGGGAATTTTGAATATCAGGGGGTCAGATTTGGAATTTTGACCCCTAGTCAATTTTTCACTTTGAAATAGTATCAAATGGCCTTCAAAAATTCAAAAAAAATATGGAAAATAAAGCAAATGAGATCAGCTTTCTAACCCCACCATTTTTAGTCAAAATCGATTTGCAGATTGCTCGAAATCACTTTTTGAAATTTGAAAACTTTTCAATCTAGGTAGTCTGACCCCCGTGCACTTCGTGAACTTTTAAAAATTGTGTACTTGGAGTTTCTTCAAAAGAATAGTGGCATTTGAAAGGTCATTTAAAAATGAAGGTTTAACCTGAATTTCAGAATTTTTTGCTTGCTATTTTTTTGGCAATTGAATTTTTAAATTAAGCTTGAAATCTGGCCAAAAATTAGAAGATGGTGGAAAAGCTCTTTAAAGAGGTTTGAGTTGAAATCTAAGCTTTCCACCAAAAAGATTTCTTTTTTTTTTCAGAACTTTTGCACATTTTTTTTTTCAAAAAGAAATTTTTAAAGTATTTAACGAAAATATTTTTTTTTTCGTTTCAAACTAACCAAGATTCGAAAGGAAACCTAATCGAGATTTAAAAAAAAAAATTCTTCTTTTCTTATTTTTTTTTTACGAAATGGAGTAAAATCTTCTTTTTCTTTCGCAAAGAATTTCTCAAAGAAAATTGCAGAAAGTAAAACCTAATCTAAAATGAGAATGTGCACCTGAATTGTTTCTTTGCCGTGCTCGATGTGTGCGCAGATCCTATTTTCTTCCTGTTTTTCCTACACATCAAAAACAAAGCAGGGGCAAATTCGTTAGCGATGTTTTATATGATCGAACTCAAAGAAAATGACATTGCCTCCCCAGCAAACAGTGCCATTTGACAAAAACTATTTTCACGCGTCAGGAAGTTGTAGGAAATCACAGTGTAGTCGCGCAAAAATGTTCGTCAAAAATTAAGTTTGTAATGGTAACGAGACTTGAGTCCCGGTCATTCGTCTCTAGGAGGCGTTTATTTTACTTTTGAAATTGATCTTTTTACCGCTCTACTTTGTTTATAAATAGCATGGCAGTTTATGATTGTTACGTATTTAGATACGACATGTAATAGATGATAATGAAAAGCAGGCAACTTTAATCACACCAAATATATTGCAATCGATGAGCTCATGGTGATTCTCAACACATAGACATATATATATGGAAAAATTTCTTTCATTCATTCAAGAAGATGTTCACAACATGAAAGTAGAGCAATGCTTATAACGGAAAGCTTAAAATGGAAATCTAGCTACCAGAAAATGATTGCATACAAGAATCAATGGGGGGATTTTGCATGCATCATTGGGGGAGAAGTAAGACTATGCTATTAAGCAGTAATAAAAGCAATAAAATTATGAAGAGCATAAACTATATCTAGCAGAACAGAAGGGCATTCAGGGGTGGTCCCCGATGGCCTTGGAGAGGTCGGGAGAAGAATGAGGGGAAGCCAATGTAGCTTAGGCCGACCCTTGGAGAGAGGTAGGGTTGATCCAGCATCTCGGCATGATATCCTCCATGATGGTGGTGAGCTCGTGGAGGTGGAGTAGCTAACCTAAGTGAAAGTGGGCATGTATGGAGCTAATGAGGTGAGTGGCGCCAATGGAAGCCAAGGGATGTAAATGGGTGCAAATGGCCACCCCTTAGGTCTTTTTATAGACCTAAGGGAAGCTCTCTAGAGAATTGTGGAATTCTCAAGAGAGGCCTAAGGTGGGAGCTCGTGGGAGAGTGAGAGAGAGAGGATAGATGCTGGTTTTTAGATCCACCAAATGTGGATCTAAAAATTGAATGGCTCTTGGTTGCTAATTTTGGCAACCAAGGCAACCACACATGGTAGAGAGTTCTAGAGAACTCTAGGCTAGGTATTTTCATGTGGAGGGTGTGTGTGGGTGTGTGTGGGTCGAAACTTAGGTGGCTAGGTTGATTAGGATAGGTTATAGTGGGTTTAGGTCAAGGTATGTCTCAAATTTGGGTTATAAACCCTAATTCACTAAGGTAAAGTGCAATTAATCTTAATACAAGTTTAATTGAGAGTAAAAAAACTCAATTAATTTAGGTCTAGGTCAATTGGACTATCAGTGAGTCCAATTGGATAGTGTGTCTTGAGATTAGGGCTGAATTGGACTCAATGAGTCCAATTGAATAGGCTGATGGAATTGACTAAGATCCATGTCAATTAGGCTTAGTGAGGACCTAATTAGGTCCTTAAGGAGGTCTAGAGGTGATGTACTAGGGTTAGGACACCTTAATTTAGGTTCCTATGGGGTTGGAATTGGGTTTAGGGACGTAGAGATCCAACATCAAGGCTTAAATCTCAAAACAGGAACTGAAGAGCAATATCAGACCTACTTAAGGGCACTGTACTTCTACTTCTTCTTCTCTTCTTTCTCTGCTCTATCTTCTTTCTTCTTCTTCTTTCTCTATGTGCATTGGCTTTCTTCCTTCGTTTGCTTCTCTACCTTACCTCTTCTTTCCTTAGTTCTGTCTCTTATGCACATGGGGGCACCTTCGATTTTTAGGTAAGTGTTAACCAATACACAACAGAGCAAAACCCCCTTAACCCCACATGCTCTCGCTCTTTCATCTCTTGGGTTCGCCTCTTTCTCTCCTTCATAAGGTCATGCACAATACCGGGTATTCGGGTATCGGGTCAAAGCACACCCAGGACCAGGGATGTAGGCATGGGTCAGAGCCAGGCCCGCATGGTGGCTTCATGGGTGAGGCATGAGTGGGTAAGGAGGACTTCACCCTTGTGTGTTAGGAGGCGATAAGCCTTATGCAGAAAAATAATTTATTTGGTAGCAGTAGCTTCTCATCCCACGATGTGGGACTAAAGTTGGTCCCTTTTCTCTGTGCGCCATAGTAGCAGCAGGTAGCTCTAATTGAGGTTGGGGAAGCGATCAATGCTCCCAATTGACCCACTATGTGTGTTGTTGAGAGGGTTTAGTAGCACCTGGGACTTCCACCTAGGGCCTGCAGGTCTTGAAGCGAGCTTGAAGCTTCCTTGAAGCTCTTCATTAATGGTGTGGGGCTACTGGACACCTGAAAATCAAGAAAGAGGGCCTTACGACCACATCAGATAGTTCAGTAGGATCGTTGTGGGTTGGCCAACATGGTGGTTGGTGTAGCATGGCGTGAGAGTAGGTGAGGTTGCCAAACGGTGACGGAGATGGCCATGCAAAGGTGGGTAGGTCAACGAAAGGTTTTAGAGGGTGGAATAGCGAAAAGATAGAGGGGTGGCGGTGCTTGTAGGTGTGTCGGCAAGGCTGATGAAGTTGTGTAGCGGTGGAAACAACTCGTTGGAGTGGTCACCAAACGTGGAGAAGACGAGGGTGGTCGTGTGAGTCGAGTGGTTGTTTTTGAATTTTTGGGGTGTAAAACTAACCTAAGAGAACTAAGCAAGCTAAACTAACCCTAATCTAAGTGAACGAAATGAGGTAGAATGACGCCAAGGGTACGTCGACGCTAAGGAAGAACGTACTTTGGTAGGGTAGAAGCGGTGACGACGAGGGGAATTGAGGATACCTACTGGTATGGTGTGATGCAGTGGAAGGCGAGGAAGAAGAATTCGCCGCTAGTAGTGCAGTCAAATGACGAGGAAGATCAAGAGGAGTCATCGGACATCGAGGAGTATCTCGGCTGGAACGAAGAGATGAAATAGAGGTTTTCCAAGCCGAAATCGAGCATGGGATGGACGACGTGCACTGGGGTTCCTTTTATAGATCTCTAGAGGGTGATTAGAGCTTGGGAAGCAAGCATCCCAACCTTGGAAGGCCGCTGGAGTTGGAAGCTCAAGAGGTACCCAAATCTCTCATGCATTCGAATGAGAGATTGGGAAGGTTGGGTTCAAGATCGGATTCATGTGGAAGGGAATTTCACAAAGAATCTCTAGTTCAATTTTAGGAAGGTTTGACCGAGAACGAGCGAGAAATCTCCGCTCGAGTATTATTGGAGCAAGGTGTGTTCACACCAATGGTGGAGAGGACATAAATGTGGAGATGATGAAGAAGTTAGGGACCTATTTGTAAAGGGTTCAAAAGCTAAGGGCATGTGTGTGAAAGAAAAGACTCAGACAAGACCAAAGTTCAAACTCGGTCGAAACAATCTCAGATTGAGTCCAAATTTTGATAAAAATCTAATTTGTACCTAAGGAATCCAATGGAAAATTTGGATTTTGGTTTTTACCTAGTTTGACTGGGTAATTTATGCAAAAATCTAAATTAGGGCAAAAGTCAGTCTGTGGCTCTATTTTAGGTCAAAGTGGGTTCTGATGGTCAAATTGAAGGTACCAAAGCCTAGAAAATATTTTTCTATGAATTTTAGAGGGTTTAGGTGAATTTTATCCTGACAAAAATCTTATTTAATTAAGCAGGTCTGCTTTCAGGGTTTCAAATGTCATTTAATTCCTTCAATGCATGAAAACTCATTTATGTATGCACGGACCTACTTGTTTGACCATTAAGACTATTTGACCTTTAATGAACCCCTGAAAAATCCCATGATTGTTCCAAAATTGAGATATGTTGTTAAAACTGTAGTTTTACCCCTGGTTTACTGTCTTTCTCTCAGAATGATTATGTAATGAATTATGGTCCTTTGGCTATTATGTACGATCATTTAATGATGGAATATAACTAAATAAAGCTAGATATGGCTGATGATGGTGTTATCATCAGTAGGATTGGAAATGTGTGAAGGATGTGGAAGGATGCATTGGTAAAGTAAGAAGGGAAATAAGAAGAGATAAAGGTGCCCTGCAGTACAATCAACCAAACTTGTTGATGGGAACACCATCATGAGCCCTAACTAGCTTTTTCTGACCTAATGAAGAGAATAAATGCTCCTACATAACCAACTGAAGGTCCTAATTCACTGCATAACCTTTCTGAGAGTGAAACAAGAAACTAAGGTTAAAAGTGTAATTTTACCAATGCAGTGCAACCACGATTTTTCTCAAGGGCTAAATAAAGGTAAAATGGTCTTAATAAGATTATAAGTGGGTTGGATCAGATAGAAAAGGGTTTGTGTGTATCCTGTGAATTAAATGACTTCTTGAAACCTTAAAAAAGGTTGACTTGATTAACCAAGTTATGGTCAGGATAAAATTCACCTAAACCCACTAAAACTCATAGAAAAATATTCTCTAGGGCTTAGAACCTCCAATATGGCCATTAGAACACAACTTGAACTAGAATGGGGTCTCAGACAGATATTTGCACTAAATTAGGTTTTTGCATAAATTTTCCAGTCAAACGTGGTCAAACCCAAAATCCAACATTACCATTGGATTCCCTAGGTCCAAATTAGGTTTGTACCAAATTTTTGACCCAGGATGAGTTTGCCTTGACCTAGTTTGCAAAAAGGTCCAACCTGATTACATTTCTACCCCTAACCTTCAAAAACACTTACAACTAGCCCCCTAGCTTCTTCATCATTTTCAAAAATAGGTCCATCCACCATTATAGCAAAGGAATTCTACTTTGGCGAGCTTTGGAAGGAGATTTCTCCCCGATTGCTCAGATAATCTCTTCTAAAATTGGAAGGGAGATTCTCTGAGAAATTCTCTCTCATCTGAACCCTTATTTGAGACCTGATTCCCTCCCAATCTCTAATGCGGATGCATGAGAGATGTGGGTATCTCAACAATTTCCAATTCCGGTGAGCTTTCCTTTCTTAGGAAGCTTGCTTCCCAAGCCCTAACTGACCTTCAGGCTCTACTTAAAGGAGCCCAAACCTCTCCGATCTCTCCACACTCGAATTCGGCCGTGGACACCCCTAATTCCTCTCTTCCTTTCACGGTCGTAGGTTCCTCAATGTCCGACGAACTCCCTTGCTCCTCCTTGTTGTTTGACCGCCGTACCTGCGGCAGATCCTTCTTTCCTGACTTCATCCACATCTCACCGTACCAGCAGGCACTTCCCTCTCTTCGTCCTCTCCGATCTCCACTCACCAGAGCCACATTTGTCTCTGGCGTCGGCCACACCAGACCTGACGCCTCCTCTCACCCCCTTCATCTCTTCACCTCCCAGTTAATCTTTCTCTCCCCTCTACATTCTTCTCCACCCTTTATTCCTCAAAGACAACCACTGCCGACCTCCATCACCTCCATCCCATCCATCTCCGACCACCAACTTTGGCAAGGCCACTCCACCTCCATAGGCCATCCCAACCCTCACCGACATTCCCATAAGCTTCCTCTCACTCCACTGAACACTTCCCCTCACTCCACGCACTCTGCCACTCACTCACGCACCTCGACAAACACACCCACACACTCTAACACAGTGTGCCCTAGGCACACATGCACAAACACTACCACGCCACGCCAACACCCGCAGCACCTTCACCGTGGTTTAGCGACCTCTCTGAATGTTTTGATGTGGCCGTAAGGTTAATCTTGTGTTTTCAGGTTCATCTCTTCTCCACTATTGACGAGGAAGCTTGAAGCAGGCTTGCTGCAGCTCCAGGCCTTGCTGTTCCAGACTTACACCCCTAGCTTGTGTGGAATACCTTCACGTACTACTCAGGCCTTCGATTGGAGTCAAAGGCCCTCGCAGCAGCTGCAATTGAGATCTCAACCTCCACGAGTGCATGCAAAACGAAGGTGGGACATTTAGTCCCACCTTGGAAGTTGAAGATCGCCCACACTCGCATAAAAGGAAAAAGTGTTAGAGGCTCTTCATGTCCAACACTGAGGGTGAGGTCCTCCTCCCCCGTCTCACTAGACTCGTCTGCGACATAACCTGCGGACCTGGCTGGGACCCGACTACCTAATCTATTCACTCCTCACTCACCACACACGTCGGTTAGCCAAGACCCGGGTCTACGTTAGGTCTGATTACCTGACCAGTTAAAGGCTCTGGGAGTGCGATTTTGAAATAGAAAAGAGAGAAAGAGAGAGGGGATCTATGTAGGGGAAGGGGTTTTGCCCTAGAGAGTTTGGCTCGACACTTAGTCAAATTTAGAGGGCATAGCAGAAGCTAAAGGAAGAGAAAGAAGAAAGAGAGGAGGTTCACAGGGCTTAAGGCAAAGCAAAGAAGAAGAAGAGAAGGCATACAATAGAGAAAGAAGAAGAAGGAAGAAGAAGAAGAGAAAGGCAGAAGATGGAGAAAGCTAAAGAGAAAAGAGAAGGATCGCAGAAAGCCAAAGAAGAAGAAGAAGGAAAGAGAAGGCAAAGAATAGAAAGAGAAGAAGAACTCAGATATTTAAGTCATCTGATTAAGGAATCAGATGACAGATTCTAGTCTTCATTGCATATTTATATATTGAATCATTTTGGTGATATTGTAGGAGTATTTGGTGATCTACATCACCATTTTCTTTCAAATTTTTGCACTCTGATACTATTATTATTGCAATTTCTTTTAGTATTAGTTGTGATCTTGATTTCTAAATACCAACTTGCTCCCTATGTTCGACCTCGGAAATCTTTTCGAGTAAGAAAATTATATCTATTTGGAACGCTATTTCGGCTGTACAACAACGCAATACTTTTAAAACCTGATTCAGCAAGCTAAACACCTGTCCTTTTGTGGTTAGCCTGAAGACCTACAAACTCCCAAGACCCATCTTGAGATGACAGAAATGGTTTGGTCCACTTCTATCCGGTCAACCAAACCAGTTAGAGGGAGGGGCTAGGGAGAAGGTTCTTCCTTTGGCCTTTGCCTTGGGTTCCATTGATACCCTCTAACCGTGGTCATTTGATGCTACTCCCCTAGCTAGACAACAGATGGACTAGTATAAGTTGGTTAATTGAGAACAATCTCAATCTGGACCCTAAAGAGTGAATCAATCCTTAAGGCCAACGTCTAATCTATTTTAGTTAGGCTTGGGATATTTATACTTTTGGGATGTGATGGGCCCTTTAGATGGGTTGTATCCTTAATGATGAGTTCAAATGTGTGTGCATGCACAACCAAGGTTTGCAAACAAGGTTATTTGATGATGTGTCTTTTAGGGTTTAACCTTGTCTAGTAGCTTTTAGGGTTTAATTTTTAGGTTCGTTCAATCAGGGTTCAGTAGAACACTCCAGGTTTTAAAAGCATGGTGATGATGTATTCCACTAGAAATCAGAAAAAAAATGTGAAGTGCCTGGTTCAACCCTAAAAATCAACCTAAGTGGAAAGCTACTGATGAATCACTTTTATTTTGAGTGGTACAGCCCAAACAACTCAATCAATTAGCCTGTTGCACAACTTGATTAAGGCACACAAAAGGTGATTAACTTAGCCTAATTTCTACTCTTTTATATGTTGATTTGCATGTATCGGCTCCACGGGTCAGAATCCTGGTTCAGTAGGTAAAATCAAGATAGGTTTTGTGCCTCAGATGTGGGAATTCTTAGTGTGTATGTTGATTCGTGCCACAATCAGAAGATTTTGTTTTTTATATGTAGGGGTGAGATGAGTGTAGGTAGCAAACACAACAAATAGATTCTACCCTAGGGTTTATGTAAACACCTAAGTAGATTATGTCTTGGTTATTGATGTGGCGAGAGTGAAACTAATGGGGCGAAATGTGGGGTGATAAGTCAACTTTTGTGGACCATTATTCAGCCTAAGTACTATTTAATTATTTGTTCTTAGTTGTTAATTGACTAGGAGATATAAGGTAATTTACCTTAGTCTGCATATAATTTTATGCGTTAATTTTACATTTAGCCACATATGATCTGATAATATAATTCATTCGATGAATGCAGGCTAGGTACATGAGTTTAGACGTCCATTTCTACATATATAAGATGTCAGTAGAAAATGACGGATGTCTGGGACCGCCAGCAGGAACTTACTGATATCTATATTTTTAAGACGTCTGAAGATCTAATGAAACTTCTAATGAAGATGTTGCCTAACAAATTCTACTGCTCTAACCACTCGCATCATTCGCGGGTGGTTGGAGAAGCATTCGACGGAGGCAACAAACTGCAGGTGTTCTGATAAGAAAAGCGACTAGAGGACGCTTGCCATCCTTCCCTTCCCCCTGGTGGGGACTTCACCTCCATCTCCACCACTGTGGCACAAGCTTACACCATGAACCCATAAGCGCACACTGTGTACCTTTGTGAGCTTCTTCACCACGCCACAGCAACCTCCACCTCCATTAGCTACGCGATGACAGTGCATGGCCATCGTACCGCATCCTCTCCGCAGACCATCTCCACCTTCATTCTTCCTCATCTCTTCTTCTCCATCTTTTTCACCCCTCAATGTGAACGCATCTACACCATCACCAACAACACAACCACCTTTAGCTGCAGACCACCCTCTCTCATGCAGCACAAACGACATTGCAACAGCCACCTACATGCACCTACCATGCCTTGCGTGACCACACTACCTCCAACAAGCCACCCCTGCTAGATCTCCTCACGCATCCTCGCACCCTTCGTGCATAGAGCTCTCCCTTCCGCCAGTGTTACTCCAAGCTCCAAGCTGCTGTAGCAACATATCCACCACCCACTGTTCATCACCATCCCAAAAAGAGCCCATCACTGACGTGCTCCTCCTCTATGCAGCCACCAGCTCCGGCCTCCATCCTTCACACCAACAACTCCCTCACATTTGCCTCGACCCCACAACCTCAACCACACCATCGGCCGCACCAATCGCCCACTCAATGGCTGGCCGTCGAACCTTGTCGTCGATGGCACCCAAAGCTCTGACCAACATGCTTCGGCCTCCTCCGTCAATGCCACGTCCATCAACGCGAAGCCCTTATCCTGGCAGATCTCCTCTAAGCACCGTGCGTTCAGCCGTTCCCTCTCCTTTGTGTGCGATCAAGGGGAGTTTTTTTTCCCCTATTAGTAATTACGAATAATACCATTGCGGAAACACTATTAACTTATTTATCTTATTATTATATTAAGGCAGAATTGCATGGACATCCCTTTAATTTTTTCGAATTACAGATGATTGCAATTGTGCATGATTAGGATATTGATTGCAATGAACAAGGTCTCTTTTACGGGAAATTAGTAGTTATGTTGATTATCATTACTGAGATCATTAGTTAATGGAATATTTTATTATGGCAATTTTGCATATAGACCTGTACAGTTTTAATTAATTGCTTAGAATGAGATTTCATAAGGGTAACGAGTTGCACTAAGGAATAGGCTCACCCATTGAGATTCCCGAATAAATGAGTCACCACTCACTAATTCAATAGGCTAATTCCACCCTGTGGAGACAACCTAACTATATTTGTGGTTAGATTTTGAATAACTAAATGTTTTGAAAAGTGATTTTCTACCATCCGACATACTACAACGACGCACCATTTTATGTTAAAGTTTTCAATGAAAACGAAGATCGCTCTTTCAAATGGTGTCGTTGCCAGGGAGGAAGGACGCCTATTAACTTTTTCAGGAATTTTATATTATTTTTATGCTATTTTGAAAGCTTTCTTGAATTACTGACTATGGATCTTTTTCTATGCAAAAACAACAAACGAACGTGTGGGTGTGCATGACGAAGGTGATATTTTTGGTGGACCTTGACATCGCCTGGAGGCTAGCAATGGGTGCTTGTGGGCCTTGATCCCACACACGTAGGCTTACGGCGGAGACTTTTTATGATTGTCATTAGATCTTAGTTTAGATTTAGTTGAGATAGACCTTAGAGATTTAATTTTTGTCTTGTGGACCCTTGTTTGGTATTTTTAGGAACGTGTTCCAGTGTTTCTTTATTTCTTATCGCTCTTCTATGCGGGAGCGTATTTTCGGGAGTGTGTTCCCATTTTATTTAGATTATAGGATTATTCGAATTGTTTGAACTGCATGTTGGTTAGTTAGTTACATTAGGTTTTTTTGCTTATGATTTAAAAAAAAAATATCGAACTGCCTACTAGAAGCTGCATATCAATAGGGCGATAATCTAGGATGGAATGAACAGCATCTAGTTTATCTTAATTGCACTGCAGACATCTTTGGATTGAAGAAAGCTGGAGTAAGGTACATCATTTTCTTGAGCATCAATTACTTGTTATGCATTTGCATTGAACCTAAATCTAAGACAACTAAAGTGCTTGAATTGAATTAATTCAGTGGTCACTTTAAAAATTAGGACTACTAAGAGGTTGGAGCTTAAAATCTATGACTTAAAATTATTTGCAAGAGGATCTTATTTGTGAGATTTCAAAACTCAAAACGTGAATGTATGATTGCACACTTGAGACATTGTGCACCTCACACATAAGGTCACTAGATAAATTTCTACCTCCTCTTTGCACCACAAGGGAAGTTACTCAGAAATCAACAAGCCTATCCACCAAGTTACTTCGGTTCCTCGTGCGTGGTCTCGATTTGAGATTTTCATCCCTGTGAGTAGGTTGTAGGCACCAACGAAGGTCGGCCTAGGAAGCATAATTCTTGCAAAACTTGTTTGGCCACCAACTGAACAACTAATACCTAGAATCTACTAAAATTAGATTCCATTGTATTTGCGTTTGTTTTGACAATGGTAGAGCTCTCTAGGAAGTTTCTGATTTCTTTTAAATCCTAAGAGAGTTTAACCTATTTAATTGAAAGAAATGAACTATCCTTACTCCTATCATTTTAACTAGGATCCCATGCCCCAAGCATATCCATCTTTTGATGGGTACATTGATAATTCATGGGATCATTCATATTCCTATCCTGGGATTATTGGCCCGATAGCTCCCACTTTTGAGCAAAGCCTACGAGCAGGATTTTCCAACCCTGGAATCCTTACTACTGTGCAAATACCTAACCCTCCCACCCTTCATGATTTTCTATGTCAAGGTTGGACCGATACCCCTAGGCAACTAGAGCATGAGATTGACTATCCTCCCAAATCTGATGGTAGTAGCCTCTCCTCTTTTATAATAGAAATACGAAAATAACAAAAAGAAATGACAGAGTCTATGGGAGAGATGTTGAGGAATAGTCAACAATTTAACAAAGAAATTAGATAGCTTAGCTATGCACTTCCTAGTAATTTTGATCCCTACCCATATGACCGTGATCATGAAAACAATTCTGAGGAAACCAATGATAATAGGGATCTCGTTTTACGTAGCTATCACTTAGACTCTCCCAATGAGACATGACCACTAAAGGAGAATGATCTTAGTAATTATCCACCCGAGCTATATTGGAGTCAAAAGAAAGGGAAGATGGTACCTCTTAAGAACCTTGACCCCAATGACAGTATTTTCCTTACCCCTGATAACCTGGGTCAAGGTCATATTGTTCATATCACTTCCCCTACTAATTATCTGGTAGAATTCCATTCTACCCTTAGTGAGCCTAATCCTGACCCTCCACTTACGGAATCAACACGTACCATTCAGCATCCTAAGGATTTAAATGCACCCACTGAAGGTGACCCTAAGGGAATGGAGGATGAATTAGATCAATTTTGGTCTCAAGGATATAAAGAGTCTACTTCAAAGGACGAGGATGTCCTAATGTAGGAACCCGGATTGAAAATCTAGAGTGAATCATAGGGGGATTATTTGTTATTTGAGAAATTACCCTGTAGGATATAAATAGTATGGTGAAATCTGGATTCCTCCCTTCTTTTGAGAGTCATCCTCCACCAAACTAGGAGTTGATATTAGAGGAGGACAAACGCAATAGTGAGAAGCCTAGGAGAGACTCTCAGGGACAAAATACGCCAATTGAGGATTTATGCCCCGAGAAGAACAACGAATTGACTGATATAGGCTTACTCCAAAACATTAAGATGGATCCTCCGTCAGAAATAATTGATGATACTGAAGCAACTCCTTTCTCTACTAATGAATCACATACACACCCCGACAAAAATTTGAGTGAACCAAAAGAATTCAGGGATGAGATTAATGATATTGATTCAGTTGCTTCGACCCTACCATCAAAGAAATTTAATTTGGACTCCACCATTGATTCACATATACTGGAAGGTAAAAATATGACTCCGATCATTAATGATAGGTTGGGTGACTTGAATTTTTCTGCAATAATTGTTAGGAAGAATACACAATGTGAATCATTGTTGGAATTGGACTTGACGCTGACTAAGCCCTCCTTGGACTTAACCATTACTGCCCAACACCACAAACAACCCTTCCACTCCCTAACCGATCCTTGGCTCAGGACTCTGCTCACTTACATTCTTTCTAGGGAGAATATCAGGCCAGTACACCCTCGGGTAGAATGGCGAGTTTGGATTGAGGCTTGTATGTTTAGTCATGCCATTCAAGCGCTTGAAATAATTATGTTTATATCTTTCAAAATCCTTCATTCTTTGAAGGAGCCTTGTTATCCTCTGATAAATGCCAGTTTATCATTATTCTTTTGCATTAAAACAATCCTAGCTCTTAGGGTTTTGTTTCACAAACGAGTTTTTGGGTTGCTTTAGTCATAAATTAGGATAGGCATGCATTGCATTTTTCTTGTCTTTTTAATGTGTTTTTGTGAGTGTTAGGAATGAACAGATTAACAGATCCCGAGAACCCTAGCACTCAAGAAGGCAACATTTGAAGAAGAAGCTCAAGCTAGTTGGAACTTAGCTTGATCCAGCTCACCATGGCTAGAATACAGCTCACTTGGACTAGGGTTAGCTCATCCTAGCTCCATTCAGCTCGTCTCAGCTGAATGGTAGCTCAAGAGAGCTCATCCTAGCTCACCCCAGCTCAGGTCAACTCAACCTACCTGAGTCTAGCTCATCTCGACTCCCATTGGTCCATAGAGAGCTCTAAGTAGCTTAGCTGAGTTGACTGGAGTTTACCCCAACTCATGTCCACCAACATCCAGCTCCACTCAACTCCAACTAGTTGAAGATGACTTCATCTAGCTTAGGAAGCTCAAGTCTAGCTCTTGGGGACTCAGCTTAGCTCAACTTAGTTTACCTAAGCTACCTTAGCTGCCTCAACCAACTTGATCCTTCCTGGGAGCACCAGACCCAGCTCACCTCAGCTAATTATGGTAGAAGCCAGCTCACTTTAGCTTGGCTTAGCATCTAGCAAATAACTAGCAAGCTAAGCCAGCTAGAGTAGCTCCATGCCACCCTCTTCAATAGCTGCCAGCTCCAGTTCAAGCACCAGACTTCTCCTCATCAGCTCCTCTCTTCAAACCATAGCTCCAATACCTCCTCTAATACACTACTAGCTAAGCTAGCTTAACTTAGCTTAGCTTAGCTATGCTTCAGCTCCCTTGGCTTTTACCACCTAAAAACCCTAGCGAACAACTCCACCAACTAGCTCCACCTAAGCTTCACATAAGCTAACCATACTTCCACCTCACCTTGGCACCAACCTAGCTTACCCACTACCCCAAAAGACACTACAAAGTGGTGCCAAAACCTCACATAACCACCCAGCAATTGGCTCCACTTTTTCCCTCCAAAACCCCCTTCACCTCCACCACATTTCTTCCCTTAAACCCATCTCCACCATCCACCTAACCCCCCTTCTTGAAGCCCTCATGGTGGCACCAAAACCAAGGCATCCCTTCATGGTTGGCACCACCTTTAGGTGCCTCTTCTCCTCCATAACCACCACCTTCACACCCCCCTACTTGGCGCCAACTATTCTACACCATAAGATCACCTAACCACCCCCATCTTCCCATCTTAGCCATCCATCTCAAGAGTCACCTCAACCCTCTCATCCTACCCTACAAAATGACCAACACCGACCACCTTACAACACATCCTTGGCTACCAAAATACCTCTTATATTCTACCTATAGCTCACACCCAAGAGAGAAGAAGAAGAAGATTAAGGGGACACTCTGCCCCCTTGGTGGCTTTTGCTCTTCCCTTCTCTCTTGCGCCCAAGCCTGCCAAAGGAGAAGCCAGGCAAGGAAGACCTTTGGAGGATATCTTGAAGGTGGTCCACTCCACCTTGGAGGACAGCTTAGAGGTGGTCCATGCCACCTTGGAGGAAAGCCTTGGCACACCCCCCTATTTTAGGGTTTGCCAAGGAAGTCACACCTTGAAGAATTTTGCATGGAGAAGGAGGAGCCCTTTTTGATTGCGGGAGCAGCCATAATTGGAGCAAGAGCCTCGCCATCTTCACCATCATTTCAGAGGATTTTTTTGTTCTCATTACATGCATTTTCAATTCTAGTAGTTTAAGCATTCTTCTACTAGATTCTTGTTAACCAATTCCTCAATTTTATGCTGGTTGCCTTCATTAGATTTGTTTGTCTTGATTGCAATTTAAATTTCCCTATTGTGCACTCACTTCCCTCCCTCTCTAATTACCCTAGGCTTTCACATGCCTAGGGTGAGCTTAGAAGGAAGGTAGCTCTTGTCACCTAGGGTTACTATTAGGAGTAGTTTTCATTAATTCGAAATCCTTGTTATTTCAATTACAAAACAGAAAAAAAATTGATATATTGAAAAAACAAAAAAGAAAGTTGAGATTTATTTTCTAAGCAAGAGATTTAGTTACAAGCATATTACCTCCTTCGATGACCCTAGATACTACCCTATCTAGGATATAAATTTTAAAAGCATTTGCGATTTAACGTGTTACAATGACTTAAAAACCCACCATTATAAATCATGCCAAATTTTGCATCACATTTTCGCGTCGTTTCCTGGGAGGCACGACTTTGCATTTCAATTGATTCTCTTGCTTGAAGTGGATTTCATCCCCTTGTCTCTTTTTTCTCTCGTGTGTTTAGGAACAATAGGTAGAAAGCGGGAATTTGGAAGCAAGAGCTCAAAGTTCCTTTTCTTCCCACGATTTCAGGTAGGTCCCCCATTTCATGTCACATTTAGGCTAAAAGACTCCCAAAAAAATATTAAACTTGGCTTTCAGGATTTTAAACATCTTAATTAAGTGGAGTGGTGCCCATAAAATCCATTGTTTGCTTGTATGCTTCATTAAACACCACTCCAATCCTAATGTTGGTGTTCTATTTTTTGGGTTCAGATTTCTATCCGGACTTCAAAAATTAATTTCCAACATCATCGGTCTCCTAAAATCCTGAAATTTCACATAGTGATTTCAATTCAAGTTAGGAACATCTATTTCAAATTTTAGACTAATTAGGTTTGTATTTAATTTTTAAAAATTCGTGGACTTTTGAGAGGTCACACCATCTAATCTTCCTATTTCTCTATTGTCTGTGAATTTTAAGAACTTTTATACTCATCCAATTTTTGTGAAATTTAGCTTTCTGGAATTCTTGTGAAATTCTACATCTCACATAAAATTACCAAAATTTTTTGATGCCAGTGGTGGTACAGACAGTCCAAAATAGCTGCAGGTGTCATTTCTAAACTTTGACAACATCACAAATAAAAATTCAAAACAAATATCTAACAAACTCTTAAAGTCCTAAAAAAATCTTTTCAGGAAGCCTTGCTTGATTTTACATAAAGTAGTGGTGTTGGTTACATTATTTGGACCACTACATAATCAGGAAGCCTAAAAAAAATTCATTGGTAGTTAAATTTCTGTATTAGGGTTCAAATCCAATTCGAGTTTCTTTCTTTTTAGTCCCACAACATAAAGGAAACACATCATCACCAATACAACTTGTTTTCCTTTGATTGTGGAAGTTTCAAACTTGCTTGAACATTTAAAAAGAGAAACCCTAAAATCCATCAAATTAAATTGAATCTTAAAAGATAGAAATATAAAAACTTTGTGACAACTTGTTTGAAATTGGAACCACTTTCCAATTCCTACGCATACACAAAAAAGTTGAAATAACATGGCAACAACCAAATCAATGCCCTCCACATTCTGTGTGCATACTGGTATCCTAGACCTACTTAAAATTTGTAGGAATTTGACCTTTAAGGTTTTCATTAAGTTAGACTTGCTATAGAGGTCTTAAGTTTTCTATAGTTAATACCAATTCTGTCATCTATATCTGGTGTTCAGGCTGAAGGGTCGTGTCAAACTACTAGGCACGTGTTTGTACAAGCACTTGGGGATTTTCCTCGGAAACTCTTGGGCCCAAACCTCCCCTTAAGCAACTTGGCTAGATTTGTTGACAGAATGGGTATTCATTGTTGATTACTTATTTCCTAAGTAGACCAAGTCTTACGATATTTTTTTTAGGGAGTCACACTTAAGTTAAGTATAGAATTTGTTGTTTGAATTGCACACTTTCATCTCTTTCTCTTCTCCTCCCCTCCAATTCTTCCAAAACAGTGCATGCACGGGCGAAGGTCCCAAAAACCACATCCTGAGGGACCATCTGATTTTGCCCCACGCACCAGAAAATCTTTATTTTCTTCTCCTTCCTCTTCTAAAAAAATGTAAAATCCAGGAAACCAACAAAAAAATTCTGCTTCTACTTCTAACCCGTCAGTTGACCCACAAGCTGACTTCCCCCTCCCTCACCTCCATCATCTGGACCAACTAGAAATTCCTACAGGGCCAGGTGGCCCTCCAATCCTAACTCCAAGTACAAACCCCTTGGACTTGATGGTCAACCATTTGGTTCGGCTGCAACAAAATCAAGAAGATTTGGCTAGGACTATAACGAACCTAGCTAACTAGGGGCAAAACCCACCACTACGCCAACAGCCTGTCGTTCCTCTTAAGGATTTCTATGATCCTTTAAATTATGAGGAAAGACCCGAGGTGGTCATATCACAACGAGATTTTGAGATCAAACCAACTATTCTAAATCTTATCAAGCATTTTCATGGTCTTCCAAGAGAGGTCCCTTTTTGTCATCTCAAGGAATTAACTGTCCTCGCTCAAACCACTCATTCCTGCAATGTGCAGGAAGACATGTGGTTTAATGAGACCTTTTCCCCTCTCTCTTAAAGATAAAGCTTCACATTGGTTTAGAATGGTTGGGTGCCCAATTACCACATGACCCCAATTAAAGAGAGCTTTTCTAAAGAAATTTTTTCTAATCAGCCAAACTAACGTTTTAAGAAGATCCATAACGACCTTTCAACAAAAAATTGGTGAACCCCTTTATGAATCCTGGGAAAGATTTCAAGAACTTTTAAGAAGTTGTCCGCACAATGAAATTTTGCAATGGCAGTTAGTGCAGATCTTCTATCATGGATTAGAAGATCAATTGAAGCGATTTGTGGATGCCTCCTGTGGGGGCAATTTCCTTAATAAAGATGCTGAAAGTGCCTATCTCCTCTTTGAAGAAATGAGTGAAAACTCATTTAATATGACTTCAATGGGCACTTTAGGTAGAACACAAAACCCTAGACACAGAGTCAACGAAATTGACTCGAAATCCACCTTTGTTCCAGTGACTCAGGATGATCTATATCTGTTAGCTCAATGATTGGACCAGATGCAAATTCACCAGAAAAAAATGGAAGAAAAGCTTACAAACAAACAAGCTCCACACTTTAACTCTCCACACACTAACACTCCACAACTTCTTCCAAGAGAAAATTTGCATAATATTGATGCCACACCTACTAGTCAGCAGTTTCCAGCTAATTTCCAACAAGAATTGACTGGGAATTTTGACTAAAATATTTTTGATCCCACCACGAAAAATATTTGTGCTCTCCAGGAGCAATTTAGAAACCCCTTGAACACTTACAATCAAAACTGAATGACCAACCCGAATCACTCTTGGAAAAGTCCAAACCCGATTCCTTTTCCCCAATAAAATCATTTTGGGAATTATGGGAAACCTATATATCAACCTGGACCATCCCAGGAAGATATTAATACTCAGGCCATGAAAACTTTGCAAGGTATGCAGAATCAAATGACAGAACTAACCCACATGATTACCAACTTGCAACATAAAGTTAAGGTTACTCCTGATCATCGACCTATTGGGAATTGATAAATGCCAGATTATCATCATTTTTATGCATTAAAACAAACCTAGCTCTTAGGATTTTACTCTGCAAATGGGTTTTTGGGTTGCATGTAGGCACAAATTAGGTTAGGCATGTGTTCTCACATTTTTGTGTGGGTTTAAAGTATATCACGTTGTAGTATAATCGACAAAACGTTTAAACAAATATAAGGAATTTTATTACTCGAAAAACTAAAGTATCCGAGGTCGAACACAGGGAGCAAGCTCAGTACTTTTTAAAACCAAAGAATACAACTATTAAATGAAAAGGATAGATTCAAAGAGAGAATTTTAAAAAGGATTTGTGAAATAAAAATAGAATTGGACGTCTGATTTCTGTATCAGACATCTTAAATGTAATCTCCTTTCTCTCTTCTTCTTCATTGCTCTTCTCTCTTTCTGCCTTTGCTTGTTGTCTTGTGCAGGCTTCTTCTTCCTACCTTTGTTTCTTTTCTCTTATTTCTTATTCTACCTTGCCTTTCCTCTTCTTCACTTGGCCTCTCTACGAAAGCTTCTCCTTCTTTTACAGCCTCTTCTTCTTTCTTCTCTTCCTGTTCTGCAGCTGCTTCCTTTGCTTCTTCCTTCCTGCACACACCACAGCCGAAGCAAAACCTACCCCTGTCCCTCTACTCAAGCGTCTCTCTCCCTCACAAGAAATTCGTTCAAAGACACTCTCCCAGAGCCACACGGGTAGTCAGGTCGGATTCTCACCCGGGACCGATAAGTGGTGGTGCGCGAGGAGTGCTCAAGGTTTGGGTCGCAGGTCGGATACCACTAGATCCGCGAGGTCAAGCCGCGGACGAGGCGGGTGTGAGGGCAGGTGAGGGACCTCACCCCTATGCTTACGGAGGCAATGAGAGTAAAACACAAAAATAATTTATACTATACCTGTGTTTTGCGATCCCACGATGTGGGACAATCTGGTTAGGCCTGCTTTCACGTGCACCCGCAGAATTCTCGTCGTGCAATTGCCCCAGCTGCTGGCTTCGCAGCGCGACTTGCTGGCCTAAGTCGCTTTGCAACACCTGCGTGCACCTGCTGTACCTGCAACCTGGAAGCCCTGGTGCCTGAAGCTGCTTCAAGCTCCTTGCTGCTTCGACCGTCAATGGCGGCAGGAGCTACTACCTGTTACACACAAGAATGGCCTATTGGCCCAATCGGATTAGCTGGAAACTTTCGCCGTGGCACGGCGAAGGCGGTGGGCGGTGCTGCAGGCTGCAGGTCGGCCT
Source organism: Thalassia testudinum (assembly GCA_037157565.1). Lineage (NCBI taxonomy): Eukaryota > Viridiplantae > Streptophyta > Magnoliopsida > Alismatales > Hydrocharitaceae > Thalassia > Thalassia testudinum. The sequence continues at coordinate 87,795,297 of JAZHRO010000014.1, read as the reverse complement.
AGGCGTGCGTGCCTAGGTCAACCTGTAGCCGGAGATGTGGGGTTGTTCGGGGGCTACTGTGGGGGTCGGGAGTGGTAGTGGAGGGGTGGAATGAGTTCCTGGTGGTGAGGCGGAGCTCACGAGGGGGTTGGCGAGCCGTGTGGAGGGACGGAGTGGTGTGGGCGGCTCGTCGGAGGTCTGTCGGAGGCGAGGACGATGGAGGTGGTTAGGCACTGTCGGGGGGTAATCAGATAAAATAGCAGGGGGAAAAGAGAGAGGAGAGGATGGAGAGGGTATCTGGGGTGATCTGGGAGGAAGGGAGGCAGCGGAGTGGACGGCGCGTAACTGCCGTCGTCGGCGAAGAAGGACCCTAAGGGAGGGAGCAGCGACGAGGAAGAGGTCAGGAACATGCGCGCTTGGTACGGCGCGACGTGGGAGGAAGCAACGGAGTTGACTCTGCTGCTGGTATGGCAGCAGAGCGACGAGAAGGAGGAGAGGAGGTCGTCGGAGCTTGCGGGTCTTTTGGCCGGAGATGGGAGAGAGGGAAATTGGAGGGGATCTCCGTCAAAACAAAGCTTAGGTTCTGCGGCAGGGTCTGGGGAGCCTCTTATAGGCGCTGGCCGAACCTTCTAGCGCGTGGAGACCGCGCAATCACCTCCGCCGGCTTGCCGGAGTTGGAAAGAGGGTGGATACCCCAATCTCTCGTGCGTTCACATGAGAGATTGGGTTCACACCAGCGATTGTAATCGGCTTTAGACGGAAGGGAATTCCTCAGAGAATCCCCCTTCCATTTCTCGGAGGGAATCTCTGAGGGATTAAAGAGTAAACCCTCTCTAAACCTTGCCGGAGCTTGGTTCTGCCCTAACAATGGCGGCAGGACCGGATTGCAAAGGGGGCGGAAAACTTAGGGGGCTCTCTGCAGAGATATTCAAAAGATAGGGACCAAATTATGCTTTGGGTGTACTAAATTGCAAAGTAGGTCAAGATGACCTCCCCTTAGGTCTAAATTTTGGTAAAAACTTAATTTGGACCTAAGGAATCCAATGGTGAAGTTGGATTTTAGGTTTGACCCCATTTTTCTGGACATTTTGCCTAAAAACCCAAATTAGGTTAATTGAAGAGCTAGGACCCTAATCTAGGTCAAACTGGGTTCCAAGGGCCAAATTAAGTGTTCCAAACCCTAGAGAATATTTTTCCATGATTTATAGAGGGTTTACTTTATTTTTATTCTGACTGGAACCTTGTTAATTTATGCAGGTCTGTTTTAGGGTTACCAAGTGTCATTTAATTCTTAGATTGCACATAAACCCATTTCTGATTGACTCAACCCACTTTTTATCTCATTTAGACCATTTAACCTATGTTTTGCCTCTGAGAAATCCCGTTTATGAACTGCAATGGTAAAATTGCAGTTTTAACCTTTATTTCATACTTTCTTCTCAGAGCACTTGTTCCTTCAGTTAAGCCGTCTTCTAGGTTATGTAGGAGCTTTTATCTTCTTTATTGGGTCAAAATGAGCTAGTTATGGCTCATGATGAGGCTCTCATCATACCCCCATGCCTAGATTTTGCTAGTCCCTTAGCAAAATTTCAAAGTTTTAACTTCCATTCTAGACCCTGAGTGTCTGTCAACAATGATAGGTGCTTCTCCTTTTGTGATTAGGTAGGAATGCTGACAATAGGCCTAGAGGTACTCAAGTACCAACCAAAATCTGGACTTTTTCTACTTTAGCCTCAGTGCTCTGCAAAGGTTTCTACGACCCACAAAAACTGACTTAGGGTTTGTTGGACTCCACGGTTAAAGCACCTGTGCTTGAGACATTTTTAGCCTAAGTTCAGTTTGCAGTGCATTTTTGTAAGAGAGAGATAAAAGATTTATTTGTTTGGAGAGCTTTTCTCACTCTTTTCTTTTTATTTCTAGCTTCGGATTAGCTTCTCAACACTATCTGTATCGGATTCCTCGTCCCCATCATCAATCCTCAAGGGTCCCTGGCTTTCGAGATTTCGAGATAATCCCACCCATGGCAACCCCAGAACCCTGGCTTTCGAGATTTTGAGATAATCCCGCCCATGGCGTTCCGTGGCCGAATTCAGCCCCTGGCGATCGACATTTCGTGATAATGCCACCCATGGTATCTGAACCAGCAGAGTGCTTACCTGCCCCCAGTAGGATATTTAAATATCCTAAGAGACAAGCACCGAGGTGACGATATGTTGTTACGCATCTTCAAGGGGAATTTCCCACCTCTCCGCGCTGGGAACTCGTCCAAATCAATTTGTGTTGATTGGCGCTCCTAATCTAGGTGACTTTTTCAGAACATTCGACGCTTTTCGTGTGATTTGGATGTTTATGTGCACTGAACCCGACTGTGTGTGAATTTGGGGTGCTTAGGTTTCCGAATCCCGCAAACCAAAGGTCAGTTAACGAGGCCGAATACTTCCTAAGACTTAGACCTAATACTCAAACTTTGTATTTTCCTCAACCTCTTGAGGACTATCCAGATTTTAATGGATACGTGAATTTTTAAGCTAAAGATACTAGCCCAAGAGGCCTAAGACCAGCGTTCCTGCTAACCTCTTGTTATATCTCTGTAGCACTTTTCTTTTCTTTTTCTTGATTCGGTCTAGAACTTTAGTTAACCCCTTAATCTTTGACTAATGACTATTTCTTTTTATTTTCCTTTTGTGCTCCTTTTTGTCATTTTCTCTCTTTTCTTCCTCTCATTTGTATGACCCAGAATTGTTCCTCCCCTCTATCAAGTCCTTTTTTTTTTCTTTTTTTTATGAAACCCTTTTCTTGATATGAATTTTCTGACATTTTGCACTTTCATACCCCCCCATGCCTAAGATTTGCAATGTCCCCATTGTAAATTAGGTGGGTTCGAATTTAGCTTAGTTGATGCATTAGGACAGGTGTGTGGTGAGTGAATGGGTTGAAGTGACTTGTTGCGAACGATTTCTAATCTCGGGTAGGTATACCTGAGGTGAAGTCAGCTGTTATAATGGATGAACCCTAAAGTGCAATATGAGTTTCGTATAGAGATGTCAGAAAAGGTTTCGAGTTTTTCAAAGAGTGACGGGTTGCCTCCCGTTAAGCGTTGAGTTTTACGCCATCGGCTGGGTGCAATGAGCTCAAGAGGAATGGAGGGTAAAGGATGACTCAGCCAAATCTATATCAGTCATGTCAATGAACGGCTTGAGTCTCTGACCGTTCACGACAAAGGGTTCAGAATCGTGGCTGAGTGGGCTGATTTCAATGGCTCCATTTCCGAAGATTTGTCGGACTAGGTAGGGTCCGACCCACTTGGATCTTAGCTTCCCTGGGAATAGTTTTAGTCGGGCATCAAAGAGTAAAACTTTTTGACCAGGATGAAAGACCTTTCTACAAATGTGTTTGTCGTGAAAAGCTTTAACCAGTTCTTTGTAAATTCGCGAGTTCTCATACGCGTCGTGGCGTAACTCATCGATCTCGCTCATTTGAAGTCTTCTGTGGGTTCCAGCCTTGGAAAGGTCAAGATTACAAGTCCGTACTGCCCAATAGGCTTTATGCTCCAACTCGACGGGGAGGTGACATGCCTTCCCGTACACTAGTCTGAAGGGAGACATCCCTAATTGGGTCTTGTGGGCGGTCTTATAGGCCCACAATGCTTCCGGAAGCCGAGAAGACCAATCTTTTCTATCAGGTCGAACAGTAACCTGAAGGATCTTCTTGATCTCTCAGGTAGATAGCTCTGCTAGACCATTAGTTTGGGGGTGGTAAGGAGTAGAGATTCGGTGTGACACCCTGTATTTGGCCATCAGTGACCTGAACTGAGCGTTTGTAAAATGGGTCCCTCCGTCGGAAATTATAGCACGCGGAATCCCGAACCTTGAGAGAATGTTTTGATGGAGGAATTTTATAACGACTTTATAATTGTTGGTGCGGGTCGGAATGGCTTCTATCCACTTGGAAACATAATCAACTGTGAGTAAGATGTATTCGAAGCCATCTGAGGTCGGAAAGGGTCCCATGAAATCAATCCCCCAAATATCAAAAATTTCGCATACCAAGATCGGCTGTAGAGGCATCATGTCTCGATGGCTCATGTTGCCCAGAGTCTGGCAACGGGAACATGCCTTACAATGATCGTATGCATCCTTGAAAATTGTGGGCCAGTAAAAGCCACACTGGAGGACTTTTGCTGCAGTTTTATGTCCTGAAAAATGTCCACCGCATGCCTGGTCATGGCAGAATGAGAGTATGTCTTTGATTTCCACTTGCATGATGCACCGTCGGATTATCTGACCAGCACCAATGCGGAATAGATACGGGTCTTCCCATAGGTAGTACTTGGCATCGGAACGCAATCTGTCCTTTTTGGCCTTCAGCCAATCGGATGGAATCTGATGTGATGCCAGGTAATTAACTATATCAGCGAACCATGGAAGACTTGTATTGATAGTCAAGAGGTGCTCATCAAGAAAATGTTCTGTAATAGGTTCGGAAGGATCAATAATTTTAGAAGGAAGGGGGGACAAGTGATAGGCTACCACATTTTGCTTTCCCGCCTTGTCGCGAATCTCGAGGTCAAATTCTTGCAATAGCAAGATCCATCGGATTAATCGAGGTTTCGCATCCTTCTTAGCAAGGAGATGCCTCACAGCTGTATGATCCGAGCATATGATAACATGGGAACCTAGAAGGTATGATCTGAATTTTTCCAGGGCAAATACTACAGCCAGCAGCTCTTTCTCAGTAACCGTATAGTTACGCTGAGCTTCATCAAGTGTTTTGCTGGCGTAGTAAATGACCACAGGTTTCCCGTCAATTTTCTGCCCTAAAATCGCTCCTACAGCGAAGTCAGATGCATCGCACATGATCTCAAAGGGTTGAGACCAATCAGGGGACTGTAGGATCGGGGCTTGGGTGACTCGGTCACGTTGGATCTCAAATGCTTGAGTGCATTCCTTGGAAATTTCGAAAGGCACATCCTTGGAGAGAAGGTTGGTCAGGGAGCGCGCAATTTTTGAGAAATCGGGAATGAATCGACGGTAGAAAGCGACGTGCCCCAGAAAAGATCAGATGTCCTTAATCGAGCTAGGCATAGGAAGCTTGGAAATCAGGTTAACCATAGCTCGATCCACTTGGATGCCTTTCTCTGAGATTAGATGTCCCAAGACAATTCCCTCAGGCACCATGAAGCGGCTCTTTTCCCAGGAAAGAACCAAATTCACCTCGATGCACCGCCTGAGTATTTGTACCAAGTGTTGGAGGAAATCGTCAAATGATTCTCCAAAAACTAAAAAATCATCCATGAAGACTTCCAGATAATAACCTACCATATCTGAGAATATGGCAAGCATGCACCGCTGAAAAGTTGCAGGTGCATTGCAGAGACCGAACGGCATCCTTCGAAACGCGTACGTCCAGAAGGGGCAGGTGAATGTGGTCTTTTCTTGGTCCTCTCGATGGATTGCCACATGATTGTAGTCGGAATACCCGTCAAGAAAGTAGAAGAACCTATTTCCCGCTAGTTTTTCGAGGATTTGATCAATAAACGGTAGTGGGAAATGATCCTTCCTTGTGGAGGAATTGAGTCTTTTGTAATCAATGCAGACTCTCCACGAGTTAGCTATTCAGGTAGGAATGACTTCTCCGATTTCAGTCGTAATGATGGTAAGTCCTGCCTTCTTAGGCACCACTTGTATTGGACTCACCCAACAACTGTCGGAGATCGGGTAGATGATCCCTGCATCTAACCACTTTATGATCTCCTTTTTCACGACCTCCTGTAGGTTAGGGTTTAGGCGTCTTTGCATTAAGGTCGTGAGCCTTCTTCTGTGTAGATTCGATGTGTGCAATATGAAGGGCTTATACCAGTCAAATCATCGAGAGTCCATCCAATGGATCTACGATGTTGCTAGAGAACAGAAATCAAATGGAGTTCCTGGTCAGGTGTGAGTCGAGAATTGATAATCACAGGAAACGTCGGATTTGAATCCAGAAAGACATACTTCAGATGTTCGGGAAGGGGTTTGAGTTCCATGACAGGGTTGTCAGCAGCAGCGGGTGGTTCGGGGTTTGCATCAGGAGCAATGGTAGGAGTCATAGGTGTATCTAGATCATGTTCGCACTCCTCTGTTAGCGGTTTTTGATTCTCTAGTGGTTGATCAGGAATAATCAGGTTGTCCTCTATATGCAATTTGTTGCGAGCCGTGCTTTCAAACGTCTTTTAAGACGTCTGGGAGGTGTCCCAGACGTCGTACCAGACATCTGGTATCACTTCCAGACGTCTGGGATTCATTTTTCTGCATGCACACCGTTGCGTCTGCGTGCCTGTATGCGCAGACCTGCTCTGCCTCTTCTTTTTCCCTCTCCCTCCTGCGCCCTCTGTCGCGCTCACTCTCTCCTCCTCGCGTGGCCTTAAAAGGGCACACCCTCTCCCTCACTCCCGTCACCTCTGTCTCCTTCCTCTTCTCCTTCCAGCCGTGCGCAAGAGCGTGCGCGAGAGCGAGCGCGAGGGTGCAGCGGCGGTGGCGATAGCCGCAGCGGGTGCGGGAGGAGGTGCTGAGCGGGGGAGGAAGAGCTCCGCCATGAGGGCGAGCTCGCCGGGGCTGCTAGGGCCGGCCGGCGGGGGGCGCAGTGGGCGTGGAGTGACGTGGGAGGACTACTGCAGCTCGAGCAGTAGGCGGAGTACTCGCGGCACGGCCGGGCGTCGCGAGCAGAGGGCGAGTGGCGCCCTGGTTCTGGAAACTTTTCCAGAATCAGACTTCTGGGCTGATAGCCCGACGACGGGCAAGACGTCTGGAAGAATGTCCAGACGTCTGAACTGTGAGTTATTTTCGTCTTCTTCCTTTTCTTCGACTGACCGTACTAACAGAGAGAGATGGGTGCGCGCAGGTTTGGTGATTCGCCATCCAACGCGAATCAGACGTCTGGCTCCAGTGCCAAACGGCGGGAACTACTTCCAGACGTCCTGGGTGACCATCGGACGTCTGGGAACTAGGCCAGACACCCCCACAGGCTTCTTGATGTCTTAGAGCCCACGCAGAGCGAGGTAATTCCCTGATCCACTTTTTAAGACGTCTGGAAGATGTTCCAGACGTCTAATTTTACACTGTTTCATCGTTTTCGACCCATTTCAGGCTCGTTCGGGCTCCGTTTTCCGCATTTCGAGTTGCGTTCTTTTTGGAATTACATCCTCTACCTGTCTACAGTAGCTGTATACTATTTTGAGAAGTTCCTTGTGTTTGATCCTTGTGATAGGACCCCATTCCGTTGCAGTCTCGGGGGTCACGGAGGCACGCGGGATTCCCGACCACGCCCCCATTACTCCTGTTGTACCTGGTAGAGTGGCTTTATGTATAATCTGTTAAATTATGAAATCATAAATAGAACCTAGGACATTGCATGAATCCTAGGAATGAGAAATAGATTGAATGGTACATTCCTAGGGTGTTGCATGAATCCTAGGGCTGGAAAACTAGATTGTATGATAGATCCTAGGATATGGCATGAATCCTAGGATGGGAAAACCAGTGGAATGTATGAATATTGCTGTCTTGGAAAATGTAGAAAGGAAATACTAGCTGCCTGTGAATTGAATTAACAGCTGCCTGTTATGAATAAATAAACGTGATTGAGAATATGGATTGTAAGAACGTGAAACTGGAAAGTGAAACCTGGATGTTTTGAGTTAAAAGAGCTGGAACCCTACGGGGAATTAGGAGTAGAACTCCTGGAAAGTGAATGGAATAGAATTGGGAAAGTGAGCTGGCCCTTGAGTGCAGAGTACCAAGGAGAGCGACTGTCCCCCCTATTTAGTGCAGAGCGGAGCCAGCCGCCCCAGGGACCCGGGGTTAGGACTGGCCACTCTGTACCGACTTGTTGGCCCTCGTGTAAGTAGTACCGAGGAGAGCTAATAGTGTAGGGAGGTACTAGCTACCCCATGGGCGCCGGGGTTCTGCTAGCCTCCCACACCGACCTGTTAGGCCCACTGGGGCAAACCAGGGTAGTCAGGCGAGGGTGCGCGGACTGTGGAGGGGCAAGGCCCCTGTTTGGTTACTGTGGAGGGGTTGGACCCCTGTTACTGAGAGGGCTCTGCCCTGTACTGGTTCCGTGCTGTGCTTTGGGTGCACCCGTTAACGGAAACGACTGACCGCGTGCCAGTGCGGGTTAGCTACCCGTGCGTTTAACGCGCGTGCCGTAGTCACCGTTACGTCTGTCAGTGACCTTGGGGTGGTTGACTGAGAGTAGGATCACCATGGGGGACTCTCCCGGCCAGGAGAGCACCACGTGCTACTTCTACTGTTCGGAAAAGACTGCAATCAAGATTGTTCCCACGAGGAACATTCGAGATCAAGTGAAGGATCTGAGAAATAGATAAATTGTGAAACAATAGAAAGACGTAAATAAAGGAAGAAAGAAAATTTAAAACAGCTACTGTACACTTTACTGTTTCTTTAGTTTAGCTGCCACTCTACTCAGCGTTTTGCTGACGTGTTACACTCGTTACCTTTCAGGACCAAGTGTTGAGCAGCCAGGGTCAGCGGCTGCAGAGGACGCTAGGCCGAGTAGGGTCCAGTAAAGTTACCACTGTTCTCTTGTACCTCTTTTTGTTGCGTTATAGTGAGTAGTTCTTGTTTCCGCTGTACTTTTCTTTACCTGCAGTTCATATTATGTTATGAATGTTGTTCTACTGTTGTGGTGGTATATACTGTAGTGGTTTCTTTCCATACTGCTGTATTTCCTTACTGTTAGTTATATTCATGCTGAATGTGGTTTATTTTACTGCTCTTTTGGTTACTTCCTCGTTGGATGACTAGGTCTTGGGATTAGTCGAGTCGGTCCGATTCTCGTGTCTCGTAGGGACTTGGGAATCGGGTCGTTACACAATTCATCAACCACGGCTTTGACATCACATATTTCCTCTATAACCCCGCAATTAATCCCTTACTGGGCCTTGAAAATGTAAATCTTCATGTTTTGATTCCCAAATTTTAATTCTATCTGGCCCTCTTCGCAATTAATGTTGGCCCTAGCAGTGGCCAAAAAGGGTCTCCCTAATATGATTGGTGTGTCCCTTGGGTTCTTAGGTGCATCCATGTCTAGTACTATGAAGTCCACTGGAAAATAAAAATCTCTTACCCTAACAATGACATCCTCGAGTATTCCTTTGGGTGACTTGATGGATCGATAGGCTAACTGCAATGTCACCTCAGTGGGTTTAAGTTCAGATTCTTCAAGGTGGTTAAGGAGGGATGTAGGTATTAAATTTATGGCGGCACCTAGATCTAGTAGGGCTCTATCAAATTGGGTTTCACCAATTTTACAAGAAATCAAGGGAGTTCCTGGGTCTTTAGCCTTGGGTGGGAGTTTTCTCAAGATGACAGAGCTGGCTTGCTCTGACAGTACGATTGGGTTCCCATCCTTGTTTCACGGCTTACGTTTAGGTGTACATGTCTTTCAAGAATCTTGTGTAAGCTGGTATGTGGCGGATTGCATCCATCAACGGGATGTTTATCTGGACCTGTTCAAAGAGCTTGACCAGATCCTCCTCGGGAGCCACGGGTTTGGTTATTCTTTTTCCTTTGGTCAAGGCCTCAGGAAATGGGATCCTAGCTAGTTCCTCTAGGATAGGTCCAGGTTCTTGATCTGGGACAGTAGTATCTTGGATAACTATCATAGGGTCTTGGCCATTATCAGGCTTGGAGTGGTTCGGATAATGTGGGTCTTGGGTTATTTTACCACTACGTGTTGTTACAGAGTTCAACCCGGCCTGATTTGGGTTAGGTAGGAGGGGTGGCTACTGCTGAAATCCCGCATAAGATGTTGAAGCCTCCATCCTGTCTGGTGATGGAGTAGCGGGGGCCTGATAAATCACATGTGTTTGGCCTGAATTTGGATTCATAACGCGCTTCTGGGTTAGCACGTTATTTGGGTTGGGCAGAGGTTGCGAAGGAAGGGTACCAGGTTGGCGGGAATTTGCCATCTGGGCCAGTTGGTTGCAAACCTCTGTGATTCCGTCCTTGCGCTGTTTTTGCATTGCCGCATTTGTCTTTTGAATGTCAGCCAGTGCTTGAAGGATAAGAGTCATTTGATCCTGGTTTTGCCCGGATTGGTATGTGGGATTGCGCCGAGGCTGAGGCGGCTGAAATGGATGACAGGCTTGTGGATGGGGTTGATATGGTGGTCGTTGAGAATTTCCCGCCCACTGAAAGTTAGGATGATTTCGCCATCCAGGGTTGTAGGTATTGGAGAACGGGTCATTCTGGATGGCATTGAGGTCCTCGCAGTTCTGAGGAACCCCAAGAAAGTCAGAATACAAGGGTTCAGAGTTCCCCCAACTCGAGTAGAATGGATCGGAGGTTACTCCGGTCCGAGAGGCAGACGGGGGTGGATATGGGTCCATCCCCTTGGTAGGTTGGTGATAGATGTTTTGCACAGTTTCCCTTGCCAGAGGAGGTCGTGCAAAAAAGTTTTGCGCAGAGGTGGCTTGCTGCAAATGTTGAGTTAGCTCATCCACCTTCTTTTCTATGATAGAAATCTTGTCCAGCCGACTGACCATCAGTTCCAAGTCGACCAAAGTGGACAGGTCCTGCATCTCATGTGTCCCTCTTAGATTTGTCGATGCGCAGGCATTCGTCCTGTCGAATAAGCCCATGGAGTCAATATTTATGGAGTTCTCGCACATGTTTTCGAGAATCTCCCACACCATGTCCTCGTGTTGACCCATGATGTTTCCTCCACACGTTGCATTGACGAATAAACGAATATCCTCACGGAGTCCCTGGTAAAAAGACTGGACTTGTTCCCACTTAGGAACTCCGTGATGGGGGCACTTTCGCATGAGATCTAGGAATCGATCCCAAGCTTCGTGAAGAGGTTCTCCCGGTTGTTGAGTGAAATGACCGATCTGGTGGCGCAAGGCATTCGTCCGGCCAACGGGGAAGAATTTTTTCAAAACTTCGGACTGCAGTTCCTCCCATGTGTTGATCGGACGGGTTTGAGTTTGATACCAATGTGCGGCCTTGTCCATGAGGGAGAACGAAAACATTTTCATGAGTAGGATATCCCGGTTTTGTACATCTGACCCGAAGGTCTGTGCCAGATGCTTGAGTTGTTTGATGTGTTGGAATGGATCCTCAGAGTTAAGCCCATGGAACTTCGGTATGGCATGAATCATATTGGGCTTCAGTTCAGAATCAAGTCCTCCAATTGGGATTCGTACTCGGGGTTCGATTGCCACCGCAACGGGATTATAGTGATCTCGCATCATAGGTCACTATGGTGGGTTTACAAAGTTTTGAAAGAGATCATTAAGGCGTTGAAGTTGGTGTTCAAGGTTGTTCTCCTCTTCAATGGGTTGTGCCATGATGGGAGAAGAAGGAGAATCAGGATCTGAATCAGATGAAAGATTTATGTGGTGGGATTGCTGCACAAACAAGGGCGTCGAGGCTTGGCCTCGATGAGAGTGAATTTCTAAAGGAGGTCTTAAGGGTGGTCTTAAGGACCTCCTAGTGAACATGCACCGAAAGATGTGATGAGATTAGAAGGTGCTGGACCCAATCAAGACACCCAAAAATTGTAGGGTGACTATAGAGGTTCGGGACAGATGGACCCCTCGATCAGAAGATCGCCCACCTCAGAAATACCTGGGCAGCCAGAGAGGGAGAGTCCTGCAAAGACCCCTACATGGTAGAGCATCCCCACGGGTTACAGGGTTTCCCCCACCCGACCTCTCTTGTCACTGCAGTTCCAGGTAGAACAGAATGGGGACCTTGTCCTCTTAAGTCTACCTTTTTTTATTTTAAGATCAAGGTGCTTAATGTTCCACTTGAACTTTTAAGTATTTTGAGTGTAAAAAAGTGACCTAATTTTACGGTTGGTTGACCCAAGGGATCAACTTCACCTCTTGTTCCTTTGAGAGTTTTTAGGTCCTTTTTTTTATGGTTCAAATGGATTAACAGCCTGATTTGCTTAGGGTTCCTCTTGTATAGATCTTTTCAAACACGGTTTAGGCACACCTCTTTTTGAAAAATTTATTTCTTTATTTAAGAGAATATGTGTCTCTAAAAACCCTAGCTTTGCAATCCCTAACTTAGCTCTAGTGGGTCCAATTTAGTTGCTTTAGAAATTAGCACCTAGGGCTCAATCAAGAAAGTTTTAGCCCTAGTTGCCTTAGTTGGATGAACAGACAAAAATATGTTGAAATGAAAATCAGGCAACTTGATGAGTTACTAAATATGAAACAGGTAGCTCTAAGTTGATTTTTCTCTTTTTTTTTCCTTTTTAGATTTTGAGAGGGTTAAGAGAGAGGGCTTATGGAAATTACCTATTCCTTGGAGAGTCTGTTGTGCAGTTATTGTTCTTTCCTTTTTGTTTTGCTTTCCCTGCTTGAACACAACAAAAGAGAGAAGTTAAGTCAGATATTAGATAGAAAAGTTGTAATCAAAAGCTTTAAAAGTGCCCGTTGCTCCCTGGCAACGGCGCCAAAATGTTCTCACATTTTTGTGCGGGTTTAAAGTATATCACGTTGTAGTATAACTGACAAAACGTTTAAACAAATATAAGGAATTTTATTACTCAAAAAACTAAAGTATCCGAGGTCGAACACAGGGAGCATGCTCAGTACTTTTTAAAACCAAAGAATACAACTGTTAAATGAAAAGGATTGATTCAAAGAGAGAATTTTAAAAAGGATTTGTGAAATAAAAATAGAATTGGACGTCAGATTTCTGTATCAGACGTCTTAAATGTAATCTCCTTTCTCTCTTTTTCTTCGTTGCTCTTCTCTCTTTCTACCTTTGCTTCTTGTCTTGTGCAGGCTTCTTCTTCCTGCCTTTGTTTCTTTTCTCTTATTTCTTCTTCTGCCTTGCCTTTCTTCTTCTTCACTTGGCCTCTCTACGAAAGCTTCTCCTTCTTTTACAGTCTCTTCTTTCTCCTCTTCCTGTTCTGCAGCTGCTTCCTTTGCTTCTTCCTTCCTGCACACACCACAGCCGAAGCAAAACCTACCCCTGTCCCTCTACCCAAGCGTCTCTCTCTCTCACAAGCAATTCGCTCAAGGACACTCTCCCAGAGCCACATAGGTAGTCAGGTCGGATTCGCACCCGGGACCAGGCGCACCGGCAAGTGGTGGTGCGCGAGGAGTGCTCAAGGTTTAGGTCGTGGGTCGGATCCCACCAGATCCGCGAGGTCAAGCCGCGGACGAGGAGGCTGTGAGGGCAGGTGAGGGACCTCACCCCTGTGCTTACGGAGGCAATGAGAGTAAAACACAAAAATAATTTATACAATACCTGTGTTTTGTGATCCCACGATGTGGGACTATCTGGTCAGGCCTGCTTTCACGCGCGCCTGCAGAATTCTCGTCGTGCAATTGCCCCAGCTGCTGGCTTCACAGCACGACTTGCTGGCCTAAGTCGCTTCGCAACACCTGCGTGCACCTGCTGCACCAGCAACCTGGAAGCCCTGGTGCTTGAAGCTGCTTCAAGCTCCGCGCTGCTTTGACCGTCAATGGCGGTAGGAGCTACAACCTTTTACACACAAGAACGACCTATTGGCCCAATCAGATTAGCTGGAAACTTTCGCCATGGCACGGCGAAGGCGGTGGGCGGTGCTGCAGGCTGCAGGTCGGCCTAGGCGTGCGTGCCTAGGTCAACCTGTAGCAGGAGATGGGGGGTTGTTCGGGGGGCTACTGTGGTGGTCGGGAGTGGCAGTGGAGGGGTGGAATGAGTTCCTGGTGGTGAGGCGGAGCTCACGAGGGGGTTGGCGAGCCGTGTGGAGGGGCGGAGTGGTGTGGGCGGCTAGCCGGAGGTCGGTCGGAGGCGAGGACGATGGAGGTGGTTCGGCACTGTCGGGGGTAATCAGATAAAATAGAGGGGGAAAGAGAGAGGAGAGGACGGAGAGGGTATCTGGGGTGATCTGGAAGGAAGGGAGGCAGCGGAGTTGACGGGGCGTAACTGCCGTCGTCGGGGAAGAAGGACCCTGAGGGAGGGAGCAGTGACGAGGAAGAGGTCAGGAACACGCGCGCTTGGTACGGCGCGACGTGGGAGGAAGCGGCGGAGTTGACTCTGCTGCTGATATGGCAGTAGAGCGATGAGAAGGAGGAGAGGAGGTCGCCGGAGCTTGCGGGTCTTTTGGCCGGAGATGGGAGAGAGGGAAATTGGAGGGGATCTCCGTCAAAATCAAGCTTAGGTTCTGCGGCAGGGTCTGGGGAGCCTTTTATAGGCGCTGGACGAACCTTCTAGCGCGTGGAGACCGCGCAATCACCTCCGCCAGCTCGCCGGAGTTGGAAAGAGGGTGGATACCCCAATCTCTCGTGCATTCACATGAGAGATTGGGTTCACACCAGCGATTGTAATTGGCTTTAGAAGGAAGGGAATTCCTCAGAGAATCCCCCATCCATTTCTGGGAGGGAATCTCTGAGGGATTAGGGAGTAATCCCTCTCTAAACCTCGCCGAAGCTCGGTTCTACCCTAACAATGGCGGCAGGACCGGATTGCAAAGGGGGCGAAAACTTAGGGGGCTCTCTGCCGAGATATTCAAAAGATAGGGACCAAATTGTGCTTTGGGTGTATTAAATTACAAAGTAGGTCAAGATGACCTCCCCTTAGGTCCAAATATTGGTACAAACCTAATTTGGACCTATGGAATCCAATGGTGAAGTTGGATTTTAGGTTTGACCACGTTTGTCTGGACATTTTGCGTAAAAACCTAAATTATGTTAATTAAAGAGCTAGGACCCAAATCTTGGTCAAACTAGGTTCCAAGGGCCAAATTAAGTGTTCCAAACCCTAGAGAATGTTTTTCCATGATTTTTAGAGGGTTTACGTGATTTTTATTCTGACCGGAACCTTGTTAATTTATGCAGGTCTGTTTTAGGGTTACCAAGTGTCATTTAATTCTTAGATTGCACATAACCCATTTCTGATTGACTCAACCCACTTTTTATCTCATTTAGATCATTTGACCCATGGTAAAATTGCAGTTTTAACCTTTATTTCATACTTTCTTCTCAGAGCACTTGTTCCTTCAGTTAAGCCGTCTTCTAGGTTATGTAGGAGCTTTTATCTTCTTTATTGGGTCAAAATGAGCTAGTTATGGCTCATGATGAGGCTCTCATCAGCATGCATTGCATTTTTTATTGTCCATTTAATATGTTTCTGTGACTGTTAGGGATGAACAGATATGTAGATCCCAAAAACCCTAGCATTCAAGAAGGCAATTGGTGGAGAAGCTCAGACTAGTTGGAACTAAGCTTGATCCAACTCACCATAGCTAGAACCTAGCTAACTTAAACTAGGGTTAGCTCACCCCAGCTCCATTCAGCTAATCTCAACTGAATGACAGCTCAAGAGAGTTCATTTTAGCTCACCCTAGCTCAAGTCAGCTCAGATCCAGCTCAACCTAGCTGAGTTTAGTTCATTATAGTTCGTACAAGTCCACAGGGAGCTCTAGCTAGCTCAGCTGAGTTGACTGGAGTTCACCCCAGCTCAGATCCAGCTACATCTAGCTCCACTCAACTCCAGCCACCTAAAGAAGAACTCATCCCAGCTCAGGAAGCTCAAGTCCAGCTCCCAGGGACTCAGCTTAGCTCAACTCAGTTGAGCTAAGCTACCTTAGCTGCCTTAACCAGCTTGATCCTCATCGGGAGCACTAGACCCATCTCACCTAAGCTCATTATGATAGAAGCCAGCTCACTTTAGCTTTTCTTAGCAGCTAGCAAAGAACTCGCAAGCTAAGCCAACTAGAGTAGCTCCTTGCCAGCCTCTTCAGCAGCTGCCAGCTCCAGTTCCTGCTCCAGACTTCTCCTCCTTAGCTCCTCTCTTCAAACCCTAGCTCCAATACCCCCTCCTCTACTCCATAGCTAGCTAAGCTGGCTTAGCTTAGTTAGCACCCTGCTCCTTGGCCATCCACCACCTTCAACTCAACCCTAGCTAGCTCCACCAACTTAAGCCCTACCTAAGCTACCTATCCTACGCCAAGTTGGCACCACCTCTTAGCCACCTCTTCACGCCATCATCACCACCAAAAGCCACCAATTTTGGAGCCGAAACCTAACCCTAACTACCCCCCTTTTTGGTGCCAACATCCACCCCCACATCCACCATACACCTAACCCTACAACCCATCCTAGCCACCCACCTACCCGTCCTTCTAGAACCCTACTTGGTGCCACCTAAGCCCCCCTTCTAGAAGCCATTTTGGATCCAACTTCAAGGGGTGCTACCACCCATAACCACCCCCTAAGTGTCCCTTGGGTTGGCGCCAATTGCCCTTAGGCATAGGATCCCCAACCACCTCCATCTTCCCATCTTAGCCCTTCATTTCAAGAGTCACCTTGGCCCCCTTCCTACTCTATATAAACCCACCACCCAGCACCATTTTAGATCATCCTCCATTATTGTATTATTCCACCTACATCCACCTATACCTATGGCCAAGGAGGAGTAGAGAAGAAGATTAAGGGGGCACATCACCAACCCCTTTGGTGCCTTCTTCTCCCCACTCTCTTCAACTTGGGCCACGCCAAGGAAGAGGACTTTTCTACCTCAAGGAGGAAGGCCAAGCAAAGGAGAAGAATCTAGGGTGGACGTCCACCCTTGGAGAAAAGCTTAGGGCATGCCCCCTTATGGCTTGCTTTGGAGGACATCACCTTGGCGGAGCATAGCAAGAAAGAAGTTGGATGACTCCTTTCAAGCTCAGGAGCTACCAAGCTTGGAGAAAGAAGCCCTCTTCTTCACCATCTATCTAGAGGATTTATGTTTTATTTTATTTATTGCAATTCTCTAGTAGTAGAAGCATTCATCTAGTAGGTTTTTCTGTAAAACACTTTCTCATTAATCTAGTTGCCTTCTTTGCAATTTCTTTCTTTTGCATTTTGATTGTTGTGGTTCTAGCACTCTTCACTCTCTCTCCCTAATTACTCTAGGCCTCCACATGCATAGAGTGAGCTTAGGAAGAGTAATTACTTGTCACTTAGGTGTTAGCTTAGTAATCGTAGTTGTTATTTACTTTTTCACCAAAAACTCATGTTTTCTCTAGTTATTTCAAAACCCAAAAAGAAATGATATTGTTGAAAAGGGCAAAAAGAAAGCTGATTTCTATTTCCAAGCAAGAGACCTAAATTTTGCAAGCATATTGCCTCCTTGGACGACCCTAGATACCCCACTATCTAGGTCTTATAAATTTAAAAGCGAAAACGGATTTACGCATTGCAACGACACTAAATTGCCTAATTAGCGAATTGCATATTTTCGTTATCACTTTTTGGTGCTGTTGCCGGGGAGGCACGACTTTGCATTAGTCAATTTTCTCTTGCTTGATGTGGATCTCATCCCCTTCTCTTTCTTTCTTTCTTGTGTGTAGGAATTACTGCGGGAAAGTGGGAATTTGGAAGCGGAAGCTTAAAGTTCCTTTTCTTCCTGTGGATTTCAGGTTGGTTCCCCATTTCTTGTCACATTTAACCTAAAAACTATCAAAATACACTAAACTTGGCTTTCAAGACCCTAAACAACTTAATTAAGTGGAGTGGTGCATTTTAAAATCCATTGTTTGCTTGAATGTTTCTTTAACACCACTCCATTGCAAGTATTCATGTTTTATTTTTCAGGTCTAGATTTCTATCTGGACTTGAAAAATTGATTCCTAACATCACAGGACTCCTAAAATCATAAAATTTCTTACAGTGATTCCAAATTGAGTTAGAAACATCTGTTCCAAATTTCAAATCAATTGGCTTTGTATTTAATTTTTAAAAATTCTTGGACTACAGAGGGGTCACACCCTCTAATCTTACTATTTTGCTACTAGCTGCAAATTTTTAGGATTTTTATACTCTTCCAATTTTTGTGGAATTTAGCTTTTTGAATCTTTGTGAAATTCTACACATCATATAAAATCACCAAAATTTTCTGAGGTTAGTAGTAATACTAAAAGGTCTAAAATACTTGCAGGTATCATTTCTAGACTTTGACACCAGTACAAGGAAAAATTCAAAACAATTGCCAAACAAATTCATAAAATCTTACAAAAATCTTTTCTGGAATCCTTTTTTAATTCTCTTCAAAGTATTGATGTTGTTTGAATTGTTTGAACCACTACTTAATACAGAAAGCCTAAAAATAACTCATTGGTAGTTAAATTTCTGTCCTAGGACCAATTGGATTAGGGTTTCCTTTTTTCATTTCTAGAAACAAACAACAAAAGGAAACATATCTTCACCCATACAACTTGATTTCCTCTTGTTTGTGGAATCTCAAACTTGTTTGAAATCTTAAAGAGAAAACCCTAAAAATACACTAAGTTAAATCCAATCCTAAAAGACAGAAATACAATAATTGTGTCACAACTTGCTTTTCATTGGAGCCACTCTCCAATTCTTGCACACACACAAAAAAATTGAAATAACAGGGCAACAACCCAATAAACGCTCTCCACATTCCGTGTGCACTATAGTATCCTAGACCTAACTAAAATCCATAGCAACTTGACCCTTAAGGCTTCATCAACTTAGACTTGCTATATAGGTCTTAAGTTTTCTTTAGTTAATACCAATTTTGTCATCTATATCTGGTGTTCAGGCCAAGGGGCCGTGTTAAACAACTAGGCTCAGGTTTGTACTAGCACCTGGGGTTTTTCCTAGGAAACATTTGGGCCCAAACCTCCCCTTAAGCAACTTGGCTAGATTTGTTGACAAAATGGGTATTCACTATTGATTACTTATTTCCTACCTAGACCAAGTCTTAGGTTTATTTTTAGGGAGTCACACTTAAGTTAGGTCTAGCTTTGGTTGTTTGATTTGCACACTTTCTCTCATCTCTTTCTCTTCTCCTCCCCTCCTATTCTTCCATTTTATGCACGGGCGACGGTCTCAAAATCCGCACCTAGAAGGACCATTTGATTTCGTCCCCCACGTAAAAAGACCACTTTTTCTGTCTTCTTCTCCTTCTAAAAAAATGAAAAATCAACAAAATGGGTCCACTAACCCTTCCACTTCCACCTCTATCCTTACCTCTAACCCCACAACTAACCCTAATTCTAACCCTTCCACCCAAAACCCACCCACATTTAACTTCCCACACTTGGAGCTCCCTAATCTTGAATTGCCCCAAGCACAACATCAAGACCCCCTGCCTGATCTTTTAAAATTGATGGCTGAGCAGATTGATAAATTAAATTCCAATCAACAAACATTGACTAGGAACATCCGAAACCTTGCTAATCAAAGGCCAAACCCACCACCCCGTCAGCAGCCTGTTATTCCTCTAAAAGATTTTTATGATCCGTCTTATTATGAGGAACGACCGGGGGTGGTCATACCAGAGGGGGACTTCGAGATCAAGCCTGCAGTTTCGAACCTAATTAAACACTTTCATGGCCTTCCTAGGGAAGACCCTTTCAACCACCTTGAAGAGCTGACTCTTCTTGCATAAACAAGCCGTTCCAGAAATGTGCAAGAAGACATATGGCTGATGCGACTTTTTCCATTATCTCTTAAAGATAAGGCCACTTATTGGTTCAGGACCATTGGCTGACCCATCACAACTTGGCCTCAGCTCAAGAGTGCTTTCCTCAAAAAATTATTTCCCATAGGTCGTACCAATTCCCTACGAAGATCTATTACGACCTTTCACCAAAAATCTGGTGAGACTTTCCATGATTCTTGGGAAAGATTTCAAGATCTCTTAAGAAGTTGCCAGCACCATGAGATTCCTTTATGGTAGCTCATGCAAATCATCTATCAAGGATTAGAAGATCAAATCCGACATTTTTTCAATGCCTCATGTGGCGGCAACTTCTTAAATAAAGATGTTGAAAGTGCCTATGACCTTTTTGAAGAAATGAATGAAAACTCATTTAATCAAGCTTCCATGAACACATTTTGCAGAACTCAAAACCCGCAGTTCGGTGTTCATGAAGTAGGCACTCAATCTATCCCTGTCACCCAAGACAATCTTCAAATGATTGCTCAAAGACTCGACCAGATGCATATTAATAAAAGAAAATTGAGGAAAGACTAGCCACATCAGCCTAAGCTCCACATAGTCCACATCTAACCCAACCTAACTTTCCACGAAGAGAAAATTTGCACAATCTCAACACTACTCCTACTGACTATTACCAATATTCTGAGGTTGCCCATGATTCACTGGGGAATTACAACTATCCAGATCTTAACCCCACTCAAAATATTTCTGCCATCCAGGAGCCCTTTAAAAATTCTTCCAATTGGAAAAATTACCTGAACTACTCTTGGAATAATCAGGTTCCCCTTCCCAACCTGATCATTTTAATGAGTATGGGTCAAATCCATCCTTCCATCCTGGGCCATCCCAACAAGACATCAATGCCCAGATGACGCGAACCCTACAGGAAATGCAAACAAAAATGACGGAAGTAACCCACACCATCACAAATCTGAACAACCAGATTGGGGTTACTCCCACGCAAAGACCTGTAGGACATCTTCCATCCCAACCCATGCTTAACCCTAATCACCAAAGGAACCAATATCCGGGCAGAAATCCACACTACCCGAATCAGCCTCCTACTAGTCCACCACCTCAGCAGCCTCCTAGGTTTCCGCAACCACAGGCCCCCCCACCTCCTCCAAATAATAATCTGAATGCACATGTAGTTACTGTGAGGAGTGGGAAAATCACCACTGATCCTAGGCCTTCACACAAACCTGGTGAAATACCTGTGCAAATTGACTCCCCACCTCCCCATCAGAAAGAAAAAGAAATACAAAAATCTCAAGATAGGATTCCTATCCCTTTCCCACAAGCTCTCCACCCCACCACCAACAAAGAAAAGAAATCTGAGCCCACCACAGAAGAACTCATGGATCTATTTCGGCAAGTTCAATCAATATTCCTCTCCTAGATGCCATCAAATATATACCTGCCTATGCCAAATTTTTGAAGGAGATCTATACTCCTAAAAGGCAGGCCAAAAATCAAGGACAGGTGCATCTTTCGGAGACAGTAAGCTCCGTCATATAGAGCAAGCTACCTCCTAAGATGAAAGATCTAAGGGTGCCTTTAATCTTAGTAATTATTGATGATACTATTTTTAATCGCGCCCTACTTGATCTTGGTGCCTCAGTTAATATTATTCCCACGATTTTATTTGAAGAATTTCAGATCGATGAAATAAAACCCGTCGAGGTTACCCTGCAATTAATCGACCGATCTACAATCAAACCTCGTGGGATTGTCGAGGATGCTTTGGTCAAGGTCCAGAATTGTGTCTTCCCTGCAGACTTTTTGGTTCTTGACATTGATGTACCTGAATCATTACTGCAATCCCCAATAATCCTTCGATGCCCTTTTCTAGCCACTGCAAAGGCAAATATTAATTGCCACACAGGCAAAATGGATACCACTTGCATTGGCCAAACTATCACTTTAGATATTTTCAAATTCCCTAGGAGATTCCATGATGATAACCTTTTTGAGGACTCAGATACGGAAATTTCCAATTTGGTGGAGGAGACAATGTTGATAGATACCCTTACCGACCATAATTTTTTTGAGGATTCTGATTCCGAATCAATGGTAGGCGAAATCTGTGATTTGGAGACTTGTCTTGACCACAAATCCATTCCTGATGCACACCCTGATCACCCTAACCCACCCACTATTCATGCACCAAATTTTTCCACACTAACTTCACCCAATCCTCACCATCCCTTCCCCGACTCCTTTCTTACGGACCTGCCACCAACCCCACCAGAATTTGGCATCCAACCTGATTTAAAACCATGGCCAGACTCGGGCTACACTTATCATTTTCCATCCAACTTTGATCCCAATATTGCTTCTAATCAATTTTCTAGGGATCTAGAAGAAGACACCTTTTTTGCAGGCATCCAAGTGTCTAACTATTTACACGATTTTCCATCTTCCGTGCATACCTTCACGCCCGGTTGAATGGCGTAAAAGATAGCACTGGATGGGAGGTAACCCATCATTTTTTCCTGCTTTCCTTTTTTTTCTTCTTTTTCCAGGTTTTGAGCATCGTAAACCCGACTGTTCTTCACTAAGGTGATCCCTTTTCCCTCCTAATGCATGAGGACATGGCATATCTTAAGCATGGGGGGATGTTTTTAAAATTTGACAATCGATTTAGGATTTTCAAAACCTAAAAACATGCATTTTTCTTTAGCTTATTTCCTGCTTGCATACCCAAAAAAATGAAAATGTTGGAAACTTTTTGAGGAAAAATTTTGAAATTGGGACTAAGGTCGAAAAACCCACTTTTAGTACAATGGGATTTAATCTTTAACAAACTAGGGATGAGGATGTGGATCGGATCATTAGAATTTTAGGGTCTATTTTAGACTAGATCAGATATCCTTCTCTAAAAATGCCACCTGAACTCATGATAGTTCAAGTGACTTGATCCTATTTTGTAATGTGGAAAGTATTTGGCTTAGTTTCTGATTCAAAAACTTGCATGTCTTGAGAAACTTCTTGTGTCAATTTTCACACACAAGCCAACACTTAAAAACAACTAAAAATTTGAAAAACTCCTGTGTTTGGACTTAGTAAAAGTCTGAAACAGATCATTGGTTTGAGTTCCCACCGCCGAGAAGGAGGAAAATGCCTCCTTTGAGGACGCGATGTCAACATGTTACCGCCTCGGCACTGCTCCATATGTATATTTCATATCTTTAGATGGAGCATTAAAGCGCATTTTAGCAGCTCAAGTGTCTTGGATGGTTCTCTATCTATAGTGTTAAGAGCTTGAGTTTGCTTGGAGCGCCCCTTTACACCGCATTGTGTTTTGGGGTTATGAGCTCCTGGGTGGTGTCATGTACAGTGCTATGCTGAAGTACTGGCACCAGAGCCCCCTCGAGGATTGGTAACGAGAATGATGATCCCGACACATCTGTTGTAAGACTAAGCTAAAAATAAGCATGGGGGAAAAAAAAAGAATAAATAAATAAATTAACACCGCCCTATAAATGTTGGCTTTTCACAAGCACAGACCCAAGGTTTTAAAGGATTTTTGCAAGTTGCGAATCAGATTCATGAGCCAGAAAAATCCTAGAAACAAAAATTTCAAGTCATCTGAATTAACAAGGGGTTAATTTGTGAATTTTTTGGAGGATATATTGATCTCATTTTGTCTAATGGTTGGATCCAAAACAAATCCCACTATTTATCTTTAACAAATCCTATACCTCTTGTGTTTAGATCAACCAAGGTCCCTTAATCTTTTTCTCCTCAAAACTAGAACAAATTAGATTTCCCAAAAATTCTGTTTTCCAAAAAAATTGAAGTTTTGATAAGAGACTAGCAAAAGATAAGCAAGGGGGTGTGATAAATGCCACTTTATCATCATTATTATGCATTAAAACAAACCTAGCTCTTAGGATTTTACTCCGCAAATGGGTTTTTGGGCTGCATTTTGGCATAAATTAGGTTAGGCATGTATTGCATTTTTTATTATCTTTTTAATATGTTCTTGCGATTGTTAGGGATGAACAGATATATAGATCCCCAAAACCGTAGCACTTAAGAAGGCAAATGGTGAAGAAGCTCAGACGAGCTGGAACTCAGCTTAATCCAGCTCACCATAGCTGGAACCTAGCTCACTTGAACTAGGGTTAGCTCATCCTAGCTCAATTCAACTAATCTCAGCTAAATGGTAGCTCAAGAGAGTTCATCTTAGCTCACCCTAGGTCAAGTCAGCTCAGATCCAGCTCAACCTAGTTAAGTCTAGCTCATTTTTGTTCGTACAAGTCCACAGGGAGCTCTAGCTAGCTCAGTTGAGTTGACTAGAGTTCACCCCAACTCAGATCCAGCTACATCCAGTTCCACTCAACTCCAGCCAACTGAAGAAGAACTCATCCCAGCTCAGGAAGCTCAAGTCCAGCTCCCGGGGACTTAGCTTAGCTCAACTCAGTTGTGCTAAGCTACCTTAGTAGCCTCAACAATCTTGATCCTCCCCGGGAGCACTAGACCCATCTCACCTCAGCTCATTATGGTAGAAGCCAGCTCACTTTAGCTTAGCTTAGCATCTAGCAAAGAACTAGTAAGCTAAGCCAGATAGAGTAGCTCCATGTCAGCCTCTTCAGCAGCTGCCAGCTCCAGACTTCTCCTCAGCTCCTCTCTTCAAACCCTAGCTCTAACACGTCCTCCTCTACTCCATAGCTAGCTAAGCTAGCTTAGCTTAGCTTAGCTTAGTTAGCACCCTACTCCTTGGCCATCGACCACCTTCAAGTCAACCCTAGCTATCTCCACCAACTTGAGCCCTACCTAAGCTACCTATCCTACGCCAAGTTGGCGCCACCTCTTAGCCACCTCTTCACGCCATCATCACCACCAAAAGGCACCAATTTTGGAGCTGAAACCTAACCCTAACTACCCCCCTTTTTGGTGCCAACATCCACCCCCACATCCACCATACACCTAACCCTACAACCCATCCTAGCCACCCACCTACCCGTCCTTCTAGAACCCTACTTGGTGCCACCTAAGCCCCCCTTCTAGAAGCCATTTTGGATCCAACTTCAAGGGGTGCTACCACCCATAACCACCCCCTAAGTGTCCCTTGGGTTGGCGCCAATTGCCCTTAGGAATAAGATCCCCAACCACCTCCATCTTCCCATCTTAGCCCTTCATTTCAAGAGTCACCTTGGCCACCTTCCTACTCTATATAAACCCACCACCCAGCACCATTTTAGATCATCCTCCATTATTGTATTATTCCACCTACATCCACCTATACCTATGGCCAAGGAGGAGTAGAGAAGAAGATTAAGGGGGCACATCACCTACCCCTTTGGTGCCTTCTTCTCCCCACTGTCTTCAACTTGGGCCACGCCAAGGCAGAGGAGTTTTCTACTTCAAGGAGGAAGGCCAGGAAAAGGAGAAGAATCATGGGTGGACATCCATCCTTGGAGAAAAGCTTAGGGCACGCCCCCTTAGGGCTTGCTTTGGAGGACATCACCTTGGCTTAGCATAGCAAGGAAGAAGTTGGAGGACTCTTTTCAATCCCGAGAGCTACCAAGCTTGGAGCAAGAAGCCCTCTTCTTCACCATCTATCTAGAGGATTTGTGTTTTATTTTATTTATTACAATTCTCTAGTAGTAGAAGCATTCATCTACTAGGTTTTTCTGTGAAACACTTTCTCGTTAATCT
The DNA here is from genome assembly GCA_037157565.1 of Thalassia testudinum. Classification (NCBI taxonomy): domain Eukaryota; kingdom Viridiplantae; phylum Streptophyta; class Magnoliopsida; order Alismatales; family Hydrocharitaceae; genus Thalassia; species Thalassia testudinum. Next base: position 87,770,185 of record JAZHRO010000014.1, on the reverse strand, counting down.
AGTTACCTTCTTTGCAATTTCTTTTAGTTACATTTTGATTGTTGTGATTCTACCACTCTTCACTCGCTCTCCCTAATTACTCTAGGCCTCTACGTGCCTAGAGTGAGCTTAGGAATAGGAATTACTTGTCACTTAGGTGTTAGCTTAGTAATTGTAGTTGTTATTTACTTTTTTGCCAATAACATGTGGTTTCTCTCGTTATTTCAAAACCCAAAAAAAACTGATATAGTTGAAAAGACCAAAAAGAAAGGTGATTTCTATTTCCAAGCAAGAGAATTGACTTTTGTAAACATATTACCTCCTTGGACGACCTTCGATACCCCACTATGTAGGTCTTACAAATTTAAAAGTGAAAGCGGATTTACACGTTGCAACGACAGTAAATTGCTTAATTAACAAACCGCGTATTTTCGCTATCAGGAATTTTCCTTCCCAACCCATGCCCAACCCAAATAATCAAAGGAATAAGCTCCAAGGTGGATATCCCAGTCAACCCATTCAGCCAGCACCTCACCATTCCCCAAGTTTCTATAACAGTCAGGCTTCTCGCCCTTAACCTAGACACAACCAGACTGCCAATGTAGTAACTTTGAGGAATGGGAAAACCACTCAAGGCCCCCTTCCTTTTAAAGAAACTCATTTCAATGAAAAATAGATCATCTCTTCCCCATCTTCCTCTAACATTGTTCAGGAACTTAATAATGCAAAACAGGAAAACACTGGACCATTTCCACAAGCCCTCTATTCTTCACAAAATAAGAAAAAGAAGAAAATCCGAGCCCACTGATAAGGAATTAATGGATTTATTTGGGCAAGTTGAATTTAACATCCCTCTCCTAGATGCCATCAAATATATCCCTGCCTATGCAAAATTTCTAAAAGATTTGTATACCCCAAAAGGGCAGCCCAGAAATTTTGGAAAGGTGATCCTTCCTAAGATAATTAGCTCAGTTGTGCAAAGTCGACTGCCACTTAAGAGAAAAGATCCAGGTGCCCCCTTGATTCAAGTCATCATTAATGATATTTCTTTTGATCGCACCTTGTTGGATCTTGGTGACTCAATTATTCTTATCCCCATAATTTTTTTGAGGAATTTAAGATCGGTGAATTAAAGCCTGTTGAAGTTACTCTTCAATTAGCCAACCGATCTACAATTAAACCAAGAGGAATAGTTGAGGATGTCCTTGTCTGGGTCCAAATTTGTCTATTTATAGTAGACTTTCAAGTTCTTGACATAGAGGTATCGGAAGCATTGAAGTTTGACCCTCTAATTCTTTGAAGACCATTCTTAGCCACTACCCGTGCAAATATTGATGGTGATTCTGGTAAAATGAAGATCATGTGTGATGGTGAATCTGTAACCCTAGATATTTTCCAAGCTTCTAGGAGGTTCCAAGAACTTGATTTCTTTGATGACTTGGATTCAAAAATGGAAACTATCGTGGAGGAAACTTTACAAATTTCACATTTAGGTTCCTATTTTGCCATTAACACTATTCCTGAACAATCCACTTCCTCTCACCCTTCCACCCTAACCACACATGCAGCTAACACTCCAGCTGACCCTTTCACTCTCACTTCACCACTAGCACAAAAAGTAGAAATTCTTTCAGAGCTGGGCCCACAATTGGAATTAAAACCCTTGCCCGACTCCCTTAAATTTGTTTTCCTGGGTCCAAATCAGACTTTGCCCCTGATTATCATTTCTGGACTTACTGGGGCACAAGAACACAAACTTCTCCAGGTTTTGAGTAAATATAGAAATGCTATTGGCTAGACCCTTTTTGATGTTATGGGTATTCATCCATCTTACTGCACACATCGTATATATTTAGTGGACGATTCTCGCCCCTCCCGCCAATCACAAAGGTTCTTGAACCCTAATATGCTGGAGGTGGTAAAAAATGAGATTATTAAGTGGCTTGATGCCAATATCATCTACCCTATTTCTGACAGCTCCTGGGTTAGTCCAACACAAGTTGTACCCAAAAAGGCTGGACTAACAGTTGTCACCAATGACAATGGGTATAATATAGCCACTCGAACCACCTCTTCTTGGTGCATGTGCATTGATTACAAAAAATTAAACACTACCACCAAGAAGGACCATTTTTCGCTCCCCTTTATTGATCAAATATTGGAGCGATTAGCCGGACGAGATTTTTACTATTTTTTGGACGGTAATTCTGACTATAATCAGGTAGTGGTTCATCCTAAGGACCAGGACAAAACAACTTTCACCTGCCCCTTCGGAACCTTTGCTTTCCAAAGAATGCCCTTCGGTCTTTGCAATGCACCTGTGACTTTTCAAAGGTGTATGCTTGCAATATTTTCGGGCCTGGTAAGTGAATGCTTAGAGGTCTTTATGGATGACTTCTCTATTTTTGGAGATTCTTTTGACCAATGTCTTAAGAACCTTGAAAGAATGCTCCAAAAATGCATAGAAGTCAATCCGGTTCTCAGTTGGGAAAAAAGTCATTTCATGGTCTAGGAGAGTATTATCTTAGGCCATGTTATTTCAAAACACGAAATTGTGGTAGATAAATCAAAAATAGATGCTATATTTAATCTTCCATTGCCCACTACTGCCAAATAGATCAAATCTTTTTTGGGTCATGTGGGTTTCTACCGTAGATTCATACAAAATTTTTCCCAAATCTCCAAGCCTTTAAGTCAGCTGCTTACTAAAGACCAGCCATTCGATTTTAATGATAAATGCCTGGAGAGTTTTTTGAGGTTGAAGAAGGAAGTTACTGAGGCACCAATTTTGCAGGGACCTGATTGGAATAGTCCCTTTTAATTAATGGCAGACGCCTCAGATTTTGCTGTGGGGGTCGTACTAGGGCAAAGAATTGGCAAGAAGCCCATTGTGATCTATTATGCTACCAAAACTCTTGATGATGCACAACGGAATTACATGGTTATTGAAAAGGAACTTCTTGCAATTGTATTTGCCTTAGAAAAATTTAGATCTTATCTTCTGGGGTCACGTCACTGTATATACTGATCACTCAGCACTTAAATATTTGCTGACAAAGAAAGATGTGAAACCCTACCTTATCCGTTGGATCCTGCTGCTCAAGGAATTTGACCTAAAAATTAAGGATAAGGCAGGATCGCAAAATGTAGTGGCCGACCATCTCTCTCATCTTTTGACGAATGACATAATGACAGCACCTGATCATTTCCCTGATGGAAGCATTTTAGCTGCCACCACCCACCCTTGGTTTGCGTCCACCATGAACTATTTAGCCACAGAAAGAATCCCTTCTAATTGGCCAAAAACAAAATGGGATAAGTTCTTTGCTAACATTAAATACTATTTTTAGGAGGAGCTCAACCTTTTCCGCATTTGCGCCGATCAGGTCATTCGACGATATGTCCTTGATTCTGAAATCCATGATATTCTGAAACATTGTCATTGAATGGCTTGTGGCGAACATTTTTCGGGCAAAAACTGCAACTAAAATCCTTCATGCAGGATTCTTTTGGCCCAACTTGCACAAAGATGCTCATAATTTTTTCCTGTGTGCATTGCCAAAGCATCGGCAACAGGCCAGAGCATTGGTAACATGACTTGGAAGGATATGATGCCCCTTAATCCTATTTTAGAGGTTGAAATTTTTGATGTTTGGGGTTTCAAGTTCATGGGACCGTTCATCAACTCTGGTGGGTATTCATATATATTAGTTACAGTCGACTATGTTTCTAAGTGGATAGAATCAATACCCACCTACACTAATGATCACCATATGGTTGTCGAATTTCTTAAGAAGAATATTTTCTCAAGATTTGGCATTCCAAAAGCCACTATCAATGACGGAGGCTCACATTTCACTCATTCAAAATTCCGTCACCTTTTTTTCTAAATATGGGGTTAATCACAAAATTTCCACACCTTATCACCCCCAAACAAATGGCCAGGAAAAAGTTTCTTACTTGGAAATCAAAAATATTTTACAAAAGACTGTTAGGCTCGACCGTAAAGACTGGTCCACCAAATTGGATAATGCTTTATGGGCCTACCGAACCACTCTTAAAACCCTGCTCGGCATGTCTCCCTTTCATTTTATTTTTGGGAAGGCATGCCATCTTCCGGTAGAACTAGAACATAGGGCTTTTCGGGCAATAAAATAATTAAACATGTATTTATCTGATGTCAGTATCCATAGAAAAATACAATTAACTGAATTGGAAGAATTACGTAATTTTTCCTTTGAAAATGCGAGGATTTATAAAGACCAAACAAAGAAATTTCATGATAAATACATTGTTCAGAAACACTTTGACGTTAATCAGTGTGTTTGGCTTTTTGATGCTATATTACATCTTTTTCCTGGCAAATTAAAATCCAAATGGACTGGCCCCTTTATTGTCCTCAAAACTAATTCGTACGGCACTGTTGATCTTTTCGATCCTAAAACTAATACAACGTTTCAGGTCAATGGCCAATGTCTAAAGCCCTATTTTGATCATACCGCAAATCTTTCGTCTAAATCATTCGATTTCACTAAACCAACCACCATTGATCACTAATGAAAATATGTTTTGTTGAATGACATAAAAGATAGCACTAGATGGAAGGTAACCCATCATTTTCTTTCTGCTTCTTTTTCTTTCTATTCCCCAGGTTTTGACTATCCTAAATCTGACCGCCTTTTACTACGGTAATTCCTCTTTCCCTCCTATTGCATGAGGGCATTGCATATCTTAAGCATGGGGGGTGTTTTAAAATTTCTGACGATCGATTTAGGATTTTCAAAACCTAAAAGCTTGCATTTTTCTTTAGTCATTTTATTTTCCTACTTGCACACCCAAAAAAAGAAAAATGTTGAAAACATTTTGAGGAATTTCAAATCGGGACAAAGGTTGAAAACTCACTTTTGGTGTAATGAGATTTAATCTTTAATAAACTAAGGATGAGGATATAGATCTGATCATTAGAATTTCAAGGTCTACTTTTAGACTAGATCAGATAACCTTCTACAAAATTCCAGCTGAACTAATGATAGTTCAGGTGACTTGATCCTCTTTTGTAACATGGAAAGTATCTGGCTTATTTTATGATTCAAAAACATGAATTTTTTGTGAAACATGCTATGTCAAATTTCACACACAAGCCAACAAATAAAAACTGCTAACAATCAGAAAAATCCCTTATTTAGCGTTAGTAAAAGTCTGAAGCAGATCATTGATTTGAGTTCCCACTGCCGAGAAGGAGGAAAATGCCTCCTTTGAGGACGTAATGTGAACATGTTACTGCCTCGACGTTGCTCCATATCTTTGTTTCATATCATTAGATGGAGCATTAAAGTGCATTTTAGCAGCTCAAGTGTCTTGGATGGTCCTCTACCTATAGTGTCGGAGTAAGAGCTTGAGTTTGCTTGGAGCGCCCCTTTACACCGCATTGTGTTTTGGGGTTGTGAGCTCTATGGTGGTGTCATGGATAGTGCTATCTCGAAGTCCTGGCACCAGAGCCCCCTTGAGGATTGGTAATGAGAATGATGACCCTAACACATCTGTTGTAAGAGTAAGCTAGAAATAACCATGGGGGACAAAAAAAAACAAAAAAAGTTTTAAACCAAAAACACACCCTTATAATTGTTGGCTTTTCACAAGCACAAACACAAGGTTTTAAAGTTATTGCAAGTTGCCAATCAGATTCAGGAGCCAAAAAAATCCTAAAAGCAAAAATTTCAAGTCATCTGAATTAAGAGGGGATTAATCTGTGAATTTTTGAAGGATATATTGGTCCTATTTTTGTCTAATTTTTGGATCTGAAAATAAATCTCATTGTTTATCTTTAACAAATCCCTTGCCTCTTGTGTTTAGATCAACCAAGGATCCTTAATCATTTTTTCCTCAAAAGTCGAAAAAATTAGATTACCCAAAAATTCCATTTTATAAAAACTTAAGGTTTTGCGAAGAGACTAGCAAAAAGATAAGCATGGGGGTGTGATAAATGTCAGTTTATCATCATACTTTTGCATTAAAACAATCCTAGCACTTAGGGCTTTGTTTCGCAAACGAGTTTTTGGGTTGCATTTAGTCATAAATTAGGTTAGTCATGCATTGCATTTTTTCTTATTTTTTTAATGTGTTTTTGTGACTGTTAGGAATGAATAGATTAACAGATCCTGAGAACCCTAGAGCTTAGGAAGGCAACAGGTGAAGAAAAAGCTCAAACAAGTTGGAACTCAACTTGATCTAGCTCACCATGGCGGGAATCCAGCTCACTTGGACTAGGGTTAGCTCATCCTAGCTCCATTCAGCTCATCTCAACTGAATGGCAGCTCAAGAGAGCTCATCTTAGCTCACCCTAGCTCATGTCAGCTCAGATCCTAGCCAACTTAGCTGAGTCTAGCTTACCTCAGCTCCCATTAGTCCACAAGGAGCTCTAGGTAGCTCGGTTGAGTTGACTGGAGTTTACCCCAGCTCAGGTCCATCTACATCCAGCTCGACTCAACTCCATCCAGCTGAAGATGACTTCATTCCAGCTTAGGAAGCTCAAGTTCAGCTCTCGAGAACTCAGCTTAGCTAAACTGAGTTGAGCTAAGCTTCCTTAGCTACCTCAACTAGCTTGATCCTCCCCAAGAGCACCAGACCTAGCTCACCTCAGCTCATTATAGTATAAGCCAGCTCACTTTAGCTTGGCTTAGCAGCTAGCAAAGAACTAGCAACCTAAGCCAGCTAGAGTAGCTCCATGCCACCCTCTTCAGCAGCTGCCAGCTCTAGTTCAAGCTCTGGACTTCTCCTCATCAACTCCTCTCTTCAAACCCTAGCTCCAATACCTCCTCCTCTACTCCACTACTAGCTAAGATAGCTTAGCTTAGCTTAGCTATGCTCCAGCTCCCTTGGCTTTTACCACCTAAAAACCCTACCTAACAACTCCACCAACTAGCTCCACCTAAGCTCCACATAAGCTAACCCTACCTCCACCTCACCTTGGCGCCAACCTAGCCTACCCACTACCTCCAAACGACAATACAAAGTGGTGCCAAAACCTCTCATAACCACCCACCTATTGGCACCTCTTTTTCCCTCCAAAACCCCCTTCATCTCCACCACATATCTTCCCTTAAACCCATCTCCACCATCCATCTTACCCCCTTCTAGAAGCCCTGATGGTGGCACCAAAACCAAGGCATCCCTTCATGGTTGGTGCCACCTTTAGGTCTCTTCTCCACCATAACCACCACCTTCACACCCCCCTACTTGGCACCAACTATTCTCTACCATAAGATCATCTAACCACCCCCATCTTCCCTTCTTAGCCATCCATCTAAAGAGTCACCTCAACCCTCTCATCCTACCCAATAAAATGGCCAACACCCACCACCTTACAACCCATCCCTGGCTAGCAAAACACCTCTTATATTCTACCTATAGCTCACGTCCAAGAGAGAAGAAGAAGATTAAGGGGATACTCTGCCCCCTTGGTGGCTTTTGCTCTTCCCTTCTCTCTTGTGCCCAAGCTTGCCAAAGGAGAAGCCAGGCAAGGAAGACCTTTGGAGGATGTATTGAAGGTGGTCCACGCCACCTTGGAGGAAAGCTTAGAGGTGGTTGATGCCACCTTGGAGGAAAGCCTTGGCACACCCCCCTACTTCAGGGTTTGCCAAGGAAGTTACACCTTGAAGAATTTTGCATGGAGAAGGAGGAGCTCTTTTTTATTGCAGGAGCAGCCGTAATTGGAGCAAGAGCCTCGCCATCTTCACCATCATTTCAGAGGATTTTTGTGTTTTCATTACATGAATTTTCAATTCTAGTAGTTGAAGCATTCTTCTACTAGATTCTTGTTAACCAATTCCACAATTTTATACAGGTTGCCTTCATTAGATTTGTTTGTCTTGATTGCAATTTAAATTTCCCTTTTGTGCACTCACTTCCCTCCCTCTCTAATTACCCTAGGCCTTCACATGCCTAGGGTGAGCTTAGAAGGAAGGTAGCTCTTGTCACCTAGGGTTACTATTAGGAGTAGTTTTCATTAATTCGAAATCCTTGTTATTTCAATTACAAAACAAAAAAAAAATGATATATTGAAAAAACCAAAACGATAGTTGAGATTTATATTCTAAGCAAGAGATTTAATTGCAAGCATATTGCCTCCTTGGACGATGCTAGATACTCCCCTATCTAGGTTATAAATTTTAAAAGCATACGCGATTTCACGTGTTACAATGACTTAAAAACTCGCCTTTATAAATCACGCCAAATTTCACATCATCCTCCACTTATTTCATTTCAGGAGGTCCCTTTTCATATTCCTTTTGCTATTCCTATACCTCCCCAGGTAGCCTACGAGGTTATTTGCTTTCGTGTCTTCTGGCGACCATTGGGGATAACGTTGCATCATCAGCTCGCCAACATCTTTGTCTGCCTGTTTTCTAGGCCCACGCTGTTATGCATATTTTTTGAGCCTAGCCTTTTCTATCTAGAACCAGATTTAGAGGTTCCCTATAAGTCTGGTTGCTGACAAAAAATGCAACGCTTGTTGGGAGGCAACCCAGCGTTCTAAATAACACCATCATCAAGTGATTTCCTTCCTTTCTCCCCCTGTTTTAATTTTACAATGAGGACATTGTTCGATTTAGGCATGAGGGGGTGCACTTTGTATTTTAGGAAGTATTCATGCATTTAGGTTAGCATATAAAAAAAAATTCTTTTCTTGTGCTGAATTGGTTAGTCCCTAGCAAAACATCTTTGTCATGGAGGTGTCATTAAAGATTTTTCTTCTTAAATTGTTTCTTAAGTTTAGAATGTTGTACATTAACTTCACTTGCACATAAACTAGGTAATGGATCTTTGAAGAAAACCAATAAGAACTTTTAGTCTACTGAACCCTTGGACAGTTAATAGAGAGTCAGGCATACTATCTTCTAGTAGATCCACCTCATATTTGTAAGAAGAAAGTAAAGAGATTAGTGGTGCACTAAGTCTAGTGTAAGGACTCTTAACGTTTGGATAATTTGATGATGATACCTCAGAGTTAGGCATAGTTTTTCCTCACTGTTCCTGTGCGTGTACATTGTGTTAATTCCTGAGAGTCACCAAATAAGGCTGATACACAGAGATTGAGTGTTAATAAAGCTATGACTATGGTGGATGGTTATGACCATCCTTCATAGAGTCTTCGACTGAAGGAGGGTAATAGTGTTAAAGGTCAGAAATACGCTTGTTCTATCCATTCCTTCCCGTTGCCGAGATTAGGCACTTCCACTAAATAGGCCACACAATATCCTCTTGACTATCATCATCTCTAATAATGCCTCATAAATAAAAGTCTGGGTCGTGTTATGTTGATTTATAAAGAAAGAAAAAGAAGAAAAAAAGAAACAATTATATTAAGAAAAAAAACCAAACAAATAAAAAAAAAAAAGAGAAAAGAGAGAGAAAAGTAAAGGAAAGAGTCCAAGTTTATAGTTTTATCTTTGTGATGATGTTTCTGAGGAAACAAAAACACCCATTGCGATCCACCAAAATAGGACCCATACCGACCTTTCTGTATTTCTAATCACCGGAATATTGGCTGAGGACACTTAGTTGTTGGGTTATTAGGACTTTAATTAAAGTGTGAATGCCATGTGAGGCCACCAAATAGTGAGTACATTTACAAAATCTGGTGAGATTTGTTATCTCAAAAAGAAAAGAAGGAAAAGAGTGAGCATAAAGGAATATCAAGAGAGCACAGTTGTTTAGCCTCTCTCCAGGTTGACTTATTTAATAGTCTAGAGATCTAGAGTCTGTAGTACTAGACTACATCTAGCACCAGATGAGTGTGTGCCACCAAATACGAATCCTTTCAACTCAGTATCTCCTCCCTAAACCAAAAAGCTAGGGTCAAATTTCATATTATTTTCTACTTTAACCCTGAGTGAAGTGGTTGCCTATTCCGATAAAAATATTTACTAAGGGATAAGTACGAACTGCAAATGTAAGTTGTTTATTTTCACTTGGATCCGTTACCTAGGTTACTATCACTTCACATTAGCCTGCACCTCTAAATTTTTCGAATAAGGGAAGAAGAAATCTTTTGATTACTTCTATTATTTTTCATTTTTGCTCGGAACTAGCAAAACTTAGGCATGGGGGTATTGGAGAAGTCCACTTTCGTGGACCATTATTTAGCCTAAGTACTATTTAATTATTTGCTCTTAGATGTAAATTGACTAGGAGATATATGGTAATTTACCTTAGTCTGCATATAATTTTATGCGTTAATTTTACATTTAACTACACACGACATGATAATATAATTCATTCCATGAATGCACTCTAGGTACAAGAGTTTAGACGTCCATTTGTACATCTATAAGACGTCTGGAGAAAATGACGGATGTCTGGGACCGCCAAGAGGAATTTACTGATATCTACATTTTTAAGACGTCTGAAGGTCTGATTAGACGTCTGATGAAGATGTTGCCTGACAGATTCTACCGCTCCAACCACTCGCATCCTTCGCGGGTGGTTGGAGAAGCATTCGGCGGAAGCAACAAACTGTGGGTGTTCTGATAAGAAGAGCAGCTAGAGGATGCTCACCATCCTTCCCTTTCCCCTAGTGGGGACTTCACCTCCATCTCCACCACTATGACACAAGCTTACACCGTGAACCCATAAGCGCACACTGTGAACCTTTGCGTGGTTCTCCACCACGCCACTGCAACCTCCACCTCCATCGGCCACACGATGACAGCGTGTGGCCATCATACCGCAGACATCTCCACCTCATTCTTCCTCTTCTCTTCTTCTCCATCTTTTTCACCCTTCAATGTGAACACATCTACACCATCACCAACAACACAACCACTTTTCGTCGCAGACCACCCTTTCCTCACGCACCACACATGACATTGCAGTAGCCACCTAGGTGAGCCTAGCACGCCTCGCATGACCACACCACCTCCATCAAGCCACCCCTGCCCGAGCCCCTCACACATCCTTGCGCCCTTCGTGCGTAGAGCTCTCCCTTTCGCCAGTGTTACTTCGAGCTCCAAGCTGCTGCAACAACCCATCTAGCATTCACTGTTCATCTCCTTCCCACAAAGAACCATCACCAACGTGCTCCTTCTCTATGCAGCCACCCACTTCGGCCTCCATCCTTCACACCAACGACTCCCTCGCACTTGCCTCGACCCTACGACCTCAACCACACCATCGGCCGCACCAACCACCCACTCATTGGCTGGCCGTCGAACCTTGACGCCGACGGTGCCCAAAGCTCTAGCTGGCGTGCTCTGGCCACCTCCGTTGATGCCACGACCACCAACGCGAAGCCCACATCCTGGCCGATCTCCTCCGAGCACTGCGCGTTCAGCCATGCCCTCTCCTTTGTGTGTGATCAAGGGGAGTTTTTTTTCCCTTGTTTCTCTATAGTAAAGCCCTTAATAGTAATTACGAATAATGCCATTGTGTAAACAATATTAACTTATTTATCTTATTATTATATTAAGGTAGAATTACTTGGACATCCCTTCAATTTTTCCAAATTACAGATGATTGCAATTGTGCTTGATTAGGATATTGATTTCAATGAATAAGGTCCCTTTTATGGGAAATTAGTAGTTATGTTGATTATCATTACCAAGATCATTAGTTAACATAATATTATATTGAGGTAATTTTGCATATAGACCCTTATAGTTTTAATTAATTGCTTAAAATGAGAATTCATAAGGGTAACGAGTTGCACTAAGGAATAGGTGCATAGAATCAAGTTAGAATAAGCACGATTAGTGGTTAAAATGCACGCTGCTCCCCGACAATGATGCCAAAATGTTGATAGAGAATTTTTGTCAAATTAAAATATGGGTTTCAAAAAATTGAGTGGGTCGTACTATAGCAACGAAAATTGAATGAACACTTAGAATTTATATGCTTGAGAAATGTGATTTTCCCAGGTCGTTCACAGTGAGCAAAAGATTGCAAATCAAACACTAATCAAGTAATCAAATTACACAATATACAAAATGAATGCTTAATTTATTGAAATATGAATCAATGTATATTAAGCTAAAAAAATTGTTTAAGAGTGAGATATGGAGAAAAGAAAATGGTGGTTTACGACCACCACGGAAGCCTTTCACACTTAAGCCTAATTAAATTTCAAGACTTCGATCAGATGTCTCATAATGGACCTCAGACGACTTAACTTTCAACTTCAAACTCAAACCCAGACATCTCAAGCCTAGCTCAGAGCAAAACCCCCCTATTCAGCTCAGATTCTCTTTTCTCCCTCTCAAGACCAGGTTCAATTCCAAGCCAAACTTAGTTCAGGCATGGGCCCCACACTCGCATAGGCATGGCACATGATAGTGGGGACGTGAACCCTGTCTTGAAGGTGATAAGCATGTGAGAATAAAACATTATGTATCAAAATCCAAAATAGATTTCCATGATGTGGCACTAAGGAAGGAGCTTCTCCTCCAATGTTTGCTGTGTAAGGGAACTTTAGCTAATTGAAGCTACTGCTGCTAGTTCTTTGCTAGATTAGAGGTGCAGCACTGCTCTCGAGGGTAACCCACGTTGAGTGAAGGTGGAGACATGACCGATTGCTCACCAGTGGTGGTTGAATGACATTGAAGATGAAGCTTGATCTTGCAAAAACCTGAAACACAAGAGGATGGCCTTGTAGCCCAGTTAAAAGTCTTAAGGCCTTCACCATGGAGGAAGGAAAGTGGTGGTAGTGGAGATTTGGTGAATGTGGTGCAATTTGACCATATGGAGGCAAAGCGGTTGATGGAATGTTGTGTTGTCCGGTGAGGGGATTTGTACATGAAAGCTCAAAATTTCTTCGAGGCTTTTAACCTATGGAGTGTGAGGACGATTTTGGTGGCGGTGGTGTGTGGTTTGGAAGTGTGTGGCACTGACGCGAGCTCACTGGAGTCGACGAAGAAAGGGGAGGAATGGGAAGGTGAATGTATCTAACCTAGGTCTAAGTGGCTTAACAGAGTCTAGGAGGGGAAAGGGATAAGATGGGAACTTTGTTGAAGGGAGGAGAGCCAGAACTATGTCTGGTGTTGGCCGGTTGGATGTGGGGAAGATGAAGTCGACAGAGAGGTAAATAGCGATAAAAGGGGTTGGTGATGCCATTGCTTTGGCTAGTAAGGTGTACGAGGAAGAGAGGAAGGCGGCAATGGTGTCAGTTGGTCGAGAGCACATGCAGAAGAGGAGGCCAGAGGGTGTCATAGGAGTACATGAGAAGGTGCCTAGAGATGAAGATAAGGTGGTTTTCTTGGCCAATTCATGACTAAGGAACTTCTGAGAACATGTAGGAGCTTATATAGAGGTTATTTATGCCCTCAATTGCATGGAATACTGATGTAAACACATTTACACTACTTAAAATGTCTATTTATGCATGTTCTTAAGCATAGGATTGCATTTCATGATATAAATATTGCATTACATGCATCATCTTGCATTTAGAGTAGTTTGAATAAAATGGAGGTTAATTGTCTCCTTTTATGTGCTTGGACAGGGCAAATATTTTATCGGGGCCTCGGATCAAAGATCCAACCGTATGGATATGATCAGGGCGACGATTGGAGTTCAACGACTCCAAGATCGCCCTAATCAGGCATCCGTAGCATCAGATAGAGACCGGGGAACCCTAGAAGATCAAGGGCCAGGATAGTGTAAATCCGCACTTCAGATGGAAAATCCGACCACACGGATGAATTCGGATCGACGATCGCAGCCGAACGACACAAAAATCGAGTCAATCCGACATCCGTGGCACCATCTACAACTTCCAGAAGATGGACGGCCAAGATGGCGCCACGTGGCGCCATCCCAGCCGCCCAATCGGCCGCAGGAGTCCTGTGAAGACCGCGCACCGTCTCCTCTCCGCCGTTGGATCTCGATCCAACGGCTGCGGTCGCTCGCGTTTAAAAATGCTCGCGCGACCATTTCGCCCGCGTAGCGCAGCGGCGACGCAGCTGTGGGCGAAGCGGAGGTCGCGGGTTCGAGCCGCGGTGAGGGGGTCGAAGGCGCGGGCGAGCGGGCGCGCACGAGCGTCAGATGAAGATCCAACGGCCGCGCGCGCCCGATAGCGCCGACGCGCAATTGGACGCTCTGGTGAGCGCGCGATCGCACGCGGGCGGGCGCGCTACGCAGCGGGCGCGGACGCGATCTAAGCCGTCCGATCTCGCGATCGGACGGCTGAGACGACGCGGACGTGCGTATGCGTTACGCGCGCAGGCCAGCCGAGCGGGCGCGCGTGGGCGCGGCGGCGACGGCGACGGCGGGGCTTTAGCGACGGTTTTATCCGTCACTAAAGACCCCTTATTTATTATTTTGAAGATGTAATGTCCATTTTGCCCCCACTCCTTGCAACTATAAAAGGAGACCCCCTCCATACGAAATTTGCATCCCTTCCTTCACCTCTCTACCTCTCCAAAGCTCAAGAGAAGCTTGTCCCACACCCGGGATGCTTCTCGCGAGATAAAGTCCAAATTTTCGTCCCCCTTCGGAAGTGGATCCCGCGACGACGATGGCGTGCTGCTTCGTTCCCGTTCTTCTACTTCGTCCTCCTTCGTCCCGCTTCGTTCTCCTTCGTCCAGGCATCGTCCCGTCCGGCTCGTCCTCCAAGCGACCGTCGAGGAGGATTTCTCTCTCCCTATTCTTTTTACTTCTTTCTAGTATAGATTTACTGCTTTCTAGAGTAGTCTATTCATCCTCCAAGCGATCGTCGAGGAGGACATTTCTCCCTCCATTCTTTTAATGCTTTCTAGAGTAATTGTTTTATGTTTTGTAGTTGTAACAAAAGAACTCTTTTATGATAAATTCCTTGTCTATTCTACATCTCATTTTGATTTCCATGTATAGTATTCCTTCTCTCTCTCTTACTCCCTCTCTCTCTTTTATTTGTTGTAGATACTTAGATAGTTTAAATTGAATTTCTTTGTGACAAAATAAAAAGAAACGCGTAGTTTTTAAATCAAACGTTCGCCTCCCTGTGTTCGACCCGGAATTCTTATTTCGGTATAAATTTTATTTGTTGAACACGAATCCTTCGCTTTCGAACTACAACGACGGGTTTTCCAAAACCAAACACGTTAGCGTAGATTCTCGTTCAACATTTTGGCGCCGCTGCCGGGGAAGCAACGCTCTTTGATTTCTCTTCACGTTTTGTAACTTACAAATCATTTACCTCACTTTTCTCCTTTCTTATTGTAATTGCAGGTACTCTTTTGAGGCAAGCAAAAGCGGTAGATTGGAGTAAAGTGCTGTGAAGGGTTTTGTAAGTTATCACCCATTCTTTTCCCCTCCATAGATTTCATTCGCCACATTGAATCCAAATTCCAATTAACCTAGGTGTTTGCATAAATCCTAGGAATAGTTTGGTTGTTTGGATTCTCACTCACATTCATTCCACCTTCATTTATATATAAAAAAAAAGTAAAAAGATAATTTTGTGGGGTAATTTTCAACAAATACACAATGTACACCCACATTTAAAGGCACTTAACCAAATTGATTTGTTTCTACTCAACTGGGTTCTGATCTGTGGGACCAGTACACATAAAGCAACACATAAAAGAGTAGAAATCATTCTAAGTTAACCATCTTTGTGTGCCTAACTTAGTGGTGCATTTGAGGCCAATTGTTTGAGTTGATTGGGCCGCACCACTTCAAATAAAATCAACTCATCAAGTAGCTGCTAATTAGGTTCAACTCTTAGGGATCTACCAGGCACTCCACATTCTTTTTAAACTTTAAAGGAAAATATCTTCACCTGTGCTTGCAAAACCTGGTGTGCCAATGAAACTTGATTGAAAACACCTAAAGATGAATCCTAAAAGCTACTAAGCAAGATTTGAACCTTAAAATTCACCACATCAAAAATAATCTTGCTTGAAAACCACTGGTTGTGCACGCACACACAAAGCAATCAATCATTATGGGCACAACCCATTTAAAGGGCCCATCACATTCCAAAGCACATTCAAACCTAGCCCTAAATAAAACAGAGTAGACATTGGCCTTAAGGATTGGACTCGCTCTTCAGAACTCAGAACGAGATTATTTTCGATTAGTCTGTTTCTACTGTTCAATCTGATGTCTAGCTAGGGGAGCAGAGTCAAACGATCGCGGCTGGGGGGTACACTAGGAACTGGAGGCGCAAGCCGAAGGAAGAACCTTCTCCCCAGTCCCTCCTTCTAACTGGTTGGATTGAACAGACAGAAGTAGATCAAATCATTCCTTTATCTCAAGACGGGTTTTGGGAGTCTGTAGGTCTGTAGGCTAACCCATTTAAGGACAGGTTTGATTGTTTGTATTGTAGGGCACCTTTCTTCCTCCCGTGTCTCATGAATCCTTCCACATATTTCACGCATTCCCGCTCTTTCCCTCCTGTTGTAAATTATCCTCAACATGACGATTATCCCAACTCGTATTGTAATCGACCATCAGTTAGTTGGGATAATTCGGATTGGGGATACAATTCCGGAGCCCCGTGTTTAGGGTCTAACCCTGAACACTTTGATTCTCAATTCTATCCTTCTCAGAGTTGCATCGATTATAAATCGTCCTCCTTTCATGAACAACCTAATGCGATCTACAATCAAGAGGGATACACTGATCCTTACCCATCCTCTGATTTCACTGCCTTTAGGTCATCTCCATCTTTTGAACAATCTGAAATGACCTATTATCAGGATGGGTATAACGAATCTCAATTCGTTAATTCCTCTACATTGATGTCAAACCCGCCCAACCCTGAACCAACTCATTTGATTCAGGTTAATCAGGTTCAAGATAGGGTTCTGGCTAACTTGAGGAATATCATTCAATCTTTAGAAGTTCAGCCAATACCTTGCATTGAGAGATTGGAGCCCCTGATTGAAATGATTGATGATTTAAACAAGTCTTTGTTGGATTGGCTCCAGGATGTTAAGGATAAGAACCCGGGTGAGTTTCTACTTGGGAAATTAGCGAAATTAAGGATGAGATTCGTGGTTGCTTTGATTCAATCTTGGAATAATTCCCAGGATGAACTCTCTTCAGGAAAGCCAATGACAGAACCCGCTCAGGCACCTGTTGGGGGGGACACGTGTTACGAAGCTGACCAGATTGAATTAAAACAACCAATTAAGGATGATTTGATTTCTTCACCTGAAATCCCTGAGCCGGGTTACGAGGAAACGTATGTCTCCTTGAAACGCAAAGTGACAAATGATTTTGGGACATACATTGATACGGATCCTGATGGTGAAGATTCAAGTTGCGAAGTCTCACACGAGTTTTCAGATCACGATTTTTGTGAGACGATTGGGCCTGAGGAATCTGATAGATCATTTGATAGCCCAATACCGAGGAAACTGATCTTATTAGGGCACACGATACGGATCCAGAATCGCATTTTCTGGAGGAATTAATTCAATGCCCTGATTATCAGTTACACCCTGTTGAGCTTATTGATGATTCTAATTCTGAGATAATTAGACCCAAGTCAATTTTGATTTTGCCACATCATCTAGACTTGGAGATTTCAGACGGGGTGATGAATATACAAGAGGTCTTGGAATTTGATACACTCAATGAGGAGGATAGGAGCGGGGAAGTTCTAATTTGGGAAGTTAATTTTGGAGGATATGGAAGATTGAGTCGAAGGGTTCCTTTTAAGCTGAAACTATCAAATCAGAACCCTTACGACAGTTGTTTCGAGGATGTCAAACTCAAGCACACATTTAACGATTATCCTTTTGAGCTTCAATTCTCTGTAACCCGACATTTTGGCCTTGGGTTGCATCCTCACAAATCGCAGGCCCGACCCCCTCAAACAATTGGCCTCAAATGCACCACTAAGTTAGGCACACAAAGATGGTTAACTTAGAATGATTTCTACTCTTTTATGTGTTGCTTTATGTGTACTGGTCCCACAGATCAGAACCCAGTTGAGTAGAAACAAATCAATTTGGTTAAGTGCCTTTAAATGTGGGTGTACATTGTGTATTTGTTGAAAATTACCCCACAAAATTATCTTTTTACTTTTTTTTTTTATATAAATGAAGGTGGAATGAATGTGAGTGAGAATCCAAACAACCAAACTATTCCTAGGATTTATGCAAACACCTAGGTTAATTGGAATTTGGATTCAATGTGGCGAATGAAATCTATGGAGGGGGAAAGAATGGGTGATAACTTACAAAACCCTTCACATCACTTTACTCCAATCTACCACTTTTGCTTGCCTCAAAAGAGTACCTGCAATTACAATAAGAAAGGAGAAAAGTGAGGTAAATGATTTGTAAGTTACAAAACGTGAAGAGAAATCAAAGAGCGTTGCTTCCCCGGCAGCGGCGCCAAAATGTTGAACGAGAATCTACGCTAACGTGTTTGGTTTTGGAAAACCCGTCGTTGTAGTTCGAAAGCGAAGGATTCGTGTTCAACAAATAAAATTTATACCGAAATAAGAATTCCGGGTCGAACACAGGGAGGCGAACGTTTGATTTAAAAACTCCGCGTTTCTTTTT
Organism: Thalassia testudinum; assembly: GCA_037157565.1. Lineage (NCBI taxonomy): Eukaryota > Viridiplantae > Streptophyta > Magnoliopsida > Alismatales > Hydrocharitaceae > Thalassia > Thalassia testudinum. The sequence continues at coordinate 87,751,712 of JAZHRO010000014.1, read as the reverse complement.
ATTTTGTCACAAAGAAATTCAATTTAAACTATCTAAGTATCTACAACAAATAAAAGAGAGAGAGGGAGTAAGAGAGAGAGAAGGAATACTATACATGGAAATCAAAATGAGATGTAGAATAGACAAGGAATTTATCATAAAAGAGTTCTTTTGTTACAACTACAAAACATAAAACAATTACTCTAGAAAGCATTAAAAGAATGGAGGGAGAAATGTCCTCCTCGACGATCGCTTGGAGGACGAATAGACTACTCTAGAAAGCAGTAAATCTATACTAGAAAGCAGTAAAAAGAATAGGGAGAGAGAAATCCTCCTCGACGGTCGCTTGGAGGACGAGCCGGACGGGACGACGCCTGGACGAAGGAGAACGAAGCGGGACGAAGGAGGACGAAGCAGAAGAACGGGAACGAAGCAGCACGCCGTCGTCGTCGCGGGATCCACTTCCGAAGGGGGACGAAAATTTGGACTTTATCTCGCGAGAAGCATCCCGGGTGTGGGACAAGCTTCTCTTGAGCTTTGGAGAGGTAGAGAGGAGAAGGAAGGGATGCAAATTTCGTATGGAGGGGGTCTCCTTTTATAGTTGCAAGGAGTGGGGGCAAAATGGACATTACATCTTCAAAATAATAAATAAGGGGTCTTTAGTGACGGATAAAACCGTCGCTAAAGCCCCGCCGTCGCCGCCGCGCCCACGCGCGCCCGCTCGGCTGGCCTGTGCGCATAACGCATACGCACGTCCGCGTCGTCTTAGCCGTCCGATCGCGAGATCGGACGGCTTAGATCGCGTCCGCGCCCACTGCGTAGAGCGCCCGCCCGCGTGCGATCGCGCGCTCACCAGAGCGTCCAATTGCGTGTCGGCGCTATCGGGCGCACGCGGCCGTTGGATCTTCATCTGACACTCGTGCGCGCCCGCTCGCCCGCGCCTTCGACCCCCTGACCGCGGCTCGAACCCGCGACCTCCGCTTCGCCCGCAGCTGCGTCGCCGCTGCGCTACGCGGGCGAAATGGTCGCGCAGGCGTTTTTAAACGCGAGCGACCGCAGCCGTTGGATCAAGATCCAACGGCGGAGAGGAGACGGTGCGCGGTCTTCACAGGACTCCTGCGGCCGATTGGGCGGCTGGGATGGCGCCACGTGGCGCCATCTTGGCCGTCCATCTTCTGGAAGTTGTAGATGGTGCCACGGATGTCGGATTGACTCGATTTTTGTGTCGTTCGGCTGCGATCGTCGATCCGAATTCATCCGTGTGGTCGGATTTTCCATCTGAAGTGCGGATTTACACCATCCTGGCCCTTGATCTTCTAGGGTTCCCCGGTCTCTATCTGATGCTACGGATGCCTGATTAGGGCGATCTTGGAGTCGTTGAACTCCAATCGTCACCCTGATCATATCCATACGGTTGGATCTTTGATCCGAGGCCCCGATAAAATATTTGCCCTGTCCAAGCACATAAAAGGAGACAATTAACCTCCATTTTATTCAAACTACTCTAAATGCAAGATGATGCATGTAATGCAATATTTATATCATGAAATGCAATCCTATGCTTAAGAACATGCATAAATAGACATTTTAAGTAGTGTAAATGTGTTTACATCAAATACTTGCGAATTCCATGCAATTTAGGAAAATCAAGTCCCTGATTTTCCCAAGCTTGCCAAAGCTGATTTTGTCCAAATTGGGATCCAAAATTGTGTTCATATGGTAGGGAATCCTCTGGTGATCAATCCTACAAAGTGTGAAGGGATTTGGTCACGGATTGGAGAAATCCACAAATGAAGTTAGCAGGTATGGGTTGATTAGGTCTGTTGTGAAGGCAATTAGGAAACTTTGATGACGAAGGCAGCAAGGACCTTTCGGTGATAGTGATGAGAAGTTAGGGGCCTGATTGAAAGAACAACATAAATGCTAGGGGTCTAGGTGTAGAGAATAGAGAGTTGGGGGCTAAAATACAAACTAGGTCAAGATGGACTCCGATTGGACAAAAATTTTGGTATTAACCTAATTTGGATCCAAGGAATCTAATGGTGAGCATAGATTTGGAATTTGGCCATGTTTGGCTGGGTAAATTACCCAAAAGCCTAAATCAAGGTAAATTCCCACCTAAATCTCTGTTTCTTAATTAAAATGGGTTCAGATAGTCAGAGTGATGGTACCAAACTTATTAAAATATTTTCAATGATATTTAAGATGTTTAGATTGAATTTATTTCTATCATAAGCCTTTCAATTTGTGTGAGGATGTAATTTGGATTTTCTATAATAATTTATTCTACAGAATGCAAAAAATCCTTATTTAGTTAGCTCTGGCTCACTTCTTAGGAAATTAAGTTCATTTGACCTTGAATTAAGTTTCGATTAACCCCTTGTTAATTTTCATTAGTGATTAGATGTTAAAACAACAAAATTAACCTATTTTCTTATCTATTGTCAAATGTACTTTAGAACAAAGTAATCTTCTGATGAATATTAAGGAGCATTTATTTCTATAGTTGGGCTAAAATAAGCTTATTAACACCAATGATGCTGCTACCATCACCTGAAATCTTTGATGGATAAACCCACCCATTGGTTCTGCACCATTGGGAAACCTATCAACACTTGGACCCAATTGAAAAGTGCTTTCCTATAGAAAATTTTCCCCATTGGTAAGATGAATGCCCTTAGTATTAGTTCAACCACTCGTATATAATATTTTGACGATTTTACAAAATGAAGAAAATGAAATAAAAAATAAGGCATAGCATATTATTTTCTCTCTGTAATAACATATTTGCAGGATTTTAAAATGTTTTCCAAGACAGGAGATTAAAATTGTGAAGACAAGTAGCATAAGTATTAGGTCTTAGGCTTTTTCATGTAAACTTTCAAAGGTTGTAATTTTCACTTTATTTGAGTCTAGAAATGTTGTAAAGAGCGCCCAAACATAACCTATAAATAGCTAACTTAGGCTCTCTACACTTAGGATAAATTAGAAACAAAAACCTAACACTTATACTTTTATCAGACGTCCAGAACAATGGTCAGACGTCTGATTTTCCACTTTAAGACATCTAACAAGTATCTTAGACGTCTAATTTCCAAGAGTTCTGCCTTTGGTTTGTCTCCTCATAAACATCAGTCGAAGCACTTCACTTTCAGACGTCGATAACCTTACACAGATGTCTGATTCTTTACCCAAACGTCCTCAGACTAAATGTTAGACTAAGCTTAGGCAAAAATGAATTTCCAGACATCTGGACACACTTCCAGATGTCTGCCTTTGAAACGTTGGCCATGATTTTCTGTGTGTATCTCTTTATGGCCACATAATCTTTTGGCAGAAGTAGGGAAGAGTTTTTTGGTTTTCAGACGTCTGGTGATGTCCTCAGATGTCCATAACGACATTTGATCCTCTAAACCTAGAACTCTTTTTGGATCTAATGAAAACAGGAATGAATCCACCCTTTATTAGACGTCCAATAAACTATTCAGACATCTTATGTGAAAATATCTGACGTCCTTCTTTTGATCCAATAGAGTCAGTTAAGGATGTCCTATAGTATTAGACGACCAGAAGTATAATCAGACATCCTATAAGACGTCTGATCCTAAAATTAGACATTTGATATTGCTGTCAGACTCATCATTGCCCTGATTTGGTGTGGATTTCGTCCTAAACTCTTGTGATTTGTCTCCAACAGCTAGAAGAGCTCTCCCAAGTGTTCTTGAAGGTTCCAAACTTGCCTATAAATAGACTACAACTCCTCTTAGGCACACACACCTCTTGAGATACAACTCCATTAGAAAAATCTCTTGCTCACTACTCTAAGTTCCATCTTGCCCTTGTGCTGTGCCAATACTCTGATCAAAGGGCAAATCCATACTCCCTGCTCACTCCATTCTGCAAATCCTCAGGGAGTTCTTTCCATGCTTAGTAGATAAGAAAGTAATTAAATTATTGGTGTGCTCTATAGGTGTCATTTTACTTCTTAATTTTTGTACATTGGGTATACAGCCTGTCGGGTCCCCGTCTCTTCATTTTGAAGGGAGAAACCTCCGTTTAGGGATCGGAGGTGGGATTTGTAATTGAGGTACACTACCCTAGTTCAAGTAGTGTGGTTAGTGAATTGATCACCTTGTGATTGAAAATCCTAAGTCAAGAGATTGGCTTAGGTGGTGGTTTTCACCCATCTTGGGTTTCCACCTAAAAATAATTGTGTACATTGTGTGATTGAATTTTCTTTTTACAATATTCTATAATTTCACTATTCACCCCTCCTCTACTGCAATTTCACTTAGGAGAGCCATCACTTTAGCTAAAAGCTGGGAGAGCCCATGCTTGAGGTGCGGGAAAGATTTTAGGAACTTGTGAGAAAATGCCAATGTCAAGAGGTGATGCAATGGCAACTCATCCAAACTTTCTACTGGAGATTATATGACCAAATGAGGAATTACTTGGATTCCTTTTGTAGAGGTAATTTCTTAAAAAAGGACCTAGAGAGTGCTTATGATCTCAACGAGGAAATGAGTGAAAATTTGCTCAATCATGCATCCATGGACACTTTTGGCTGTGCTTCCATCCCAAAAGCCAGCATCCATGATGTTTCTTATCAACCCTTATCTTCCTTGAGCTAGATTGACTCGAATATGGAGCCCATTTGCAAGGATTTAGATCAGGTGGACCTAGTGAGCAAGAAGCTTGATGAATACATGTGTAAGAAAAATAGCCAATCCTATAACACTCAAGATCCATGACTTCTAGAAAGACCTCCTCTTCCCTCCCACTTAGGACAGGAATAGGCACAATACATAAGACAGGCTCCATTTGGGAGCCAAACCTTCCATTACACTCTACTCGACATTGATAGCATGGATTTCTCTTACCCCAATTTGACTTTGCCAAAGTTGAATAATTTTTGCTATGTCCAAAACATCATCTAATCAAACAACTATAATTTAGGATGGTAGAGTGACGGAAGTGATTTCTCACATATTTTGGGAAAATAATGTTGTAGCTTGTAGTATAGTCGTGGGAAACCGTCGATCAAAAATATTTGTAAAATAATGAGACTTTGAGTCCTTGTTGTTCGTCTTTAAGAGGCATTATGGAAATGATTTCGATCTTTCTTGCTCTACTCGCTTAAAATTGCACACCGATTTCTAACGTACTGATGTAGACACATCTATTTAGGTTAAAATGCCTATTCGTGCATGTTCCTAGGCTTAGATTTGCATTTCACATTATAAATATCGCATAGCATGCATCATTCTGCATTTAGAGTAGTTGTATATATTTTGGGTTAATTAGGTCCTTTTTATGGTTAGGAGAGAAGAACACTTATTTCAAGGCCTCGGATGGATAATTGAACCATTCGAGAACTGATCAGGACGACGATCAGAGTCCAAAGTTGTCTAGATCGGAGTCTCGTAGCATCATATGAAGTTCGAGGAAGATCAACAGCTAGGGGGCAATGCAACATCCATACGGATTTTGGATGGAAAATCTGACCATACAGATCAATTCAGAGCAACGATCATAGTTCGGCAACGTGGGAATCATCTTGATCTAAGCACTGTGGCACCCTCTGCAATAGAAAGAAGAATGGATGGTGCAGATGGTGACATGTTGTGCCATCTAGGCCACCCAACATCGGCCAGGAACGCCCACAACCACCTCTCGATCATCTGTGACCTTCATTCCCAGGCTGAGAAGCTCTCCTCCATTATGAGTGTTAAGTCATTCGCTCGATAGAGTAGACATCTTGGTGCATTGGATGTAGACTTGGAGCGCAAACCGGGGACCACTATTCGAGTCCCCGCATGCTTCTTTATTTCAGAGATGTGTATAGAATTTGAATCAAGACCACACCATCCTAATCAGGTGGCTTTGATGAGGCGTGCAGGTGATCTAATCTGAAGGATCCAATAGCTACCTACAGGTGCGACGACCGCACGTTTTGAATGAAGCAGGCATGCAACGATTGGATGCACGATCTTTAGCCATGCAATCAGGACCCTCCAATGCGCATCCAATGGCCCTTACCCTTTCAACCTTGTGCCAGCAGCTGCGTGCGTGCGTGCGTGCTACACGTGAGGGTGGATCTTCAACAACACATACGCAGTCCTTTAGTGACACTTGCAGTTGTCACTAATGGCCCATGCACGTTAGCAAAGGAATTGAAGGCATGGATCTTCAACGACAGAAAGGGTGGATTTATAGCAACATTTACAGATGTTAATAATGACCCATATACGAATTTGTTCTTCCTCCACTGTAAAAGGACCTACCCAGCACCATTTCAAACCATCTCTTGCTTTTTGACTATTACCACCTCCAAGGCTCTAGAGAGAACTTGTCCCAAGCTCGGGATGCACCTCTAGAGTAGAAAATCAAATAGTTTTCCCTCCCCTCATCCCCATTCGTGGAGCATCCCATGGCCATCCTCTCGCCGCCCTTCGGGAAGAAGATCCTTGCTGCATCGCCATCCTACCCCATCCTCTATCCTCTAGCTTCGTCCTCCTTCGTATTGCTCCTCACCACCTTCCTCGAAGAGATGTAAGAGTGAGTCATCCTCCGAGCAACCATCGAGGGGGATTTTCTCATCTCCATCTATCCTTACTACTTTCTAGTGTAGTGTTTCCCACTTTCTTATTTGTAGAAAACATTGGATTCAGAAATACATGTTTCTTTCTCACTCTCTATGTTATATTTTTTGCAAGTAGATAAAGTTTTCATCGACCTAATCTCTTGTCTGATAAAAATACCAAAAAAAATAGAAAAGTTGAAAATGGCAAAAAATAAATAGAAAGCGAAATGTGGATTTTCAAAACCAATTGCTTGCCTCCCCATGTTCGACCCAGGACTCACTTTTCGAGTTTTAGTTATAAATTTTATCTAATAGACGCATTTTTTGAGCTACGACGACGGGTCCTCCAAACCCAATTTTTACCAGGTGAAATGCGCCTCGCCATTTTTATGCCGTTGCTGGGGAGAAAATGCTCTTTCATTTTTTTTTCCCATATTTTTCCACCTTACCTAACTTTTTTCTCACCTTTACTCTTATCTTACTGTGATTACAGGTACTCATCTGAGGTAGGCCATAGCGGTTAGATCAGAGAAAAGTGCGGATGAAGGTTTTGTAAGTGTACTTCCACCACCCCCACCTTAGTTTTCATTCCATAACCTAATAACTTAAACCCAAACCAACTCAGGTGCTTTTTATAAACCCTAGGATATATTTGGTGGTTTGTTTACCACTTCCACTCACTTTACCATCCACATAAATAAAAAAAATAAAAAAACGTTATCTGATTATGGGATTTTCTGAAAGAGACACACCTTAAGACCCACAACTCTCGACTTAAGGTGCACCACTCCACTTTGATTCTACCACATAACCGGGATCTAACCTGTGGACCTGGTAGACATCAACTCAAAACAAATAAGTAGAAATCTAAATAGGTAAACATTTCTGTGCACCTTAACTAGGTGGTGCAATAGGCCAATTGATTGAACTATTTGGGCCACACCACTCAAATTAAAATCGATCCATCAGTAGCTTGCCACTTAGAGTTGATCCTTACGGCAGAACTAGGCACTCCACAATATATTTTTGATTTCTAAAGGAATATATCATTGGTTGGACTTGAATAGGTTGTGTTAATATGGTGAAATTATCGTTGAAGTTATTATAGTGGGTTAACCTAAATCGAGTCTAACCATCTTTCAAAAAAATTTTTTTAACTTGGGCTACTTGATTTTGTCTTGGTCACTTTTAGGCCCAGGGTCGACCTCAAGGAGGTGGGAATTAAAGGTTAAGGAGATTCTACACCTTTCCTAAAATGTATCTCTTCCTTGAATTTATTATGTTTTTGTTTTTTCTATTTCAGATTTTTTTTGTTGATAAGATTGTCCTTGAGGCACACCCTCAAAATCAAGTTCTTGTCTTTAAGCCAAATGGTTCTTGGCTTGTAGCCAACTTGTGGTTTCCAAAAAAACTGGTCCTGTTATTAGCACGATCAAGTACCTGCAAGACAAGAATTATCTTTTCTCTTTTACTATTTTTTTTATCTTTTTAATAGCAAGAAACAAAAGATAAATAAACATAAGGTAGGCTGCTGGAAAAGAAAGGAATACTTAGCTTAATATATGCATAGATATATAATAGATATAGTATCTCTATAAATATATGTATATATTATATATCGGGTTGGAGGTGGAAGTGGAAATGTAGTGTAGCATAGTGTCGAGTTAGTCCACGTCTAGTATGACGCGACCAACATGACGGAGTGCCACGTGGAGTGTGGGGTGGATGTGTGGGAGTGTGTGTGGAGGCACTTGCTTTGCGAGGATATCGGGGAATATCAACAACTGATGCAGATATTCCTGTGATATAATGTGCGGAGTGACTAGTGCATGGGTGTATGGGAGGTGAAGTGTATATATGGATGCAGGTAGATGGATGTATATGCAAATATATATATATATATATAAATATATATATGTATCTATAACTATATATGTATATATGTAGTTTTGCATATATACATATATATAGATATGTAAATATATATATATGTATATATATATGTCTATATTTATAAATATATATATATAAATATATATATATAGTTGTACATGTATAGAGATAAGTATATGTATATATCTATATATATATATTTGCATATATATATATAAATATATATTTATAAATGTATAAATATATTTGTATATATATATATATCAGTGGATATATATATATATATGTGGGTAGGTGTGAGTATATAAGGGTGTGTGAGCGTGTACAAGTGTGTGTGTGTGTGTGAGAGTATCAATGTGTGTTAGCATGCACTGAAGGAGCAGCCATTAGTGTGTGAGAGGGGTGAATGGTTTAAGTCGTTCGGGAGCTGCATCCGTCATCTGGGCTCGCAGGCATGTGGGCACGGAACGTAGATTGTAGGAGCACTTGCGGGTGATTGGCTAGAGGCGATTGCGAGGAGGGTAGAGAAGGCACGGTGATCGGATAACTGAGAAACAATCCGGTCATCGCACTATAGCCATGTGAGATCGCAGCTACAGTTCAAGGGCAAAATGGTGACTGGCTAATCTCGCGAGGAAACCGGCTAGGATACGCGAGTGGTAAGGTGTGACAGGGCATGCAGAGAAGGGTGACGACCGGCAGTGGACGCACGCAGAGCACACGGAATAGATGCCTGACATGCTTGAAGGTGCACAGAGGTGGTGGAGCGCGCACAGTGGCTGTGCACGATCTTCAGAGCTTGAAGCTCTGTTGCTCTAATGGTGGAGAGTAACCTGAAAATGAAAATCAAATAGAGAATAGAAAGCCAAATATGTAAAATAAAAAAAAGAAATGAAACAAGAACCCACCATGCCCACCTGCTCACGATGGAGCTGGGTGGTGGTGGAGCTCACTGTGGGGTCCTGAGCCACTATGAGCTTCTCCTACACTCAGCGTTCCTCTTCTCAACTGGTGAGAAGAGGTGCTGTGTATGGAGAGGGAGAGGGGAAGCAAGTGGTCGGTAAAGAGTGGTGTGTGTGGTGCATAGGGGAGGGTGGAAGTGAGGTGTCTAAGCATCCAAAGACCTCTACTAGCGCATGGTGTTTTATAGAGGAACAACATGCACTTCCCTATGCTGCTGGCAAGAGAAGCAGCGAGGAGGGGATGCTGCACCATGCCGTGTAGCCGCACGAGAAAAATAAGATAAAAAGAAATAAGAAATGGTGAAATTGCGATCCACACTCAAGGAAAATGTTAATTAATATATGGCCAATTATTCACATTCTCCTCCCCTCTCTATAAATGCTTGCAGTCATCTATTTACAAATGCAATTATAGGTACATAAGATGCAATGGTAGTGCTAGGGAATAACACAACATGGCATGTCTACTGGTGTATTTTTGGTGTGCAAACATAACCCCATGCCTATCTTTTGCTAGTCCCTAGCAAAACATTTTGCATTGTATTTAGAAATGATCTCAAGCTGAAGATTTTCCTCTGAGGGGACATGGGTGTGTTTATCTATTGGATATTGTGAGAACCAATTGCAGAGAAGACTACCAGTACTTTAAGTATTACGTGACATAGACCATATCTCGACTAACCTGGACTCTTGATATTTAAACCTTAATTACAATTTCCAGGACTCAGAGGATTTTGCCGTAATCGAAAGCTCAAGAGATTATGGTTTGTGCATAGTGAAAGATCAAGACTGACCAGATGAACATTAAGACTCAAGCCTAGGGTTTCACGAATTTTTAAGTGCAGGTTCGTCCCAGTTTCAGCTCGTGTCTTCGGATTGACCCTTAAAAAGATGATGGAAAACTCAGCTCCCATTTCAGTGCTTTTGTGTCTCAAGGAATATATGGTAGAAACATGGTATTTAGGACGTGCCCTGAAAACTTTTTTAGAGAGGGGAATTTACAGACATTTGAAAAATATACTGACTTATTTGGACAATTTCTCTTTTTTTTGAAACAAGTGTCTGTATATCTATTACAACTTTATTTGGAGGAGCACACATTTTTTGTGGGAGAGTACCTTTTTGGTGGAAAGAGTTTCTCCTAGACATAGGACTAAAGCCTAAGATAAAAAGTCTGCCTGCATGCACAGGTAAGGACTCCACCTTCCCTAATGAACACTAGGGTTGGATCTTATGTTCACCTGGTCTTTCTTGATATGTGTAGTGTGAACCAAGATTACTTTGGCTTTCAAGTAAAAGCAAACCAACAAATCCTGTACTGGTGATCAGGTACAAGAATACATCCTTAGGAGAGATTTTGGTCTATCTTGTCAATGCTTAAGTGAATTAAGCCAAGACTGAGTGAATCAAGCTTCTGTGGTCTGGAAAGTCTTCAAAACAGTGGTTGAATATCAATAAACACTTATTTTATTTTTGTTTCAGCCTTCAGATCATTACTAAACACCTTTTTTTTTTTTTTACATATTGATGGATATATATAATGGAAGCTACATGATACCATATAATACCCAGATCCTTTGGATGCCTGTCCACCCCCCCATGCCAAGCGATGCTATGTCCTCATATGCATGCAGGGTAGAGCAAAGTTCAAAGATCAAGGAATGAGAGCTGATGTGCATGATATATGGCATGGCGGTAGGGTGGGTGGTGAAATGAAAAGTGAAGAAGTACGAAGTGAAGTGACATGGAATTGTGTAAGTGATAGTGGGGGACTGTTGTTGGGGTGCCTCCCAACGAGTGCTGAATTTAACGTCCCCAGCTGGACTCGGAGTGACGGATGAAATTAGTTACCCTCCAGCAGGCAACAGTTTCACCAACGGGGGCAGGTTCATGAGTAAGATAGGGTTTTAAACGTTGCCAATTGACTGTAAATTTATGCACAGATTTGGGATCTTTAATTTCAACGGCCTCGTTAGGAAATGGTCTCGAGACCAAGAAGGGACCAGTCCATTTGGACTTCAATTTCCCTGGAAAGAATTTGAGCCGGCCATTGTAAAGCCAAACTTGCTGAGATGGCTTAAATTCCTTCCGTCGAATTCAGCTGTCGTGAAAGGCCTTAGTATGTTGTTTGAAAGTTAAGGCAGAATCATAGGCTTCACGATGAAGCTCTTCCAGCTCTTGGAGTTGGAGTTTCCTTTCTCGACCACACAGGTCTGGGTTGAGGTTACATTAGCGAACCGCCCAATAAGCGCGGTGCTCCAGCTCCATGGGCAAATGACAAGGCTTCCCGTAAATGATTCTATATGGAGACATACCAAGGGGAGCCTTGAAGGAAGTCTGATACACCAAAAGTGCATAAATCAGCTTGTCGGACCAATCCTTACAGTCAGGCCGAACCATTCTTTGGAGAATTTGCTTGATTTTCCGGTTCGACACCTCAGCCTGACCGTTCGTCTAAGGATGATACGGAGATGCGATACGATGGTGGACTCCATATTTCCTCAGAAGTGCCTGAAAGGAAGCATGGGTAAAATGACTTCCTCCATCCAATATAATGGCTCGAGGGATCCCAAAGCGTGCAAAAATGTGGTCTTTGACAAATCGAGTAGATATGACATGGTCATCATGGCACATGGGAATAGCCTCGATCCAATTGGAAACATAATCAATAGCAACGAGGATGTACTCAAAACTGTTGGAAGGAGGAAAGGGACCTATGAAATCGATTCCCCAAATGTGAAAGATTTCGGCAGCTAGAATGGGTTGCATGGGCATCATGTCACGACGTGACATTGACCCTAACGACTGGCACCTAGTGCAATGTTTGGCATCATTGTGTGCATCCTGGTGAAGGGAGGGCCAAAAGAAACCGCACTGCAACACCTTGGCTGCAGTTTTCCTCCCAGAGAAATGGTCTCCGCAGGCCTGATCGTGGCAGAAGGATAGCACACTCGGGAATTTGCTGTCGGGAATACAGCGACGGATGATCTGGTCGGCACCTACTTGAAAAAGTAGTGGATTATCCCAGAAATAGTACTTTGCTTCTACGATGAGTCGCTCACGCTGGTTTTTAGGCTAGCCACGTGGAAGGGAACCAGAAGCAAGGTAATTAGCAATGTCGGCATACCAAGGTCCACTTGCCACATTAATTGCCAATTGGTGCTCATCGAGAAAAGCTTTATTAATCGGTAGGGTAAGTCCAATGTGGTCAGGGTTCAATCTCGAGAGATGATCGGCAACAACATTCTGGGCTCCGGCCTTATCGCGGATCTCAATATCAAATTCTTGGAGTAGAAGGATCCAACGAATCAGTCTAGGCTTGGCATCCTTTTTGTGCATGAGATGGCGAATGGCTGCGTGGTCAATGAATACTATAAAATGTGAGCCTAGAAGGTAAGAGCGGAATTTCTCCTGCCCAAAGACAACCACCAATAGTTCTTTCTCGATGGTTGTATAATTACACTGGGCCTCGTCCAATGTTTTACTGGTGTAGTACACCACAAAGGGGTGTCTATTGCATCTTTGTCCCAGGATGGCTCCGACTAGAAGGTCGGAAGTGTCACACATGAGTTCAAAGTAAAGGGAACAATCACGTGGCTAGAGAATAGGGGCCTTGGTGACAGCATCACGCAACTACATGAATGCTTGTATGCAGTTGGGGCCCATATCAAAGGGTACGTCGGTCGATAGGAGATGAGTTAAAGGCCTAGAAATCTTGGAGAAGTCTTTGATGAATCTCCGATAGAAACCGACGTGTCCCAAGAAGGAGCGGATTTGTCTGACAGAGCTAGGCATAGGTAAATCAGCAATTACATCAAGCTTGGCTCTGTCAACGTCAATAGCCCTATCGGAGATGATATGCCCGAGAATAATTCCCTCATGTACCATAAAATGACCTTTTTCCCAGGAAAGCATGAGGTTCACATTAATACATCTTCGAAGGATACGGGTCAGGTTGGCTAGACAGTCATCAAAAGAGGGTCCAAAGACCAAAAAGTCATCCATGAAGACCTCAAGAAAGTCACGCACCATGTCATGGAATATCGCCAGCATACATCTCTGGAAAGTTGCTGGCATGTTACAAACTTCGAAAGGCATCCTTCTAAATGCAAAGGTGCCGAAGGGGCAAATAAAGGTTGTTTTCTCTTGGCCCTAGGGGTCAATTGCCACCTGGTTATATCCAGAGAATCCATCCAGGAAATAGAAAAATTTATTTCCCTCTAACCGCTCCAGGAATTGGTTAATAAAGGGTAGCGGGAAGTGATCTTTCTTGGTTGCAGCATTCAGTTTCCTATAGTCTACACACACTCTCCAAGATGTAGGAATGCATGTATGGATGGATTCGCCCCTATCATTGACAAGAATTGTGAGTCCCGCCTTTTTGGGGACGACATGAATCGGGCTCACCCAGGGGCTATCGCTAATAGTGTAGATTATACTCGCATCAAGCCACTTAATGATTTCCTTTTTAACGACCTCCTGCATGTTAGGGTTGAGATGTCGTTGCATCTCGCGGGAAGGTCGAGCCTCCTCCTTCATATATATAAGGTGAGTGTAGTAGGAGGGGCTAATGCTAGTTAGGTCAGGTAAGGACCATCCAATGGCTGCCTTGTGTTCCATAAGGACCTTTGTTAGTTTGCACTCTTGCTCCCTGGTCAATTTTGAACTAATGATTATAGGGAGCATTTCATTTCGTCCCAAGGAAACATACTTAGGCATGTCAGGCAGCTTTTTCAGCTCGGGAGTGGATGGTGAAAGATCTGGCAATTCTTGGGACGAGAGTGTCCCAAGGGGATCAACAGAAAGAAATGAAGGAGGAAGAAGTTGGCCCTCAGATTGGCCGAGAAGAGGGGCATCTTAGATTGATGAATCCAACAAGGGATAGCCCCAGTGATTAGTATGTGGGCTCAAGGTCCCAGTGTGGAGTCGCATTTTCACCTGATTTAGCGGGAAAGAAAGGCCAATCCAGTCTTCAAGAGGGTGGACCGACGGTGAGTAGCCCGAATATGACTTAGACCATGAGGTATGGGAAGCGGAGAAAACCTCGTCAGAAGTCTGGTAAGAAGAAGGTACGGGTAAAGGGAGGGATGTGGGAACGTCACAATATGTGTTAGTTAGGCAATGGTCTATGTTCAGAGGCAATCCACAGTAGTCAGAATAAGTCCCTATTAGTCCGATACATGCGCTAACGGCCATGTCCTCGTCAAACATGTCATCCTTGATGCAATCGCAATCAAAGTTCTTGGTTGCCTTGAAGATGTTTAGCTTAGGCTTCTCAGAGCCAATGGCAATCTCAATGCAACCCGACTTGCAGTCGATATGGGCGCGAGTTGTGGCCAAGAAGGGTCAACCAAGGATGATTGGACAATCAAAAAGTGAGCTAAGAACTTCCATATCCAAAATAAGAAAGTCAATGGGAAAATAAAGACTGTTGACCCTAACCACCATGTCTTCCACCACACCCTTTGGTATTTTGACAGAATGATCTACCAACTGTAACGTGACAGGGTGGGTTTCAGATTTCCCAAGGCAAATTTCTCGACCACGATGGTTGGTATAAGATTGATGGAAGATCATAGATCAAGCATAGCTCGGTTAAAATTGCAGCCTTGGATGCTACAAGAAATAAGCAGTGTGCCCAAATCTTTCCGCTTCGATGGTAGATTTGACAGTATAGCACAGCTCGCATGAGGTGAGAGAACCACTGGATTCTTTGTTTTCTTTGACTGTCGCTTGGGTGTAGTGTAGTCTTTGAAAAATCAGGCGACAGTTGGTATATGGTCGATAGCCTTCAACAGGGGTACCTTGATTTCAACATCCCTGAATAAATTACGTAGGTTATCAATGGCCTGCTTATCCTTTTTCTTGCCTTCTGGCTCCCTCAGTACAGAATCAGGGAATGGGACTGATTTTGGCACTAGTTTGGGTACATCGTCCTCATGAGAATGAGGTGCGCATCCCGAATGAGAGGGCGATGAAAAAGATGGGCCACGATCAGGTCAAGGTGGATCGACGGTTTGCTTACCGCTCCTCGTAGTAATCACATTAGACGTCGCGGGTCCAGTGGGATCATAAGGCGGAGGAGGGTTCGCAATAGGGACATAAGGGTGAGGTGCAGTTGCTACAGGATTAGCCTAAAATCTCGATGGAATGCTCGGAGCCTGCAGAATCTGATGAACCTACCCCTGAGAAGGTTGTACCTGTGGTTTAGGACCACGGGTGCAAAATTGTGTGGGTTAGGAACAGGTTGGGCTGGAAGGGTGCCTTGAGATCTAGTCGCCATGTGTAGTTGACTGATCTCCGCATTCTACTGTGCCAATTGGTGCTGAAGAGAGGTCATGTTCTCTTCATGGCACTTAGACATTTCCATCACCATTCGCATCAATTTATCAATAGTATTTGATGCGTGTTCTGTTTGAGGGATGCAAGGACCCGATGGTGGATTTGCCAAAGGATTAGACTGGGCCATTGGGATGACGGGTGTGGACGGTCGCATTGGTCCACCTGCAGGGTTTTGGCACTGCGGGTTATTTGATCATGCGAAGTTAGGATGATTTCACCACCCTGGGTTATAAGTAGTAGAGAATGGGTTGTTCCCTAGGGTGCAAGCGACTTCTAAGCCAGAAGATGAGTCCGCATGTATGTATGTATCCGAGCACACGGAGGCTTGGTCCTCCATGTCAAAATACTGGCTTACAAAAGCCAGATCCACATGACTTACCGAATCGCTTGGCACGATACTAGGTAGGGACGGTCTCACAGGGTTTTTGGAAATAAGCCTGGCATTGGAAGGATTAGGATTGTGATGAAGTGGTGAGGTGGAGGTGTTTGCCATAGAACGGGTGGGATTGGCCAGAAGCTCGTCCAGCTTCTTGTGCACGATGGAGACCTCATCCAATTTTTGTGCGATAAGATTAAGATCTGTGGATGAATGGGAGGGTCCCGTGTCAACTTCGTGAACATTACGGAGCAGGCTGATACGATTAAAGGCGATAATGGAGGCATTGTTCATTGAATTTTCGCTCATATTTTCAAATAATTCAAATGCTCCATTCTTGTCTTTATTCATGAAATTCCCTCCACAGGAAGCATCTGCAATCTGTTTCAAAGTTTCATTTAGCCCATAATAGAAGATCTGGGCTATATGCCACTTAGGCAGACCGTGGTGCGGGCACTTCCGAAGGAGGTCATTATACCTCTCCCAAGCCTCATGAAACTGCTTGTTGTTTTGTTGTGTGAAAGAATTTATAGCACTGTGAAGTGCATTTGTTCACCTGATTGGGAAGAATTTCTTGAGAAATGTTGTTCGCATCTCTTCCTAAGAATGGATGGTTCTCCGAAGGGTGTGCAACCATTGCGATGCTTTATCCCGCAATGAAAATGGGAACACTTGATAAGAGCTAAGAGGCCTAGGCTCATCCTATTCGGGAGGGTCTTGCATTTCCTCCAATATTTCCCTAATGGCTTCTATCTTCTCATTATACATTTCCATTTGGGCTTGGAGGCAGGTTATGGGGTTTACGGCTCCACCACCACCTGGTGGTATTTGAGGGGGGCAGTTTCCTCCCTCGGGATTTGGGGGTGGGCATGCAGCCATGTTTGTGGAGGAGGATGACAAATCGGTTTCTATCCTTCTAGAATTATCAGACAATTCAAACAATTTAGGGTTTTGTTACCTCCTCCTAAACATGCACTACCGTAGGAAGAATTGGGGAGATAAGAAGGGAAAAGGGGATGAGATAAATGATGCCGCAAGGGTACACTTGATAACAAATCAAAGCAATCAATGTCTTAACCTCTGCAATGTGCCCCTAGACCTAAAGATCTAAGTTACCTGCTATCACAACCTACGGAACCAAATGAGAGCACCACGGAACCACCGAGCCAGATTGAAAGGCCATTTGCCCTAGTCTTAGACACCCGATAGCACGCGGGAACCTGCACAAGCATGTAGGTGCTACACGCAGGTAGTTAGACCTCCAATCCTTAGGAAGGGTCAAGTTACTGCCAGTTTTATTTAGAGGCTTAGGCTCAAGTGCTCCAGGAATGTGAAGGGCGTTGTATATGGGTAATGCCCAAGTGCATTGATTTTATGAGTGTGTAAACCAAGCATGAAACGGGGAAATCTCCCCGAATTGGAGTTTTAGATGGTGAATGATTTTTAGAATTTCAGCCTTAAGTAGTATGGATTTTAAGATTTCGTTGAGTTACCAATTCAACCAATCTCTGGGTTTTGAGAAAACACAAGTTCTATGCCCAACAAACCCTTCTTCAATGTGAATTAATTAATGCATGCTAAAAATGCAATGGGCTTCCCTAGATGGAAATTTCTATGTGTGGATGCATGAGTCTATTTTAGGTTAGTGTGAAAGGGAGCCAAAGCACTTCAATTCAAGTAGTCCCAATCAGCAAAATAATGTTCCACACACATGGCTCAACCACAAGATAATGTAAAGAAAATTAAAATTTTGGGGTTGAAATATTCGGGATCAAATCTAAGGCACGTGAAAGGTCATGGTGGGGTTGGAATCAACTCAATTTCAACTCTCCCCACCAAAAGTGTAATCCCGAAATGTGAACAAATAAGGCAAGGAGGGATAGCAATCAATCTATTTTAGCTTACCACAAGAAAATCTTCACACAATGAAAGATCCAAGGATCAAGATTCTTGGATTTTCGCTATGCGAAGTTTTGCGGGAAGTCAAGGGGCGGTGGAGGGTCTCTTAGCAAACAATCAATCAAGTGGCTTGTAATCAACTTGCCCTAAGGAATTCCCAAGAAGTGTTTTTAAGTTTTTTTATTTTTATTTAGGTGACAAGTTAACCTAAGTTGCTAAGAGAGGGAGACCAACCTTTCCAGCAACGTGGGTGTTGCTCTGATGCGGCGTCGGTGACTTCAAGCTCTCATCATATTTGCGTCGTTGCTGGGGAGGCAATGCTCTTTGATTTTTTTTTTCCATATTTTTCCACCTTACCTAACTTTTATCTCACTTTTTCTCTCATCTTACTGTGATTGCAGGTACTCATCCGAGACAGGCCATAGCAGTTAGATCAAAGAAAAGTGCAGATGAAGGTTTTGTAGGTGTACCCCCACCACCCCAACCTTAGTTTTCATTCCATAACCTAATAACATAAACCCAAATCAACTTAGGTGCTTTTTATAAACCCTAGGATAGATTTGGTTGTTTGTTTGCCACTTCCACTCACTTTGCCATCCACATAAATAAAAAAAATAAAAAAAATGTTATTTGATTGTGGGATTTTCTAAAAGAGACACACCTTAACACCCACAACTCTTGACTTAAGGTGCACCACTCCACTTTGATTCTACCACTTAACCGGGATCTAACCTGTGGACCTGGTAGACTTCAACTCAAAACAAATAAGTAGAAATTTAAATAGTTAAACATTTCTGGGCACCTTAACTAAGTGATACAATATGCCAATTGATTGAACTATTTGGGCTGCACCACTCAAATTAAAATCGATCCATCATTAGCTTGCCACTTAGGGTTGATCCTTACAGAAGAACTAGGCACTCAACATTATATTTTTTATTTCTAAAGGAATATATCATTGGTTGGACTTGAATAGGTTGTGTTAATATGGTGAAATTATCGTTGAAGTTATTATAGTCGGTTAACCTAAATCAAGTCTAACCATCTTTCAAAAATATTTTTTTAACCTAGCCTACTTGATTTTATCTTGGACACTTTTAGGCCCAGGGTCGATCTAAAGGTGGCAGGAATTAAAGGTTAAGGAGTTTCTATGCCTTTCCTAAAATGTATCTCTTCCTCGCGTTTATTATGTTTTTGGTTTTTTCTATTTAAGATTTTATTTTGTTGATAATATTGTCCTTGAGGCACACCCTCAAAATCAAGATGTTGGCTTTGAGCCAAATGGTTCTTGGCTTGTAGACAACTTGGGGTTTCCAAAAAAACTGGTCCTACTATTCGCACGACCGAGTACCTGGAAGACAAGAATTATCTTTTCTCTTTTGCTCTTTTTTTTATCTTTTTAATAGCAAGAAACAAAAGGTAAATAAAAATAAAGTAGGTTGCTCGCAAAGAAAGGAATACTTAGCTTAATATATGTATAGATATATAATAGATACAGTATCTCTATATACATATGTATATATTATATATAAGGGTGGAGGTGGAAGTGGAAATGGAGTGTTGCACGGTGTCGAGCTGGTACACTTCTAGTATGATGCAACCAACAAGACGGAGTGCCGTGTGGAGTGTGTGGCGGTTGTGTGGGAGTGTGCGTGGAGGCTCTTGCTTTGCGAGGATATTGGGTAATATCAGCAACTGGTGCTGATATTCCCACGATATGATGTGCGGTGGAGTGACTAGTGCACGGGCGTATGGGTGGTGAAGTGTATATATGGATGCAAGTAGATGGATGTATATGTAAATATATATATATAAATATATATATGTAGTTTTGTATATATATATATATATATAGATATGTAAATATATATGTATGTATATATTTATAAATATATATATATATATCTAAATATATATATATAGTTGTATATGCATATAGATACGTATATGTATATACGTATATATATATATGCATTTGTATATATATATATAAATGTATATTTATATATGTAGAAATATATATGTATATATATATATATGAGTGGATATATATATATATATATGTGGGTAGGTGTGAGCATATAAGGGTGTGTGAGCATGTACAAGTGTGTGTGTGTGAGAGTATCAGTGCGTGTTAGCATGCATTGGAGGAGCAACAATCAGTGTGTGAAAGGGGTGAGTGGTTAAGTCATCCAGGAGCTGCATCCATCGTCTGCGCTCGCAAGCACGTGGGCGCACAATGCAGAGTGCAGGAGCACATGGAAACAGTGAGGTCGCGAGGAGGAGAGAGAAGGCACAGTGACCGGATAACTGAGAAATAACCTATCACCGCACTGTAGTCGCGTGAGGTCGCGGCTACAGTGAAAGGGCAAAAAGGTGATGTGCTAATCGGCAAGGAAACCGGCTAGGCCGCGTGCGGGAAGGTGCGACAGGGCACGTGGAGAAAGGGCGAGGACCGGCAGTGGACTAACGCTTGAGGCGCGTGAAGGCACGCAGAGGTGGCAGAGCGTGCATAGTGGCTGTATGCAAGCTTCAGAGCTTGAAGCTCTACTGCTCTAATTGCGACAGAGAGTAACCTGAAAATGAAAATCAAATAGAGAACAGAAAGCCAAATATGTAAAATAAAAAGAGGAAATAAAACAAGAAGCCACCACGCCCACCTGCTCACGATGGAGCTAGGCGATGGTGGAGCTCACAGTGGGGTCCTGAGCCATTGTGAGCTTCTCCTACACTCTACGTTCCTCTTCTTAACTGGTGAGAAGAGATGTTGTGTATGGAGAGGGAGAGGGGAAGCAAGTGGCCAGCAGGGAGTGGTGTGTGTGGTGCGTAGGGGAGGGTGGAAGTGAGGTGTCTGAGCATCCAAAACCCTCTACCAGCGTATGGTGTTTTATAGAGGAATAGCATGCACTTCCCTATGCTATTGTCAAGAGAAGTGGTGTGGTGGGGATGCTGCACCATGCCGTGCAGCCTCACGAGAAAAATAAAATAAAAAGAAATAAGAAATGGTGAAATTGCGATGCCATACTTAAAGAAAATGTTAATCAATATAGGGCCAATTAGTCACATTCTCCTCCCCTCTCTATAAATGCATGCAGTCGTCTATTTGCAAATGTAAATATAGCTACATAAGATGCAATGGTAGTGCTAGGGAATAACACAAGATGGCATTTTTACTGGTGTATTTTTGGTGTGCAAACAATCATCACCAATGATTTCAAAACTTGGAGTGTTCTACTAAACCTTGATTGAACCAACCTAAGAATTAAACCCTAAAAGGTACTAAACAAGGTTAAACCCTAAAAGACACATCATCAAATAACCTTGTTTGCAAACCCTGGTTGTGCATGCACACACATTTTAACTGATCATTACGGGCACAACCCATCTAAAGGGCCCATCACATTCTAAGAGCATGATCATCCCAAGCATAATTAAAACTAAGTGTACGTTGGCCTTAAGGATTGATTCACTCTTTGAGGGTTAGATAGAGATTTTTTCTTATTAATCTACATCTACTAGTCCATCTAATGTCTAGCTAGGGTATAGCATCAAACAACTATGACTGGGGGGTAGACTAGGAACCGAAGGTGCAAGCCAAAGGAAGAACCTTCTCCCTATCCCCTCGCTCTAACTAGTTGGATTGATTGGATAGAAGTTGACCAAATCATTTATAATCTCAAGGCAGGTCTTAGGAGTCTATAGATCTTTAGTCTAACCGACATAAGGACAGGGTTGATTGCGTGTATTGCAAGGCTCCTTTCTTTCTTCTTGTTTTCCCTCCTATTCTACCATGTATCCTTCCACATCTTATATGCATTCCCAATCCTATTCTCATACCACCACTTATCCCCAAGATGATTACGATCCTGACTTGACTTGTAATTACCCATCCACTAGCCAGGATAACTTTGATTGAGGATACGAATCTGAAGATAACATCATGATGAGCCATAACTAGCTCATTTTGACCTAAGAAAGAGAATAAAAGCTCCTACATAACCTGGAGAAGGACCTAATTCAAGGAATTAATGTTTTGAGAAGAAAACATGAAATAAAGTGTAAAATTGTAATTTTACCAATGCAGTATATAAATGGGATTTCTCAAAGGCAAAACATAGGTCACATGGTCTGAAGAAGAGAAAAAGTGGGTTGGTTCAGTCAGAAATGGGTTCATGTGCAGTCTAGGAATTAAATGACATCTTGTAACCCGAAAATAAACCTACTTAATTCAACAACGTTATGGTTAAGATAAAATGAACTAAGCCCTCTAAAATTTATGGAAAAATATCCCCTATAGTTTAGAACCTTCAAATTGTCCTTTATAACCTATTTTGACCTAGATTGGGGTCCTAGCTGATTATTTGACCTCATTTGGGTTTTTATGTAAAATGCCCATTCAAACGTGGTCAAACCTAAAATCCAACTTCGCCATTGGATTCCTTAGGTCCAAATTAGGTTTGTAGCAAAATTTGGACCTAAGGAGTGGTCATCTTGACCTACTTTGCAAATAGTCTACCTAATTACATTTTGATCCCTATCTTTTGAAAACCATTGCACTGCCCCCATAACTTCCTTGCCACTCTTACAATTAGGTCCCTCCGCCATTAAAGCGGAGGAATCCTACTCCAGTGAGGAATGGAGGGGGATTAATCTATGATTCCTCAGAGATCTCCTCACAGATTTGGAAGGGAGATTCTCTGAGGAATTCCCTTCCATCTGAGCATGGTCCCAATCTCTAATTCGCACCCAATCACTCATGCGAACACATGAGAGATTTGGGTCTCCAACTGTTTCCATCTCTGGCAAGGTCTCCTGTTCTTGGAAACTTGTCTTCCAAGGATAAGAGCCCTTTCCTATGCCTACAAAAGGTCCACCACCTCCTGCTGCTCTGATTCAGATTGACTTGCTGGAGATTCACCCCAATTTCGTCCCTTCTTCTCCGGCCAAGTGACCAGCGAGCTCTGGTAACCTCTTCTCCTCCTTCTCGTCGCTCTGCCACAATACCAGTGGCAGAGACATCTTTGTCTCCTTCCTCCACGTTGCGCCATACCTGCACGTGCATCTCCAGCCTCGTCGTCGTCGCCGTTCTCCATCCTTTAGTACTTCCTTCTCTAGCGATTGTAGGTACTAGCCACCCGCCTCCTCTCTCCCTTCGTCCATTAATTTAGGTCAACTCTCTTCCTCTCCCTCTCCTCTTCATTTCCCCTCTCTTAATTTCTACTTTCACGCACCGACCACCACAGACCACCACCACCATCACCACCGGCAGACCATCGGCGAGGCACATCCACCGCTCCACACACCTCGCCAGACCCTTGATCACTTCTGCCATCACCCACTGAGCATCTTCCGCCCCTCCATTGACCGCTCACACCTCCATAAACGCCCCCTGACCAAACCCATCTTCACGGCCAAAGAGCGACCTAAGCACGCATGCCTAAGCCACTCTGCAGCCAGCCATCCAACTAGGCACCTTCGTAGTGCCACGATGAAGCTCCCCATCTAGTTTAACGAGGCTGCAAGGCCATATTTATGAACTTTTGGTCGACCCCCCTGTCTGCCATTGAAGCAGAAGCAAGGAGCTTTTATCCTTTCTCCAGGTTGTGTGCTCCAGGCATCAGAGTCCTAGAAGGCGTGAGTTGAGTGCGTGAACTCATCCAGCCAGGAGATTGCCTTAGCAATCGACTACAGCAGCGGCAATTGGAGGCGACATCCTGCTGGCGTGCAAGCGAAGAGGGTGGGACACTTTAGTCCCACTTCGGAAGTCTTCAGTGCAGGTGTGTAGTATAAGTTGAATTTGTGATTTCTTCTCATCGCCTCCAGTACAGGGTGTGACGTCCCTCGCCCACGTACACCCACCTCATCCGTGACCTATGCCCCTGTGGACCTGGTGTGTCCGACCTGATTTGCCTGGCACTCCTCGCGCACTACACCATGCCAGTGCACCTGGACTCGAGCATGCGAAACCCTACCCGATTACCTGGCTCTGGGAAAGCGAATCGAAGAAAGAAATAGTGAGAGAGTGATGCGGGGGAGGGTAGGGGTATGTTTTGCTCTTCAGTGTGTGTAGGGAAGAAGAAGATAAGAAGGAAGGGGAAGGTGCATCTAAGGCAAGCTGAAGCTAAAGCCAAGCAGGGAGGGAAGGACTTAGCCGCAGCAAAGGAAGAAGGAAGGAAGAAAGGAAAGAAGCAGAAGAAAGAGAAAGCAAGGAGGGTGCGGCAAAGAAGAGAAGTTAGAAGAGAAGAAAGAAAGACAAAGGTAGAAGAACCAATGAGAAAGAAAGAGGAAAGAAGAAGGCCAAAGAACAGAAGAAGAAAGGAGAAGGAAAAAAGAGAAGAAAGAAAGAGAAGCTATCTTTTAAGACGTCTGATTATAGAATCAGACATCCAATGCTTTTGTTGGCTACATTTTAATTCATCAACTCTTCCATGATATTCTGAATTAGATTTTGAGTAAATTTAAGCGTTCAAATTACATTATTGAGATTAGTGGATAGATTCCATTTGCTCCCTGTGTTCGACCTCAGATACTTAGGTTTTCGAGTAATAAATTCTTATTTGTTTTCGAGGTGATTTCATTTATACTACAACATGACATCTTTTAAAACCCCGATCTTGCCTCGTTAACAAAATGGTGCCATTGCCGGGAAGCAACGTCAATTTATCACTAATCTCTCCATAATTTGTGATTATATTTGATCACTAACTTGCCCTATTTGTTTTGTTGTGATTTTGCAGGTATTTCATGAGGAAATCGCACGTGCAAATCAACGACTCCAGGGTAGGTAATCTCTTTTCTTCTATAAAATCCATCTCCTAATCCTTGAATGACAAAAGGAAGTAATTAATTTAGGAATCAATTGCCTTCTTTCTATAGTAATTACCATCTTTAAGGCTAAAGTTTCCTGATTTTGCGAAAATTTTCAAAACTTATTGAAGTTGGAGCGATTTTTAAAAGCCAACCCCACAAATTCCTGTGCCTATTAGAAATCACGCTTAATCTCCGTGGACAACACATTCTTGTTTTGATGTCCAAAGAGAACTTTTGAGAAAAGAAAAAAGGGTTAGAAATAGAACCAAATTAGGGTTTCTACAGTAGGGTTTTGGGGTGCTAGTTCACACGTGCCTGTTTAAAAGGAAATAAACCCTCCCGCATCAGTGTGGTACCCAAGCCCTTAATTGAAGAGATCTAAACAAGACAAACCCTAAAAATTGAGCTCTAAAATGACTTGAATCTTAAAATCTTGTACCTAATAAATTGGGAGTCAAAGTAGGGTGATTTCTAGGTCTTGACCTAGAATCATTCTACCTTCTTTAGGGCAAGTCAGGTGAAGTTGACCCCTTCGGTCAACCAACCTTGAAATTAGGCCACAACATCAAAACATCTAAAGTTCAAGTGAAAACCCTAAAAAGCACCTTTGATCTTAAAAGTGGTAGACCTAAGCGGTCAAGGTCCCCATTCTGGTCTACCTTGAATCTCAGTGACAAGAGAGGTTAGGTGGGGGAAACCCTGTAACACGTGGGGACACTCTACCGTGTAGGGGTTTTTGCGGGACTCTCCCTCTCTGGCTGCTCAGGTAATTCTCAGGTGGATGACTTTCTGATCCAGGGGTATCATCCGCCCTGAACCTCCATAGTCATCCAAACATCTTTGGGTGCCTTGATTGGGTCAAAAACATCTCCAGTCCCTCATGTCCTTTCTTTAGTGCTTGTAGATAAAATTTCAGTGGGACTGTTTATTCAGATCTATTCGCTTCACAACTTGATTCTACATCTTGATTCAAACTTTGATTCCACATCTTGATTCCACCACCTTATCTAAACATGCAGCCTAGCTACTTAGTATTACCATTCAAGAAACCTAAATCCTGAAGAACCATGAAAGATAGGATGATTGAGGATGTCCTGAAATTCTATGAAAATGAAGACAAAACCTCAACACCTGTAGAAAACATTCAAGTTGATGTCCCAACAACCACAACCTTCATCATAACCTGTGCCCAAGTGTTATTGACAGAAGCCACAAGAGGATCAACCCGAGACATGCTCATAACAGGATACATTGAGATAGAAAAGTTACACAATTTTGAATACCTTCAATGTTTGACAAATCCTGTATTATGGGAACAACACCAAGATGATCTTGATAAACAGGAAGAGATAATGAGATTGCTGAAACAAATTATCGATTAGAAATACCCGTACGTATCCCAAACAGAGGATGAACCATCTTGGAGTAGTATTGAGGATTAATTAGATTTCCTAGATCTCGAGTCTGAGGCACAGAATGGTTGTGGATTCCCAACCTAGATAGAATACAACATGTCTGATTTTGAATTAGGTTGGGAAATTGCAGGAGAACACAATGTTGAGCCACCCCTAGACCATAGATCACCAAGCTTAGAATTCCAAGACTTCAACAATAATGAGATTTGAACTGAACCTCTCGAGGGTGTAAATTCCACCCGTTATTCTGATAAGGTGACCCTCGAGAGTACTTCGGACCTAGATCCAAGTGATTTAACCCACATCTTAAGCCTAGTATCTAGATCTGAAACATCTTGGGAAGATTATGAGGCCCTGTATGAGGAAGATCAAAATTTTAATAGAGAATATGATTCTGGGCCTCTATTTGATGAATATCCCTCTCCAACATCCTCAGGAAATCAGATCAATTTTGCAAAAATCATGCCAATTTACGATATAGAAACTGAGGAGTTGGCTAAGTGGGGTTTTGATTGGGTCTGTCCTACCAGCTTGGAACTGGAGCCTAGTAAGAACACCATTTTGAGCTCAGAATTGACATATAGGCTAGACCCCAATCAGGCCGCTGAATCCACATAGTGTGATTTATTCTATGGTGGAACTCATGATCTTGAATCTCATTCAGAATGTGATTTTCGCAATATCTCCGACGATTTCGAATCTGAGCACGACTTTGGAGAAATTCTGTTGCTTGAATTCAATGAACCAATCTACGACCTTAGTTCACATAATTCATTCTCCGACTCCAACCCTGAGGTCCCAATTCCTTAGATCACTGATTTAAGTTCAGGTTCCAGTGACACAGAATCATTTCTTTTCAATACTTAGGAGCCAAAACCTGAAAATGCGAAGAGTGATTGCAACCCAGAGGACTCTCTACATGAGACCACCTATCATTCCTTTCTAGAAGAGCCCTCATACACAATTCTCATTGAAGCCACCTCTTTCACACATACAAAACTGAGCAAAACCCATTTTCAACCCCAACCCACAGTCGGACTCAATTTCTATTCTGATTCACCTCTCACTGAGCTGATTACAGATGATTCAACTCCACATCTATACAAGGTTTCGAGCATTGATCAGACTGAAAAACATGATCCACCATTCTCTGATCACCCCTGTAGGGTTTCTGCCGTATTCACACATCATTTTTCAGATCCCTACTCTGATCGGGCTAATTCGACTTAGCCAAACCCCGAAATTGCACTTCCACATCCATCCGAGCCGCATAGCACTTGGTGGGTTCCACATATCCTGATCAACATTTATCAACCGACCAGATTAATAGGGTTTGGGCTGCATCATCAGCCCAGTGATCTTAATAAGCACCTGGTTGGACCAACCAAGCTCTTAATCAAGGTGTTTATTTTACAAAAATCTGATGATTTGACCACTCCCTCTCCATATCATTTCGTGCTCGGGTGAAGACATTAAATTTAGCACTTAGCGGGAGGCAACTCGTCATTCCAAAAGCCCAAGTCCATCTGATTATCCGTCTATACTCCATGTTTATTGCACCCTGAGTTTAGCCTTAGACAGTTGATCCCACCTCTGGTACACGTACCAGAGCTTGAAGTTGTCCGCAGAAGTCATTCCTGACCCATTTGCCCACCCGATTTATCCTATTCTAAGCTCCTGAACCCAATACTATTTCACACCCTTCGTTTACAATGAGGACATTGCAAAACTTAGGCATAGGGGGATAGTAAAGTGCATACATACAAAACCAAGAAAAGTGAGAAGGATTCTCACAAAAAATTCACATATGTCAAAAACATAAAAAAATTGAAAATTTCTAAAAAAGAACAAAAAAATGGAGGAGGGAGAAAATTTTGTAAGCCATAATTCATGAGGAGAAAAGAGCAGAATGCCAAGAAGGAGCACGAAATGAAAAAGAAAAAGAGATAGTCATTAGTAAGAGATTAAGGTAATAACAAAAGTTCTAGACCACATCAAGGAAAAAGAGAATTGACCACCACCGCCTTCTCCTCCTCCGGCAAACCACTGGTGAGGCACATCCACCGCTCTGCACCTCCACACATCTTGCTAGACCCTTCAACAACTCCGCCATCACCCACTGAGCATCATCCGCCCCTCCACTAACCGCCCAAACCTCCATAAGTGCCCCCCGACCAAACCCATCTTCACGGCCCCAAAGCGGTTTAGGCACACATGCCTAGGCCACTCCACAGCCAGCCATCCACCTAGGCACCTTCGTCGTGCCACGGCGAAGCTCCCCATCTGGTTTAACGAGGTTGCAAGGTCGTATTTGTGAACTTCAGGCTGACTCCCCCGTCTGCCATTGAAGAAGAAGCAAGGAGCTTGTATCCATTCTCCAGGTCGTGTGCTCCAGGTGTCAAAGTCCTAGAAGGTGTGAGTTGAGTGCACGAACTCATCCAGCCAAGAGATTGGCTTAGCGAGCGACTGCAGCAGCGGAAATTGAAGGCAACATCTTGCGGGCGCGCAAGCGAAGGGGGTGGGACACTTTAGTCCCACCTCAAAAGTCTTCAGTTTAGGTGCGTAGTATAAGTTGAATTTGTGATTTCTTCTCATCGCCTCCAGTACAGGGGGTGAGGTCCCTCACCCACGTACACCCGCCTCGTCTGTGACCTATGCCCCCGCGGACCTGGTGTGACCGACCCGATTAGCCTCGCACTCCTCGCGCACTACACCACGCCGATGTGCCTGGACC
Source organism: Thalassia testudinum (assembly GCA_037157565.1). NCBI lineage: Eukaryota > Viridiplantae > Streptophyta > Magnoliopsida > Alismatales > Hydrocharitaceae > Thalassia > Thalassia testudinum. The sequence continues at coordinate 87,722,719 of JAZHRO010000014.1, read as the reverse complement.
TGGCCACGCGAAACCCTACCCGATTGCCCGGCTCTGGGAAAGCGAATCGAAGAGATACTACACAGGACCTGCTACCTACGCAAGCAGGTAAAAATTTTCCCTGCCCTATACCATGAGATGGCTCACAACCCTCTTCCTCTCACAAGCCATCTTCATTAGATAAGGGAAAGAAGCCCCTAGACCCTAAAATTCCTGTCCCTTTTCCCGTGGCCCTAACACGAGATTCATCATGGAAAAAGTACATACAGAATTTCGAGGACCTAAAATCAATGTTCAAGGAAATCCACATTCAGGTCCCTCTCCTCGAAGCGATAGATCACATCGTAGCTGTTGCTAGGTTCTTTAATGACTATTATACTCCAAAGTGGCAGTAGAGGATTGGACAACAAGAGGTATTATCTGAGGAAGCCAGTGCAGTTATTTTAGCTGACTTACCACCCAAGAAGAAGGACCTGGGCACACCACTAATTTCCTGCTTTTTGCAGGATTTTCCGTTTGATAGGGCCCTTCTGGACTTGGGGACATCCATCAACCTAACTCCCACTGCATTATTTGATCGATTTCGATTTAGGGAGTTAAAACCTACCTCAATTACCATACAATTGGCTGACCGGTCTGTAAAAACACTAAGGGGGGTGGTTGAAAATGTGATCATAAAAGTCTAAGGATTCTGCTTTCCAATGGACTTTTTTGTTCTTGATGTGGAGGTTCCTCCTAATCTCCATGATGCACCAATTATTCTAGGTCACCCATTTTTGGTAACCACCCATGCAAACGTCGACTATGCATCAGGGTGCATAGAGATTGCCTTGGGAAATGAAAAGCTTTGACTAGACATTTTTAGTGCATGAAAGAACTTTGATTTTGATTTGATTGAGGAGGATAGTGAAGACGAAGATTTAGCTTTCTAGGGGAACATTGGGCTCCTCCACAGCGACCCAATGGCACATTTTTCCTCACTATCATGGGTCTTTGATCACGATCCACTAATGATATACACATTTGATCCTGTGGATCTCGTTGTCATGGGTGTTCATCTGCTTCGAACACTCCTGATCCTGACTATCCTGTCCTATCCAACACTGATATCTTAAGACAGGATTACATGACCACTGTAGGTAGATTCTTCATTAGTCAGGATCAGTAAATTTCCGCTATTGTTTCCTCCCCTCCCCTGCATAACCCTCTTCCCCACCCTCCCCACCCTCCACTACTAGAGTTGCAGCCCTTACCTGATTCGCTCAAATACGTGTTTCTGGGAGAAAGTGAGACATATGCAGTGATTATCAATGCTCACTTGACTCCTGATCAGGAACACCAGTTGATTTCCATTCTACAAGCACATAGGGCTACTATCAAGTGGGGCATTGCTGATCTCCATGGAATTTGCCCCTCATATTGCACTCACCATATCTACACTGATGAAGGGGTCAGACGATCGAGACAACCTCAGAGATGCCTAAATCCAAATATGTTGGAGGTTCTAAAGAAGGAGAACATTAAATGGCTGGACGTGGATATTATCTATCTAATTTCCGACAACCAGTGGGTGAGTCCCATTCAGATAGTGCCCAAAAAGGTAGGACTCACCATAATCAGAAATGAATTGGGCGAATCCATCCCAACTCGCACCAAGACTTCTTGGCAGGTCTGCATTGACTACAGGAAGCTAAACTCGGCTACCAAAAAGGATCATTTTCCTTTACCCATTACTGATCAGATTCTGGAATGGCTAGTCCGGCATAGTTTCTTCTGCTTTCTGGATAGATACTCTGGGTACAATCGAGTTGCAATCAACTCGGAAGACCAAGACAAGATGACTATTATGTGTCCCTTTGGAGCATTCGCTTTTAAGCGGATGCCTTTCGACCTCTGCAATGCACGAGCTACATTTCAGTGATGCATGATGGCTATCTTTTCAAGCAGGATTGGGGACTACATAGAAGTGTTGATGGACAACTTCTCCGTTTGTAGACGATTTCTCATCTTGTCTGAATAACCTCACAAAGATTCTGAGGAGATATATATAGGTTAACCTAGTACTTTCATGGGAGAAAAGCCATTTTATGGTGAGGGATGCATTGTACCAGGTCACAGGATCTCCTCTAATGGACTCGAGGTCGACCGAGCTAAGTCTGAAATTATTTTGTGATTACCTCCACCTAGCTTGGTTAGGCAAATCAGATCATTCTTAGGTCTTGTCAGATTTTATTGAAGCTTCATTCGAGATTTCTCGAAAATATCTCCTCTATTAACGAATCTTCTGGTAACCAACGCGCCCTTAGAGTTTGACTCCTTGTGTCTTAGCGCCTTTGAGACCTTGCGTAGTGTTGTCTCTAATGCACCTATTCACCAATCCCCCAACTGGTCGCTCGATATCGAGATGATGTGAGACGCTTTCGACTTCTCTGTCGAAGTCGTTCTGGGCCAGTGTCGGGAGTGCCATCCATTTGTAATATACTACGCTAGCAAAACACTAAACAAAGCTTAGCATAACTATACAGTCACTAAGAAAGAATTACTAGCCATAGTATTCGGGTTGGAGAAATTTTGGTCATACTTACTTGGGTCCGAAGTTATCATCTACACTAATGATTGCGCAGCAATCATAGGTCTTAATTGATCTAAATTAAGCTAAGACTTAGCATAAGTTAGGGTTATTCATGCATGCATACGCATTATCTGCATCTTTACTGCTTTCCTTTAGCTATGCATAAAATAATGTTATAATGTGATGATTAAGTGTATTATGTCGATTGCAAGCAATAAGCAGATCTGGAGCAGGATTTGAAGCTGGATCTGAAATAACGGGAGTTGTGGTAGAGCTGGAGCAAAAGGCCTAGTTTAGATGTAGGAATAATAATGTAAGGGGGTTAAAGGTTTTCTATTCTATTAAGTAGAAATAAAGCAGTAAAATGTGAAGAGCTTAGGTCCATCCTAGCCCTAGGATAGCCTAGAGACTTCCCCAAGCCTTAGCCACCCTTAGATTAGGTCACAACACCCTAGGAAGCCCTAAAACCCTAGTTCCACCCTTTCTCAGGACATCCAGATAAGTTTTAAGACATCCAGGACCCTTAGCCAACTCCCGCACACTTCAAACCCACTTCTGCAGTGTTATTGGACGTCCAGACACTTTGTCAGACGTCCAATTTCTGCAGAATACCCAAAACAGAACCCGAAATCCTTCCTGACTCTGGTTGGACATCCAGACAAAAAGTCTGGACTTCTGATTTTTGATTATAAGACGTCTGATTCTATAATTAGACATCTGATACTACTCTCCAATTCCTATTTTGAGATTTAAGCCTTGATCTTGGATCTCTAGGTCCCTAAACCCAATTCCAACCCCACAGGAACCTAAATTAAGGTTCCCTAACCCTAGTACATCACCTCTAGACCTCCCTAAGGACCTAATGAGGTCCTCACTAAACCTAATTGACTTGGATCTTAGTCAAATCCATCAGCCTATTCAATTGGACTCATTGAGTCCAATTGAGCCCTGATCTCAGTACACACTGTCCAATTGGACTCAGTGAGAGTCCAATTGACCTAGACCTGACTTAATTGAGTTGTTTTACTCTCAATTAAGTTTCCACACACCCAATTAAACTTGTATTAAGTTTAATTGCACTTTACCTTAGTGAATTAGGGTTTATAACCCTAATTTGAGACCTACCTTGACCTAAACCCACTAGAACCCAACCTAATCAACCTAGCCACCTAAGTTTCGACCCACACGCACCCACACACACCAACAACTTGAAAATATCTATCCTAGAGTCTCTACAACTCTCTACCATGTGTGGTTGCCTTGGTTGCCAAAAATAGCAACCAAGAGCCATTCAATTTTTAGATCCACATTTGGTGGATCTAAAAACCACCATCCACCCTCTCTCTCTCACTCTCCCACGAGCTCCCACCATAGGCCTCTCTAGAGAATTCCATAATTCTCTAGAGAGCTTCCATTGGGTCTATAAAAAGACCCCATGGGTGGCCATTGGCACCCATTCACTCCCTTGGCAATTGCTCTCCATTGGTGCCATTCACGCCACCTCCACTTAGCCACTCACTCCACCTCCACGAGCTCACTACCAGCACCATGGAGGACACCAGGCCGGGATGCTGGATCAACCCAACCTCTCTCCAAGGGCTGGCCTAAGTTCCATTGGCCACCCCTCCGTCTTCTCTCAACCACTCAAAGGCCATCAGGGACCACCCCTCAATGCCCTTCCGTTCTGCTAGATTTAGATTATGCTCTTCGTATATTTACTGCTTTTATTTACTGCTTAGTAATGTAGTCTTACTTCTCCACCAATGATGCATGCGAAATCCCCCATGGATTCTTGTATGTGATCATTATCTGGTAGCTAGGTTTAATTTCAAGCATTCCTGTATAAGCTTTCCTCTAGATTTCCTGTTCAAACAACTCTCCCCTAATGAATGAATGGAAATGCATTTATATATATATATATATATATATATATATATATATTTATGTGTTTGAAATCACCATGAGCTGAATGATTATTTTACTTGTGTGCTTTAAGTGCCTATTCTTTAACTGCCTATATATTGCGCACCAGAATATTAAGCAGAGCAGCTTTAAGATCGATTTCAAAAATAGAAACACACCACTAAGAGACGAACGACCGGGACTCAAGTCTCGTTATCTTTAAAAATCAAATCTTTGACGAACGTTTTTGCGTGACTATACTACGGTTTTTGACGACTTTCAAATGCGTGAAAATGGCTTTCTGTCAACTGACCATTCCACCCTCCTACATTTGTTGGCAAAGAAGGATGCCAAACCCTGTGTTATCAGATGGATCCTTCTTTTGCAGGAGTTTGATGTCAAAATCCGCGACAAAGCTAGAGCACATAATGTTGTCGCGGACCACTTGTCTCGGCTTGACCCAGACTACATTCCGTACTCCTTGCCGATATCAGACCGATTTTCGAATGAGTGTCTGCTATCTGTCAACTTTGTTGAGTTTCCTTGGTATGCTAATATAGTAAACTATCTTGTTGCAGGCAGGCTACCTGCTGGATTATCCAAGGATCAAAATCTCAAATTTATATCAGAGGCTAAATTCTACTTTTGGGATGACCCATTGCTCTTTTGCATTGGGGTTGATCAGATCATCAGTAGATGCATCCCTGATTCGAAAATCTCTAGTGTGCTATCCTTTTGCCATAGTGATGCTTGTGGGGGTCATTTCTCAAGCTAAAAAATCGCTGTAAAGATTTTGCAGTTAGGATTTTTCTAGCCAACCATTTTCAGAGATACACACGATTTTGCCAAGTGTTGTAAGCGATAACAAGTAGTCGATTCTATGACAAGGAGAGATACAATGCCTCTCCATTCCATTCTAGTCGTAGAAGTGTTCGACGTCTGGGGCATCGACTTTATGGGCCCCTTCCCAAACTCGCATGGCTTTGAGTACATACTCCTCGTAGTAGACTTTGTCTCAAAGTGAGTAGAAGCTATCCCAGCAAGATGACCTAATCATAAGGCTATTATATCCTTTGTCTGGGAATTTATTTTTGCGAGATTCAGAGTTCCTAGTTCCCTGATAAGTGTTGCAGGAAGCCACTTCATCCATGCCCATTTCAGGTCATTATTGATGAAATATGGGGTGCAGTATCGCATTACTACCCCGTATCACCCATAGACCAATGGGTAGGCTGAAGTATCAAATTGTCAAATCAAGCTTATCCTTCAAGAGATGGTTAGATCTGATAGGAAGGATTAGTACGATCAGTTGATTGATGTATTATGGGCATATCCGACTGCGTATAAGGCCCTGCACGGAATGTCGCCATACCGCATGGTGTATGGAAAGGCCTGTCATTTTCCTATGGTGCTGGAGCATCGTGCCTTTTCAGTGGTCTAGAAGTGTAATTTTAACCTAGAGGTCGGAGGTTATGAAAGAAAGCTCCAACTCAGTGAGTTAGAGGAGATTAGGTGGCAAGCTTACGAGAATGCAAAAATATACAAAGACTATTGGAACCTTGTTCCACATCTTCTTTTGGTGTTAACTGTTGTTTCCTACTTAGAGGAGGTGAGATTAGCGTAACGTAAAAAATGCGGAATATAAAGCAATCTCACAAAAATCAATCGCACAAAGTACACAAAGTGTTTTCAGGTGGAAACCCAAACCAGGTGAAAACCACCACCTAACCCTTCTCGAGTTAGGATTTTCCGATCAACCTAGTTGATCAAATCCACTAACCGAATCACTTTAAAACGAGGGTGATTCAACCTCAGTACAACCACGCTACAAGTACGAGGGTAGCGTTCCTCAACCCCTTCTCTCCACGAGAAGGATTTTGTCTTGCGAAGGACACGGGAATTCGCAAAGCGAACACCCAACCAAATAGCAAAGATAAAATAAACAACAAACCTATAGGGCCAACAAAGTAATAAACCTACGCTTCTATAGGATTTAGGAAACTCCCCTTTGCAAGGAGTGCGTCGACAATGACGCGGGTGCGTGAGCCACGCAACGGCGCAATGTCGCTCTCGTGAACAACGGCGGGAGAGCGGGTGCGCGAAGGCTTGATGCTCTCAAGATGATGGAGCTTGAGCTTGGAGAGCAAGGGCTTCTCTAGGACACAAGAGAGTGGAAGTATGTATTACAAAGTGTTTCTTGTGTTTCTCTTGGTGTATCTGGTGTGTAAAGGCTCCCCTCTATTTATAGAGGCCTTAGGAAGGCTTTGGAAGGCCTAGAAAAGCTTCCATAGCCGTTGGGTACAAAGCCCAAGTGAATCAGCCCGAAATCAGGAACAATCATTGTTCTGACAGGCTTATCAGACGTCTAACTCTAGCATCAGACGTCTGGAAGTTCACTTTAAGACGTCTGATTCCAAGGTCAGACGTCTGATTTTGGGCGGGTCTCTCCCTGACTTGGATCAGATCTAAACAGTGTTTTTACGCAAGTCCATCAGACGACGTACAGGACGTCTGGCACTATGTCTGGACGTCTGGAAACCTACTTTTACTGTGGGAATTGATTTCCAAACGTTGCAATGGATAGAAAATCTCTGAGAAGAGATTTTGGGTCAGCCGAGGCAAAACGGTCAATTATCAGATGTCTGGAAAGGCCTAAGGACGTCTGATAAGGCTCTAACGGTCATATTCTTGAGTGTTTTCTAAGCCAGCCAATGGTCCCTAATTGGACGTCTGGAAAATCCGTCAGACATCTTCTAAGACGTCTGATTTCATCAGACAGAACTAACTATGTCCAGCCTAACAGTTATCAGACGTCTGAAACAACAGTCAGACGTCTTAAAATACTTTATCAGACGTCTGATTTGGGAATTAGACGTCTGGAAACTCTGTTTGAACCCTATATTGGTTTTCTAAGTATTCTACAGAAAACCTAAGTATCTTAGGGTTGTGCCGGTGTTCCTAGGACTACTGTTAGGGTTTTTTGAGGCTCTTTAACATAATTTCTAAGGAAATAAAGAGCAACAAAAGAAACGAAAAATACAACAAGTACAAAAGAAGGAAATCTATCCTATTCTTCATTTCCTTCCATCTTCAATCTTTCGCTCCATGCGAACCTCCTCTATTTTCCGTCAAGCTCCTCCAATCAGTCCTGGATGCGAGCTCGAACTCCGTCTAAACACGTCCACATTTGCAATTGACCTGAAATCTAGGACTCAAATTGCAAATGTTAAATAACACGTGTTTTGTTATCATCAAAACAAATGATCGTGGTGCTCTAGCACCAACAATCTCCCCCTTTTTGATGATGACAAAATCGTAAATAATAATGCAAAAAATCCTCCCCCTTTCTGACATTATCCAAAAAGGTTTGATTGGTTTTACATTTCTTATAACTCCCCCTTAAAACATGCTCTTCTATGAATTTATTTTAGCAAAGGTGGTATTCTCCCCTTTTTGTAACAACAAGATAGCTATTATTTTTCTCCCCCTTACTAAAGGAAATTTAGCTACCTTATTTCTCCCCCTTAAAAATTGACAATTAGCTCATAAATTTTTTAACTCCCCCTATCTAAATGCTACTGAAAAAAGATAGGGTAAAGGGTTTTACCTCACCTACCATGGCCAATAAAATGGCCCGAATGGTGGTGGTGGATGCCACATCGGATGGGGCTCCCATCCGTAGCTTGGAGGCCCGGGCATCGGCGCCGGTCTCCAATCTGGTGGTCGACGTGCGGCGGGTCCGTCGTTTGTTCGCCGTCTCGTCGGTCTTCTTGTTCTCCTCCTTGGTCTACTCCTTGGTTCTCCCAACTTGAGTTGACTAGACTTGAGCTTGTAGGTCCAGTCCTTTATGTTGTAATTATCCCTGAACCCTACAAAACAAGATTCTAAATTTTTCTTCGGTATCCAAGTGAGCTTGGATCCGGATCTGTTAGCGGGTCTCCTTGATGGAGATCCTTTCTCAATCTTAGGGCTATAAAAATCATCTACTTTATTGATTAGTTTGTTAGAGTTTTCCCTAAGACATGCAATTTCTTTTTCTATAGTATTCATCTTAGTCTTTAAATCAGAAATTTCTAACTTTAGACTATCATTTTCCTCAATCAACTTATTATTTTCATTGATGAGGTTATGATTTTCTAATAATAGGTTATCATTTTTAGGACAAGTTTCTAGATCCTTAAGTTTTATTTCTAACCTATCATTTTCATTTTTAAGAAAACTAAGGTTCTTTTTAATGCTTTTATTTTCTATCCTAAGTGATTTACTAATCTCAAAAAGTTCATTAAAAGCTTCTTGAAGATCGAGATTTACCTCGTTGTCTGAGTCGCTTTCGCTTTCGCTGTCGCTTCCTCTGGCCATGAAACCGAAGCAAGCGGTTTCTTCTTCTATGGTCTTTTCTTCTTCTTCTTCCTCCGCGCTAGAATCGTCCCAAGTGGCTTTGAACGCCTTCTTCTTAGATTTCTTCTCCTTTTCCTTCTTCTTCTCCTTTTTGAGAAGAGGGCATTCTGGTCGCAGATGCCCTTTCCCGTTGCAGTGGTAGCAATGTCTCGGGCTTTCCTTCTTCTCCTTTTTCTCTTTCTTTAATTCCCTACAAAACTTGGAAAAATTTTAAGTAAAATTCTAAAGTCTTCGTCATCGGAACTTACCTCGCTATCCGACGCAGCTCTGAAGGCGAGAGTCTTCTTTGGTTTAGGCTCCGGTGTATCCTTCTTCTTCTGCTTCAACTTAGTCTCGTAGGCCATCAGATTGCCTAGGAGATCTTCCATGTTGAGCCCCTCCATTTCGTTCGCCTCCTCGATGGCGATGACTTTCTGTTCCCACTCCGGTCCAAGGGAATGAAGAAGCTTCCCTTGAAGCTCCCCCTTGACGATAGTCTTTCCTAAAGCTTTCAAGTTATTTACAATGAGAGTGAACCTAGTGTTCATCTCACTTAAAGACTCGTTAGATTTCATTGAAAAAGATTCAAATTCTTGAGAAAGTAAATTAATTTTAGAGGTTTTTACCTTAGAGGTACCTTCATGAGTTACCTCGAGTGTGTGCCAAATCTCATATGCGGTGGCGCACTGCGAGATTCTGTTGAATTCCTCTGAGCTGAGCGTGTAGTAAAGGGCGTTCATGGTTTTTGCATTTAAAGAGAGCTCACGAATTTGTTGTTGCGAGTAGCCTCTCGCGGGTTTCTATGGGATCTCGTATGAGGCTTCGCAACGTCCCCATAGAGCGAAGTCCGTGGCTTGAAGCCACATCCTCATCCTCAGCTTCCAGTTGCTGTAGTTGTTCCCGTCAAAGTAGGGTGGTCGGACGGTGGACTGCCCTTCGGAGATTCTGATTGCGGCTATGCTTCCCACCATGATCTAGATCCTCGCCGGTTTGTAACGCCATTTCGCGAGACCTGCTCTGATACCAATTGTTGTTTCCTACTTGGAGGGGGTGAGATTAGCGTAACGTAAAAAATGCGGAATATAAAGCAATCTCACAACAATCAATCGCACAAAGTGCACAAAGTGCTTTTAGGTGGAAACCCAAACCGGGTGAAAACCACCACCTCACCCTTCTCGAGTTAGGATTTTCCGATCAACCTAGTTGATCAAATCCACTAACCGAATCACTTTAAAACGAGGGTGATTCAACCTCAGTACAACCACGCTACAAGTACGAGGGTAGCGTTCCTCAACCCCTTCTCTCCACGAGAAGGATTTTGTCTCGCGAAGGAGACGGGAATTCGCAAAGCGAATACCCAACCAAATAGCAAAGATAAAATAAACAACAAACCTATAGGGCCAACAAAGTAATAAACCTACGCTTCTATAGGATTTAGGAAACTCCCCTTTGCAAGGAGTGCGTCGACGATGACGTGGGTGCGTGAGCCACGCAACGGCGCAATGTCGCTCTCGTGAACAATGGCGGGAGAGCGGGTGTGCGAAGGCTTGATGCTCTCAAGATGATGGAGCTTGAGCTTGGAGAGCAAGGGCTTCTCTAGGACACAAGAGAGTGGAAGTATGTATTACAAAGTGTTTCTTGTGTTTCTCTTGGTGTATCTGGTGTGTAAAGGCTCCCCTCTATTTATAGAGGCCTTAGGAAGGCTTTGGAAGGCTTAGAAAAGCTTCCATAGCCGTTGGGTACAAAGCCCAAGTGAATCAGCCCGAAATCAGGAACAATCATTGTTCTGACAGGCTTATCAGACGTCTGGAAGTTCACTTTAAGACGTCTGATTCCAAGGTCAGACGTCTGATTTTGGGCGGGTCTCTCCCTGACTTGGATCAGATCTAAACAATGTTTTTACGCAAGTCCATCAGACGACATACAGGACGTCTGGCACTATGTCTGGACGTCTGGAAACCTACTTTTACTGTGGGAATTGATTTCCAAACGTTGCAACGGCTAGAAAATCTCTGAGAAGAGATTTTGGGTCAGCCGAGGCAAAACGGTCAATTATCAGATGTCTGGAAAGGCCTAAGGACGTCTGATAAGGCTCTAACGGTCATATTCTTGAGTGTTTTCTAAGCCAGCCAACGGTCCACTAATTGGACATCTGGAAAATCCATCAGACGTCTTCTAAGACGTCTGGACTAAGGTCTGGACGTCTGGACTAAGGTCTGGACGTCTGATTTCATCAGACAGAACTAACTATGTCCAGCCTAACAGTTATCAGACGTCTGAAACAACAGTCAAACGTCTTAAAATACTTTATCAGACGTCTGATTTGGGAATTAGACGTCTGGAAACTCTGTTTGAACCCTATATTGGTTTTCTAAGTATTCTACAGAAAACCTAAGTATCTTAGGGTTGTGCCGGTGTTCCTAGGACTACTGTTAGGGTTTTTTGAGGCTCTTTAACATAATTTCTAAGGAAATAAAGAGCAACAAAAGAAACGAAAAATACAACAAGTACAAAAGAAGGAAATCTATCCTATTCTTCATTTCCTTCCATCTTCAATCTTTCGCTCCATGCGAACCTCCTCTATTTTCCGTCAAGCTCCTCCAATCAGTCCTGGATGCGAGCTCGAACTCCGTCTAAACACATCCACATTTGCAATTGACCTGAAATCTAGGACTCAAATTGCAAATGTTAAATAACACGTGTTTTGTTATCATCAAAACAAATGATCGTGGTGCTCTAGCACCAACAATCTCCCCCTTTTTGATGATGACAAAATCGTAAATAATAATGCAAAAAATCCTCCCCCTTTTTGACATTATCCAAAAAGGTTTGATTGGTTTTACATTTCTTATAACTCCCCCTTAAAACATGCTCTTCTATGAATTTATTTTAGCAAAGGTGGTATTCTCCCCTTTTTGTAACAACAAGATAGCTATTATTTTTCTCCCCCTTACTAAAGGAAATTTAGCTACCTTATTTCTCCCCCTTAAAAATTGACAATTAGCTCATAAATTTTTTAACTCCCCCTATCTAAATGCTACTGAAAAAAGATAGGGTAAAGGGTTTTACCTCACCTACCATGGCCAATAAAATGGCCCGAATGGTGGTGGTGGATGCCACATCGGATGGGGCTCCCATCCGTAGCTTGGAGGCCCGGGCATCGGCGCCGGTCTCCAATCTGGTGGTCGACGTGCGGCGGGTCCGTCGTTTGTTCGCCGTCTCGTCGGTCTTCTTGTTCTCCTCCTTGGTCTACTCCTTGGTTCTCCCAACTTGAGTTGACTAGACTTGAGCTTGTAGGTCCAGTCCTTTATGTTGTAATTATCCCTGAACCCTACAAAACAAGATTCTAAATTTTTCTTCGGTATCCAAGTGAGCTTGGATCCGGATCTGTTAGCGGGTCTCCTTGATGGAGATCCTTTCTCAATCTTAGGGCTATAAAAATCATCTACTTTATTGATTAGTTTGTTAGAGTTTTCCCTAAGACATGCAATTTCTTTTTCTATAGTATTCATCTTAGTCTTTAAATCAGAAATTTCTAACTTTAGACTATCATTTTCCTCAATCAACTTATTATTTTCATTGATGAGGTTATGATTTTCTAATAATAGGTTATCATTTTTAGGACAAGTTTCTAGATCCTTAAGTTTTATTTCTAACCTATCATTTTCATTTTTAAGAAAACTAAGGTTCTTTTTAATGCTTTTATTTTCTATCCTAAGTGATTTACTAATCTCAAAAAGTTCATTAAAAGCTTCTTGAAGATCGAGATTTACCTCGTTGTCTGAGTCGCTTTCGCTTTCGCTGTCGCTTCCTCTGGCCATGAAACCGAAGCAAGCGGTTTCTTCTTCTATGGTCTTTTCTTCTTCTTCTTCCTCCGCGCTAGAATCGTCCCAAGTGGCTTTGAACGCCTTCTTCTTAGATTTCTTCTCCTTTTCCTTCTTCTTCTCCTTTTTGAGAAGAGGGCATTCTGGTCGCAGATGCCCTTTCCCGTTGCAGTGGTAGCAACGTCTCGGGCTTTCCTTCTTCTCCTTTTTCTCTTTCTTTAATTCCCTACAAAACTTGGAAAAATTTTAAGTAAAATTCTAAAGTCTTCGTCATCGGAACTTACCTCGCTATCCGACGCAGCTCTGAAGGCGAGAGTCTTCTTTGGTTTAGGCTCCGGTGTATCCTTCTTCTTCTGCTTCAACTTAGTCTCGTAGGCCATCAGATTGCCTAGGAGATCTTCCATGTTGAGCCCCTCCATTTCATTCGCCTCCTCGATGGCGATGACTTTCTGTTCCCACTCCGGTCCAAGGGAATGAAGAAGCTTCCCTTGAAGCTCCCCCTTGACGATAGTCTTTCCTAAAGCTTTCAAGTTATTTACAATGAGAGTGAACCTAGTGTTCATCTCACTTAAAGACTCGTTAGATTTCATTGAAAAAGATTCAAATTCTTGAGAAAGTAAATTAATTTTAGAGGTTTTTACCTTAGAGGTACCTTCATGAGTTACCTCGAGTGTGTGCCAAATCTCATATGCGGTGGCGCACTGCGAGATTCTGTTGAATTCCTCTGAGCTGAGCGTGTAGTAAAGGGCGTTCATGGTTTTTGCATTTAAAGAGAGCTCACGAATTTGTTGTTGCGAGTAGCCTCTCGCGGGTTTCTATGGGATCTCGTATGAGGCTTCGCAACGTCCCCATAGAGCGAAGTCCGTGGCTTGAAGCCACATCCTCATCCTCAGCTTCCAGTTACTGTAGTTGTTCCCGTCAAAGTAGGGTGGTCGGACGGTGGACTGCCCTTCGGAGATTCTGATTGCGGCTATGCTTCCCACCATGATCTAGATCCTCGCCGGTTTGTAACGCCATTTCGCGAGACCTGCTCTGATACCAATTGTTGTTTCCTACTTGGAGGGGGTGAGATTAGCGTAACGTAAAAAATGCGGAATATAAAGCAATCTCACAACAATCAATCGCACAAAGTGCACAAAGTGCTTTTAGGTGGAAACCCAAACCGGGTGAAAACCACCACCTCACCCTTCTCGAGTTAGGATTTTCCGATCAACCTAGTTGATCAAATCCACTAACCGAATCACTTTAAAACGAGGGTGATTCAACCTCAGTACAACCACGCTACAAGTACGAGGGTAGCGTTCCTCAACCCCTTCTCTCCACGAGAAGGATTTTGTCTCGCGAAGGAGACGGGAATTCGCAAAGCGAATACCCAACCAAATAGCAAAGATAAAATAAACAACAAACCTATAGGGCCAACAAAGTAATAAACCTACGCTTCTATAGGATTTAGGAAACTCCCCTTTGCAAGGAGTGCGTCGACGATGACGTGGGTGCGTGAGCCACGCAACGGCGCAATGTCGCTCTCGTGAACAATGGCGGGAGAGCGGGTGTGCGAAGGCTTGATGCTCTCAAGATGATGGAGCTTGAGCTTGGAGAGCAAGGGCTTCTCTAGGACACAAGAGAGTGGAAGTATGTATTACAAAGTGTTTCTTGTGTTTCTCTTGGTGTATCTGGTGTGTAAAGGCTCCCCTCTATTTATAGAGGCCTTAGGAAGGCTTTGGAAGGCTTAGAAAAGCTTCCATAGCCGTTGGGTACAAAGCCCAAGTGAATCAGCCCGAAATCAGGAACAATCATTGTTCTGACAGGCTTATCAGACGTCTGGAAGTTCACTTTAAGACGTCTGATTCCAAGGTCAGACGTCTGATTTTGGGCGGGTCTCTCCCTGACTTGGATCAGATCTAAACAATGTTTTTACGCAAGTCCATCAGACGACATACAGGACGTCTGGCACTATGTCTGGACGTCTGGAAACCTACTTTTACTGTGGGAATTGATTTCCAAACGTTGCAACGGCTAGAAAATCTCTGAGAAGAGATTTTGGGTCAGCCGAGGCAAAACGGTCAATTATCAGATGTCTGGAAAGGCCTAAGGACGTCTGATAAGGCTCTAACGGTCATATTCTTGAGTGTTTTCTAAGCCAGCCAACGGTCCACTAATTGGACATCTGGAAAATCCATCAGACGTCTTCTAAGACGTCTGGACTAAGGTCTGGACGTCTGGACTAAGGTCTGGACGTCTGATTTCATCAGACAGAACTAACTATGTCCAGCCTAACAGTTATCAGACGTCTGAAACAACAGTCAAACGTCTTAAAATACTTTATCAGACGTCTGATTTGGGAATTAGACGTCTGGAAACTCTGTTTGAACCCTATATTGGTTTTCTAAGTATTCTACAGAAAACCTAAGTATCTTAGGGTTGTGCCGGTGTTCCTAGGACTACTGTTAGGGTTTTTTGAGGCTCTTTAACATAATTTCTAAGGAAATAAAGAGCAACAAAAGAAACGAAAAATACAACAAGTACAAAAGAAGGAAATCTATCCTATTCTTCATTTCCTTCCATCTTCAATCTTTCGCTCCATGCGAACCTCCTCTATTTTCCGTCAAGCTCCTCCAATCAGTCCTGGATGCGAGCTCGAACTCCGTCTAAACACGTCCACATTTGCAATTGACCTGAAATCTAGGACTCAAATTGCAAATGTTAAATAACACGTGTTTTGTTATCATCAAAACAAATGATCGTGGTGCTCTAGCACCAACAATCTCCCCCTTTTTGATGATGACAAAATCGTAAATAATAATGCAAAAAATCCTCCCCCTTTTTGACATTATCCAAAAAGGTTTGATTGGTTTTACATTTCTTATAACTCCCCCTTAAAACATGCTCTTCTATGAATTTATTTTAGCAAAGGTGGTATTCTCCCCTTTTTGTAACAACAAGATAGCTATTATTTTTCTCCCCCTTACTAAAGGAAATTTAGCTACCTTATTTCTCCCCCTTAAAAATTGACAATTAGCTCATAAATTTTTTAACTCCCCCTATCTAAATGCTACTGAAAAAAGATAGGGTAAAGGGTTTTACCTCACCTACCATGGCCAATAAAATGGCCCGAATGGTGGTGGTGGATGCCACATCGGATGGGGCTCCCATCCGTAGCTTGGAGGCCCGGGCATCGGCGCCGGTCTCCAATCTGGTGGTCGACGTGCGGCGGGTCCGTCGTTTGTTCGCCGTCTCGTCGGTCTTCTTGTTCTCCTCCTTGGTCTACTCCTTGGTTCTCCCAACTTGAGTTGACTAGACTTGAGCTTGTAGGTCCAGTCCTTTATGTTGTAATTATCCCTGAACCCTACAAAACAAGATTCTAAATTTTTCTTCGGTATCCAAGTGAGCTTGGATCCGGATCTGTTAGCGGGTCTCCTTGATGGAGATCCTTTCTCAATCTTAGGGCTATAAAAATCATCTACTTTATTGATTAGTTTGTTAGAGTTTTCCCTAAGACATGCAATTTCTTTTTCTATAGTATTCATCTTAGTCTTTAAATCAGAAATTTCTAACTTTAGACTATCATTTTCCTCAATCAACTTATTATTTTCATTGATGAGGTTATGATTTTCTAATAATAGGTTATCATTTTTAGGACAAGTTTCTAGATCCTTAAGTTTTATTTCTAACCTATCATTTTCATTTTTAAGAAAACTAAGGTTCTTTTTAATGCTTTTATTTTCTATCCTAAGTGATTTACTAATCTCAAAAAGTTCATTAAAAGCTTCTTGAAGATCGAGATTTACCTCGTTGTCTGAGTCGCTTTCGCTTTCGCTGTCGCTTCCTCTGGCCATGAAATCGAAGCAAGCGGTTTCTTCTTCTATGGTCTTTTCTTCTTCTTCTTCCTCCGCGCTAGAATCGTCCCAAGTGGCTTTGAACGCCTTCTTCTTAGATTTCTTCTCCTTTTCCTTCTTCTTCTCCTTTTTGAGAAGAGGGCATTCTGGTCGCAGATGCCCTTTCCCGTTGCAGTGGTAGCAACGTCTCGGGCTTTCCTTCTTCTCCTTTTTCTCTTTCTTTAATTCCCTACAAAACTTGGAAAAATTTTAAGTAAAATTCTAAAGTCTTCGTCATCGGAACTTACCTCGCTATCCGACGCAGCTCTGAAGGCGAGAGTCTTCTTTGGTTTAGGCTCCGGTGTATCCTTCTTCTTCTGCTTCAACTTAGTCTCGTAGGCCATCAGATTGCCTAGGAGATCTTCCATGTTGAGCCCCTCCATTTCGTTCGCCTCCTCGATGGCGATGACTTTCTGTTCCCACTCCGGTCCAAGGGAATGAAGAAGCTTCCCTTGAAGCTCCCCCTTGACGATAGTCTTTCCTAAAGCTTTCAAGTTATTTACAATGAGAGTGAACCTAGTGTTCATCTCACTTAAAGACTCGTTAGATTTCATTGAAAAAGATTCAAATTCTTGAGAAAGTAAATTAATTTTAGAGGTTTTTACCTTAGAGGTACCTTCATGAGTTACCTCGAGTGTGTGCCAAATCTCATATGCGGTGGCGCACTGCGAGATTCTGTTGAATTCCTCTGAGCTGAGCGTGTAGTAAAGGGCGTTCATGATTTTTGCATTTAAAGAGAGCTCACGAATTTGTTGTTGCGAGTAGCCTCTCGCGGGTTTCTATGGGATCTCGTATGAGGCTTCGCAACGTCCCCATAGAGCGAAGTCCGTGGCTTGAAGCCACATCCTCATCCTCAGCTTCCAGTTGCTGTAGTTGTTCCCGTCAAAGTAGGGTGGTCGGACGGTGGACTGCCCTTCGGAGATTCTGATTGCGGCTATGCTTCCCACCATGATCTAGATCCTCGCCGGTTTGTAACGCCATTTCGCGAGACCTGCTCTGATACCAATTGTTGTTTCCTACTTGGAGGGGGTGAGATTAGCGTAACGTAAAAAATGCGGAATATAAAGCAATCTCACAACAATCAATCGCACAAAGTGCACAAAGTGCTTTTAGGTGGAAACCCAAACCGGGTGAAAACCACCACCTCACCCTTCTCGAGTTAGGATTTTCCGATCAACCTAGTTGATCAAATCCACTAACCGAATCACTTTAAAACGAGGGTGATTCAACCTCAGTACAACCACGCTACAAGTACGAGGGTAGCGTTCCTCAACCCCTTCTCTCCACGAGAAGGATTTTGTCTCGCGAAGGAGACGGGAATTCGCAAAGCGAATACCCAACCAAATAGCAAAGATAAAATAAACAACAAACCTATAGGGCCAACAAAGTAATAAACCTACGCTTCTATAGGATTTAGGAAACTCCCCTTTGCAAGGAGTGCGTCGACGATGACGTGGGTGCGTGAGCCACGCAACGGCGCAATGTCGCTCTCGTGAACAATGGCGGGAGAGCGGGTGTGCGAAGGCTTGATGCTCTCAAGATGATGGAGCTTGAGCTTGGAGAGCAAGGGCTTCTCTAGGACACAAGAGAGTGGAAGTATGTATTACAAAGTGTTTCTTGTGTTTCTCTTGGTGTATCTGGTGTGTAAAGGCTCCCCTCTATTTATAGAGGCCTTAGGAAGGCTTTGGAAGGCTTAGAAAAGCTTCCATAGCCGTTGGGTACAAAGCCCAAGTGAATCAGCCCGAAATCAGGAACAATCATTGTTCTGACAGGCTTATCAGACGTCTGGAAGTTCACTTTAAGACGTCTGATTCCAAGGTCAGACGTCTGATTTTGGGCGGGTCTCTCCCTGACTTGGATCAGATCTAAACAATGTTTTTACGCAAGTCCATCAGACGACATACAGGACGTCTGGCACTATGTCTGGACGTCTGGAAACCTACTTTTACTGTGGGAATTGATTTCCAAACGTTGCAACGGCTAGAAAATCTCTGAGAAGAGATTTTGGGTCAGCCGAGGCAAAACGGTCAATTATCAGATGTCTGGAAAGGCCTAAGGACGTCTGATAAGGCTCTAACGGTCATATTCTTGAGTGTTTTCTAAGCCAGCCAACGGTCCACTAATTGGACATCTGGAAAATCCATCAGACGTCTTCTAAGACGTCTGGACTAAGGTCTGGACGTCTGGACTAAGGTCTGGACGTCTGATTTCATCAGACAGAACTAACTATGTCCAGCCTAACAGTTATCAGACGTCTGAAACAACAGTCAAACGTCTTAAAATACTTTATCAGACGTCTGATTTGGGAATTAGACGTCTGGAAACTCTGTTTGAACCCTATATTGGTTTTCTAAGTATTCTACAGAAAACCTAAGTATCCTAGGGTTGTGCCGGTGTTCCTAGGACTACTGTTAGGGTTCTTTGAGGCTCTTTAACATAATTTCTAAGGAAATAAAGAGCAACAAAAGAAATGAAAAATACAACAAGTACAAAAGAAGGAAATCTATCCTATTCTTCATTTCCTTCCATCTTCAATCTTTCGCTCCACGCGAACCTCCTCTGTTTTCCGTCAAGCTCCTCCAATCCGTCCTGGATGCGAGCTCGAACTCCGTCTAAACACGTCCACATTTGCAATTGACCTGAAATCTAGGACTCAAATTGCAAATGTTAAATAACACGTGTTTTGTTATCATCAAAACAAATGATCGTGGTGCTCTAGCACCAACATTAACAAGATTATTATGGATTAATGTTTGCCATTAAGTGTTTTTCAGATTTAGGTGAAGGAGCAAGGCAAACAAGGAATGATGGTATCATGATGATGAGAAAGAGAAAATGATGACAAGGAGGAGGCAGGATGACAAGGATGGATCAAGAGGAAGATCATCTTCGACCCTTTGTTTTTTTAGTTTAGGTTTTCAAAGATTGTATATGCCTCTTAACAAAAGAATCATAACTTAGATCGTAAAATCAATTAGAGATAAGTTACGATTTATATTGCAAACATTTTCAAAGTAAGTAATGGATTAAAATGCTTAAAACAAGTACTTGTAAGCAAGTACCGGTACTGTTCATCAGTACTGGTATTTGCAAGGCACAGGTTTGGGAATTCATCTCAAACTGTGAACAACCAGTATCGGTACCAACCATGAGTACTGGTACATGTTGGGCACAGGTTGAAGGCTTAATTCTGGCCTGAACCTTACAAGCACTGGTACCCATGATGAGTACCAATGCTAGTAGGTTACTGTGCCCAAGGAATTCCAAACCTGGGAGTCACAAGTACCGATACCCATGATGAGTACCGGTACCAGGACTCATGTACGGGTGGCAATGAGCTGCTAGTACTGGTACCTAGCAGCAGTTGGCTCAATTCTGAATGGCTAGAAAATCTATTTAGGCTATGTGAATATTGGGAATTAAATCCCAATGTCTAGTAGACGAATACCTGAGGTTTTATACTCTATAAAATGACCCTAGGACTCTTTGTTTACACACAAGATATATAAGAGACATAAGAGAAAATTCTAAACCATATAATTCATATTTTCTACCACATATTCAAGAGAAGAAATAATGTTTGCTGCTTTCCAATCGTGCTACGGGTTTGCAAACACATTGACGTGTTTTGTTCATGCAATTCAACATGATTTACATCCATCCTAAGCTCTCAAATCAGCAATATTATTTTAATTATTGTTGAGAGGCATAGGAGCTTTGTAAGAGTTTTCTTTCTTACACTTGTATTTCATTTGTTCTTAAGCATTTGCTCATTGGGTTGTAACAAACCCATTTTTGTACTTGGGTTGAGGTAACCCGTTAATTATCTTCGTTTAGTAAATTGATTCTCTCAGGGCTGAGAGAATTGGGTTAAAAACCCTAAGTTGGGAGGCTTAGGTAGTGGAGTATCCAAGGGAGGGGAACCACTATACGTTTTGTGTCCTTTTGTAGTTTGAATTGATTGTGAAAGTCTTTCTTGTTATTACTAATTTTGTTCTTGAGTGTTTATGCACGTAACCATATGTATTCCATATCTTTGGATCCTATCAAGTGGTATCAGAGCTTGTTCAAGTGGTATCAGAGCACCGATCATGTTGTATCAGAGCGGGTAGTGAGAAGAAGTAAAACTCTTGCTCGCTATGGCATCAACCTCAAGGCACACTGAAGGACAATCGTCGACCTGTCCTCCCTATTTTGATGGGACAGACGACAGGTACTGGAAGAGGAGTGTTCGCGACGCTTTTGTGCGGTTTGTTAAAAGATAATATCGCGTTGTATTATAGCCGATAAAGCGTTCAAACAAATAGAGAATTTTATTACTCGAAAACTGGAGCATCCGAGGTTGAACACAAGGAGCAAATGGAATTTACTACTAATCAAAATGTAATTGAACACTCTAATTTACCCAAAATGTTAATTCAAATATGAATGTATGCGATTAAAAGTAATTTGGACAAAAAATATGAAATTGGACGTCTGATCTGGTGATCAGACGTCTTAAAAGTATTTTCCCCTTTTCCTTCTTTTGATCTTGCTTTCTTTCTTCTTTCTCTTCTTTTCTTGCGAAGGCTTCTTCTTCCTGCCTTTGTATCTTTTCTCTTGTTTCTTCTCCTGCCTTGCCTTCTTTCTTCTTCTTCTTCTGATCTTTGCTGTCTTCACTTGACCTCTCTTTCGTTCTCTGCCTTGCTTCTGCCTCTTCCCTGGTCTCCTTTGCTCAGTTTCTTCTTCTGCTTCTTCTCTTCTCCTTGCGGCTAAGTCTCTCCACGCTCAGTCTGCCTGCACAGGAGCAAAACCTATCCTTTTCCCTCTACCCGCGCATCTCTCTCTCTCAACAATTCACCCACAGACGCTCTCCCAGAGCCACACGGATAATCGGGTCGGATCGTACCCGGGACCAGGCGCACCTACAGGTGGTGTGATGCGCGAGGAGTGCTGAGGTTTAGGTCGGGTCGGATCCCGCCAGATCTGCGAGGTCCAGCCGCGGATGAGGCGGGTGTGAGGGCAGGTGAGGGACCTCACCCCTGTGCTTATGGAGGCGTTAAGGTAATATCACAAATTCAATTTATGGCGCAGCGGCTCCTCGTCTCTCCACGATGTGGGACTAAAGCCTCTGCCCTGATTTCGCACGCGCCCGCAGACTTTGCGTGTCATCCCCACAGCTGCTGGCTCTGCTTATGCTCCTTGCTGGACTAGGGCACTTCGCGACACTCGCACGACTATGCAGCACCTGCAGCCTGGGAACCCTGGTGCCTGGAGTTGCTACGGAGCTTCTTCTACTGTCGTCCATGGCGGCAGGAGTGTCGACACTGTCAGACACAAAACGAGCCTCTCGGCCCAATCAGACCAGCTAGCGAAGCACGGCGAAGGCGGTGGACGGTGCTGCAGGCCGCAGGTCGGCCTAGGCGTGCGTGCCTAGGTCAACCTGTGGCCGGATGTGTGGGGTTGTTTTGGGGATTAATGGGGAGGTCTGGAGTGGCAGTGGAGGGGTGGAATGAATTCATGGTGGTGAGGCGGAGCTCACGAGATGGTTGGCGAGGCGTGTGGAGGGGCTGAGTGGTGTGGGAGGCTCGCTGGAGGTCGGTCGGAGGCGAGGAAGATGGAGGTGTTCAGGCACTGTCGGGGGGTAAGTAGATAAAATAGCAAGGGAAAAAGAGAGAGGGGAATGTGGAGAAGGTATTTGGCCTAACTACAGGGATGAAGGGGGACGGAGAGGCGAACAGCAGTACCTGCTGTCGTCGGAGAAGATGCTGCCCAGTGGGGGAGAACGGCGGCGACGACGGGGCTGAGACGGCGTGCGCGGGTGCTGCGCGACGCGGAGGAGAGTCAGGAAGCTAACTCTGCCACTGGTTTGGTGGCAGAGCAAAGAGGATGGGAGAGGGAGCTCGCCGGAGCTTGCTGGGAACTTTGGCCGGGCAGGAGGAGATGAATTGGAGGTGGAAACTCGGCCAAATCAAGCTGAAGATGAGCGGCCGGAGGTGTGGGTTCTTATATAGGCACTGGGCCAGTCGTTCAAGGCGTGGAAGGAACGCAATCGTCTGAGGTCGGTCACCAGAGATGGAAAGAGTTTAGATACCCAAATACCTCGTGCATTCGCACGAGAGATTGGGTTCACACCAGGGATCAAGATTGGCCTCAGATGGAAGGGAATTCCTCAAAGAATCTCCCTTCCATTTCTGGGAGGGGATCTCTGAGGAATCAGAGAGGATTCCCTCTCAAATCCTCGTCGGAGTAGGATTCTGCCCCAATAATGGTGGCAGGACCTGATTGCAAAGGTGGCGAGGAAGTTAGGGGGCTTTCTGTTATGCTTTTCAAAAGATAGGGACCAAATTGTGATTTGGGTGTACTAAATTGGAAAGTAGGTCAAGATGACCTCCCCTTAGGTCCAAATTTTGGTAAAAACCTAATTTTGACCTAAGGAATCCAATGGTTAAGTTGGATTTTAGGTTTGACCTCGTTGGCTAGACATTTTGCATAAAAACCCAAATTAGGTTAATTGACGAACTAGGACCCTAATCTAGGTCAAACTGGGTTCCAAAGGCCAAATTAAGTGTTCTAAACCCTAGAGGATATTTTTCCATGATTTTTAGAGGGTTTAATTGATTTTTATCCTGATCAGAACCTTGTTGAATTAAGCGGGTCTGTTTTAGGGTTACCACATGTCATTTACTTCCTAGATTGCACATGAACCCATTTCTGATTGACTCAACCCACTTTTTATCTCATTTAGACCTTTTGACTTGTGTTTTCCCTCTGAGAAATCCCGTTTATGTACTGCAATGGTAAAATTGCAGTTTTAACCTTTAATTCATCTTTTCTTCTCAGAGCACTTATTCCTTCAGTTAAGCCTTCTTCTAGGTTATGTAGGAGCTTTTATCTTCTTTATTGGGTCAAAATGAGCTAGTTATGGCTCATGATGAGGTTCTCATCAAGGAGGATGCAAGTCTTCCTCAAAGCAATGGACAAGGAGTCTTGGATTCTCATTCAAGCGAAGTACACAGTTCTAGAACCACAAGAAGGCATAGCTTGACAACGGATAAAAAGGAAAAGATTGCGGGAAATGCAAAGGCAATGAACACACTCTATTGTGCGTTATCAAGGGAAGATTTCAACCGGATCTCCGCAAGCGAGTCCACCTACAAGATTTGGAATACTTTGCAAATCACCCATGAAGGTACTAATAAGGTAAAAGAAACCCATATTTCTATTCTAACCAAAGAATATGAGTGTTTCAGGATGACAAATGGTGAAATGATCAAAGACAAGTACATAAGGTTTAGGGAAATAGTTAACCCCCTAAAGAACCTTGGAGTGAAGTTCACAAAAGAGAAGCTTGTAAGGAAGATCTTAAGATCTCTTACAAGTGATTGGTCTCCAAAGACTATAGCGATCCAAGAGGCAAAGGATCTATTCACTCTCCCCTTGGATGATCTAATTGGAAGACTCATGGCATACAAAGTTCAATTGGAGAATATCAAGAAGAACGAGGAGAAGGAAACAAGCAAGAAGAAAAACATTGCTTTTAGAGCAATCAAGGAGGACTCAGACTCAACAACATCAGAATCCGAAGATAAGGAGATGGAAATGCTCACTAGGAAATTCCAGAAATTCCTCAAGAAACAAGGTAAGCAAGTAGAGAAAATTTCTTCTAATATTATTTGTTTTGAGTGCAAGAAGAAGGGCCATTTGCGGAAGGATTGCCCTATGAATAAGGAGAAGGAAGACAAAATGAAAGACACAAAGGAGATCAAGAAAAAGAAGAGGAAAGCATTTAAAGCAACATGGGATGATAGTGACTCTAACATGGACACTGACTTTAGTGAATCAGATGAAGATGAGGTCGCACATCTTTGCTTGATAGCAACTATGGAAGACACGGATAAAGAGGTAAATCTTGATTTTTCTTTTGAAGAATTATTAGAAGCTTATGAAGAACTATATCATAAAGCTAGGTTATTTAGCAAGGAAAATATGATTTCAAAAAATAATTATCAAACATTAGAAATAGATAAATCATGTCTAGAAATGGATTTAGAAATGTCAAAAGAGACTAACAATTAGTTGCATGCAAAGATAGTAGAATTAGAAGATATTTATGAGCACTTTGAAGGTACTTTAAATAATTTGAAAATAACAACTAGGCTAAACACTGAATTTCGTGATTCATTAAAATCAAAATTTCAAAGTAAAAAGAATATACAAAATAAATCACATGCACCTAGGCTTGCATGGATGTATCAAAAGGCTAAAAATCCCAAGAATTATAGATCTAACACTAAAAAGTTCTATAAATCTTAGGATTTGAAAGGTACTAACTCTAATGGACCCACAAGAAAATGGGTACCTAGAAAAGATATTTGTTTTGCAGGAGTAGATCAAAGTAATCAATAGGTGTTCAAGGCACATAACGGAACACTTCAACCTTTCTATAGGTTGAATGAAGACCAAGAATGTTGGACGAGAGATGCTTGGTATCCACAAGCTCCATTTTACTATAGGTAAATTGTATGATATGATATTTCTTCATTTTTTTGTGATTGACAAAAAGGGGGAGAAAAATAAAGGGTAAATAGGAATATTTTTCTAGGGAGCATATATTGAGGCGGAGGATTAAAATGAAAATTTTTCCTTCATATAACATTGTTAAATTTTTTAATTATCTATTTGCAAGATCATTTTGTCAACACCAAAAAGAGGGAGATTGTTGGAACCTTGTTCCACATCTTGTTTTGGTGTTAACAAAATTATTATGGATTAATGTTTCCATTAAGTGTTTTTCAGATTTAGGTGAAGGAGCAAGGCAAACAAGAAACAATGGAAGCATGATTATGAGAATGAGAAAATGATGACAAGGAGGCAAGATGACAAAGACGGATCGAGAAGAAGATCATCTTCAACCCTTTGTTTTTTTAGTTTAGGTTTCCATAGATTGTATATGCCTCTTAACAAAGAATCATAACTTAGATCACAAAATCAATTAGAGATAAATTAGGATTTATATTGCAAACATTTTCAAAGTACGAATGGATTACAATGCTTAAAATAGGTACTTGTAAGCAACTACAGGTATTGTTCATTAGTACAGGTATTTGCAAGGCACAGGTTTGAGAATTTGTCTCAAACTGTGAACAACAAGTACCGGTGCCATCCAAGAGTACCGGTACATGTTGGCCACAGGTTGAAGGCTTAATTCTGGCCTGAACCTTACAAGTACCGGTACCTATGGTAAGTGCCGGTACAGGTAGGTTATTGTGCGCAAGGAATTCCAAACCTAGGAGTCACAAGTACCGGTACCCATGATGAGTACCGGTACCAAGACTAATGTGCTGGTGGTAGTGAGCGACTAGTACCGGTACCATGTAGCCATTGGCTCAATTCTGAATAGCTAGAAAATTTATTTAGGCTATGTGAACGTTGAGAATTAAATCCCAACATCTAGTAGACGAATACTTGAGGTCCTAAACTCTATAAAATGACCCTAGGACTCTTTGTTTACACACAAGATATATAAGAGACATAAGAGAAAATTCTAGAGCATATAATTAATATTTTCCACCACATATTCAAGAGAAGAAATCGTGTTTGATGCTTTCCAATCGTGCTATGGGTTTGCAAACACATTGACGTGTTTTGTTCACGCAATTCAACGTGATTCGCATTCAACCTAAGTTCTCAAATCGGTAATATTATTTTAAATATTGTTGAGAGGCGTAGGAACTTAGTTGCAAGAGTTTTCTTTATTACACCTGTATTTCATTTGTTCTTGAGCATTTGCTCGTTGGGTTGTAACAAACCCATTTTTGTACTTGGGTTGAGGTAACCCGTTAATTACCTCGATTTAGTAAATTTATTTTCTCCTAGTTGAGAGAATCGGGTTGAAAACCCTAAGCTGGGAGGCTTAGGTAGTGGAGTAACCAAGGGAGGGGAACCACTATACATTTTGTGTCCTTTTGTGGTTTGAATTGATTGTGCAAATCTTTCTTGTTATTATTAATATTGTTCTTTAGTGTTTATGCACGTAGCCATATATATTACATATCTTTAGATCCTATCAAAGACAAGACAAAAGCTTTCCATGATCGACACATCCGGAGGAAGGAGTTCGCATCGAAATAGTAGGTTTGGTTGCTTGACTCCTGACTCAAATTCTTTGTGGGAAAGCACAAGTCCAAGTGGACTAGGTAGTTTCTGGTGGTGCACCCATATCCTAATAGGGTGGGCCAAATTAGAGACCTGAAATCTGGGCACGTTGTTTGTCGAAGCGAAATCAGGTTTAAAATAAATGCGTCGTAGTATAGTTGAAATCGCTTTGAAAACAAATAG
Organism: Thalassia testudinum; assembly: GCA_037157565.1. Lineage (NCBI taxonomy): Eukaryota > Viridiplantae > Streptophyta > Magnoliopsida > Alismatales > Hydrocharitaceae > Thalassia > Thalassia testudinum. The sequence continues at coordinate 87,695,870 of JAZHRO010000014.1, read as the reverse complement.
ATTTTATTACACGAAGATTAAGTCTGAGGTCAAACATAGGGAGCAAATTGAATGCATGCACTAAACTCAGTGAATGCAATTTGAACACATAAAACTACTCAAAATATAACTCAGAATGTAAAGCACAAGCATATAGAGCATAAAAAGAATTGTACCTACAACTAATGAAGATCTGATGAAAAATTAGATGTCTGATTATAAAATCAGACATCTTATAAGTAAGATGCTACAGTATCTTCCTCTAAACTTTTCCTTCTTCAACCTTCTGCTTCTCTTTCTTCTTTCTCTAATCTTTCTTCGCCCTTTCTTTGGCTTTTTCCTTCTTCTCTGGCTCTTCTCCTTCCTTCTTTCTTCTTCTTTCTTTCTTTTCTTTCTTCTCTGTTCCATGCCCTGCGAGCCTCAACTGCTTTCTTCTTCCCTTCTTCCTCTTTCCTTAGCTTCTCTGCAACTCTTTTCCTCTTTAGCTCTCTTCTACCTTCAGCCCATAGCTTCTTCTTCAGCTTCCTCTTTCATCAACCGTGCAGTGCCTTCTCCTTCTTTAGCTACTGTGGCTGCCACTCTTTCTTCCCTGGCTTCACCTTTAGCTTCTTCTTTTCCTTTCCCTGCAACAGCAAAACCTACCCCTACCCTCCCCCGCGAACTCTCCTCTCCTTTCTCTCTTAGGCTTGCTCTCCCAGAGCCTTCTCGGGTTAATTGGTCGAGTCAGCGTGCTCGGGACCAGGCCCACTGGTGTGGGTGGTGGGAGAGGAGTGCACGGGTAGTCAGGTCAGAACTAGGTCCGCGGGGGCGTGGGTCGCGGATGAGGCATATGGGATTAGTGGGACCTCACCCCGTGTCAGGAGGCGATAAGCCCCTGACACTTTTTCCTTTTATTCCACTACGCTTGCCTCAAATCTTCCATGGTGGGACTAAATGTCCCACCTCCCTCTTGCGAGCACCCGCAGCAGGTGGTTGTTCAATTGCAACAGATGCGGTACCTTCCAAAGCCAATCACTTGTCTGAGATTATGCGTGAGACAATTCCACGTCACCTGGGACCTGGAGCCTGGAGCGAGGCTACCTGGCGTAAGCTTGCAAGCAAGCTTTGTGCCTGCTTCAATGGTGACGGAGGTCTAAACTTGCACTCATGCAACACGGCCTTGTGGCCTCATCAAAACACATAGGATGCATTGCCTTGGCACGGCGAAGGTGTCACGGTGGTCGGCGTGGCGTGGGGTGGCCTGGGTGTGCGTGCCTAGGTCACCCTGTGAATGTAGATGTGGGTGAGTTCAGGGGGCGTGTTGGGAGCATGTGGTTGTGAATGGGAAGAGGGGTTATGATCAGTGTAATGTGGTGGAGCTCATGAGGTGGTTGGCGAGGTTGGTGGATGCGTGGAGCGGCGGGACTGATTAGCCCATAGTTGTGGGCTATTTAAGTATTTAAGTGCCTACACATTAGGTTAATTCTAACATTTATTTAGTATAAATTAGGATGTAAATAGATTAATTCATAGTTTTAATCTAATTACATAATCCATACATTGCATTCATATCTTAAGTGCATTTAGAATTAGCTTAGAATATCATTCATCTAATTAGATAACCAATTAGGTATATTGTTTTTATTAACATAGAAGTTGAGGGTCTATACATAAATAACCCTAATATTTTAATAATATTTTCTTTATTCGTCTTCTTTCAGAACGGCTGGTTGCCGCTCCAACGCCCGCGTGATGCAGTGAAAGCCATTCAAGGGGGAGCGGATACGGTGGATCTGGTCGGCGGTTGATTTCAAAATTGTTCAAGACACTACAAAAGGAGCACGGAGGCAGCCGAGCTCGGGAGGCCTCCGCCACCGACCCACCACTGTGCAGAGAGATCCTCTCTCTTCCACTCCACACTGCCGGCCTCTACCGTGGCGGCGAGTCTCCACCACCGTGGGCGTGTGGTGTGACAGGCCACACCGCCATCCGGAGCTCGCCCGCATTACCGTGAGCACATCAGCGTGCATCTCCCTCGCCGTCGTCACCAACCACCACCGCCGAGCCACTGTGCAATCACCCTTTCAGTCACTTAAGACGTCCGGGAAATTTCCCGGACGTCTGAAGTCCACCCCCACTCCAGTAGCAATCTCCGTCCTCTCACTTCACTTCCACCACCCACGCCGCAGCAGCCCGCTCATCTCCAACCGCATGCAAGGCGTGCACAACCTCCAGCCCTCACGCCCGCTCACGCCACCTTCCCTGCGCCTGCAGCCTTCGCCATCTCCACGCGCAACCACCGGCGCACCCATCTGAAGTCCACTCGCAGCACCTTCCCGCACCGACTGCACTGCGCGCCCCACCATCTGCAACAGCACCTGCAGAACCACCCCCCTACGCCCTCTCGCCAGCAGTCCCGCGCACGCCTCACTACACACGCCCTCTTCCCCGCGCCTGCAGACCACCGCAGCCACGCCTCCGCGCGCCAGCGCCTTCCGCAGACCCTCCGCGCGCCCACGCACAACCGCCTGCAGCACCTCCGCCTGAGCTCGTCCGGCCGCCGCGCGACTCGCCGTCACCACCGATTCGAAGCCCTTGATCCAAGGGACCTCCGCCGAGCTTCCCGCGCCCAGCCATCGGCTCCTCGTCGCGCAAGACAACGGGGAAAAATTCCCCTGTTTTGCTACAGTAAAGCATTGATTAAAATTTACATTTTCTGCCATTGCCAGATTTTATTCATATTCTATTCAGTCTGCATTGCGGAAAATATCCTGTAGTTTATCATAATTGCCATTTCAGCATTATTTCTTGCTTAAACCTTAATCTAAAGGCAATCTTGGCTTGGTTCTTGTCCAAATTGACTCCGAACAAACATTTTTAAGTGGCGCGAATTTTAATACGTTATTGTCTCCCTGTGGAAACGACCCGCTCCTCTGCGAGTGGTTATTTCTTATTAAAAATTGATTAGTCGATTTTTCCACCACATTAAACTACAAACGACTTAAAAGCGAAAGATCGATTCGATCAAATGGCGCCGTTGCCGGGGAGGCAACAGACGCAATAATTTCGCCTAATTTTATCTTCATTATTTGTCAATTGCACAGAGATTTGACCATCTATTATTTTCTTTTCTGTGCGAGAAATTTTGTGCAAGAATCAGCCACTGTGAGAGGCGACCCTTGACGTCGCCAGACGAGAAGTGGACAAGAAATTTTGAAAGGAGGAGAAGGACGAGGACGCGACGGACACCACTGTATTTAATCGCTAATTTAATTAGAATAGAATTAAGACTGAAGACTTAATTTTTCATTACAGTTAGTTTGAAACCCTTGTTCTGGGGCAAATTTTGAGGGGTTTGTTCCCTGATTTTGTTTTGGACCCGTGTTGGGTAATTTTTGGGAGCCTGTTCCCTTTTCTTTATATTTAGGTTTATTTTTTTTTTTATTATTTCTTTTATTTGCTTGTGCATAAGTAGTTCTAAAAAAAAATAGAAAAAGAAAAAAAATGAGCTGCCTGCTAGAAGCTGCCTGCCCTAGGACGAACCATTTAGGTCTGTATGAGCAGCCTCTAGATTTGCTTTTCTGCATTGCGTGCATTTTTGCATCGAAGATCGCTGGAGGCAAGGTACGCATTCTCTTACTTTGCATCCTATTTTTGATCACGCATTGCATTTGGGATTTAATGCAAAGACCACCTAATCTGTACTGAATAAATCTAACAAGTGGTCACATTTTTTTTAGAAAAAGGACTAATTAAAGGAAAGGACATTTTAAAAACCAAGGATTTCATTTTCAAACTTGGCGTGCGATTCAAAGTTTAAAATCTTTTACGGTGTATGCACACTTATTTCACTTGCACCACGACACGCTTCTAGACACTCCTTAGGTTTGGAAATACTAGGACAAGAGCCCTCCTTTCGTTGGATTCTGAAGTGTTCGGAACTTGAGATCAAAGGTTTTGTAAATCCAAAGAAGGGGATACCCTGTCACGGATTTTTGGGGGTAGTTGAGGAGCACCGCGAAAGCACAGCTTCAAAGGAAGGCTTAGGCCTACTTGCATCCCTCGATCTTCCGTCTTTGGATTTACTTGACCATTTGAGATTTAGGGAAGATTACCTAAGTTCCAACTAGGTCTTTTTAGGCGAGCCGTAGGTTGACAATAGGCGCGTAATTGATTGGGTAACTTGTTTTGTCACCTACAATTTGAATTAAATTCAAAAGCCTAAATCTGTAAAGACCAAACAAGTCCATTTGAATTGTGTTTGTAGTGCATGCTTGGTAGGCGTTCTCTTAGGAGACAACTTGTATTTGATCCTGAACCAGAAAGAATCCTAAGAAAAGACCTCCCAAGGGTAGAAATGGCCGGTCAAAGGAGCCTTAAGGAATATTTCATCCCAACCAACCAAGCTGGCCCAGCACTACGTAGACCTGGAGGGGATAATCCATATGAGATCAAAAGTAGTACCATATCCTTGCTACCCTCCTTTTATGGTACTACTAGGGAAGATCCTTACAGGCATATTGAGGAATTCACCGAGGTCTGTTCCACGGTGAAGCTGCAGGGCGTTACTGATGACGCTCAAATGCGGACCCTTTTTCCCTTCTCCCTAAAGGACAAAGCCAATTATTGGTACCACACCCTTGATAATTTAAATACTTGGGATGCCCTGAAAAAGGAGTTTTTGAAGAAGTACTTCCCCATGAGCAAAACAAATCACTTTAGGAGGGAAATCATGAGTTTTGCTCAAAAGGATGGGGAAGCTTTCCATGATGCGTGGGAGCGCTTTAACGATTTGCTGAGACTTTGCCCACATCACCAGGTGCCTAAATGGCAACTGGTTGAAAGGTTCTACACCGGACTTAATGATTCTCATAGGCAAACTGTGGATGGTGCCTGTGCAGGAACCTTTCTATCTAAGACTGAGGATGAAGCTTGGAACTTATTTGATACTTTGAGTGAGAATTCTATTCACTTGAATTCTGCCTACATGGATAGAAAGCCCACTCTCATGCAAAGAAAGTTGGAGGCGAATGAAGCAAGGGAAACCCAGAATTTAGCTTATCAAATCCAATTACTGAATCAAAACATGGAAAGGCTTATGTCGAACCCGAGTTCATTCACACCTAACACCTCCACATCCCAAGCTTCCGAATGTGTAATTTGTCAAGGCAATACACACGCCACTGTGGATTGCCACTTAGCCTCCCAATTCCCTGAGCTTGTACAAGCAGATTTGAATGCCGCTCAAGGGTTCCGTCCAAGACCTCGTAATGATCCTTTCTCCAACACTTATAATGAGGGATGGAGGAACCACCCAAACTTTTCATGGAGACAAGGAAATGTCTCAAATTCAGGGAATTACAAACCGCAATCCTTTCAAAACCATCAAATGAACCAACCTCAGACCTTTGCCCAACCTAAAACCTCTGAGATGGATGAATTGAAGGCAATATTGAAAACTATGCAAGAAAGTCAAAGTGCCATCATCCAATCTCATGACAAGGCTATACATGAGATGAAATCACAAATTGGACACCTTGTTGAGGCCGTTAGACATAGGGAGACTGGGAAGTTTCCAAGTGCTGCTGAGGAAAATCCTAAAGGAAAAGGGATTGTCTTTAGGGAGCATGCTCAGGCGGTGACTATTCTGAGGAGTGGGAAAGAAATTTCCAAACCCGATGCTCTTATAGTCTCACCCCCTAAAAAAACATCCACCCCGACTTTCACCCCCACTGAAGAAGATTTGCCCAAATCTCCTCCGCTTGAAATCACCTCACCGGAAGAAGTTGCCCCCGTTCCACCCCTTACTCGACATGACAACCCTTCCACCCAAAGATCGAGAGTGCCATTTCCAGAGCGCTTATCCACCTCTGGGCAGACTTCTGCTGGCTCATCTGGAGCCAAAGATAAGACGGATGAGATTATGGAAACTTTCAAGCAAGTGCAGATTAACCTGCCTTTGCTTGAAGCTATCAGGCAGATTCCGTCTTATGCCCGCTTCTTAAAGGACTTGTGCACGAAAAAGCGGCAATCTAGAAAACAGGTCCAGTCTAAAGTTGTCCTGCCTGATTCTGTTAGCTCAATTGTTCAACATGGCACACCTCCGAAACTTAAGGACCCAGGGGCCCCATATATCTCTGTAGTTATTGGTGACTTACAAATTGATGAGGCTCTGCTTGATCTGGGTGCGGGGGTGAACATCCTTCTGAGCTATGTATATGAACAACTTGGGGGAGGCAATCTGAAGCCTAGCCCTGTAGTCCTTCAAGTTGCTGATCGATCACTTAAGACACCACGGGGAATTTTGGAAGATGTCCTCGTAAGAGTGGAGGATTTCTTTTTTCCCGTTGACTTCTTAGTTTTGGACACTGACCCTACCAACAAGCCAACCAAACCCTCCATCATTTTGGGCCGCCCCTTCCTTGCAACTTCCCATGCTTAAATTAATTGCAATACTGGGGCATTGAAAATGGGCTTTGGGAATAGGAAAATCCGGCTTAATGTGTTTGATGCTTACAAACAAGCTGGACTTGAGGATTGTTCTCAAGTTGAGGTGATAGATGACCTGATTGAAGAGGCAACTCCTGCAATGTTATGTGATGACCCCCTTCAGCATGTCATGCTAAATGAGCATTCCCATCTCTTGGAAGAATGTGAAGAGGATATACTAGAACTAGAGGAATTGCTAGGAGTTTCTGCTGAGTCTCTTCCCCCATCATTTCCGCCGAAGGCAGATTTGCTACCTGAGATGGGGACATCTATTATGAAACCCTCAACCATACAAGCCCCCAACCTTGAGTTGAAACCCCTCCCTGACACTCTCAAGTATGTTTTCCTAGGTGCCAATGATACGCTCCCAGTTATCATTTCGGCTGTGCTGTCTGAGGCACAGGAGGGAGCCTTGATTGAATGCCTGTCTAGGCATAAGGAAGCTATTGCTTGGAGCATTGCTGACATTAAGGGTATAGACTCTACACTCTGCATGCACCACATTTATACTGATGATTCCATCAAGCCTTTTAGGGACATGCAGAGACGTCTGAACCCTAATATGAGGGAGGTTGTAAAAAAGGAAATCCTGAAGTGGTTGGACGCTGGGATCATATATCCCATTGGTGATAGTAAATGGGTCAGTCCCATTCATGTGGTGCCAAAGAAGGCAGGCTTTACTGTGGAACTCAACGACCAAGGTGAACAAGTTGTCACTAGACCCTCAACTGGATGGAGGGTCTGTATTGATTACCGCAAGCTGAACACCGCTACCCAGAAGGATCACTTTCCTTTGCCTTTTATTGATCAAATTCTCGAAAAATTGGCAGGGAATAAGTATTATTGCTTTCTCGATGGATATTCTGGGTACAATCAGGTGGCAGTCTTTCCTGATGACCAGGAAAAGACGACATTCACGAGTCCTTACGGTACTTTTGCATTCAGGCGTATGCCGTTTGGATTATGTAATGCCCCTGCAACTTTCCAGCGGTGTATGATGTCTATCTTTTCGGACATGATTGACGAGTGTGTCGAAGTATTTATGGATGACTTCTCTATTTATGGCTCGTCTTTCGACCAGTGTCTCATGCACCTGGAGAATGTGTTGAAACGATGTAAGGAGACTGGTTTAGTCCTCAGCTGGGAGAAAAGTCACTTCATGGTACAGAAAGGAATTGTACTTGGGCATGTTGTATCTGAGCAAGGTTTGGAAGTAGATAAAGCCAAGATTGATTCTATTTCCAAACTTCCATTGCCTACGAATGTTAAACAGATTAGATCCTTTCTGGGCCATGCTGGCTTTTACAGGCGCTTTATTAAAAATTTTAGTAAGATTTCTAGGCCACTTTGTGACTTATTGGCGAAGGAATCTTCCTTCAGTTTTGATTCAAAGTGTGCCGAGGCCTTTCAAACTCTAAAGGAGGCCTTGATCTCTGCGCCTGTTCTCCAAGCTCCTGATTGGGCACTCCCCTTTGAGCTTATGTGTGATGCTTCGGATTATGCAGTGGGAGCAGTCCTTGGACAAAGGGTTGAGGGAAGACCTCATGTGCTGCATTATGCAAGCAAGACTTTAACTGAACCTCAGCAAAACTACACCGTCACTGAAAAAGAATTACTTGCTGTAGTTTTTGCTCTGGAGAAGTTTAGGTCTTATTTACTTGGGTCTAAGGTGGTTATTTTTACTGATCATGCAGCAGTGAAACATCTCATTGCTAAGAAAGATTCTAAGCCACGTCTAATTAGGTGGATCTTACTCCTTCAAGAATTTGACTTGGAAATACGTGAAAAGAAAGGAGTAGAAAATGTTGTGGCTGACCACCTGTCTCGTCTTCCTCTTAACGACTCTATTTCTGAAGACATTCGTGAGACATTCCCCGATGAAACTCTGATGGCGGTAACACCAACTTTACCTTGGTATGCAGACATTGTAAATTACTTGGTCACTGGACAAACTCCTGGCTCTTGGGATAAGCAGAAAAGAAAGAGATTCATTTCTCAAGCAAGATATTTTCATTGGGAAGAGCCAGAATTATTTAGAATTGGACAAGACCAAGTTTTGAGACGTTGTGTGCCTGAAGAGGAACAACAAAGTGTGCTGACATTTTGCCATGCACTTCATTGTGGAGGACACTTTGGTGCTAAGAAAACTGCTTTTAAGGTTCTCCAGTCTGGTTTTTGGTGGCCTTCCTTATTTAAGGATTCTCATAATTTTGTTAAGGCATGTATTAGATGTCAACGGACTGGAACGATTGGGAAGAAGAATGAAATGCCTCAACATCATATTCAATCTGTTGAAATTTTTGATGTGTGGGGAATTGACTTTATGGGCCCCTTCCCGTCGTCCCATGGTTTTGAATATATCTTGGTGGCAGTTGATTATGTCTCTAAATGGATAGAGGCCATTCCGACGCGCACAAATGACCACTCTGTGGTTTTGAAATTTGTGAAGGCCAATATCATATCCCGTTTCGGCTGCCCCAAGACTATTATAAGTGATGGGGGACCTCATTTCCGAAACCACCACTTCAATCGGTTAATTAAGAGTTTGGGAGTGACTCACAAGGTTGCTACCCCTTACCACCCTCAGACAAGTGGTCAGGTTGAAGTATCAAATAGGGAGATAAAAAATATTTTGGAAAAGACCGTTAGACCTGATAGGAAAGATTGGTCCCAAAAGCTTGATGATGCTTTGTGGGCTTATCGAACGGCCTATAAGACCCCTTTGGGTACTTCTCCCTTTCGGATTGTGTATGGAAAAGCGTGCCATTTACCTGTTGAGTTGGAACATAAAGCACTTTGGGCTATTCGAAGTGTTAACATGGATTTAGAGAAGGCAGGTAAGGCACGATTTCTAGAATTAAGTGAGCTTGAGGAGCTGAGGAATGATGCTTATGACACCTCTCAAGCTTATAAAGAAAGAACTAAGGTCTTGCATGACAAGTTTATTCTTCGAAAGACCTTTGAACCCAACCAACAAGTCTGGCTTTTCAATTCCAGACTTAAGCTTTTTCCTGGGAAATTGAAATCTCGTTGGGATGGGCCTTACATAATCACCAAAGTATTCTCCCATGGAGCTGTGGAGATCAAAAATCCTTCCTCTTCAGCAACTCCCTTTATCGTCAACGGTCAACGGTTAAAACCGTACATAACTTTAGATGGCCATCTAGTTGACGAAGTCACTCTTGAGGAGCCTTAGCTCCTACTATTCTCCGCCTCAGGTAATATCTTCCTTTAGCTATTTTTGATTTTCAATGAGGACATTGTTTGAATCAGGCATGGGGGAGAGGACCTGAGGCATTTTGTTTATAGCATGCATTTATAAAAAAAAAAAAAAGAAAGAAAAAAAAAAAAAAGAAAAAAAAATATATATATATAAAAAAAAAAAAAAAAAAAAAGAAAAAAGAAAAAGAGGTTTTGAGCTTAACTGGCTAGATCTTGCCGTCTTAAGCAAATCAGAACTCTAGGGTAGACTAAGTTAATTCTAGGGTCAAACTTTAGAAGCTAAATAAGCTACTAGCTTTAGACCTTTAGGGTCCTTTGTGGACTTAAAAACTTATGTAGGAGTTAAGTTGCGGACCATTCTTCAAGAGGTTGAGGAAGGGAAGCTAGGGTTTGAGTTAAAAGGTGGGGTAGTACCTGGAGTCTTATTCTACCTTTTGGTTTACAGGTCCTTGTAACCCAAGCATCCAAATTGTTCACACTTGGTCTGGTAATTAACTTAATTTCTGAAAAGAGATTTGGTTCTCTTAGTTTTGACTTAAGAAAGGCTTGAAAACATATTTTGATTGGAAGAGTTCCCGCCGCAGGAGAGGTCGAGTATATACTCACCTTGAGGATGCGATGGTAACATATTACCTCCTCGGCGCTTGTCTCTTAGGATATCCATCCTACTGGGGGCATGTAAGCGCATTGCGCGGTTCAGGTACCATGGGCGGCCCTATCTCGAAGTACCGATTGCCATAGGCCTGAATTCGCTTAAGAAATCCATGGGCGATACTATCTCGAAGTGTCGATTGCCAGGAGTTCTTGGGGTCGTTATGGGCGGTGCTATCTCGAAGCATCGAAAGCCAAGCACCCTTCGAGGTATGGTAATGGGGACAATGAATCCGACACAGACTGTGTTGATAGCTGATCTGAGGTTAGACTTAGAAGAATCAAACAAAAAAAAGTATATATATTAAAAAAAAAAAAAAAAAAAAAAAATTTCCTTTAACTCAAATAACTCGGACCAATGCACAAGCACGGATGCTTTAATCTCAGGGATCAATAAACTTTAGGGTAGAGTCAGAAATCAGGGAAACTTGTGCTGGCAACTCGTCTTTAGCCGACCTAGTCTGTAACTTAGCAACTACTTAGGAACCTTGGGTTTAGAACCTGAACTTAATATGCTTCTGAAGGAAGACTAAGTGAGTTGACTAGTCTACTTAGAGTGCTAGGTTTCGCTTAATTTTGCTAGGGACTAGCAAAAACTAGGCATGGGGGTATTTGATTAGCCCATAGTTGTGGGCTATTTAAGTATTTAAGTGCCTACACATTAGGTTAATTCTAACATTTATTTAGTATAAATTAGGATGTAAATAGATTAATTCATAGTTTTAATCTAATTACATAATCCATACATTGCATTCATATCTTAAGTGCATTTAGAATTAGCTTAGAATATCATTCATCTAATTAGATAACCAATTAGGTATATTGTTTTTATTAACATAGAAGTTGAGGGTCTATACATAAATAACCCTAATATTTTAATAATATTTTCTTTATTCGTCTTCTTTCAGAACGGCTGGCTGCCGCTCCAACGCCCGCGTCATGCAGTGAAAGCCATTCAAGGGGGAGCGGATACGGTGGATCTGGTCGGCGGTTGATTTCAAAATTGTTCAAGACACTACAAAAGGAGCACGGAGGCAGCCGAGCTCGGGAGGCCTCCGCCACCGACCCACCACTGTGCAGAGAGATCCTCTCTCTTCCACTCCACACTGCCGGCCTCTACCGTGGCGGCGAGTCTCCACCACCGTGGGCGTGTGGTGTGACAGGCCACACCGCCATCCGGAGCTCGCCCGCATTACCGTGAGCACATCAGCGTGCATCTCCCTCGCCGTCGTCACCAACCACCACCGCCGAGCCACTGTGCAATCACCCTTTCAGTCACTTAAGACGTCCGGGAAATTTCCCGGATGTCTGAAGTCCACCCCCACTCCAGCAGCAATCTCCGTCCTCTCACTTCACTTCCACCACCCACGCCGCAGCAGCCCGCTCATCTCCAACCACATGCAAGGCGTGCACAACCTCCAGCCCTCACGCCCGCTCACGCCACCTTCCCTGCGCCTGCAGCCTTCGCCATCTCCACGCGCAACCACCGGCGCACCCATCTGAAGTCCACCCGCAGCACCTTCCCGCACCGACTGCACTGCGCGCCCCACCATCTGCAACAGCACCTGCAGAACCACCCCCCTACACCCTCTCGCCAGCAGTCCCGCGCACGCCTCACTACACACGCCCTCTTCCCCGCGCCTGCAGACCACCGCAGCCACGCCTCCGCGCGCCAGCGCCTTCCGCAGACCCTCCGCGCGCCCACGCACAACCGCCTGCAGCACCTCCGCCGGAGCTCGTCCGGCCACCTCCGGCCGCCGCGCGACTCGCCGTCACCACCGATTCGAAGCCCTTGATCCAAGGGACCTCCGCCGAGCTTCCCGCGCCCAGCCATCGGCTCCTCGTCGCGCAAGACAACGGGGAAAAATTCCCCTGTTTTGCTACAGTAAAGCATTGATTAAAATTTACATTTTCTGCCATTGCCAGATTTTATTCATATTCTATTCAGTCTGCATTGCGGAAAATATCCTGTAGTTTATCATAATTGCCATTTCAGCATTATTTCTTGCTTAAACCTTAATCTAAAGGCAATCTTGGCTTGGTTCCTGTCCAAATTGACTCCGAACAAACATTTTTAAGTGGCGCGAATTTTAATACGTTATTGTCTCCCTGTGGAAACGACCCGCTCCTCTGCGAGTGGTTATTTCTTATTAAAAATTGATTAGTCGATTTTTCCACCACATTAAACTACAAACGACTTAAAAGCGAAAGATCGACTCGGTCAGGGACCACCTCGCCTGTGGTCTACCGGAGGTGGAGAAGATGGAGATGATGTCGAGCGTCGAGGGATATTTTAGGAAATAAAGAGAGGGAAATAGGAAGAGGAGAGAGGGAGGAAGAACCTAACCAAATTTAAGGATGAAGGGGGAAGGGATGGCAGATGACTCATGTTTGTTGTCGCCAGAGATGAAGGTCCCAGTAGGAGGACGATAGTGACGATGAGAGGGTAACTGGAGAGTTGGCTGGTGTGGCGCGACACGGATGAGGGAGATAAAGGCAACTCTACCGCTGGCATTGTGGCAGCGCGACGAGAAACGGAGATAAAGGTCATCGGAGCTCACTGGGAGTTTGGCCGGAGGGGAAGAGAGGAAATTGGGGGTTATCTCCAGCTGAGGGGGTTTTTGAATTCCCCTTTGGGTGGGAAAAGCCGTTGTTGGATGGCTGGCCACTTGAGGGGGCCCGGCACCAGTGCCGGTGACTCTGCTGGTTGGGAGGTATGGCATTCGCGATCCTGGCGCAGGAAGATGCGTGATGTGCGTGTCCCTGAGGGTGGTAGCAACTTGGGCAGGAGGGACTTTCGAGATGGTTGGGGCAGAGGTCGAAGGGAGGTGACCTGCTATCGATGTCACCTCCGTGGGCACCTGGCGGCGACCTACTGGTGCCCACTGTTGTGTCTGGCGTGCAGAGGTTTTGGTCACAAATGGGATGCCTGCCAAATGGCATGTGATTGCTCTGGGGGTAGGGACTGCGATTTACCTTCGTGGCCTCAGGGTAAGCTGCAGAGGCCCCTTCCCCCTCCCCCCCAATGCCCGGGGTTTGCACTTTGGATGTGGAGGTTCCCCTGACTGAGGATGTAAAAGTAGCGAAACTGGCTCTACGTAATGCTTTGATTGGAGAAGTTATGATGGGCACCATATCGATGGACAGAATTTGAAAACTGTGAGATCTCTCTCTCTATCAACTGATGATTGGAAGATTGCAATTATTTCATCGTCGCGTTTCGTGCTATTTGATATGGGTGCGAGTGATGCTGAAAGATACTGCTTTCAGACTAGTTTTTTGGTTGGGCTATCAGTGATCTGGCGACTGGTATCCCCTTTTGATGGATCTTTGCCTAAACGTCCTCCTCAAAGAACAGCTGCCAGGTCTGGTGTTCTTGAAATCAGAGGTCTGCCTCTGCATCTGAGATCTAGGAAGGTGGTGGAAAACATGATAGCTGGGTTTGCATCTATGGCTGTGGATGCCGCTGTTGGGCTGACTGAAGGAGATGCTAGTGCTCTGAAGGTAAGGGTAAAGGTCTTCAGGGCTAGTGCCATTCCTGATAAACTGACCCTCAGATGTGGGGGCAGTTCTTGGATGGTCCATCTGAATTTTATTATGGCAGATCGAGAGGTCATCTCTAGATGAATCAGTCTTGGCAGCTGTGATGAAGGTCAGCAGGACTTCTGCAGCTGTGGAAGGGACAGACCTGATTCCCAAATGAAGATCTTGAGCTAGAATGTGCGTGGGCTGTGCGATAGAAGCAGGAGGGGGTCTCTAATTAGATATCTGCGTGAGTGGGAAATCGATTGTGCCATCCTTCAGGAGACACACATTGACTGTGCTTTTGATAAGGCATGGGAAGAGATGCGAGCAGGATCTGCAAATGACCTTGTGGTGGTCAATTCCATTGGCAAGTCTAGGGCAATTACCATTTGGTGGAAGAAGCAGATGCTGTGTTTACAAGAGGTTTCTATGGCTAGGCACCTGCTAACCTGTAGATTCACAAGAGGCCAGGGGGACAGTGTCTTCTATGTGACAGATGTGTATGGGCCAAACGATCCAAACAGGAGGCTGGAACTGTGGGAGGACCGGAAGCTGGCTACAGAATTTGTGGGAGGGGGGCTTGGCTTGTTGGAGGGGATTTTAATTGTACTTTAGTGGGGATTGGCAGATCTAATGTGGTGGTTGACAGTTCCTCCACAGGATTTCAGTTCGTGGTCCAGGCCTAAGGCATGTGCGAATTTCCATCATCAGGGGCTGAATTCACTTGGACGAATGGTAGTGGGCTCATGTCTAAGATTGACAGATTTTTTGGGAATGCTGAGCTGTTGGATCTCTTCCAGATGTCATTCGTGTGTGGTCATGAACGTCCATTTTTTGACCACACACCACTGGTGTGGGACAATGGTGAACAGGTGATGGATGGATCCTATTTTAAATTTAGGAGATCTTGGCTAAGGGAAACAGGGTTCAATGACATGCTTGCCAGCTGGTGGAAGTCACAGTAGGGTGAGGGCACAGCCACCTTCAGACTGGCTTCTAAGCTTAAGACTCTAAAAAGCATGCTGAAGGAGTATGGTGATATTGTCTCAGCTCTTAGACTTCAGAAGCGTCATAAGGCCTTGCTGAAAGTTCAGGATCTAGATGCCAAGGAAGCTTTGGACCATCTATCTAAAATTGATCTTGCTGATAGAAGAAGATGGCAGGGGGTGGTAGTTGAAGAAGACCTGAAATTGGAGATGGATTGGAGGGAGTGATCTAGACAGGTATGGCTAAGTGAGGGGGATGCAAACACCATTTTTTTTCATTTGGCTGCTAGTTCTAGGAGGAGAACAAATCTGATCTCTTCGATGGTTGTGGAGGGGCAGAGAATTACCTCCTTATCTGATATCAGAGCTGAGGCTATCAGGTACTTCAAGGATTCTTCAAGAGCTACAAGTAGGGGCAACTGGAGAATGACAGCAAATGATTTGCCTAGGATTAATGAGTCTCAAGGGGCCAGCCTGATTGAATCTATTTCTGAAGCTGAAGTTTTGAAGGCTATTAGTGATCTCAATTGTGAAGGATCACCTGGTCCTGATGGGTTCCAGGTTTTCTTTTACAAAGAACTATGGGACATTGTGGGCTCAGAGGTTATGGGGGTAATTAGAGAATTCCAAAGTGGAAATTTTGGCTTTGAAAGAATTAATAGATCTTATCTCTTTCTTTTGCCTAAAACTCCGGGTGCTGAATCTTTCCAGGATTTTAGACCCATTGCTCTTTCTAGCTCCTTGTATCTGGTGATTAGAAAGGTTCTGGCCAATAGACTGAGGCCTGTCCTGCAAGATTTGATCCATCCTGCTCAGTCTGCTTTCCTCCCAAGTAGATCTCTACAAGAATCTTTTATCTTGGCTCAAGAGATGGTTTGTGGCTGGCATAAGAGAAGATGCAAGGCCTTCATGTGGAAGGTCGATTGTCGCAAGGCTTATGACTCGATCAGTTGGCCTTATTTATGGGATGTGCTTAAAAGAAGGAGCTTTCCCCCTACTTGGATTGCCTGGGTTAAGAGATGTATTACCACGATCTCCTTTACCCCCTAATAAATGGGAAACCTTGTGGTGCATGGATCCAGCCTCAATGTGGCATCAGCCAAGGATGCCCCCTGGCCCCATTGATCTTTAACCTGGCAGCTGACAGTTTAGCTTGGTTTGCTTGTAAGCTTTCTGAAGTGGGTCTTGTTAGAGGTTATTCACTCTCTTGCAGGAATAGTCTGGCTCCCATTCTTCAATACGCAGATGATACTATCTTTTTTGTCGAAGGATCCATGGATGGAGCATTGGCTTTGCATCACTTGGTTCATATCTTTGGTGAGCTTTCTGGACTGAGGTTGAATAGGGACAAGTTTGGTTTGGTCTGCTTTGGTTTTTCCGAGGACGAGCAAGAAGCCTTAGTAGCCATCCTAATGACTCCTCGCATCAGTCTCCCTATCAGATATCTTGGGCTGCCTTTGAGGTTTTCTAGATTGAAGAGAGATGATTGGAATTTCCTCTTTGACAATATCTCCGTGAAACTTGATGGTTGGCATAGCAAATTCCTTTCCAGAGGTGGAAGGCTTATCTTGCTCAATTCGGTGATCACCTCCATCCCTGTTTTCTACTTCTCCATCTTCAAAGCACCAAGATCCATTTGGAAAAGATTGGATGTGATGAGGATGAGATTTTTTTGGAAGGGAGCTAAACACAAGGGCAGCTTCTTGCAGCCTCTCAAATGGGAACAAATCTACTATCCTAAGGAGTTGGGTGGTCTTGGGATCAAATCCTTGCAGCACTTTAATGATGCCTTGCTGCTCAAATGGGCTATTAAGCTGATGCAAGGTGATCTGAAACCATGGTCTAAAATGATCAGGAATAGATATGGAGCATCAAATAGCAGGTTCTCCATACTTCAGCCAAACTGTCCGTCACCTTTCTGGAATTCGGTAACTAAGGCTTTGGCTGAACACTTCCATCTAATGCTACTAACACTTGGAGATGGTAGGTCCTTCAGATTCTGGAAGGAGGATTGGTCTGAATTGGGGTTCTTGAAAGAGCTCTATCCGAGAGCCTTTGATGCAGCACAAGACAAGGATGCTACGGTCAGCAAAATCTGGTCTTGCAGCAGTAGCAGCTGGAATCTGGATGTTATGGAATCCAACAGCAGCAGAAGAACTACCCGTTTGTGGAATGAGAAGAGAAGGGTTTTATTAGACCTTGAAAATTTCAGACCTAGGCCTGGAACGGAGGACAGATATCTATGGGACGGTATCTATAGTGCCCAATCTGGTTATAACAAAATGTTAAATTTTGAAGAGGGATGGGGACATGATGCCATTGATAAGATGATATGGTCGGTAAAAACTCCTCTCAAGGTATAAATCTTCCTTTGGCTGTGCAGGAGAGTTGGGTTAATCGCAAGTGATCTGCGCCATAGAAGATTGGGTACTGATCATCATGTGTGTTTTTTATGTGAGATGAGCACTGATAATCTAAATCACCTCTTCTCCTCTTGCCTTGTTACTGATGTCATATGGAGAAAAATTTGTCAGGAGCCTTTACCACAGTGGAATTCTATGTGGCATGGGTTTTAGGTGAGAGGGAAACCACATGTCCACATCGCTTCTTCTCTATGATGTGTATGGAAGGCAAGGAATGAGAGACTTTTTCAGGAGAGGCCGATTTATTGTGAGAATATTGTAAGAGAGTGCTGGTCCCTCATACAGTCTTCGGGATCCTTTTTGTAATCTCCTTTCTTTGCACATAATATACTACTCTGGACTGCTATCACAGGACGATAGCTCTCCTTTCTGTTTTAAAAAAAAAATTCAAGTTGGGGATCTGCAGAAGGGTCAGGGGAAGCTTTTATAAACTCTGGCAGAGGGCCTTGTACTTGAAAGGCAAGCTTCCAAGCAAGAGTTTCCAGAGTTGAATGGTCGAAATGACCCAAATCTCTCTTGCATTCGCATGAGAGATTAGGTAAGAATTGGAGCTCCAAATTTGGTTCACATGAATGGGAATTCCTCACAGAATCTCCCATTCAAATTTGAGAGGGATTCTCTAAGGAATTAGGGAGTTGTTTCCCTTGAATCCATGCCGGAGTAGGATTTCCTCTGCTTTAATGGTGGAGGGACCTAATTGCAAAGAAGGACATGGAAGCTAGGGGGGTATCTGCAAGAGTTTTCAAAAGTTTGGGGTATACGTGTAATTATGCGGGACTGATTTGAAAAGTAGGTAAGGTGAATTCCCCTTAGGTATAGATTTTGGTAAAAACCTAATTTGGACCTAAGGAATACAATGGTAAAGTTGGATTTTAGGTTTGACCATGTTTGACTAGGCAATTTACATAAAAACCCAATTTAGTGTAAACATTTGACTTAACCCCTATTTAGGTCAAAATAGGTTCTAAAGGCCAAATTGAAGGTTCTAAACCCTAGAGAATATTTTTCCATGAATTTTAGAGGGTTTATGTGAATTTTTTTTTGACCAGAACCTTGCTAAATTAAATGGGTCTATTTTAGGTTTACAGGAAGTCATTTAATTCCTAGATATCACATGAACCCTTTTCTATTTGAACCAACCCACTTTCTATCTTGTTAAAATCATTTGACTTGTGTTTAGCCCATAAGAAATCCCATTGTTGCATTGCAATGGTAGAATTGCAGTTTTACCCCTTCTTTCTTACTTTTCTTTTAGAAGGGTTTTTCCTTGAGTTAGGACCTTCAGTTGGTTATGTAGGAGCTTTTGTTCTCTTCTCTAAGTCAAAATGAGCTAGTTAGGGCTCATGATGGTGTTCCCATCATACCCCCATACCTATCTCTTGCTAGTCCCTTAGCAAAATTTTAAGGTATTAACTTCTGTTCTAGACCATGAGTTCCTATCACACATTTTGATGAGTGCTCTTTCTTTTTCTTTTTGATTATGTTTGAATGACAATAGTAGGCCTAGAGGTACTCAAGTACCAACCCTAATTTTGGACCTAACCAGCTCTAGCCTTAGTCCTCCATGAAAGTTTTTAAGGCCCACAGGAACTATCCTAAGGTTCATTGGACTCCGGGGTTAAAGCACCCATTCTTGAGACATATTTTAGCCTCGGTTCAGTTTGCAGTGCATTTTTTGTAAGAGAGAGACAGAGGATTTATTTATTTGGAGAGTTCTCTCTCTTTTCTTTTTATTTCTAGCTTTGGATTGGCTTCTCAACATGGTCTATATCGGATTCCTCGTCCACATCATCAATCCTTAAAAGGTTCTTGGCAATCGATGCTTCGTGCTAGCACTGCACATGGAAACCCCCAGAACCCTGGATTTCAAGATTTCAAGATAATCCCACCCATGGAGTTCTGTAGCTAAATCCAGATGCAGGCAATCGACATTTCGTGATAATGCCGCCCATGGCATCTGAACCAACATGGTGCTTACGTGACCCCAGTAGGATATGTAAATATCCTAGGAGACAAGCACCAAGGAGATGATATGTTATTATGCATCTTCGAGGGGAATTTCCCACCTCTTCGCATCAAAAACTTGTCCAAATCAACTTGTGTTCATTGGTCGCTCCGAATCTGGGTAACTTTTTTCAGAACATTTAAATGTTTTTGCATGATTTTGATAGTTATGCGCACTGAGCCAGACTATGTGTGGATTGGAGTGCTTAGGTTACCGAATCCCACAAACCAAAGGCCAGATAGTGAGGCCAAATACTCCCTAAGCCTTAGACCGAATACGTAAGCTTCTCATTTTCCCCAACCTCTTGAGGATTACCCTGATCTTAGTGGATACTTGAAATTTTTAGCCTAAGAGTCTAGCCCAAGAGGCCTAAGATCAGTGTTCCTACTAATCTCTCTTTTTGTGCCTCTTTAACACTGTTTCCTTCTTCATTTCTCATTTCCTTGATGTGGTCTAGAACTTTGTTTAATCCCTTAATTTCTTACCAATGACTGTCTCTTTTCTGTTTTTCATTTTGTGCTCCTTTTTGGCATTTTTCACTTTTCCTCCTCCGATTTTTGTATGGCCTCAAAATTTTATCTTCTCCAATTTTTCATTCTTTTTCACAATTTTCTATTTTTTTTGTTATTTTTGGCATATGTGATTTTTCTGTGACAATCTTTCTGATTTTTCTTGATTTCTGTATGTTTGCACTTTACCACCACCCCATGCCTATGTTTTGCAATGTCCTCATTATAAACGGAGGGTGTGAAATAGTGTTGGGTTCGGAGACTTAGAATAGAATTTATTGAGTGGGCGAATGGGTCGGGAATGACTGATGCGGATGATTTCAAGCTCTGGCATGTGTACCAGAGGTGGGATCGAATATTCTAAGACTGAACTTACGGTGCAATAGATGTGAAGTACAAGTGGATAATCAGAAGGATCTCAGGTTTTTGGAATGATGGGTTGCCTCCCTTTAAGTGCTAAATTCAACGCCATCAGCCGAGTGGGAAATGGGATGGAGGAGTGGTCAAATCAGTGGAGTTTTGTAGAACAAGCACCTTGATCAAGAGCCTGGTTGGTCCAGCCAGGTGCTTGTTTAGATCAATAGGCTGATGATGCAGCCCAAACCTAATCAATTTGGTCGGTTGATAAATGTAGATCAAGAGATGTGGAACCCACCATATGTTATGGAGCTTGGAAGGATTTAGAAGTGTGAATTTGGGGTTTGGCTGAGTCGAATCAACCTGGTTAGAGTAGGGATCCATAAAATAATCAGTGGATGATGCGAAAACCCTACAGGGGTGATCAAAGACTGATGGAGCATGGTCATCAGTTTGATCAATGTCCGAAACCTAATATAGATGTGGAGTCGAATCATCTGCAATCAGCTTAGTAAGAGGGGAATCAGAATAGAAATTGAGTTCGGTTGTGGGTCGGGGTCGAAAATGGGTTTGGATAGGTTCTGTATATGCGGAGGAGGTGGCTTCAATAAGAATTGTGTATGAGGGCTCTTCTAGAAATGAGTTACAAGTGGTTTCATTTAGAAAGTCCTCATAGTAGCTCTCAAATTCAAAAGTGAATGCTTGAAGAGTGTCTATAGGATGAGGGAAATCTGAGTCGAGAAAAGATTCGAACTCTGGGTTGTAGTCACTCTCGGCATTTTCTGGTTTTGATTCCAGAGGATCGAAAAGAAATGATTCCATCTCACTAGAATCTGAATTTAAATTAGTGATCTCGAGATCAGGGACCTCAAAGTCGGAGTCGGAGAATGAATCATGTGAGCTGAGGTCATAGATTGTCTCATCGTTTTCAGGAAACAGGGGTTCTCTGAAATCATGGTAAGATTCGAAATCATCGGAGAACTTGCAAAAATCAAGTTCTGAATGAGATTCGTGATCTGGGGTTCCACCACAGAATAAATCACATGATGTAGTCTTAGTAACTTGACTTGGGTCTAGCCTATTCTTTGATTTTGAGCATAAAGAAGTGTTCTTATTTGGTCTAGGCTCAAGTTCTAGGCTTGTAGGAAAGGCCCAATCAAAACCCAACTCTTCCAACTCGATTTCTGTATCATAGATTGGCGTGACTTCGAAAAAATTGATTTGTATCTCTGAGGATGTTGGAGAGGGATATTCATCAAATAAAGTCCTGAAATCATACGCTTCTTTGAAACTTTGATCTTCGTCAAACGGGGCCTCGTAATCTTCCCAATAAGTTTCAGATCCAGATTCTATGCTGAGGATGTGGGTTGAATTACTAGAATCTAGGTCAGAATTACCTTCGAGGGTGGTCTTATCAGAATAAGGGGCGGGATTTACACCCTCAAGAGGTTGAGTTCTAATCTCATCATTGCAGGAGTCTCGGAATTCTATGCTTGGTGACCCAGGATCTAGGGCTAGCTTGAAATCATGTTCTCCTGCAATTGGGACTTCCTAAACTAATTCAAGATCAGGCATGTTGTATTCTATCTAGGTTGGGAATCCACAACAATGTTGTGCCTCAAACCCAGAATTTGGGAAATCAGATTGATCCTCAATACTATTCCAAGAAGGTTCATTATCTGTTTGGGGTATGTGTGGGTATTTCTGATCGATAACTTGTTTCAATAATCTCATCATCTCTTCCCATTTTTCAAGACCATTTTGGTGTTGTTACCATAGTATAGGATTTGTCATGCATTGAAGGTATTCAAAGTTATGCATTTTTTCTATCTCAATGTATCCTGTTATAGAATGTCTTGGGTTGATCCTTTTCTGGCTTCTGCTAATAACACTTGGGCACAGTTTATGATGAAAGTTGTTGTTGCTGGTACACTAGCCTGAATGTCTTCTATTGGTTTTAAGGTTTTGTATTCAATTTCATAGAATTCAAGGGCCTCCCCAATCATCGTATCTCTCATGGATGTTTGTGACTTAAGTTTCTTGAATGGTAATACTAAGTTACCAGGTTGCATATTTGGATCAGATGGTGGAATCAAGATATAGAATCATAATTCAGATCTTAGACTGAAGTGTTTTGAATAGAGAATCCAACTGAAAATCTATATGTGTGCTCTAAAGAGAAGGGATGAGGGACTGGATGTGTTTTTGACCCAATCAAGGAACCCAAATATGTTTGGATGACATGGAGGTTCGAGGCGGATGATACCCCTGGATCGGAAAGTCGTCCACCTAAGAATTACCTAGGCAGCCAGAGAGGGAGAGTCCCGCAAAGACCCCTACACGGTAGAGCATCCCCACGGGTTATAGGGCTTCCCCCACCCGACCTCTCTTGTCACTGAGATTCCAGGTAGACCAGAATGGGGACCTTGACCTCTTAAGTCTATCACTTTTATTTAAGATCAAAAGTGCTTAGGGTTCCACTTGAACTTTAGATGTTTTGTCTTTGTAACCTAATTTGGAGGTTGGTTGGCCTACATTGTAGTCCAACTTTACCAAACCTGCCCTGAAGATGGCAGAATGATTCTAGGTCAAGACCTAGTTATTACCCTGATTTGACTCCCAGGTTATTAGGTCCAAGGTTTTTAAGGTTCAAGTGACTTCAGAACTTGATTTTAGGGTTTGTCTTGATTAGAGCCTTTCAATCAAGGGCTTGGGTAGCACACAGATGCGGGTGGGTTTGTTTTGCTTTTTTGCAAGCATGTGTGAACTAGCACTCCAAAACTCTACTGTAGAAACCCTAATTTGGTTCTATTTCCAATCCTCTTTGATTTTCAAAGAAGTTATCCTTGGACTTTAAATAAGAAGTGTGTAGTCTACGAAGATTGAGAAATTAAGCCTGACCCCTAATAGGCACAGGAATTTTGGGTAGGATCTCAAGAAATCTCTTCAACTTCAATAGGATGTAAAAAAAAAATTTGCAAATCAGGAAATTAGCCTTTTAAATGACAATTACTATAAAAAGAAGGTAGGTGATTCCTAATTTGATTGTTTCCTTTTATCTTCCAAAGATTAGGAGGTTGTTTAGGGAAGAGTAGAGAAGATACCTGCCTTGGAGTGCTTGATTTGCATAGGAGATCTCCTCGTGGAATACCTCACAAAATTACAACAAAACAAATAGGGCAAGTTAGTGCTCAAATATAATCAAAATAATGTAGGGACTAGTGATGAACTGCACATTGCTCCTCGGCAATGGCACCAAAATGTTTGTCGAAGCAAAATTAGGTTTAAAATAAATGCATCGTAGTACAGTTGAAATCGCTTTGAAAACAAATATAATTTACTGCTCGAAGTTTATGTCCGAGGTCAAACACAGGGAGAAAATGGAATCCATGCACTAAACTCAATGAATGCAATTTGAACACATAAAACTACTCAAGATATAATTCAGAAATTAAAGCATGAGCATATAGAGTATAAAAAGAATTGTAGCGACAACTAATGAAGATTTGATGAAAAATTGGACGTCTGATTATAAAGTCGAACGTCTTATAAGTAGGATGCTACAGTATCTTCCAATGAATTTTTCCTTTTTCTTCTGCCTTCTGCTTCTCTTTCTTCATTCTCTGACCTTTCTTTGTCCTTTCTTTGGCTTTTTCCTTCTTCTCTAGCTCTTTGCCTACCTTCTTTCCTCTTCTTTCTTTCTTTTCTTTCTTCTTTGTTCTTTGCCCGGTGAGCCTCAACTGCTTTCTTCTTCCTCTTTCCTTAGCTTCTCTGCAACTCTTTTCCTCTTCAACTCCCTTCTGCCTTCAGCCGTTAGCTTCTTCTTTAGCTTCCTCTTTCTTCAACTGTGTAGTGCCATCTCCTTCCTTAGCTGCTGTGGCTGCCACTCTTTCTTTCCTGGCTTCACCTTTGGCTTCTTCTTTTCCTTTCCCTGCAAGAGCAAAACCTACCCCTACCCTCCCCCGCAAACTCTAGGCTTGCTCTCCCAGAGCCTTCTCAGGTTAACGGGTCGGGTCAGCGCCTGGGACCAAGCCCACTGGTGTGGGTGGTGGGCAAGGAGTGCACGGGTAGCCGGGTCAGAACCAGGTCCGCGAGGGTGTGGGTCAAGGATGAGGCATATGGGATGAGTGGGACCTCACCGCGTGTCAGGAGGCGAAAAGCCCCTGACATTTTTTCCTTTTATTCCACTACACCCACCTCAAATTTTCCGAGGTGGGACTAAATTTCCCACCTCCCTCTCGCGTGCACCCGCAATAGGTGGTCGTTCAATTGTAGCAGATGTGGTGACGTCCAAAGCCAATCACTTGGTTGAGTTTATGCATGAGACGATTCCGCGTCGCCTGGGAGCTGGAGCCTAGAGCAAGGCTACCTAGCGCAAGCTTGCAAGCAAGCTTCGTGCCTACTTCAATGGCGACGAAGGTGTAAACCTGCACTCATGCAACACGGCCTTGGGGCTACATCAAAACACGCAGGAGGCTTCACCTTGGCATGATGAAGGTGTCATGGTGGTCAACGTGGCGTGGGGTGGCTTGGGCATGCGTGCCTCAGTCACCCTGTGCATGCGGATGTAGGTGAGTTTGGTGGGCATGTTGGGAGCATGTGGCCGTGAATGGGAAGAGGGGTTCTGATCTTTGTGACGTGGCAAAGCTTGTGAGGTGGTTGGCAAGGTTGGTGGATGCGTGGAGCGGCAGGAGCACCTCGCCGGTGGTCTGCCAGAGGTGAAGATGTTGATGATGTGCGAGCGTCGAGGGATATTTTAGGAAGCAAAGAGGGGGAAACAGGAAGAGGAGAGAGGGAGGAAGTACCTGACCTAATTTAAGGATGAAGGGGCAAGGGATGGTAGATAGCTCGTGTCTACTGTCGTCGGAGACGAAGGTCCCAGCAGGAGGAGGACGGCGACGACGAGAGGGTAACTGGAGCGCTGGCTGGTGCGGCGCGATGCGGATGAGGGAGACAGAGGCAACTCTGCCACTGGTATTATGGCAGAGTGACGAGAGAGGGAGATAAAGGTCGTCGGAGGTCACTGGAAGTTTGGTCGGAGGGGAAGAGAGGAAATTGGGGGTTATCTCTGGCCAATTCAAGCTGCGGATTTGCAAAAGGTTTAGGGGAAGCGTTTATAACCTTTGGTAGAGGGCCTTGTGCTTGGAAGGCAAGCTTCCAAGCACGAGAAAGTTGCCAGAGTTGGAAGGTCAAAAATACCCGAATCTCTCATGCATTCGCATGAGAGATTGGGTAGGAATTGAAGATCAAAATTGGGTTCACATGAACAGGAATTTCTCAGAAAATCTCCCTTTTTAATTTGAGAGGGTTTCTTTGAGGAATTAGGGAGTTGTTTCCCTTGAATCCTCGTAGGAGCAGGATTTCCTCCACTGTAATGGCGGAGGGACCTAATTGCAAAGAACGACGAGGAAGCTAGGGGGTGTCTGCAAGAGTTTTCAAAAGTTAGGGGTATACATGTAATTGGGCTGGACTGATTTGCAAAGTAGGTCAAGGTGAATTTCCCTTATGATCAGATTTTGGTACAAACCTAATTTGGACCTAAGGAATCCAATGGTGAAGTTGGATTCTTGGTTTGACCACGTTTGATTGGGCAATTTACATAAAAACCTAATTTAGGGCAAACATTTGACTAGGACCTCTATTTAGGGCAAAATAGGTTCTAAAGGTTAAATTGAAGGTTCTAAACCCTAGAGAATATTTTTTCATGAATTTGACAGGGTTTAGGTGAATTCTATCCTAACCAAAACCTTGTTAAATTAAACGAGTCTATTTTAGGGTTATAAGAAGTCATTTAATTCCCATATTTCACATGAACCCTTTTCTATTTGAACCAACCCACTTTCTATCTTGTTAAAACCATTTGACCTGCGTTTAGCCCCTGAGAAATTCCATTGCTGCACTGCAATGGTAAAGTTGTAGTTTTACCCCTTGTTTCTTGCTTTTCTTTCAGAAGGGTTTTTCTTTGAGTTAGGACCTTTAGTTGGTTATGTAGGAGCTTTTGTTCTCGTTTCTAGGTCAAAATGAGCAAGTTAGGGCTCATGATGGTGTTCCCATCACATGTTCTTCCTGTTAATGGCCACCACCTCAAACCATTCTTTGCCTAGGAACCTCCTCCTACTGATGAAACAATACATCTTCTTGAGGACGTATGACTGATGAGTTGCCAAACTGGAGGCATTAAACTCAGCACATATACATATTTACATACAATATATACATAGCATATTTCATTTTCGCATAATGTTTTGCATATTGTTTTGCATATTGTATGGCGTTGTAGTAATGGCATGAGCTCAATGACAACTCAAAAGCAGTTTCAGGTGATTTCTATCCACATACACCTCGCCTTTTTTCTTTTATTCATGCATGAGGACATGCAAACAATTAGGCATAGGGGGGTAGTCCATAAAAACTGAAAATTTTCTACCAACAATTCGAGGATTAGATCGATTTATCAAGAGGTTTTATTAGAGAATTATTCTTTAGTAGATTCCTAGACTTAGAATCTAGTATAATTTCATACTTGCATGTAGAATTTGCAATGGATCCACTTTGAAAATCTAGGAGCATTGCTTCTTCTCCTAAACCCTTGGATAGCAATCAGGGAGTCAGGTGAACCATCTTCTAGTAGATCCACCAAAACATACGTGAGATGCGAGTAGAGAGTCTACTAGTGCTCTAAGGCTAGTGTAAGGAATCTTTAATCTTTAATAATTGAATAATGATACTCGAAGATGGGCATAGTTTTTTCTCTCAATTCTTACGTACTACATATATGACAAATTCCATACAAGAGCCACCAAATAGGGCAAAAACATAGAGAGTAGGTTCTGTTAAAACTAGGACTAAGGTGGATGGTCATGACCATCCTCTATGGAATCCTCGGCTGAAGGAGGGTATTGATGTCAAGGTCAGAAACAATTCGTCCTATCCATTTCCTACCTGGTGCTGAGAGTAGGCACTTCCACCAAATAAGACACCCGAGATCCTCTTGGTCATCCCCAAAAATCCCAAATAATGCCTCGTGAATAAAAGTATGTATGTCGTGTTGAATTGTTGCATTATGTTGGTAACGGCATTGTGCCAGTAGATTTATATATATATTAATAAAAAAAGTAGACAAAAGGGATATGTGCTTGTGAGAAAAAAAAAATTGTTATGTTAGGAAGTTTCAATTATGTAAGTCAAAATGTTTTGAGGCAAAAATGCCTACCTCCATCACAAGCCACCAAATATAGCCTAAACCTATTCTTATGTATTTCTGACCACCTGGATATGGGCTGAGGAGTCTGACTTAGTCATAGGTTTATCAGAAACTAATTAAAGTATAATGCCATGTATGACCACCAAATAAAGTTGCAAATCTAGTAAGATGTGAGCTCAAGAAGAAAAAAAAAGAAGAAAAAGGGAGAGAAAAAGAGAGAAGAAAAAGTACAAAAGATTAAACAGAGCACAGTTTTCCAGCCATTCTCTAAGTTAAGTTATTCAAAAATCTAATAATCTAGATTCTAAAATATTAGTCTCTATGTAGCACCAGAAGCAAGTAAGCCACCAAATACAACTCCAGCTAACTCAGACGTCATCTACCTAAGCCAAAAGTTGAGGGAAAAATTGGAGAATATTTTATATCCCTGAGAAAAGAGGTTTGCCTATCCCGATAGAATTTTACTAGGGGTCAAGTACAAACTTTAAATGTGTATCGACTCTTTGCTTAGATTCGTTGCAGAAGCTACGACCTGATATATTCATAGTTATCTGGATTATGAATTTTTGGATGAAACAAAAAGAAATAAACCTTTACTTAAACTCTTAATAAAATGCATTTAGTCTTGCACTTGCTTGGGACTAGGAAGATTTAGGCAAGGGGGTATGATTGCGCAGTAATCATAGGCCCTAATTCGCCTGAATTAAGATAGAACCTAGCTTAACATGGGTATTCTGCATAAATACACATCATACTTTGCATCTTACGTGATTTATATGTTTTATACATAATAATATGCTATTTGAGAGGTATTATTAATTGTAGGTAATCCAAGGCTGCGGATGAGCAATCCAACGTTATGGATCTATTTGGAATAATGACAGGAGTCCAATGCATCCAAGAGTGCATCAATCAGACTCTCGTAGCACCCTAGGGAGTTTGTAAAAGAAACAGGAGCCAAGGAGGAAATTAAAGAATATCTAGACCTCAGATGACAAATCCAACCAAGCGGATGGATCCTGATCGATGTACGTAGTCCATTGGTGCAGAAATCAACTTAATCGGAGGCCTACATCATCAGATACAAGAAGAAGATGGATGGCCACGATGGCACCACGTGGCACCATCGCAGCCACCTTCTCACCGTGCCCCAATTGGGAAGGAGAACTATAGGCCGTTGGATAATCATCCAACGACCGCGATCGCAGCCACGTGCTTGCCCTCAGCCACCTCATCAGAAGAGACGAGATCTCGATTGTTGGATTCCCATACAATGACCGAGAACGCGCACCAACGAAACCTAAATGCAACCAACTTGTGGGAGTAGCGCATTGGTTAGCACTCTCTCCACGAGACAGGTGGCACGAGATTGAAGCATGCCCTGTGTGGATTAAGAAGTGGTGCCCGCAGATGAAATCGACTGTCGCATCTCCATCGAGCGGCTTGGTGGCGAACTTGTGGCGGGCACGGAGGCATTAGATGTAGACGTGCGTGATGACATGTGCGGAAACTTGTGGGAGCGCACTTTAGGATTTTCAAAGGAGCGATGGAGCATGCGTTTAAGCCATCCAATCTTACGATCAGATGGCTAAGGTTAAGGCACTCAGAAGAGGGCAGTGACGAAGGAGAAAAAACCAAAGGATGCACGCGAGCGATCTGCGACCGTACGATGGAGGGTCAACGCTCCACAATGCGCCACATGGCAACATCAGAGCAAACCAAGGGTAAAAGAAGGATTTGGAAGGCTTAGTCAGGGCCATTGATCTCCCGATCAACGGATTTGATTAATCCAAGGCATTTGCATGGATTTAAGGGGCCAAATGCCCTCTTTGCCCCCCACCAAAGCTATAAAAAGTGACCAAACGGCCCTCCTTTGAAGGCATTCTCTTATTTCTCTTCTTCTTCCTCCTTCAACCTTTCTCTCTTCTTCTTCCCATATTCTCTGCATCTCCGTCTAAAGCATCCATTGGGCCACCCTGACAGATCATTGGTACTCTTTCCAACCTCTCCAAAAGGCCACCATGAACCACCCATGGTGCCCTTGTTCTGTTACAACAGTAGTTTGTTTATTTTATGTTTTATTAAAATGCATGTATCCAATTTATGTTTAGTATCTCCTTGTGATATAAATAATGTGATTGATTGTTCCTTTTACTTAGTCTTTGTATTTGAAATAAATGCAGAAAATCAAAAGTGCTTTCTGCCACCCTGTGATCGACTTGGACTCACCAAGTTCCGTTAATTTATTTGCTCGAGATGTACTTCGCGCTATACTACAACGTGTTAATTTTCTACACGATCTACGCCTCGAACACAAACCCTAATTTGCTAAGGAGAAAATGCAATTAAACTTAACATAAGTTTAATTGAGTGAGTGTGAACTTAATTTAGAGTGAAATAACTCAATTAGGTTGGGCTTAGATCAATTGGACTCTCACTAAGTCCAATTGGACTTGTGCGGGTTGAGATCTGAGCTCAATTGGACTCTATGAGTCCAATTGACTAGGCAGTTACAATTGACTGTGATCCAAGTCAATTAGGCTTAGTGGGAACCTAATTAGATTCTTAGGAAGGTATAGAGGTGGTTTACTAGGCTTAGGGTACCTTCATTTAGGTTCCCATGGGGTTGGAATTGGGTTTAGGGACCTAGGAACTCAAGATTCTAGCTTGAATTCCATAACAGGAATTGGAGATCAGTTCCATACGTCCAATAAGAATGTTAGACGACATATACTAAAAAATCAAAAGTCCAAACCTCTGTCTTGATGTCCAATTTGAGTTAGGAGGGAATCAGGGTTCTGTCTTGGGTATTCTACATAAATTGGATGTCTGCCTAAGTGCTTGGATGTCCAATAACACTGCAAACATGCGTTTAAGGTGTGCGAGTCATGGCTAAGGTTCCTAGATGTCCAATAACTTATCTGGACATCTAGATAAGGACTAGAACTAGGGTTTTGTGGCTTCCTAGGCTATGGTGATCTAATCTAAGGGTAGTTAAGATTTAGGAAGGCTTCTAGGGCTGTCCTAGGGCTAAGAATGAACCTAAGCTCTTCATAATTTAAATCTACCTTATTATTACTTAATAGAATAGCATACCACAACCATTACATTATTTCTCTACTACGTTTATTCTAAGGTCTTTCGATCAAGCTCTGATGCAGCACTAGCTTCAAGTTTAGCTTCAGATCCAGCTCTAGATCCAGCTTTAGAGCTTCTTATTGCCTGCAATTTATATAATGCACTTAATTAGTACATTATATCATTATTTCACTCATAGATAAAGAAAAGCAGTAAAAATGCAAGTAGTGCTTATGCATGCATTAATTACACTAGCTTATGCTATGTTCTGGCCTAATTTAGGTCAATTAATACCTATGATTGCCGCACAATCATAGAGTCATCCCAGGTTCTCATCGAAAAATCAGGACTCTTCCCAAACATTCACTCAACGTTAGTACCAAATACAAAACCAGGGGTACAATCAAGTACAATTTGGATTTGTACAAAATCAATGCAGGAGCCAGGGACAAAACTTCTAAACCAAAGACAATCCACGTAACCCACCCAAGATGAATTGATGCAGAAAATGCTTGAGACACAAAACATGGTGATGCAAACTGATGTAGACACATCTATTTAGGTTAAAATGCTTATTCATGCATGTTCCTAGGCTTAGATTTGCATTTCATGTTATAAATATTGCATAGCATGCATCATTCTGCATTTAGAGTAATTGTATATAATTTAGGTTAATTGCATCTTTTTTGTGGTCTGGAGAGAAGGATATTTATTTCAGACCCTCGAATTGATGATCCGACCATATAGATCTAATCAAGATGACGATCGAAGTCCAACGCCTCTGAAATCGCCTTGATCGAAGTATCATAGCACCATATGAAATCCAAGGAAGATCAATGATCAAGGGACAAGGAGACACAATCCAGAGCATCAAATAGCAAATTTGACAACACGGATGGATTCGGGTCGACGATCGCAACCCAACGGTGCGAAGATCTACTCAAACCAACCTCTACAGCATCCCTACAAAGGAAAGAGGATGGACGGCCCAGATTGCGCCATGTGGTGCAACCCAGGCCACCCATGCGCACGCACACGCCACTGTATGCACATAGTAGCACAGGTGCACACGCACGCGCAGAGCCACGCATGCGCAAGCGCAGCAGCGCGAGCAGCATTGCATCGCACTCGCGGGGGCAGCGGTGCATATCACCTGTGCGAGCACGACATGGGCCCGCGGAGCATGCGCCAACGTAGTGGTGGGTGGGCGCGTGGGCTGTCTTCAGCTACATTTGTAGCGGATCTTCAATGATGATGACTGTCACTAAATGTCCTGTATATGAATTTGATACTTTCCTCCACTATAAACGGACCCCTACCGCTCCCATTTTTCTTCATCTCTTCCTTTCTTCCTCTCACAACCTCCAAGGCTCTAGAGAGAGCTTGTCCCAAGCTTAGGATGCTCCTCTACAGTAGAAAATCAAATAGTTTTCCCACCTCTCATCCTATTCATGGAGCATCCCGTGGCCGTCCTTTCACCACCCTTCGGGAAGAAGATCCTCACCGTGACACCTTCCTGCCCCATCTCCGTCCTCCAGCTCTGTCCTGCTCCTCACCACCTTCCTCCAGGTGACGTCAGAGCGAGTCGTCCTTCGAGCAACTGTCGAGGGGGATTTCTCTTACCTCTTTCTATCTTTTTACTCTTTCGTAGTGTAGATTTTCAACTTTCGTAGTTGTATCAAACAATTCTTGATAAATGATGATTATTTCTCTCTCTCCCTCTCTTTCTTATAGTTTTGCAAGTAGATAAAGTTTCCAATGACCTAATCTCTTGCATGTTAAAAATACCAAAAAAATTAGAAAAGATGAAAACAACCAAAAAGAAATAAAAGTGAAGCGCGGATTTCATAAAACCAAACGTTTGCCTCCCCGTGTTCGACCTGGGACTCACTTTTCGTGTTTCGATTATAAATTTTATTTGACCACATGTTTTGCAACTACGATAACGGGTTACTTGTAACCCCGATTTTAACTTGCGAAACGTGTGTGATCACTTTGGCGCCATTGCTAGGGAGGCAATGCTCTTTGGTTTTTTTTCTTTTCCATGTTTTTCAACCTTATCTAACTTTTATCTCACTTTTCCTCTGATCTTATTGTGATTGCAGGTACTCATCCTAGGTGGGCCAAAGCGGTTAGATCAGAGAAAAGTGTGAATGAAGGTTTTGTATGTTTATCCCCACCACCCCCACCCACTAGTTCATTTCACCACACTAATAGCTCAAACCCAAATCAACTTAGGTGCTCTTTATAAACCATAGGATAGATTTGGTTGTTTGTTTGCCACCTCCACTCCTCTCACCCTCTCATATAAAAGAAAAAAAATACTCTTCTCTTGTGGGATTTTTAGAAAGCTACACACTTAACTTAACACCCACAACTTCTTACCCTAAGGCGCACAATCACATCGATTCTACCAGTTAACCAGGATCTGACCTATGGACTCGGTACACTTAACTCAACACACAAATAAGTGAGTAGCAATCTAAATAGGTCAAACATTTTTGTTTGCCTTAACTAATTGGTGCAATGGGCCAATTGCTTGAACTGTTTGGGCCGCACCACTCAAAATAAAAGTGATTCATTAAGTAGCTTGATAGTTAGGGTTGACTCTTAGGGCTAAACTAGGCACTCCACATTTCTTCTCTGATTTCTAAAGGAACATATCATCACCTGTGCTTTCAAAACTTGGAGTGTTCTACTAAACCTTGATTGAGCCAACCTAAGAATTAAACCCTAAAAGCTACTAAACAAGGTTAAATCCTAAAAGACACATCATCAAATAACCTTGTTTGAAAACCTTGGTTGTGCACGCACACACATTTTAACTGATCATTAAGGGCACAACCCATCTAAAAGGCCCATCACATTCCAAGAGCACGATCATCCCAAGCCTAACTAAAACTGAGTAGACATTGGCCCTAAGGATTGATTTGCTCTTTGGGGCTTAGACTAAGATTTTTTTTGATTAATCTGCTTCAACTGGTCCATCTGATGTCTAGCTAGGGGAGTAGCATCAAACGACCGCAGCTAGGGGGTACACTAGGAACCGGAGGCGCATGCCAAAGGAACAACCGTCTCCCCTGTCCCCCTTCTAAATGGTTGGGTTTACCAGATAAAAGTAGACTAAATCGTTTATAATCTCAAGACAAGTCCTGGGATTCTATAGGTCCTTAGGCTACCTACATAAGGACAGGTTTGGTTGATTGTACTGCAGGGCACCTTTCTCTATTCTATTTTCCCTCCTACTCCACAATGTGTGCTTCCACATCTTTCACACATTTCCAATCCTACCCTCTTACCAACATGTATCCTCAAGATTATTAGTATCCCAACTCGACTTATGAGTACCCATCCACTTTCAAGGATAACTTTGATTGGGGATATGAAT
Source organism: Thalassia testudinum (assembly GCA_037157565.1). Classification (NCBI taxonomy): domain Eukaryota; kingdom Viridiplantae; phylum Streptophyta; class Magnoliopsida; order Alismatales; family Hydrocharitaceae; genus Thalassia; species Thalassia testudinum. The sequence continues at coordinate 87,662,075 of JAZHRO010000014.1, read as the reverse complement.
CTGGACCTCAACGTCCAGGGCCTACCCTTGGACAACAAGACTGTGATTATTATCCTTCCCAAAGATACAATGATTATAGATCTTCATCCTTTGATCACCAAACCAACCCTATCTACAATCAGGAAAGATATAATGATTATAACACCTACCCTCCCTAGTATTCCACTGAATATAAGTCACCACCATTCTTTAAACAACCTGAAACGACCTACTATCAGGGAGGGACTCGAGAACCATGATATCTTGACTCCCCTAGATTTAACCCAAACCCACCCAACCCTGAACTGAACCAATCGATTCAGGTGAACCAGATCCAGGATAGGGTGTTGGCTAATTTGAGAAACACTATACAATCTATAGAACCTCAGCGAACACCATGCCGAAGCATTGGAGCCTATGATGAAAGTGATTGATGAACTTAATAGTTCTCTATTGGATTTGCTCCAAAATGTTAGGGATAGGGACCTAGGTGAGTTTCTTCTTGGGAAATTATCGAGGATGAGGATGAAATTTGTGGTTGCCCTAGTCAAATCTTGGGATGATTCTCAAGATGAACCCCCTTCAGGAGAGCCAATCCCTGAACCCACTCAGGAGCCTGTCGGGGGGGATACATTTTCTGAGATCGGGGATTACCAGGTTGGGCTAAAGCAACCCATTGAGGATGAACCGATTGATTCACCCGAGATTCCTTAGCTAGGGAGCACGGAAAAATGTCTCTTTGAACTAGGAAATGACAATCGATTTTGAGACATATATAAGTGAGGATCTTGGTTTCTTTGATTCTGAGGTTGAAGAATCTCTTAGTGAATTCTCACTTGAGCGTAAGGAAGATGATTTTAGTGAGACAAGTGGGCTTGAGGAATCTGACGAACTGTCTGATAACCCAATTATTGAAGATTTGTATTCGGTTGGGCTAATTTGGAGGATTCAAATCCTCTTTTACTAGAAGATTCAATCAATAGCACCATACCTCAACCACGCCCCAAAGGGATTGATTTTGATTTGGAAATCATTGTACCCAAGTCAATTCTGAGTCAGCTACGAATTCTGGACTTGAGCACTTGATGTTGGAGGATAGGAATGTTGAAATGAAAGTTTGAGAGGTTAATTTTGAGGAAAAAACAAGTTTGGATCTATGGGTTCCTATTGAGGTAAAACCACCAACTTTTTACCAGTACCCTTACAATATCTTTCATGTGCAACCCAAGCTCGAAATAACTGATTATTTTTCTAAGCTAGATGCTATGTGGACAACCGCACCTATTGAACCAACTTTACCCATTGTCCGACATTTTGGTCTTGGGTTGCACACCACTAAACGGCAGGCCTGGCCCTGCAAACACAACAACCTTTGGTTCTAGGTGATTTTCATCCAGAACTTGAGAACAACTCGACCCTGGGGAATGGGTCTACACCATAATCTAGTCCACGGCTGTGGACATCTTCTGTTGCCGGGTCTGATAATCAATATTTTTATTTTGATTCTGACCCACACTTGTGAATTCTCAATTTCTTCTCGGTATGTATGTTATGCCTAGCTCAAGGCATTAAGCTTAGCCCATGTGTATACACTCTTCTCACTGCGAAGCTGACCGGATTTTCACGACACTCAGGTGATATTCTGTTTACTCCGCCCTTTTCATGTCATTAGTTTTACAATGAGGACATTGCATCATTTACGCATGGGGGGTGGATACTTAATCCTGAAATCATTTTGTTAACTCTATAGAATTTCTTTTAGTTTTTTTTTATTGAAAATTCAAAAAGATAAAAAAAAAAGAACAATTAGGAGAAAAGAACTTAGGCATTTGGAAGTTATTAACTTTAGGAAATGATATGAGAGGACCTAAACACTTAGACTCTTTAGGTCTTTAGGCTTAATTTGCCCGGGTGTCCACTCGAATGTGGACTTAGTCTCGAGTCATCACCAGTTCAAATTCATTTTTAATTTGTCTAATAAATTGGGATGATAAGTATGCGACTTATCAACTCGCCCTCCGATTTGGGGGGACTTTAAGCCTAAGCATCTGCACACATTTCTTTGCAGTGGCTCACTTTTCGGCAGTTTCTTCAGAAATTGGGTAGATAATGAAATATCTAGGGTGGTATAGCTAGCAAGTTATCGGTGGTAACAACTCATCGGTCAGTTGTCCAGAGCCCAGTCACAATACCATTTTCATTATACTGCATTTAGGTAAATATTAGATCAGGAAAGCGACCTACTTAAAAAAAAAAAAACAAAAAGAAAAGGAAAAAAAATAGAAAAAGGAGAACAAAAAAATAAACAAAGCTACACTTCACCGTATGAGTATGGCTGGCAAGTTGCCCTAGGTAACAACCCATTTGCTGGTTGTCCAGAACCCAACCCACAAAAAAATGCACAATAATTCCCAAGAAACTTATGGAAGAAGTGGGGAAGTAGAATAAACTGGGGAGATATACACTAGGTTCGCCCTTGTGTTGACCCCATAAATAAAAGTAGGGAGAAAGCTAACAGTCGAAAAGATAAACCTTTAGGCAAAGTCATCTAGGGTCATAGAAACTCAAAGTCCGCTTTAACGATCGCCTAGTGAGTCTTTCACTAAATTCACAAGATGCTTAGCACTTAGAGTCCTTTTCGAGTATTGGATGGGTTAGATAGTCGTAAAAAGTTATTCTAGAACTCTCAAACTCCAAAAGTACAAAAAATTACAAAAGATGAAAAATAAAAAAAAATGTATCTTCCCTTTTCAAATAAGTTAAGGACTTGGGCGGTCTACATTCTCACAGGTGATGTGCATACATCTGATTAATTTAAAATGTCTATTAATGCATGTTCTTAGTGTCACATTAGCATCATACATTGTAAATAATGCATAACATGCATAATCATGCATTTAGATTAAGTTGTATAAATTGTACAGTAATTATCTCCTTTTTATGGTCAGGGATAGGGCAACTATTTATCGAGGCCTTGGAAAGAAGATTCAACCGTATGAATCTAATTAGGGCAACGATTAGAGTTCAACAACTCCAAGATCGCCCTAATCGGATATCTGTAGCATTAGATGGAGATCGAGGAACCCTAGAAGATCAAGGACCAAGATGGTGTTAATCCATAATTCAGATGTCAAATCTGACCATATGAATGGGTTTGGAATGACGATCGTAGCCTAACGGCATGAAAATCGATCCAATCCGATACCCGTGGCACCATCTACATCACTCGAAAGATGGATGGCTAGGATGGTGCCATGTGGTGCCATCTCAGTCGCCCAACTGGCCACATGCACTCGCCGCAGCCTTCCCTCCTCATCCAACGGCTGCAAGGCACTTGTGCTTGAAATGTAAATGCGACAACTTAACCGCTGTAGCGTAGCGGTCGAAGGCTCTATCGCTAAGTAGAGGCACGGGTTCGAGCCCCCGCAAGCCACAATTTGGAGCGGGCGTGCGGGCGCAAAGAGCTGCACGATGTGCATCCAACAGCACCGTGCAGCCAATAGCGCCCACACGCTATCTAACGCCCCCGCTTGACGTGAGATCGCACGCACAAGGCATGTGTAGTTGAGGCGCGGTGAGGAGAGAGATCGAATGGCTAAGATTTGAAGAATTTGGGAAGTTGAGTGAGGCGTGGAAGGCGAGCGGGCACGTGAGCACCACCGACGAAGGCCATGTTCAGGCCTTTAGTGACAGATTTATCTGTCACTAAAGGTCCTGAATTAATGTTTTTCAAAATGTAATGACCAAAATGCCCCCACTCCTTGCAACTTGATTGCACCGCAAATATGCCTGCAATAATGCCTTCTTGTGCTGTTTCCTGGAATTACCTGTGCATATTAAGATTCCGTAGTTGCATTTGTAAAAATACATGTATACATGCATCTAATTGAGTGGAAAGAAGAATGAAATAAGTAGCCTTGCATTTTACCTTTTTCCTCAAGTGCCTCATTGCAAAAATCCACCACCTCTATTTTTATTTCCACTTGATTTTTTTTATCTTTCCCGCGGTTGCATTTTCTCCTCACACCATTCCCTGCCGTAGCTGCCCTTGCCATTCCCTGCCAAGCCATTCCATCCCTCTCCCTACACCTGCATGCGGCCACGCCATTCCTCTTCTATTTAAAGACCGCAGCTCCTGCCTTTGCAAAGGAAGGGCTGGTCGCTGCAGCAAGAAAAGAATCCACCAGCAGGCCACCACCATCCTCTCCTCCATTCCCCTCCATATGCCAGCCCGCCTCCGAGGAGATACCCGGCGGGCAGGAGCTCTCATTGTGGTGCACACCACCACAGTGAGACCACCACCGCCCAGCTCTTCAAAGAGCTGGTGGGCGTTGTGGCTCTTCTTTCATTTTTTTCGTTTCCGCACCTTCCCGCCATTGGAGCTGCTTCAAGGTCTAAAGCTTCGCAACTTGGCAGCAGCAGCCCCAGCAGCTTCCACGCTTCCCTGCAGGCGCCCCAGCCCTTCGCGCGTGCCTGCAGGTCTTCTCCGCCTCGGCTTTCTCCACTCTGTTGCACGCACTGTCGCCCACAACCGGCCGCTGCGCACCTCTGCAGTGGCCGGCCTAGCACCTCCCAGCCCCCCTGTGGCACCTGCAAGCTTCTGTGCAAGCTGCAGGCACCCTCACCCTCCAGCCCCGCGCGCTCTATCGCGAGCTCTCCGCGCTCGTAACCGGTCAACGCAGGTGCTCCTCTCTATGTGAACAAGCGCCTGTGTGCGCACACGTTGAAGACCTCCAGACAATGCCTGCCATCTGCAGACGACTTAACCCTCCTGCGGCAGTGCTCTCTCTCTGCTCTCTCCCACTCTCTCTCTCTCTCACTCTCTCTCACAACACTCTCTCTCACTCTCTTCACCGACGCATACACACACCTACACTCACACTTTCACACACACACACACCTACACTCTATTATAAACATATATATATGTATACTTATATATAGTGATATATATATACATATATTGATATACATATATATATATACATATATATATATATATATATATATATAGACTTATATTTATACATATAGTAGTACCTATATACTTATGTATTAGTATACATACATTCATTTATATATATATATATATATATACCAATATATATACACTTATATATATATATATACATATATACATATACTACTATGCATGTACATATATATATATATATATACTTACATCTACATATATAGCAGGATTAGTATACTCATATACATATATATATATATATCTATATACTTAAATATATACTTATATATATATATATACATATATATACATATCTAGATACATATACCTATATACCTATATATATACATCTATATAGTATTATATACATACATACATATACATATATATATATAAATCTATAAATATATATATCTATAACTATATATACACACATATATATATATATGTATATACATAGCTACATATATCTATATATATTACTATATCCTTATACATACATATATATATATACCTCTATATAGTTATATATACATACACACATATATATATATACCTATATATTTATAACCATATATATATAGATATACATATAGATATATTTACATATATACATATATATATATTTTCACATTATTTACCATACGCTGTATTGCAGGAATATCTGCACCAGTTGCTAATATTTCCCGATACACGCATACAAAAAGCGTGGTCGCATACATCATCCACCATCCATCCCACACTTCACGTGGCACCTAGTCCTATTGGTTGCGTCTCTCTAGACGACGACCGACTCAACACCATGCTACACTCCATCTTCGCCTCCACCCCCACCCCTTTATATACATAATATATACCTTTATATATGTACTGTATTTACTTTATTTCTATTTCATTTTCCCATTAGTAAAAAGATAAAAAAATATATATAAAAGAGAAAAGATAATCTTTGACTTGCAGGTACCCCGTCTTGCGAATAGCAAGATTCGTTTTGGAACTCTGTTTTGGCTCAAAGCCAAGAACACAATTTTGATGGTGTGTCTCAAGGACAAAGATTACCAGAAAAAGAATCTAAATAAGAAAAACACCAAAAACACAATAAACGAATGGAAGAGACTCGTTGTAGGAAAGGCGTAGAAACTCGACTTGTACCCCACTTCCTTGAGTTCGACCCTAGGCCTAAAAGTGACAGGATAAAATCAAGTAGGCCAGGTAAAAATTTTGTAAAAAATGGTTAGGTCCGATTTAGGTTAACCACTTTACACATTTCAATGATAAAATCATCATATTAACAACCTATCCGGGCTCGACAATACATCTTTTCTGGCACCGTTGCCAGGGAGGTGCGCCTTCAAGTAAGTTTCTATTCAATTCCTTTCAATTTTTCTCTTCTCTCTTCATGGGTATTTTTGTTTTTGGTATGCAGGTGAACCTGGTGCAAGGAGATGGCAGGCAGACGAAATCGAAGACGTCAGATCCAAGGCATGAACGACAGCGCGAAGATGCCGACACCGCATTGGAGCTTCGCACATGTTGCCGAACAAGTAGGTCTTCTTTTCTTAGCAACTAGGGTTAACTTGTCGCCTTAATGTATATATAAAAAAGATAAAACTAAAAACTAAAGAAACTAGAAAAACTTCTTGGGATCTCTTGGGGCAAGTGGATTAAAATTCACTTGTTTGATTGGCTGTCTTCACTCCTACCGCCCCGGGATTTCCCGCCCTACTTTGCATAGCGAAAATCCGAGAATCTTGATTCTTGAATTTTTCGCTGTGGGAAGTATTCTTTGAGGCAAATAAAAAGATTGATTGCACCCCTCTTTGCCTCATTTACCTGCAAATTCAGGATCACATTTTTGGTGGGGAGACACGGAATTGAGTTCATTCCAACCCCAAGATGACTTTTCAACTTGCCTAAGATTCGATCCAGAACATTTCAACGCCAACAATTTTAGTTTCTTTATCTGTTGGTTGAGCCTTGTGTGGACATCTTTTTTGGTGATTGGGAGCACTTGAATTGAAGTGCTTTGCTCCCTTTCACACTAATATAAAATTGATTCGTGCATCCACAAATAGAAATCTCCATTTAGGGAAGCCCATTGCATTTTAGCATGCATTAACTAACTGATATTGAAGAAGGGTTTGTTGGGCTTAGAAGAAAACTTGTATTCTCACAAAATCCTAGAGATTGGTTGAATTGGTAATTTAGCAAAATAATAAAATTCATACTACTTAAGGCTAAACTCTAAAAACCATTCACCAATTAAGAACTTCAATTCGGGGAGATTTCCCCGTTGCATGCTTGTTTTACACACTCTCTTAAAATCAATCACTTGGGCATTACCCGTAAACAACGCCCTTCACATTCCAGAAGCACTTGACCCTAAGCCTCTAACTAAAACTGGTAGTAACTTGACCCTTCTTAAGGATTGGAGGTCTAACTACCTACGTGTAGTGGCTACGTGCTGGTGAGAGTTCCCGCATGCTATCCGGTGTCTAAGATTGGGGCAAACGGCCTTTCAATCTAGCCCGGTGGTTCCACGGTGCTCGCATTCGGTTCCGTAGTTCGTGATAGTAGGTAACTTAGATCTTTAGGTCTAAGGGCACCCTGTAGAGGTTAGGAACTTGACTGTATTGAATTGTAATCAAGTGTACCTTTAAAGCGTCGTTTCTCTCATCTCTTTTCCATTCTCATCTCCCCAACTCTTCCTACGGTTGTTCATGTTTGGGAGGAGGTCACAAAACCCTGAACTGTTTGAATTGCAAGATAAATTTAGAAAAGGAGTCAAATCATCCTCCTCCTCCACATACATGGCAAACACCCTCACCTCACCACTTCATCACAATTCCAATTCTTGCAACACCAGGCTTATCCCGAGAAACCCTATAAGACCTTCCTTACCAAGTGTCGTGCCAAGCGACTCGGTAAGTCATGTGGACCTGGCTTCTGCAAGCCAGTATTTCGACACGGAGGACCAAGCCTCCGTGTGCTCGGACGCATATTTACATGCGGACACATCTTCTAGCATAGAAGATGCTTACGCCCTGGGGAACAACCCGTTCTCTACCACGTAGAGGGTGGTGCAATCATCCGAACTTCGCATGGTCCAATAACCCGCAACGCCAAAACCCCGTGGGGGGACCAATGCGACCGTCTGCACCCGTCATCCCAAGGGCCCAGTCTAATCCTATGGCGAATCCGCCATCAGGCCCTTGCATACCACGAACCGAACATGCATCAAGGCCTCTTGATAAACTAATGCGAATGATGACGGAAATGTCAAAGCGCCATAAAGAGAACTTGACCTCTCTTCAGCACCATTTGGCACAGCAGAATGCTGAGATCAGTCAACTACGCATGGCGACTCGATCTCAGGGCACTCCTCCCGCCCAACCTGTTCCAAACCTGCGAAACATCGTACCCTGTGGTCCGCAACCACAGGTACAACCTTCTCAGGGACAGGTTCATCAAATTATGCAAGCTTCGAGCATTCCATCGGGATTTCAGGCTAATCTCGCTGCAGCACTGCACTCTTATGTTGATTGCGATTGCATCAAGGATGACACGTCTGACGAGGACATGACCGTCAGTGCGTGTATCAGACTAATTGGGACCAATTCAAACTGCTGTGAATTACCTGACGATTGCCTGACCAACACAAATTGTGACGTTCCTCAATCCCTTCCTATTCCCGTACCTTTTCCGGACCAGACTTCTGACGAGGTTTTCTCCTCTTCCCATACCTCGTGTTCTGAGTCATCGCCGGGCTGCTCACCGCCGGTCCACACTCTGGAAGATTGGATTGCCCTTTCTTTCCCACCAAATCAGGCGGATTTGTAACTTCACATTGGGACCTTGAGCCCACATCTTACTCACTAGGGCTATTCCCTTTTGGATCTATCTATCCAAAGAGCCCCTCTTCTTGGCCAATCTAAGGGCCAACTTCTTCTTGATCTGATTTCTGATCTGCCTGGGACACTCTCGTCCCATAAAGTGCCAGACATTTCACCATCCACCATCACTTTTCACACCTCTATCGTGATCACTTCACTTTTCTCTTCACCACCCACTAACCACCCACCCTACCACCCTGCTGTATACCCTAAACCTCAACTCTCGTTACCCGATCTTTCATTTTTTCTCTACCTTTCCCGGCATGCATATGAGGACATAGCATTGTTTGGCATGGGGGGGTGGATAGGCATCCATAGGATCTGAGTATTTTATGGTATCATATAGTTCCCACCCATTTATAAATATGCAAGAAAAAGAAAAAGAAAAGAAAAAAAATTTATATATATAATAATAAATGATGTTTAGTAACGATCTGAAAGCTGAAGCAAAAAATACAATAAGTGTTTATGGATATTCAACCTCTATTTTGAAGACTTTCTAGGCTACAAAAGCTTGATTCACTCAGGCTCGGCTTAATTCACTTAAACCATTGACAAAATAGATCAGAATCTCTCCTAGCTAAGGACGTATTCTTGTACCTGAGACACCAATATAGGATCCGTTGGTTTGCTTTTACTTGAGAGCTTAAGTAAACTTGGTTCACACTACACATATCAGGAAAGACCAGGTGAACATAAGATCCAACCCTAGTGTTCATTAGGGAAGGTGGAGTCCTTACTTGTGCGCACAGGTAGACTTTTTATCCCAGGCTTTAGTCTTGTGTTTAGTAGCGACTCTTTCCACCAAAAAGAAACTCTCCCACCAAAAAAAAAAAAAGTGTGCTCCTTCAAAAGAATGTTGTAAGAGATATACCGACACGTGTTTCAAAAAATCCAAGGGCAGGTTACAAATACCATGTTTTCCTTTGAGCCACAAAAATCAGAAAATGGGAGTTGAGTTTTTCGTCATCTTCTTAAGGGTCCATTCGAAAACATGAGCTAAAACTGGGACCAACCTTCACTTAAAAATTCACGAAACCCTGTGCTTGAGTCTTAATGTTCATCTGGTCAGTCTTGATCCTTCACTAAGCACAAGCCATAATCTCTTGAGCTCTCGAGAATGGCAAAAACCTCCTGGGTCCTTGAAACCGTACTTAAGGTTTAAATACCAAAAGTCCTAGTTAGTCAAGAGATGATCTATATCATATGAGACTTAAAGTACTGGTAGTCTTCTACACAATTATTTCTCATAATATCCATCAATAAACACACCTATATTGCCTCAGAAGAAAGTCTTCAGCTTAAGATCATTTCTAAATACTTTTTTGCTAGGGACTAGCAAAAGATAGGCATGGCGGTATGATAGCACCGCAAAATACGCCTGCAATAATGCCTTCTTGTCCAATTTCCTCGCATTACCTGTGCATATTAGGATTCCATAGTTGCATTTGTAAAAATACATGTATACATGCATCTAATTTAGAGGAAAGAAGAATGAAATAAGTAGCCTTGCATTTTACCTTTTTCCTCAAGTGCCTCATTGCAAAAATCCACCACCTCTATTTTTATTTCCACTTGATTATTTTTATCTTTCCCGTAGCTGCATTTTCTCCTCGCACCATTCCCTGCCGCAGCTGCCCTTGCCATTCCCTGCCAAGCCATTCCATCCCTCTCCCTGTAGCTGCATGCGGCCATGCCATTCCACTTCTATTTAAAGACTGCAGCTCCTGCCTTTGCAAAGGAAGGGCTAGTCACTGCAGCAAGAAAAAAACCCACCAGCAGGCCACCACCGTCCTCTCCTCCATTCCCCTCCATATGTCGTCCCTCCTCTGAGGAGATACCCGGCAGGCAGGAGCTCTCACTGTGGTGCACACCACCAGAGTGAGACCACCACCGCCCAGCTCTTCAAAGAGCCGATGGGCATGGTGGCTCTTCTTTTGTTTTTTTTTTATTCCCGCACCTTCCCGCCATTGGAGCCGCTTCAAGGTCTGAAGCTTCACAACTTGGCAGCAGCAGCAGCAACAGCTGCCCCAGTAGCTTCCGCACTTCCTTACAGGCGCCCCAGCCCTCCGCGCACGCCTGCAAATCTTCTCTGCCTCCGCTTTCTCCACACTGTCGCACGCACAGTCGCCTGCAACTGGCCACTGCGTGCCTCTGCAGCAGCTGGCCAAGTGCCTCCCCGCCCCCCTACGGCACTTGCAAGCTTCCACGCAAGCTGCAGGTGCCCTCACTCTCCATCCCCGCGTGCTCTGTTGCGAGCTCTCTGAGCTCGCAACCGGTTCACGCTGGTGCTCCTCTCTACGCGAACAAGTGCCTGTGTGTGCTCGCGTTGAAGACCTCCAGACGACGCCCGCCATCTGCAGATGACTTAACCCTCCTACGACAGTGCTCTCTCTGCTCTCTCCCGCTCTCTCTCTCTCTCACAACACTCTCTCTCACTCTCTTCACCGACGCATACACACACCTACACTCACACTTTCACACACACACACACACACACACCTATACTCTATTATAAACATATATATATATACGTATACTGATATATAGTGATATATACATGCATATATACATATACATATATATATATATATATATATATATATATATATATATATATACTTACATCTATATATATAGTAGTGTTAGTATACTTATAGACGTATATATATATATATACTTAAATATATACTTATATATACATATCTAGATACATATACCTATATACCTATATATATACATACATACATATACATATATATATATACATCTATACATATATATATATCTATAACTGTATATACATACATATATATATATATACATAGCTACATATATCTACATATATTACTATATCCTTATACATACACATATATGTATACCTCTATATAGTTATATATACATACACACATATATATATACCTATATATTTATAACCATATATATATACATATACATATACACATATTTACATATATACATATATATATATTTTCACGTTTTTTACCATATGCTCTATTGCGGGAATATCTGCACCAGTTGCTGATATTCCCCGATACACGCGTACAAAAAGCGTGGTCGCATACATCATCCACCATCCATCCCACACTTCACGTGGCACCTAGTCCTATTGGTTGCGTCTCTCTAGACGACGACCAACTCAACACCATGCTACACTCCATCTTCGCCTCCACCCCAACCCCTTTATGTACATAATATATACCTATATATATATATGTTGTATTTACTTTATTTCTGTTTCGCTTTCCTATTAGTAAAAAGATAAAAAAATATATATAAAAGAGAAAAGATAATCTTGGACTTGCAGGTACCCCGTCTTGTGAATAGCAAGATTCGTTTTGGAACTCTATTTTGGATCAAAGCCAAGAACACAATTTTGAGGGCGTGCCTCAAGGACAAAGATTACCAGAAAAAAAATCTAAATAAGAAAAACACCAAAAACACAATAAATAAACAGAAGAGACTCATTGTAGGAAAGATGTAGAGACTCGACTTGTACCCCACTTCCCTGTGTTCGACCCTGGGTCTAAATGTGACAAGATAAAATCAAGTAGAACAGGTAAAAAATTTTGTAAAGATATGGTTAGGTTCGATTTAGGTTAACCACTATACAAATTTCAAAGATAAAATCATCATATTAACAACCTATCCGGGCTCGACCATACACAACTATAAAAGGAGACCCCCTCCATATGATTTTCTTATCCCTTCCTTCACTTCTCTCCCTCTCCAAAGCTCAAGAGAAGCTTGTCCCACACCCGGGATGCTCCTCAAGTGATAAAATCAAATTTTCGCCCCCATTCCAGAAGAGGATCCCGTGATGACGATGATGTATTGCCTCGTTCCCATTCTTCCTGCCTCGACCTCCTTCTTCTCACTCTGTTCCTTACCTTCCAAGCACTGTCTCGTCTGGCTCATCCTCCAAGCGATCGTCGAGGAGGATAACTTCTCTCTCCCATTCCTTTTTCTTTCTTTCTAGAGTAGAATTTTCCTGCTTTCTAGTTGTAATAGTTTTCCTATTTTCCAGTGTAATTTCTCGCTTGCTTAGTTGTAAAAACATTTTGAAATATCAAGTGAATGTTTTCTCTCTCTCTCTCTTTCTCTTATTATTTATAGTACTTCATTTCATTGTAATTACTTCGCTTTTTAACAAAAACACAAAAAGAATATAATTACAAATTTGGATCGATGTAGCGTCCCTGAGTTCGACTCAGGAATTCTATTAAGGTATAAATTTTATTTCCTGAACCCAAGTTCTTCGCTATTCAAACTACAACGATAGGTTTTCAAAATCAAATCCGATAGCACAATACTCTGACATTTCAACATTTTGGTGTCATTGCCAGGGAGGCAACTATTTTTGGATCTTCTTTTCGCATTTTACGCACTTTACTGTCTTGTAACCTACTTTTTCTTGTGTCTATTGTTTTGTTGAGAACACCATCATGGAATCGTCAAGCGGTAGATCTGAGTAAAGTGTAGTTAAAGACAATTGTAAGTGTTCCCTATTCTTCCCCATCGATAGATTTCAATTGTCACATTAAATTCAAATTCCAATTAACCTAGATGTTTGCATAAATCCTAGGATTAGTTTTGTTGTTTGGATTCCCACTCACACTCATTTCACCCTCGCTTATATAAAAAAACAAAATGATAATTTTGTGGGGTAATTTTCAACATACACCCACATTCAAGGCACTTAACCTACTTGATTTTCTTCTACTCAACCGGATTCTGATATGTGGAACCGATACACACAAATCACCACATAAAAGAGTAGAAATCATCCTAGGTTAACCATTTCTGTGTGCTAAACCTAGTGGTGCAGTTGTGGCTAATTGTTTGAGTTGTTTGGGCCGCACCACTCAACCTAAAATCAACTCATAAAGTAGCTTCCTCTTAGGGTTATAAATCTAGGTTCATGCCAGGCACTCCACTTTATTTATGATTTTAAAGGAAAGCAATCTTCACCCATGCTTGAAAACCTTATTTGCCTCAAACTTGATTGAAATCAACCTAATTCTAAACCCTAAAAGTTACTTAAGCAAGATTTGAAGATTAAAATCTATGAATCACAAATAATCTTACTTGAAAACCCTAGTTGGTTATGAACTTACACATAATCAATCATTAAGGGCACAACCCATTTTAAGGGCCCATCACATTCCATAAGCACTACAATCTCAGGCCTTAATAAAATTGAGTAGACGTTGGCCTTAAGGACTGATTCGCTCTTTGGAGCCTAGTCTGAGATTGTTTACGATTAACCTACTTATACTAATTAATCTGATGTCTAGCTTGAGGAATAGCGTCAAACGACCGCCGCTGGGGGGTACACTAGGAACAGGAGGCGTAAGCCGAAGGAAGAACCTTCTTCCCAGTCCCTCCTTCTAACTGATTGGATTGAGCAGACACAAGTAGAGTAAATCATTTATAATCAAAAGGTGGGTTCTAGGAGTCTGTAGATCCTTAGGCTACCCTACTTAAGGATAGGCTTGTTTTGTTATGTTGCAGGGTCCTTATCCCCAGTCCTTACAACCTTTTCCTAGTTTATGCTGGGAAGACGGTCATTGAATCCCTAATTAGAAGGACCACTAGAGTATTCTAGGAAGCGTAAATTGGATTTTGGTCAAATTGATCCCATGGCCGATCAAAAGCCTCCTCTACCCAGGGATCTACAAGTGGAATTTCGATGGTAGCTGGAACAAATGCAAAGAATGTGGGAATGGTTCTAGAGAATGCAGGGCACTCAGCCCTATGAGGATTTTTATGATCCTTCAAATTACGGGGTCCAGCCAGAGACGTAGAAATCAAGCACCAATGTTAAGCCTGATCAAACATTACCATGGACTTGGCTCTGTAGACCCATTTCAGCACTTAGAGGACTTGACCACTTTGGTGCAGACCACTAAGGCATGAAATGTGAATGAGGAGCAAATGATCATGAGGCTCTTCCTCCACTCTCTCAAGGATAAAGCCGCTCATTCGTACAGGACTATAGGAAAACCAATTGCAACTTGGAATGAGTTTAGATCGGCCTTTCTGAAGAAATTCTTCCCTGTCGGACGTACCAATGCTTTGAGACAGGCGATCATTACCCTTTCCCAACGGTCGGGGGAGCAGTTTCATGTGGCCTGGGAGCGATTCCAGGACTTATTGCGGAGGTGTCCACACCACGAGATGCGGAAATGGCAACTCGTGTAGATCTTCTACCACGGGCTGACTGAGCAACTCAGAAATCACGTGGATGCTTCTTGCGGAGGCAATTTCCTCAACAGAGATGCAGATAGTGCGCACGATTTGTTTGAGGAAATGAGCAAGACTTCAATTAATCATGCTTCCATGGATACTTTTAGCTGCTCCCAATAGCCCAAATCGAATGTTAATGAAATCCATGACTCTTATTCATTCGATATGGAATTGATTTCTAACAAACTTGATACGGTGGACTTGGTTGCTAAGAGAATGGAAGAGTGGATGGCTGGAAATTCAATGAACAACTCTCAATCCACTCAATCCTAGAATTCAGGATTCCATTCATCATGAGCTCCTTCTAGACGGGAGTTTGTGAAACAACTTGATGCGGCTCAACCAGCGAGCCAGCATTGTTCAGAACCCCACAGGTTCCAAACGGGGCCTTTGATCCTAGTTATTTTTATTCTTCCCTTTCTTTCTCTCCATCCTCACCTTATGAGGATGTTTGTGCTGTACAGGAGAATGTTAGATCCAACCCCTACTCTAATGCTTATAATCCAGGGGAGAAACCACCCTAACTTCTCTTGGAAGAACCTGGGGCAACAGACCTAATTCCAACCCAGCTACTATGCTCTACAATGACCAATCGGTCAGGGTCACATTTATACTCAGTTGCCCCCAAATCAGGCCAATCAGCCAGCTTGGAATGCCCGTCAACCCATAGTGCAGGTTAATTTGAACCGACAAATGATAGAGATGTAAGGATCCATGCTCCAGCTCATGCAGCAAATGAAAACCTCACTGGACAACTTGCAAACCGAGCTCAAAACTAAATCTCGTCAACCCAGATCTCTGCCATCCCAACCTATACCCAACCCACGAAATATTCTAAATCCGGGCAACCAAGCATGTGGGTACGGAAATCAAAGGGACCCACACGCACATGCTCAGGTGGTTGAGCAGGGTCCTTCCTCTTCTTCTTATGCACATCAATAATTCTTGGCTAATCAAGCCCCTCCAATCTTTCCTAACCCTCCGCAAGACCCAAACTCGTATGCATCTGCAAATTTTGTTACCTTGAGAAGTGGTAAACAAACTCAGGATCAACAACCACACTATTCTGATTTACCAAATCTTGAAGAACCTGAGAGAAAGGAGAATTCTGGAGAAGAAATCAAGGCTCAGGAACCTGATTCCAAAGATTTGACTCATGTTCCTTTCCCTGAAGCCTTGATCAAATCAAAGAAGAAGAAGTCTGTTGATGGTAATGAGGAGCTTTTGAATATTTTCAAGAATGTTGAGATCAATATCCCACTCCTCGATGCTATCAAGCATATATTGGCTTATGTAATATTTTTAAAGGATTTATGTACACAAAAGCTAAGTCAAGAGAATCAATTTCGAGGAAGGTGGTACTCTTCGAGTAGGCTAGTTCTGTTATCCTACACCACCTCCCTCAGAAAAAGAGAGATCTAGGTGCTCCGTTGATTTCTTGTGTCATCGGAGATTACACATTTGATAGAGCACTTCTTGATCTGGGTGCATCCATCGACCTAATTCTGAGTTCTCTTTACAAGAAGTTTGCATTAGGTGAACTTCGTCCGACTTTAGTAACACTGTAGTTACTGAATCGTTCAGTCATAAATCCGTGAGGAGTTATTGAAGATGTTATTGTTAAGGTTAAGGATTTCTATTTTCCTGTAGATTTCCTTATCCTTGACATAGATGTACCCGAAAATCTAAGGAACACGCCCATCATTCTGGGGCGTCCGTTCTTGGCTACCACTAAGGCCAACATTAACTGTGAAAGTGGTAGCATGGGAATCGCCTTTGGGTATCAACGAATGAAATTGGATATTTTTAAGGTGATTAATAAATTTTAGGATTGTGGATTTATCGAGGAACTTAAAGATGATAATGTGAACATTGAAACTTGTATGATGGTTTCTGCAATTGAAAGTTCCTTCTTTGATGATGAATTAGACCTGCAACCCTCTATGGCAGACCTGCCATCTTCTGAAGAGGTTATTGATTTTGTTCACTCTCAACCTCTTCCACTTGATGAGTCATCAACTTCTTCCTTACCTTCAATCATCAACCCGCACCATCTTGAACTGAAACCATTGCCTGAGAATTTGAAATATCAATTTTTAGGACCACACAAGATGCTCCCTGTGATTATCAATGCTAAATTAACAAAGGAGCAGGAGATTAAATTGATTAAGATCTTCAAGGAACACAAGGAGGCAATTGGTTGGACCATTCATGACCTTAGGGGGATCGAGCCATCTTACTGCAATCATAGAATATTTTTGGAAGATGGATCCTGCCCTTCTCGCCAGATGTAGAGGAGATTAAATCCAAATATGCGAGAAGTGGTCAAAAAGGAGATTATTAAGTGGCTCGATGTGGGAATCATTTATCCAATCTCTGATAGTCCCTAGGTAAGTCCCGTGTAGATTATTCCCAAGAAAATCGGGATTATCGTTGTGACTAACGAGAAAGGAGAATCTGTCACAACTCATTCAGCTACCTCTTGGAGGGTTTGTATTGATTACAGGGAGCTGAAAATGGCCACGAAAAAGGATCATTTCCCTCTACCTTTCATTGGTCAAATCCTGGAAAGATTAGCCGGGCAGAAGTACTTCTATTTTCTCAATGGCTACTCGGTATACAACCAAGTTCCTATCCAACACGGGGATTAGGAAAAAACTACTTTCACTTGTCCCTATGGAACCTTTGCTTTCCGTAGGATGCCATTAGATTTATGCAATGTACCTGCGACTTTTCAAAGGTATATGTTAGCCATATTCTCTGACATGGTGGGAGAGTTTGTGGAAGTCTTCAAGGATGATTTCTCTATTTTTGCAGAATCGTTTGACTCTTGTCTAGCTAATCCAGAAATGATTCTTAAACGATGCATCAAAACACGATTGGTCCTTAGCTGGGAAAAGAGTCATTTCATGACATAAGAGGGCATCGTCATGGGTCATGTAATCTCTGAACGGGGAATTGAAGTGGATAAAGCTAAGGTTGATGCTATCACTAAACTTCCTCCTCCCACATCTGTTAAACAAATTCAAACATTTCTTGGTCATGTAGGATTCTACAGAAGATTCATCAAGGATTTCTTGAAGGTTGCTTGTCTTCTGAGCAATCTTCTCACCAAAGAAATGACGTTTGTTTTCAACGAATCATGTCACACGACATTTGATTTTCTTGGAGCTCCGATGACTGCCAAACCACTTGTGCTCCGGTGCTGTAACCATCGGTTTGGATAACCCCTTTTGAGATCATGACTGATGCTTCTGGTTACGCGGTCAGGGCTATTTTGGGTCAGAAAGTTGACAGGAAGCCCTCTGTCATCTACTATGCTAGTAAAACTCTGGATGAAGCCTAGAGGAATTACACTGCTACTGAGAAGGAATTACTAGCCATAGCATTTGCTTTGGAAAAATTCAGGGCTTATCTCTTATGGTCTTATGTCGTTATTTATACCGACCACTCAGCCTTGAGACATCTCTTGGCCAAAAAGGATACCAAACCCCAGCTTTTTCATTAGATTCTTCTGGTTCAAGAATTTGATCTTGAAATCAAGGATAAATCCAGGGTACAAAATGTGGTGGCAGATCATTTGTCGAGACTTCTAAGTGATACTTCTCATACAGGCGTCCCGATTGCTGATACTTTTCGGACGAGGCCATCCTTACAGTTTCAGGTGTCCAAACCCCGTGGTTTGCTGACATTGTTAATTATTTGGCCGTTGGTCAAATCCCCTAGGATTGGACTAGGAAACAATAGGATAGACTCAAATCTGAGGCCAAATACTACTTCTGGGAGGATCCTGAACTATACCGCATCGGTTCTGATCAGATTATTCACCGATGTGTTCCGGAGAACGAATTCAACAATATACTCGAGTTCTGCCATACATCGGCATGTGGTGGACATTCCTTCGAGAAAAAGATGGCTGCAAAAATTTTGCAATCTAGATTCTATTGGCCATCTTTATTCAAGGATGCCCAAGATTTCTCAAGCTCGTGTTCCCGATGCTAGGCACTCAAGAGCATAACTAAGAGAGATATGATGCCCTTAAACCCAATTCTTCCGGTTGAAATCTTCGATGTTTGGGGCATAGATTTCATGAGACCCTTTCGCCCATCATTTGGACATCAGTACATTCTCGTCGCTGTTGATTACGTGTCCAAATGGATTGAGGCAATTCCCACCTGAACTAATGACCACAAGGTAGTCATCGATTTTGTCAAGAAAAACATCTTCAGTAGGTTCAGGGTTCCGAGGGCCATCATCAGTGCTGGTGGCACTCATTTTATTAATGCCCAGTTCCATAATTTGCTGGCTAAATATCTAGTTAATCTCCAAATCTCCACACCTTACCATCCCCAAACAAATGGACAGGCCGAGATCTCCAATTGGAAGATCAAGAATATTCTGCAGAAAATGGTTAGGCCTGATCGCAAAGACTGGACTCAAAAGCATGAGGACGCTCTTTGGGCCTACCATACGGATTATAAAATGGCCATTGGCACGTCTTCGTTTCGTCTGGTGTATGGAAAGGTGTTCCATTTACCTGTAGAGATTAAACATAGCGCATTTTGGGTAATCAAGTAGTGCAATCTAGATATGAGCTTAGTCGAGAAGACTAGAAACTCCAACTATCTGAGTTGGAAGAGCATAGAAATGATGCATATGAGAATGCTAAGATCTACAAGGCTCGAACAAAAGCCCTACATGATCAATTGATTTCATGCAAGTGCTCCGAGCCAAACCAGAAGGTCTGGTTATTCAATTCTCGACTTAAGCTCTTTCCCAGCAAACTTAGTTCGAAATGGAATGGCCCATTCATTATCCCCCAGATTTTTCCAAATGGAGCCATTTAGATCTCTAACCCGAAGATGGGTAATTCATTCAAAGTCAACGGTTAACGTCTAAAGCCTATTATTAACCGTACTCTTCTAGAACCCGTCTTAGACATAGTTGCTCTAGCCATATTGTGACTTCTTTGGCTGGACTTCTCCTAGTTGTCGGCATTAAACTCAGCAGTTGTACATATGACACAAAGCTGACCTGGGATTCATATTCAGGTGATATCCTTCATATTGTACCCTTTCTTTAATGTCTCTTTTTCTCAATGTGGGCATTGCATCAACTAGGCATTGGGGGGTGGATTCATTTTTGAATTATTTTGTCAGCTCTGCGAAATTCTTGTAAAGTTTATTTCTCTTCTTATATGTACATGAAAAAAAAATTGAATTAGGAAGGAATATTTGGACATTAAGAATTTTCAATCATAGGAAATATTACATCAGTATCTGAACACAAAGACCCTTTAGGTCTTTGGGCTTAATCAGCCCGTGTATCCACTAAAATGTGGATTTGTTTTTCAAGTCCTCACCATCTGACGTAAACACATTTATTAA
This sequence comes from Thalassia testudinum, assembly GCA_037157565.1. NCBI lineage: Eukaryota > Viridiplantae > Streptophyta > Magnoliopsida > Alismatales > Hydrocharitaceae > Thalassia > Thalassia testudinum. Next base: position 87,641,574 of record JAZHRO010000014.1, on the reverse strand, counting down.
AGGTAAAATGCCTTTTCATGCATGTTCTTAGGCTTAGATTTGCATTTAATATTATAAATATTGCATAGCAAGCATCATTCTGCATTTAGAGTAGTTGTATATAATTTAGGTTATTTGCATCCTTTTTGTAGTTAGGAGAGAAGGATATTTATTTCTGAGCCTCGGATTACTGATCTGACTGTACAGATCTGATCAATAAGATGATTGGAGTCCAATGCCTCTAAAATTGCCTCGATCGGAGTTCCGTAGCACCATATGTAGTCCAAGGAACATCAACGGCCAAGGGACTAGGAGACATAATTGGGAGAATTAAATGATAAATCTGACCACGCAGATGGATTCGGGTCGACGATCGTAGCCTAACAGCGGAAAAATTGACTTAATCCGACCTCTGTAGCAGCCCCTACAACAAGAAGATGGATGGCCCAGACTGCACCACGTGGCGCAGCTTAGGCCGCCAGCGCACGCACGCAGCACCGCATGCGCGCAATAGTGCGGCCACGCACGCCGGCACGCAGGCACGCATGCGCGCAGCGTTACCATGTGGGCGCGTGCGTGCGGCAAAGCAAGAGTGGCGCCAGCACAACGTGAGGTGGACTACAGAGACGCATGAGCTGGACTTACAGCGATGCTTACAGCCATCGGTAATTCATCGCATGCTAGTAGAGCCAGTTGTGGGTGCCAGCAGGCCTGAGCTGCCTGCAGTGACGTTTCCAGCGACGGCTTGGATGTCACTAATGGTCCCATACCAATTTTTGCCTCTTCCCCACCACTATAAAGGGACCTACACGCCCTCCCTTCTAACCCATCTCTACCTCTACTCCAACCTACTTCGAAGCTCTAGCAAGCCTACCAACGCTCCATTAGAGCTTGTTCTCAAGCTCCCAAGGTGCCTATTAGTGTAATAAACCTCTGCCCCACCAAATACTCCAACTTTCGATCTCCCTTCATAGGTCACCTTGGAGCCATCCTCTCACCTCCATTCCAGTAGCAGATCAACTCCATCTTCTCACCTCCATTCCGGAGCCACGTCGAAGCTTTCCTCAACCTGACGTCCTCCAGCATCTCACCTTCGTCGCCCCGCTCCTCACCTCCTTCGTTCGAGCTTCCGCTAGGTACCGTCATCTCACCGAATAGCCGATTTGAGAGATTTCCTCTCACCTCCGTCTATTTATATGCTTTTATAGTTTCTTTTAATTGACATTAGAGGTAATATATATCAGATTTGTTCCAGATCTCTATCTTGTGATACGTTTGCTTGATTTCTTTTAAAAATGCAAAAAAATAACAAAACCCCAAAATGCCAAAAAGAAACAAAACTAAGCACGGTTTTCAATAAAGTAAATGTCACCTCCCTGTGTTCGACCCGGGACTCCCTTGGAGTTTTGGTATAAATTTTATCTGATCAACGTGTCTTGTAACTACGATGACAGGTTACTTGTAACCACTATTTCAAACACGCGAAACACGCGCGACCATTCTGGCACCGTTGCCGAGGAGGCAATGGAATTTACGTTATTGTTTATTACACTTCTTTGCATTTACATAGCACTAACCCTACTTGTCTTTGATCTACTGTCTTGCAGGTACCTTAGCATGTTGATCCAAGTGCGGTAGACCAGAGTAAAGCGCGGGTAGAGTGTTTTGTAAGTGTCCCCCACACCACCCCCACCTTAGTTTTCATTCCATAACCGAATAACTCAAACCCAAATCAACTTAGGTGCTTTTTATGAACCCTAGGATAGATTTGGTTGTTTGTTTGCCACCTCCACTCACCTCTCCATCCACATAAATAAAAATAAAAAAATAAAGAAAAAGTGTTATCTGATTGTGGGATTTTCTGTAAGCTACACACTTAACACCCACAACTTCTCCCCTAAGGCGCACAATCACATCGATTCTACCACTTAACCGGGATCTGACCTGTGGACCCTGTACACTTAATTCAACACGCAAATAAGTGAGTAGAAACTGAATAGGTCAAAAATTTTTGTGTGCCTTTACTATGTTGTGCAATAGGCTAATTGATTGAACTATTTGGGCTGCACCACTTAAGATAAAAGTGATTCATCAAGTAGCTTGACACTTAGGGTTTATTCTTAGGGCTAAACCAGGCACTCTACAATTTTTTCTTTGATTTCTAAAGGAATATATCATCACCAGTGCTTGCAAAACTTAGAGTGTTTTCCTAAACTTGATTAAATATACCTAAGATTAAACCCTAAAAGCTACTAAACAAGGTTAAATCTTAAAAGACACATCATCAAATAACCTTATTTGAGAACCCTGGTTGTGCATGCACACACATTTTAACTTATCATTAAGGGCACAACCCATCTAAAGGGCCCATCACATTCCTAAAGCACCATTATCCCAAGCCTAACTAAAATTGATTAGACATTGGCCCTAAGGACTGGTTCGCTCATCAAGATCTAGATTTGGATTGTTCACATTTAACCTGCCTATACTAGTCAATCTGATGTCTAGCTAGGGGAGTAGCATCAAACGACCGCAGCTGTAGGGTACACTAGGAACTGGTGGTGCAAGCCAAAGGAAGAACCTTCTCCCCAGTCCCTCCTTCTAACTGGTTGGATTGCCTAGACATAAGTAGAGTAAATCATCTATAACCTTAGAATAGATTCTGAGAGTCTGTAGACCTTTAGGCTACCCAACCTAAGGACAGGCTTGAATTTTTGTATTACAAGGCTCCTTTCTCTTCTCATTTCCCTCCTTACTTCACCATGTAGCCTTCCACATCCTACACACATTTCACATCCTATCCTCCTACCACCACTTACCCCCTAGATGATTAGTATCTCGACTTAACTTGTAATTATCCATCCACTTGCTCGGATGACTTTGATTAGGGATATGAATCCGGACCTTAGTGTCCAGGGCTAAACCCTGGACAACAAGACTATGACTACTATCCTTCCCAGAACTACAATAATTATAGAACTCCATCCTTTGATGATCAACCTAACCAGATCTACAACCATGAAGGATATGCTGATTATAACAGTTACCCTCCCCAGAATTATGCTGAATTTAGGTTGCCACCAACCTTTAAGCAACCTGAAATGACCTACTATCAAGGAGGGACCTGAGAACCTTGACACCTTGACTCCCCTAGATTCAACCCAAACCCGCCCAAACCTAAATCGTACCAATCGGTTCAGGTGAACTAGATCCAGGATAGGGTGTTGGCTAATTTGAGGAACACTATGCAATCTTTAGAAGCTCAACCAACACCATGCATTGAAGCATTGGAGCCTATGATCAAAATGATTGATGAACTTAATAGTTCTCTATTGGATTTTGCTCCAAAGTGTTAGGGATAGGGACCTGGGTGAGTTCCTTCTTGGGAAATTGTCAAGGTTGAGGATGAAATTTGTTGTTGCAGTAGTCAAATCTTGGGATGATTCTCAAGATGAACCTTCTTCAGGAGAGCCAATGTCTGAACCCGCTCAGGTGCTTGTCGGTGGGGACACATATTCGGAGATTGGAGATGACCAGTTGGTCTGGAGAAACCCTTTGAGGATGAACTGATTGATTCACCTGAGATCCCCATGTTTCCAGTGATGGCCTGGATGTCATTAATGGTCCCATACCAATTTTTGCCTCTTCTCCACCACTATAAAAGGACCTACACCCCCTCCCTTCTAAGCCATCTCTACCTACTCTACTCCCACCTACTCCTGAGCGCTAACAAGCCTACCAACGCTCCATTAGAGCTTGTTCTCAAGCTCTCAAGGTGGCTATTAGTGTAGCGAACCTCTGCCCCACCAAATACCCCTCCAACTTCCCATCTCCATTCATAGGTCACCTTGGAGCCGTCCTTTCACCTGCATTCTGGTAGCAGATCAACTCCATCTTCTCACCTCCATTCCGGAGCCACGTCGAAGTTTTCCTCAACGCGACATCCTCCAGCGTCTCACCTCTATCTTCCTGCTCCTCACCTCCTTCATCTGAGCTTCTGCCAAGCACCATCATCTCGCCAAACAACCGATTCAGGAGATTTCCTCTCACCTCCCTCTTCTTATATGCTTTCATGGTTTCTTGTAATTGACATTAGAAGCAATATATATCAGATTTGTTCCAGATCTCTATCTTGTGATACGTTTGCTTGATTTCCTTTAGAAATACAAAAAAAATAACAAAACTCCAAAATACCAAAAAGCAATGAAACGAAGCATGATTTTCAATAAAGTAAACGTCGCCTCCCTGTGTTTGATCAGGGAATTCCTTGGCGTTTTGGTATAAATTTTATCTAATCGATGTGTTTTGCAACTACGACGACAGGTTACTTGTAACCTCTATTTCAAACATGCGAAACACGCGCGACCACCATTTTAATTCTATTGTAATTTGATTAAATAAGTTTGGGTGATAAGTACACGACTTATCAACCCACCCTTTGATTTGAGGGAACTTTAAGGCTAAAACATCTACACACTATCTTTTCACTTACTTGTTCACTGGCAGTTTTAACGGAAATTGGGTATCTAATGAACCTTCTAGGGTGATTTGGCTGGCAAGTTATTGTGGGTAACAACCCATAGGTAGATTGTCTAGAGCCCAATCACTAGACCATTCTCTTCCTTCTGCCTTTAGGTAAATCTTAGACCAGGGAAGCCACCTACTTAAAAAAAAAGAAAGTCAAAAAGAAGAAAAAAAGAAAATGAAAAGGAGAAAAGAAAAAGAAAACAAAAGAAATAAATCACACTTCACCGCACGAGTATGGCTGGCAAGTTGTCGTGGTAACAGCTCATCGACCGGTTGTTCAGAACCCAGCACATGAAACACATTGAAAATTTCGAAAACACTTAGGAAGAAGCAAAGAAGTAGAATAAATCGGGGAGATATACATTGGATTCACCCTTGTGTTGACCCATAAAAATAAATGTAGGGAGAAAGTTACTGGTCGTAAAGATACACCTTTAGGCAGAACTTTATTTTTAGGGTCACCTAGAGGCGTAGAAACCCGAAGTCCGTTCTAATTACCAATCAACGAGTCTATCACATTCACAATAAGATGCTTAGAACTTAGGGTTCTCATCAAATCTTGGGTGGGTTGAATGGCCATAGAAAGCCACTCTTTAACCCTAAACTCAAAAATCCAAAAAAAAAAATTAGAAAAGAAGAAAAGGAGAAAAAGAAAATTTTCTTTGAATAAGGTGAGGGCTTGAGGCGATCTGCATTTTGATAGATACCTGAGTGCTATTGTGTCTTTGAAAGTTCAGATCCTAAGTAAAAAATTTCTTAATGTTGAAAATAACTTATGCCCAAGTAATCCAACATAATTCTTTTATAAATAGCATGTAGTTTTTGCTAGGGACTAGCAAAAGATAGGTGTGGGGGTGTGATGTGCATACATCTGATTAACCTAAAATGTCAATAAATGCATGTTCTTAGTGTCACATTAGCATCATACATTATAAATAGTGCACAACATGCGTAATCATGCATTTAGATTAAGTTGTATAAATTGTATAGTAATTGTCTTCTTTTTATGGTCAGGGATAGGGCGACTTTTTATTGGGGCTTCGAATCGAAGATCCAACCATATGGATCTGATCAGGGCGACAATTAAAGTTCAACGACTCCAAGATTGCCCTAATCGGATATCTGTAGCATCAGATAGAGACTGAGGAACCCTAGAAGATCAAGGGCCAAGATGATGTTAATCCACACTTCAAATGATAAATCTGACTGCATGGATGGGTTTGGATCGACGATCGTAGCCTAACGACTCAAAAATTGATCCAATCCGATACCCGTGGCACCATCTACATAACTCAGAAGATGGACAGCCAAGATGGCACCACGTGGCGCCATCTCAGCCGCCCAACCGGGCACATGCACCCGCCGCAGCCTTCCCTTCTCATCTAAACGACGCTTCTCCACTATTGGATGCGCATCCAGGATGCACATCTAACGGATAAAAGGCGCACGTGCTTGAAATGTAAACACGACAACTTAACCGCTGTAGTGCAGCAGTTGAAGGCTCATCGCTAAGTAGAGGCGTGGGTTCGAGACCCCGCAAGATTCAATTTGGAGCAGGCGCGAGGAGCCTCACGATGCGCATTTAACGGTGCCCACGTGCTATCTGATGCCCCTGCTTGACTAAAGATCGCACGCGTAAGCCGCGCGCAGTTGAGGTATGATGAGGAGAGATCTAAGCCATCCGATCTTACAATCGGATGATTAAGATTTAAAGAACGTGGGTGGCTGAGTGAGGCACAGAAGGCGAGCGGGCGTGCGAGCACCACCCACGAAGGCCACGTTCAGGCCTTTAGTGATGGATTTATCTGTCACTAAAGGTCCTGAATTAATGTTTTTCAAAATGTAATGACCAAAATGCCCCCACTCCTTACAACTATAGAAGAAGACCCCCTCCATACAAATTTCCCATCCCTTCCTTCTCTTCTCTCCCTCTCCAAAGCTCAAGAGAAGCTTGTCCCACACCCGAGATGCTCCTCAAGTGATAAAATCAAATTTTCGCCCCATTCCATAAGCAGATCCCATGATGACGATGACGTGCTGCCTCGTTCCCATTCTCCCTACCTTGACCTCCTTCCTACTCCATTCTTCGTATTCCAGGTGTCGTCTCATCCTGCTCATCCTCCAAGCGATCATCGAGGAGGATAACTTCTCTCTCCCATTCCTTTTTCCTACTTTCTCAAGTAGAATTTTCCTACTTTCTAGTTGTAATAGTTTTCCTATTTTCTAGTGCAATTTCTCTCTTACTTAGTTGTATAAACATTTTGAAATATCAAGTGGATGTTTTCTCTCCCTCTCTCTCTCTCTCTTTCTTTTATTGTCTATAGTACTTCATTTCATTGTAATTACTCTACTTTTAAACAAAAGCACAAAAAGAATATAATTGCGAATTTGGATCGACGTAGCCGCCCTGAGTTCGACCCGAGATTTCTATTCCGGTATAAATTTTATTTGTTGAACCCTAGTTCTTCGCTATTCAAACTACAATGACAGGTTTTCAAAACCAAATTCGATAGCATAGTACTCCGGTGTTTCAATAGCAAGCACCTGGGTATTATTGACTTTTCGTTATTTAGGACCTTAGTTGAAATTTTCTATTTTTAAAAAATGACTTAGGCGTAAGCGATCTAATCCTAATTTTGATTTTATACTTAGCATGTAGCTTAATTTTGCTAGGGACTAACAAAAGGTAGTTATGGGGGTTTGATGTAGACACATCTACTTAGGTTAAAATGCCTATTCATGCATGTTCTTAGGGTTAGACTTGCATTTCATTTTATAAATATTACATAGCATGAATAATTCTACATTTAGAGTAGTTGTATATAATTTAGGTTAATTGCATCCTTTTTGTGGTCAGTGATGACTCCATTTTAATGGACTATTGTTACGCCTAAGTAATTCAATTCTAACATTGTATGTGTGTTAATAATCACATTAGGTCATTAAATGATTGCATATGTCATTATTTTAGTTTACATTTATTCTATTGCTTATTATGTAATTATTTTATGCAGGTCCTGCAACAGTGCACTCATCGTCTCCACTTAATCTACTCCATCAGGCTAATAATCGGGAAGAAGAGGGAGGAGGAACAATTGTGGAAAAGAACAGGGCGTGAAAAGATATTTTCAGCCTGCAAATATCTCAACCTAAGGCCGTTCTCCTTCAACAGAACCCAACAGCACCAACAATGTTTAGTAAGGGATTTTGAAAATCCCTTGACTTGCACGGGGAGAGGAGATAAAAGAGGTTCTAGTTAGAGAGAGAGGGCTTAGTCTCCACCTTCTTTTCCCCTGAGGGGATATCTCTTCTTCTACACCTTCCCCACCATGGAGAGGGCGAGCACTGTGGAACCAGCAAGCACCACGTGCCACCACCCACTTCCACTGCTTCCCCGCACCCACACCCTCACCAGCTCGCACCCACTCCCAACGTAGCATCCTCCCACCACGCCCTTGCACTGCCTTCACCTCACCAAGCTTCCTCCGCCTACCCGCACCGGTGTGCTCTACAGGTGCTACACTAGCCCCCACTATGCGCAGCACAGCCACACCCTCACATGGCTAGTAGCCACATGGGCCACCGCCTCCAAGCGTGCCTTCAGACCACGCAGTGCCCTTATAGTGTGCAAGGACGCGCACTGCAGACCACACCTCTCTTTTTCTTCGTCTTCCTCATTCTTCCACTTCTGCAACGAAGAGAGTAACCCACTGCCGCAGTCGCACCCGCACCCATGCATGCAGCACACCTCGCACCTCACGCTCCCTAAAACTGCGAGCGCACAGCTGCAAGCCATGCTACAGGGCACGCGCACCATCGTGCGATAAAACCCAACACCAGCGATGCACCTCCACCGTCCGACCATCGCCGTCCACCTCCGGCCGCTGCGCCACCTCCATTATGACACCTGACCTCCGATGCACCTCCACCAAACTCCAGCCGACCGATGATCGCCGCTCCACGCGCACGCACAAGAGAAAAGGAGATTCCCCTATTTTCCCCCTATTAAAATTTATGGGGTATGCCATTGTCAGAATTACTATTCACTTATTTACCTTATTATTATATTACGTTAGAGTTGCATGACTGACCCTCAATTCTAATAGAATTTCATGCAGTCACATTGCATTCATCTCATGAGTAAGCAAACATGTATCTTTGTTTTGAGGAACAAATTCTGATTTAGTTAAATTTGATGACACTTGTTAGTATTAAGATAGAAATTCTAGTATTTCCATGGTGGTGATTTTGCATGTGCACCCTCAAAGTCTTTGTTAATTATCTAAATTGAGAATTTATGCTTGAAATGAGAACACTAATTAGCATGCGCATCCGTTGATATTCCCGATTACTTGATGCATCATTACTAATTTTTGATAGGTTAATTCCTCCCTGTGGAGATGACCTATCTATTCGTGGTTAGATTCTAAAAATTAAAATGTTTTGAAAAGCGATTTTCTACCACGTGATTAAATACAATGACACATCATCTTTTATGCGAAGTTTGGCGTGATTTGTAAAAGCGGGTTTTAAAGTCGTAACAGACTAAATCGCATATGCTTTTAAATTTATATTCCTTGATAGGGGAGTATCTAAGGAGGCCAAATGTTTGCAAAATTAAATCCCTTGCTTGGAAATCGAGCTCAACTTTCTTTTTGGTGTTTTATATATATGATTTTTATAGGTTTTGAAATAACGGCAATACGAATTTTGTTGATAGCGACAAAACAACTACTACCTATTTCAATAAATCTAACCATAAGGTGACAGGTAAAGGCTCTCCCTAAGCTCACACTAGGCATGTGGAGGCCTAGAATAATTAGGGAGAGGGAGTGAAACAAATGCTTAGCAAAAATTGTAAAAACCTATGCAACAAAAATTGAAAGAAGGCAACTTGAATTAAAAATGAACTTATTCTACACAAAACATATAGAGGAAAGCTTCTAATCTACTTGAAATGTAAGAAGATAAAAACACAAATCCTCTAAATGAAATGGTGAAGAAGATGATGGCTTCTTGCTCCAAGTCCAGTAGCTCCCGGGCTTGGAAAGAGTCCTCCAACTCCTCCATCTTGAGAAGCTCCTCTAAATGATGTCCTCCAAGGTGGAAGCTACCACCTTCAATTCTCCTCCTCAAGGGTGGACGTCCACCCTAGGTCTTTCTCCCTTGCCTGGCCATCCTCCTTGGCATGGCCCAAGTTGAAGAGAGTGGGGAGAAGAAGGCACCAAAAGGGCTGGTGATGTGCCCCCTAATCTTCTTCTCTACACCTTCTTCTTGGACATAGGTGTAGGTGGGTATAGGTAGAATAATACACTAATGGAGTATGAAGAAAATGTGGGAAGATAGGTAGGTATATATAGTGTAGGAAGGGGGGCATAGGTGGCTCTTGGAATGGATGGCTAGGATAGGATATGGGGGGTAGTTGGGGATCCTATGGCTAAGGGTGATTGGCGCCAACCCAAGGGGTACCTAGGTCGTGGTTATGGGTGGTGGCACCCCTTCAAGTTGGTGCCAAAATGGTTTCTGGAAGGGGGCCTTAGGTGGCTCCAAGTAGGGTTCTAGAATGAGGGGTAGGTAGGTGGCTAGGATGGGTTGTAGGGTTAAGTGTATGGTGGATATGGGGGAGGAAGTTTGTGCCAAAAGGGGGGGCGAGTAACGGATAGGTTTTAGTGCCAAAATTGGTGCCTTTTGGTGTGATGATGGGGTGAAGAGGCGGCTAGGTGGTGGCACCAACTTGCAGTAGGATAGCAAGCTTAGGTGAGCTTAGGTAGGGCCTAAGTTCGTGGAGCTGGCTAAGGTTAAATTGAAGGTGGTGCATGGCCAAGGAGCTGGTTGCTAGCTAAGCTAAGCTAGCTTAGCCAGCTATGGAGTAGAGGAGGTATTGTAGCTAGGTTTTGAAGAGAGGAGCTGAGGAGGAGAAGCCTGGAGCTTGAACTGGAGCTGGCAGCTACTGAAGAGGGTGGCATGGAGATACTCTAGCTAGCTTAGCTTGCTAGTTCTTTGCTAGCTACTATGCCAAGCTAAAGTAAACTAGCTTCTACAATAATGAGCTGAGGTGAGCTGGGTTTGGTGCTCCCGAGGAGGATCAAGCTAGTTAAGGCAGCTAAGGTAGCTTAGGTCAACTAAGTTAAGCTAAGCTAAGTCCTCGGGAGCTGGACTTGAGCTTCCTGAGCTAGGATGAATTCATCTTCAGCTGGCTGGAGTTGAGCAGAGCTGGATGTAGCTGGACCTGAGATGGGGTGAACTCCAATCAACTCAATTGAGCTAGCTAAAGCTCCCTGTGGCTTAATGGGAGCTGAGATGAGCTAGGCTCAGCTAAGTTGAGATGAATCTGAGCTGACCTGAGCTTGGGTGAGCTAAGATGAGCTCTCTTTAGCTGTGATTCGGCTAAGATGAACTGAGTGGAGCTAGGATCAGCTGACCCTAATCCAGGTGAGCTGGATTCCAACTATGGTGAGTTGGATCAAGCTGAGTTCCAGCTAGTGAGAGCTTCTCCTTCACCAGTTGCCTTCCTGAGTGCTAGGGTACTAGGGATCCAGCAATCTGTTTATCCCTAACACTCATAAAAACATATTAAAAACACAATAAGAAATGCAATGCATGCCTAACCTAATTAATCACTAAATGCAGCCCAAAAACCCATTTGCGGAGTAGAATCCTAAGAGCTAGGTTTGTTTTAATGCATAAGAATGATGATAAACTGGCGTTTATCAATTTTATGTCAAAGTTTTCGATGAAAATGAAGATCACGATTAAATACCATGCCATTTGACGAAGGGATTCTGGCTTATTTATGATAGCTATAGAATGATATGTCATGTTTTATGTGGTGGAAAATCTCTCAAACATAACTAAATATCAAATTTAACCACAATAAAAATGTTGCATCCATAGGGAGGAATAGACCAATAAATTCACGAGTAAAGGATGATGCTATTTTCGGACAACTTTGCAACTTTAGTGTGAAGAATATACTATTATAAATGGAGCTTGCAATTTTCATAAAAGTTCAAGGTTATTTATGCAATTTTCACATCAGGAATTAAGCTCCCAAAAATATGTAGATGAAGCATGTGTAATGGCATATCATGTAAATTGAACTTGCATGCAAATCTGATTTGAATTTCAAAGTTGAATGATGCACATAACGCAAATGATGAAAATTCAAGAAGCTATAAGTGCATCCATGCAATGTGGCCTGAAAAAAATAATAATATCTAAATGGCAATGGCATTCAATGTAAATTTTAATTGAGAACAAAACAGAAGATTTCTCCTCTATCTTCCCCGCTTGGATGGGCGTGCACAGTTGGCGACGAGAGTCAATGGGGTGGTGCGCCTCGATGCGTTCTTCGTGATGGTGGTGACGTGGCGGCCGGATAGTGGAGAATAGCTGCTGGCCTGTTGGCTCTATTGGAGGAGGAGAACCACAAGTGGAGAGGAGGAAGAGCGACTGCTGCAGCCCACGCAGATGCACGCTGGGGTCACGCGCTCAAGGGCGTTCTAGGGTGCGTGCGGGAGTGGCTGTTGGCATGGGTCGCCTGCGGACGGCTGCGACCTGCGGGCGTGGGCACCTGTAGGCTTGGCTGGCTGCCTGCGAGCATTGGCGAGCGCGCACCTGCATGAGCACCTGCAGGCGGAGCTTGCAAGGCACGGTGAGGATAGTAGTCTTCGCCTTCTTTCCCCCTGAGGGGATATCTCTTCTTCTCCACCTTCCCCACCATGGAGAGGGCAGGCACTGTGGAACCAGCAAGCACCGCATGCCACCGCCTCCAAGCGCACGCCCTCAGACTGTGCAGCATCCTCACAATGTGCAAGGATGCTCACTGTAGACAGCGCCTCTCGTCATCTTCATCTTGCTCGTTCTTCCACTGATGTAGTGAAGAAAGGAACCCACTGCCGTAGCCATGCCCGTGCCCTTAGACACAACACACCTCGCACCTCACGCACCCTCAGACTGCGCAGCGCCCTCAACGCATCTGCATGCGAGCGCGCAACCATAGGCCATGCCACAGGCCACATGCATCACCGTGCGATAGAACCCAACACCAGTGACTCACCTCCACCGTCTGGCCGCCACCATCCACCTCCGGCTACCGCGCCACCTCCGTTACGATGCCTTGCCTCTGACACACCTCCACCAAACTCCAGCCGGCCGATGATCGCCACTCCACGCGTACGCACAAGAGAGAAGGAGATTCCCCTATTTTCCCCTATTAAAATTTAGGGGGTATGTTATCATCAAAATTACTATTCACTTATTTATCTTATTATTATATTGCGATAGAATTGCATTACTGACCCTCAATTCTAATAGAATTGCATGCAGTCACATTACATTCATCTCATGACTAAGCTAAACATGTATCTTTGTTATGGGGAAAAAATTCTGATTTAGTTAAATTTGATGATGCTTGTCAGTATTAAGATAGCAATTCTGGTATTTCCATGGTGGTGATTTTGCATGTTCACCCTCAGAGTCTTGGTTAATTATCTAAATTGAGAATTTATACTGGAAATGAGAACACTAAATAGCATGCGCATTCGTTGATATTTGATTGCACCACAAAAATACACCTGCAATTGTGCCATCTTGTGATATTTCCTAGCATTACTAGTGCATATTAGGGCTCCAAAGTCACATTTGTAAAAATACATGCATGCATGCATTTAATTGAGAGTGGAGGAGAATAAAATAAGTGGCCTTGCATTTAACAATTTTCCTCAAGTGCATCTTTGCAAAATTCACCATCTTTTTATTTTTTATTTCACTTGATTTTGAAATCTTCCCACGTCCGCTATGCATGACAACTTCTCTTTGCGCCATGTCCTGCTCCCCCTCTCCCTGCCAGCCCTGTAGCTGCCTCTCCCTACCGTGAGATATGCATGAGCCATGCACAGCCAGGGCATGGCTGTGCATGCTCTCCCCTTCTATAAATACAGGGTGTCTTCTTCTTCTTTAAATAGCCTGGTCCTCCACGAAAAAACCCATCCACTTCTCCTTCTAGGCCACCGTCCTCTCCTCCCCCTCCCTCCACATGCCGGCCCTCCTCCTCCTCTGAGGAGACACCCGGCGGATAGGAGCAACTCACGGTGGTGCACAACGACCACCGTGAGTCCACCACCGCCCAGCTCACCATAGAGCTGGTGGGTGTGGTGGCTCTTTCCATGTTTTTACGTTTGAAGCACTTCAGCCATTACCACCAAGCTTCAGCTGTGAAGCTAAACCGACCACCGCAAGCCCTGCAGCAGCTGGCCGAGCCCCACAGCAGCAGCAGCAGCCCCAGCCCCTTCTACGCTCACCTGCAGGCGCCCTAGCCTCCCGCTCGTTCGCACTGCATTCGCCTTCCCGCCCACAGTCGGCCACCGCTCACCACTGCAGCGGCTGGCCAAGCCTCTCCACGCGCCCCTGCCAACTCCTGCAAGCCACCGCGCAAGCAGCAGGTCACCCTCGCCCTCCACCGCTCATGCCAACTCCCTCTCCGCGCGCTCTGTCGCGAAATTCTCCACGCGAGCAACCGGCAGGCGCAGACCTTCTTCCTCGCGTGCTTGCCCGTGCACACCAGCCGCGAGCCGGTCGCACTCACAGCACCTGCAACTCCCGGTTGCGAGGCTTCCCCAGCCACTGTAGCCACTGTTCACGCATTTCTGCAGAACACTGCTGCTACAATGGGGTGACCAGTGAGTTTCTCACTTAACCAGTCACCCGGCGCACCGCTACTGCCATTCGCCCATGCGCGCAACTCGCCTTGCATTCTGCCAACACCCGCCCGCATGTCTGCCAGCCCCAGCACCAGCCTGCGTCGCTCGCTCTCTTCACCCACGTGCACCTGCCAGCGCCTGCTCCAGCCGTTCGCACAGCTCGGTGTGCTGCGGCCTCCTCTCCGCGCCCCTCGCCCTCCAGCGTGCATGTCTTTGCGTGCATACGAGCCTGCGCATGTGCTTGAGGACCTCCAGACGACGCCCACTAGTCTGTAGACGCCTTAACCCTCCAGCAGCTCTCTCTCTCTCTTGCTCTCTCTCTCTCACTCTCTCTCACAACACTCTTCCACTCTCTCTTTACCGACACTCACACACGTACACTCACACTTCCATACACACACACACCTATACACTATTATATACATATATACATATACGTATACATATATATATTGATATATATATGCATATATTTATATATATGTACATATATATATATATATATACTTATATATATACATACATATATATATATATATACATATATGCATATATTTATATACATATACATATATATATATATACTTATATCTATATATATAGTAGTATTTGTATAAGTAAGTATTAGTATAAATATATAAATATATATACATACATTTATATACTTATATGTATATACACATATATACTTATATATATATACGTTTCTATCTACATATATCTTTATACTTATATATATATATACATATATATTTACATATATACATATACTTATATACATATATATATATATTTATACATATATTAGTACTTATATAAATATGTATTAGTCTATATACATATACACACATATATATATACATATATATGCACATATACTTATACATACATATATATACATATATTTACACATATATATATATAAATATACATACATATATATATATCTACAATTATATATACATATATATATATCTATCTACATATATCTATATATATATATTACCATATATAGACATATATATATATATTTACATCTATATAGTTATATATACATACTTATACATGTATATATACATATATATATAGATCTATACATATATATATATCTATACATATATCTATCTATACATATACTTATATATATATATATATTTACATATATACATATATATATAGTTTCACATTATTTACCATACGTGGTATCACAGGAATATCTACACCAGTTGCTGATATTCCTCGATACACGCGTACAAAAAGCATGGTCACACACATCTTCCGCCATCCACCTTACACTCCACGCAGCACCTCGTCTTGTCAGTTGCATCTTTCTAGACGACGATCGACTCGACATCGTGCTACACTCCTCTACCTCCACCCCCACCCCTTTATACATATAAACTATATACAAATATATCTATACTATATTTACTTTATTTTTATTTCTCTTGCTTGCCCATAAAATGATAAAAAAATATATAAAAGAGAAAAGATAATCCTTGACTTGCAGGTACTCCATCTTGCGAATAGTAAGAATCATTTTGGAACCCAGTTTTGGGTCAAAGCCAAGAACTTAATTTTGAGGGTGTGCCTCAAGGACAAAGATTAACAGAAAAAAAATATAAATAGAAAAAACACCAAAAACACAATAAACAAATGAAAGGGGCTCGTTGTAGGAAAGGCTTAGAAACTTGACTTGTAACTCCACTTCCCTGAGTTCGACCCTGGGCCTAAAAGTGACCAAGATAAAATCAAGTAGGCCAGGTTAAGAAAAAAAAATTGTAAAGAGATGGTTAGGACCGATTTAGGTTAACCACTATACACACTTCAACGATAAAATCATCGTATTAACAGCCTATTCAGGTCCGACACCACACCTTTTATGGCGCCATTGCTGGGGATGTTTGCCTTCAAGTAAGTTTCTATTCCATTCCTTTCATTTTTCTCTTCTCTCTTCACGGGTGTTTTTGTTTCTTGCTGTGCAGGTGAACCTATTGCAAGGAGAAGGTAGGTAGACGAAGTCGAAGACGTAAGCAGATCCAAGGGTTGGAACGAGAGCGTAAAGATGCCGACATCGCACTGGAGCTCCTCACATGTTGCTGCACAAGTAAGTCTTTCTTTTCTTAGCAACCTAGGTTAACTTGTAACCTTAATAATAATAAAAAAAAAACTAAAAACTAAAAAAACTAAAAAAGCTTCTTGGGATCTCTTGCGGCAAGTGGATTAAAATTCACTTGTTTCCTTGATTGCCCTTACTCCCACCGCCCCGGGATTTCCCGCCCTACTTCGCATAGCGAAAATCCAAGAATCTTGATTCTTCAATTTTTTGCTGTGTGAAGTATTCTTTGAGGAAAACAAAAAGATTGATTGCTACCCCTCTTTGCCTCATTTACCTGCAATTCGGGATCACCTTTTCGGTGGGGAGACTGGGAATTGAGTTGATTCCAACTCCACCACGACTTTTTCAACTTGCCTAAGATTCGATCCCAAATATTTCAACACCAACAATTTTAGTTTCTTTATGTGTTGATTGAGCCTTGTGTGTGGAAATCTTTTTGGTGATTAGGAGCACTAGAATTGAAGTGCTCTGGCTACCTTTCACACTAATCTAAAACTGATTCGTGCATCCACACATAGAAATCTCCATTTATGGAAACCCATTGCATTTTAGCATGCATTAACTAACTGACATTGAGGAAGGGTTTTTTGGGCTTAGAAGAAAACCTGTATTCTCTCAAAACCCGTAGATTGGATGAATTGGTATTTCAACGAAATCCTAAAATTCATACTACTTATGGCTGAACTCTAAAAACCATTCACCAATTAAAAACTTCAATTAGGGGAGATTTCCCCATTGCATGCTTGTTTTACACACTCTGAAAATCAATCACTTGGGCATTACCCGTAAACAACACCCTTCAGAAAAGCACTTGACCCTAAGCCTCTAACTAAAATTGGTAGTAACTTGACCCTTACTAAGGATTGGATGTCTAAATACCTACGTGTAGCGTCTATGTGCTGGTGAGGGTTCCCGCATGCTATCGGGTGTCTAAGACTAGGGCAAATGGCCTTTCAATCTAGCCCGATGGTTCTGTGGTGCTCGCATTCGGTTCCGTAGTTCGTGATAGTAGCTAAATTAGATCTTTAGGTCTAAGGGCACACTGTAGAGGTTAGGAATTTGACTGTATTGATTTGTCATTAAGTGTACCTTTGCGATGTCATTTCTCTCATCTCTTTTCCCTTCTTATCCCCCTAATTCTTCCTACGGTAGTGCATGTTTGGGAGGAGTCACCGGTCGATCTTTCGCTTTTAAGTCATTTGTAGTTTAATGTGGTGGAAAAATAGACTAATCAATTTTTAACAAGAAATAACCACTCGCAGAGGAGCTGGTCGTATCCACAGGGAGGCAATAATGTATTAAAATTCGCGCCACTTAAAAATGTTTGTTCGTAGTCAATTTGGACAAGAACCAAGCCAAGATTGCCTTTAGATTAAGGTTTAAGCAAGAAACAATGCTGAAATGGCAATTATGAGAAACTACAGGATATTTTCCGCAATGCAGAGATAATAGAATATGATTAAAATGTGGCAATGGCAGAAAATGTAAATTTTAATTAATGTTTTACTGTAGCAAAATAGGGGAATTTTTCCCCATTGTCTTGCACGACGAGGAGCCGATGGCCGGGCGCGGGAAGCTCGGAGGAGGTCCCTTGGATCAAGGGCTTCGAATCGGTGGTGGCGGCGAGTCGCGCGGAGGTCGGAGGTGGCCGGACGAGCTCCGACGGAGGTGCTGCAGCCGGCAGCTTGCGCAGCCTGTTGGCATGAAGTCCGCCGCCTGCTGCTGCTGCAAGGGTGGCTGCTGCTGCTGCCGTGGGCACTGCTGCGGCTGGCGTGTGCGGCTGGCGTGCGCGGTGGTCGGTTGGGCGGTCTGCAGGCGGTTGTGCATCAGTGCGCGGAGGGTCTGCAGGAGGGCGCTGGCGCGGTTGTGCGTGGGCGGTGGTCTGCAGGAGGGCGCTTGCGCGTTGGTTTGCAGGCGGTTGGCGTGTGCGGTGGAAGGTGCAGGCGGCTGTTGGAGGATGCTGCAGGCTGGTCTGCAGGCGTTGGAGGAGAGCGCGGGCTGATCTGCAGGCGTGCGCAGGTCTGCAGCCGGTGAGCGGTGGAGAGTGCAGGCGGTCTGGTGGCCGGTTGGAGAGTGCAGGCTGAGGAAGTGGAGGTGAGCGGGTAACTTCAGACGTCTGGGAAATTTCCCAGACATCTTAAGTTACTGAGAGGGTGGCTAATCAGTAGCTCGGTGGTGGTGGTCTGTGACGACGGCGAGGGAGTTGCACGCTAAGGTGCTCACAGTAATGCAGGCGAGCTCCAGATGGCGGTGTGGCCTGTCACACCACACGCCCACGGTGGTGGAGACTCGCCGCCACGGTAGAGGCCGGCAGTGTGGAGTGGAAGAGAGAGGTTCTCTCTGCACAGTGGTGGGTCGGTGGCGGAGGCCCTCTGAGCTCGGCTGCCTCCGTGCTCCTTTTGTAGTGGCCTGAACAAATTTGAAATCAGCGGCCGACGAGATCCACCGTATCCGCTACCCCTTGAATGGCTCCTTCACTGCATCACCCGGGCGTTGGAGCGGTAGCCAGCCGTTCTGAAAGAAGACGAATAAAGAAAATATTATTAAAATATTAGGGTTATTTATGTATAGACCCTCAACTTCTATGTTAATAAAAACAATATACCTAATTGGTTATCTAATTAGATGAATGCTATTTTAAGCTAATTCTAAATGCACTTAAGATATGAAAGCAATGTATGGATTATGTAATTAGATTAAAACTATGAATTAATCTATTTACATCCTAATTTATACTAAATAAATGTTAGAATTAACCTAATGTGTAGGCACTTAAATACTTAAATAGCCCACAACTATGGGCTAATCAAATACCCCCATGCCTAGTTTTTGCTAGTCCCTAGCAAAATTAAGCGAAACCTAGCACTCTAAGTAGACTAGTCAACTCACTTAGTCTTCCTTCAGAAGCATATTAAGTTCAGGTTCTAAACCCAAGGTTCCTAAGTATTTGCTAAGTTACAGACTAGGTCGGCTAAAGACGAGTTGCAAGCACAAGTTTCCCTGATTTCTGACTCTACCCTAAAGTTTATTGATCCCTGAGATTAAAGCATCCGTGCTTGTGCATTGGTCCGAGTTATTTGAGTTAAAGGAAAATTTTTTTTATATATACACCCTCTTTTTTTTTTTTTGTTTTTTTTGTTTGTTTGATTCTTCTAAGTCTAACCTCAGATCAGCTATCAACACGGTCTGTGTCGAATTCATTGTCCCCATTACCATACCTCGAAGGGTGCCTGGCTTTCGATGCTTCAAGATAGCACCGCCCATAACGACCCCAAGAACTCCTGGCAATCGACACTTCGGGATAGTATCGCCCATGGATTTCTTAAGCGAATTCAAGCCTATGGCAATCGGCACTTCGAGATAGAGCCGCCCATGGTACCTGAACCACGCAATGCGCTTACATGCCCCCAGTAGGATGGATATCCTAAGAGACAAGCGCCGAGGAGGTAATATGTTATCATTGCATCCTCAAGGTGAGTATATACTCGACCTCTCCTGCGGCGGGAACTCTTCCAATCAAAATGTGTTTCCAAGCCTCTCTTAAGCCAAAACTAAGAGAACCAAATCTCTTTTCAGAAATTAAGTTAATTACCAGACCAAGTGTGAAAAATTTGGATGCTTGGGTTACAAGGACCCGTAAACCAAAAGGTAGAATAAGACTCCAGGTACTACCCCACCTTTTAACTCAAACCCTAGCTTCCCTTCCTCAACCTCTTGAAGAATGGTCCGCAACTTAACTCCTACTTAAGTTTTTAAGTCCACAAAGGACCCTAAAGGTCTAAAGCTAGTAGCTTATTTAGCTTCTAAAGTTTGACCCTAGAATTAATTTAGCCTACGCTAGAGTTCTGATTTGCTTAAGAATGCAGGACTTAGCCAGTTAAGCTCAAAACTTTTTTTTTTTTATATGTAAAAATGTATGCAATTATGCTATGTATATCCCCAAGTACACCCCCCCATGCCTAAAATCTGCAATGTCCTCATTGCATAGAAGGATATTACCTGGGTCAAAGCTGGGCTGAATAGCCGAAGAACCTGCAAATCAGGTTCAAGAATTGCAGAAATAGGCCCTAAAAATGAGCAAAGCAAAGTTGGCCTAGAAAATAGGTAACCTAGGATGTTGGCGAGCTGATGATGAATCCCAATAGCAAATGCTCGCCCAACTAAAATGGGAATGAAATCTTCCCAGGTCACCAGAAGAGGTTCTAAAGGATAAACAGTTAAAATAACCTCCAAAGGGTTAGGGGTAGGATGACAAGGATCCTCCAAAAAGAATGGGGAAGGAATGGTATAGAGATAAACCCCCAGGGTAATGGACTGACTAAAGAAATCATCAATCCATACCCGATACTCCATTACAGAAAATATTGGTCTGTTAAGCCCCCTAGTCAGAACAAAAATGAGCAATTCTCTAAGGCAAGGGTCGTCTAGGGTGTCCAAGTTACGAGGTTGTGGGATGGCCATAAGATCTAGGTTGGGTTTAATCAGCTTGGTGTCCATCCCAAACACTCTTTCTAAATCCTCAATTTCATCCCTAGCATTCCTTGCACCATCACATGGATCTTCCTGCTCCTCATCAGGAGTCACAATTTCGCTTTCAGATATAAGCGAATCAGAGGGTGAGTTCGAAGTGAATGAAGGCAGGTTGGAAGCAACAGATCTAGGGATTATCCTATCAATGTCATCCCCAGGTTTTTGTTCTTTACTCAAATCTTCCCCAGAGTCTATATGTGAATCCACATAAATCTTAGAAATTGCTTCCAAATTTTCCATCATTTTATCATGAGGAGAAATATCATCAATGGGTGTGCCAAGGAAACCTAATTTGGTCAAATTTGTGACATCCTCAGGGGCTAACTCTTCAAATAATACATAATCACCCTTAGTGTCACTCCAAATCTTGAATGTAGGTTCCTCATATAATTCATCTTCCTCCTCATCACACAATTCATCATGTACCTGAGGTCTAGAATCATTTAATATCTCAGCAGATCCCCTAGGGTGCTCTATCTGAGGTAAATTATTTACATTGGTTACATCAGACTCCTCAGATAGGTCAATTTCTTTAGGGTTAGGTTCCCTAAGGGTGGGTTTGAGTTCCATATCGTGATCAGAAGGGAGGGTAGGATTAACAACTTGACTTTGACCCACTTCATCAAATGTCACGAAAATACTATCATCTGGGTCGAGGTCTTCCAATGGTACCATCATTCCCTTCTTTTGACTCCAATATAAATCAGGTGGATACTCAACCTTATCATCATCTTCCTCAGGTTGCCACCGTTCTTCATCCAATGCATAGCTACTTTCATGTGTTTTTTCCTCCCACCTAAAGTGTAGATCTCTCAAGGAAGTGTCATCTAATGGGGAGGTTTCAAAATCGATCCTCGAAAAGTAGCTATTCTCCCCAGAATTTCCCTTCAACTTAAAGTGTAGCTTTCCCACGGGAGATGCATCTATTGTAGAGGGGTGTACGTCATCGTCAATGGGGCAGATTGGGTGGCTAATTTCATCTCTTTCTTGTTGGCCTGCTCTCAAAGATTCTCCTAACAATTCACTCATTTCATTTTGTATTTTCTGTATTTCCATCTTCAAAGAGGAGAGGTCATTTCTATCATAAGAGAAGTCAGGCTCAGGCTTATAGTACCCAGGAGTGTTTGTCCGACCATTATAAGTTTTCAGGGAGGGTGGGTTGGGTATTTCTTTGGTATGTGGGATATTGGGCAAAGCAAATCCCGCTCCTGAGTTCTGCTCACTAATTTGGGGCTTAACTAGGCCAATACTCCTAAAATAGGAGTAAAACGGATCCCAATGATTGTCAATATGTCCATCAAGGAATGGACCATCTCGGCGTCTGGGATCGAAGGATGCAGAGTGGGGGTGAGGGTGTGGGCAAGATGTGAAAGGATGAAAATCATTGTGGTCCATTCTAACTCACACTTCAATCAGAATTCCCCAAGCAAGACACAATTCAAAAAGGACCTTTTAGGTCTTTCCCAATTTAGGCTTTTGATTTTAAGTCAGATTGCAGGTGACAATACAATTTGTTCAATCAATTTACGCGCCTATTGTCGACCTACGGCTCGCCTAAAAAGACCTAGTTGGAGCTTAGGTGTTCTTCCCTAAATCTCAAATGGTCAAGTAAATCCAAAGACGGAAGATCGAGGGATGCAAGTAGGCCTAAGCCTTCCTTTGAAGGTGTGCTTTCGTGGTGCTCCTCAACTACCCCCAAAAATCCGTGACAGGGTATCCCCCTCTTTGGATTTACAAAACCTTTGATCTCAAGTTCCAAACACTTCAAAATCCAATGAAAGGAGGGCTCTTGTCCTAGTATTTCCAAACCTAAGGAGTGTCTAGAAACGTGCCGTGGTACAAGTGAAATAAGTGTGCATACACCGTCAAAGATTTTGAACTTTGAATCGCACGCTAGGTTTGAAAATCAAATCCTTGGTTTTTAAAATGTCCTTCCTTTAATTAGTCCTTTTTCTAAAGAAAATATGTGACCACTTGTTAGATTTATTCAGTACAGATTAGGTGGTCTTCGCATTAAATCCCAAATGCAATGCGTGATCAAAAATAGGATGCAAAGTAAGAGAATGCGTACCTTGCCTCCAGCGATCTTCGATGCAAAAATGCACGCAATGCAGAAAAGCAAATCTAGAGGCTGCTCATACAGACCTAAATGGTTCGTCCTAGGGAAGGCAACTTCTAGCAGGCAGCTCATTTTTTTTCTTTTTCTATTTTTTTTAGAACTACTTATGCACAAGCAAATAAAAGAAATAATAAAAAAAAATAAACCTAAATCTAAAGAAAAGGGAACAGGCTCCCAAAAATTACCCAACACGGGTCCAAAACAAAATTGGGGAACAAACCCCTCAAAATTTGCCCCAGAACAAGGGTTTCAAACTAACTGTAATGAAAAATTAAGTCTTCAGTCTTAATTCTATTCTAATTAAATTAGCGATTAAATACAATGGTGTCTGTCGCGTCGTCGTCCTTCTCCTCCTTTCAAAATTGCTTGTCCACTTCTCGTCTGGCGACGTCAAGGGTCGCCTCTCACAGTGGCTGATTCTTGCACAAAATTTCTCGCACAGAAAAGAAAATAATAGATGGTCAAATCTCTGTGCAATTGACAAATAATCAAAATAAAATTAGGCAAAATTATTGCGTCTGTTGCCTCCCCGGCAACGGCTCCATTTCACCGGTCGATCTTTCGCTTTTAAGTCGTTTGTAATTTAATGTGGTGGAAAAATCGACTAATCAATTTTTAACAAGAAATAACCACTCGCAGAGGAGCGGGTCGTATCCACAAGGAGGCAATAACGTATTAAAATTCGCGCCACTTAAAAATGTTTGTTCGTAGTCAATTTGGACAAGAACCAAGCCAAGATTGCCTTTAGATTAAGGTTTAAGCAAGAAACAATGCTGAAATGGCAATTATGAGAAACTACAGGATATTTTCCGCAATGTAGAGTCAATAGAATATGATTAAAATGTGGCAATGGCAGAAAATGTAAATTTTAATTAATGTTTTACTGTAGCAAAACAGGGGAATTTTTCCCCGTTGTCTTGCGCGACGAGGAGCCGATGGCCGGGCGCGGGAAGCTCGGAGGAGGTCCCTTGGATCAAGGGCTTCGAATCGGTGGTGGCGGCGAGTCGCGCGGCGGTCGGAGGTGGCCGGACGAGCTCCGGCGGAGGTGCTGCAGCCGGCAGCTTGCGCAGCCTGTTGGCGTGAAGTCCGCCGCCTGCTGCTGCTGCGGGGGTGGCTGCTACCGCTGCCGTGGGCACTGCTGCGGCTGGGGTGTGCGGCTGGCGTGCGCGGTGGTCGGTTGGGCGGTCTGCAGGCGGTTGTGCGTGGGTGCGCGGAGGATCTGCAGGAGGGCGCTGGCGCGGTTGTGCGTGGGCGGTGGTCTGCAGGAGGGCGCTTGCGCGGTGGTCTGCAGGCGGTTGGCATGTGCGGTGGAAGGTGCAAGCGGCTGTTGGAGGATGCTGCAGGCTGGTTTGCAGGCGTTGGGGGAGAGCGCAGGCAGATCTGCAGGCGTGCGCAGGTCTGCAGCCGGTGAGCGGTGGAGGGTGCAGGCGGTCTGGTGGCCGGTTGGAGAGTGCAGGCTGAGGAAGTGGAGGTGAGCGGGTAACTTCAGACGTCTGGGAAATTTCCCAGACGTCTTAAGTTACTGAGAGGGTGGCTGATCAGTAGCTCGGTGGTGGTGGTCTGCGACGACGGCTAGGGAGTTGCACGCTAAGGTGCTCACGGTAATGCAGGCGAGCTCCAGATGGCAGTGTGGCCTGTCACACCACACGCCCACGGTGGTGGAGACTCGCCGCCACGGTAGAGGCGGGCAGTGTGGAGTGGAAGAGAGAGGTTCTCTCTGCACAGTGGTGGGTCGGTGGCGGAGGCCCTCTGAGCTCGGCTGCCTCCGTGCTCCTTTTGTAGTGGCCTGAACAAATTTGAAATCAGCGGCCGACCAGATCCACCGTATCCGCTCCCCCTTGAATGGCTCCTTCACTACATCACCCGGGCGTTGGAGCGGCAGCCAGCCGTTCTGAAAGAAGACGAATAAAGAAAATATTATTAAAATATTAGGGTTATTTATGTATAGACCCTCAACTTCTATGTTAATAAAAACAATATACCTAATTGGTTATCTAATTAGATGAATGCTATTTTAAGCTAATTCTAAATGCACTTAAGATATGAATGCAATGTATGGATTATGTAATTAGATTAAAACTATGAATTAATCTATTTACATCCTAATTTATACTAAATAAATGTTAGAATTAACCTAATGTGTAGGCACTTAAATACTTAAATAGCCCACAACTATGGGCTAATCAAGGAGGTCACAAAACCCTGAAATGTTTGAATTGCCCGATAAATTTAGAAAAGAAGCCGAATCGTCCTCATCCTCCACAAACATGGCTGCACACCTACCCCCAAATGCCAAGGGAGGAAACCACCCTCAGAACCCACCAGGTGGTGGAGCCTTAGATCCCATAACTCGCCTCCAAGCCCAAATGGAGATGTATAATGAGCAAATTGAAGCCATTCAGGAAACATTGAAGGAAATGCAGAACCCTCCCGAATGGGAGGAGCTTAGGTCTCTTAGCTCCTGTCAGAATCCCGCTGCTACAGAGACCATAGGACAAATTCAGGTGCCCATGGGCGGAGATGACTTTGAAATAAAATCGAACAAAATTGGCCTAATAAATTTTCACTTCCATGGTCTTGCAAGTGAAGATCCATTTCTCCACTTGGAAGACCTAACCTGACTGGCTGAAACTGTTAAACCAAGAAATATCGGGTTACCTATAGTCCTCAGGAAAATGTTCCCATTTTCATTGAAAGATAAAGCATTGCAGTGGTTACGCACCCTTGGGAGAACCATCCACTCTTGGGAAGAGATGCGAACAGTGTTTCTCAAGAAGTTCTTCCCAATCGGGCGAACCGATGCGCTTCGCCGTGCTATCACCTCATTTACGCAACAAAATGGCAAACAATTTCATGAGGCATGGGAGAGGTATAACGACCTTCTCAGGAAGTGTCCGTACCACGGTCTGCCTAAGTGGTATATAGCTCAAATTTTCTACTATGGGCTAAATGAGACTTTGAAGCAGATTGCAGACGCTTCTTGCGGAGGGAACTTTATGAATAAAGACGAGAATGGAGCATTTGAATTGTTTGAAAATATGAGTGAAAACTCTATGAACAATGCTTCCACTATCGCCTTTAATCATGCCAGCCAGCCCCGAAATGTCCACGAAGTTGACACGGGACCCTCCCATTCATCCACTGATCTAAGCCTTATTGCATTAAAACTGGATGAAGTCTCTGTCGTGCACAAGAAGCTGGACGAGCTTCTGGCCAACCCCACCCGTTCTATGGCAAACACCTCCACTTCACCACTTCATCACAATTCCAATTCTTCCAACACTAGGCTTATCCTGAGAAACCCCGTAAGACCTTCCTTATCGAGTGTCACACCAAGCGACTCGGTAAGTCATGTGGAACTGGCTTCTATGAGCCAGTATTTCGACACGGAGGACCAAGCCTCCTTGTGCTCGGACACATATTTACACGCAGACACGTCTTCTGGCATAGAAGATGCTTGCGCCCTGGGGAACAACTCGTTCTTTGCTACGTATAACCCAGGGTGGCACAATCATCCGAACTTCACATGGTCCAACAACCCACAGCGCCAAAACCCTGCGGGTGGACCAATGCGACCGTCTGCGCCCATCATCCCAGGGGCCCAGTCTAATCCTATGGCGAATCCGTCATCAGGCCCTTGCGTACCAAAAAAAGAACATGCATCAAGTTCTCTTAACAAATTGATGTGAATGATGACGAAAATGTCAAAGCATCATGAAGAGAACATGACCTCTTTTTAGCACCAATTGGCGCAGCAGAATGCTGAGATCAGTCAACTATGCACGGCAACTCAATCTCTGGGCACTCTTCCAGCCCAACCTGTTCCAAACCCATGAAATTTCGTACCCTATGGTCCTAAACCACAGGTATGACCTTCTCAGGGCCAGGTTAACCAAATTCTGCAAGCTTCGAGCATTCCACCTGGATTTCAGGCTAATCCCGCTGCAGCACCACACTCTTATGTCCCTATTGCAAACCCTCCTTTGCCGTACGATCCCACTGGACTTGCATCGTCCAATGCTATCACTACGAGGAGCGGTAAGCAGACCATCGATCCTCCTCGACCTGATCCTGGCCCGTCTTCTTCATCGCCCTCTCATTCGGGATGCGCACTGCTCGAGGCTCATTGGTGCCAGAATCAGTCCCATTCCCTGAGGCTCTATTGAGGGAGCCAAAAGGCAAACAGAAAGATATGCAGGCCTTTGATAACCTGCGTAATTTGTTCAGGGATGTAGAAATCAAGGTACCCCTGCTCGAGGCTATCGACCACAAACCTACTGTCGCCCGATTTTTCAAAGACTACACAACACCCAGGTGACAGTCAAAGGAAACAAAGAATTCGGTGGTTCTCTCGTCTCATGTGAGTTGTGCTATACTGTCAAACCTACCACCGAAGCAGAAAGATCCTGGCACACCGCTTATTTCCTGTAGCATCCAAGGCGTCAAGTTTAATCGTGCCCTGCTTGATCTAGGATCTTCCATCAATCTCATTCCAACCATCATTCTCGAAAAATTTTCTTTAGGAAATCTGAAACCCACCCTTGTCACGTTACAGTTGGCAGATCGTTCTGTCAAAATCCTGGAGGGTGTGGTGGAAGATGTGGTGGTTAGAGTCAACAGTATCTGCTTTCCTGCTGACTTTCTCATTTTAGATATGGAAGTTCCTAGATCACTTTCTGATTGTCCGATCATCCTTGGTCGACCTTTCTTGGCCACAACCCACGCCCTTATCGACTGCGTGTCGGGCTGCATTGAGATTGCCGTTGAATCTGAAAAGATCAAGCTTAACATCTTCAAGGCAGCCAAGAGCTTTGATTGCATTGAGGATGACACGTCTGACAAGGAGATGACCGTCAATGCGTGTATCGGAGTAATTGGGACCTACTCAGACTGCTGCGAATTACCTGACGACTACCTGATCAACACATATTGTGACGTTCCCCCATCCCTCCCTTGTCCCGTACCTTCTCCTGACCAGACTTCTAACGAGGTTTCCTCCGCTTCCCATACCTCATGGTCTGAGTCATATCCAGGCTACTCACCGTCGGTCCACACTCCTGAAGATCGGATTGCCCTTTCTTTCCCGCCAAATCAGGTGAAGTTGCATCTCCACACTGGGACCTTGAGCCCATATACTTCTCACTGGGGCTATACCTTTTTGGATCCATCTATCCAAGAAGCCCCTCTTCTTGGCCAATCTGAGGGCCAATTTCTTCCTCCTGACTTGCTCTCCAACCAGCCTGGGACACTCTCATCCCAAGAAATGCAAGACCTTTCACCATCCACTCCCAAGCTAAAAGAGTTGCCTAATACACTTAAGTATGTTTTCCTGGGACCAAATGAAATGCTCTCTGTAATCATCAGTTCAAAATTGACCAAGGAGCAAGAGTGCAAACTAACTAAGCTCCTCATAGAACACAAGGCAGCTATTGGATGGTCCTTATCAGACTTATCTGGCATTAGCCCCTCCTACTGCACTCACCGTATATATACGGAGGAGGAGGCTTGACCTTCCCGCGAGATGTAGCGACATCTCAACCCTAACATGCGGGGGGCCGTTAACAAAGAAATCATTAGGTGGCTGGATGCGGGTATAATCTACCTGATCAGCGATAGCCCGAAGGTGAGTCCGATTCACGTTGTGCCCATAAAGGTAGGACTCACCTTCCGTGTCAATGACAGGGGTGAATCCATCCCTACACGCACTCCTACATCTTGGAGACTGTGTGTTGATTATAGGAAACTCAATGCTGCAACCAAGAAAGATCACTTTCCACTACCATTCATTGGCCAAATCCTGGAGCAGTTAGCGGGAAATAAATTTTTCTATTTCCTGGATGGATTCTCAGGATATAACCAGGTGGCAATTGACCCTCAAGACAAGAGAAAACCACTTTTACCTACCCCTTCAACACCTTTGCATTTAGAAGGATGCCGTTTGGACTTTGCAATGCCCCAGCAACTTTCCAGATATGTATGCTGGCGATATTTCATGACATGGTGGGTGACTATCTCAAGGTCTTCATGGATGACTTTTCGGTCTTTGAACCATCTTTCGACGAAAGTCTTGCCAACCTGACTCGTATCCTAGGAAAAAAGTCATTTTATAGTGCACGAGGGAATTGTTCTCGGACATATCATCTCCGATAGGGCTATCGAGGTTGATAGTGCCAAGCTCGATGTCATTGCTGATTTACTTGCTCCTGGCTCTGTCAAACAAATCTGCTCCTTCCAGGGACACATCAATTTCTATAGGAGATTCATCAAAGACTTCTCCAAAATTTCTCGACCCTTAACTCATCTCCTATCGACCGACGTACCCTTCGATATGGGCCCCGACTGTATACGAGCATTCACGCAGCTGTGTAATGCTGTCACCAAGGCCCCTGTTCTCCAGCCACCTGATTGGTCCCTCGAGTTTGAACTCATGTGTGGCGCTTCTGACCTTGCAATCGGAGCCATCCTGGGACAAAGACGCGATAGACACCCCTTCGTGGTGTACTACGCCAGTAAGGCGTTGGATGAGGCCCAGAGTAATTATACTACCACTGAAAAAGAACTACTGGCGGTCGTCTTTGGGCTGGAGAAATTCTGCTCTTACCTTTTGGGCTCTTACGTTATTATTTTCACTGATCACGCGACCATTCGCCATCTCATGCACAAGAAGGATGCCAAGCCTAGACTGATTCGTTGGATCCTTCTGCTCCAGGAATTTGACATTGAGATCCACGATAAGGCCGGAGCCCAGAATGTTGTGGCTAATCACCTTTCCAGATTGGACCCTGACCATATTGGACTTACTCTGCCGACCAATGAAATTTTTCCTGATGAGCACCTATTGGCAATAAATGTGGTAAGTGGACCATGGTATGTCGACATTGCCAATTACCTTGCTTCTGGATCCCTTCCACGTGGCTAGCCAAAAAACCAGCGTGAGTGTCTCATGGCAGAAGCAAAGTATTATTTCTGGGATAATCCACTTCTTTTTTGGATAGGTGCTGATCAAATCATCCGTCGTTGTGTTCCTGATAGCAAGTTCCCTAATGTGCTATCCTTCTGCCATGATCAGGCCTACGGAGGCCATTTCTCTGGGAGGAAAACTGTAGCCAAGGTGTTGCAATGTGGTTTCTTTTGGCCCTCTCTTCACCAGGATGCACACAATTATGCCAAGAATTGCACTAGGTGCCAGTCGTTAGGGTCAATGTCACGCCGTGACATGATGCCCTTACAACCCATCCTAGCTGCAGAAATCTTCGACATCTGGGGAATTGATTTCATGGGTCCCTTTCCTCCTTCCAGCGGCTTTGAATTCATCCTCGTTGCCGTTGACTATGTTTTGAAATGGATCGAGGCTATTCTCGCGTGCCATGCTGACCATGTTATATCCTCTCGCTTTGTCAACGATCACATCTTTGCGCGCTTTGGGATCCCTCAAGCCATTATCTTGGATGGAGGAAGCCACTTCACCCATGCTTCTTTTCGGGCACTTCTGAGGAAATACGAAGTCCACCATCGTATCGCATCCCTGTATCATCCTCAGACGAACAGCCAGGCAGAGGTGTTGAATCGGCAAATCAAGTAGATTCTCCAGAAAACGGTTCAACCTTACCGTAAGGATTGGTCCGACAAGCTGATTGACGAACATCCGGTGTATCGGATCGCCTTCAAGGCTCCCCTTGGTATGTCCCCTTATAGAATCGTTTACGGGAAGCCTTGTCATTTGCCCATGGAGTTGGAGCACTGCGATTATTGGGGGGTTCGCCAATGTAACCTCGACCCAGACCTGTGTGGTCGACAAAGGAAACTCCAACTCCAGGAGCTGGAAGAGCTCCGTCGTGAAGCCTATGATTCTGCTTTAACTTTCAAACAACGCACTAAGGCTTTTCACGACAGCCGTATTCGACCGAAAGAATTTGAGCCCTCTCAGCAAGTTTGGCTCTATAATGGCCGACTCAAATTCTTTCCTGGGAAATTGAAGTCCAAATGGACTGGTCCTTTCCTGGTCTCAAGACCATTCCCCAATGGGGCCATCGAGATTGAAGATCTGAAATCTGGGCGTAAATTTATGGTCAACGGGCAGCGTTTGAAACCCTATCTGACTCATGAACCTGCCCTCATTGGAGAAACTGTTGCCCTGCTGGAGGGTAACTAATTCTTTGCCTCATTCTGAGTCCAGCTGGGACGTTAAATTCAACGCTCATTGGGAGGCACCCCAACAACACTCACCATCCTCCATCACTTTTCCCTTCACTGTCACGATAACTTCACTTTTCACTTCACCACCCACCATCCTCCCACCCTACCACCCTGCTGTATACCCTGCACCTCAGCTGTCGTTACCCAGTCTTTTGTCCTTTCTCTACCTTTCCCTACATGCATATGAGGACATAGCATTGTTTGGCATGGGGGGGTGGATAGGCATCCATAGGATCTAGGTATTTTATGGTATCATGCAGTTCCCACCTATTTATAAATATGCAAGAAAAAGAAAAAGAAAAAGAAACAAAATATATAATACATATATAATATATATATAATAATAATAATAATAATAAATGGTGTTTAGTAATGATCTGAAAGCTGAAACAAAAATACAATAAGTGTTTATGGATATTCAACCACTGTTTTGAAGACTTTCCAGGCCACAGAAGCTTGATTCGCTCAGGCTCGGCTTAATTCACTTGAGCATTGACAAGATTGGTCGGAATCTCTCCTAACTAAGGACATATTCTTGTACCTGAGACACCAGTACAGGATTCGCTAGTTTGCTTCTACTTGAGAGCTTAAGTAAACTTGGTTCACACTACACATATCAGGAAAGACCAGGTGAACAGAAGATCCAACCCTAGTGTTCATTAGGGAGGGTGGAGTCCTTACCTATGCGCGCAGGGAGACTTTTTATCCTAGGTTTTAGTCTTGTGTTTAGGAGAAACTCTTTCCACCAGAAAAAAAAGTGTGCCCCTCTAAATAATGTTGTAAGAGATATTCTAACACGTGTTTCTATGAAAAAAAAAAGGTTGCAACTAAGTCAGTATATCTCGCAAATGTCTGCAAAGTCTCTACCCTAAAATTGTTCTTTAGGGCAAGTCGCGAATACCATATTTTCCTGTGGGCCACAAATGTCAGAAAATGGGAGTTGAGTTTTCCGTCATCTTCTTAAGGGTCAATCCGAAATCACGAGCTGAAACTAGGAACAACCTGTACTTAAAAATTCGTGAAACCCTGAACTTAAGTCTTAATGTTCATCTGGTCAGTCTTGATCCTTCACTATGCACAAGCCATAACCTCTTGAGCTCTCGAGTACGGCAAAAACCTCCTGGGTCCTGGAAATCATACTTAAGGTTTAAATATCAAGAGTCCTGGTTAGTCGAGAGATGATCTATGTCATGTGAGACTTAAAGTACTGGTAGTCTTCTATACCATTGGTTCCCACAATATCCAATAATAAACACACCTATATCGCCTTAGAAGAAAATCTTCAGCTTAAGATCATTTCTAAAAACTATTTTGCTAGGGACTAGCAAAAGATAGGCATGGGGATATGATTGCACCGCAAAAATACACCTGCAATTGTGCCATCTTGTGCTATTTCCTAGCATTACTAGTGCATATTAGGGTTCCATAGTCACATTTGTAAAAATACTTGCATGCATGCATTTAATTTAGAGGGGAGGAGAATAAAATAAGTGGCCTTGCATTTAACATTTTTCCTCAAGTGCATCTTTGCAAAATTCACCATCTTTTTATTTTTTATTTCACTTGATTTTGAAATCTTCCCGCTACTGCTATGCATGACAACTTCTCCACTTCGCGCCATGTCCTGCTCCCCCTCTCCCTGCTAGCCCTGCAGCCACCTCTCACTGCCGTGAGCCATGCATGAGCCATGCACAGCTAGGGCATGGCTGTGCATGCTCTCCTCTTCTATAAATACTGGGCATCTTCTTCTTCAAACAGCTTGGTCCTCCATGAAAAAACCCCTCCACTTCTCCTTCCAGGCCACCGTCCCCTCCTCCCTCTCCCTCCACACGCCAGCCCTCCTCCTCCTCCGAGGAGACACCCGGTGGATAGGAGCAACTGACGGTGGTGAACAACCACCACCGTGAGTCCATCACCACCCAGCTCACCAAAGAGCTGGTGGGCGTGGTGGCTCTTTCCGCGTTTTTACATTTGAAGCACTTCAGCCATTACCACCAAGTCTCAACTGTGAAGCTCAACCGGCCACCGCACGCCCTGCAGCAGCCGGCCGAGCCCCACAGCAGCAGCAGTAGTAGCCCCAGCCCCTTCCGCATGTGCCTGCAGGCGCCCTAGCCTCCCACTCATTCGCACTGCATTCGCCTTCCCGCCCACAACCGGCCACCGCACACCACTGTAGCGGCCGGCCAAGCCTCTCCGCGCACCCCTGCCAACTCCCGCAAGCCACCACGCATGCAGCAAGTCACCCTCGCCCTCCACCGTGCACGCCAAATCCCTCTCCCCGCGCTCTGTCGCGAACTTCTCCATGCCCGCAACAGGCCGCCGCAGACCTTCTTCCTCACGCGCCAGTCGCGAGCTGGCCGCACTAACAGTACCTACAGCTCCTGGTTGCACGGCTCGCCCGGCCACTGTTCACACGTTTCTGTGGAACACTGTGGCTACAGTGGGGTGACCGGTGAGTTTCTCACTTAACCGGCCACCTGACGCGCCGCTATCGCGGTTTGCCCATGCGCGTGTCTCGCCTCACGTTCTGCTAGCGCCCGCCTACGCGTCTACCAGCCCCCGCACCCACCTGCATCGCCCGCTCTCTTCGCCCACGTGCGCTTGCCAGCGCCCGCTCCAGCCCTTCCCGCAACACGGTGCACTGTGGCCTCCACTCTGCGACCCTCGCCCTCCAGTGCACACGTCCTCATGCGCATACGCACCCACGCATGCGCTTGAGGACCTCCAGACGATGCCCACTAGTCTACAGATGCCTTAACCCTCCAGCAGTGCTCTCTCTCTCCCGCTCTCTCTCTCTCTCTCACTCTCTCTTTATCGAGCTCACACACACATACACTCACTTCCATACACACACACACACCCCTATACACTGTTATATACATATATATATATACGTATACATATATATATTGATATATATATACATATATTTATATACATATATATATATACTTATATCTATATATATAGTAGCATTTATATAACTAAGTATTAGTATACATATATATATATACATATATCTATATACTTATATATATATATATATTTATATATATACATATATATTTATATATATATACATATCTATCTACATATATCTTTATACTTATATATATATATTTACATATATACATACACTTTTATACATATATATATATTTTTATACATATATCTACACATATATTAGTACTTATATAAATATGTATTAGTCTATATACATATACAAACACACATATATATATATATATATACATCTATATACTTTTTTATATATATACATATATATACACATATACTTATACATACTTATATATACATATATTTATACATATATATATATCTATAATTATATATACATATATATATATATATATCTACATATATCTATATACATATATTACCATATATAGACATATATATATATTTACATCTATGTAGGTATATATACACACTCATACGAATATATATACATATTTATATATATCTATACATATATTTATCCATACATATACTTATATATATATATATATACATATACCTATATATGTATATATATTTACATATATACATATATATATATAGTTTCACATTATTTATAATACGTGGTATCGTGGGAATATCCGCACTAGTTGCTGATATTCCCCGATACACGCATACAAAAAGCGTGGTCACATACATCTTCCTCCATCCACCTTACACTCCACGCGGCACCTCATCCTGTTGGTTGCATCTTTCTAGAAGACTACCGACTCGACACCGTGCTACACTCCATCTCTGCCTCCACCCCCACCCCTTTATAAATATTTACTAAATACATATATATCTATAGTATATTTACTTTATTTCTATTTCTCTTGCATGCCCATAAAAAAATAAAAAAATATATAAAAGAGAAAAGATAATCCTTGACTTGCAGGTACTCCATCTTGCAAATAGCAAGACCCATTTTGAAACGCTATTTTGGCTCAAAGCCAAGAACTTAATCGTGAGGGTGTGCCTCAAGGACAAAGATGACCAGAAAAAAAATCTAAATAGAAAAAACACCAAAAACACAATAAACGAACGGAAGAGACTCGTTGTAGGAATGGCATAGAAACTTGACTTGTAACCCCTCTTCCCTGAGTTCGACCCTGCGCCTGAAAGTGACCAAGATAAAATCAAGTAGGCCAGGTTTAAAAAAAAAACAAAATTTGTAAAGAGATGGTTAGGTTCGATTTAGGTTAAATACTATACACACTTCAACGATAAAATCATCTTATTAAGAACCTATTCTGGTCCGACACCAATATTCCCGATTACTTGATTCATCATTACTCATTTTTGATTGGTTAATTCCTCCTTGTGGAGTCGACCTAACTATTCGTGGTTAGATTCTGAAAATTAAAATATTCTTAAAAGCAATTTTCTACCACGCGATTAAATACAACGACACATCACTTTATGTTAAAGTTTTCAACGAAAATGAAGATCGCTCTTTCAAATGGCGCCATTGCAGGGAGGAAACATGCCTATTAATTTTTTTGGGAATTTTATATTATTTTGATGCTTTTTTAAAAGCTTTTCTGAATTATTGACATTTGTTCTCTATGTGTGCATGAATTCAACTACGAACGTGATGGGGCCGTACAGTGGAGATGATATTTTTGGTGGACCTTGATGCCACCTGAAGGCCAGCAACAGGAGCACGTGAGCCTTGATCCCACACATGTAGGCTTACGGAGAAGCCTATTTCTGATTTGGTCATTAGAGCTTAGTTTAGATTTAGTTTAGATAGACATTAGAATTTAATTTCTGTCTTTTGGGCCCTTGTCAGGTATTTTTTGGAATGTGTTCCTAGTGTTTCTTTATTTCTTATCATTCTTGTATGCGGGAGCGTATTTTTGGGAGCGTATTCCAATTTATTTAGGTTATAGGATTATTCAAATTGTTTGAAACGCATGTTGGTTAGTTAGTTAGATTAGGTCTATTTTCTCATTATTATTATTAAATTAAAAAAATATTCAAACTGCCTACTAGAAGTTGCATATATATAGTACGACCATCGAGGACTAAATGAGCAGCATCTAGTTTATTTTTACTGTATTGCATACATTCTTGCATGAAGAAAGCTGGAGTAAGGTACGTCTTCTCTTAAGCATCAATTACCTATCATGCATCTACATTGAACCTAAATCTAAGACCACTAAAGTGCTTGAATCAAATTAATTCAGTGGTCACTTTAAAAATTGGGACTGCTAAGTGGTTGGACCTTAAAATCTATGACTTAAAGTTGTGTGCAAAAGGATCTTGTTTGCGAAATTTCAAAACACAAAACACGATCGTATGATTGCACACCTGAGACACTATGCACCTCACACATATGGTCACTAGATAAATTTCTACCTCTCCTCTTTTGCACCACAAAGGAAGTTAGTTAGAAATCAACAAGCCTATCCACCAAGTTACTTCGGTTCCTCGTGCGTGGGCTTGATTTGAGACTTCCATCCCTTGCGAGTAGGTTATAGGCACCAATGAAGGTTGTCCTAGGAAGCGTAACTTGTGCAAAACTTGTTTGGCCACCAACTGAACATTTAATTCTAAGACCTACAATCTACTAAAAATAGATCCCACTGAATTTGCATTTGCTTTGACAGTAGAACTCTCTAGGAAGTCTCTGCTCGTGTTCTGAATTATTCTAAATCTTAAGAGAGTTAAAACTGTATGGCTTAAAGAAATGGATCACCCTTATTCCTATCATTTAGATTATCAGAGTCAATACTTCCCATCTTTTAACTAGGATCCCATGCCTCGAGCGTATCCATCCTTTGATGGGTACATTGACAATTAATGGGATCATTCATATTCTTATCCTGGGAGTACTTGCCCGATAACTCCCACTTTTGAGCAGAGCCTAGGAGCGGGATTTTCCAACCCTGGAATCCCTACTATGCAAACACCCAACCCTCCCCCCATTCATGACTTTCCGTATCGAGGTTGGACCAACACCCCTAGGCAACCAGAGCTTGAAATTGACTATCCTCCCAAACTTGATAGTAGTAGCCTCTCCTCTTTTTTGATAGAAATGCAAAAACAACAAAATAAAATGATGGAATCCATGGGAGAGATGTTGAGGAATAGTTAATAATTAAACAAAGAAATAAGATAGCTTAGCTACGCTCTTCCCAGTAATTCTAATCCCTACCCAGATGACCTTGATCATGAAAATAATTCTGAGGAAACCAATGACAATAGGGATCCAGTTTTATGCAGCTATCACTTAGACTCTCCCAATGAGACAAGGCCACTAGAGGAGAACAATCCTAGTGATTATCCACCCAAGCTATATTGGAGTCAAAAGAAAGGGAAGATGGTACCTCTTGAGGACCTTGACCCCAATGACAGTATTTTCCTTACCCCTGCTAACCTGGGTTAAGGTTGTATTGTTCCTATCACTTCCCCTATTGATTATCTGTTGGAATCCCATTCTACCCCTAGTGAGCCTACTCTTGACACTGAACTTAGAGAATCAACACCTACCATTCAGCATCCTGAAGATTTAAATGCACCCAATGAAGGTGACCCTAAGGGAATGGAGGATGAATTAGATCAATTTTGGTCTCAGGGATACAAAGAGTCAATTTCAAAGGACGAGGATGCCGCAATGGAGGAACCTGGATTGAAAATCTAGAGTGAATCACAGGGGAATTATTTATTATTTAAGGATTTAACCCCAGAGGATATAAATAATATGAAATCCAGATTCCTCCCTTCTTTTGATAGCCATCCTCCATCAAAACAAGAGTTGATATTAGAGGAGGAAAAAAAAAAAAGTGAGAAGCCTAGGGGAGACTCTCGAGGACAAAACACATCAATTGAGGATTTATGCCCCGAGAAGAATAAAGAATTGCATAATATAGGCTTACTTCAAAACACTAAAATGGATCCTTCATCAGAAAAAGTTGATGACACTCAAGCAACTCCTTTCTTTACTAATGAATCACATATACAGCCCAATAACAACTCAAGTGAACCAAATGAATTTGGGGATGAAATTAATGATAATGATTCTATTATTTCGACCCTGCCATCAAAGAGTTATAATTTGGAGTCTACCATTGATTCACATATGCTGAAAGGTGAAAATATGACACTGATCATTAATGCTAGGAAGGGTAATGTGAAGTTGTCTACAATTGTTAGGGAGAATACACAATCTAAATCGTTGTTGGAATTAGACCTAACACCGACTAAGCCCTCATTGGACTTAATCATTACCTTCCAATACTACAAACAACCCTTACACTCCCTAACCAATCCTTGGCTCAGATCTCTGCTCATGTACATTCTTTCTAAAGAACATATCAGGCCAGTACATCCTTGGGTAGAATGGTGAGTATGGATTGATGCTTGTACTTTTAGCCTCGCCATTCAAGGGTTTGAAATAATAATGTTTATATCTTTTAAAACCCGTCCTGCTTTGGAAGATCCTTGTTGTCCTCCACTTATTCTGTTTCAGGAGGTCGCTTTTCATATTCCTTTTGTTATTCATAGACCACCCTTGGTAACCAACGAGGTTTTCTACTTTCATATCTTTTGGCAAGAATTTAGGATTACATTGCATCATCAGCTCGCCAAAATCCGTGGCTACCTGTTTTCAAGGCCCATGCTGTTACGCATATTTTAGGGCCTCACATTTATGTTTGCAACTAGACTTACTGATTCCTTATAAGTATGGCTGCTGATAGAAAATGCAGTACTTCTTGGGAGGCAACCCAACGTTCTGAATAACACCCTCATTAGGTGATTTCTTTCCTTTCTCCCCCTATTTTAATTTTACAATGAGGACATTGTAGGATTTAGGCATGGGGGGTGCATTTTGCATTTTAGGAAGTATTTATGCATTTAGGTTAGCATATAAAAAAAAATTCTCTTTTCTTGAGCTGAATGGGTTAGTCCCTAGCAAAATATCTTTGTCATTGGAGGTTTTTCTTCTTGAATTATTTCTTATGTTTAATCCAGTACATTTACTTCATGTGCACGTAGACTAGGTTAAGGATCTTTGAAGAAAATCCATAAGCATTTTTAGTCTACCGAACCCTTGAACAGTTAATAGGGAGTCAGGCATACTATCTTCTAGTAGATCCACCTCATATTTGTGAGAAGAAAGTAGAGAGATTACTGGTGCACTAAGTCTAGTGCAAGGACTCTTAAGTTTTGGACAATTAGATGATGATACTTCAGAGTTAGGCTTAGTTTTCGCTCTCTGTTCCTGTGTGCGTACTTTGTGTGAATTCCTGAGAGCCAACAAATAAGGCAGATATATAGAGATTGAGTCTTAATAAAGCTATCACTATGGTGGATTGTTACGACCATCCTTCATAGAGTCCTCAGCTGAAGGAGAGTAACAGTGTCAAAGGTCAGAAATTCGTCTGTCCTATCCATTCCTCCCTGGTGCCGAGAATAGGCACTTCCACCAAATAAGCCACACAATATCCTCTTGACCATCATCATCTCTAATAATGTCTCATAAATAAAAGTCCGTATCATGTTTTGTTGATTGATAAAGAAAGAAAAAGAAAAAAAAAAATGAGAGAAGAAGAAAAGAGAGAGAAAAGAAAAAGAAAAGAGTCCAAGGTTATAATTTTATCGTTGTAACATTGTTTCTGAGGCAACAAAAATACTTATCACAACCCAACAAATATGACCCATACCTACCTTTCAGTATTTCTGATCTCCTGAATACTAGCTGAAGATTCTAACTTAGTTGTAGAGTTATTAGGATTTTAATTGAAGTGTGAATGCCATATGAGGCCACCAAACAGTGAGTACACTTACTAAATCTGGTGAGATTTGGGATTTTAGAGAGAAAAGAAATAAAAGAGTGAGTGCCAAGGAACATCAGGAGAGCATAGTTGTTTAGCCTCTCTCTGAGTTGACTTATCTAATAATCTTGAGATCTAGAGTCTGTAGTACTAGACTACATGCAGCATAAGATGGGTGTGTGCTACCAAATACAAATCCATTGAACTCGATATCTCTTACCTAAGCCTAAAGCCAGGGTCAATTTATAGATTATTTTCTGCTTTATCCCCAAGGGAAGTAGTTCCCTATCCTGATAGAAATATTTACTAAGGGATAGGTACGAACTGCAAATGCGAATTGGCTTTTCACTTGGATCTATTACCTAGGATATTATCATGTCACATTTGTCTGGATCTCTAAAGTTTTGAAATAAGAAAAGAAGAAATCTTCTGAGTTTTCATTTTCTGCTAGGGACTAGATGTTGGAACCCCGTTCCACATCTTGTTTTGGTGTTAACAAAATTATTACGGATTAATGTTAGCAATTGAGTGCTTTTCAGATTTAGGTGAAGATCAAGGCAAACAGGAAGTGATGGAGGCATGATGATGAGAAAGAGAAAATGATGACCTGGAGGATGACAAGGAAGAATCAAGGAGGAGAAGATCATGTTCGACCTTTAGTTTTTTAGTTTAGACTTTTTATTTATAGAATGTATGCCTCTTAACAAATGTATGTAACTTAGATCGTAAAAATAATTAGAGATAAATTAGGATTAATATTACGATCATTTTCAAAGAAGGTAATTGATTAAATCACTTAAAAAGGTACTTGTTAACCCACAAGTATCGGTACTAAAGTTTAGTACCGGTACATGTGAGTTACAGGTTTGGATTTTGTCAAGAAACAAACCTATACCGTGTAAGTACCGGTACTCATGATCAGTACCGGTACTGGAGGTAATGAGTACCAGTACTAACCATGAGTACTGGTACAAGTGGGTTAGAAATTTGTGTTAAGAGCTTGAAATCCAAATCTGGAAACAATGAGTGCCAGTACCCACACTTCAGTACCGGTACCAAGTAGTCATTGGCTCAAAACTGAACAGCTAAAAATTAATTTAGGCTGTGAATGTTGGGAATTAAATCCCAACGTCTAGTAGATGAGTATCTGTTATAACCAGGGCATCAAACGTCGTTTAAGATGTCTGGGAAGGTCCATACGTCTGGTCAGACGTCTGGAAGCCTTCCCAAATGTCTCGAATTTATTTTTTTCGGTGTACGGGTTCGCATCTGCGCGCATGCACGCGCAGACTGAACCGCTACCCTCCTTCTTCTCTTTCCTCCCTCCCTGCAGATGCAGCCCTTTTTCTCTCTCTCTCCCCCCGCGGCTGCCTTCAAATACACCCCACTCTCTCCCTCACTCTTACTCCGCCTTCTTCTTCTTCTTCTTCTTCCTGTCAGTGAGAGAGTGAGTGGGAGAGGGCAGCTGCTGTGTGTGTGGGGAGGAGGGGCTGCTGCAAGAGGGAGAGAGAGAGCTTGATCGCGAGGGTGCGAGCTCGCTGGAGCAGCCAGAGCCGACCGGCGGGTGCACAGCAAGCGTGTGGTGGTGGGGAGGAGCTGTTGCAACTCAGGCAACAGGCGAGCGGGAGCGACACGGCCGTGCGCTGCGGGCGGAGGGCGAGGAGGCCCTGATTCTGGGAAAATTTCCCAGAATCTGACGTATGGACATATGTCCAGACGACGCAGGAGACGTCTGGAGGAAGGTCCAGATTTCTGAAAGGTACGATATTTTTATATTCCTTCTTCTTTCGCGTGTACGGCCATGCAGTCGTTCCACCGAAGGTTTCTGCATCGCTTCGTGTTGAGGACGGCCACATATGTGTGTAGGACTTGTTCAGGAAGGCGCAAGGGCACGCCATCCCACATAGATCGGACGTCTAGAAACAGCACCAGACAACGAAGAGGGTCTCCAAACGTCTGGAGTGACAGTCGGACGTCTAGAAACTAAGTCCAGACAGTTCAGCGGGCTCCTGGACGTCTGAGGGATCGCTCAGGATCAAGGTATGACCTGAGCCACCATTGAAGTCCTCCGGAAGATGTTCCAGACATCTGATTTTGGGCAGACTTGTCATTTTTGACCCTTTTAGGGTCTGCTCGGAGTCAGTTTTCCACGTTTCAAGTTTCGTTCTTTTCATATTTAGTTCCTCTACCTGTTGACAGTAATTGTATACTATTCTGAGTAACTCCTTGTAATTGATCCTTGTGTTAGGACCCCATTCCGTTATGGCCCTAGGGGTTGTGGAGGCGCACGGCCTTGCCAATCATGCCCCCAGTACTCCCGACTTTGTGGGTAGAGTGGCCCCTTTAATTATTTATCAAAAATTATACCCTTGTGAAATGATTAATAGATTCTAGGGTATTGCATGAATCCTACGATTGGAAAACTAGATTGAATGATAGATCCTAGGTTCTTGCATGAATCCTAGGATTGGAAAACTAGATTGAATGATAGATCCTACGATATTGAATGAATCCTAGGATTGGGAAACTAGATTGAATATATATATATTGCAGTCTTGGAAAAGTAGAAAGGAAATGATAACTGTCTGTAATTGGTTAACAGCTGCCTGTTTATGAATGGATAATTACTGTTGAGAACATGGTCTATATGAATATAAAGCTGAAATGATGAAACCTAATTTGGTTGAGTTAAAAGAGCATGAACCCTACGAGGAATTAGGAGTAGAGCTCCTGAGAAGTGAATGGAATAGAATTGGGGAAGTAAGCTGGCCCTTGAGTACGTAGTACCAAGGAGAGCGACTGTCCCCCCGTTTAGTGCAGAGCAGAGCTAGCCGCCCCAAGGACCCAGGGTTAGGTCTGGCTACTTTGTACCGACTTTTGGCCCTTGTGTACACAGTACAGAGGAGAGCTACTAGTGTAGGGAGAGAACTTGCCACCCCACGGGCCCCGGGGTTCTACTAGCCTCCTACACCGACTTGTTAGGCCCACTGGGCAAGCCAGGGTAGTCAGGCGAGGGTGCGCGTACTGTGGAGGGGCAAGACCCCTGTTTAGTTACTGTGGAGGGGCTGGACCCCTATCACTGAGAGGGCTCTACCCTATACTAGTTCCGTGGTGTGCTTTGGGGCGCACCCGTTAATGGAAACGACTGACTGCGTGCCAGTGCGGGGTAGCTACCCGTGCATTTATCACGCTTGTCGTAGTTGTCGTTACGTCGTTCAGTGACCTTGGGGTGGTTGACTGAGGGTAGGACCGCCACGGGTGACTCTCCCGACCAGAAGAGCACCACGTGCTACTTCTACTTTTCGGAAAAGACTGCAATCAAGATCGTTCCCACGAGGAACATCCAAGATCAAGAGAAAGATCTGAGAAATAATTCAATAAGGAATAAATGGAAAAATAAAGGAAGAGATTAAAAATATAACAGCTACTATCCACCTTACTATTTTCTTAGCTTTTGGTTGCCATTCTGCTCAGCGTTTCGCTGATGTGTCACCTTTGTCACCTTTTCAGGGCCAGGTGTTGAGCAGCCAAAGTCGGCGGCTGCAAAGGGTGCTGGGCCTAGTAGAGCCCAATAGTTTTACTTGTGTAGTACCCACTGTACTTTTCCTTCTGTTGTAGCGATTATTTTCTGTTACCACTGTACTCCTTTATTGCAAGCATCATGTTTATGTACCTGTTTATTTCTTTACTGTTGTGGTGGTCTATACTGATTAGCCCATAGTTGTGGGCTATTTAAGTATTTAAGTGCCTGGACATTAGGTTAATTCTAACATTTATTTAGCATAAATTAGGATGTAAATAAATTAATTCATATTTTTAATTTAATTACATAATCCATGCATTGCATTCATATTTTAAGTGCATTTAGAATTAGCTTAGAATGACATTCATCTAATTAGTTAACCAATTAGGTGCATTATTTTCATTAACATAAAAGTTGAGGGTTTGTATATAAATGACCATAATATTTTAACATTATTTTCTTTATTCTTCTTTTTGCAGGAATGGCTGGCTACCACTCCAACGCCACCAGCTGCCGTAGTGAAGA
The DNA here is from genome assembly GCA_037157565.1 of Thalassia testudinum. Lineage (NCBI taxonomy): Eukaryota > Viridiplantae > Streptophyta > Magnoliopsida > Alismatales > Hydrocharitaceae > Thalassia > Thalassia testudinum. Next base: position 87,597,554 of record JAZHRO010000014.1, on the reverse strand, counting down.
ACCCATTCAAGGAGGAGCGGATGTGTTGGATCTGGTCGGGCAGCTAATTTCAAATTTGCGCAGGCCACTACAAAAGGAGGCGAGAGGATGCTGAGCGAGGTAGGCCTCCACCACCGACCCACCACTGTGCAGAGAGATCTCCTCTTTTCCATTCCACACCACCGGCCTCAAGCGTGGCGGCGAGTCTCCACCATCGTGGGTGTGTGGTGTGACAGGCCACACTGCCATCCGGAGCTCGTCTGCATTACCGTGAGCACCTTAGCGTGCATCTCCCTTGCCGTCGTCACCAACAACCACCGCCGCAGCTACTGTGCAATCACCCTTTCTGTCAGTTAAGACGTTCGAGAAATTTCTCGGACATCTGAAGTCCACCCCCCACTCCAGCAGCAATCTCCGTCCTCCCACTTCACTTCCACCACCCACGCCGCAGCAGCCACCCGCTCACCTCCAGCCGCACACAACCTCACCCGCTCACTCCCGCATCAACTCCAGCCCGCATGCATTGCCTCCAGCCACACGCAATGCGTGCACTACCTGCAACGCCTCTCTGCTCACTCCCGCTCACTCCACCTTCCCCGCGCCTGCAGCCTTCGCCATCTCCACGTGCAATTGCCTACACACCCACACCAACTGCAGCTGCACCTGCAGAATCACTCCCATACCCGCAGCACCTTCCCCGCGCCTGCCGCACCTGCTCTCACCATCAACAGAGCGCGCACCGGTTGCATTGCGCGCCCACGCCTCCAGCCAACACGCAACAGCAGTGCGTGGCAGTCCACACCACCAACAGGCCACGTGCGCTCCCACACCCGCGCGCCACGCCCGCCAACATCAGCTGCAGCCACCTCCGCCGGAGGTCGTCCGGCCGCCTCCAGCCGCCGCGCGACACGCCGCCACCACCGTTTCGAAGCCCTCAGTCCAAGGGACTTCCTCCGAGCTTCCCGCATCCGGCCGTCCACTCCTCGTCGTGCACTCCAAAGGGGAAAAAATCCCATGTTTTGCTACAGTAATCGGGCCATTAAAAATTACATTTTCTTCCATTGTCAATTTTTACTAATATTTTATTGATTCTGCATTGCGACAAATATCCTCTAGTTACTCATAATTGCTATTGCAGCATTGTTTCTTGTTTCAACCTTAATCTGAAGGCAAATCTGGCTTGATTCTTGTCCAAGCTAAATACGAACAAACGCTTTTAACTGGTGCGAATTTAAATACGTCATTGCCTCCCTGTGGATATGACCCGCTCCTCTACGAGTGGTTATTTCTTTTTAAATATTGAATAGTCGATTTTTCCACCACATAAAACTGCAAACGACTTTAAAGCGAACAATCGACTAGTCATATACTGTAGTATTTCTTTTCTTTACTGCTGTATTTTGATACTGCTAGTTATGTACATGGTGAATATGGCTTATTTTACTGCTCTTTTGGTTGCTTTCTCGTTGGACGACTGGGTCTTGGGATCAGTCGAGTCGGTCCGATTCTCATGTCTTGTTGGGATTCGGGAATCGGGTCGTAACAAGATGGTATCAGAGCAAGGTCATCCCGAGAAGTGAAACAACTGATTGGAAAATAATCGATTCACGTGTCTGTAACTAGAGTAGCCACCAAAACGTTTATTTTGACATAAGCTCTTAGACTTCTTCGTTGGATATCATTTCATATTGACGTGTTTCCGTTCTGTTTTCATGTCTCCAAGCAGGAGATGCCTCGATGCTGGACTAGCAAGGCGAGGTCGACGTTTTAGTAGACCAGCCACTACTCCCAGGCATTCAGGCCCAAGACCTCACCCAGCTGATACGGGACATCGTGTGAGAGGAGCTCCACTTGTCACCATGAGCACCTCTCCCTAGGGCTATGGAGGGCGAGTCCTCTGTGGGACCACGCGACGGACGTGGTGCTGGACGCGGTGGAGGGGATGGGCCACCACCACCCCCACCTTCCTTCGACACTTCTGTGCATGAGGCTTCGTTACCTAGAGGTGCACCAGCATCTCCACTGCAGTGCCACTTCGAGCTTTTCGGACAGTTCCGAAAGCTGAAGCCCCCCTCCTTCAAAGGGGATGAGGACCCGACTGAGGCGGAGGACTGGCTTGAGCAGATTGAGAAGGTTTTTGACACCCTTCGCCCCTCGGTGGAGTGTCGCATGGCCTTTGCCACGTACCAGCTGGAGAGCGTGACACACAGGTGGTGGTGGGCAGTCAAGGGACAGGAGAGGGACGAGCCGACCTGGGACCGGTTCATCACCCTCTTCTGCGGGCAGTACTTTCCCCAGACATGGCATGACTAGAGGAGGCAGGAGTTCCACACTCTCTGCCAAGGGACAATGACCGTGAGCACGTACTGCATGCATTTTCTGGAGCTGTCTCGATTGGCAGCGACAGCAGTGGCCACTGAGAAGGAGTGCCTTTGGAGGTTCACCGAGGGCTCCGGCCTGCGATTCGGGGGTATGTCAAACCCCTGAAACTGCCTACGTTCTCGAGGGTGGTGGAGGCAGCTTTGACATACGAAGTGACCAACCCGTCCGCGCGAGATACTGACAGCGGGCGGAAGAGGCCCTATCAGCCAGACTTCTCACAGGGTCGGCGAGAGAGGAGACACGTGGCGCCCGTAGGAGAGCCGTCACATTTTGCAGGGCCATCAGTGGCCTTTGGGGGCCCTCGATAGGGGCTAGTTGCTAGCATCGGACCCCCGCCCAGTCGACAGTAGGGACCCACTGAGGGTGGGAGTCGGGTTCCCCTCTGCTACCAGTGTGGCCAGCCGGGCCACATCAGGAGGGACTGCCCGTCTAGGGCAAGAGGTCAGCAGATGCTTCCCACGCCGAGCACTGGAGGGCGAGCAGGAGGCCGCGAGTTCCAGGCACGAGGAGGAGGACAGCAGTCACGGGGAGGGTACCGGCCAGCAGCTACCCATCCGACACAGAGTGTGGCTGCTTCGTCCGCACCTAGGGCTGAGGGGCATATCAATGCCCTGACAGACAAGGATGCCAGAGCTTTGGGATCAGTGGTGGAAGGTATGGTTTCAGTTTCCGGCAAACTCGTTTACACGCTTTTCGATTCCGGCGCTATGCACTCGTTTATCGCCGCCAGTTTCGCGATTAGTCTGGGGCAGGATTGTGTGCTGTTAGAGGATTCGTTCATGATCAGAGGTCCGAGTGGTCAACTGTTTGTAGCTGAGGAAGTATACACGAGTTGCGAGGTCAGTGTTGGGGGACACAACCTTCCCGCTGACCTGATTATGATACAGATGGAGGCTTTGGCGTAATTCTGGGGATGGACTTGCTGTCTGCTTACCACGCCTTGGTGGATTGCTTTGAGTGAAAGATTGTCTTCACCATACCAGAGTTGCCTTCTTTCGAGTTCCATGGTCAGCTAGTGGACGGAGGCTTCAGGTGCGTTTCTTCACTTCAGGGGGCGAGACTTTTGAGCCAGGGGTGTGAGGGCTTCCTAACTTGTGTGGTGGCAGAGCCCAGCCCTGTGGCAGACTTCCAGAGTATCCCGGTGGTTAGATAGTACCCCGACGTATTCCCAGGCGAGTTGCCCGGACTACTGCCCGAGCGTGAGATCGAGTTTGAGATCTCACTAGTACCAGGGACCAGTCCCATCTCCACAGCACCATACAGGATGGCACCACTTGAGCTGCGAGAGCTCAAGTCTCAGTTGCAGGATCTTTTGGAGAAGGGCTTTGTGAGGTGCAGCGCATCTCCCTAGGGAGCCCCGATACTGTTTGTAAAGAAGAAGGATGGTACCCTATGCCTTTATGTGGACTACTGACAGCTGAATAGGGTCACCATCAAGAATAGATATCCGCTGCCCAGAATTGATGACTTGTTTGACCAGCTGTGAGGTGCCACGGTGTTCTCGAAGATTGACTTGAGGTCTAGATACCACCAATTGAAGATCAAGGAGGTAGACTTCTCCAAGACAGCTTTCCACACCCGATACGGACACTACGAGTTTCTGGTCATGCCATTTGGGTTGAACAATGCCCCCGCTGCCTTCATGACTTGATGAACCGGATGTTTAGACCATACTTGGACCAGTTCGTGGTGGTATTCATTGATGATGTGCTCATCTTTTCTCGATATCAGGCGCAGCATGGACAGCACTTGTGGATGGTTTTGGACACACTGAGACGACGTAGGCTATACGCCAAATACAGCAAGTGCGAGTTCTGGTTGAGGGAGGTGACCTTCTTAGGTCTTGTGATCTCTGGGGATGGCTTGGCTGTGGACCCATCCAAGGTAGAGGCAGTGCTCAGGTGGAAGAGACCGCGTACGGTTACTGAGATTCATAGTTTCTTGGGGCTGGCAGGCTACTACAGGTGGCTTATCTGGGGCTTTTCACAGAATGCACGTCCTATGACACAGTTGACCCGGAAAGACGTGCCCTTTACTTGGACAGACTCCTATGAGGCGTGTTTTCAGGAGCTGAAGGAGAGGCTGACTTCGGCTCCTGTGCTCACCATCCCGACAGTAGTGGCGGGTTCGTTGTGTACACAGACGCCTCTTTGCAGGGGTTAGGGGGTGTGCTCATGCAAAGGGGTCACATTGTCGCTTACGCTTCACGGCAACTGAAGCCCCATGAGCATAGCTACCCTACCCACAACCTAGAGCTGGCAGCTATCATCTTCGCGCTGAAGACCTGGAGACACTACTTGTACGGTGAGACCTTCAAGATTTTCATAGATCACAAGAGCCTCAGATACCTGTTTGATCAGAAGGAGCTCAACATGAGACAGAGACATTGGTTGCAGCTCCTGAAGGACTAGGACTGTAGCATTTCCTACCACCCAGGAAAGGCCAACGTGGTGGCTGATCCCTTGAGCCGGAAGGCACCTGCACAGTTGGCTAGTTTACAGGTGCAGAATTGGAGCCTCTTGGAGGAGATAGGCAATTGGCGACCCCTAGATTTACGGGGGCACTATGGGGTAGTGACTGTGACATGACAGACGAGGCCAGAGCTGATAGATCGCATCATCACAGGATAGATGGCCTACCCGTACTTGTAGTCCTTGCATGACAGAGTACTGTCAGGAGAGCCTGGAGACTTCTCTTTTACAGACCAGGTGCTGCGCATGAGGGGACGTTTGTGCGTTCCCAGAGATGAGGAGCTGTTAAGGGAGCTCCTGACTGAGGCACACGGTTCCAGATTTACCATACATCCCGGAAACACGAAGATGTATCATGACTTGAGATGTGACTTTTGGTGGAGTGGGATGAAGCAGGATGTGGGTGAATTTGTGCAGCAGTGTTTAGTGTGCCAGCAGGTGAAAGCCGAGCATCAGAGGCCTGCAGGTCCGCTGCAACCACTTCCAGTGCCAGAGTGGAAGTGGGAGATCACCATGGACTTCGTGGTGGGCTTACCTGTTACCCAGCGAGTACACGATGCAATCTGGGTAATCATTGACAGATTGATGAAGATGACGTGTTTCTTGCCGACCCGAGTCACCTTGGGACCAGCACAGTTGGCAGAGAGGTATATCCGCGATGTGGTACATCTACATATAGTTCCGTGGGAGATCGTATCTGACCGGGATACCCGCTTTACATCCCAATTTTGGGCTGAGTTTCAGCAAGCCCTGGGGATGCAGTTGAGGTTTAGTACAACTTACCACCCCCAGACGGGCGGACAGTCTGAGCGCACGATATAGACACTTGAGGACCTTTTGCGTGCTTGTGTACTGGACTGGAGGGGCTCTTGGGAGCAGCACTTGCCCCTGGCGGAGTTTGCATATAATAACAGTTATCACTCGAGCATCAGCATGGCACCCTACGAGGCTCTGTCTGGACGGAGGTGTACGGCACCCTTGAGTTTGGTTGAGGTGGGGACCAAGTAGGAGGCTGGCCCCAGGCTGATCCGGCAGAGTCAGGAGATAGTCAAGCAAATTCACAGGCAACTCCGCACTGTCAGGAGAAGGTAGAAGAGCTACGCAGATCGGAAGCGTAGAGAGGTGCAGTTTGAGGTTGGGGACCACGTCTTCCTTCGCGTTTCGCCCATGAACGGTCTGCAGCTGTTTGGGGTGAGAGGCAAGCTTGCGTTGAGGTTCATGGGGCCCTTTGAGGTCCTGGAGCGGGTTGGACCCATTGCTTACAGGCTTGCCCTTCCTCCCCAGCTTTCTGGTGTGCACAACGTGTTCCACATGTCCAACCTCAGGAAGTACGTCGCCGATCCCAGTCACGTCCTGAGTCACGAGAGCGTCGAGGTGGGCGAGGACCTGACCTACCCCAAGCGGCCAGTGCATATTCTCGACCGAGCTGTCCGCAACCTGAGACGGAAGTAAGTACCCCTGGTGAAGGTTTTATGGAGGAGCCAGTGGTACGAGGAGGCTACCTGGGAGCCTGAGGCGGTGATGCGGGAGCAGTACCCAGAGCTTTTCGTGGGTATGCCTTTTCGGATCGGCTTCAGTCCACTTTGAGTTTGTTATGCATATATCGTTCTTTCCCGCACCCTAGTTAGCACAAGTTTTGGGGATGAAACTTCCTTTGTGTTTGTTATATTGTTATAACCAGGGAATCAAACGTCATTTAAGACGTCTGAGAAGTGGTCCAGACGTCTGGAAGCCTTCCCAGATGTCTGGAATTTTATTTTTTCGGCGTACGGGTTCACGTCTGCGCGCATGCGTGCACAGACTGAACTGCCACCCTCCTTCTTCTCTTTCTTCCTGCCTTGCAGACGTAGCCCTTTTTCTCTCTCTCTCTCCCCCATGGCTGCCTTCAAATACACCCCTCTCTCTCCCTCACCCTCACTCCACCACCACCTTCTTCTTCTTCTTCCTGTCAGCAAGAGAGTGAGTGGGCGAGGGCAGCTGCTGCGAGTGTGTGGGGAGGAGGGGCTACTACGAGAGGGAGAGAGAGAGCTTGACTGCAAGGGTGCGAGCTCGCCGAAGAAGCCAGAAATGACCGATGGGTGTGCAGCAAGCGTGTGGTGTTGGGGAGGAGCTGCTGCAGCTCAGGCAGCAAGCGAGCGTGGTGCGGAACGGCCGTGCGCTGCGGGTGGAGGGCGAGGAGGTCCTGATTCTAGGAAAATTTCCCAGAATCAGACGTCTGGACGTACGTCTAGACGACGCAGGAGACGTCTGGAGGAAGGTCCAGACGTCTGAAAGGTACGATATTTTTATCTTCCTTCTTCTTTCGCGTGTAAGGCCATGCAGCCGTTCCGTCGAAGGTTTTTGCATCGCTTCATGTTGAGGATGGCCATGTTTGTGTGCAGGACTCGTTCGAGAAGGTGCAAGGGCATGCCATCCCACACAGATCGGATGTCTGGGCACAGCACCAGACGACGGAGAGGGCCTCCAGACGTCCGGAGTGATAGTCGGACGTCTGGAAACTAACTCCAGATGGTTCAGCGGGCTCCTGGACATCTGAGGGACCACGTAGGATCAATGTATGACCTGAGCCACCATTTATGACATCTGGAAGATGTTCCAGATATCTGATTTTGGGCATACTTACAGGTTTTTGACCCGTTTAGGGTCCGTTCCGAGTCTGTTTTCCGTGTTTCAAGTTTCATTCTTCTCATATTTAGTTCCTCTACCTGTTTACAGTAATTGTATACTATTTTGAGTGACTCCTTGTAATTGATCTTTGTGTTAGGACCCATTCCATTGCGGCTCTAAGGGTTCCGGAGGCGCACGGGCTTGCCGATCACGCCCCCAATACTCCCGATTTTGCAGGTAGAGTGGCCCCTTTAATTATTTATCAAAAATTATACTCTTGTGAAATGATTAATAGATTCTAGGGTATTGCATGAATCCTAGGACGGAAAAACTAGATTGAATGATAGATCCTAGGGTATTGCATGAATCCTAGGACTGAAAAACTAGATTGAATGATAGATCCTAGGATATGGAATGAATCCTACAATTGGGAAACTAGATTGAATATATATATATATTGCATTCTTGGAAAAGTAGAAAGGAAATGATAACTGCCTGTAATTGGTTTACAGTTGCCTGTTTATGAATGGATAATTACTGTTGAGAACATGGGCTATACGAATATAAAGCTGAAATGATGAAACCTAAATTGGCTGAGTTAAAAGAGCATGAACCCTATGGGGAATTAGGAGTAGAGCTCTTGAGAAGTGAATGGAATAGAATTGGGGAAGTGAGCAGGCCCTTGAGTACGGAGTACCAAGGAGAGCGACTGTCCCCCCGTTTAGTGCAGAGCGGAGCTAGCCGCCCCTGGGACCCAGGGATTGGTTTGGCCGCTTCGTACTGACTTTTGGCCCTCGTGTACATAGTACCGAGGAGAGCTACTAGTGTAGGGACAGCACTAGCCACCCCACGGGCCCCGAGGTTCTACTAGCCTCCTACACCGACTTGTTAGGCCCATTGGGCAAACCAGGGTAGTCAAGCGAGGGTGCACGGACTGTGGAGGGGCAAGACCCCTGTTTAGTTACTGTGGAGGGGCTGGACCCCTATTACTAAGAGAGCTCTACCCTATACTGGTTCCGTACTGTGCTTTGGGGTGCACCCGTTAACGGAAACGACTGACCGCGTGCCAGTGCAGGGTAGCTACCCGTGCGTTTATCATGCGTGCCATAGTCACTGTTACGTCTATCAGTGACCTTGGGGTGGTTGACTGAGGGTAGGGCCACCACGGGGGGCTCTCCCAGCCAGGAGAGCACCACGTGCTACTTCTACTTTTCGGAAAAGACTGCAATCAGGATCGTTCCCACGTGGAACATTCAAGATCAAGAGAAAGATCCGAGAAATAATTCAATAAGGAATAAATGGAAAAATTAAGGAAGATATTAAAAATATAATAGCTACTGTCCACCTTACTGTTTTCTTAGCTTTTGGTTGCCACTCTACTCAGTGTTTCGCTGATGTATCACCTTTGTCACGTTTTCCGGACCAGGTGTTGAGCAGCCAGAGTCGGCGGCTGTAGAGGGTGCTGGGCCTAGTAGAGCCCAGTAGTTTTACTTGTGTAGTACCCACTGTAATTTTCCTTCTGTTGTAGTGAGTATTTTCTGTTACCATTGTACTCTTCTACTGTAAGCATCATATTTATGTACCTGTTTATTTCTTTGCTGTTGTGGTGGTGTATGCTATAGTATTTCTTTTCTTTACTGCTGTATTTTGTTACTGCTAGTTATATACATGGTGAATATGGTTTATTTTACTACTCTTTTGGTTACTTTCTCGTTGGATGACTCGGTCTTGGGATCAGTCCAGTCGGTCTGATTCCCGTGTCTTGTAGGGATTCGGGAATCGGGTCGTAACAGTATCCTAGGTCCTAAACTCTATAAAATGACCCTAAGACTCTTTGTTTGCACACAAGAGACATAAGAAATAGAGAAGGAAAATTCTAGAGCTATAATTCAAATTTCCACCATATTTTCAAGAGAGAAAGAAGAAGCTTGCCATTCACTTTCTCTACACTCTTGCAAGCTCAACGACGTGTTTTTCTCACACATCTATGAAGTGATTCACATCCATCCTAGGCTCTCAATTTGGTATTCATTTTAATTATTGTTGGGAGGCATAGGAATTCTTTTTGTAAGAGTTCTCTTTCTTACACCAGTTCTTATTTGTATTTTGAGCTTGTTGCTCGTTGGGTTGTGACAAACCCGTTATTGTACTTGGGTTGAGGTAACCCGTTAATTACCTTGATTTATTAAATTGATTCTCTTGGGGTTGAGAGAATCGGGTTAAAAACCCTAAGCTGGGAGGCTTAGGTAATGGGGTACCCAAGAGAGGGGAACCACTATACATTTTGTGTCCTTTGTGGTTTCAATTGATCATGCAAATTTTTTGTTATTACTAACATTGTGCTTAAGTATTTGTGTGCGTAGATAACCATATTCCTCTATTTTTAGATCCTACAGGTGGTATCAGAGCTCTTATCAATTGGTATCAGAGCGAGGTTGCGAGAAGACGTAACATATCAACTCGCAATGGCATCAACTTCAAGGTGCACTGATGGTCAATCATCCACCCGTCCTCCCTATTTTGATGGGACGGACAATGGGTATTGGAAGAGGAGGATGCAAGTCTTCCTCAAAGTAATGGATGAGGATGCTTAGACCCTCATTCAAGAAAAATACTCAGATCCGGAGCCACAAGAAGGAGTAGCATGGACAACGGATCAAAAGAAAAGGATTGTGGGCAACGTAAAGGTGATGAACACACTTTATTGTGCGTTGTCAAGGGAAGAGTTCAACTGAATTTCGGCATGCGAATCCACATACGAAATTTGGAACACTCTGGAGGTCACCTACGAAGGTACAAACAAGGTAAAGGAAACTCGTATCTCAATTCTAACTAAAAACTATGAGTGTTTCAGGATGACCAAATGAGAAACGATCAAAGACATGTACACAAGGTTTGTGGAAATAGTTAACCCCCTAAAGAACCTTGGAGTGAAGTTCACGGAAGAGCAGCTTGTAAGGAAGATCTTAAGATCTCTTTCAAGTGATTGGTCTCCAAAGACCACAACCATCTAAGAGGCAGAGGACCTCTCTACTCTCCCATTGGATGATCTATTTGGTAGTCTTATGGCTTATGAAGTCCAACTAGAAAACATGAGGAAGAACGAGGAGGAAAAGATGTCTAGCAAAAGAAAGAATATTTCTTTTAGAGAAATTAAGGAGGACTCGGACTCAACAACCACAGAATCCGAAGATGAAGAAATGGAGATGCTTACTAGGAAATTCCAGAAATTTCTCAAGAAACATGGTAAGCAAGTCAATAAAATTTCAACTAATATTATTTGCTATGAGTGAAAGAAAAAGGGCCACTTGCGAAAGGATTGCCCCTTAAACAAGGAGGACAATAGGAAAGAAACAAAGGAGCTCAAGGAGAAGAAGAAGAAGAAAGCATTTAAAGTGACATGGGATGATAAAGACTCTGACACGGACACCGACTCCAGTGAATCGAATGAAGACGAGGTCGCACACCTTTGTCTTGTTGCAACTTCAGAAGATACCGAAGAAGAGGTAAACCCTGATTTTTCTTTTGAAGAATTATTAGAAGCTTATGAAGAACTATATCATAAAGCTAGGTTATTTAAAAAGGAAAATAAGGTTTTAAAGAATAATTATCAAACATTAGAAGTAGATAAATCATGTCTAGAGAAACAATTAGATATGTCCGAGGAAAGTAACAATCAATTACATGCAAAAATAGTAGAATTAGAAGATATTTATGAATACTTTGAGGACACTTTGAATAATTTAAAAACAACTAGGCTGAATACAAAATTTTGTAATAATTTAAAAGCCAAGTTCAATAATAAGAACACACAAAATAAATCACATGCGCCTAAACATGCATGGATTTATCAAAAGGACAAGAATCCTAAGAATTATAGATCTAACACTAAAGTGATATATAAACCTAAGGATTTGAAAGGTACTAACCATCAAGGACCCAAAAGAGAATGGGTACCTAGAAAAGATATTTGTTTTGCAGGAATAGATCAAAGTAATCACTGGGTGCTCAAGGCACATAACGGAACACTTCAACCTTTCTATTGGTTGAATGAAGACCAAGCATGTTGGACGAGAGATGCTTGGTATCCACAAGCTCCATTCTACTATTGGTAAATTTTATGGTATGATATTTCTTCATTTCTCTTTGTGATTGAAAAAAATGGGGAGAAACATAAAGGGCAAATAGTAATATTTTTAGGTGGAGCATATATTGAGGGGGAGGATTTAATTAAAAGTTTTTCCTTCATATAACATTGCTAAAAATTATTTTATCTACTTGCAAGATAGTTTTCTCAACACCAGAATGGGGGAGATTGTTCAAACCTTGTTCCACATCATGTTTTGGTGTTAACAAAATTATTATGGATTAATGTTTGCAATTGAGTGCTTTTCAGATTTAGGTGAAGATCAAGGCAAACAAGAAGTGATGGAGGCATGATGATGAGAAAGAGAAAATGATGTCATGGAGGATGACAAGGAAGAATCAAGGAGGAGAAGATCATCTTTGACCTTTAGTTTTTTAGTTTAGAAATTTTATTTATAGAATGTATGCCTCTTAATAAAGGAATGTAACTTAGATCATAAAAATAATTAGAGATAAATTGGGATTAATATTATGATCATTTTTAAAGAATGTAAATGATTAAATCACTTAAAAAGGTACTTGTTAACCCAGAAGTACCGGTACTAAAGTTTAGTACCGGTACATGTGAGTTACAGGTTTGGGTTTTGTCAAGAAACAAACCTGTACCCTACAAGTATCGATACTCAAGATCAGCACCGGTACTAATCATGAGTACCGGTGCAAGTGGGTTACAAGTTTGTGTAAGAGTTTGAAACCAAAATCTGGAAGCAACGAGTGCCAGTACCCATACTTTAGTATTGGTACCGGGTAGCCGTTGGCTCAAAACTGAATGGCTAGAAAATTAATTTAGGCTATCTGAACATTGGGAATTAAATCCCAACGTCTATTAGACGAGTATCTTAGGTCGTAAACTCTATAAAATGACCCTAGGACTTTTTGTTTGCACACAAGAGACATAAGAAATAGAGAAGAAAAATTCTAGAGCTATAATCCAAATTTCCACCATATTTTCAAGAAAGAAAGAAGAAGCTTGCCATTCACTTTCTCTACATTCTTGCAAGCTCAACAACGTGTTTTTCTCACACATTTACGAAGCGATTCATGTCCATCCTAGGCTCTCAAATTGGTAGTCATTTTAATTATTGTTGGGAGGCATAAGAATTCTTGTTGTAAGAGTTCTCTTTCTTACACCAGTTCTTATTCGTATTTTGAGCTTGTTGCTCATTGGGTATTAACAAACTCGTTATTGTACTTGGGTTGAGGTAACTCGTTAATTACCTCAATTTAGTAAATTGATTCTCTTGGGGTTGAGAGAATTGAGTTAAAAATCCTAAGCTGGGAGGCTTAGGTAGTGGAGTACCCAAGGGAGGGGAACCACTATGCATTTTGTGTCCTTTGTTGTTTGAATTGATCATGCAAATCTTTTTGTTATTACTAACATTGTGCTCAAGTATTTGTGTGCATAGATATCTATATTCCTCTATTTTTAGATCCTACAGGTGCTATCAGAGCTCTTATCACTAGCAAATCTTAGGCATTAAGGTATTTGATGAGTCCATTTTAATGGACTATTATTACGCCTAAGTAATTCAATTCTAACATTGTATGTGTCTTAATAATCACATTATGTCATTAAATGGTTGCATATGTTACTATTTAAGTTTACATTTATTCTTTTGCTTATTATGTAATTATTTTATGCAGGTCCCGCAACAGTGCACTCATCTTCTCCACTTAATCTACTCCATCAGGCTAATAATCGAGAAGAAGAGGAAGGAGGATCAATTTTGGAAAGGAATAGGGGGTGAAAAGATATTTTCCCCCCACGAAAATCTCAACCTACGGTCGTCCTCCTTCAACAGAAACCAACAATGTCAGCCATGTTTAGTAAGGGATTTTCAAAATCCCTTGACTCGTGCACGGAGAGGAGATAAAAGAGGTTCTGGTGAGAGAGAGAAGGGTTAGTCTTTGCCTTCTTTTCCCCTGAGGGGATATCTCTTCTTCACCACCTTCCACACTGTGGACAGGGCGGGCACTGTGGAACCAGCAAGCACCGCGCGCCACCACCCACTTCCACTGCCTCCCCACACCCACACCCTCACTAGCCCACACCCACTCCTAGCACAGCATCCTCCCACCACGCCCTTGCACTGCCTTCACCGTGCCAAGCTTCCTCCGCCTGCTCGCACCCGAGTGCTTTGCAAGCACTGCACCAGCCCCACCGCACGCAGCACAACCACGCCATTACGTGACTAGCAGCCACACGCACCACTGCCACAAAGCGCACACCCTCAGACCGCACAGCGTCCTCACGGTGTGCGTGGACACACACTACATACCACGCCTATTGTCTTCTTCATCTTCCTCATTCTTCCACTGCTGCAAAGAAGAGGGGAACCCACTGCCGTAGCTGCGCCCACACCCTTGCATGCAGCACACCTCGCACCTCATGCACCCTCAAACTACGCAGTGCCCTCAATGCACCTGCATGCGAGCGCGCAGCCATAGGCCAGGCCACAGGCCGCGCGCACGACCGTGTGACAGAACCCAACATCGGCGATGCACCTGCACCGTCCGGCCTCTGCGCCACCTCCGTTACGAAGCTTGGCCTCTGACGCACCTCCACCAAACTCTAGCCGACCGATGATCACCACTCCACGCGTACGCACAAGAGAGGAGATTCCTCCATTTTCCCCCTATTAAAATTTACGGGGTATGGCATTGTCAAAATTACTATTCACTTATTTATCTTATTATTATAATGTAGTTGAATTGCATGACTGACCCTCAACTCTAATAGAATTGCATGTAGTCACATTACATTCTTCTCATGACTAAGCTAACATGTATCTTTCTTATGGGGAACAAATTCTGATTTAGTTAAATTTGATGACGCTTGTGCACCCTCAGAGTCTTGGTTAATTATCTAAATTGAGAATTTATGCTAGAAATGAGAACACTAATTAGCATGTGCATCCGTTGATATTCTCGATTACTTGATGCATCATTACTCATTTCTGATAGGTTAATTCTTCCTTGTGGAGGCGACCTAACTATTCATGGTTAGATTCTAAAATTTAAAATGTTTTGAAAAGTGATTTTCTACCATGCGATTAAATACAATGACACATCATTTTATGTTAAAGTTTTCAAAAAAAATGAAGATCGCTCTTTTAGTCAGGAGAGAAGGATATTTATTTCGGAGCCTCAGATTGATGATCCAACCATACAAATCTGATCAAGATGACGATCGGAGTCCAACGCATCCGAAATCACCTCGATCGAAGTCCCATAGCACCATATGCAATCCAAGGAAGATCAACGGTCAAGGGACTAGGTGACATGATCCAGAGCATCCAATGACAAATTCAACCGCATGGATGGATTCGGGTTGACGATCATAGCCCAATGGCGCGAAGATCGACTCAATTCGACCTCTGCAGCATCCCCTACAAAGGAAAGAAGATGGACAACCCAGATTGCACCACATGGCGCAACCCAGGCCCATGGGCATGCATGCGCCACCGCACACGCACAGTAGCACGGGTGCACGCGTAGGCGTAGAGGCATGCATGCGCAAGTGCAGCGGCACGTGTAGTAGCGCAGCGAACGCGTGGAGGCAATGGCGCATATCGCGTGACACGAACGCAAGGAGCGCGTGCCAATGCAGCAGTGGGTGGGCACATGGGCTGTCTCCAGCGACGTTTGTGGTGGATCTTCAGTGATGTTTATGACTGTCACTAAATGTCCTGTATACGAATTTGATTCTTTCTTCCACTATAAAAGGACCCTTACCCCTCTTATTTTTTTTCATCTCTTCCTTTCTTCCTCTCACCACCTCCAAGGCTCTAGATAGAGCATGTCCCAAGCCCGAGATGCTCCTCTAGAGTAGAAAGCCAAATAGTTTTCGCATCTCTCGTCCCCATTCATGGAGCATCCTGTGGCCATCCTCTCACTGCACTTCAGGACGAAGATCTTCGCTGCGATGCCATCTTGCCCCATCCTCCACCCTCCTGCTCTGTCCTCCTTTGTCCCACTCCTCACCACCTTCCTCCAGGTGATGTTAGAGTGAGTCATCATCCGAGTAACCATCAAGGGGGATTTCTCTCACCTCTTTCTATCTTTTTACGCTTTCATAGTGTAGATTTTTCGCTTTCGTAGTTGTAACAAACAATTCTTGATAAGTAGATGATTGTTTCTCTCTCTCTCCCTCTCTCTCTTATATTTTTGCAAGTGGATAATGTTTTCATTGACCTAATCTCTCGCTTGTTAAAAATACCAAAAAAATTATAAAAGATAAAAATGACTAAAAAGAAATAAAAGTGAAGTGCGGATTTCATAAATCCAAACGTTCGCCTCCCCATGTTTGACCCGAGACTCACTTTTCAATTTTCGGTTATAAATTTTATTTGACCACGCATTTTGCGACTACGACGATAGGGTTACTTGTAACCCTAATTTCTAACACGCAAAACTCGTGCGATCACAAACCTTGCAGTAAGGAATGTCTTAACTGACACAGGCTATCCGAGGCCTTCAAAACCAAGGTATGTCTTTAGCAGACATTCATCAACTTGGTTCTCTGCCTTCACAACTTGCTTAATCTAAGAAACCAAAAATCAAACCATCCTACACCCTAATTTCCCTTTGGTTTCCAAAACCAAAGCCATAAGCAACCCTAGGGAAACAACTTGAATGCCACAACCCATGTTATCTATACTAGAAGTTGTAAAACAACTCAGGATCTTGGTTCCTCAACTTCTGGAACCCAAACTAGCTTGACCAATCTTGCGAATCCAGAAGAAGAAGATGGTGATGAGGAGATCAAACCCCCAAAAATGGATAAATGGGAAACTCACATTCCCTTCCTAGATGCTTTGACTTCCATGAAACCCACAAAAAGATCTTTCCCAACAATAAAGAACTTAGAGATTTATTTGGTCTGGCACAGATTAACATCCCCTTACTTGATGCAATTAAACACATTATCGCATATGCTAAGTTCCTTAAGGAACTTTGCACACCAAAACATCAAACAAAGAGTCCTAGATGGGTGGTCCTTTCAGAGTAGGAAAGCTAGATTATTTCGAGTAAGCTTCCCCCCAAAAGGAAGGATCACTACAGGAATCAAGTATTGGGTGATGGTTCAAAATCGTAGCCTAATGCCTATAAACTATCGCTACACAACATCATGATAAGTTGTCACCGCTGACTTTTAGTGACAATTATAATGTGGATGGCATCACCATTGAATCGAACCCGAGGATCTTGATTGGTGGTGTTTGGTGACAATTTGTACCCATCATCGTATATATATAGCAATGGTTATGAAATAACCCTTGTCAAATGATATTAGCAACTATTGTAGCGACCATTGCTAAAATTAGAAATTGCACTCAATCATTACAATGGTGGGAAAATTTTGACATTTAGCGATGGTTTCTCAACCATCATTATATGTATGACTGTCACCAATTTCGTGAGAGACATTTTGAATGGCTTCAAAATTAATTTATTAACAATGGTTATTTGTTGTTTAGCGATGATTTTTTAACCGTAGCTAAAAGAATACCGGTCACCAATTTTACACTTCACAATATGAAAGAAAGGAATTTCCGTTATCCATGATCGTTTGGACTTTTTAGCAATGGTTATGAAGCTGTTGTGTTATTACGTTAGCAATGGTTATAATTATAACCATCACGAAATGAAGAAATTATATTTTAAGAAATGTTTAGAATTATCGTAAACGTAGACATAGAGATAAATATGTATAACTAAAATAACCAACACTTAAGAATCTAAAGAAAATAAAATAAACATATAAAGAAAACATATATAAAGAACTATGTTTAAACATTACAAAATACAATGAAATGTTCAAAAATATACACTATGCTATGGCACCTACATCGCCATCCCCTGATCCACCTATATGATTGTCGTTGTCATCCCTGTACAGCGAAATATGAAACATCGAATGCTCGGGTCCACTTCCTCGCAAATATGACATCATGCTGTTCCATTCCTTATTCTACTGCTTTAATAGCATGTCCTGATGCTACATTCTACAAGTGGCCTCCGATAACATTGAGGTCACATCCATAAGCCACTTCTCCATTTGTTGCTTGTGATGGTCCCAATCATCTTCTCTACATTCCATCACCCTTATCTTCTTTTGTAGGTGCTCCACTTGGGATGCTAATGACAATCCTTTCCTCCCATACTAGGAAGACATGGTCATACTCCTCCTCCCACTACGAATGAAGCCTCCATGCTTCGGAGGCATCACAATCTTGAATGCCTCCACCAGTGTCATAGCAAGCTGCGGAATAGTCGCAGGGTTCTTGTCCCTGACCTCAGGAGGATGGATCAAGTCTAGCATGCGACCTTGCACAAATAATTGTAACTAATTTATATTTGTTGATACGAAATTATTGTATAAACTCTCAAGTATAGTGAATTTTGTAACTTACATGTCACTCCTAGTATGTCTCATGTATCCATGCATGGGAGCCATTGAGTGTTTCCTTACTATAAGTCTACTTACAAATTCCCACTCGATCTAGCTGGATGCCCTCATGCACATTCGAAAAAGATTTTAGAAAAGTTGTCAGCTTCTCTTAATCTTTAATGTACATATAATTAATAATTAATGATTAATGATACTTATATATCAAACTTTCAATGAATCTATAGTCAGGCAACTCAAATAGAGGGTCTGTGGAGGAGCTTGGGCCTTGTTGGTCTTGTTCTTCTTAGCTTGCTCCTATAGCAAAGAAATTTTTTATGAATAAATAATTGTCTTGCTCGTTATAAATTATAAAAATTAATCATATAACTATTAATTTACCCCGGTCATTCAATCTCTCTAATGCTCGCAAGCCTCCCTCCAAATGTTAGGCGTAATCAAGGGAGGCACATTCCTCAATACCTCCTCATGCATCCTATTGTAATAAAATTGAAATATTCATTAAATTTAGTATTAAAAAATTATACAGATAAGATTTTAATTTCTCATTTTAATAGTTAAAGAATTTCCTACCTTACTCTTCATCTCCTCACTCCATCCAAGATGTATCCTGCTTGAATATTGCAGGATATACCTGGGCACATTTGGATTGGTGTCCCAATCAAAAGGACCCTTATTTCAATAATAATATTATAAATTTTATATAAATAAACTATAATTAATATCTATAAAAAATTATTTATATTCAAAATTTACATCCAACTCTCGAATAATGGCTGCCTTCAACTCCTTGGTGACCTTCCTCCACTTGAAGTAAGAAAGTGTCATGGTTGCCTTCACAATCGTCGCCAACTTGCTAGTAAACTTCGGGTAGTGCTTTGCTTCCCAAATTAGAGTAATCATTAGTATGATCCTGGTGCCCTGTGGTAGTCTGCCGAGGTCTGCATTTCATGTCGAACCTCGTGTGTTTTTCTTAGCTAAACACATTAAAAATTATATTATAAATATATTAAATTGAAATTTAGGAGAAGTAAAATGAAAAAATTAAGAAAGGCTTTGAAAGTTTCCACCACTGGTGCCTGCTTCAGTAGTAGCCTACAGGGATGGGCCTGCATCAATCACAGGCTTCTCATTAGTAGAAAGCTACTGGGATGAGCCTGCATCAGTCCTAGGATACTGGTACAGGCCTGCAACAATAGCAAGCTACTGAGACGGTTGGTCTATCTCAACGTCATCCTTGCCCTTGTGTCTGTCTTCCTCCCTGAACTAAGGCATCTACTAAGGAAGATTCACCTCAAGGATGTAGCTATTAGGATCTGGTAGTAGGGAAGTAAGGACGGCCGCCTCACACCTACTATGAAGGTGTTGACCTTGGGAAAGAGTGTGTGGAGGTACGTACTGGGGGTAAGGATGATACTTAGAAGGCTGTCTATGGGTACACCCAAGTGCATGGGCAAAATCCAGGGAGGTGTACCTTAGGGTGGAGTGGGCATATATTGGGAGGGAAACTGAGTCTGGACACATGGAGGAGGCTAGTGATGAGAGACTCATCATGGCTCCTAATTCATTGATATTAGCCAGTTTTCCTAGTTCAATTACTAGTGAATAGAGTTATAATAGGGTTAATTATATATTTAGGGTAATAATAGAAAGGACCTTATTTATATGTTAAAATACCAAAATTAAGGGTTAGTAAACATTTATTTATCTTTAATTAATAAATGGGACTTAAATCCAATCATTTAGCTATATATAAGCATTATATCTAATTTATAATATTATATTACTTGACTTGCTAATTAATTTAACAATGTCAAGTACTTAATTAAACATAGCTAAAATTGGTAAAAATGCAATCTCATGTCATAAATATATTGTTTATAGTATTTCTAACTATATATGAAAAGTTGAAAAGTAAATAATCACTACAATAAAGAAGGGTTTTGGTCATGGTTAACAACCATGACCAAAGGGTTTAGAATGATCACAAGTTAGCGTCACCAAAAGTTGTGTGGTGGAAGGGTCTTTGGTCACGGTTCCACTTAAAACTATGGCCACATCCCCCATCGTTAGTTGGGTTTAACAATGTTTCGTGATGGTTATAAACCGTGGCCAAAGACTTTGTCAAACTTGTAAAACTGTGACCAAATAAAGAGCTTTGGTCATGGTTAATAACCAAGACCAAAAAAGGTTCCTTTCACCAAAGGTCTCTTAAAATAAAAAAAAAAATGTAAATATGTCTGATGGGGCCAATAGTTGAAATATCTAAAAAAAAAGAAAATTTTTTATGGTGAAAAATAAAATGTAAATATTTGCAGCTTTATGATCATATCTTGCAGCCTTGTAAAATGGATGCATACTTCAATTTTCAATAAACATGATCATTATAAGAATAATTAATGATCAATAGCTACCCAAGTATTAAAAATATGAAGAACACAAATTTATAAGTAGAAACTAGCATCGGTTAACAGCATCTGAAAATATTTAGTGTAGCCTACGTATCCTACCTTCAGTAATCCAATTAGCTAGAGAGATTATCGTAAATGTACATGACTCTTTCAAATAATTGAGAATTTATTGTTAACAAGAGAAATGAATAAGAGATGACCAAAAGAATGAGCATGCTCGTGAATCCTTCAACCAAAATTATTAAGGGATAGCTAAGAAAGACAGCTTGACCAAATAAAACTTGCATTGGACAAGTCAAAAAAAGTAGCTTCCTGATTCTATGAATAGAATGATAATCTCATATGGTATTTGCAACTAAAAACTAACTTGGCATAATATAATATTAAAAAAATGAGATGCTTGTTTCATAAATAAATTAGAAAGTAAGCCTCAGATCTTTAAGTTAATATCCACATGAAAATCGTACAAGTATATGTAAAATTTTCCCGATGCACACTGAAGTAATCAGTTAGCTTCACTAAAATTGGAAGATCGCCCTTTCCTCTGCATTCCATATCTCAACCAAATTTATTAAAGGAATGGATTATTCTTTACTATTCAATGGAGCTACATAGTGTAGCAAAGTTGCTTATATACTTACCAAACCTCACATCATCTCCGACTTGACCCTTGTCCTGGATCTACTTCTTAAGAAGTTGGACAATGAAAACCCACCAATAAATGTGGATGACTAGCAATGAGAAGAGAAGAGTGTTGAACACAATAATATATTGGTCCTTCAATTTTGTGTTTCTCGTTGTCTAAGAACACAGTAATTTCGTAACTGTCAAAAGAGCCAAAAAGATTAGGCTACAATGCCCAATTACCTATCAATAACAAGTTAAACTAATGAACAGAAATAAGTGTGCATGGATGGGTTGATGGCAGGTAGGTGTAGTGATCCTTTCTATTGAAAGTAGGGTTAAAAATCCAATAATTGTTATGGACAAAGACTTCAAAACCCCATGTCTCTTCATAACTATCAAAAATAATTGCCAAGGGGTAATGATATCATCCAAAATGCAATTGATACAGTATCTTTCAAGCAAACGGAGATATGAAATTTACATATATGAATGACAGTGGATATAATTTTTCATTAGAAAGAATTCCAAATTGGCAACCACTTTTCCATTTCAAATATGATTTCAAATCTATGAATATAATTGTCACTACATTTTATACTTTTGATTCTGGTACATTTTACATTGGTGATAGGGAACCAAGGTTCCTGGCTAGTAGAAGTTGTAGAATTAGCTTCTGGAGGAGGGGTGTCACACTCGTCATAGTGGTGATAGCATTAAGGAGCAAGATGATTTTTCTATCCACAAATCTAACAAGGAGCAATAAAAGAATTATAAGAGGGTGACTAAGAAAGGCCATCCATGGTTATGAAAAGAATTATAGCCTATATACTCTGGTTCTCCTATGTCTGGTTATCATGATAAAAGAATTATAGCAGGCTGCACGTGAACTCTTCCTTTTGGAATCCACATTCGACTTATAACTTACTGACCATGAAAAAAAGAGAGAGACAAAAGATAAGTTATATGGCTACTACTGGTAAATTAATTGATACTTCCAAGAGGATCATCCAAAATGAAAGAACAAAAATTGAGGGTTTAATTACTATAACACTTCCCAATGGTATACTTGAAGTCCATTTAGATAATAAGTATATGGTCAAACAAATCAAATAGGATAAGATTTAAGATTGAAAACAATAATTGCATTCCAAAAGCACCCTCAAATTTTGCTTCTAGTTTTAAATTCTAGCTTATGTACCTAAAATGCTAGACTTACATATGAAAAAATGTAAACTACATTCTCAACATTCTTGAATGTAAATTATGATTCAGTTCTAGTTCCTATGAACTTGATGCACCACCAGTTTACATCCATTGTGCTCACTAAATGGTAGGTTTAGATGTGCACATAGAGAAGGCCAAAAGAATAACAAATTAAAATCCACTATGATATAATCCCATGTAATAGTGAAAATTGCTAATGCCTCAAAAAGGTTAACATGAGTGTCAATGTCAAATGAAAGCTTATTAGCAGGAAAAAGAATAGCTCTTTCAAACTCTATGTTGTTTCCTAATATAATGAGACTGCATCATCATGTACAAGGATTTAGATAATTCTAAGGATAAGTTTTATTCTGATAAAAAGGAACTATATGATGGACAAATGCAGTCAGGTTCCAATTAGCATGAAAGGAATCCATATGATTATGAACACAAAAGCCAGAAAATGCTATGAATGCAACCTTAGTGGTCATCAAGTTCCTTATGATAAGAAATCAATCCATATCATTACGAGAACAAAAACCCAACTTCTAGTTAAAATAATGTATGGAATATTTTTCATTCAAAACATCCAATGATGGACATGTTCATCCTAGTCAAAACAAGAATTCAAACAGAAACTCCCTTGGACACTCCATTCACATCAAAAGCTTACTTCTCTATACTCATATTAGACAATTATCTTCATCAAAACATGCACTTAAAAAGAAAAAAAGGATTACAATTACATACACTGATGTCCAAATACTGTAATGCCTTGATTAAGATTGCAATGGCATTCCAAGGAGAGTATTGAAGATGACTATATTTTTCAAAGGGATGTTATAGGGCATTTAGCAAAAACATTATTTAGGGAAAAGTTTATAAATGAGCACAGCAAACCAAGGTGATAAATTTTAACATCACTATTAAATTTAATGATATCTTGTATACTTCTGTATCGATGAACATTTTGTTGGAAATTACTTCTATAATGTCACTACTCTACCATGAAAATTGTTGAGGGTGACGAATGCAAATCTGGTATTGTCAAAGCAAACCAACTAAGGCCCCTAAATAGCTATTCAGTGAGGTTAAATAGCAAAAAAAAACTATATCCAACATAGCTTAACCATGAGTGTATGAGAAGATTCATCATATAGCTATACCTTGACAGTGATTCTATTAATGTTAAAACTGATCCATTATAATCTATGGGTAAATGCTCCAGCTGGAAGAAAGTAGAAACAAGTGGTAACTAAAAGTTGTAATGTTGGTAGTAAGAAAGGGTAGATATAAAGGAAAATTAACATGTCCCACAAAGTTGAATGGTCCATAGTTTTGTTACCTTTAGGTTTCCAAGCTCGCTAAGAGAATTAGTGAAACCATCTATGAGAGGCTTCAATTCACCATGCTGCAAAATGCTACATTTACAAAAAAATTGGTATCTAGACGGTTTTCTGTTTGGATATAAAAATATAGCTGCTTGAGATTCCAAAATATGTACTAACCGGGAATGCATGAGCTAAGTAGTTGTCATATGCATGATAAAACTTGAAACCAAGAAGAAATGAGAGATGTAAATCAAGTGACTACAAGAAAACATATGGAGAGAAGTATTTTATCTGTGACATTCTTAGAGAAATGGGAAATGATTGCAAATTAAATGGGTGACTAAGCTATAATTCTTTTGGTCCATCCAAATAGACATAAGAGAACCGGAGTATATAGGCTAGAAAAGAGGATCACATTCCACGGTTATCGTACTAGAGGGGTAGGAACAAGATGTCCTTCAGAATTAGTTTTCTTTCATTTTCTTACCATATAGTAGGGTTGGGTAGCAATAGCCCTTCCAACCTATGTGAACTCTAAAATTTCTTGCATTTATTGCTAAATTGCTATCTAATTACACTTAAGTACTTCGGACTATGTATTATATTTGGTTAAGTCTCTGTGTTTGTTGTTAAGCAGTAAACAAGCCTGTTAGGTTGTAGTTTAATGCCCTGACCTACATCTATTACTGCTACATCTGTTACCACAGTTTGCTGCTGCAACAGCTACTGCTGCTGCATCGCCACCACACCCCTCCCTTACACTCTTACATGCTCTCTAACTACCTATAGCATTGAAATGAAAAAATTCTAGAGGCTATCTATGCTAAAATGCGCATGAAGTTCTGTACTAACCCTCCTATGGCACCATGCATCTTATGCAGTCCCGTGCTGCATCTCTTGCAATGCAATCTTGAATGTTGCCTTAAAACTTATCCTGAGTGGATGAAACTGTCAAACAATAGTCAAATGACAAGAAACTATGGTGTAGATGACATTTTGCAAAAGAATGGAAAGACCATGTAGAAGTCATGACAGTATCGAATTTCTTCACCATTGAGCTGGTGTTTGTTCAGTAGCAATATCCTGAATTCCCAAAAAAATGGAAGGATTAGTTGCAAATAAGAATGCAAATTGTGTAAAGTGTGTTCTTACAAACTATGAACAATTAAACAAATCCTTCAACCTAGCAAAAATTTTGTGCTAAAGATAGAACCATAATATTTATCATCCAACCAAAAAAAAAAATTAAAGAGTCGAACCACAAAAATGCTTTAGTTTTTACTAAAGCTAAATCCATGACTCAAACTTACCTTCACACGGTCTTTCCACCTGCAGGCCACTCTCTAATGTACCAAGCGATCTCATTGTCGAAGTTGGCTCAATAAGTTTCCCTTTCCACAAAGTAAGTGAGAAGTACTTGTCCATTTCCGTTGAAAGGTAGTAGAGCTGTTCTATATAATTACATTCCTTGAATGACCAATATCCAAAGTCTATTAAACCATTCTTCAAAGTGATAGAAAGATGTAATATTCTATGTGTCACAAGCTACTTTACCAGATCTTGGTTCCCCTACAATTTCCTTTAGTTGCCAAGAGCAGAAAGATCTTGGCTCATCCTGTTGCTGCATCTTATGGCAGTGCTCTATTTCTACTGCTGCATCACCATCACCCCCCTCGCCTGCACTCTTACATGCCCTCTGACTACCTACAGCAAGAAAAGAACAACACCATAAATCAGAGTTAAACAAAGAAAGGTGAAAGAAGGGACAAGAGCAGGTAGATTTGATACTTGACCTCTTTATTGCTAATTGCAGAATAATAACTAGATTCCACAACTGCTATTGGTGCTACTACCATTGTGAAAGCCTCCAACACCGCCGCCTCCATTGTTGGTCAACCATTTCTCCTCCGTTGTTATTATACATGCTAACAGATATATTTTACAAAGAAACATGTTAACGTACCTCATACATTCACCACAAATGCAAACATACTCATGTCATTATTGATGGGAACACCATCATGAGCCATAACTAGCTCATTTTGATCCAATTAAGTCAATAAATGCTCCTACATAACTCCAAGAGAGCCATAAGTCACTACATAACCATTTTGAGGGAAAGATAAGAAATCAGGGTTAAAACTGTAATTTTACCATCATAACTTGAATGCAGTACAACCACAGGTTTTCTATGGTGTTAATTAAGGGTCAAATTAATGGCATAACAAGTGGGTTAGAACAGATAAAAAAGGGTTTGCATGTGTTTTGAGAATTAAATAACCTTTAAAACTCTAAAAATAGACCTGCTTAATTAACTGAGGTTATGATCAGGATAAAATTCACCTAAACTGTCAAAAATTCATAGAAAAATATTCTCTAGTGTTTGGTACCTTCAAACCGACCATCAGAACCCATTTTTACCAAAATAGAGTCTCAAACAAACATTTACCCAAATTTAGGTTTTTATATAAATTACCCGCTCAAATGCGGTCAAAACCAAAATAAAACTTCACCATTGGATTTCTTAGGTCAAAATTAGGTTTGTACCAAAATTTGGACCCAAGCAGAAATTGTCTTGACCGAGTTTGCAAATTGGTCCTATCTAATTACATTTATGTCCTTAACTTTCAAAATATTTACAAATAGTCCCCTAACTTTGTCTTCATCTTCACAAATAGGTCCCTGCTGCCATTAATCTTATTCCTACAAGTGCTAGTGACCTTGAAATGGCAAGAACTCCTTGATTCCTTGACGACTCCCTTTCAAATTTGAAATGGAAGTTCGTCAAGGAATTCTCTTCCTTTTGAGCCACATCTTGGGCTCCAATTCTCATCCAAATCCTAATGGGAACTCGTGGAACAAATGGGTTTCTTACTCCAGCAATAATTCCAAGCTTGGAAGCTTGGCTTCCAAGCTTATGATACCCTCCTGAGCCCTATAAAAGTAAGCCCAGATTAGGCTAAATTTCCTAAGCTCAATTTTGACTGATATCTCCCCTAAATTCCTCTCTCTTGACTCGGCCAAAAGGCTCCTTGAGCTCTGGCGACTGACAAGTCGATTGTGCGCTTTAAAGTCATTTGTAGTTTTATGTGGTGGAAAAATCGACTAATCAATATTTAAAAAGAAATAACTACTCACAGGGGAGCAGGACGTATCCACAGGGAGGCAATGAGGCAATAATATCTCTATTATTTCGTATTCGTTCAGTCTCGTGAGAAATCCGTAGTTAAATCTGAAATGAAATGCGACGGAAATAAGATGCACAATATCTTGAAAACATAAGGGTAGATGTGTAATTTTTCCTCATTGAAATATTCAATAAACATGTGATGATTTTATGCAATTTTCCATTGACATGTATTAAAGAAAATTTGTGCACATTTAGATTCCAAAATCAATGTCAAACAATGTTAATTACAAAAGCTATGCAATTGTAAAAGAACTCGAGTCTAAACTTGCAAATTTTACCACAATAAAATATTCATAAACAAAAATTCTTTTTCCTGGCAATGGCTTGAAATGTAATAACTAATTAACCCATTAACAGAGCATTTTACCTCTCTCCTCCTCGCGATCAGGAGATAGGTTGAATCAAGGAGAGGTTTGCACCGGTGGATGGATGAAGCGAGGATGTCGCGATGGTGGCAACCGCATGTCGAGCGATGGTCGGAGTCGGCCGAGTGGAGCTCCAGCGAAGGTGGCTACAGCCAGTGCTACAGCTACTGTTGGCGAAGTGATGCGCGCGCTGGCTGGAGGGTGCGGGTGCGCGCGCTGTTGTTGGCGAAGTGCGGGTGCTGCAGGCGGAGGAGGAGGGTGTGCACGGTTGTGCAGGTGGCTGCTGCAGCTGGTTTGGCCCTGCTGCAGGCTGGAAGTGTCGCGGGTGAAGTTCTGCAGGCGTACGGGTGCGGGGAAGGTGCTGCAGGCGCGGGAGTGATTCTGTAGGTGTGGCTGCAGCTGGCGTGGCTGCGTAAGGGGTTGCACGTGGAGATGGCGAAGGCTGCAGGCGCGGGGAAGGTGGAGTGAGCAGGCGTGAGGGCTGGAGGCTGTGCACGCCTTGCGTGCGGCTGGAGATGAGCGGGTGGCTGCTGCGGCGTGGGTGGTGGGGGTGCACAGGCTGGACGGCGTGGAGATGGCGAGGGTGCGGGAGTGAGCGGGTGGCTTCAGACGTGGGAGGAGGGCGTGCGCGGACTGTTGGGCGTTGGTGTGTAGGCGGTGAGAGCAGGAGGAAGTGCGGGTTCTTGCGTGAGGCAAGAGGTGAGCGGGAGGCTTTAGATGTCCGAGAAATTTCCCGGGCGTTTTAACTAACTGAGAAGGTGATTGCAGAGTGGCTGCGGCGATGGTTGTTGGTGACGACGGCGAGGGAGATGCACGCTAAGGTGCTCACGGTAATGCGAACGAGCTCCGAATGGCAGTGTGGCCTGTCACACCACATGCCCATGGTGGTGGAGACTCGCCGCCACGGTTGAGGCCGGCGGTGTGGAATGGAAGAGAGGAGATTTCTCTGCATGGTGGTGGGTCGGTGGTGGAGGCCTCCCGAGCTCGGCTGCCTCCCTCCTCCTTTTCTAGTGGCTTGCACAAATTTGAAATCAGCTGCCCGACCAGATCCAACATGTCCGCTCCTCCATGAATGGGTTCTTCACTGCGGTAGCTGGTAGCGTTGGAGCGGCAGCCAGCCGTTCCTGCAAGAACAAGAATAAAGAAAGTAATGTTAAAATATTATGGTCATTTATATACAGACCCTCAACTTTCATGTTAATGAAAACAATGTACCTAATTGGTTAACTAATTAGATGAATGTCATTCTAAGCTAATTCTAAATGCACTTAAAATATGAATGCTAATTTATGCTAAATAAATGTTAGAATTAACCTAATGTCTAGGCACTTAAATACTTAAATAGCCCACAACTATGGGCTAATCAAATACCCCCATGCCTAGTTTTTGCTAGTCCCTAGCAAAATTAAGCAAAACCTAGAACTCCAAGTAGACTAGTCAACTCACTTAGTCTTCCATCAGAAGCATATTATGTTCAGACTCTAGACCCAAGGTTCCTAAGTAGTTGCTAAGTTACAGACTAGGTCTGCTAAAGACGAGTTGCAGGCACAAGTTTTCCTGATTTCTGACTCTACCCTAAAGTTTATTGATCCCTATCCATGCCTGTGCATTGGTTTGAGTTATTTAAGTTAAAGGAAAAGGTTTTTTTTTTATATAAATATATATTTTTATTTGTTTGATTCTTCTAAGTCTAACCTCAAATCAACTATCAACACGGTCTGTGTTAGATTCATTGTCCCCATTACCATACCTCGAAGGGTGCCTGGCTTTCGATGCTTCGAGATAGCACCGCCCATAACAACCCCAAGAACTCCTGGCAATCGACACTTCGAGATAGTATCGCCCATGGATTTCTTAAGCGAATTCAGGCCTATGGCAATCACACTTTGAGATAGAGCCGCCCATGGTACTTGAACCGCACAATGCGCTTACATGCCCCCAGTAGGATGGATATCCTAAGAGAAAAGCGTCGAGGAGGTAATATGTTATCATCGCATCCTCAAGGTGAGTATATACTCCACCTCTCCTATGGCGGGAACTCTTCCAATCAAAATGTGATTTCAAGCCTCTCCTAAGTCAAAACTCAGAGAACCAAATCTCTTTTCAAAAAGACAAAAATTAAGTTAATTACCAGACCATGTGTGTGAAATTTGGATGCTTCGGTTACAAGGACCCGTAAACCAAAACGTAGAATAAGACTCCAGGTACTACCCCACCTTTTAACTCAAACCCTAGCTTCCCTTCCTCAACCTTTTGAGGAATGGTCCGCAACTTAACTCCTACTAATGTTTTTAAGTCCAAAACGGACCCTAAAGGTCTAAAGCTAGTAGCTCATTTAGCTTCTAAAGTTTGACCCTAGAATTAATTTAGTCTACCCTAGAGTTCTGATTTGCTTAAGACTGCAAGATCTAGCCAATTAAGCTCAAAGCTTTATTTATTTATTTTTTTTTTTTTTTTTTTAATTTTTTTTTATGCAAATGTATGCAATCAATGCACTATGCTATGTATATCCCCAAGTACACCCCGCCATGCCTAAATTCTGCAATGTCCTCATTGCATAGAAGGATATTACCTGGCTAGAGCTGGGCTGAATAGCCAAAGAACCTGCAAATTAGGTTCAAGAATTACAGAAATAGGCCCTAAAAATGACCAAAGCAATGTTGGCCTAGAAAATAAGTAACCTAGGATGTTGGCAAGCTGATGATGAATCCCGATAGCAAATGCTCGCCGAACTAAAATGGGAATGAAATCTTCCCAGGTCACCAGAAGAGGTTCTAAAGGATAAACAGGTATAACAACCTCCAAAGGGGTAGAGGGAGGATAAGATGGATCCTCCAAAAAGAATGGGGAAGGAATGGTGCAAAGATAAACCCCCAGGGTAATGGACTGACTAAAGAAATCATCAATCCATACCCGATACTCCATTACGGGAAATATTGGTCTGTTAAGCCCCCTAGTCAGAACAAAAGTGAGCAATTCTCTAAGGCAAGGATCGTCTAGGGTGTCCAAGTTACGAGGTTGCGGGATGGCCATAAGATCTAGGTTGGGTTTAATCAGCTCGGTGTCCATCCTTAATACTCTTTCTAAATCCTCAATTTCATCCCTAACATTCCTTGCACCATCACATGTATCTTCCTGCTCTTCATCAGGAGTCACAATTTCGCTTTCAGATATAAGCGAATCAGAGGGTGACTTTGAAATGAATGAAGGCAGGTTGGAAGCAACAGATCTAGGGATTATCCTATCAATGTCATCCCCGGGTTTTTGTTCTTCACTCAAATCTTTCCCGGAGTCTATATGTGAATCCACATAAATCTCAGAAGTTGCTTCCAAATTTTCCATCATTTCATCATGAGGAGAAATATCATTAATGGGTGTGCTAAGGAAACCTAATTTGGTCAAATTTGTGACATCCTCAGGGGCTAACTCTTCAAATAAGACATAATCACCCTTAGTGTCACTCCAAATCTTGAATGTAGGTTCCTCATATAATTCGTCTTCCTCCTCAGCACACAATTCATCATATACCCGAGGTCTAGAATCATTTAATATCTCAGCAGATCCCCTAGGGTGCTCTATCTGAGGTAAATGGTTTACACTGGTAACATCAGACTCCTCAGATAGGTCAATTTCTTTAGGGTTAGGTTCCCTAAGGGTGGGTTTGAGTTCCATATCGTGATCAGAAAAGAGGGTAGGATTAACAACATGACTTTGACCCACTTCATCAAATGTCACGAAAATACTATCATCTGGGTCGAGGTCTTCCAATGGTACCATCATTCCCTTCTTTTGACTCCAATATAATTCAGGTGGATACTCAACCTTATCGTCATCTTCCTCGGGTTGCCACCTTTCTTCATCCAATGCATAGCTACTTTCATGTGTATCTTCCTCCCACCTAAGGTGTGGATCTCTCAAGGAAGTGTCATCTAATGGGGAGGTTTGAAAATCGATCCTTGAAAAGTAGCTATTCTCCCCAGAATTTCCCTCCAACTTAAAGTGTAGCTCTCCCATGGGAGATGCATCTATTGTAGAGGGGTATACGTCATCCTCATTGGGGTAGATTGGGTGGCAAATTTCATCTCCTTCTTGTTGGCCTACTCTCGAAGATTGTCCTAACAATTCAATCATTTTGTTTTGCATTTTCTGTATTTCCATCCTCAAAGAGGAGAGGTCATTTCTATCATGAGAGAAGTCAGGCTCAGGCTTATAGTACCCAGGAGTGTTTGTCCAACCATTATAATTTTTGAGGGAGGGTGGGTTGGGTATTTCTATGGTATGTGGGATATTGGGAAAAGCAAATCCCACTCCTAGGTTCTACTCACTGATTTGGGGCTTAACCAAGCCAATACTCCTATAATAGGAGTAAAACGGATCCCAATGATTATCATTATGTCCATCAAGGAATGGACCATCTCGGCGTCTGGGATCGAAGGATGCAGAGTGGGGGTGAGGGTGTGGGCAAGATGTGAAAGGATGAAAATCAATGTGGTCCATTCTAACTCACACCTCAATTAGAATTCCCCAAGCAAAACACAATTCAAAAAGGACCTTTTAGGTCTTTCCCAATTTAGGCTTTTGATTTTAAGTCAGATTGCAAGTGACAATACAATTTATTCAATCAATTTACGCGCCTATTGTCGACCTACGACTTGCCTAAGAAGACCTAGTTCGAGCTTAGGTGTTCTTCCCTAAATCTCAAATGGTCAAGTAAATACAATGACGGAAGATCGAGGGATGCAAGTAGGCCTAAGCCTTCCTTTGAAGCTGTGCTTTCGCGGTGCTTCTCAACTACCCCCAAAAATCCGTGAAAAGGTATCCCCCTCTTTGGATTTACAAAACCTTTGATCTCAAGTTTCGAACACTTCAGAATCCAACGATAGGAGGGCTCTTGTCCTACTATTTCCAAACCTAAGGAGTGTCTAGAAGCGTGTCGTGGTGCAAGTGAAATAAGTGTGCATACACCGCAAAATATTTTGAATTTTGAATCGCACGTCAAGTTTGAAAATCAAATCCTTGGTTTAAAATGTCCCTCCTTTAATTAGTACTTTTTCTAGAAAATATGTGACCACTTGTTAGATTTATTCAGTATAGATTAGGTGGTCTTTGCATTAAGTCCTAATGCAATGCGTACCTTACTTCCAGCAATCAATGATGCAAGAATGCACACAATGCAAAGATATAAATCCAGAGGCTGCTCATATAGACCTAAATGGTTCGTCCTAGGGTAAGCAGCTTCTAGCAGGCAGCTCATTTTTTTTATTTTTTTAAATTTTTAAACTACTTATGCACAAGAAAATAAAATTAATCAATAGGCTAAAAATCGAAATCTAATGGAGAGGGAACATGCTCCCAAAAATTACCCAACACAGGCCCAAAACAAAATCTGGGGACAAACCCCTCAAAATATACCCCAGAACAAGGGTTTCAAACCAAATGCAATGAAAAATTAAATCTAAAGTCTTAATTTTATCAGACTAGTGACTAAATATACAATGATGTCCGTCACGTCCTTGTCCTTCTCCTCCTTTCAAAATTGCTCGTCCAATTCTCCTCTGGCGACGTCAAGGGTCGCCTCTCACATTGGCTGATTCTTGCATAAATTTTCTCACACAGAAAAGAAAATAATAAATGGTCAAATCACTGTGCAATTGACAAATAATCAAAATAAAATCAGGCAAAATTATTGCATCCGTTGCCTACCCGACAACGGCGCCATTTTACGAGTCGATTGCTCGCTTTAAAGTCGTTTGCAGTTTTATGTGGTGGAAAAATCGACTAATCAATATTTAAAAAGAAATAACCACTCGCAGGGGAGCAGGTCGTATCCACAAGGACGCAATGAGGCAATAATATCTCTATTATTTTGTATTCATTCAGTCTCATGAGAAATCCGTAGCTAAATCTGACATGAAATGCGACGGAAATAAGATGCACAATATCTTGAAAATGTAAGGGTAGATGTGCAATTTTTCCTCACTGAAATATTCAATAAACATGTGATGATTTTATGCAATTTTCCATTGACATGTATTAAAGAAAATTTCTGCACATTTAGATTCCAAAATCAATGTCAAACAATGTTAATTACAAAAGCTATGCAATTGTAAAACAACTTGAGTTTAAAGTTGCAAATTTTACCACAATAAAATATTCATAAACAAAAATTCTTTTTCCTGGCAATGGCAAGAAATGTAATAACTAATTATCCCATTAACAGAGCATTTTACCTCTCTCCTCCTCACGATCGGGAGAGAGGTTCAATTGAGGAGAGGTTTGCACAGGTGGGTGGATGAAGCGAGGCCGTCGCAATGGTGGCAACCACACGTCGAGCAGTGGTCGGAGTTGGCCGGGCGGAGCTCTGGCGAAGGTGGCTGCAGTCGATGCTGTAGCTGCTGTTGGCGAAGTGATGCGCGCGCTGGTTGGAGGGTGCAGGTGCGTGCGCTGTTGTTGGTGAAGTGTGGGTGCTGCAGACACTGGAGGAGGGCATGCGCGGTTGTGTGGGTGGCTGCTGCAGCTAGTTTGGCACTGCTGCAGGCAGGAAGTGTCGCGGGTGAAGTTCTGCAGGCGTGCGGGTGCGAGGAAGGTGCTGCGTGCGTGGGAGTGATTCTGTTGGTGTGGCTGCAGCTGGCATGGGTGCGCAGGCGGTTGTGCGTGGAGGTGGCGAAGGGTGCAGGAGCGGGGAAGGTGGAGTGAGCAGGCGTGAGGGATGGAGGCTGTGCACGCCTTGCATGCGGCTGGAGATGAGCGGGTGCCTACTGCGGCGTGGGTGGTGGGGGTGCGCAGGCTGGAGGGCGTGGAGATGGCACGGGTGAGGGAGTGAGCGGGTGGCTTCAGACGTGGGAGGAGGGCGTGTGCTGACTGTTGGGCATGGGTGTGCAGGCTGTGAGAGCGGGAGGAAGTGCAGGTTCTTGCGTGCGGCTGGAGGTGAGCGGGAGGCTTTAGACGTCCGGGAAATTTCCTGGACGTCTTAACTAACTGAGAAGGTGATTGCAGAGTGGCTGCGGCAGTGGTTGTTGGTGACGACGGTGAGGGAGATGCATGCTAAGGTGCTCACGGTAATGCGAACGAGCTCCGGATGGCGGTGTGGCCTGTCACACCACACGCCCACGGTGGTGGAGACTCGCCGCCACGATTGAGGCCGGTGGTATGGAATGGAAGAGAGGAGATCTCTTTGCACAGTGGTGGGTCGGTGGTGGAGACCTCCCGAGCTCGGCTGCCTCCCTCCTTCTTTTCTAGTGGCCTGCACAAATTTGAAATCAGCTGCCCGACCAGATCCAACACATCCGCTCCTCCTTGAATGGGTTCTTCACTGCGGCAGCTGGTGGCGTTGGAGTGGTAGCCAGCCATTCCTACAAGAAGAAGAATAAAGAAAATAATGTTAAAATATTATGGTCATTTATATACTGACCCTCAACCTTTATGTTAATGAAAACAATGTACCTAATTGGTTAACTAATTAGATGAATGTCATTCTAAGCTAATTCTAAATGCACTTAAAATATGCATGCAATGCATGGATTATGTAATTAAATTAAAAATATGAATTAATCTATTTACATCCTAATTTATGCTAAATAAATGTTAGAATTAACCTAATGTCTAGGCACTTAAATACTTAAATAGCCCACAACTATGGGCTAATCAGCGACCCTCCTTGCCTCTCCTCATCGTCTAACCACAATACCAGTGGTAGATCCTCCTTCCACGCCTTCTTTCGCATTACGCCATACCAGCGGATGCTTCTATCTCCATCATCACCGACCTTCCCTCACTGGAGCACCTTCGTCCCCGACACCAGCCACACCATAACCAGCGTTGCCTCTACCCTACTTCATCTGCCATCTAGCCCTATCGATGCTTCATCATCCACTTATCATTCCTGAACATTCGCAAGTCCGTTTCGACTACCGACTCGCCCTAATGCCATCTGCCTTCCACCTTGCCGACGTACCTACAACGAATTTGCGTAGCCACTACACTCCACCAACTTGGCCGCCGTTCATCCCTACACCTTTTTTGTGTCCTAGAGAGCAAAATCCCTCTGGTAATTAAGGCTATTGGCCTTTCCTTAGTGCCCCCAAACAACCCACCTTTCTGTCGTCATCCCCGGCCTCATCCGGCCACTACACCTACTCCCACGTAGCAAAACCACCACCACCATGCCCCTCATTCACCAACTACCCTCCATAACATTTTAACTAGGGCTTAGCAGCTGTATTCATGGATTTCAGGTTTCAGCCATCAACACCATTACAACCGACCTTCGAGCTTGCTTGAAGCTCTCTCCAGGTCTTAATAGCTCCAAGTGGAAGCCCCAGGTTGTGTGAAAACATCTCACGCACACGCCCAGGTGGTCAATTGTATGCATTGACCTCGTTAGCTGTGGCAATTGAAGAGAGACGTGCTACTGCAGATGCGCGAAGAAGACACTCACAAGTGGCCGACCACACATAAATTGAATTTGTATCTAAGGCTGTTTGCCTCAGACACTGGGGGTCAGGTCCCCGCTCACCCGCTCACATGCCTCATCTGCGATCGCGCCTAAGCCTTCACTTGGATGACACTTGTGGGTGAGGTCCCCGCTCACCCGCTCACTTAGGGGTGAGGTCCCCGCCTAAGCCTTCACTCGGTTGCGATCGTGCCCGTAGCCCTGGACCTAGGTGCACTCTAGGTCTGAAAACTAATTACCCAGTACTGTGGAAGGCTCTGGGAGAGCGTAACCTAGAGAGACGAAGAGAGATAGTGCGTCCGAGTAGGGGGTTTTCCTACAGGGAGAAACGGTTCACACTTAGCTGTTTGAAGGATCTTCCCCCTCTATGTAATGAAGGAGAACTGAGAAGCAAGAAAGAAGAAGAGGAGAAGGCTTGAGCAGAAGAAGAAGAAGAGAAGGAGCTACATAAGAAGAGAAGGAGAAGAGTAGAAGAAGAGAAAAAGATTAAAAGGAAAGAAGAGAAGACAAGGCAAGAGAAAGCAGGAGAAGCACAGAGAAGAAAGGCAGAAGAAGTAGAGAGATCCTTGAGTCTCTAAACCGCACTGCAGCATAGGGCTATTTAAGACGTATGATATATTTGATTACATCTATTTGTGGCTTTGATTTAAGCGTTGTTTGTGAGGAGTAATTGGTGATTTAAATAACTATTTTACTCCATTCTTTTTGCACATTCATATCTGACATTATTCTTGTTACATTCTCTTATATTTCTAATTCAAATTGCTATCTTGAGTTTTGAATTCCATATTGCTCCCTGTGTTCGACCTAGGATTTAAAATTCGAGTAATAAATATATTTGTTTTCAAAGCAATTTCGACAATAATATAATGCAGTTTTTAAAACATCAATTTTGCCCCATAAATAATTATTTCCCAAATTCATATACCACAAATGCAAACATACTCATATCATTATTACCCAGATTCATAAACCACAAATGCAAATATATATTATACCATTCGTATATATATTCCATCATTCACCACATGCATGATACTCATTCATAAATAAAACACATATATATCACTTGTTTTGAAATGTATACATAAAACTAGGCATGTGAAAATAAAAAAATCTAGGCAACTATGTAATGGCTTCTATGCTGCCAATTCCAGAACCTCCAAATTCATCATTAGGTTGATGAGGAGGGAAGTGAAGAGAAGAATGATCTGCACTACATTGTCCCAATGCACTTAAGATTGACTAAAACGTGACTGCATCTGCTCCCATTCATGTTGTGCTTCCTGTCTCTATCATTCTAGTATATCATTTGTGTTGTCCAACTTCAACGTTTAGCTTCTCTTGAAAGGTCTCCACCTATGTCTGTAACTGTTGCAACATCTTTGAACCCCTCAATCCCTTTCTTCCATAGTAGCTAGTAGTAGTCTCACTCGCACTAGCATTACAAACAAAACCACCATGCTCGCGAGGCATAATGATCACACGTGTTGCGCGAGTTTGAAATTAGGGTTACAAGTAACCCATCGTCGTAGTTGCAAAACTCATGGCCAAATAAAATTTATGCCGAAACTCCAAGGGAGTCCCAGGTCGAACATGGGGAGGCAAACGTTTGGTTTTATGAAATCTGTGATTCACATTTATTTCCTTTTGGTTATTTTTATATTTTCTATTTTTTTTGATATTTTTAACAAGCAAGAGATTAGGTCAATGAAAACTTTATCTACCTGCAAAAATATAAGAGGGAGAGGGAGAGAGAGAGAGAGAAATAATCATCTATTCATGAGCAGTTGTTTGTTACAACTATGAAAACAAGAAAACTACACCACGAAACAATAAAAGGATAGAAAGAGGAGAGAGAAATCCCCCTCGACGGTTGCTCGGAGGATGACTCATTCTGACGTCGCCTAGAGGAAGGTGGCGAGGAGTAGGACGAAGGAGGATGGAGCCAGAGGATGGAGGATGGGGTAGGATGGCATCACGGCAAGGATCTTCTTCCCGAAGGGTGGTGAGAGGATGACCATGGGATGCTCCATGAATGGGGGTGAGGGGAGTGAAAACTATTTGGTTTTCTCCTCTAAAGGAGCATCCCAGGCTTGGGATATGATCTCTCTAGAGCCTTGGAGGTGGTGAGAGGAAGAAAGGAATAGACGAAGTAAAATGGGAGGGGTAGGAGTCCTTTTATAGTGGAGGAAAGAATCAAATTCGTATGCAAGACATTTAGTGACGGTCATAACGTTGCCGAAGATCCAATACAAACGTCGCTGAAGACAGCCCATGCATCCACCCGCCGCTGCACTGGCGCACGCTCCATGCGCCCGTGTGTGCTGCTGCTGCGTGTGCATGCCTCCGCACACGCATGCGCACCTGCACTGCTGTGCACATGTTATGGCACTTGTGTGCACATGGGTAGCCTGGGCTGCTCCACGTAGCGCGATCTAGGCCGTCCATCTTCTTTCTATTGTAAGGGTTGCTACAGAGGTCGGATTGAGTCAATTTTTGCATCGTTGGGCTACGATCGTTGATTCGAATCCATCCGTGCAGTCAAATTTGTCGTTTGGAGCTCTGAATTACGTCACCTAGTCCCTTGGCTGTTGATATTCCTCGAACTGCATATGGTGCTATAGGACTCTAATCAAGGCAATTTCGGAGGCATTGGACTCCGATCATCGTCCTGATTAGATCCGTATGGTCAAATAGTCAACCCAAGGCCTCGAAATAAATCTCCTTCTCTACTGACCACAAAAAAGACTCAATTAACCTAAAATATGTACAACTACTTTATATGTAGAATGATGCATGATATGTAATATTTATAATTTGGAATGCAGATCCAAGCCTAGGAACATGCAAAAATAGAGATTTTAACCTAAATAGATGTGTCTATATCATACCCCCATGCCTATCTTTTGCTAGTCCATAGCAAAATTAAACTACATGCTATGTATCAAATCAAAATCAGGATTAGATCACTTAGGCCTAAGCCGTTTATTAACAATAGACAATTTCAAGTATGGTCCTAAAGAACAAAAGCTCAACAGTACCAGGGTGCCTACCAGAATGCAAACCGCCCAAGTCCTTACCCTATTTTAATAGGAAATATACATTTTTTTATTTTTCTTCTTTTCTAATTTTTTTGTACTTTTGGAGTTTGAGAGTTCTGGGATAACTTTTTATGGCTACCCGACCCGCCTAAGACTTGAAAAGGACTCTAATTTCTAAGTATCTTGCGAAAATAGTGAAATACTCGCTAGGCGACCGTTGAAATGGACTTCGGGTTTCTACCACCCTAGGTGACCTTGCCTAGAGGTTTATCTTTTCAACTAGTGGCTTTCTCCCTAATTTTATTTATGGGGTCAACACAACGGCGAACCCAGTGTATATCTCCCCAGTTTATTCTACTTCCCCGCTTCTTCCCTAAGTTTTTTGGGAATTATTATGCATTTCTTGTGAGCTAGGTTCTGAACAACCGGCCAATGTGTTGTTACCTACGGCAACTCGCCAAACATACTCATGCGGTGAAGTGTGGTTTTATTTTTTATTTTTTTCTCCTTTTTCTATTTTTTCATTTCTCTTTCTGTTTATTTTTTTTCTTTATGTAGGTGGCTTCCCTAATCAAAGATTTACCTAAAGGCAGTACAACGAAATTGGTCTTATGACTGAGCTTTGGACAACCAACCGATGAGTTGTTACCATCGACAGCTTGCCAGTCATTCCATCGTAGAAAGTTCATTAGCCACTCAATTTCATAAGAAATTTTCGAAAAGTGAGTCAATGCAAAAAAAAGTGTGTAGATGCTTTGGCTTAAAGTCCCCCCAAATCAAAGGGTGGGTTGATAAGTCGTATACTTATCACCGTAATTTATTTACTGAATTAAAATAAGATTGACTTGGCAAGGACTTGAGACTAAATCCACATTCGAGTGGACACCCAGGCTAATTAAGCTAGAAGACCTGAAGAGTTTAGGTATTTAGGTCCTATCGCATCACTTCCTAAAATTAATAACTTGCAGATGCTTAAGTTTTCTTCTCCTAATTCTTCTTTTTTTTATCTTTTTGAATTTTCATTTTTTTTCTTTTTTTCTTTTTAAATAAACTAAAAGAAATTCTATGGAGTTAACAAAATGATTTCAGGATTAAGTATCCACCCCCATGCCTAAATGATGCAATGTCCTCATTGTAAAAATAAAGACATGAAAAGGGTGGATTAAATAGAATATCACCTGAATATCGTGAGAAATTCGGTCAGCTCCATAGAGAATGTGAAATATAAACGAGTGCTAAATTTAATGCCTTCAGCTAGGCATAAAATACATACAAAAAAGAAATTGAGAATTCACAAGTGCAGGTCAGAATCAAAATAAAAATATTGATTCTTCGACCCACCAATAGAAGATGTCCACAAACGTGGACCAGATTATGCTGCTGACCCATGCCCCAGGGTCGAGTGGTTCTCAAGTTCTAGATGAAAATCACCCAGAACCGAAGGTTGTTGTGTTTGCGGGGCCCAGCCTACGGTTTAGTGGTGTGCAACCCAAGACCAAAGTGTTAGACAGCGGGTAAACATGGTTCAATAGGTGCAATTGTCCACTCAACATCTAGCTTAGAAAAATAATCAATTATTTCGAACTTGGGTTGCACGTGAAAGATACTGTAAGGGTCCTAGTAGAAAGTAGGTGGTTTTAGGTCAGTAGGAACCCTTAGATCCAAAGTTCTTTTTCACACAAAATTAACCTCCCAAACTTTCATTTCAACATTCCTATCCTCCAACATCAAGTGCTCAGGTTCCAGGACCTCTAGCATACCATTCACCCCATAAGATTTACCCAAGTATAGAAATCGTGGCTAACTCAGAATTGACTTGGGTACAATGATTTTCAAATCAAAATCAATCCCTTTAGGGTGTGGTTGAGGAATGGAGCTATTGATTGAATCTTCTAGTAAATGAGAATTCGAATCCTCTAAGTTAGCCCCAACCGAATCCAAATCTTCAATAA
Organism: Thalassia testudinum; assembly: GCA_037157565.1. NCBI lineage: Eukaryota > Viridiplantae > Streptophyta > Magnoliopsida > Alismatales > Hydrocharitaceae > Thalassia > Thalassia testudinum. Next base: position 87,556,982 of record JAZHRO010000014.1, on the reverse strand, counting down.
TTGGGCTATTAAACGGTTCGTCAGATTCCTCAAGCCTGTTTTTCTCACTAAAATCATCTTTCTTATGCTTAAGTGAGACTTCACTAAGAGATTCTTCACCCTCAGAATCAAAGAATCCATGATCCTCATTTATATATGTCTCAAAATCGATTGTCATTTCTTGGTTCGAAGAGACATATTTTTCCTCGCTCCCTGGCTCGGGGATCTCGGGTGAATCAATTGGTTCGTCCTCAATGGGTTGCTCTAGCCCAACCTGGTCATCCCCATCACAGAAAATGTATCCCCCTCGACAGGCGCCTGAGCAGGTTCAGACATTGAGTCTCCTGAAGGGGGTTCATCTTGTGAATCATCCCAAGATTTGACTAGGGCAACCACAAATTTCATTCTCAGCCTCGACAATTTCCCATGAAGAAACTCACCCAGGTCCTTATCCTTAACACTTTGGCGCAAATCCAAGAAAGAGCTATTTATCTCATTGATCATTTTTATCATAGGCTTTAATGCTTCAGTGCAAGGTGTTGGCTGGGCTTCTAAATATTGTATGGTGTTCCTCAAGTTAGCCAACGCCCTATCTTGGATCTGGTTCACCTAAACCGACTGGTTCGGTTCAAGGTTGGGTGGGTTTGGGTTCATTCTAGGGGAGTCAAGATATTGAGGTTCTCGGGTTCCTCCTTAATAACAGGTCATCTCTAGTTGTTCAAAGAATGGTGGTGACCTATATTCAGCATAATTCTGGGGAGGGTAAGTGTTATAATCAGCATATCCATCATGGTTTTAGATCTAGCTAGGTTGATCATCAAAGGGTGGAGAATTAGAATCATTGTAGCTCTGGGAAGGATAGTAATCATAGTCTTGTTCTCCAAGGTTAGACCCTAGACACTGAGGTCCAGTTTCATATCTCCAATCGAAGTCATCCTAGCTAGTGGATGGATAATTACAAGTCAAGTCAGAATAGTAATCATCTTGGGGATAAGTGGTGGTATGAGGATAGGATGGGAAATGCATGCAAGAAGTGGAAGGATACATGGTGAAGTAAGGAGGGAAATCAGAAGAGAGAAAGGTGCTCTACAGTATAATCAATCAACACTGTCCTTATGTGGGCAGCCTAAAGACCTACAGACTCCCAGGACCCGTCTTGAAATTATAAACGTTTTAGTCTACTTTTATCCAGTCAGTCCAACCAGTTAGAAGGAGGGACTAGGGAGAACGTTCTTCCTTTGGCTTGCGCCTCTGGTTCCTAGTGTACCCCCCAGCCACGGTAGTTTGACACTACTCACCTAGCTAGACATCAAATGGACCAGCAGAAGCAGATTAATCGAAAAAATCTCATTCTGAGCCCTGAAGAGTGGATCAATCCTTAAGGCCAACGTCTACTCAGTTTTAATTACGCTTGGGATGATTGTGCCCTTAGAATGTGATGGGCCCTTTAGATGGGTTGTGCCCTTAATGATCAATTAAAATGTGTGTGCATGTACAACTAGGATTTTGCAAACATGGTTATTTGATAATGTGTCTTTTAGCGTTTAACCTTGTTTAGTAACTTTTATGGATTAATCTTAGGTATATTCAATCAAGCTTAGGAGAACACTCCAAGTTTTGCAAGGACTGGTGATGATATATTCCTTTAGAAATCAGAGAAAATATGTGGAGTGCCTGGTTCAGCCCTAAGAATCAACCCTAAGTGGCAAGCTACTTGATGAATCACTTTTAATTTGAGTGATGCAGCCAAAACAAATCAATCAATTAACCTATTCGCACCACAGATTAAGGCACACAATGTCTTAGCCTAATCGATTTCTACTCACTTATTTGTTTTGAGTTGAAGTGTACCAAGTCCATAATTTAGATCCCAGTAAGTGGTAGAATCAAAGTGGAGTGGTGTGCCTTAAGTCGCGAGTTGTGGGTGTTAGGGTGTGTCTCCTTCAGAAAATCCCACAATCAGATAAGACCTTTTTCATTTTTTTTATTTATGTGGATGGCGAGGTGAGTGGAAGTGGCAAACAAACAACCAAATCTATCCTAGGGTTTATAAAAAGCACCTAAGTTGATTTGGGTTTGAGTTATTAGGTTATGGAATGAAAATTGAGGGGATGGTGTGGGAGACACAGAATCTTCATCCGTACTTTTCTCCAATCTAACCGCTTTGGCCTGCCTCAGAAGAGTACTTGCAATCACATTAAGATCAAAGAAAAAGTGAGATAAAAGTTAGGTAAGGTGGAAAAAAACACGGAAAAAAACCCAAAGAGCATTTCCTCCCTGGCAACGGCGCCAAAATGATCGCACGTGTTTCGTGAGTTTGAAATCAAGGTTACAAGTAACCCATCATCGTAGTTGAAAAACTCGTGGTCAAATAAAATTTATACCAAAACTCCAAGGGAGTACTGGGTCGAACACAGGGAGGCGAACATTTGGTTTTATGAAATCCACGCTTCACTTTTATTTCTTTTTGGTCGTTTTTATCTTTTCTTATTTTTTTGGTATTTTTAACAAGCAAGAGATTAGGTTGATAAAAACTTTATCTACTTGCAAAAATATAAGAGAGAGAGGGAAAGAGAGAGAGAGACAATCATCTATTCATGAACAACTATTTGTTACAACTATGAAAGTAGGAAAATTACACTAGGAAAGCGTAAAAAGATAGAAAGAGGTGAGAGAAATCCCCCTTGACGATTGCTCGGAGGACGACTCACTCTAACATCGCCTGAAGGAAGGTAGTGAGGTGCGGGACGAATGAGGATGAAGTTGGAGGACGGAGGATGGGGTAGGATGGCGTCGCAGCAAGGATCTTATTCCGGAAGGGCGGTGAGAGGACGACCATGGGATGCTCCACAAGGTGGGGTGAGGGGAGGGAAAACTATTTGGTTTTCTACTTTAGAGGAGCATCCCATGCTTGGGACAAGCTCTCTCTAGAGCCTTCGAGGTGGTGAGAGGAATAAAGGAAGAGATGAAGAAAAATGGGAGGGGTAGGGGTCCTTTTATAGTGGAGGAAAGAATCAAATTCGTATACAGGGCTTTTAGTGACGGCCATAAACATTGCTGAAGATAGCCCACGTGCCCACTCACTGCTGCGTTGGCGTGCGCTCCGCATGCCAGTGTCGTGCACCTCTGGGGTTGCGCCCGCATCAGCTGCAGCTACACATACGTGCCTTCACGTGCGCATGCAGTGGCACGTGCATGCGCATGGGCAACCTGGGCTACTCTACGTGGCGTGATCTAGGCCGTCCATCTTTTTTCTATTGTAGGGGCTGCTACAGTGGTCGGATTGAGTCCATTTTCGTGCCATTAGGCTACGATCGTCAACCCGAATCCATCCATGTGGTCGAATTTGTTGTTTGAAGCTTTGAATTACGTCACCTGGTCCCTTGGTCATTGATCTTCCTCGGACTGCATATGGTGCTATGGGACTCTGATCACGGTGATTTCAGAGGCGTTGGACTCCGATCATCGTCCGGATCAGATCTATACGGTCAAATCATCAATCCGAGGCTTCGAAATAAATCTCCTTCTCTCCCGACCACAAAAAGGATGCAATTAACCTAAAATATACACAACTACTCTAAATGTAGAATGATGCATGCTATGCAATATTAAAATATGGAATGCAAATCTAAGCTTAGGAACATTCATAAATAGACATTTTAATGTAAATAGATGTGTCTATATCACATAACTTTTCTAAATGCTTGCTCTGCTATCATAGGCTGTAATGGGCCAGTCTCTAGTTGCTCATCCATATCATCACTAGAAGAATGCATCAACTCCATCATGCGACCCTACACATAGTTGATCTTATGGTAAGTTCTCCTAAATGTTTATCACTAAGTTATTCATTAGTTGTTTCAATGAGCTTACATGTCTCTCTTGATATAATGGATCAATCTAAACAAGGGGCCATCAATAGTAGGCTTGTTATAACTCCTTTCATATATCGAAGCATGATCAAATTGTACACCATTATGGGTATCTGATTGCATATGCGAGATGTGGTTATAAATTAAGTTATCCTAAATTTTAGCTTCTCTTATTTAAGTCTCCTAACTTGTAAGTTTTATAATAGATATTATAATCAATCAATTTTATGTCGCCAATTAAGCTGGTGAAAATGTACTTACATAATTATCCCTCAAGGTATCTACGCTCATCCATCCCAAGCAGTGGGTTGCAGTCGAAGCTTTTGCCCTATTACCTTTATTTTTCTCAGCATGCCCTATAACAACAAATTATTGAAATTGGTACTTAATCATTTTGCTTTTTGAATAGAAGTAATTATTATAAAATATTAATTACCTTCATGCTTTCCTAATCCCAATATTCGCAACACTTCACCCAATGACCAGCTTGTACTCCTGGTGGTACGTCTCTCAATGCATCCTCATAATTCTTCCCATTTATATATATAGAAAAGTTAGCAACACCTAAAAATAAATAGTTGTGTTATTGTGTTATTATGAATTCTATATCTATGCTTATGACTTACTTGGCTTTTAAGCTCTTCTCTCAAACTACGAAGTGCCCTCCCTACTGCTTGGAGAATATATGCATTCATCAATAGATATGTTCCCCAATCATACGTCACCTGCAATTTATATTATAATGAATAATTAGATAAAGGATTTTAAGTAAAGAAAATGAATGACATTACAATAATATCATATTAATACCACTAGCTCATGAATGAACTCATCCGTGTATTGCTAAGGGACCTACCTCCAATCAAAATAGCATGGGGGTATCAATACTCTCATAAGTGTAGGGATCTTGATATTAAAGGGTGAGTAACGTGAACATCTTCCGCTACAATTTACTAGAATCATTATTCGAGTCCCTTTAGTTAATTTCTCAATTCCAAACTCGTCTTACCCCTTGGCTTTGATTTTATACCTTCAATAAACAAATAGTCAAAATAAAATTGTTATAAAGAATTAATATCAAAGAAAATTAATGTGGGAATTTATATACCATTAGACCCTAGTTAACTCTACTCCTGAGATTGGCTCTGTGACTAACTCTGTGCCTGACTATTTTGCTGAGATTGGCTATGTGACTGGATCTGAGGAAGGTCTATGAGTTGAGATGGTGCCTACTGCTGGGATCGACTTTAGGGAGGGTGTAAGGGATGAGCTAGTGTCCGCTGCTAGCACTGACTCTGGGGAGGGTGTAGGGGCTGAGCTGGTGTTTGCTGCTGGGACTGGATTTGGGGAGGGTGTAAGGGCTGAGGGTGTGAGTGCCTTGGTGGAAGCTGAGAGTGAGGCTGCGTATTTTGTTGAGGTCTATGCTGAGGTCTAGATTTTGTAAGAGTATGAGGTGGGATCATGGCATGTTGGGCATGTGATAGAAGTCGAATCTGAGATAGTAGCGAAGTCTGAAGATTGGGCATGTGGGAAGGCAAATGCAAGGGTAGGGTCTGAAGTTGCAATTGGAGTTGATGGTCATTATTAGTCCCTCTGAATCAGATTTTAAAATCGATGTGTTGTAGTATAGATTGAATCAGCGTGAAAAACAAATAAAATTTATTACTTGAATGGATGTCCGAGGTCGAACACAGGGACAAATTAGCAAAAATGATTCTCAAGATTGCAATTCAACACAATATAAGCAGTTTATAATAGAACTTCAAATAAGAATGATATAAATGAAAGAAAATGTCAAATAATGCAAAAACAATGAGGTAAAATGGTGATTTGAATCACTAATTACCGCTCACAATAACATCAAATATTTCAATAGTACTAAGCAATCTAAATCCAAGTACGATAAGTGCACAGTGCACTTCTGCCGAATCTCAGAGGTACCGCTTTCCTTCTTTTGCTTCAGCTCCTCTTCTCTTCTTCTTCTATGCCTTCTTCTCTTCTTTCTCTTCTCTTTGATGGCTGCTCTTCTTCTTCCTTCTCTTCGTGCAGAAGGGGAAGGGCTCCTTCATCAAATGGCTAAGTGTCAGCCGTTGAACCTCAGAGCAAAACCCCCTTGCCCCCATGCTCGCTTTCCTTCCTCTCTCTGGGTTTTCTCTTCTTCGCCTTCCCAAGGCCATAGCGGGTTATCAAATATTTGGGTAGAGCGCACCCGAGACCAGGCTCACCGGTAGTGGGCAGTGAGCAAGGAGTGCACAGATTAGGTGGGTCGGATTAGTGCTAGGCCCACGGGGGACAGGTCACGGGTGAGGTGCAAGCAAAGGGGTGTGCAGGGACCTCACCCCTTGTGTTCAGTAGAGGCGATAAGCCTGTATGACAAAATCAATTTATGCCGATGCACTTGGTTGCCCGCTTCCGTGGTGGGACTAAAATCCCACGCTTCCTCTTCGTGCTGGCTGTAGTGGATGATGCATCCAATTCTAGTCAAAGGCCCAGTCAAAGGGCCAAATTGGTCCCTGCGTTGTGTTCCTAGAGGAATTTCGCTACGCCTGGAGTCTTCACCTAGATGTGTCCTGCACGAACATGGTTTGAAGCTTCGCGAAGGACCTTTAACAATGGCGCAAGGGTATTGAGTACCTGAAATCAAATAAACGGCTTTATGGCCACATTAAACTAGCTTAGAAGAGTCATGAGGTGACGGTGAAGGTTGTGGTGGTGGTTTTGTGGAGTTTGGTGCTTGGAGGAGGTTGGTCAGTGATAAGATAGGTCGGCAAAGGTTGGATTGTTCAGTGTAGCTGAGGAGAGGCCAATAGCCTCAATAACTGGAGGGCTTTTGCTCTTTGGGACGCGGCAGAGGTGTAGGGATGAACGATGGCCAATTTGGTGGAACGTAGTGGTCGTGCGAACTCATCAAAGGTACGCCGGCGAGGTGGAAGTCAGAGGGCGTTAGGGCGAGTCAGCAGTCAAAACGATGTTGCAAATGTACGAGAATGATAAGTGGACAATGAGGTGTCAAAAGGGCTAGATAGCAGATGAACTAAGGTAGAGGCAGCGCCGGTTATGGTGTGTTCAGTGCCGAGGATGTAGGTGCTCCGGTGAGGGAAGGACAACGAGGATGGAGATAGAGGCGCCCGCTGGTATGGTGCGACGCGGAGGAAGGAGGGAAGGAGGATCAACTGCTGGTATTGCGGTCAGACAAAGGATGAAGATGGAGGAGGTCACCGGAGCTTGAGGAACTTTCTGATAGGATTAGGAGGGAGGAATTGAGAATGTTCTAGGACAAAATCAAGCTTGAGACCTTTGGTCTGATCTGGGAGTTCTTTTATAGGCCTCTGGAAGGTGTTTTGAGCTTACGAAGCAAGCTTCCTGGTGTAGACCTAGATAGGTTGTGTTAATATGGTGATTTTATCGTTGAAATGAGTATAGTGGTTAACCTAAATTGAGCCTAACCATCTCTTTTACAAAATTTTTTACTTGGCCTACTTGATTTTATCTTGGTCACTTTTAGGCCCAGGGTCGAACTCAGGGAAGTGGGACTAAAAGTGAAGAAGCTTCTATGCCTTTCCTACAACAAATCTCTTCCGTTCGTTTATTATGTTTCTCGTGTTTTTCTATTTAAGATTTTTTCTGATAATTTTTGTCCTTGAGGTACACCCTCAAAATCAGTTTCTTGGCTTTGAGCCAAATTAGGGTTCCAAAACTAGTCTTGCTATTCGTAAGACTGAGTACCTGTAAGTCAAGTATTATTTTTTCTCTTTTATATATTATGTTTTTTTATCTTTTTACTGCCAAGAAAGAGAAACAGAAATAAAGTAAATATAGTATATATATATTATATATTTATAAAGGGGTGGGGGTCGAGGTGGAGATGGCATGTAGCACGGTGTCGAGTCAGTCGTCGTCTAGGAAGACACAACCAACAGGACAAAGTGCCACGTGGAGTGTAGGATGGATGGGTGGAAGATGTGTGTGAAGACGCTTTCTATACGCGTGTATCGGGGAATATCAGCAACTGGTGCAGATATTCTTGCGATACAACATGTGGTAGGTGATATGAAAATATATATGTATATATGTAAATATATATGTATATGTATATATATATGTATGGTTATAATTATATAGGTGTATAAGTAGCTATATATGTTTATATATATATATATATATATATATAAATGTATATATATATATAGATATGTAAATATATGTATAGATAGATATATGTATAGATATATATATATATGTATACATATTTGTATATATATATATGTATAAGTATATGTGTATATATGTAAATATATATATATATATGTGTATCTATACTTATACCTAGTTATACAGGTAATAATATATATATATAGATAGATATATATATATATTCATACGTATATAAATACATGTATATATGTAAATATATATGTATATATATATATATAAATATATGGATATATATATATGTATTTATGTATACTAATACTTAGTTATATAGGTACTACCATATGTATAGATATAGGTATATATAGATATATATATATGTATATAAATATATATATATATATATATATATATATGTATGTATATATATCTATAAGTATATATTAGTGTATAAGTGAGTGGGTGTGTGTACGAGAGTGTGTGTGTGTGTGTGCTGAGGGAGTGAGAGAGTGCTGTGAGAGAGAGAGAGAGAGAGCTCATTTGCTGGAGTGAAGGAACGCAGTGAGATAAGTCATCTGTAGCCTCCAAGCATCGTCTGATGCCACACGCACGCACAGGCACGTAGGCACGCGAAGACGTGCACGCACGCAAGAGGGAGCGGGCGTGGGAGGAACCGCAGTGCACCGCACTACGTGAAGAGGCGGGCGCTGAAGAGGGCGAAGATGCAGGCACTGAAGCGGGCAGGCGTACGAGAGAGCAGGCACGGGGAGAGACGCAGGCACGGGAGTGCGCAAATGGGTTGGCATTGGTAGCAGCGGTGAGAGTGAGCGCCGAGTGACCAGTTAAGTGAGAAACTTACCAGTCACCGCACTGTAGCCACAGTGTCACGCTCTCTAGCGTGAACAGTGGCTACAGTGCACGCTCGGCTCGCGCGACCGTCTGCGCCCGGTTCCGCATGTGCGGACACTGTGGAGCGGCTGGCGCGCGTGCGGAAGAGGCTGCATCGGCTACTGGCTTGTGCGAAGAGAGGCTAGGGCGGCCTGCTGGTGCACACAGAAAGAGAGTGCCTGGCTGCTGGCATGCGTGGTGGCCTACGTGCGTGCGAGCGATGGCCAATTTAGCTTCAAAGCTTGAAGCTCTTGTGGCAATGGCAGGGTTGGCTTGGAACAATGAAACAGGGAAGAGAACCACCATGCCCGCCGGCTCTTTGATGAGTTGGGCAATGGTGGGACTCAAAGTGGTGGTTGTGCACCACTGTGAGCGGCTCCTGCCTGCAAAGTGGCTCCTCAGTAGGAGGAGAGGCTGCGTATGGAGGGGAGAGGGGAGGAGATGGCCTGGTGATGAAAGCTATTATGTGTTGGGTTTATTTTGTGTGGACCAGGCTCCCCTTCAAAGAAGAAAGCTGTGCCTTTTTAAAGAGGAAGAAGGCAAGCATAGCCATGCCCTGGCTGTGCATGGCTATGCATGGCTGTGCATGACTGTTCAGGGAGTGGTTGCGTAGGGTAAGCTTTGCAGAGCATGGCGCGAGGAAGGTCCAACCATGCTTTGCAGCCACAGAGAAGAAAGTCAAAATAAAAATAAAAATAAAAATAAAGATGGTGAATTTGCGAGGCAGCACTTGAAGAATTTGTTAATTACAAGGCCATTTATTTCACTTTCCTCCCCTCTCAAATAAATGCATGCAAGCGTGTATTTTTACAAATGCGACTATGGATACCTAATATGCATTGGTAATGCTAGGAAATAGCACAGGACGGCACAATTGTTGGTGTATTTTTGCTGTGCAATCAAACCCCCATGCCTATCTTTTGCTAGTCACTAGCAAATCATTTTTTTGTATTGTATTTAGAAATTATCTTAAGCTTAAGATTTTCTTCTAAGGTGACATAAGTGTGTTGATTGTTGGATATTGTGAGAACCAATTGTAGAGAAGACTACCAGTACTTTAAGTCTCACATGACATAGACCATCTCTCAACTAACCTGGACTCTTGATATTTAAACCTTAGGTACAATTTCCAGGACTCGGAGGTTTTTGCCGTACTTGAGAGCTCAAGAGATTATTTCTTGTGCATAGTGAAGGATCAAAACTGACCAGATGAATATTAAGACTCAAGCCCAGGGTTTCACGAATTTTTAAGTACAGGTTCGTCCCAGTTTCAGCTCCTGTCTTCAGATTGACCCTTAAAAAGATGATGGAAAACTCAACTCCCATTTTCTGACATTTGTGGCTCAAAGAAAATAGGGTATTTGCCCTGAAGAACTTTTTTTTTTGGTAGAAAGAAGACTTTACAGATATTTGCGAGATATACTGACTTATTTGCAACATCATTTTTTTTTTTTTTTTGAAACATGTTTTACTATATCTCTTACAACATTATTTGGAGGAGCACACTTTTCTTTTTGGTGGGAGAGTTCCGTCTTGGTGAAAAGAGTCTTTCCTAAACACAAGACTAAACCCTGGGATAAAAAGTCTACCTGCATGCACAGGTAAGGACTCCACCTTCCCTAATGAACACTAGGGTTGGATCTTATGTTCACCTGGTCTTTCTTGATATGTGTAGTGTGAACCAAGATTACTTAGGCTCTCGAGTAGAAGCAAACCAACGGATCCTGTACTGATGTCTCCGGTACAAGAATACGTCCTTAGTTAGGAGAGATTTCGATCTATCTTGTCAATGCTCAAGTGAATTAAGCCGAGCCTGAGCAAATCAAGCTTCTGTGGCCTGGAAAGTCTTCAAAACAGTGGTTGGATATCCATAAACACTTATTGTATTTTTGTTTCAGCCTTCCTATCATTACTAAACACCATTTTTCTTTTTTGTGTATATATATATAGATAGATGAAAATTGCATGATACCATAAAATACCCAGATCCTATGGATGCCTATCCACCCCCCATGCCAAACGATGCTATGTCCTCATATGCATGCAGGGTAGGGTAGCAGAAGGATGAAAGATCGGGTAACGAGAACTAAGTGTAGGGTACACAGCAGGGTGGTAGGGTGGATGGATGGTGGGTGGTGAAGTGAAAAGTGAAGTGATCGTGACATTGGCGTGCAAAGTGATGGTGGATGGTGAGTGTTGTTGGGGTGCCTCCCAACGAGCGCTGAATTTAATGTCCCCAGCTGGACTCAGGATGAGGAACAACATTAGTTACCCTCCAGCAGGGCAACAGTTTCTGCAACGGGGGCAGGTTCATGACTAAGATAGGGTTTTAAACGCTACCCATTGACCGTAAATTTGTGCCCAGATTTGGGATCTTCAATCTCAACAGCCCCGTTGGGAAATGGTCTCGAGACCAGGATAGGACCAGTCCATTTGGACTTTAATTTCCCTGGAAAGAATTTGAGCTAGGCATTGTAGAGCCAAACTTGCTGAGATTGCTCAAATTCCTTCCGCTGAATACGACTGTCGTGAAAAGGCTTAGTGCGTTGTTTGAAAGTTAAGGCAGAATCATAGGCTTCACGACAGAGCTCTTCTAGCTCCTGGAGTTGGAGTTTCCTTTCTCAACCACACAGGTCTGGGTCGAGGTTACATTGGCGAATCGCCCAATAAGCGCGGTGCTCCAACTCCACAGGCAAATGACAAGGCTTTGCGTAAATGATTCTATAAAGAGACGTACCAAGGGGAGCCTTGAAGGCGGTCTGATATGCCCAAAGTGTGTCAATCAGCTTGTCGGACCAGTCCTTACGGTCAGGCAGAACCATTTTCTGGAGAATTTGCTTAATTTGCCGGTTCGACACTTCTTCCTGGCCGTTCGTCTGAGGATGATACGGGGATGCGATATGATGGTGGACTCCGTATTTCCTCAGAAGTGCTCGAAAAGAAGCATGGGTAAAGTGGCTTCCTCCATCCGAGATAATGGCTCGAGGGATCCCAAAGCGTGCAAAGATGTGGTCTTTGACAAATCGAGTGGATATAACATGGTTCGCACGTCGCGTGGGAATAGACTTGATCCATTTCGAAACATAATCAACAGCCACGAGAATGAATTCGAAGCCGTTGGAAGGAGGAAAGGGACCCATGAAATCAATTCCCCAAATGTCAAAGATTTCCGCAGCTAGGATGGGTTGCGTGGGCATCATGTCACGACGTGACATTGGCCCTAATGACTAGCACCTAGTGCAATGTTTGGCATACTTGTGTGCATCCTAGTGAAGGGAGGGCCAAAAGAAACCGCACTGCAACACCTTGGCTAGAGTTTTCCTCCCAGGGAAATGGCCCCAGCAGGCCTGATCGTGGCAGATGGATAGCACACTGGGGAATTCGCTGTCAGGAATACAGCGACGGATGATTTGATCAGCACCTATCCAAAATAGAAGTGGATTATCCCAGAAATAATACTTTGCTTCTTCCATGAGACGGTCGCACTGGTTTTTAGGCCAACCACGTGGAAGGGATCCAGAAGCAAGGTTATTGGCAATGTCGGCATACCAAGGTCCACTTGCCACATTAATTGCCAATAGGTGCTCATCAGGAAAAATCTCATTAATCGGTAGATTAAGTCTAATATGGTTAGGGTCCAGTCTAGAAAGATGATCAGCCACAACATTCTGGGCTCTGGCCTTATCGTGGATCTCAATGTCAAATTCTTGGAGCAGAAGGATCCAATGAATCAGTCTGGGCTTGGCATCCTTCTTGTGCATGAGATGGCGAATGGCTGCGTGATCAATGAAAACAATAACATGTGAGCCCAAAAGGTAAGAGCGGAATTTCTCCAGCCCAAAGACCACCGCCAGTAGTTCTTTCTCAGTGGTAGTATAATTACGTTGGGCCTCGTCCAATGTCTTACTGGCGTAGTACACCACGAAGGGGTGTCTATCGTGTCTTTGTCCCAGGATGGCTCCAACTGCAAGGTCGAAAGTGTCACACTTGAGTTCAAAGTCGAGGGACCAATCAGGTGGCTGGAGAATAGGGGCCTTGGTGACAGCATTACGCAGCTGCTTGAATGCTCGTATGCAGTCTGGGCCCATATCGAAGGGTACGTCGGTCGATAGGAGATGAGTTAAAGGTCGAGAAATCTTGGAGAAATCTTTGATGAATCTCCTATAGAAACCAACGTGTCCCAGGAAGGAGCGGATTTGTTTGATAGAGCCAGGCACATGTAAATCAGCAGTTACATCAAGCTTAGCTCTGTCAACCTCGATACCCTTATCGGAGATGATATGCCTGAGAACAATTCCCTCGTGTGCCATAAAATGACTTTTTTCCCAAGAAAGCACAAGGTTTACATCAATACATCTCCTAAGGATACGAGTCAAGTTGGCAAGACATTCATCAAAGGATGGTCCAAAGACCGAGAGGTCATCCATGAAGACCTCGAGAAAGTCACCCACCATGTCATGGAATATCGCCAGCATACATCTCTGGAAAATTGCTGGCACGTTACAAAGTTCGAATGGCATCCTTCTAAATGCAAAGGTGCCGAAGGGGCAGGTAAAGGTGGTTTTCTCTTGGTCCCGGGGGTCAATTTCCACCTGGTTATATCCTGAGAATCCATCAAAGAAATAGAAAATTTTATTTCCTGCTAACCGCTCCAGGATTTGGTCAATGAAAGGTGGCGAAAAGTAATCTTTCTTAGTTGCAGCATTGAGTTTCCTATAATCTACACACACTCTCCAAGATGTAGGAGTGCGTGTAGGGATGGATTTGCCCCTGTCATTGGCACGGATGGTGAGTCCCACCTTTTTGGGCACAACGTGAATTGGACTCACCCAGGGGCTATCGCTGATCGGGTAGATTATTCCCGCATCCAGCCACTTAATAATTTCCTTCTTAATGACCTCCCGCATGTTAGGGTTGAGACGTCGCTGCATCTCGCGGGAAGGTCGAGCCTCCTCCTCCGTATATATACGGTGAGTGAGTAGGAGGGGCTAATGCCAGATAAGTCTGATAAAGACCATCCAATGGATGCCTTGTGTTCCATAAGGACATTAGTAAGTTTGTACTCTTGCTCCCTGGTCAATTTTGAACTGATGATTACAGGGAGCGTTTCATTTGGTCCCAGGAAAACATACTTAAGTGTACTAGGCAAATCTTTCAGCTCAAAAGTGGATGGTGAAAGATCTAGCATTTCTTGGGACGAGAGTGTCCCAGGCGGATTAGAAAACAAGTCAAGAGGAAGAAATTGGCCCTCAGATTGGCCAAGAAGAGGGGCTTCTTGGATAGATGGCTCCAAAATGGAATAGCCCCAGTGAGAAATATATGGGCTCAAGGTCCCAGTGTGGAGTTGCAAATATGACTAATTTTGCGGGAAAGAAAGGGCAATCTGGTCTTCAAGAGTGTGGATCGGCGGTGAGTAGCCCAGATATGACTCAGACCATGAGGTATGGGAAGCGAAGAAAACCTCATCACAAGTCTGGTTAGGAGAAGGTACGAGAATAGGGAAGGATGGGGGAACGCCACAATATGTGTCGGTCAGGCAATCGTCAATGTTTACAGGTAATCCGCAGCAGTTAGAATAGGTCCCAATTAGTCCGATACACGCGCTGACGGCCATGTCCTCGTCAGACGTGTCATCCTCGATGCAATCGCAATCAAAGTTCTTTGGTTGCCTTGAAGATGTTAAGCTTGAGCTTTTCAGATGCAATGGTAATCTCAATACAACTGACTCGCAGTCGATATGGACACGGGTTGTGGCCAAGAAAGGTCGACCAAGGATGATCGAACAATCAGAAAGTGAGCTAGGAACTTCCATATCCAAAACAAGAAAGTGAATAGGAAAACAGAGACTGTTGACCCTAACCACCACGTCTTCCACCACTCCTTTTAGAATTTTGACAGAACGATCTGCCAACTGTAACGTGACATGGTTGGGTTTCAGATTTCCCAAGGAAAATTTTTTGAGCATGATAGTTGGTATAGGATTGATGGACGATCCTAGATCAAGCAGGGCACGGTTAAAATTGTAGCCTCGGATGCTACAGGAAATAAGAGGTGTGCCCGAATCTTTCTGCTTCAGCGGTAGATTTGATAGTATAGCACAACTCGCATGAGGTGAGAGAACCACCAGATTCTTAGTTTTCTTTGACTGTCGCCTGGGTGTTGTGTAGTCTTTGAAAAATCGGGCGACAGTAGGTATGTGGTCGATAGCCTCGAGCAGGGGTACCTTGATTTCAACATCCCTAAACAAATTATGCAGATTATCAAAGGCCTACGTATCTTTCCTTTTGCCTTTTGGCTCCCTCAGTAGAGCCTCAGGGAATGGAACTGATTCTGGCACCAATATGGGTGTATCGTCCTCTCGCGAATGTGGTGCGCATCCCGAATGAGAGGGCGATGAAGAAGATGGGCCAGGATCAGGTCGAGGTTGATCGACGGTCTGCTTACCGCTCCTCGTAGTGATAGCATTGGACAATGTGGGTCCAGTGGAATCATACGGCAGGGGAGGGTTTGCAATGGGAATGTAAGAGTGAGGTGCTACAGTGGGATTAGCCTGAAATCCTGGTGGAATGCTCGGAGCTTGTAGAATCTGATGAACCTGCCCTTGAGAAGGTCGTACCTGTGGTTGAGGACCACGGGGTACGAAATTTCATGGGTTGGGAAAAGGTTGGGTTGGGAGAGTGCCCTGAGATCGAGTCGCCATACGTAGTTGATAGATCTCAGCATTCTACTACGCCAATTGGTGTTGAAGAGAGGTCATGTTCTCTTCATGGCACTTTGACATTTCCATCATCATTCGCTTCAAATTATCAAGAGGACTTGATACGTGTTCCGCTTGCAGTACGCAAGGACCCAATGGCGATTTTGCCATAGGATTAGATTGGGCCATTGGGATGATAGGTGCAGACGGTCGCATTGGTTCACCTGCATGGTTTTGGTGCTGCGGGTTGTTGGACCATGCGAAATTTGGATGATTTCGCCACCCTAGGTTATAAGTGGTAGAGAACGGGTTGTTCCCCAGGGCGCAAGCATCTTCTTTTCCAGAAGATGCATCCTCATGTAAATATGCGTCCGAGCACACGGAGGCTTGGTCCTCCATGTCGAAATACTAGCTCGTAGAAGCCAGATCCACATGATTTACCTAATCGCTCGGTGCGACACTCAGTAAGGAAGGTCTTACAGGGTTTCTCGGGATAAGCCTGGTGTTGGAAGAATTGGAATTGTGACGAAGTGGTGAGGTGGGGGTGTTTGCCATAGAACGGGCGGGGTTGGCCAGAAGCTCGTCCAGCTTCTTGTGCATGATGGAGACTTCGTCCAGTTTCTGTGCAATAAGGATGAGATCTGTGGATGAATGGGATGGTCCCGTGTCAACTTCATGGAGATTACAAGGCAGGCTGGTACGATTAAAGGCAACAATGGAGGCATTGTTCATTGAGTTTTCGCTCATATTTTCAAATAATTTGAATGCTCCATTCTCGTCTTTATTCATGAAATTCCCTCCGCAGGAAGCGTCTATAATCTACTTCAAAGTCTCATTTAGCCCATAGTAGAAAATCTGGGCTATATGCCACTTAAGCAAACCATGGTGCGGACACTTCCTGAGGAGGTCATTATATCTCTCCCATGCCTCATGAAACTGTTCGCCGTTTTGTTGCGTAAATGAAGTGATAGCACGGCGAAGCGCATTGGTTCGCCCGATTGGGAAGAACTTCTTGAGAAATGTTGTTCGCATCTCTTCCTAAGAGTGGATGGTTCTCCTAAGGGTGCGTAACCACTGCGACGCTTTATCTCGCAATGAAAACGAGAACATTTTCATGAGGACTATTGGTAACCCGATATTTCTAGGTTTAACTATTTCAGCCAACCGGGTTAGGTCTTCCAAGTGGACAAAAGGATCTTCACTAGCAAGACCATGGAAGTGAAAATTTATTAGGCCAATTATGTTAGGTTTTAGTTCAAAGTCGTCCCCACCCATGGGGACCCGAATTTATCCTATGGTCTTTGTAGCAGCGGGATTCTAATAAGAGCTAAGAGACCTAGGCTCCTCCCATTCGGGAGGGTTCTGCATTTCCTCCAATGATTCCCTTATGGCTTCAATTTGCTCATTATATATTTCCATTTGGGCTTGGAGGCGGGTTATGGGATCCAAGGCTCCACCACCTGGTGGGTTTTGAGGGCGGTTTCCTCCCTCGGGATTTGGGGGTGGGCGTGCAGCCATGTTTGTGGAGGAGGAGGACGATTTGGCTTCTTTTCTAAAATTATTAGGCAATTCACACAGTTCAGGATTTTGTCACCTCCTCCCAAACATGCACTACCACAGGAAGAATTGGGAGGATACGAAGGGAAAAGAGATGAGAGAAATGACGTCGCAAAGGTACACTTGATGACAAATCAATACAATCAAATTCCTAATCTCTACAATGTGCCCTTAGACCTAAAGATCTAAGTTACCTACTATCACGACCTTCGGAATCGAATGCGAGCACCACGGAACTACCGGGCCAGATTGAAAGGTCATTTGCCCCAATCTTAGACACCCGATAGCACGCAGGAACCTTCACCAGCACGTAGGCGCTACACGCAGGTAGTTAGACCTCCAATCCTTAATAAGGGTCAAGTTGCTAGCAAATTTAGTTAGAGGCTTAGGATCAAGTGCTTCTATAATGTGAAGGGCATTATTTATGGGTAATGCCCAAGTGATTAATTTTGTAGAGTGTGTAAACCAAGCATGCAACTGGGAAATCTCCCTGAATTGAAGTTTTAATTGGTGAATGGTTTTTAGAGTTTCAGCCTTAAGTAGTATGGATTTTAGGATTTCTCTGAATTACCAATTCAACCAATCTCTGGGTTTTGAGAGAATACAAGTTTTCTTCTAAGCCCAAGAAACCATTCTTCAATGTCAGTTGGTTAATGCATGCTAAAATGCAATGGGCTTCCCTAGATGGAGATTTCTATGTGTGGATGCACGAACCAATTTTAGATTAGTGTGAAAAGGAGCCAAAGCACTTCAATTCAAGTGCTCCCAATCACCAAAAAGATGTCCACACACAAGGCTCAACCAGAAGATAAAGAAAATCAAATTGTTGGGGTTGAAGTATTCAGGATCGAATCTTAGGCAAGTGAAAGCTCGTGGTGGGGTTGGAATCAACTCAACTCCAAGTCTCCCCACCAAAAAGGTGATCTCGAATTGCAGATAAATGAGGCAAAGAAGGATGGCAATCAATCTTTTTATCTTTGCCTCCAAGAATACTTCTCACGGCGAAAGATTCAAGAATCAAGATTCTTGGATTTTCGCTATGCGAAGTTTGGTGGGAAATCCCAGGGCGGTGGGAGTGATGACAAACAACCAAACAAGTGATTTTTTAATCAACTTGCCCCAAGAGATCCCAAGAACTTTTTAGTTTTTTTTTTCTTATTAAGGTGACAAGTTAACCTAAGTAGCTAAGAAAGAAAGACCTACTTGTTCAGTAACGTGTACGAAGCTCCAATGCGGTGCGATCGACTTCATGCTCTCGTTCCCACCTTGGATCTGCCCACGTCTCTGACTTCGTCTGCCCATCTTGCAACTGGTTCACCTGCACACCAATAAACAAAAACACCCATGAAGAGAAGGGTGTGAGAAAAGAAAAATTAAAGGACTGGAGTAGAAACTTACATGAATACGCACTTCCCCGGCAACGGCGCCAGAAAAGATTATGGTGTAGACCCAGATAGGTTGTGTTAATATGGTGATTTTATCGTTGAAATGAGTACAGTGGTTAACCTAAATCGAGCCTAACCATCTCTTTTACAAAATTTTTTACCTGGCCTACTTGATTTTATCTTGGTCACTTTTAGGCCCAGGGTCGAACTCAGGGAAGTGGGATTAGAAGTGAAGAAGTTTCTACGACTTTCATACAACGAATCTCTTCTGTTCGTTTATTATGCTTTTGGTGTTTTTCTATTTAAGATTTTTTTCTGATAATTTTTATCCTTGAGGTACACCCTCAAAATCAGGTTCTTGGCTTTGAGCCAAATTAGGGTTCCAAAACTAGTCTTGCTATTCGCAAGACTATTTACCTGGAAGTCAAGATTATCTTTTCTCTTTTATATATTATTTTTTTTATCTTTTTCCTGGCAGGAAAGAGAAATAGAAATAAAGTAAATATAATATATATATATATATTATATATGTATAAAGGGGTGGGGGTGGAGGTGGAGATGGTGTGTAGCACGGTGTTGAGTCGGTCATACAGGACAAAGTGCCGCGTGGAGTGTAGGATGGATGGGTGGAAGATGTGTGCGAAGACGCTTTCTATATGCGTGTATCAAGGAATATCAGCAACTGGTGTAGATATTCCTGCCATACAACATGTGGTAGGTGATATGAAAATATATATGTATATATGTAAATATATATCTATATGTATATATACATATGGTTATAATTATATAGGTGTATAAGTAGCTATATATGTGTATATATATATATATATGTATATATATAGAGATATGTAAATATATGTATAGATAGATATATGTATAGATATATATATATGTATATGTATGTATATGTAACTATATCGATGTATATATATATATGTATATATATATACAGTAATATATGTATATAGATATATGTAGATAGATATGTATATATATTTGTACATATATATATATATGTATAGGTATATGTGTATATATGTATATATATATATATGTATCTATACTTATACTTAGTTATATAGGTAATAATATATATATATATATATATTTACAAGTATATAAATATATGTAAATATATAGGCATATATATATATAAGTATAGATATATATATATGTATGTATCTATACTAATACTTAGTTATATAGGTACTACTATATGTATAGATATAGGTATATATAGATATATATATATGTATATAAATATATATATAGATAAATATATATATGTATGAATATATATATATAAGTATATATTAGTGTATAAGTGAGTGGGTGTGTGTACGACAGTGTGTGTGTGTCTGTGTATGTGTCTGCTGAGGGAGTAAGAGAGTGCTGTGAGAGAGAGCGAGAGAGAGAGAGAGAGAGAGAGAGCTCGTCTGCTGGAGTGAAGGAACACGGAGAGATAAGTCATCGCAGCCTCCAAGCGTCGTCTGATGCCACGCGCACGCGCAGGTGCATAGGCGTGCGAAGACGTGCGCGCACGTAGGAGGGAGCGGGCATGGGAGGAACTGCAGCGCACCGCACTGCTTGAAGAGGTTGGTGCTGAAGCGTGCGAAGATGCGGGTGCTGAGGCGGGCGGGCATACGCGAGAGCGGGCGCAGTGAGAGACTTGGGCGCAGGTGTGCGCAAACAGGTTGGCACCAGTAGCGGCGCAGAGAGAGAGCGCTAGGTGACCAGATAAGTGAGAAACTTACCGGTCACCGCACTGTAGCCACAGTGTCACGCTCTCTAGCGTGAACAGTGGCTACAATGCGCGCTCGGCTCGCGCGACCGCCTGCGCCCGGTTCCTTGTGTGCGGACGCTGTGGAGCGGCTGGCGCACGCGTGGAAGAGGCTGTACCGGCTACTGGCTTGCACAGAGAGAGGCGAGGGTAGCATGCTGGTGCGCGCGGAAAGAGAGCACCTGGCTGCTGGCGTGCGTGGTGGCCTGCGTGTGGGCGAGCGGTGGCCGGTTGCGCTTCAAGGCTTGAAGCTCCTATGGCAATGGCAGGGTTGGCTTGGAATGATGAAACAGGGAAGAGAACCACCACGCCCACCGGCTCTTTGATGAGCTGTGCGGTGGTGGGACTCACAATGGTGGTTGTGCACCACTTTGAGCGGCTCCTGCCCGCAGAGTGGCTCTTAAGAAGGAGGAGAGGCTGCGTATGGAGGAGAGAGGGGAGGAGATGGCCTGGAGAAGAAAGCTGCTATGTGTTGGGTTTTTTTTGTGTGGACCAGGCTCCCCTTCAAAGAAGAAAGCCATGCCTCTTTAAAGGGAAAGAAGGCAAGCATAGCCATGCCCTGGTTGTGCATGGCTATGCATGGCTGTGCAGGGTAAGCTTTGTAGAGCATGGTGCGAAGAAGGTCTAGCCATTCTTTGCAGCTGCAGAGAAGAAAGTCAAAATAAAAATAAAAATAAAAATAAAGATGGTGAATTTGAGAGGCAGTAGTTGAAGAATTTGTTAATTACAAGGTCATTTATTTCACTCTCCTCCCCTCTCAAATAAATGCATGCAGGTGTGTATTTTTACAAATGCGATTATGGATACCTAATATGCACTGGTAATGCTAGGAAATAGCACAAGACGGCACAATTTTTGGTGTATTTTTACTGTGCAATCACTTCCCAAGATAGGAAAGTTCTCCAGAGATAGAAGTTGAAATATACCCGAATCTCTCATGTGTTCACATGAGAGATTGGGAAGGTTTTAGGGCTTGGAATCTAGCTCAAAAGCAAGGGAATTCCTTGACGAACTTCCCTTTCAAATCTGAGAGAGATTTGTCAAGGAATTAAGGAGAACATGGCAAAAAAAGCTCACCGGAGTTGTAGGATTAGGATTCATGGTACCAAGGACCTTTTTGAAGAAAATGATGATAAATATAGGGACCTTTTTGTTTGAAATTCAAAAGCTAAGGGCCCAAGTGAAATAAAGAAAATCAAACTTGGACCAAAGTGCAAACTAGGTTGAAACAATCTCAGATTGGGCCCAAATTTTGGTACAAACCTAATTTTAACCTATAAAATCCAATGGTGAAGTGGGATTTTGGTTTTGGCCTTGTTTTACTAAGTAATTTAAACAATTACCCAACTTAGGGTAAATGTTTGTCTGAGGAATCTGTTTTAGGTCAAGATGGGTTCCAATGGTCAAATTGAAGGTGCCAAATCCTAAATAATATTTTTCTATGATTTTTAGAGGGTTTAGGTGAATTTTATTCTAACCAGAACCATAGTAGATTAAGAGGGTCTATTTTTAGGGTTATAGATGTCCATTAATTGCTATAATGCTTGAAAGCCTTTTTCTATCTATTCTAACCCACTTATTAGACTCTTAAGACCATTTAACATTTGTTAAACTCCTGAGAGAACCTGTGGTGATTCTGTTTTTGTGATAGAATGGTAAATTTGTAGAAAAAACCCTATATTCTTGTCTTCTTCTCAACTGAATGTTTTGTGCCCTTATGACCTTTTGATGGATATGTAGGAGCTTTTACTGACTTAATTAGATCAAACTGAGGTAGTTATGGCTCACGATGGTGTTCCCATCAGTCATTTTGTGCGTGGGGTTGAGGATCATGCTGGTGCTCAGGCTGGGTGTTGATGCCACCTTTGTGCCCTTGGACTTGGCCATCTAGCTCAAACGAAGAGTCATCACTGCGCATATCAAGATGACACTTTTTGTATGCCATCAACTTCTTTGGTGTCATCTACAGATTAAAAAAAGTTATAAATTACAAAAAGTACAATAGAAGGTTTATTACATCATCAAATATATTTATCAAAAGATAAATTTTGATAATGTGAATAAGCACATCTTCTAAATGGAACGTACTATTAAATTCTCTAAATTTCAGGACTGCTAAATGTGACCAATTTATTTACTCCAAGTTGATGCCATTATATGTAGAAAATTTCACTTCAATTATTCTAATAGAAAAATTTCAGTGCCATTATACTTCATGCCACTATGTGTAGAAAGCACAAACTTGAAAATAGAAAGCTTACTCTTATATAATTCTTTCAAAAAAAAAAATCATAGCATTGGTTACAGGAAATAAGAAAGGAGGTACAAAATATAAAAGGATGATGTCATATTGTTTATATAGTCAATTGTGACGAAAGAGGTATGCCCAAGCAAGTAAAAGATCAGCCTAGTATAATAAGAAAACCTACAATGAAGAAAATATATGAAATTTTTAAAAAAAAGAAATAGTTAAACTCTAGAAAATAGCTTAATTGAAAATGTTTATCACAAATATCAATATCCATTGTGCCATGATCTGTATCTCCATCTTGTAGCACATCTTGGTATGCTTCAGAATCTAAGTCAGGATCCTTATCATGTTGTATATATAATAATCTTGCAACATTGTTCTTATTGGTACAATCTAGCTATTTCTACTATCATTAGGCACGTAAAAAACTTGTTCAAGTTGACAAGCAAATGTAAACAGTTCAGATGCTTGAAGAATTGTACGATCCTTATTCAAACTTATGAAACCAGTTTCTTTGTTCACTTTAACACCATATCTGTTGTTAAAAATATCCAAATAATCACACTTAGATAAGACAACTCGACGATCATGACTATAGCTTAATTCCACAATCTCTTTGATTTTCCCATCGTAACCATCACAACCAATTTGTATGCCATAAAATTTCACAATAACACCTGAATGTTGTGTCACCTTCAAATCATCCACTGATTGCACTCTAAATCTGAACCCATTTATTATATATCCAGAGTGATAATGTGCATGACTTAAAGGTATGTTCATCGCTACATCAAAATCTTCTATCCATTGCAGATCATTGTTTTGTTTCATTTCTTACACATGATTTCTAAACCAGTCAATGAAGTCTTCTTCAGATCTAGAAATGTGAGAAGATTGTTGAAATTCATCGTAAAAATTCAGAATCTACTTTAATATATATATGAGGTAATCGTCAATCATGTTCAGACATTGGTTTAAATTCCATTTGTATGATTGGCCTTCCTTGGATATCAAATATAGAAAAATAATCTTCCACATTTTCACTATTTTGTCTATCTTCATTCCTTTCCAATTGATTGAATCGATTATCTGGACCATCCTTATACATTGCACAAAAGTTGATGTGCTCTTCTATAAGATACCCTTCGACAATTGAACCTTTTTGTTTAGCTTTATTGAAGATGTAGTCTTTCAATCTTTTCAAGAAGCTCTCAACTGGATACATCCACCTATATTGAACAGGTCCAACGATCCTTACTTCATTTGCTAGGTGGAGTATAAGATGTACCATGACATCAAAAAATGTACGAGGAAAAATCTACTCTGATACTCTCTTTTTTGTATTTATAGTTATTATAGTCGTTGTGGTATATAACAAAATGGTTACCAGTTTAATACAATTTATTACTTGGAATGAAGAGTTTCCCGAGGTCGAACTCAGGGAGCAAACTATAATTCTAGAAGCATATAAATTCGTAATAGAAAAGGTTTTACAAAAAATTAAGAGAGAGAGAAAAAGAAGGGGTGATTGGCTTCTTCTCTTTCATCAGCCGACTCTCTTCTTTCTTCTTCTTTCTTCTTTTCTTATTTTCTGCTTATGTGGTTCCTCTTTCTCTTTTCTTCTCTTTGATTTTCTTTTTTTTTTCTTTCTTCTTTTGGGTCTTCTTCTTCCTTGCGGCTACAGAGGCTTCTGCCTTCTCTTTTCTTCTTCAGCTGCTAAGTCTTTCTCCTTTCTTCCTCTCTGATTTTCTTCTCTCCTTTCTTCTTCTTTTTCCTTCTTTTCTTTCGCTCTGGCCCTTCCTCTTCTTTCTTTCTCTCCTTCCCGTCTTCTCCTTCTTCTTCTTTGCATCTTCTTTCTTCTCCTTCAGCAGCTGTGGTTCTTCTCTGCTCTTGCTGCTGAACCTCCGACGTCTGATTCAGCACTCAGACGGCTTAACTGCGTGGTTGCTATAGTGCAGCTCCTCTTCTTTTCCTTCAGCTCCTTTCCTTCCTTTTTCTTCCTTCTATCCTGCGCACACACTCAAATATTAGCGCAAAAACCTACCCCTACCCGTTCCCCGCATCTCTCTCCCTCTGGATCTTGCTTTGGAAAGCTCTCCCAGAGTCGGGTAATCGTGTCAGGTCGCGCGCCCGGGTCCAGGCGCACCGGCGTGGGTGGTGCGTGAGGAGTGCACAGACGTGTCGGGTCGGATCGCACCTGATCCGTGTGGTTAGCTCATGGACGAGGGCGGTGACAGGTGAGGGACCTCACCCCGTGCGTATCGGAGGCAATCGGCTCATATCACATAATCAATTTAAGTGTGCGTGTGAGGCAACACACTTACGAGGTGGGACTAAAGTCCCACCTCCAATCTCGGGCGCCCGCGGGAGATGGCTTCGTGCAATTGGGGCAGCAGCGAAGGCTCGCGACCCCAATTGAGAACCTGGGCATCTCTGCGGAAGTGCCCCGCGCAGCCTGGGGCTTGCACTTGGGGCCGAAGAAGTCTGGAGCTTCCTACGAAGCAACTCCTACTGCTCGTCAATGGCAGCGAGGAGGGTGAACCCTGAAATCATGAAGACAGCCTCACGGCCACATCAGACAGCGTAGGGAGCTTCTCCGGAGGATGGCAAAGTTGGTGCGGGGGTCTGCGAGGTGCGAGAGTACCTGTGGCCGTGCGCCTAGGGCACTCTACGTGCATGAGAGTGGGTGTGTTCGGGGGGTGGTCTGCAGGTGCTAGGAAATGAATGGAGGGCGGATTCAATGTCAGTGAGGTGGTGCGGAGCTTAAGGGGTAGCTGGCGAGGCGGATGGAGGCATGGAGTGGCAAGAATGCCTCGCCGGAGAGCGGCCGGAGATGGGGAAGGTGGTGATGGGCAGTGGAGGTCAGTGGGTTAAACTGGTAAATTAAGAAGGGGAAAATAATAGGAGAGAGAAGGGAAGGTTTCTACCTACCTAATTGACGAAGAGGGAGGGAGGTGGCGCTCAGCGCGTACCTACCGGTGCTGGGGTGAAGGTGCCCAGGAGGGGATTATCGACGACAAGGAGGAGATCTGAGGACGCTAGCTGGTGCGGCCTGGTGTGGGTCGAAGAGGCAGAGTGGGCACTGCTGTAGGTATGGAAGTAGAGCGACGAGGAGGAGGAGGAGAGTTCGTCGGAAGCTAGGGCACTCTGATCGGAGAGAGGGGAGATGAAATAGAGGGTTTTTCTCCGTCGAAAGTAGCTTGCCTTGGACGGTAGCCCCTGCCGCTCCTTATAAAGGTGCTGGCGAGGAGAGCGGCCCGAGGGAACGACGTGCAGAGCACGTCGGAGATGGCCAGAGAAGGAGACCCATGCCTTTCGTGCATTCGCACGAGAGGCATGGGTGGTTGCAGGGCACAGGGGAGGGTCCCTACGATAGAGGACGACATAGGGAACCTCCTGTTCGCTCCTGAGAACAGGCGCCATGCCCTGCGCGGCGCCATCCTCCGTGCAAGGTCGCCGAAGGTATGGCACTGCTCAGAATGGCAGGGAGGATCATTCTGCAAAGAACGACAAGAAAGATAGGGGGCAACGTGTTAGGGTTTTGAAAGATAAGGGCCAAAAAGTAATTCAAGAGGATAAATTTGTAAAGTCGATGAAGATGGTCTTTTCTTAGGCCCAAATTTTTATACCAGCCTAATTTGAACCTAAGGATTTTAGTGGTGAAATTTGATTTTTGGTTTGACCATGTCTGACCGGTCAATTTGCGTAAAAACCCAAATTTGGTCATAAGTTTGACATGATTCTCATTTTAGGTCAAAATAGGTTGCAAAGGCCAAATTGAAGGTTCTAAACCCTAGGGAATATTTTTCCATGAATTTTAGAGGGTTTAGTTAATTTTTATCCTGCCTCAAACCTCATGAATTAAAGTGAGTTTGTTTTAGGGTTATAGAATGTCATTTAATTCCTAGAAGTTGCTATAACTCTTTTCAGATCAGATCATCCCACTTCCCTCGTTATTAGGCTTATTTGACCTATGTTTAGACGCTTAATTACCCTGTTTGCGCAATGCATTAGTAAAATTACAGTTTTACCTCTTATGATTTATCTTATTCTTTAATTCAGAATTCTCTGAGTTAAGCTTCTTTTTAGGTTTTGTAGGAGCTTCTTCAAACTTATTTAGATTAAATTATGCTAGTTAGGGTTCATGATGAGGCTCTCATCATACCCCCATGCCTAGCTTTTGCAAGTTCCTTAGCACAATTTTAAGGTTTCAAGCCTTGTTCTAAACCATGAAGTTCTTAATGAATTTAGATAAGTGCCTTTTCTTTTGTAACCTTGATTAGGTTAGAATGCCAACCATAGGCCTAAAAGGTACTCTAGTACCAACCAAGATCCAGATCTGTCTAGCCTTAGCCTTAGTCCTTAGCAAAGGTTTTTAAGGCCTACAGGAGCTAACCTAAGGCTTATTTTACTTTGTGGTTAAAACACCTGTGCTTGGGATAATTTTAGCCCTGGTTTAGTTCACAGTGCATTTTGTAAGAAAGAGAGATAGAAGATTTATATGTTTGGAGAGTTTTCTCTCTATTTTTTTCTTTTTAATTCTAGCTTAGGATTGGCTTCCCAACATGGTCTATATCAGATTCCTTGTCCCCATCATCAATCCTTAAGGGTTCTTAGCAGTCGATGCTTCGAGATAGCATCGCCCATGGAAACCCCCAGAACCCTGGCTTTTGAGATTTCGAGATAATCCTGTCCATAGTGTTCCGTGGCCAAATTCAGACTCTAGCAATTGACACTTCGTGATAGTGCCATCCATGGAATCTGAACCAGCAGAGTGCTTACATGCCCCCAGTAGGATATGCAAATATCCTAAGAGACAAGCACCAAGGAGATGATATTTTGTTACTCATCTTCAAGGGGAATTTCCCACCTCTTCACGCTGGGAAATCATCCAAATCAACTTGTGTTGATCGGCCGCTCCTACTCTAGGTGTCATTTTCAGAATTTTTGTAATGCTTCTACGTGATTTTGATTTTTATGTTTACTGAACCAGGCTGTATGTGAAATTTGGGTGCTTAGGTTACTAGGTCTCGTAAACCAAAAGTTAGTTAACGAGGTCAAATACTCCCTAAGCCTTGGACCTAATGCTTAAGCTTTTCATTTTCCTCAACCTCTTGAGGAATATCTAGATCTTAATGGGTACAAAGAGTCTATTCAAGAATGCCTAAGCTTTGCGTTCTTACTAAACTCACTGTGCACTTTCTATTTCTTTTCCAAAATGAGGTCTAGAACTTAGGTTAACTCCTTAATTTCTTACCAATGACTATCTTTTTTTCTTTCATTTAGTGCTCCTTTTTATCATTTTGTTCTTTTTCTCCGCCTTTGTAGAGTCCACAAAATTTCTTTCCTCCTCTCTTGTTTTTTCTTCTTTTTTTTTTTAACCTTTTCTTGTGAGTTTTACACTTTCATGCCCCCCCCATGCCTAAGATCTGCAATGTCCTGATTGTAACTTAGGAGGATTTTTACTTAACTTAGTTCATACATTAGTGAAATTCCCTACATGGAGGGGGTGAGATCAGTGTGAAGTAAAAAAATGCGGAATTGAAATATAAATAATCTCACAAATAAGCAATCACACAAGTACACAAGAATTTTTAGGTGGAAACCCAAACCGGGTGAAAACCACCACCTAACCCTCTCGAGTTAGGATTTTCCGATCAACTAAGTTGATCAAACTCCACTAAACTGAATCACTTTAAACGAGGGTGATTCAACCTCGATACAACCACACTACTTAAACGAGGGTAGCGTACCTCAACCCCTCCTCTCCACGAGAAGGATTTTGTCTCGCGAAGGAGACGGGAATTCGCAAAGCGAATACCCAACAAAACAAAAAAGATAAAATAAACAAGTAATCCTATAGAGCCAACAAAGTAATTTTAAACCTAGCTTCTATAGGAATTAGGAAACTCCCCTTTGCAAGGAGTGCGTCAAGTTGATGACGCGGTGCGTGAGCCACGCGACGGCGCAACTTCGCTCTCGTGAACTACGGTGGGAGAGCGGGTGCGCGAAGCTTGATGCTCTCAAGATGAATGGAACTAGAGCTTGGAGAGCAAGGGCTTCTCTTGGACATAAAAGAGTGGAACAAAGTTGCTTAGGTGTGTCTTGTGTTTCTCTTGGTGTGTCTAGGTGTGTAAAGGCTCCCCTCTATTTATAGAGGCCTTAGGAAGGCTTTGGAAGGCTTAGGAAAGGTTCTATAGCCGTTGGGAACAAAGCCCAAGAGAATCAGCCCGAAATCAGGAACAATCATTGCTCTGATAGGCTTATCAGACGTCTAATTCTGGCATCAGACATCTGGAAGTTCACTTTAAGCCGTCTGATTTAAAGGTCAGACGTCTGATTTCGGGCGGGTTCCTTCCTGACTTAAATCAGATCTAAACAGGGTTCTAGCACAAGTCCATCAGAGGACCTATAGGATGTCTGGCACTATGTCTGGATGTCTGGAAACCTACTTTTTCTGTGGGAATGGCTAGAAAATCTCTTAGAAGAGATTTTGGGTCAGGCGAGGCAAAACGGTCAATTATCGGACATCTGGAAAGTCCTATGGACGTCTGATAAGGCTCTAATGGTCATATTCTACACTGTTTGCAAAGCCAGCCAACGATCCACTAATTGGACGTCTGGAAAATCCATCAAATGTCTCCTAAGATGTCTGGTCTAAGGTCTGAACGTCTGATTTCATCAGACAGGGTATTAAGTCCAGCCTAATAGTTATCAGACGTCTGAAACAACAGTCAGACGTCTTAAAATACTTTATCAGATGTCTGATTTGGGAATTAGACGTCTGGAAACTCTGTTTGAACCCTATATTGGTTTTCTAAGTATTTTACAGAAAACCTAAGTATCCTAGGGTTGTGCCGGTTTTCCTAGGACTACTGTTAGGGTACTTTGAGGCTCTTTAACATGAATCTAAGTAACAAAAAAAAGAGCAACAGAAGAAACGAAAAATACAAGGAGTACAGGAGAAGGAAATCTATCCTATTCTTTATCTCCTTCCTTCTTCAATCTCTTGCTCCTCGCGAATCTCCTCTGTTTTCCATCGAGCTCCTCTAATCCATCCTGGATGCAAGCTCGAACTCCGTCTAATCACGTATCCATTTGCGATTGACCTGAAATCTAGGACTCAAAGTGCAAATGTTAAATGACACGTGTTTTATTATCATCAAAACAAATGATCGTGGTGCTCTAGCACCAACAATCTCCCCCTTTTTGATGATGACAAAACCATAATAATGCAAAAAATCCTCCCCCTTTTTAACATTATCAAAATGGTTTAATTGATTTTACATTTCCTATAACTCCCCCTTAAAACATGCTCTTCTATAAATTTCTTTTAACAAAGGTGATGTCCTCCCCCTTTTTTATAACAACAAGATAGCTATTATTTTTCTCCCCCTTTCTAAAGGAAATTTAGCTAACTTGCATCTCCCCCTTAAAAATTAGCTCATAAATTTTAACTCCCCCTATCTAAATGCTACTGATAAATAATGATAGGGTCAAGAATTTTTACCTCACCTACCATGGCCAATAAAATGGCCCAAATGGTGGTGGATGCCACATCAGATGGGGCTCCCATCCGTAGCTTGGAGGCCTGGGCATTGGCACCGGTCTCCAGTCTGGTGGCCGACGTGCGGCGGGTCTGTTGCTTGTTCGCCGTCTCGTCGGCCTTCTTGTTCTCCCCCTTGGTCTACTCCTTGGTTCTCCCAACTCGAGTTGACCAGCCTTGAGCTTGTAGGCCCAGTCCTTTGTGTTATAATTATCCTTGAACCCTACAAAACAAGATTCTAATTTTTTCTTCGGTATCCAAGTGAGCTTGGATCCGGATCGGTTAACGGGTCTCCTTGACGGAGATCCTTTCTCAACCTTAGGGCTATAAAAATTATCTACTTTGTTGATTAATTTCTTAGAATTTTCCCTAAGACATGCAATTTTTTTTCTATAGTTTGCATCTTAGTCTTTAAATCATAGATTTCTAACTTTAGACTATCATTTTCCTCAATCAATTTATTATTTTCATTGATGAGGTTATGATTTTCTAATAATAGGTTATCATTTTTAGGACTAGCTTCTATGTCTTTAAGTTGTTTTTCTAACCTATCATTTTCATTTTTAAGAAAATTAAGGTTCTTTTTAATGCTATTATTTTCTCTTTTTAGTGATTTACTAACTTCAAAAAGTTCATTAAAAGCTTCTTGTAGATCGAGATTTACCTCGTTGTCTGAGTTGCTTCCGCTTTCGCTGTCGCTTCCTCTGGCCATGAAACCAAAGCAACTGATTTCTTCTTTTTCTTCTTCTTCCGAGCTCATCTCCTCATGAGTGCCTTCCAACCTCGTCCATATCTCATGGGCGGTGGTGCACTCTTGGATTCGTTCGAATTCCTTTGGACACAACGTGAAGTACAAGGCATTCATTGCCTTTACGTTGAGGTTGAGATTCCAAAGCTGATCTTCTGAGTAACCACTTGCTGGTTTCTTGGGAATCACAAATGCGGATTCGCATTTTTCCCACACCCAGAAGTCGTAGGCCTGCAACCACATAGTCATACGATTTTTCCAATAAACGAAATCTATACCTGCAAAGTATGGTGGTCACGAGGTATCGTGTCCTTCGGTGCACACGAATGCTTTTCCCTCCATATCTAGATCCTCACCGGTTTGTAACGTCGATAACGCGAGACCTGCTTTGATACCAACTGAAATTCCCTACTTGGAGGGGGTGAGATCAGTGTGACGTAAGAAAATGTGGAATTGTAATATAAATAATCTCACAAATAAGCAATCACACAAGTACACAAGAATTTTTAGGTGGAAACCCAAATCGGGTGAAAACCACCACCTAACCCTCTCGAGTTAGGATTTTCCGATCAACCAAGTTGATCAAAATCCACTAAACCGAATCACTTTAAACGAGGGTGATTCAACCTCAATACAACCACGCTACTTAAACGAGGGTAGCGTACCTCAACCCCTCCTCTCCACGAGAAGGATTTTGTCTCGCGAAGGAGACGGGAATTCGCAAAGCGAATACCCAACCAAATAACAAAGATAAAATAAACAAGTAATCCTATAGCGCCAACAAAGTAATTTTAAACCTAGCTTCTATAGGAATTAGGAAACTCCCCTTTGCAAGGAGTGCGTCGAGTTGATGACGCGGTGCGTGAGCCACACGACGGCACAACTTCGCTCTCGTGAACTACGGCGGGAGAGCGGGTGCGCGAAGCTTGATGCTCTCAAGATGAATGGAACTAGAGCTTGGAGAGCAAGGGCTTCTCTTGGACACAAAAGAGTGGAACAAAGTTGCTTAGGTGTGTCTAGGTGTGTAAAGGCTCTCCTCTATTTATAGAGGCCTTAGGAAGGCTTTAGAAGGCTTAGGAAAGGTTCTATAGCCGTTGGGAATGAAGCCCAAGAGAATCAGCCCAAAATCAGAAACAATCATTGCTCTGACAGGATTATCAGGCATCTAATTCTGGCATCAGACGTCTGGAAGTTCACTTTAAGACATCTGATTTAAAGGTCAGACGTCTGATTTCCGGTGGGTTCCTTCTTGACTTGAATCAGATCTAAACAGGGTTCTAGCGCAAGTCCATCAGACGACATATAGGACGTCTGGCACTATGTCTGGACGTCTGGAAACCTACCTTTTCTCTAGGAATGGATTTCCAAATGTTGCAATGGCTAGAAAATCTCTAAGAAGAGATTTTGGGTCAGCCGAGGCAAAACGGTCAATTATCAGACGTCTGGAAAGTCCTATGAACGTCTGATAAGGCTCTAACGGTCATATTCTATACTGTTTGCAAAGCCAACCAACGGTCCACTAATTGGACATCTGGCAAATCCATCAGACGTCTCCTAAGACGTCTGGTCTAAGGTCTGGACGTCTGATTTCATCAGACAGAGTACTAAGTCCAGCCTAATAGTTATCAGACGTCTGAAACAATAGTCAGACGTCTTAAAATACTTTATCAGAT
The DNA here is from genome assembly GCA_037157565.1 of Thalassia testudinum. Lineage (NCBI taxonomy): Eukaryota > Viridiplantae > Streptophyta > Magnoliopsida > Alismatales > Hydrocharitaceae > Thalassia > Thalassia testudinum. The sequence continues at coordinate 87,524,451 of JAZHRO010000014.1, read as the reverse complement.
GTCTGATTTGGGAATTAGACGTCTGGAAACTCTGTTTGAACCCTATATTGGTTTTCTAAGTATTTTACAGAAAACCTAAGTATCCTAGGGTTGTGCGGGTGTTCCTAGGACTAGTGTTAGGGTACTTTGAGGCTCTTTAACATGAATCTAAGTAGCAAAAAAAAGGGCAACAGAAGAAACGAAAAATACAAGGTGTACAAGAGAGGGAAATCTATCCTATTCTTCATCTCCTTCCTTCTTCAATCTCTCGCTCCTCGCGAATCTCCTCTGTTTTCCATCGAGCTCCTCCAATCTGTCCTGGATGCGAGCTCGAACTCCGTCTAATCACGTATCCATTTGCGATTGACTTGAAATCTAGGACTCAAAGTGCAAATGTTAAATGGCACGTGTTTTGTTATCATCAAAACAAATGATCGTGGTGATCTAGCACCAACAATTAGGACAGATGTTTTGATGAGTGAATGGGTCAGGGTGACTATTGCGGATGATTTCTAATCTCAGATGCAAGCACCTGAGGTTGAGTCGGTTGTCCTAAAGGGTGAACCTTAAGTGCGAAGAGATCTTAGAAAAGGTTTCGGGTTTTTTGTAAAAAGAATGACGGGCTGCCTCCTATTGAGCGCTAAGTTTTACGCCATCGGCTGGGCATAATATGCTCAGGGAAAATGGAGGATAAATGATGATTCAGCCGAATCTGTAGAGGTTACATCGATGAATGGTTTGAGTCTCTGACTGTTCACGATGAAAGGTTCGGAATCATGGCTGAGCGGACTGAGTTCGATGGCTCCATTTCCAGAAACTTGTCGGACAAGGTATGGTTTGACCCACTTGGATCGCAGTTTCCCAGGGAAGAGTTTGAGTCGGGCATCAAAGAGTAGGACCTTCTGACCAGGATGAAAGATCTTTCTATATATGTGCTTGTCATGGAAGGCTTTAAACCGCTCTTTATAGATTCATGAGTTCTCATACGCATCAAGGCGTAATTCATCGATCTCGCTTATCTGAAGCTTTCTGTGGGTTCCAGCCTTAGAAAGATCTAAATTACAGCTCTGTACTGCCCAATAGGCTTTGTGCTCCTGTTCGACGGAAAGGTGACACGCCTTCCCGTAAACCAGTCTAAAAGGAGACATGCCTAATTGGGTTTTGTGGGTGATCCTATAAGCCCACAAAGCTTCCAGAAGTCGGGACGACCAGTCCTTCCTGTCAGGCCAAATAGTGACCTGCAGGATTTTCTTGATCTCCCAATTTGATAGCTCAGCTAGACCATTAGTCTGGGGGTGGTAAGGAGTAGAGATTCAGTGAGACACCCCGTATTTGGTCATCAGTGACCTCAACTGAGCATTCATAAAATGGGTCCCCCCGTCAGAGATGATTGCATGAGGAATCCCGAACCATGAGAAGATATTGTGATGAATGAATTTGATAACGATTTTATGATCACAGGTTCGGGTCGGTATGGCTTCGATCCATTTGGACACGTAGTCCACAGCCAGCAGAATGTACTCGAAGCCGTTTGAAACAAGAAAGGGGCCCACAAAATCAATCCCCAAATATCGAAGATTTCGCATACAAGAATCGACTACAAAGGCATCATGTCCCGATGGCTCATGTTGCCCAAAGTTTGGCAAGGACTGCATGCCTTGAAGTGATTGTATGCGTCCTTGAATAAAGTAGGCCAATAAAAGCCACACTAGAGGATTTTTGATGCAGTTTTGTGCCCAGAGAAGTGGCCATCGCGTGCCTGGTCATGGCAGAAGGAGAGAATATCATTGATTTCACCCTCTGGGACACATCGTCGGATGATTTGGTCAGCACCTATGCGGAAGAGATATGGGTCTTCCCAGATGTAGTACTTGGCATCATAGCTCAATTTGTCTTTATTGGCCTTTGGCCAATCAAACGGGATTTGATGAGATGCCAAGTAGTTTACTATATTAGCAAACCATGGAAGCCTAGTACCAATAGTCAGTAGGTGCTCATCAGGAAAATGCTCCGTGATGGGTCCAGAAGGGTTGATGATCTCAGAAGGAAGGCGAGGCAAATGGTCAGCTACCATGTTTTGTCTTACCACCTTATCGCCAATCTCAAGGTCAAATTCTTGCAACAGCAAGATCCATCAGATTAGTCGGGGCTTCGCGTCCTTCTTGGCAAGGAGATGCCTCACAGCTGTGTGATCTGAGTAGATGATGACATGGGAACCCAGGAGATAGGATCGAAATTTTTCGAGGGCAAATACTACGGCTAGCAGCCCTTTCTCCGTAATTGTATAATTATGCTGACCCTCATCAAGTGTCTTGCTAGCGTAGTAGATGACCACGGGTTTCCAGTCAACTTTCTACCCCAAAATCGCTCCTACAGTGAAATCAGATGCATCGCACATGATCTCAAAGGGTTAAGACCAATCAGGGGACTGTAGGATCGGGGATTGGGTGACTCGGTCATGAAGGTTCTCGAAGGATTGAGTGCATTGCTTGGAGATCTCAAAGGGTACATCCTTAGAAAGAAGAGTAGTCAGGGGGCACGTGATTTTCGAAAAATCAGGAATGAAACGACAGTAAAAATCGACATGCCCTAGAAAAGAACGGATGTCCCTTATTGAGCTAGGCATAGGAAGCCAAGAAATTAGATCAACCTTGTCTTGATCCACTTGGATGCCTTTCTCAGAAATTAGATGTCCTAGGATGATCCCCTCAGGCACCATAAAGTGGCTCTTTTCCCAGGAAAGAACCAAATTAACATCGATGCAATGCCTGAGTATATGAACCAAGTGCTAGAGGCAATCATCAAATGATGCCCCGAAAACTGAGAAATCATCCATGAAGACTTCCGGATAATCACCTACCATATCAAAGAATATGGCAAGCATGCACCGCTGAAAAGTCGCGGGTGCATTGCAGAGACTAAAAGGCATCCTTCGGAATGCATATGTCCCGAAGGGGCAGGTGAACATGGTCTTCTCTTGGTCCTCAAGATGAATAGCCACTTGGTTTTGACCGGAGTACCCGTCAAGAAAGCAGAAGAATCGATTTCTCACTAATTTCTTGAGAATTTGATCAATGAAAGGTAGTGGGAAATGATCCTTCTTCATGGAGGAATTGTGTCTTCGGTAATCTATGCAAACTCTCCACGAGTTGGCTATTCGGGTAGAAATGATTTCTCCGGTTTCAGTCGTAATAGTGGTGAGCCCTGCCTTTTTAGGCACAACCTGAATTGAGCTCACCCAACAACTGTCGGAGATCGGGTAGATGATCCCTGCATCTAAGCACCTAATGATCTCCTTTTTCATGACCTCCTGCAGATTGGGATTCCAACGTCTCTGCATTTCATGGGAAGGTCATGCACCCTCTTCAAAATAGATACGGTGTGTGCAATAAGATGGACTTATTCCAGTCAAGTCATGAAGAGTCCAACCAATGGCTCTGCGATGTTGCTGGAGAACATCAATCAGATGGGATTCCTGATCAGGAGTGAGCTTGGAATTTATAATCACAGGAAAAGTCTGATTAGAACCCAAAATAATGTATTTCAAGTTGTCGGGAAGGGGTTTTAGTTCAAGAATGGGGTTATCAGCAGCAATGGGTGGTTCAGGGTGAATGTGAGGTTCAAGGATAGGAGTTATGGATTTGTCTGAATCAGGGTCTGACTCCTCTAATTGCGGTTCAAGATCTTCTTGTTGTTGATGAGGCATAATCAGGTTATTCTCAAATTGTGTTTCATCAACCAAAGCTCTAATATCATAGATTTGTTCAATGACACTGCAATTAATTCCTTGTTGGGCCTTAAAGATATCAATTTTGAGGGTTTGATTCCCAAATTTTAGTTCTATTTGGCCCTCCTCACAACTAATGTTGGCCCTAGCAGTGGCCAGGAAAGGTCTCCCTAGAATGATCGATGTATCCTTAGGGTTTTCAGGTGCGTCCATGTCTAAGACTATGAAGTCTACAGGTAAATAGAAATCACGTACTCTTACAATAACATCCTCAAGAATCCCTTTATGTGACTTTATAGATCGATCTGCTAACTGTAGTGTCACCTCAGTCGGTTTTAGCGCGGATTCTTCTAGGTGGTTAAGTAAAGATGTGGGTATCAAATTTATGGAAGCACCCAAGTCTCACAATGCTCTGTCGAACTGGGTTTCATCTATTTTGCACGATATCACAGAAGTTCCTGGGTCTTTTGCCTTGGGTGGGAGTCTGCTCAAGATTATAGAGCTGGCTTGCTTTGACAGTACAATTGGACTCCCACTCTTGGTTCGCGGCTTATGTTGAGGTGTAGATACATTCTTCAAGAATCGTGCGTAAGCCGGTATGTGGCGAATCGCATCTATCAAGGGAATGTTTATTTGGACCTGCTTAAAGAGCTTGACCAGGTCCTCCTCAGGAGCCACGGATTTGGTTGTCTTCTTTCCCTTGGTCAAGGCCTCGGGAAATGGAACCTTGGTTGGTTCTTCTAGGATAGGTCTAGGTCTTTGATCGGGGACAGGGATAAGAACGTCCTGGATTACTATCCTAGGTTTTGGGTCAGTACCAGGCTTGGAGTGGTATATATAAGGTGGATCTTGGGTCTCCTTACCACTACGGGTGGTCACAGAATTCAATCCTGCCTGGTTCTGGTAAGGGTTCGATAAGATGGCTTGCTGCTGATAACTTGCATAAGAAGTTGAGGACTCCATCCCGTCAGGTGAAGGAACAGAGGGGGCCTGATAAACCTTGTGTGCTTGGCCCGAGTTTGGGTTCATAACGCACTGCTAGGTTGGCACGTTATAAGGGTTAGGAAGAGGTTGAGAAGGAAGTGTGCTTGGTTGGCGAGAATTTGCCAACTGTGCCAGTTGGTTTCGAACCTCTGTGATTTCGTCCTTGTGTTGCTTCTGAATAGCTGCATTCGTTCACTGAATATCATCCAGAGTCTGAAGGATGAGGGACATTTGGTCTTGGTTTGTCCCTGATCGATAAGTACGGTTGGGCCGAGGCTGGGGCGGCTGGTAAGGACGAGGTGGTTGTGGACGGGGCTGAAAGGGTGTTCTTTGAGTTTGGGAATTTCCCGCCCACTGAAAGTTGGGATGGTTTCGCCATCCAGGATTGTAGGTATTGGAAAATGGGTTATTTTGGATGGCGTTGAGGTCCTCACAGGTCTGAGGAGCCTCCGAAGAGTCAGAGAATGGGGGAGTGGAATTCCCCCAGCTAGTATAGAAAGGGTCGGAGGTTCCTCCGATCCGAGAGTCAGATGGGGGTGGATATGGGTCCATCCCAAGAGAAGGTCGGTGGAAAATGTTTTGCATAGTCTCCCGTGTGGAAGGAGGTTGTACAAAGGAATTATGCATAGAGGTGGCTCGCTGCAAGTGCTGAGTCAGCTCATCCACCTTCTTCTCGATAATAGAGACCTTGTCCAATCGAATGGCCATCAATTCCTAGTTGACTGATGCAAACAAGCCCTGTGTCACGTGTGCTCCCCTAAGGTTCGTCGATGCGTGGGTATTCGTCCAGTCGAATAATCCCATGGAGTCATTATTGATGGAATTCTCGCACATATTTTCGAGAATCTCCCACACGGTGTCCTCATGCTGACCCATGATATTCCCTCAGCAAGTTGCATTGACGAAAAGCCTAATATCCTCACAGAGTCCCTGGTAAAAAGACTGGACTTGTTCCCATTTAGGAACTCCGTGATAGGGGCACTTCCTCATGATATCCTGAAAGCGATCCCATGCCTCATGGAGAGGTTCTCCCATTTGTTGCGTGAAGTGGGTAATCTGATGGCGCAAGGCATTGGTCCGACCAACGGGGAAGAACTTCTTCAAGAACTCAGATTGAAGTTCCTGCCAATTGTTGATCGGTCGGGTCTATGTTTGGTACCAATGGGCAGCCTTGTCCATAAGGGAGAAGGAGAACATCTTTATGAGGAGAATATCCTGATTTTGTGCATCCGACCCGAAAGTCTGGGCCAAATGCTTTAGCTGTTTAATGTGCTGGAAGGGGTCTTCAGAATTAAGCCCATGGAATTTAGGTATGGCATGAATCGTGTTGGGCTTTAGTTCAGAATCAGGTCCTCCAGTCAGGATTCTGACTCAAGGTTCAATAGCCACCGCAGCAGGATTATAGTGATCCCGCATCATGGGACGCTACGGTAGGTGCATGAAGTTCTGGAAGAGGTCATTGAGTCGCTGGAGATGGTGCTCCAGATTGTTCTCTTCCTCAACTGGCTGAGCCATTGTGGAAGAAGAAGGTGAGTTGGGTTCGAAATCGGAGGAGAGGTCTATGTGAAGTGTTGGTTGCACAAACAAGGGCACCGAGTCTCGGCCTCGAGGAGAGTGAATTTTTAAAGGAGGTTTCAAGGACCTCCGACCAAACATACACGGATGGAGAGGATGAGTTTAGCAGGTGCTGGACCCAATCAAGACACCTAGAATGTTGGGTGACTATAGAGGTTCAGGGCAGATGGACCCCTTGATCAAAAGATCGTCCACCTGAGAATTACCTGGGCGGCCAGAGAGGGTGAGTCCCGCGAAGACCCCTACATGGTAGAGCGCCCCCACGGGTTACAGGGTTTCCCCCACCTGACCTCTCTTGTCACTAAGATTCCAGGTAGACTAGAATGGGGACCTTAACCTCTTAAGTCTACCACTTTTAGTTAGGATCAAGGTGCTTAGGATTCCACTTGAACTTTATTCTTTAGAGTGCAAAGAGTGACCTAAGTTCAAGGTTTGTTGACCCAAGGGGTCAACTTCACCTACTAGTTCCTTTGAGAGCTTATTAGGTCTTTGTCTTTTAGGGTTCAAGTGTTTTTAAGAGGCAAATTTCTTAGTTTTTCTCTTAATAGATGTTTTCAAACAATGGCTTGGGCACACTTCTTTTGGAAATTCTCAATTCTTGCTTAGAAAGTGTCTCTAAAATCCTAATTTTGAATCTTATATTGGCTCTAATTGGTCCAGTTAGTTTCCTTTAGATTGGATAATTAGGGCTCAAGCAAGAAGGTGTTAGCCCTAAATACCCTTAATGGATGTACAAATATATTGTGTTGAAATTGAAAACAGGCAGCTTTAGTGATTTTCTAAGTATGGAAGACAGGTTATGCCTGAATTGCATTTTCTTTCTTTTTCTTCCTCTTTAGAATTTAGGGGATAAAATGAGAGGATAGAAAATTACCTGTCCTAGGTGTGGTTGTTGTGCAGCTACTCGTTGTCCTCTTGATTTCCTGTGCCTGCGCAACAAAAGAGAAGAGATCAATAGAAACTAAAAAATTGTGAACTAATGGCTTCTAGAATAGCCGTTGCTCCACGACAACAGTGCCAAAAACTGGTACTCTTTTCGTCTTTATAGTTATTATAGTCGTTGTGGTATATAACAAAACGGTTACCAGTCTAATATAATTTATTACTCGGAATGAAGAGTTTCCCGAAGTCGAACTCAGGGAGCAAACTATAATTCTAGAAGCATATAAATTCACAATATATAAGGTTTTACAAAAAATTAAGAGAGAGAGAGAGAAAAAGAAGGGGTGATTGGCTTCTTCTCTTTCTTCAGCTGACCCTCTTCTTTCTTCTTTTCTTCTTCTCTGCTTATGTGGTTCCTCTTACTCTTTTCTTCTCTCTGATTTTCTTTTTTTTTTTTTTTTTTTCCTTTTGGGTCATCTTCTTCCTTGCAGCTGCAGAGGCTTTGGACTTCTCTTTTCTTCTTCAGCTACTAAGTCTTTCTCCTTTCTTCCTCTCTGATTTTCTTCTCTCCTTTCTTCTTCTTTTTCCTTCTTTTCTTCTGCTCTGGCCCTTCCTCTTCTTTCTTTCTCTCCTTCCTTTCTTCTTCTTCTTCTCCGCATCTTCTTTCTTCTTCTTCTTCAGTAGCTATGGTTCTTCTCTACTCTGGCCGCTGACCCTCCGATGTCTGATTCAGCACTCAGAGGCCTTAATTGTGCGGTTGCTACAGTGCGGCTCCTCTTCTTTTCCTTCAGCTCCTTTCCTTCCTTTCTTCTTCCTTCGCCTGCTTCTTTCTTCTTCCTCCTTCAATCCTACGCACACATGCAAATATCAGCGCAAAAACCTATCCCTATCCCTTCCCTGTGTCTCTCTCTGGATCTCTCTTTGGAAAGCTCTCCCAGAGCCAGGTAATCGGGTCGGGTAGCGCGCCCAGGTCCAGGTGCACCGGCGTGGGTGGTGCACGAGGAGTGCATAGGAGTGTCGGGTCGGATCGCGCCTGATCCGTGTGGTGAGCTCATGGACGAGGGCGGTGATAGGTGAGGGACCTCACCCAGTGTGTATCGGAGGCAATCGGCTCATATCACAAAATCAATTTAAGTGTGGGCGTGAGGCCACACACTTACGAGGTGGGACTAAAGTCCCACCTCCGATCTCAGGTACCCGCTAGAGAAGGCTTCGTGCAATTAGGGCAGCAGTGAAGGCTCGCGACCCCAATTGAGAACCTGGGCGTCTCTGCGGAAGTGCCCCATGCTGCTTGGGGCATGCGCTTGGGGCCGAAGAAGTCTAGAGCTGCCTGCGAAGTAGCTCCTGCTGCTCATCAATGGCGGCGAGGTGGGTGAACTCTGAAATCACGAAGACAGCCTCACGGCCACATCAGACAACGTAGGGAGTTTCGCCAGAGGATGACGAAGGTGGTGCGGGGGTCTGCGAGGTGTAAGAGTGCCTGTGGCCGTGAGCCTAGGGCACTCTGCATGTGTGAGAGTGGGTGTGTTCGGGGGGTGGTATGGAGGTGCTAGGAAATGAATGAAGGGCAGATTCAGCGTCAGTCGGGTGGTGCAGAGCTAAAGGGGTAGCTGGCGAGGTGGATGGAGGCATGGAGTGGCGAGAACGCCTAGCCGGAGAGCGGCCGGAGATGGGGATGGTGGTGATGGACCGTGGCGGTCGGTGGGTTAAACTGGTAAATTAAGAAGGGGAAAATAACAGGGAGAGAGAAGGGAAGGTTTCTACCTACCTAATTGATGAAGAGGGAGGGAGGTGGCGCTCGGTGCGTACCTGCCGGCGCTGGGGACAAAGGTGCCCAGGAGGGGGTTATCAGCGACGAGGATGAGATATGAGGATGCCAGCTGGTGCGGCCTGGCGTGGGTCAAAGAGGTAGAGTGAGGAAGAGGAGGAGAGTTCGTCGGAAGATAGGGCACTCTGGTCGGAGAGAGGGGAGACGAAATAGAGGGTTTTTCTCTACCAGAAGTAGCTTGGCTTGGATGGTAGCCCCTGCCGCTCATTATAAAGGCGCCGGCTAGGAGAGTGGCCCGAGGGAACGACGTGTAGAGCATGTCGGAGATGGCTGGAGAAGGAGACCCATGCCTATTGTGCATTCGCACGAGAGGCATGGGTGGCTATAGGACACAAGGAAGGGTCCCTGCGACAGAGGACGACGTAGGGAACCTCCCGTTCGTTCCTGAGAACGGGTGCCATGCTCTTCGTGGCGCCATCCTCCACGCAAGGTTGCCAGAGGTATGGCGCTGCTAAGAATGGCAGGGAGGACCGTTCTGCAAAGAACATCGGAAAGATAGGGGGCAACGTGTAAGAGTTTCAAGAGATAAGGGCCAAAAAGTAATTCAAGAGGACCAATTTGTAAAGTCGGTCAAGATGGTCTTTTCTTAGCCCCAAATTTTTATACCATCCTAATTTGAACCTAAGGATTTTAATGGTGAAGTTTGATTTTAGGTTTCACCATGTTTGACTGGTCAATTTGCATAAAAACCCAAATTTGATCATAAATTGGGCATGGTTCTCATTTTATGTCAAAATAGGTTGCAAAGCCCAAATTGAAGGTTCTAAGCCCTAGGGAATATTTTTCCATGAATTTTAGAGGGTTTATTTGATTTTTATCCTACCTCAAACCTCATGAATTAAAGTGGGTTTGTTTTAGGGTTATAGAATGTCATTTAATTCCTAGAAGTTGCTATAAGCCTTTTCAGATCAGATCATCCCACTTCCCTCCTTATTAAGCTTATTTGACCTGTGTTTAGACCCTTAATTACCCTGTTTGCACACTGCATTGGTAAAATTACAGTTTTACCCCTTATGATTTATCTTATTCTTTAATTCAGAATTCTCTCATGGTTTGTTATTGTCATCCACTTTGCAGTTTTAGTCAACATGAAAAGATGTTGCAGCCTAGGAATCAAAGAAAAGTAACATAGTATCTTCCATGTTCATTTCTTCCCTCGTGCATTTGAACTGGTATTTTCTTCATGTCTTCCTTCACATTGTAGGCAACTATTCAAGCATGCATTTTCTTTAGTGTACAGCATACTATCATTCTTACAATCATCAATCTTTTCACGCTTCAAGCCAATTACGTGAAACTATTTTTTCGCATAATACTTTGATTGAGGAAAATCTTCGGGATTATTTAACAACTCTTCTATGAACTTAAGGATATTAGACATTAACTTAGATGTTTCCTTATTTATCACTTTAATTTGAAACATTCTCAAAAGAAATGACAACCTTGACATGGAATTAATTCCAAGAGCAATGGGTTCCTCTACTACCTTCAGTGCTTCATAAAAATGATTACAATCTCCAAACATATTGTCATTATCTATATTATTCGCATTTGTAGCCCTTATCTCTTCTAACATCTCTGCAACATTATTACCTCCAATATCCTCAATGCGATCCTCAACATCATTATCAATAGAAGGATAAGTGATTTCTTTTCAATGTGAGGTCCAGATTGTGTAGTGTGAACACCAACCGGTACAAATTAAACGTTCAAATACTATGTTACGATCATGCATAAATCCATTAAAACAACTTTTACATGGACAACAAATTCTCTCATAAAAGTCTCCTCTTCTATATTGCTGCCTATTTTCGTAGAATGCCTAGTCTAAGAATGATATCACTACACTCTAATATTGAAAATAATTAGAAATCCTCAAACCAATCCAAGATTTATCCATGGAAACCTATAATCAAATAAACCCACAAACAACGAAAGTAAGTTACATAAAGAAACATCAGGTATTTGTATATTTTAGTTATTATTTTTACTTGATAGCTCATCCTTAAAGATTTGATCACAACATTGCTTGTTACATGCAACTTATACCTGGACAAATTTCGATAGCATCTTCCCACACTTCTCCAGTATACCCCAAGACTAACCTCAACTAGATTTCTTTAACACCCAATTGAAGGTGCTTAAGAAACCTAGGTATAGTATACCAGAGAAGAGTAGAAAGATGTCACTGAGATTTCCCCAAACACAGATTACTTGTAACAAGTAACACCGAAGTTGTGATGAAATCTTTAAGAACCCTCCTTTGTTTGGAACTTTTACCAAACTGAGGATGATCAAGACTTTTGGCATATTATAAAGACAACACATCATGCATGTATATGAGATATGCATACATTAACGCATTATCCATATGGCATGATCATAAGTCTTCAATAAACAAGTATGCTAGCAGAATTTTACTTATCTTTTCAACCAATACCCTAAGGGTTGTATTTTCTATTGTTTGTCCTTGAGTGCATCTAAGATTGTACAAGTGTGAATATCTACAAATTGCATAAATAGATACACACTAAGAAAACAACAACCATCACATAGTTAGATATTGTGTTATAAAAATTCAAGATTTGTGTCATAACAAAAAGTAGTTCTGCATAGTTCTCAAGACAACGTGACAGTTTATAAAGGAAGTATGCAAAAGCACAATGGATTGGATGTCACAAGACTTGGATAATTCTCTAACTACTTTGGTTGCCAAAAGATGATTTACAACCATTTGAGCATGATAATTAACTATTAGTCAATAACCCAACCATTATTGATGGAGGATCAACATGTGTAAATGAATGAAAGATATGGACTCAAGTTGTTACCAACGTAATTGATTATATCAGCTCTACAACAAGTGCAGATGCTCCACCTCAATCATTGCAAATATCAGCAACCCCATACTTCCCTATTTTCTGTCTCAAAACCTATTGATTGACAAGAAATATTAGAAAGCTTAGATATTCAACACCATGGAAAAATAAATAATTAGATATTACAATGCATGAATTGGAAGGAATGGCTATCTAATTGAAGAAAAAGTACGAAGTTAAGCTAGATTTTTTATGGGAAAATGGTTTAGTGAGTACCTAGAATTAAGCCTAAAAATATCAGAGTCCATAAAAGAATTTGAAGTTCATTGCACAGCAGTCATAGGCCCTAACTCGCCTGAATTAATTTAAAACTTAGCTTAACATGAACATTCTGTATGCTTATGCATTGTATTCTACAACATTGTTGGTATATGTGTTTTATGTATTAGACTATGTTATTTGAGAGGTATTAATGAATGCAGGTAATCCAAGGTTGTAGATGACCAATCCAACCTTATGGATCTGTTTGGAATTACGATGGGAGTCTAATGCATCAAAGATCGCATTAATCAGACTCCTGTAGCACCCTAGGGAGTCCGTAGAAGAGCAAGAGCCAAGGGGCGAATTGAAGAAGATCTAGACCTCAGATGATAAATCCAACCACACAGATGGATCCGGATTGACATTCGCAGTCCAATGCTGTAGAAACCAACTTAATTGGAGGCCTATGTCATCAGATATAAAGAGAAGAAGAAAGGACGGCCATGATGGTGCCACATGGCACCATCGTAGCTGCCCCTCACTGCACCCCCAGCTCCTAAATGCACCTCTCCTCACAGTGTGGGCCATTGGATCTTCCTCCAATGGCCACGAACGTGGCATGTCACCAAACAGATTCGATTAATATAAATATAAATAAGCACGTATATATGATAAAGGCTTTGTGCAATGCGTTGGCTCACGTGTGCGTGCATATGCACGAGATATGGGTTCGAGCCCTACGCTATGCAAAATTGATGCGGTGTCGGCAGGTGGGCACGTGCAAGCACAATTATGCGATCCAACGGCGCATTGTGCTCCACATGGCGTGATTAGAGCGCACCAAGAGTAGGACACGTGATTGCACGAGTTGTGAAAAATCAAGAAGGCACGTGAATCATGCTTAGGATTTGCGAAGGTGGTGCTGTGGCTATCTAAGCTGTCCAATTCGATGTTAAGGCGGGATTTGAAGGCATGTGGCAAAAGCAAAAATGTGAAGGCATGGGAGAGTGGGAGCCGTATGATCTACATCTAAGGGAGCGCAGAGCACCATGTGGTAGCACCAGAATAAATCGATTGGGAAAGGATTTGCACGAGAAAAGAAGCTAGAAAAGGACCAAAAGGGCCCCCCTTGGAGCATAACTCTCAACTCTCTCTTCTTCCTTCTTCTACCTCTCTCTCTTCTTCTTCTCATCTACTCTGCCTCCGTCTAAAGAATCCATTTGGCCACCCTATCAGATCGCTATTGCTTCACTCGACCTCTCTGAAAGGCCACCACGATCTACCCGTGGTGCCCTTGTTCTATTCCATAAGTAGTTTAATTCATGCTATCATTTAGTTTATGCAATCCATGTTTGAGTTCTGTATGTGATATATATTGTGATTCATTGTGTCTATTATTTAGTAACTAGATTTTGAATAAGTGAATGAAATCGAAAGCACATTTTTATCTCCCTATGATTGACCAGGACTCCCAGTTCCGCTAATTTTATTTGTCGAGATGTAGTTCGTGCTATACTATGACATATTTATCTTTTATGCGATTTATGCCACGAACAAAATTGGCGTCGTTGCCGGGGAGGCAAGGCGACTTTTGATTTAATCTCTGACATAATGTTTTTGTGTGCAAGATTAAATCGGAGAAGGGGCATACGAATTGATGCGGGTGCTGCAAAAATCAGGTGCACACATTCCTATTGGAAATTCAGCCAGAAAGTAAGTGTTATATTCAAAATTCAATAGCTGTGTTTCTAATGCTCCAAAAATTCTGAAATTTAGACTGGAACTTGATCTTTAAATTATCTTCCCAACGCTTCTTTTTCTAGAAGGAAGTTCTTTCTGTGAAATTTTTAAAAATTTGTAGAGTACATATGTGTCAGATTGCTCAAAAATAGAACTATTATGAATTTTGAAAATCAATTCTGACCAACATACAAATCAGATTGGCTAAAAATTTATGGGGTTTAAAAGATAATCAAATTATCTTTCAATATCATATTTTTCTAAAATTTTTGGAGCATATTTGATATCATGTCCAATAGAGAAACTAACACAGGGTCTAAATACCAAATTTGACCTCATGCTAGAAAAAAATTCATAACAATTTGTCGGAAATAGTAAAAATTATGAAAAGGTACTCTCTTGAAAGCTTATTGCAAGAGAAATCTTCTTATCAAGTTTCAAATCATTTGAGTTCCATATTTACCTATGAGTTTATATTTGATTTGTGGTCTTTAATTTGAAACAACTTAGAAGCACATGAGACAATAGAACCACATTGGACTAACTTAGACTCCAACGTGCCCAAATGTTTGTCGGTGAGGCGTGTCACCTTGTGGACCACCCACCAGCTACTACATTGAAGAGATAGGTTAAGAATTCATGAAAACACATCAAATAACCTGCATTTGGCTTGAAACTATTGAGGAGTTTCAACTTCTCTTGTAAAACCTGGTGTCTAAGGCTGTATGGTAGCGTCAAACGAATGCGGCTATGGGGTACCGGAAATGGAGGTGAAAGCCGAAGGAAGAACCTTCCACGTAGTCCCCTCATAACTAGTTTGGCTGGGTTAGCCTGAGAGGCGAAAATTCCTTGCAGTCAGTCTCTCGCCAAATTTTCTTCAAGTTGAACTTGAATAAAAAATCTGGTCAACTGATTTTAAGGACCAATTTGATTACAAGGCCCTTGCCTTGTTCTGCCACTAGTGCCTTGTAACTAGTGTAAGGTCACTAGGACCCTTCTAGTGTCCTATGACCATCTTAATCATGGACCCATACTCCTTCTCATCTTACCATTATCAGGGTTCTCCTGCCCCAACCTCTTATGGGTGGGAGATTGCTCCTTATTATTCAGATACGTAGGCTCCTCAAGCCTGGGACATACCCACATCAACCTCTTGGACATCCACATAGATCTCGCAGCACTTAGAGACAGTCTCCACGTGGGATTGAGATCTCATCATGATGACTGATTATCTTGATTAGTCCAACCAAAAGCAGGCTCCTACATCTCACAAGAAACCTCAGATCGTCGAACTGATTCAAATAGTCCAGGAAACAAAGGAGGTCAGAAAAAGGGAATATGAAGGCTTAAGAAAAGCAATTCAGGATGAAATACAAAGAACCCAAGACATCACCTCTAGGGGCCTTGAATTCAGAGAGAATGTACTATAGGTGGATGGTGAGCCACTGAAGGTTAAGGAATCAACCGCAACCTATAACTTCACTGAACCCACCCACCACCCTTTTGATTACCCAGACCAAATCTATTATAAACCTCCATCTTCCCTGAGACTCGCATCTGAGGCCACGTCCACACATATCACCACTGGGTAGCCACCAATGGACTCGCAACTACTTCTCAGATTGCAACAAACAACAGCAAAGTACAAGGACACAGTTGTGAGATATCTACATCAAATCCAGATCATTACTGATCCAAGGCAGAGACATGCTTTGATTGCAACCGAAGAACCTCTGATGGAAGCCCTTAAAGTGCTAGAATCTGTGGCTAGGATGAATCAACAAACTTGCACACTTCAAGATATACTCCTTTTGCAATACCAAGTTCTGACTGGCCTAGAGGATTTTAAGGAACTTGAGACTACTTTTATGGATTCTTCGACTCACATTTTTAAGTGAGAGATGAGATATCAGATGGAATTAAGGGAAATGTTCTTCGCATATCTGAAATGAAATCAGTTGAGAGCCCTAGCTTGGAAAATAGTGAGGAAAATCCCATGATCGATTTTCAATCTAAAAATCCTAAAACTTGGGAGATAGAGATGGTGTAACGACCCGGTTCCCGAGTCCCTACGAGACACGAGAACCGGACCGACTCGACTAATCCCAAGACCCAGTCGTCCAACGAGGAAGTAACCAAAAGACAGTAAAATAAACCACATTCAGCATGAATATAACTAACAGTAAAAAGTACAGCAGTAAGGAAAGAAACTACTACAGTAGGTACCACCACAACAGTAAAGCAACATTTATCATATAACAAAAACTGCAGGTAAAGAAGGTACAGCGGAAACAAAACTACTCACTAGAACAGAAACAAAAGAAGGTACAAAGCTGTGGCAACTCTACTGGACCCTACTCGGCCCAGCGTCCTCTGCAGCCGCCGACCCTGGCTGCGCAACACCTGGTCCTGAAAAAGGTAACGAGTGTAACACATCAGCAAAACGCTGAGTAGAGTGGCAAACTAACTAAAGGCAACAGTAGAGTGTACAGTAGCTGTTATGTTCTATTACTTCCTTTATTTACATCTTTCAATTTTTCTCACTATTTCATTTACTCCTCAGATCCTTTACTTGATCTCGAATGTCCTCGTGGGACGATCTTGATTGCAGTCTTTTCCAACAGTAGAAGTAGCACGTGGTGCTCTCCTTGCCGGGAGAGTCCCCCGTGGTGATCCTACCCTCAGTCAACCACCCCAAGGTCACTGACAGACGTAACGGTGACTACGGCACGCGCGATAAACGCACAGGTAGCTAGCCCGTACTGGCACGCGGTCAGTCATTTCCGTTAACGGGTGCGCCCAAAGCACAGCACGGAACCAGGGCAGAGCCCTCTCAGTAACAGGGGTCCAACCCCTCCACAGTAACCAAACCGGGGCCTTGCCCCTCCACAGTCCGCGCACCCTCGCCTGACTACCCTGGTTTGCCCTAGTGGGCCTAACAAGTCGGTGAAGGAGGCTAGCAGAACCCCGGGGCCCGTGGGGTAGCTAGTACTCTCCTAACACTACTAGCTCTCCTCGGTACTACGTACACGAGGGCCAACAAGTCGGTACAGAGCGGCCAGGCCTAACCCCGAGTCCCTGGGGCGGCTGGCCCCACTCTGCACTAAAACAGGTACAGGTACTTCCCTTGGTACTGCGTACCCAAGAGACAGTACAAACTACATCTCAGTTCCATTCCTTTTCTTTCCAGGAGTTCCACTCCTAATTCCCCGTAGGGTTCCAGCTCTTTATCTCAGAACATCATATGTTTCACTTTCCAGATTCACGTTCTCACATTCCATGATCTCAACATGATTCTCTATGCATAACAGGCAGCTGTTAATTAAATTTACAGGCAGCTTTATATATATTCCTTTCCATTTTTCCAAGACTGCAGTAATATACATTCCACTAGTTTTTCCATCCTAGGATTCATGCCATATCCTAGGATCTATCATACAATCTAGTTTTCCGGCCCTAGGATTCATGCAACACCTAGGAGCTATCATTCCATATATTTCTCATTCCTAGGATTCATGCAATGCCCTAGGTTCTAGTTATGGTTCCATACTTTAACAGATTTTATTAATACTTAAAACCACTCTACCAGGTACAACGGGAGTAATGGGGGCGTGGTCGGGAATCCCGCGCGCCTCCGCGACTCTCAAGACGGCAACCGAACGAGGTCCTATCACAAGGATCAAACACAAGGAGTGTCTCAAAACAGTGTATAGCTACTGTAGGCGGGTAGAGGAATAAATTCTTAAACGAACGCAACTCGAATCGCGGAAAACGGAGCCCAAACGGGCCCTAAACGGGTCGAGAAAGACAATACTGTGCAAAATCAGACGTCTGGAACTCCTTCCAGACGTCTTAAACGGTGGATCAGAGAATTACCTGTTCGGCTTGGTTCCCCGGACGTCCAGAAGTCTGTGGGGACGTCTCTCCTAGATCCCAGACGTCCGATGGTCTCTCCGGACGTCTGGAGGTCACTCCCGCCGTCTGGTACAACTTCCAGACGTCGGATTCGCAAAGGATGACGAATCCGAACACCTGCGCACAGCCAACCTCCTCCCTCAGTACGGTCAGTCGACAAAAAGAAGGAGAAAGCGGAACTCACCTTTCAGACGTCTGTATGATCACACAGACGTCGACCTTGCCGTCTGGATATCAGTCCAGACGTCTGATTCTGGAGATTTTTCCAGAATCAGAACCTTGCTCGGCCTCCGCTCGCGACGCCGCCCGCGTCGCACCTCGCACGTCCGCTGCTCCGCCCGCAGCAGGTCCCTCTCCGCGACGCTCTGCGCCCCCTGCGCCCTCCGCCGGCCGGCCAAGCCGCTCCCGGCGAGCTCGCCCTCACGGCAGAGCCCCGCCCTCGCACGCCGCAGCTCCTCCGCGCCTACTGCGGCCGCCGCTGCCGCTGCGCCCTCGCGTCCGCTCGCTCTCGCGCACAGGCAGGAGAGAAGGAGGAAGATGGTGGAGACGGGAGGGGAGGCGCGCCCCCTCCCCCTTTTAACGCCGCGCGGAGAGGAGGGAGAGACGGTCGCAGTCGCCTGCAGCCGCAGAGAAGATGCGGATCGCAGGTCTGCGCGCACAGGCGCGCAGACGAATATCCCGTGCGAGCATAACTGTTCGCCAGACGTCTGTAAACTATCCCGGACGTCTGGTCAGACGTCTGGATGTGATCCCAGACGTCTTTACAGACGTCTGGGCCACCTCCCAGACGTCATAAAAGACGTCTGGGGCACGCACTCGTTACAATATAACAAACTCAAAGGAAGTTTCGTCCCCGAAACTTGCGCCAACTAGGGTACGGAAAAAGGATGTCCAAATAACCATAACAAACTCAAAGAGGACCGAAGCCGGTCCGAAAGGACGTACCCGCGAAAAGCTCTGGGTACCGCTCCCGCATTGCCGCCTCAGGCTCCCAGGTAGCCTCCTCGTACCGCTGGCTCCTCCATAAAACCTTTACCAGGGGTACTTGCTTTCGTCTCAACCTGCGGACGGCTCGGTCTAGGATCTGCACTGGCCGCTCGGGGTAGGTCAGGTCGTCGCTCACCTCGACGCTCTCGTGACTCAGTACGTGGCTGGGATCGGCTACGTACTTCCTAAGGTTGGACACGTGGAACACGTCGTGTACACCAGAAAGCTGCGGGGGAAGGGCAAGTCTGTAAGCAACGGGTCCAACCCGCTCCAGGACCTCGAAGGGCCCCACGAACCTCGGCGCGAGCTTCCCTCTCACCCCAAACCGCTGTAAGCCCTTCATGGGCGAAACACGAAGAAAGACGTGGTCCCCGACCTCGAACTGCACCTCCCTGCGTCTGCGATCTGCGTAGCTCTTCTGTCTGCTCCTGACAGTGCGGAGTCGTCTGTGGATCTGCTCAACTACCTCCTGACTCTGCCGGATCAACCTGGGGCCAACCTCCCACTTGGTCCCCACCTCAACCCAACTCAAGGGTGCCGTGCATTTCCGTCCGTACAGAGCCTCGTAGGGAGCCATGCCGATGCTCGAGTGATAACTGTTGTTGTATGCAAACTCTGCCAGGGGCAGGTGCTCCTCCCAAGAGCCCCTCCAGTCTAGTACACAGGCACGCAAATGATCCTCAAGTGTCTGTATCGTGCGTTCCGACTGTCCGTCCGTCTGGGGGTGGTAAGCCGTGCTAAACCTCAACCTCGTCCCCAAAGCCTGCTGAAACTCAGCCCAAAACTGGGACGTAAAGCGGGTATCCCGGTCGGATACGATCTCCCGCGGAACTCCGTGTAGTCGCACCACATCACGGATATACCTCTCTGCCAACTGTGCTGGTCCCAAAGTGACTTGGATCGGCAAGAATCGTGCTGTCTTTGTCAACCTATCCACTATTACCCAGACCGCGTCGTGTCCTCGCTGGGTAACAGGTAAACCCACCACCAAGTCCATGGTGATGCTCTCCCACTTCCACTCTGGCACTGGAAGCGGCTGAAGCGGCCCTGCAGGCCTCTGATGCTCGGCTTTCACCTGCTGGCACACTAAGCACTGCTGCACGAACTCACCCACATCCCTCTTCATCCCTCTCCACCAGAACTCGCGTCTCAAGTCATGGTACATTTTCGTGTTTCCGGGATGTATGGTGAATCTGGAACCGTGTGCCTCAGTCAGGAGCTCTCTCAACAGCTCCTCGTCTCTGGGGACGCACAGCCGTCCCCCCAAGCGTAACACCTGGTCTGTGAAAGAGAAGTCCCCTGGGTCCCCTGACAGTACTCTGTCGCGCAAAGACTGTAAGTACGGATCGGCCATCTGTCCCGTGATGATGCGGTCTATCAACTCTGGTCTGGTCTGCCGTGTCACCGTCACTGCCCCACAGTACCCTCGTAACTCTAGAGGTCGCCAACTGCCCACCTCCTCCAAAAGGCTCCAACTCTGTAACTGTAGACTGGCCAAGCGTGCGGGCGCCTTACGGCTCAAGGCGTCAGCCACCACATTGGCCTTTCCCGGGTGGTAGGAGATGCTGCAGTCGTAGTCCTTCAGGAGCTCCAACCAACGTCTCTGTCTCATGTTGAGCTCCTTCTGGTCAAAAAGATATCTGAGGCTCTTGTGATCTGTAAAAATCTCGAAGGTCTCACCGTACAAGTAATGCCTCCATGTCTTCAGCGCGAAGACAACAGCTGCCAACTCTAGGTCGTGGGTAGGGTAGGTATGCTCATGGGGCTTCAGTTGCCGCGAAGCGTAAGCGACCACGTGACCCCTCTGCATGAGCACACCTCCTAACCCCTGCAAGGAAGCGTCCGTGTACACGACGAACCCGCCACTACTGTCAGGAATGGTGAGCACGGGAGCCGAGGTCAACCTCTCCTTCAGCTCCAGAAAACACGCCTCACAGGCGTCTGTCCAAGTGAAAAGCACATCCTTCCGAGTCAATTGTGTCATAGGACATGCAATCTGCGAAAACCCTCTGATGAACCGTCTGTAGTAACCTGCCAGTCCCAGGAAACTGCGAATCTCAGTGACTGAACGCGGTCTCTCCCACCTGAGCACTGCCTCGACCTTGGCGGGATCCACCGCCAGGCCGTCTCCAGAGATCACATGACCCAAAAAGGTCACCTCCCTCAACCAGAACTCGCACTTGCTGTATTTGGCGTACAGCCTGCGTCGTCTCAGAGTGTCCAGAACCATCCGCAAGTGCTGTCCGTGCTGCGTCCGATCTCTAGAATAGATGAGTACATCATCTATGAAAACCACCACAAACTGGTCCAAGTACGGTCTGAACACCCGGTTCATCAGGTCCATGAAAGCAGCGGGGGCATTGGTCAGCCCAAATGGCATGACCAAAAACTCGTAGTGTCCGTACCGGGTGCGGAAAGCTGTCTTGGAGACGTCGGTCTCCCTGATCCTCAACTGGTGGTATCCAGACCTCATGTCGATCTTGGAAAACACCGTGGCACCCCGCAACTGGTCAAACAAATCGTCAATCCTCGGCAGCGGATATCTGTTCTTGATGGTGACCCTATTCAGCTGTCTGTAGTCCACACAAAGGCGTAGGGTCCCATCCTTCTTCTTCACAAACAGTACCGGGGCTCCCCAGGGAGACGCACTGGGCCTCACGAAACCCTTCTCCAAAAGGTCCTGCAACTGAGACTTGAGCTCTCGCAGCTCAAGCGGTGCCATCCTGTATGGCGCGGTGGAGATGGGGTTGGTCCCTGGTACTAGTGAGATCTCAAACTCGATCTCACGCTTGGGCGGTAGTCCTGGTAACTCGTCTGGAAACACGTCGGGGTACTCTCTGACCACCGGGATGCTCTGGAAGTCTGCCACGGGGCTGTGCTCTGCCACCACACAAGCTAAGAAGCCCTCACACCCCTGGCTCAAAAGTCTCACCGCCCGAAGTGCCGAAATGCACCTGAAACCTCCGTCCACTGGCTACCCGTGAAACTCGAAGGAAGGCAACTCCGGAATGGAGAAGACAATCTTCCTCTCAAAGCAGTCTACCAATGCGTGGTAAGCGGACAGCCAATCCATCCCCAGGATCACCCCAAAGTCCTCCATCTGTATCATAATCAGGTCAGCTGGCAGGCTGTGTCCCCCGATGCTGACCCCGCAACCCGTGTACACCTCCTCAGCTACAAACAGCTGACCACTCGGACCTCTGATTACGAACGGGTTCTCTAACAATGTATAATCCTGGTCCAAACTAACTGCGAAACTGTCTGCGACAAACGAGTGCGTAGCGCCGGAATCAAAAAGCGTGTAAACGAGTCTGCCAGAAACTGAAACCATACCTGCTACCACGGATCCCGAAGCTCTGGCGTCCCTGTGTGTTAGGGCGTTGATACGCCCCTCAGCTCTAGGTGCGGACGAAGCAGCCACACTCTGCGTCGGACGGGTAGGTGCCGGCCGGTACCCTCCTCGCGACTGCGGTCCTCCTCCTCGCGCCTGGAAACCGCGGCCTCCTGCACGCCCTCCAGTGCTCTGCGCGGGAAGTATCTGCTGACCCCCTTCCCTAGATGGGCAGTCCCTCCTGACGTGGCCCGGCTGGCCACACTGGTAGCAGAGGGGAACCCGACTCCCGCCCTCAGTGAGTCCCTGCTGTCGGCTAGGCGGGGGTCCGGTGCTGGCGACTGGCCCCTGTCGAGGGCCCCCAAAGGCCACTGATGGCCCTGCACAACGTGACGGCTCTCCTGCGGACGCCACGTGTCTCCGTTCTCGCCGGCCCTGTGAGAAGTCTGGCTGAAAGGGCCTCTTCCGCCCGCCGTCGGTCTCTCGCGCGGACGGGTTGGTCTCCTCGTAAGACATGGCTGCCTCTACCACCCTCGAAAACGTCGGCAGCTTCAGGGGTTTGACATACCCCCGGATCGCAGGCCGGAGCCCCTCGGTGAACCTCCAAAGGCGCTCCTCCTCAGTGGCTACCGCTGTCGCTGCAAAGCGGGACAGCTCCAAGAAACGCGTGCGGTACGCGCTCACGGTCATCGTCCCTTGGCGGAGAGTGTGGAACTCCCGCCTCCTCTGGTCCTGCCACGTCTGGGGAAAGTACTGCTCGCAGAAGTGGGTGACGAACTGGTCCCACGTCGGCTCGTCCCTCTCCTGTCCCCGGACCGCCCTCCACCACCGGTGTGCCGCACTCTCCAGCTGGTACGTGGCAAAGGCCACGCGGCACTCCACCGGGGGGCGAAGGGTGTCGAAGATCTTCTCCAGCTGCTCAAGCCAATCCTCTGCCTCGGTCGGGTCCTCATCCCCCTTGAAGGAGGGGGGCTTCAGCTTCCGGAACTGTCCGAAAAGCTCGAAGTGGTGCTGTAGGGGTGGTGCTGGTGCACCTCCAGGCGAAGGTGCCTCGTGTACAGAAGTGTCGGAGGAAGGTGGGGGCGGCAGGGGCCCATCCCCTCCCTCGTGTCCGGCGCCGCGTCCGTCGCGTGGTCCCACAGAGGACTCCCCCTCTGCAACCCCAGGAGGAGGTGCTCGGGGCGGTGGGTGGAGCTCCTCTCGTACAATATCCCGTATCAGTCTGGCGAGGTCCTGGGCCTGGATGCCAGGGAGTGGTGGCTGGTCCACCGAGACGTCAACGACAGCACGTCCACCTCGCCGTCCTCGCCCACGGCCGCGCCCGCGGCCAGTCTCGCCAGTCCCACGACGAGGCGTCTCCTGCAAGGAGACGCGAAACAAAACGGAAACGTCAAAACAGACGGTACCTAACAACACTTCTAAGAGCTCAAGTCAAGAGATATGTTGTGGTGGCTACTCTAGCTATAAACATGTGAATTGGTTATTTTCCAGTCAGTTGATTCACTTCTCGGGACGACCTTGCTCTGATACCATCTTGTAACGACCCGGTTCCCGAGTCCCTACGAGACACGAGAACCGGACCGACTCGACTAATCCCAAGACCCAGTCGTCCAACGAGGAAGTAACCAAAAGACAATAAAATAAACCACATTCAGCATGAATATAACTAACAGTAAAAAGTACAGCAGTAAGGAAAGAAACTACTACAGTAGGTACCACCACAACAGTAAAGCAACATTTATCATATAACAAAAACTGCAGGTAAAGAAGGTACAGCGGAAACAAAACTACTCACTAGAACAGAAACAAAAGAAGGTACAAAGCTGTGGCAACTCTACTGGACCCTACTCGGCCCAGCGTCCTCTGCAGCCGCCGACCCTGGCTGCGCAACACCTGGTCCTGAAAAAGGTAACGAGTGTAACACGTCAGCAAAACGCTGAGTAGAGTGGCAAACTAACTAAAGGCAACAGTAGAGTGTACAGTAGCTGTTATGTTCTATTACTTCCTTTATTTACATCTTTCAATTTTTCTCACTATTTCATTTACTCCTCAGATCCTTTACTTGATCTCGAATGTCCTCGTGGGACGATCTTGATTGCAGTTCCAACAGTAGAAGTAGCACGTGGTGCTCTCCTGGCCGGGAGAGTCCCCCGTGGTGATCCTACCCTCAGTCAACCACCCCAAGGTCACTGACAGACGTAACGGTGACTACGGCACGCGCGATAAACGCACAGGTAGCTAGCCCGTACTGGCACGCAGTCAGTCGTTTCCGTTAACGGGTGCGCCCAAAGCACAGCACGGAACCAGGGCAGAGCCCTCTCAGTAACAGGGGTCCAACCCCTCCACAGTAACCAAACCGGGGCCTTGCCCCTCCACAGTCCGCGCACCCTCGCCTGACTACCCTGGTTTGCCCTAGTGGGCCTAACAAGTCGGTGAAGGAGGCTAGCAGAACCCCGGGGCCCGTGGGGTAGCTAGTACTCTCCTAACACTACTAGCTCTCCTCGGTACTACGTACACGAGGGCCAACAAGTCGGTACAGAGCGGCCAGGCCTAACCCCGAGTCCCTGGGGCGGCTGGCCCCACTCTGCACTAAAACAGGTACAGGTACTTCCCTTGGTACTGCGTACCCAAGAGACAGTACAAACTACATCTCAGTTCCATTCCTTTTCTTTCCAAGAGTTCCACTCCTAATTCCCCGTAGGGTTCCAGCTCTTTATCTCAGAACATCATATGTTTCACTTTCCAGATTCACGTTCTCACATTCCATGATCTCAACATGATTCTCTATGCATAACAGGCAGCTGTTAATTAAATTTACAGGCAGCTTTATATATATTCCTTTCCATTTTTCCAAGACTGCAGTAATATACATTCCACTAGTTTTTCCATCCTAGGATTCATGCCATATCCTAGGATCTATCATACAATCTAGTTTTCCGACCCTAGGATTCATGCAACACCTAGGAGCTATCATTCCATATATTTCTCATTCCTAGGATTCATGCAATGCCCTAGGTTCTAGTTATGGTTCCATACTTTAACAGATTTTATTAATACTTAAAACCACTCTACCAGGTACAACGGGAGTAATGGGGGCGTGGTCGGGAATCCCGCGCGCCTCCGCGACTCTCAAGACGACAACCGAACGAGGTCCTATCACAAGGATCAAACACAAGGAGTGTCTCAAAACAGTGTATAGCTACTGTAGGCGGGTAGAGGAATAAATTCTTAAACGAACGCAACTCGAATCGCGGAAAACGGAGCCCAAACGGGCCCTAAACGGGTCGAGAAAGACAATACTGTGCAAAATCAGACGTCTGGAACTCCTTCCAGACGTCTTAAACAGTGGATCAGAGAATTACCTATTCGGCTTGGTTCCCCGGACGTCCAGAAGTCTGTGGGGACGTCTCTCCTAGATCCCAGACGTCCGATGGTCTCTCCGGACGTCTGGAGGTCACTCCCGCCGTCTGGTACAACTTCTAGACGTCGGATTCGCAAAGGATGACGAATCCGAACACCTGCGCACAGCCAACCTCCTCCCTCAGTACGGTCAGTCGACAAAAAGAAGGAGAAAGCGGAACTCACCTTTCAGACGTCTGTATGATCACACAGACGTCGACCTTGCCGTCTGGATATCAGTCCAGACGTCTGATTCTGGAGATTTTTCCAGAATCAGAACCTTGCTCGGCCTCCGCTCGCGACGCCGCCCGCGTCGCACCTCGCACGTCCGCTGCTCCGCCCGCAGCAGGTCCCTCTCCGCGACGCTCTGCGCCCCCTGCGCCCTCCGCCGGCCGGCCAAGCCGCTCCCGGCGAGCTCTCCCTCACGGCAGAGCCCCGCCCTCGCACGCCGCAGCTCCTCCGCGCCTACTGCGGCCGCCGCTGCCGCTGCGCCCTCGCGTCCGCTCGCTCTCGCGCACAGGCAGGAGAGAAGGAGGAAGATGGTGGAGACGGGAGGGGAGGCGCGCCCCCTCCCCCTTTTAACGCCGTGCGGAGAGGAGGGAGAGACGGTCGCAGTCGCCTGCAGCCGCAGAGAAGATGCGGATCACAGGTCTGCGCGCACAGGCGCACAAACGAATATCCCGTGCGAGCATAACTGTTCGCCAGACGTCTGTAAACTATCCCGGACGTCTGGTCAGACGTCTGGATGTGATCCCAGACGTCTTTACAGACGTCTGGGCCACCTCCCAGACGTCTTAAAAGACGTCTGGGGCACGCGCTCGTTACAGATGGAGGATCATGACACCCAAGACTTGGTAAATTCTGAGACTTGGGCATATACACTTAATGAGTTCCATGATTTGGACTCTTAAAGATCTAGACTGGAACTATATAAAAACCTCATGATAAGCTTAGATGGTAAATATATCTAGAACATAGATTTACATGAGATACCATATATCCATGGGATTAAATTTGAATTGTCAAAGAATCGAATAAAAACTCCATTTCAGATTATGAAGGAAATCTGAAAAATCTAGAGCCATTTTTGGATTCAAAGTCAAAAGAATCTTTTACATCCTCTTCGCCCTTCGATATCAAAGATTTCACAGAAGCCACAGAGTAGAAAATAAAGGAATTTGAGGCTTTATTATAATTACATTTTGATTCTCATCCCTTGGGAAAAGTGAAGCGTCACCCATTATATTTGAGGATCCGCACCACAACTAGAATTTGGGCAATCTATGTGAGATTTCCGATCAACTCAAGGAGAAGAATGATTTGGGTGAGTATAGAGATGTTGAGCACAAAATCATATTCAACACACCTACTCTACAACCACCAACACCTAGATCCAATCACAAAATAGTTCTTTACACTATTTCTGATTACACCACATGGGTCCCCGCATTCTTGTTTCACCACTTTCGGGACCTGTGTGATTGGTTTCCTACTCCTGACCCTTCACAACTGCCACTTGCTCCCTATCACTCTGGCACCTAGATTTATTCCTCTTGTAGCAGTTGGCCACAACCTGTTTCAAGCCTTATGATTCTACTCTTCCGACCATGTGGCCTTGGTATTCAGGGGAAACTACTCTACATTCTTGGCCCGTTGATGATAGTGGAACACATCTTCCTGTCTATCTTTAGTCTGTCTCCTGTAGTCATTGATCCCTCTGATGAGCTTTGCCTAGCTAGAGGCATTAAACTCAGCATCGTAGTTAGGCATAGCATTTAGACTTCACACTTAGGCATCACAGTTGCACTTATACGTATATGTATAGCATATTTCATTCTCGCATATTGTTTTGCATATTGTGTATGGCACTGCAGTGATGGCATGAGCTGAATGATAACTCAGAAGCAGTTCCAGGTGATTTCTATTTGTATACACCCGGCATTATTTCTTTTATTCACGCATGAGGACATGCAAACACTTAGGCATGGGGGGGTAGTTCATAAAAAATTAAAAATTTTCTGCCAACAATTGGGGGGATTAGATCATTTTATCAAGAGGTTTTATTAAAGATTTATTCATTAGTAGATTCCTAGATTTAGAATCCAGTATAATTCCATACCTACATGTAGATTTCGCAATGAATCCTCTACGAAAACTGATAGACATCTCTAGTTTGTCCAGAAGAAGCATCGCTTCCTCTCCTGAACCCTTGGATAGCCATCAGGGAGTCAGGTGATCTATCTTCTAGTAGATCCACCAAAATATATGTGAGGTGAGAGCAGATAGTTTACTGGTGCTCTAAGGCTAGCATAAGGAATCTTTAATAATTCAATATTGACACTTGGAACGGGGCATTATTTTCGCTCTTAGTTCGTGCATACTACATCTATGAAAAATTCCATACGAGAGCCACCAAATAAGGCAAAAACATACAGAGCGGGTTCTGATGAAACTAGGACTGAGGTGGATGGTCACAACCATCCTCCACGGAAACCTCAACTAAAGGAGGGTACTAATGTCAAGGTCAAAAATACGTCGTCCTATCAGTTCCCTACCCGATGCCGAGAATAGGCACTTCCACCAAATAAGCCACCCGAGATCCTCTTGGTCATCCTAAAAATCCCCAAGAATGAATCACGTATAAAAGTACATATGTCGTGTTATGTTGTGTTGATAAATACAGCAGTATGTTGTGTTGTGGCTTTGTGCCTATATAATTGCATACAAAAGAGTTGTTTGCTCAAAAAAAAATAAAAAAGGTGTTATGTGAAATAGTTGCGTGATGTCAGTCAAGTTAAAAGTTTTGAGGCAAGAACACCTACCACCCTCATGAACCACCAAATACATCTTTAACCTACTTTTTTTGTATTTCTGACCGCCTGAATATGGGCTGAGGGCTTCTGACTTAGTTGTAGGGTTATCAGAACCTAATTAAAGTGTCATGCCATGTGAGACCACCAAATACATCTGCAAATCTGGTGAGATGTGAGCTTAGGAAGGAAAAGTAAAAAAGAAAGAAGAGTACAAAAGACTAAAGAGAGCATAGTTTTTCCAGCCCCTCTCTAAGTTGATTTATTTAATAATCTAGAAATCTAAATTCTGAAAAACTAGTCTCATAGAAGCACCAGAAGAGAGTGAGCCACCAAATACAAATCCAGTAACTTAGACATCTCCTACACAAGCCAAATGCCAGGGCTGAAATCAGAGAATAGTTTATCATCCCGAGAAAAGAGGTTCACCTATCCCGATAGAATTTTACTAGGGGTCAAGTACAGGCTTTAAATGGGTCTGATTCTGCACTTGTATCCGTTGCAGAAGCTACAACATTATATATTCATGGTTATCTGGATTCCAAATTTTTGGATGAAATAAAAAGAAATAAATCCTTAGTTTAACTCTTGATAAAATTCATTTAGTCTTGCACTTGCTAGGGACTAGCAAGATTTAGGCATGGGGGGTATGATTGCACATCCATCATAGGCCCTAACTCGCTTGAATTAAGTTAGAACTTAGCTTAACATGAACATTCTGTATGCATATGCATTGTATTCTGCATCGTAGTTGGTATATGTGTTTTATGTATTAAAGTATGTTATTTGAGAGGTATTAATGATTGTAGGTAATCCAGGGCTACAGATGACCAATCCAACCTTATGGATTTGTTTGGAATAATGATGGGAGTTCAACACATACAAGATCACATCAATCAGACTCTCATAGCACCCTAGGGAGTTTGTAGAAGAGCAAGAGCCAAGGGGCAAATTGAAGAAGATCAAGACGTCAGATGACAAATCCAATTGCACGGATGGATCCGGATTGACGTTAGCAGTCCAACGGTGCAGAAATCTACTTAATCGGAGGCTTACGTCATTAGATATAAAGAGAAAAAGCACGGACGGCCACAATGGTGCCACGTGGCACCATCGCAGCCGCCCCTCGCCATGCCCCCAACTCCTGAAGGCGCCACTCCTCACAGTGTGGGCCGGTGCATCATCATCCAACGGCCATGAACGCGCCACGTCGCCACCCAGATTTGATCAGTACAAATATAAATAAGTATATTTGATAAAGGCTTTGTACAGCGCATTGGCTCGCGTGCGTGCGCGTATGCACAGGACGCGGGTTCGAGCCCTGTGTTGTGCAAAATTTGTGCAGATCAATAGGCAGGCACGTGCAGGTGCAATTGCGCGATCCAATGGTGCATAGTACGCCACGTGGCGAGATCAGAGCGCACCACAGGCGGGACGCTCGATTGCATGGGTTGTGCAAAATCAGGAAGGCACGTGAATCACGCTTAGGATTTGTGAAGGTGGTGCTATAGCTGTCTAAGCTGTCCGATCTCCGATGTTAAGGCAGGATTTGAAGGGATGCAGCAAAAGCAAAAATTCGAAGGCATAGGAGAGTGGGAGCCATGCGATTTGCATCTGATGGCGCACAGAGTGCCACATGGCAGCACCAGAATAAATCGATCGGGAAAGGATTTGCATGGGAAAAAATGCTATAAATGGACCAAAGGGGCCACCCCTTGGAACATAACTCTGAACTCTCTCTTCTTCTTCTTCCCGTCTTCTCTGCCTCCGTCTGAAGAATCCGTTGGGCCACCCTGTCGAATCGCTACTGCTTCTCTCGACCTCTCTGAAAAGCCACCACGATCTACCTGTGGTGCCCTTGTTCTATTTCATAAGTAGTTTAATTCATGTTATCATTTAGTTTATGCAATCCTTGTTCGAGTTCTCCATGTGGTATATATTGTGATTCATTGTGTTTGTTATTTAGTAACTAGATTTAGAATAAGTGAATGAAATCAAAATCATTTTTCTACCTCCCTGTGATCGACCGGGACTCTCAGTTCCGTTAATTTTATTTGTCAAGATGTAGTTCATCCTATTCTATGACGTATTTATCTTTTACGCAATCTACGCCATGAACAGAAGTTTAATTGAGGACATAGCAAGGCCCATAAAAAATTTAATTTTACATAAGATATCTTTAGTGTGAAGTCCTGGACATTTATCCATTTGCATTTCATCAAATGGTTGTTATATATATTACTATAATGGTTAAAGGGATTAATACCTAGCTAAGTTAAATGGGACACCATATTTGATAATAGTGCACAAAAAAGCTTTGGTAAACATACCCTCCAAAATCGTTATCTTAAAAGTTCAACCAGAAATGAAAAGGATGCTATAAAGCATCTCCTGTTACTAAACATGTCATATGGAAATAAAACACCATAAAAAACTAATAGAAGTAAAGACGCACACCCACGACTAAGGCTCCACTACAACCTAGAGGATGTCCTAGAGACATGGCTCCACCACGGACATCAACATTTTCCTACTGGCAACCAAGAGTGATGCAAAAGAAATCTCATCAAGCAATTGGGAAAATTCCCAACCAAGTAAAATTTGAGACCTTTGTCCTCTATGTGTGTGTATTACATTGATGTAGAGAGGGTGTTGCTAAAGAAGAATAACAAACAAAAATGGATACAATTGTGCTTTTTATAGGCTATGGAAATGCACATTTTGAATAAATATTGCAATAGATACACTAAAAAGCTAAGGTGTTCAACAGTTCGTCCTCAGTGAAATGCTTTACATAACATTATCCTTCTTTTTGAAAATAATAATATTATAAAGCTTCATAGAGTGAACTACCCAACAAACAATTTTTCATACTTGTGAAACATTGGAAGAAAGTATCATAACGTTGGAAGTACAAACATTAGTAAAAAGAAAATAAATTGAATAGAAAAGAAGGTACTATAGTTATTCCAGTGGCCCCCCCGCACCTGCTAGCATTCTCTACCTTTTGGTAGCAACTTCTCGAAACCCTAAATTGTCCATTAACAACACCTTTCCTAAGCTTAGCTCCTCTTCCAATTTCTAAGTAATTGTTATTAATTAAGACAGGAGGTGTTAAGACCGGTGTTGTTTGAGCATTTTAAGACGTTTGGACTGTGGGTCAAACATCTGGTCAGACATTTGGACACCTTTCCAGACGTCTAGAAATTGAAAATTTTGAGTACGAGCTCACGTTTGCGTGCGTATGATGAGGCACTCATCATGATCTCTAATTACCCCTAATTAACTAGTCTTCCTAGTTAATTAGCTAAGATTATGAATATATAAGGGTTAATTATAAAATAAGGGATATTTAGTTAATGACCTTAAAATAAGTTAAAAATGACATTTTATCATTCAATTAACATTATTAATAATTTAGATAATAATTGGACTTGAAATCCTTTTAATCATTTCCTTAATTAATAAGATAAGTAACTTAAATATAATGTATGCCTAAGCATATAATAACTTAAGTGGTTTTACATAATCTAATAAATTAACCTAGAAAGGTCAAAAATGTAAATTCATGGTGTAAACATAATATTTACCTTATTTACTAACATATATAAAAAGTTGAAAAAAATCTACATTAAAATAAACCTTTAAAACCAGGGTCTACATTTTGGTCCTTAATATTCATTGCAATCGGGTCCTTATTTCTCACACAGGTCCTTAAGTTTTACTATTTTTATGTCCCTCTTCATCTTCTTCTTCTTCTTCAGCCGAATGAACGGCTGGCGGCAGAGAGTCACCCCACCGAGCTATCGCCACCCTACCGACATCATTCCTCTTTGTCCAAGCTCTTGCAGCTTGCGCTCACCACCTCCACTTCATCCATCAGTCTGGATTAACCGAGAATCTTATTTTTCAGTGGGAGATAACCTCACCGTCGTCGGAGACGATGACGGAGGTTAGGCTGCTCGAGCTCCTTCTTCGGCCAGACCCCGCCACTCTCTTCGCCTCAAACTACTATAAATACCCCCTCACACCTCTTATTTTATTCAAGTTAGCTCCCTTCCCTCTTCTAACACTATAGCCGACATCGATAGGCTATTCATCCAAAACTCCGGCAACTTCCCATTCCAATTTTTGACTTTCTTCGTTCATCTAAAGCAGCCGAGGAGATCTGTCATGCTCTTCCGCACCTCTGACAAAGGCGCCGAGGAGATCTTTCTTCCACCCTCTGATTTCGTCGTCCGCTATGAACCTTTGGCGGAACCCTATTGACCCCTTCGTCCAGGTAACAGTAGACTAGGAGTAGGAGTAGGAGTAGGCTAGCTTAGTTAGTTAGTTTAGTTAGTTAGGTTAGAGTAATTTCAGAATTTTAGTTTCATCTCCTCCGACTCTGGCAAGTTCCTTGAGCTTGCCAGAGCTTTAATCTTGTCTTTTAATTCACTGTCCACCTTCATGTATCTTCCATGTTCACTTCTAAATCATTTAATCATTAATTAAATCACCTAAACACCTAATTCAAATCTCACCTTCACCGACTACTATCACTGTCCATGGTGACAGTAGTCGATTTAATTCCACCTTCATTGGGTTATTTCATCACTTATCACCACTTATGAACCCTAATCGACATTATAACACCTATTATTATCATCTATAAATTAAACGCCTAAATTTAATTTAGCTCCTAAGCTAGCTGTCCATGGCAGCTCAGGAATAATTCAAACTATAAATTAAATACATATTTATGAATAATAACATCTATTGACTTGAATTAATCTCTCAACCGAGTGGTTAAACAAGTCCTGAGCTTTAACCACTCAAATCCTTTAAGAAAATAATTTCACTGCCAAATCTTAATTTTAAGAGATAAATGAAGAATTAAAAGTAAGAATGAGGTTCCTTGTAACCTCAGGATCCTTTTTGAATAAAAAATGGCTAGTTTTATCAATCTGTACATACAATTTTATATTTTCTGGACTTACCGGAGCTCCGACAAGCTCTGACGAGCCAAAACTATGTTTCAGCCTCTAGAACTTGCAAAGTAGCTCCAGTATAGTATAATAAGGATTACTGATTGTTTTGAAGAAATTTGTTTGAGGATTTAACCACTGGTGTTATAGGTTTGATTTCATTTTCCCCAACTCCGGTGGAGTTGGAGAAGTCTATTAGGAAAGATCTAAAGAGCATTTAATGAGCTTAGAAGCTTCAGTGCGATGCACTGAAGCAATTTTAATCCTCAAAACACTATAGCAATCTTCCCATGACTTTGTCGAACAAACATTTTTTAAGTTCAGGCGTTGAGCCTGAAACCCTTGGAATTAAGGTTAAAATAACTTCCTGAACATCTAAATAAGTTCTAAATGGTGAGAAGACTCCATTTTTGGCATTAATTTCTTGGGAGGAAGCTTTGAACAGAAAGTCAAATTTTTGAGCTTCCACAGTAAAATATGAGTCTGTTCATGGAGTTCTGAGCTCGAATTGAGGAATTGAGATGTGAAAGTTGTTTCTGGAAACTTATTTGATGATCTGAAAGTAATTAGAGTGAGCTCAGTTGAGTTTTTGTTTGAGAATTTTGTTTCTGCCTATTTGGGTTACTTTCGAACCCAAACCAATAGGAGAAGTATTTTGATGTAATTTAAATTTAAATCCAACCTAGATTGATCTATTATAACCCTTAGAATTAATCTAAATAGATTAGAAACACTTTTAAGTGTCTGTTGCACATATTGATGTTTAAAAAATCAAACTCTGAAGCTTTCAAAGAAGTGAAGAGCTTCTCTGGTGGTCCTGAAGGTCTTAAGAACTTAAAACCTATTCTAACAGATGCGAAATTACTTATATAACTTGTACAGACCTTTAAATAGAAGAGAGAAGTCCATCTGAGGACTCTCCTGACATAAATTTCATTTCCAGGCTAGTAAAAACCCCATAGGAACCCATGATTTCATCTTTTAAATTGAAAAGGAAAACGTCATTAAAACATTAAATTGACCTTGAAATTTTGTAGATTACCCTTAGAGCTTTCCAACAAACTTGAAATCACTCAATTTGAAGCTTTGGGTAGAAAGTTATGAACATTTGAATTTGGGTCTGAGAGGGGTAAGATAGTCCCACCTCGGTTGTTCTTGAGTGCACGCCTGGGGATAAAAGTAATTCATTTCTCTGGCTATGCAATCGTCAGCGCTCGACACACCGATTACCGATTCCATCTGATCTGAGCATTGCATGTGTTCTGTGTGTGTGGGCTTATGCTTGCAGGTGTGCAACCTTGGGGCATGCAAATGAGATTATGCCATGGGAGGGCGAGAGCGGCCTGGTAGGCCGAGTTGAGCCAAAATGGCTCGAGACTGTGAACCGATAGAAAATAAACCAAAACGAGCCTAACTGAGATTAAGTGAGTACCGAGTAGGGTCTTGTCCCACCGTGGTCTCAGGGTGCTGTGTATCCTCGAAAGGACCTTGCCACAAATAAAATAACTTTTGGTTAGAAAAGTAAAAAAACTCGATTCAGCTGAAGAGTTTAAGGAAAAGAAAAGCCGTGGAAGGATGCTTAGTGTTGAAGCTGAAAGCTAAAGAAGGCGCAAGCGCTAAGGAGTGTTAAGGAAGAGAGACTAAGGAACAAAGGAGAAAATTAAGGGAAAAAGAATAAGAGATAGGAAGAAAAGAAGGCAGGAACAATAGAAGAAAGAGAGCTCGAGAGAAAGAAGAAAATAAGGGAGGAGATGAGAGGTTGAAAAGATAAATGAAAATAAATGAATTTTTCTTGCATTATCTTTTTGTTCTTAAATGTAAAAAGACATGTTTTAATAGAATAACATTTAATTGCCTTTATTTCTTTGGAATGAAATAAAATTGAAAAACTAGCATGTTTACTTGTAAATAAAGTAGATCATTTTGAGTAAATATGTTTCGCATATGGAATTTTGCATATTCTTTATAGTTTAAATATTTTGACAAAATTCATGTTTTAAAAATCAACTTAGTTATACCTCCTAAACTTAAAGATATTAAAGAAAATTGGTGAATTTGGAGAAAAATTATTATACCTCCAGATTTCTAAAATGTTAGGTTAATTCAACTTTGTACTACACAACCGACACACTTCAAGTTAACCTAAGTGATTTTTTCTACTCTTAATTAAGTGAAATTAACTTAGTTACTGAGTTGAGTTGAAAAGCACGCATCATTTTAATGGCGCCGTTGCCCTGGAGGTAATATTTTGATTCAATAAAATTTAAAAAGGATTAATTGTTTAATTAGGAGGTATTTTGTAAATATATTTTTGTTTTTACTAACTTTTGTTTTAATTAGTGTGTTTTGTTTTGCTTTTGTTTTTGTTTTCTGTCTTCTTTTCAGGTTTACCTCTGCAGGTATTCTCAGAAGGCAGGAAACTGTGTAGCTATTTTTGTTTTGTAAGTATTTCTTAATCTTTTGTTTTGTTGCACTTAAAAAAATAAAAAAATTCAAAAATACATCTTTTTTGACTAGCAGCAGCATAAACATAGGCATACACTCCTAAGAGTGCATATTTCCTACTAGTATTTTAGCGATCTGGCTCAGGAAATTTTTAAACAATTTTTCTCGCATCAACAGGAAAAACGAGAAAACCCACATAGATCCCTATCCTCTGAGAATTAAAAAGACAACATATTTTTGTTTGAAAAGAGATAAAAATTGGCCATTGTAGTTTAATTGATATATTTTTGAAAAAAGATTAACTAAAAAGAGGAAGTAAAATTGGTGACTTAAATCTGTTTGCAGAATGCATGCAGGTTTTTATATCGCTATCGTCTGTTGCATGCTATCGCGCACACAGTGCGATCACTAGAGTCACACGAGTCAATTTTTCTATCTCTCCTCTTTGCACCTCTTAGGGCTTTGGCCGAAGATCAACATGTCTTTCTCACTACTAGAGCCCTGGGGAGTCAGTAGTGAGCGATCTTGATCCTAGACATTAGACCTTTGAGCTTTAAGGTACGCACCTGCGTAGACACGAATTAGGACGCGTATTTTGATACTGTTATTCTATTTGTTTGCATCAAATTATTTTGCGTATCTTAAGAATTTCTTCTTTCCTTTGAAAGAAGAGCAAAACCCACACCTTTTGTGTAGTTTTGTGGGTTTTTGTACCGCTGTTTTCTTATTGTTAGTGCGCTTGTGCCTTTGCACATTATTTTCCATTTATGGATAGGAGGCGATCCTTGCATCCGCCTCTTGCACCACAGTTGACAGGTGATCCTAGGCCGGTTGCAGATAAGCAACCAATGGTTTTCCCGTCTGATCCATCTACTTCTATGGATCCAATGCAGAATCGTAATCCCGACGTCCCTTCTTCTGGTCAGGGGGAGATGCCGCCTTTTGATGTTCATGAGGCACTCCTGGTCTAAAACCTTAGGATGCTAGAGCAAACAATACAAATCAATTTATTAACAGCAGCC
This sequence comes from Thalassia testudinum, assembly GCA_037157565.1. Classification (NCBI taxonomy): domain Eukaryota; kingdom Viridiplantae; phylum Streptophyta; class Magnoliopsida; order Alismatales; family Hydrocharitaceae; genus Thalassia; species Thalassia testudinum. The sequence continues at coordinate 87,487,780 of JAZHRO010000014.1, read as the reverse complement.
TTAAATAATTTGCAAACTTTACAAACCCGTTCTTCACCTCGACCTGAGGTGGGTTTTGAAAATCCTCATTTACCGATCAATCTTCCAAGGCCTCTACTTAGAGATTATTATAACCCATCCAATGCACAAGTAGAGCCTAATGTTAGGATTCCTATTGGGGAAAATGATCTAGAATTAAGGCCAAACATTATAGGTTTAATCCCCCACTCTCACGGATTTGCATCTAAGGATCCATTTCAACACATTGAAGATCTTAAAAATTTATCTCAAACTCTTGGTCCTCAAAATCAAAATAGGGAAATCCTATTGAAGAAAATGTTCTCTTTTAGCCTTAAAGATAAAGTAGCTTATTGGTATAGAACTATAGCAAGACCAATCTCAACTTGGGCTGGACTCGAATGCGCATTTTTGAAGAAATTCTTTCCTATTGGTCGAACTAATGCTTTAAGGCGAGCTATTACTACTTTCAATCGAAATCAAGGAGAACCAATTCATGAAGAATGGGAACGTTTTCATGAATTGCAAAGGAAATGCCCACATCATGACATCCCTCGTTGGCAACTCATGCATATATTTTATTATGGTTTACAAGAGGGCATTCGCAATCTAGTCGATGGCTCTTGTGGAGGGAATTTTCTAAATTGCGATGCAGAATCCGCTTCAGAATTATTTGAAGGGATGGCGGAAAACTCGACCAATAATGAATCAATGTCGCAATTTTTGCGGGGTGCAAATACGAATCACCAAAATCTGCATAAGGGCATTCATGAGATTGGTAATCCGTCCAGTTCAAAGGATTTAGAGAGTATTGCAGAAAAACTGGACAAAGTCGATATCGTAGCAAAGCATCTCGACAAGGTTAGAAACACAATGAAGACTCTTACGCTTCTACTTGCTACGAATCCCACGTATTTACCCATTTCGCAAATTCCTGCAGGGAGGGAATTTATGAATAATCTGGATTCTAGAGATTCATCTTCCTTGGGTTTTTTATCTACTCTTTACCAACCCAAGGAGGGACCTTTGTCCCACAATCTTACCCACCCTTTTCCCCACCCTTTACTGTTGCAGAAAACATGCCATATCCTCTTGATTTAAATGCCATTCAGGGATACACACCAAGATCAAACCCATATTCAAATTCCTATAATCCTGGATTGCGTAATCACCCTAATTTTTCTTGGTTTGACCATACACAAAGACCATCATATCTGACTCAGACCAGACAAAACCCGCCTACATTGTCGTTTCAGCAACACAATGCGAGGCCATTTTACGCATGTTCGCAAAACCCCGTAGGGCCAAATAGAGATTCACAGCTAGACCAAATTTTGAGAACTGAGATAGAGAGCCAACGACAAAATGCTAAAGCTCTTGATGAGATCCATAGGCAATGTAAGGTAGAATTGGCTGATTTACAAAATCAGATCACGCTTTTGGCTGAGTCTTGTCAACCAGGTACCCTTTCATCTCAGCCAATTCCGAATCCTAGGAATCTGCCAAATCTTAGGCAAAATCAAGGCCAAGTACATTTCATTAACCAGGCCTTTGATTCTAAACATAATCTATCCTCTGTACTACCTAAAAATAACCCATCAAACTTGCATCAACAACCTCTTTTGTGCCAAAATGACCTACCTATTATTGAGAATCAAAACTGACTTTGCTGATCTTCTTAACTTGGTGGAAACTTTTATAAATTGCCTTAATCTTGAACGTTCTACATCTTAACCTAAATCAGATCTAATCTTCTACATAAGATTCACTCTAATCTTTCTAAGATTTTCACGAGAATTTGATTGTAGGATCTGCGAGATCTATTCTAGGCAATTTCAGGATGAGTTTTGATTGGGTGGTTTAATCTATTTTCTAATTTTTTGATCTAATTCTTTCATAACTCCTCTGTTTTTACCATATACCTATTCCTTTTAGGAGTTCTTTACTAGGGTTTACGCCTAGCTGAAGGAGTAAAACCTAGCACTTATACATATATGTTTCCTGTTCTTATCCTTTTTTATTTTCTTATACACTTACTTTTAAAATTTCACTCCATATCATATTGATTACCTTCATTTAGTCCGACTGACTACTCTAACCTTTGGTCAAACTTGAAATCGTCCACATAGATATTTTTAATCTCCTCTATTCGACTCCTTCCATCACCCTATACTAAATGAAGTGTAATATTTTTCACCCTTCTTACAATGAGGACATTGTAAAATTTTGGCTTGGGTGGGTGTTGAAGTGGAATTTTCACTTTAAGTGTTGGTTTAAAAAGAAAACACACATAAAAATTAAATATCCACGAAATTTAAAAAAATATAAAATCTAACAATGATAAAAATTTAAAAAAAAATTTGAAAATTTCATAAAAATTTCAAAATTTTTGAAAAAAAAAATTCACAAAAAAATCATAAAAATTTATGCTTAAAAATAAAAATTTAAAAAAATAAAAATTTGAAAATAAAATTCATAAAAATAATAAGAGGGGAATATTCATTATTAATAAAGAAGAAAAGAAGAAGAATGTATATATAAATTATAATTAAGAGCTTAATTTTCTTTTAGGTCAGAAGTTTAAAATGTATATAGAATATATAAAAGTATTTAAGAGCTTTCAATTCTTAATTAGATTTTAACTTAAACATTTTGTAAAAACACACTTTTGTGTTTAAAATTTCTAAAACAAGATTTTATTTGAATTAACGAATCTTTTCAAGATTTGTTTTTCTATTCTTACTTGAATTAAGAAACTACGTGTGTTAAGATTTTAAACTGAAGTTTTGGAATTGAATTATAACTTTTTAATCAATTAGATTAAGTGTCCTTTTGCTTTTTGAAAATTTGATTTTATCATAAATTTAAGTAAAAGGCCAGATATTCAGAGTTAATTAAATAGAGAGTTGGTAGAATTTTTGTTTACAAAACTTACAAGCTAGAGATAAATAACTAGACTTGGTAAATTTTGTCTTCATGGATCCTATAGGAGGAAACTAAGAATTTGAAGAACCTAAGAGTAATGGGTTTTGTTGTCCAAGCTCTTGTTTGAGAGCTGAGTAACCTAAACATCTAAATTCACTCACATAGAATTGTCTTATTGACATCTGAGACCGTGAAAACACAAAGGTTAAGAGATCAATTATGAATCCTCTTTAGTTAAAGGATTTCCGCAGGGCGATTCTTGAAAGGGTGAAGGATGTGCCACTCACCTAGAAAAAGGATTTGGAGAATAATGGTAGTAAGAAAAATGAGAAGGGGGGAAAAGAGAAAAAGAAAAAGATAAAAATAAATAAAACACCCTACAGTTAAGTGTCTTGTTAAAAATGGGTTCTTATGTAGTTTTTCCATAAATAAATAAAAGCATCTCAATACAAATGGATGCTACCCTTCCTTCCATCAAAAATAAAAGGGACACCTCACTACAAATGGGTGTTTTAACCTATAGAAAAAGAAAAAAAATGTGGAGAAAAAAAAATATTAGGAATAAGAGATCCAGTGGTCCACCGGGGAGATATACACAAAAAGTGTTGACCTCAGGATAGAAAACTGGTGAGGAGAAAGCAACCAAACTTGAGTAAGGCCAAGCCAAAGGCTTGAATTGGAATAATTGGGATTGGAAGGTGATGTCTTAAGATCTGGATTTTTGCAACTTTGGATGTCTTTAGGACAATTATCTTCACTAAGCACATATGTTTTAAAATCATAGCTACTGAACCTTGGTATTGGGTAGTGAAGCCTAAGAAATTGGGTTTTGAAGATTTTAAGTTGAGACCTAAAGGGGAAGAATTGACAGAATCCTAGGTCTATAAGTTAATCTTTAGTGTTGTAGGTTAGTAAATTAGAGTTTTACTGCTCTAAGTTTGATTAATAATGAGTATCTGGTTAATTTACTTAAACTTATATTGATAAAAGTCAAATATCGTAAACAAGGGATTAACTTAAATCTATTTGAGTATTTGAGTTAAAATTTAACTCTCAATCCTTAAGTTTTGTTTTTCTTAAAACACTTTATATTCTAATTTGAGTTAAGAATAGTTACAAAGATTAAGAGATTTTTGAGGAATTCTAATTCAAAATAAAATTCTCGTTTGCAAATTATTTTAAGTGTGTTTTGAAAATGTTATAAGTATAAGTCTAAGTATGAAAATTTTCACATATGCTCTATACATTAATCATTTATATTTAAACTTAAAAATTTCTGACCTAAGCTTTCCTCTACATAGTTACAATTTATAATAATTTAAACCCAAGTGCTTTAAATCATCATAGTCTTAGTTAATTTTGCTAAGGACTAGCAAAACTTTGTCTTGGGGGTATGATGAGACACTCATCATGATCTCTAATTACCCTTAATTAACTAGTCTTCTTAGTTAACTAGCTAAGATTATGAATATATAAGGGTTAATTATAGAATAAGGGATATTTAGTTAAGGAACTTAAAATAAGTAAAAAATGAAATTTTATCATTCAATTAACATTATTAATAATTTAGATAATAATTGGACTCGAAATTCTATTAATCATTTCCTTAATTAATAAGATAAGTAACTTAAATATATTGTATATCTAAGTATATAATAACTTAAGCGATTTTACTTAATCTAATAAATTAACCTAAAAAGGTCAAAAATGTAAATTCAAGGTGTAAACATAATATTTACCATATTTACTAACATATATAAAAAGTTGAAAAAAATCAAAGTTAAAATAAACCTTTAAAACCTAGGTTTACATTTTGGTCCTTAATATTCATTGCAATCGGGTCCTTATTTCTCACACAGGTCCATAAGTTTTATTATTTCTATGTCCCTCTTCGTCTTCTTTTTCTTCTTCTTCAGCCGAACGAACGGCTGGCGGCAGAGAGTCACCCCAATGCACGATCACCGCCCTGCCGACATCATTCCTCTTTGTCCAAGCTCTTGCAGCTTACGCTCACCACCTCCACCTCATCCATTGGTCTGGATTAATCGAGAATCCTATTTTTCAGTGGGAGATAACCTCATCGTCATCGGAGACGACGACGGAGGTTAAGCTCCTCAAGCTCCTTCTTCGGCCAGACCCCGCCACTCTCTTCGCCGCAAACTACTATAAATACCCCCTCACACCTCTTATTTTATTCAAGTTGGCTCCCTTCCCTCTTCTAACACTATATCCGACTTCGCTAGGCTATTCATCTAAAACTTCGGCAACTTCCCATTCTAATTTCCGACTTCCTCCGTTCATCTTAAGCGGCCGAGGAGATCTGCCATGATCTTCCACACCTCTGACAAAGGCGCCGACCGAAGGATTCCTCCGCTCCACCTCAAATCCGCCTGCCGGAGATCTTTCTTCCACCGTCTGATTTCGTCCTTTGCTATGAATCTTTGGCGGAACCCTATTGACCCATTCGTCCAGGTAACAGTAGACTAGGAGTAGGAGTAGGAGTAGGTAAGCTTAGTTAGTTTAGTTTAGTTAGTTAGGTTAGAGTAATTTCATAATTTTAGTTTCATCTCCTCCGACTCCGGTGAGTTCCTTGAGCTCGCCAGAGCTTTAATCTTGTCTTTTAATTAACTGTCCACCTTCCTGTATCTTCCATGTTCACTTCTAAATCATTTAATCATTAATTAAATCACCTAAATGCCTAATTCAAATCTCACCTTCACCGACTACTATCACTCTCGATGGTGATAGTAGTCGATTTAATTCCACCTTCATTTGGTTCTTTCATCACCTATCACTACTTATGAACCCTAATAGACATTATAATACCTATTATTATCATCTATAAATTAAACGCCTCAATTTAATTTAGCTCCTAAGCTTGCTGTCCATCACGGCTTAGGAACAGTTCAAACTTCAAATTAAATACATATTTATGAATAATAACATCTATTGACTTGAATTAACCTCTCAACCAAGTGGTTAAACAAGTCCTGAGCTTTAACCACTCAAATCTTTTAAGAAAATAATTTCACTGTCAAATCTTAATTTTATGAGATAAATGAAGAATTAAAAGTAATAACGAGGTTCCATGTAACCTCAGGATCCTTTTTGAATAAAAAATGGCTAGTTTTATTAATCTATACATTCAATTTTATATTTTCTGGACTCACCGGAGCTCCGGTGAGCTCCACCGAGCCAAAACTGTGTTTCAGCCTCTAGAACTTGCCAAGTAGCTCCAAAATAGTACAATAAGGATTACTGGTTATTTTGAAGAAATTTGTTTGAGGATTTAACCACTGGAGTTATAGATTTGATTTCATCTTCGCCAACTTCGGCGGATTTGGAGAAGTCTGTTAGGAAAGATCTAAAGAGCATTTAATGAGCTCAGAAGCTTCAGTGCGATGTACTGAATCAATTTTAACCGTTAAAACACAATAGCAATCTTCCCATGACTTTTTCGAACAAACATGTTTTTAAGTTTAGGTGGCGAGCCTGAAACCCTAGGAATTAAGGTTAAAACAACTTCTTGAAGATCTGAATAAGTTCTAGATGATGAGAAGACTCTATTTTAGGCATTAATTTCTTCGGAGGAAGCTTTGAACAGAAAGTCAAATTTTCGAGCTTCCACAGTCAAATATGAGTCTGTTCATGGAGTTCTGAGCTCGAATTGAGGAATTGAGATGTGAAAGTTGTTTCTGGGAACTTATTTGATGATCTAAAAGTAATTAAAGTGAGATCAGTTGAGTTTTTGTTTGAGAATTTTGTTTCTGCCTATTTGGGTTACTTTCTAACCCAAACCAACATGAGAAGTATTTTGATGAAATTTATATTTAAATCCTGCCAAGATTGATCTGTTATAACCCTTAGAATTAATCTAAATTGATTAGAAAAACTTTTAAGTGTCTGTTGCACATATTGATGTCTGAAAAATCAAACTCTGAAGCTTTCATAGAAGTGAAGAGCTTCTCTGGTGGTCCTGAAGGTCTTAAGAACTTAAAACCTATTCTAACAAATGCGAAATTACTTATATAACATGTACAGACCATTAAATAGAAGAGAGAAGTCCATTTGAGGACTCTCCTGACATAAATTTCATTTCCAAGCTAGTAAAAACCCTGTAGGAACTGCTGATTTCATCATTTAAATTGAAAAAGAAAACATCATTAAAACATTAAATTGACCTTGAAATTGTGTAGAATACCCTTAGAGCTTTCCAACAAACTTGAAATCACTCAATTTGAAGCTTTAGGTAGAAAGTTAAGAACATTTGAATTCGAGTCTGAGAGGGGTAATATAGTCCCACCTCGGTTGTTCATGAGCGCATGCCTGGGGATAAAAGTAATTCATTTCTCTGGCTATGCAGTCATCAGCGCTCGGTGCAGCGGTTACCAATTCCATCTAATCTAAGCATTGCATGTGTTCTGTGTTTGCGGGCTTATGCCTGCGGATGTGTGCCCTTGGGGGCGTGCGAATGAGATTGTGCCCTGGGAGGGCGAGAGTGGCCAAGGAGGCTGGGTTGAGCCGAAATGGCTCGTGACTGTGAACCGATAGAAAATAAATCGAAACGAACCTAACTGAGATTAGGCGAGGACCGAGTAGGGTCTAGTCCCACCATGGTCTCAGGGTGCTGTGTACCCTCGAAAGGACCTCGCTGCAAATAAAATAACTTTTCGTTAAAAAAGTAAAAAAACCTAGTTCAGCTGAAAAGTTTAAGAAAAAGAGAAGTTGTTGAAGGATGCTAAATGTTGAAGCTGAAAGCTAAAGAAGAAGGCACAAGCGCTAAGGAGTGTTAAGGAAAAGAGACTAAGGAACAAAGGAGAAAATTAAGGGAAGAAGAGAAGGCAGTAGACTAAGGGAAAAAGAATAAGAGACAGGAAGAAAAGAAGGCAGGAACAATAGAAAGAGAGCTCGAGAGAAAGAAGAAAATAATACAGGAGATGAGAGGCTAAAAAGATAAATGAAAATAAATGAACTTTTCTTGCATTATCTTTTTGTTCTTAAATGTAGAAAGGCATGTTTTAATAGAATAACTTTTAATTGCCTTAATTTCTTTGTAATGAAATAAAATTTTAAAACTAGCATGTTTACTTGTTAATAAAGTAGATCATTTTGAGTAAATATGTTTTGCATATGGAATTTTATATATTCTTTGTAGTTTAAATATTTTGACAAAATTCATGTTTTAAAAATCTACTTAGTTATACCTCCTAAACTTAAAGAGATTAAAGAAACTTGGTGAATTTGGAGAAAAATTGTTATACCTCCCAGTGAATGACCTAGACTCAACCAGTAAAAATTTCTAAAATGTTAGGTTAATTCGCCCCTATACTACACAACCGACACAACTTCGAGATAACCTAAGTGATTTTTTCTACTCTTAATTAAGTGAACTTAACTTAATTACTAAGTTGAGTTGAAAAGCACGCATCAGTGCCGCACGCAGACAGTACCCTCGTTTTTCCCCTCCTTCTCTCTCTTCCCTCGCCTCCAAGAAAATCGTAAACCAGATCTATAAAACCCCTCCTTCACCATCGTTCGCCTCACTTCTCATCCACCAGCCACCTTCCTCTCTTCTTCCCAAAGCCAGCGAGAGTACGAGAGCAGCATGAGAAGGTGAGGAGGAGCGACGTGATAAGGAGAGGAGGAGGTGAGCTTGTGAGCTCGCGTGGGAGCTCATCGGTGAGCGTACGGCTGGAGCGACGCGTGCGTGAGGCGGAGGAGTACGTCGGGGAGGTCCTCCCGGACACTACTACAACCGGAGCTGCAGGCTAGGGGGTGTGACGCGACCACGCGCAGCGTGGGAGCAGTGGAAGCAGGTTCTAGTTCTGGGTTTTTCCCAGAAGATGGTGCGGATGTCTGGAGGTGGTTCCAGACGTCTGAGGAGAAGGCTTCACGAAGGTACGCTCTCTTTGCAGATACGACCATGCAAGCCGCTCCGTCATTCCCTTTTTGCATGCCCATTTTGAGAAGATCGGATGTCTGCGTGTAGGATTCATTTTGGGAAGGTGCGGGACACACCCTCCCACGCTTTTCAGACGTCTGGGGAGCTTACCAGACGACTGTAGGCACTTCCAAACCTCCAGAGAGGTGGTCGGACGTCTGGAGCTGGGTCCAAATGGTCCAAAAGAATTCCTGGATGTCTGAGGATTGGCACTAGGCTTGGGCTATGACACTGGACACTTTTAGGATGTCTGGAAGTTGTCCCAGAAGTCTGATTTGAGTCAAAAATGCTACTTTTGACCCGTTTATGGTCCGTTTGAGGTCCGTTTTCCGCAAATAAGATACCGATGTTTCCCGTATGAATTCCTCTACCTGTTAGAAGACTTTCTATACTATTCTGAATATTCCCTTATGATTGATCCTCGTGATAGGACTTCGTTTCATTATGGGTTTGGGGCTTGCTGAGGCACATGAGCCTGTTATTCAGGCCCCCACTACTCCTGGGTTTACTGGTAGAGTGGCTTCCCCCTAAATTAATTATGACCTAAATGCATGTGTGGAATGAATGATTAGAACCTAGGATATGGCATGAATCCTAGGATGAGAAACACTTGAATTGTCTGTAATGGATGATTGAATTGCAGTCTTGAAGGAGTAGATAGAATGATAACAATTACCTGTAAATAAATAACAGTTGCCTATGAAATGTAAAGACTTGTGCTAGCAAACTGTTGCATGTAAATTCCTGTTATTTACGTTATATGACATAGTGCTAGCTGGATGTATATAAATTGAGAATGGTAACATGAATGATGGAAATACTAGCTACCTATGTATAACCTATGTATGGAAATGTAAACGATAGCAATACGAGCTACATATGTTTAACCTGAGAATGGAAATAAAAATGATGAAACCTGGTATGGCTTGGCTTGAGGAATATGAGCTTGAACCTTATGGGGAATTAGGAGTAGAGCTCCTGAAAATAAATGGAATGGATCTAGAAATGTGAGGGGGGAAGTGAGCTGGCCCTTGTGTATGGAGTACCAGGGAGAGCGACTGTCCCCCTATTTAGTGCAGAGCAGAGCTAGCCGCCCTTGGGTTGGGACCTGTGGTTAGGATTGGTCACTTTGTATCGACTTCTTGGCCCTCGTGTACACAATACTGGGGAGAGCTACTAGTGTAGGGAGAGAGCTAGTCACCCCACGGGGCCTGGGGTTCAATTAGCCACCCTACACCGACTTGTAAGACCCATTGGGAAAACCAGGGTAGTCAGGCGAGGGTACGAGGACTGTGGAGGGGCGAGACCCTTGTTTGGTTCTTAGGGGCTAGACCCCTGTTACTGAGAGGGCTAGGCCCTATACTAGTTTCGAGCTATGCTTTGGGCGCACCTGCTGACAGAAACGACTGACTACATGCTAGTGCGGGGTAGCTACCCGTGCGCTTATTGCACTTGCCGTAGTTACCATTACGTCTGTCTGTGACCTTGGGGTGGTTGACTTTGTGTAGGATCACCTCGGCGGACTCTCCCAGCTAGGAGAGAACCACGTGTGCCTTCTACTCTTCGGAAAAGACTACAATCAAGATCGTTCCCATGAGGAACATTCGAGATCAAGAGATCTGATAAATAAACCAATGGGTAAAAAGGGAATAATGTAATTGGAAAACAACAACTACTTGTCCACTTTTACTACTTTAGTTAGTTGGTTGCCACTCTACTCAGTGTTCGCTGACTTTGTGTAATCATAACCCTTTTCTGGTCCAAATGTTGAGCAGCCAGAGCATACGGCTGCAGAGGGTGCTGGGCCCAGTAGAGCCTAGTAGTTGTAGCTTCCTTGTTGTACTTCTTTCTGTTGTAGTGAGTAGACTGTTGCACCTTTACATTTATACTCTTACATTCTATACTTTATATTTTTATACCTGGTTACTTTTCTACTGTTGTGGTGGTGTGTACTGTAGTAGTTTTACTTCTTTACTGCTGTACTTTTGTTACTGTTAGTTGCTTAGCATAGTGAATGTGGTTTACTTTCCTGCTTTTTGGTTACTTTCTCATTGGACGACTAGGTCTTGGGATCAGTCGAGTCGGTCCGATTTCGTGTCCTATAAGGATTCGAGAACCGAGTTGTAACAAGATGGTATCAGAGTAAGGTCATCTCGAGAGGTGAACCAACTAGCTTGAGAATAACCAATTCATGTGCTCGTAACTAGAGTAACCACCACAACGTACCTTTTGACATCTGTTCTGAGGTTGTTTTGCTGAATGTTCATTGAAATTGATGTCTTCCTATTCTGTTGTTCGCGTCTCCTTGTAGGAGATGCCTTGATGTTGAGTCATTGAGGCGGGCCACGGAAGCAGCCGTGGATGAGGTCGGAGGGGCGGACATGCTGAGCTCGACGTTTCAGTGGACCAGCCACTTCTTCCGGGTGTTCAGGCCCAGGACCTCACCCAGCTGATATGGGAGATTATATGAGAGGAGCTCAACCTGCCTCCACGGGCGCCTCTCCTTAAGGACATAGAGGGGGAGTCCATTGTGGGACCAAGAGACTGACGCAAAGTTGGACGTGGGGGAGGGGGTGGTCCTCCAGCGCCCCCACCGCACTCTGACACTTCCGAGAACGAGCCCTCCCTATCTGGAGGCATGCCCGTTTCCCCACTACAGTGACACTACGAGCTTTTCAGACAGTTCCATATGCTAAAGCTCCACTCCTTCAAGATGGATGAGGCCCCGACCAAGGCAGAGGACTGGCTCGAGCAGATCGAGAAGGTGTTTGACACCCTTTGCCCCCTACAGAGTACTGCTTGTTCTTTGCCACGTACAAGCTGGAGAGCGAGGCACACAAGTGGTGGAGGGTGATCAGAGGTCAGGAGAGGGTAGAGCCGACGTGGGACCAGTTTGTGGCCCTCTTCTGTGAGTAGTACTTCCCGCAGACGTGGCAGGATCAAAGGAGGCGAGAGTTCCACACTCTCTGTCAGGGGATGATGACTGTGAGTGCATATCGTATGTGTTTTCTGGAGCAGTCTCGTTTCACCGTGACAGCTATGGCTATTGAGGAGGAGCACCTGTGGAGGTTCACCGAGGGGCTCTGGCCGGCTATTCGGGGGTATGTCAAACCCCTGAAGTTGCCCACATTCTTGAGAGTGGTGGAGGCAGCTATGACATATGAGGAGACCAACTCGGCCGCACGTGACACTGACAGCGGATGTAAGAGGCCCTATCAGCCAGACTACTCACAGGGTCGATGAGAGAGGAGGCACGCGGCGCCCACAGGAGAGCCGTCACACTTTACGGGGCCGTCAGTGGCCTTTGGGGGCCCCTGACAGGGGCCAGCTGCCAACAATAGACCCCCGCCCAGCTGTCAGCAGGGACCTATCAAGGGCGGGAGTCGAGTTCCCCTTAGCTACCAATGTGGCTAGCCGAGCCACATCAGGAGGGACTACCCATCTAGGGCTGGAGGTCAACTGATGCTCCCCGCACCGAGTGCTGGAGGACGAGTAGGAGGCCGTAGTTGCTAGGCGCATGGGGGAGGACAGCAGTCGAGCGGAGGGTATTGGCCAGTGGTTACCCATCTGACGCAGAGTGTAGCTGCTTGTTCTGCATTGAGAGCTGAGTGGCGTATCAATGCCCTGACACACAGAGACGCCAGAGCTTCAGGTTCGACGGTGGCAGGTATGGTTATAGTTTCCGGCAGATTAGTTTACACACTTTTTGATTCCGATGCCACACACTCGTTTGTTGCTGCTAGTTTTACTGTCAGTTTAGGGCAGGACTGTGTGTTGCTAGAGGATCCTTTTCTGATCAGAGGTCTGGGTGGTCAGCTATTTGTAGCTGAGGAGGTTTACACAGACTGCGAGGTCAGTGTTGGGGGACATAGCCTCCTCATTGACTTGATTGTGATACCGATGGAGGACTTTGGCGTGATTCTGTGGATGGATTGGCTATCTGCTTACCATGCTTTGGTGGACTGTTTTGAGAGGAAGATCATCTTCTCCATATCGAAGATACCTTCTTTTGAGTTTCATGGACAGCCGGTGGATGGAGGCTTCAGGTGCATTTCTGCACTTCGAGTGGTGAGACTTTTGGGCTAGGGGTGTAAGGGCTTTCTGGCTTGTGTAGTGGTAGAGCCCAGCCCCGTGGCAGACTTTCGGAGCATCCTAGTGGTCAGAGAGTACCTCGACATGTTTCCAGAGGTGCTGCCAGGACTACCGCCTGAGCGTGAGATCGAGTTTGAGATCTCACTGGTACCGGGGACCAGCCCCATTTCTACAGCACCTTACAGGTTAGCACCACTTGAGCTACGAGAGCTCAAGTCCCAGTTGCAGGATCTTCTGGAGAAGGGCATTGTGAGGCCCAGTGCGTCTCCGTGGGGAGCCCTGGTATTATTTGCGAAGAAGAAAGATGGTACCCTACGCCTTTGTGTGGACTACAGACAGCTGAATAGGGTCATCATCAAGAATAGGTATCTGCTGCCGAGGATTGATGATTTGTTTGACCAGTTGCGAGGTGCCACGATTTTCTCCAAGATAGATTTGAGGTCTGGCTGCCACCAGTTGAGGATCAACGAGACGAACGTCTCCAAGACAGCTTTCTACACCCGGTATGGACACTACGCATTTTTGGTCATGCCGTTTGGGCTGACCAACACCCCCACTGCTTTCATGGATTTGATGAACCGGGTGTTCTGACCATATCTGGATTAGTTTGTGGTAGTATTTATCGATGATGTGCTCATCTACTCGCGGGATCAGGTGCAGCATGGACAGCACTTGCGGATGGTTTTGGATACATTGAGATGACGTAGGCTACATGCCAAATACAGCAGGTGCGAGTTTTGGTTGAGGCAGGTGACCTTCTTAGGTCATGTGATTTTAGGGGATGGCTTGGCCGTGGACCCAGCCAAGGTAGAGGCAGTACTCAGGTGGGAGAGACCACATACAGTGGCAGAGATCCGCAGTTTCTTTGGATTGGTAGGTTACTATCGGCAGTTTATCAGAGGTTTCTCACAGGTTGCTCGTCCTATAACATAGTTGACCCGGAAGGACGTGCCCTTTTCTGGGACAGATGTGAGGCATGTTTTCCGGAGTTGAAGGAGAGGCTGACTTCGGCTCCTGTGCTTACCATCCCAGATAGTAGTGACGGTTTTGTTGTGTACACAGACGCTTCATTGCTGGGGCTAGGTGGTGTGCTCATGCAGCAGGGTCACATTGTTGCTTACGCTTTGCGGCAATTGAAGCCCCATCAGCATATCTACCCTACCAATGACTTAGAGCTGGCAGCTGTCCTCTTCGTGCTGAAGACAAGGAGGCCCTACCTGTATGGTGAGACTTTTGAGATATTCACAGATCATAAGAGACTCAGGTATTTGTTTGATCAGAAGGAGCTTAACATGAGATAGAGACGTTGGTTATAGCTCCAGAAGGACTATGACTGTAGCATCTCCTACCATCCGGGGAAGGCCAACGTGGTGGCTGACGCCTTGAGCCAGAAGGTGCCCGCTCACTTGGCCAGTTTACAGGCACAGAGTTGGAGACTCATGGAGGAGTTGGGCAGTTGGCGACCCCTAGAGTTACTGGGGCACTGTGGGGCAATGATTGTGACATGGCAGACGAGACCAGAGCTGATAGACAGCATCATCATAGGACAGATGATAGACCTGTACCTGCTGTTGTTGCGTGACAGAGTACTGTCACGGGACCCTAGAGACTTCTCCTTTACTGACGAGGTACTACACATGAGGGGACGTTTGTGCTTTCCGAGGGACGAGTTGTTGAGAGAGCTCCTGGCTAAGGCACACAGTTCCAGGTTCACCATACATCCCGAAAACACAAAGATGTATCATGATTTGAGACGTGACTTTTGGAGGAGGGGGATGATGCGGGATGTAGGTGAGTTCGTGCAGCAGTGTTTGGTGTGCCAGTAGGTGAAGGCCGAGCATCAGAGGTCTGCAGGGCCGTTGCAACCACTTCGAGTGCCAAAGTCGAAGTGGGAGAGCATCACCATGGACTTGGTGGTGGGCTTGCCCGTTACCCAGCGAGGACACAAAGCAGTCTGGGTGATTGTAGATAGATTGATGAAGACGGCACATTTCTTGCCGATCTGAGTCACCTTTGGACTAGCACAGTTGGCAGAGAGGTATATTCGCGATGTGGTATGTCTGCACAGAGTTCTGCGAGAGATTGTATCTGACCGGGATACCTGTTTTACATCCCAGTTTTGGGCTGAGTTTCAGTAGGCTTTGGGGACACGATTGAGGTTCAGTACGGCATACCACCCCCAGACAGACAGATAGTTAGAGAGCACGATACAGACACTTGAGGACCTTTTGCGTGCCTGTGTACTGGACTGGAGGGGCTCTTGAGAGGAGCACTTGCCCCTGGCGGAATTTGCATATAATAACAGTTATCATTCGAGTATCGGCAAGGCACCATATGAGGCTCTGTACGGACGGAGGTGTACTGCGCCCTTGAGTTTGGTTGAGGTGGGGACCAAGTGGGAGGTTGACCCTAGGCTAATCCGGCAGAGTCAGGAGGTGGTTGAGCAGATTCACAGACGGCTTCGCACTGACAGGAGCTGACAGAAGAGTTATGTCGATCGGAAGTGCAGTTCAAGGTTGGGGATCACGTATTTCTACACGTTTCACCCATGAAGGGCCTGTAGCATTTTGGGGTGAAAGGGAAGCTTGCGTCGAGGTTTGTGGGGCCCTTTGAGGTCCTGGAGATGGGTAGGACCTGTTGCTTACAGGCTTGCCCTTCCTCCCCAATTTTCTGGTGTGCAGGACGTGTTTCACGTGTCCAACCCCTTGAAGTACGTCGTCGATCCCAGTCACTTTCTGAGCCATGAGAGTGTCGAGGTGGGTGACAACCTGACCTACCTCGAGCGAACAGTGAAGATACTAGATAGAGCCGTCTGGTGTTTGAGACGGAAGCAGGTACCCCTGGTGAAGGTCTTGTGGAGAAGCCAGAGGTACGAGGAGGCTACCTGGAAGCCTGAGTTGGCGATGTGAGAGGGGTACCTGGAGCTTTTTTAGTGTATGTCTTTTCAGACCGGCTTCGGTCCTCTTTAAGTTTGTTATGTGTATGTTGTTCTTTTATCGCACCCTAGCAAGCTTAAGTTTCGGGGACGAAACTTCCATTAAGTTTGTCATGATTTTAAGACCTGTGCTATTTGAGCATTTTAAGACACCTGGACTGTGGGTCAAACGTCTAGCAAGACATCTAGATTGTGGGTCAGGCGTCTAATTAGACATCTGGATACCTTCCCAGACTTCTAGAAATCGAAAATTTTGAGTACGAGTTCACATCTGCGTGTGTGTTGCTCGCAGACTGTACCCCTCATTTTTCCCCTCCTTCTTTCTCTTCCCTCGCCTCCGAGCAAACCCCAAACCCGATCTATAAAACCCCTCCTCCAACCTCGTTCTCCTCACTTCTCAGCCACCATCCACCTTCCTCTCTTCTTCCGAGAGAGAGCGAGAGTGTGAGAGCAGTGTGAGAAGGAGAGGAGGAGCGACATGCGATGGAGAGGAGGAGGTGAACTTGCGAGCTCGCGTAGGAGCTCACTGATGAGCACACGGCCGGAGTGATGCATGCGCGAGGCGGAGGAGTACGTCGGGGTGGTCCTCCCCGACACTGCTGCAGCCAGAGCTGCAGGCAAGGGGGCACGGCGCAGCCACGTGCGGCGCAGGAGTAGTGGAAGCAGGTTCTGGTTGTAGGTTTTTCCCAGAATCAGACGACTGGTGTGACCTCCAGATGACAGTGTGGACGTCTAGAGGTGGTTCCAGACATCTGAGGAGAAGGCTTCACGAAGGTATGTTCTCTTTGCAGATATGGCCATGCAGGACGCTCTGCTGATCCCTTTTTGCATAACGATTTTGAGAAGATTGGGTGTCTGCGTGCAAGATTCGCTTTGGGAAGGCACGAGGCACATCGTCCCATGCTTTTCAGACGACTAGGGAGCTTACTAGATGACTCTAGGCACTTCCAGACATACGAAGAGGTGGTCGGACGTCTGGAGCTGGGTCCAGATGGTCCAGAAGAGTTCTTGGAGTTCCTAGACATCTGAGGATTGGCATAGGGCTTGAGGTATGACACTGGACACTTTTACGATATCTGGAAGTTGTTCCAGACATCTGATTTGAGTCAGAAACACTATTTTTGACCCGTTTAGGGTCTGTTTGAGGTCTGTTTCATGCAAATAAGATATTGATGTTTCCCATATGAATTTCTCTACTTGTTAAAAGACTTTCTATACCATTCTGAATATTCTCTTATGATTGATCCTTATGATAGGACTTCATTCTATTGCGGGTTTGGCGCTTGCTAAGGCACGTGAGCCTGCTATTCAAGCCCCCACTACTCCAAGGTTTTCTGGTAGAGTGGCTTCCCCCTAAATTAATTATGACCTAAATGCATGTGTGGAATGAATGATTAGAACTTAGGATGTGGCATGAATCCTAGGAAGAGAAACACTTGAATTGTCTATAGTGGATGATTGATTTGCAGTCTTGAATGAGTAAATAGAATGATAACAATTGCCTGTAAATAAATAACAACTGCCTGTGAAATGTAAAGTACTTGTGCTAGCAAACTGTTGCATGTAAATTCCTATTGTTTACATTAAATGACATAATGCGAGCTGCATGTATATAAATTGAGAATGGTAACATGAATGATGGAAATACTAGCTACCTATGTATAACCTGTGTATGGAAATGTAAACGATAGCAATACAAGCTACATATGTTTAACCTGAGAATGGAAATAAAAATGATGAAACCTGGTATGGCTTGGCCTGAGGAATATGAGCATGAACCCTATGGGGAATTAGGAGTAGAGCTCCTAAAAATAAATGGAATGGATCTGCAAATGTAAGGGGTGAAGTGAGCTGGCCCTTGTGTATGGAGTACCAAGGAGAGCGACTGTCCCCTTGTTTACTGCAGAGCGAAGCTAGCTGCCCTTGGGTTGGGACCTGGGGTTAGGATTGGACACTCTGTACCGACTTCTCGACCCTCGCGTAAACAATACCCGAGAGAGCTACTAGTGTAGGGAGAGAGCCAGCCACCCAACGGGGCACGGGGTTCAGCTGGCCACCCTACACCTATTTGTTAGGCCCACTGGGCAAACCAGGGTAGTCAGGCGAGGGTGAGCGGAATGTGGAGGGGCGAGACCCCAGTTACTGAGTGGGCTAGGCCCTATACTTGTTCCATGTTGTGCTTTGGGTGCACCCGCTAACGGAAACGACTGACCATGTGCCAGTGCAGGGTAGCAACCTGTGCGCTTATTGTGCATGCCGTAGTCACCATTACGTCTGTCCGAGACCTTGGGGTGGTTGACTGGGTGTAGGATCACCACGGGGGACTCTCCTAGCCAGGAGGGCACCACGTGTGCCTTCTACTCTTCGGAAAAGACTGCAATCAAGATCGTTCCAATGAGCTACATTCGAGATCAAGAAAGAGATCTGATAGATAAACCAATGGGTAAAAAGGGAATAACTTGTGAAATAATGTAATTGGAAAACAACAACTACCTGTCCACTTTTACTACTTTAGTTATTTGGTTGCCACACTACTTAGCATTCGCTGACTTTGCTTACTCATAACCCTTTTCAGGTCCAGGTGTTGAGCAGCTAGAGCCTACGGCTGTAGAGGGTGCTGGGCCCAGTAGAGCCCAGTAGTTGTAGCTTCCTTGTTGTACTTCTTTCTGTTGTAGTGAGTAGACTCTTGCACCTTTATGTTTGTACTCTTACATTCTGTACTTTATATTCATGTACCTGGTTACTTTTCTACTGTTGTGGTGGTGTGTACTATAGTAGTTTTACTTCTTTACTGCTGTACTTTTGTTACTGTTAGTAGCTTAGCATAGTGAATGCGGTTTACTTTCCTTCTTTTTGGTTACCTTCTCGTTGGATGACTAGGTCTTGGGATCAGTCGAGTCGGTTCGGTCTCATGTCTTGTAGGGATTCGGGAACTAGGTCGTAACAAGAGGGCATGGAAGAAGAGGTTGGTGTGCTTATGGGAAGAGAGTTGGCTTTCCTCCTCCTCTGATTGGGTTTGCTCCACTATGCAAACCCTTACGTCTCTTCTTCCCTTTCTTCCTCCCCTTCCTCTTCCTTGTCCTCCTTGTGTCCCTTGTCGTGCTCTTCGTTTTCCCTCCACTCATCTTCCCATGTGTGCTTCGAGTCATTGATTTCTAGGGAAGAGATAATTATAAGAATAAAGAAGAATATTGTGGAAGGATGGGGTGTGGGGATAGGAAGGAGGGAACGAGATGAGGCAAGGCGAGGCAAGGCAAGGTGATGCTACGATCTCGTGGAGGTGGTGGTCTTGAGGGGAGGAGCAAAGGTGCTACTGTTGCCACTATTGTCGAGGAAGGGAGGATGCATTCGAGGGAGGTGACGCTCCTGCCTTCGTTAAGGGAGGTGATCCTACTGAGAGAAGGTATGGTCGAGAGGAGTGATGGTGACGTCATCGGGGAGGTGACAGGAGCAGGAGTAGGGGTTTTAGTGAAAGAAATCAGAGGGAGGTGAGGGAGGGTTTTGTAGGTAATGGAAAAACACTTTCGTCATGGTTTTGAAATCATGATGGAACCGTGATTGAAGTCTTTAGTCACGATTCTAAGTGGAACCGTGATTGAAGTCTTTGGCCATGGTGTTTAAAATCGTCACCAAAAGTTAAAAATTTAATTCAGATCTAACCTACCTTTTTGGTCACGGTTTTTGGTGGAGCCGTGACCATAAGTTACTTTTAGACATGATTTTAGAAACCGTGACCAAATAGACATGACCAAAACTTGTCTTTCTGGTAGTGAATTTAATTTAAGCCTTAAAACTAATGGTTTACATTTCAGCCCCTAACATCTATATCAATTAAGTCCTTTTATTCATACACAAATCCTTCATATTTGCATCCAGGTCCATAGATTTTTCCTTATTTTCTTCTTCACCAGAACCGGTTGTTGGCATTCACCCATACCTTTCTTCTCCAATGTTGGCAGCATCAGAGGGTTGAGCTTCATTTCCATGTGTGGCAAGCTTCAACATAACAAATTCTTCACATCCAACGGTTTGGTTGTTCTGCACATGCATCGAGGACACCTGGAGGCTTCATTCTTGTCGAAGAAGACAATGGAATCTTCTGATGTATCTAGATGCCCTCGTCTCCAGGTTCAAGGTCCCTGACCTTCCTGACCACCTATAAATAACCCTTGTGACCTCTGATTGGAGGTTGACAACTCCCTACCTCTCTTCACACATTGAGTTGTCATTAGGTTATTTGTCAACTCTGATGACCTTCCATGCATGGCAAGCTTCACCACAACAAACTCTTCACATCCAATGGTTTGGATGTTCTACACTACATTAAGGACACCTAGTGCCTTCAAGGAGAAGGCAATGGAATCTTCTGATGTATCTGGACACCCTCCTATCTAGATTCAAGGTCCCTGACCTTCCTAACCACCTATAAATACCCCCTTTGACCTCCGATTGGAGGTTGACAACTCTCTACCCCTCTTCCCACACCATGTTGTCATTAGGCTATTTGTCAACTCTGGCGACCTCTACCTCCTTCCTCAAAGCTCCTCCCGTGGAGCCAAGCTCTTCTCCTTCTTCCTCCTCCAAATGTTCCTTCTCCACGGCAGAACTTTGACGTTAACCCTTCTTCCAGATCGTGTTCTTCTCTTTGCCGGACTTCTACTTTTATCCTCTGATTTCGTCAACTTCTGTGAAGCCTCGCCGATGTCTCCTTCCCCCATTCATCTAGGTAAGAAATATAGAACCCTTAGGTAAA
Organism: Thalassia testudinum; assembly: GCA_037157565.1. NCBI lineage: Eukaryota > Viridiplantae > Streptophyta > Magnoliopsida > Alismatales > Hydrocharitaceae > Thalassia > Thalassia testudinum. The sequence goes on along the minus strand of JAZHRO010000014.1, from coordinate 87,467,137 downwards.
TCTGTAGGTTGGTTTAGAGTAGTTAATTAGTAAGATTAGATTAGGTAATGTTTTGATCCTAGTCTTTCTTCTTTGTCTCTGACGAGGTCAAATCCGACCTTGTTAGACTTCGATCCATGAAATCCACATGTTATTCACTTTTCTCAACACTCCACGACACATTTCCACCTTCTTCCCTCCTCGATTGATCTATATTCACAAAACACCCAATTTCATTTCAACTTCTATCCTCCGCTATCTATGGAGGAGGTAAAAAGAGTTTAATCCATCTAATTGACCACTTCCACACCTTCACAACACTTTAAGGAAACAAATGCCTCGATCAATTGATCGAGAGATCTATTCTAATGGTCTATCAAACTTAGGATTGATTCCTAATTGATTTGAGTTCGTTTTACTGATTTGCTTGTCTAAAGAGCCAATTAATTGGTTCTTGAGGTTGCTGATCACTTTAGGAAGCTTTTAACCTTTATTTCAAGTTGTTTCATGGAGTTTTGATATCTGACATTCAAATCCATTGGTCATCGAAGCTTCGGTGAGCTCTGACGACATTCACAATGTGAAACAGTGTTTGAATCACTTTGACAAGTTCTAGATTTACTATTTAGAGTGTAATGATTACTTTCCACTCTTAATTTTGCTATTTCATTGATTTAATCAACTTATTCAGAGTCCCTTTCCCTCAGCTCTAGCAGAGCTAAGGAGGTTGACTTGGTTAATCTCTATGAGCTGCAATAGGTTGGAAAGCATCCTCAGGTCCTAGGAAATCTAGATCAAGACATAAATCTAGGATTGAATCTCTAATCTGTTTTGTCGAACAAACCTCTCTTTAATCTCACGTGGAGGATCTGAAAATTATATTCTAGTGTTCAATTTCTTTGATTGATGATTCTATTAAGTTTCTTATATCATCAAGAGATGATCTCAACATTTAGTTGAATTTGAGATGAGGTATAACTCCAAGTCAACTTTTGAGCTCGAATGGCAAACCTAAGGTCATTCTTAGATTTTAGACCTTCTGATCTTAGTTTCAGAAATTGATTCTTACTCCTTAGTTTGTTAGGACTAAATTTAGTGAGCTTTTGAGTAGATTCATGATTGACTTCATCTCTGTACAATTTGGGTTCTTAGAAGCCTACATATGAGTTCATTGAGCTCAGTATTAGATATGGAGCTAATTCTACTTTAAATTGATTGGTTTCAATACTCTAAATACGTTTAGAATCATTTTAGAAGTTTTGAGCTATTGATTGGTCTTACTAGAACTTCATCTGATCAACCTGATGAACTGTGAAAGCCATGAGTGTTTCTCAGATCTTCTGAACCTTTTAAAGCTTTCCTTTAAACTCCATTGGGTGTGGATTGATCTTAGGCACTTAGTAATACTGATAGGCATGACACAGAGAGATTAAGGGTTATAGTAAGCTCTGTAGGTGTGAAACCACTATAAAATAACTATTGTGCGTACCCATCTTTGATGCTTGATTTAAAATAATTTCAATGATCTAATCATGAAATTGATGGGAATCAGAAGAATTATATAGTTTTTGATTTGGAGCTTAATGTCAGTAATTTAATCCTTGAGTTGCTGGAAATTTGAGATTGAAGTCAGCACTAGAAATAGATATTGCACTGAAGAAAGGGCACCCTTTAGTCCCACATTGACAAATGTGGAAGCATTGAAGGCATATAAAAATAATTGTCTCTATAGGCTCTTTGCCCAAATAGGGGTGGGCTCCCTAAGTGGCGTGCTTAAGCATGCTACTCTTGACTATATTGACCAGGTGCTTTGGGAAAGCGGCCTCCGAGCGCCAGCTGGAATGCTACGTTAGTGACACGTGGGTAGTAGTGGTACCGATCCAGCCAATCCTGGTCGTTGATCTTGCGAAAGCCACATACCTTGTCTCTCCTTTTATACTGAGGAGGAGCTAAGTTTGAGGAGAAATTCTAAGTGTTCCCTCAACACTTAGTAAATTCTAAAGGCTTGTGGGCGAGGCATTTAACCTAAGTATTAAATGATATATGCCTTAGTTGTAATAAATGATAAGTATTAATTGTGTTGTTATAAAACAACATTTTTGTACATTTGTTTTTGCAATTCATTGCAAATAATTTTCTTTTCATTATGGATTGATTACCATGCTATTATGTCATTTTTATGCAATTATTCATGTGGTTAATATATTGTAGTTAATTAAGTAGTTAACTAATTATACAGTTAATTAGTATGATAACTTATCTTTTAGCTAAATCTATACTATCATAATTAAGTATTGAAGTAGTAGCATAGTTTAAGTAGTAATTTAAGTAACTAGTAATTATAATGTTATTAACATAGTAATTAAGTTAGTAATAAGCTTTAGCCTAATAAAGTAAACCTACTGTTAAGTATGTAGTTAGTAATTATATAACTTAAGGAAACATGTAAGTTATAATCTAATTAAGTTGCTAATAGTCATACTTAGTAAGTTATGTTATTAAGTAAATTAAGTAAGATATAGTAATTATGTATATAAGCAAAGAATATATTAGTTAGTTATTTACAGTGATTAATAATAAGGAATAACTTAAGAATAATTGGTGAATCGTATGCTAACTTAGCCTCCCAACGAATGACTTGGACTTAACCAATATAAATTTATAAAATGTGGCAATTACCTTACTCCCTATACAATAACTTAACAACGACTAATTAAGTATGTAAGGTAGTTGTACATCAACTGGGAAACTAGAGGAAGCTGAGAAATTGGAGGTGGCTATTGGGACTATGTCTCCATCCTAGCCTCATTGGTAGGTGACTGACTAACCCTATAAACTAGCTTCTTCCTAGGCCTCATCTACACATAAAATAAGAAATAAATAATTATAAAGATATGAAAATTTCAACTATAACATAAAATATAAAGTCTTAAAATTATAATGAAAAATAGAGAGAATACAAAGTTTATCACAAATATAAAAAGCATAATGTAAAATTGTTAGAGAAAATTTCATACAAGTATATGTTGTTATACCTTAAACATTAATGTTTATCGCTCTGGGACCTACTTCTTCTGAAATTTCTTGATACGCTTTAGATTCCATATTATTTTTATTATCCTTCTATGCATCAAAGTGCTCACAGGGCACGGATTTTATAGGTATGATGTGTGTATTTTGATGAAGGTTTTCACTTAATAGCCCATCCTTGAAGATTTGATCACAATGTTACTTGTTACTTGGAACTAGTGTCTTTAGAAATTTCAAAAGCATCTCCATGCACTTCTTTAGTATACCCTCCAAGACTAACCTTAATTACTTTTCCAACAGCCCCCGTTTAAAGGTGCTTCAATAATGTAGCTAAAATTAGTTGGAAAACCAGAGAAGAGCAAGAAGATATCATCAAAATTTCACTAGACACTGGTTACATGTAATAAGTAACCCTTAAGTTGTGACCAAATCTTCATGGACCCCATTAGTTTGGAGCTTCAACAGACTACGGACAATCAAGACTTATGGTATGTTATAAAGGAAGTAGATCGTAAATGTATGTAAGGTAGACATACACTAATGCGTTGTCCATATAACCTACCCATAAGTCTCGAACAGACAAGTATTTTGACACATTTATATCTCTCTCACAACCTATACCCTAGGGGTTAGAACTCCTATTACTTGTCATGAAGTGCATTTAAATTTTAACAAATGTGTATAACTAAATGATATAATACTAAAAGCTGATGATCAAACATTTAAGATTTAAATAAATTTTTTGTAACTAAACTTCATCAACAAAAACCCTAAACCCTAACCCATAAATCCTGAACACTAAGCCCTAAACTTAAATACTAAACACAAAACCTAAACCCCTAAACTCTAAACTCTAAACCTTAAATCCAAAACCCAAAACCCTAAATCAAACAATTAATTAAAATTGAAACTTGAAACCCAAAACCCAAAACTCTAAACTTAAAAGCCGAAACCCAAAACTCAACACCCTAAATCCTAAATCCAAAATCCTAAACTCTAAACTCAAGACCCTAAAGTCTAAACCCAAAACCCAGCACCCTAAATGCAAAACCCTAGACTCAAAAGCCTAAAACCTAAACTCAAAGCCTAACACCTTAAATGCTAATCCTAAACTTGTAATCCAACACTTGCAACTCAAAACCCAAAAATCGTATATAAAAAGTGTAATACCTAAATCAAGCACCCCAAACCATAAACTTAACATCCTAAACACTAAACTCATACCCAATATCCTAAACCCTAAACCTTGACACTAAACTCAAAGATGAAAAAATTTTCTAAAGTTTCCCCTATAATATATACATTTTCCAATTCCTCCTTATATAATAAAAAATATCATGATATAACTCAAATAAAAGAAATAATTTAACATGTAACATGTGGGCACACCCCACATTTTGCATTACATTCACATCACAAATTTAACTAACATGAAACATTTCACATCAAATGAAATTTAAATCAATTACTACAATATTGATAACATTCACATTTACATACAACTAATTACTTAATTAACACTTTTCACCAAAATTTTTAACTAAATTCAATTAAATTAATTTTTTGACAATAATTTAAGAATAATTTACATGCAAATTTAACAAATATTCCAAACAACAAAATGTAACTTTTAATTTACGAAATTTTGTGTAGATGCCATTAAAATCTTTTCAAATTACTTAAATGCAATTCAGCTCACTATATTACCTGTTATGCCATTTAAAAAGTCATGCTATTATTGTATAGCAATCATAGGATTTAATTAACCTAAATTATGCTAGAATCTAGTTTAACTTTTGAATACTGCACTAATAAATTGAATATCATGCATTGCATTTCTTTATTAGGGTGCATGTGTTATAATACCATTTTTTCCATACTAATTAAGGTATATTCTTATTTGTAGGTCATGAGCAGTTTAGAATCTGTTTTGGATAGAGTAAAGCTGGATAGGAGTGAAGGTTGTACCAGAGCTGGAGTTGGATTATGTGAATAAGGAATAAAGACACCAGTTGCAGAAAAGAAAGAACAAAGAACTATCTGATAAACGTCAGTTTATCATCATTCTTATGCCCTAAAATAGATCTAGCTCTTAGGATTTTAACTTCGCAAATGGGTTTTTGGATGCATTTAGGAATTCGCCTAGGTTAGGCTTGCATTGTATTTTATTTGTATTTTTGATGTGCTTATCTGAGTATCAGGAATAAGCAGAATGTCAGATCCCACATACCTTGGCACTCAGAAAGGTAGAAGATGAAGGAGAAGCATCTATCAGCTAGATTTCAGCTAGATCTAGGTCATCCCACCTGGATCCCAGCTCCTTCTAGCTTGTTCAACTTATCCCTAGCACCATTCAGCTCATCTCACCTGAATGGTAGCCATAGTTAGTTCACCTTAGCTCCATTCAGCTCACCTCAACTAGATGGTAGCTCAAAGTAGCTCAAGACAATTGATCCCAACTCCATTCCAACTCTTCCAGCTCAAAATAGTTCACTAGAAGCTCAACCTGACTAGGACTAGCTACTGCCATCAACTAGCTAGACCTAGTCAGCTGAAGATGACCTCAACCATCTCAGGCTAGCTCAAGTCCTGCTCCTGGAGACTCAACTAAGCTCAACTTAGTTGAGCTAAGCTACTTGACCTAAACTAGCTACTCCAGCTAGCTAGGTAATCTCCTGGAAGACCAAACCCAAGTCACCTCAGCTCATATCAGTAGAACCCAGCTTATCTTAGCTTGGCTTAGCAACTAGCAAAGAACTAATAAGCTAAGCCAGCTAAGGTAGCTCCTTGCAGTTCTCCTCAGCAACCACCAGCTCTAGTGCAGCTCAAGGTAGCTCCTTTCAGCTCCTTACCTTCGAAACCCTATCTCCCTCTACCTCTCTACCCTACCCTCTAATAGCTAAGCTAGCTAAGCTAGCTTATCTTAGCTAGTCACCTCCTTGGCAACCAAAACATAACCCTAAAACCAACCTAGCTAGCTCCACTAACTGACCTTACCTAAGATCAATTATGCTACCACCACTCCACCTCAATCTTGGTGCCAACCCTGCACATCCCTTCACCTTTCTCTACCACCAAAAGACACCACCAAATTCCCTCAAAACCATCGAGAAATGGCACCAACTTTTTCCCTCCAAAAACCTTGAAATCCAATCCTACACCTACCCCTTCAAACCATCTCCACCCTCCATTTTTTCCCTCCAAAATCAACAACTTCTAGAAGATATTTTTGGAGGGAAAACCAAGGCACTCCTTCATTTTCCTCCCATTTTTCTCTCAAAAAATATCCAAGCACCCCTTCATTTCCCTCCAAAAAATGCCATAACCACCCCCTTCCCATCCTTTAAATCCCCTACCCTACCACCACATAATTCCCATCTCTTCCATAGTTAGGTCTATAATTACTCCACCATATCCTACGCCAAGGAAGAAGAAGAGAAGAAGACCAAGGCGGCAACCTACCCACCCCCTTGGTGCCTTCTTCCTCTCCTTCTTCTCCCGTATGCCATGCCAAGGAGGAGGTCATCTACATAGAGGGGATGGCCAGGCAGAGGAGGAACTTTAAGGTGGTTAACGCCCACCTTAAGTAGAGATCAGGGAGGAGGTGATGATAACGTCATCATCAGCCATATCTAGCTTTAATTAGTGAAAATCCAATGATAAATGCTCCTACATAACTATTAATGGACTGTAACTCACTATGCATCCTTTCTGAGAGTTTAAGAAGAAACTAGGGCTAAAATTACAATTTTACCATCATATCATCAATGCAGAACAACTGCATGTTTTCTCAAGGGTTTATTAAAGGTCAAATATGCATTAAAATCTAATAAGAGGATCCGTGAAGACAGAAATAGGTTTTTACGTGTTTTAAGAATTAAATGACATCTAAAACCATAAAAGTAGACCTCCTTAATTAACTGAGGTTCCATTCAAGATAAAATTATCCTAAACCTTCTAAAATCATAGAAAAATATCCTCTAGGGTTTGGCATCCTTGATTTAACCTTTAGAGCCCATTTTGACCTAAAATAGAGTCTTAGATAGACAATTGCCCTAATTTTGGTTTTTGCATAAATTACCTAGTTAAACTTGGTCAAAACCTAAATCCGACTTCGCCATCAAATTCCTTGGGTACAAATTAGGTTTGTACTAACATTGGGGCCCAATCAGAGATCACCTTGACCTAGTTTAACATTGGGGACATCAAATTATTGCTTGTTACAAGTCTCAATCTCTGTCAACATTCTATTTGTCACCATCCACCATCGTCAGATGCTTCTAGACCTCAATTCCAGCTCCTGAAGCTGTGAAACTACTTCACCTATCTACTTGTAGTAGCAATTAGAGAACAAAGCTCTGCAGATACTCCAATTGAAGGTGCTTCTTCCTATAGTTGTACATGAGCGAAAGAAAGTGGGATAGTCGAACATCATGAATCGTAGGGCTCGCGACCACTTATATATTGATTTTGTGTTCTTATCTCAATGCCTAGTAACACAAGGGGTCCAATCCCTCATCCCCTCACATCCGCTACCTTGCTTATGCTCACTCCTCGGTTACCACACATGCTTGTGACCCTAGGCACTGTACATGATCTAGTTACCCGTGTATGGATCCAAATAAGCCCCAGGTCATGAGAGAGTGGAGGAAGAAGATTTGTGAGAGAGCGAGGGAGGGTTTTGCTCTCTAAAGTGTGTCCTTATGTGACACTTAGTTGTAGAAGAGAAGTTGACTCCCTTGTGCTATGAAGGAGAAGAAAGGGGAGGTTTGTGAAGGAAGGAGGAAGAAGAAGCAAGACTTATGTAGAAGGGAGGAAGAAGAAACCTTGTGCTCATGCTGTTAAGTTGTCTGGTCATCAGACCCCACATCTGACTCGGTTGAAAACACTATGCCATTATTTGAGGCATTGTTCATTTATTTAGACTATTGAGTAATTAGTATGTATTTGTATCTAAGCTAATAATTGGTGATTCAAATCACCATTATTTTGCGTTAGACATCTTTTTGCTACATCAAATTCTTAATATACTCTTATTTCTCATTGAAGACTAATTTTGAGTAGAAATTATTCATTGAAAATCATTGTTGGCTTGATTCCTTGTGCTCATTTATATTTTAGTTGAGATTAGTGTGTGAATTCCATATCTACTCCCAGTGTTTGACCTCGGACTTCATTTCGAGAATAAATCTTATTTGGTATAAAGCGATTGAGGCATTACTACAACGAATGAATATTTAAAACCCTCAATAGCCCTATCAATATTTTGGCGTCGTTGCCGAGGAGTAACGTGCAATGCACCACTATTCTCTTTCTTATTTAATTATATATTTGAGCACTAACTTGCCTTATCTATTTTCTTATGATTTTGTGAGGTACTTCACAAGGAGATCTTCTACGCAAATTAGCCACTCCAAAGGCAAGTAATTTCTATTCTTCCCTTATCAACCTCCTAATCTTGGAAACATAAAAAAGTAAACAATGAATTAGGAATCACCTACCTGAGTTTCATAGTAATTTTTTCATATAAAAGGCAAGTTTTCCTAATTTGCAGAAAAATTTCATATCTGATTGAAGTCGAGACGATTCTGTTAGGGATCCCGACCCTAATTTCCTGTACCTATTAGGGATTACTCTTAACTTCTAATCTTCTTGGATTGTGCACTTCTTGTTTGAAGTCCAAGAAGAACATTTCAAAGATCAAATTGGATTATGTATAGATCCAATTAGGGTTTCTACATCAGGGTTTCTAGAGTGCTAGTTCACATTAGGCAGCATAAAAGAAATAAACCCTCACGCATTTGTGTGCTACCCAAGCCCCTGTTTGAAAAGACCAAATCAGGAAAATGATAAATATACGGCTCTAAATTTACTTGAATCTTAAAATCTTAGACCTAATAGCCTTGGAGTCAAATCAGAGTGATTTCTATATCTTGACCTAGATTTCATTCTCCATCTTTTAGAGTATGTCAGGTGAAGTTGGTCTACATTGTTGGCCAACTAACCTCTAAATTAGGTCACGAGTCAAATTAAATTCTGATCAAGTGGAATTAAAACCACAAATTAGGACTTAAAACTGGTAGACTTAAGAGGTCAAGTTATCCATTCTGGTCTACCTAGATCCGCGGTGACAAGAAAGGTCGGGTGGTGGAAATCTTGTAATCCGTGAGGACTCTCTATCGTGTAGGGGTCTTCGTGGGACTCTCCCTTCCTAGCTACCCAGGTAATTCTCAGGTGGACGACTTTATGATCCAGGGAAACCATTTGCCCCGAACCTCTATAGTCATCCAAAAATCTTTGAGTGCCTTGATTGGGTCCAATTCATATCTAGTCTCTCATCTATTCTTTAGAGCACACACACAGGAAGGTCCTTGGGTTTTTAATCTAAGAGGCATCATTAGATCTTTTATGGCATTTCTGATCTAATCGAATCACTTTGATCTGAACCTGAATTTGATTCTACATTTTGATCCACACCTAATTTGAAGATGTAGCCTAGCAATGTAGGATGACCATTCAGGAAACTTGAATCTTGAATGTCCATGAGAGATAGAATGATTGAGGATGCCTTGAAATTTTATAGAGTTAATGACAAAGCCTCAAATCCAGTCAGCATGATTCAGGTTAATATCCCAGAAACAACAGCCTTTAGTGCAAATTGTGCTCAATTAATATTGACACAAATAACAAATGGATCAATCTAGGATATTCTCATGACATGATATATTGAATTGAAGAAATTTCATAACTTTGAATATCTCCAATGTCTAACAAATCCTATACTTTGGGAAAGACATCAAGATGACCTTGACAAATGAGAAGAGATGATAAAATTGTTGAAACTGATTATCGATCAAAAATACCCATATATTCCCCAAGCATTTAGCGAAACATCTTGGAATAGGACTGAGGATCAATCTAATTTCCCAAATCCTAGCTTTGAGAATCAAGGTTGTTGTGGATCGCCAACCTAGATGGAATATGATCCAACTTATGTGCAGACTGATATACTTGATCTTGAGTTGGGTTGGGAAGATTCAATTGTTGGTGTTCCCAATTTCGAGCCAGCTCTAGAGATACGACAACCTGGTTTTCCTAGCTTTGAATTCCCGGACACTTATAATGATGAGCTTAAAATAGAACTCCCAGAGAATGTAAATCCCGAGCCTTATCCTGTTAAGGTAATTCTTGAAGATGATTCTAACATCACAATAGAGCCCAGCCTAGATTTTAGTGATCCAATCCCTACCCTTAACCTAGAATCTGGATTCGAGCCTATTTAGGATAATTATGAGGCCCCATGTGATGAGACTCAGATTTTCGAGTTGAAATACGATTCTGGGCTAGTATTTGATGAATACACCTCTCCAACTTCCTCTAAAACACAAATTGATTTCTTGGAAGTCACACCAATCTATGATACAAAAACCAAGGAGTTAGATGAGTTGGGAATTGATTAGGTCAACCCTAAGAGCTAAGAACCCGAGCTTATGCCTAATTTGGACACCTTTTTGAGCTTGGAATCTGAAATCGGATAGATACAAGTCAGGTTACTAATTCTACATCTCTTCATCATTTCTGTGATGGAACCACTGACCTGGAATCAAACTTAGAACACAATCTTCGCAAATTCTTCGATCATTTCGAATCCTACTCTGATTTCGAAGAACCTTTATTTCCTGATGATTATGAACCAATCTACGACCTTAGCATCCATGACACATTCTTTGACCCTGACTTTGAGGTCCCTGATCTTGAGATCATTGATTCAAAATAAAGTTCCATTGAGATGGATTCATTCCTTTAAGATCTATAGGATTTAGAAGTAGTAAGTGCTGAGAGTGTCTACAATCTAGAATTCGAATCTTTTATTAAATCATATTTCCATGATCCTATAAGCACTCTCCAGGCATTTTCATTTGAATTTGATGAGCATTACGAGGACACTCTAGATGAACTGATCGTTGAAACTTTTTTAGAGGAACCCTCAACACATACAATTCTCCTTGAAGCCACCTCTTCTGATCCACATACAGAACCTTCTCGAATTAAACAAAACCCTGACCCACAACCGGAATCAACTTCTACTCTGACTCACCTCTCTCTAATTCGGTCGCATATGATTCTCCTCGAGTTTTTGATTGGGCTTCAAACTCTGATCAGATTGATAATTGCTTCCCAACTTTTTTCGATCCTATTAGTAGGCTTCCTACAACCTCTATAGCTCCATTCTCTTTTGAGGATCCCTACTCTGATCAGGCTGAATCGAGTCAGTCAAACCTTAGATTCTCACTTCCATATCTTCTTGAGTCTCACAGCATATGGTGGGCTCCATATCTCTTGATTCACATCCACCAACCCACTAGATTGATTGGGTTTAGGTTGCATCATCAGCCTGTATATCTGACCATGCACCTGGTTGGACCAACTAGGCTTTTGATCAAGGTGCTTATTTTACAAAATTCATATGATTTAACCACTCCTCCATGACCACTTTCTGCTCGGATGAAGACATTGAATTTAGTGCTTAACAGGAGGCAACCCGTCATTTCAAAATCTCGAGACCCTTCTAACTATCCTTTTGAGCTTCATGTCTATTGCACTCTGAGTTTAGAGTTAGAACAACCAACCCCACCTCTGGTACCTATACCAGATCTTGAAATCATCCGCAACAGTCATCCGGACCCATTCACCTACCCATTTACCCTGTTCTAGCCCGTGAACCACATTGATTTCATACCCTCCGCTTTATAATGAGGACATTGCAAAACTTAGGCATAGGGGGGTGTTCAAGTGCAAACACATGAATTCAAGCTTTTAAAGGATTCTCACAAAAAAATTACTCATTCAAAAAAATAAAAAAAAAATAATTGAAAAAAAAATGAAAAGGGGAGGAAATTTTGTGTGGTTAATTGCATATCATTTTTTAGGAGGAAGAGTGGAGGTGATTTAAATGTTAAAAAGGAGCAACATTCTGAAACAAAAAAGGGATAGTCATTAGTAAATGATTATGGAATCTACTTAAGTTTTAGATCAAATCAAAAGAAAAAAAATTAAGTCCAGAAAGAATAGAGAGACAAAGAGATTAGTATGAGTACTGATCTTAAGCCTCTTAAGCTTGTTTTAGGCTTAAAAATTCACATATCCGTTAAGATCTGGATAGTCCTCAAGAGGTTGAGGAAAATGCGAAACTTATGAATTAGGTCTAAGGCTTAGGGATTATTCAGCCTCGTTAACTGACCTCTGGTTTGCAGGACTCGATAACTGTTTGTTTATTTTCTCAACACAGTTAATTAATTTATTTAGCTTAATTTTGTGCAAGAGAAAGCAACTTAGGTTAACTTGAATTGATGTCCATTGAGTAGTATAAGGTCAAGCTGACCAAACATTTTAGATTTTAATTTTTTTTTAATTGGTTAAGTCTAGGTCATTCACTGGGAGGCATAACCTAATTTAATTCACCATTAAATCCTAAGAAAAAATTACTAATCACTTAATCAATTGGAATTATAATTAGATTACTTTAAGAATATGAATCTTGCATAAAGGATATTCAATTAAAAGATATGATGCAAAATTCCATAAAGAAAATCATATTTACACATGTGAATTGTTATTAAAAGCAAGTAAACATGCTTATTTCAGTAATTTCATCTCATTTACAAAAGATTAAATCAAGAAAAAGAAATTCGAATGAATACAAGTGCCTTATTACATCAACTAAGCTCAAAAGGAAATTGTATTTAAGTAAAAATTACAAAATCAGACATCTTAAAATCTTAAATTTCCATTCTCTTCTACCTTCAGCCTCAATTCTTTTTCTTCTACCTTCTCTTTACCTCTCTGTCTTGAGCTCTTCTTTACTTTCATCTTTCCTTTATTCTCTTTCGTTTGAGCTCTTCTTCACATTCCTCTTAAGTTTCTTAACCTCTTTTCTTCTCTTTCTTTTCCTCTTATCTTTTCTGTCTGTTTACCTTTCTACTTTGTTTTTCCTTTAAGCTCCACGAGCTCTTCTGCTCTTCTCTTTCTTTTCCTCTTATCTTTTAACTGTGTACTTGAACCGAACCAAAAATTTGGTTTTATGGTTGCCGACTCGGACTGGTCGGGGATATACAACACCCCTCTCAAGGTGCGACCTGACCCTATTGGATCCAAGCCTAGTTTATATTAGGTTTATTTGTGATTCAGTTCTCATCATGCACAGTCTCCGGCCTCCTAGGCCCACATGCACAAGTCCGCTCACGGGCCCACACTCGCACGCCCACGGGTGCACACACACCCAAGCACGTGCACCGCACGCACCCACACACATATATGCTCATTGTGCGGCCAGTGCTGACGACCAAACAACCCTATGCACTTTTTCCATTTATCCTAAGGCGCACGTTCACGTTCTACCAATGTGGGACTATGTTAGTCCCCTCCAAGCCGGACTTTGGCTGGAAGCACAAGTTGACTCAAAGCTCTAATCAAGCAAACAAGGGCTCGTTGGAAAGCTCTGAAGGTGTACTACAAGATTGCAGCATCAATTTGATGCTAAAAATAGAATCTACCCTTCAATTTGAAGGGTGAAAGTTGGAGCTTTTCACGGCTAATTAAGCCTGCAGAAGTGCTATACAGGTCCAAGGACCTGCAGTGATCCTTTTTGACTTCAGATGAGGTCCTGAATCATCTCAGAAGATGATTCCGCTCATAAAGGTGAAGGGAAGAGATGTTAAGAAGCTTTAGGAAGGCAAAGAAGCTTAAAAGCTTCAAGTAGAAGCTTCAGAACTTCAAATTAAGCTCTGAAAGGCTTCACAGATAGCTTAAGATCAGATACATCTAATTCAACAACCTCTAAAGGTTGTTAGGAGTCCATTTGGGTAGTGTTTGCATTTGAAATTCATCGAAAAGGCATTGAAGATAGTATTGTGTTCAAATGAACCCAAACTGAGCAAAAATCAAATTCATGTGAAATCCTAACTAAAACTCATCCAAATCAAATGTAAATCATCTAAAATCATTCCAGGAATCATTCCTAACCCTCAATTCTCCTAATTAATGACTGAATCATCAAATCTGACCTGAGTTTGACCAATGAGCCTTGAAACTTGACTTTCTTCATAAGGTTATCTCAGATGAAATTAATGCATTAAATCACTTCTATTTCACCTTGGGAATAGATTCAGAGTCTCAAAAAGAGATTTCAACTAGGATTTGTAGGGTTTCAGGCCTATCGCCTAAGATCCTAAGTGAGTTTGTTCGACAGAACAAACTAAGGCTTATCTAGGTGATTGATCTACTAGATTGATCTCAAGGCATCCTCTCGATGCTTCTAAACATTTAAAATTAGGATTATCCCTATTGAACAGACTTCTCCAACTCTACCGGAGTTGGAGAAGAAAAAGATCTAAATCTTGCTTCCGATCTTAAAACTTCAAACAAAATATTGCAAAATGATCATTGAGACTCAAATAAATGATCTGGAGCTTCTGAGGGAATTCCATAGGCTGAAGAGTACATCTTGGTTCACTGGAGCTCGTCGGAGCTCCGGTGAGTTCAGAAAGTGGCTAAAAGATAGTAAATTTCATCAAAGCAAGCCATGGATGATTTGAAAAGTTTCCCGAGGTCATAAGGAACCTCAAGAACACAATAACTCATTCAATTAATGATTAAACTAAAAGGCATGCAATGAATTCACAGAGAATGTGATCTGAGTTTGCTGGAACTCAAATCAAGCTCTCTCACTCAATTGAGTAGAGAGAACTAATCAGTGAGGTGTAGCAATAATGTTTATGTGATCAATTAGGTGGAGGAACACCTCCTGAGCTGCCCTTGACAGCGAGCTCAGGAGGTTGAGTGAATTTTAGGTGTTTTACATATAGGTGATTTTAAGTCAAATTAAGGTGAGGATAGGGCCCTTAGATAATGATTAAGTGATGGAGGGCCCCAGTGGAGGTGAATTGCCCTCGATTACTTCCGCCATGGACAACGGAAGTACCCAGTGAAGGTGGAGATGGAATAGGAAATTAGGTGTTGAAATCAGGGAATTAAAGTATTAGAAATGATCATGGAGGATTAAGGATAATGATCGATGAAATTAAAAGATGAAAGAATGCTCGAATCAAGCTCAAATAGCTCGTCGGGGCTGAGGAAGATGACAGGAAAACTAGCATTAAATCTAACTAACCTACCTAATTAGCTACTCTAATTAAACTACTTAATTAACCTACTATTACCTGGACGAAGGGGACAGAGGATTTCCGTCGAAGGTCCATAATGGAGGAGGAAATTAGAAGACGAAGGAAGAAGTCCAACAGGTGTAAGTGCAGCGTAGAGGTGAAGCCCGATGTCAGTACTGCGTCAGAAGACTTAGTGGACGACGGCAAAGATCAAGAGCAAGTGAAGACGAACAGCGAAAGATGGAGGAAGAGGAGGAAGGTCGCCAGACTTGGAGCGAATAGCCTATCTGCTAGCTCGGTGGGGAAAGAGGGAGGGGAGCTAAATGCTTGAAATCAAAGAGGTGGAGGGGTATTTATAGATTGCGGTGACTGAGGAGGATGGTGAATCTGAATGGAATGAAGTCTACGAGTGAAGTAACCACTGGCGTCTTCTCCAACGTCGGTGAGGTTAACTTGACCTAAATAGGATTTGAGCTTCATCCAGATCGATGGATGAAAAGAGGATGGTGAGCACAAGCTCTAGGAGCTTGGAAGGGAATGGTAGACGTCGGATGGACGGTGATCGGCGGGTATGGAAACCTCCTACCGTCAACTGTCGAAGAGGCTGAAGAAGAAATGAAGAGGAAGAAGATGTTTATAGGGACCTATCTGCATTGAAAGCTGACCTAACTGATGAAGGACTCAATTGAAATAAAACTTAGGGACTAAAATGTAAACTAAGGTTTTCAAGGTTTATTTCAATTTAAATGTTTTTCAAATTTTTATATATGGTTATAAATTCGACAAATAATATATTTAAACCTTGGATTTACACTTTTGACCTTTTTAGCTTAATTTATTTAATTAAGTAAAGTTACTTAAGTTATTACATACTTAGTTATAAGTTATACTTAAGCTAGTTAACACATTAATTAGGTAAATTACTGATGATATTTCGAGTCCATTTATTAATTAAATTATTAATAATATTAATTGGATAATAGTACAGCATTTTTAATGAATTTTAAGGTCCTTTAATATTTTATCCCTTATTCTATAATTAAACCATATATTTACATATTCCTAGCTAATTAACTAGGAAGACTAGTTAATTAAGGGTAATTAGAAGCCATGATGAGTCTCTCATTAATAACCTAAGTACCCTAATCCACACAAAAGCCTGGTTCAGTGTGCTTAATAATCAAAATCACGTAAAAGCATTTATTCTGTTATGAAAAAGCTACCTAGATTAAGAGTGGCTTATCAACACAAGTTGATTTGGATGAGTTTCCGGTGCGGAGAGGTGGAAAATTCTCCTCAAAGATGCACAATAACATATCTTCTCCTCAGTGCTTGTCTCTTAGGATATCTAAATATCCTACTGGGGCCACGTAAGCACCTTGTACTAATTCAGGTACCTTAGGTGGGAATATCCCGAAATGTCAATTGCTAGGGCCTAAATTTAGCTACAGAACACCATGGGTGGCACTATCTCGAAGTTTCGAAAGCTAGGGTTTTGGGGGTTGCCATGGGTGGTGCTATCTTGAGGCATCGATAGCTAAGGACCCTGCAAGGATTGATGGTGGGAGCAAGGAATTTGATACAGACCGTGTTTTTTAGCCAATCCAAAGCTAGAAATAATCAAGAAGAAGGGAGAGAAAACTTTCCAAAAATGCAAAAATTCTTCCATCTCTCTCACTTACAAAAATGCATTGCAAACTAAACCAAGACTAACCATGTTACAATCATGGGTGCTTTAACCGTTGGGTCCAACGAACCTTAGGATAGTTTCTATGGGCCTTAGAAACCTTCGCAGTAAACTGAGGTTAAAGCTGGTCAGGTCTGGATCTTGATTGGTACTTGAGTGCCTCTAGGCCTACTATTAACATTCTTACTTAATTTCTAAAATGAAGAAAGAATATGGACTTTGAGCATCAGAGGCATGGTCTAGAATCTGAGTTCATTTCAGAAGATTTTGCGAAGGGACTAGCAAAAGTTAGGCATGGAGGTATGATGATAATGTCATCATCAGCCATATCTAGCTTTAATTATTCAAAATCCATTGATAAATGCTTCTACGTAACTACTAAAGGACCATAAGTCACTACTCTTCCTTTCTGAGAGTTTAACATGAAACCAGTGTTAAAACTACAATTTCACCATCATATCATGAATGTAGAACAGCTGTTGATTTTCTCAATGGTTTACTAAAGGTCAAATATGCATTAAAATCTAACAAAAGGGTCGTGTAGACATAAACAGGTTTTTACATGTTTTGAGAATTAATTGACATCTAAAACCTTAAAAACAGACTTGCTTAATTAACTAAGGTTTCAGTCAGAATAAAATTCACCTAAACCTTCTAAAAATCATATAAAAATATTCTCTTGGGTTTAGCATCCTTGATTTGACCATCGAAGCCCATTTTCACCTAAAATAGAGTTTCAGATAGACAATTTCCCTAATTTAGGTTTTTGCATAAATTACCTAGCCAAACTTGGTTAAAACCTAAGTCCAACTTTGCCATCAGATTCCTTGGATCCATATTAGGTTTGTACCAAAATTTAAGCCCAATCAGAGATCACCTTGACTTAGTTTACATTTCAATTTTTTCTGACTCTTTTCACTCACACAAATGAACCTAACTTTCAAAATAATTGCAAAAGGATCCCTAAGTTTATTAGCATTCTTTGTAAACAGGTCCCTACACCATTTTTGGAAGGTCAAAACTTCACCGTTGAGATTCGAGCGAGGATTTCTCAATCAAATGCTCCCAAAATTTAAAGGGAGGTTCCTTCAGTAATTCCCTTCCAAATGAGACCATTTACAGATCCTAAAACCCTCTAGATTCCTCATGCGAATAGTTTGAATGCACATGTATCATATGTGTGCATGAAGCTCATAGTTTCCAAGCTTGTTTCCAAGCTTGGAACTCCATCCTAAGCCTATAAATGGATTACTGAGACATGCCTTACCTCCTTAGCAAGATTTTGAGGCCAAATACCCCTTCTTCCTCCATCTTCGGCCAAGCTCCACTATAGATGGCCAACCACCAAATTGCCCTGCCTAACCTCTTCCTCACATTCGTCTGTGCTTTGCCAGCCACAGCGAGGGTGTCCTTTCCCTTTCCTCACTGTTTTTCACCTCACCGGAGCAACCTTCATCCATGGCATCGGCCAAACATAGTCGACGCCACCCTACCTCCTTCGTCCTCAATTCTTGGTCCTAAAGCTCCCTTATCCCCTCTATTCCTTTCCCCCCTCTTTAGATTCTAATTTCGATGACCAACACCTCTACTCACCTTCATCTTCTCCATCTCCGACTGCTCTCTAGTGAGGCTCTCCACACTCTACACACAACCACCTGCCTCGCCGACAACACAACCTTCACCGTCCATCCACCATCCAAATCCCTCACTCAATTCCATCAAAAACCCACTGAAATGCCTCACCTAACTCACTTACTTCCGCTCACATCCTCTGAGTTTGCTCAACCACTCCACGTCACCACACGGCACAAGGACTCCGCCATCACGTTCGTTGTCTACAGGCGAACCTTCTGAACTACTTTGACGTGACTGCAAGGCCTTATTGCTTGTTTCAAGTCTCAGTCTCCATCGACATTCCATTCACCGCCATCTGCTGTCGTCAGATGCTTCCAAACCTTAATTCTAGCTCTTGAAGTCGCAGAACTACTTCACCTATCTACCAGTAGTGGGACTATCCCACTACTCCAATTGAAGGTGCTTCTTCTTGCATTTGCACGCGAGCGAAAGAAAGTGGGATAGTCCTACACCGTGAATTGCAGGGCTCGCAACCACACATATATTGATTTTATGTTCTCATCTCATTGCCTAGTAACATGAGGGGTCGGGTCCTTCATCCCCTCACATCCGCTAACCCACCTATGCTCACTCCTTGGTCGCCACACATGCCCGGTGACCCTAGACATTGTACATGATCCGGTTACCCATGTATGGATCCGGATATGCCCTGGGTCTTGAGAGAGAGGAGGAAGAACATTTGTGAGAGAGCTGGGGAGGGTTTTACTCTCTGAAAGGTGTCCCTATGCGACACTTAGCCACAGAAGAGAAGTTGACTCCCTTTTGCTAGAAGGATAAGGAAGGGGAGGTTTGTGAAGAAAGGAAGAAGAAGCAAGGCTTGTGTAGAAGGGAAGGAGAAGAAGCCTTGTGCTCATGCTGTTAAGCCGTCTGGTCATCTGACCCGACCTTTAACTTGGTTGAAAACACTGTGGCATTATTTGAGGCACTGTTCATTTATTTAGACTATTGAGTAATTAGTATATTTGTATCGAAGCTAATAATTGGTGATTCAAATCACCATTACTTTTCCTTAAACATCTTTTTGCTACATCAAACTCTTGATATACTCCTATTTTTCATTGAAGACCAATTTTGAGTAGAAATTATTCATTGAAAATCACTGTTGGCTTGATTCCTTGTGCTCATTTACATTTTATTTGAGATTAACATGTGTATTCCATATTTGCTCCCTATGTTCGACCTCGGACTTCATTTCGTTATAGAATGATTGAGGCTTACTACAACAAATGAATATTTAAAACCATCGATAGCCCTATCAACAGGAGGACTCCATCAAGAAGAAGCTATGGAGCACCCATTTTATGTGTGGGGCAACCACACTTGGAGCAAGGGTTATCCAGGCTTCTACAGAGGATCTTCCATTCTTATTTTTCTTGTTTTGTATTAGCTAATAGTTTACTATTTTTCTTGTAGAAGAATTCCTCTACTTGTAATATACTCACTAGTAATACAAAATTCAATTGCCTTCCAATTTCTATTTTCTAGCTTATTGTGTTTTTCATGCTATTAGTTAATTAGTCCACCACACTCTCCTCTTCTAATTACCCTAGGCGCACTTTCTTAGGGTGAGCTTAGAAGAGAGGGTTTCATTCTTGTTAGCTAGGTGTAGTTTTAGCGTAGTTAATCTTCGCATCAAAAACTTGATTGTTTCTGAAATCCCTAAAAACAACAAAGATAAAAAGTACAAAAAGACAAGTACGGATTTGAGAGGCAAGAGAGAGAACCATTTCATGTGATTAATGAATTGGCCTCCTTGGATGATCCTAGATATTCACCATTATCTAGGAATTATAAATTTATGAGTCGATCAATTTTACATGTCTTAAAGACAAAAACTCGCATTTATAAAATCACGTAAAATTTGTATCACGATATATTTAGAACAAAAGTAGGAAAAAAGAATAAGAAGAACTAGGATAACCCTACCCTAAAAACTCTAGGAAAACCCTTTTCCAGTACCTATCCAGACTAACTCAGAACCAAGAAATCAGAGCACAAAAGCCAAAAACATGTATAACATTATCCATGTACCTATCCACCCTATCCCTAGCACTATCCTACTATCCACAACCCAAGTCTGCCTATCATATACCCAAGCCCTAACTTAGATATCCCTTTAGGTCCATGCCATACCTAATTAACTTATTCTGATTCAATTGGGCTAGTCACTAGTCAATTGGGTCAATGGGACATAATTGGACTAACCTTAAGTTGATTGGACTCAATTGAGTCTAATCATGCTTAACTAAACCCATTAGACCTAGCCACATCGAAGTAGTTGTAGTATAACCTAATTGGGTGCAACCAATTCTAATTAGGTTTAGTTGGAAGCCAATTAGGTCAACCTAATTAGACTCAATGAGTCTAACTAGGTGCACATAGACCTAATTGGGTTCATCACTCTCTAGATTAGGGCACCCTAAACCAAATTAGGTTCACATCTAAACCACCTAGTCTAATTAAGCCCATTTAGATTAGAACCAAACCTAACATAGGTTTAACCAATCCAAACCCACTTAAATCCGCAAAACACATCCATGCACACACGCCTACAATCCATGAACACACACACACAAACTCATTCACGCACACACTTACTTGTACACTAAGGAATAGCCATCTAGTTTAGAAAACCTATTTTTAGGAAATACTATTTTTAGTAAAACCCAAACCCTATACCACCTAAAAACCCTAGCTGCCCCTCCTTAAAAGACCCTTGGCTGACCACCCTGAGAGCATCCTCTTCCTCGACCTAACATGCTATAGCCATCCACCTCCATAGCTCCACCTTCATACCTCCAAAGCCGTCCACCACCTACCTTGGTGGCTAGCCACCTTCTTCCTCCCACCACCTTCCAAGGCCACCAAGGGAGACTCCTGAGTGCCCTCCTTCAATTAGCCTAGCCATAGAAGAATCTTCTCGTTAGTTTTTCTAGTTGATTTCTAGTAGTATTAATGATAGTTCTAGTAATTTGTCTCGTTGTTCTAGTAGTTGTGTAACCTATTAGCAAGTTATTTTGCCAGTCTTTCATTTAATAGTGAATTGTTTATATCTTTGTTTGTTGAATGAATGATTGATTTTGTTTCCTCATTGTTTTTTATATTTGTAGTTCTAGTTCTTTGTTTCAAAAAAATCAAAATCGCAAAAAATTTGAAACAGAAAAATAAAAAAAAATAGATGGCAGCTAAATGGGAGATTTCGCTTATCAGATGATATCAGAAAAATGCATCATTGTAGTAAAATCACGTGATGGAAAAATCCCAGATCAAAAATATATGAGTGAAAACTAACCATAGTGGATTCAGTCATATCCATAGGGAGGAACAAATTCGATAAGAGCATAAGTATAGATCAATAAATCCTACTCACATAAAGTCACGAGAAAATTATTGCACTGATTTGTTCTTGAAATTATGTTAAGGCACATATGGAGAAGATTATGACATAGAAGGAAGGTGAGTGTGTGAGAGAAAAAGTGTGAATACACGAGGACATGCACATAAATGTAATTTACTCTCTCTTGTTCCTACGTAGGAAGGAGCACCAGTGGCCGACTAATGTGTGGTGGAGGTCGGCGGTAATGAGGTTGATTCGATGGAGGTCATGGTGTTGATGGAGATGGTCATAGGTGGTCGAACAACGGCTAGAGCTTGCCAGCAGTGGATCTATCCACTCATGTGTAGGGAGTGTAATTGTCCTGGTTGAGGGCGTGGTTGGGCTCGTGGTGGCGTGGCGAGTCCGATGACATCGTTAGTGCGAAGATTTGAGGCCCATGGATGCGACTGTGCAGAGGGAGGCCGAAGGTGTGTTGGGTCACTCCTTTGTTCTATTAGAGGGAGGTTGTAGGCTTGCAAGGGTGAGGGAGTAAATGAAAGTAGGCACCAGTGGTTTGCGTGCGATGAGGCACCAGTGGCTTGGCAACTACGTGTGGGGGCATGCACGTAAGGGCAGTAGGTGTGGCAGTGGTGGTCGTGGGCTCGGAGGTAGCTGACAGTGCGAGAGGCCATGATGCGCGTTGTTGGTTGCGTGGAGGTTTGGGTGCGCATACAAGTGCGAGGTGGTGTGCACAGGAGTGGTGCACGCGGGCAGTTGTTGGTGGTACTGTTGGGGTCATGTGAAGAAGAAATAGAGAAAGAGGAAGAAGAAAGGAGGCTAGCGGTGGTGCGTGACCGCTAGTGGCTATTGCTCTTGAGGAGGTGAATGGCTGGCGAGGTTACATGCCACTAGTTGTTGAGAAGGTGACATCGGAACGCAGTTGATGAGAATCACACATTGGTCATAGTCAAGTGGAGTCTACGGTGGCGTGGTCGAGTTGTCGAGGTGAACATGGTTGATGAGTCTTCGCGGTTGCTAGTGCTAATACAGTCACCACTGACCATGGTGATGGGTTTGCCGTGGGTGAGACATGGTGGTGGTCGTGGCCATGGTCGGGTCTGTGCTTGGAGAGAGGGCTCTCCTCCTCCATGGAGGAAGATGAAGATCCTATCGTCCTCTTCCTTGTTATATATAAAGAGAGAAAGAGAAAGAATCAAAGAGAGAATATTGGTGAGGGAGAGAGAGATTATTGGGGAGAGAGAGAGTGGATGAAAAATAGGGAAGGTTCACTTTTTCTATTTTCTTCTACTTTCCTTCCTTTCGGACTATACATGTCTTGCAAAACCTCCATGGGGAAGATTTTAATTGGGAGAGAGTCATCTCCTTCCCGAAATTGGAGATGGGAATTGAAGAGCTCTTTCCTTTATTACATGTGACAAATTAAATCTCTGAAAATGGCATTCCAAATTGAGGTATGATTCCATCCAGATTGCCCGTTCCATAATGACCCAAATTTAATTGATTAAGATGTAAAAATTGATGCAATGCGTGAAATGATAATTGTGCAGCTTTATTAATTTTATCCATGCAATGCATGATTCAGATTTCATTTTCATTCCAGCAATGAGGTACATAGGCTCTAATTTAGTTCACTAACATGGACTTACCCGTAGCTCCTGCTCGCATTAACGAATCAATAATTGATCAAAACTCCCGTGACATTACACACATAATCTGTGAATTTTAAGATGAGCGTTATTCGTATACATGTTGCATTTATTTGCGCTACACTATGGCTATGTGTTTTGAAAGTGCGATAGGCGAATTTTTTGTTCAAGAGATCCACCATCATCTTTAGATTTAGATTTTAGGTTAGGTAATTTAGGTTTTCACTTAGATCTAGGTTAGTTTCACAAGCACGAAAAAGACTAATTCAAAATCACTTTCGCATCGCCTCCTAGAGATCTACTGGGACTCACCTAGAGTTTTTATATAAATATTTTGTTTAGGTTGATTTCGTGACTATACTACGAATATAGACTCATTAATATCGCGATGTTTGACTTAACATGCCATTTTTGTTTCTACCACTCTATTAGTCATAGCCACTGAACTTAACAATTTTGAAAGGAAATGTAATAAAAATTTATTTTTTAGTGTTCAAAATTTATTTTCTTAGTTTCAACCCCCCAACATCATGTGTCGCCAACCTTTGACCACCTCCTCTCTCTGACGACCACACCATCCATAGTGTTGTTGAGTCAAAAATTCATGCGGGAAAGTTAGGGTTTTCGGAAAGAGAAACCAATGTTTTCGTATTTGTAGAATTTTGCTATAAGATAAATTTTATGAAGACTCGATGAGTCCCATGTCTAACACGAGGAGACGAACATTTGATTAAAACCATGATTGATTATTTCTTTTTGGTATTTTTCAGATAGGTAGAATATCGGGTAGAGAATTATCTAAACTTATCTACTCAACAAATAAATAAAGAGAGAGATCTCAATATATTTATATTCGGAACAATGTTCATCACAACTAATTGCAGAAGATAAATCTAAACTATGAAAGCAATAAAAGAGAAAGAGAGAGAGAATCCCCCTTGATGGCTGCTTTGGGGATAACTTGCTCTAATGGTTCCCGGACGAAGGAGGATGGAGACAGAGGAAGGAGGATGGAGCCAAAAGAAGTGGAGGTGAGGTAGGGTGACGTTGCGACGTGATCCACTTCTTGGAATGGTGGTAAGAGGATGGTTGGTGGGAGCTCCATGAATGGGGAGTGACAAGATAGGAAAAATTATTTTTGTTTCTCTAGTGGAGCATCCTGGGGCATGGGACACAGTTAATAGGGATTCCTGGGCTCTAGAGTAGGAGAAAGGAGTGTAGGAAGGGATGAGATGCAATGGGAGGGGAGGTAGGCTATTTATAGGTGGAGGAATAGGACTTGCGAAATGATTTGGCACATCAAGGAATGAATGCAACGTGTGGAGCATGGGGTGAACACAGTGCACCCACGTCTATTTGTGCACCATGCAACACGTGCATGTGCATCGAGTGGTATAAAGTTGGCTAGCGTAAGTGAATGTCCACCATTGGACCTTGAATGGAGGGCCTTGATTGCATGCTCATCGCGCACTCAGATCGCATGCTACTATGCATAGGATCATGAGTAAGGTGCGCTTCTCATCCATGTGACCATGTGGAGACTCCACTATCGCTCGATCAGAATCACACTTCTTAGAAAACTTGTGCTATGCGTGTTGAGTCAGAGAAATGCCTGGAAATGCTCACGCGACTCAATCTCAACTGTCCACTCTAAATTAGACGGTCCAATTATGGATGCTTGCGTAGTGTGATTCAAACTCAGGTCATGGAGTTTGGAGTGTGGTGCGTTCTCTACTACGCTATGGTGGGTTACTCTCGATCTTGATCGTTGGATCTTTATCCAATGGTCTTCATTGAGCTTAGCTATGGAGAGGAGCAGTCACGTGGTTGATCCTTAGTCATTTTGATGGCAATCTAATGGCTAAGATTGCATAATGGTTGCACCTTTAGAGATGAGTAGTGGGGTTTGGGGTGGCTAGGATGGTGCCATGTGGCGCCATCCTAGCTGTCTATCTTCCTTTCATCATAGTGGATGCTATAGAGCTTCGATCAAGGTGATTTTCATGGTGAAGTACTGCAATCGTCACTTTAAGTCCATCCGTATAGTTGGATTTTCCATCTGAAGCTTATATAAGTGTCACCTTGTCCCCTGGTCATATAAATAAGTGAATTAATGTATAATTTACAGAATCTACTCTAAATGCATAATGATGAATGTTATGCAATATTTATATTGTTAAATGCAATTAACTAGCTTAGGAACCTCCATAATAGGCATTTTATCCTAAAACAATATGTATTTATCACACCTCCATGCCTATCTTTTGCTAGTCCCTAGCAAAACTAAACTAAATGCTATTTATAAACATAAGTACGATCTAATTACCTAGGCATAAATTATTTATCAACAGCAAGAAACTTCTACTAAGGACCTAAATTGCTAAGACTCAACAGCACCCAGGTGCCTGCCAAACTGTAGACTGCCCAAGTGCTTGCCTTAATTTGTACATAAAAGAGAAGATATGGTTTTTCTTTTTCTTCTTTTCTAATTTTTTTGAACTTTTTGAGTTTAGAGTTTCGGGGCAACTTTCTATGGCTACCCAACCAACCCTAAGACTCAAAGGAACTAGAAGTTCTAAGCATCTTTATTATGTAAAGGTGTTTGACTCACTCAACGGCAATCAGAATGGACCTTAGGGATCTACAAACCCTAGGTGACCCTAAGTGAAGAATTTCTGCCTAAAGGTTTATCTTTTTGATTAGTACCTTTCTCCTTACATTAATTTTTCCAGGGTCAACACAAAGGCAAACCCCGTGTCTATCTCCCTGGGTTTATTCTACTTCCCCTCTTCTACCTAAGTTTTGGGATTATTCATGAATTTTTTATGGCTGGTCTCTAGACAAACGGCATTGGGGCGTTACCCACGGCAACTTGCTAGCTAAACCTGTGCAATGAAGCGTTGCTTATTATATTTTTTTTCCATTTTTCATTTTTTAATTTTTTTTGGGTGTTTTCCTATTTTTTTCTTCTATTTTTGAGAAGATGGCTTCACTGATCTAAGATTTACCTAAAGGCAATAACCAAAGAGATTAGGTTACGTGGCTAGGCACTGGACACACGACTATGAGTGGTTATGTACGATAACATGTTAGCCATACCACCCTAGTATGTTTACTAGTTGCATGATTTCCATTAAGATCACCTGAGAAGTGAGTTAGTGCAAGTGGTGTGTAGATGCTTAGACTTCAAGTACCCTCAAATGAGAGGGTGGTTTGATAAGTCGTGTATTTACCACCCCAACTTATTCGACGAATTAAAATAAATTCAAAATTGGCAAGGACTTGAGAAATAGGTCCACATTTTAGTGAACACCTCAATTAACTAAGCTCGTAAACCTGAAGAGTTTGAGTGTTCAGATCCTACTGTGTTATTTCCTAAAGTTTTCTTTCTGAGAAAAAGAAAAGACCACTACTAGTATCAGTAGCCATCCAATTATATATAATATTTCCTAAAGTTAAAAAGCTTCTAATGCCTAATTCTCTTTTCCTAATTCTCTAATTATTTTTTTTGGAATTTTAATTTCTTTCACATAAATAAATGGAAAAGTTCTACAAAGTTGACAAAATAATTTAGAAATGAAACCACCCACCATGCCTAGCATATATAATATCTTCATTGTGAATAAAGGCATGAAAAGGGCAATATAGAGAAGACAGTACCTGAATTCAATAAAAATCTAGTTAGCTCAGAGTATATACAATCTATATAGAGTTATGACTTTAGTGTTGCCAGCTAGGCATAGTCCATCCAGAAAATTAAACCAAGGTTAGAGCAACCTTATCTGAGATGGGTTTAGCTATAACATGGTCAACGTAAGGTTTGAGATGATGTTCATTTACCATAAAGGAATCACCCATCTTCAGGTCAGATATTTCAATAGCATTGTTAGGAAAAATTTGCTTAATAATGAAGATGTTGTTCCATTTAGATCTAAGCTTGTCGTGAAAGAGCTTAAGTTGTGAATCGAAATGCCAAATCTTCTGGTTTGGCTCAAAGCTTTTATGGGAGAACATCTGATCATGTAAAGCTCTAGTCCTTGCCTTAATGATCTTAGCTCTTTCGTATGCATCATTTCTATGCTCCTCCAACTTAGATAGTTGGAGTTTCCTGGTCCTGTTGGCTAAGTGTAGGTTGAAATTACACCTATTGATAGCCCAGATTGCTCGGTGCTTAATCTCTACAAGTAGATAGTGATGGGCCCATATTTGTGGGCTAATTAGTTACTTAAACATCTAGACATTAGATTAATAATAATATATAAATAGCATGCATTAAGATAGTTCATATGTATTTGCTTTCATGCTTTACATTCATATTTAAATACATTTAGAACTTATTTAGAATAACATACATTAGCTTAGTATATAAATTAGTTTACATGCATCACACATTAAATGTATTATTTAGTTAGAAATAGGAATTAGTTTTTATTACAAGTTTATGCATAAATTACACATTATATTTTATTATATTCATGGTAGGATGGGTTGGCTGCCATTGAAGGCCATTGAAGACCATTAAAGGTGCACGGCATTTGAATTCTACTATGACAGCTATAAGAGAAGAGGAGTGCTTGCACATCAATCATGGGACCTAATCTACCTGAATTAAGTTAGATTCTAGAATAACTAAGGAACAATGCATGCGTAAGCATCATAGTTTGCATCATAGTTAATTTATTAACTTTATAGATAATAATGCTATTTTATGCTCTAAAAGAGAGACAATGTTAATTGTAGATGATACAGAGTCGCAGATGATAAATCAGACAATATGGATCTAACCAAGATGATGATGGGAGTCCAACACTTTTGAAATCATCTTGATCAGACATCCGTAGCATCACACACATCTAGTAGAAGAATAGAGGCCAAGAAGCAAGATTGCAGAGATATAAACCTCAAATGTCAAATCTGACTGCACAGATGGATTTAAATCAACGATTGCAGTCCAATGATGTAAAGATCAACCTAATCGGAGCTCTGTAGCACCATCTACAAAGGTAGGAAGATGAACGAACTGGATAGTGCCACTGGCACTATCCCAGTAGCCCATCTCCACACCCCAACCACTGAAGGAAGGCCACGTCACCCAACTCCACATGCCATCAGAAGAAGAACACACCTCAGCCACTGGATCTTGATCCAACGGCTAAGAGCAGCAGTGTAGAAAAACAAAACCACGACACAAGAGTGACCACAGTGCAGCAGTCATCGCCTTCATGCGAGAACGCAAGACATGCATTTCACTCGTGCTCAGCACGAAATCAAGCAGCTGGTGCAGTGCGGGTGCGATTGGGCCGTTGGATCAGAACATGCGGTGAGGATGTGACTGCATGGTGCACGGAGGCACGTTGGAAGAGGCGGCACGGATGCACGGACAACTAAACACCCGAACGGGCATCTCGCCACAAGTAGGTCCATAAGGATGTGCGGCGCACTATGTATGTTGTCCGATGTGCATAAAGAAGCGAGCGCGTGTGTGAGCGGTGCTGCGGATCGGATCCAGTGGCAGTACGCCCGACACGTTGAACCATCTGGTGCATTCCACATGTATAAGGTGCATTTGAGGTTATTTCTAGCCATGATCACAGTTGTTGATTTCCCAATCGGTGGATCTGATGGTTCCAAGGTTTTTGCATGGTTTTGGGGGCTTAAATACCTGTTTTGCCCCTCAATGAAGCTATAAAAAAAGCCCTAGGGCCAACAGTTGAGAGGCAACTCCCACTAGACATCCTCTTTTTGACCTGATTTGTCTTTATTGAGCTTCCTTTTCTTTCTCCAAATTGACTTTTCTTTTGACTAACTTGACATTTTTCCAATGGACAAATGCGGCCTCTGACCTTCTTCAAAATATCATGAACCGTTTTTGCCTTCTCCAGAACAAATCGAAGAGTATCCAATTTGACAGAAATCATCCTATTTATCGGATAATAAAGACCCACTTTCCCAAGATCTCTTCCTTCTCTTCGAGATCGAGTGGATCTGATGGTTCCAAGGTTTTTGCAGGGTTTTGGGGGCTTAAATACCTGTTTTGCCCCTCAATGAAGCTATAAAAAAAGCCCTAGGGCCAACAGTTGAGAGGCAACTCCCACTAGACACTTCTCCAACCTCTCTCTCTCTATAACTTCTCTCCGATGTTCCTTTTGACACTCTCGATCTAAACTGCTGCCACACTTCGCACATGCATCCCACAAGCAGTGTTATCCTTCATCTACTTTTCTCTCTCTCTATTCTTTGGTATATTTGTTTAGATTCCTAGCTTAGAACTATTTACAAAAAATAATAGAAATCTAATTTTCTAAATATCTGGTCTCTATTATTATGTTGCATTAGGTTAGATTAGTTAGTATGAAAAGTTTTGAAAATTGTGTTTTGCCTCCCAATGAACAACTCAATATTTACCGAAATATTTATAAATTTATTTGTTTTGACATGATTCGCAACTGCAACAATACAAAACTCTTTTAGCATGTTTCGTGACTAACAAGTTGGTGTCGTTGCCAGAGAGGCAATGGAAATTTTTGAAGCTTTTCTTCCTAATGCTTATTTGAGATTCTAGGATACTATTCTTTTTGATTGCGTGTGTGTAGGAATCCCAGAATCACATGAAGAATTATGAAACAATGGAAAAAAAAGGGGTTCGAATCTCAGGTAAGTACTTGTATCTTAGATTAGGTTAGATTTATTTTCGAAAAAAAAAAATTAGGTGCTTGCTTGATACTTAGGTTGGCATTTATTGATTTTTTGAAAAAGAAAATTCAAAAAAAAAATCTCCAGTTGGTGGGAATCAACATAACCACCTCCTATATTTTCGGGCTAAAATACACTCTCATATTAAAAATTCAATTCCAAAAAATCTACATGTTGAAAAATTATAAAATTTTTACTTGATGTGAGTTTTCTAGTCAAGAACATTATATTGAAATTTTGTACCATTTTGATTTATGTAAAATTTTTAAAAATTTACGAACTGAATTGATATAAAATATATTATTTCTCTTGATTTTTTGGAATTCAAAAAATCATAAGAATTTTTATAGAACTCTGCTTTATTTGAAATTTGTGGCATTAAATTCCCGTGAAAATAAAGAATTTTAAAAAAATCTGAAAAAAAAAGTTTCTGTATGTCTAATTGCACGTACCATCCAATCACCAGCTTGTGGTCAAAATAGATTACAGAACCCCCATTACACTTTAAATTTGAAAAAAATAGAAAATGTGCACTCAAATTCTTGAAAAAATATTTTGTGAGTGCCTAGTTAATGGTGTAATAAGATCAATTGATTTTATTGTTTGGGACCACCACCTTCCTGATTTTGGACTTAAAAGGGTCATCTAGGATTATCTGCTCTTTGGGTTTCACACTAAGGTAGAGCACACTTGCATTTCCATACCTAAAGTAAATCCATCAAACAATTGGGAGTTGCAAAACCTCTTGTGTGGTTCATCAGAATCATTGTTTGAAGGTATTTTCTCAGGCGAACCCTAAAACTCACTAATACAAGCAATTGAACCTTAAAATTCAATTCGTCATAAAAATTGTTTGTGAACCATTTTCCTATGCACTTCACACTTTTGAAATCAATTTTAAGGGCAACACCCGCCTAACACCCATCATATTCCAAAAGCACCTCAAACCTAAGCCTAAAATTGACTAGACGTGCCCTAGGTAGGATAAATCTTCTTAGTATCTTGAAATTAGATTGGGCTAAGGTTAAGGCCTTGTCTACTTGGACCCACTGCTGATAAGAAAGGTCGATGCAGTAACCGCATTAACACTTAGTGGTGTCCCACTGTGTGGGGTGTCCTAGGGGGTACCACCCTTCTGGCCAGCCAAGTAATTCAAGTGTTGATCTAAGCTAGTCATGTTTTGGGGAGCCAGGATTAGGTGTATTTCAGGTTTATACTCTAAGGACTAGCTTGATTGCTTGTATTGAGAGGGTAGGGTATTCTCGCATCTCTCTTCTCCCTCTCATCTACTGACATTCTTCTGGTGAATGCAAGCTAGAAGATCTTTACATATTTTGCTACCACCTTTAGAAAGAAATCCTAGGAGAAGACCTGATTGTTCAAGATCTGAATCTAAACCCTCTTCAATGGCTAGTTACCAAGAGGAAGATGAGATTGAAGAGGAGGAACAAAATCTAAATCTAATGGCTCTCTTACAGAGGCAAATTACTAAGTAGGGCCAACATCATGACAGATAGATGCAGGTCATAGTGCAGGCCATTACCCAGCTCCAAAATGGGAGAGCTGACCAACCTCTCAGAGACTTTTATAATCCTCTTAATGCCCAACTTGAACCTTTTGTTATGGTACCTCAAGATGGGGATGATTTTGAACTCAAACCACAAATCATCAATCTGATTCCCCACTTCCATGGCCACAATTCCAATGACCCCTTCCACTACCTTGAAGAAGTTTTGCACATAGGAAGGACCTTTGGCCCTAGGAACATGAATGAGGATACCTTAATGATAAAAATGTTCCCTTTTTCTTTAAAAGATAAAGCTGCTCAATGGTTGAGGGCAATTGATAGACCAATCCTAACTTAGGAAGATTTAAGAAGCACTTCTCTGAAGAAATTCTTTCCCATAGGAAAAAGTAATGCTCTTAGATGTGCCATTACAACCTTTAAGCAGAACCTTAGGGAGCAATGCATGAGGCTTGGGAGAGATTTAATGACATAGCTAGGAAATGCCCTCATCATGGGATTCCTAAGTGGCACTTAGCCCATATTTTCTTTTATGGGTTAAGTGACAATTTGAAGAATTTTGTTGATGCAGCATGTGGGGGTAATTTCCTAAGCAAAGATGCTGAGGCAGCCTTTCAATTACTTGAGAATATGAGTAAGAATTCGCTCAACAATGCCTCAATGTTTGCCTTCAATAGATCAATCAACCAAGGAGCAGAGTCTATGAAGTTAGGGGTAATTCAAACTCGATTGATTTAGAACTGATTGCACAACGATTCGATAAGGTGAAACTTGTTGGGAAAATTGCAGAGAGTTTGGATAAGAAATTGGATTGCCTTCTGAATGGCGGGAGATCCTTAGGTACACATTCCAGAGTAAATCCTATGCCTACCCAAGGAGTTTCTATGATAACCCGCACACAACTCCCTAACCCTCTAGGTCTGGAAATAGTGCATAATATTAATGACCTAACCATGGCACCACCCATAAGTCCACTTTTCTTAGACCTATCTCTTTCTAGTTACCAAGGAGGGACCTTGATGCCCTCAAATTTTGAATTAGTCATCCTGATGCCTAGTTATCCTCAGGATGTGAATGCACTCCAGAGATACACTAGAAATGATCCTGATTCGAACACTTACAACCCTGAATGGCGCAACTATCCTAACTTTGCTTGGTCAAAGTTAGAAACCTGCCCAGGGTCCTAACTTGAATAAGCCTAACACTTGTGGGCAACCCAGTATGTACACACAATCGTGCACATATCAGCCACAACCTACTTAGGAAACCTAACCTTCTGATCTGAGTCTGGTCCTCAAAGAAATGTGGGAAATGAATCTGAGACATGAAGAAGAAATGGATCAATTGAGGATAGATTTTACGAGATGATTGGACCAATTAGTTGATGCTAGACAACATGGGATGCTACCATCCCAACCTGTCCCCAACCCAAGGAACTTCAATAGGGTTAAACAAAACAACACATGGGAGCAACAAGCACATAATTCAACTTGCTCCCCAGCACCCACCTACTTTGTTAACCCCAACCCAACTCAAGCTCAACCCATTTTGTATAACCCACCTCACCCTTCCAACCTTAATGCATCTACCTGTGCCATCACCTTGAGTGGGAAACAAATCCAAGATCCATATCCTTCTACATCTAAATCTTACCAAGATCTTGAGGAGCCCGAATCTGACCTAGGAGACCAAGGTAATCTAGAAAACAAGACTCAGGATTTGAACACTCATGGTTTCTCTCAAGCAGCTTTTCCTGAGGACTTGAAAAAATCCAAGGAAAAGAAAACCAATCAATCTACGGAGTGGGTTGAGATTTTAAAGCAAGTCTAGGTGAATATACCACTCCTTGAAGCCATTGAGAACATTATGGCCTATGCAAAATTTCTTAAGGAATTCTGTACACTGAAACACCAGGCCAAATCATCAAAAAGGGTCATAGTTTCTGAATAAGCTAGTGCCATCATCTTGAATAAGCTCCCTCCCAAAATGAAAGATCCAGAGACCCCCTTAATTTCATGTGAGATAGATGTCTTTATCTTGGAACGAGCCTTACTGGACCTTGGTGCCTCCACCAATCTAATCCCCACGGAATTATATGAAGAGTTGGATTTAGGTCCGTTGCAATACACTGATGTTACTCATTAGCTTCCTGATAGGTCAACCAAGATTCCAAAAGGACTCTTACAAAATGTGATTATAAAAGTGAGGGATTTTGAGTTCCCTATGAAATTTCTAGTTTTAGGTATGGAGGCATCAAAAAACTTGAACAACACCTCGATAATCTTTGGAAGACCTTTCTTGGCCACAGCCAAGGCTCTAATCAACTATGAGGCTGGGAATATGCAAATCATGCTTGCAAGGAAAACTTGTCAACTCAATATCTTTAAATCTTCCAAAAAGAATAAAGTGAATTGTGGTTCTAGTAAGGTCGTCAAAACAATTGAGAAGGTCTTAGCAATTCACACTAAGGATGATCTGAATTCTATCAAAACTCAAGATCAACAAGGAAGGCAAGGAAGTGATGTACTTGAGGATGCTTCTGATCTACGACCTTCCATAGATAATCAATTTGAAAAAAACATTCATGAGATCAAGGAACTATTGGGAGTATATTATGATGAATTAGATGATGACATAAAGAATCCTCAGTATATCAACCTTGAAATTCAAGAATTATTGGATTTTGAGGGGGTTCAAGACATTGGACAACCAAAGGATATGAACTAAAAAAATGAAGAAACAACCTCAGAAAAAGAAGTCCAAATCATGATGGACTAGGGAAGAACTTATAATCCAACTAGTTCAAATGGATGGCTTGATTCTGAGGAAGAAATGACTTCAAATAAGGAAGAGGTAATTTCTGATGAGGATTTCGAGGAATTCAACACAACTCTACCTTTATCATCGTATGACCCGGAGCCTGGAGAATTCATGATTTTTGACATCAATTACCATTATGAGGATCCTTAAGATTCTAATTCAGAACCAGATCTAACTTTCAATTATGATTTCAATCCAGACCCTCCACCACCTCTTCTTGAGTTATGGAATTAGATTAATGAACAAGCTCTCCATCATGAACCTCATCTATCTAACCCTATTCTACATTTTGAATCAGAAAAACTCTTTGGAGTAGGACTGCATCATTAGTTGTTCCACATTTGTGGATCACTAATTCTGGGACCACATGATCATATCTTTATATTAATCCTAAATCTTTTAGCAACAATTATTACTCCTTCTCTTGACCTACAATATTGAAATACATATTTCCTTTGGGTTTAGGTCAGGAAAATGATGATAAACGTAGCACTGGTTGGGAGGTAACCCAGTATTCTATACAGGCATTTTTCATTTGTGACTGATCAAGCTGACCTGGATTAACAAGCTCAGTCAGGTGATATCCCCTCCTCTTGCTTTTTACATTTTGATTTTCCTGCATACATTTCAACGAGGATATTGTAATGAATAGGCATAGGGTGGTGGACATTGCATGCATGTCTTATTTTTATGCTAGAAAAAAAAATGCATTCATGCATAAAGAATTTTTATCAAGTAGGTTTTATTAGAGATTTACTCTTAAGTTGATTCTTGAATTTCAAATCCAGTACAATTTCACACTTACACATAGAATTCGCAATGGACCTCTGTGAAGACCGATTGACATCTTTAGTTTGTCGAGAAGAAGCACTGGTTTTCCTCTTGAACCCTTGGACAGTAATTAAGGTGTCAGGTAAACAATCTTCTAGTAGAACCACCAAACAAGTTTGAGGTGAGAGTAGAGAGTCTACTAGTGCTCTAAGGCTAGTATAAGGAATTTTGGTTTCTGGGTAATTGGATAATGATACTCGGAGTTAGGCATAACTTTAGCTCTGGGTTCCTGCGTACAAATTCTTAGTGTGAGAATTTTGGAGAGCCACCAAATAAGACAAATACATAGAAAGCAGGTTCAAATAAAACTAGGACTAAGGTGAATAGTTATGATCATCCTTTACGGAATCCTTGACTAAAGGAGGGTATTAATATCAAGGTCAGAAATATACTATCCCATCCATTCCTTTCCCAGTGTCGAGACTAGACACTTCCACCAAATAAGCCACCCGATATCCTCTTGAATGCCCCAATCCCAAATATTGCCTCGTGAATAAAAATGTCCATCGGTGCTACAGTACGTTGTGTTGGTAGAAATAAATATATATGAAAAAGATATGAAAAGGAAAGAATAAAAAAGAAAAGAAAAAAAGAAAGAAAGAGAAAAGTAGAAAAAGTATACATATAGAGAAAAAAAGTGTTAATTGCGTTGTGTTTATTCCATGTTTAGATCATTAAGGCAACAATACCCATTCCCTTTACAATCCACCAAATACAGTCTTGACCTACTTTTCCCTTTACAATCCACCAAATATAGTCTTGACCAACTTTTCTATATTTCTGACCACCTGAATACGGGCTGAGGAATTTTGACTTAGTCATAGGATTATCAAAACTTAATCAATGTGTTAATGCCATGAGAGGCCACCAAATATATTGACAAATCTGGTAAGATTGTGAGCTAGGAAAGAGAAAAAAAAGAAAAGAGAAGAAAAAGGAAAAAGAAAGAGAGAGAATGAGTACAAAGAAACTAAAGAGAGCACAGTTTCTCCATATCTCTTTGAGTTGAATTATTTAATAAGTCTGGAAATCTAAGTTCTGAAGTACTAGTCTATGTGTAGCACCAGATGAGTATGAGCCACCAAATACAAACCCACTTTACTCAGATATCTTCTACTTGAACTAAAAGCTGGGGTAGAAATTACAAATTATTTTAAAACCTCGAAGGAAAAAGTTTTCCTATCCCGATAGAATTTTACTAAGGGTCAAGTACGAACTTTAGATGTGGATTGACTTTTCACACGAATCTGTTGCATAGGGTACAACACTACACTTTCACAATTGTCTGAATTTCTAATGTTTTGGATGAAAACAAAAGAAATAAATCTCTAGTCAAACTCTTGATAGAAATTATTCATTTAGGAGCACTTTGCATTTAGTCTTGCACTTTCTAGGGACTAGCAAGATTTAGGCATAGGGATGTGATTGCACAACAATCATAGGACCTAATATACTTGAATTAAGTTAGATTCTAGCATAACTTTGGAATAATGCATGCATAAGCATCATAATTTGCATCATAGTTAATTTATTAACTTTATAGATAGTAATGCTATTTTATGTTCTAAAAGAGAGATGATATTAATTGCAAATGATTCAAAGCTGCAGATGATAGATCAGACAGTACGGATCAGATTAGGATGGCAATAGGAGTCCAATGCTTCTGGAATTGTCTTGATCAAACATCTATAGCATCACATACAGCCCATAGAAGAACAGAGGCCAAGGAGCATAATAGTAGAGATCCAAACCTCAGATGTCAAATCCAACCATATGGATGGATCTAGATTGACGATTGTAGTACAATGGCATAAAAATCAACCCAATCAAAGCCTTGTAGCACTATTTACAAAGGCGAGAAGATGAACAGACAGGATGATGCCACGTGGCACCATGCCAACAGCCGATCGCCATGCCCCAACGACTGAATGAGAAACGTGGGCCATTGGATCACCATCCAACGGCCATGAAATTCCCACGTTGCCATCTCCATGTGCCATCAAAAGAAGAATGCACCTCAGGCATTGGATCTTCATTTAACAGCTGAGGGCAGCTGTGCACAAAAACAAAACCATGTCACAAGGGCGACCGTAGCGCAACGGTCACCGCTTTCACGCGAAAGCATGAGGTGTACATTTGACTCATGCTCAGTGCAAAATCAAGCAGGCGGTGTAGCGCGAGCGCGATTGGGCCACTAGATCAGAATGATGGGCAAGGATGTGGCCGCATCCTATGTGGAGGCACATTGGGTAAGGCAACGTGGATGCACTTGCAGCTGAATGCTCGAACTGACAACACCCACTAGCAGGTTCATATGGCTAAGATTGAATGCTCCCATAAAGACATGAGCGGTGATAAATGCCAGTTTATCATCATTCTTATGCATTAAAACAAACCTAGCTCTTAGGATTTTACTCCACAAATGGGTTTTTGGGCTGCATTTAGGCATAAATTAGCTTAGGCATGCATTGCATTTTTTATTGTCTTTTTGATATGTTTCTGTGAGTGTTAGGGATAACAGATATACAGATCCCTAAAACCCTAGCACTCAAGAAGGCAAATGGTGAAGGAGAAGCTCAGACTAGCTGGAACCTAGCTCACTTGAACTAGGGTTAGCTCATCCTAGCTCCATTCAGCTAATCTCAGCTGAATGGCAGCTCAAGAGAGTTCATCTTAGCACACCCTAGCTCAAGTCAGCTCAGATCCAGCTCAACTTAGGTGAGTCTAGATCATCTCAGCTCTCACTAGTCCACAGGGAGCTCAAGCTAGCTTAGCTGAGTTGATAGGAGTTCACCCCAGCTCATACCCAGCTACATCCAGCTCCACTCAACTCCAGCCAGATGAGAAAGAACTCATCTCAGCTCAGGAAGCTCAAGTCCAGCTCCCAAGGATTCAGCTTAGCTCAACTCAGTTGAGCTAAGCTACCTTAACTGCCTCAACCAGCTTGATCCTCCCAGGGAGCACCAGACCCAGCTCACCTCAGCTCATTATGGTAGAAGCCAGTTCACTTTAGCTTGCCTTAGTAGCTAGCAAAGAACTAGCATGCTAAACCAGCTAGAGTAGCTCCATGCCAGCCTCTTCAGCAGCTGCCAGCTCTAGTTCCAACTCTAGACTTCTTCTCCTCAGCTCCTCTCTTCAAACCCTAGCTCTAATACCTCCTCCTCTACTCCATAGCTAGCTAAGCTAGCATATCTTAGATTAGCTTGGCTAGCAACCAGCTCCTTGGCCATCCACCACCTTCAATTCAACCCTAGCTAGCTACACCAACTTAAGCCCTACCTAAGCTAGCTATCCTACTCATTTTGGCACCACCTCTTCACCACCTTTCACCCCTCAACTAGCCACTAAAAGACAGCAAAAGTTAGCGTCGAAACTAACCCTAACCACCTCCCTTTTGGAACCAACTTTCAGCCCCTCCATCCACCCTACACCTACCCACATAACCCATCCTAGCCATCCACATACCCCCCTTCTTGAACCCTAAGGTTGCACCACCTAATGGCCTTCTAGAAGGCCCATTTTGGCACCAATTCTGAAGGGCACCAAAGCTTTAACTACCCCCATTAACACCCGTTAGGTCGCGCCACTTTTTCTTAGCCCTAGGATCCCCAACTACCCCACATATCCTATCCTAGCCATCCATTCCAAGAGACACCTATGCCCCCCTTCCTACACTATATATACCTACCAAACTTCCCACATTTTCTTTATCCTTCATTAGTGTATTTTGCTACCTATACCACCTACACCTACGGCCAAGAAGGAGTAGTGAAGGAGATTAAAGGGGCACATCACCAGCCCTTTTGGTGCCTTCTTCTCCCCACTCTCTTCAACTTGGGCCACGCCAAGGAGGAGGACTTTTCTACTTCAAGGAGGATGGCCAGGAAAAAGAGAAGGACCTAGGGTGGTCGTCCACCCTTGGAAAGAAGCTTAGGGCACTCCCCCTTAGGGCTTGCCTTGGAGGACATCACCTTGGCGGAGCATAGCAAGGAAGGAGTTGGAGGACTCTTTTCAAGCTTGGGA
Source organism: Thalassia testudinum (assembly GCA_037157565.1). Taxonomy (NCBI): domain Eukaryota; kingdom Viridiplantae; phylum Streptophyta; class Magnoliopsida; order Alismatales; family Hydrocharitaceae; genus Thalassia; species Thalassia testudinum. The sequence goes on along the minus strand of JAZHRO010000014.1, from coordinate 87,427,770 downwards.
GCTACCAAGCTTGGAGCAAGAAGCCCTCTTCTTCACCATCTATCTAGAGGATTTGTGTTTGGTTTTATTTATTGCAATTTTTCTAGTAGTAGCGGCATTTATCTACTAGGCTTTTTGTAAAACACTTTTTCATTAATCTAGTTGCCTTCTTTGCAATTTCTTTAGTTACATTTCTGATTGCTTTGTTTTAAGCATTCTTCACTCCCTCTCGCTAATTATTCTAGGCCTCCACTTGCGTAGAGTGAGCTTAGGGAGAGCCTCTACTTGCCACTTTAGAAGTAGTCTATTGAATTGAAGTGTAAGTCACTTTCCCACCACAATTTCGCATGTTGCCTTAATTTCAAAAACAAAAAAATGATATATTGAAAAATACCAAAAAGAAAGTTGAGATTTATATTCCAAGCAAGAGAATCAATTTTGCAAACATTTGGCCTCCTTGGACGACCCTAGATACTCCCCTGTCTAGGAATATAAATTTAAAAGCTAAAGCGAATTTACGTGTTGCAATGACACTAAATTACATAATTAACAAGCCATGTATAATCGCTATCACTTTTTGACGCCATTGCTGGGGAGGCACGGCTTTGCATTAGTCAATTTTCTCTTGCTTGAAGTGGATCTCATCCCCTTCTCTTTCTTTTCTTTTGTGTGTGCAGGAACTATTGCAGGAAGAAAGCGGGAATCTAGAAGCGAGAGCTCAAAGATCTTTTTCTTCCCGTGAAATTCAGGTTGGTTCCCCTTTCTTGTCACATTTAGGCTAAAAGACTACCAAAAAAATATTAAACTTGGCTTTTAGGACCATAAACAACTTAACTAAGTGGAGCGGTGCATTTTAAAATCCATTGTTTGCTTGAATGCTTCTTTAACACCACTCAATTGCAAGTATTAGTGTTCTATTTTTCGGGTCCAGATTTTTGTCCGGAATTGAAAAATCAATTCCTAATAGCACAGGCCTCCTAAAATCATAAAATTTCGTACAATGATTCCCAATTAAGTTAGCAACGTATGTTCCAAATTTCAGATCAATTGGATTTGTATTTAATTTTTAAAAATTCGTGGACTGCAGAGGTGTCACACCCTATAATCTTCCTATTTTGCTACTGTCCGTGAATTTTTAGAATTCTTATACCCATCCAATTTTTGTGAAATTTAGCTTTCTAAATACTTGTGAAGTTTTACACATCATATAAAATGACAAAAATTTTCTGAGGTCGGTGGTAATACTGAAAAGTCCAAAATACCCACAGGTATCATTTCTGGACTTTAACACCAATACAATTAAAAATTCAAAATAATTATCAAACAAATTACTAAAATCTTACAAAAATCTTTTTCGGAATCCTTATTTGATTTTATTTAAACTAGTGGTGTTGTTTGACTTGTTTGGACCAATACTTAATACAGAAAGCCTAAAATTAATTCATTGGTAGTAATTTTCTATCTTAGGGATAATTGGCTTAGGGTTTCTTTCTTTCTTTTTAGAGACTCACATTAAAGGAAATTAACCATCACCAATACAACTTGTCTTTCCTTTGATTGTGGAGTTTCGAACTTGTTTGAAAATTTAAAAATAAAAACCCTAAAACACATTTAATTAAATCAAATCCTAAAAGACAAAAATACAAAAAAAAATTGTGCGACAACTTGATTTTCATTGAAGCCACTCTCCAATTCCTGCAGACACACAAAAAAAATCGAAATAACAGGGCAACAACCCAATAAACACCCTCCACATTCCATGTACACTATAGCATCCTAGACCTAATTAAAACTTGTAGCAACTTGACCCCTAAGTCTTCATCAACTTAGGCTTGCTATCTCGGTCTTAAGTTTACTTTAGTTAGTACCAATTCTGTCATCTATATCTGGTGTTCAGGCTGAGGGGCCTTGTCAAACGGCCAGGCACGGGTTTGTACAAGCACTTGGGGTTTTCCCTGGGAAACGTTTGGGCCCAAACCTCCCCTTAAGCAACTTGGCTAGATTTGTTGACAAAATGGGTATTCACTATTGATTACTTATTTCCTACGTAAACCAAGTCTTAGGTTTATTTTTAGGGAGTCACACCTAAGTTAGGTCTAGCTCTGTTTGTTTGATTTGCACACTTTCTCTCATCTCTTTCTCTTCTCCTCCCCTCCCGTTCTTCCATTTTATGCACGGGTGACGGTCTCAAAATCTGCACTTGGAAGGACCATTTGATTTCACCCCCCGCGCAAAAAGACCATTTTTTCTGTCTTCTTCTCCTTCTAAAAAAATGGAAACTCAACAAAATAGGTCCACTGACCCTTCCACTTCCACTTCTAACCTTACCTCTAACCCCACCACTAGCCCTAATTCTAACCCTTCCACCCAAAACCCACCCACCTTTAACTTCCTACACTTGGAGCTCCCTAATCTTGAGTTGCCCCAAACACAACATCAAGACTCCTTGCCTGATCTTTTAAAATTGATGGCTGAGCAGATTAATAAATTAAATTCCAATCAACAAACATTGACTAGGAACATTCAAAACCTAGGCAATCCTCGGCCACACCCACCACCCCGTCAGCAGCCTGTTATTCCTCTAAAAGGTTTCTATGATCCGTCTTATTATGAGGAACGACCAGGGGTGGTCATACCAGAGGGGAACTTTGAGATCAAGCCTGTAGTCCTGAACCTAATTAAACACTTTCATGGCCTTCCTAGGGAAGACCCTTTCAGCCACCTTGAAGAGCTAACTCTTCTTGCACAGACAACCCGTTCCCGAAATGTGCAAGAAGACATATGGCTGATGTGGCTTTTTCCATTATCTCTTAAAGATAAGGCCGCTTATTGGTTCAGGACCATTGGCCGACCCATCACTACTTGGCCTCAGCTCAACGGTGCCTTCCTCAAGAAATTCTTTCCCATAGGTCGTACCAATTCCTTGCGAAGATCTATTACGACCTTTCACCAAAAATCTAGTGAGACTTTCCAAGATTCCTGGGAATGATTTCAAGATCTTTTAAGAAGTTGCCCGCACCACGAGATTCCCTTATGGTAGCTCTCGTGCAAATCTTCTATCATGGATTAGAAGATCAAATCCGACATTTTGTCAACGCCTCGTGTGGCGGCAACTTCTTAAATAAAGATGCTGAAAGTGCCTACGACCTGTTCGAAGAAATGAGTGAAAACTCATTTAATCAAGCTTCCATGAACACATTTTGGAAAACCCAAAACCCGCAGTTCGATGTTTATGAAATAGGCACTCAATCTATCCCTGTCACCCAAGACGATCTTCAATTGATCGTTCAAAAACTCCACCAGATGCATATTAATCAAAAGAAAATTGAGAAAAGACTGGCCACATCAACCCAAGCTCCACACCCACATCTAACCCAACCTAACTTTCCACGAAGAGAAAATTTTCACAATCTCAACACTACTCTTACTGATTATTCTGAGGTTGCCCATGATTCACTGGGGAATTACAACTATCCAGATCTTAACCCCACTCAAAATATTTCTGCCATCCAGGAGCCTTTAAAAATTCTTGCAATTGGAAAAATTACCCGAACTACTCCTGGAATAATCAAGTTTCTTCCCAACCATATCATTTTAATGGGTATGGGCCGAATCCAATCGTCCATCCTGGGCCATCCCAACAAGACATCAATGCCCAGATGATGCAAACCCTACAGGAAATGCAAACAAAAATGATGGAAGTAACCTGCACCATCACAAATCAGAACAATCAGATTGGGGTTACTCCTACGCAAAGACCTGCAGGACATCTTCCATCCCAACCCACGCCCAACCCTAATCACCAAGGGAACCATTATACGAGCATAAATCCACACTATCCGAATCAGCCTCCTCCTAATCCACCACCTCAGCAGCCTCCCAGGTTTCCGTAATCACAGGCCCCCCACCTCCTCCAAATAATAATCCGACTGCACATGCAATTACTTTGAGGAGTGGGAAAACCACCACTGATCCCAAGCCTTCACACAAACATGGTGAAATACCTGTGCAAATTGACTCCCCACCTCCCCATCAGGAAGAAAAAGAAATACAAAAATCTCAAGACAAGATTCCTATCCCTTTCCCACAAGCTCTCCACCCCACCATCAACAAAAAAAAGGAAATCTGAGCCCACTACAGACGAACTCATGGATCTATTTGGGCAAGTTCATATCAATATTCCTCTCGTAGATGCCATCAAATATATACCTACCTATGCCAAATTTTTGAAGGAGATTTGTACTCCTAAAAGGCAGGCCAAAAATCTAGGACAGGTGCATTTTCGGAGATAGTAAGCTCTGTCATACAGAGTAAGCTGGCTCCTAAGATGAAAGATCTAGGGGTGCCTTTAATTTCTGTAATTGTTGATGACACTACCTTTAATCGTGCCCTCCTTGATCTTCGTGCCTCAATTAATATTATTCCCACGAGTTTATTTGAAGAATTTCAGATCGATGAATTAAAACCCATTGAGGTTACCCTGCAATTAGCCAATCGATCTACAATCAAACCTCGTGGGATTGTCGAGGATGTTTTGGTCAAGGTCCAGAATTGTGTCTTCCCCGTAGACTTTTTGGTTCTTGACATTGAGGTACCTGAATCATTATTGGACTCCCTAATAATCCTTGGAAGCCCTTTTTTGGCCACTGTAAAGGCAATATCAATTGCCACACAGGCAAAATGGATATCACTTGTGCAGGCCAAACTATCACTTTAGATATTTTCAAATCTTCTAGGAGATTCCATGATGATAACTTTTTTGACTCAAATACGAAAATTTCTAATATGGTGGAGGAGACAATGTTAATAGATACCCTTACCGACCATAATTTTTTTGAGGACTCTGATTCAGAATCAGTGGTCGGCGAAATCTGTGATCTGGAAACTTGTCTTGACTCTAAATTTATTCCTGATGCACCCCCTAAGCACCCTAACCCACCAACTATTCATGGACCTAATTTTTCCACACTAACTTCACCCAATCCTCACATCCCTTTCCCAACTCCTTTCTTATAGACCTGCCGCCAACCCCGCCCAAGTTTGGCATCCAACCTGATTTAAATCCATGGCCAGACTCAAGCTACACTTATCATTTTCCATCCAACTTTGATCCCAATATTGCTTCTAATCAATTTTCTAGGGATCTACAAGAAGACACCTTTTTTGCGGGCATCCAAGTGTCCAACTATTTACATGATTTTCCATCTTCCGTGGATACCTTCTTGCCTGGCAGAATGGTGTAAAAGATAGCATTGGATGGGAGGTAACCCATCATTTTTTTCCTACTTTCCTTTTTTCTTCTTTTTCCAGGTTTTGATCATCCTAAACCCGACCGTTCTTTACTAAGGTGATCCTTTTTCCCTCCTAATGCATGAGGACATGGCATATCTTAAGCATGGGGGGGTGTTTTCAAATTTTGACGATCGATTTAGGATGTTCAAAACCTAAAAACATGCATTTTTCTTTAATTTATTTCCTGCTTGCATACCAAGAAAAAAAAATGATGAAAAACCTTTTGAGAAAAAAAATTTTTTTTGAAATCAGGACTAAGGTTGAAAAACTCACTTTTGGTACAATGGGATTTAATCTTTAACAAACTAAGGATGAGGATATAGATCTGATCATTAGAATTTCAGGGTCTATTTCTAGACTAGATCAGATATCCTTCTCTAAAATTCCACCTGAACTAATGATAGTTTAGGTGACTTGATCCTATTTTGTAATACAGAAAGTATTTGACTTAGTTTCTGATTCGAAAACTTGCATGTCTTGGGAAACTTCTTGTGTCAATTTTCACACACAATCCAACACTTAAAGACAACTAAAAATTTCAAAAACTCCCTTGTTTGGGCTTAGTAAAAGTCTGAAGCAGATCATTGGTTTGAGTTCCCACCACCGAGAAGGAGGAAAATGCCTCCTTTGAGGATGCGATGTCAACATGTTACCACCTCGATGCTGCTCCATATCTATATTTCATATCTTTAGATGGAGCATTAAAGCACATTTTAGCAGCTCAAGTGTCTTGGACAGTGCCCTACCTATAGTGTCGAAGCAAGAGCTTGAGTTTGCTTGGAGCGCCCCTTTACACCACATTGTGTTTTGGGGTTGTGAGCTCCTTGGTGGTGTCATGGACAGTGCTATCTTGAAGTACTGGCACCAGAGCCCCCTCGAGGAATGGTAACGGGAATGATGATCCCGACACATCTATTGTAGGACTAAGCTAAAAATAAGCATGGGAGAGAAAAAAAAAGAAGTAATAAAAAATAAATTAGCACGCCCTTATAAATTTTGGCTTTCACAAGCACAGACACAAGGTTTTAAAGGATTTTGCAAGTTGTGAATAAGATTCACGAGCCAGAAAAATCCTAAAAATAAAAATTTCAAGTCATCTGAATTAACAAGGGGTTAATTTGTGAATTTTCTGGAGGATATATTCATCCCGTTCTATCTAATGGTTGGATCTAAAAACAAATCCCGATGTTTATCTTTAACAAATCCCGTACCTCCTGTGTTTTAATATACCAAGGTCCCTTAGTCTCTTTTTCTCCTCAAAAGTCGAAAAAAATTAGACTTCCCAAAAATTCTGTTTTCCAAAAAATTAAACTTTTCTTAAGAGACTAGCAAAAGATAAGCATAGGGGCGTGATAAACGCCAGTTTATCACCATTCTTATGCATTAAAACAAACCTAGCTCCTAGAATTTTACTCCGCAAACGGGTTTTTGGTCTGCATTTAGGAATAAATAAGCTTAGGCATGCATTGCATTTTTTATTGTCTTTTTGATATGTTTTTGTGAGTGTTAGGGATGAACAGATATACAGATCCCTAAAACCCTAGCACTCAAGAAGGCAAATGGTGAAGGAGAAGCTCAGACTAGCTGGAACTCAACTTGATCCAGCTCACCACAGCTGGAACCTAGCTCACTTGAACTAGGGTTAGCTCATCCTAGCTCCATTCAGCTAATCTCAGCTGAATGGTAGCTCAAGAGAGTTCATCTTAGCACACCCTAGCTCAAGTCAGCTCAGATCCAGCTCAACTTAGGTGAGTCTGGCTCATCTCAGCTCTCACTAGTCCACAGGGAGCTCGAGACAGCTCAACTGAGTTGATAGGAGTTCACCCCAGCTCATACCCAGCTACATCCAGCTCCACTCAACTCCAGCCAGATGAAGAAGAACTCATCTCTGCTGAGGAAGCTCAAGTCCAGCTCCCAGGGATTCAGCTTAGCTCAACTCAATTGAGCTAAGCTACCTTAACTGCCTCAACCAGCTTGATCCTCCCCGGGAGCAACAGACCTAGCTCACCTCAGCTCATTATGGTAGAAGCCAGTTCACTTTAGCTTGGCTTAGCAGCTAGCAAAGAACTAGCATGCTAAACCAGCTAGAGTAGCTCCATGCCAGCCTCTTCAGCAGCTGTCCGCTCTAGTTCCAGCTCTAGACTCCTTCTCCTCAGCTCCTCTCTTCAAACCCTAGCTCCAATACCTCCTTCTCTACTCCATAGCTAGCTAAGCTAGCATATCTTAGCTTAGCTTGGCTAGCAACCAGCTCCTTGGCCATCGACGACCTTCAATTCAACCCTAGCTAGCTCCACCAACTTAAGCCCTACCTAAGCTAGCTATCCTACTCATTTTGGCGCCACCTCTTCACCAACTTTCACCCCTCAACTAACCACCAAAAGACACCAAAAGTTAGCGCCAAAACTAACCCTAACCACCTCCCTTTTGGTGCCAACTTTCAGCCCCTTCATCCACCCTACACCTACCCACATAACCCATCCTAGCCATCCACATACCCCCCTTCTTGAACCCTAAGGTGGCGCCACCTAATGGCCTTCTAGAAGGCCCATTTTGGCACTAATTCTAAAGGGCACCAAAGCCTTAACTACCCCCATTAACACCCGTTAGGTGGCGCCACTTTTTCTTAGCCCTAGGATCCCCAACTACCCCAATATCCTATCCTAGCCATCCATTCCAAGAGACACCAATGCCCCCCTTCCTAGACTATATATACCCACCAAACTTCCCCATTTTCTTCATCCTCCATTAGTTTATTTGGCTACCAATACCACCTACACCTACGGCCAAGAAGGAGTAGTGAAGGAGATTAAAGGGGCACATCAGTAGCCCTTTTGGTGCCTTCTTCTCCCCACTCTCTTCAACTTGGGCCATGCCAAGGAGGAGGACTTTTCTCCTTCAAGGAGGATGGCCAGGAAAAAGAGAAGCACCTAGGGTGGACGTCCACCCTTGTAAAGAAGCTTAGGGCACTCCCCCTTAGGGCTTGCCTTGGAGGACATCACCTTGGCGGAGCATAGCAAGGAAGGAGTTGGAGGACTCTTTTCAAGCTTGGGAGCTACCAGGCTTGGAGCAAGAAGCCCTCTTCTTCACCATATATCCAGAGGATTTGCGTTTGCTTTTATTTATTGCAATTTTTCTAGTAGTAGAAGCATTTATCTACTAGGCTTTTTGTAAAACACTTTTTCATTAATCTAGTTGCCTTCTTTGCAATTTCTTTAGTTGCATTTCTAATTGCTTTGTTTTTAGCATTCTTCACTCCCTCTCCCTAATTATTCTAGGCCTCCACTTGCCTAGAGTGAGCTTAGGGAGAGTCTCTACTTGCCACTTTTGATGTAGTCTATTGAATTGAAGTGTAAGTCACTTTCCCGCCACAATTTCGCATGTTGCCTTAATTTCAAAAACAAAAAAATGATATATTGAAAAATACCAAAAGGAAAGTTGAGATTTATATTCCAAGCAAGAGAATTAATTTTGCAAACATTTGGCCTCCTTGGACGACCCTAGATACTCCCCTATCTAGGAATATAAATTTAAAAGCAAAAGCAAATTTACGCATTGCAACGACACTAAATTACCTAATTAACAAACCGCATATTTTTGCTATCAAGCGGGCACTCAAGTGGTGCTACGGATCGAATCCAGCAATGGTGCACGTGAAACGTGGCACCATCTGGTGCATTCCTTGCATATAAGGCACGTTTGATGTTATTTTTAGGTGCAATCATAACCGTTTATCTCCCTATCAACGGATCTGATGGCTCCAAGGTGTTGCACGATTTTAGGGGCTTAAATACCCATTTTTCCCCTCAATGAAGCTATAAAAGGAGCCCCAGGGCCCCCAGTTGAGAGTCAACTCCCACTAGACACTTCTCCAGCCTCTCTCTCTCTCTCTGTAACTTCTCTTCGGTCTTCCTCCTGGTGCTCTAGATCTAAAGTGCTGCTGCACTTCGTACAAGCATTTCGCAAGCAGCGTCGTCCTTCATCTACTTTTCTCTCTCTCTCTATTCTTTGCCATATTTGTTTAGATTCCTAGTTTACAACTATTTGTAAATAATAATAGAAATCTGATTCTTTGAATATCTGGTCTCTATTTATATGTTGCATTAGGAGAAATTAGTTAGTACGAAAAGTTTTGAAAATCATGTTTTGCCTCCTTGCGAACGACTCGATACTTACCGAAATATTTATAAATCTACTTGTTTCGACATGATTTGCAACTACAATGATAGAAAACTCATTTAATGCATTTCGCGACAGACAAGGAGCTGCTACTATGATAAGGGAGGCTCTATTTCACCCCACTTTCACCATGCTCGCCCCACACCGCTTGCCTCCCGCATGTCGCCTGTGCTACTACTTGCCTATGTGGTGACAGCACGTAGCGCACCTGCGTCGACTTCTTGGGACAGCACCATCCCCCACACTTCAATCAAGCATGGCACTGCCCCTAGCCATTATCGTGAGTGAGCTCGTTCACGCTTGACATTTATCAATCTTCTTTATTTTCTCTTTTATTTTATTTTTTTTATATAACTTACTATTCATCGTCATCTTCCCAGGAATAACCCAACACCTCTGGCCCTCACCGGCCACCTGCACCCCCTCCTCGCCATCTCTGTGCACACCAATGCAAGCCCAACTTTGTGCCAATCTCCTCCACCTGCAGCACTACACCATGAGCAGTTTGCACACCTACGCCACCTTGAGTTCCCATCCTTACGCACCACCTATTCACGGCCACTTTAAGTGGCCAATGGCCGCTAAAGCCACAAGCCGCCATGCCTCCTCTGCCATTGCTCCCTCACCCATGTTCCCACATGCAGCCATAAGAGACCTACTCCTCGCCGCTCCTCGTGCACTCATGCCTTGCCTCCACACGAGCCCATCTCCACTTCTTCGTTCACCTTCTTCAACCAACACCCTGCAACTCTATTAGAAGAACCCACCACCACGACCACCTAACGACCACCTCAAGCTACTAAATGCATCGTAAGCACTGCGATCACGAAGCCCATGTGCCACTGTACCTTCCTTGGCATCCACAACTGTCGGCCATCACACACACCTTTGTCAGTAGAACCACTCGACATCAACCATCACTTGGCCATCCAATCACTGGTGGCCACCATTCAATGCATCGACAACTCCATCTCGAAGCCCTCTTTTCACTCATTCTCCATCGTCAACTAATCTCTAAAAAGCAAGATTTATAAAAATGGTTTTTAAATCATCGTAACACCTAATTTGGATCACTTTTAAATTTGTAAACTCCGAGTACTTGGGAAAGTATTCGGGTCATCCCAAGAGAGGTAGGAATGCTTTAAATCGAATTTCTCGCTTGAATCTTTGAAATCAACTCCTTTTTGGGTTTTGAAATATGTAAATTTTTTTAGGGTTTTTTTTTGAAAATGGGCAAAACAATATGGAGAGAGATGGGAATTTGAATTGCAAGAAAATAAAGTAGCAGGTGTCTTGTTTTGCCCAATTCACTCTAAGTAAGAGATGCTTGGAATAATGGATGAAACGAAACACAACAAAAGAGCAACACAAGCTATTTAAAAAGATAGTAGAGGAATGCTTCTTAATTGAAAATGTTTTACAATGGGGTTGGAGAACTCACAAGTGAAAGGAATTCCCACTTGCAATGTCCAACCAAACTCAAGCACTAACTACTATGCAAAATGCAAAGAAAATGTAGAAGAATGCCTATGAAGAAGATGGTGATGATGCTGCAAAGTTTCCACGCCAACTCAGGTTGCCCCTGGGTTGAAGAAACTTGCTCCTGGCACCTGGCTCAAATCTTCTTCCTGGCAAGCCCTAGGTGGGTGTGCCTCCTCCTCCTTGGTGTGGAAGATCTCTACTCCATGAACTTCTCCGTAAGGTGGCGTGGACTACCTTTAGGATCACCTCCTCTGGATGTCCTCCTTGCTTGGTCTTCATCCTTGGTTTGGTCGTGACATAAGGAAGAAGAAAAAGTTGAAGCCACCAAGGAGACAGGGTGTCTCCTTGATCTTCTTCCTCCTCTCCTTCTCTACTTGGACATTGGATATGGGTGGAGTATGGGTAGAATAATGTAACCAAGGATGATTTGAACTAGGTAGTTAGTGGTCTTTTTATAGGATGGGTAGGGGTGTAGGTATGGTTAAAGGATGGATGGCTAGGATGGCTTATAAGGGGTGGTTATTGGATCCTAAGGCTCTGGTTAATGGCTCCAACATGAAGAGGCTTCTCAGGAGTTGGTGCCAACCCAAGGTGGAGACTAGGGTTAAGGGGTTGTATGGTGCTGTTGTTTTGGAAAGGTTGTCACAAAAGGATTTGAGTTTGGAAAACCCGTTGTTGTAGTGTGATTTGCGATGAAAATCATTAACAGATAAATTTTACCGAAACTCAAAAGGAATTCCAGGTCGAACACAGGAAGGCAGACGTTTGGTTAAAAATCGTGTTTGTTTTATTGCCATAAAGAAGATTAACTGGTTGAATTGAATCTAAACTAGCTATCTACATAAAGAATAATGAATAGAAGAGAGAGAGAGAATATTACAAATGAAGTCAAAATAGAAGTAGAATAGACATGGATTTCATAATCATCAAGTCATGTTCATTACAACTAATAACTACTCATTACACTAGAAAATAGGAAATCTACACTAGAAAGTAGTAAACCTACTCTAGAAAGCGGTAAAGAGAAGGTGGAGAGAAGTTATCTTCATTGACGGCTGCTTGGAGGACGAGTCGTGTTGGTGGAGCACCCGGATGAAGGTGGTGAGATGTGGCACGAAGGAGAACGACGACGGATGACGGAGAATAGGGCAGGGCAACGTCGCAGCAGGATCCACTTCTCGAATGATGGTGAGAAGACAACTGTGGGATGCTCCACGAAGTGGATGAGAAGGTTGAAAATTTGTATTTTTAACTCTAGAGGAGCATCCCAGGTTTGCGACAAGCTCATAGAGCTTTGGAGGGGGTGAGAGAAGAGAGGAAGGGATGAATAATTAGAGTGGTAGGGGTCTCCTTTTATAGTTGTAAGAATTGATCGCAATTTGGTCTTTTATGCCTAAAAATATTAACTCAGGGCTTTTAGTGATGGATTTAAACGTCACTAAAGCCCTTAAATGTGGGCGCAGGTCTCGTGCAGGCCACACCCCCTCCTCTTCCCGCGAGCTCAATGCATATGCACGATCGTGTGCTCACAGCCATTCGATTGCAAGATCGGATGACTTAGAAGCCATCGCGTCCGCGCCTTCATCGTGCCTCGTCACATACTTGTGCGTGTTCAGGCATTTAAATGCACGTCTGATCGTGTGTGCATGATCCGTGCACCCAGATCGCATCACGTCGCCAGTTCATCCACCATTTGCGCCACATCCAACGGGCGAATTTTGCGCGCGCTCACTTGCAGTTGGTTTGAGTGCTCGAAGAGGCTTGAACTTCCACCTTCACCTTTGGGTAGCACTTCGCCCAATGCACTGCATCCACATTTGAGGCACACGCACATTTTAATGCACATGCAACCATCCAATGGCCCAGATCTAACCACACGATTGAGGAGAGAGAGGGAGCATGTGCGCTTGGCCAGTGTGGGCAGCTGAGATGGTACCACATGGTGCCATCTTGGCCATCCATCTTTTATGTCTTGTAGACGGTGCCACAGATGTCGAATTGGATCGATTTTCACATCGATGGGCTGTGATCGTCGATCTGAACCCATCCATGTAGTCAGATTTGTCATCTGATGTACATATTTACACCATCTTGGCCTCTTGACCTTTGATCTTTCTCAAATTGCATCTGATGCTACGGAAGTCCGATCGGGGCGATCTTGGAGTCGTTGAACTCCAATTGTCACACTGAATAGATTCTTACGATTGGATATTCAATGCGAGGCCCCAATTAAATGTCGCCCTGTCACCTGACCATAAAAAGAGACAATTAACCTAAATTTTACACAATCTAACCTAAATGCTAGATGATGCATGTTATGCAATATTTATACTGTATGATGCAATTATACTTCTAAGAACATGCAAATTAGACGATTTATGTGATATAAACATGCTTACAGCACACCCCCATGCCACTCTTTTGCTAGTCCCTAGCAAAACAACATGCTATTTATAAGAGAATTAAGTTAGATTTCTTGGGCAATAGTTCTTTTCAACACTTAGAGATTTCAACTAAAACCTGAACTATAGAGACACAATAGTGCCCGAGTGTTTGGAAAAATGCGAAGCACCTCAAGCCCTCACCTTATTCAAAGGATGACCATTTTTTTTCTTCTTTTCTAATTTTTCATTTTGCGTTTTAGGGTTTCGGAGCAACTTTCTATGGCCACTCAACGCACCCAAGACTCGATGAGAACTCTAAGTTCTAAGCATCTTTTCATGAATGTGATAGACTCATTGATTAGCAATCAAAATGGACTTCAAAATTCTATGCCCTTAAGTGACCTTAAAAAGGAATTATACTTAAAGGTGTATCTATTCGACCAGTAGCTTTCTCCCTACTTTTATTTTTATGGGGTCAACACAAGGACGAATGCAGTATATATCTCCTCGACTTATTCTACTTCTCTACTTCTTCCTAAGTGTTTGGAATCAAACATGCATTTCTTGAGCTAGGATCTGGACAACCTACCAATGGGTTGTTACTCACGATAACTTACCAGTCATACTCGTGCAGTGAAGTGTGGCTTATTTCCTTTGTTCTTTTCTTTTCTTTTCTCCTTTTCTATTTTTTTATTTTCTTTTTGGATATTTTTCTTTTCTCTTTTCTTTAATTAAGTAGGTGGCTTCTTTGATCTAAGATTTACCTAAAGGCAGCAGGTAAAGAATGGTCATGTGACTGGACTCTAGACAACCTACCAATGGGTTGTTACCAATAATAACTTGCCATCCATACTACCCTAGAAGGTTCATTAGCTACCCAATTTTCGTAAAAATTGTCGAACAACGAGTCAGTGCAAAAAGTGAGTAGATGCTTAGACTTAAAGTTCCCTCAAATCAAAGAGCAGGTTGATAAGTCATGTACATATCACCCCAACTTATTTAACCAATTAAAAATATATTCAGAATGGCGAGGACTCTATAAACAAATCCACATTTTAGTTGACACCCATGCTGATTAAGCCCGAAGACCTGAAGGGTCTAAGTGTTCAAGTCATACAATTTTATTCTCTAAGATTGAAAATTTTCTAAAGCCCAAGTTCTCTTTCCTAATTTCCTAATTTTTTTTAATAAATAAAAAGAAAATAAAAAGAATCTACAGAGCTAACGAAATAATTCAGAGATGAATATCCACCCACCCATGCCTATCAATGTAATGCCCTCATTATATTAAAAAGATATGAAAATGAGTCGAGTAAGGTAGAAAGCACCAGAATTGCATGAATAACTGGTTGGCTCCGAGATGAAAAGAAACTGTATACGTTCGAAATTTAGTGCCTTCAGCTAGGCATACTGTACAAAGAAGAAGAAATAAAGAATTCACAGGTGTAGGTCAGAATCAAGATAAAAAGATTCACCTCATGACCTACCAGCAGATGTCCACAGATTATAGTGCAGACCCATGCCCCATGGTCAAGTATGTATAAGGTTCTAGATAAAATTTACCCAGAACCTGAGATCGGTATGCAAGTGGTGTTGGGCCTACGATTTGTGAGGATGCAACCCAAGTCCAAAAAGTTGGGTTACAGAGAAATAAAGCACAAAGAATAAAAAACGAATGTGCACTTGGGTTGGACATCCTCTGAGTCAAAAATTCATAAGTGTCATGGTAGAAGGTTGGTGGTTTCAGACAAATAGGCACCTTTAGACTCGATCTTCTACTTCCTCTGAAATTGACTTCCCATATCATCATTTCCGAATTCCTATCCTCCACAATCAGGACTTCAGATTTTGGGACCTCTTGCATGATAATCACCCCATTTAAAATTTCCAAATCCATGATTGATGGCTGAATCAAAATTGACTCGGGTCTAGTGATCTCAAAATCAAAATTGTCATTATGCTTGAAGGGGTGTGATTGAGGAATGGGGCTTTGAATTGAATCCTTAATAACAGGATCTAAATCCACCATGCGAGCCCCAATAGAATCAAGTTCCTCAATTTTATGGCCATCAAATGATTCATCGAATTCCTCAGGCCCAGTCATCTCACTGAAATTATTTTATGTAAACTCATGTGAAACTTCGCATAATGATTCTTCACCTTCAGAATCGAAGAATTCTAAATCCGCATTAATGTATGTCTCAAAATCATCAATCACTTTTGTTCCTTGGAGACATACATTTCCTCGTACCCCGGCTCAAGGATCTCAGGTGAAGAAATCGATTCATTCTTATTTGATTACTCTAGAATAACCTAGCCAACCTTGGTCTCATAAACGTGTCCCTGCAATAGGTGCCTGAGTAGATTTTGACATTGGTTCTCCTGTCAGGGGTTCATCCTGGGAATCCTCTCAAGATTAGACTAAAGCAATCACAAATCTCATCCTCAATTTCGATAACCTCCCTAGTAAAAACTCACCCAAGTCCTTATCCTTAACATCCTAGAGCCAATCCAACAAATATTTGTTACGATCGTCAATCATTTTAATCAGAGGCTCCAATTCTTCAATGTACGGTGCTGGTTGAGCTTCTAAAGATTGAATGGTATTCCTTAAGTTAGCAGACACCCTATCTTGGACCTGGTTCACCTGAACCAAATGGTTTGGTTCAGGGTTGGGTGGGTTTGGGTTCAATCTAGGGGAGTCAAGGAATTGAGGTTCATGGTACCCTCCCTGATAATAGGTCACTTCCGGTCGTTCAAAGAGGGGTGGTGATCTATATGCATTATAATCTGGAGAAGGGTAAGGATCAGCATATCCTTCTTGATTGTAGATCATATTATGTTGTCCAAATGAGGGCGGTGATCTATAATTGATGTAGCTCAGAGAAGGATAGGAATCAAGGTCATGGTGTCCAAGGTTAGACTCTGAACAAGGAGGTTTGGAATTGTATCCGCAATCTGAGTTATACCAACAAGTAGATGGTTGAGAATAGGTCTGGTTGGAGTAATAATCATTTTGGGTATAAGTAGTGGTAGGAGGGTAGGAGTGGAAGTGCGAATAGGATGTGGAAGGATCCATGACAAAATGGGAGGAACAAAGGCACCCTGTAATACAAACAATCAAACCTATCCTTAAGTTGGCTAGCTTAACATCCTATAGACTCCCATAACCCATCTTGAGATGAAGAAATGATTTGATCTACTTCTTTCCGGTCAATCCAACTAGTTAGAGGGAGGGGCTGGGGAGAAGGTTCTTCCTTTGGCTTGCTCCTCCGATTCCTATTGTACCCCCCATCCGCGATCGTTTGATTCTACTCCCCTAGCTAGACAATAGATTGAACGGTAGAAACGAACTAATGAAAATATTCTCTATCTAGGCTCCAAAGAACGAGTCCAATCCTTAAGGCCAACATCTACTCTATTTCAATTAGGGTTAGGTTTGAATGTGCCTTGGAATGTGATAGGCCCTTTATCGGGGTTGTGCCCTTAATGATTGATTGATATGTGTGTGCATGCACAACCAATGGTTTTCAACCAAGATTATTTTTGGATGTGGTGAATTTTAGGCTTAAATCTTGCTTAGTAGCTTTTAGGATTAAACTTTAGGTATATTCAATCATGTTTAGTTGGCACACCAGGTTTTAAAAGCACAGGTGAAGCTATTTTCCTTTAAAGCTTAAAAGAATGTGGAGTGCCTTGTAAATCCCTAAAGGTTGAACCTATGTGGCAGCTACTTGATGAGTTGTTTCTAGTTGAAGTGGTGCGACCTAAACAACTCAAACAATTGGCCTGATGCACCACTGAATTAGTCACACAAGTGATTACCTAATCTGATTTCTACTCAATAATGTGTTGATAAGTGCACTAGTCCCAAAGATCGGGTTATCGGTTGAGTATGAAGAATCAGAAGAGGTTGTGTACCTCTGTGAGATTTTTTAAAAAAAAAATTTCTTTATATGAGGAGGGTAAGGCAGGTGGAGGTGACAACCAAACAATCAAAACTAACCTTAGGCTTTATGTATGCTCCTAGGTTAATTAGAGTTTGTGCTATTAGGTGTTGGAATGAAATCTAATAGGTGGGGAGGTGAGGTAAACTTACAGACCCTTCAATAGGACTTTACTCCAATCTACCGCTTTTGCTCATCTCAAGAGAGTACCTACAATCACAATAAGAAAGGAGAGAAGTGAGGTAAATGATAAGTCGGGAAAATGTGAAAAATCAAAGAGCATCGCCTCCCTGGCAACAGTGCAAAAATGTTGTTACGAAAAGATCGTTGTAAAAGGATTTGAGTTTGGAAAACTCATCATTGTAGTGCAATTTGTGAGGAAAACCATCAATAGATAAATTTTTTCGAAACTCAAAAGGAATTCCGAGTCAAACACAAGGAGGCGGATGTTTGATTAAAAATTGCATTTGTTTTATTGCCACGAAGCAGATTAACTGGTCGAGTTGAATCTGGACTAGCTATCTACTTAAAGAATAATGAATACAAGAGAGAGAGAGAACATTACAAATAAAGACAAAATAGAAGTAGAATACACATGGATGTCATAATCATCATGTGATGTTCATTACAACTAAAAACTACTCGTTACACTAGAAAGCAAGAAATCTACACTAGAAAGCAGTAAATCTACTCTAGAAAGCGGTAAAGAGAAGGTGGAGAGAAGTTATCCTCCTCGACGGCTGCTCGGAGGACGAGCAACGTTGATGGAGCTCTTGGACGAAGGTAGTGAGATGTGGGATGACGGAGAATGACAGACGGTAGAGAACGAGTGATGGGAACACCATCATGAGCGATAACTAGCTCAATTTAGTCATTATCAAGGAATAAATGCTCCTACATAACTGCCAGAGGATTATAATTCATTGCGTAATCATTCTGAGAGAAAGATAAGAAAACAAGGTTAAAACTTCAATTTTACCATCATATCTTGAATGCAGAATAACCACGGGTTTCCTCAGGGGTTAATTAAGGGTCAAATGGCCTTAAATGTCCAACAAGTGGGTTAGAACAGATAGAAAAGGGCTTTTGCGTGTTTTGAGAATTAAATGACTTCTGAAACCCTAGAGATAGACCCGCATAATTAACTGAGGTTCTCATCATGATAAATTCACCTAAACCCTCTAAAATTCATATAAAAATATTATCTAGGGCTTGGTGCCCTCAATTTGACGATTAGAACCAGTCTTGACCCAAAATAGAGTCTCAGACTGACATTTACCATAATTTGGGTTTTTGCATAAATTACGCAATCAAACTAAGTCAAAACCAAAATCCATCTTCACCATTGATTCCTTAGGCCAAAATTAGATTTGTACCAAAATTTGGGCATAATCTGAGACTGTCTTGACCTAGTTTGCAATTTGGTCCTATCTAATTCTTTTAAATTAAACATATATCCTTAACTTTCAAAAACCTTTCAAAAAGGCCCCTGAATTTGTCATCATTTTCACAAATAGGTCCCTATTGCCATGAATCCTATTCCGACAAACTTCGGCGACCTAAATTTGGCATGTTCTCCATGATTCCTTGACGAATCCCTCTCAAATTTAACAAGGATGTTTGTTATGGAATTCGCTTCCTTTTGAGCCAATTCCCAAGCTCCCAAACATTCCCAATCTCTCATGCAAATGCATGAGAGATTAGGGCATCTTGGGATTTCTTTCTCCGGTGAGTTTTCCATGCTTGGGAAGCTTGCTTCCTAAAACCAAAATGCCATCTAGAGCCCTATAAAAGGACCCTCGTGGCCTTGCGCTTTCCCTAGCAAGTTTTGGCCTGAGAAATCCTCCTCTACTCCATCTCTAGCCACCTTCGAACTTAGCTCTGGTGAATCCTCTCCCCTTTCCTCCTCCAACCATCCAACAATCAAATTGGACGGTCGACTAGCTTCCCCTCATCCTCGTGAACCTCTCCGGTCAAAGAGAGGTCGTGCCTCTACCTTAGTCGATGTCCCCGCCTCGCCAATCTCTTCTCCTTCTCCGACACTGGTCTGCCACCACCGGCTGCCTCCGCCCCTCTACCTCATCCCTAAGTCCCTCTATCTATCCCTTTTCCTCTCTACATTATTCTCCAACTCTCGCAACACATGCACGACCACCGATTCTCCCTCAACGCCGTCACCTTCCTCCGCTTCAATGACACCTACATGAAGCCACACCACTCAAATCTCGCTGCTATCACACCCATTAGCATCGCCACCTTCTGGAGAGCAAAAACACTCTGGTTGTTCACCTGATTGGCCCCTCTATAGGCCTCCGCTCCAAGGTCGTACGGCCTTCGCAAAACCTCACACACAAAATCACCACCACCGTCACACTAGCAGATCCTCGACAATCATACCCAATGCTTCTAACAGGGCCAAAAGCCTGTTCTGCTTGTTTCAGGTGTCGAGCTCCAGCCACCATTAGTCGGTAAGATTCAAGCTTACTTGAGGCCTTCCTTCAACACCTGCAGCTCTAAGTAACCATCCCAGGCATTGCGGAACATCTCCAGGAAGGGTCCCAGGGCACCAATTGAAGATGTCCTCAGCAACTGCTCCAATTGGTGATCTCTTCACTACAACTGCACATGAGTAGAAGGGCACCACCTTTAGTGCCATATTGGAAGCTGACGAAGCAGCGCACAGATTTAAAAGGAATTTATACCTTAGACCCATTGCCTCAGCACACATAGGGGGTGAGGTCCCTGCATGCACATGCATACGCATGCCCTCTCCCGTGCTCATGCCTCACGAGTCTGGGCTTGATCAGTTTACCCGGATAACTGGGTCTGGTCTGGTTTATTGGTTCTGAGAGAGGAAGAAGAGAAAAAGGAGAGGAGAGAGGGGGTTTTTGCTCTATTGCCCTCCTCTCAACTTTTGCTAGATCTGAAAGAGGCCTTTGCCTCTGCTGGCATGCTGAGTCCTGTGTTGTGCCTTCTCTAAAGCTAAAAAGAGAAGGGAAGGAAGAGGAAAAGAGAAGAGAAGAAGGTAGAAGTCTACACCTCTCCCTGAGGCTTGAAGAGAAAGAGAGGAAGAGGCCTTTGCCTTTGTTAAGGCATCTGAGCACCTATTCTGTCATCTGATATCTGCTGATACTTTGGTTTCGTTGATTAAATTGAGATTCATTTGGCTTATATGATCTGTTAGTTTGAGTAGCTTGCAAAGCTTAACATTGTTGGGTAATTTGGTGATTCAAATCACCATTTTACCCTCTCTTCCTTTTGCATTATTGACATCAGATTTAATTTATATATCATTCTTGTTTGAAATTCTTATATTGCATTTGAATTGCAATCTTAAGAAGTATTTTTCCAATTGTTCCCTATGTTTGACTTCGAATGTCTTTTGAGTATAAATATTATTTATTTTTCACACTGATTTGATCTATACTACAACACGACCATTTTAAAACACATTTCAAAGCGAATAACATTTTGGCACCATTACTAAGGAGTAGTGAGCAATTTGATGTCTTGATTGCAATATCTAATCTAGAACTAACTTGCTCTTTCTCTTTTGATTGTGATTTATTTCAAGACTCATTGAAAGAAGATCAGCCGCACATTAGCCACTCTAGGGGCAGGTAAACTCCATTCTCCCTCCTCTAAGCCCCTGATTCTAGAAAGCTAAAAAAGTAAAAAAATCAATTAAGGCTACTTGCATTTTATTCTTAGAAAAATCATCAAGTTTCTTGATTTGATACATTCTAGAGAAACATCCAAACTCTGATTTGTGCACCTACTTAGGATCTTAAGGTATCTAGGGCTATCACCTTCTTGCTTGAGCCCTAGGTACCACATTTGGACAAAATTGAATTAGACCAATCAGAGCCAATTAGGGTTTCCAGTTTAGGGTCTTAGAGACACACTTGCTTAATCAAGAATTAATCTTCCCAAATAGTCTATGTCTAAGCCTTAGTTGAATTGATCTATTCAAGCAAACCCTAAAATCAGGTTATTAATTTCATTTGAACACTAAAAGAGGGACCTAAATTTATCAAAGGACAAAATAGGTGAAGTTGACCTACCTTTTTGGGTTAACCAATCTTCAAATTAGGTCACTTTGAATAAAAACATCTTAAATGTTGAATAGAAATCATAAGCACCCTTGCTCTTAACTTAAAACTGGTAGACTTAAGATGTCAAGTCCCCACTCTGGTTTGCCTGGATCATCAGTGACAAGAGAGATCGGGTGGGGGAAACCTTCTAACTCGTGGGGGTGCTCTACCATGTAGGGGTCTTCGTGGGACTCTCCCTCTCTAGCTGCCCAAGTAATTCTCAGGTGGATGACTTTTTGACTATGGGGTATCATCTGCCCCAAACCTCTATAGTCATCCAAAATTTTTGGGTGTCATATTGGGTACATCACATTCTACCTCTCATCTGCTCCATCGGTGCATGTTCGGGAGGAGGTCTCTAAGACCATCCTTGAGGCCTCCATTAGCTATTCATTCCCGTCGAGGCAAAGCCTCAACCTCTGTGTGTGTGCAACAACCCAACCAGATTGATATCTCTTCTGATTCTTTTGAACCTGATTCTCCTTCATCCATCATCATGGAGCACCCAGCAGAAGAAAACAATCTTGAAAATCAGCTTTAGCGCCTCAACGATCTATTCCGAGCTTTATGTACCCATCGTAGTGTCCTATGAAGCAAGATCATTACAATCCCATTGCGGTAGCAATCGAACCTCGAGTCCAAATCCCCGCTGGAGGTCCTAATACTAAACACAAGCCCAACATGATTCATGCTATTCCCAAATTTCATGGGCGCAATTCCGAGGATCCTTTCTAGCATATCAAGAAACTCAAGCATTTGGCCCAAACCTTCGGGTCAGAAGCTCAAAATCAGGATGTCTTACTCATGAAAATGTTCTCCTTCTCTCTCTTAGACAAGGCTGCTCATTAGTACCAAATGGAAATGCACCCAATCAACACCTATGCGAAACTACAATCCGAGTTTCTGAGAAAGTTCTTCCCCATTGATCGGACAAATGCTCTATAACACGAGATCATGCATTTCATGTAGCAAGCAGGAGAACCACTTCACGAGGCATGGGATCATTTTTTGGATCTCATGCGAAAGTGCCCCTACCACGGAGTTCCTAAATGGGAACAAGTCAAAACTTTTTACTGGGGACTCCATGAGGATATTCGATTATTTATCAATGCGACCGGCGGAGGAAATATCATGGGTCTACATGAAGACACCGTGTGGGAGATTCTCGAGAACATGTGCAAGAACTCCACTAATAATGAATCCATGGCCATGTTGGACCAGACGAATGCCCGTGCATTGACGAATCCAAAGGGAGCACATAAGATGCAGGGCATGTCCTCTTCTGTCGACTTGGAACTGATGGCCAATCGCTTGGAGAAGGTCTCTATTATTGAGAAGAAGGTGGATGAGCTAACTCAACACTTGCAGCAAGCCACCTCTATGCAAAACCTGTTCACAGAACTGCCCTCTAGCAGGGAGGCTGTGCATAACATATACCATTGATCTTCTTAGGGGATGGACCTATATCCATCCTCGTCTAATCCAAGGTTCGGAGGAAACTCTGGATCATCCTATCCTAGTTGGGGAAACCCTGAACCCTCATATTGTGACCTTTCCAGGGCTTCTCTGACCTGCGAGGGCCAACGTCGTTCAGAATGATCAACTCTCAAACACCTACAACCCTGGATGGCGTAATCATCCTAATTTCATGTGGTTAGGGAACAATCAAAATCAAAGAATTCAATATCATCCTCGACCACAAGCTCCTCTTCCATATCAACCGCCTCATCCTCTGCCCAACCCGACTAATCAATCTGGGCCAACTCACGCAGATCAGATGACTCTTATCCTTCAGACTCTGGCTGACATTTAGAAAATGAATGCGGCTATGCAAAAATAGCACAAAGTTAAGATCACAGAGGTTTGCAATCAACTCGCTCAGATGGCAAATCCCTGCCAACCTGGTGCACTTCCTTCACAACCTCTGCCTAATCCGAATAACGTGTCGAACGAGAGGCTCATTATGAACCTGACTTAGGGCCAAGCTCACTTTGTTTATCAGGCTTCTTCTGCTCCATCACCCAATGGGATGGAGGCTTTGACATCATACGCTGGTTATCAACAGCAATCACCTCTTTTATGCATACCAACCCAGAACTAGGTGGGACTAAATTTTGTTACTACCCATAATGGTAAAGCAACATAGGACCTACCTTATCCAAGCCACTCCCTTCTTGGTAATGCAAACTCAAACCCTAGAATAGTCATCCAGGATATCTCTATCCCAGATCAAGAACTTGGATCTATTCTAGAGGAACCCATAAAGGTTCCATTTCCTGAGGCCTTGACCATGGGAAAGAGGATAGCCAAACCCATGGCACCTGAGGAGGACCTAGCTAAGCTCTTTGAGCAGGTCCATATAAACATCCCCTTGATGGATGCAATTTTCCATGTACCGGCTTATGCACGATTCCTGAAAGATGTGTGTACACCTAAGCGTAAGCCGCGAACCAAAGGCGGGAACCTAGTCGTACTGTCGGAGCAAGTCAGCTCCATTATTTTGAGCAAATTCTAGCCCAAGGCAAAAGACCCAGGCACCCCTCCGATCACCTACACTATTGGTGATATACAATTTGACGGAGCCTTACTAGACTTAGGAGCTTCCATAATTTTGATACCTACATCCCTACAAGACTACTTTAATGAATCTGAGCTTAAACCGACAGAGATGACTTTGCAATTAGATGATCAATCTATTAAGTCACCAAAAGGAATTCTCGAGAATGTCATAGTTAGGATACACTATTTCTATTTTCCCATGGATTTCATTATCTTAAACATAGATGCTCCTGAGAACTTGAAGAATACACCGATCATATTAGGGAGACCCTTTCTGGCCACTACTAGGACCAATATTAATTGTGAGGAGGGCCAAATTGAGTTAAAATTTGGGAGCAAGACACTGAAGATTGACATCTTTAAGGCCCAACAAGGAATTAATTGCGGGGTTATATAACAAATTTGCGATATCGAGGCTGTGGTTGATGACCTATGTATCGAGGAAAACCCGACTATTTCTGACCAACCACAAGAAGATCAAAACCCACAATTTGAGGAGCCTGAACTTAACCTAGATACCCCCTAACTCCTTCCTTTTCTCCCGACACCCACCCTAAACCACCTGCTGCTACTGACAACCCAGTTATGGAATTAAATCCTCTTCCTGATCATTTGAAATATGTCTTTTTGGGTTCCAATCAGATGTTTCCTGTGAT
Organism: Thalassia testudinum; assembly: GCA_037157565.1. Classification (NCBI taxonomy): domain Eukaryota; kingdom Viridiplantae; phylum Streptophyta; class Magnoliopsida; order Alismatales; family Hydrocharitaceae; genus Thalassia; species Thalassia testudinum. Next base: position 87,403,201 of record JAZHRO010000014.1, on the reverse strand, counting down.
TATCAACTCCCTACTCACACCTGATCAGGAAACACGCCTAATTTCAGTTCTCCAGCAGCACATTGGATGGACTCTGGATGATCTGACTAGTATCAACCCTTCATACTGCACGCACCACATCTATACCGAAGAGGGCTCACAACCATCCCATGAATTGCAGAGACGCCTAAATCCAAATATGAAGGATGTCTTGAAAAAGGAGATCATCAAGTGGTTAGATGCAGGGATCATCTACCCGATCTCCGACAATCGTTGGGTGCGTCCAATTCAAGTTGTGCCTAAGAAGGCAGAGCTCACTATCATCACGATTGAAACTAAAGAAACCATACCGACCCATATAGCAAACTCGTGGAGAGTCTGCATTGATTACAGATGACTCAATTCCACCTTGAAGAAGGATCATTTCCCACTACCGTTAATCAGATCCTCGAAACCTAGCAAGAAATTGATTCTTCTGCTTTTTGGATAGGTACTTTGGTTATAACTAGGTTGCAATCCATCTGAGGACCAAGAGAAGACTACCTTCACCTGCCCATTTTGGAGGTACGCATTCTGAAGGATGCCGTTCGGTCCCTATAATGCACCCGCTACTTTTCAGCGGTGCATGCTTGCCAAATTCTCAGATATGGTAGGTGAATACCTTGAGGTCTTCATGGATGACTTCTTAGTATTTGGAGAATCCTTTTATGATTGCCTCCTGCACTTGGTCCAAATCCTCAGGAGATGCATCAACATGAATTTGGTTCTTCCCTGGGAAAAGAACCACTTCATGGTACCTGAGGGAATTGTCCTCGGACATCTCATCCCTAAAAAAGGCTTCCAGGTTGATCGAGCTAAGGTGAATCTGATTTCCAAACTCCCTATGCCTAGCTCAGTCAAAGACATCTAATCCTTTTCAGGGCACATAAGTTTTTACCGTCAATTCATTCCCAATTTTTCAGAAATTACGCTCCCCCAGATTAATCTTCTATCTAAGGATGTCCCCTTTGAAATTTCTGAGGAGTGCATTCAGGAATTTGAGATCCTGTGTGATCGAGTTACCCAAGCACGTATCCTGCAGTCTCCTAATTGGTCTCAACCCTTTGAGATCATGTGCAATGCATCTAATTACGCTATGGGTGCGGTACTTGGGTAGAAAATAGACAGGAAACCCATGGTTATCTACTACGCTAGGAAGACACTTGACGAGGCTCAGCGTAAGTACACAGTTACTGCGAAAGAGCTGCTAGTTGTCGTATTTGGTTTGGAAAAATTCAGATCTTATCTTTTGGGTTCCCATATCATATACTCGGATCACACTGCAGTAAGGCACCTCCTCACGAAGAAGGACGCGAAACCTCGACTAATCCAATGGATCTTGCTGTTGTAAGAATTTGATCTCGAGATTCGCGATAAAGTGGGAAAACAAAATGTTGTAGCTGACCATTTGTCCCGTCTTCCTTCTTCCATCATCAACTTGTCCGGTCTAATCACCGAGCATTTTCCAGACGAGCACCTGCTAGCCATTCATAGTCTCCCATGGTTTGCTGATATTGTAAATTACTTGGTTATGGGGAATGTTTCGCTAGATTGGGTGACTTCCAGACGGGACAAATTGATTGTCGAGGCCAAGTACTATATTTGGGAGGAACCATACCTTTTCCACATTGGTAATAATCAGGTGATCCAAAGATGCATTCCTGACAACGAGGTCAATGACGTGATATCATTTTGTCACGACCAGGCCTGCCGTGGCCATTTCCTAGGTATAGAACAGTAGCGAAAATTCTCCAGTGTGGGTTCTTTTGACCCACTTTGTTCAAAGACACACAGACATATTGGAGGGCATGCGCTCAATGTTAGACCCTTGGCAACATGGGCCCGCTGGATATGATGCCCTTGAACTTGATTATTGTGTGTGAAATCTTTGACATATGGGGAATTGATTTCATGGGACCTTTTCCCAGATCTAACGGCTTCGAGTACATTCTACTTGCTGTTGATTTTCTCTCTAAATGGATCGAAGCCGTACCCACGAGAACTAGCGATCATAAAGTTATCGTCTGATTTATCCAGGAGAACATCTTTACCAGAATTTGGGTTCCTAAGGCCATTATCAATGATGACAGGTCTCAGTATAACAATGTGCGCTTCCACTCCCTGATGAAAATATATGGGGTGTTGCATTGTATCTCGACTCCTTACCACCCCCAAACTAATGAACTGGCAAAACTGTTAAATCGAGAGATCAAGAAGATCCTTCAAGTCACTGTTCGTCCTGATAGGAAGGATTTGTCTACTCGTCTTCCGAAAGCCTTGTGGGCCTATAGGACTGCCCACAAGACCCAATTAGGAATGTCTCCCTTCAGATTAGTATACGGAAAGGCATGTCACCTTCCCGTTGAGATGGAGCACAAGCTTATTGGGCAGTACGGAAGTGCAATCTGGATCTAATGAAGGTTGGATTACACCCCGGTCACAATTGAGCAAGATCGAGGAATTACATAATGATGCGTATGAGAAATCACGTATCTACAAAGAGTGGGTTAAGACCTTTTGTGACAGGCACATTATATGAAAATCTTTCTACCCTAGACAAAAATTTCTACTCTATGATGTCAAACTCAAACTGTTCCCAGGAAAACTCAGATCAAAATGGATTGGACCATTCTTGGTAAGATGAATCTTTGGAAATGGAGCCATTGAAATTAGCGAACTCAGCCTTGATTTTGCACCTTTTGTTGTGAATGGTCAGAGACTCAAACCATTCATCAAACTCACTGACTCAAACTTGGCTGAGGTATCTTTTTCTCTCCATTCTCCCTGAGCTCATTGCACTCGGCTGATGGCATTAAACTCAATGCTTAATGGGAGGCAACCCGTCATCCTTTTCAAACCCAAAACCCTTCTTGCCACATCATATGTTGAACTCATATTGCACTTTAGGGTTCATCCATTAGAACAACCGACTCCACCTCTAGTACTTGTACTCGAGCTTGAAATCATCTGCAATAATCACCCTGACCCATCTACCCACCGAAAACCTATTCCAATGTACTATCTAAGCTGAATTTGAACCCGCCTAATTTTTAATGAGGACATTGCAAATCGCAGGCATGGGGGGTATTAAAGTACAAAACACTGTGAGAATCACTTCACAAGAAAGGATTTCATTAAAAATATTACATATTTCAAAAAAACCAAAACAATAAAAAATAAAAAAAAGAACAAAAAAGAAATAGAGAAGGGAGGAAATTTTGAAAGACCAATTTGCATATCATTTTTGAGGAGGAAAGGGGAGGTGATATAAATGTCAAAAAGGAGCAACAATTTGAAATAAAAAGAGATAGTCATTAGTAAAAGATTAGGGAATCGACTTAGTTCTAGACCAAATCAAAAGAAAGAAATAAAAAGTCAAAAGTTCTGAGTGACAAAAAGAGATTAGTATGAATGCTGATCTTAGGCCTCTTGGGCTGTGATTTTAGGCTTAAAAATTCAAGTATCCATTGAGATTTGGATAGTCCTCAAGAGGTTGGGAAAAATGCGAAGCTTAAGTATTGGGTCTAAGGCTTACAGATTATTCGGCCTTGTTAACTAACCTCTGGTTTGTGGGACTTGGTAACCTAAGCACCCTAATGCACACACAGTCTGGTTCATTGCGCTTAATTATCAAAATCACGTAAAAGTGTTAATTCTGTCATGAAAAGGCTACCTAGATTAGGAGCGACTGATCAACACAAGTTGATTTGGAAGAGTTCCCAGTGAGGAGAGGCGAGAAAATTCCCCTCGAAGATGCGCAATAACATATCGTCTCCTTGGTGCTTGTCTCCTAGGATATCTAAATATCCTACCCGAGGCATGTAAGCACCATGTGCTGGTTCATATGCCGTGGGCGACATTATCATGAAATGTTGATTGCCACGGTATGGATTTAGCTACAAAACTCCATGGTCGGGATTATCCCAAAATCTCTAAATCCAGTATTTTGGGGGTTGCCATGGGCATTGCTATCTCGAAGCATCGATTGCCATGGACCCTGCGAGGATTGATGGTGGGAGCTAGGAATCCGATACAGACCGTGTTTTAAAGCCAATTCAAAGATAGAAATAAAGAAAGAAAAGTGAGAGAAAACTCTCCAAAAATAAAAAAAAAAATCATCTGTCTCCTTACAAAAATGCACTGCAAATTAAACTTGGGCTAAAACAAGTTACAAGCATGGGTACTTTAACCGCGGAGTTCAACGAACCTTAGTTTAGTTCCTGTGGGCCTTGGAAACCTTAGCGGTAGACTGAGGCTAAAGCTGGTCAAGTTCGAATCTTGGTTGGTACTTGAGTACCTCTAGTCCTATTATTGGCATTCTGATCTAATCTACAAAATAAAGCACGCAGAAGAAATTTGAGCATAAAAAGGCATATGGTCTAGAATTTGAGTTAATTCCATGAGATTTTGCTAAGGGTCTAGCAAAAGCTTGGCATAGGGGTATGATGGCAACTCCATCATGAGCCATAACTAGCTCAATTTAGTCATTATCAAGGAATAAATACTCCTACATAACCGCCAGAGGACTGTAATTCATTGCATAATCATTCTGAGAGAAAGATAAGAAACCATGTTTAAAACTATAATTTTACCATCATATCTTGAATGCAGAATAACCACAGATTTTCTAAGGGGCTAATAAAGGGTCAAATGGCCTTAAATGGGCAACAAGTGGGTTAGAAAAAGTAGAAAAGGGCTTTTGCATATTTTGAGAATTAAATGACTTCTGAAACCCTGAAAACAGACCCGCTTAATTAACTAAGGTTCAAGTCAGGATAAAATTCATCTAAACCCACTAAAATTCATAGAAAAATACTCTCTAGGGTTTGGTGCCCTCAATTTGACCATCAGAACACACATTGACCCAAAATAGAGTCTCAGATTGACATTTTCCCTAATTTGGGTTTTTGCATAAATTACCCTATCAAATTAGGTCAAAACCAAAATCCAACTTCACTATTTGATTATTTAGGTCAAAATTAGATTTGTACCAAAATTTGGGCCAAATCTAAGATTGTCTTGACCTAGTTAGCAATTTGGTCCTATTTGATTCTTTTATATCACACATATGCCCTTAACTTTCAAAATCCTTACAACAAGGCCCCTAACATTGTCATAAATTTCACAAACAGGTCCCTATTACCATGAATCCTATTCCTACAAACTCTGGCAACCTAAATTTGGTAAGTTCTCCTTGATTCCTTGACGAATCCCTCTCAAATTTGAAAGGGAAGATCGTCAAGGAATTCCCTTCCTTTTGAGCCAATCCCCAAGCTCCCAAACTTTCCTAATCTCTCATGCTAACACACGAGAGATTAGGGTATCTTGGGATTTCTTTCTCCAGTGAGCTTTCCAAGCTTGGGAAGCTTGCTACCCAAGTCCAAAACGTTGTCGAGAGCCCTATAAACGGAACCCTGTGGCCTTACACTTTTCCCTAGCAAGTTTTGGCCTGAGAACTCCTCTACTCCATCTCTGGCAAGTTTCAAACCTAGCTCCGGCGACTCCTCTCCCCTCTCCTCCTTCAGCCATGCAACCATCGAATTGGATGGCTGAGTAGCTTCCCCTCATCCTTGCAAACCTCTCCAGTCAAAGAGCGGTCATGGCTCTACCTCAATCGACATCACCGCCTCGCCGATCTCTTCTCCTCCTCCAGTCATGGTCTACCACCACTGGCTACCTCCGCCCCTCTACCTCATCCCTAAGTCCCTTTATCTCTCCCTTTTCCTCTCTACATTATTCTCCCACTCTCTCAACACACGAACAACCACTGATTCTCCCTCAACACCGTCACCTTCCTTCGCTCCGGCGACACCTACACGAAGCCATACCGCACGAATCTCGCCGCTATCACACCCATTAGCATCACCACCTTCCAGAGAGCAAAGGCCCTCTAGTTGTTCACTCTATTGGCCTCTCTATTGGCCTACCGAACGCCACACTGACCACACCTTTGCTCCAAGGTCGTACGGCCTTCACACACCCTCACACACAAAATCACCGCCACCATCACACTTGCTGGTCTCTGACAATCCTGCCAAACGCTTCTAACAGGGCCAAAAGCCTGTTCTACTTGTTCCATGTGTCGAGCTCCGGCCACCATTAGCAGGTAAGCTTCAAGCTTGCTTGAAGCCTTCCTTCAGCACCTGCAGCTCCAGGTAGCCATCCCAGGTGTCGCGGAACATCTCCAAGAAGGGTCCCAAGGAGCCATTTGAAGATGTCATCCTCAGCAGCTACTCCAATTGGAGATCTCATCATGGCAACAACACATGCATTGAAGGGCACCACCTTTAGTGCCACATCGGTAGCTGACGAAGCAGTGTGCAGATATAAAAGGAATTTGCGCCTTAGCCCCATTGCCTCAGCACGCATAGGGGGTGAGGTCCCCGCACGCATGCACATACACATGCCCTCGCCTGTGCTGACACCTCGTGGGTCTGGGCTTGATCTGTTTACTCGGATACCAAGGTCTGGTCAAGTTTGTTGGTTTTGCTCTACTGCCCTCCTCTCAACTCTTGTGAGATCTGAAAGAGGCCTTTACCTCTACTGGCATGCTAAGTCCTGTTCTATGCCTTCTCTAAAGCTAAAAGGAGAAGAGAAGGAAGAGGAAAAGAGAAGAGAAGAAGAGAGAAGTCTATGCCTCTCCTTAAGGCTTTAATCTAAGGAGAGGAAAAGGCCTTTGCCTCTGTTAAGGCATCTGAGTGCCTAATCTGTCGTCTAATATTTGCTGATACTTTGGTTCTGTTGATTAAATTGAGGTTCATCGGGCTTATATGATTTGTTACTTTGAGTAGCTTGCAAAGCTTAACTTTGTAGGGTAATTTGGTGATTCAAATCACCATTTTACCCTCTCTCCTTTTCGCATTATTGACATCAGATTTTATTTATATATCATTCTTGTTTGAAATTCCTATATTGCATTTGAATTGTGATCTTGAGAAGTATTTTGCCAATTGCTCGCTTTGTTCGACATCGAATTTCTTTCGAGTATAAATATTATTTATTTTTTGCACTGATTCGATCTACACTACAACGTGATGATTTCAAAACCCATTTCAGAGCGAATAAGAAAGAGGTAGGGCAATGTCGTAGTGGGACCCGCTTCCCGAATGGCAATGGGAAGACAACAACAGGATGCTCCATGAAGGGGATGAGAAGGTGGAAAATTTTATTTTTAACTCTAGAAAAGCATCCCATGTTTGCGACAAGCTCTTAGAGCTTTGTAGGGGGTCAGAGAGGAGAGGAAGGGATGAAGCATTCGATTGGTAAAGGTCTCCTTTCATAGTTGTAGGGATTGAGGGCAATTTGGTTATTTTATGCTGAAAAATATTAACTCAGGGTCCTTAGTGACCGATTTAAGCCTCACTAAAGCCCCTGAACATGGGCGTAGGTCGCGCGCACACTGCGCCCCCTCCTCTTCCCACATGCTCAATGCATAGGCACGATCGTGCGCTCACAGCCGTCCGATCACAAGATCGGATGGCTTAGAAGCCATCACACCCACATCTTCATTGCACCTCATCATGCACCTTCGTGTGATCGGGCATTCAAATTCATGTTCGATCGTGTGTGCATGATCCACATGCCTAGATCGCTCCATGCCACCGTTTCATCCACCGTCTGCGTCGCATCCAACGGGCCAATTTTGCTCACGCCTGCTTGCGGTCGATTTGAGTGCTCGAAGAGGCTTGAACTTGCGCCACCACCTTTGCATAGCCCCTTCTCCCATTGTGTTGCGACCGTGTTTGAGGGGCGCACAAGTTTTAATGCACACGCGACCATGGCCGTTGGATGGCAATCCAATGGCCAAGATCTGATCGCATGATTGAGGAAAGAGAGGGAGCAGGCACCTTTGGCCAGTGTGGGTGGCTGAGATGGCACCAAGTGGTGCCATCTTGGCCATCCATCTTTTGTGTCTTATAGATGGCACTACGAATGTCAGATTGGATCAATTTTCACGTCATTAGGCTATGATCGCCGATCCGAACCTATCTGTGTGGTCAGATTTGTTATCTGATGTATGGATTTACACCATCTTGGCCCCTTGTCATCTGGTCTTTCTTAAACTGCATCTGATGCTACGGAAGTCCGATCGGGGCAATCTTGGAGTCATTGAACTCCAATCGTTGCCCTGATTAGATCTATACGGTTGGATCTTCAATCCAAGGCCCCGATTAAATGTTGTTCTGTCACCTGACCAGAAAAAGAGACAATTAACCTAAATTTTTTACAATCTAACCTAAATGCAAGATGATGCATGTTATGCAATATTTTTACTGTATGATGCAACTATACGTCAAAGAACACACAAAAATAGAAGGTCCATGTGATATAAACATGTTTACATTAGGTGTGTTGTATGGTTAAGATGGATGCTTAGGAGGGTGGTTAATGGATTGAGGGTTAGGATAGGTTGGCACCAAACGTAAGGGTGTGTTGAGTGGGGGTTATGTTTGGGATAATAGAGTTGGTGCCAACTCTATGTAGGTTAAGGTTTATGGGTTGGTGTGGAGATGGATGGAGGGTTAGGGTTAAGTCTTTAGGTGGTGGTTATTTGGTGGTCGGTGTTATTCGCTCGAGATCGGGTTTTAAATCGTTGCATTGCAGTATAGTCGAAATCTCACGAAAAATGGAGAAAAAGTTTGAGGTCATTCTATGGAAGAAAGTAGGAATCCAATTCTCGAGATTGCAATTTAAATAATAGAGATAAGAAATTATAATCAAAAATTGATTCAAAATAATGTAGCAATAATATCAGGTGTTAGACTGCAAAACGAATAGAGTAAAATGATGATTTGAATCACCAATTACTCCCTACAATAATATCTAATGGAACTCAATAGCTATGAATAAAATAAACTCAAGTTAGTCATCTGATTAAATGATCAGACATCTTAAATGTCTGATGAACAGTGCTCTGCTTCTTCTTTCTTTGATTTCTTCTTCTTCTTTCTTTCTCTGCTTCTATTCCACTTCTGCTTCTCTTTCTTTGCTCTTTCTTCTTTACGCAGAGGGGGAAGGATCCACAAATTTGGCTAAGTGTCAGCCAACTTCCCAGAGAGCAAAACCCTCCCCTACCCTACGCAAGCTCTTCTTTCTTTCTCTCCTTGGGTCACGCTCTCCCAGAGCCTTCAACAGTATTGGGTATATGGGTAATTGGACCTAGAGCGCACCCGAGTCCAGGCTTACCAGCAGTGGGTTGTGGGCGAGGAGTGGATAGTATAGGTAGGTATTCTGATCTGGCACCAAACCCATGTGAGCAATGTCACAAGTGAGGCAGTGGGTTGTGTGGGGGACCTCACCCCCCAAGTGACTTAAGGTAACAAGCCCTAATCACTTTTGCATCTTATTCGGCTGCACTTGCTTTGTTGTGAACAATGTGAGACTATATCTACACCCTTCTTCTTCGCACAGCTGCTGGTGGATTGCTCTCTCACTTGAAGTAGCTACTAGAGTGTACGCCTTCAATCAAGGACCTGGGAGTGGTCCTGGCTCTTGTTCGCGTGTCCTAGGATAAAAACCTGGGGCTTGCATGGCTAGAACACCATGAATGCAGCCGAAGAAGATAACATGGTGGTAGAGCTCCAGCGTAAGACCTGAAATAAGAAAAACAGCCTCTCGACCCTGTTAAAACACTTCAGGGGAGTCGTCGTGAGTTGTGGAATGTGGTGGTGGTGATCTCATTGTCGATGGACGTGTATGGTGGCTAGAGGGATGTGGATACGGTCGGAGGGAGTGGGTCTGTTCAGCAGGGTGTTTGGAGGGGCAATCATCCTAACAAAGTGAAGGCTTTTGCTCCTGAGGTCGAGGCGGAGGTGTGGAGTGCGGGAGTGGCCGGTTTGGCGGTGTATGGAAGCCGCTAGGGCTCGCTGGAGTCCTGCTGGAGAGATGGAAGATGGAGTTGTGGAGAGAATTGGCGAGGTTACAGCAGTGTGTTGGATATGCTAGTGTGATGAGGGGAAGCTGAGGAGTTGATTGAGAGCGGTAGGGGATGAAGCAGAGAGGAGATGGCACCAGTTGTGGTATGGCCAGCATCAGAGAAGGAAGCTACTCCAGTGGATAGGAAATGTTGAGGAAGACGGTGAAAGGGGTGTCGGTTGGTACAGCTCGACGTAGAGGAAGATGGGGGAGATAGCTCTGCCATCGGTATTGCAAATGGAGGAATAATAGTGGCAAGGAGGGTCGCCAGACGTCAAGGAGCAATTCAGCCAAGAGAGAGGAGAGGAATTGGAGGTGTTCAAGGAAGAATTCGTGCGTGGGGAGAATGGTTTGATCTGGAGGTCTTTTTATAGGCCTTTAGAGGTGGTTTTGAGCTTGGGAAGCAAGCTTCCCAAGCTTGGAAAGCTTCGTCGGAGTTAGGATTTTTAGGATACCCTAATCTATCATGCGTTCGCATGAGAGATTGGGAAGGTTTTAGAGCGTGGGAATTGGCTCAAAAGGAAGGGAATTCCTTGACGAACTTCCCTTTCAAATCTGAGAGGGATTCGTCAAGGAATCAAAGAGAACTTAATAATTTTAGGTTGCCAGAGTTTGTAGGAATAGGACTAATGGAGGTAGGGACCGATTCATGAAAATGATGACAAAGTCATGGACATTTTTTTAAGGATTTTGAAAGTTAAGGGCAAAATGTGATCAGATAGGACCAAATTGCAAACTAAGTCGAGGCAATCTCAGATTAGGTCCAAATTCCGGCACAAAACTAATTTGGACCTAAGGAATCCAATAGTGAAGTTGGATTTTGGTTTTGACCATGTTTGACTAGGTAATTTATGCAAAAACCTAAATTAGGCCAAATGTTTGTTTGAGACTCTATTTTGGGTCAAGATGGGTTCTCATGGTCAATTTAAAGATACTAAATACTAGAGAATATGTTTATATGAATTTTAGAGGGCTTAGGTGAATTTTATCCTAATCAGAACCTCAGTTATTTAAGCAGGTTTATTTTTATGGTTTCAGAAGTCATTTAATTTTCAAAACACGCGAAAACCCTTTTCTATCTGTTCCAACCCACTTGTTAGCCTTTTAGGATCGTTTGACCCTTAATTAACCCTTGAGAAAACCCATGGTTGTACTACATTCAACAAATGATGGTAAAATTATAGTTTTAACCCTAGTTTCTTGTCTTTCCCTCAGAATGATTATGCAATGAATTAGAGTCTTCTAGCAGTTGTGTAGGAGCATTTAATGACTTAATCAGATCAAATTGAGCTAGTTATGGCTCATGATGGTGTTCCCATCATACCCCCATGCCTAGCTTTTGCTAGTCCCTTAGCAAAATCTCATGGAATTAACTTAAATTCTAGACCATGCCTTTTTACGCTCAGAACTCTGATGTGTGCTTCGTTTTGTAGATTAGGTCAAAATGCCAATAGTAGGCCTAGAGGTACTCAAGTACCAACCAAGATCCAGACTTGACCAGCTCTAGCCTCAGTTTGCCACGAAGATTTCTAAGGCCCACAAGAACTAACCTAAGGTTCATTGAACTCTACAGTTAAAGCACCCATGCTTGTAACATGTTTTAGGCCATGTTTAGTTTGCAGGGCATTCTTGTAAGAGAGTGACAGAAGAATTTTTTTCTTTATTTTTGGAGAGTTTTATCTCTCTTTTCTTTCTATTTCAAACTTCGGATTAACTTTACAACATGGTCTATATCGGATTCTTAGTTCCCACCATCAATCCTCGTAGGGTCCCTGGCAATCGATGCTTCGAGATAGCACCACCCATGGAAACCCCCAAAACCCTGGCTTTCGAGATTTCGAGATAATCTCACCCATGGCATTCTGTAGCTAAATTCAAACCCTAGTAATTGACATTTCGTGATATTGCCGCCCATGGCATCTAAACTAACACAAGGTGCTTACATGCCCCCGGTAGGATATTTAGATATCCTAAAGACAAGCACAGAGGAGACAGTATGTTATTGCACGTCTTCGAGGGAAATTTCCCACCTCTCCATGCCGGGAACTCTTCCAAATCAACTTGTATTGATCAACCACTTGGTCGTCACCATTCTCAACACAGTTAACTAAGTTAATTGTGCTTAATTTTGTGCAGAAGAAAGTAACTTAGGTCAACTTGAATTTGTGTTGATTGAGTAGTGTAGGGTCAAGTTAACCTAACATTTTAGATTTTATTTCTTTTAACTGATTGAGTCCAGGTCGTTCGCTGGGAGGTATAACTTAATTAGAATTCACCAATAAGTCTAAGATACTTACAGAAAATATAATTAAGTTTATTTTAAGAACATGAATTTTGCTTAATGATTTCAAATTAAAAGAATAAGCAAAATTTCATAAGGAAACACATTTACACAAATGATCTTCTTTAACAAGTAAACATGTTTATTTCTTTTTATTTTAAGTGATTAAGGCAAGAAAAAGTAATTCTAATGGAAATATTCCTTATTACAACATTAAACTCAAAAGGAATTAAAAATGCAAGAAATTGAACCATTTATTTCTTTTCTTTGTCTTCATTCTCTTTCTTTCTCTTTTATCTTTTTCTCTTTCTTTCTCTTTTCTTTTTACCTATTTCTTAATCTTTCTCAAGCTCTTTCTTTTACACGTCTTCTTTTATTTCTTTCTTCTCTTCCTCTCTGCCTTTCCCCTTTAGCACTTGCCTGTTCAACCTTCCTTTATCTCTACAAGCTCTTTCTTTCTTATCCTTCTCTTCCTTTCCTTTACTTCTTCTCCTCTTCTTCTTCTCCTTAGCACCCTTTCTTTCTGAGCCCTTGCAGACCTTCTGAACCGAACAGGTTTATCTATTTAAACCAAAAATTAGGTTTTTAATTGGTGGCTTGGACCGGTCGGGGATACATAGTACCCCTCTCATGGTGGGACCTGACCCTACTAGGTCCAAGCCTATTATATTTAGCTTCGGTTTATTTCCGGTTCACACAGTCTCGACCCCATTTGGCTCACGGCCTCCCAGGCCCTTGCACACGCCCTCATGGGCCCACACCCACATGCCCACAGGTGGACACACACCTGGGCACGCGCACTGCAAGTGCCCACACACACACCCATAATGCTCATTCGTTTCCTTGCACTGTGTGCTGTCGACTGAGAAGCCCATAACACAAATATCTTTTATACCCATGCAACCGCTCTAGCTCTACCGAGGTGGGACTAAGTTTCCCCCTCCTAATTTGAACTTTAAATGACAATTCCTGCCAGCTCAGAGCTCCGTTCCAAGTAAATAAATGCTTGCTGGAAGGCACCTAAGTTGTTCTACACAATTGAAGTGTTAATTTGGTACTCAGGGGAAGGTAAACTCTTCAATTTGAAGGGTGAGGGTCCTGGGTTTACTACTTCTATTTTATCTTGCAGAGTGGATTTTCAACTCTAAAGTCCACAGACTAGATTTTGACTTCCAGATGAAGTGTTGAATAGGTTCAAGGGATGATTCCATGGCTGTTGGTGGAGATATTAAGCTCTCAGGAGCTTTAGGAAAGGTGCAAAAGCTAAAACCTTCTCAGGAAGCTTGAGAACTGTGATTCAAACTCTGAAAGGTCCTATCAGATAGCTACAGATATATTGAATCAAATTAAACAACCTCTAAAGGTTGTTACGAATCTATCTAGGCAGATTATGCATTAAAATCTCATCAAAAAGCTATTGTCGCCAGTTTGCATTCAAAAACATCCCAAACTAATAGAAATCAAATTCTACCATATAATCCATCAGAGCTCATCCAAATCTTATCTAAATCATTCACAAATATCCCAGCAGCATCTTAAACTCAATATGTCTGATCAAATCCAAAATCCAAGGATCAGTCTCTAGTTTGACCAATTAGCCTCAAATTTTGATTTTCTGAATTAAACCCTTTCAGTTGAAATTAAAACTTTAACCATGTTGAACGAGAATCTACGCTAACGTGTTTGGTTTTGGAAAACCCGTCGTTGTAGTTCGAAAGCGAAGGATTCGTGTTCAACAAATAAAATTTATACCGAAATAAGAATTCCGGGTCGAACACAGGGAGGCGAACGTTTGATTTAAAAACTCCGCGTTTCTTTTTATTTTGTCACAAAGAAATTCAATTTAAACTATCTAAGTATCTACAACAAATAAAAGAGAGAGAGGGAGTAAGAGAGAGCGAAGGAATACTATACATGGAAATCAAAATGAGATGTAGAATAGACAAGGAATTTATCATAAAAGAGTTCTTTCATTACAACTAGAAAACATAAAACAATTACTCTAGAAAGCATTAAAAGAATGGAGGGAGAAATGTCCTCCTCGACGATCGCTCGGAGGACGAATAGACTACTCTATAAAGCAGTAAATCTATACTAGAAAGCAGTAAAAAGAATAGGGAGAGAGAAATCCTCCTCGACGGTCGCTTGGAGGACGAGCCGGACGGGACGACGCCTGGACGAAGGAGAACGAAGCGGGACGAAGGAGGACGAAGCAGAAGAACGGGAACGAAGCAGCACGCCGTTGTCGTCGCGGGATCCACTTCCGAAGGGGGACGAAAATTTGGACTTTATCTCGCGAGAAGCATCCCGGGTGTGGGACAAGCTTCTCTTGAGCTTTGGAGAGGTAGAGAGGAGAAGGAAGGGATGAAAATTTCGTATGGAGGGGGTCTCCTTTTATAGTTGCAAGGAGTGGGGGCAAAATGGACATTACATCTTCAAAATAATAAATAAGGGGTCTTTAGTGACGGATAAAACCGTCGCTAAAGCCCCGCCGTCGCCGTCGCCGCCGCACCCACGCGCGCCCGCTCGGCTGGCCTGCGCGCGTAACGCAGACGCACGTCCGCGTCGTCTCAGCCGTCCGATCGCGAGATCGGACGGCTTAGTTCGCATCCGCGCCCGCTGCGTAGCGCGCCGCCCGCGTGCGATCGCGCGCCCACCAGAGCGTCCAATTGCGCGTCGGCGCTATCGGGCGCGCGCGGCCGTTGGATCTTCATCCGACGCTCGTGCGCGCCCGCTCGCCCGCACCTTCGACCCCCTCTCCGCGGCTCGAACCCGCGACCTCCGCTTCGCCCGCAGCTGCGTCGCCGCTGCGCTACGCGGGCGAAATGGTCGCGCGGACGTTTTTAAACGCGCGCGACCGCAGCCGTTGGATCGAGATCCAACGGCGGAGAGGAGACGGTGCGTAGTCTTCACAGGACCCCTGCGGCCGATTGGGCGGCTGGGATGGCGCCACGTGGCGCTATCTTGGCCGTCCATCTTATGGAAGTTATAGATGGTGCCACGGATGTCGGATTGACTCGATTTTTGTGTCGTTCGGCTGTGATCGTCGATCCGAATTCATCCGTGTGGTCGGATTTTCCATCTGAAGTGCGGATTTACACCATCCTGGCCCTTGATCTTCTAGGGTTCCCCGATCTCTATCTGATGCTACGGATGCCTGATTAGGGCGATCTTGGAGTCGTTGAACTCCAATCGTCGCCCTGATCATATCCATACGGTTGGATCTTTGATCCGAGGCCCCGATAAAATATTTGCCCTGTCCAAGCACATAAAAGGAGACAATTAACCTCCATTTTATTCAAACTACTCTAAATGCAAGATGATGCATGTAATGCAATATTTATATCATGAAATGCAATCCTATGCTTAAGAACATGCATAAATAGACATTTTAAGTAGTGTAAATGTGTTTACATCATACCCCCATGCCTATCTTTTGCTAGTCCCTAGCAAAAACTATATGCTATTTATAAAAGAATTAGGTTAGATTATTTGGACCTGGGTTATTTTCAATCATTAAGAAATTGTCTACTTAAGAACTGAACTTTCAAAGACACAACAGTGCCCGGGTATCAGCCAAAATGCAGACCGCCTCAAGCCTCGCCTTATTCAAAGAAAAATTTCTTTTTCTGTTTTTACTCTCTTTTTTTAGATTTTCAAATTTTAGGGTTTAAGAGTGGCTTTCTACGGCCATTCAACTCACCCAAGATTTGATGAGAACCCTAAGTTTTAAGCATCTTATTGTGATTGTGATAGACTCGTTGACCGGCAATTAAAACGGACTTCGGATTTCTACGCCTTTAGGTGACCTCAAAAAGAATTCTGCCTAAAGGTGTATCTTTACAACCGGTAGCTTTCTCCCTACTTTTATTTTTTAACGGGGTCAACACAAGGGTGAATCCAGTGTATATCTCCCCGGTTTATTCTACTTCTCCGCTTCTTCCTAAGTGTTTTGGGAATTTTTAGTGCATTTTCTGAGCTGGGTTCTGGACAACCGGTCGATGAGCTGTTACCACCGACAACTTGCCAGCCATACTCGTGCGGCGAAGTGTGGCTTATTTCTTTTTGTTCTTTTCTCCTTTTTGATTTTTTTTTTTTTTTTTTTTTTTTTTTTTTAAGTAGGTGGCTTCCCTGGTCTAAGATTTACCTAAAGGCAGCAAAAAGAGAAAGGTCCAGTGACTGGGCTCTGGACAACCTACCTATGGGCTGTTACCCACGATAACTTGCCAGCCATATCACCCTAGAAGGTTCATTAGCTACCCAATTACCGTTAAAATCGCCAAACAACGAGTCAGTGCAAAGAAAGTGTGTAGATGCTTAAGACTCAAAATTCCCTCACATCAGAGGGCGGGTTGATAAGTCGTGTACTTATCACCCAAACTTATTTACTCCAATTAAAATAAAATTCAAGTTGGCGAGAACTCGAAAAACAAATCCACATTTTAGTGGATATACGGGCTGATTAAGTCCAAAGACCTGAAGGGTCTTTGTGTTCAGAACATAATATAGTATTTCTTAAGATCGAAAATTTTCTTAAACCCAAATTCTCTTTCCTAATTTTGATTTTTTCTTTCTTTTAAAAAAAAAAAAATAAATAAATAAATAAAACAAATCTACGGAGCTGACGAATGAATTCAAAGATAAATATCCATCCCCCCATGCCTATCTAATGCAATGTCCTCATTGTATTAAAAAGACATAAAACAGAGTGGAAAAGCGTAGAAAGCACCTGAATTGCGTGGATATCGGGTCCGCTCCGAGATGAAAATGAAAAAGAACTGTATATGTGCTGAGTTTAGTGCCTTCAGCTAGGCACACTATACAAAGAAAAGAAATGAAGAATTCACATGTGCAGGTCAGAATTAGAATGAACAGAAGAATCCTCTGACCTGTCAGCAAAGGTCCACAGATGTGGACCAGATTGTGGTGCAGACCCACACCCCATAATCGAGAATACCTTAGGTTCTGGATAAAAATTACCCAAAACCTAAAATCAGAATGCAAGCGGGGTCGGGCCTGCGATTTGTGAGGATGCAACCCAAGGCCAAAATGTCGGGTTACAGAGAATTGAAGCTCAAAAGGATAATCGTTAAATGTGTGCTTGAGTTTGACATCCTCGAAACAAATGTCGTAAGGGTTCTGATTTGATGGTTTCAGTTTAAAAGGAACCCTTCGACTCAATCTTCCATTTCCTCCAAAATTGACTTCCCAAATCAGAATTTCCCAGCTCCTATCCTCCTCATTTGGCATATTAAATTCCATGACCTCTTGTATATTCATCACCCCGTCTGAAATCTCCAAGTCTAGATGATGTGGCAAAATCAAAATTGACTTGGGTCTAATTATCTCAGAATTAGAATCATCAATAAGCTCAATAGGGTGTAACTGATAATCAGGGCATTGAATTAATTCCTCCAGAAAATGCGATTCTGGATCCGTATCGTGTGCCCTAATAAGATCAGTTTCCTCAGTTATTGGGCTATCAAATGATCTATCAGATTCCTCAGGCCCAATCGTCTCACAAAAATCGTGATCTGAAAACTCGTGTGAGACTTCGCAACTTGAATCTTCACCATCAGGATCCGTATCAATGTATGTCCCAAAATCATTTGTCACTTTGCGTTCCAAGGAGACGTACGTTTCCTCGTAACCCGGCTCAGGGATTTCAGGTGAAGAAATCAAATCATCCTTAGTTGGTTGTTTTAATTCAATCTGGTCAGCTTCGTAACACGTGTCCCCCCCAACAGGTGCCTGAGTGGGTTCTGTCATTGGCTTTCCTGAAGAGAGTTCATCCTGGGAATTATTCCAAGATTGAATCAAAGCAACCACGAATCTCATCCTCAATTTCGCTAATTTCCCAAGTAGAAACTCACCCGGGTTCTTATCCTTAACATCCTGGAGCCAATCCAACAAAGACTTGTTTAAATCATCAATCATTTCAATCAGGGGCTCCAATCTCTCAATGCAAGGTATTGGCTGAACTTCTAAAGATTGAATGATATTCCTCAAGTTAGCCAGAACCTTATCTTGAACCTGATTAACCTGAACCAAATGAGTTGGTTCATGGTTGGGCGGGTTTGACATCAATGTAGAGGAATTAACGAATTGAGATTCGTTATACCCATCCTGATAATAGGTCATTTCAGATTGTTCAAAAGATGGAGATGACCTAAAGGCAGTGAAATCAGAGGATGGGTAAGGATCAGTGTATCCTTCTTGATTGTAGATCGCATTAGGTTGTTCATGAAAGGAGGACGATCTATAATCGATGCAACTCTGAGAAGGATAGAATTGAGAATCAAAGTGTTCAGGGTTAGACCCTAAACACGGGGGTCCGGAATTGTATCCCCAATCCGAATTATCCCAACTAACTGATGGTCGATTACAATACGAGTTGGGATAATTGTCATGTTGCGGATAATTCATGACAGGAGTGAAAGAGCGGGAATGCGTGAAATATGTGGAAGGATTCATGAGACACGGGAGGAAGAAAGGTGCCCTGCAATACAAACAATCAAACCTGTCCTTAAATGGGTTAGCCTACAGACCTACAGACTCCCAAAACCCGTCTTGAGATAAAGGAACGATTTGATCTACTTCTGTCTGTTCAATCCAACCAGTTAGAAGGAGGGACTGGGGAGAAGGTTCTTCCTTCGGCTTGTGCCTCCGGTTCCTAGTGTACCCCCCAGCCGCGATCGTTTGACTCTGCTCCCCTAGCTAGACATCAGATTGAACAGTAGAAACAGACTAATCGAAAATAATCTCGTTCTGAGTTCTGAAGAGCGAGTCCAATCCTTAAGGCCAACGTCTACTCTGTTTTATTTAGGGCTAGGTTTGAATGTGCTTTGGAATGTGATGGGCCCTTTAAATGGGTTGTGCCCTTAATGATTGATTGCTTTGTGTGTGCGTGCACAACCAGTGGTTTTCAAGCAAGATTATTTTTGATGTGGTGAATTTTAAGGTTCAAATCTTGCTTAGTAGCTTTTAGGATTCAACTTTAGGTGTTTTCAATCAAGTTTCATTGGCACACCAGGTTTTGCAAGCACAGGTGAAGATATTTTCCTTTAAAGTTTAAAAAGAATGTGGAGTGCCTGGTAGATCCCTAAGAGTTGAACCTAATTGGCAGCTACTAGATGAGTTGATTTTATTTGAAGTGGTGCGGCCCAAACAACTCAAACAACTGGCCTGATGCACCACCTAATTAGGCACACAAATGATTACCCAATCTGATTTCTACTCGATTATGTGTTTGGATGTGTGTACCGGCTCCTAAGATTGGTTTACCGGTTGAGTTAGAAAATCAGATGAGGTTGTGTACCTCTGTGAGATTTTTTTTATTTTTTTCTTTTTTTAATGTGGGGGTTGGAGTGAGTATGGATATCAAACAACAAACAATCTAACCTTAGAGTTTATAAGAACACCTAGGTTGATTGATGTTTGAATTATTATGTGATGAAATGAAATCTAATGGGTGGGAGGTGGGGGGTAACTTACAAAACCTTCCACAGCACTTTACTCCGATCTACCGCTTTTGCCTGTCTCAAAAGAGTACCTGCAATTACAATAAGAAAGGAGAAAAGTGAGGTAAATGATTTGTAAGTTACAAAACGCGAAGAGAAATCAAAGAGCGTTGCCTCCCCGGCAGCGGCGCCAAAATGTTGAACGAGAATCTACGCTAACGTGTTTGGTTTTGGAAAACCCGTCGTTGTAGTTCGAAAGCGAAGGATTCGTGTTCAACAAATAAAATTTATACCGAAATAAGAATTCCGGGTCGAACACAGGGAGGCGAACGTTTGATTTAAAAACTCCGCGTTTCTTTTTATTTTGTCACAAAGAAATTCAATTTAAACTATCTAAGTATCTACAACAAATAAAAGAGAGAGAGGGAGTAAGAGAGAGCGAAGGAATACTATACATGGAAATCAAAATGAGATGTAGAATAGACAAGGAATTTATCATAAAAGAGTTCTTTCATTACAACTAGAAAACATAAAACAATTACTCTAGAAAGCATTAAAAGAATGGAGGGAGAAATGTCCTCCTCGACGATCGCTCGGAGGACGAATAGACTACTCTAGAAAGCAGTAAATCTATACTAGAAAGCAGTAAAAAGAATAGGGAGAGAGAAATCCTCCTCGACGGTCGCTTGGAGGACGAGCCGGACGGGACGACGCCTGGACGAAGGAGAACGAAGCGGGACGAAGGAGGACGAAGCAGAAGAATGGGAACGAAGCAGCACGCCGTCGTCGTTGCGGGATCCACTTCCGAAGGGGGACGAAAATTTGGACTTTATCTCGCGAGAAGCATCCCGGGTGTGGGACAAGCTTCTCTTGAGCTTTGGAGAGGTAGAGAGGAGAAGGAAGGGATGAAAATTTCGTATGGAGGGGGTCTCCTTTTATAGTTGCAAGGAGTGGGGGCAAAATGGACATTACATCTTCAAAATAATAAATAAGGGGTCTTTAGTGACGGATAAAACCGTCGCTAAAGCCCCGCCGTCGCCGTCGCCGCCGCACCCACGCGCGCCCGCTCGGCTGGCCTGCGCGCGTAACGCAGACGCACGTCCGCGTCGTCTCAGCCGTCCAATCGCGAGATCGGACGGCTTAGATCGCGTCCATGCCCGCTGCGTAGCGCGCCGCCCGCGTGCGATCGCGCGCCCACCAGAGCGTCCAATTGCACGTCGGCGCTATCGGGCGCGCGCGGCCGTTGGATCTTCATCCGACGCTCGTGCGCGCCCGCTCGCCCGCGCCTTCGACCCCCTCTCCGCGGCTCGAACCCGCGACCTCCGCTTCGCCCGCAGCTGCATCGCCGCTGCGCTACGCGGGCGAAATGGTCGCGCGGACGTTTTTAAACGCGCGCGACCGCAGCCGTTGGATCGAGATCCAACGGCGGAGAGGAGACGGTGCGCAGTCTTCACAGGACCCCTGCGGCCGATTGGGCGGCTGGGATGGCGCCACGTGGCGCTATCTTGGCCGTCCATCTTCTGGAAGTTGTAGATGGTGCCACGGATGTCGGATTGACTCGATTTTTGTGTCGTTCGGCTGCGATCGTCGATCCGAATTCATCCGTGTGGTCGGATTTTCCATCTGAAGTGCGGATTTACACCATCCTGGCCCTTGATCTTCTAGGGTTCCCCGGTCTCTATCTGGTGCTACGGATGCCTGATTAGGGCGATCTTGGAGTCGTTGAACTCCAATCGTCGCCCTGATCATATCCATACGGTTGGATCTTTGATCCGAGGCCCCGATAAAATATTTGCCCTGTCCAAGCACATAAAAGGAGACAATTAACCTCCATTTTATTCAAACTACTCTAAATGCAAGATGATGCATGTAATGCAATATTTATATCATGAAATGCAATCCTATGCTTAAGAACATGCATAAATAGACATTTTAAGTAGTGTAAATGTGTTTACATCAAACCATCTTCTCTTTAACTTCAAGAACAAATTCAAAACCTTAGATTGATATTTCAACTAAAGCTCCTAGGGTTCCAGGCTTGTTGCCTGAGTTTGAAAAGGAGTTTGTTCATCAGGACAAACTAAGGTTTGTTACAGTGGTTGAATCATGGAAATGTACTCAGGGCACAACACTTGTGCTTTCAGACCTTTTAAACAAGACTTAAACCTAACTGCCAATCATCTCCAACTCTAGCGGAGTTAGAGAAGATGAAGACCTAATATAAGCTCCAAGCACTAAAACCTCAATTAAAATGTCTCAGCACGATCAGTAAACCTCAAATCAGAGTTCTAGAGCTTCACACTAAGTCCTACAGGCTGCAGAGCTTGTTTTGACTCACCGGAGCTCACCGAAGCTCCAGTGAGTCTAGAAAAAGCTGAAATGTACATATAATGTGAAATTTTGCCATTAATGATTCAAAAGGTTCCTGAGGTCACAAGGAACCTCAGGAACAAATTAATTTCATCAATTGTTCATTAAAGTGAAGATTTAACAGTGAATTCATTTTGCACAAAATTTAAGTTGGATTAGGCTCAGGACTTGTTTTCCCACTCAATTGAGCGGACAAAACAAGTCAAAAGATATTTGCGATGATATATATGTATATAATTAATGATTTGAACTTCTCCTGAGCTGCCATTGACAGCGAGCTCAAGAGCTTAATTAAAATTGGACATTTAAGTTATGGGGGGTACTTAAATTTAAGTGAGGATTAGGGCCCTTAGGTGATGAACAAATGGTGGACCCTAGTGGAGGTGGAAATAGCTCAACTACTGCTGCCATGGACAGCAGGAGTAGTTGGTGGAGGTGAATGTGGTTTAGGCGATTAAATGATCTATTCAATAATTAAATGCGATAGAAATGTTTGTGGAAGGTGTGAGAAAGTGAACAGTGACTTAAGAAGACAAAAGAATTGCTCCTGACAAGCTCAAGGAACTCATTAGAGTTCGCCGGAGTTGAGAAAGACGAGTGCGAAATCTAACATTACACTACCTAATCTACCTAACTAACTATCCTAACTAATCTACTTACCTAACCTACTGTTACCTGGACGAAGGGGATAGGAGATCTCCGTCGTTGGCTCATAATGGAGGAGGAAATCAGAAGGTTGGTGAAAGAGTCTAGCGAGTGGTTGTGAGGTGATGTAGAGGAGCTCCTAGTCAGCACTTGTGTTAGAAGACTGGGCTGACTTCGGCGGAGGTCCAGAGCTATCGAAGATGGTTGGTGGAAGACGGATGAGACGGAGGAAGATCGCCAGAGTTTTAGAGAGAATAGCCTATCGGGTTAGCTCAGTGAAGAAGAGGAAAGGGAGCTAACTTGGTGGAAATTGAGGGTGTGGAGGGGTATTATAGGTGGCAGCGACTGAGATGGAGGAGGAATTTGGGTGGATCATCCTCTCGCGAATGTGGCACGCATCCTGAATGAGAGGGCGATGAAGAAGATGGGCCAGGATCAGGTCGAGGCGGATCGACGGTCTACTTACCGCTCCTTGTAGTGATCGCATTCAACGATGCGGGTCCAGTAGGATCATAAGGCAGAGGAGGTTTCGCAATAGAGACGTAGGAGTGAGGTGTTGCAGCAGGATTAGCCTGAAATTCCGGTGGAATGCTCGGATCTTGCAGAATCTGATGAACCAGCCCTTGAGAAGGTCGTACCTGTGGTTGAGGACCACGGGGTATGAAGTTTCGTGGGTTTGGAACAGGTTGGGCTAGGAGAGTGCCTTGAAATCGAGTCGCCATGCGTAGTTGACTGATCTCAACATTATGCTACACCAATTGGTGCTGAAGAGAGGTCATGTTCTCTTCATGGAACTTTGACATTTCCTTCATCATTCACATCAATTTATCGAGAGGACTTGATGCGTGTTCTATTTACGGTACGCAAGGACCTGATGGTCACATTGGGATTAGACTAGGCCCTTGGGATGACAGGTGCGGATGGTCACATTGGTCCAGCCGCGGGGTTTTGGCGCTGCGGGTTGCTGGACCATGCGAAGTTCGGATGATTTTCCCACCCTGGGTTATAAGTGGCAGAGAATGGGTTGTTCCCCAGGGTGCAAGCATCTTCTATGCCAGAAGACGCGTTCGCATGTAAATATGCTTCTGAGCACATGGAGGTTTGGTCCTCCGTGTCTAAATACTAGCTTGCAGAAGCCAGATCCACATGACTTACCAAATCGCTCGGAGCAACACTCGGTAAGGAAGGTCTTAAGGGGTTTCTACGGATAAGCTTGGTGTTGGAAGAATTGGGATTGTGACGAAGTGGTGAGGTGGGGGTGTTTGCCATAGAACGGGCAGGATTGGCCAGAAGCTCGTCCAGCATCTTGTGCACGACAGAGACTTCATCCAATTTCTGTGCGATAAGGCTGAGATCTGTGGATGAATGGGAGGGTCCCGTGTCAACTTCGTGGACATCTCGAGGTAGGCTGCTACGATTAAAGGCGATAATGGAAGCATTGTTCATTGAGGTTTTGCTCGTATTTTCAAATAATTTGAATGCTCCATTCTCATCTTTATTCATTAAATTCCCTCCGCAGGAAGCGTCTGCAATTTGCTTCAAAGTCTCATTTATCCCATAGTAGAAAATATGGGCTATATGCCACTTAGGCAGACCATAATGCAGACACTTTTTGAGGAGGTCATTATATCTCTCCCATGCATCATGAAACTGTTCGCCGTTTTGTTGCATAAAGGAGGTGATAGCACAGCGAAGTGCATTGGTTTGCCCGATTGGGAAGAACTTCTTGAGAAATGTTGTTCGCATCTCTTCCCAAGAGTGGATGGTTCTCCCAAGGGTGCATAACCACTACGACGCTTTATCCCGCAAAGAAAATGGGAAAATTTTCATGAGGACTATTGGTAACCCGATATTTCTCGGTTTAACTGTTTCAGCCAATCGGGTTAGGTCTTCCTAGTGGAGAAAAGGATCTTCACTTGCAAGACCATGGAAGTGAAAATTTATCACGCCAATTACATTAGGTTTCAAGTCAAAGTCGTCCCCACCCATGGGGACTCAAATTTGTCCTATGGTCTTTGTAGCAGTGGGGTTCTGATAGGAGCTAAGAGACCTCGGCTCCTCCCATTCGGGAGGGTTCTGCATTTCCTCCTATGTTTCCCTAATGGCTTCAATTTGTTCATTATACATTTCCATTTGGGCTTGGAGGTGGGTTATGGGATCCAAGGCTCCAGCACCTGGTAGGTTTTGAGGGCGGTTTCCTCCCTCGGGATTTGGGGGTGGGTGTGCAGCCATATTTGTGGAGGAGGACGATTCAGCTTCTTTCCTAAAATTATCAGACAAATCAAACAATTCATGCTTTTGTGACCTTCTCCCAAACATGCACTACCGTAGGAAGAATTGGGGAGATAAGAAGGGAATAGGAGATGAGAAAAATGATGCCACAAAGGTACACTTGATGACAAATCAAGACAATCAAATTCCTAACCTCTACAGTGTGCCCTTAGACCTAAAGATCTAAGTTACCTACTATCACAACCTATGGAACCAAATGCGAGCACCGCAGAACCACCAGGCCAGATTGAAAGGCTGTTTGCCCCAGTCTTAGACACCCGATAGCACGCGGGAACCCTCACTAGCATGTAGGTGCTACACGCAAGTAGTTAGACCTCCAATCCTTAATAAGGGTCAAGTTGCTACCAGTTTTAGTTGGAGGCTTAGGATCAAGTGCTTCTTGAATGTGAAGGGTGTTATTTACGGGTAATGCCCAAGTGGTTGTTTTTATAAAGTGTGTAAACCAAGCATGCAACCAGGAAATCTCCTTGAATTGAAGTTTTAATTGGTGAATGGTTTTTAGTGTTTTAGCCTTAAGTAGTATGGATTTTAGGATTTCGCTGAATTACCAATTCAACCAATCTCCAGGTTTTGAGAGAATACAAGTTTTTTCTAAGCCCAACAAACCCTTCTTCAATGTCAGTTGGTTAATGCATGCTAAAATGCAATGGGCTTCTCTAGATGGAGATTTCTATGTGTGGATGCACGAGTCAATTTTAGATTAGTGTGAAAGGGAGCCAAAGCACTTTAATTCAAGTGCTCCCAATCACCGGAATGATGTTCCACACACAAGGCTCAACCATAATATAAAGAAAATCAAATTGTTAGGGTTCAAGTATTCGGGATCAAATCTTAGGCACGTGAAAGGTCGTGGTGGGGTTGGAATCAAGTCAATTCCAAGTCTCCACACCAAAAAATGTGATCCCGAATTGCAGATAAATGAGGCAAAGAGGGCTGGCAATCAATCTTTTTATTTTTGTCTCAAAGAATACTTCACACGACGAAAGATTCAAGAATCAAAATTCTTGGATCTTCGCTATGCAAAGTTTGGCTGGAAATCCCGGGTCGGTGGGAGTGATGCCAAACAATCAAACAAGTGATTTTTAATCCACTTGCCCCAAGAGATCCCGATAAGTGTTTTTAGCTTTTTTTTTCTTTATTAAGGTGACAAGTTGACCTAAGTTGCTAAGAAAGAGAGACATACTTGTTCAGCAACATGGGCGAAGCTCCAGTGCGGACCCGGAGTAGAAACTTACCTGAATGCGCACTCCCCGGCAACGACGCCAGAAAAAGTATGGTGCAGACCCGGATAGGTATGGTGATTTAATCGTTGAAATGAGTATAGTGGTTAACCTAAATCAAGCCTAACCATCCTTTTAAAAAATTTTTACCCTGGCCTACTTGATTTTATCTTGGTCACTTTTAGGCCCAGGGTTCAACTCAGGGAAGCGGGATTAAAGGTGAAAAAGTTCTACACCTTTCCTACAACGAATCTCTTCCGTTCATTTATTATGTTTTTGGTGTTTTCTTCTATTTAAGATTTTTTCTGATAATTTTTGTCCTTGAGGTACACCCTCAAAATCAGGTTCTTGGCTTTGAGCCAAATTAAGGTTCCAAAACTGGTCTTGCTATTCGCAAGACTAAGTACCTACAAGTCAAGGATTATCTTTTCTCTTTTATATATTTTTTTTTATCTTTTTAAAAGCAGGAAAGAGAAATACAAATAAGATAAATATAGTATATATATAGATATATATATATATATATTATATATAGATATAGGGGTGTGGGTGGAGGTGGAAATGGCATGTAGCACGGTGTCGAGTTGATCATTGTCTAGGAAGACCCAACCAACAGGACGAAGTGCTGCGTGGAGTGTAGGATGGATGGGTCGAAGGTGTGTGCGGATACGCTTTCTGTACGTGGGTATCGGAAAATATTAGCAACGGGTGCAAATATTCCTGCGATATAACGTGTGGTAGGTGATATAAAAATAAGTATACATTTATACGTATACATATAGATAGGGTTATAATTATATAGGTGTATATGTAGTTGTATATATATATATATATGTATATGTATATATATAGATATGTAAATATATATAGATAGATATATGTATATATATATATATAATTAGATGTATGGGTATGTATATATCACTATATAGATATAGATACATATATATATATATATAGTAATATATGTACATGATATATATATATGTATATATGTATATAGATATATTAGTATAAGTATCTATGTATGTAGATATATGTAGATAGATATATATATATATATGTAGTTATATCTATAGATATATCTATATATATGCATGTATATTTGTATATATATATATATGTATAAATATATGTGTATATATATGTATATATATGTATGTATATATACTTATACTTAGTTGTATAGGTAATAATATATGTACAGATATATGTATATATATATATGTATATAAATATATATATATATAAATATATATATGTGTATATATATATATAAGTATATAGTCGTGTAAAAGTGAGTGAGTGTGTGTACACGTGAGTGTGTACAAGTGTGGTGTGTGTGTGTGTGAGTGAGGTGTGTGTCTGTGAGAGTGAGAGAGAGAGAGAGAGCGTTTGCTAGATGAAGAGGGCGTAGGCATTTAAGCCGTCTGTAGGCTACGCCCGTCGTTTGATGGCCCACGCGCAGGCGCAGGGGCACACAAGCGCAGGCGCGCGAAGATGCGCACGCGCGCTAGGGGTTGCAGGCGTGAGGGGAGTGTGTAGCGCAGCGCGCCGCGGACCGCAACGCACCGCACTGCGTGCTGGAGCGGGTGCGGCCATGGAGCGGGGACGGGCTGGAGGCGGTTAAGGGCATGGAGAGAGAACGTGCGGTGACCAGATAAGTGAGAAACTTTCCGGTCACCGCACTCTAGGTACAGTGTCACGCTCTCTAGCATGAACAGTAGCTATAGTGCCGCGCGCTCTAGACAGCCAGTTGCAGTTGGTACTGCATGTCTGGGGGCGCTAGAAGGTGCCTGCGCACATGGAAAGATGCTACAGTCGGTGCCTGCGTGCGCCCGAACTGCTACTGCTGCTGCTGATGCCTGGCTACTGCCGCTACGATGCTTCAAATCTCAAGTTTGCGGTAATGGCGGAAGATCTTTGAGCGGGTGAAACAGCGAAGTGAACCACCACCCCCACCAGCTCTTTGATGAGCTGGGCAGTGGTAGGACTCACAGTAGTGGTTGTCGACCACTGTGAGCTGCTCCTGCCCGCAGTGTATCTCTTCTAGAGGAAGAGAGGCTGCATATGGAGGGGAGTGGGGAGGAGATGGCCTGGAGGAAGGAGCTGCTGTCTGTATGTCGGGCCAGGCTGCCTTGCGCAAGGAAGCGAGGAGGGCTTTTTAAAGAAGATGGAGGCAAGCCCAGCCATGCCCTTGGCTACACATGACTAAGCATGCTGCTGGCAGGGCATGCTGTGGCAAAGAATGGCACGAAGAAGCAGCCATGCCCTGTTGTCGTGCGGAGAAGAAGAAATTCAAAGCCAAATAAAAAGATAAAGATGGAGAATTTGCGAAGCAGCAGTTGAAGAATACATTAATTACAAGGCCAATTTATTAACTTTCCTCCCCTCTCGATTAAATGCAAGTATGCGTTTATTTTTACAAATGCACTATGGCGACCTAATATGCAATGGCAATGCTAGGAAATAGCACAAGATGGCATAATTGTTGGTGTATTTTTGTTGTGCAATTAGCGCGCAAGGAAGAGAGAGGAAGTTTCCTCTATTTTCTCTCCAATTAGAAATTACATTGCATGCCATTGCCATTTGGATATTATTATTTTATTCAGGCCACATTGCATTGATACACCTATAGTTTCATGAATTTACTTTACTTGTGTTATGTGCATCATTCAACATTGAAATTCAAATCAGATTTGCATGCAAATCAAATTTACATGATATGCCATTACACATGCATCATATACATATTTTTGGGAGCTTAATTCCTGACGTGAAAATTGCTTAAATAGCCTTAAACTTTTAAAGAAATTGCAAGCTCCACTTAAAACAGCATATTCCTCACATTGATGTCGCGGTAGTGTCTGCAAACAGTATATTCCTCTACTCAAGAATTTATTGGTTCTATTCCCCTCGATGGATGCCCGCCAATGTTCGTCAAGTTAGATCTTTCCTTGGCCAAGCTCGATTTTATAGGCGCTTCGTTAGAGATTTCAGTAAAATCTCTAGGCCACTCTACGACCTGTTAGCGAAGGATGTCTCCTTCGATTTTGATGATAGATGTGGCGAGGCTTTCCAAGTCTTGAAGAAAGCCCATATTACCGCATCGATTCTCCAAGCACTAGATTGGACCCTCCCATTTGAGCTAATGTGCATTACTTCTGATTTTGCAGTGGGAGCATGGTCGGGTGTGTTTCGCGTGCCAGAAATTGGGGTTACAAGTAACCCATCATCGTAGTTGCAGAACACATCGATCAAATAAAATTTATACTGAAACTCCAAGGGAGTCCTGGGTCAAACATAGGGAGGCGACGTTTACTTTATTGAAAATCGTGCTTCGATTTGTTTCTTTTTGGTATTTTGGGGTTTTGCTATTTTTTTTGTATTTCTGAAATAAAAGAAAGTAGAATGAATCATAAGATAGAAATGGAACAAATATGATATATATATCAATCCAATGTTGATTACAATGATCTATAAAAGCGTAAAAAGAGATGGGGGTGAGAGGAAATCTCCTAAATCAGCTGTTCGGTGAGACGACGATGCCTGGTGGAAGCTTGGATGAAGGAGGTGAGGAGCGGGACGACGGACGTGAGATACAGGAGGACATCATGCTAAGGAAAGCTTCGACGTGGCTCCAGAATGGAGGTGAGAAGGCAGAGGTGATCTGCTACTGGAATGGAGGTGGGAGGACTACTCCAAGGTGACCTGTGAACAGAGATGGGAAGTAGGAGTATTTGGTCGGGTAGAGGTTTGCTACACTAATAGGCTCCTTGGGAGCTTGAGAACAAGCTCTAATGGAGCATTGCTAGGCTTGCTAGAGCTTGGGAGTAGGTGGGAGT
Source organism: Thalassia testudinum (assembly GCA_037157565.1). Classification (NCBI taxonomy): domain Eukaryota; kingdom Viridiplantae; phylum Streptophyta; class Magnoliopsida; order Alismatales; family Hydrocharitaceae; genus Thalassia; species Thalassia testudinum. The sequence continues at coordinate 87,373,155 of JAZHRO010000014.1, read as the reverse complement.
AGAGTAGGTAGAGATGGCTTGGAAGGGAGTGGGTGTAGGTCCTTTTATAGTGGATGAGAAGAGGCAAAAATAAGTATGCGACCATTAGTAACATTCAGACCGTCACTGGAAACGTCACTGTAGGCAGCTCATGCCCGATGGCACCCACAGTTAGCATTGCTAGCAAGCGATGAATTACCGACGGCTGTAAGCATCACTGTAAGTGCAGCTCATGCATCATTGCATGTCCACCTCACGCTGCGCTAGCACTGCGCTCCTACCTTGCCACGCGCGCATGTGCCCACGCACTAGCACAGCATGCATGCACGCTTGCGCGCCCGCGTGCGCACCAATGCTGCTATGCGCGTGCAGTGCTGCGTGCTTGTGCTAGCGTCCTGGGCTATGCCACGTGGCACAGTCTGGGCCGTCTATCTTCTTCTTGTTGTAGGGGCTGCTACAGAGGTCGGATTGAGTTGATTTTCACGCAGTTAAGCTGCGGTCGACCCGAATCCATCCACACGGTCGGATTTATCATTTGAAGCTCTGAATTATGTCTCATAGTCCCTTGGGCATTGATCTTCCTCGGATTGCATATGGTGCTACGAGACGCCGATCGAGGTGATTTCAAAGCTGTTGGACTCTAATTGTCGTCTTGATTAGATCCGTACAGTCGGATCATCAATTCGAGGCTCCAAAATAACTATGCTTCTCTCCTAACCCCAAAAGGATGCATTTAACCTAATTTATATACAACTACTCTAAATGTAGAATGATGCATGCTATGCAATATTTATAACATGAAATGCAAATCTAAGCCTACTAACATGCATGAACAACCCTCAATAAATGTGTTTACATCACACCCCTATGCCTATCTTTTGCTAGTTTCTAGCAAAATTAAACTATATGCTTTGTAAAAAAGTAGAATTAGGATTATATCGCTTAAGCCTAGGTCATTTATTAACAATAAAAAATTTCAACTAAGGTCCTAAACTACAAAAACTCAACAGTACCTGGGTGTCTGCTAGAATGTAGACTACCCAAGTCCTCGTCTTATTTGAAAACGGAAGATAAATTTTTTTATTATTATTATTTTTCTTCTTTTCTAATTTTCTTGTACTTTTGGAGTTTGAGAGTTCCGAGATAACTTTTTACGGCTACCTAACCCGCCCAAGACTCGAAAGGGACTCTCAGTACTAAGCATCTTTGTGAAAAAGTGATAGACTCACAAAATGGCCATTAAGATGGACTTCAGGTTTCTACGACCCTAGGTGACCTTGCCTAAAGGTTTATCTTTACTATCGGTAGCTTTGTCCCTACTTTTATTTATGGGGTCAACATAAGAGCGAACCCAATGTATATCTCCCCGGTTTATTCTACTTCCCCGCTTCTTCCCTAAGTGTTTTGGGAATTATTGTGCATTTTTTTGTGAGCTGGGTTCTGGACAACTGGCCGATGAGCTGTTACCACCGACAACTTGCTAGCCATACTCATGCGGTAAAGTGTGGTTTTATTTGTTTCTTTATTTTCTCCATTTTCTTTTTTTTCTTTTCTTTTTAAGTGTTTTTCTCTATTTTTTTTTTTGATAAGTAGGTGGTTTCCCAGGTCTAAGATTTACCTAACGGCAGTACAATGAAAATGGTCTTGTGGCTGGGCTCTGAACAACTAGTCGATGAGCTGTTACCATTGACAACTTGCCAGTCATACCACCCAAGACAATCCATTAGCTAACCAATTTCTGTAAAAATCGTTAGAAGGTGAGTCAGTGCAAAAAAATTTGCATAGATGCTTAGGCTTAAAGTCCCCCCAAATCAGAGGGTGGGTTGATAAGTAGCATACTTATCATCCCAATTTATTAGCTAAATTAAAAATGCATTTGAATTGACGAGGACTTGAGACTAAGTCCACATTCGAGGGAGACTCGAGCTAATTAAGCTCGAAGACCTAAACAGCCTAAGTGTTAGGTCCTCTTCGTTGAGCGTGTTTCGCATATTAGAAATCGAGGTTAAAAGTAACCTATCGTTGTAGTTACAAGACACATCAATCAAATAAAATTTATACCGAAACTCCAAGGGAGTCTCGGGTCGAACACAAGGAGGCGACATTTACTTTAGTTGAAAATCGTGCTTCTATTCGTTTCTTTTTAGTATTTTAGGGTTTTGTTATTTTTTTGTGTTTTTGAAATAAAAGACAAGCAAATGAATCACAAGATAGAGATGAGGAACGAAAATGGTATATACATCAATCCAATGTTTATTATAATCTACTATGAAAGAATAAAAAGAGAGGGAGGTGAGAGGAAATTTCCTGAGTTGGCTGTTCGGTGGGACGACGGTGCCTGGTGGAAGCTCGGACGAAGGAGGTGAGGAGTGGGACAATGGAGGAGAGATGCTGGAGGACGTTGTGCTTTGGCATGGCTCCAGAATGGAGGTGAGAAGACGGAGGTGATCTGCTACTGGAATCGAGGTGGGAGGATAGCTCCAATGTGACCTATGAAGGGGGATGGGAAGTTGGAGGAGTATTTGGTGAAGCAGAGGGTCACTACACTAATAGGCACCTTGGGAGCTTGAGAACAAGCTCTAATGGAGCATTGGTAGGCTTGCTAGAGCTTGGGAGTAGGTGGGAGTAGAGTAGGTAGAGATGGCTTGGAAGGGAGGGGGTGTAGGTCCTTTTATAGTGGTGGAGAAGAGGCAAAAATCGGCATGGGACCATTAGTGACATGGGTGTTTACATCATACCTCCATGCCTATCTTTTTCTAGTTCCTATCAAAATTAAACTATATGCTATGTATAAAGGTAGAATTAGGATTAGATCGCTTAAGCCTAAGTCGTTTATTAACAATAGAAAATTTCAACTAAGTTCCTAAACTACGAAAACTCAACAGTACTTGGGTGTCTGCCAGAATGCAGACGGCCCAAGTTCTCGCCTTATTTGAGAAGGGAAGATATATATATTTTTTTATTTTTCTTCTTTTCTAATTTCTTTTGTAGTTTTGGAGTTTGAGAGTTCCAGGATAACTTTTTACGACTACTCGACCTGCACAAGACTCGAAAAGAACTTTAAGTACTAAGCATCTTTGTGAAAAAGTGACAGACACAAAACGGCCATTAAGACGGACTTTGGGTTTCTACGACCCTAGGTGACCTTGCCTAATGGTTTATCTTTACGATCGATAGCTTTCTCCCTAGTTTCTTTTATATGGGGTCAACACAAGAGTGAACCCAGTGTATATCTCCCTAATTTATTCTACTTCCCCGCTTCTTCCCTAGGTGTTTTAAGAATTATTGTGCATTTTTTTTGTTGTGAGTTGGGTTCTGGAAAATCGGCTGATGAGCTGTTACCACCGACAACTTGCCAGCCATACTCGTGCGGTGAAGTGTGGTTTTATTTGATTTTATTTTTCTTATTTTCTCCTTTCTTTTTTTTTCTTTCTCTTTCTTTCTTTTTTTTTAAGTAGGTGGCTTTCCTGATCTCAGATTTACCTAAAGGTGGTACAATCAAAATGGTCTTGTGGCTGGGCTCTGGACAACTGGCCAATGAGCTATTACCACCGACAACTTGCCAGCCATACCACCTAAGTCGGTCCATTAGCTACCCAATTTCTATACAAATCGTTGGAAAGTGAGTCAGTGTAAAAAAATGTGTGTAGATGCTTAGGCTTAAAGTCCCCCCAAATTAGAGGGCGGGTTGATAAGTCGCATACTTATCATCCCAAATTATTTACCAAATTAAAATAAATTTTAATTGGCGAGAACTCAAGACTAAATCCACATTCGAGTGGACACCCAGGCTAATTAAGCCCGAAGACCTGAAGAGTCTAAGTGTTTAGGACCTCTCGTATCATTTCCTAAAGTTAATAACTTCCAAATGCCAAAGTTCTCTTTTCGGAATTTCTTTCTTTTTTTTATCTTTTTTCAAATTTTCAATTTTTTTAAATTATATATGAAACTAAAAGAAATTCTATGGAGTTAACATAATGATTTCAGGAATCGATTATCCACCCCCCCATGCCTAAATGATGTAATGTCCTCATTGTAAAAATAAAGACACGAAAAAGGGGGAAGTAAATAGAATACCACCTGAGTGTTGTGAAAATCCGGTCAGCTCCACAGGGATAAGAGTGCATACACACACACTAAGTTTAATGCCTTCAGCTAGGCATAACATACATACAAAGAAGAAATTGAAAATTCACAAGTGCAGGTTAGAATCAAAATCAAAAGGTTGATCCTGAAACCCATCTGCAGAAGATGTCCACAGATGTGGACGAGATTATGGTGCAGACTCATGCCCCAAGGTAGAGTAGTTCTTTTGTTCTGGATGAAAATCACCCACAACCGAAGGTTGTTATGTTGCGGGGCCGGGCCTGCGGTTTAGTGGTGTGTAACCCAAGACCAAAGTGTCGGACAACAGGTAAAGATGGTTTAATAGGTGCAGTTGTCGACTTAACATCTAGCTTAGAAAAATAATCAGTTATTTCGAGCTTGGGTTGCATGTGAAAAATATCGTAAGGGTCCTGGTAGAAAGTAAGTGGCTTTAGGTCAATATGTACCCTTAGATCCAAAATCAAACTTCCCTCAGAATTAACCTTCCAAATATTTATTTCAACAATTCTATCCTCCAACATCAAGGGCTCAGGCTTTGGGACCTCTAGCATATTATTCACCCCATATGATTCTCCCAAGTCCAAAAATCGTGGCTGAATCAAGATTGATTTGGGCACAAAGATCTCAGAAGTCAGCTCTTCGGGGTGCAGATGAGGACTGGGGTCACTGATTGAATCATCAAGATTCGGATCTGAAGTTTCCTACTTGGAGGGGGTGAGATTAGCGTAACGTAAAAAATGCGGAATATAAATAATCTCACAAATAAGCAATCACACAAAGTACACAAAGATTTTTAGGTGGAAACCCAAATCGGGTGAAAACCACCACCTAACCCTCTCGAGTTAGGATTTTCCGATCAACCTAGTTGATCAAATCCACTAACCGAATCACTTTAAAACGAGGGTGATTCAACCTCAGTACAACCACGCTACAAGTACGAGGGTAGTGTTCCTCAACCCCTTCTCTCCACAAGAAGGATTTTGTCCCATGAAGGAGACGGGAATTCGCAAAGCGAATACCCAACCAAAAGACAAAGATAAAATAAAACAACAGGTCCTATAGAGCCAACAAAGTAATTGTAAACCTAGCTTCTATAGGAATTAGGAAACTCCCCTTTGCAAGGAGTGCGTCGACGATGACGCGGTGCGTGAGCCACGCGACGGCGCAACTTCGCTCTCGTGAACTATGGCGGGAGAGCGGGTGCGCAACAGCTTGATGCTCTCAAGAGAATGGTGCTTGAGCTTGGAGAGCAAGAGCTAGCTAGGACACAAGAGAGTGGAAAGATGTTGCTTAAGTGTATCCAAGTGTGTGTCTTGTGTTTCTCTTGGTGTGTATCTTGTGTGTAAAGGCTCCCCTCTATTTATAGAGGCCTTAGGAAGGCTTTGGAAGGCTTAAGAAAGGTTCTATAGCCATTGGGAACAAAGCCCAAGTGAATCAGCCCGAAATCAGGAACAATCATTGTTCTGACAGGCTTATCAGACGTCTAATTCTAGCATCAGACGTCTGGAAGTTCACTATAAGACGTCTGATTCAAAGGTCAGACGTTTGATTTTGGGCGGGTCTCTCCCTGACTTGGATCAGATCTAAACAGGGCTTTTACGCAAGTCCATCAGACGACATATAGGACGTCTGGAACTATGTCTGGACGTCTGGAAACCTACTTTTACTGTGGGAATTGATTTCCAAACGTTGCAACGGCTAGAAAATCTCTGAGAAGAGATTTTGGGTCAGCCGAGGCAAAACGGTCATTTATCAGACGTCTGGAAACGACTAAGGACGTCTGATAAGGCTCTAACAGTCAGATCTGGAGTGTTTCCGAAGCCAGCCAACGGTCCACTAATTGGACGTCTGGCAAAGTCATCAGACGTCTCCTAAGACGTCTGGTCTAAGGTCTGGACGTCTGATTTCATCAGACAGAACTAACTATGTCCAGCCTAACAGTTATCAGACGTCTGAAACAACAGTCAGACGTCTTAAAATACATTATCAGACGTCTGATTTGGGAATTAGACGTCTAGAAAGTCTGTTTGAACCCTATATTGGTTTTCTAAGTATTCTACAAAAAACCTAAGTATCCTAGGGTTGTGCCGGTGTTCCTAGGACTACTGTTAGGGTTCTTTGAGGCTCTTTAACATGAAATATCTAAGGAAATAAAGAGCAACAAAAGAAACGAAAAATACAACAAGTACAAAAGAAGGAAATCTATCCTATTCTTCATTTCCTTCCATCTTCAATCTTTCGCTCCACGCGAACCTCCTCTGTTTTCCGTCAAGCTCCTCCAATCCGTCCTGGATGCGAGCTCGAACTCTGTCTAAACACGTCCACATTTGCAATTAACCTGAAATCTAGGACTCAAATTGCAAATGTTAAATAACACGTGTTTTGTTATCATCAAAACAAATGATCGTGGTGCTCTAGCACCAACAATCTCCCCCTTTTTGATGATGACAACCGTAAATAATAATACATAAAAATCCTCCCCCTTTTTGACATTATCAAAAAGGTTTGATTGGTTTAAAATTCCTATAACTCCCCCTTAAAACATGCTCTTCTATGAGTTTCTTTTGACAAAGGTAATGTCTCCCCCTTTTTCTAACAATGAGATAGCTATTATTTTTCTCCTCCTTTATAAAGGAAATTTACCTACCTTATATCTCCCCCTTAAAAATTGACAATTAGCTCATTAATTTTTAACTCCCCCTATCTAAATGCTTATAAAAAGATAGGGTTAAAAATTTTACCTCACCTACCATGGCCAATAAAATGGCCCGAATGGTGGTGGTGGATGCCACATCGGATGGGGCTCCCATCCGTAGCTTGGAGGCCCGGGCATTGGTGCCGGTCTCCAATCTGGTGGTCGACGTGCGGTGGGTCCGTCGTTTGTTCGCCGTCTCGTCGGTCTTCTTGTTCTCCTCCTTGGTCTACTCCTTAGTTCTCCCAACTTGAGTTGACCAGACTTAAGCTTGTAGGTCCAGTCCTTTATGTTGTAATTATCCCTGAACCCTACAAAACACGATTCTAATTCCTTTTTCGGTATCCAAGTGGGCTTGGATCCGGATTTGTTAGTGGTCTCCTTGATGGAGATCCTTTCTCAATCTTAGGGCTATAAAACTTGTCTACTTTGTTGATTAATTTGTTAGAATTTTCCCTAAGACATGCAATTTCTTTTTCTATAGTTTGCATCTTAGTCTTTAAATCATAGATTTCTAACTTTAGTCTATCATTTTCCTCAATCAACTTATTATTTTCATTGATGAGGTTATGATTTTCTAATAATAGGTTATCATTTTTAGGACAAGTTTCTAGATCCTTAAGTTTTATTTCTAACCTATCATTTTCATTTTTAAGAAAACTAAGGTTCTTTTTAATGCTTTTATTTTCTATCCTAAGTGATTTACTAATCTCAAAAAGTTCATTAAAAGCTTCTTGAAGATCAAAATTTACCTCATTGTCGCTGTCACTTCCGCTTTCGTTGTCGCTGTTGGTTCCTCTGGCCATGAAACCAAAGCAAGCGGTTTCTTCTTCTTCTTCTTCTTCCTCCAAGCTTGTCTCCTCATGAGTGCCTTCCAACCTCCTCCATATCTTGTGGGCGGTGGTGCACTCTTTGATTTTCTCGAACTCTTTCGGACTCAATGCGCAATACAGGGCATTCATTGCCTTTGCGTTGAGTGAAAGATCTTGAATCTGCAGCTGCGAGTAGCCTCCTTGGGGTCGCTTTGGGATCTCGTATGGGGTTTCGCAACATCCCCATACCTCGAATTCAGTGGCTTGGAGCCATGTCTTCATCCTCAGCTTCCAGTAGCTGTAGTTGTTCCCGTCAAAGTAGGGCGGACGGGTTGTGGACTGCCCCTCAGAAATCCTGCACGCGGAACTGCTTCCCTCCATCGATCTTCTTGCTTGGTTGTAACGCCAAAACAACAAGACCTGCTCTGATACCAATTGAAGTTTCCTACTTGGAGGGGGTGAGATTAGCGTAACGTAAAAAATGCGGAATATAAATAATCTCACAAATAAGCAATCACACAAAGTACATAAAGATTTTTAGGTGGAAACCCAAACCGGGTGAAAACCACCACCTAACCCTCTCGATTTAGGATTTTCCGATCAACCTAGTTTATCAAATCCACTAACCGAATCACTTTAAAACGAGGGTGATTCAACCTCAGTACAACCACGCTACAAGTACGAGGGTAGCGTTCCTCAACCCCTTCTCTCCACGAGAAGGATTTTGTCCCACGAAGGAGACGGGAATTCGCAAAGCGAATACCCAACCAAAAGACAAAGATAAAATAAAACAACAGGTCCTATAGAGCCAACAAAGTAATTATAAACCTAGCTTCTATAGGAATTAGGAAACTCCCCTTTGCAAGGAGTGCGTCGACGATGACGCGGTGCGTGAGCCACGCGACGGCGCAACTTCGCTCTCGTGAACTACGGCGGGAGAGCGGGTGCGCAACAGCTTGATGCTCTCAAGAGAATGGTGCTTGAGCTTGGAGAGCAAGAGCTAGCTAGGACACAAGAGAGTGGAAAGATGTTGCTTAAGTGTATCCAAGTGTGTGTCTTTTGTTTCTCTTGGTGTGTATCTTGTGTGTAAAGGCTCCCCTCTATTTATAGAAGCGTTAGGAAGGCTTTGGAAGGCTTAAGAAAGGTTCTATAGCCGTTGGGAACAAAGCCCAAGTGAATCAGCCCGAAATCAGGAACAATCATTGTTCTGACAGGCTTATCAAACGTCTAATTCTAGCATCAGACGTCTGGAAGTTCACTATAAGACGTCTGATTCAAAGGTCAGGCGTCTGATTTTGGGCGGGTCTCTCCCTGACTTGGATCAGATCTAAACAGGGTTTTTACGCAAGTCCATCAGACGACATACAGGACGTCTGGCACTATGTCTGGACGTCTGGAAACCTACTTTTTCTGTAGGAATTGATTTCCAAACGTTGCAACGGCTAGAAAATCTCTGAGAAGAGATTTTGGGTCAGCCGAGGCAAAACGGTCATTTATCAGACGTCTAGAAAGGCCTAAGGACGTCTGATAAGGCTCTAACGGTCAGATCTGGAGTGTTTATGAAGCCAGCCAACGGTCCACTAATTGGACGTCTGGCAAAGTCATCAGACGTCTCCTAAGACGTCTGGTCTAAGGTCTGGACGTCTGATTTCATCAGACAGAACTAACTATGTCCAGCCTAACGGTTATCAGACGTCTGAAACAACAGTCAGACGTCTTAAAATACATTATCAGACGTTTGATTTGGGAATTAGACGTCTGGAAAGTCTGTTTGAACCCTATATTGGTTTTCTAAGTATTCTACAGAAAACCTAAGTATCCTAGGGTTGTGCCGGTGTTCCTAGGACTACTGTTAGGGTTCTTTGAGGCTCTTTAACATGAAATATCTAAGGAAATAAAGAGCAACAAAAGAAACGAAAAATACAACAAGTACAAAAGAAGGAAATCTATCCTATTCTTCATTTCCTTCCATCTTCAATCTTTCGCTCCACGCGAACCTCCTCTGTTTTCCGTCAAGCTCCTCCAATCTGTCCTGGATGCGAGCTCGAACTCCGTCTAAACACGTCCACATTTGCAATTGACCTGAAATCTAGGACTCAAATTGCAAATGTTAAATAACACGTGTTTTTTTATCATCAAAACAAATGATCGTGGTGCTCTAGCACCAACAGGATCCTCCAAGTTAACCCCAACCAAATCCAAATCTTCAATAATTGGGCTATCAACTGGCTTGTTAGATTCCTCAAGCCCATTTGTCTCACTAAAATACTCTTCCTTAAGTTCATGTGAGACTTCACCAAAAGATTCTTCACCATTAGAGTCAAAGAATCCATGATCCTCATTTATATATGTCTCAAAATCATATGTCATTTCATGGTCCGTGGAGACATATTTTTCCATGCTCCCTGGCTTGGGGATCTCGGGTGAATCAATCAGTTCATCGTCAAATGGTTGCTCTAGCCCATCCTAGTCATCCATAGTCTCAGAAAATGTATCCTCCCCGGCAACGGTGCCAAAATGGTCGGGCGTGTTTTGCATGTTAGAAATCGAGGTTACAAGTAACCTGTCGTCGTAGTTGCAAAACACGTTGATCAAATAAAATTTATACTGAAACTCCAGGGGAGTCCCAGGTCGAACACAGGGAGGCGATGTTTACTTTAGTTAAAAAGTGTGCTTCGATTTGTTTCTTTTTGGTATTTTAGGGTTTTGTTATTTTTTTGTGTTTTTGAAATAAAAGACAAGCAAATCAATCACAAGATAGAGATGAGGAACGAAATTGGTATATAGATCAATCCAATGTTTATTACAATCTACTATGAACGCATAAAAAGAGAGGGAGGTGACAGGAAATCTCCCGAATCGGCTGTTCGGTGAGACGACGACACCTGGCGGAAGCTCGGACGAAGGAGGTGAGTGGGACGATGGAGGTGACATGCAGGAGGACGTCGTATTGAGGAAAGCTTCGGCGTGGCTCTGGAATGGAGGTGAGAAGACGGAGGTGATCTGCTACCGGAATGGAGGTGGGAGGACAGCACCAAGGTGATCTATGAAGGGAGATGGGAAGTTGGAGGAGTATTTGGTGGGGCAGAGGTTTGCTACACTAATACGCACCTTGGGAGCTTGAGAACAAGCTCTAATGGAGCATTGGTAGGCTTTCTAGAGCTTGAAAGTAGGTGGGAGTAGAGTAGGTAGAGATGGCTTGGAAGGGAGGGGGTGTAGGTCCCTTTATAGTGGTGGAGAAGAGGCAAAAATCGTATGGGACCATTAGTGACATCCAGGTCATCGCTGAAATGTCGTTGTAGGCAACTCATGCCCGCTGGTGCCCACAGCTAGCTCTGCTGGCATGGGATGAATTACCGAAGGCTGTAAGCGTCGCTGTAAGTCCAGCTCATGCGTCACTGTAGTCCACCTCACGCTGCTTGGTGCTGCTCCTGCCTTGCCCCGTGCACAAGCGTGCCCATGCGCTGACGCTGCGTGCATGTGTGCTTGTGCGCCTGCGCGTGCACCCGCGCTGCTGTGCGCGTGCGATGTGTGTGTGTGCTGGTGGCCTGGGCTACGCCACGTGGCGTAGTCTGAGCCATCCATCTTCTTGTTGTAGGGGCTGCTACAGAGGTCGTATTGAGTCAATTTTCGTGCCGTTAGGCTACAATCGTTGACCCAAATCCATCCGCTCTTTCAGATTTATCATTTGAAGCACCGAATTATGTCTCCTAGTCCCTTGGCCGTTGATCTTCCTCGGACTGCATATGGTGCTATAGAACTCCGATCGAGGTGATTTTAGAGGCGTTGGACTCCGATCATCGTCTTGATTAGATCCGTACGGTAGGCTCGTCAATCCAAGGCTCCGAAATAGATATCCTTCTCTCCTAACCACAAAAAGGATGCAATTAACGTAAATTATAAACAACTACTCAAAATGTAGAATGATGTATGCTATGCAATATTTATAACATGAAATGCAAATCTTAGCCTAGGAACATGCATGAATAGGCATTTTACCCTTAATAAATGTGTTTACATCACCTCTCGTATCATTTCGTAAAGTTAATAACTTCCAAATGCCTAAGTTCTCCTTTCCTAATTTCTTTCTTTTTTCTACTTTTTTCAAATTTTCAATTTCTTTTTAATTTTATAAGAAACTAAAAGAAATTCTAAGGAGTTAACATAATGATTTCAGGAATCGATTATCCACCCCCCATGCCTAAATGATGCAATGTCCTCATTGTAAAAATAAAGACATGAAAAGGGCGGAGTAAACAGAATATCACCTGAGTGTCGTGAAAATCCGATCAACTCCACAGAGAGAAGAGTGTATACACATGAGTTAAGTTTAATGCCTTCAACTAGGCATAACATACATACAAAGAAGAAATTGAGAATTCACAAGTGCGGGTCAGAATCAAAATCATATGGTTGATCCTAAAACCCATCTGCAGAAGATCTCCACATACATGGACTAGATTATGGTGCAGACCCATGCCCCACGGTCGAGTGGTTCTCAGGTTCTGGATGAAAATCACCCATAATCGAAGGTTGTTGTGTTTGCGGTGCCAGGCCTGTGGTTTAGTGGTGTGCAACCCAAGACCAAAGTGTCAGACAACGGGTAAAGATGGTTCAATAGGTGCGGTTGTCTACTTAACATCTAGCTCAGAAAAATAATCAATTATTTCGAAATTAGGTTGCATGTGAAAGATATCATACCAAAGCATGCCAAGATAAACACAGTTCAAAATTCTTTCCTACCCAATCAACATGTTTGGCTTTTTGACACACGATTACGGCTTTTCCATAGTAAATTTCACTCAAAATGGATTGGTCCTTACACTATTGTGCACACCCATCCTCATGGGGTGGTAGAAATTAGGGATCCAAAAAAGGGGCAACAACTCAAAGTGAATGGGCAATGACTCAAACCATATTTTGCAAACTCGTTTATCCTTGCATCCAACAAAATATCACTTTCTGATCCTCTGAACTTGTGGTGCAAATTTCCACCCAGCTACAGGTACTAAACATAGTGCTCGTTGAGATGCAACTCCAACTCAATTCTGACAGATATATCTTCCCTTTAGTTTGGGCATCTAGCACTTCCAAGTCCTATGACCAGGCATGAACTCGGATTCTCTTCTTAGGTGCTTTCTTACTTTTTCCTGCATCATGAAATAGCAACATTGTAAGGTTTAGGCATGGGGTTTGAGTAAAAGCATTTTGACTAAAGTAACAAATTTTGTGGGACCTTGCATACATGCATCATTTTCATCCACTCATTGTTATTTTGAAAAAAAAAACCATTAATTTTAGAATTAAGTAGAGGGACTAAGATCAAGGAATTTCAGGGAATAAAATGCTGAAAAACACTTTAGGACCCTTGAAGTAGACTTGTCAACACCTAACTAGTCTTAAATGTTCCAGTGTTGCTTAAAAATGGGATTTGTTTCCGGATACTGAAGAGAAAGCCCTAAGGATGGTGACCCATGGAGGAGAGGCGGCTTGTGGGCAATGAAGGGGCAATCAGAAGGGTGGCTTCAACTGGCAGTATGATGGTTGCTAGTCAGCAGAACAAGGAGGAAGGGGGTAGGGCAACGGAGCATATGGGAGATGGGATCATAGGGGAAGAAATGTTCTCTACTATCGATGTCAAGAAAGAGGCCACATGGCCGCCATCTACAGGAACGACATTAAGTGCCTCATGTGCGAAGGATATGGGCATAGGAGGGCAATGTGCAAGGCACGAGGACTATAAAACCCTAATCACGAGGCAACCATGCATGGGTTTCACGATGCAACCCTAAATGTCAAGAGATAAACCCTAGGCATCGTAGCACTCAACAGCCCCCACTGCCACCAACATCACCATCTCTAGACTTCAAGTTGCCTCTTTCACCCGAGGTTTTGGCAGCTGAATGCTTCTTACATGATGCCATTATTGGAGAGGTGCTAGTAGGAAGGACTGACAACACGTCTTTCTCTCGGCTGGTGACCGATCTTTCTTTATCCTCGTGCATGTGGAACATGTCTGTCTTGAAAAGCCATCGATGTTTTTGTTATTTGGGTTGTGTGCCCATGATGTTGAAAGGCTGAAATTCCAAACCTCGACTACCAATGATTTATGTGTTATTTAGAGAATGGTCTCCCCCTATGATGGGGCTTTGCCTGAGTGTCCTCCCCAACGAATCTTTCGAAGGGATGATGAAGTTGAGATAGTTGGCACTCCTTTGCATCTTCATTCCACTGCAATGGTGCAACAAGTGGTCACTACTTTTTCCTCATTAAAGGAGAGGATGATTGTGGGGCTTCTTGAGGGAGACAGACACAGTATCAAAGTAGGGGTGGATCTTCAACATGTTGGCCCATACCCGAAGACAATCATTTTGAGATGTGCGGGTAGTTCATGGACTATCCAATTGAAGGTGCAAGCGATGGACGCTCCTCCAACTGTGGGGGAGATGCTGGCAACCAAACAAAAGGGAGAGGAGTTTCAATGGCAGGTTGTTCACCATGGGAAGAATAGGAAGAAAAGGAAGGCCATAGATTTTCAAGCCAAATCACACAAGAGGGATATGATGGAGATAAATGATGCAACCAACCATTCAGAGATAGTCCATGTGAGGGCCGTAGGCATGGAGTTGGCGATGCTGGTGTGTTTATTAGCAGATGAGGAACAACCAGCGAAAGAGGTGTTGGCAAATGAGGTCTTTAGTCAAGGTGAGACAAACATAGAGTTTGTTTTCTCTACTGGTGTGGGTATGGTAGGAGCTATTCAATACAATGATTGGATGACAACCAATGACAGAAAAGGAGGATACAACTTGAGAAGTAATGGGCCAGCAAAAGCATCAAAGATTGATATGGATCAGATTACAAAACATTTGAAGGTCGAAAGGATAATGATCATGAAGAAAGAGGCTAGAGGGAGTCCCTCGTCATGAGGGTCCTCTCATGGAATATGCGTGGGTTGCACAATAGGGGAAGGCAGGTGTTGCTTTCCCGGTACCTATGTGAGTGGAGGATTGACTGTGCTTTAATTCAAGAGACTCATATAGAGTAGAATGAGGATGGTGTTTAGCAGTCGTTGATAGTGGATGGCATTTCAAATCTTAGAAGTATTCCATTAGAGGGCCGATTTGGTGGGCTATGAGTTTGGTGGAAGACGCAAACTCTTAAATTAATTGATATGCAGGTAAGTACCTACATGCTAACAATGAAGTTTTGTAGGGTGCCAAATGGATTTTCACTTGGAATGTCATGTCTGTCTGGGCCATGTATGGTGTATGGTAGCCATGTGACAACATCTTTTTGTCGAAATGTGTGGGGTCTCCTCCTTTGTAGATGGTTGTTGTTAGCTTATGGGAGGAGACTTCAATGCCACTCTGTCGACGAATGATAGGACGAATGAGAGTGTAGACTCATCTACCTTTAGGTTTTAGTCAGTGGTGTCAGAGCTTGAATTAGTTAACATGCCAGCGGTGCGGGTTGCCCATACTTGGTGTAATGGAAGTGATCAGATGTCTCATCTTGATCGTTTTATGGGTAATGTGGAATGTATGAGCTCCTTTCATTTAGCAGCCATGCCGTGTCCTGCACGCCCTTTCTCTGACCACACATCGATCGTATGGGATGGTGGAGAAGGAAGCACATGTGGATTGTATTTTAAAGTTTAGAAATCTTGGTTGAATTAGCCTGGCTTTTGTGACATGGTTGGCTCATGGTCGGGAAGGAATGGGACAGCCACCCAACACCTTGGAGAAAAACTTAAAAAGTTGACAATGTTGCTTATTGAATACAAGAAAATCTAAATGCAACTAGATTGCAAAGAAGGGATGAGGCCATGAGGGGGGTCACTGATCTAGATGTGAAAGAAGAGTCTAGGCCGTTGAATGAAGAGGAGTGACAACACAGAAGAGAGCTACAGATAGTCATTGCAAAGGAAGATGCATAGATTGAGATTGAATGGAGGGAAAAATCTAGGCAGTAGTGGTTCAAAGAAAGAGATGCCAACACCAAATTTTTCCATGCAGCCACAAGTGCCAGGAAGAGATTTAACTTGCTCTCTTCTCTAGGAGTGGAGGAGGTGGACCTTGTAACATCTCAGGATATCAAAGTGGAGGCCAATAATCATTTTACTTTAGTGACAAGTGTAGGTCAAAGAAGCAACTGGTGTGTCTCCTCATCTGATATGACCAAGATTAATGAAGATGAACCAATGTCCCTAGCTTGGTTGATTGAGGAGATGCAAGCGTCAAGGAAGGGCCTTAATAGAATTAGGCATAGGGTTCACTAGATCCAGATGGCTTTTATGTGTTATTCTATAAAGAATTTTGCCCAGTGGTTAAATCTGATGTGATGGTCGTCATCTATGAATTTCAACATGGCAACTTTGGGTTTGAAAAATTAAATAGATCACTTCATTTTCTATTACCAATGAAACAAGGGCAGATAACCTTGGTGACTGTCGACCTATCTTGCTTTTGAATTCTTTTTATTTACTGATTGGGAAGATTCTAGCTAACAGGATGAGGGAGGTGATGGGTAACTTGATCAGTTCTGTATAGCCTACTTTCTTGAAGGGATGTTTTCTATAGGAGTCCATCTTAGCGTAGGAGATGGTTTTTGGTTGGAAGAGATAGAAGAAGAGAGCTTTTTTGTGGAAAGTTGACTTCTCCAAGGGATATGATTCAGTTGCATGGAAATATCTATGGGAGATCTTCCATAGGAGAGGTTTCCTAGAAACCTAGGTTCACTGGATGGAAAGATGTATTACGTCAACATCCTTCTCTCCACTGGTTAATGATAGGCCAATGGGCAAGTAGAGTCAGCAGCAGAAGGGAGTGCAACATGGACGCCTGATAGCCCCACTTATTTTTATTCTGGAAGTGAATATGCTAGCTCATTTCTCCTTTATGGCATGTAATGGTGGATTGATTCTTGGGCACGTGTACATCGTAAAATGTGTAGGAAGATTTTTATGTTATCGTTGTAGTTACAAATTACGTCGAAACAAAATAAATTTATAAATTAGAAACGGTAAATCCTAAGTAATTCGTAGGGAGGCAAAATAAGATTCTTAAAGCCCTTCGTACTAACTAATCTAACCTAATAAAAACATATAAAGAGTGACAAGATAGTCATTGAATCACACTTTTTATTGCTACTTGCAGAAAGTTCTAAACTATGAATCAAAACAAATATACTGAGTAGAGAGAGAGAGGTAGATGAAGGGCAGAGCCGATTGAGGAATGCTTGTTTGAAGTGCAGCATTACTTCATATCCAGGGCGTTGAGAAGAAGACTAGGGAGAGATGCTGCAGAGAGAGAGCCAGCGATGTGTGCAGGTGGAATTGCCTCTCAAATGGGGGCTCTAGGGCCCTTTTTATAGCCAAAATGAGGGGCAAAATAGGTATTTTGTCCCCTAAAATCATGTAACACCCTCCATTTAATCAGATTTGTCTATCGGGAGATCAACAGATCAAATCGCACCTCAAAAGGACCTCCATCATGCCTTCATCATGTGTATGCCTGAGAACGTGCCACATGGCACCTCCATGGTCTCTCAATCTGCCGCCTCACCCTTCCTCATGGGAACGTGTGCGTGTTTGATTTCAGTCGTTCGATCTTACAATCAGACAACTTAAGAAGCATGCCACACCACCTCTCATCCCACGTATATCGGCGCACCTAACTGTGTGGCATCTCATGTGTCTACTACACCGCCTCGTCGTATGCACCATCACACGCTACACGACCCGCTGCTCGCCCTCTGATCGCCATCGCACGACCCAATTACATCCGTGTACACCACCTCTTCAATTTTTTTTGAATGCACCTCAAATGTGTGCGCTTTCCTTTTGCGTGAAGGCGGTGACCAACATGCTGTGGTCGTGTTTGTATCACGGTCTTGATTTCTCTTGTGGTCACACTTAGCCATTGGATGCCAAGCCAACGACTAAGATTGATTCCCCTTAATGAGGTGCAGTGTGGTGGTCGACGTGGCTCAATGGTGGTTGTTGGATGATACGGCTGATGCGTGCTTTTACACTCAACTCCGTAATTAAGTTAATTTCACTTAATTAAGAGCAGAAAAAGTCACTTAGGTTAACTCGAAATTATGTCGATTGTGTAGTATAGGGTCGAATTAACCTAACATTTTAGAAATTTTTACTGGTTGAGTCCAGGTCGTTCACTGGGAGGTATAATAATTTTTTCTACATTCACCAATTTTCTTTATTTTCTTTTTAAGTTTAATAGGTATAATTAGGTTGATTATAAAAGCATGAATTTTGCCAAAATATTTAAACTATAAAGAATATACAAAATTCCATATGAAAAACATATTTACTTAAATGATGTACTTTATTAACAAGTAAACATGTTAGTTTTCCAATTTTATTTCAAAAGAAATTAAGGCAATAAGAATTGTTCTATTAAAATGTCTTTTTACAATTAAGAAAAAAAAGAAATGCAAGTAAAACAAATTCCTTTTTAGTCTTTAGCCTCTTTCTTCTTCCCCTTTCTTTCATTTTCTTCTCTCTCAAGCTCCTTGCTTCTTCTTCTATTCTGTTGCTCTCTTCTTCTGTTCCTGCCTTCTCTTCCCGTAGTCTTTCTTCATAGTGCCTTAGTAGTAGTGCCTGTTCTTTCTTTGTTTCCTTTGCTTCCCTAGACTTCTTAAGCTTAACACTTAATCATAGCCTTTAGCACTTAGCTTAACAACCATTGGCTCTTCTTTTCCTTAAGCTTTCTTTTGAACCATCAGGTGAACCAGGTTTATTTTCCTTACTAACCAAAAACTATTTTTATTTGCGATGAGGTCCTTTCGAGGATACACAGCACCCTGAGACTAGGGTGGGACCAGACCCTACTTAGTCCTCGCCTAATCTCAATTAGGTTCGATTTTGACTTATTTCATTTCGGTTCATAGTCTCCAGCCAATTCGGCTCAACCGACCTTCCGGACCTCACCCTCCCAAGGCACAACACTCACTCATGCCCACTCGGGTGCACACCCGCAGGCACACAAGCCCGCACACACACATGCACATGCTCAGAATATTAAGATAATCAGATCGGTAACTAGAGCACCGAGCGTTGACGACTGAAGAGCCTGTGTAAGAAAATCATTTTATCCCCATGTGCGTGCTTAGAAATTGACGATGTGGGACTATCATAACCCCTTCCAGACCCAAATTTAAATGATCATAACTTTCTACTCAGAGCTCCGTTTCAAGTGATTTAAAGTTTGTTAGAAAGCTCTAAGGTAGATCTACATAATTGCAAGGTCAATTTAAGGATTAGAGGATGTTTTCCTCTTCAATTTGAAAGATAAAATCAGGGGTTCCTACAGGTTATTTATCGCTTGGAAATGGTTTTAACTTCACAGAGTCCTCAGATGGACTTTTCTCTCTTGTTTAAAGGTCAGTACAAGTTATATAAATGATCCTGCATCTGTTAGTGCAGTCTCTAAGCTCTCAAGGCCTTCAGGACCAGCAGAAAAGCTTTACACTTCTCTGAAAGCTTCAGAGATCAAAATTTTCAAACTGAAATGGATGAACAGACACAGAGAAACATCTCTGATTGACTTAAACTAGTTCTAAGGGTTGTAATTGACTTAATTGTGTAGGATTCAAGTTCATATATCATCAAAATGCTTTTGCTGTTAGTTTGGGTTCAAAAATAACCCAAATTGACAGAGTTAAAATTCTCACGTAATTATTCACCTGAGCGCACTTAATTCTCTCTCAGATCATTCAACAAGATCTGAAAATCCATTTAATCTCATCAATTCCTCAGATTGAGCTCAAAACTCCATAATCAAACTCAGTTTGACTATGGAGGCACAAATATTTGACTTTCTGTTAAAAACTTCTCCACAGGAAATCAAAGCCTCGAATAAAGTCTTCTCAACCTCAAGAACTTTTTAAGATCTTTAGATACATGTTCTAACTCATATTCCTAGGGTTTCAGGTTTGTCGCCTAAGGTTCAAAATGTGTTTTTTTGTCAGAAAGATTCAGAAGTTGTTACCGTATTCTAGGAATTTAAACAGCTTCAGTGCATTGCACTGAAGCTTCTAGGTTCCTTCAATGCTTCTTAAATTTCTCTATCAGACTTCTCCAACTCCACCGGAGTTGGGGAAGACAAACTTCATTCTACAGCCACAGTCATTTAATCCTCAAATAAACATCCTTCAAACAATCAGTGATCAGATTTGAATCATTCTGGAGCTTTTCAACAAATTCTGGAGGCTGAAACACAGATTTGGCTCGTCAGAGCTCGTCAGAGCTCCGGTGAGTCCAGAAAATGTGAAAAGTGTACACAAATTGTGAAAACTTATCATTTTTAATCTAAAGAGGATCCTAAGGTTGCAAGGAACCTCAATATCACATTTAATTCCTCATTACTTCTTTAAATGTAAGATTTGACAATGAAATCGTTTCTTTAAAAATCTGAGTTGAATTAAGCTCATGACTTGTTTTAACCACTTGATTAAGCAATTAAAACAAGTCAACAGATAGTACCAGTCATAAATATATAGTTAGTTAATAGTTTGAACTGCTCCTTAGCTGCCATTGACAGCGAGCTCAGGAGCTTAATTAAGATTGGGAATTTAATTTATATGCGATATTAATATGTTTTATGGTGTCAATTAGGGTCCATAAGTGATGGATAAATGATGGAAGACCTAGTGAAGGTGGAATTAGGTCGACTACTGTCACCATGGATAGTGACAGTAGTCAGTGGAGGTGAAAAGTGAATTAGGTGGTTGGATGATTAGTTAAGTGTTTAAGTGTGATAGAAATGGTCATGGAAGATAAAGGAAGGTGTACAGTGATTTAAAAAAAACAAGATTAAGGCTCTGGCGAAATCAAGGAGTTCGCCGGAGTCGAAGAAGATGAACACTGAAATTCTAAAATTACAACTATTCTAACTATCTAACTACCTAACTAAGCTAACCTACACCTACTCCTACTCTTATTCCTAATCTATTGTTACCTAGACGAAGGGGTCAATAGGGTTTCGCTGAAGGTTCATAGCAGACGACGAAATCAGAGGGTGGAAGAAAGATCTCCGGCGGGTGGATTTGAGGTGGAGTGGAGGACTCCTTTGGTCGGCGCCTGTGTCAGAGGCACGGAAGACCATGGAAGATCTCCTTGGCTGATCAGAATTGATGGAGGAAGTCGAAAAGTGAAATGGAAAGTCGTCAGAGTTTTGGACGAAAAGCCTATCGAAGTCGGCTACAGTGTTAAAAGAGGGAAGGGAGCCAATGATAAATGCCAGTTTATCATCATTCTTATGCATTAAAACAAACCTAGCTCTTAGGATTTTACTCTGCAAATGGGTTTTTAGGCTGCATTTAGGCATTCACTAGGTTAGGCATGCATTGCATTTTCTTTTGTTATTTTAATGTGTTTTTGTGAGTGTTAGGGATGAACAGATATATAGATCCCTAAAACCCTAGCACTGAAGAAGGCAATTGGTGAAGGAGTTCAGACTAGCTGGAACTCAGCTTGATCCAGCTCACCACAGCTTGAACCTAGCTCACTTGAACTAGGGTTAGCTCATCCCAGCTCCATTCAGCTAATCTCAGGTAAATGGCAGCTCAAGAGAGTTCATCTTAGCTCACCCTAGCTCAAGTCAGCTTAGATCCAACTCAACTTAGCTAAGTCTAGCTCATCTTAGCTCCCACTAGTCCACAGGGAGCTCTAGCTAGCTCAGCTGAGTTGACAGGAGTTCACCCCAACTCAGATCCATCTACATCCAGCTCCACTCAACTCTAGCTAGCTGAAGAAGAACTCATCCCAGCACAAGAAGCTCAAGTCCAGCTCCCGGGGACTCAGCTTAGCTCAACTCAGTTGAGCTAAGCTACCTTAGCTACCTCAACCAGCTTGATCCTACCAGGGAGTACCAGACCTAGCTCACCTCAGCTCATTATGGTAGAAGCCAGCTCACTTTAGCTTGAATTAGCAGCTAGCAAAGAACTAGCAAGCTAGGACAGCTAGAGTAGCTCCATGCCAGCCTCTTCAGCAGCAGCCAGCTCCAGTTTCGGCTCCAGACTTCTCCTCCTCAGCCAAACCCTAGCTCCAATACCTCCTCCTCTACTCCTCCATTAGCTAAGCTAGCTTAGCTTAGCATAGCTATGCTCCAACTTCCTTGGCTTGTACCACCCCAAAAAACCCACCTAACAACTCCACCCAACTAGCTCCACCTAAGCTCCACATAAGCTAACCTACTTGGCGCCAACCTAGCCTACCCACCACCTCCAAAAGACACCTAAAAGTGGCGCCAAAACCACCCTAACTACCCCCTTGTTGGTGCCACTTTTCCCTCCAAAAATCCCCTTCATCTCCACCACACAATTCCCCTTAAACCCATCTCCACCCTCCACATACCCCCTCCTTCTAGAACCTTTCTTGGCGCCACCTAAGACCCCCTTCTAGAAGTTATTTTGGTGGCAACTTCAAGGGGTGTCACCACCCGTAACCACCCCCTAGGAGTCCCTTCAGTTGGCGCCAAATGCCCTTGGCCATAGGATCACCAACCACCTCCATCCTTCCATCTTAGCCCTCCATTTCAAGGGGCACCTTAACCCCCCATCCTACCCTATAAAAAGACCACTACCCACCACCATTCAAAGCATCCTTGGCTAGCAAATTCACTCTCATATTCCACTTAGCGCCCACGGCCAAGAGAGAAGATGAAGAAGAAGATTAAAGGGATATTCTGTCCCTTTGGTGCCTTCCCCTCTTCCCTTCTCTCTTGAGTCATGCCAGCCAAAGGAGAAGCAGGCAAGGAAGATCTTTGGAGGAGATCTTGAAGATGGTCCACGCCACCTTGGAGGAGCTTTTGAGGGTGGTGCACGTCCACCCCTTGGAGGAGAGCATTGAAGGTGGTAGCATCCACCTTGGAGGAGCTCTCAAGTAAAGAGAAGAAGGAGGCCTTCTTTTCAAGCCAAGGAGCAGCTAGGCTTGGAGCAAGAAGACTCCCTTCTTCACCAATTTTTGCAAGAGGATTTGTGTTTCTTTTATTGCTTTTAAATTTTTTTATTTCTAGTAGAAGCATTCCTCTACCTGTCTTGGCAAAAGAACACAAATTCAAGTTAATCAAATTGCCTTCTTTTTAATTTTTTGCTGAAATTGTTACTGTAGCATTTATTCTACTTCCACTCCCAAATTACTCTAGGCCTCCACTTGCCTAGAGTGAGCTTAGGTAGTGGACTTTTTAATCTCTTAAGTTTTAGCTTAGCATTTTAGGTGTTAGGACTCTTTTGTCACAATTTGCACTTTGCCCATATTATTTCAAAATATAAAAAAAAATTATATATATTTAAAATACCAAAAAGAAAGTTGAGATGTGTTTTTAGCAAGAGAATTGAATTGCAATTTTTGCCTCCTTGGACGACCCTAGATACTCCCCTATCTAGGATATAAATTTAAAAGCGAATATGAATTTAAAACCCTGCTTCTACAAATCAAGCGTATTTCGTATCAGCCAACTAGAGTAAAATCTGAGGTGTGAGGGAGTATTTATAGTAGTTGGCGGTGAAGGGAACGGCGGGGTCTGGCCGAAGAAGGAGCTTGAGGAGCTTAACCTCCGACATGGTCTCCGACGATGGTGAGGATATCTCCCACTGAAAAATAGGACTTCCAGTTAATCTAGACTGGTGGATGAAGTGGAGGTGGTGAGCGCAAGCTACAAGAGCTTGGACAAAGAAGGTCGATGTCGGCAGGGAGGTGATCATGCGGTGGCATGACTCTCTGCTGCCAGCTGTTCATTCGGCTAAAGAAGAAGGAGGAAAGGGACTTAAATGTAATAAAATTTAAGGACCTATGTGAGAAATAAGGACCCGATTGTAATGAATATTAAGGATAAAAATGTAAACCCAGGTTTTGAAGGTTTATTTTAACTTAGATCTTTTTCAACTTTTTATATATATTAGTAAATAAGGTAAATATTATGTTTTCACCTTGAATTTACATTTTTAACCTTTTTATATTAATTTATTAGATTAAGTAAAATTACTTAACTTATTATATACTTAAGTATACATTAAGTTTAAGTTACTTATCTTATTAATTAAGGGAATGTTTAATAGAATTTTGAATCCAATTATTATCTAGATTATTAATAATGTTAATTGAATGATAAAATGTCATTTTTAACTTATTTTAAGGTCATTTACTAAATATCCCTTATTCTATAATTAACCCTTATATGTTCATAAACTTAGCTAATTACTAGGAAGACTAGTTAATTAGGGGTAATTAGAGATCATGATGAGTGTCTCACCATACCTCGAAGCCAAAGTTTTGCTAGTCCCTAGCAAAATTAACTAGGACTTTGATGATTTAAAGCACTTGGTTTAAATTATTATAAATAGTAACTATGTAGAGGAAAGCTTAGGTCAGAAATTTTTTTTGAAGTTTAATATAAATGATTAATGCATAGAGCTTATGTGAAAATTTTCTTACATAGACTTACACTTATAACATTTTCAAACACACTTGAGACAATTTGTTAACAAGAATTTTAACTCTGAATATACAATTTGTTAGCAAGAATTTTAACTCCGAATTAGAATTCTTCAGAAATCTCTTTAATCTTTGTAACTATTCTTAACTCAAATTAGAATACAAAGTGTTTTAAGAAAACAAAACTTAAGAATTGAGAATTAAATTTTAACTCAAAAACTCCAATAGATTTAAGTTGATCCTTTGTTTATGATATTAGACTTTTATCAATATAAGTTTAAGCAAACTAACCAGATACTCATTATTAATCAAACTTAGAGTAGTAAAACTCTAATTTACTAGCCTACAACACTAAAGATTAACTTCTAGACCTAGGATTCTATCAGTTCTTCTCCTTTAGGTCTCAACTTAAAATCTTCAGAACCCAATTTCTTAGGCTTCATTGCCCAATACCAAGGTTCAGTAGCTATGATTTTAAAACATCTGTGCTTAGTGAAGAGAATTGTTCATAGGAAATCCAAAGTTGCAAAAATCCAGATCTTAAGACATCATTTTCCAATCCCAATTATTGGCTTGGCCTTACTTAGGTTTGGTTGCTTTCTCCTCACCATTTTTCCATCCCGAGGTCAACACTTTTTGTGTATATCTCCCCGATGGACCACTGGGTCTCTTATTCCTAATATTTTTCTCCATATTTTTTTTCTTCACTTTTTCTATAGGTTAGAACACCCATTTGTAGCAAGGTGTTCTTTTTATTTGATGGAAGGAAGCGTAGCATCCATTTGTAATGAGATGCTTTTATTTATTTTGGAAAAACTGCATAAGCACCCCCTTTTTTTAACAAGTCACTTAACTGTAGGGTGTTTTATTTATTTTTTTTCTTTTCCTTTTTCTTTTCCCCCCTTCTCATTTTTCTTACTAACTTTATTCTCCAATTCCTTTTTCTAGGTGAGTGGCACATCCTTCACCCTTTCAAGAACCGCACCACGGAAATCCTTGGAGTAAAGAGGATTCAGAACTGATCTCTTAACCTCTGTGTTTTCGCGGTCTGAGATGCCAACAAGACAATTCTATGTGTGTGAATTTAGATGTTTAGGTTACTTAGCTCTCAAACCAGAGCTTGGACAACAAAGCCCTTTACTCATAGGTTCTTCAAATTCTTAGTTTCCTCCTATAGGATTCATCACAACAAAATTTACCAAGTCTAGTTATTTATCTTTAGCTTGTAAGTTTTGTAAACTAAAATTCTACCAACTCTATTTAATTAACTCTGAATATCTGGCCTTTTTACTTAACTTTATGATAAAATCAAAATTTTAAAAAGCAAAAGGATTACTTAATCTAATTGACTGGAAAGTTACAATTCAATTCCAAAACTTAAGTTTAAATCTTAACACACTTAGTTTCTTAATTCAAGTAACAATAGAAAAATAAATCTTTAAAAGACTTAAAAGATTCCTAATTCAAATAAAATCTTGTCAAAAATTTCAAACACAAAAGTGTGTTTTTACAAAATGTTTAAAGTAAAAATCTAATTATGAATTGCATGCTCTTAAATATTCTATATTTATTCTATATATATTTTAAACTTCTGACCTAAAAGAAAATTAAGCTCTAAATTATAATATATATGTTCTTCTTCTTTTCTTCTTTATTAAAATTGAATAAAACCCTCTTATTATTTTTATGAATTTTCTTTTTTCAAATTTTTGTATTTATATATTTTTAGTTTTATGTATATAAGATTTTCATTTTTAATGATTTTTTTGAAAAATTTTTCAAATTTTTATGAAATTTTTGATTTTTATAAAATTTTTTTATTCTTCTCATTTTTATTTTTTTAAAATTTCGTGGATATTTAATTTTTATGTATTTTTATCTTTTAACCCACACTTAAAGTGAAAATTTCACTTCAACACCCCCCAAGCCAAAATTTTACAATGTCTCATTGTAAGAAGGGTGAAAAGATATTACACTTCGTTTACTATATGGTGATGGAAGGAATCGAAAAGAGGATATTAAAAATCTTTGTGCGGACGATTTTAATTCTGACCAATGGTCAAAGTGGTCAGTTGGGCTAAATGAAGGTAATCAGTATGAAATATGAAGTGAAATTTTAAAGTAAGTGTATAAGAAAATGTAAAAGGTAAAAATAGGAAACAGTTATAAACAAGTGCTAAGTTTTATGCCTTTAGCTAGGCGTAAACCATAGTAAAGAACTCCTAAAAAGCATATGTATATGATAAAAATAGAGGAGTTATAAAAGAATTAGATCAAAAATAGAAAAACATATTAAACCACCTAGTCAAAACTCATCCTGAAATTGTCTAGAATAGATCTCGCAAAACCAAAAATTAGATTCTCGTGAAAATCTTAGAAAGATCAGAGTGAATCTTGTGAAAATCGGATCTGATTTAGGTTGAGAAATAAAATGTTAAAGATTAAGGAAATTCAAAAGATGATTCCACCAAGTTCAGAAGATCAGCAAAATCAGTTTTGATTCTCAATAATAGGTGGATCATTTTGACACAAAATAGGTTGCTGATGCAGGTTTGGTGGGTTATTTTCAGGTAATACAGAGGACGGGTTATGATTAGAATCATTGGCCTGATTAAGGAAATGGACTTGGCCTTGATTTTGCCTAGGATTTGGCAAATTCCTAGGATTCAGAATTGGCTGAGATGGAAGAGTACCTGGCTGACGAGACTCAGGCAAAAGCGTGATTTGATTTTGTAAATCAGCCAACTCTACTTTACATTGCCTATGGATCTCAGCAAGAGCTTCAGCATTTTGTCACTGACTCTCTGACACAGCTCTTAAAATTTGATCTAGCTGTGTATCTCTAATAGGCGTAGAGTAATTCTACATACTCATCGGGTTAGGCCTTAAATTTGACTGCTAAGGAGGCAATGGAGGTGGGTTAAAATGGGTCTGATTTGGATAATTTGGTCTTTGATTTTCATTTTGATCAGCCTAAGAAAAATTTGGGTGGCTTCTCCATCCAGGATTAAAGGAATTTGAATAAGGGTTTGGTCTTGGAATATTTTCCTGGATGGCGTGTAATCCAAAAAGATATGGCATGCTTTCTGCAATAGAAAAGGGTGGGGAAAAGGGTGGGTAAGATTGTGGCACAAAGGTCCCTCCTTGGGTTACTGGAGTAGATAGAAAACTCAAGGAAGATGGATCTCTAGAATCTAGATTATTCACAAATTCCCTCACCGCAGGAATTTACGAAACAGGTGAATACGCGGGATTCGTAGCAAGTTGAGGCGTAAGAGTTTTCATTGTGTTTCTAACCTCATCGAGATGCTTTGCTATGATATCGACTTTGTCTAGTTTTTCTGCACTAATCTCTAAATCCTTTGAACTGGACGGATTATCGATCTTGTGAATGCCCTTGTGCGGATTTCGATGATCGTATTTGCACCCCGCATAAATTGCGACATTGATGCATTATTGATTGAGTTTTCCGCCATCCCTTCAAATAATTCTGAAGCGGATTCTGCGTCGCGATTTAGAAAATTCCCTCCATAAGAGGCATCGACTAGATTGTGAATGCCCTCTTGTAAACCATAATAAAAGATGAGCATGAGTTGCCAATGAGGGATATCATGATGTGGGCATTTCCTTTGCAATTCATGAAAACATTCCCACACTTCATGAATTGATTCTCCTTGATTATGATTGAAAGTAGTAATAGCTCGCCTTAAAGCATTGGTTCGACTAATAGGAAAGAATTTCTTCAAAAATGCGGATTCGAGTTCAGCCCAAGTTGAGATTGGTCTTGCTATAGTTCTATACCAATAAGCTGCTTTATCTTTAATGCTAAAAGAGAACATCCTCATTAGTAGGATTTCCCTATTTTGATTTTGAGGACCAGGAGTTTGGGATAAATTCTTAAGATCTTCAATATGTTGAAATGGATCCTCGGATGCAAAATCATGAAAGTGGGGGATTAAACCTATGATATTTGGCTTTAATTCAGGATCATTCTCCCCAATAGGAATCCTAACATTAGGCTCTACTTGTGCATTAGATGGGTTATAATAATCTCTAAGTATAGGCCTTGGATGATTGATTGATAAATCAGGGTTTTCAAAACCCGCCTCAGGTCGAGGTGGAGGACTGGTTTGAAGAGTCTGTAAATTATTCAAGGTTGCTGTTAAGAAATTGATTTGTCTTATTTTCTCTAGCATCCTAAGGTTCTAGTTCAGGAGCGCCTCATGAACATCAAAGGGTGGCATCTCCCCCTGACCAAAAGAAGGGATCTCGGGATTAAGATTCTACATTAGATCCATGGAAGTGGATGGATCAGACGGGAAAACCATTGGTTGCTTATCTGCAACTGGCCTAGGATCACCTGTCAACGGTGGTGCAAGAGGCAGATGCAAAGATCGCCTCTCGTCCATAAATGGAAAATAATGTGCAAATGCACACACACACCACCGATAAGAAAACAACAACACAAAAACCTGCAAAATAGCGCAAAAGATGTTGGTTTTGCTCTTCTTTCAAAGGAAAGAAGAAATTCCTAAGATACGCAAAGTAATTTGATGCAAACAAATAGAGTAACAGTATCAAAATATGCATCCTAATTCATGTCTATGCAGGTGTTTACCTTAACACTCAAAGGTCTAAGGTCTAGGATTGAGACCGCTCACTATTGGCTCCCTAGGGCTTTAGTAGTGAGACAGACTTGTTGATCTTCGGCCAAAGCCCTAAGAGGTGCAAAGGGGAGAGATAGAAAAATAGACTCGTGTGACTCTAATGATCGCACTGTGTGACGATAGCATGCAACAGACGATAGCGATTGAAAAACCTGCATGCATTTCTGCAAACAGATTTAAGTCACAAATTTTACTTCCTCTTTTTAGTTAATCCTTTTCAAAAATATATCAATTAAACTACAATGGCTGCGTTTTATATCTTCTTAAACAAAAATATGTTGTCTTTTTAAGTCTCACAGGATAGGGATCTACGTGGATTTTTTTGTGTTTTCCCGAGTCAGATCGCTCTAATTACTAGCAGAAAATACACTCCTAAGAGTGTATGCCTATGATATGCTACTGCTAGTCAGATAAAGATGTATTTTTGTATTTTTTTTATTTTTTTAATTGCAACAATACAAAACATTAAGAAATACTCACAAAACAAAAATAGCAACAAAATCCTGCCTTCTCCTGAGATTACCCACAGAGGTAGACCTGAAAAGAAGACAAAAAATAAAAATAAAAAGAAAAATAGAAACAAAACAAAACACACTAATTAGAATAAAAATAAAAAATATATTTACAAAATACCTCCTAATTTGACAATTAAACCTTTTAAATTTTAGTGAATCAAAATAATACCTCCCCAGCAATGGCGCCATTATAATGATGTGTGCTTTTACACTCAACTCAGTAATTAAGTTAATTTCACTTAATTAAGAGCAGAAAAAGTCACTTAGGTTAACTTGAAATTATGTCGGTTGTGTAGTAAAGGGTCGAATTAACCTAACATTTTAGAAATTTTTACTGGTTGAGTCTAGGTCGTTCACTGGGAGGTATAATAATTTTTTCTACATTCACCAATTTTCTTTATTTTCTTTTTAAGTTTAATAGGTATAATTAGGTTGATTATAAAAGCATGAATTTTTCCAAAATATTTTAACTATAAAGAATATACAAAATTCCATATGAAAAACATATTTACTTAAATGACGTACTTTATTAACAAGTAAACATGTTAGTTTTCCAATTTTATTTCAAAAGAAATTAAGGCAATAAGAATTGTTCTATTAAAATATGCCTTTTTACAATTAAGAAAAAAAAGAAATGCAAGTAAAACAAATTCCTTTTTAGTCTTCAGCCTCTTTCTTCGTCTCCTTTCTTTCATTTTCTTCTCTCTCGAGCTCCTTTCTTTTTCTTCTATTCTGTTCCTCTCTTCTTCTGTTCCTGCCTTCTCTTCCCTTAGTCCTTCTTCTTAGTGCCTTAGTAGTAGTGCCTGTTCTTTCTTTGTTTCCTTTGCATCCTTAGCCTTCTTCAGCTTAACACTTAATCATAGCCTTTAGCACTTAGCTTAACAACCATCGGCTCTTCTTTTCCTTAAGCTTTCTTTTGAACCATGAGGTGAATCGGGTTTATTTTCCTTACTAACCAAAAATTATTTTTATTTATGATGAGGTCCATTCGAGGATGCACAGCACCCTGATACCAAGGTGGGACCAAACCCTACTCGGTCCTTGCCTAATCTCAATTAGGTTTGATTTTGATTTATTTCATTTCGGTTCATAGTCTCCAGCCAATCCGGCTCAACCGGTCTTCCAAGCCTCGCCCTCCTAGGGCACAACACTCGCTCACGCCCACTCGGGCACACACCTGCAGGCACACAATCTCGAACACACACATGCACATGCTCAGAATATTCAGATAATCAGATCGGTAACCGGAGCGCCGAGCACTGACGATTGAAGGGCCCGTGTGACAAAATCATTTTATCCCCAAGCGCGCGCTCAGAAACTGACGATGTGGGCCTATCATAACCCCTTCCAGACCGAACTTTAAATGATCATAACTTTCTACTCAAAGCTCTGTTTCAAATGATTTAAAGTTTGTTAGAAAGCTCTAAGGTAGATCTACACAATTGCAGGGTCAATTTAAGGATTAGAGGATGTTTTCCTCTTTAATTTGAAAGATAAAATCAGGGGTCCTACATGTTATTTATCTCCTGGAAATGGTTTTAACTTCACAGAGTCCGATGAACTTTTCTCTCTTATTTAAAGGTCTGTACAAGTTCTACAAATGATTCCACATCTGTTAGAGTAGTCTCTAAGCTCACAAGATCTTCAGGACTAGTAGAAAAGCTTTACACTTCTTTGAAAGCTTCAGAGATCAAAATTTTTAATTTGAAATGGATGAACAGACATAGAGAAACATCTCTGATCGACTTAAACTAGTTCTAAGGGTTGTAATTGACTTATCTGGGCAGGATTCGAGTTCATATCTCATCAAAATGCTTCTGCTATTAGTTTGGGTTCAAAAATAGCCCTAATTGACAACGTTCAAATTCTCACACATTTATTCACCTGAGGTCACTTAATTCTCTCCCAGATTATTCAACAAGATCTCAGAATCCATTTAATCTCATCAATTCCTCAGATTAAGCTCAGAACTCCATAATCAATCTCAGTTTGACTGTGAAGGCATAAAAATTTGACTTTCTATTAAAAACTTCTCCACAGGAAATCAAAGCCTCGAATAAAGTCTTCTCAACCTTAAGAACTTATTAAGATCTTCACATACGTGTTCTAACTCATATTCCTAGGGTTTCAGGTTCGTCGCCTGAGGTTCAAAATGTGTTTGTTAGTCAGAAAGATTCAGAAGTTGTTATAGTATTCTAAGAGTTTAAATAACTTCATTGCATTTAACTGAAGCTTCTAGGTTCCTTCAATGCTTCTTAAATTTCTCTGTCATACTTCTCCAACTCCACCGGAGTTGGGGAAGACAAACTTCATTCTACAGCTCCAGTCAATTAATCCTCAAATAAACATCCTTAAAATAATCAGTGATCAGATTTGAATCATTTTGGAGCTTTTCAACAAATTCTAGAGGCTGAAACACAGATTTGGCTTGCCGGAGCTCCGGTGATTCTTGAAAATGTGAAAAGTGTACACAGATTGTGAAAACTTTTCATTTTTAATCTAAAAAGGATCTTGAGGTTGCAAGGAACCTCAGTATCATATTTAATTCCTCGTTATCTTTTTAAATGTAAGATTTGACAGTGAAATCGTTTCTTTAAAAATTTGATTTGAATTAAGCGCAGGACTTGTTTTAACCACTTGATTGAGCGGTTAAAACAAGTCAATAGATAATAGCAGTCATAAATATATAGTTAATTAATAGTTTGAACTGCTCCTGAGTTGCCATTGACAGTGAGCTCAGGAGCTTAATTAAGATTGGGCATTTAATTTATATGTGATATTAATATGTTTTATGGTGTCGATTAGGGTCCATAAGTGATGGATAAATGATGGAAGACCTAGTGAAGGGGGAATTAGGTCGACTACTGTCACCATGGACAGTTACAGTAGTCGGTGGAGGTGAAATGTGAATTAGGCGATTAGATGATTAATTAAGTGTTTAAGTGTGATAGAAATGGTCATGGAAGATAAAGGAAGTTGTACAGTTATTTAAAAAAAGCAAGATTAAGGCTCTAGCGAACTCAAGGAGTTTGCCAGAGTCGAAGAAGATGAACATTGAAATTCCAAAATTACAACTATTCTAACTAACTAACTACCTAACTAAGCTAACCTACTCCTACTCCTATTCCTAATCTACTGTTACCTGGACAAGGGGTCAATAGGGTTCCGCCGAAGGTTCATAGCGGACGATGAGATCAAAGGGTGGAAGAAAGATCTCCAGCGCGCAGACTTGAGGTGGAGCGGAGGACTCCTTTGGTCGGTGCTTGTGTCAGAGACACAGAAGACCATGGCAGATCTCCTCGGCTGATCAGAATGGATGAAGTCAGAAAGTGAAATGGATAGTCATCGGAGTTTTGGACGAATAGCCTATCGAAGTCGGCTACAGTGTTAGAAGAAGGAAGGGAGCCAAGTTGAATAAAATCCGAGGGGTGAGGGGTTATTTATAGTAGTTGGCGGCAAAGAGAATGGTGGAGTCTGGTCGAAGAAGGAGCTTGAGGAGCTTAACCTCCGACGTTGTCTCCGACGACGGTGAGGTTATCTCACACTGAAAAATAGGACTTCCGGTTAATCCAGAACGGTGGATGAAGAGGAGGTGGTGAGCGCAAGCTGTAAGTGCTTGGACAAAGAAGGTCGATGTCGGCAGGGAGGTGATCATGTGGTGGTGTGACTCTCTGTCGCCAGCTATTCATTCGGCTGAAAAAGAAGAAGAAGAAGGAGGAAAGGGACTTAAATGTAATAAAACTTAAGGACCTATGTGAGAAATAAGGACCCAATTGTAATGAATATTAAGGGCCAAAATGTAAACCTAGGTTTTGAAGGTTTATTTTAACTTAGATCTTTTTCAACTTTTTATATATGTTAGTAAATAAGGTAAATATTATGTTTTCACCTTGAATTTACAATTTTAACCTTTATAGATTAATTTATTAGATTAAGTAAAATTACTTAAGTTATTATATACTTAAGTATAAATTAAGTTTAAGTTACTTATCTTATTAATTAAGGGAATGATTAATAGAATTTCGAGTCCAATTATTATCTAGATTATTAATAATGTTAATTGAATGATAAAATTTCATTTTAAACTTATTTTATGGTCCTTTACTAAATATCCCTTATTCTATAATTAACCCTTATATGTTCATAACCTTAGCTAATTAACTAGGAAGACTAGTTAATTAGGGGCAATTAGAGATCATGATGAGTGTCTCATCAACGACCCTACTTCACTCTTTAGTGGCTAAGTGCGCAGTAGGGGATTGTTGGGATGGGACCACATGATGCCATCCAGACCGTCCATCTTCTCGCCTTTGTAGTTGGTGCTACAAGTCCCTGATTAAGTTGATTTTTGTGTCGTTGGACTACGATTGTTGATCTGAATCCATCTATGCGGTTAGATTTGGTATTTGAGGTTTGGATTTATACTATCTTACCCCTTGGCCATTGATCTTTCATGGATTGAATGTGATGCTTCAGAAGTTCGAACAAGATGATTCTACAAGCATCGAACTCCAATCGTCATCCTAATCAGATCTGTACAATTGGATTTATCATCTGCAGCCCTGAATCATCTGCAATTAATATCATATCTCACTTAGAGAATAAAATAGCATTATTATTCATAAAGCTAATCGATCAACTATGATGTAAAATATGCTACTCATGCATGCATTATTTCTAAGCTAAGCTAAAATTTAACTTAATTCTAGTAGATTAGGTCCTATGATTGCTGCACGATCCTTTTAAAAAAAAGTGATTACTGTGCAATCAGTACACATTGCCATCATGTAGGTCCTTGAGCCCTTTATTACAGTATGTAGATGACACAAATTTTTTTATCGAAGGCTTGTTTTTGGAGAAATAACAAGCCTTAAGGTGAATGGTGCTAAGTCCACTTTGATATGCTTTGGGTCAACTATCTAGGAGAGGGAGTCTATTTCCAATACTCTTCAAACGTCGGTTGGTTCCCTTCCCATGTGCTACTTGGGACTTCCTCTGTTGGAATAAAAATGAAGAGCTTAGATTGGGCATGCCTTTTTGAAAAGATAACTACTCATCTGGCCAATTGGTGTGGGACATTTTTATCCAAAGGGGGTAGATTGATCTTTCTCAACTCAATTATTTCTTCTATTCCATTCTTCTTCCTTTCTATGTTTCAACTACCCAAGATGATTTTGAAGAAGTTAGATGTGGTGAGGAAGAGATTTTTTTGGAAGGAAGCAAAATATGAAGTGAGATTCATGCAACCTATGAAATGGTGATATCTTTGTAAATCGAAGAAAAAAGGAGGGCTAGGTATGTGGTCCTTTCGAGAGTTTGGTGACTCCTTGCTCCTCAAATGGGGAGTCATCATTCCTTGTGGGGATAAGGGCCTTTGGAAAGACATTGTCAAAGATTCATATTCCTCGAGTGGGTTTCCTAGTGAGGTGACACAGGCGATGCATGCCTCACATTTTTGGACATCTATCTCTAAGGCCATGGAAGGGAGACGAGACCGGTTTGCACCCTACCTTGGCGATGGTTTAGCTTCTGGAATGATGATTGGATGGGTAATGACACCTTCATAAATTTATTTCACCGTTCGTTTGATGCATCTCACCTCAATGATGCTAAAGTAGCAGATATGTGGAGCTCAAGTGGCAACGATTAGCAGGTACCTCATTCACCAGGTACATACCTCAGTTGAGCACAAGAAGAATTCAATAAGATGGAGGATATGCTTTAGTTATTCAGACCCATTGAGGGTGTAGATAGCTTCAGGTGGCGTGAAGGGTTGTATTCCCCTAAAAAGCCATTTGGCAAACTTATTAACACTTATGGTGAAGATGCTCATGCATCTATGTGTTTGGTTATGTGGAAGCTAAAGGTACTACTCAAAGTTCAAATCATCTTGTGGTTAGCCAGACAGGATGGATTAATATCAGGTTCTGTGAGATCTCGGGTGATGAATGTGACCCCA
The DNA here is from genome assembly GCA_037157565.1 of Thalassia testudinum. Lineage (NCBI taxonomy): Eukaryota > Viridiplantae > Streptophyta > Magnoliopsida > Alismatales > Hydrocharitaceae > Thalassia > Thalassia testudinum. The sequence continues at coordinate 87,337,965 of JAZHRO010000014.1, read as the reverse complement.
ATATTGTGCCCCCTATGCAGATTCAAGGAGGATGATGTTAGACATCTTTTTATCTCCTATCTAGTAATGGTTGATGCCTAGCACAAGTGTTGTGGGTCCTCCTAACCATCTTGGGATGGTCGATGGGCTGCTATAGCTAAGGGCACTGACCCTGTGCTAAATATGATTGTTGTCTTGTGGAATGTATGGTTGGGGAGGAACGATGTTTGTTTTAATGGTGGGTATGGGTGGGTGGAAAACATTTATAATGGGGCAAACTATATGGCCAGGCAATGGCAATTTGCATTGTAATGTTGCTTCTTTATAAGTAATAAATGTTGGATTACTACTGTTGATGGTGGTTATCCTTTTTCCCCTAACAATGGGATTTGTTTCTGAGTCCTTGAAGAGACTGCTTAACTTTGGGGATGAGTGAATGATATAAATAGTAAATGGTTCAGTATTCAACCCTTTGAGTTGAATGGTTCTAAAGATCCAAGTGTCAAACTTCTACACAATTTCACATTTGACTAGTAGACACAAGAAAAAAAGCAAGTATGAAAATAGAAAAATTTTCCTCTACACTGTGGAGTAGGAAAGGTCCGAAACAATTCTTGATTGGATGAGTCCTCGAAGCTGAGAAGTAGAAATCCTTTAATGAAGCATATTAACATGTCAGCGCCTCAGTAACTACTCCATAACTATAGAATAGACATCTGGGAGTAAATAAGGGTAGATTGGTGTCATCTCGAGGCAATGAGGTATAGAGCTCTAAGGGGGTGCCTCTTACGATGTTATCCCAAAACATTGGCGTGTATGGCCCCATTCAAGGATGGATGGCAAGAACAAGGACTCTGACACAACTTGTACTAGGACTGATTCGAGGCCAACTGTAGAGGGGGGAGAAAGACAAGGTTCTCTAATAAAAACAAACACGAAAACAAAAAATAGTTTGCCTGTTGGTCGAACCTTACAACACATTGATACCTGAAATCTCAAGGTTAAACAAACTAAGGATTAAATACTATGCTAGGGAGGTCTGTGTTGTGACTTCTAATCTAGGGTTATCTAGAATCAGAGAATGAGAAGGCAAGGTAGCTCTATTTTTTATCAACAAGGGGCACTATATGTCTAACATAAGGATACCAAGGTTCGCACCTTCTGACGTAGAAGAAGTAAATTGAGTCTAATCTCAAAAAATTTGCCCTCTCTAAAAGATTACTCAAACAAAAGTTTTTCTAAGGACTAGACAAAGATATTCATGGGGTGGTGATGAAACCACATTTTGTGCCACCCATGACTTGATTTTGTTAGTAACTCAAAGAATTTTTGGTAGATTACCTAGGTTGCATGCATCCATTAGGCATATCACTCATTTAGACATACTTGCATTCCTTGCATAATAAAATGTCATTTCCATCTAATGTCTTTGTATTGGTTACACTAGGCCATGGAATGACAAATCAAGATTGAAGTTTGCACATGATACAAACATGCATGAGCTAGAGGAACCCTGAGTAGACCAAGGTGCAACTGTAGAAATCATTGGTGCCAACTCATCACTCTTGAAGGCTATTGTAGCTCCTTATCACTTCCATAAATGTGCTTTCCTCCTAGCTCCACAAATTCCTTCCAATATGCCTCCAAAACCCCAACCAAATTCCAACACTTCCACCTCCCTAAATGACCTAAGTAGACTCCACTACCTTGGTTGAAATAAGAGGTTCCATACTAAAGAAATTTTTCCCTATTGGTCACACCATTTCTATTAGGAGAGTAATCACCACTTTCTCTTAAAACCTAGGGAACAACTCATGAATAGTGGGAAAGATTCATGCAACTAATATGCAAATGTCAGCACCATGAGGTGCTCAAATGTCTACACCATGAGGTGCTTGAGTGACAATTGGTCTGTATCTTCTACCTTGGGCTCTCTACCCAAAATAAACAATATGTGGATGCTTCATATGGAGGCAATTTTCTAAACAAAGATGTTTATAGTGCCTATGAGTTGTTTGAGGAATTGAGCAAAAATTCTCTTAACCATTCCTCCATGGAATCCTTTGACAGATCTAGGCAACCAAGGGCTGGATTCTACAAAATTCAAGATAATTCCAGCAAGGTTAACATGGAAGCCACATGTTAAAGAATGGATTGCATGATTTCTAAGAAGTTTGACCAACTAATATCCCAAAATCAAACCCCTTCTAGGTCGACTATTTAGGGAATAGTGATTGCACTGCAATCATAAATCTAAAAATGCTTAAATTAAGTTAGAAACCTAGCTAGCATTTTAGATATAAAGCATACATATCATGCAATTCTTGCATTTGTAGGTGATATATAGTTTGTATAATAAAAAGTTTTATGGACCACTTGTGTAATCATATGATTGATCTTGTCATAGGTCCATAGGAGGAGAGCTAAAGCTAAGCTGAATGTGAACGTGGGAAGAACCTTTTTTTTTAAAGAGACAAAGGACTACTAACATTCCAAGTCGCAATCCAAATTTTAATATAGCCATGGAAAATTACATGTTATCCAGCCATTTCCTATATAAGACAAAGGCTCTATTACAAATGACTTCCATCCACCTACACCCATTATTAAAGATAACTTCATTATGTGCACACCAAACACACCAAAAAATAGCTGCTGCTTTGATACTCGCCACATTAGCAATGCAAAGGGTGAACCAGAGGCCATCCCATGTGTGTAAAGGTGTAGTGCAGCACTTCTACCAAACCCCTGTTGTGACCAGATAAAAGCTAGAAAGATGTTTGATATCATCAAGAGTGAACTTGCATAAAGGACATAATATGGGGGGAACTCCCACGAAAAGAACTGTAATAGTAGATCAAGAACTTCCCACAATAAATAGAGAGACAAGAGATGGAACCCAAACCAAACCTACACTCAACAATCTGAATCTCAACCCAACCAAACCCACTCCTCCCAATTACCTACCTCCCAACTAGCCTTAAACACTCACGTGTGCACACACATTCACTATATACAAACATGTGTGCACATGCACCTTTCATACACATATACACATGTGTATATAAAATGCACCAATAAATTCCTATTTATTTATGTTATTTAATGCCTAACTAATGTTAGTCTAAGGGCAATTTGGGTTAGATTGCATCCATATTAGTTTGATTAGTCATTTTAGAGCATTATGTAAATAATTCATAATTTTGGGTTGTTATGAAATATTTCCATTAGCTATATCTGGTACCTTGATGTGTTTGTTTATATGTGTGTAGGTACCAAATTTCAAACTAATTAGAGCATGGATGAAGGGAGTTCTGGATCTGAGCTCATATAGAGAGGAAGATTAAGTCTAATTGGTGGACCTATTTGGAAATCTAATTGGCCTAAAGCCCTAGCCTAAGTAGGAGGCTAATTATCCTAGACCCACACCTAACCACTTAAACTAATTAGCTAGCTTAAATGGCCAGCTATGAGCCTTGATTTCCCACCCATTATGGCCAACCAACGTAGGTCTTATTCCTATTAGGAAATCCAAAATCTAAACCAACCTATATCTTATCCTTCCAACCTAGCTTAGCCACCAAGGAACCACCTAAGTTGGCTAACCCAACCTAATCCTAAAACACCCAAAATGCCCACCACCAAATCCTAATATAAGGGCCTTAAAACCTAGCTAAACCTAGAACATATCCTCACCTAACAACCTATGTAGGCGCCCCTCTATCTCTAAACCCTAAAACATCATAGCTGCCACCTTATCCTCTCTCGAAAACCAAACTAGGTGGTTGGCCATGCACTATAGAACATATCCATAAGGTTAGCCACATTAGATAGAAAAGAAACCCAACTACTTGAGCTACATCTCCACCCTTACTCATTAGGGATCTGTTTGGGATGACCTACTGTCTTGATTTGAAAATTCTTGAAAAAATATTTTTGGGCCCTTAAAAATTCTGAAAAAGAATTATATTGTGTGTGCCTGATCGAGTGGTGTTTTTGAATCCATAGTTGCATTGTTGGGGCCTCACCACTTAAATTAAAATTGATTCATGTAGAATCTACCTACTTAGGGTGCCACATTAGGGTTGCAAGATTCACGCTCAATTTTTAAGGGAAATAGATCAAGGTCCCTTGCTTTCAAAACTACTATCTATCTGCTTAAAATTGTTTGAAAGGACCTTGAAATTGGAGCCCTAAAATTTGTGATATAATTACTTGAACATTAAAAGCAACATAACCAATTAAACATTATTTGTGGACCCTTGTTTAGCATGAACACACATTTATACTGATCTAATTGGCCAACCACCCCCCTCACGCCCATCATCTAATCCTATGCACTCTAGATCCTAAGCCCTAATTAAACTAATAGGCATGCCTAGTAGGTTGGATTTTATTTCCATAATTGAGCTAGACTTAGTTGATTGAATCTGTGGCCTTGTCTATTTGGACCAACTAGTAACAAGAAAGGTAGGTGCAGTAACTGCATTAACCATTAGTGCTGTCTGATTGCATAGCAAGCAAAGGTCTTAATTGTTAGGTTGAAGATTATGCAAAATCAGTTAAGAACGTTGTAGTATAGTCCCATATCAACCTAACCAACAATTTTAACGAAACTCATGGTGAGTCCTAGTCGATCTCAGGGAGGTGAAATCAGCAAAATGATCCTGATTTCACTTGCTTGCAAATCTACCTAGAATCACAACCCGATTTCTAGATTATGTAAATACATCTCACTGGTAGTGTTGTTAACGTGAACATTGTGCGTGCACGTATTGAAGATGATGAATGTGAATGTGTATTTGTCCATATGCATAATCTCTACAATTTAAATACTACCGATCACATTTACGTTAACTTCTAGATCGTTTATGCCTTCTGGTATTGCCATGATTTTTTTGTGTTGTAGGTTTTTTTTATTTTTTTTGTGATTTTTGAATAAAGAAAGAATGATCCAAAACAAGATATCAACTTTTCATTTCACGAATCATCCATGTTTGCAGAAAAATGAAACTTGAGGAATGTCATTTACACGAGAAGAAAAATGAATCTACTACTAAGTTAAAAGCAAAGAAGAACTATTTGATCTACTAGAATTAGTGGGTGGTCCTTGGTGGTCACATGGATTGGAGTTGGAGGGAGGGGGGACGACGACCACAAGGTGGTGGTGGCCAGTCTCCTAGAGGTGGTGGAAGCGGGCTCAAGGTAGAGGAGGGAAGGAAGAAGGCTTTGAGAATGGATCTTCTTCGATAAGGGGGTTATAGCCCTATTTATAGGCCAGATGGGGGGTGAAATGGGCATTTGTAGCAGCTGGATCATTGGTTACACCCACTGGTCATGTGGCAGAATGAGAGCCCTCCGATTTCTATCTTACGGCTGAAAAGATGCCTTGATCTTACGCTCCTCACTACTGATTGTGTGAGACCTACCCACGGAGCTTTGAAGATCGTCTGATCGCCATAGCATGACCATGATTGCATCAAGATCACGCAATGAGGAGTTGGGTTGCGATGATTGTGCCATAACCATTGGATATGAGATAGACAGCCCAGATCATGCTCACCACACTCCTCGGATTTCTTGATCATGCATTGAATGGCACATCATAGCATGCGTGAGATCTACTCCTCATCAATCATGCCACGTGGAAGCTCCAGCGCAGTCTGATTGCCATTTCACCCACCCACACTTCAGCGGATTAAATCCATGCAGAGGCTTCGAACAAGCATTGCTTGCTCTGTATAGAGCACCCAACCACGCACTACAAGTATGGGTTGGTCGTGGAGATGAATTTACAGTCGCGTTGGATGAAAATCCAATGGCTGAGATGGAAGGCTACTTGATTAGAGGATAGGAGACGGTGGTGTGGCGCCTTTGAGGTCGTTGGATGATGATCCAATGGCCCACAAAGTGCATGGAGCTGTCTTTAGGGGGTTAGAAGTTGTGGTAGGCGGTTGGGATGGCACCATGTGGCACCATCCTGATTGTCCATCTTCTTATCTTCACAGATGGTGCTCCAGAGCTCTGATTGAGATGATTCTCGCATTGTTGGACTGCGATTGTTGCTCTAAGTTCATCTATCCTGTCAGATATTTCATCCGAGTCTCTGATTTACCTGAAAATACAATTATCTATCAATTAGTAGGTTAAAATGGCATTATTCCTTGCATAGCTGAGTAGAGAAACTAACATGCACTTATGCAACTTATGCATTATTATTCATAAGTTAAGCTAGGATCTGACTTAATTTTGGTTGATTAAGTTCTATGATTACAACATAATCATTAATCAACCTGAATTGAGTTAGAAGCTAGCAATGCAACAATGAAGGGTTTTGGTCAAGGTTAAAACCCTGACCAAAGGGTTTATAACCGTCACCAATTAGCGTCACCAAAAGTTGCATAGAGGAAGGGTCATTGGTGATAGTTCTGTGCAAAATCGTGACTAAAGGCTTCAGTCATGGTTCCACCCAAAACCGTGACCAAAGAAAGAGCTTTGGTCACCACTAATGAACATGACAAAAATTTGGCATGGAAGAAAAGGAGTTCCTTTGGTCACGGTTCCTAAACCATCACCAAAGGGGCCACTGTGACCAAAGAGTCTCTTTGGTCACAGTTAACCAACTGTCACCAAAGAGTACCTTTTGTCACGATTTGACCAACCATCACCAAAGGCTCCATTGGTCACGAATAATGATCCTTGGGTGCCTTTTTCCTAAGGATGAGAAGCGTCAACATTATAAACGAAGATCTCATAAACATCCATGGCGGCAAATTATATGTAAAGATCACCACTGGCCATATTGAATATGATAGATGCATATTTTTGAAAGGATTGAATCCATCACTTGCAAGACCAAGCCTAACATTGCGTTTTTCCTCTGCAAATAAAGCATGTGTATTATCAAATGCAGCCCACTCGCCAGAATCTATTGGATGATGCATAAGTTTATCTCGTGATTTTTTATTATGATGCCATGTCATCCACTTTGTAGTTTTAGTCGACATGAAAAGATGTAGCCTAGGAATCAAAGGAAAGTAATGCAGTACCTTCCTTGATCGTTTCTTCCCTCGTGTATTTGAACTGGTATTTTCTTCATATCTTCCTTCTCCACATTTCAGGCAACTATTTAAGCATGCATTTTCTTTAGTTTATAGCATACAATCATTCTTACAAGCATCAATCTTTTCACACTTCAAGCCAAGTACACGAAGCTATTTTTTTGCATCATACCATGACTGAGAAAAATCTTTAGGATTATTTAACAACACTTCTTTGGACTTAAAGACATCAGACATTAACTTAGATGTTGCCTTATTCATTTTGAAACATTCTTAAAAGAAATGACAACCTTGACATGGAATTAATTCTACAAGCAATGGGTACCTCTGCTATCTTCAGTGCATCATAAAAATGATTACAATCTCCAAACATGTTATTATTTTCTATATTATCAACATTTGCAGCCCTCATCTCTTCTAACATCTTTGCAACATTATCACCTCCAATATCTTCAATGAGATTCTCAACATCATTATCAAAAGAAGGATATGTGATTTCTTCTCCATGTAAGGTCTAGACTATGTAGTGAGAACACCAACTGGTACAAATTAGATGTTCAAAAACCATGTTACAATCATGCATAAATCCAATCAAACAACTTTTGCATGGACAACAAATTCTCTCATACAAGTCTCCTCTTCTATATTGCTTCCTACCTTCATGGGATGCCCAGTCTAAGAATGAAATCACTCCGCACTTATATAGAAAATAATGAGAAATCCTTAAACCAATCCAAGACTTATCCATGGAAAGCTATAATCAAATAAACCCATAAACAATGAAAGTAAGTGATGCGTGTCTTTCCACACAACTTAGTAATTAAGTTAATTTCACTTAATTAAGAGTAGAAAAAATCACTTAGGTTAACTTGAAATTGCGTCAGTTGTGTAGTATAGGGTCGAATTGACCTAACATTTTAGAAATTTTTACCGGTTGAGTCCAGGTCGTTCACTAGGAGGTATAATTTTTTCTAAATTCATCAATTATCTTTTATTTCTTTATTAGTTTAGGAGGTATAACTAAGTTGATTTTAAGACATGAATTTTGCAAAAATATTAATTAAAATGAAGTAATATGCAAAATCCCATAAGAGAACATATTTACCCAAAATGATCTACTTTATTAACAAGTAAACATGTTAGATTTCCAATTTTATTCCAAAGAAATGAAGGCAATAAGAGTTCTTTTATTAAAACATGCCTTATTACATTTAAGAACAAAAAGTAATAAAAATGATGGAAGAAATATAATATCATTTCTTTATTTCTTCAGCCTCTCTCTTCTTCTCTCATTCTTTTATTTTTTTTCTCACTTACTCTCTCGAACTCTTTTCTTTTTCTTCTCTTATTTTGTTCCTGCATCTTCTTCTCTTCCCTTAGTCTTCTCCTTAGTGCCTTAGTAGTGCCTGTGCTCCTTTGTTTAGCTGCTTTAGCTACTGCCTTCTCAACACTTTACTTTAGCTTTCAGTGCTTAGCCATCAGCTTCTCTGCTTCTCTTTCCTTTTCCTTAAGCTTTCTTTTGAACCATCAGTTGAACTGTGTTCTTTTCTACTTTTTAACCAAAAATTATTTTATTTGCGGCGAGGTCCTTTCGAGGTACACAACACCCTGAGACTAGGGTGCGACCAAACCCTATTCGATCCTCGCTTGGTTTCAATTAGGTTCGATTTTGGTTTATTTCATTCGGTTCATACATTCGAGCCAATCCGGCTCAACCCGGCCTCCTAGGCCTTGCCCTCCCAGGGCACACTCGCTCACGTCCACTCGGGTGCATACCCGCAGGCACACATGCCTTCACACACACATACACATGCTCAGATAAGTTCAGAATGCTCAGATCGGTAACCAGTGCACCGAGCGTTGACGACTGGGAAGCCCATGTAACAAATCAGTTTTATTCCCATGCATGCGCTCGTGAACTAACGATGTGGGACTATGTTCTCCCTTTCCAGACCCAACTTCAATCAATCAAATCTCCCAACTCAGAGCTCTGTTTCAAGTGATTTAAAGTTTGCTGGAAAGCTCTGAGGTTACTCTATAGGATTGCAGGGTCAATTTGAAGATAAGGGGATGTTTTTCTCTTCAATTTAAAGATTGAAATAAGGGGTTCCTATGGGTTATTTATTTCCTGGAAGTGGAAATTAACTTCACAGAGTCCTCAAATGGACTTATCTTTCTTAACTAACGGTTTGAACAGTGTCTATATATTATTCCGCATCTGTTAGAGTAAGTTCTAAGCTCTCAAGACCTTCAGGAATAGCAGAGAAGCTCAAAGCTTCTCTAAAAGCTTTAGAGTTCAAATTTTCAGACTTAAAATAGATAAACAGACACTTAGGAATATCTCTGATTGATTTAAACAAATTCTAAGGGCTGAAATAGATTGATCTATGCAGGATTTCATCTCAAATATCATCAGAATGCTACAGCTGTTAGTTTGGGTTCAGAAATAACCCTAATTGACAGAGTTCGAATTTTCACTAAATTATTCACCTGAGCTCAGTTAAATCATTCTAAAACTATCCAACAAGATCCTAGAAACAACTTAAACACCTCAATTCCTCAGATTGAGCTCAGAACTCCATAATCAGACTCAGTTTCACTGTGAAGGCACAAAAATTTGACTTTCTCTTCAAAGCCTCTCCATAGGCAATTAAAACCTAAAATCAAGTTCTTTCAACATCTGGAATTTGCTCAGCCTTTCAGACAGGTGTTCTAATTAATATTCCTAGGGTTACATGCTTGCCGCCTGAACTTCAAAATGACTTTGTTCGTCAGAAAGATTGAGAGGTTATTATAGTAGAATGAGGTCATGAACAGCTTCAGTGCATCTCATTGAAGCTTCTAAGTTCCTTAAATGCTTCTTAGATCTCTTTTATCAGACTTCTCCAACTCCACTGGAGTTGGAGAAGATGAAGATCTATCTATAGCTCCAGTGGCTAAATCCTCAATTAAACATTTGCAAATTAATCAGTGATAGTTAAATCATTGATCTAAAGCTTCTCACTAAATCTTGTAGGCTGAAGAACAGCTTTGGCTCACCAGAGCTCGTCGGAGCTCCGGTGAGTCCAGAAAATATGTAAACTCTGTATAGATTGGTAAAATTTGCCATACTTGAGCTGAAAAGGATCCTGAGGTTGCAAGGAACCTTAGAATCACATTTAATTCCTCATTATCTCTTTAAATGTAAGATTTGACAGTAAATTTATTTTGAATAAAAATTGAGTTGGTTGAGGCACGGGACTTGATCTCCCACTCAATTGAGTGGTTGAGACAAGACAATAGATGTATGTGATACTAAATATATATTTAATTAATGATTTTAACTACTCCTGAGCAGCCATTGACAGCAAGCTCAGGAGCTTAATTAAATTTGGGCGTTTAGATTATGTAATATTTCTATGTGTTATAGTGTCAATTAGGGTCCATAAGTGATGGATAGATGATGATAGACCCAGTGGAGGTGGAATTTAAGCCTACTACTGTCGCCATGAACAGTGATAGTACTAGATGGAGGTGGAATTGATTTAGGTGATTCAATTAAGTGATTAAGTGGATTAGAAATGATCATGGGAGATAAAGGAAGGTAGACAGTGAGTTGAAAGGACATGATTAAGGATCTAGCAAGCTCAAGGAATTTGCCAAAGTCGGAGAAGATGACACTAAAATTCTAAAATTACTTCTAATCTAACTAACTATCTAACTAACTAAGCCAACCTACTCCTACTCCTAATCTACTGTTACCTGGATGAAATGGTCAATAGGGTTCCGCTGAAGGTTCATAGCGGATGAGGAAATCAGAGGGTGAAAGAAAGATCTCCGACGGGCAGATTGGTGGTGAGGTAGAGGACTCCTTTGGTCGGCGCCTGTGTCAGAGACGCGGCAGACCACGGCGGGTCTCCTCGGTTGATCAGAACGAATGGAGGAAGTCAGAAAGTGAGATGGAAAGTCACCGGAGTTTTGGACGAATAGCCTATCGAAGTGGCTACAATGTTAGAAGAGGGAAGGGAGCCAACTTGAGTAAAATTAGAGGAGTGAGGGGGTATTTATAGTAGTTGGAGGCGAAGAGAGTCGCAGGGTCTGGCCGAAGAAGGAGCTTGAGGAGCTTAACCACCGACATCGTCTCCGACGACGGTGAGGTTATCTCCCACTGAAAAATAGGATTTCTGAATAATCCAGACCGGTGGATGAAGAGGAGGTGGTGAGCGCAAGCTACAAGAGATTGGACAAATAAGAATGATGTCGGCAAGGCGATGATCATGCGGTGGCGTGACTCTCTGTCGCCAACCGTTCATTCGGTTGAAGAAGAAAAAGAAGGGAAAGGACTTATATGTAATAAAAATTAAGGGCCTGTGTGAGAAATATGGACCCGATTGCAATGAATATTAAGGACCAAAATGTAAACCCAGGTTTTGAAGGTTTATTTTAACTTAGATCTTTTTCAACTTTTTATATATGTTAGTAAATAAGGTAAATATTATGTTTTCACTTTGAATTTACATTTTTAACCTTTTTAGATTAATTTATTAGAATAAGTAAAATTACTTAAGTTATTATATACTTAGGTATACATTATGCTTAAATTACTTAACTTATTAATTAAGGGAATGATTAATAGGATTTCGAGTCCAATTATAATCTAAATTATTAATAATGTTAATTGAATGATAAAATGCCATTTTAAACTTATTTTAAGGTCCTTTACTAAATATCCCTTATTCTATAATTAACCCTTATATGTTCATAACCTCAGCTAATTAACTAGGAAGACTAGTTAATTAGGGGTAATTAGAGATCATGATGAGTGTCTCATCATACCCCTAAGCCAATGTTTTGCTAGTCCCTAGAAAAATTAACTAAGACTATGATGATTTAAAGCACTTGGGTTCAAATTATTATATATGGTAACTATGTAGAGGAAAGCTTAAGTCAGAAGTTTTTAAGTTTAATATAAATGACTAATGTATAGAGCATATGTGAAAATTTTCTTACTTAGATTTATATTTATAACATTTTTCAAGAATTTGTAAACAAGAATTTTACTCTGAATTCGAATTTCTTAAAAATCTCTTAATCTTTGTAACTATTCTTAACTCAAATTAGAATACAAAGTGTTTTAAGAAAAACAAAACTTAAGGATTGAGAATTAAATTTTAACTCAAAAACTCAATAGAATTAAGTTGATCCTTTGTTTATGATATTTGATTTTTATTAATATAAGTTTAAGAAAATTAACCAGATACTCATTATTAATCAAACTTAGAGGAGTAAAACTCTGATTTACTAGCCTAGAGTAGTATAACTTCTAGACCTAGGATTCTGTCAATTCTTCTCCTTTAGCTCTCAACTTAAAATCTTCAATACCCAATTTCTTAAGCTTCACTGCCCAATACTAAGGTTCAGTAGCTATGATTTTAAAACATCTGTGCTTAGTGAAGAAAATTATCCTAAAAGCATCCAAAGTTGCAAAAATCCAGATCTTAAGACATAAATTTCCAATCCCAATTATTCCAATTCAAGCCTTTGGCTTGGCCTTACTCAGGTTTGGTTGCTTTCTCCTCACCAATTTTCTACCCCGAGGTCAACACTTTTTGTGTATATCTCCCCGGTGGACCACTGGGTCTCTTATTCCTAATATTTTTTTGTCCATATTTTTTTCTCTTTTTTCTATAGGTTAGAACACCCATTTGTAGTGAGGTGCTCCTTTTATTTGATGGAAGGAAGGGTAGCATCCATTTGTATTCAGATGCTTTTATTTATTTGTAGAAAAATTGCATAAGCACCCATTTATAACGAGGCACTTAACTGCAGGGTTTTCTTTTATTTTTTTCTTTTTCCCCCTTCTCATTTTTCTTACTAACCTTGTTCTCCAAATCCTTTTTCTAGGTGAGTGGCACATCCTTCACCCTTTCAAGAATCGCCCTACAGAAATCCTTAGACTAAAGAGGATTCAGAACTGATCTCTTAACCTCTATGTTTTCGCGATCTCAGATGCAAACAAGACAATTCTATGTGTGTGAATTTAGATGTTTAGGTTACTTAGCTCTCAAGCTAGAGCTTGGACAACAAAGCCCTTTACTTTCAGGTTCTTCAAATTCTTAGTTTCCTCCTATAGGATCCGTCAAGACAAAATTGACCAAGTCTAGTTATTTATCTCCAGCCTGTAAGTTTTGTAAACTAAAATTCTACCAACTCTATTTAATTCGCTCTGAATATCTGGACTTTTACTTAACTTTATGATAAAATCAAATTTCCAAAAAGCAAAAGGATTGCTTAATCTAATTGATTAAAACATTATAATTCAATTCCAAAACTTAAGTTTAAATCTTTACACACTTAGTTTCTTAATTCATAGTAAGAATAGAAAAATAAATCTTTAAAAGATTTAAAAGATTCCTAATTCAAATAAAATCTTGTTTTAAAAATTTTAAACAAAAAAGTGTGTTTTTAGAAAATGTTTAAAGTAAGAATCTAATTAAGAATTGAATGCTCTTAAATACATATATATATATATATATATTCTATATACATTTTAAACTTCTGACCTAAAAGAAAATTAAGCTCTTAATTATAATATATATAGTCCTCTTCTTTTCTTCTTTATAAATGAATATATCCCTCTTATTACTTTTATGAATTTTCTTTTTCAAATTTCTTGTATTTATATATTTTATTTTTATGTATATAAGATTTTCCAATTTTTATGAATTTTTTTCAAAAAATTTTTCAAATTTTTATGAAATTTTTTATTTTTCTTAAAATTTTCATCATTTTTAGATTTTTATTTTTTTTAAATTTCATTGGTATTCAATTTTTATGTGTTTTTTTATTTTTTAACCCTCACTTAAAGTAAAAATTTCACTTCAACACCCTCCCAAGATAAAATTTTACAATGTCCTCATTGTAAGAAGGGTGAAAAGATATTACACTTCATTTACTATATGGTGATGGAAGGAGTCGAAAAGAGGAGATTAAAAGTCTCTGTGCAGACGATTTTAATTTTGACCAAAGGTCAGAGTGGTCAGTCGGACTAAATGAAGATAACCAATATGATATGAAGTGAAATTTAAAAGTAAGTGTATAAGAAAATCAAAATGGTAAAAATAGGAAACAGCTATGTACAAATGCTAAGTTTTACACCTTTAGCTTGGCGTAAACCCTAGTAAAAAACTCCTAAAAAGAATAGGTATATGGTAAAAATAGAGGAGTTATGGAAGAATTGGATCAAAAACAAAAAATAGATTAAACCACTCAATCAAAACTCATCCAGAAACTGCCTAGAATAGATCTAGCAGAACCCAAATCAGATTTTCATGAAAATCTCAGAAAGATTAGAGTGAAAATCATGAAGATTAGATCTGATTTAGGTTGAGATGTAGAATGTTAAAGATTAAGGCAATTTAAAAGATGATTACACCAAATTCAGAAGATCAGCAAAATCAGTTTTGATTCTCAATAATAGGTGGGTCATTTTGACACAAAATAGGTTGTTGATGCGGGTTTGGTGGGTTATTTTCAAAGTAGTATAGAGGATGGGTTATGATTAGAATCAAAGGCTGGATTAAGAAAATTGACTTGGCCTTGATTTTACCTAAGATTTGGCAGATTCCTAGGATTCAGAATTGGTTGAGATGGAAGAGTACCTGGCTAACGAGACTCAGCCAAAAGCGTGATTTGATTTCTTAAATCAGCCAACTCTACCTTACATTGCCTGTGGATCTCAATGAGAGCTTCAGCATTTTGTCGCTGACTCTCTGACACAGCTCTTAAAATTTGATCTAACTGTGTATCTCTAATAAGCCTAGAGTAATTCTGCATACTCATCAGGTTAGGCCTTAAATCTGATTGCTGAGGAGGCAATGGGGGTGGGTCAAAATGGGTCTGATTTGGATAATTTGGTCTTTGATTTTGATTTTGATCAGCCCAAGAGAAATTTGGGTGGCTTCTCCATCCAGTATATAGGAATTTGGATAAGGGTTTGATCTTGGAATGTTTTCCTGGATGGTGTGTAAACCTAAAAGATATGGCATGTTTTCTGCAACAGGAAAGGGTGGGGAAAAGGGTGGGTAAGATTGTGGGACAAAGGTCCCTCCTTTGGTTGGTGGAGTAGATAGAAAACCCAAGGGAGATGTATCTCTAGAATCTAGATTATTCACAAATTCCCTCCCCACAGGAATTTACGAAACAGGTGAATATGCGGGATTCGTAGCAAGTAGAGGCGTAAGAGTCTTCATTGTGTTTCTAACCTCGTCGAGATGCTTTACTACGATATCTACTTGGTCCAATTTTTCTGCAATAATCTCTAAATCCTTTGAACAGGATGGATTACCGATCTCGTGAATGCCCTTATGCAGATTTTGATGATTCGCATTTGCTCCCCACGTAAATTATGACATTGATGCATTATTAATCGAGTTTTCCGCCATCCCTTCAAATAATTCTGAAGTAGATTCTGCGTCGCAATTTAGAAGATTCCCTCCACAAGAGGCATCGACAAGATTGCGAATGCCCTCTTGTAAACCATAATAAAAGTTATGCATGAGTTGCCAACAAGGGATGTCATGATGTGGGTACTTCCTTTGCAATTTATGAAAATGTTCCCATGCTTCATGAATTAGTTCTCCTTGATTTTGATTGAAAGTAGTAATAGCTCGCCTTAAAGCATTGGTTCGACCAATTGAAAAGAATTTCTTCAAAAATGCGGATTCGAGTTCAGCCAAAGTTGAGATGGTCATGCTAAAGTTCTATACCAATAAGCTGCTTAATCTTTAAGGCTAAAAGAGAATATCTTCATTAGTAGGATTTCACTATTTTGATTTCGAGGACCAAGAGTTGGAGATAAATTTTTAAGATCTTCAATGTGTTGAAATGGATCCTCGGATGCAAATCCGTGAAAGTGGAGAATTAGACCTATAATGTTTGGCTTTAATTTAGGATCATTTTCCCCAATAGGTATCCTAACATTAGGCTCTACTTGTGCATTAGATGGGTTATAATAATCTCCAAGTAGAGGCCTTGGATGATTTATTGGTAAATCAGGGTTTTCAAAACCCACCTCAAGTCGAGGTGGAGGACGGGTTTGAAGAGTCTGCAAATTGTTTAAGGCCGCTATTAAAAGATTAATTTGTCTTGTTTGCTCTAGCATCCTAAGATTCTAGTTCAGGAGCGCCTCATGAACATCAAAAGGCGGCATCTCCCCCTAGCCAGAAGAAGAAGGGATCTCGGGATTTAGATTTTGCATTTGATCCATAGAAGTGATGGATCAGACGGGAAAACCATTGGTTCCTTATCTGCAACTGGCCTAGGATCACCTGTCAATTAATGAGTCCATTTTAATCGACTATTATTACGCCTAAGTTAACTTTAATCTTACTTTTAGGTTTGTTAATAACTAAATTAAGTTATAGAATGTTTGCATGCATCATTATTTAGGTTTACATCTATTTTATAGCATTCTATAACTTAATATGTAATGATTTTATGTTTTTTTGTTGCAGGAATAATAAAGGGAAAAGAACAAGGAGGGGAGGGTAAATTCCCCTCTCAAACAATCAGATCCATCTTTTCCCCATCCTCTTGCCACCCTCAACAAATGCAAACCGCCGCTGACTAAAATTACGAGGGGATTTTGAAAATCCTTGGAAGGGCAAAAGAGAGGAGTTAAGAGGTGGCGGAGCACAGGAGAAGAGGGCCATCATCTAGGAACCATGCAACCACTGTGTGCACCATGCACCAAGTCTCCCACTGCAAACAACCCTCCAACCTGCACCTGCATCCACCACTCCCTCCAGCTGCACCCGCAGGAGCTGCACAGCAGGAAGCACCTTCGTGCACTCATCGCCTGCAAACGTGCAAGCAACCCTCTACTTGCCCTTGCATGCCTACAGGCACCCACTCCAGCACCACCAGGCGCCTGCAGGCACCACACCTTCTCCACTGCAGAGCGCACCTCCACGCGCCCATCTCTAGTGCCTCCCTGAAGCACCATCACCTTCATGCTACTGCATCCACCGCACCCTTCCCTCTTTCAACTACCCCACCCGCACCCGCACCAGTGCCATCGTACCTCGCAGGTGCTCTGCCTCGCTACCAGCGCCCTACAGGCACCCGCGCCCTCACCACCAGCGCCCTGCAGGTGCCCGCGCCATCTCCACTACAGGCGCACCCCTGCAGATGCGCCTTCAAACCCGCCAGCACCTTTAAGGCTGCAAGCGAACCCACGCCCACAGGCGCTTGCCCTCTCCAGCACCTACGTAGACTCGCCTCCAGCCAGTGCCCTGCAAGCGCCCACTCCCACGCCCTCGCCACCAGCGCCCTGCAGGCGCCTGCGCCCGCACGCACCTACGCCAGCACCTAGTGCATAGCCGTGCAGCTGCAGCAGCGGCCATCCTCCTCCAATAGGCCAGCGGCCATTCTCCTTCATCTGGCCGCCGCTGGCCACCTTCGGTTGCCGCGTCACCGCTGTTGCGTAGCCCTCGTCGAGGCACACCTCCTCGCCGACTCTTGCGGCCAGCGATGCATGGATGCACATGCGAAAAGGAGAGAGGAGAAATCCTCTATTTTTGTCTCCACTAATAATTACATTCAATACCATTGCCAATTTTATATTGATATTTTATTCAAGCAACATTGCACTGATGCACTCAGACTTTCCTGAAATTATTTTAGTTGTGTTATGTGCATGATTCTACCTTGAATTTCAAATCAGAATTGCATGAAAGTTGAATTTAAATGATAAGCCATTACACATGCATCATACACATATTTTTGGAGCTTAATTCCTTACATGAAAACTGCATAAATACCCCTGAACCTTTAAGAAAATTGCAAGCTTCATTTAAAATAGCATATTTCTCGCATTAAAGTTGCAGAAGAGTTTACGAACTGTGTATTCCTTGACTCATGAATTTATTGGTCTATTCTTCCCTGTGGATACGACATCCTTTATTGTGGTTTAAATTCATATCTATGTTAATTTCTGATTGAGGGATTTCCACCACATTAATTACAATGACATATTCTTCTATTGCTATCATAAATAAGCGAAAATCTCTCCGTCAAATTGGCATCGTTGTTGGGGAGGCAATGGATGCAATAGATTTACTTCATTATTTTTGAATGTTCTGAGTTGCGCAATTATCTGATCAATTTTTTCTACTGTGCGAGGAATTTGACGAGGCGATGGGGTGCAACAGAGCGGCGACAGCAACCACGAGCTAAGCCACAAGAGGAAAAGATGTAGGAGACCAAGATCCTGCTTTCACAAAGGATTCTCCATCGTCACAAAATTTATTTCTATCTTTTCTCCCTTGTAGTAATTGGGCCTGAATTTTTTCAGGTTTGTCCCCACATTCTTTAGCTACTAGGGCTTACATTATTTTTTGTGCATGCGTGATTCTATTTTCTGCTTGCCTACCTTTGAAACCAACAAAGAAAATATTGAGCTACCTATTTAGAAGTTGCATGCCCTTAGGTGCATGCATTTAAGGGTGATTGAGCAGCACATTAGATCTTATTATTGCATTGCAAGCATATTAGCACGAAGATTGCTGGAGACAGGTACACATTTCTAACTTTTGCATCCAGCTCTTATTCACGCATTTGCATTCAAATTAAAATTCAAGACTGCCAAGTTGTTTGAATTTACTAATTCAGTGGTCGCAAAACTAAATGTGGGACTGATAATCAGATTCAACCTTAAAAGCAATTCGCATTTGATCTGAATCTAAGAGACTTGTCTGCGATTTAAAAAGAAATTACAAAGATTTGCAGTGTGTTGCACACTTTTGACACTGAGCACGCACATTAGGCACTGCACTAAGGCTCGATCCCTTAACGCTATAGGCACCTATCTCTTTATCGGTGCACACCCTCCTATTGTGCTTTGTGGTGGTGGTGATACTATCTTTTGACCAAGTGTTTTGATACTCCACGGTGGGGGACACCCCTTAAAGGAACAAAAGGGTAGTTAAGGGGCACCGCATACACATCGCCTCAAAGGAAGGGTTCGCCCTACTTGCATCCCTTTGTTCGTCCTTGGAGTAACTTCTCACTTGATCACTTGGGAGTATCATCAAAGGAAAGTATAGGTCCTAGGGCACTTGAAGGTTGAATTAAGGCATGAATTGTAGTGAAAAACTTGTTTGGCCATTTATATTAACTAATTCGACCTCTGCAACAAAGAAGGTTAGGATTTCAATTCCACACACCTCTTATACACTTACGTGGGAATGGAGGGATAAGTCTTGATCTTTTGACTTAGCTTTGGAGTGGAGGCTTCACTTACTCAATAAGAACCTGAATTATGTTTCGTATGCTTGGTAGATGCTCTCTTGAGGGTACTCTAGTGTTTGATCCAGAGCCTGAGAGAATTCTTAGGAGAGCTCACCTAGGAGAGAAAAAAGAAGGAATGGCTGATCAAGGAGCAAATCAACAAAGGGCCCTAAGGGACTATTTTATTCCAACTAACCAACCTGCACAAGCATTAAGACGACTGGAAGGGGGTAATCCGTATGAGATCAAAGTAGTACCATATCTTTATTGCCCTCTTTTTATGGTACTACTAGGGAGGACCCCTACAGGCATTTGGAGGAATTCATCGAGGTCTGTTCCACGTTGAAGCTCCAGGGCTTTACTGATGAAGCCCTGATGAGGACTCTATTTCCTTTCTCCCTAAAGGATAGGGCCAAGCACCGATATCATACCCTCCATGCAAGGATAAATGATTGGGCCACCCTTAAGGGAGAATTTTTGAAAAAGTATTTTCCTATGAGTAAAACCAACCATTACAGAAGAGAGATTATGAGTTTTACTCAACAGGAAGGGGAGCAATTTCTTGAGACTTGGGAGTGCTTTAATGACCTTCTTAGGTTATGTCCCCATCATCAAGTTCCAAGATGGCAGTTGGTCAAAAGGTTCTATAATGGATTATCTGAAAGGCATAGGCAAACCATCGATGCAGCCTATGCAGGAACCTTCATGACCAAGGCTGAGGATGAAGCCTGGGCATTATTTGAAACATTAAGCGACAACTCCATACATCTGTCCTTTGCCTATCAAGAAAGAAAACCATCAATCTTGCAGAGAAAGATAGAGGCCCATGAAGCCGAGGCTTCTTAGGATTTGGCTTATCAGATTCAACTATTGAATAAAAACTTCGATAGGCTTTTAGCAAACCCCGGCATGAACCTGCAAGCAGCCTCTATTTTTTTGGCTTCAAGAGAATGCTCCATTTGCCAAAGCACAATGCATGCCACTGTGGAGTGCCACTAGGCAAATCAATTCCCTGGGTTGATTCAGGCCGACTTGAATGCGGCCCAAGGTTTCTGCCCCCCTTGCAATAACCCCTATTCCAATACTTATAATCCAAGGTGGCGGAACCATACAAACTTCTCTTGGAAGCAAGGTGATGCTTCTAACTCAGGGAATACAAGACCCTTACCTTCCTAGCCCATATACCAACCTTCCTATGAAAACCCTCCTCAGAATGAGCCCTCTGAGATGGATGAACTAAAGGCCATGATGAAAGCAATGCAAGAGCATCAGAATATGGTTACCCAATCTCAGAATAAGATGATTACTGATATGCAATCCCAAATTGGTCATCTTACTGAGGCGGTTAGGCAACGTGATCCAGGGAAGCTACCTAGCTCTTCTGAGGAGAACCCTAAGGGCAAGCGGGTTGTATTCAGGGAGCATGCCCAAGCAGTGACTGTGTTGAGGAGTAGAAAAAAGATTGACAAGCCTGATAACACTCCTACAGTTACCTCTCAAAATTCCCCTTCCACACCTGACCCGACTTCCATCTCCACCGAGGAAGAGCCACACTGCTCTCCCTCGCACAAAATCACCCACAATGAGGATGTCGTCCTTCCGCCACCCCTTTCCTACCATGACGACACCTCTACTGAAAAGCCGAGGGTGCCCTATCTAGAGTGCCTATCTGCAATGGTTGCTTTTTATATCTTTCCAAACAAATATATGGTCTTTTTAAATCTCAGAGAATAGGGATCTACGTGGGTTTTCTCATGTTTTCCCGCTGATGCGAGAAAAATAATTAAAATTCCCGAGTAAGATCGTACTAATACTAGCAGATAATGCACTCCTAAGAGTGTATGCCTATGATATGCTACTGCTAGTCAGAAAAAGATGTATTTTTATTTTTTTTATTTTTAAATGCAACAATATAAAAGACTAAGGAATACTCACAAAAAGCAGAAACAGCAAAATTGATTCCCACCTTCTCCTGAGATCACGTGCAAAGGTAAACCTGAAAAGAAGACAGAAAATAGAAACAAAAATAAAACAAAAACAAAACAAAATACAACTAATTAGAAGAAAAGTTATTAAAAATAAAAATATATTTACAAAATACCTCCTAATTAGACGATTAATCCAACTAAATTTTAGTGAAACAAAATATTAGCTCCCCGGCAACGGTGCCATTAAAATGATGTTTAGACGAAGCAATGCTAGGGAATATTTTGATGAGTGAAATGAAACAAAATATTACCTCCTCGGCAACGGCGCCGTTAAAATGATGCGAGTCTTTCCACTCAAGTCAGTAATTAAATTAATTTCACTTAATTAAGTGTAGAATAAGTCACTTAGGTTAACTTGAAATTGTGTCGGTTGTGTAGTATAGGGTCGAATTAACTTAACATTTTAGAAATTTTTACTGGTTGAGTCCAGGTCGTTCACTGGGAGGTATAATTTTTTCTAAATTCACCAATTATCTTTTATTTATTTATTATTTTAGGAGGTATAACTAAGTTGATTTTAAAACATGACTTTTGCCAAAATATTAATTAAAATGAAGTAATATGCAAAATCCCATAAGAGAACATATTTACTCAAAATGATCTACTTTATTAACAAGTAAACATGTTAGATTTCCAATTTTATTCCAAAGAAATGAAGGCAATAAGAGTTCATTTATTAAAACATGCCCTATAGCAATTACGATCAAAAAGTAGTAAAAATGATGGAAGAAAAATAATATCCTTTCTTTATTTCTTCAGCCTCTCTCCTTCTCTCTTTCTTTTATTTTCTTTTCTCATTTACTTTCTCAAACTCTTTTCTTTTTCTTCTCCTGTTCTGTTCCTGCCTCTTCTTCTCTTACCTTAGTCTTCTCCTTTCTTAGTTTCTTAGTAATGCCTGTGCTCCTTTGTTTAGCTGCTTTAGCTGCTGCCTTCTCAACACTTAACTTTAGCTTTCAGTACTTAGTCATCAGCTTCTCTGCTTCTCTTTTCTTTCCCTTAAGCTTTCTTTTGAACCATCAGTTGAACTGGGTTTTTTTTACTTTTTAACCAAAAATTATTTTATTTGCGGCGAGGTCATTTCGAGGATACACAGCACCCTGAGACTAGGGTGCGACCAGACCCTACTCAGTCCTTGCCTGATTTCAATTAGGTTTGATTTCGATTTATTTCATTCGGTTCATACATTCGAGCCAATCCGGCTCAACCTGGCCTCCCAGGCCTCGCCCTCCCAGGGCACACTCGCTCACGCCCACTCAAGCGCATACCCGCAAGCACACATGCCCGCACACACACATACACATGCTCAGATAGGTTCAGAATGCTCAAATCGGTAACCAGTTCATCGAGGACTAACGACTGGGAAGCCCATGTAACAAATCAGTTTTATTCCCAGGCGTGCACTTGTGAACTAATGATGTGGGACTATGTTCCCCCTTTCCAGACCCAACTTCAATCAATCAAATCTCCCAGCTCAGAGCTCCGTTTCAAGTGATTTAAAGTTTTCTGGAAAGCTCTATGGATACTCTGTAGGATTGCAGGGTCAATTTAAAGATAAGAGGATGTTTTCCTCTTCAATTTAAAGAGTGAAATAAGGGGTTCCTATGGGTTATTTATTGCCTAGAAGTGGAAATTAACTTCACAGAGTCCTTAGATGGACTTATATTTCTTAACTAAAGGTCTAAACAATGTCTATATATTTTTTCGCATCTGCTAGAGTAAGTTCTAAGCTCTCAAGACCTTCAGGAACAGAAAGCTTCAGAGTTCGAATTTTCACACTTAAAATAGTTAAAAAGACACTTAAGAATATCTTTGATCAATTTAAACAAATTATCAGGGTTGAAACAGATTGATCTATGTAGGATTTCATCTAAAATTTCATCAAAATGCTACAGCTGTTAGTTTGGGTTCAAAAATAACCTAAATTGATAGAGTTTGAATTTTCACTAAATTATTCTCCTAAGCGCAGTTAAATCATTCTAAAACTATCCAACAAGATCCTAGAAACAACTTAAACTCCTCAATTCCTCAGATTGAGCTCAGAACTCCATGATCAGACTCAGTTTGATTATGAAGGCACAAAAATTTGACTCTCTTCAAAGCCTCTCCACAGGCAATTAAAACCTAAAATCAAGTTCTTTCAACATCATGAATTTGCTCAGCCTTTCAGATAGGTGTTCTAATTAATATTCCTAGGGTTACAAGCTTTCCACCTGATCTTCAAAATGACTTTGTTCATCAGAGAGATTGAGAGGTTATTACAGTAGAATGAGGTCATGATCAGCTTCAGTGCATCACACTGAAGCTTCTAAGTTCCTTAAATGCTTCTTGGATCTCTTTTATCAGACTTCTCCAACTCCGTCGGAGTTGGAGAAGATGTAGATCTATCTATAGCTCCAGTGGCTAAATCCTCAATAAAACATCTGCAAATTAATCAGTGAAAGCTAAATCCTTGATCTAGAGCTTTTCACTGAATCCTGTAGGCTGAAGCATAGCTTTGGCTCATCGGAGCTCGCCGGATCTCCGTTGTGTCCTGAAAATATGTAAACTTGTACAGATTGGTAAAATTTGCCATATTTGATCTGAAAATGATCCTGAGGTTGCAAGGAACCACAGAATCACAATTAGTTCCTCATTATCTCTTTAAATGTAAGATTTGACAGTAAATTTATTTTGAATAAAAATTGAGTTGGTTGAGGCACGGGACTTGATCTCCCACTCAATTGAGTGGTTGAGACAAGTCAACAGATTCTGTGATACTAAATATATATTTAATTAATGATTTGAACTACTCCTAAGCTGCCATTGGCAGCGAGCTTAGGAGCTTAATTAAATTTGGGCGTTTAGGTTATATGTGATATTTCTATGTATTATAGTGTCAATTAGGGTCTATAAGTGATGGATAGATGATGATAGACCCAGTGGAGGTGGAATTTAAGCCTATTACTGTCGCAATGGACAGTGACAGTAGTAGGTGGAGGTGGAATTGATTTAGGCGATTAGGTGATTCAATTAAGTGATTAAGTGGATTAGAAATGATCGTGGGAGACAAAGGAAGGTGGACAGTTAGTTAAAATGATAAGATTAAGGCTCTAGCGAGCTCAAGGAGTTCTCCAGAGTCGGAGAAGATGACACTGAAATTCTAAAATTACATCTAATCTAACTAGCTAAGCTAACCAACTCCTACTCCTACTCCTACTCCTACTCCTACTCCTAATCTACTGTTACCTGGACGAAGGGGTCAATAGGGTTCCGCCGAAGGTTCATAGCGGATGATGAAATCAGAGGGTGAAAGAAAGATCTCCAGCGGGTAGATTTGAGGTGAAGCAGAGGACTCCTTTGGTCGACGCCTGTGTCAGAGATGCGGCAGACCACGGTGGATCTCCTTAGTTGGTCCAAATGAATGGGGAAAGTCGGAAAGTGGGATGGAAAGTCACCGGAGTTTTGGATGGATAGCCTATCGAAGTTGGCTACAGTGTTAGAAGAGGGAAGGGAGCCAACCTGAGTAAAATCAAAGGAGTGAGGGGGTATTTATAGTAGTTGGCAATGAAGAGAGTGGCAGGGTCTGGCCGAAGAAGGAGCTTGAGGAGCTTAACCTTTGGCATCGTCTCCAATGACGGTGAGGTTATCTCCCACTGAAAAATGGGATTTTCGGTTAATCCAGACTGGTTGATGAAGAGGAGGTGGTGAGCGCAAGCTGCAAGAGCTTGGACAAAGAAGGATGATGTCGGTAGGGCAGCGATCATGCGGTGGCGTGACTCTCCGTCACCAACTGTCATTCGGCTGAAGAAGAAGAAGAAGAAGAAGTAAAAGGACTTACATGTAATATAACTTAAGGTCCTGTGTGAGAAATATGGACCCGATTGTAATTAATATTAAGGACCAAAATGTAAACCCAGGTTTTGAAGGTTTATTTTAACTTAAATCTTTTTCAACTTTTTATATATGTTAGTAAACAAGGTAAATATTATGTTTTCACCTTGAATTTACATTTTTGACCTTTTTAGATTAATTTATTAGATTAAGTCAAATTACTTAAGTTATTATATACTTTGGTATACATTATGTTTAAATTGCTTAACTTATTAATTAAGGGAATGATTAATAGAATTTCGAGTCCAATTGTTATCTAAATTATTAATAATGTTAATTGAATGATAAAATGCCATTTTAAACTTATTTTAAGGTCCTTTACTAAATATCCCTTATTCTATAATTAACCCTTATATGTTCATAACCTTAGCTAATTAACTAGGAAGACTAATTAATTAGGGGTAGTTAGAGATAATGATGAGTGTCTCATTAGTAAGTTACATAAAGAAACATCAGATATTTGTATATTTTAGTTGTTATTTTCACCTGATAGCTCATCCTTGAAGATTTGATCACAACATTACTTGTTATATGCAACCCATGCCTGGAGAAGTTTTGGTAGCATCTCCCTACACTTTTCTAGTATAGCCCCAAGACTAACCTCAACTAGATTCCTTTAACAACCAATTTAAGGTGCTTAAGAAATCTAGGTAAGTTTAGTTAGTATACTAGAGAAAAGCAGAAAGATGTCACCGAGATTTCTCCAAACACAGATTACATGTAACAAGCAACACCTAAGTTGTGATCAAATCTTCAGGATCCCTCCTTAGGCTGGAACTTTACAAAATTGAGGATGACTAAAACTTATGGCATGTTAAAAAGACAACACATCATGGGTGTATGTGAGATATACATACATTAATGCATTATCCCTATGACATGATCATAAATCTTGAATAGCAGCTATATTAATAAAATTTTGCCTATCCTTTGAACTTGTACCCTAAGGGTTATATTTCGTACTATTTGTCATCGAGTGTATCTAAGGTTGTGCAAGTGTGGATATGTACAAATTGCATAAATAAATACTAAAAAATAAAAGAACAGTAATAACATAAGTCAGACATTGTGTTATAAAAATTCAAGACATATTGTCATAATAGAAAGTGGTTATACATAGTTCTCAAGACAACGTGACAATTCATAAGGGAAGCCTGTAAAAGTACAATAGATTGGATGTCACAAGACTTGGCTATTTCAGTAACTACTTTGGTTGCCAAAAGAAGATTTACATTATATTGATAACCATAGTATATATATATATATATAACAAGAGTATTGGCTACTCTTAGATTGTAATTTCTCTTGCCAATAACAAAAGTATTAGCTCAACCAAGGTGATTATTGGAATATGATCTAGCTCCCCTAAAAATAACTACATTTCTCTTTATCCCAATTGCACAAAGAAGTGGTAAATACCCTAAGTAGTTAGTTGAACAAAGCCTATTTTGTTCTCCTAGTAAAACTGGAAGATTACTTGATGCCCAGGCTACTCTTAGAAATTTACTCCCTAGAGGAAAAGAATGTGCCCACTCCTAACTCAATTGGCAGATTATTTGTCATCTCCATAAGACTATATTCCTAGTTTCCTCTAGCAAAACCCTTCTTTTCCTATTACAGTTTATTATACAATGAGGACTAGGATCTCAAGAGGGATATAGAGCCCTCCAGGACATATGCCTTTTTATTAAACAAGAGTATTATACCCACCAGAAGTCCCTGCACCTGTACTACATCCACACCTATGGATGTCGCAAAAAAGCAATCATTATTAAAGGCTATCAGATAGCATATTATTTTTCATTACATGCGTAAATTAACATCTTCTATATAATGGGTAAAACTGCTTGCATGCACATTTGCTCTTTAATTTATTCAAGAATTATATATCACAACTTTCAATTTTAGTCATCATGTTTCGTCTCCCTCAAAGTTTCATATCGATAAATATAACCTCTCTTTGGATTCCTCCCTTCCACACCCCTCCCACACGACAACGTAAATTTCTTTCATTACTTTAGATTGAGTATAAGTTTGAATAAAGAATGGATAATAGGTTATTTCTACTAGAGCAGGTGCTCTAGAGGGGCATTTAGATCATGCAAGGAGGACAAAGTGTTTATGTATAGAACATTTGTTATCCTTTTCTTAATTTAGTTTAAACTAAACCAATCCAAGGTCTTGTTGTTATTTACCTAAAGTACATATATGATGTTTCTGGTCATTAAGGTGAACGTAAATTCTATCAAACATGGAAGCAATTGATTAAGAAAAATAATGAATTTTCCTTTCATAAGTCCAACAATACAATCAAATTGTTTGTGAGAAGTCTATGAACAAAGAAAGTAATTATATTAGAGAAATCATATTGAACGTAAAAAACAAAAATCATACTAAACCTTTAAGTGTCACTCACTTGATCAGTGTTGTGATCGTAGAGCGCGTATTTGATCAGAAATGCATCGTAGTACAGTTGCGAAATACGATTAACAAAAATAATTTCTAAGATAACGAGACTTGAGTCTCGGTCACCCGTCTCTGGGAGGCATTTTGTAAATGCAAATTTAAATTCAATATCGCTTGCTCTACTCATTCAAAATCGCATGTCGATTTATACTAAATATGTATTGATACACGACATGCTGTTGCCAGAATATCAAAAATTGAAAGCATGCAACTTTAATCACACCAAAAGATGATAATTAGGCACATGGTGATTTTTAACATGTAAATATATATAAATGTTTTCATTGAGGCATGATGGTGGTTACAACATAGGTAGCGGAATGCTTGTACAAGGAAATTTAAATCTAGCTAGTAGAAAACGATTGCATACATGAATCCATGGGGGGATTATGCATGCATCTTTGAGGGAGAATATGGAGCTACACTACTAAGTAGTAAATAAAGCATTAAATCTATGAAGAACTATAATCTATTCTAGCAGAACAAAGGGCATTCAGAGGTGGGCTCTCATGGCCTTTAAATGGGTGAGAAGAGAAAGTGGTGCAGCCAATGGTGCTTAGGCTGGCCCTTGGAGAGAGGTTGGAGAAGTTGATCCTGGTCTAGGCTTTGCATGGAGGTGGTGGCATCATGGTGGAGCTTGTGAACATAGTGGTGGATGTGGTGATGGCTTATGGAAGGTGGAGCTATGCTAAAAGACCAAGATGGACCAAATGGCCACCCCTTAGGTCTTTTTATAGACCTAAGGGAAGCTCTCTAGAGAATTATGGAATTCTCTGAAGAGGCCTATGGTGGGAGCTCATGGGAGAGTGAGAGAGAGGATGGATGGTGGTTTTTAGATGCACCAAATGTGGATCTAAAAATTGAATGGCTCTTGGTTGCTAATTTTAGTAACCAAGGCAACAACACATGGTAGAGAGTTCTAAAGAACTCTAGCCTAGGTATTTTCGTGTGGATGGTGTGTGTGGGTCAAAAGTTAGGTGGCTAGGTTGATTAGGTTAGGTTCTAGTGGGCTTAGGTCAAGGGAGGTCTCAAATTAGGGTTGTAAGCCCTAATTCACTAAGGTAAATTGTAATTAAACTTAATACAAGTTTAATTGTGTGTGTGGAAACCTAATTGAGAGTCAAATAACTCAATTAAGTCAGATGTAGGTCAATTGGACCCTCACTGAGTCCAATTGGACAGTGTGTGCTGAGATCAGGGCTCAATTGGACTCAATGAGTTCAATTGAATAGATTGAAGTGATTCACCATGATCTAAGTCAATTAGGTTTAGTGAGGACCTAATTAGGTCCTTAGGGAGGTCTAGAGGTGATGTACTAGGGTTAGGGCACCTTAATTTAGATTCCTAAGGGGTTAGAATTAGGTTTAGGAAGCTAGAGATCCAAGACCAAGGCTTGAATCACAAAACATTGTCTAGAGGGTAGATCTGGACGTCCAATAAAATTATCAGACGTCTTATAATGAAAAATCAAAAGTCCAAATTTATTGTCTGGACGTCCAATCAGAGTCAGGAGGGATTATAGGTTCTGTCTAGGGTATTCTGCAGAAATTGGAAGTTTGACCAAGTGTCTAGACATTTAATAACACTGCAGAAGTGGGTTTAAGGTGTGCGGGAGTTGGCTAAGGGTTCTAGATGTCCTATAACTCATCTGGACATCCAGATAGAGGTTGGAATTAGGGTTTTAAGGTTTCCTAGGGTGCGGTGGCCTAATCTAAGGGTGGCTAAGGCTTGGGGAAGCTTCTAGGCTATCCTAGGGCTTGGGTGGACCTAAGTTCCTCACAATTTATTACTTTATTCCTACTTAATAGAATAGCATACCTTAACTCCCTTAAAGTATTATCTACTACATTTAATCTAGGTCTTTCGCTCCAGCTCTACTGCAACACCAGTTATTCTTTATTCTTTAGATCCAGCTTTAGATCCAGCTTCAGATCTAGCTTCTGGTTGGCTTATTACCTACAATTGACATAATGCACCTAATCGGTACATTATAGCATTATTTTATGCATAGCTAAAAGAATGTAGTAAAGGTGTTACTAATGCTTTTGCATGCATGAATTACCCTAATTTATGGTAAGTCCTAACCTAATTTAGGTTAATTAGCATGCCTAATTCTTACTAGTCCTTAGCAAATGCGAGACTAAATTATTCACAGAAGGATCCTTATGGGATTGATTATTTTATTAAGTGTATTCCTAGAGATTTTTCTCCTTTTTATTTTCATCCTTTGCTATAAAAATCCAGATAATCGTGAAAGTGTAGCTATGTACCTTTTGCAACTGATTTGAGTGAAAAACTAATTCATCTCTAAAGCCTGTACTTGACCCCTAGTAAAAATTCTAGTGGGATAGGCGGACTTCTCCCCTTGGAATATTCAAGATATTCTATGAATTCCACCTGGCTTTAAGCTTATGTAGAGAATCTTAGAGGGAAAAGATTATATATTTGGTGGCTCACTCTTGATTGGAGCCATATAGAGATTAGTACTATAGATTCAAGATTCCCAAATTATTATGTAACTCAACTCAGAGAAAGACAAGAAAAACTATGCTCACTTTTGGTTTCTTTGTATTCATTCTCTCTTTTTCTTTTTCGTTTTCTTTTCTTTTCTTTCTTTTCCTTAAAGCTCACAGTCTCACCAGACTCACACATATGACCTGTATTTGGTGGTCTCACTTGGCATTAACACTTTAATTGAGTTCTGATAGCTCTAACACTAAGTCAGAATTCCTCAGCCAGTATTCGGCCAGTCAGAAACACAAGAAAGGTGGGTTAAGGCCATATTTGGTGGATCTCAAATTTATTTGGTGGTATTGCCGTAATGTAATTGAAATAAACACTAAATATTCACTCTTTTTTTCTTTGCTTTTCTTCGTTTTCTAAATTTTTTTCCTCTTTTTTTTCTATGTATATTTTTTTTCCAACACAACATAAGCTAGCATATGTTCATGAACTTATTGAGGAGGCACTATTAAGGATTGGTGGTACTCAAGAGACATTGGGTGGCTTAATTGGTGGAAGTGGCTACTCACGACACCAAGAGAGATGGATAGGATGGTGTATTTCTGACCTTGACATCAATACCCTCCTTCAGCCAAGGATTCCCTAAAGAATGGTTGTAACCATTTACCTTAGTCCTAGTTTTATGAAAACTCGCTCTCTGCATATCTGCCTTATTTGGTGGCTCTCAAAATTTCACGCAAAAATGTACACGTAGGATCCGAGAGCAAAAACTATGTCTAATCTTTGAGTATCATTACCTAATTATCTAAGTTTCTAGATTCCTTGCACTAATCTTAGAGCACCAGTACACTCTACACTCATCTCACACTATTTGGTGGATTTTTGGAAGAAAATCTGCCTGACTCCCAAAACACTATCCAGGGGTTTAGGAGAAGAAGCACTACTTCTTCTCAACAAACTAAAAGAGTTTATCAGCCATCACCATGAATCCATTGCAAATTCCACTTGTGTGTGAAAATTATATTGGATTCCAGATTACTGGAATCAACTAGAAGATAAAATACCTAATGCATTCTCTTAATAATATAATATTATTCATGGATGCACTATGTATATATGCTATAAACAAGTAACCTCTTATATTCGTACTTCATGAAATTTCCCTTTTGGTTACATTCAGCTTGACCCTAAATTTAGAACAAGAGGTGAGCGGGTGAGTCGGAAGTGGCTATTGTGGATGATTTTTAGCTCCAATGTGAGCCTTGGAGGTGGAGTCAATTGTTCTTTTATTTAGGGTCCTAAAGTATGTTTGACATGCAACTCTAGGGTCTTCCTAAATGTTGGCATAAAAATGTTTAGTTTTGTCTTATCTACCCACCCATGCCTAAGTTCTTCATGTCCTCATGCATCAATATAAAAGAAACAAATATAGTAGGGAGTAAATGGGAAGAAATCACTTGGAATTGCTCCTGAATTTTAATGTTTAGCATTGGATAACCTGACAGTATGCAATATGTGAAAAGGAAATATGCTATGTATAAAGCGAGTTGTATAGGGTGATGGTAGAATGTGAGGTAGATGTTGAGTTCAAGGCCTCCAGCTGGGCGAAAACTGAATTAGATGCATTAGTTTTACCATAGGAGCCGGTCAAGATTAAGAGAAAGATGTGCTCGTATGCTCCTAGAATCAGTGGTCTGGAGATTCGAACCAATTGATTGTGCACCCCTACTCGAAAAAGTCTAGCTATAAGAAAGTGTGGAGTGGTGGTGGAAGATAGAGGATAATTAGAGGGGGGGTCATGATGTTGATTCAACTGATTTATCATGTCCCACAATTCAGCAGGAAGCTGCTGAGGGAGTAGATCAACATGTATCTCAGAACCAAAATCTGAGAAATAGGGATCCTCATAACGATAATTGACATCAAAGGTCATGTCCTCTCTAGCCTCTAGATCATATGGGGGTATCCGTGAAAGTAGATTTGTGGGGAGGTCACTGAAATCCTTGTTGGAAATTACTTCATCCTCATCAGTACTCATCTCTGATTCATCGAAGGCTAACTCTTCAGGCTTGGAGTTGAGCCATCCATTAGATTGACTAGGATGGTAGGTGCATCCCCAGCTCATTCTGCTTAAAGCTTCACCCTCTTATGTGTTGGGCTCCTCAGTAATTCCTTCCTCAGGTAGCATATCCATTTCTTCTGTCAAAACATTCATAGCTACTTCTGGCCTTTCGATGTCAGGATTAGGGATAGAAAGAGTCATCTTAGAATCTCTAGCATCCACATTAGAGATGTAGATGAAAGAAGAGTGCAGATTAGAAGATGTTGGCCCTAGCATAGGTTCACCTACAATGGGAAGTGGCCTAGACTGATCAGTAGTGTCACATGTAATGTTTGCCTCAAGATCCATATCCTCAAATAGATCTACATCCCTTATCATGGTTGGGTTATCTAACCTAATAGGTATCTCCCAAGATTCAGAATAATCCGATTGTGGCTCAGTCTTGGAGATATCAGTACTTTCCTCCTCAGTTTCCTGAATGGAGTTCTCAGAAGAACCCATTCTGAATATTTCCTGCTCCTATCTCATATCCAAGATGGATTCTCCTTCCCCTGAATTATCTCCTGGTAGATGCTCCTAAGAATCTCCTGTGTGTCCGTTCGGCATAGTCGTTTCAGATTCTTCGAGGTCTTCAAGGCTATTCTCCACTTGATAGCTCAAAAGCAATAGTTCTTGAGTTTCCCAATTTTGTCCAATTAGCCTTGTTATCCCTGTTGTTCCCTGAAGGAGCTCCATCAAAGCTACTTGATATGGAATCCAGCTTCGTCTTTGGATTGGATCAGTGGTAGCTTCGATTTCATTTAGATAGAATGCGACCTTCTCCTTAGAGCTAGCTATGGCTCTGTATTCTGTAATGCGATCACATATGCACTGGTAGCTCTTCAGGGGTTCCAGGAGGTGAGTCATGTCTACCCATATTCCATGGGTGAGATGCAGGAGTGTGAAATTCATATCCTGGGTTATAGGATGCAGTCCTTTGAGGGACCGGCTAGTATGAGTCATAATATCTAGGGTTAGGATATCGGTTAACCCTTTCGGTAACCCAAGGAGAAGGAGCAAGAGAAGCGAAAAGTTGTCTTCGCCACCTTGGGTTCTAATCCCAAGGTTGAGCTGATTCAGTGACTTGGGCTCTCAGATAAGCTCGTGGGTCCAGCTCTTCTAGATCCAGATTAGGTCCAGATCCAGGGTTAGCCATTATAGCTAAGCAGATAGAAGAAGAGGGTAGGGGAGAAGATGGCCTGGGCAAAGTGACTCACCTCCTTGGGAGTGGCACCCAAGGTCCAACCAATCGAAGTCTGAGTGACCTCCTTCCTCGCATGCACCAAGCAACCCCTGGGTTGTTGTAGCCAAGCCAGACAAGGCTAAGGCCCTGTCAATCAGATTGTCCTTATGATCAAATGACTACATTTTTCATTTAAAGTTCTAATTCCTGAAGAGAAAATTCATTGTTCAACCGACTAAAAGTAATTCCCGCCTCTCAAGCTAACCCAGCCAGTCTGGTTAGGAGGGGACTAAGGGGAAGGTTCTTCGTTCGGCTCACGCCTCCGGTTCCGTTACCCCTGAGTCGCGGTCATTTGACACTACCCCACAAATTTAGAAACCAAGTTCGGCAAGAGATGTTGAAGCCACCCAGTAGTACGACAACAAATTCAGGTTTGCTATGTGTTTTAAAATTAATTTCAACCTATTTTTCTTCAGTAGCGGTTGTGGTGAGTGACCCACAAGGTGACCAAGCTCATCGGCTAAACACTAGACTTGACTAAGTCTAGGTTAGCCCAAATGTGGTCTCTAGAATGTAACCCTAAAGGTATAACTTAGGGTTCATGAAATTCTGGCTTTTTTTTCTTTTTTAGCAGACCACGAAATAAAAACACTTCTCTGGGGAAAATTGGAACTCAAATAAGTTGAAATTTGGCAAGTAGATTCCTTTTTCAATTGTCTTTTTAGAGAATATTTTTTTGTAATTTTTAATGTTTCAACCAAATTTCTAGGGAATTTTAAATGTTAGGTGGTCAGATATGGAATTTTGACCCCTGGTTAGTTTTCTGCTTTGAAACAGTATTACAAGACCTTTACAAATTCATGACAAATATGAAAACTAAAGCCAATGAGATCAGCATTCAAACCCCACCATTTTTAGTCAAAACAGATTCGCGGATTGCTCGGAATTGCCTTTTGAATTTTGAAAATTTTCAAATTTTAGTCTGTCTGACCCCCTTGCACTTCGCAAATTTTTAAAAATTTTGCAATTTGAATTTTTTGAAAGAATAGTGTTGTTTGTAAGGTGGTTTAAAAATGAAGGTCTAGCTAGAATTTCAGAATTTTTTGCTCATTAATTTTTCGGCAATTGAATTTTTAAATTGGAATTTGAAGCCTGGTCGAAAATCAGTGGGTGGTGGGGAAGCTTTTGAAAAGCTGTTTGAATTTGAAATTTAAACTTTCCATCAAAATGATTTTTTTTTTAAGAAAGATTTTTTTTCTTGCTTTTTTTTTCAAAACTAACTAACTAATTCTAAGATTTAAAAAGGGAAGCCTATTCTAACTACGTAATTTTTTTTTTCACGAAAATAAATAGTCTTTTTTTTTCAAATGAAATTGCTCGAAGGAAATCTAAGCTAAGGTTCAAATCAAACCTAGAGTATGAAAGATATGATGTGCACCTGGTATTTTTTTTCCGTGCTCGTTGTGTGCGCAGATCCCGTTTTTCCTTGTTTTTCTACAAATCAAAACACAAGCAGAGGAAGATTTATCAGTGATAATTCTAGAGATCAAAATAAAAAATGATGTTGCCTCCCTAGCAATGGCATCATTTGTTGGGATTGTAGAGTGAGTATTTGATCAGAAATGTGTCATAGTACAGTTGCGAAATACGATCAACAAAAATAATTTCTAAGATAATGAGACTTGAGTCCCGGTCGTTCCTCTCTGGGAGGCATTTTGGAAATGCAAATTCAAATTTGATATCTCTCGCTCTACTCATTGAAAATCACATGTCGATTTATGCTAAATATGTAATGATACACAACATGTTGTTGCCAAAAAATCATAAATTGAAAGCATGAAACTTTAATCACACCAAAAGATGATAATCAGTTACATGGTGATTTTCAACATATAAATATATATAAATGTTTTCATTGAGGCATGATGGTGGTTACAGCACAGGTAGTGGAATGCCTGTACAGGGAAATTTAAATCTAGCAAGAGAAAAACAACTACATACATGAATCTATGCGGGGATTATGCATGCATCATTGGGGGAGAATATGGAACTACACTACTAAGCAGTAATAAAGCATTAAATCTATGAAGAACTATAATCTAGACTAGCAGAACTAAGGGCACTCAGAGGTGGGCTCCGATGGCCTTTGAATGGGTGAGAAGAGAAAGAAGGGCAGCCAATGGTGCTTAGGCCAGCCCTTGGAAAGAGGTTGGAGAAGTTTATCCTGGTCTAGGCTTGGCATGGAGGTGGTTGCATCATGGTGGAGCTCATGAACACGGAGGTGGTGGTGGTGATGGCTTATGGAAGGTGGAGCTATGCTAAAAGACCAAGATGGACCAAATGGCCACCCCTTAGATCTTTTCATAGACCTAAGGGAATCTCTCAAGAGAATTATGGAATTCTCTAGAGAGGCCTACGGTGGGAGCTCGTGGGAGAGTGAGAGAGAGGATGGATGGTGGTTTTTAGATCCACCAAATGTCGATCTAAAAATTGAATGCCTCTTGGTTGCTAATTTTAGCAACTAAGGCAACAACACATGGTAGAGAGTTCTAGAGAACTCTAGGCTAGGTATTTTCATGTGGATGGTGTGTGTGGGTGTGTGTGGGTCAAGACTTAGGTGGCTAGGGCATTAGGTTAGGTTCTAGTGGGTTTAGGTCAAGGTAGGTCTTAAATTATGGTTGTAAACCCTAATTCACTAAGGTAAAGTGCAATTGAACTTAATACAAGTTTAATTGGGTGTGTGGAAACCTAATTGAGAGTAAAATAACTCAATTAATGGACACTCACCGAGTCCAATCGGACAGTGTGTGTTGAGATCAGGGCTCAATTGGACTCAATGAGTTCAATTGAATAGACCGAAGAGATTGACCATGATCCAAGTCAATTAGGTTTAGTAAGGACCTAATTAGGTCCTTAGGGAGGTCTAGAGGTGATGTACTAGGGTTAGGGCACCTTAATTTAGGTTCCTAAGGGTTAGAATTGGGTTTAGGGAGCTAGAGATCCAAGATCAAGGCTTGAATCTCAAAACAAGGTTTGGAGGGTAGTTTTGGACGTCCAATAAAGTTATCTGATGTCTTATAATGAAAAATTAGAAGTCCATATTTAT
The DNA here is from genome assembly GCA_037157565.1 of Thalassia testudinum. NCBI lineage: Eukaryota > Viridiplantae > Streptophyta > Magnoliopsida > Alismatales > Hydrocharitaceae > Thalassia > Thalassia testudinum. The sequence goes on along the minus strand of JAZHRO010000014.1, from coordinate 87,301,478 downwards.
TGTTTGGACATCCAATCAGAGTCAGGAGGGATTCTAGGTTCTGTCTTAGGTATTCTACAGAAATTGGAGGTCTGACCAAGTGTCTGGATGTCCAATAACACTGCTGAAGTGGGTTTAAGGTGTGAGGGAGTTGGCTAAGGGTTCTAGATGTCCTATACCTCATCTAGACATCTAGATAGAGGCTGGAATTAGGGTTTTAAGGTTTCCTAGGGTGTGGTGACCTAATCTAAGGGTGGCTAAGGCTTGGGGAAGCTTCTAGGCTATCCTAGGGCTAGGATGGACCTAAGTTCTTCACAATTTATTGCTTTATTCCTACTTAGTAGAATAGCATGCCTTAACTCCCTTACATTATTATCTACTGCATCTAATCTTGGTCTTCCGCTCCAACTCTACTGGAACACCAGTTATTCTTTATTCTTCAGATCCAGCTTTAGATCTAGCCTTAGATCTAGCTTTAGATCAACTTATTACATGCAATTGACATAATGCACCTAATTAGTACATTATAGCATTATTTTAAGCATAGTTAAAATAAAGCCGTAAAGGTGCTAGTAATGCTTTTGCATGCATGAATTACCCAAACTTATGATAAGACCTATCCAAATTTAGGTTAATTAAGACCTATGATTGCTACGTAATCAATCATTATTCAGGTGGTGTTCTCTGTCAACGTGGGAGGTATGCTCAAAAAATTTTTATATGCCAAATTTCCTCCAAAGATAAAAACTAGGAAGGATTGGCAACTCACAAAATTTCTGCTTATTCAATCAGAAAAGAAAGGAATCTTCCACGTATGCAAAATTAATTCCAAAAGTATACTTACAGCACTTTGAGTTTAGGAAAATTTCCAGAGAATTCCGGAATGTTTTCTTTAAAATTATTATACACCAAATTCCTTCCAAAGAGAAGCATGTTGCAAAAATACACATGATTTGTAATTAGGGTTTCAAATCGTTGTAACATGCGAAATCGCAAAAGCTTTTAAATATTTAAACCTAGATGGGAGAGTATCTACGGTCATTCAAGGAGGCAATTTGCTTGCAAAAATATCTCACTTGAAAATCGAAAATCAACTTTCTTTTTAGTGTTTTTCAATATATAATTTCTTTTTAGTGTTTTTAAATAACAAGGCGATGCGATTTTGATGGCAGAAAAGACTAACACTTAATAGCTAAAATCTGAGTGGCAAAAATTGATTTCTTTCTAAGCTAACCCTAGGCATGTGGAAGCTTGGGGTAATTAGAAAGAAAGAGTCTAAATGAACCAAATAAAGAGTAAAAAGAATTCCAACGAAGATTGATTGAGAAAAAGGCAACTTAAATTGATGGAGAAAGTGTTTTACACAAAACCTAGTAGAGGAATGCTTCTACCACTAGCAAATAAAAATAACGAAAATGCAAAACATTAATCCTCTGAATGGAGAAGAAGAAAAGCTCTTGCTACAACTATGGCTGCTCTCGTAGTGAGAAAAGCTCCTTCTTCATCTTCTCCATGTAAACTCCTTTAAAGTGAAGTCCTCCTCCTGGTAAGCCCTAGATGGGGCATGCCTTAGCTCCTCCACAGGTGGATGGTTTCCACCTCAAAAGCTCCTCCACGGGTGGGTGTGTACCATCCTCAAGACCTCCTCCAAAGGTCTTCCTAGTCTAGCTTCTCCTCTGGCTAGCTTGGGCACAAGGGGAAAGAGAAGGGGGGAAGGCACCAAGGAGACAAGGTCTCCTTAATCTTCTTCTTCTATTGGTCATGGGCCATAGGGTAGAATATATGTAGAAAATATGTTGCCAAAGGCGATCCTTAATGGTGGTGGTAGGGTGTTATATAGAAGTGGTGATGGGGTATGGGTAGTTAATGGATGGAGGGCTAGGATGGGTTGTAGATGGTGGTTGTAGGATCCTAGGGTTGAGAGGGGTGGCGGCAAAATGGATGGGTGCTTGATGGTTGGCGCCAACCCTAGGTGAGAGCTTGGGTTATGTTTAGGTTAGTGTGTTCTAGGGTTGAGATGGAGTTGTAGGTGGTGGTTGTTGGAATCTATGGTGGGTTTTATTTGGCGCCATATGAGGAGGTGCTTAGGTGTTGGTAAGGTTGAGTTGGCACCAAAATGGGTATGGTTAAGGTTTGGTTAGGTGGCACCAACTAAAGGGTTGTAGAAAGTGATTAGGTGTAGGGTTGGGATGGCCTTATAAGGTGGTGGTTATGTCGTGGATGGTTGAGGGTAATTGGCACCAAGTGTAGGGATGTGTAGGGGGTAGTTATGGTGGGTTAAGTGGAGTTGGTGCCAAGTGTAGGAGGGTTAAAGGTGGAACCACTAGATGGATGGTGGAGAAAGGTTAAGGGGGGATGTGTAGGGTGGATGATGGGGCTTCAAGTTAGCGCCACATTGAAGGGATGTGGAGGCTCTTTTGGCACCAACTTGAAGTGGGTTAAGGTGGTGGTTTTGGGTGGTTTTGGAGGGAAAATTAGGTGGTCTTTGGTGGTGGTGCTAACTAGGAGTGGACTGTTAGCTTGCTTATGTGGTGGACTTGGAGTAGTGGTTAGGGTGAAGTTAGGTTAGGGTTTAGATGGATGGCCATGGAGGTGGAGCTAGTTTTTAACTTAGCTAAGCTAGCTTAGCTAGTAAAGTAGAGGTGGTGGAGTTAGGGTTTCATGAAGGAGGAGTTGGAGAAGATAATCTGGAGTTGGTGGATGTTGTACCTGGAGTTGAATCTGCTGAGGTAGCTTAATGGGGAGCTCAACTACTAAGCTAAGCTATCTAGTTCTTATGCTAGTAGCTAGGCTTGGGTAGTTGAGCTAAGTTGAGCTAGCCTCAACCTAGCTTGGGCTAGGTTGAGCTGGAACTGCCTCGAATGCGAACTCTAGATCTAGCTAAGCTACTAGTTGACAAGTAGTAGCTCAGCTAGCATGGAGTTCAGCCGCCATGAGCTTGGTGGAACTGGAATGAGCTGGGCCTGAGTTGAGATGAACTCCTGTCAACTCAGTTGAGCTAGTTAGAGTTCCCAGTGAACTGATGGGAGCTGAGATGAGCTAGACTCAACTAACTTGAGCTAGATCAGAGCTGGCTTGCATTGAGATGAGTTGAGATGAGCTGCTCAGAGCTATGTTGACCTGAGATGGGTTGCCTTGAGTTGCCATTCAGCTAGGATGAGCTAAATGGAGCTAACTCTAATACAAAGGAGCTGGTATCCAGCCATGATGAGCTTGAATTAGCTAAGTCTTAGCTTGATTGAGCTTCCTCTTCAGCAGTTGCCTTCAAGAGTTCTAAGGTTTTAGGGATCTGTCAATCTGTTTATCCCTAACACTCCAAGAAGCCCATCAAAAACACAATAAAAAGTAAAATGCATGCCTATCCCAATTTATGCCTAAATGCAACCTAAAAACTCGTTTGCGGAGCAAAATACTGAGACCTAGGTTTGTTTTAATGCATAAGAATGACGATAAACTGGCATTTATCATACCTGCATGCTTATCTTTTTCTAGTCTCTTAGCAAAGCTTTAATTTTTACAAATGGAATTTTACGGAAATCTAATTTTTTTGACTTTTGTGGAGAAAGAGATTACGGGACATAGGTTGATCCAAACACAGGAGGTACAGGATTTGTTATGGATAAACATCGATATTTGTTTTCGGATCCAAAAATTGGACAAAAATGGGATCAATATATCCTCCAAAAAATTCACAGATTAACCCCTTGTTAATTCAGATACTTGAAATTTTTGTTTTTAGGATTTTTCTAGTTCTTGAATCTAATTCACAACTTGCAATAATCTTTGAAACATTTTGTCTATGCTTGTGAAAAGCCAACAATTACAAGGGCGTGTTTTCTAGTTTAAAACTTTTTTTTTTCTCCCCCATGCTTAGTTTTAGCTTAGTCTTACAGCAGATGTGTCGGGATCATCATTCCAGTTACCAAATCTCAAGGGGGCTCTGGTGCCAGTACTTCGAGATAGTATTATCCATGCACTACCCAAGGGCTCACAACCTCAAAACACAATGCGGTGTCAAGGGGTGCTCCAAGAAAACTCAAGCTCTTACTTCGACACTATAGGAAGAGCATCGTCCAAGACACTTGAGCTGCAAAAATACACTTTAATGCTCCATCTAAAGATAGGAAATATAGATATGGGGCAGTACCAAGGTAATAACATGTTGACATCACATCCTCAAAGGATGCATTTTCCTCCTCGACAGTGGGAACTCAAACAAATGATCTACTTCAGACTTCTACTAAGGCCAAACGAGAGGGTTTTTCTAATTTTTAGTTATTTTTAGGTGTTGGCTTGTGTGTGAAATTTGACATAGAAGATTTTGCATGAAATGCAAGTTTTTGAATCAGAAACTAAGCTAGGTACTTTCCTTATTACAAAAGAGGGTTAAGTCACCTGAACTATCATGAGTTCAGGTGGAATTTTGGAGAAGGATATCTGACCTAGTCTAAAGATAGACCCTGGAATTCTAATAATCATATCTGTATCCTTATCCCTAGTTTGTTAAAGATTAAATCCCATTATACCAAAAGTGAAATTTTCAACATTAGTCCTGATTTCAGGATTTTCCTCAAAAAGTTTTCAACATTTTTATTTTTTTGGGTATGCATGTAGGAAAATAAAACAAAATGACTAAAGAAAAGTGTTTATTTTTAAGTTTCGAAAATCCTAAATCAAATGTCAAAATTTTAGAAACAACCCCCATGCTTAAGATATGCAATGTCCTCATTCATTAGGAGGGAAAGAGGGATCACCTTAGTAAAAGGTGGTCGAATTTAGGATAGTCAAAACCTGGAGAAAAGAAAGAAAAAGAAAGTAGGAAAAATGATGGGTTACCTCCCATCTAGTGCTATCTCTTACGCCATTCAATCGAGCATAGTGTGCATCAGTGATCAACTATGGTCGATTCGGCTAAATAGAAAGATTCCAAAGGAAGATTCAGGGCATGATCAAAATAAGACTTTAGACGTTCACCGTTGACTTTAAAACTCATATTAGTTTTAGGATCAAAAAGATCAATAGTGTCGTAAGGATAATAAAGGGGCCTGTCCATTTTTATTTTAGCTTTCTAGGAAAAATACGTAATCTAACATCAAAAAGCCAAACGCATTGATTGATGATGGGAACACCATCATGAACCATAACTAGCTTATTTTGACTCAATTAAGTCAATAAATGCTCCTACAAAGATGCCAGAGAGTCACAAGTCATTGCGTATTCATTTTGAAAGAAAAATAAAAAATTAGGGCTAAAACTGTAATTTTACCAACTCATCACGAATGCAATACAACCATGGGTCTTCTTAGAGGTTAAATGAAGATCAATTGGACTTAAAAAGATAAAAAGTGGGACAAGACAGACAGAAAAGGGTTTGCTCGTGTTCTGAGAATTAAATGACTTTTGAAAGCATAAAAGCAGACTTGCTTAATTAATTGAGGTGTTGATCAAGATAAAATTCACCTAAACCCTTTAAAATTCATAGAAAAATATTCTCTAGGGTTTATAACCTTTAATTTGACCATCAGAATCTGTTTTGACCAAAAATAGAACCACAGACTGCCATTTTCCCTAATTTCAATTTTTGCATAAATTACCTTATCAAACATGGTCAAAACCAAAATCCAACTTCACCATTGGATTCCTTAGGTGCAAATTAGGTTTGTAGAAAAATTTGGATCCAAGATGAATTTATCTTGACCTAGTTTGCAAAATTGGTCCTATCTAATTTTGTTTCTGCCATTAACTTTCAAAATCCTTTCAAATAGGCCCCTAAATTTATCTTCATTCTCACAAAAAGGTCACTGCCACCATTAATCCTATTCCTACTTGCTCTGGCGACCATAAAATGGAAATAACTGCCTGATTTCTTGACGAATCCCTTTCAAAATTAAAAGGGAAGTTTGTCAAGAAATTCCCTTTTGAAACTAATCCTACGCCCTAAAACCTACCCAATCTCTCATGCAAAAACATGAGAGATTTGGGTATCAAGAAACTCCCAAGTTCGGTGAGGCTTTCCAAGCTTGGAAAGCTTGTTTCCCAAGCTCAAACAGCCTCTAGATCTTTATATAAGAGGGTCCAGATCCTCCCGAACTTCCAATGCTCGAAATCGGCCGTGATTCCCCATAATTCCTTTCTCTCTTTCATAGCCAAAGCTTCCTCGATGTCCGGTGACCTCTTCTACTTTTCCTCGTCATCTGTCCACAATACTAGTGACGGATCTATCTTCCTCACCTCCTTTCGTGTCTCGCCGTACTAGCAGACGCCTCCTTCACCATCATCCTTGATGTTTCTTCCCCACTGGAGCAACCTTCATCTTCGACGTTGGCCGCACCTCAACCGATGCTATCTCTACCTCGTTTCATCCACTACCAGCCTAGCTAAGTCCCCTATTCCCTTTACATTATTTTCGCATTCACCCCATCTCATTTCAACCACCGACGACCCTCCGGAACTTCATCTTCTCCATCTCTGGCAACTCCTTCGACGAGACCATCTCACCACCACAGACCACCAAACTCCTCGCCAACTACCTCAAAACCTCCGCCTCACCTCTCTGCTCATTTCCCTTCTCCTTATTCTCCACTTCACTCATGCACACCCCCAAACACACCCACTATTACACACACTGACCAAACTCGACATGCATGCACGGACCATGAGATGCCACACAAAACCCCTGTCGTACTCGCCGTAGTCCAGCGATCCTCCCTGAGCATTCTGACAGGGCCGAGAGGTTGTTTTTATGTTTTCAAGTGTCGAGCTCCTTCTAGCCATTAACAGTTAGTTCGAGCAAGCTTTGAAGCTACTCTAGGTGTCTTCGCCACAGAAGTCATCTCCAAGCGACACGGAAAGCCTCCAAGACTTCATCCGCGTAGACAATTTGAGCATCTACCTCATTGCGCAAATTCGACGAAGGAGTTGCTGCTGCAGATGCATGGAAAAGAAGGCGAAACAATAGTCCCACCTCGGAAGTAGTAGAGTCCTTACGCCAGCATGAAGTGAAAAAGTATTAGAGGCTATTTGCCTCATAGCACGGGGTAAGGTCCCTCTCACCCACGCACACCTATGCCTCGTCAGTGACTCTATCCCCCGTAGATCTGGTTGACCCATTTACCCGCCTAGACTGACCTGCACTCCTCGCTCACTACAGCACGTCGGTGCACCTAGACTCGGGTGCATACGATCCGATAACCCGAATATCCTTACAAAGGCCTTGGGAGGGCAGGGCCTAAGAGAGAAAGAGAAGGAGAGCTCGTGCTCGGGGTAAGGGGAGGGTTTTGCTTCTGAAGGCTTTGGCTGACACTTAGCCAATTTGAGAAGTTCTACTCCCCTTTGAGATGAAGAAGAAAGCAGAAGGAAAAGGAGAAGAAGGCTTAAGAAGCAAAGTAGAAAGAGAAGTGGAAGAGAAGCATAAGAAAAGAAGAAAAATAGAAGTTTAAGTCGTCTGATTTCATAATCAGACGACGGTTTGGTTTGATTGCATACATATACATTGAGTTCCTTAGTTGATATTGTAGGAGTATTTGGTGATCTAAATCACCATTTTACTCCCATCATTTTGCACGTTGATCTTGTTATTATTGCAAATTCTTTTACTTTAAATTGTGATCTTGAGCTTTAAATTCCCATATTGCTCCCTGTGTTCATCCTCAGAACATTTTCGAGTAATAAAATCTATTTATTTTCAGAGAGATTTCGACTATATTACAACGCTTTATTTTAAAACTCGATTTAGCCACGTTAACATTTTGGCAATGTTGCCCAGGAGCAACGGGCAATTTAGAACTCTTGATTGCAATTCCTGATTTGGTACTAACTTGCTTTATCTCTTTGTTGTTGTTTTAGGAAGAATTCATTGAAGAAAGTTCAGCTGCACATCAAACATGCTAGGGGTAGGTAAGCTCTATCTCTTCTCTCTTAAGCCCCTATTTCTGAAACGACTAAAAGGAAAAAAATCAATTAGGGCTACTTGCATTTTATTCTTAGATTAATCATCAAGTTGCTTGATTTGATCATTCTATTTAGAAAACAACAAACCCTGATCTATGCACCCACTTAAAGTTTTAGGTATCTAGGGCTACCACATTCTTGTTTGATACCTCGGTATAACATTTGTACAAATTAAATTGGACCAAATCAGAGCCAATTAAGGTTTTCAGTTTAGGGTCTTAGAGACAAACTTGCTTAATCAAGAATTGATCTTTCCAAACAAAGTGTGCCTAAGCCTTGATTGAGTTGATCTATTAAAAAAAAATGCTAAAATTAGGCTCTTAAATTCATTTGAACACTAAAAGAGGGACGTAAGCTTCTCAAGAGGACAAATAGGTGAAGTTGACCCACCTTTTTTGGTCAACCAATCTTTAAATTAGGTCACTTTTGTACTCAATACATCTTAAAAGTTCAAGTGAAATCCTACGCACCCTTGCTCTTAATAAAACTGCTAGACTTAAGAGGTCAAGTCCCCATTCTGGTCTACCTGGAACATCAGTGACAAGAGAGGTCGGGTGGGGGAAACCCTGTAACCTGTGGGGATGCTCTACAGTATACGGGTCTTCGTGGGACTCTCCCTCTCTAGCTGCCCAGGTAATTCACAGGTCGATGGCTCTTTGACTAAGGGATATCATTCTCCCTGAACCTCTATAGACATCCAAAATTTTTTGGGTGTCTTGATTGGGTTCATCACATTCTATTCTCATCCAATCCATCGGTGCATGTTTGGTAGGAGGTCCTTAAGACTACCCTTGAGGCCTCCATTAGTTATTCACTCCCGTCAAGGCCAAGCCTCGACTTCCGTGTTTGTGCAGCAACCCCATCACATAGACATCTCTTCTGATTCATCTGAGCCTAACACTCCTTTGGTCGGGCTCGGATAGGTTGTGTTAATAAGGTGATTTAATCGTTGAAATGCGTATAGTGGTTAACCTAAATCGGGCCTAACCATCTCTTTTACAAAACTTTTTAACCTAGCCTACTTGATTTTATCTTGGTCACTTTTAGGCCCAGGGTCGAACTCAGGGAAGTGGGATTAGAGGTGAATAAGTTTCTATGCCTTTCCTACAATGAATCTCTTCCGTTCATTTATTATGTTTTGGTGTTTTTCTATTTAAGATTTTTTTCTGATAATTTTTGTCCTTGAGGTACACCCTTAAAATCAGGTTCTTGGCTTTGAGCCAAATTAGGGTTTCAAAACTGGTCTTGCTATTCGCAAGACTAAGTACCTGCAAGTCAATGATTATCTTTTCTCTTTTATATATATATTTTTTATCCTTTTAATGGCAAGAAAGAGGAAGAGAAATAAGATAAATATAGTATGTATATATATAGATATATATATATTATATATACATAGGAGTGGGGGTGGAGGTGGAAATGGCATGTAGCATGGTGTCGAGTTGATTGTTGTCTAGGAAGACGCAACCAACAGGACGAAGTGCCGCGTGGAGTGTAGGGTGGATGGGTAGAAGATGTGTGTGAAGATGCTTTCTGTATGCGTGTATCGGGGAATATCAGCAACTGGTGCAAATATTTCCGCGAGACAACATGTAGTAGGTGATACGAAAATATATATATATATATATATATGTATATATTTAAATATATATCTATATGTATACATATAGATATGGTTATACTTATATAGGTGTGTATGTAGTTATATATGTGTATATATATATGTGTATATATATAGATATGTAAATATATGTATAGATAGATGTATGTATATATATATATTTATAATTAGATATATATGTATGTAGATATAACTATATATAGATATAGATATATATATATATATATATTTATATATATATATATATTGTAATATATGTATATAGTTATATATATGTGTGTATATGTATATATATATATATTAGTATAAGTATCTATGTATATAGATATATGTGGATATATATATATGTATATATGTATGTATATTTGTATATATGTATATATGTATAAATATATTTGTATATAAATGTATATATATATATGTATATATACTTATACTTAGTTGTATGGGTAATAATATATGTATAGATTTATATATATATATATTTATACGTATATAAATATATGTATATATGTAAATATATATGTGTATATATATATAGATATATATATATGTATGTATGTATATATACTTATATATAATTGTATACGTACTAATATGTATATATATATATATATATAAATATATATAGGTATATATATATAAGTGTGTATATAGGCCTGTACAAGTGAGAGTGTGAGTGTACACGTGAGTGTGTACAAGTGGTGTGTGTGTGTGTGCGTGAGGTGAGTGTCTGAGAGAGAGAGAGAGAGAGAGAGAGATCGTCTGCTGGATGAAGAGGCACGGTGAGTTAAGTCGTCCGGATGCTTCAGCCGACGTTTGGTGGTCCACGCACAGGTGCAGGCGTGTAGGCACGAAGATGCGCGCGCGCGCACGCTGAAGGGAGTGGGTGTGGGAGGAAGGTGTAGTGCAACGTGCTGCGGACCGCAATGCACCACGCTACGCGCTGAGGTGAACGCGGGCAAAGAAGTGGGCGCTAAAGCGGGGGGGTGCAGATGCGAGAGCGGGCGTGGGGAGAGATGCGGGCGCGGGCGTCCGTGGACGGGCTGGCGACAGTAGCGATGTGGAGAGAGAGCGCGCGGTGACCAGATAAGTGAGAAACTTTCCGGTCACTGCATTGTAGCCACAGTTTCGCGCTCTCTAGCGTGAATAGTGTCTACAGTGCGTGCTCGGCTCGCGCGATCGGGTGCTGGTGGTTCTGCGTGTGCGGGCACTGCGGAGCGAGCTGGCGTGCGCGCGGAAGGAGCTACGCCAGTTGCTGGCTTGCGCGGTGGCCTGCGTGCGGGCAAGAGGTGGTCGGCACCTAACTGTAGCTACGGTTGAGCTTCAAAGCTTGACTCTGTGGCAATGGCGGAAATGGATGGAATGACGAAAATAGAGAGGAGAACCACCATGCCCGCCGGCTCTTTGATGAGCTGGGCGGTGGTGGGACTCATAGTGGTGGTTGTGTACCACTGTGAGCTGCTCCTGCCCACAGCATAGCTCCTTAGGAGGAAGAGTGGCTGCGTATGGAGGGGAGAGGGGAGGAGATGGCCTGGAAGAAGAAGATGTTGTTTGTGTGTTGGACTAGGCTGCCCGCAAAGAAGATAGTTGTGCCCTTTTTAAAGAGGGTGGAGGCAAGCATAGCCATGCCCTGGGCTGTGCATGGCTGTGCATACGGCTGTGCAGGGCAAGCTGGTGCAGAGAGTGGCGCGAAGAGCACGTCATGCTCTACAGCAGTAGAGAAGAAATTCAAAAATAAAATGAAAATAAAAATAAAGATGGTGAATTTGCGAGGCAGCACTTGAGGAATACATAAATTTCAAGGCCAATTTATTCACTCTCCTCCCCTCTCAAATAAATGCATGCATGCGTTTATTTTTACAAATGCGACTATGGCTACCTAATATACATAGGCAATGCTTGGAAATAACACAAGATGGCACAATTGTTGGTGAATTTTTGCTGTGCAATCATCCTCCCATCATCATGGAATAACTTGCAGAAGAGAACAACCTCGAGAATCAGCTTCAGCGCCTTAATTATCTATTCCAAGCCTTTATGAATCCACCACGGCATCCTATGATGCGAGATCATTACAATCCTACCGCGGTGGCGATCGAACCTCAAGTTTGAATCCTGGTTGGAGGTTCTAATACTCAACTCAAGCCCAACATGATTCATGCTATTCTGAAATTTCATTGGCTCAATTCTGAGGATCCTTTCCAGCACATTAAATAGCTCAAGCATCTGGCCCAGAACTTCAGATTAGATGTTCAGAATCGGGATATTCTTCTCATGAAAATGTTCTCCTTCTCTATCATGGACAAAGCAGCTCACTAGTATTAGACTCAATCACGTCCAATCAACACATGGGTTGAACTACAATCCAAGTTTTCGAAAAAGTTCTTCCCAGTTGGTCGGATGAAAGCTTTGTGACACCAGATCACGCACTTCACACAATAGCTTGGAGAACCACTTCACGAAGCATGTGATCATTTCTTGGATCTCATGCGAAAGTGGCCCGATCACGGAGTTCGTAAATGGAAATAAGTCTAGTCTTTTTACTAGGGACTCTGTGAAGATATCCGATTATTTGTCAATGCAATTTGTGGAGGAAATATCACGGGTCAACACGAAGACACTATGTGGGAGATTCTTGAGAATATGTGCGAGAACTCCATCAATAATGACTCCATGGGCATATTCGATCGAACGAATGCCCACAAATTGATGAATCCAAGGGGAGCACATGAGATGCATAGCATGTCCACTTCTATCGACTTGGAACTGATGGCAAGTTGATTGGACAAGGTCTCTATTATTGGGAAGAAGGTGGATGAGCTAACTCGACATCTGTTGTGAGCCACCTATGCGCAAAACCCATTCACACAGCCGTCCTCTGGGAGGGAAGTTGTGCATAACAACTACCACCGATCTTCTTATGGGTTGGACCCATATCCACCACCGTCTGACTCCGGACCTACCTATTCTAGTTGGGGGAACTCTGAACCCTCGTATTCTGACTTTTCTGAGGCTCCTTAGACCCGCGAAGACCCTAACGTCATCCAGAACGACTCATTCTCTAATACTTATAATCCTAGATGGAAAAATCATCCTAACTTCACATGCGCATGAAATAATCAGAATCAGAGACCACCATATCAGCCTTGTCCACAAGCTTCTCATCCATATCATCCGCCTCAGCCTTGGCCCAACCACACCTATCAATCTGGGCCAACTCAAGGAGATTAAATGACTCTTATCCTTCAGACTCTAGCTGACATTCAAAAGATGAATGCGGCTATGTAGAAACAGCATAAGGATGAGATCATAGAGGTCCGTAATCAACTCGCCCAGATGGTAAATTCCTACCAACCTGGTACACTCGCTTTGCAACCTCTACCAAATCCCAATAACATGCCGAATCAGTGGCATGTTATAAACCCAAATCAAGGCCAAGCCCACATGGTTTATCAAGCCCCTTCTGCTCCATCACTCAACAGAATGGAAGCTTTGACATCATACTTGGGATTTTAGCAACAGCCACCTATTTTACCTACACCAAACCAGAACCAGGCAGGACTGAATTCAGTTACGGCCCGTAGTGGCAAAGCAACACAGGACCCACCTTACCCAAGCCACTTTCAGCCTGGTAATGCTAACCCAAACCCTAGGATAGTCATCCAGGATACCCCTATCCCAGATCAAGAACCTGGATCTATTCTAGAGGAACCATCTAAGGTTCCATTTCCCGAGGCCTTGACCAAGGGAAAGAGGACAACCAAACCCATGGCACTTGAAGAGGACCTGGTCAAGCTCTTTGAATAGGTCCAAATAAACATCCCCTTGACGGATGCAATTCGCCACATACCAGCTTACGCTTGATTTCTGAAAGATATGTGTACACCTAAGCATAAGCTGCAAACAAAAAGTAGGAGCCTAGTCGTATTGTCAGAACAAGCCAGCTCCATCATTTTCAGTAGGCTCCCACCTAAGGCAAAAGACCCAGGTACTCCCCAATTTCCTGTACAATTGGTGATATCCAATTTGATAGAGCATTATTGGATCTAGGAGCCTCCATAAACCTAACACCTACATCCTTACTTGACCATCTTTAGGAATCTGAGCTCAAACCAATAGAGGTGACATTACAGTTGGCAAATCGATCTATTAAGTCACCTAAAGGAGTTATTGAGGATGTCATTGTCAGGGTTCGAGATTTCTATTTCTTTGTGGATTTCATAGTCTTGGATATGGATGCCCCAGAGAATCCAAAAAACACACCGATCATACTAGGGAGACCCTTTCTGGCCACTACTAGGGCCAACATTAATTGTGAGGAGGGCCAAATTGAACTAAAATTTAAGAACCAGACACTAGAGATCGACATCTTTAAGGCCCAACAAGGTATTAATTGCAGGGTTACAGAACAAATATGTGATATCGAGTTTGTGGTTGATGATCGATATATCGAGGAAAACCCGACTACTTCTGACCAACAACAAGAGGATCAAAACCCACAATTAGAGGAGTTTGAACTCAACCTGGACACACCTATAGCTCCTTCCCTTTCTCCCAACACCCACCATGAACCACCTACTACTGCTGATAACCCTATTTTAGAACTAAAGCCTCTTCCCGATCATCTAAACTACATCTTTTTGTGTTCCAATTAGACATTTTTTGTGATTATCAACTCCAGACTCACCCCTGATAAGGAATCCCATTTGATTTCTGTTCTCCAGCAACATCGAAGAGCCATTGGATGGACTCTCGATGATTTGACTGGTATTAGCCCCTCTTATTGTACACATCGCATATATACTGAAGAGGGCACATGACCTTCCCGTGAAATGCAGAGACATCTGAATCCTAATCTAAAGGAGGTCGTGAAAAAGGAGATCATTAAGTGGTTAGATGCTGGGATCATCTACCCGATCTCCAATAGTTGGTGGGTGAGTCCAATCCAGGTTGTGTCTAAGAAGGCAGGACTCACCGTGTTCATGACTAAGACCAGAGAAATCATACCGACCCGTGTAGTAAATTTGTGGAGAGTCTACAATGATTACAAAAGACTCAATACCTCCACGAAGAAGGAACATTTCCCACTATGGTTTATTGATCAAACCCTCAAAAACTAGCAGGAAATAAATTCTTCTTCTTCATGGACCGATACTCTGGTTATTACCAGGTGGCAATCCATCCCGAGGACCAAGAGAAGACCACTTTCATCTGCCCCTTCGAGACATAAGTGTTCCGAAAGATGCCTTTCGGTCTTTGTAATGCACCTGCTACTTTTCAGTGGTGCATGCTTGCCATATTCTCAGATATGGTAGGCGAATATCCGGAAGTCTTCATGGATGACTTCTCAGTTTTTGGTGAATCATTTGATGATTGCCTCCAGCACTTGGTCCAAATCCTCAGGCGGTGCATTGATGTGAATCTGGTTCTTTCCTCTGAAAAGATCCACTTCATGGTGCTTGAAAGAATTGTCTTGGGACATCTAATCTGCGAAAAAGGCATCTAGGTTGATCAAGCTAAGGTGAATCTAATTTCCAAACTCCCTATGCCTAGCTCAGTCAAAGACATCCTGTCCTTCCTGGGGCATGTTGATTTTTACCAACGATTCATTCCAGACTTCTCGTAGATTGCGTGCCTCTTGACTGATCTGCTATCTAGGGACGTCCCTTTTGAAATCTCCAAGGAGTACACATAGGCATTTGAGATCCTGCATGATTGAGTTACCCAAGCACCTATCCTACAGTCCCTTGATTGGTCTCAACCCTTTGAGATCATGTGTGATGCATTCAATTATGCCGTAGGAGTGGTACTTGGGCAAAAAATTGATGGGAAACCCATGGTCATCTACTACGCTAGCAAGACACTTAACGAGGCTCAGCATACTACACAGTTACTGAGAAAGAGCTGCTAGCCGTAGTATTTACCCTGGAAAAGTTCAGATCATATCTTCTGGGTTCCCATGTTATCATTTACTCTAATCACACTACTGTGAGGCACCTCCTTGCTAAGAAGGATGCGAAACCTTGACTAATCCACTGGACCTTGCTATTGCAAGAGTTTGACCTCAAGGTCTGTGACAAGGCTGGAAAATAGAACGTGATAGCTAATCACTTGTCCCACCTTCCTTCTGACATTATTGATCCTTCCGGACACATTATAGAACATTTTCTTGATGAGCACCTCCTGACTATTAGTACAAGCCTTCAATGGTTTGTTCATCTAGTAAAATACTTAGCATCACATCAAATCCCATCCGATTGGCCGAAGGCCAAGAAGGACAAATTACTTTTCGATGCTAAGTACTACTTTTGGGATGACCCGTATCTCTTCCACATCGGTGCTGATCACATCATCTGATGATGTGTTCCAGAAGCGGAAATTCAGGACATTTTATCCTTCTACCATGACCAAGCATGTAGTGGACACTTCTCTGGTGACAAAACTGTAGCAAAAGTGCACCCATGTGGCTTCTATTGGCCCACAGTTTTCAAAGATGCGTACAATCACTGTAAGGCATGCACTTGTTGCCAGAACTTAGGCAACATGAGCCATCGTGATATGATGCCCTTACAGTTGATTCCCGTATGCGAAATCTTCGATGTCTTCGAGATTGATTTTATGGGACCCTTCCCTGTTTTGGATGGCTTTGAATATATTCTTCTCGCTATTGACTATGTGTTCGAATGGATCGAAGCCATTCCGACCTGAACCAATGATCATAAGGCAGTTATCAAATTTATTCTTCAGAACATCTTTTCTAGGTTCGGGATTCCATGTGCCATAATCTTTAATGGAGAGACCCATTTCATGGATGCTCAGTTCAGTTCACAGATAACCAAATATGAGGTGTCACACCGAATCTCTACTCCTTATCACCCGCAAACCAACGGTCTAGCTTAGCCATTGGATTGAGATATAAAGAAAATCCTCCAGATCACTCTTTGACCTGAGAGGAAAGATTGGTCGTCTCGATTTTCGGAAGCCTTGTGGGCTTATAGGACCGCCCACAAAACCCAATTAGGCATCTCTCCCATCAGATTGGTGTACGGGAAGGCATGTCACCTCCCCATCGAATTGGAGCACAAAGCCTATTGGGCAGTACGGAACTGCAATATTGATCTTTCTAGGGCAAGAACCCACAGAAAGCTTCAAATGAGGAAGATTGATGAATTCCGCCACGACGTGTTTGAGAACTTGCAAATTTACAAAGAGCAGGTTAAGGCCTTTCACGACAAGCACATATCTAGAAAGATCATTTTCCCTCGTCAGAAAGTCCTACACTTTGATGCCAAACTCAAATTGTTTCGAGGAAAACTCAGATCAAAATGGATTGGACCACACCTTATCTGACGAATCTTTAGAAGTGGAGCTGTCGAAACCAGTCAACTCAGCCATGATTTAGAACCTTTTGTAGTGAATGGTCAGAGACTCAAACCGTTCGTTGAACTCACCGATACAAATTTGGCTACGATATCTTTTACCCTCCATTCTCCTTGAGCTCATTACGCTCAGCTGATGGTGTTAAACTCAACACTTAACATGAGGCAACCCATCATTTAAAAAAAAAAAAAAACCCGAAACCCTTCCTAACACATCCTATACTGAACTCATATTGCACTTTAGGGTTCATCCACTAGAACAGCCAACTCCACCTCTGGTACCTGTACCCGAGCTTGAAATCGTTCGCAACTGTCACCCTAACCCATTCACCTGCCCAACACCTATTCTAATGAGTGACCTAAGTTGAACTCAAACCCACCTAATTTACAATGACGACATTGCAAATCGTAGGCATGAGGGGAGTAAAGTGTAAAGCACCATGAAAATCATTTTACAAGAAAGGGTTTCATAAAAAAATATCACATACTCCAACAATACTAAAAAAAATAATTATTTAAAAAGAACAAAAATACGAGAGGAGAGGAAATTTTGATGGCATATCAGACTTTGAGGAGAAAATGGGGAGGAGATAAAAATGTCCAAAAGGAGCACAATTTGAAAAGAAAAGAAAAAGAGGTAGTCATTAGTAAAAGATTAAGGAATTGACTTAGTTCATGACCATATCAAAAGAAAGAAAATGAAAGGCAAAAAGTTCTAATAAAAGAAAAAAAGAGATTAGTAGGAATGCTGATTTTAGTCCTCTTGGGATGGAATCCTAGGCTTAAAAATTCAAGAACCTAGTAAGATCTGGATAGTCCTCAAGAGGTTGGGGAAAATGCAAAGCTTAAGTATTAGGTATAAGGCTTAAGGATTATCCAACCTTATTAACTGACCTCTGGTTTGTGGGACTCGGTAACCTAAGCACCCCAATCCACAAACAGCCCGGTTCAGTGCGCCTAAGTATCAAAATCATGCAAATGCGTTTAAATTGTTCTGAAAAAAGTCACCTAGATTAGGAGTGGCTGATCAACATAAGTTGATTTGAACGAGTTCCCAGCATGGTGAGGCAGGAAATTCCCCTCGAAGATGCGCAATAACATATCACCTCCTTGGTGCTTATCTCCTAGGTTATCTACATATCCTACCAGAGGCATGTAAGCACCCTGTGTTAGTTCTAATGCCATGGGCAACATTTTCCCAAAATGTCGATTGCCAGGGTCTGGATTTAGCTACAGAACGCCATGGGTGGGATTATCTCGAAGCATTAATTTCTAGGGACCCTATGAGGATTGATGATGGGCACCAGGAATCTAATATAGACCATGTTGTAAAGCCAATTCGAAGCTAGGAATAAGAAGAAAAGAGAGAGAAAACTCGCCAAAAGCAAAGAAAAATTCCTCTATCTCTCTCTGACAAAAACGCACTACAAATTGAACCAAGGCTGAAACACGTTACAAGCATAGGTGCTTTAATTGTGGAGTTCAATGAACCTTATGTTAGTTCCTGTGAGCCTTAGAAACCTTCATGGCAGACTGAGGCTAGAGGTGGTCAAGTTCAGATATTGGTTCGTACTTGAGTACCTCTAGGCCTACTTTTAGCATTCTAACCTAATCTACAAAAGGAAGCACACAACAAAGTTCTTAAGCATCAAAAGATCTTATGGTCTAGAATTAAAGTTCATACCTTGAAATTTTGTTAAGGGACTCGTGAAAGCTAGGCATGGGAGTATGATGGGAACACCATCATGAGCCATAACTAGCTTATTTTGACCTAATTAAGTCAATAAATTCTCCTACATAACTATTAGAGAGTCACATGTCATTGCATATTCATTTTGAAAGAAAAATAAGAAACTAAGGTTAAAACAGTAATTTTACCAGCTCATCATGAATGAAATAGAACCAAGGGTTTTCTTATGGGCTGAATGAAGGTCAATTGGTCTGAAAAAGATAATAAGTAGGACAAGACAGACATAAAAGGGTTTGTACATGTTCTGAGAATTAAATGACTTTTGAAACCTTAAAAATTGACCCACCTAATTAACTGAGGTTTTGATTAGGAAAAATTCTCCTAAACCCTCTAAAATTCATAAAAAATTATTCTTCAGGGTTTAGAACTTTCAATTTGACCATCAGAACCCGTTTTGACCCAAAATAGAACAACAAAAGGCATTTGCCCTAATTTGGGTTTTTACATAAATTATCCAGTCAAACATGGTCAAAACCAGAATTCAACTTCACCATTGGATTCCTTCGGTCCAAATTAGGTTCGTATCAAAATTTGGACCCAAGATGAATTTATCTTGACCTAATTTGCAAATTGGTCCTATCAAATTTCATTTCTACACTTAACTTTCAAAATCTTTTCCAACAGGCCCCTAACTATATCGTCATTCTGACAAAAAGGTCCGTGCCGCCATTAATCGTATTCCTACATGCTCTAGTGAGCTTAAAATGAAAATAACTCCCAGATTTCTTGATGAATCCCTTTCAAAATTGATAGGGAAGTTCGTCAAGAAATTCCCTTCCTTTTGAAACCAATCCCAAGCCCTAAAACCTACCCAATTTCTCAAGCGAATGCATGAAAGATTTGGGTATCAAGAAACTCCCAAGTCTGGCTAGGCTTTTGAAGCTTGGAAAGCTTGTTTCCCATGCTCAAACCACCACTAGATTCGCGTATGAGGACCCAGATCCTCCCAAACTTTCGACGCTCGAAATTGACCGAGATTTCCCACAATTCCTCTCTCTTTCATGGCCAAAGGTTCCTCGACGTCCAGCGACCTCTTATGCTTTTCCTTATCGTCTGTCTGCAATACTAGCGACAGATCTATCTTCCTCACCTCCTTTCGCGTGTCGTCGTACCAGCAGATGCCTCCTCCGTCATCCTCACTATTTCTTCCCCACTGGAGCCACCTTCGTCTCCAGTGTTGGTCGCACCTTAACTGACACAATCTCTGGCTTGTTTTGTCCACTACCAGCCTAGATAAGTCCCCTACTACCTTTATTTTATTTTAACATTCACCCCATCTCATTTTGACCATCGACGACCCTTTGGGACTTCATCTTCTCCATCTCTGGCAACTCCTCCGGTGAGCCCATCTCACCACCGCAGACCACCAAACTCCACACCGACTACCTAAAAACCTCGCCTCACCTCTATGCTCAATTCCTCTCTCCTTATTCACCACTTCACTCTCTCAGGCACACCCCCGGACACACCCACTTTCACGCACATAGATCGACCTCGACACGCATGCATGGACCACGAGATGACACACAAAACCCTCTGTCGCACTCGCAGTAATCTAGCATTCCTCCCTGAGCATTCTGATAGGGTCGAGAGGTCATTTTTGTGTTTTCAGGTGTCGAGCTCCTTCTCGCCATTAACAGCGAGTTCGAGCAAGCTTTAAAGCTGCTCCAGGTGTCTACACCCTAGAAGTCATCTCCAGGCGACACTGAAAGCCTCTAGGACTTCGTCCTGGCTGATAATTGGAGGAGTCTACCTCCTTATTGCATGAATTAGATGAAGGTGTTGCCACTGCAGATGCACAGAAAAGAAGGTGAAATAATAGTCCTGCCTTGGAACAATAGTCCTTGCGCTCGCATAAAGTGAAAAAGTGTTGGAGGCTATTCACCTCATAACACGAGGTGAGGTCCCTCTCACCCACGCACACCTACACCTCATATACGACTCTGTCCCCCGCGGATCTGGCCAACCCATTTACCTACCTAGACTAACCTGCACTCCTCGCTCACTACCGTATGCCGGTGAGCATGGACCAGGGTGCCTACGATCCGATAACTTGACTATCCATACAGAGGCCCTGGGAGGGTGGAGCCTAAGAGAGAAAGAGAAGGAGAGCTTATGTGCGTGGTAGGGGGAGGGTTTTGCTGTTGAAGGCTTTGGCTAACAGTTAGCCAATTTGAGAAGTTCTCCTCCCCTGTGAGAAGAAGAAGCAGAAGGAAGAAGAAGAAGAAGGCTTAAGAAGTCAAAGCAGAAAGAGAAGAAGGAGAGGAGTCGCACGAGAAGAAGGGGAGGAGAAGCAGAAGAAAAGAAGAAGAAATATAGATGTTTAAGTCATCTAATTTCATAATCAGACGATGGTTTAGTTTGATTACATACATATACATTGAGTTCTTTGGTTGATATTGTAGGAGTATTTGGTGATCTAAATCACCATTTTACTCCCATCTTTTTGCACATTGATCTTGTTATTATTGCAAATTCATTTACTTTAAATTATGATCTTGAGCTTTAAATTCCCATATTGCTCCCTGTGTTCGAACTTGGAACTTTTTCGAGTAATAAAATCTATTTGTTTTCAAAGCGATTGTGACTATATTACAATGCTTTATTTTAAAACTCGATTTCGCCGCATTAACAATTGACATCAAAATGTTTTGAAACAATGTATTTCTTATGAAATTTCTTTGTTCAATTTTTATAAATCTGCTCCTTTTCGTAAGAAAAATTATATAATTCTTCCAGTTTCGTCAATTGTAATTTTCTGTGGATACCGACATCAGATAAATCCATATTTAATTGCTTATCGCCCAGAAATCCCTATGTTCAAGTTCTACCAGGAGATGGCATGCCTTCCAAAAAATCAGATGGAAGGGAGACATGCTGAGCGGTGTTTTGAAAGTGGTATGGTAGGCCCATAAAGCATCATCCAACTTGGTGGACTAGTCTTTATGATCGGGCCTAACCATCTTTTGTAAAGTACTTTTGATTTCCCGTTTAGAAACATCTGCTTGGTCATTTGTTTGGTGGTGATAAGTGTTGGTGCTAGAGCACCACGATCATTTATTTTGATGATAACAAAAGAAGTGTTATTTAACATTTGCACTTGGAGTCATAGATTTCAGGCTAGTTGCAAATGGATACGTGATTAGACGAAATTCGAGCTCGCATCCAGGATGGATTGGAGGAGCTTGACAGAGAACAGAGAAGATTCACGAGAAGCGATAGATTGAAGATGAAAGGACAAGAAGAATATGATAGAATTCTGTTTATCTCCTTCTTATACTCTTGTCTTTATTTTTTCTTGCTCTTTATTTCCTTAGAACATTATGTTAAAGAGCCTCAAAGTACCCTAATAGTAGTCCTAGGAACACCGGCACAACCCTAGGATACTTAGGTTTTCTGTAGAGAACTTAGAAAACCAATATAGGGTTCAAACAGCACTTCCAGACGTCTGATAAAGTGTTTTAAGATGTCTAACTGTTGATTCAGATGTCTGATAACTTTTAGGCTGGACAAAACTAGTTCTGTCTGATGAAATTAGACATCCAGACCTTAGACCAGACATCTTATGAGACGTCTGATGACTTTGCCAGACATCCAATTAGTGGACCGTTGGCTCTCTTAGAATACACTCAAGGATATGACCGTTAGAGCCTTATCAGATGTCCTTAAGCCATTCCAGACATCTGATAATTGACCGTTTTGCCTTGACTGACCCGAAAATCTCTTCTCAGAGATTTTCTAGCCATTGCAAATCCATTCCCATGAAAAAGTAGGTTTCCAGACGTCCAGACATAGTGCCAGACATCCTGTATGTCGTCTGATGGACTTGCGCTAGAACCCTGTTTAGATCTGATCCAAGTCAGGAAGAGACCCGCCCAAAATCAGACGTCTGACCTTGAAATCAGACATCTTAAAGTGGTCTTCCAGACGTCTGAAGCCAGAATTAGACGTCCGATAAGCCTGTCAGTGCAATGATTGTTCCTGATTTCGGGTTGATTCACTTGGGCTTTGCACCCAACGGCTATGGAACCTTTCCTAAGCCTTCCAAAGCCTTCCTAAGGCCTCTATAAATAGAGGGGAACCTTTGCAACAAAAAGACACACCTTGCAATACACTTTCAAACCATTTTGTGTCTCTCTTGCTCTCGAAGCTCTAGTTCTTCATCTTGAGAGCATCAAGCTTTGCGCACCCACTCTCCCGCCGTAATTCATGAGAGCGACGTAGCGCCGTTGTGTTGTTCACGCATCCGCGTCGCCAACGCACTCCTTTCAAAGGGGAGTTTCCTAATTCTTATAGAAGCTAGGTTTAAAATTACTTTGTTAGCTTTATAGGATTATTTGTTATTTTAATCTTTGTTATTTGCTTGGGTATTCGCTTTGCGAATTCCTGTCTCCTTCGTGGGACAAAATCCTTCTCGTGGAGAGAAGGGGTTGAGGAACGCTACCCTTGCACTTGTAGCATGGTTGTAATTGAGGTTGAATCACCCTCGTTTAAAGTGATTCGTTTAGTGGATTTTGATCAACTTGGTTGATCGGAAAATCCTAACTCGAGAGGGTTAGGTGTTGGTTTTCACCCGGTTTGGGTTTTCACCTAAAAATAATTGTGCACTCGTGTGATTGTCTATTTTTGTGAGATTGTTTATATTTATTTCCGCAATTATTACGTCACCCCCTCCTAATAGGGAATCTACAATAAGGTGTGGACATTTTGTGATTAACCCCATATTTAGAAGGAAGGTAATGAAATTGTGAGTCAGTGAAGTGTAAGCCTTCATCACTGATAATGGCCTTTGTAATGTCGAATCTTGAGAAAATATTTTTCTTAATAAATTCAACAACCACACGGTGATCATTGGTGCGGGTTGGTATTGCTTCAATCCATTTAGAGACATAGTCTACTGTGACTAGTATATACAAATACCCACCAGAGTTGATCAACGGTCCCATGAAGTCGATGCCCCATATATCAAAAATTTCAACCTCTAAAATTGGATTAAGGGGCATCATATCCTTCCGAGCCATGTTGCCGATGCTTTGGCAACGCACACAAGATCGAACGAAAAAATGAGCATCTTTGTGTAGGCTGGGCAAGAAGAATCTAGAATTAAGGATCTTAACGGCAGTTTTCTTGCCCGAAAAATGTCCGCTAATCACGTCGGATTCGCATGAGACAAGGATTGGATTTGGAAAATCCATCATATAGTTCAATCATGAGAAAATCCATCGATTAGATAAAATTTATAAACAAAACTCAAAAAGTGAGTTTCGAGTCGAACACGGGGAGGCGAACGTTTGGTTTTGAAAGATACATGTTTCGCTTTTATTTGTTTTCGTTATTTTTGTCTATTCTATTCTTTTGATATTTTTAATAGGGCAACATATTAGGTCAATGAAATTTTTTCTAACTAATCTACTTGTAAAATATGAGAAAGAGAGAGAGAGAAAAAATAGTCATATATTTTGAAACAAATGTTTGTTACAACTCGGAAAGTGAGAAATCTATACTAAGAAAGCAATAAAGATAGGGATAGGTGAGAGAAATCCCCCTCGATGGTGTTTTGGAGGATAACTCACTCTGACGTTGCCTGGAGGAAGGGGGTGAGGAGCGGGACTAACGAGGACAAAGTCGGAGGATGGAGGGTGGTGCGAGACGACGTCGCGGCAAGGATCCTTTTCCCGAAGGGTGGTGAGAAGACAACCACGGGATGCTACACGAAGGGGGATGAGAGGTAGGAAAAATATTTTATTTCTACTCTAGAGGAGCATCCCAGGCTTGGGACAAGCTCTCTCTAGAGCCTGGGTGGTGGTGAGAGGAAGAAAGGAAGAGATGAAGAAGAATGGGAGGGGTAGGGGTCCTTTCATAGTGGAGGAAAGAATCAAATTCTTATACAGGACATTTAGTGATGGTCATAAACATCACTGAAGATCCACTGCAAACATCACTGAAGATTCCATGCCAACCCTCACCCTCGCTGGTATTTTCATCACGTGCCCGTAGTCACACCCACATGCGCACCCACGCTGCTGCGTGATCAATCCACTTTAGTGGAGTGCTAATTAGCCAAAGTACATGTAAAATATGACTCATTAGATTGCAATTAGAGTTAAGTGTAAGTCTATATTAGCTAGAGAATACTTTGGTAAAATTTGATACATAAATATCTATGCAGGGTTTCGAGTGCAATTTTCACCATCTCCTTTGCCAACATAACTGTGCCTCTCGTAACCTATCAACAGCAGCACCTCATTTCATGGGTGTTGTTGGAGATCTCACAAGGCCTAAACCAAATGTGGGAAAGTTGATGAAGCTCTGTTAAAGCAAATGCCCGCACGTTGTGTTCAAAAGAGGAAGAACTACGGATGACAAGGGATCATCTCTTCCATCCTGGATCACTATGGAGAAGGCAAACTCAATGGCTGGAGAGCGCACGGTGTTTTAGAGCCAACTTTGTCGATGCCTGCACCCATCAACTTCCTCGAGCATAGACTACAGCAGTAGGCCTCACGTGCACATGCGCATCCAAACCTTTGCGCAACAGCACTTCCTCCAGATGCACACACCAGCATTGTGCACATCTCTCCACGCACCACTAACGCCTATGCGGCCCTTTCGCACAGCAGTCCTACACGCCTTTCCGTGCACCAATTCCTCCAGCGTGACCTCATCATGCGTAGCCCTTCCACACAATAGCCCTACGTGCCCTTGTGTGCGCATCTCCTCTCTGTGCACCTCCAGGCATCTGCGTAGCAGCTTGCGCACGCACACAGGCCTTCTTCTCCCTCTCCTTTTGCTTCTTCTTCTTCTTCCTCTCTACCAACCGAAGGAACCCAAAGCCACCAAAATGTAGCCATCAATTCCGACCACAATGCTTCATGTTAGGAACTCCATCAGTCTCGCCTCGATCCTACGAGGGCAGCCACACCCTTTGAAGGACGACAGCAGCTCGAGCACATTGGCAAACCACTGCCACCACCACTGGTCTTCCTCATCGCCGACGCCAACTCCAGCAACCATTCGTCACGGCACGACCGCCAACGGAATGCCCTCGTCGTAGCCGATCTTCCTCAAGCTTCTCGCCTCCAGCCGTTGCTGCATGAGTGCACCACAGAGCAAGGGGAGACTCCCCTATTTTGCTATAGGAGGAGACCTATTAATAATTACATCTCCTGCCATTGTCAAGGCTCATCTTTTTGATTTATTTGAGTATTAAATTAAGGTAAAATTGCAACAATGCACTTACATCTTCTTGAATTGACTTAAGATATGTTATGTGCATCATTTCACATTGAATTTGGATTAAGATTTACACAATTTCTCTCAAGTACAAGTGCAATTGGAAATTACATAGATTGATCACATATTTATTAAATATTTTATCGAGGAAAAATTGAACATATATGATGTAAACACATTTACACTACTTAAGATGTCTATTTATGCATGTTCTTAAGCATAGGATTGCATTTCATGATATAAATATTTCATAACATGCATCATCTTGCATTTAGAGTAGTTTGAATAAAATGGAAGTTAATTGTCTCCTTTTATGTGCTTGGACAGGGAAAACATTTTATCGGAGCCTCGGATCAAAGATCCAACCGTATGGATGTGATCCAAGATCGCCCTAATTAGGCATCCGTAGCATCAGATAGTGACCGGGGAACCCTAGAAGATCAAGGGCCAGGATGATGTAAATCCACACTTCAGATAACAAATCCGATCGCACGGATGAATTCGGATTGACGATCGCAGCTCAACGACACAAAAATTGAGTCAATCCGACATCCGTGGCACCGTCTACAACTTCCAGAAGATGGATGGCCAAGATGGCGCCACGTGGCACCATCCCGACCGCCAAAACGGCGCTTACATTCCATGAAGACCGCACACCTGCCCCCTCTCCGCCGTTTGATCTCGATCCAATGGCTGTGGATGTGACTCTTTAAAATCATTCGCTCGACCTTTTCGACCGCGTAGCGTAGCGGAGACGAAGCTGCGGGCGAAGCAGAGGTCGCGGGATCGAGTCCCGCGAGCCTCAAATCAGGCGCAAGCGAGCAGGCGCATGGAGCGTTGGATCTTGATCGGACGGCCGCATGCGCCCGATAGCGTTCACACGCGATTGAAGGCGCAGCGTCACGCACGATCGCACGCGGGCGGGCGTGCAGCGCAGCAGGTGAAGGCGTGACTTAAGCCATCCGATCTCGCGATCGGACGGCTAAGGATCGCTGGACGTGCGTATAAGTTGAAGAAGTGGGCAGCCGAGGAGGCGCGCGTGGGCGAGGAAGCTATGCCCACGTTGAGGCTTTAGTGATGGATTTATCCGTCACTAATGACCCCTCATTTATTATTTTGAAGTTGTAATGACTATTTGCCCCCACTCCTTGGAACTATAAAAGGAGACCCCCTCCATACAAAATTCTCATCCCTTCTCCTCTCTACCCCTCCAAAGCTCAAGAGAAGCTTGTCCCACACCCGGGATGCTTCTTGCGAGATAAAGTACAAATTTTTGTTCCCCTTCGGAAGTGGATCCCGTGACGACGACGGCGTGCTGCTTCGTTCCCGTTCTTCTGCTTCGTCCTCCTTCGTCCTGCTTCGTTCCCCTTCGTCCAGGCGTCGTTCCGTCCGGCTCATGCTCCAAGCAACCGTCGAGGAGGATTTCTCTCTCCCTATTCTTTTTACTACTTTCTAGCATAGATTTACTGCTTTCTAGTGTAGTTTTGCTCGTCCTCCAAGCAATCGTCAAGAAGGACATCTCTCCCTCCATTTTTTTAATGCTTTCTAGAATAAATTTATCGCTTTCTAGAGTAATTGTTTTATGCTTTGTAGTTGTAAGAGTGAAATGAACAATCTCCTTAATGATAAATTCCTTGTTTATTCTACATCTCATTTTGATTTCTCTATGTAATATTCTCTTTCTCTCTTACTCTCTCTCTCTATTCTATTTATTGTAAATAATTAGATAGTTTTAAATTGAATTATTCCATGACAAATAAAAAGAAACGCATAGTTATTAAATCAAACATCCGCCTCCCTGTGTTCAACCCGGAATTTTAATTTCGGTATAAATTTTATTTGTTCAACACGAATTCTTCACTTTCAAGCTACAACGATAGGTTTTCAAAAACCGAACACGTTAGCGTAGCCATTCGTGCGTTCAATAATATAACCTTACATTCTCGAGTTATTGTGTCTTCTTCTTGTTATCGTGTTTCACGTCGGATTTGAGCACGGATTTCGCACACGGTTGGACGAATACAAGGAAAAAATATTCGTGAACTTATTGATCTGTTCCTCGTGGATATGACATCCTAACTTTTCATGGTTAGTGTTATTAAAATATTTTCTATCGGGATTTTCCACCACATGATTCACTGTGACGACATATCTTTCTGATACATTATTTCTATAAGTGAAAAACACCCAATCACTGTGCACGTGCGGTGGCGTGTGCATGCACATGGGCGGCCTGGGTTGCGCCACGTGGTGTGACCTGGGCCGTCCATGCTCATGCACGCACCACCGCACACGCACAACAGCATGGATGCATGCACGTGTGTGACAACTGGCATTACTTGGGTCATCCATCTTCATTATGTTGTAGGGGCTGCTACAGAGGTCGGATTGAATTAATTTTCGCATTGTTGGGCTACGATCATTGACTTGAATCCATCCGCACGATTAGATTTGTGGCTTGAAGCTTTGATTACGTCATCTAGTCCCTTAACTGTTGATCTTCCTTGGACTTCATATGGTGCTATAGGACTCCGATCAAGGCAATTTCGGAGGCATTGGACTCCGATCATCATCCTGATTAGATCTATATGTTTGGATCGTCAATCTGAGGCTTCAAAATAAATCCCCTTCTATCCTGACCACAAAAAGGATGCAATTAACCTAAAATATACACAACTACTCTAAATGCAGAATAATGCATGCTATGAAATATTTATAATATGGAATGCAAATCTTTACTTAGGAACATGCATAAATAGGTATTTTAACCTAAATGGATGTTCCTACATCATAACCCCATGCCTATCTTTTGCTAGTCCCAAGCAAAATTAAACTGCATGCTATGTATAAAAACAAAATTAGGACTCAATTGCTTAGGCCTAAGTCGTTTATTAACAATAGAACATTTCAACCAAGGTCCTAAACTACAAAAACCCAACAGTACCCGAGTGTCTGTCAGAATGTAGATCATCCAAGTCCTCGCCTTATTTTAAAAGGGAAGATAATTTTTTTTTTCTTATTTTCTATTTTTTTTGGACTTTTGGAGTATGAGAGTTTCGGGATAACTTTTTACGGCTACCTGACTCACCCAAGAATCGAAAAGGCCTGTAAGTGCTAAGCATCTTGTGAAAGGGTGAAAGACTCACTAGGCGACCGTTAAAATGGACTTCAGGTTTCTACGACCCTAGGTAACCTTGCCAAAAAGTTTCTTTTCGAACGGTAGATTTCTCCCTACTTGTTTTATTTATGGGGACAACACAAGGGTGAACCCAGTGTATATCTCCTCGGTTTATTCTACTTCCCCCCTTCTTCCCTAGGTGTTTTGGGAATTATTGTGCGTTTTTGTTAGCTGCGCTCTAGACAACCGACCAATGGGATATTACCCGTGGCAACTTGCTAGCCATACTCGTATGGTGAAGTGTGGTTTTATTAGTTTATTTTTTTATTCTCCTTTTTCTTTTCTTTTATTTTTTTTTCCTTTACCTAAGTAGGTGGCTTTTGATTAGCCCATATTTATGGGCTATTTGTGTCTTTAAGTGTTTCGACATTAAGTTAATTTTAACATTTAGATAGCATACATTAGGATGTAAATAAATTAATTCATATTTTTAGCCAAATTGCATAATTCATTCATTGCATGCATTTAGAATTAACTTAGAATTGCATGCATTTGATTAGTTAATCAATTAGGTGAATTACTTGCATTGTTTTAATTTAACATAGAAGTTAAGGGTTTATGAATAAATAATCATAATATTTTATTATTTTCTTATTCTCTTCCTCCACAGGTAACGGCTACTTCTCCTCGCGTAACCATTCAAGCATAGCTACAAGCATTCATTGGCCATGAAGTGCATCTGAGCCGCCTCTTTGGATTTCAAATTCAGCTACAAAAGGCGGAGGATATGACCATGCAAGGGGAGGCCACCACCCATTCCACCACCATGCAGCATTCCACCACTGTGGGCCTCCTTGGCCAAACTCCTTCATACCGTGGGCCGGCTGGGTGACAGACCACCGTGCCAAGAGGATGGACTTGACTGCAACCGTGCAAGAGCTCCTTGAAGCTCACCTACCGTGAGTGCATCTACTGATGCATGACTTCTTACCCCTGTCCATAAGCACCATCACCACCTTCATCTTCTTCCCCATCCTCTGTTTTTCCTCTACTCCACAAAAAAAAACCCGAAAGCCACGCCATTCCTGCAGTAGTAGGACCATGCGCACCCCTTGTTGCGCATCCAGAACACCCGCAATAGCCCTCCACAACCACCCCGCATGTGCCACACACCTCCTCTAGTATCCACCACGCACCCACAGCTCAGCCCCCTCACCTTCCAGTCACACGTGGAGAGCGCGTTGCACCTCCACCGCAACAGGCATGTGCACCCACTTCTAGCCATAGCGCACCTTCTTCCCCCTCCATGCCTCAGTCGCCACCCGCACCTCTAGCCAGTGCACCTCAGCCCCTGCCGCCCACAGCAGCTGCGCCCACTTCAGCCCACGGGCACCTCCCTGTGTGCGCCCACATCTCAACCCCTACCGCACGCAGCACCAGCAGCAGCACATGCAAGAGTAGCAGTGACAGCCACCACCGCTGCTACTTCTCTCCTCCTGCCGGCTGCCACCGACCACCAACGTCCACACCATGACCTCCACACACAGCCCTCTCCACCGACGACCTTCTTGCGTGACCACGCCTCCAGCCGATCCTTCCTCCTCTCGCGCATGGCAAGGGGAGTTCTCCCCTGCTTTGCTACAGGAAACTTGCAATTAGTTATTACATTTCAATGCCATTGCCAAAGTCTCATTTTTTATTTTAATATGTTATTATTGAGTGAAATTGTGACTTCATGCTCATGCTTTCTTATAATTGCGTGGCTTTTGTTATTCACATCTTTTGACATTGGTTTTTGATTAAGATGTGCACAAGTTCTCCCTAATGCATGTCAGTTGGAAATTATAGAGATTCATCACATATTTATTGAATATTTCAGCGAGGAAAATTTGCACATATAACCTTACATTTTCAAGTTACTGTGTGTCTTCTTTTCGTCGTATTTCATGTTAGATTTGACTATGGATTTCGCACTTGATTGAATGAATACTAGAAATATATTCATGAATTTATTGCATCATTGTCTCCTTGTGGACAAGACCTGCTCTTCTGTGAGTGGCTTAATTTTTATTTTAATTATTTTGTTAAGCGATTTTCCACCACTTTGTTACTAAAACGACAAATCATCTTATTCACATTATTGAAAAGCGAAAACCATCTTATCAGTTAGCGCCATTGCTGGGGAGGCAGCAGACGCAATAATTTCACCTAATTTTTTTTCTGATTATTTCTAGGTGCATAGTGATCTGACCATTTATTATCTTTTCTGTGCGAGGAAATTGTGGAGGTGGCAAGCGCATCTGGGGAAATGACGTCAACCTTGAGCAACGCCTACACGCGGGGAAGATGCAGGAGACCTAGATACCGTTTCCATAGGGGATTCTCCTTTGTCACAAGTTTTATTTCTGTTTTCTCACCCTTGTAGTAATTGGGGCTAATTTTTGGGAGCCTGTTCCCTTTTCTTTAGATCTAGGTTTTCAATTTATTTTGTGGATTGTTTATCCTTAACTTGTTTGTGCATAAGTAGCTAAAAGAAAAAACACGTGAGCTACCTACTAAAAGCTGCCTGCCCTTTGGCCGAATCATTTAGGATTAATTGAGCAGCATCTAGATCTAACTTCTTGTCTTGCATATTGCATGAAGAATGCTGGAATTAGGTATGCACTTCTAATTTTGCATTTCTACCTGTCATGCAAATGCATTTGGATTAATTTTTAGACCACATAATCAGTCTTGAAGCGATCTAATAAAGTGGTCACATTTAATTTTTGAAAAAGGACTAATTAAAGGAGGGACATTTAAAAATCAAGGACTTGATATTCAAACGTGGCGTGCGATTCAAAAGTCAAAATCTTTCACGGTGTGTGCACACTTATATTTCTTGCACCACGACACACATTTAGACACTCCTAAGTCTTGGAACTATTAGGACAAGAGCCCTCCTACCATTGGATTCTGAAGTGTTCGGAAATTGAGATCAAAGGTTTTGTAAATCCAAAGAAGGGGATACCCTGTCATGGATTTTTGGGGGTAGTTGAGAAGCACCACGAAAGCATAGCTTCAAAGGAAGGCTTAGGCCTACTTGCATCCCTCGATCTTCCATCTTTGGAGTTGCTCTACCATTCGAGATTTACGGAAGGACACCTAAGCTCCAACTAGGTCTTCTTAGGTGATCCGTAGGTCAACGATAAGCGTGCAAATTGATTGAACAAATTATATTGTCACCTACAATCTGACTTAAAATCAAAAGCCTAAATTAGGAAAGGCCTAAAAAAGAATCCTTTTTGAATTGTGTTTTGCTTAGGGAATTCTGATTGAGGTGTTAGTTAGAATGGACCACAATGATTTTCATCCTTTCACATCTTGCCCACACCCTTACCCCCACTCTGCACTCTTCGATCCCATATGCCGAGATGGTCCATCCTTTGATGGACACAATACAATCATTAGGATCCATTTTTCTCTTATTATAGGAGTATTGGCCTGGTCAAGCCCCATATCAGTGAGCAGAACCTAGGAGCAGGATTTGCTTAGACCAATATCCCACACACCATAGAAATACACAACCCACCCTCTCTAAAAAATTACGGTTGGACAGACACTCCTGGGTACTATAAGCTTGAGCCTAACTTCTCTCCTGATAGAAATGATGACCTCTCCTCATGGAAGATGGAAATAGAGGAAATGCATGACGAAATGATTGAATTGTTAGGAGAATCTTTGAGAGCAGGCCAACAAGAATGAGGTGAAATTAGCCACCCAATCTACCCCATTGAGGATGATGTGCACCCCTCTACGCTAGATGCATCTCTCGTGGGAGAGCTACACTTTAAGTTGGAGGGAAATTTTGGAGATTATGTAAGGGAGAATAACTACTTTTCAAGTATCAATTTGGAAACCACTCCGTAAGATGACACTTCCTTGAGAGGTCCATGCCTTAAGTGGGAGGAAGATACATATGAAAGTAGCTATGCATTGGAGGAAGAAAGGTAGCAACCCAAGGAAGATGGTGATAAGGTTGAGTATCCACCTGAATTATATTGGAGTCAAAAGAAGGGAATGATGGTACCATTGGAAGACCTCAACCAAATGATAGTATTTTCGTGACATTTGATAAAATGGGTCAAAGTCAAGTTATTAATCCTACCCTCCCTTCTGATCACGAGATAGAACTCAAGCCCACCCTTAGGGAACCTAACCATGAAGAAATTCACCTATTTAAGGACTCTGATGTTACCGGTGTAAACCATTTACCCCAGATAGAGTACCCTAGGGGATCTGCTGAGATTTTAGATGATTCTAGACCTCTGGTATATGATGAATTGTATGATGAGGAGAAGGATAAATTATATGAGGAACCTACATTCAAGATTTGGAGTGACACTAAGGGTGATTATGTCTTATTTGAAGAGTTAGCCCCTGAGGATGTCACAAATTTGACCAAATTAGGTTTCCTTAGTACACCCATCAATGATATTTCTCCTCATGATGAAATGACGAAAAATTTAGAAGTAACTTCTAAGATTTATGTGGATTCATATATAGACTCTGGGTAAGATTTGAGTAAAGAACAGGAACTTGGGGGTGACATCGATAGGATAATCCCTAGATCTGTTGCTTCCAACTTGCCTTCATTTGATTCGAAGTCACCCTCTGACTCACTTATGTCTGAAGGTGAAATTTTGACTCCTGATGAAGTGCAAGAAGATACTTGTGATAGTGCAAGGAATGCTAGGGATGTAATTGAGGATTTGGAAAGATTGTTAGGGATGGACACCGAGATGATTAAACACAACCTAGATCTTATGGCCATCCCGCAACCTCGAAACTTGGACACCCTAGATGATCCTTGGCTTAGAGATATGCTCATTTTTGTTCTGACCAGGGGGCTTAACAAACCAATATCTCTTGTAATGGGATATTGGGTATGGATTGATGATTCCTATGGTCAGTCCATTACCCTAGGGGTTTATTTCTGCACCATTCCTTCCCCATTCCTTTTTTAGGATCCTTGTCATCCTCCCCTTACCCCTTTGGCGGTAGTTATGCCAATTTATCCTTTAGAACCTCCTCTGGTGACCTGGGAAGATTTCATTCCCATCTTAGTTGGGCAAGCATTTTCTATTAGGATTCATCATTAGCTCCCCAACATCCTAGGTTACCTATTTTCTAGGCCAGCATTACTTTGCTTTTTTTTAGGGCCTATTTCTACGATCCTTGTACCTGATTTGCTAGTTCTTTCGCTACTCGGCTGCTAGCAAATTAACGGCAGCACATCATTGACCTAGGTAGTATCCTTCTATGCAATGAGGACATTACAGATTTTAGGCATGGGGGGGTGTACTTGGGGATATACATAGCATTTATACATAGTGCATTCAAGCATTTTGTTAAAGCATTCCGCATTGCATACATTTGCATTAAAAAAAAAAGAAGAGAACAAAGAGAAAAATACTTTGTAATTATTGAGCTTAACAGGCTGGGCCCTGCATTCTTAAGTAGACCAGAACTTTAAGTTAGACTAAGTTAATTCTAGGTGTCGAAATTTAGAAGCTAACTTGAGCTACTAGCTTTAGACCCTTAGTGTCATTTGTGGACTTAAAAACTTAAGTAGGAGTTAAGTTGTAGACCATTCAGCTAGAGATTAAGTTAAAGGCTGGGTAGTACCTGGAGTCTTGTTTTACCTTTTGGTTTATGGGTCCTCGTAACCAAAGCATCCACATTTGACACACACTTGGTCTTGTGTAAATAGTGACCACCCTAATTCATTTCTTAAAGAAAATTTGGTTCTCTTAGTTTTGACTTAGGAGAAGCTTGAAAGAACAATTTGATTGGAAGAGTTCCTACCATAGGAGAGGTGGAGTACATACTCAACTTGATGATGCGATGATAACATGTCACCCCCTCGATGCTTTCCTCTTAGGATATCCATCCTACTGGGGGCATATAAGCTCATTGTGCGGTTCAGGTACCATGTGCAGCCCTATCTCGAAGTGCCGATTGCCACAGGCCTGAATTCGCTTAAGAAACCCATGGGCGATACTATCTCGAAGTGTCAATTGCTAGGAGTTCTTGGGGTCATTATGGGCGATGCTATCTCGAAGCATCGAAAGCCAGGCACCCTTCGAGGTACGGTGATGGGGACAATGAATCTGACACAGACCGTGTTGATAGCTGATCCAAGGTTAAACTTAGAGGAATCAAACAAAGAAATATATATATGTTAAAAAAAATGCTATTTCATTTCTAGGTTGGCAATCATACCAACCTCAAATAACTCAAACCAATGCACATGCACGGATGCATTAACCTTAGGGATTAATAAACCTTAGGCTAGAGTCAGAAATCAAGGAAACTTGTACCTGCAACTCGTCTTTAGCCAACCTAGTCTGTAACTTAGCAACTACTTGGGAACATTAGGTCTAAAGTCTGAACTTAACATGTTTCTAAAGGAAGACCGATTGGGCTGGTTAGTTTATTTGGAGTGCTAGGTTTTTACTTGGATTTGCTACAGACTAGCAAAAACTAGGCATGGGGGCATTTGATTAGCCCATATTTGTGGGCTATTTAAGTATCTAAGTGTCTAAACATTAAGTTAATTTTAACATTAAGATAACATACATTACGATGTAAATAAATTAATTCATATTTTTAGCTTAATTGCATAATTCATTCATTGGATGCATTTAGAATTAACTTTGAATTGCATGCATTTGATTAGTTAATCAAATAGGTGAATTACTTGCATTGTTTTAATTTAACATAGAAGTTAAGGGTTTATGCTTAAATAACCATAATATTTTATTATTTTCTTATTCTCTTCCTCCACACATAACAGCTGCTTCTTCTCCTCGTGCAACCGTTCACGCACAGCTGCAAGCACTCATTGGCCATGAAGTGCATCTGAGCTGCAACTTTGGATTTCAAATTCAGCTACAAAGGAAGGAGGATACGACCATGCAAGGGGAGGCCACCACCCATTCCACCACCATGCAGCATTCCACCACTGTGGGCCTCCACGGCCAAACTACATCTTACCGTGCCAAGAGGATGGACTTGACCGCCACCGTGCACAAGCTCCTTGAAGGTTGCCTACCATGAGTGCATCTACTGATGCACTACTTGTTACCCCTGTCCACAGGCACCATCTCCACCTTCATCTTCTTCCCCATCCTCTATTTTTCCCCTAATCCACAAAAACAAACCCAAAAGCCACACCATTCGTTCAACAGTAGGACCGTGCGTGCCCCTTGCTGCACATCCAGAACACCCGCAGTAACCCTCCACGACCACCCTGCATGCACCATACACCTTCTGTAGCACGCACCACGCACTCGTAGCTCAGCCCCCTAGCCTTCTAGCCATGTGTGCAGAGCGTGCTGCACCTCTGCCTGCGCCTTCCTGCAGTACGCACCTGCACGCGCTGCACCTCCATTGCAGCAAGCGTGCGCGCCCACTTCCTGCCACAGTGCACCTTCTTCCCCCTCCACGCCTCAGCCACCGCCCGCACCTCCAACTAGTGCACCTCAGCCCCTGTCACCTACAGCAGCTACGCCCACTTCTGCCTGCATGCACCTCCCTGCATACGCCTGCATCTCAGCCCCTACCACAAGTAGCACCAGTCGTGCGCCCTCTAGCTGCAGCGCGAGCAAGAATAGCAGCGACAGCCATCGCCGCCGCTGCTTCTCTCCTCCTTCCGTCCGCCACCGACCACCAACGACCACACCACGACCTCCATGCGCAGCCCTCACCACCGACGACCTTCTTGCATGACCACGCCTCCAGCCGATCCTTCCTCTTCTCGCACACGCGAAGGGGTGTTCTCACCTATTTTGCTACAGGAAACTTGCAATTAGTTAATACATTTCAATGACATTGCCAAAGTCTCATTTTTTATTTTAATATGTGTTATATTGAGTGAAATTGTGACTTCATACTCATGCTTTCTTATAATTGTGTGGCTTTTGTTATTCACATCTTTTCACATTGGTTTTGGATTATGATGGGCATAAATTATCTCTAATGCATGTCAATTGGAAATTATGGAGATTCATTACATATTTATTGAATATTTCAGCGAGGAAAAATTGCACATATAACCTTACATTTTTGAGTTATTGTGTCTTCTTTTCATTGCATTTCTTATCAGATATGACTATGGATTTTGCACTTGATTGAACGAATACGAGAAAAATATTCATGAATTTATTGCATCATTGCCTCCTTGTGGACACGACTCACTCTTTTATGAGTGGTTTAATTTTTATTTTAATTGTTTTGTTAAGCGATTTTCCACCACTTTGTTACTAAAACAACAAATCATCGTATTCACATTATTCGAAAGCGAAAATCGTCTTATCAGCTTCACTGATCTAAGATTCACCTAAAGGCAATACGAGGAAAATGGTCTTGTGGCTGGGCTCTGGACAACTGACCAATGGGCTGTTACCCACAATAACTTTTTAGCCATACCACCCTAGATAGTTCATTAGCTACCCAATTTTCGAAAAAAACATCGAAAAGTGAGTCAGTGCAAATAGTGTATAGATGCTTAGACTTAAAATCCCCATCAATGAGAGAGTGGGTTGATAAGTCCTGTACTTATCACCCTGATTGCATAGAAATCATGGGTCCTAATCAACCAAAATAATGTCTGGACCTAGCTTAATTTTTGGATATTGCACTCATATCTTGCATATCATGCATTGCATTAGTTTATTTAGAATAAGATGAGATATCTTACTATTTAAATCTTTTATTGCTATTTGCAGATAACAAAGTGATCTAGGATGTAGAAGATAGTGGAATAAAGTAATAACGGAAGAAGAAGATTGATCCAGATAAAAGGAATGAGGAGGATAGCCTTATCCCTACCCTTACAAACCTTAGTACAACCTTCCCAAAACTAAAACCTCCTCCATTATAGACCTCCTAAGCTTAGTCCACCATCCATAGCCCTACTTATCCTATCTCTAACCCAATTGAACCTTCCCATACCTAATTGGGTGCATCTACAGTTGATTGGGTGCACCTGAGCCCAATTAGTTCACCCATGATCTAATTGACTCATACCTGTTAGGGTTACCCTAGCCTAATCACAAGCACACATCCAATTAGACATGACCTAGTGCAAATTAGGTTCACTCCTATCGAATTGGACTTTCCTAAGCCAAATTAGGTCCACACCCACCTAATCTAGATTGACCCAACCTATTTAGCACCTAATCCTACCAAAACCCACAACCTAGCCCTACGAAAAACACACACCCACACACACACACACACCTTCCTATTCTACCCCTACCAAACCCATGCACACCCTCTTGGAAGCCATAAAACTTGTGTCAAATCTAGATCCTAAAAAGGTGGCATTGGTTATTTTTGGAGCCACCAAAAGTGGCAACCAAATTGAGACTTCCCATACGAGCCAAAGGGAGAGCCACAAAATGATTCACTCTCCCATTCTTCTCCACCAAAACTTGCAACCACTCCCTTCCACCCTCCAACCCTAAGGCCGTCCTCCTCCACCTTCTTCAAGGTGCTCATCCTCCTCCAAGCACCACCATGGGTAGCTAAGAAAGAAGAGGAAGAAGGCCACCTTCCTCCTCTACTTTCCTTCATGAGGGCATGGCCATAGAGGGGACATTCTCCTCTTCTCCATGGTCGGCTAGAAAAGCTAGAGAAGCTTCTCTCCAAGCTTCAAGGACAGCTAGGAAGAAGAAGGGTTCTCCACCCTCTCTCCTTCTTGTGGGCGTGCTACCCTCTCTCCACTTGGGTGCACTCACCCCCTCTCTTTCTTCTTCTTATTGGATGGCTATGAAGGCTCACCCATAGCATCCTATGGTTGGCCATTTTTTGTTGGTAGGCATGTAGATGAGTTTGCATAGCCAAGGTCTAGTCTACACCCTCACACAAGGCTGATGGCCCTAGTGGCATTTTTCCAGTGTAAGGGATTTTCTCTATTTATATGCTTTCTAGTGTAGATGTGTTGACATTTTTATGCATACATAATATTTTGTGATCATCGTTCTATGATTGAATGTCTTTGTCATCATGATACTTAGGTTCATTCACACCATGCACGGCCGCCATGGCCCCACTTAGTTGCACGTAGTCACTTAAATTTTAGCTAGCACATTTAGATCTATGTTTCATTTTGTGTCTCAAAATAAAAATCAAAAAACACAAAAAAGACAAATATTAGGTTAGGTTCGATTTAGGTTAGAAAATCCAATTCAAATCTCAACTTATTTTCACACCTCCCAGAGATGAACGACTGAGACTCAAATTCTAAAAAGAAAAGAAATTTAAGTTAGTTTCGTAAACAATTAAATATTTTGATCAAGGGTTTAGCATGACTATACTATGATTTCTAATAATTTCAGAATAGGCAAAAACTGACTTGTCAAATGTCGCTATTGTCGAGAAGGCAATGCGTGAGTTTAGATTTGGATTTGCTTAACTTCTGTTTGTTTTGATTGTTGGTCAAGACTAGGATCTGCGCATACATCAACCCGTGGTGATGACCGCAGGTATCGTTCTTCATCCTCAATTTTGTTGCTTTTTAGGTTAGAGAAAAAATAGAATATATATATATATTCAAATTCAAATTTTTTTATTTGAATATACAAGAAAAAGAAATTTCTTTCTTTGGTGTGTGTTTTAACTTGGAAACTATTAAAACACACCAAAGTAAGATTTGGAAATCCAGCCATAAATTGTTGACTTCTACCCATTTACTCCTTGCTATATTTATTTTCTTTTATATTCATGCATGAGGACATGCAAAAACTTAGGCATGGGGGGTAGATATAGTAAAACTGAAAATTTTTACGCCAACAATTAGGAAAACCTTGGAGCTACATGTCAAACGTACTTTAGGGCCCTAAATAAAAGAACAACCGAATCCACCTCCAATGCTCGCATTGGAGCTAGAAATCATCTGCAACAGCCATTTCCGGCTCACCTACTCAACTCTTGTTCTAAATTTAGGGTCAAGCTGAATGTAACCCGATACGGGAATTTCACAAAGTACAAATTATACAAGGTTACTTGTTTATAGCATATATAAATATTGCATTCGTGAATAAGATTATTTTATTAAGAGAATGCATTAGGAATTTTATCCTCTAGTTGATTCCTGTATTCTGGAATCCAATACAACTTTTCACACACATGTAGAATTTGCAATGAATTCACGGTGAAGGCTGATAAATGTCTTCAGTTTTTCGAGAAGAAGCAGTGCTTCTTTTCTTGAACCCCTGGACAGTGTTTTGGGAGTCAGGTAGATTTTCCTCCAAAAATCCACCAAATAGTGTGAGATGAGAGTAGAGTGTACTGGTGCTCTAACATTAGTACAAGGAATCCAGAGTCCTAGATAATTAGGTGATGGTACTCTGAGATTAGACAGTTTTCGCTCTCGGTTCCTACGTATACGTTTTGTGTGAAATTTTGAGAGGCACCAAATAAGGCTAATATGTGGAGAGCGAGTTTTCATAAAACTAAGGCTAAGATGGATGGTTACGACCATTCTTTACGGAATCCTCACCTCAAGGAGGGTATTGATGTCAAGGTCAGAAATACACCATCCTATCCATCTCTCCCGATGCCGTTAGTAGGCACTTCCACCAAATAAGGCACCCAATGCCTCTTGAGTACCACCAATCCCTAATAATGCCTCAATAAAGTTCATGGATGTGTGCTAGTTGTGTATATGTTGAAAAAAAACATTGATGAAAAAAAAAGAATTGAAAAAGAGAAAAAAATTAGAAAAAGAAGAAAAAGCAAAGAAAGAAAGAGTGAATATTTAGTGTTTATTTTAGTTGCATTGAGGCAATACCACCAAATAAATTTAAGATCCACCAAATATGGCCTTAATTTATTTTTCTGTTTTTCTGACCGCCCGAGTAGCTGAGGAATTTTGACTTAGTTTTAGAGTTATAGGAACTCAATTAAAGTGTTAATGCCAAGTGAGACCACCAAATACAGGTCATATGTGTGAATCTGGTCAGATTGTGAGCTCTAAGAAAAAGAAAGAAATGAAAAGAAAAAGAAAAAGACAAAGAGAGAATGAATACAAAAGAACCAGAAGAGAGCATAGTCTTTCTCGTCTTTCTCTGAGTTGAGTTACTTGATAATCTGGGAATCTAGATTCTGAATTACTAATCTCTATGTAGCACCAAGTGAGAGTGAGCCACCAAATTAACACCCATACCCCTCAGAGATTCTCTACCTAAGCCTAAAGCCGAGGTGAAATTCATAAAATATCTTGAATACCACGAGGGAAGAAGTCTGCCTGTCCCGCTAGGCTTTTACTGGGGGTCAAGTACAGGCTTTAGAGGTGAATTAGTTTTTCACTCCAATCTGTTGCAAAAGCTACATAGCTATACTTTCACGATTGTCGGGATTTCTAGAGCACAGGATGAAAACAAAAAGAAGAAAAATCTCTATGCATACACTTGATAAAATAATAAATCCCTTAGGGACCCTTCTGTGAATAATTTAGTCTTGCATTTGCTAGGGACTTGCAAGATTCAGACATGGGGGTATGATTCCGTAGCAATCATAGGCCTTAATTGACCTAAATTAGCTTAGGACTTAGCATAAGTTAGGGTAATTCATGCATGCATGAGCATTACTAGCACCTTTATTGCTTTCTTTTAGCTATGTGTAAAATTATGCTATGATGTACTGATTAGGTACATTATGTCAATTGCAGGTAATAAGCTAATCATAAGCTAGATCTGAAGCTGGATCTAAAGCTGGATCTGAAGAATAAAGAATAACTGGTGTTGCAGCAGAGCTGGAGCGGAAGACCTAGATTAGATGTAGTAGATAATAATGTAAAGGAGTTAAGGTATGCTATTCTATTAAGTAGGAATAAAGCATAAATTGTGAAGAACTTAGGTCCATCCTAGCCCTAGGACAGCCTAGAAGCCTCCCCAAGCCTTAGCCATCCTTAGATTAGGTCACCGCACCCTAGGAAACCTTAAAACCCTAATTCTAGCCTCTATCTGGACATCCAAATGAGTTATAGGACATCCAGAACCCTTAGCCAACTCCCTCACACCTTAAACCCACTTCTGCAGTGTTATTGGACGTCTAGACACTTGGTCAGACGTCTAATTTCTGCAGAATACCCATAACAGAACCCAAAATCCCTCCTGACTCTGATTGGACGTCGACACAAAAAGTTTGGACTTTTTATTTTTCACTATATGACGTCTGACACTATTATTAAACGTCCAGAACTACCCTCCAGACCCTGTTTTGAGATTCAGGCCTTCATCTTAAATCTCTAGCTCCCTAAACCCATTTCTAACGCCCTAGGAACCTAAATTAAGGTGCCCTAACCCTAGTAGATCACCTTTAGACCTCCCTAAGGACATAATTAGGTCCTTACTAAACCTAATTTACTTGGATAATGGTCAATCTCTTCAGTCTATTCAATTGGACTCATTGAGTCCAATTGAGCCCTCATCTCAGCACGCACTATCCAATTGGACTCAGTTAGAGTCCAATTGACCTAGACCTGACTTAATTGAGTTATTTTACTCTCAATTAAGTTTTCACACACACAATTAAACTTGTATTAAGTTTAATTTCACTTTACCTTAGTGAATTAGGGTTTATAGC
Organism: Thalassia testudinum; assembly: GCA_037157565.1. Classification (NCBI taxonomy): domain Eukaryota; kingdom Viridiplantae; phylum Streptophyta; class Magnoliopsida; order Alismatales; family Hydrocharitaceae; genus Thalassia; species Thalassia testudinum. Next base: position 87,258,810 of record JAZHRO010000014.1, on the reverse strand, counting down.
CCTAATTTGAGACCTACCTTGACCTAAACCCACTAGAACCTAACCTAATCAACCTAGCCACCTAAGTTTCGACCCACACACACCATCCACAAGAAAATACCAAGCCTAGAGTTCTCTAGAACTCTCTACCATGTGTTGTTGCCTTGGTTGCTAAAATTAGCAACCAAGTGCCATTCAATTTTTAGATCCACATTTGGTGGACCTAAAAGCCACCATCCATCCTCTCTCTCTCACTCTCCCTTGAGCTCCCACGGTAGGCCTCTGTAGAGAATTCCATAATTCTCTAGAGAGCTTCCCTTAGGTCTATAAAAAGACCTAAGGGGTGGCCATTTGCACCCATCCATATCTTGACATTATTCACTTCCATTTAGGTTAGCTACATTTACTTGCACTCCACCTCCATGCCAGGATGTTGGATAACCTCTCCAACCTCTCTCCAATGGCTGGCCTAAGCACCATTGGCTGCCCCTCCTTCTCCTCTCAACCACTCAAAGGCCATCGAAGACCACCTCCAAATGCCCTTCTTTCTGCTAGACTATTAGCCAATTCTTCATAGTTTGCATGCTTTTATTTACTGCTTAGTAGTGTAGCTCTTTACTCTCTCCCAATGATGCATGCAAAATCCCCCCATAGATTCCTGTATGCGATCATTTTATGTTAACTAGATTGATGTTTTTAAGCTTTCCTCTATAAGTTTTCCTCTAGTTCCATGTTGCAAACACTCTCTTCAATGAATGAAAGAAATTTTTCTATATGTATATGTCTATGTGCTGAGAATCACCATGAGCTTGTTGCAATATATTTTGTGTGATTAAAGTTGCTTGCTTTTACTTTCTGATATTCTTGCAACTAAGCATGTTGTGTTTAAGTAAATAATAACCATAAATTGCCATGCGATTTGAAGCAAGTAGAGCTAGAAAAGATTGATTTTAGATTTACATAACTCCTCCAGAGATGAACGACCAGGACTCAAAGTCTCGTTATCTTTAGAAATTATTTTTGACGAGCGTTTAGCGCGACTATACTACGATTTCCGACAACTTTAAAATGCGCAAAAATGGCTTCTGTCACACACACACACATGCTCATTGTGCGCCCAACGCTGACGACCGATAAAGCCCTATCACTTTTTCATTTTATTGCAAGGCACGTGTTCACATTTTGTCGATATGGGAATATGTTAGTCCCTTCTAGTCCAAACTTCAATTGAAGATTTTGACCAGCTTAGAGCTCCAAATCGAGCAATTAAAGACTCGCTGGAAAGCTCTAAGGATGCTCTACAGATTTGCAGCATCAATTTGATACTCAGAAAAGGCCTTGCCCTTCGATTTGAAAGGTGAAAATGAAGGATCGTCACGGCCATTCTAGTCTGTAGTGTGTCTTTTTCAGGTCTAAGGACCTATAGTGAAATTCTTTGACCTCAGATGAGGTTTTGAATAGTTTCAGTAGATGTTTCCACACCTATTGAAGAAGGAAAGAGACTCTGAAGAGCTTCAAGAAGGCAAAGAAGCTTAAGAGCTTTGCTAAGGAGCTTCAGAGCTCCATTTCTCATTCTGTTTAGCTAATCAAAAGGCTAAAGGTCATTTTCATCAGCTCAAACAACCTCTGAAGGTTGTTAAGGATCTATCTAAGTAGAATTCACATTTGAATTTCACCAGAAATGCACTGACATCAGTTTGGGTTCAAAAATAACCCAAACTGAGCAGTAGTTTGATTCTTCTGAAATATTGATTAAAAATCATCCAAATTGAATCTAATCTATCTAAAATCATTCCAGGAATAATTTGAATTCATCAATTTCTCTAACTGAATCCAAAATCGACATATTAGACCTATTGTTGACCACTGAACCTTGAAATTTGACTTTCTATATTGAACAATATCAGATGAAATTAACACTTGAAATCATTTCTGTTTGATCTCAGAAATGTGTTCAGGGTATCAAAAAGGAGTTTCAACCCAGAAACCTAGGATTTCAGGTATGTCTCCTGAGATCTAAAGTGATTTTGTTCGATAGAACAAACTAAAACTTTTCTAAGAAATCAGAGGTTTAGGATGAATTCTATAATCCTCAATCTTGCTTCTGAACCTCTTAAAACATCCTAAACCCTAACGGAGCCACCTCTCCAACTCCGTCGGAGTTGGAGATGACAACAGTCTATATCTAGCTCTAGACTTCAAATCACCAAAATAACCACTAAAATAGAATCCCTAGTCCTCAAATAATCAATCTGGAGCTTCTCACGAAGTTCCCTTGGCTGAAGATTGTTTTTGACTCGCTAGAGGTCTGATGAGTCCAGAAAAAGGCTATACATGTGTAGAAGTTGTCAAAACAGGCCAAGGAAGATTTGAAAGGTCTCCTGAGGTCACAAGGAACCTCAAGAACTCATTAATTCATTCAACTAACGATTAAACTAAAAGATATGCAATCAATTAGCATTAAGCGTAATTTGAGTTCGTTCGAACTCAGGACATGTTCCCTCACTCAATTGAGTGGAGAGATCATGGCAGTAGGATGTGGCGATGGTGTATGGATGGTTAATTAGCCGGAGGAACTCCTTTTGAGTTGCCATTGACCGTGAGCTCAGGAGGTTGTATGAAATTTAGACGTTTATTATATAGGTGATTATTATTGAAATTAGGGTAAAGATAGGGGCCCTTAAGTGATGATAAAGTGGTGGAGGACCGCAGTGGAGGTGAATTACCCTTAAATACTTTCGCCATGGACAGCGGAAGCAGCTGGTGAAGGTGTAGATGGTTTAGGCGAATAGGTGTCCAAATCAGGGAATTAAGGTGTTAGAGATGATCATGGGAGATTACAGAAGGTGTTCAGTGAAATAAAAAGATAAAAGAGTGCTCCAGTCAAGCTCAACGAGCTCACCGGAGCTGAGGAAGATGACCAAAAATCTGACCTTAAGTCTAACTAATCTACCTAACTAACTACTCTAATTAAACTACTTACCTAACCTACTATTACCTGGATGAAGGGGGTAGAAGATCTCCGTCGAAGGTCCTTAATGGAGGAGGAAATCAGAGGGGCAGAGAAAGAAGTCCGGTGGGTGTAGGCAAAGCATAGTAGAGGAAGTCCAACGTCAGCACTGCATCAAAAGACTCAGCGGACGACGGCGAAGATCTAGAGCAAGCGAAGATGAATGGAGGAAGACAGAAGAAGCAGAGGAAGGTTGTCAGATTTTGGAGTGAATAGCCTATCTGCTAGCTCAGTGGGAGAAGAGGGAAGAGAACTAACTACCTGAAATCGAGGAAGTGGAGGGGCATTTATAGTTTGTGGCGACTGAGGAGGGTGTATCTAGAAGGAGAAAGATCTAGGAGTGAAGTAACCACTGGCATCTTCTCCAATGTCGGTGTGGTTAACTTCAAGCCCTAAATAGGATTGCAGCTTCACCCAGACCGATGGATGAAAAGAGGTTGGTGAGCACAAGCTTCAGGAGCTTGGAAGGGAAGGGAGGACGTCAGATGTGCGATGATCGACGAGTGTGAGCACCTCCTGTCATCAGCCGTCGAAGGCTGAAGAAGGCAAGAAGAGGAAGAAGAAGACATTTTCAGGGACTTGTCTGTAATGAAAGATAAGGACATAAGTGAAGAAGAAGAACTCAATTGAAATAAAACTTAGGGACTAAAATGTAAACTAAGGTTTTCAAGGTTTATTTTAATTTAATTCTTTTCCAACTTTTTATATATGATTATAAATAAGACAAATATTTTATTTAAACCTTGGATTTACGTTTTTGACCTTTCTAGCTTAATTTATTTAATTAAGGTTACTTAGGTTAATACATACTTAGGTATAAATTATACTTAAGTTAGTCAACATATTAATTAGATAAATTATTGAAGATATTTCAGGTCCATTTATTAATTAAATTATTAATAATATTAATTGGATAACAATATAGCATTTTTAACTTATTTTAAGGTCCTTTAATATTTAATCCCTTATTTAATAATTAACCCATATATTTACATATTCCTACCTAATTAACTAGGAAGACTAGTTAATTAGGGGTAATTACAGACCATGATGAGATTCTCATCAGCAACCAAGACCAAATTGTTGAACAATAGGTAGAGATGGTTCAATAGGTTCAGATGTCCATTCAACGTTCAGCTTAGGAAGGTAGTCAATTATTCCAAGCTTGGGTCTCATGTCAAAGATATCATAAGGGTCTTGGTAAAAAGTTGGTGGTTTTAGGTTAATAGGAACCCTTAGATCGAAAATCATAGTTCCCTCAGAAGTAACTTCCCAAATTTTCATTTTCACATTTCTACCTTGTAAAGTCATTATTTCCAAGATCTCGAAATCATTGTACACCCCATCTAAAGTACCCAAGTCCAACAATTGTGGCTAAATCAGGATTGACTTGGGTCTGGTGATCCCAACAATATCATGATTCAATTCTTTAGGGTGTGGTTGAGGAATGGGGCTACTATTTGAATCATCAGTAGTCAAATCGCCCAAGTTAGCCCCAATATGGTCATACTCTTCAATGATTTGGTTATCAAATGGTTCATCAGATTCCTCAAGCACATTTGTCTCACTAAAATCATCTTCCTTACACTGAAGTGAGACTTCACTAAGAGATTCTTCACCCTCAGAGTCAAAGAATTCATGATCCTCATTTCTATATGTCTCAAAATTGATTGTCATTTCCTGGTTCAAAGCGACATATTTTTCCTCTCTCCCTAGCTCGAGGATCTTGGGTGAATCAATCGGTTCATCCTCAATTGGTTGCTCTAGCCCAACCTGGTCATCTCTGATCTCAAAAAATGTATCCCCCCGACAGGTGCCTGACTGGTTTAGACATTGGCTCTCCTGAAGGGGGTTCATCTTGAGAATCATCCCAAGATTTGACCATGGCAAGCACAAATTTCATCGTCAACCTCGACAATTTCCCAAGTAGGAACTCACCCAAGCCCCTATCCCTAACATTTTGGAGTAAATCCAATAGAGAACTATTAAGTTCATCAATCATTTTGATCATAGGCTCCAATTCTTCAGTGCATGCTATTGGCTAAGCTTCTAAAGATTGGATGGTGTTCCTCAAGTTAGCCAACATCTTGTCTTGGACCTGGTTCACCTGAACCAAATGGATCGATTCAGGTTTCGGTGGGTTTGGGTTAAATCTAGAGGAGTCAAGATATCAAGGTTCTCAGATTCCTCCTTGATAGTAGTTCGTTCTAGGTTGTTCAAAGAATGGTGGTGACCTATATTTAGTGAAATACTAGGGAGGGTAGGCGTTATAATCACCATATCCTTCTTGATTGTAGATTGGGTTGGTTTGGTCATCAATGGATGGAGATCTATAATCATTGTAGGTGTGGAAGGGATAACAGTCATAGTTTTGTTGTCCAAGGTTAGGCCCTAGACGTTGAGGTCCAGTATCGTATCCCTAATCAAAGTTATCCCAGCTAGTGGATGGGTAGTCATAATTCAACTGGGGATAGTAGTCCTCTTAGGGATAAGTGTTGGTAGGAGGGTAGGATGGGAAATGCGTGTAAGATGTGCAATGATACATGGTAGAATAGGAGGGAAATCAGAAGAGAGAAAGGAGCCCTGCAATACAAGCAATCAACCCTATCCTTAGGTGGGTTAGCCTAAAGATCTACAGACTCCTAGGACCCATCTTGTGATTATAAATGATTTGGTCTACTTCCATCCAGTCAATCCAACCAATTAAAGGGAGGGGTTGGGGAGAAGGTTCTTCCTTTGGCTTGCACCTCTGATTCCAAGTGTACCCCCCATCCCCAGTCATTTGATGGTACTCCCCTAGCTAGACATCAGATGGACCAGCAGAAGTAGATTAATCGAAAAAAATCTCAGTTTGAGCCCTAAAGAGTGAATCAATCCTTAAGTCCAACGTCTACTCAATTTTAATTAAGCATGGGATGATTGTGCTCTTGGAATGTGATTAGTCCTTTAGATGGGTTGTGTCCTTAATGATCAATTCAAATGTTTGTGCATGCACAACGAGGGTTTTCAAACAAGGTTTTTTGATGATGTGTCTTTTAGGGTTTAAGCTTGCTTAGTAGCTTTTAGGGTTTAATCTTATGTGTATTAAATCAAGTTCAAGAGAACACTCCAAAGTTTGAAAACATGGGTGTAGATATATTCCTTTAAAAATCAGAAATAAAATGTGGAGTGCCTGATTCAGTCCTAAAAATCAACCCTAAGTGGCAAGCTACTTGATGAATCAATTTTAATTTGAGTGGTGTAGCCTAAATAGCTCAATCAATTAGCATGTTGCACCACTTAGTTAAGGCACAGAAAAAGTCTTAACCTAGTCAAATTTCTACTTACTTATGTGTATTGAGTTGAAGTGTACCAGGTCCACAGGTCAGATCTTGATTATGTGGTAGAATCAAAGTGTAATGGTGCGCCTTAAGTCAAGAGTTGTGGATGTTAATGTGTGTCTCTATCAAGAAATCCCACAATCAGATAACTTCTTTTATTATTATTATTTTTCATTTATGTGGATGGCAAGTTGAGTGAAGTGATAAACAAGACAAACAATTTCTATCCTAGGGTTTGTGAAGACACCAAAGCATATTAGGTCTTGATTATTAATGTGGCAAAATAATCTAGTGGGTAGGGAAGTAGGGGAAGGCCTACAAATGTCTCTACCAGCATTTTACTCCAAAGGTCTTCCTAGCCTGGCTTCTGCTGGGTTGGGCACAAGAGGGAGGAGAAGGGGGAAAGCACCAAGGGGACAGGGTGTCCCCTTAATCTTCTTCTTCTTCTTCTTCTTCTTCTTCTCTTGGTCGTGGGCTATAGGGTAGACTATATGTAGAAAATATGTAGCCAAAGGTGATCCTTAATGGTGGTAGTAGGGGGTTTATATAGAAGTGGTGATGGGGTAGGGGCAGTTAATGGATGCAAGGCTAGGATGGGTTGTAGAGGGTGGTTACAGGATCCTAGGGTTGAAAGGGGTGGCGACAAAATGGATGAGTGCTTGATGGTTGGTTTCTAGCCTTGAAAGGGGTGGCGACAAAATAGTTGAGAGCTTGGGTTAGGTTTAGGTTAGTGTTTTCTAAGGTTGAGATCTTGCACGTGCATGCGTCAAGCGAATCTAATCTCGCCACATTGCCAAACTCCCTGCCACTTGATGGCATCTGATGGGTGCAATCAAATCGCGCCCGTGCTCCACAGAATCAGGTGTCATGGTGGGATTCGAATGGTGGTCCTTGTGTCACAGACGAGGGCAATACCCAACACGCTACTGGCATGGATTGTCGAGAAGACAAAAGTGTGCTCATCCTCTCCTGACTGTTGGATGGAGATCAACGGTTGCAATTTGCCATGGCTCTCCTTCAACGCATGCGGCATGGCCGATATTGGACGACATGGATGGTGACACGTGGAGCCATCTGGGTCGTCCATCTTCTGTATGTTGTAGAGGGTGCCACGATGCTCGGACCAAGGTGATTTCTACGTGGCCGAGCTAAGATCATTTCTCCGGATGCATCCATACGGTCGAATTTTTCATCCGAAGCCCATATGGTTGTCGCATTGCCCTCCTGACCATTGATCTTCCTCAGACTCATATGATGCTACGAGACTCCGATCACAACGATTTTAGAGGCATTAGACTCCGATCGTTGTCCTGATCAGATTCGTATGATTCAATCGTCCATCCGAGGACCTAAAATAAATCGTCTTCTCTCCTAACGATAAAATGGACCTAATTAACCTTAAATATATACAACTACTCTAAATGTAGAATGATGCATGCCATGCAATATTTATAACATGAAATGCAAATCTAAGCCTAAGAACATGTATGATTAGGCATTTTAACCTAAATAGATGTGTCTATATCATAACCCCATGGCTATCTTTTGCTAGTTCGTAGCAAAATTAAACTACATTCTATATATAAAAAAAATAGAATTAGGACTCAATCACTTAGGCCTAAGTTACTTATTAACAATAGAAAATTTCAACTAAGGTCCTAAACTACGAAGACTCAACAGTACCTAGGTATCTGCCAGAATGCAGACTGCCCAAGTCCTCACCTTATTTGAAAAGGGAAGATACATTTTTTTTGCTTTTTCATCTTTTCTAATTTTTCTGGACTTTTGGAGTTTGAGAGTTTCGGGAGAACTTTTTACGGCTACCAAATCCGCCCAAGACTCGAAAAGAACTTAAGTGCTAAGCATCTAGTGAAAAGAGTGAAAGACTCACTAGGTGGTCGTTAAAACAAACTTCAGGTTTCTACGACCCTAGGTGACCTTGCCTAAAGGTTTATCTTTTCAAACGGTGCCTTTCTCCCTACTTTTATTTATGGGGTCAACACAAGGGCGAACCCAATGCATATCTCCTCGATTTAATCTACTTCCTCGCTTCTTCCCTAAGTGTTTTGGAAATTATTGTGCATTTTTTTGAGCTACGCTCTGGACAAACGACCAATGGGAAGTTACCTACAACAACTTGCCAGCCATACTCGTGCGATGAAGTGTGATTTTATTTATTTTTTTATTTTCTCCTTTTCTCTATTTATTTATTTGTTATTATTATTATTTTTAAGTAGGTGGCTTCCCTGATCTAAGATTTACCAAAAGGTAGAACGACGAAAATGGTCTTGTGGCTGGGCTCTGGACAACCGACTGATGAGCTGTTACCACATACAACTTGCCAGTCATACCACCCTAGATAGTTCGTTAGGTATCCAATTTTTGAAGAATTCATCGAAGAGTAAGTGAAAAAAGTGTGCAGATGCATAGGCTTAAAGCCCCCTCAAATCAGAGGGTAGGTTGATAAGTTGTATACTTATCACCCCAATTATTGACCAGCTTAAAATAGAGTTACTTGGTGAGGACTCAAGACTAAGTCCACATTAGAGTGGACACCTAGGTTAATTAAGCCCGAAGACCTGAAGAGTCTAAGTATTTAGATCCTATCGTATCATTTCCTAAAGTTAATAACTTCCAAATGCCTAAGTTCTCTTCTCTGAATTCTTTTATTTTTATTTTTGAATTTTCAATTTTTTAAATAAGAAACTAAAAGAAATTCTATGGAGTTAACAAAATGATTTCAGGATAAAGTATCCACCCCCTCATGCCTAAATGATGTAATGTCCACATTGTAAAAATAATGAAATGAAAAGGGTGGAGTAAATAGAATATCACCTGAATTTCATGAAAATTCACTTAGCTCGACTGCGAACATGGAATATACACATGTGCTAAGTTTATTGCCTTTAGCTAAGCATGGTTCACAAGTAAAGAAGACATTAAAAGCTTAGAAGTGTAGGTCAAAATTAAAATAAGAAGGTTCATTTTGTGTCCTACAAAAAGATTTCCACAAATGTGGACCAAAATGTGATGCAGACTCGTACCCCAAGGTTGAGTGGTTCTCACGTTCTAGATGAAAATCACCCAAAATCAGAGATTATTGTACTTGAGGGGCCGAGCATGCGGTTTGGTGGTGTGCAACCCAAGACTAAAGTGGTGGACAATGGGTAGATCTGATTCACTCAACTCACGTGTCCACTTAAAGTTTAGCTCAAGAAGATAATCAATTATTCTAAGCTTGGGTTGCACATGAAAGATATCGTAAGGGTCCTGGTAGAAAGTTGGTGATTTCAGGTCAACAGGAACCCTTAAATCCAAACTCGTAGTTCCCTCGAAAGTAGCTCCCAAATTTTTATTTCCCACTTCCTATCCTCCAACATCAAGTGTTTGGGCTTTGGGACCTCTAGCATATCATTCACCCCATATGATTTACCGAAGTCCAGAAATTGTGGCTGACATAGAATTGACTTGGGTACAATGATTTCCAAAACAAAAGCAATCCTTTCGAGGTGTGGTTGAGGAGTGGGGCTACTAATTGAATCTTCTAGGAAATAAGGATTCGAATGCACCAAGTTAGCCCCAACCGAATCCAAATCTTTAAAGAACGGGCTATCAAATGGTTCATCAAATTCCTTATGCCCATTTGTCTCACTAAAATCATCTTCATTAAGCTCAAGTGAGACTTCACTAAGAGATTCTTCAACCTCAGAGTCAAAGAATTCATAATCCTCATTTATATAGGTCTCAAAATCGATTGTCACTTCTCGATTCAAAGAGACAATTTTTTCCTCGCTCCCTGACTCAGGGATCTCAGGTGAATCAATCATTTCATCCTCAATGGGTAGCTCTAGCCCAACTTGGTCATCTCCGATCTCAGAAAATATATTCCCCCTAACAGGCACCTGAGCGGGTTCAGACATTGGCTCTCCTGAAGGGGGTTCATCTTGAGAGTCAACCCAAGATTTGATTAGGGCAACAACAAATTTCATCCTCAACCTCGAAAATTTCCCAAGTAGAAACTCACCCAGGCCCCTATCCCGAACATTTTAGAGTAAATCCAATAGAGAACTACTAAGTTCATCAATCACTTTGATCGTAGGCTCCAATGCTTCAGTGCATGGTATTGGCTAAGCTTCTAAAGATTGGATGGTGTTCCTCAAGTTAGCCAACACCTTGTCTTGGATCTGGTTCACCTGAATCGAATGGTTTGATTAAGGTTGGGGTGGGTTTGAGTTAAATCTAGGGGAGTCAAGATATCGATGTTCTTGGGTCCCTCCCCGATGGTAGGTCGTGATGGGTTGCTCAAAGAATGGTGGTGACTTATATTCAATGGAATACTAGGGATGGTAAGTGTTATAATCAACATATCCTTCTTGATTGTAGATTGGTTTGGTTCAGTCATCAAAGGGTGGAGATCTATAATCATTGTAGCTTTGGGAAGGATAGTAATCATAGTCTTGCTGTCCAAGGTTAGACCCTGGACACCAAGGTCCGAATTCATACCCCCAATCAATGTTATCCTGGCTAGTGGATGGGTAATCATAAGTTGAGTCGGGATAGAAATCATCTTGAGGATACGTTTTGGTAGGAGGGTAGGATTGGAAATGCGTGTAAGATGTGGAAGGATACATGGTAGAATAGGAGGGAAAATATGAAGAAAGAAAGGGGCACTACAATACTAGCAATCAACCTTATCCTTAGGTGTGTTACCCTAAAGACCCACAGACTCCAAGGATACATCTTGAGATTATAAACGATTTGGTCTACTTTTATCTGGTAAATCCAGCCAGTTAGAAGGGGGCTGGGGAGAAGGTTCTTCCTTTGGCTTGCGCCTCTGGTTCCTAGTGTACCCCCCAGTCATGGTCATTTGACGCTACTCCCCTAGCTAGACATCAGATGGACCAACAGAAGTAGATTAAACAAAAAAAATCTTAGTCTTAGCCTCGAAGAGCGAATCAATTCTTAAGACCAACGTCTACTTAATTTTAATTAAGCTTGGGATGATTGTGCTCTTGGAATGTGATGGGCCCTTTTGATAGGTTGTGCCCTTAATGATCAATTCAAATGTGTGTGCATGCACAACCAGGGTTTGCAAACAAGTTTATTTGATGATGTGTTTTTTAGGGCTCAACCTTGTTTAGTAGCACCGATGATGTGTCTTTTCGGGTTTAATCTTTAGGTGTATTCAATCAAGGTTCAGTAGAACACTACAAGTTTTGAAAGCACTAGTGATGATATATTCCTTTAGAAATCAGAAAAAAAAATGTGATGTGCCTGGTTAAGCCCTAAAAATCAACCCTAAGAGGCAAGCTACTTGATGGATAAGTTTTAAATTGAGTGGTGCGACCCAAACAACACAATCAATTAGCCTATTACACCACTTAGTTAAGGCACACAAGAATGTTTAACCTATTCAGATTTCTACTCACTTGTGTATTGAGTTGAAGTGTACCGGGTCGACAGGTCAGATCCTAGTTAAGTGGTCGAATCAAAGTGATTGTGCGCGTTAGGATAATAAGTTGTGGGTGTTAAGTGTGTACCTTTTAGTTAAATCCCACAAGAGAAGAATTTTTTTTTTATCTTTTTATATATGCGGGTAGGTAAGGTGAGTGGAGTGACAAGCAAATAACCAAAATCTACCCTTGGGTTTATGCAAGCACCTAAGTTGATTTTGGTTTGAGTTATCAGGTTATGGAATGAAAACTAGGGTGGGGGTGGTGGGGGTACGCTTACAAAACCTTCATCTTCACTTTTCTCCAATCTAACCACTTTGGCCCACCTCAGATGGGTACCTGCAATCAGAGTAAGATCAGAGAAAAAGTGAGATAAAAGGTAGGTAAGGTAGAAAAACACGAAAAAAAAACCAAAGAGAGTTGCCTCCCTGGCAACGGCGCCAAAATGATCAGGCATGTTTCTCTTGGAGAAGATTGGGGTTTCGAGGACCCATCCTCATAGCTCGCAAAACATGTCTATCAGGTAAAATTTATAATTGAAACTCGAAAAGTGAGTCCTGGGTCAAACACGGGGAGGCAAATGTTTGGCTTGAGAAAAATACGTGTTTCACTTTTATTTGTTTTTGTCATTTTATCTTTTATAATTATTTTGGAATTTCTTAGAAAGCAAGAGATCAGATTGACAATTGCTTATCTAGATAATCCACTTACGAAAATATAAGAGAGAGAGAGACACAATCATGGATTTCTAATCAAATGTTTTTTACAACTATGAAAGTAGAAATGATTACACTATGAAAGCAAAAAAGATAGAAAGAGGTGAGAGAATCCCACTGGACGGTTGCTCGAAAGACAACTCGCTTTGACGTCGCCTGAAGGAAGGTGGTGAGGAGCGAGACGAAGGAGGACATACCCAGAGGACGGAGGATGGGGCAGGACGGCGTCGTAGCGAGGATCTTCTTCCTGAAAGGAGGTGAGAAGATGACCATGGGATGCTCCACGAATGGGGATGTGGGGAGGGAAAACTATTTGGTTTTCTACTCTAGAGGAGCATCCCAAGCTTGGGACAAGCTCTCTTTAGATCCTTGGAAGTGGTGAGAGGAAGAAAGGAAGAGATGATGAGAAGGGGAGGTGTAGGGGTCCTTTCATAGTGAAGGGAAGAGGAGGAAATCCGTCCATGAGCTATAGCAACATAAAATGCATTGCTGAAGGTCAACCTTGGATGTTGCTAAAGGGTTGGCTGGCACTCGCCCATGCACACCCTCTGCATGCACAGTTGCTATGAGGTTGGAGCGTTGAGGATCATACGATCTAAATTTGATGGCTGATGTTTGTGCAGAGCTCGCACTTCAAATTGTGCTGAGAGCGTGCTTAAGGTTTGAACGAGCGCGCCAAGAGGATCGTGGCCTTTGGATGAGCGATGAGAGTCTGGGATCGCTCGACGACCAGCGCCGCAGATCAGGCGTGTGATCGAGTGTGAGTTATTGCGTGATCTAGTGTGTGTGCGCATCAAGCAAATCTGAACTCGCCATGTTGCCACACTCCCTGCCATTTGATGGCATCCAACGGGCACAATCAAATTGCACCCACGCTCCAAAGAATTAGGCATCAGGTGGGATTCAAGTGGTGGTGCTTGCGTAGTGGGCGAGGGCAATACCCATCATGCTACTAGCGTGGATTGTCGAGAGGACGAAAGTTTGCACATCTCTCCTAACCATTGGTTGGAGATCCAACGATTGCTATTTGGTGTGGCTCCCCTTCAGCTCATAGGGTGCGGCCAATATTGGGTAGCCTGGATGGCGCCATGTGGTGCCATCTGGGCCGTCCATCTTCTGTCTATTGCAGAGGGTGCCACGGTGCTCGGATCATGGTGATTTTACTTGGCAAAACTACGATCGTCGCTCTGGATCCATTCGTACAATCAGATTTTTCATCCAAAGCCTGTATGGATGTTGCATTGCCCTCCTGGCCGTTGATCTTCCTCGGACTTCATATGATGCTACAAGACTTTGATCTAGGAGATTTCGAAGGCGTTAGACTCTGATCGTCGTCCTAATCAAATTCGTACTATCTGATAGTCCATTTGAGGCCCTGAAATAAATCCTCTTCTCTCCTGACCATAAAAGGGACCTAATTAACCTACAATATATACAACTCTAAATGCAGAATGATGCATGCTATGCAATATTTAAACATGAAATGTAAATCTAAGCCTAAGGACATGTATGATTAGGCATTTTAACCTAAATAGATGTGTATATATCATTGTAGGGTAGGGATTTCCATATAAGGTGGTGGTTATGTGGGGGATGGTTGAGGGTAATTGGCGCCACTAGATGGATGGTGGAGATAAGTTTAGGGGGAATGTGTAGGGTGGATGATAGGGCTTCAAGTTAGCACCACATTGATGGGATGTGGAGGCTCTTTTGGAACCAACTTAAAGTGGGTTACGGTGGTAGTTATGGGTGGTTTTGGAGGGAAAATTAGGTGGCCTTTGGTGGTGGTGGTGTGAATAGTCATGAGGATTGGTTGCACCATCTAGAGTGGACCAGTTAGCTTGCTTAGGTGGTGGACTTGGAGTAGTGGTTAGGGTGAAGTTAGGTTAGGGTTTAGATGGATGGCCATGGTGGTGGAGCTAGTTTTGAACTTAGCTAAGCTAGCTTAGCTAGCAGAGTAGAGGTGGTGCAGCTAGGGTTTCATGGAGGAGCTGGAGAAGATAATCTAGAGCTTGTGGCTGTTGTACTTGGAGCTGAATCTACTGAGGCAGCTTAATGGGGAGCTCAACTACTAATCTAAGCTATCTAGTTCTTATGCTAGTAGCTAGGCTTGGGTATTTGAGCTAAGTTGAGCCGGCCTCAACCTAGCTGGAGCTAGGTTGAGCTGGAACTACATTAAATGAGAAGTCTAAAGCTAGCTAAAGTACCAGTTGACAAGTAGTAGCTCGTCTAGCATGGTGTCCAACTGCCATGAGATGGGTGGAGCTGAGATGAGCTAGACTCAACTAAGTTGAGCTCGATTAGAGTTGGCTTAAGCTGAAATGAGTTGAGATGAGCTGCCTTGAACATCCATTCAGTTGAGATGAGCTGAAGGGAGCTAACTCTAATCCAAAGAAGCTGGTATCCAACCATGATGAGCTGAAATTAGCTGAGTCCTAGCCTGATTGAGTTTCCTCTTCTCTAGTTGCCTTCATGATTGCTAAGGTTTTAGGGATCTGCTAATATGTTTATCCCCAACACTCCAAGAAACACATCAAAAACACAATAAAAAGTCAAATGCATGCCTAACCTAATTTATGCCTAAGTGCAACCCAAAACTCATTTGTGGAGCAAAGTCTAAAGAGCTAGGTTTGTTTTAATGCATAAGAATGATGATAAACTGGTTTTTATCATAACACCAGAATGGATTAGCAACTCACAAATTTTCTGCTTATTCAATAAGAGAAGAAAAGAATTTTCCACACATGCAAAATTAATTCCAAAAGTACACTTACAACACCTCAACACTGAGGTTAGTAAATCTCCTTGAGCCAATCCACAGTCAATACATCCACTGAGTACTTTAACAACAATAACCCTAGCAGTCAAGATATCAAGAGAAGTGGAGTTGGCGGAGGAATGAATAAATTGAACCGTAGTAGTGGTAGTGGTAATAGAGCAACTGCCAAGGAAGATGAGGGGGGAAGAGAGGCGATGACCTTGAGGGGAAGGAGTGGCACTGCTTGGGAAGGGATGGTGGGGTGAGGTCGCTTCATCGAGAGAGGGAAGTGGGTAGCAAATGGTCGAGGGAGCTACATCATGGGGAAGGGGCTAGGGGAGTCAAGGGAGGGGAAATGTGATGAGGGCAGCAGTGGGTTTTCGACGGCTTTCTTGAGGCAAGGAGAGGTGATGCTGGGGCGAGGATGGTCAGAGGAGGCGCCTTAGGCTAGAATGGAGGGAGCCACGTTGTTGGGGATGGTTGAGAGAGGGGGAGCTGCGCTGTCGGGGAGGGGGCTTTAGAGTAGAGGGAGGAGGAAAGTGATGGCAGCAGGGGGTTTAGGGAAAAATTTTTTTTGTAGCAAAGCCTATGGTCATGGTTTCAAATGCAACCGTGACCATAGGTTTTGGTGATGGTTTTTGAAACTGTGACGAAAATGTTTGTAATGAAATAATTATCCTTAAGTTCTTTAGTCACGGTTTTAGGTGGAGCCATGACCATAAGTTACTTTTAATCACAGTGTTTAAAACCGTGACCAAATAATCGTGACTAAACCTTGGTTTTCTAGTGGTGTAGCTTAACTTCTGAATAATAGATGCATAAGCTGCATATCTTTCATCATAGCTTCTTTATTTAGTTGCATTTAGAGTAATGCTATTTTTCCTTACTAGTTGATGCATAGTTGTTCTTGTAGACAATAAGGAGCTCAAGAGAAGTCCTGACCTAAATAAAAGCTGGATAAGAGTAGAGTTGTAGTAGAGTTGGAGCGGGAGCTTGGAATAAAGCTAGGATAAAGGAATATTGAATACAGTGAGTGAGAGAGAGATAGACTATGCTAGTTGTATGCATAAATGCTGAAAAAGAAGAAAAGAAATTAGGATATCCCTATCCTTATCTCCCTAGGATAGCCTTATCCCTACTCCTATCCCTTAACCACCCTCCTATTAGGATAGCACAACCTAGAACCCAAAACACGGATAACATTATCCATGTTCCTGTCCCCACTTCCCATAAACCCTATCCACTATCCCTATTCCTAATCTTCCTATCCCTAACCCAATCCACATTCCATAATCCTATCTAGGCCCATAGCACCTTCAATTGAATGAATAGGGCATTAAAGGTTGAAAAAAATTATTAAAAAGAATCTTAGTCTTCTAAGATCTGAAAATGAAAGGTTAGAGATTAAACTTAAAGATCTAAAAACTAGTTGTAGTCCTAAAAATGATAATTTATTGTTAGAGAATAATAATCTAATCAATAAAAATAATAAATTGATTGAAGAGAATACAAGTTTGAAAGTGAAAATTTCATATTTGAAAATTAAGATGCTTGCTATAGAAAAAGAACTTGCATGTCTTAGAGAAAATTCCAATAATTTGATCAACAAATTAGATAAGTTCTCTAGTCCTAAGGGTGAGAAAGAATCTCCACCAAGGTGACCCACTAACAAATCCATATCCAAGCTAACTTGGATATCAAAAGATCAATTAGACTCTTGTTTTGTCGATTTCAAGGGAGATTACAATTTGAAGGATTGGACCTACAAGCTAAAGGGTGGCCAACTCGAATTGAGAGGACCAAGGAGTAGACCAAAGAGAAAGATGAGAAGATCGACAAGAAGACTGGTGGGTGATCAAACCACCACACATCGATAGCTCGATTGGAGACCAGCGGCGATGCCCGGACCTCTAAACTTCGGATGGGAGGCCCATCCAATTTAGCATCAACCTCCATTTGTGCCATTCTATTGGCCATGGTAAGTAAGGTATACTCTAAACCTTATTCTGTTGAGGGGGTATGCATCTAGGGTAGAACCACCATCCTCAGGGTTGAGGTGGTTCAGCTTACTAGACTGAAACCTCAACCTCCTTATGATGCATGCTTTCGGAAGCATGCTACTTGGCTCCCTCGTGCTACCCGGCCAGGGTAGCACTCACTATTCTCATTAAATGGGTGGTGAGGTCAATTTATTAAGGTATAACTACTTCACCCCAAGGGGTGGTGGTTAACTCTACTAAAACTCACCACCCTAGTGACGCATGCTCGAGCATGCTACTCCTGATCGGCTCGCTGGAGCTCACCTCCTTTTTTCTTTTCAATGGAATCTGGTGGCAAAACCCCCCATGCCCCCCTTTCTATATAGGGGGAGTTGTTAAAATTGATAAGCTAATTGTTTATCATTAAGGGAGAGGACTTGAAAGTTTGCTATATTTCATTTAAATAGGGGGAGTTAATTACATAGCTATCTTGATATTATAAAAAGGGGGAGATTGTTAAGAGAAATTAACCCAAAATTAGAAGAGCATGCTTTAAGTGGGAGTATGGGAGAATTAAAATCGATGAAATCTTTTTGATAATGTCAAAAAGGGGGAGAACCTTTTGGATTATTACTTATAGTTTTGCCATCATCGAAAAGGGGGATATTGTTGGTGCAAGGGCACCACGATCGTTAATTTTGATGATAACAAAACACTTGATATTTGACATTTGCTTTTGAGTCGAAGATTTCAGGTCAACTACAAATGGGTACAAGTGTGAAGAGCTCGCGTCCATGGTGGATTGGAGGATCTCGTTAGAGGAGAAGGAGCTTCGCTTGGAGTTAGAGCTTGAAGATAAGAAGAATAGGATAGATTTCTATTTTGTCTTGTAGTCTGTACTTTGTATCTTTTGTTATTTGCTCTTTTATTTTCTTAGGGTATTTCTTAAAGAGCCTCAAAGTAACAAAACAGTAGTCCTAAGAACACTTACACAATCCTAGGTTACTTAGGCATTTCATAGAGAACTTAAAAAATCAAAGTAGGCATCAGACAGCCTGATCAGACATCCAATCTAGACATTACATGTCTGATCCTTGACTTTAAGACGTTCGACTACTTGATTAGACATCCAAAAACCCTTAGGCTGGAAACCACTCCTATCTGCCATTTTTAGACATCCAGCCCTTTGTCCAGATGTCCTAACAAGCATTTGATGACATTACCAGACGTCCAATTAGTCGAACGTTGACTTAGAAATATAATCATTGAGGATTGACCCTTAATCTTCTTTCAGACATCCATAGAGGATCTCAAACATCAGATAAATACACATTAGCCCTCGATTAAGCAAAAATCACTTCTCATAAGAGAGATTGCCATTTGTGCCTTGGAAATCCATCCCGAAGTCATTTAATGTTTCCAGACATCCAAACCTAATGCCATACGCCCAAGATGTCATCTGATAGACTTTCACTAGAACCCTGTTTAAGTCTGACTCAAGTCACTAAGGAAACCCATCTAAGATTAGTTGTCCAATTTTATTTCCAGATTTTTAAAAGTAGTTTCCTGACGTCTGATACTTTTTCTAGACATCTGATAGAACAGTCAGCATCTTTAATGACCCTGATTCTGGCCTAATCTACTTTAGGTTTGTTCCCAACGACTATAGAAGCCTTCCATGGCCTTCCAAAGCCTTACTAGGCCATGTATAAATAGAGGGGGAGCCATCCTTTGTTAGTACACCAAGACACACTAAGAAAAACTACTTTCCACCATATTTGTGTCCTAAAGAAGTAGAAGTTCTAGCTCTCAAAAGCCATCGTCTTCATCTTGACAACTTTCTCGCTATGCATTGATGTAGACACATCCATTTAGGTTAAAATTCTTATTTATGCATGTTCCTAGGGTTATATTTCCATTCCATATTATAAATATTGCGTAGCATGCATCATTCTGCATTTAAAGTAGTCGTGTATAGCTTAGGTTAATTGCATCCTTTTTGTGGTCAGGAGAGGAGATTTATTTCGGAGCCTCGGATTAATGATCCGACCATACGGATTTGATTAGGATGACGATCGGAGTCCAACGCCTCCAAAATCACCTTGATTGGAGTCCCGTAACATCATATGTAGTCCGAGGAAGATCAGCGGCCAAGGCATTAGGTGATGTAATTCGGAGCTTCAAACGACAAATCCAATCGTGTGGATGGATTCAAGTCAACAATCGTAGTCGAACAGCGTGAAAATCATCTAAATCCAATCTCTATAGCAGTCTATACAATGAAAAGAAGATGGACGGCCCAGATCACACCATGTGGCACAACCCAGGCTGCCCATGCGCACGCACGCGCCACCATACACACATAGTAGTGCAGGCACACGGACGAGTAGAGGCATGCATGCGCAGCAATGCAGCAGCCATGCTTAGGCACGCACACGGAGGCACGTGACATGGCCACGCGAAGCGCACGGTAACGTAGCGATTGGTGGGTGCGTGGGTTGTCTTTAGTGACGTTTAAGGTGGATATTTAGCGATGATTATGACCGTCACTAAATGTCCTATATATGAATTTAATTCTATCCTCCACTCTAAAAGGACCCCTACCCCTCCCATTTTTCTTCATCTCTTCCTTTCTTCCATTCACCACCTCCAAGGCTCTAGAGAGGGCTTGTCCCAAGCCCGGGATGCTCCTCTATAGTAGAAAAGCAAATATTTTTCCCTCCCCTCATCCCCATTCGTGGAGCATCCCGTGGCCATCTTCTCACCTCCCTTCAGGAAGAAGATCCTCATCACGACACCATCCTGCCCTACCCTCCGTCCTTCAACTCTGTCCTCGTTCGTCTTGCTTCTCAGCACCTTCCTCCAAGCGATGTCAGAGTGGGTCATCCTCCAAGCAACCATTGAGAGGGATTCTTCTCATCTCCATCTATCTTTACTACTTTCTAGTGTAGTTTTTCTCTCTTTCATAGTCGTAGAAAACATTTTCTTCAAAAATATATGTGATTGTTTCTCTCTTTCTCTCTTATATTTTCCAAGTAGATTAGTTAGATAAGATTCATCGCCCTAATCTCTTCCTTGCTAAAAATACCAAAAAAATAAGAAAAGATAAAAATGACAAAAAAGAAATAAAGTAAAATGCGTATCGTTCAAAACAAAATGTTCACCTACTCTTGTTCGACCTGGGATTTTCTCGCGAATCGAACTACAACGACGAGTTTTCCAAACCCAAACCCTTTACACGATGAGTTCCGTCATGATCATTTTGGCACCGTTGCCTGGGAGGAAACGCTCTTTAGTTTTCCTCACATTTTCCCGCGTTACTTACATATTTTTCTAACCTATGTTTCTTCTTCGATTTATTGTCTTACAGGAACCCGATCAAGGATTCGAAGGCTGTAGATTAGAGTAGAGTACAGGTAGAGGTATTTGTAAGTTTATCCCCCACCACCCCAACCCTAGTTTCCATTTCGCCACACTAATAACTCAAACTCAAATCAACCAAGTTGTTGTTATAAACCCTAAGACAGATCTGATTGTTTGATTGCCACTTCATCTCACCTCACCAACCAGCATATATTAAAAAAATAATAAAAAAAGTTCTCTTCTATTGTGGGATTTTCTGAAAGAGACATACATTAACACCCACAACTCTTCACTTAAGGTGAACCACTTCACATTGATTCTACCACTTAACAGGAATATGAACTATGGATCCGGTACACCCTAACTCAACACACCAATAGTGAGTAGAAATTTGAATAGGTCAAACATTTTTATGTGCCTTGACCAAGTCGTGCAACAAGCCAATTGATTGAACTATTTGGGCCACACCACATAAGATAAAAATGATTCATCAGTAGCTTGCCACTTAGGGTTGATTTTTAGGGCTGAACCAGACACTCCACATTTTTTTCTAATTTCTAAAGGAATACACCATCACCAGTGCTTGTAAAACCTGGAGTGTTCTACTGAACCCTAATTGAACCAACCTAAGGATTAAACCCTAAAAGCCATTAAACAAGGTTAAATCCTAAAAGACACATTATCAAATAACCTTGTTTGCAAAGCCTGGTTGTGCACACACACACATTTTAACTGATCATTAAGAACACAACCTATCAAAAGGGCCCATCACATTCCAAGTGCACAATCAACCCAAGCCTAATTAAAACTATGTTGATGTCAGCCTTAAGGATTGATTCACTCTTCGGGGCTTAGATTGAGATTTTTTTTTTATTAATCTCCTTCTACTGGTCCATCTAATGTCTAACTATGGGAGTAGCATCAAACGACGGCAGTTGGGTGGTACACTAGTGATAACACTGCATTTGGGGGTGATAATTCTGTTAAATAGGGCCCATCTTAAGAATAAAAGGCACAACATAAGTAGAATGGGAGCATTGCATGCATCGTATGCCAAGATTGATTATAAAACAGTATCAATGGCCATTTGTATGAGCACTTGTCAAAGCAGGCCTCAGATGAGCAATCAGACAGTATGGATGGATTCAGAACGACAAATGGAGTCCAACAGACTCAAAATCAGCCAAATCCGACATCCGGAGCTCCCACAATGGGCCCAAAAAGTTATGACCGTTGATCTGATGATCAACGGTCCACGATGCGCCATGTGGTGCCTGCTCATCGCGCACCCGCTTCCACCTCACTCGGAGAGCAGATCTCAGCCGTCGACCTCCGATCAGACGGCTGAGAATCGCACGCACGCCAGCGGTCGCCGCGACAAAGCAGCGGGCGTAGCACAGCGGTTGAAGTGCACGCCCCCGCCCACGCGACGTGGGTTCAAGCCGTGCGGTGCTGAAATCCTAAGACGACTTTGCGCTCGGGAAAAATTGGGTCACCCAATCAGCAGCAGGCGATCGAGATAGAACCACGCGGCACGTCCTTAGGCGGCAATCAGCCATGTGAGCGCACCCGCCGGATGACAATGCCTGCGCGCACGCACACTTAAGGCACGATCCAAGCGAGCCCGGGCGAAGACCTCAGCCGTCCGATATTCGATCGAACGACTCTCATGCCACGGCCACGGATCCAGCGTGAGGAAAAATGGCTGCAGGCGAGCAACCGGTAGGCTGGGGGCTTCACCGACATTTTCGGAAGGGTTTTAGCGATGTCCCAGATGTTGCTAAAACCCCTTCTTCATTTGGAAAGCCCTTCCCCCTATTTAAACCTCTTCCAACAACTCATTCAAGGCATTCACTCCCCTTGCAACTACTCTACCCCTCTCTTAGCTAGCATTAGGCCCTTTTGTAATCGCCAGAGACGACGAGCCGCCGATGGAGCCTTCTCCACCACCGTGGCTGCCTCGCTGCCCTCCCTCTCTCTCTCTTTCTTCCTTTCTTTTAAGATTTACTTTACTTATGTTTAAGCATGTATCTAATGTTGTAATTTATGAACAAAAGCTGCATGATTAATGAAGTTGTTTTCCATTCAGTTGTCTACTCTATTTCCTATTCAAGTTGCATGTTAAGAATGAAACGATTCTAACCCTAACCTCTCTCTCTCTCTCGCTTTTCACCCGCGCCTTTTTGCAAGCAAAACTCCACGATTTTTGTGACAATAAGTGACAAGAAAAATCTGGTTTTCACACCTCCCTAAGACCGGCACTCGGACTCACATCCGTTTCTTTAATTTAAAACTGGTGTTGCAAGTGCAAACTATAATGACACTTCAAAACACACACGCATGAAAGCACGTCAGTTTTGGCACCATTGCCTAGGAGGCAACGGATTTGTTTGGTCACTACCATTCCACATCCATTCTCACATCGTCTAATGCCTTATCTCCTTTTTACTTGATGGTTGTAGGAATTCGGTGCTTTGACGGCAGAGCGGCGCATCCCATGACGGTAATAAGGGAGTAGGCGCAACAAGGACCGGTAGTGAGTAATTCTTCACTCATGACTGTTTGCTTGCGTGAAAAACTAAAAAAATTGTAAAACTGAAAAAAATTGGCATGGTGTATGATTACTTGACCCACATCCTTAACACGTCACCCAACAAAAAAAATGTACACTCTAACATTCTGAATAAATTCTTGGAGTGTTCTTTTCTCTTTTTGAGTGGTGTTTGCGGAGCCACTGTGGATTGACTTGGGCCGCACCCCTCAACCCTAAAAACAACACATCTAATAGAAGCTTAATGATCATTAGGATGAGTACATTAGGGTTTTAGAGCCTCTACACAATATAAGGAAATCTACTTTCACCAAGTTGTGTGCAGAACTTGACGTGCCCACTGAAACTTGTCTGGAAACATTAAGACACGTCAACCATAAAAGACACTAAAGTAAGATGAAACACTAAAAGACACCACATCTTGAAAAAATCCTTGCTTGAAAACCATGCTTTGATAGAAGCACACACTCTGAAAGTGGAAAATTAAGAGGCACCACCCCAAATAACGCGTCATCACATAACCCTAACACAAGTACTATCCCAGCCCTTTTAAAACAGAGTAGATGTGCCCTAGGTCGGACTGAGTTAAGTCTCGAGAGGCGAGGTTTTGTTCGCAGGGCACTTGGCTTTCATTCCTTTGGTATAATCTAGTGACTAGGCTGCGGGGCAGTGTCAAACGACCACGGTTGTGGGGTCTATGGAACCGGTGGCACAAATCAAAGGAAGAACCTTCCCTGCAATCCCCTCGTAATCAACTTGCCTAGATTAGCCTTGGGAAGGGGAGTCCAGTACTTACGGACTTAATCACCCTTTGTCAGATTTCAAGGTCTCCTAAGGAAATACACTATAAGGACTAGGCTTGTTTGCTTGATTGAACACACATTTCTCGCATCTATCGCTCTTCGCATCCCCTCCTATTCTTCTCTAGTGTATGCATGGGAGATGCTCATTGCATCCCGAGTTGTTTGTTTTGGGACGAGAATCTAGGCGACTTGATTCTGCTAGAAACATGGCTGAACCTGGGGTCGATGAGGTTGAGGACCAACCCCCACCGGACATAATGGCCATTATCCAAACCCAGATTAATGCAAACCACCAGCTTCAGCAACAACAGATCCACACCATCATGCAAGCCATACACCAGTTACAGAACCCAAAAGGGCAACCACCACCACCTTTCCAAGGCCCACAATGGCAACCGCCACTTGACGTACCACCATTTCAGGATCAACCGAGGCCCCTCCGTGATTTCTACAATCCTTCTGCTATTAGAATCGTGCCACACCTTAGGATCCCCAAAGGGGGAGATGATTTTGAGCTAAAACCAAATGTCCTAAGTCAAATCCAAAGCCACTTCCATGGAAGCTCAAATGATGACCCCTTCCAGCACCTAGAGGATCTTGATCGAATAGCACGAACTGTGAAACCTAGGAACATTAGCCTTGACATTGTTCTATTAAGATGTTCCCCTTCTCGTTGAGAGACAAGGCTTCCCATTGGCTTAGAACCCTAGGTAGACCCATCACCACCTGGGAAGAACTGAGGCATGCATTTCTAAAGAAATTCTTCCCCATAGGAAAGACCAATGCCCTCAGAAGAGCTATTACTACCTTTACACTCCAGGGGGGGAATAGTTCCATGAGGAATGGGAAAGATTTAATGAACTATTGAGGAAATGCTCACACCACGAAGTACCAAGGTGGCAATTGGCCCAGATTTTCTACCACGGTCAGGACAGCAACCTACGGAACTTTGTCAATGCCTCATGTGGGGGGAACTTCCTGAACAAGGATGAGGAGAGCGCATTTGAGCTCTTTGAGTCCATGAGCGAGAATTCACTCAACAATGCCTCCATGACCCAGTTTAACAGACCTAGTCAACCCCGTGGTGGGATTTATGAGGTACAAGCAAATTCTGGAATGGTTGACATGGACATCATTGCCAAGAAAATAGATCGAGTGGAATTGGTGGACAAAAAGATTGATGAACTACTGAACCAGACCAGGAACCCATTACAAACCTTCTCCCTAACAGAGGGAGCACATAATGTTAACTTGGTCCAGCCCTTAACCCAACTGAACCTAGAACAACCCCTGACCATGTTCCAGGGAGGGACCTTTGCTCCCTCAACCCTTGATTACTCTTTTCCCTCTCCATTGACATCGGCTATCCTTGAGGATGTGCAACCTGTCTAAGGTTATGCTAAACCTGACCCTTTCTCCAACACTTACAACACTGGCTGGCGTAATCACCCTAACTTTGGTTGGACAAACCAGAAACCACCGCAATTCCAAAACCATCCAAGGCCAAATCAGCAGCCAAACTTGCCCCCCTATCAGCAAGGACCACCAGTTAGACCCCCATATAAATCAAAATAGGCTGGCCCCTCCCCCACAAAATCAAATGGACACCCTAATAAAGATAATGGCTAAAATGAACCAGAAACATAAGGAGGAAATGGCCTTAGTAAAGGGACAGCTAAGCCAACTCTTAGACTGTAAACAACAAGGGTCCCTACCTTCCCAGCCACAACCGAACCCATGAAACGTAATTAACAGAGGCCCCAATTCACAAGGGTTCCATGGCAATCCTGGGTAGGCTCACATGATCCAGCCAGCCCCACAAACACCCCCTAGGTTTGGTGCTTCTTCGTCCTCGTCTTCTCAAGGATCAACCCGTGGTCCCAATGCCTCTGCGAATGCGGTGACCTTGAGAAGTAGCACCAAAACCCAGGATCCCAAATGGTCGACTCTCCTCGAGACTTCACCCGTTGAAATACCCGACTCAAAAGAAGCACCATAAAAACCTAAGGACCCAGAGATAGACCCAATCCACATTCAGACACCCTACCTTAAGGCCTTGGAGACAATCAAGAAGAAGAAAAATGTGCTGGAAACTAAGGAGCTTTTGGAGATCTTTAAGCAAGTACTAATATTCTGCTCCTCGAAGCCGTTAAGCACATCCCGGCGTATGCCAAGTTTTTAAAGGATGCCTGTACACCCAAACATAACCCAGGACCTCAAGCACCTAGGAAGGTTATGCTCTCTGAACAAGCAAGTTCCGTAATACCCAGCAACCTTCCGCTCAAGTGAACTGACCCAAGAGCACCCCTGATCTCCTACAATATCGGGGACATGACATTTGATAGAGTGCTCCTGGACTTAGGTGCTTCTATCAATCTGATTCCAACAACCCTATACCACCAATTTGGTTTCGGAGAGTTGACACCCACACCTGTCACCATCCAGTTGGTTGATAGATCTACGAAGACCCCAAAGAGGGTTGTCGAGGACGTAATCGTACGGGTCAAGGACTTCTATTTCCCGGTCGAATTCTTGGTGCTCGACATGGAAGTCCCTGAAATATTACAGAACACACCCATAATTTTAGGTAGACCTTTCTTAGCTACGGCTAAGGCAAACATTGATTGCAACACGGGATGTATGGAAATCACCTTCAGAGACAAGAAAATACAATTGGATATCTTCCGGGCGACAAAGTCATTTGATTGCGATTGTGTTGAGGAACATGATCCCGTGGAAACTTTGGTTGAGCAATGCCTCACCCTTAGTTCTGTCTCAGACCACCAAATCCCTAATGACTGTTCTGACCCGTCACCATGGCTACCCGTGGACCTCTATAAGGCTGATTACCATCACACAACACCATTTGAGGAGATCGATGTTGATCAACTCCTGCCTTTTCCTTTCCCGTCAACTGTGGTTCCACCAGCACCCGAACTTAAGCCACTACCCGAGAATCTCAAGTATGTCTTCCTGGGACCTGACCAGACCTTCTCTGTGATTATTAATTCTCATCTAACCAAGGATCAGGAACTCAGGTTGACTACGAACCTTTCAGAACATCGGGCCGCCATTGGTTGGACCATTTCTGACTTGAGAGGAATTAGCCCCACCTATTGCACCCATAAGACTTACTTGGAAGACGGGGCGTGACCCTCCCACCAGATGTGGAGACGTTTAAACCCAAACATGCAGGAGGTCGTTAAGAAAGAAATTATCAAGTGGCTTCACACCGACATCATCTATCGTATCTCTAATAGCCCCTGGGTGAGCCCCAATCAAGTGGTTCCAAAGAAAGCCGGGCTCACCGTTGTCACCAATGATCATGGTGAATCTTTCCCCACCCGCACCACCACCGCATGGCGAGTGTGTATTGATTATAGGAAGCTCAATGAAGCCACTAAGAACGATCATTTCCCTTGCCATTCATTGACCAGATCCTCGAAAGATTAGCAGGGCAAAAGTATTTTTGCTTCATCGATGGATATTTAGGATATTACCAAGTCGCAATTGCTCCAGAGGATCAAGAAAAAACCACATTCACTTACCCGTATGACAGGTTTGCATTCCGTCGAATGCTGTTCGGGTTATGCAACGCACCTGCTACCTTCCAGCGTTGCATGGTAGCCATTTTTTTAGAAATGGTGGGTGAATACTTAGAGGTCTTTATGGATGATTTCTCTGTATTTGGAAATTCATTTGACCATTGTCTGAGCAACTTGGAGAAAATCCTGAAATGATGTATCGAGGTTAATCTGGTGTTAAGTTGGGAAAAGAGCCATTTTATGGTTCAAGATGGAATCATCCTCAGTCACATCGTATCACATTGGGGCATCGAGGTAGATCGGGCTAAGGTTGATTTGATTTCCAAACTTCCACCACCTAGCTCAGTCTGACAGATTCGCTCATTTCTGGGACACGTTGGCTTCTACTGAAGGTTCATTAAAGACTTTTCCAAGCTTTCCAAACCCTTAACCGACCTTCTGGCTAACGATGCCATATTCCACATGTCCTCTGATTGCATCCAGGCTTATCACACCCTCCGGGACTTAGTCTCCACAGCACCTGTACTTCAGCCCCTGGATTGGTCCCAGGACTTTGAGATTATGTGTGATGCATTAGATTTTGCCATAGGCACTATCCTGGGAAAAAGGCAAGACAAGAAACCTGTGGTGATCTACTACGTGAGCAAAACGTTGGATGAGGCCCAACGAAATTATACGGTCACAGAGAAAGAGTTGCTCATTGTAGTCTTCGGATTTGAGAAGTTCTGATCGTACTTGCTGGGATCCCACGTGACCATATATACTGACCATTCAGCCATCCGACACCTGTTGGCTAAGAAGGACGCAAAGGCCAGGCTCATCAGATGGATCCTGCTCTTGCAAGAATTTGACCTGGAAATCCACGATAAGGTC
This sequence comes from Thalassia testudinum, assembly GCA_037157565.1. Lineage (NCBI taxonomy): Eukaryota > Viridiplantae > Streptophyta > Magnoliopsida > Alismatales > Hydrocharitaceae > Thalassia > Thalassia testudinum. The sequence continues at coordinate 87,230,460 of JAZHRO010000014.1, read as the reverse complement.
GGATCAAAGAATGTGGTGGCTGACCACTTGTCTAGACTTCACCCAGACCACATTAGACCTTCCTTACCTTTATTTGACACCTTCCCTGATGAACACATTCTGGCTGTGCAAGACAAGAGATTGCCTTGGTATGCTGACTATGTCAACTACGTCGTTGTAGGACAGACCCCGCACAGTTGGTCCAGACAGCAACGGGACAGGTTCTTGGCTGAGGCCAAGCACTGTTTCTGGGATGATCCCATGCTATTTTGCCTCTGTGTCGACCAGATCATCAGGATGTGTATCCCCGAGAATGAAGTTCAAAGTGTGCTTTCCTTCTGTCATTACCAGGCTTGTGGTGGCCACTTCTTTGGAAAGAAAACAACTGCGAAGGTTCTGCAGTCTGGATTTTACTGGCCCTCCCTGTTTAAGGATGCACACAACTTTGCCAAGACTTGCTCACACTGCCAAACACTGGAGACCATGACCAGGAAAGATATGATGCCCCTCTAGCCCATTTTGATTATCAAAATCTTCAACGTTTGGGGTATCGATTTTATGGGCCCCTTTCCACCATCCAACGACTTCGAGTACATCCTAGTCTTGGTAGACTATGTTTCTAAATGGATTGAAGCCGTCGCCACCCACCGATGCGATCACAGGACTGTCATGGACTTTGTTAAGCAGAACATCTTTTCCCAATTTGGAATACCAAAGGCCATGATCAGTGATGGTGGAAGTCATTTTATCCACTCCCAATTCCGTGCCCTACTTAGAAAATACGCGGTTAACCACTGCATTGCTACCCCGTATCATCCGCAAACAAATGGGCAGACTGAGGTCTCAAATAGACAAATCAAGAACATTTTACAAAAGACTGTGAGACCTAACAGGAAAGACTGGTCCACACGACTAGATGATGCCCTGTGGGCATATAGGACCGATTTCAAGACCCCAATAGGCATGTCGCCTTATCACCTGGCCTTTGGCAAGGCTTGCCATCTTCCTGTCAAATTGGAACACCAGGCTTACTGGGCTGTCAAGAAATGTAACATGGATTCCCAATTAACCGGTGCGCAGAGGACACTCCAATTATCTAAGCTCGAAGAAATTCGTCGGGATGCTTTTGAGAATAGTCAACTGTATAAGGAGAAAATGAAAGCCATCCACGACCGACTCATCCATAGAAAGACCTTTGAGCCTAACCAGCAAGTCTGGCTGTTCGATGCTCACCTAAAACTCTTTTCGGGGAAACTCAGGTCTAAATGGATAGGACCATTTCGAGTGGTTAAGCCTTACTCTAATGGGGCAGTTGAAATGGCTAATCCAAACACCGGGCACACTTTTATAGTTAATGGTCAAATATTGAAACACTTCCTAGCCCAGATTCCCCCAAAGGAGAGTGTCACCCTCATTGAGGGATGACACGAAGCATCGCCCAGCTGGAGGCACTAAACTCAGCGCTTCCTGGGAGGCAACCCAGAGGATATAGACTGATCCGGTATTTTACGTCACTTAGGTACTATCTTTTTGAACCCCTGTTACATCCATGTATTTGCCAATGAGGACATTGTCCAACTTAAGCATGGGGGGGTGGTAAATTACACTATCCTAAGCTCATTTAAATCAGTCTTAGTGAAATAAAATTAAAAAAAAATTGAATTTAGGAAGAAACTTAGGCATTAAAAGCTTGTAAATAGTGGGAAATAATACAAAAAGAACTTGAACACTTAGACTTTTCAAGCCTTCAGGCTTAATCAACCCTGGTGTCCGTTAAAAGATGGATTTAGCTTTGAATCCTTGCATCCTTAAGCTACTCTAATCCACCTACTAAATAAGGTGACAAGTATATGGCTTATCAACTCACCCTCTAACTCAGAAGAACTTTGAGTCTAAGCACCTGGACACATTCTTGCACAGACTCACTCCTCGGAGATTTTGACAGAAATTAGGTAGCTAATGAACTCTCTAGGGTGGTATGGCTGGCAAGTTGTCGTGGGTAAAAACCCATTGGCAGGTTGTCCAGAGCCTAGCCATGGGACCATTTCCTCTTCATTGCATCTAGGTACATTTGAGATCAGGGAAGCCACCTACAAAAAGAAAGAAAAAAGGGTTATAAGAAAACAAAATAAACCACACTTCACCACACGAGTATGGCTGGCAAGTGATCGTGGGTAACAGCCCATTGGTCGGTTGTCCAGAGCCCAGCTCAGTAATTGCACAAAAAGAGCCAAAACACTTAAGGAAGAAGCAGGGAAGTAGTACAAGCCGGGGAGATATACACTGAAAAATCCTTGTGTTGACCCCAATTAAAACAAACATAGGGAGAAAGCTATCGATCGAACAAATACACCTTCAGGCAAAATACTTCCTCGTCCTGTCACCTAGGGGCGTAGAAACCCAAAGTCTATCTGAATTACCATTGAGTCCATCATGATCTTCACACCAAGATGCTTAGCGCTTAGGGTTTTAACCAAGTTTTGGGTGGGTTGGGTAGCTGTAAAAGGTTACCAACCCACTCTGAATTCCAAAAAAAAGATTCTAAAAAAATATATATATACAAATGTATATACATTAAAGTAAGGATTCAGGCAATTTATATTTTGGTAGACACCCGGGCGCTGCTTAGTCCTTGTAGATTAAGAACTAAGTATATTTCCTCCTATTGACAAGTGACGAAGTGTCTAAGCAATTACTTCTTAAATTCTGATAGGAAATGAAAGCTAGAATAACCCTTACTAGTGACTAGCAAGGAGTAAGCATGGGGGTATGATAACATTGCATCTGGGGGTGATAATTCTGTTAAATAGGACCCATCTTAAGAATAAAAGGCACAACATAAGTAGAATGGCAGCATTGCATGCATCATATGCCAAGATTGCTTATAAAATAGTATTAACGACCATTTGCATGAGCTCTTATCAAAGCAGGCCTCAGATGAGCAATCAGACCGCACGAATGGATTCATAATGACGAACGGAGTCCAACGAGCTCAAAATCGGCCAAATCCGACATCCGGAGCTCCCACAAAGGGCTCAAGAGGTTCTGGCTGTTGATCTGATGATCAATGGCCCATGATGCACCATGTGGCGCCCGCTTCCACCATCACCCGGAAAGCAGATCTCAATCGTCAATCTCCGATCGGATGGCTGAGAACCGTCGGCGTGATCTCAGTCGTCGATCTCCAATCGGATGGCTGAGAACCACGCGCACACCCGCGGTCACAGCGACAAAGCAGAGGGCGTAGCACACAGTTGAAGTGCACGCCCACGCCCACACGATGCGGGTTCGAGCGGCGCAGTGCTGAAATCCGAAGACGACTTCCTGCTCAAGCAAAATTGGGTCGCCTGATCAGTAGTGGGTGGCCGAGATAGTGCCACGAGGTGCATCCTCAGGCGGCGATCAGCCACACACGTGCACACGCCGGATGACAATGCCCGTGCGCATGCGCACTCAAGGCACGATCCGAGCATGCCCGGGCGAAGACCTCAGCCGTCCGATCTTTGATCGGACGACTCTCATGCCATGCCCATGGATCCAGCACAAGGAAGAACAGCTGCAGGCGAGCGACCGGCAGGCTGGGGCCTTCACCGATGTTTTTAAAAGGGTTTTAGCGATGTCCCAGATGTCGCTAAAAACCCTTCTTCATTTGGAAAGCCCTTCTCCCTGTTTAAACCCCTTCCAACCACTCATTCAAGGCATTCACTCCCCTTACAACTACTCTAACCCACTCTTAGCTAGCTTTAGACCCTTTTGTAATCAACGGAGACGACGAGCCGCCGATGGAGCCTTCTCCACCACCGTGGCTGCCTCGTTGCCCTCCCTCTCTCTCTCTTTCTTCCTTTCTTTCAAGCTTTTCTTTACTTATGTTTAAGTGTGTATCTAATGTTGTAATTTATGAACTAAAGCTGCTTGATTAATGAAGTTGTTTTCCATTCAGTTGTCTACTCTATTTCCTATTCAAGTTGCATGTTAAGAATGAAACGATTCTAACCCTAACCTCTCTCTCTCTCTCTCTCGCTTTTCACCCACACCTTTTCTCAAGAAAAACTCCACGATTTTCGTGACAATAAGTGACAAGAAAAATCTGATTTTCACGCCTCCCTGAGACTGACACTCGGACTCACATCCATTTCTTTACTTTAAAACCGGTGTTGCAAGTGCGACTATAATGACACCTCCAAACACACACTCACGAAAGCACGTCAACTAGGAACCAAAGGCGCAAGCCAAAGGAAGAACCTTCTCGCTAGCCCCTCCCTCTAACTGGTTGGATTGACGGATAGAAGTATACCAAATCGTTTATAATCTCAAGATGGGTCCTGGGAGTCTGTAGGTAGTTAGGCTAACCCACCTAAGCACAGGGTTGATTTCTTGTTTTATAGGGCTCTTTTCTCTCTTTTGATTTCCCTCTTATTCTACCATGTATCCTTCCACATCTTACACACATTTCCCATCCTACCCTCCTACCAACACTTATCCCCATGATGATTACTATCCTGACTTGAATTATGACTACAAATCTCCTTGACGGGACAACATTGAATAGGGATATGAATCCGGACCTGAGTGCCCAAGGCCTAACCCTTGACAGTAAGACTATGATTACTATCCTTCCTAGAGCTGCATTGATTATATATCTCCACCCTTTGATGATCAACCTAACTCGATCTATAATCAAGAAGGATATGTTGACTCTAACATGGACCCTCCCCATTATTCCAATAAGTATAGGTCACCACCATTCTTTGAGCAACCTGAGATGGTCACCACCATTTAGGGAGGAACCCGAGAACCTCAATATCTTGACTCCCCTAGAATGAACCCAAACCCACCCAGCGCTGAACCTAACAATTTGGTTTTGGTGAACCAGGTCCAAAATAGGGTGTTGGCTAACTTGAGGAACACCTTCCAATCTTTACAGGCTTAGCTAACACCATGCACTAAAGCATTGGAGCCTATGATAAAAATGTATGATGTGCTGAAAAGCTCTTTATTGGATTTGCTCCAACAAGTTAGGGATAGGGGCCTGGGTGAGTTTCTACTTGGGAAATTATCGAGGTTGAGGATGAAATTCGTGGTTGCCTTAGTCCAATCATTGGATGATTCGGAGGACAAACCCCCTTCAAGAGTGCTAATGTATAAACCCACTTAGGCACCTGTCTGGGGGGATACATTTTCTGAGACTGAGGATGACTAGGTTGGGCTAGAGTAACCCATTGAGGATGAACCAATTAATTTACCTGGGATCCTCGAGCCAGGGAGTGAGTAAAAATATGTCTCTTTGAACCAGGAAATGACAATTGATCTTGAGACATATATAAATGAGGATATCGTAAGGAAGATGATTTTAGTGAGACAAACAGGCTTTAGGAATTTGATGATGCATTTGATAGCCCAATCATTGAAGAGTATGATCATGTTGGGGCTAACATGGATGATTCAAATCTTGATGATTCAATCAGTAGCCCCATTCCTCAACCACACCCTAAAGAATTGAATGATGATATTTTTGAGATCACCAAACCCAAGTCAATCCTGATTCAGTCACAATTGTTGGACTTGGGTACTTTAGATGGGGTGTACAATGATTTGGAGGTCCTAGGAACATTGATTTTAGAAGATAGAAATGTGGAAATGAAAATCTAGCAAGCTACTTTTGAGGGAAATACAATTTTGGATATAAGGGTTCCTGTTGACCTAAAACCACCTACCTTCTATCAAAAACCTTACGATATCTTTCATGTGCAACCCAAGCTTGGAATAATTGACTATCTTTCTGAGCTGAACTATAAGTGGACACCTGATTTTAATGAATGAGATCAATCTGTTGTCCGACACTTTAGTTTTGTGTTGCACACCACCAAACTACTGGCCAAGCCTTGCAAGCACAATAATCTTAGGTTCTAGGTGATTTTCATCTAGAACAACAGAACCACTACACCATGGGGCATGGGTCTGCCTCACAACTTAGTCCACATTTGTGGACATCTTCTGCTGGTGGGTCTGAGGATTAATCTTTTGATTTTGATTCTGACCCACAATTGTGAATTCTTCATTTCTTCCTTGTTTGTATTTTATGCCTAGCTAAAGGCATTAAACTTAGCGCATGTGTATACTCTCTTCTCTTTACGGAGCTGATTGGATTTTCACAAAATTCAGGTGATATCTTGTTTACTCCACCCTTTTCATGTCTTTATTTTTGAAGACATTCATCATTTACGCATGGGGGGTTGGATAATTAATTCTTGAAATCATTTTGTTAACTCTGTTGAATTTCTTTTAGTTTCATAAAAAAAATGAAAATTCAAAAAGAAAAGAAGAAAAATTATGAGAAGAGAACTTAGGCATTAGGTGTTATTAACTTTAGGAAATGATACTCTAGGACTTGAACACTTAGACTCTTCAGGTCTTCTAGCTAAATTAGCTCGAGTGTCCACTCGAATGTGGACTTAGTCTAAAGTCCTTGCCATGTAATTTTACCTTAATTTGGTGAATAAATTGGGTAAGTACATGACTTATCAACCCACCCTCTGATTTGAGGGGATTTTAAATCTAAGCATCTACACATTGTTTGCACTGATTCACTTTTTAATTATTTTACAGAAATTGGGTGGCTAATGAACTGTCTAGGGTGGTATGGTTGGCAAGTTGTCGGTGGTAACAGCTTACTGGTCGGTTGTCTAGAGCCCAACCACATGACCACTCCCTTCATACTACCTTTAGGTAAATCTTAGATCAGGGAAGCCACCTACTTAGGAAAGAGAAAAAAAGAAAAAAAATAGAAAAAGGAGAAAATAAGAAAATAAAACCACACTTCACCACACGAGTATGGCTGGAAAGTTGCCACGGTAACAGTCCATTAGTGAGTTGTCCAGAGCCCAGCTCACAAAAATGCATAAATAATTCTTAAAAAACTTAGGGAAGATGTTGGGAAGTAGAATAAACTAGAGAGATATACATTGGGTTCTCCCTTGTGTTGACCCCATAAAAACTAAAAAAAAGTAGGGAGAAAGCTACCGATCAGAAAGATAAACCTCTAGGCAGAAATATTTAAGGTCACATAGGGTCATAGAAACCTAAAGTTCGTTTTAACGGCCGCCTAATGAGTCTATCACCCTTTCATAAGATGCTTAGCACTTAGAGTCCATTAAGAGTCTTGGGCAGGTCGAGTAGCCAGAAAAGGTTATCCCAAAACTCTCAAACCCCAAAAGTCCAAAAAAATTAGAAAAGAAGAAAACAAAAAAAATATATCTTCCCTCTTCAAATAAGGTGAGGACTTGGGCGGTCTGCGTTATGGCAGACACCTAGGTACTGGTGAGTTTTCATAGTTTAGGACCTTAATTGAAATTTTCTATTATTAATAAACGACTTAGGCCTAAGCGATCGAGTCCTAATTCTATTTTTATACATAGCATGTAGTTTAATTTTGCTAGGGACTAGCAAAAGATAGGTATGGGAATATGATGTAGACACATCCATTTAGGTTAAAATGTCTATTTATGCATGTTCCTAGGCTTAGATTTGCATTCCATATTATAAATATTACATAGCATGCATCATTCTGCATTTAGAGTAGCTGTGTATATTTTAGGTTAATTGCATCATTTTTGTGGTCAAGAGAGAAGGAGGATTATTTCGGAGTCTCGGATTGACAAGCAAAGTCCAACGCCTCTGAAATCGCCTTGATTGGAGTCCCGTAGCACCGTATGCATTCTAAGGAAGATCAATAGCCAAGAGACTAGGCAATGTAATTCAGAGCTTCAAATGACAAATCCAACCGCGCAAATGGATTCGAGATGACGATTGTAGCCCAATGATGTGAAAATCGACTAAATTTGATCTTTATAGCAATCCTTACAACGAAGAGAAGATGGACGGCCCAGATCATGCCACGTGGTGCAACCCAGGATGCCCACGCGCATGCACGCGCCACTGCACAAGCACAGCAGCGCTGGTGTGCGTGGCCGCGAGAAGGAGCACATGAGTAGTAATGCAGCAAGCGTGCATGGGCACGCACGCGGAGGAGCATGACACGGGCCCGCAGAATATGCGCTAGCGCAGTAGTGGGTGGGCATGTGGGTTGTCTTCAATGACATTTGCGATGGATCTTCAACGACATTTATGATCATCACTAAATGTCCTATATATGAATTTGATTCTTTCCTCCACTATAAAAGGACCCCTACCCCTCCCATTTTTCTTCATCTCTTCCTTTCTTCCTCTCACCACCTCCAAGACTTTAGGGAGAGCTTGTCCCAAGCTTAGGATGCTCCTCTATAGTAGAAAACCAATATTTTTCTCTCCCCTTACCCCCATTCATGGAGCATCCCATGGCCATCTTCTCACCTCCCTTCGGGAAGAAGATCCTCATCGTGACACTATCCTGCCCTACCCTTCATCCTTGTTCATCCCGCTCCACACCACCTTCCGCCAGGTAATGTCAGAGCAAGTCATCCTTCGAGCAACCGTCGAGGGGGATTCTTCTCATCTCCATCTATCCTTTATGCTTTCTAGTGTAGTTTTTCCTGCTTTCATAGTTGTAGAAAACATTCGCTTCAAAAATATATGTGATTGTTTCTCTCTCTCTCTTATATTTTGGAAGTAGATTAGCTAGATAAGAATTCATCGACCTAATCTCTTGCTTGCAAAAAATATCAAAAAATAACAAAAGACAAAAATGATAATAAAGAAATAAAGCGAAATGCGTACCTTTCAAAACCAAACGTTCGCCTCCCCATGTTTGACCCAGGACTCAAGTTTTGGTTATAAATTTTATCTGATCAATGAATTTTCTCGTGAATCGAACTACGACGACGGGTTTTCGAAACTCGAACCCTTTTCGCGTGACGAGATCCACTGCAATCCTGCACCACTCTCCCACCTACGATAATGAGAGCAACGTTGTGTCGTTGCGTGGTTCACACATTCGTGTTGCCAAGTCAACACACTTCTACCAAAGGGAAGATCCTTTACCTATAGTAGCTAGATTTAATTATTCACTTTATGGCTCTATAGGATTATTGTAGTTTCATTTTCTTCGATTAGGTATTCGCTTTGCAAATTCCTGTCTCCATCGAGAGACTAAATACTCCTCATGAAGAGGATGCGTTTCAGGCATGCTACCCTCGTTCAAAGTAACATTGGTTGTTTTGTGGTTGAGTCAGTCACTTTTTAAGTGACTTGTTAGTGGATTTGATCAACTTGGTCGATCGGGAAATCCTATGTCGAGAGGCTTAGGTGCTGGTTTTTACCCAGTTTGGGTTTCCACCAAAAAATCTATTGTGCACTTGTGCTTGTTGCTTATTTGAGATTGGTTTTATATTTTCCGCATTATCTATCTTTCACCAAATCTCACCCCCGCCTGTAGGAAATTTCATTCTACTCTCCATTGTGGTGTGTAGGAGGCCATCATGACCAGTCCTACCCACCACCACCCTCTAGTGCCGACTACTCCTTACGAGCGCTACCGGCAGGGTGAATTTTTATTAGATTAGCATTTTAATATCCATCATTTTATTCTTTGTCATTTTCATTCCTGCTAATCAGGCATTCTTTTAAACACCATTGTTTTACATTTTCGTTATGTTAATCAATCAATGAAAGACCATTTTTCTTACTATATTATTTGTTGTACAACTTACTATCGTTTAATTTCATAGTTTCGCTCTTTTATATATCAAAATCAAAAAGATTACAAAAGCGAAAAATGTAAAAAAAATGTTGGCTTTAATTTTAATCAACCCATAATCACAACTATGCACTTTCAATCAACCCCATTTTCGCAACACGCACACTTGATGCACCGTAGCTCTCACCAACTCATGTTCTTCATCACAGTTGTTGTGATTAACATTTAGGTTACCATTTTTTCATAGTTAGGTTAGATGTATTAGTTTTTTATTCAAAGAAAAGTGTGATTTGAATTTAGGGTTTTTATGTTGTTGTAACATGCCAATTCGCAATCACTTTTACAATTTATAAACCTAGACAGCGATGGTATCTAGGGTTGTCCAAGGTGGCAAGAATGAACTTTTAAATGTTCTCGCTTGACATTGGGAAATCAACTTTCTCTTTCGAATTCCTGAATATAAGATTTTATTTAGGCTTTGAAATAACGAGATGACAACAAAATAAAAAGCAGGAAATGACTACACTTAACTTGCTAATGCTTAAAACCTAAGTGACAAAATAATTCTCTTTCTAACCTCAGCTACATACGTGAAGGCCTAGGGTAAGTAGGGAGAGAGTGTGAGTGAACTAAAGTAAAAAGCAACAATTTAAAAGAAAACAAGAATTTTAGAAGAGGCAACTTTATATATGTAGAAAAGTGTTTACAAAATTGCTAGTAGAGAAATGCTTCTACTACTAGAATTCTGAGTACAAAATTTGAGAAACAAACACTAATCCTCCTGTGATGATGGTGAAAAGGAGACGATCCTTGCTCCAACAGCAATTGCTCATATAGTTGAAAAGGGTTTCTCCTTCTCCCTCCTAGAAATGCTCCTCCAAGTTGGTGAGATCCTTCTCATGGCAAACCCTAGATATGGCGTGCCCTTGCTTCTCCTAGGGTGGAAAAATTCCACCCACAAGAACTCCTCCTAGGGTGGGCGTGCACCACCCTCAAGACCCCCTTATAGAGTCCTCCTTCCCTGGCTGGTCCTCTTGCTGGCGTGGGCACAAGAGAGAAGGGAAGAGGGGAAGGCACCAAGGGGATAGAGTGGCCCCTTATTCTTCTTCTTCTCCTTCTTCTCTTTGCCAACTATGAAGGGTGGAATATGGTGAGAATGTGGTGAATAAATGAAGCCAAAGGTCCCCGTTTTTCGGTGGTAGGTTAGGTCTTTTTGTAGGAGTGGTAGGGGGTAGGTGTGGTCAAGGGATGGAGGGCAAAGATGGATTGTAGAGGATGGTTATGGGATCCTAGGGTTGAGATATGTGGTGCCGAAATGGAAGGGCGCTTGGTGGTAGGTGATGAGAGCCTCATCATGAGCCCTAACTAGCTCATTTTGACCCAAGAAAGATAATAAGTGCTCCTACATAACCAAGAGAAGGGCTTAATTCAAGGAACAAGTGTTCTGGGAAGAAAACATGAAATAAGGGTTAAAATTGTAATTTTACCATTGCAGTACATAAACGGGATTTCTCAGAGGCAAAATATAGGTCAAATGGTCTGAATAAGTTAAAAAGTGGGTTGGTTCAATCAGAAATGGGTTCATGTGCAATTCAGGAATTATGTAACCCTAAAATAAACCCGCTTAATTCAACAAGGTTCTGGTCAAGATAAAAATCAAGTAAACCCTCTAAAATTCATATAAAAATATCCTCTAGGATTTAGAACCTTCAAATTGGCCTTTGGAACCTATTTTGGCCTAGATTGGGGTCCTAGCCCATCAATTGACCTAATTTTGGTTTTTCTGCAAAATGTCTAGTCAAAAGTGGTCAAACGTAAAATATAACTTCACCATTAGATTCCTTAGGACCAAATTATGTTTTTAACAAAATTTGGACCTAAGGGGAGATCATCTTGACCTACTTTGCGACTTAGTACACCTAATTACATTTTGATCCCTATCTTTTGAAAAGAATTGCACTGACCCCTATAACTTCCTCGCCACTCTTACAAACAGATCCCTCCACCATTAATGGGGAGAAATCCTACTCCAGCGAGGAATGGAGGGGAATACTCCCTGATTCCTCAGAGATCTCCTCCCAGATTTGGAAGGGAGATTCTCTGAGGAATTCCCTTCCATTTGGACTCGATCCTAATCCCTGCTTTGCACCCAATCTCTCCTACGAACGCATGAGAGATTTGGGTCTCTTAATTGATTCCATCACCGGTGAGGATTCCCACTCTTGGAAGTTTGTCTTCCAAGCACAGGAACCCTTGCCAGCATCTATAAAATGATCCTCAACCCTGGCCGCACCTCCTTTGCTCGACTTGGCAAGAGATTCACCTCGATTTCCTCTTCTTCTCCTCCAGCCAAGTGGTCTCGCGAGCTCTGACAAGCCTCCCTCCTCTTTTTAGTCGCTCTACCACAATACCAGTGGCAGAGCTATCCTCCCCATTCTCCTCCACATCGTGCAATACCTGCACGAGCATCCCTAGCCCCGTCGTCGCTGCCGTCTTCCTCCACCGGATGCCTTCTTCTCCGATGATAGCAGGTACTACCAACCGCCCTCTCTCCCCCTTCGTCCACTTAATTAGGTTAGAACCTCTCGTCTCTATCCCCTCTTCAATTCCCCTCAACCTATTTCACAAAACACCCCTCGACTGCCACTAACCACCGCCATCTTCCCCATCTCCGGCCAACCTCCGACGAGACGCACCCGTCATTCCACAACTCCACACGTCTCGCCACCAACCCCACAACCTCTGCCACACTCCAGTGAACATCAACCACCCACTCACAGACCGCCCACACCACCACAAACGCCCCCTGACCTAACCCATAAACTTGGCCACACAGCGACCTAGGCATGCATCCCTAGGTCACCTCGTGGCCTGCCACCAACCGCCTCACCTTCGCCGTGACATGGCAAAGGTCCTCCTGTGGTCTGATAGAGCCGCAAGGCCCCTTTTGTGTCGTGCAGGATCTCAGCACCAATAGCCATTAGCGACGGCTCGAGAAGGTCGCAAGCTAACTCTAGGCTGAAGCACTTCAGGGTCCCAGGTCCAGAAGGTTTGGGGTAGCCTCGCGCAGTCAGCTGTCCTGGAAATTAGCGCTATGAGGCCTACAGCTGCAACAATTGGGGCGGGCATGTGAGCAAAAGTGGGTGGAACAGTAGTCTGACCTTGTGAACATGTGAGTGAGTCGCATGCAATAAATTGAATTTGTGTTTTAGTCTCTTCTCCTTGAGACACACATGGGCTGAGGTCCCTCACATATACACGCCTCGTTCGTGAATTCATCCTGCGGATCTAGCAACCGATCCAACTAGCCTACCAATCACTCCTCGTGCACCACACCCATGCCTGTGCACCTGGACCCGGGCATGCGACCCGACCCTATTACCTGGCTCTGGGAGTGTGTACCGAAGAGAGATATATAGAGAGAGAGAGACGCAGGTCTGGGTAGAGGGGTAGGTTTTGCTCTTCGGTTTGTGCAGGGAAGAAGAAGGAGAAGGAAGGCACAACTGAAGTGAAGCTGACACTTAACCGCAGAAGGAAGAAGAAGGAAGGAAGGCTAAAGAAGGAAGAAGACTCACAGAGGAAAAAGAGAAGGAAAGACAAGGCAGAAGAAAGTGTTGAAGCCAAAGAGAAGAGGAACTCAGAGAGCTAAGGCTGAAGAAGGAAGAAGAAAGAAAGAAAGGGAGGGACAAGCAGAGCTAAGGTAAGAAGAAGAAGACCCGCAGAGAAAAGGACAAAGACACTGCAGAGAAGAAATAAGGAAGAAGAAACAAACGGCCAAAGAAGAGCAGAAGAAAAAGAGGAAAATTAGAGAAAGAAAGTCAGAAGAAGAATGAGAGAAAGCATCTTTTTAAGAGATCAGACGTCCAATTTCTCTATTTTTGCCACATTTAACTCAAATTCTTGCATTTATATTCTGAATTAGATTTTGAGTAACTCTAAGTGTTCAATTACGTTCTTGATATTAGTAATAAATTCCATTTGCTCCCTATGTTCGATCTTGGATACTTAGGTTATCGAGTAGTAAATTTTTATTTGTTGACAACGCTTGGTCACCTATACTACGACGTAACTAACTATTAAAACATGATCAAGCAGATGCGCCAACATTTTGGCACCATTGCCGGGGAGCAACAAGCAATTTATCACTAGTCTCTACATTCTTTTTGATTATATTGAACACTAACTTGCCCTACTTTGCTTTGTTGTGATCTTGTAAGTATTTCACGAGAAGATCCCTTCCGCAAGTCAACTACTCGAGGGCAGGTAATTTCCTTTCTTCCTTAAACAATCCCCTAATCCTTGAAAGACAAAAGGAAGCAATTAATTTAGGAATCAATTGCCTTCTTTCTATAGTAATCACCTTCTTTAAGGCAAACGTTTCCTGACTTTGCGAAAATTTTTCAAATCTTCTTGAAGTTGGAGAGATTTTTTTTCGATTCTATCCCCCAAAATTCCTGTCCCTAATAGAAATCACGCTTAATCTCCACGGACAACACACTTCTTGTTTTTAAGTCCAAAGAGAACCTTTTTCAAGAAGAAAAAGAGGATTGGAAATAGAACCAAATTAGGGTTTCTACACTAGGGCCTTGGAGTGCTAGTTCACACATGCCTGTATAAAAGGAAATGAACCCTCCCGCATCAGTATGCGACCCAAACCCTTGATTGAAGAGATCTAAATAAGACAAACCCTAAGGAAAATTGAGCTCTGAAATCACTTGAATCTTAAAATCTTGGACCTAATAAATTGGGAGTCAAATCAGGGTGATCTCTAGGTCCCAAGCCTAGAATCATTCGGCCATCTATAGGACAGGTCACGTGAAGTTGACCTCTTAGGTCAACCAACCTCCAAATTAGGTTACAACATCAAAACATCTAAAGTTCAAGTAAAACCCTAAAGCACCTTTGAAATAAAAGTGATAGACTTAAGAGGTCAAGGTCCCCATTCTGGTCTACCTGGAATCTCAGTGACAAGAGAGGTCGAGTGAGGGAAACCCTCTAACCCGTGGGGATGCTCTATCATGTAGGGGTCTGTGCGGGACTCTCCCTTTCTAGCTGCCCAGGTAATTCTCAGGTGGATGACTTTCTAATCTAGGGGTATCATCCGCCCCGAACCTCCATAGTCATCCAAACGTATTTGGGTGCGTTGATTGGGTCGAAAACATCTCCAGTCCCTCATCTTTTCTCTTTAGAGCACACACATGCATTTTCAATGGGACACGTTATTCAGATCTAATCGCTTCATAACTTGATTCTACACCTCAATTCAAACTCTGATTCTATGTCTTGATTCCACCACCTGATCCAAATATGCAGCCAAACAACCTAGGACTACCATTCAAGAAACCTGAATATCGGAGATCCATGAGAAATAGGATGATTGAGGATGCCCTGAAATTCTATGAAAAAGAAGAAACCTCAACACCGGTAGAAAACATTTAGGTTGATGTCCCAACAACCACAACCTTTATCATAACTTTTGCCCAAGTACTATTGGTAGAAGCCACAAAAGGATCAACCCAAGACTTGCTCATCACAGGATACATTGAGATAGAAAAATTGCACAATCTTGAATACCTTCAATGCATGACAAATCCTCGACTTTGGAAGCAACACCAAGATGATCTTGAAAAATGAGAAGAGATAATGACATTATTAAAACAAATTATCGACCAGAAGTACCCTTATATACCACAAATAGAAGATGAACAATCTTGGGACAACATCAAGGATCAATCTGATCTCGGGTTTGAGGCACAAAATGCTTTTGGATTCCCAACCCAGATGGAGTACAATGTGCCTAATATTGAAGAAGGTTGGGAAGCTAGAAATGCAGGAAAACATAATGTTGAGCCCACTCTAGACCATGAATCACCAGGCTTAGAATCCCAAAACTCCTGCAATATTGAGAGTAGAACTGAACATCTCGAGGGTGTAAATTCCGTCCCTTATTCTGATAAGGTGACCCTCGAAGGTTATTTGGACCTAGATTCTAGTGATTCAACCCACATCCTAAGCCCAGAATCTAGATCTGAGACCTACTGGGAAGATTTCGAGGCCCCATATAAGGATGATCAAATTTTCAATGAATATGATTTTAGGCCTCTATTTGATGAATATCCCTCGCCAACATCCTCAGAGGAATCAATCGATTTTTCGGAAGTCATGCTAATTTACAATACAGAAACTAAGTTTGACGAGCAGGGTTTCAATTGGGTATGTCCTATCGACCTAGAACCTGAGCCTCTACCAGAGAAGGACACCTTTTTATGCTCAGAATTGACATCTAAGCTAGACCCCAGTCAGGCTACTGAATCTATAGCATATGATTTATTCTATAGTGGAACTCATGATCTTGAATCTCATTCAGATTTTTGCAAACTCCGACGATTTCGAATCTGACCATAACATCGGAGAAAATCTGCTTCCTGATTATAACAAGCCAATTCTCATTGAAGCTACCTCTTCCACACATACAGAATCAATCAAACCCGTTCTCTACCCCGACCTGCAACCGGACTTAATTTCTATTCTGATTCACCTCTCACTGAGTCATTTGTAAATGATTCAACTCCACATCTATACCGGGTATTGGGTATCGATCAGACTGAAAAACATGAGCCATCATTCTCTGATCACCCCTATAGGGTTTCGACACCATGCACTGATTATTTTTCGGAACCCTACTCTGACCAGGCTAATTTGACTCAGCCAAAACCTGAGTTTTCACTTCCATATCCATCCGAGCCACATTACATATGGTGGGTTTCGCATCTGTTGACCTACATCTATCAACCTACCAAACTGATTGGGTTTGGGCACCATCATCAGGCCACTGATCTTAACAAGCACCTGGTTGGACCAACCAAGCTCTTAATCAAGGTGCTTGTTTTACAAAATTTCACTGATTTGACCACTCCCTCTCGACCCTATGTTCCGCTTAGCTGAAGGCATTGAATTTAGAGCTTAATGGGAGGCAACCCATCATTCCAAAAATAGAGACCCATCTAAGTATCCGTCCGTACTCCACGTCCATTGCACCTTGAGTTCAGCCTTAGACAGTTGATCCCACCACTGGTACATGTACCAGAGCTTGAAATCGTCCGCATCAGTCATTTTCGATCCATTCACCCACTCGATGTATCCTGTTCTAAGTCCCTGACCACAACACTATTTCACACCCTCCATTTACAATGAGGACATTGCAAAACTTAGGCATGGGGGGTGATAAGTGCATACATACAGAACCAAGTAAAAGTCAGAAGGATTCTCGCAAAAATGTTCACATATGTCAAAGACAAAAAAAAATTGAAAACTTATGAAAAAGAATAAAAAATGGAGGGAGGAATTTTTGTGAGCCACATAATTATAAGGAGGAGAAAAAGAGAAAAAATGACAAAAAGGAGCACAAAATGAAAAAGAAAAAGGTATAGTCATTAGTAAGAAATTAAGGAATTAACCAAAGTTCTAGACCACATCAAGGAAAAAGAAAAATGAAAGAAAAGTGTTAAGGGGACACAAAAAGAGATTAGCAGGAATGCTGATCTTAGGCCTCTTGGTCTAGATTCTTAGGCTTAAAAATTCACATATCCACTAAGATCTGGATAATCCTCAAGAGGTTGGGGAAAAGGTGAAGCTTAAGTATTAGGTCTAAGGCTTAGGAAGTATTCGACCTCGTTAACTGGCCTTTGATTTGCGGGATTCGGTAACCTAAGCACCCCAATTCACACACAATATGGTTCAGTGTGCATAAATATCAAAATCACACAAAAAGCATTTCAATGTTCTTAAAAAGTCACCTAGATTAGGAGTGGCCAATCAACACAAGTTGATTTTGACGAGTTCCCAGCGTGGGGAGCCTGAAAATTCCCCTCGAAGATGTGTAACAACAAATCATCTCCTCGGTGCTTGTCTCTTAGGATATTTAAATATCCTACTGGGGGCATGTAAGCACTCTGCTGGTTCAGATACCATGGGCGGCATTATCACGAAATGTTGATTGCCAGGGTCAGAATTTGGCCACGGAACACCAACGGCGGGATTATCTTAAAATCTCGAAAGCTAGGGTTCTGGGGGTTGCCATGGGCAGTGCTATCACGAAGCATCGATTGCCAGGGACTCTTGAGGATTGATGATGGGGGCAAGGAATCCGATGTAGACCGTGTTGAGAAGCCAATCCGAAGCTAGAAATAAAAAGAAAAGAGAGAGAAAGCTCTCCAAACAAATAAATCTTCTGTCTCTCTCTTACAAAAAACACACTGCAAACTAAACCTAAGCTAAAAATGTCTCAAGCACAGGTGCTTTAACTGTGGAGTCCAACATACCCTACGATAGTTTCTGCGGACCTCAAAAACCTTTACAGAAGACTGAGGCTAAAGGGGGTCAGGTCTAGATTTTGGTTGATACTTGAGTACCTCTAGGCTTACTGTTGCCATTCTAACCTAATCACAAAAGAAAATGAAAAGCACTTATCATAACTGATGACAAACACTCAGGGTCTAGAACAGAAGTTAAAACCTTAAAATTTTGCTAAGGGACTTGCAAAAGCTAGGCATGGGGGTATGATGAGAGCCTCATCATGAGCCCTAACTAGCTCATTTTGACCCAAGAAAGAGAATAAGAGCTCCTACATAACCAAGAGAAGGGCTTAATTCAAGGAATAAGTGTTCTGAGAAGAAAACATGAAATAACAGTTCAAACTGCAATTTTACCATTACAGTTCATAAACGGGATTTCTCAGAGGCAAAACATAGGTCAAATGGTCTAAATAAGATAAAAAGTGGGTTGGTTCAATCAGAAATGGGTTCATGTGTAATCCAGGAATTATGTAACCCTAAAACAGACTCTCTTAATTCAACATGGTTCTGGTCAAGATAAAAATCAAGTAAACCCTCTAAAATTCATATAAAAATATCCCCTATGGTTTAGAACCTTCAAATTGGCCTTTGGAACCTATTTTGACCTAGATTGGGGTCTTAGCCCATCAATTGACCTAATTTAGGTTTTTATGCAAAATGTCTAGTCAAACGTGGTCAAACCTAAAATATAACTTCACCATTAGATTCCTTAGGTCAAAATTAGGTTTGTACCAAAATTTTGACATAAGGGGAGGTCATCTTGACCTACTTTGTGACTTAGTACACCTAATTACATTTTGGTCCCTATCTTTTGAAAAGCATTGCGTAGACCCCCCTAACTTCCTCGCCAGTCTTACAAACAGATCCCTCCACCATTAATGGGGAGAAATCCTACTCCAGCAAGGAATGGAGGGGGAATACTCCCTGATTCCTCAGAGATCTCCTCCCAGATTTGGAAGGGAGATTCTCTGAGGAATTCCCTTCCATTTGAACTCGATCCTAATCCCTGATTTACACCCAATCTCTCGTGCGAATGCATGAGAGATTTGCGTCGCTTAAATGATTCCATCTCAGGCGAGGATTCTAATGCTTGGAAGCTTGTCTTCCAAGCACAGGAACCCCTGCCAGCATCTATAAAATGATCCTCAACCCTTGCCGCACCTCCTCAGCTCAACTTGGCCAGAGATCCAGCTTGATTCCTCTTCTCCTTCGGCCAAGTGGTCCAGTGAGCCTCCCACCTCTTTCTAGTCACTCTACTACAATACCAGTGGCAGAGCTATCCTCCCCATCCTCCTCCGCATCTCGCAACACCCGCACGAGCATCCCTAGCCCCGTCGTCGCTGCCGTCTTCCCCCACTGGATGCCTTCTTCTCCGGCAACAACAGGTACTGCTAGCCGCCCTCTCTCCCCCTTCATCCACTTAATTAGGTTAGAACCTCTCATCTCTATCCCCTCTTCAATTTCCCTCAACCTATTTCACAAAACACCCCTCGACTGCCACAGTCCACCGCCATCTTCCCCATCTCCGGCCAACCTCCGGCAAGACGCACCCGTCATTCCACAACTCCACATGTGTCACCACCAACCCCACAACCTTTGCCACGCTCCATTGAACACCATCCACCCACTGACAAACCGCCTACACCACCATAAATGCCCCCCGACCTAGCACATAAACCCGACCACAGAGCAACCTAGGCACGCATGCCTAGGCCGCCCCACAGCCTGCCACCTACCGCCTCACCTTCGCTGTGACATGGAGAAGGTACTCCTGTGGTCTGATAGAGCCACAAGGCCCCTTTTGTGTCGTACAGGATCTGAGCACCAGCCGTTATTAGCGACGGCTCAAGAAGGTCGCAAGATCATTCCAGGCTGAAGCACTTCAGGCACCCAAGTCCAGAAGGTTTCGGGTAGTCTCGCACAGTCAGCTATCCAAGAAATTAGCGTTGTGAGGCCTGCAGCTGCAGCAATTGCAAGAAAGAACTCCTGCGGGTGTGCAAGCGAAAGCGGGTGGAACAATAGTCCCACCTGGTGAATGTGTGGGTGAGGTGCACGCAATAAATTGAATTTGTGTTTTATTCTCTTCACCTCGAGACACACGTGGGGTGAGGTCCCTCACTTATACATGCCTCGTCCGTGAATTCATCTTGCGGATCTGGAACCCAATCCGACTAGCATACCGATCACTCCTCACACACCACACCTACGCAGGTGCGCCTGGACCCGGCCATGCGACCCGACCCGATTACCCGGCTCTGGGAGAGCGTACCGAAGAGAGATATACAGAGAGAGAGAGACATGGGTATGGGTAGAGGGGTAGGTTTTGCTCTTCGATTTGTGTAGGGAAGAAGAAGGATAAGAAAGGCATAGCTGAAGTGAAGCTGACACTTAGCCGCAGAAGGAAGTAGAAGGAACAAAGGCTAAAGAAAGAAGACTCGCAGAGGAAAAAGAGAAGGAAAGACAAGGCAGAAGAAAGTGGTGAAGCCAAAGAGAAGAGGAAGTCATAGAGGTAAGGCTGAAGAAGGAAGAAGAAAGAAAGAAAGGGAGAGACAAGCAGAGCTAAGGAAAGAAGAAGAAAACCCGTAGAGAAAATGAGAAAGACACTGCAAAGAAGAAACATGGAAGAAGCAGACAACCAAAGAAGAACAGAAGAAAAAGAGGAAAATCAGAGAATGAAAGTCGGAAGAAGAAGAAGAGAAAGCATATTTTTAAGACGTCTGATCATGAGATCAGACGTCCAATTTCTCTATTTTTGCCACATTTGACTCAAATTCTTGCATTTATATTCTGAATTCGATTTTGAGCAACTCTAAGTGTTCAATTACATTCTTGAGATTAGTAATAAATTCCATTTGCTCCTTGTGTGTGACTTCGGATACTTAGGTTTTTGAGTAATAAATTTTTATTTGTTGACAATGCTTGGTCACTGGTAGATCTCGAATAGGTTGTGTTAATATGGTGAAATTATCATTAAAGTGAGTATAGTAGTTAACCTAAATCAAGTCTAACCATCTTTCACAAATTTTTTTTTTAACCTGGCCTACTTAATTTTATCTTGGTCACTTTTAGGCTGAGGGTCGATCTTAGGGAGGCAGGAATTAAAGGTGAAGAAGTTTCTACACCTTTCCTAGAACATATCTCTTCCGTGCATTTATTATGTTTTTGTTTTTTTCTATTTAAGATCTTTTTGTTCACAATATTGTCCTTGAGGCACACCCTCAAAATCAAGTTCTTGGCCTTAAGCCAAATTGTTCTTGGCTTTGAGCCAACTTAGGGTTTCCAAAAAAACTGGTCCTGCTATTTGCAAGACCGAGCACCTACAAGACAAGGATTATCTTTTCTCTTTTACTCTTTTTTTTTATCTTTTAATTGTAGGAGACAAAAGAGAAATAAAAACATGGTAGATTGCTTGTAGAGAAAGGAATACTTAGCTTAATATAATAAATACAGTCTCTATATATATAGATATGTATATAATATATATATAGGGGTGGAGGTGGAAGTGGAAATGGAGTGTAGCACAGTGTCGAGTTGGTCCACGTCTACTAAGATGCAACCAACAAGACGAACTGCCGCATAGAGTGTAGGTTGAATGTGTGGGAGTGTGTGCGGAGGCACTTGCCTTGCACGGGTACTGGGGAATATCAGTAACTAGTGCAGATATTCCCACGATATAATGTGCGGTGGACTGACTAGTGCAAGGGCGTATGGATATAGGTAGGGGATGTGTATGTAAAGATATATATATATATATATGTATATATATAGATACGGTTATAACTATATAGGTATATATGTAGTTGTGTATATATATATATATGGATATATATATACGTATATATATATATATATTTATAACTATATCGATATATATATATAGTAATATATGTGTATGTATATGTGTATATCTATATGTATATATATATATATATATATATATATTTAGGTATACAAGTGAGTGGATGTATATATATATATATTTATGCATATATATATATATCCACTCACTTTTGTGTAGGTGTGTACAAGTGAGTGTGTGAGTGTACGAGTGTGTATGTGTACGAGTGTGTGCATTAGTATGGGTGTGTTCGTTGGAGGGTGAGCGTGAGAGAGAGGGCGAAGTTAAGTCGTCTGGTGGGAGCGTCCATCGTCTAATCTCGCAGGAGCATGGGTGTGCAAGGGCTTCACGCGAGTACTGGAGAGAACGCACGTGTTGTCTTCGTGCATAGGCAAGTGCAGGAGTGCAGCGTAGCACACTGCATAGCGCTGCACACAATGCGGGCACGTGTTCAGATGTGGGCAACCAGCTGGAGAGGGTTGCAAACGACGAGAGAGAGCGCTGTGCCACCGGCTAAGTGAGAAACAAGCTGGTGGCTACAGTGTCGCGCTGAGAGGCGTAAATAGTGACTACATTGCCGCATGGGAGCGGGTGACTGGTAGCGGCCGGTTCTGCCTGCCCGGGCGCACTGGGAAGCACCACGCGCGCGGGGAGAGCTCACGAAGGTCTACTGGCAAGTGTATAGTGGCCTGCACTGCTTCAGGCGGCCGTTGCTGCTGTCGGAGTTTCCGAGCTTGATGCTCTGAAAATGGTGGTGAGGGCGTTCAGTGGTCAAATCAAATGGTGAAACCACCACGCCCACCTACTCACGAAGGA
Organism: Thalassia testudinum; assembly: GCA_037157565.1. Lineage (NCBI taxonomy): Eukaryota > Viridiplantae > Streptophyta > Magnoliopsida > Alismatales > Hydrocharitaceae > Thalassia > Thalassia testudinum. The sequence goes on along the minus strand of JAZHRO010000014.1, from coordinate 87,207,842 downwards.
GCTGGGCGATGGTGGAACTCACAATGGTGGTCGTGGGATCACTGTGAGCTTTCTCCTGCCCGCAGTGTGTCTCTTCAGTGAGAAGAGATATTGCCTATGGAGAGGGAAAGGGGAGGAGGTTGGCCTGGCAATGGAGGAAAGTGTCTAAAGGTGGTGTGTGTTCAGGTTGCCGGCGCAAGGGAGAGGGCAAGGCCTTTTAAAGAAGAAGATGCATGCCACCGCCATGCTGCTGGCATTGCATGTCTAGCCTTGCTGCTAGTAGAGGTATGGCTCGAAGTGGTGCATGCGCCATGCCCTACAGCCATGCGGGAGAAGAATTCAAAGTCAAAATAAGAACATGAAAATGGAGAATTTGCAATGCAACCCTTGATGAAGATGTTAATTAGATGGCCAATTATTCACTCTCCTCCCCTCTTTCATGCATGTGTCTATGTACAAATGCCACTATTGCTACATAAGATGCAATGGTAGTGCTAGGAAATAACACAAGATGGCATATTTATTGTTGCATTTTTGCTGTGCAATCATACCCCCATGCTTATATTTTGCTAGTCCCTAGCAAAACATTGTTTTTGTTTTGTATTTAGAGATGATCTTAAGCTGAAACTTGAAGCGACATGTGTGTGTTTATTTGCTGGATATTGTGGGAACCACTTTAAGTCTTATGTGACATAGACCATCTCTCGACTAACCTGGACTCTTGATATTTAAACCTTAAGTACGATTTCCAGGACTCAGAAGAATTTTGCCATACTCGAGAGCTCAAGAGATTATGGTTTGTGCATAGTGACGGATCAAGATTGACCAGATGAACATGAAGACTCAAGCCCAATGTTTCACGAATCTTTAATTGCAGGTTGGTTCCAGTTTCAGCTCGTGTCTTCGGATTGACCCTTAAAAAGATGACGGAAAACTCAACTCCCATTTTATTACATTTGTTGCTCAAGGAATATATGGTAGAAACACGGTATTTGTAACTTGCCCTGAAAAACTTTTTAGGGAGAAGAATTTACAGACATTTGAGATGTACTGACTTATTGCACAGATTTTTTTTTTTTAAACAATTGTCAATATATCTCTTACAACTTTATTTGGAGGAGCACACTTTTTTTTTTGGTGGGAGAGTTCCTTTTTGGGGGAAAGAGTTTCTCCTAGACACAAGACTAGAGCCTGGGATAAAAAGTCTACCTGTGCGCATAGATAAGGACTCCACATTCCCTAATGAACACTAGGGTTGGATCTTATGTTCACCTGGTCTTTCTTGATATGTGCAATGTGAACCAAGATTACTTTGGCTCTCACGTAGAAGCAAACCAACGGATCCTGTACTGATGTCTCAGGTACAAGAATACACCCTTAGTTAGGAGAGATTATGACCTATCCTGTCAATGCTGAAGTGAATTAAGCCGAGCCTGAGCGAATCAAGCATTTATGGCCTGGAAAGTCTTTCAAAAATGTGGTTGAATACCCATAAATGCTTATTGTATTTTTGTTTCAGCCTTCAGATCATTACTAAACACCTCTTTTTTTTTTTTTGCTATGTACATATTTATAGATGGATGGAAGCTGCATGATACCATATAATACCCAGATCCTATAGATGCCTATCCACCCCCCATGCCAAACGATGCTATGTCCTCATATGCAACAGTTTCTCCAATGGGGGTAGGTTCATGAGTAAGATAAGGTTTTAAACGCTGCCCATTCACCGTAAATTTATGCCCAGATTTGGGATCTTCATTTTCAACGGCCCCGTTGGGAAATGGTCTCGAGACCAAGAAGGGACCGGTCCATTTGGACTTCAATTTTCCTAGAAAGAATTTGAGCCGGGCGTTGTAAAGCCAAACTTGCTGAGCTAGCTCAAATTCCTTCCGCTGAATTTGGCTGTCGTGAAAAGCCTTAGTGCGTTGCTTGAAAGTTAAGGCAGAATCATAGCCTTCATAATGGAGCTCTTCCAGCTCTTGGAGTTGGAGTTTCCTTTCTCGACCACACAGGTTTAGGTCGAGGTTACATTGGCGAACTGCCCAATAAATGCGGTTCTCCAGCTCCACGGGCAAATGACAAGGCTTCTCATAAACGATTCTATAAGGAGACATTCCTAGGGGAGCCTTGAAGGCGGTCCGATACGCCCAAAGTGCATCAATCAATCCTTACAGTCAGGCTGAACTATTTTCTGGAGAATTTGCTTGATTTGCCAGTTTGACACCTCAGCCTGGTCGTTCATCTGAGGATGATATGGAGATGCAATACGATGGTGGACTCCATATTTCCTCAGAAGTGCCCGAAAAGAAGCATGGGTAAAATGGCTTCCTCCATTCGAGATAATGGCTCGAGGGATCCCAAAGTGTGCAAAAATGTGGTCTTTGACAAATCGAGTGGATATGACATGGTCAGCACGTCATGTGGGAATAGCCTCGATCCATTTCAAAACATAATCAACAGCAACGAGGATGTATTCGAAGCCGTTGGAAGGAGGAAAGGGACCCATGAAATTGATTCCCCAAATGTTGAAGATTTCAGCAGATAGGATGGGTTGCAAGGGTAACATGTCACGACGTGACATTGACCCTAACGACTGGCACCTAGTGTAATGTTTGGCATAATTGTATGCATCCTGGTGAAGGGAGGGCCAAAAGAAACAGCACTGCAACACCTTGGCTGTAGTTTTCCTCCCAGAGAAATGGCCTCTGCAGGCCTGATCATGGCAACAGGATAGCACATTGGGGAATTCGCTATCAGGAATACAGCAACGGATAATCTGGTCAGCACCTATTCAAAAAAGTAGTGGATTATCCTACAAATAATACTTTGCTTCGGCAATGAGATGCTTACGCTGGCTTTTAGGCCAACCACGTGGAAGGGAACCAGAAGCAAGGTAATTGGCAATGTCGGCATACCAAGGTCCACTTGCCACATTAATTGCCAATAGGTGCTCATCGGGAAAACCTCATTGATCGGCAGGGTAGGTCCAATGTGGTCAGGGTCTAGTCTCGAGAGATGATCAGTAACAACATTTTGGGCTCTGACCTTATCGCGGATCTCAATGTCAAATTCTTGGAGCAGAAGGATCCAACGAATCAGTCTAGGCTTGGCATCCTTCTTGTGCATGAGATGGTGAATGGCCGCATGGTCAGTGAATACAATAACATGCTAGCCCAGAAGGTAAGAGCGGAATTTCTCCAGCCTAAATATGACTACCAGTAGTTCTTTTTCAGTGGTTGTATAATTACGCTAGGCCTCGTCCAACGTCTTACTGGCGTAGTACACCACGAAGGGGTGTCTATCGCATCTTTGTCCTAGGATGGCTACGACTGCAAGGTTGGAAGCGTCACACATGAGTTCAAAGTCGAGAGACCAATCAGGTGGTGGGGGAACAGGGGCCTTGGTGACAGCATCACGTAGCTGCGTGAGTGCTCGTATGCAGTCGGGGCCCATATCAAAGGGTACATCGGTCGATAGGAGATGAGTTAAAGGTCTAGAAATCTTGGAGAAGTCTTTGATGAATCTCCTATAGAAACTGACGTGTCCCAAGAAGGAGCGGATTTGCTTGACAGAGCCAGGCACAGTAAACCAGCAATTACATCAAGTTTAGCTTTGTCAACCTCGATACCCCTATCGGAGATGATATGCCTGAGAACAATTCCCTTGTGTACTATAAAATGACTTTTTTTCCCAGGAAAGCATGAGGTTCACATCAATACATCTCCAAAGGATACAGGTCAGGTTGGCAAGACAGTCATCAAAAGAGGGTCCAAAGACCGAAAAGGCATCCATGAAAAACTCAAGAAAGTCACCCACCATGTCATGGAATATCACCAGCATGCATCTCTGGAAAGTTGCTAGCGCATTACAAAGTTCGAACGGCATCCTTCTAAATGCAAAGGTGCCAAAGGGCAGGTAAAGGTGGTTTTCTCTTGGTCCAGGGGGTCAATTGCCACTTAGTTATATCCAGAGAATCCATCCAAAAAATAGAAAAAATTATTTCCCGCTAACTGCTCCTAGATTTAGTCAATAAAAGGTAGCGGAAAGCGATCTTTCTTAGTTGTAGTATTAAGTTTCGTATAATCTACACACATCTCCAAGATGTAGGTGTGCATGTAGGGATGGATTCGCCCCTGTCATTGACACGGATGGTGAGTCCCACCTTTCTGGGCACGACGTGAATCGAACTCACCCAGGGGCTATCACTGATCGGGTAGATTATACCCGCATCCAGCCACTTAATAATTTCCTTTTTAATGGCCTCCCGCATGTTAGGGCTGAGACGTCGCTGCATCTCGCAGGAAGGTCGAGCCTCCTCCTCCGTATATATACTGTGAGTGCAGTAGGAGGGGCTAATGCCAGTTAAGTCTGATAAGGACCATCCAATGTTTGCCTTGTGTTCCATAAGGTCCTTTGTTAGTTTGCACTCTTGCTCCCTGGTCAATTTTGAACTAATGATTATGGGAAGCGCTTCATTTGGTCCCAAGAAGACATACATAGGCATATTAGGCAGCTCTTTTAGCTCGGGAGAGGATGGTGAAAAGATCTGGCATTTCTTGGGACGAGAGTGTCCCAAGTGGATCAGAAGAAAACAAGGCTGGAGGAAGAATTTGGCCCTCAGATTGGCCAAGAAGAGGGGCATCTTGGATTGATGGATCCAAAAAGGGATAGCCCTAGTGAGTAGTATTTGGGCTCAATGTCCCAGTGTGGAGTTGCAATTCCACCTGATTTGGCGAGAAAGAAAGGGCAATCTGATCTTCAAGAGTGTGGACCGGCGGTGAGTAGCCCGAATATGACTCAGACCATGAGGTATGGGAAGGGGAGAAAACCTCGTCAGAAGTCTGGTCAGGCGAAGGTACGGGAAAAGGGAGGGATGGGGGAACGTCACAATATGTGTCGATCAGGCAATAGTCTATGCTTAGAGGCAATCCATAGCAGTGAGAATAGGTCCCAATTAGTCCGATACATGCGCTAACGGCAATGTCCTCGTCAGACGTGTCATCCTCGATGCAATCACAATCAAAGTTCTTGGCTACCTTGAAGATGTTAAGCTTGAGCTTCTCAGATCCAACGGCAATCTCAATACAGCCCGACTCGTAGTCAATATGGCATGGGTTGTGGCCAAGAAAGGTCGACCAAGGATGATCGGACAATCAGAAAGTAAGCTAGGAACTTCCATATCCAAAACAAGAAAGTCAACAGGAAAACAGAGACTGTTAACCCTAACCACCACGTCTTCCACCACACCCTATGGTATTTTGACAGAACGATCTGCCAACTGTGACGTAACAGGGGTGGGTTTCAGATTTCCTAAGGCAAATTTCTCGAGCATGATGGTTGGTATAAGATTGATCGAAGTTCCTAGATCAAGCAGAGCACGGTTAAAATTGCAGCCTTGGATGCTACAAGAAATAAGCGGTGTGCCTGGATCTTTCTACTTCGGTGGTAGATTTGACAATATAGCAGAACTCGCATGAGGTGACAGAACCACCGGATTCTTTGTTTTCTTTGACTATCGCCTGGGTGTTGTGTAGTCTTTGAAAAATCGGGCGACAGTAGGTATATGATCGATAGCCTCTAACAAGGGTACCTTGATTTCAACATCGCTGAATAAATTACGTAGGTTATCAAAGGCTTGCATATCCTTTTCTTGCCTTTTGGCTCCCTCAGTAGAGCCTCAGGGAATGGGACCGATTCTGGCACTAGTTTCGGTGTATCATCCTCTTGCGAATGTGGTGCGCATCTCGAATGAGAGGGCGATGAAAAAGATAGGCCAGGATCAAGTCGAGGCAGATCGACAGTTTGCTTACCACTCCTCGTAGTAATCGCATTGGATGTTGTGGGTCTAATGGGATCATAAGGTGGAGGAGGGTTCACAATAGGGACATAAGGGTGAGGTGTTGCAGTGGGATTAGCCTGGAATCCTGGAGGAATGCTCGGTCCTTGCAGAATCTGATGAACCTGCCCCTGAGAAGGTAGTACCTGTGGTTGAGGACCATGGGGTACGAAATTTCACGAGTTGGGAATACGTTGGGATAGAAGAGTGCCGTGAGATCGAGTCGCCATACATAGTTGACTGATCTAAGCATTCTGCTGCGCCAATTGGTGCAAAAAAATGAAACGCTGTCGGCAACCGGGTTTTATTGTTATAGCATTGTAGTATAGCCAGTTATTGCCAACATTTCAAATATATAAATTTTTTACTCGGAAAATAAAAGAGTTCCCGAGGTCGAACTCAGGGAGCAAGTTGTATTCTAGAGATATACATGTTTCTTTTACAAAAATAAAGAAAGAGAGAGAAAGAAATTGTTGTCTTTTCTTCTTTTCTCTTTGCTTCTCCTCGTCTCAGATCTTCTGTTATCTTCTTCTTCTTTATATGCAGTGGTGATGTTCTTCTTCTTCTTTCAGCTATTCCTGCTCTTCCTTTTTCTTCTGCAGAGCGGGTCCTGTTCTTCTTTTTCCTTTCTTTCTTCTTTTTCTTTCTCCTGTCAGGACGTCGTCTGATTTTTCAATCAGACGACTTAAACTGCTTGTTGCTACAGTGTCTCCCTCAGCTTCCTTCTTCTTCCGCGGTCCTTCTTCTTCACCTGTGCCTGCACACTTCAGAGTTTACGTCAGAGGACAAAACCTACTCTACCCTCCCCTTCCGCGTCTCTCTCTCTCAGAAACCGCTCATGGGATAGCTCTCCCAGAGCTGCCGGGTAGTCAGGTACGGGTCGCGCCTGGGTCCAGGCCCACCGGCGTGCGTGGTGGGCGAGGAGTGCAGGTCAGTCTAAGTCGGGTCGGGTCAGGTCCGCGGGGCGTGAGCACGGACGAGACCGGGTAACCGGGCGGGTGAAGGGGACCTCACCCCGTGTGCTGAGGCAGTAAGGCTTATTCACAAAATCAATTTAAACGGTGAAAGAGTTGTGAGGCTTACCGATGTGGGACTAAACGGAGGCCTCTCCTCGCGTGCGCCTGCTGGAAGACCGCGGCCTTGCTTCTACAGCTGCAGCTTCGATTTGCGTCGGTTGCTGGCTGGCTGCCTTCGCAGGAATCCCCGTATTCCGCAGCAGCTGGAGACCTGGAGTCCTCAAGCCTGGAGCGCGGGAGAAGCTGCTTCAATGTGGCGTTAATGGCGGTCGAGCCTCAGAACCTGTCGGACACGAATATGGCCTCTCGGCCTGATCAAACTACTGGGGAACCTTCGCCGTGGCACGGCGAAGGTGTGGAGCTGTGCGGCAAGCCGCAAGGTGGTGTCTGGCGGCAGCCCTAGGTTGGACTGCAACCGGAGAAATGGGTTTGTTTGGGGGAGCGTTACGGAGGTGTGGAGTGGCAGTGGAGGGGTGGGGGGTGCTCAGTGTGATGAGGCGGAGGTTCGGTGAGGGTCGGCGAGGCGTGTGAGGCTGTGGAGCGATGGGAGCATCTCGCCGGAGGGTGGCCGGAGACGAAGGGGGTGACGATGGTCAGGGTCGGTCGAGGGCTTAATTGAACAAATTGAAACCGGGGAAAGAAAGAGGAGAGGAAGGGAAGTAGTTCTAACTTACTTGCAGGGACGAAGGGGGAGCAGTAGGGCGACATTCGTATTGACTGTCGCCGGAGAAGAAGATGCCCAGGGGAAGGGGCGGCGGCGAGCAGAGAGCCGGAGAAACGCCAGCTGGGTACGGCGTGGCGCGGGAAGAGCAGGGGAAGAAGTCTCTGCTGCTGGTATTGCGGCAGAGCAAAGAGGAGGAGGAGGAGGAACCGCCGGAGCTGGTGGGCGTCTGCCGGAGTGAGAGGAGAGGAAAGTTGGGGGTTTTCTCCGTCAGATCCGAGCTGGGAAGAACGGTGGAGCGACGGGGGTTTTTATAGGGACCGAATCAGGGAGGAAGGCGGAGGGAGACGTCGTGTCTCCCTCGCCGGAGGACGCCGGAGATGGAACCCATACCGTCCGTGCGTTCGCACGGCCGGTATGGCGGGTTACCGCGACCAGGGGGGTGTCCCTGCGACGGCTGACGACGCAGGGCACCCCCGGTTTACTTGCCAGGCTCTCCCCCTCACCCTGCGCGGCGCCATGCTCCGCGCAAGGTCGCCGGAGCATGGTGCTGGCAGGTTTTGCACGGGGGACCTGAACGCAAAGAACGAAGGAGAGTTAGGGGCCAAAATACGAGGGTTCAAAAGTTGAGGGCCAAAAAGTAAATATATGAGGACCAAAGTGTAAAGTTGGTCAAGGAGGTTTCTTCTTAGGCTCAAGTTTTTATACATGACTAATTAGGACCTAAGGAATCTGATGGTGAATTTCATTTCGATATTAAACCTTGTTTGACCGGTCAATTTATGCGAAAACCCAAATTAAGTTATTAATTGGGCATGGTTCTCAATGTAGGTCAAAATGGGTTCTGAAGGCCAAATTGAAGGTTCTAAACCCTAGAGATTATTTTTCTATGAATTTTAGAGTGTTTATTATATTTTTACTTTGCCTCGAACCTCGTGAATTGAAGTGGGTTGTTTTAGGGTTACAGATTATCATTTAGTTCCTTGGAATTGCTGTAGCCCTTGCTAAATCATCTCATCCCACTTTTATTCTTATTAAGTTGCTTTGACCTATGTTTGGACCCTGAATTACCCTATATGCAGATTATACTGGTAAAATTGCATTTTTACCCCTTATGACTTGTTTTCTCCTTAAACTCAGAATTCTCTGAGTTAAGCCTTTCCTTGAGTTATGTAGGAGCTTTTATCCTTTGTATTAGGTCAAAATGAGCTAGTTATGGCTCATGATGAGGTTCTCATCAGTGCTAAAGAGAGGTCATGTTCTCTTCATGTCTCTTAGACATTTCCATCATCATTCGCATCAGTTTATCAAGAGGACTTGATGCGTGTTCTATTTGTTGTATGCAAGGACCCGATGGTGGATTCGCCCCATGATTAGACTGGGCCCTTGGGATGACGGGTGCGGACGGTCGCATTGGCCCACCTGCGGGGTTTTGGCACTGCGGGTTGCTGGACCATGCGAAGTTCGAATGATTTCTCCACCCTGCGTTATAAGTGGCAGAGAACGGGTTGTTCCCCAAGGCGCAAGTGTCTTCTAAGCCAAAAGACAAGTCTGCATGTATGTATGCATCCAAGCACACAGAGGCTTGGTCCTCCATGTCAAAACACTGGCTTGCAGAAGCCAGAACCACATCACTTACCGAATCGCTCGGCGCGACGCTCGGTATGGAAGATCTCATGGGGTTTTTGGGGATATGCCTGGTGTTGGAAGGATTAGGGTTGTGACGGAGCAATGAGGTAGAGGTGTTTCCCATAGAACGGGCGAGATTGGCTAGAAGCTCGTCCAGCTTCTTGTGCACGACAGAGACTTCATCCAATTTTTGTGTGATAAGGCTAAGATCTGTGGATGAATGGGAGGGTCCCATGTCAACTTCATGAACATTACGGGGCAAGCTGGTCCGATTAAAGGCAACAATGGAGGCATTGTTCATTGAGTTTTTGCTCATGTTTTCAAATAATTCGAATGCTTCATTCTCGTCTTTATTTATGAAATTCCCTCCGCAAGAAGCATCTGCAATCTACTTCAAAGTCTCATTTATCCCATAATAGAAAATCTAGGCTATATGCCACTTAGGCAAATCGTGGTGCGGACACTTTCGAAGGAGGTCATTATACCTCTCCCAAGCCTCATGAAACTGTTCGCCATTTTGTTGCGTAAAGGAAGTTATAGCACGGCGAAGCGCATTGGTTCGCCCAATTGGGAAGAATTTCTTGAGAAATGTTGTTCGCATCTCTTCCCAAGAATGGATGGTTCTCCGAAGGGTGCGTAACCATTGCAACGCTTTATCTTGCAACGAAAATGGGAACATTTTCATGAGGACAATTGATAACCCGAAGTTTCTTGGTTTAACCATTTCATCCAATCGGGTTAGGTCTTCAAAATGGAGAAAAGGATCTTCACTTGCAAGACCACGGAAGTGAAAGTTAATCAGGCCAATTATATTGGGTTTCAATTCAAAATCGTCCCCACCCATGGGGACCCGAATTTGTCCTATGGTCTCTGTAGCAGCGGGATTTTGATAAGAGCTAAGAGACCTAGGCTCCTCTTGTTTGAGAGGGTTCTGCACTTCCTCTAAGGATTCCCTAATGGCTTCAATCTGTTCATTATACATTTCCATTTGGGCTTGGAGGCGAGTTATGGGGTCATGGCTCCACCACCTGGTGGGATTTGAGGGGGGCGGTTTCCTCCTTCGAGATTTGGGGGTGGGCGTGCAGCCATGTTTGTGGAGGAGGATGACGATTCGATTTCTTTTCTTCTAGAATTATCAGACAATTCAAACAATTCATGGTTTTGTGACCTCCTCCCAAACATGCACTACCGTAGGAAGAATTGGGGAGATAAGAAGGGAAAAGGGGATGAGAGAAATGATGTCGCAAAGGTACATTTAATGACAAATCAAGGCAATCAAAGTCCTAATCTGTACAATGTGCCCTTAGACCTAAAGATCTAAGTTACCTACGGAACCAAATGCGAGCACCACGAAACCCTCCGGGCCAGATTGAAAGGCTGTTTGCCCCAGTCTTAGACACCCGATAGCACGCAGGAACCCGCACCAGCACGTAGGCACTACACGCAGGTAGTTAGACCTCCAGTACCTAATAAGGGTCAAGTTGCTACCAGTTTTAATTAGAGGCTTAGGATCAAGTGCTCTAGGAATGTGAAGGGCATTATATACGGGTAATGCCCAAGTGCATTGATTTTAGAAAGTGTGTAAACCAAGCATGCAATGGGGAAATCTCCCTGAATTGATGTTTAAGTTGGTGAAAGGTTTTTAGAATTTCAGCCTTAAGTAGTATGGATTTTAAGATTTCGCTGAGTTACCAATTCAACCAATCTCTGAGTTTTGAGAAAGTACAAGTTCTTCTATGCCCAACAAACCCTTCTTCAATGTGAGTTGGTTAATGCATGATAAAAATGAAATGGGCTTCCCTAGGTGGAAATTTCTATGTGTGGATGCACAAGTCAATTTTAGGTTAGTGTGAAAGGGAGCCAAAACACTTCAATTTAAGTGCTCCCAATCACCAAAATTATGTTCCACACACAAGGCTCAACCACAAGATAATGTAAAGAGAATTAAAATTTTGGGGTTGAAATATTTTGGATCAAATCTTAGGAAGGTGAAAGGTTGTGGTGGGGTTTCAATCAACTCAATTCCAAGTCTCCCCAACAAAAAATGTGATCCCGAATTATGGATAAATGAGGCAAGGAGGGATGGCAATCAATCTTTTTAATCTTGCTTCAAAGAATACTTCACACGATGAAAGATTCAAGTATCAAGATTCTTGGATCTTCGCTATGCGAAGTTTGGCGGGAAATCCCGGGGCAGTGGGGGTGAGAGTAGACAATCGAGCAAGTGATTTTTAATCCACTTGCCCTAAGAAATCCCAAGAAGTGTTTTTAGGTTTTTCTTTTTTTTTATCAAGGTGGCAAGTTAACCTAAGTTGCTAATAGAGGGAGAGACCTACCTTTTCAGCAATGTGGGTGAAGCTCCAGAGCGGCACTGGCGACTTCACGCTCGCGTTCCCACCTTGGATCTGCCCATGTCTCCGACTTCGTCTGCTTGCCTCCTCCTTGCAACTAGTTTACCTGCACACCAGCAAACAAAAACACCCTTGAAGAGAAGGGTGTGAGAAGAGAAAATCAGAGAAACGGAGTAGAAACTTACCTCAATGCGCACCTCCCCGGCAACGACGCCAGAAAAAGAGTGGTAGATCTTGAATAGGTTGTGTTAATATGGTGAAATTATCATTGAAGTGAGTATAGTGGTTAACCTAAATCGAGTCTAACCATCTTTCACAAAATTTTTTTTATCCTGGCCTACTTAATTTTATCTTGGTCACTTTTAGCCCAAGGGTCGATCTTAGGGAGGTGGGAATTAAAGGTGAAGAAGTTTCTACGCCTTTACTAGAATGTATCTCTTCCGTACATTTATTATGTTTTTATTTTTTTCTATTTAAGATTTTTTTGTTGATAATATTGTCCTTGAGGCACACCCTCAAAATTAAGTTCTTGGCTTCGAGCCAACTTAGGGTTTCCAAAAAAATTGGTCCTGCCATTTGCAAGACAGAGTACCTGCAAGATAAGGATTATCTTTTCTCTTTTACTCTTTTTTTTTATCTTTTTAATAGTAGGAAGCAAAAGAGAAATAAAAACAAGGTAGATTGCTTGTAGAGAAAGGAATACTTATCTTAATATAAAAAATACAGTCTCTATATATATAGATATGCATATAATATATGTATAGGGGTGGAGGTGGAAGTGGAAATGGAGTGTAGCATAGTGTCGAGTTGGTCCATGTCTAGTAAGACGCAACCAACAAGACGAAGTGCCACGTAGAGTGTAGGATGAATGTGTAGGAGTGTGTGCGGAGGCACTTGCTTTGCATGGGTATCAGGGAATATCAACAACTAGTGCAGATATTCCACGATATAATGCGCTGTGGACTGACTAGTGCAAGGGCGTATGGATACAGGTAGGTGATGTGTATGTAAAGATATATATATATATGTATATGTATATATATAGATAGGGTTATAACTATATAGGTATATATGTAGTTGTGCATATATATATATATATATATATATGGATTTATATATACGTGTATATATATATTAATGAATATATATATATAACTATATCGATATGTATATATATAGTGATATATGTCTATGTATATGCATATATATATATGTATATATATACATATGTATATATGCATGTATATATGTATATATGCACAAATATATATAAATATATGTATATATATATGTATGTATATATACATATTAATAGTTGTATAGGTATGAATATGTATATATGCATATATTTATATATATATATATGTATATATGTATAGGTATGTATGTTTGTATATATATACATATATATATATATATTTCGGTATATAAGAGAGTGGATATATATAGATATATATATGTATGTATGTGTAGGTGTGTACAAGTGAGTGTGTGAGTGTAAGAGTGTGTATGTGTATGAGTGTGTGTGTGTATGAGTATGGGTGTGTTCGCTAGCAGGTGAGCGTGAGAGAGAGCGCAGAGTTAAGTCGTCTGGCAGGATTGTCCACCGTCTGATCTCGTAGGAGCGTGGGTGTGCAAGGGCTTCACGCAGGGGCTGGAGGGAACACGTGGGCTGTCTTCCTGCGTAGGTAGGTGCGGGAGTGCAGCGCAGTGCACTACGTAGCGTAGCGCATAGCGCTGTGGGTTGGAGCGGGCACGGGCGCAGACGTGCTCGACCAGCTGGAGCAGGTTACGGGTGACGAGAGAGAGTGCTGTGCCACCGGCTAAGTGAGAAATAAGCCAGTGGCTACAGTGTCGCACTGAGAGGCGTGAACAGTGGCTATAGTGCCATGCGTGAGTGGACGACCGGTAGCGGCCGATTTTGTGTGCGTGGGCACGCTGGGAAGTGCCTGCACGCGTGGGGAGAGCTCACGGAGGTCAGCTGGCGTGCACGCGGTGGCCGGCACTGCTTTAGGCGGTCGTTGCTACTACTGGAGCTTCCGAGCTTGAGGATCTGAGAATGGTGACGAGAGCGTTCAGCAGTGAAATCAAATGGTGAAACCACCAGGCCCACCTACTCACGAAGGAGCTGGGCGGTGGTGGAACTCGCAGTGGTGGTCGTGGGACCACTGTGAGCTTTCTCCTGCTTGCAGTGTGTCTCCTCAGTGAGAAGAGAAACTACGTATGGAGAGGGAGAGGGGAGGAGGCTGGCCTGGCAATGGAGGAAAGTGTCTGAAGGCGGTGTGTGTTCAGGCTGCCGGTGCAAGGGAGAGGGCATGGCCTTTTAAAGAAGAAGACGCATGCCACCGCCATGCTGCTGGCATTGCATGTCCAGCCATGCTGCTGGCAGAGGAATGGCGCGAAGAGGTGCATGCCCCATGCCCTGCAGCTGCGTAGGAGAAGAATTCAAGGTCAAAATAAAAAAATGAAAATGGTGAATTTGCAATGTAGCCCTTGATGAATATGTTAATTAGATGGCCAATTATTCACTCTCCTCCCCTCTTTCATGCATGTGTCTATGTACAAATGCCACTATTGCTACATAAGATGCAATGGTAGTGCTGGGAAATAGCTCAAGATCGCATATTTATTGGTGTATTTTTGCTATGCAATCAGTCACCTATACTACGACGTAACTGACTATTAAAACACGATCAAGCGGATGCGTCAACAGTGGGCTCCATCCTTAGAGGTGACTAGGGTTAAGGAATTGGATGTGGTGTGTTGTAGGGTAGAAGTTATGGGATGGAGGGATAGGGTTTAATAAAGGTAAGTGACGGGTGTCTGGTGGTTGAGTTAAGGAGGCTTGGCTTCAACTTAGGTGGGTTTAGGTGGGTTAGGTGTTGTGGGATTTAGGAAGGGTCAAGATGGTTCCATGTGGTGGTGGTTATGGGATTAAGGGTAGATGTTAAATGGTGCCAAGGTGAAGGGGTGTTGGTAGTGTTTTGGCGCCACTAATGTGGTGGTTATAGGGTGGTTAGGGTGGTGTTGAATTGGAGCCAAGTGTAGGATTCTAGAAGAGGATTAGGTGCAGGGTGTAGATGGGTTTTTAGAGATTGGTTTAGGTGCGGTTAAGGTGAGGTTATCTTAGGGTTTAGGTTGGGGTTATGGTGGATGGTGGATGACCATGAAGTGGAGAGTTTAATTAAGCTAGCTTAGCTACTAGGTGAGTACAGGAGGTAGGATGGACCTAGAGTTTAAGGAAGAGGAGCTGAGGAAAAACTATCTGGAGCTAAACTGGAGTTGCATTGGAGCTGCATCTGTTGAAGAGGTCATCGTGTGGACTCAACTACTTAGCTTAGCTAGCTAGTTCTTCTACTAGCAGCTAAGCTAGAGTAGTTGACATGAGTTGAGCTAGTCTCAACTTGTTGGATGCTAGGTTGAGTTGGACCTGTTCCTAATGGGAACTCTTGAGCTAGCTTAGCTACTAAGTTGACAACTAGTAGCTAAGCTAGAGGGAGTTCAACTACCATGAACTGAGTAGAGCTGGGGACAGCTGGATCTAAGCTGAGGTGGACTCCTGTCAACTTAGTTGAGCTAGCTAGAGCTCCCAGTGAACTGATTGGAGCTAAGATGAGCTAGACTCAATTAAGTTGAGCTAGATCTAAGATGACTTGAGCTAGGTTGAGCTAAGTTGAGCTACCCTAAGCTACCATTCAACTAAGATGAGCTAAATGGAACTTAAGGGAGCTAACCCTAACCCAAGTGAGTTGGTATCTAGCTATGGTAAGTTAGATTTGGCTGAGTTCCAGCTAAATTGAGCTTTCTCTTCACCTGTTGCCTTCCTAAATGTTAGGGTTTAGAAGTCTGGCTATCTAGTCATCCCTAACACTCAAGTACATGTGTCAAAAACACAAAAATAATCCAATGCATGCTTAACCTATGTGATTCCTAAATGCAGTCCAGAAACCCGTTTACGAAGTTAAAATCCTAAGTGCTAGGTTTGTTTTAGGGCTTGAGAATAATGATAAACTGGTGTTTATCAGTTTTCAATTCTATATTTCAAAAATCCAAAAACCCAAAGAAATCATAAAACAAAAAAATTTGAAAAAAATATAGGTGGCAACTCCAACATGAGTAAATGATGTGATTTTTCTTTTAAACTCTTGACAACATTCACATAATTTGAGACTTTAGTAACGAGTGTTATACCTACACATTTTACATCTACTCACCCACACTATGATTGGCCGCTTTGAGATAGCGACAAGTGAATTTCAACTGTACGATCTCTAGGTTTTAGGTTAGGTCAAGTTTTAGGTTTTTAGATTTTGATTTAGGTTAATCTTAATTACAAGCAAGAAAGTAAAAATCAAAATCATTTTTGCACTTTATTGCCTCACAAAGATAGATGGGACTCACTTCCAAGTCTCATAAAATTTTGTTTAGGTGGACAATGTGCCTACACTATCACATTTCAATCATTAAAATCCAATTTCGCGCATTTACTCTCACCTAACAGCGTCCCACCATGCAGGGTGTCCTATGGGGTCCCAACCTTTTGGCCAGCCAAGTTATTCATGGGTTTGATCAGTTACCTAAGGTTAGTGAAATTTGAACTATGTCCAATAGGTGCAACACTCTACAGCCAGATTTGATTTCCTGTATTGTGCACATACTTCTCTTTAATGTTTTCTCTGCATCTCTAAATTTCTTCCAAGTGTATGCATGAAATTAGATCACAAAATTTGCACTTGGTACTACCTTTGCAACTAGAATTAAGGAGGAGACTAGTTATCTATGAATATAGTTCTACTTCTAACTCAGAATCTAATCTTCACTTGATGGTTGACCAAGCCAACCTAAATCAACAACAGAATCAGATGGACCCTCAAGCATAGATCCAAAATCTGTAACCATAGCTGAATCAACTTCTACAAAATCACTGATTGCACAGCAATCATAGGTCCTAATTGACCTAAATTAGGTTACGACTTAGCATAAGTTAGGGTAGTTCATGCATGCATAAGCATTATTTGCATTTTTGCTGCTCTTCCTATAGCTATGGATAGAATAATGCTATAATATACTAATTAGGTGCATTATATAAATTGCAAGAAATAAGAAGCCCAGGAGCTAGATCTGAGACTGGATCTGAAGCTGGACTTGAAGCCAAAGTTGTAGCAGAGCTTAAGCAGAAGACCTACAAAAAGATGTAGTAGACAATAATGTAAGGGTTTGAGGTATGCTATTCATTTAGGATAGCCTAGAAGCTTCCCCAAGCCTTAGCCACCCTTACATTAGGTCACCGTACCCTAGGAAGCCCTAAACTCTATTCCTGGCATCCATCTAGATGTCCAAATGAGTTATAGGACGTCCAGAACCCTTAGCCAACTCCCACACACCTTAAACCCACTTTTGCAGTGTTATTGGATGTCCAGACACTTGGTCAGATGTCCAATTTCTGCAGAATACCCAAGACAGAACCTAGAATCCCTCCTGACTCTGATTGGACATCCAGACAATAAATCTAGACCTCTAATCTTTCATTATAAGACATCTAATAACTTTATTAGACGTCCAGAACTGCCCTCCAGACCTTATTTTGAGATTCAGGCGTTGATCTTGGATCTCTAGCTCCCTAAACCTAATTCTAACCTGCTAGGAACCTAAATTAAGCTACCCTAGCCCATGTACATCACCTTTAGACCTCCCTAAGGACCTAATTAGGTCCTCACTAAACCTAGTTGACTTGGACCTTAGTCAATTCCATCAGCCTATTCAATTTGACTGATTGGGTCCAATTGAGCCCTAATCTCAGCACATTGTCCAATTAGACTTAGTGAGAGTCAAATTGACCTAGACCAAACTTAATTGAGTTGTTTTACTCTCAATTACATTTCAACACACCCAAATAAGCTTGTATTAAGTTTAATTGCACTTTGACTTAGTGAATTAGGGTTTGCAACCATAATTTGGTACCTAACCTAGACCAAAACCCATAACAACCTATCCTAACCCACCTAACCACTTAGGGCATGGCCACACACACACACCCATTGACTCACTTCCACACCACCTAGAGTATTCTAGGACCTTCCAAAGGTGGCACCACCTTGGTTGCCACAAATAGCAACCAAGGATGAGTCTTCTCTTAGATCCACTTTTGGTCGATTTAAGAACAACCCTCTCTCTCTCCTTGGACGGCCACACTTGGAGCTCTCTCTAGAGAGTTTCATACTTCTCTAGAGAGTCTCCCTTAGGTCTATAAAAAGACCTAAGGGTTGGCACTTTGCAACCATTCACTCTTGGTCTCTTGGCTTCATTCCACCTCCATTACTCCACCTACATCTCTACAAGCACACCATGGCATCCCCATCACCTCCATGCTAGGCCTAATCACCTCCAACCACTCTCCAAGGGTCGGCCTAAGCACCATTGGCCACCCCTCCTCCTCTCAACCAAGTCAAAGGCCATCGGAGCCACCTTTGAATGCTGTTATTTATGTTAGCTAAGTAGAATAATTCTTCGTAGATTTATTGCTTTTATTACTTCTTAGACTGTAGCTCCTTACTTCTCCCCTAATGATGCATGCATAATCCCCCGTAGATTCATGTATGCAGTCGTTTTCTGATAGCTATTAGATTTTACATTCCCTGTGCAAGCATTCCATTATAGGTGCTCTGCAACTCTGTTATCATCATCTTTTTATATATATATGTTGAAAATCACCATGTGCCTGATTATCATCTTTTGCTGTGATTAAAGTTGCATGTTTTCATTTGATGATATTCTGGCAACAGCATGTCGTGCATCAATATGAACTTAGCATAAATCGACATGTGATTTTGAATAAGTAGAGCGAGCAAGATCGATTTCTAATTTGCATTTCCAAAACACCTCCCAGAGATGAACGACCGGGACTCCAAGTCTCATTACCTTATAAATTATATTTGATGAGCATTTTCGCGCACTATACTACGACGAGATCTCTGTTTTCAAAACACGCACGAGAATCTCCTTTTATCAAATGGCACCATTGCCGAGGAGGCAATGGAATTGATTTCGATCTTTGAGCTTTTAGTGACAAATATTCCTGTGCTTGCTTATAGGATGTGCCGGAAAGCAGGAGAAATGAGACCTGCGCACACATAGAGCATAAAAAAATCACCAAGTGCACATCTCCTCTTAGATTAGGATTTTCCTTTTTCGAACCTTAGGTTAGATTTCCTTCTAGCGGTCTCATTTGAAAAAAAAAAGCCTATTTATGTTCATGAAAAAAAAAAAAATGTCTAAGTAGTTAGATGAGGTCTCTATTTGAATCTTACGTTTGTTTGCTTGAAAAAAAAGGAAAAAAAAATTGAAAATAAAGCTTTTCCCTTCAAAAAAAAAAAATCATTTTGGTGGGATGTTTGAATTTTGAATTCAAACACCTTTTAAGGGCTTTCCCAGCATTAGCTAATTTTCGACTAGATTTCAAATTCCGAATTAAAAATTCAATTTCTGAAAAATTAGTGAGTGAAAAATTCTGAAATTTGGGCTATACCTTCATTTTCAAACCATCTTTTAAACAACACCATTCATTTGAGGAAATTCAAAGTAGAAAATTTTTAAAAAATTACGAAGTGCAAGGAGGTCACACTGAACCAGATTTGAAAATTTTCAAAATTCAAAAATCAATTTCGAGCAATCAGCGAATATTTTTCGACTACAAACAGTGGGGTTTGAAAGCTAATCTCTTTCATTTAATTTACACATTTTTCCTGAATTTTTGAAGATCATTTTATACTAATTCAAAGCAAAAAATCGACCAGGGGTCAAAATTCCAATTCTAACCCATTGACGTTTAAAAATCTCTATAAATTCCATTGAAACAGAAAAAATTACAAAAAAATATTCTTTGAAAGGGCAATTGAAAGAGGAATCTACTTGCCAAATTTCAACTTATTCTGATTCTAATTTTTACCAGAGAATTGCTCTTATTTTCGTGGTCTGCTGAAGAAGAAAGAAAAAAAAACCATAGAATTGCATGAACCCTAGGTTACACCTTTAGGGTTACACTCTAGAGACAACACATTTGGGCTATCCTATACTTAGTCAAGTCTTGTGTTTGGCTAGTGAGCTTGGTCACCTTATGGACCATGCACCAAACCCCAGTGAAAAAAAAGGGTTAAAATAAATTGTAAAACACGAAATAATCCCAAATTCGTTGTGGTACTACTGGGTGGTTTCGACCGCTCTTGCCAAACCTGGTGACTAAGTTTGTGAGGTAGTGTCAAATGACTGCGGCTCGGGGGTCAACGGAATCGGAGGCGTAAGCCAAAGGAAGAACCTTCCCCTTAGTCCCCTTGTAACCAGACTGGCTGGGTTAGCTTGAGAGGTATGAATTACTTTCAGTCAGTTGAACGATGAATTTTATCTTTAGGAATTAGAATTTTAAATGAAAAATCTGATCATTTGATCATAAGGACCAATTGATTGACAAGGCCTTAGCCTTGTCTGGCTGGCTACAGCAACCAAAGGGTTGGTTGGTGTACGCGAGTAAGGAGGTCACTCAAACCTTAATTGGTTGGATCTTAGGAGTCGATCCCAAGGAGGTGGAGGCGATTCATCACTTCGCCAGACCATCTTCTCCCCCACCCTTTCCTCCCACTCGCTTAGGCCTAATGGCTAGCCCTGGATCGAGACCTAATCAGGATCTAGAAGAGCTGGACCCACGAGCTTATCTGAGAGCCTGGGTCACTGAATCAACTCAACCTTGGGATCAAAACCCAAGCTGGCGAAGATTACTTTTCACTTCACATGATCCTTCTCCTCAGGTTACCGAAATGGTTAACCCATATCCTAACCCCGGATATTATGACCCATACCAGTCGGTCCCTCAAAGGATCGCATCTTATAACCAAGGGTATGGATTTCACACTCATGCTTCACACACATGGAATATGTGTAGACCTGATTCACCCCCTGGAACCCCTGAAGAACTACCAGTGCATATGCGACCGCACTATAGAATACAAAGAGATGTAGCTAGCGCTAAGGAGAAGGCCACATTCTATCTACACGAAATCCAAGCTATCACTGAGCTGAACCAAAGACAAAGCTGGATTCCGTATCAACAACCTATGATGGAGCTCCTTCAGGGAACAACAGGGATAACAAGGTTAATTGGACAAAATCAGGAAACTCAAGAACTACTGCTTTTGAGATATCAAGTGGAAAATAGCCTTGAAGACCTTGGAGAATTTGAAACGACTATGCCGGAAGGACACAATAGATTCTCTATTGTAGATGCTGGGAGATCATTCAGGGGAAGAAAAACCTGGCTTGGATATGAGACAGGAGTAGGAAATGTTCCGAATGGCTTCATCTGAGAACTCCATTCAAGAAACTAAGGAAAGGACTGATATCTCCAGGGCTGAGCCACAATTGGGTTATCCTAAATCTTGGGAGATACCTCTTGGGTTAGATAACCCAAACGTGATAAGGAAAGTAGATACATTTGAGGATATGGATCTTGAGGCAAACAATACATGTGGCATTACTGATCAGCCTAGGCCACTTCCCAATGTAGGCGAACCTGTGCTAGAGCCAACATCTTCTGATATGCACTCTTCTTCTTTCACCTAAATCCCTAATTCAGATGTTAGAGATTCTAAGATGACACTTTCTATCCCTGATCCTGACATCCAAAGGCCAGAAGTAGCTATGGATGTTTTGACTGAAGAAATGGATATGCTACCTGAGGCGGGAATTATTGAGGAACCCAAAGTATATGAGGGAGAAGCTTTGAATAGAATGAGTTGGGGACACACCTACAATCCTAGGAAATCTAATGGATGGCTCAACTCAGATCTGGAAGAGTCAGCTTCCGATGAATCAGAGATGAGTACTGATGAGGACGAAGTAATTTCTGATGAGGATTTTAGTGACCTCCCCACAGATATTCTACTTTCATGGATACCCCCATATGATCCAGATTCTGGAGAGGGCATGATCTTTGATGTCAATTATTGTTACGAGGATCCCTACGACTCAAATTCTAGTTCTTAGATACATTTTGATCTACTCCCTCTGCAACTTCTTCCTGAATTGTGGGACATGATAAATTAGCTGAATCAACATCATGATTCCCCCTCAAATTTCCTCTAATCTGCACCACTTCTCCACACCTTCTTATAGCCATAATTTTTTGAGTAGGGGTGCACAATCAGCTAGTTCGCATATCCGGACCATTGATTCTGGGAGCATACGAGCACATATTTCTTTTAATCTTGACCAGCTTTTAGGCAAGAACTAATACATCTGATTGAGTTTTCACCCAATTGGAGGCATTAAAACCAACATCTACCCCACATTCATCCATCACCTTATACATACCATTTTTATACAAAGCATTTTGTTTTCATTTAGCATATTTCATTTTCACATATTACATACTATCAGGTTGGCCAGTGCTGAATGCTAAAATTTCAGGAGCAATTCCAGGTGATTCTACCCATTTACTCCCTGTTATACTTATTTTCTTTTGTATTCATGCATGAGGACATGCAAGAACTTAGCCATGGGGGGGTAGATATACAGCAAAATAGAAAATTTTTATGCCAACATTTAGGAAAACCTTGGAGCCACATGTCAAACAAACTTTAGGACCCTAAATATAAGAACAACCAACTCCACCTCCAATGCTTGCATTGGAGCTAAAAATCATCCGCAACAGCCACTTCCGACTGACTCACTCACCCTTTTGTTCTAAATTTAGGGTCAAGCTGAATGTAACCCGAAAGGGAAATTTCTTGAAGTAAGAATATAAGAGGTTACTTGTTTATAGCATATATACATAGTGCATCCATGAATAAGATTATCTTATTAAGAGAATGCATTAGGGATTTTATCCTCTAGTTGATTTCTATAATCTGGAATCCAGTATAATTTTTCACATACACATAGAATTTGCAATGGATTCACGATGAAGGTTGATAAACATTTTTAGTCTGTTGAGAAGAAATAGTGCTTCTTTTCTTGAACCCTTGGATAGTGTTTTGGGAGTCAAGCAAATTTTCTTCGAAAAATTCACCAAATAGTGCGAGATGAGAGTGTACTGGTGCTCTAAAATTAGTGCAAGGAATTTGGAATCCTAGATAATTAGGTAATAATACTCAGAGATTAGGCATAGTTTTTACTCTTGAATCCTACGTATACATTTTTGTGTGAAATTTTGAGAGCCACCAAATAAGGCAAATACGCGGAGAGTGAGTTTTCATAAAACTAGGGCTAAGGTGGATGGTTATGACCATTCTTCATGGAATCCTCGGTTGAAGGAGGTATTGATGCCAAGGTCAGAAATACATCGTCCTATCTGTCTCTCTCAGTGCCGTGAGTAGGCACTTCTACCAAATAAGCCACCCAATGTCTCTTAAGTATCACTAATCCCTAATAATGCCTCCTCAATAAAGTTCGTGATTGTATGCTAGCTTGTGTTATGTTGAAAAAAGGAAAAAAATAATAAATTATATATGGAAAAAAATGAAATAAATGAAAAAAAAGGAGAAAAATAGAAAAAGATAAAAAGAATTTAGAAAAAGAAGAAAAGCAAAGAAAAAGAGTGTGTGAATATTTAGTGTTTATTTCAGTTGCATTAAGTCAATACCACCAAATAAATTTGAGATCCACCAAATATGGCCTTAACCTATCTTTCTGTGTTTCTGACCGCCTGAATACTTGTTGAGGAATTTTGACTTAATGTTAAGGTTATGAGAACTCAATTAAAGTGTTAATGCCAAGTGAGACCACCAAATACAGATAATATGTGTGAATCTAGTGAGATTGTGAGCTGTAAGGAAAAGAAAGAAAAGAAAAAAAAAAGAGAGAGAATGAATACAAAGGAACCAGAAGAGAGCATAGTTCTTCTCATCTTTCCTGAGTTGAGTTACTTGATAATCCGAGAATCAAGATTCTGAAGTACTAATCTCTATGTAGCACCAAGTGAGAGTGAGCCACCAAATAAACACTTATATCCCTCAGACATTCTCTACCCAAGCTTAAAGTAAGGGTTGAATTCATGGAATATCTTGAATACCCCGATGGAAGAAGTCCGCCTATCCTGCTAGAATTTTACTAGCTGTCAAGTACAAGCTTTAAAGGTGAATCAAGTCTTTCACTCGAATCAATTGCAAAAGCTACATAGCTACACTTTCACATTTGTTTGGTTTTCTAGAACATAGGATGAAAACAAAAAGGAGAAAAATCTCCAGGAATACACTTGATAAAATAATCAATCCCTTAGGGACCCTTATGTGAATAATTTAGTCTTGCATTTGCTATGGAGTACCAAGATTTAGGCATGGGGATATGATTACGCAGCAATCATAGGTCTTAATTGACCTAAATTATGCTAGGAATTAGAATAAGTTAGGGTAGTTCATACATGCATAAGCATTATTTGCATCTTTACTATTCTTCCTATAGCTATGCATAGAATAATGCTATAATATACCAATTAGGTGCATTATATAAATTACAAGAAATAAGAAGGTCAAGAGCTACATCTGAGACTAGTTCTGAAGCTGGACCTGAAGACAGAGTTGTAGAAGAGCTGAAGCAGAAGACCTAGAATAAGATGTAGTCGACAATAATGTAAGGGGTTGAGGTATGCTATTCTGTTAAGCAGGAATAAAGTAATAAATTACGAAGAACTTAGGTCCATCCTAGGCCTAGGATAGCCTAGAAGCTTCCCCAAGCCTTAGCCACCCTTAGATTAGGTCCCCGCACCCTAGGAAGCCGTAAAACCCTATTTCCATCCTCTATCTAGATGTCCAGATGAGTTATAGGACGTCCAGAATCCCTAGCCAACTCCCACACACCTTAAACCTACTTCTACAGTGTTATTGGACGTCTAAATACTTGGTCAGACATCCAATTTCTGCAGAATACCAAAGACAAAGCATAGAACCCTCAGTAACAGCACCATTTTTTTGGGATCATAGATACGCGTATTTGATAAGAAATGCATCGTACAACAATTTTGTTGGGACTCGTATAGCATGTGTTTGATAAGAAAAAGCATCGTAGTATAGTGTGCAATACGATCAACAAAAATATTTATGAAGATAATGAGACTTGGAGTCCCGATCGTTCATCTCTGGGAGGCATTTATGGAACTGCAGATTTGAAATCGATCTCTTTCACTCTACTTGCTTAAAATCCAATGTTGATTTATGGTGATTTACATATTGATGTACGACATGATAGTGGCCAAAAGATAGTAATTAAAACATGCAACTTCAATCGCACCAAAAGATGATAACTGGGCACATGGTGATTTTCAACATATATGTTTATATATATAAAAGATGATGATATCAAAGTTGCAGAGCATAGGTAGAGGAATGCTTGTATAGGGAAATAAAACTAGCTACTAGGAAACGACAGCATACATGAATCTATGGGGGGATTTTGCATGCATCATTGGGGGAGAAGTGAGGAACTACACTATTAAGTAGTAAATAAAGCATGTAAATCTAAGAAGAACTATAATCTAATCTAGCAGAAATAAGGGCATTCAGAGGTGGCTCCGATGCCCTTTGAGTTGGTTGAGAGGAGAAGGAGGTGGCTCCGATGGCCAATGGTGCTTAGGCCGACCCTTAGAGAGAGGTTGGAGAAGTGATCCAGCATCTTGGCATGGAGGTGGTGGTGGCCACGGTGAAGCTACTCGTGGACATGGTGGTGGAGTGGATGTAGAATGAAACTAAGCTAAATGGAACCAAGAGTGGATGGGTGCAAATGGCCAACCCTTAGGTCTTTCTATAGACCTAAGGGAAGCTCTCTAGAGAATTATGGAATTCTCTAGAGAGGCCTAAGGTGGGAGCTCGTGGGAGAGTGAGAGAGAGAGGATGGATGGTGGTTTTTAGATCCACCAAATGTGGATTTAAAAATTGAATGGCCCTTGGTTGCTAATTTTAGCAACCAAGGCAACGACACATGGTAGAGAGTTCTAAAGAACTCTAGGCGAGGTAGTTTCATGTGGATGGTGTGTGTGGGTGTTTGTGGGTCAAAACTTATGCGGCTAGGTTGATTAGGTTAGGTTCTAGTGGGTTTAGGTAAAGGTAGGTCTCAAATTAGGGTTGTAAACCCAAATTCACTAAGGTAAAGTGCAATTAAACTTAATACAAGTTTAATTGTGTGTGTGGAAACCTAATTGAGAGTGAAATAACTCAATTAAGTTAGGTCTAGGTCAATTGGACTCTTACTGTATCCAATTGGACAATGTGTTCTGAGATCAAGGCCCAATTGGACTCAATGAGTCCAATTAAATAGCTGATGGAATTGACTATGATCTAAGTCAATTATGTTTAGTGAGGACCTAATTTAGGGAGGTCTAGAGGTGATGTACTAGGGTTAGGGCACCTTAATTTAGGTTCCTATGGGGTTGAAATTGGGTTTAGGGACCTAGAGATCCAAGATCAAGGCTTGAATCTCAAAATAGGTTCTGGAGGATAGTATCTGACGTCTAATAAAGTTGTCAGACATCTTATAATGAAAAATCAGAAGTCCATACTTGTTCTCTGGATGACCAATCAGAGTCAGGAGGGTTTCTAGGTTCTATCTTGGTTATTCTAAAGAAATTGGATGTCTGACCAAGTGTCTGGACGTCCAATAGCACTGCAGAAGTGGGTTTAAGGTGTGCGGGAGTTGGCTAAAGGTTCTGGACGTCCTATAACTCATTTGAACATCTAGATAAAGGCTACAATTAGAGTTTTCAGGTTTCCTAGGGTGCGGTGACCTAATATAATGGTGGCTAAGGCTTGGGGAAGCTTCTAGGCTATCCTAGGGCTAGGATGGACCTAAGTTCTTCATAATTTATTGCTTTATTTCTACTTAATGGAATAGCATACCTTAACTTCGTTACATTATTATCTACTACATCTAATCTAGGTCTTCTACTCTAGCTCTACTGTAACACCAGTTTTTCCTTATTCTTCAGACCATCTTTAGATCCAGCTTCAGATCTAAGTTCTGATTGCTTATTACCTGCAATTGACATAATGCACCTAATCAGTACATTATAGCATTATTTTATGCATAGCTAAAAGAAAGCAGTAGAGGTGCTTGTAATGCTTATGTGTGCATGAATTACCCTAACTTATGCTTAGTCCTAGCCTAATTTAGGTCAATTAAGACCTATATTGCTGCACAATCATAGTACAGCTGCGAAATACGATCAGCAAAAATAATTTCTAAAGATAACGAGACTTGGAGTCCCGGTCGTTCGTCTCTGCGAGGCATTTATGGAAATGCAGATTTGAAATTAGTCTCTCTTGCACTACTTATTCAAAATCGCATGCCGATTTATGCTAAGTTCAGAATTGTGCACGACATGCTTAGTTGCCAGAATATCAGAAATTAAAACACGCAACTTCAATGAGACAAAAATATTGCAGCAAGGCTCATGGTCATTTTCACAAATAGATATATATATATAGAAAAAGATTTTCATTGATTCATGATGGTGTTTGCAATATAAAGCTAATGGAAAGCTTGTAGAGGAATGCTTGAAAACATAAATCTAGCTAGCAGAAAATGATCACAAACAAGAATCTAATGGGGAATTATGCATGCATCATTGGGGGAGAATATAGAGCTACACAATTAAGTAGTAAATAAAGAAGTAAAACTATGAAGAGCTATAATCTAATCTATCAGAACTAAGGGCATTCAGAGGTGGGCTCCGATGGCCTTTGACTTGGTTGATAGGAGCAGAGGCAGCCAATGGTGGTTAGGTCGGCCCTTGGAGAGTGGTTGAGGAGGGGATCCAACATCTTAGTGTGGAGATGGTGGTGGCCTGGTGAAGCTACTCATGGAGGAGTGGAGGTGGAATGATGCTAAGCTAAAATGGAGCCAAGAGTGAATGGGTGCAAATGGCCATGCCTTAGATCTTTTTATAGACCTAAGGGAAGCTCTATTGAGAATTATGGAATTCTCTAGAGAGGCCTATGGTGGGAGCTCATGGGAGAGTGAGAGAGAGGATGGATGATGGTTTTTAGATCCACCAAATGTGGATCTAAAAATTGAATGTCTCTTGGTTGCTAATTTTAGCAACCAAGGCAACAACACATGGTAGAGAGTTCTAGAGAACTCTAGGCTAGGTATTTTAATGCAGATGGTGTGTGTGGGTGTGTGTGGGTCGAAACATAGGTGGCTAGGTCGATTAGGCTAGGTTCTAGTGGGTTTAGGTAAAGGTAAGTCTCAAATTAGGTTGTAAACCCTAATTCACTAAGGTAAAGTGCAATTAAACTTAATACATGTTTAATTGGGTGTGTGGAAACCTAATTGAGAGTAAAATAACTCAATTAAGGTAGGTCTAGGTCAATTGGACTCTGACTGAGTCCAATTGGATAGTGTGTGCTAAGATCAGGGATTAATTGGACTCAATGAATCCAATCGAATAGACTAAAGAGAATGACCATGATCCAAGTCAACTAGGTTTAGTGAGGACCTAATTAGGTCCTTAGGGAGGTCTAGAGGTGATGCACTAGGGTTAGGGTGCCTTAATTTATGTTTCTAGGGGGTTAGAATTGGGTTTATGGAGTTAGAGATCCATGATAAAGGCTTAAATCTCAAAACAGGGTCTGGAGGGTAGTTCTGGACGTCTAATAATAGTGTCAGACATCCTATAGTAAAAAATTAGAAGTCCAGGCTTGTTACCTAGACGTCCAATTTGTAGTTGCACAGCAATCATAGGTCTTAATTAACATAAATTAGGCTAGGATTTAGCATAAGTTAGGGTAATTCATGCATGCATAAGCATTACTAGCACCTTTACTGCTTTCTTTTAGCTATGCATAAAATAATGCTATAATGTACTGATTAAGTGCATTATGTCAATTGCAGGTAATAAGCTGATCGAAAGCTAGATTTGAAGCTAGATCTAAAGCTAGATCTAAAGAATAAAGAATAATTGGTGTTGCAGCAGAGCTACAGTGGAAGACCTAGATTAGATGTAGTAGATAATATTGTAAGGGAGTTAAGGTATGCTATTCCATTAAGCAGGAATAAAGCAATAAATTGTGAAGAACTTAGGTCCATTATAGCCCTAGGATAGCCTAGAAGCTTCCCCAAGCCTCAGTCACCCTTAGATTAGGTCACTGCACCATAGGAAACCTTGAAACCCTAATTCCATCCTCTATCTAGATGTCCAGATGAGTTATAGGACAACCACAACCCTTAGCCAACTCCCGCACACCTTAAACCCACTTCTGCAGTGTTATTGGATGTCTAGAACTTGGTCAGACGTCCAATTTCTGCAAAATACCCAAGACAGAAACTAGAAACCCTCCTAACTCTAATTGGACATCTAGAAAACAAGTCTAGACTTTTAATTTTTCACTATAATATGTCTGACACTATTATTAGACGTCCAAACTACCCTCCAGACACTATTTTGAGATTCAAGCCTTGATCTTGGATGTCTAGCTCCCTAAACCCAACTCTAACCCCCTAGGAACCTAAATTAAGGTACCTGTTGAGCGAGACGAATCTACGCTAACGTGTTTGGTTTTTGGAAAAACCCATCGTTGTAGTTCGAAAGCGAAGGATTCGTGTTCAACAAATAAAATTTATACCGAAATAAGAATTCCGGGTCGAACATAGGGAGGCGAACGTTTGATTTAAAAACTCCGCGTTTCTTTTTATTTTGTCACAAAGAAATTCAATTTAAACTATCTAAGTATCTACAACAAATAAAAGAGAGAGAGGGAGTAAGAGAGAGCGAAGGAATACTATACATGGAAATCAAAATGAGATGTAGAATAGACAAGGAATTTATCATAAAAGAGTTCTTTCATTACAACTAGAAAACATAAAACAATTACTCTAGAAAGCATTAAAAGAATGGAGGGAGAAATGTCCTCCTCGACGATCGCTCGGAGGACGAATAGACTACTCTAGAAAGCAGTAAATCTATATTAGAAAGCAGTAAAAAGAATAGGGAGAGAGAAATCCTCCTCGACGGTCGCTTGGAGGACGAGCCGGACGGGAC
Source organism: Thalassia testudinum (assembly GCA_037157565.1). Lineage (NCBI taxonomy): Eukaryota > Viridiplantae > Streptophyta > Magnoliopsida > Alismatales > Hydrocharitaceae > Thalassia > Thalassia testudinum. Next base: position 87,178,351 of record JAZHRO010000014.1, on the reverse strand, counting down.
GACGCCTGGACGAAGGAGAACGGAGCGGGACGAAGGAGGACGAAGCAGAAGAACGGGAACGAAGCAGCACGCCGTCGTCGTCGCGGGATCCACTTCCGAAGGGGGACGAAAATTTGGACTTTATCTCGCGAGAAGCATCCCGGGTGTGGGACAAGCTTCTCTTGAGCTTTGGAGAGGTAGAGAGGAGAAGGAAGGGATGCAAATTTCGTATGGAGGGGGTCTCCTTTTATAGTTGCAAGGAGTGGGGGCAAAATGGACATTACATCTTCAAAATAATAAATAAGGGGTCTTTAGTGACGGATAAAACCGTCGCTAAAGCCCCGCCGTCGCCGTCGCCGCCGCACCCACGCGCGCCCGCTCGGCTGGCCTGCGCGCGTAACGCAGACGCACGTCCGCGTCGTCTCAGCCGTCCGATCGCGAGATCGGACGGCTTAGATCGCGTCCGCGCCCGCTGCATAGCGCGCCGCCCGCGTGCGATCGCGCGCCCACCAGAGCGTCCAATTGCGCGTCGGCGCTATCGGGCGCGCGCGGCCGTTGGATCTTCATCCGACGCTCGTGTGCGCCCGCTCGCCCGCGCCTTCGACCCCCCTCTCCGCGGCTCGAACCCGCGACCTCCGCTTCGCCCGCAGCTGCGTAGCCGCTGCGCTACGCGGCGAAATGGTCGCGCGGACGTTTTTAAACGCGCGCGACCGCAGCCGTTGGATCGAGATCCAACGGCGGAGAGGAGACGTTGCGTGGTCTTCACAGGACTCCTGCGGCCGATTGGGTGGCTGGGATGGCGCCATGTGGCGCCATCTTGGCCGTCCATCTTCTGGAAGTTGTAGATGGTGCCACGGATGTCGGATTGACTCGATTTTTGTGTCGTTCGGCTGCGATCGTCGATCCGAATTCATCCGTGTGGTCAGATTTTCTATCTGAAGTGCGGATTTACACCATCCTGGCCCTTGATCTTCTAGGGTTCCCCGGTCTCTATCTGATGCTACGGATGCCTGATTAGGGCGATCTTGGAGTCATTGAACTCCAATCGTCGCCCTGATCATATCCATACGGTTGGATCTTTGATCCGAGGCCCCGATAAAATATTTGCCCTGTCCAAGCACATAAAAGGAGACAATTAACCTCCATTTTATTCAAACTACTCTAAATGCAAGATGATGCATGTAATGCAATATTTATATCATAAAATGCAATCCTATGCTTAAGAACATGCATAAATAGACATTTTAAGTAGTGTAAATGTGTTTACATCATACCCCCATGCCTATCTTTTGCTAGTCCCTAGCAAAAACTATATGCTATTTATAAAAGAATTAGGTTAGGTTATTTGGACCTGAGTTATTTTCAATCATTAAGAAATTGTCTACTTAAGAACTGAACTTTCAAAGACACAACAGTGCCCGGGTATCAGCCAAAATGCAGACCGCCTCAAGCCTCGCCTTATTCAAAGAAAAATTTCTTTTTCTGTTTTTACTCTCTTTTTTTAGATTTTCAAATTTTAGGGTTTAAGAGTGGCTTTCTACGGCCATTCAACTCACCCAAGATTTGATGAGAACCCTAAGTTTTAAGCATCTTATTGTGATTGTGATAGACTCGTTGACCGGCAATTAAAACGGACTTCGGATTTCTACGCCTCTAGGTGACCTCAAAAAGAATTCTGCCTAAAGGTGTATCTTTACAACCGGTAACTTTCTCCCTACTTTTATTTTTAACGGGGTCAACACAAGGGTGAATCCAGTGTATATCTCCCCGGTTTATTCTACTTCTCCGCTTCTTCCTAAGTGTTTTGGGAATTTTTAGTGCATTTTCTGAGCTGGGTTCTGGACAACCGGTCGATGAGCTGTTACCACCGACAACTTGCCAGCCATACTCGTGCGGCGAAGTGTGGCTTATTTCTTTTTGTTCTTTTCTCCTTTTTGATTGATTTTTTTTTTTTTTTTTTTTTTTTTTTTTTTTAAGTAGGTGGCTTCCCTGGTCTAAGATTTACCTGAAGGCAGCAAAAAGAGAAAGGTCCAGTGACTGGGCTCTGGACAACCTACCTATGGGCTGTTACCCACGATAACTTGCCAGCCATATCACCCTAGAAGGTTCATTAGCTACCCAATTTCCGTTAAAATCGCCAAACAACGAGTCAGTGCAAAGAAAGTGTGTAGATGCTTAAGACTCAAAATTCCCTCACATCAGAGGGCGGGTTGATAAGTCGTGTACTTATCACCCAAACTTATTTATTCCAATTATAATGGAATTAAGATGGCGAGAACTCAAAGACAAATCCACATTTTAGTAGATACATAGGCTAATTAAGTCCAAAGACCTGAGGGGTCTTTGTGTTCAGATCCTAATGTAAAATTTCTTAGAATTGAAAAGTCCTAATGTCCAACTAATCCTTCCTAATTTTTTTTTTTTTTTTTTTTTTTTTTTTTTTTTTAGAAAGAGAGCAATTTATATGGATTTCACAAAGCTGACCAACTAATTCAAAAATGAATCCACCCCCCCATGCCTAGCTGATGCAATGTCCTCATTGAAAAAGAGACATGAAAGAAAGGGTAGAATATGAAAGATGTCACCTGGATATGAAGCTCGTATCAGCCTTGTGTTATATGTACAACTGCTGAGTTTAATGCCGTCAGCTAGGCGAAGTCCAGCCAAAGAAGTCACAGAATGGCTAGAGCAACAGAGTCTGAAACGGGTTCTGGAAGATTATGGTCAACAACAGGCTTCAGACGTTGACCGTTGACTTTAAAGGTGTTACCCGTCTTTGGGTCAGAAATCTGAATGGCACCATTTAGAAAAATCTGATCAATTATGAATGGGCCACTCCATTTAGATCTAAGTTTACCAGGAAAGAGCTTAAGTTTAGAATCGAATAACCAGACCTTCTGGTTTGGCTCAAAGCTCTTGCGGGAAATCATTTGATCATGTAGAGCTTTGGTCCGAGCCTTGTAGATCTTGGCATTCTCATAAGCATCATTTCTAAGCTCCTCCAACTCAGATAATTGGAGTTTCCTGGTCTTCCCAGCTAGATTTAGATCTAGATTGCATTGTTTGATTGCCCAGAATGCCCTGTGTTCAATCTCTACGGGTAGATGACACGCCTTTCCATACACCAGACGGAATGGAGACATGCCGATAGGTGTTTTATACGCCGTACGGTAGGCCCAAAGAGCGTCCTCAAGCTTTTGAGTCCAATCCTTGCGATCGGGCCTAACCGTTTTTTGCAGAATGTTCTTGATCTCTCGATTAGAGATCTCGGCTTGTCCATTCGTTTGGGGATGGTAAGGTGTGGAAATTCGATGATTAACCCCGTATTTGGCCAATAAACTCCGGAATTGGGCATTAGTAAAATGAGTGCCACCATCACTGATGATAGCCCTCGGAATCCCGAATCTACTGAAGATATTTCTCTTGACAAAGTTGATGACCACCTTGTGATCATTGGTTCGGGTGGGAATTGCCTCAATCCATTTAGACACATAATCAACAGCGACAAGAATGTACTGATGTCCAAATGAAGGGATAAAGGGTCCCATGAAATCAATGCCCCAAACATCGAAAATTTCGACAGGAAGAATAGGGTTTAAGGGCATTATGTCTCTCTTAGTTATGCTCCCGAGTGCCTGGCATCGAGGGCATGACTGTGAGAACTCCTGGGCATCCTTGAATAAAGACGGCCAATAGAAGCCAGATTGCAAAATTTTTGCAGCCGTCTTTTTCCCGGAGAAATGTCCACCACACCCAGATGCATGGCAGAACTCAAGTATACTGTTGAATTCATTCTCCGGTATGCATCGGCGAATAATCTGATCAGAGCCGATGCGATACAGTTCAGGGTCCTCCCAAAAGTAGTATTTGGCCTCAGATTTGAGTCTATCCCGTTGTTGCTTGGTCCAATCCTGGGGGATTTGACCAACGGCCAAATAGTTAACAATGTCAGCAAACCATGGGGTGTGGACACCTAAAACTGTAAGAATGGTTTCGTCCGGAAAAGTGTCAGCAATCGGAATGTCCGGACAAGAAGAATCACCTAGGAGTCTCGACAAATGATCCACCACCACATTTTGTACCCCGGTTTTATCCTTGATTTCAAGATCAAATTCTTGAAGAAGAAGAATCCAACGAATAAGCCGGGGTTTAGCATCCTTTTTAGCCAAGAGATGTCTCAAGGCCGAGTGGTCGGTATAAACAATAACATGAGACCCCAAGAGATAAGCCCTGAATTTTTCCAACGCAAATACTACAGCGAGTAATTCCTTTTCAGTAACAGTGTAATTCCTCTGGGCTTCATCCAAAGTTTTACTAGCGTAGTAAATAACAAAGGGCTTTCGATCAATTTTCTGACCCAGGACAGCCCCGACCGCGTAATCAGAAGCATCGGTCATGATCTCAAATGGGGTTGTCCAAATAGGTGGTTGCAAAATTGGCGCACAGGTGACTGCCGTTTTTAAGAAATCAAATGCCTTTTGGCATGATTCGTCAAAAACGAACGGTGTTTCTTTGGCAAGAAGATTGCTCAAAGGGCGGGCAACCTTCGAGAAGTCCTTGATGAATCTTCGATAAAATCCCACATGGCCAAGAAATGATCTGATTTGTTTAACTGATGTGGGACGAGGAAGTTTAGCGATAGCATCAACCTTAGCTTTATCCACTTCAATTCCCCGTTCAGAGATTACATGACCCAAAACGATGCCCTCTTGGGTCATGAAATGACTCTTTTCCCAGCTAAGGACCAATCGTGTCTTGATACATCGCTTAAGAATCATTTCCAAATTAACCAAACAAGAGTCAAATGATTCTCCGAAAATGGAGAAATCATCCATGAAGACTTCCATAAACTCTCCCACCATATCGGAAAATATGGCTAGCATACACCTTTGAAAAGTCGCAGGTGCATTGCATAACCCGAAAGGCATCCTACGAAAAGCAAAGGTTCCGTAGGGACAGGTGAAAGTAGTTTTTTCCTGATCCTCGGGATGGATAGGAACTTGGTTGTATCCCGAGTAACCATCAAGAAAACAGAAGTACTTCTGCCCGGCTAATTTTTCCAGGATTTGATCAATGAAGGGCAGGGGAAAATGATCCTTTTTAGTGGTAGTGTTCAGCTTCCTGTAATCAATACAAACTCTCCAAGATGAAGCTGAACGAGTTGTGACAGATTCTCCTTTCTCATTAGTCACAACAGTAATCCCGGCTTTCTTTGGAACAATCTGAACGGGACTTACCCAGGGACTGTCAGAGATTGGATAAATAATTCCTGCATCGAGCCACTTGATGATTTCCTTTTTTACCACTTCTCGCATATTTGGATTCAATCTCCTCTGCATCTGGCGAGAAGGGCGGGATCCATCTTCCAAAAATATTCTATGATTGCAGTAAGATGGCTCGATCCCCCTAAGGTCATGAATGGTCCAACCAATTGCCTCCTTATGTTCCTTTAGAACCTTAATCAATTTAATCTCTTGCTCCTTTGTCAATTTAGCACTGATAATCACAGGGAGCGTATTCTGAGGTCCTAAAAATTGATATTTCAAATTCTCGGGCAATGGTTTCAATTCGAGCTGAGGTGGGGTGATGATTGATGGTCGGGTAGATGCTGAAGATTCAACAAGAGGGAGAGGTTGTGAGTGGACAAAATCAGTAACCTCTTCCGAAGATGTTAAGTCAGAGGGTTGCGGGTCAAATTCATCAACCAAAGAGGAACTTTCAATTGAAGAAACTGTCAAACAAGTTTCAATATTAATATTATCCTCATCAAGTTCCTCAATAACTCCACAATCCTCAAATTTATTGATCGCCTTAAAAATATCTAATTTCATACGTTGGTCCCCAAAGGCGATTTCCATGCTACCGCTTTCACAATTAATGTTGGCCTTTGCGGTAGCCAGGAACGGACGCCCCAGAATGATGGGCGTGTTCCTCAGATTATCTGGTACATCCATGTCAAGGACAAGGAAATCTACAGGAAAATAAAAATCCTTGACCTTAACTATAACATCTTCAATAACGCCTCGCGGGTTTGTGACCGAACGATCCGCTAACTGTAGCGTTACTGAAGTTGGCCGAAGTTCGCCTAACCCAAACTTCTCGTAAAGAGAAGTCGGAATTAGGTTGATGGATGCACCGAGATCCAAAAGTGCTCTATCAAATGTGTAATCTCCGATAACGCAAGAAATCAAAGGAGCACCAGGATCTCTCCTTTTCTGAGGGAGGTAGTGCAGGATAACAGAACTAGCCTGCTCGGAGAGTACCACCTTCCTCGGAACAGATTCTCTCGACTTACGCTTTTGTGTACATAATTCCTTTAAAAATCTTGCGTAAGTCGGTATGTGCTTGATAGCATCAAGGAGCGGGATATTGATCTCAACATTCTTAAATAAATTCAGAAGCTCCTCATTGCTATCAACAGACTTCTTCCTCTTTGCTTTGGTTAAGGCTTCAGGAAAAGGAACACGAGTCAGATCTTTGGAATCGGATTCCTGAGCCTTGATTTCTCCTTTAGAATTCTCTTCTCTCTCCTCAAATTCTTCAGGATTCAAAAGATTAGAATAATGTGGTTGTGGATCCTGAGTCTTTTTACCACTTCTCAAAGTGACAGAATTTGCAGAAGCGTAAGAATTTGGGTCTTGAGGAAGGTTAGGAAAGATTGGAGGGGCTTGATTGACCATGAATTGTTGATTTACAGAAGAAGAAGATGAGGAACCCTGCTCAACCACCTGAGCATGCGCGTGTGGGTCCCTCTGATTTCCGTACCCTTGGGCTTGATTGCCCGAATTTGTAATGTTTCGTGGGTTGGGTAAAGGTTGGGATGGTAGAGATCCGGGTTGGCGAGAGTTAGCAATGAGCCCGGATTGCAAGTTGTCCAGTGAGTTTTTCATTTGCTGCATGAGCTGGAGCATAGATCCTTGCATCTCTACTATTTGATGGTTCAAATCAGCCTGCCCTGCAGGTTGACGGGCATTCCAAGCTGGCTGATTGACCTGATTCGGAGGCAACTGAGTATATACTTGACCCTGACCCATTGGTCGTTGCGGAGCATAATTGCTGGGTCGGAATTGGGTCTGTTGCCCCGGATTTTTCCAAGAGAAGTTAGGGTGGTTTCTCCAACCTTGATTATAGGCATTCGAGTAGGGGTTGGATCTAGCATTCTCTTGTACAACACAGACATCCTCATAAAGTGAGGATGGAGAGAAAGAAAAGGAAGGATTAGAAAAACTGGGATCAAAGGCCCCAGTTGGGAACCCATGGGGTTCCGAAAAATGCTGACTCATATGTTGAGTCGCATCAAGTTGATTCACGAACTCCCGTCCAGAAAGAGCTCGTGAAGAATGGAATCCCGAATTTTGGGATTGAGTGGATTGAGAGTTGTTCATAGAATTGCCAGCCATCCACTCTTCCATTCTTTTAGCAACCAAGTCCACTTTGTCAAGTTTATTACAAATCAATTCCATATCAAATGAATGAGAGTCATGGACTTCATTGACATTTGATCTGGGTTGTTGGGACCGGTTAAAAGTATCCATGGAGGCATGATTTATTGAATTCTCACTCATTTCCTCAAATAAATCATGTGCACTATCTGCATCTTTATTAAGGAAATTGCCTCCGCAAGAAGCATCCACATGGTTTCTGAGTTGCTCAGTCAACCCATGATAAAAAATCTGCACGAGTTGCCATTTCGGCACCTCGTGGTGTGGACACCTCCGCAATAAGTCCTGGAATCGCTCCCAGGCCACATGAAACTGCTCCCCCGGCCGCTGGGTAAAAGTAGTGATTGCCCGTCTTAAAGCATTGGTACGACCGACTGGGAAAAATTTCTTCAGAAAGGCCGATTTCAACTCATTCCAAGTTGTAATTGGTCTTCCTATTGTCCTATACCAATGCGCGGCCTTATCCCTAAGAGAGTGAGGGAAGAGCCTCATGATCATTTGCTCCTCGTTTACGTTTCGAGACTTGGTGGTCTGGACCAAAGTGGTCAAGTCCTCCAAGTGTTGAAACGGATCCTCGGAGCCAAGCCCATGATAATGTTTAATCAGGCTTAACACCTGGGGCTTGATTTCTACGTCACCGGCTGGAATCTGGACGCCGGGACGTTCCCCGTAATTTGAAGGATCATAAAAATCCTTCAAGGGCTGAACGCCCTGCATTCTCTGGAACCATTCTTGCATTCTCTGCATTTGTTCCAGCTGCCTTCGAAATTCTTCCTGTGGATTTCCAGGCAGAAGAGGCTGTTGTTCGGCCATGGGATCAAATTGACCAAAATCTAACTTGCGCCTCCTAGAATGTTCTAATGGTCCTTCTAATCTGGGATTCAATGACCGTCTTCCCAGCATAAACTAGGAGTAGGTCGGAAGGACCGGGGATAGGGACCCTGCAGTACAACAAAACAAGGCTGTCCTTAAGTGAGGTAGCCTAAGGATCTACTGACTCCCAATACCAGCCTTAAGACTGTAACTGATTTACTCTACTTGCGTCTGTATAATCCAACCAGTTAGAAGGAGGGACTGGGGAGAAGGTTCTTCCTTTGGCTTTCGCCTCCGGTTCCTAGTGTACCCCCCAGCCGCGGTCGTTTGACGCTACTCCCCTAGCTAGACATCAGATTAATCAGTACAAGTAGGTTAATCAAAAACAATCTCAGACTAGGCCTTGAAGAGCGAATCAAACCTTAGGGCCAACGTCTACTCAATTTTATTACAGCCTGGGATTGTGGTGCTTATGGAATGTGATGGGCCCTTATAATGGGTTGTGCCCTTAATGATTGATTGAAATTTGTGTAAGTGTGTGCACAACCAGGGTTTTCAAGCAAGATTATTTATAATGTGTGAATTTTAATGTTCAAATCCTGCTTAAGTAGCTTTTAGGGTTTCAAATTAGGTGAATTGCAATCAAATTTCTAGGCAAACCAAGTTGTAAAACACGGGTGAAGATAGTTTTCCTTTAAAATCAGAAAGAAAGCGGAGTGCCTAGAATATACCTAGATTGAAAACCCTAAGGAGGAGCTACTTGATGAGTTGGTTTTAAATAAAGTGGTGCGGCCCAAACAACTCAAACAATTGGCCACAATTGCACCACTAAGTTAGGCACTCAAAGATGGTTAACCTAGAATGATTTCTACTCTGTTATGTGTTGCTCTGTGTGTACCGGTTCCACAGATCAGAACCCGGTTGAGTAGAAAACAAATCAAGTTAATCAAGTGCCTTGAATGTGGGTGTGTGTTGTGTGTTTGTTGAAAGTTACCCCACAAAATTATCTTTTTGTTATTATTATTTTTTTTTTTATGAATGAGGGTGAAATGAGTGTGAGTAGAAATCCAAACAACCAAACTATTCCTAGGATTTTATGCAAACACCTAGGTTAATTGGAATTTGGATTTAATGTGGCGAATGAAATCTATGGAGGGGGAAAGAATGGGGGAGCACTTACAGTTGTCTTCAACTGCACTTTACTCCAGTCTACCGCTTGTTGATTCCTTGATGGAGGTCTCTGCAAAACAATAGACACAAGAGAAAGCTAGTTAGAAAACAAATAAAGTGCAAGAAATGCGAAGAAAAGATCGGAAATCGTTGCCTCCCCGGCAACGGCGCCAAAATGTTGAGCGAGACGAATCTACGCTAACGTGTTTGGTTTTTGGAAAAACCCGTCGTTGTAGTTCGAAAGCGAAGGATTCGTGTTCAACAAATAAAATTTATACCGAAATAAGAATTCCGGGTCGAACACAGGGAGGCGAACGTTTGATTTAAAAACTCCGCGTTTCTTTTTATTTTGTCACAAAGAAATTCAATTTAAACTATCTAAGTATCTACAACAAATAAAAGAGAGAGAGGGAGTAAGAGAGAGCGAAGGAATACTATACATGGAAATCAAAATGAGATGTAGAATAGACAAGGAATTTATCATAAAAGAGTTCTTTCATTACAACTAGAAAACATAAAACAATTACTCTAGAAAGCATTAAAAGAATGGAGGGAGAAATGTCCTCCTCGACGATCGCTCGGAGGACGAATAGACTACTCTAGAAAGCAGTAAATCTATATTAGAAAGCAGTAAAAAGAATAGGGAGAGAGAAATCCTCCTCGATGGTCGCTTGGAGGATGAGCCGGACGGGACGACGCCTGGACGAAGGAGAACGGAGCGGGACGAAGGAGGACGAAGCAGAAGAACGGGAACGAAGCAGCACGCCGTCGTCGTCGCGGGATCCACTTCCGAAGGGGGACGAAAATTTGGACTTTATCTCGCGAGAAGCATCCCGGGTGTGGGACAAGCTTCTCTTGAGCTTTGGAGAGGTAGAGAGGAGAAGGAAGGGATGCAAATTTCGTATGGAGGGGGTCTCCTTTTATAGTTGCAAGGAGTGGGGGCAAAATGGACATTACATCTTCAAAATAATAAATAAGGGGTCTTTAGTGACGGATAAAACCGTCGCTAAAGCCCCGCCGTCGCCGTCGCCGCCGCACCCACGCGCGCCCGCTCGGCTGGCCTGCGCGCGTAACGCAGACGCACGTCCGCGTCGTCTCAGCCGTCCGATCGCGAGATCGGACGGCTTAGATCGCGTCCGCGCCCGCTGCGTAGCGCGCCGCCCGCGTGCGATCGCGCGCCCACCAGAGCGTCCAATTGCGCGTCGGCGCTATCGGGCGCGCGCGGCCGTTGGATCTTCATTCGACGCTCGTGTGCGCCCGCTCGCCCGCGCCTTCGACCCCCCTCTCCGCGGCTCGAACCCGCGACCTCCGCTTCGCCCGCAGCTGCGTAGCCGCTGCGCTACGCGGCGAAATGGTCGCGCGGACGTTTTTAAACGCGCGCGACCGCAGCCGTTGGATCGAGATCCAACGGCGGAGAGGAGACGTTGCGTGGTCTTCACAGGACTCCTGCGGCCGATTGGGCGGCTGGGATGGCGCCACGTGGCGCCATCTTGGCCGTCCATCTTCTGGAAGTTGTAGATGGTGCCACGGATGTCGGATTGATTCGATTTTTGTGTCGTTCGGCTGCGATCGTCGATCTGAATTCATCCGTGTGGTCAGATTTTCCATCTGAAGTGCGGATTTACACCATCCTGGCCCTTGATCTTCTAGGGTTCCCCGGTCTCTATCTGATGCTACGGATGCCTGATTAGGGCGATCTTGGAGTCATTGAACTCCAATCGTCGCCCTGATCATATCCATACGGTTGGATCTTTGATCCGAGGCCCCGATAAAATATTTGCCCTGTCCAAGCACATAAAAGGAGACAATTAACCTCCATTTTATTCAAACTACTCTAAATGCAAGATGATGCATGTAATGCAATATTTATATCATGAAATGCAATCCTATGCTTAAGAACATGCATAAATAGACATTTTAAGTAGTGTAAATGTGTTTACATCAGTACCCTAACACTAGTACATCACCTCTAGACCTCCCTAAGGGCCTAATTAGGTCCTCACTTAACCCAATTGACTTGGATCATGGTCAATCTCTTCAGTCTATTCAATTGGATTCATTGAGTCCAATTGAGCCCTAATCTTAGCACACACTGTCCAATTGGACTCAATCAGAGTCGAATTGACCTAGACCTACCTTAATTGAGTTATTTTGCTCTCACTTAGGTTTCCACACACCCAATTAAACATGTATAAGTTTAATTACACTTTACCTTAGTGAATTAGGGTTTACAATTCTAATTTGAGACCTACCTTTACCTAAACCCACTAGAACCTAACCTAATAAACCTAGCCACATAAGTTTCAACCCAATACACCCACACACACCATCCAGATGAAAATACCTAGCCTAGAATGATCTAGAACTTTCTACCATCTGTTGTTGCCTTGGTTGCCAAAATTAGCAACCAAGAGCCATTCAATTTTTAGTTCCACATTTGGTGAATCTAAAAACCACCATCCATCCTCTCTCTCACTCTCCCACAAGCTCCCACCATAGGCCTCTCTAGAGAACCCCATAATTCCCTAGAGAGCTTCCCTTACGTTTATAAAAAGATGTAAGGGGTGTTCATTTACACCCATTGTTGAAGCTACGAGTTGCTACGCGCTATCATATTTGGTTTTGAAAAACCTGTCGTCATAGTATGAAAGCGAAGAACTCGTGTTCAACAAATAAAATTTATATCGGAATAGAAATCCCGGGTGGAACTCAGGGAGGCGAATGTTTGATTTAAAAATTACGCATTTATTTTATTTGTCGCAAAGTAGAATAATTGATTAGAAACTATTTATCTATTTACAATAAATAGAAGAGAGAGAGAATGAGACAGTGAGAGAGAATATTACAAACAAAAACCAAAAAGAGATGTTGAATGAACATGGAATTCATTATCATAAGGATTGTTCATTACACTAAACTTTACGACTAGAAAGTAGGAAAATGATTACACTATAAGGCAATAAATCTACTCTAGAAAGCAGTAAATCTACTCTGGAAAGTAGTAAAAAGAATGGGGAGAGAGATATCCTCCTTGACGGTTGCTTGGAGGATGACCCGGATGGGATGACGCCTAGACGACGGGGAACGGAGCAGGACAAAGAAGGATGAAGTGAGAAGAGCGGGAATGGGGCAGCACGTCGTCGTCGTCACGGGATCCACTTCCAAAAGGGGGACGAAAATTTGACTTTATCTCGTGAGAATCATCCCGACTGTGGGACAAGCTTCTCTTGAGCTGTGGAGAGGGAGAGAAGAGAAGGAAGGGATGAGAATTTCATGTGGAGGAGGTCTCCTTTTATAGTTGCAAGGAGTGAGGTCAATTTGATCATTTTAATTTGAAAAACATTAAATTAGAGGTCTTTAGTGACGGATAAAATCGTTGCTAAAGCCCCATCGTGGGTGACATGCGACAGAGTGCGTGCACCCACTTGGCTCTCATGCATTAAATTTGTGTAACTCGCCCCTCACCACGCCTTTGCATAATGCGCTCTGTGTCTAATCTCGCGTGAGGCACCTGCGTGCAATAGCACGTGGGTGCTATCGAGCGCTCACGACTGGTCTTTCGTGATCCCACGCTCCTCGCGCCTGCTTGCCCATGCCCGCTCGCTCGCCTCCTGTGTTTCGAACCCACGCATGTGCCTCAGTTAAGCGCTCTCACCCACTGTGCTACGCGCACGGATGGGCAGGTGGTCGGACCTGGTTAGGTTGTGTTAATATGGTGATTTTATCGTTGAAATGCATACGGTGGTTAACCTAATTCAAGCCTAACCATCTCTTTACAAAATTTTTAACCTGGCCTACTTGATTTTATCTTGGTCACTTTTAGGCCCAGGGTCGAACTCAGGGAAGTGCGATTAGGAGAAGTTTCTATGGCTTTCCTACAACGAATCTCTTCCGTTCGTTTATTATGCTTTTGGTGTTTTTCTATTTAGATTTTTTTCTGATAATTCTTGTCCATGAGGCACACCCTCAAAATTAGGTTCTTGGCTTTGAGCCAAATTAGGGTTTCAAAATTGGTCTTGCTATTCGCAAGACTGAGTACCTGCAAGTTAAGGATTATCTTTTCTCTTTTATATATTTTTTTTGTTTATCTTTTTAATGGCAAGAAAGAGAAATAGAAATAAAGTAAATATAGTATATATATATGTATATATTATATAGGTATAAAGGGGTGGGGGTGGAGGTGGAGATGGCGTGTAGCACGGTGTCGAGTCGGTCGTCGTCTAGAAGGATGCAACCAACAGGATGAGGTGCTACATGGAGTGTAATGTGGATGGCGGAAGATGTGTGCGACCACGCTTTTTGTACGCGTGTATCAGGGAATATCAGCAACTAGTGCAGATATTCCCGTGATACAACGTATAGGAAGAGATGTGAAAAAAAATATATATATATATATGTATATATGTAAATATCTATATGTATATATGGTTATAAATATATAGGTATATATGTTGTTATATGTGTATATATATGTATATATGTAAATATATAGATGTATATATATATATAGGTATGTAACTATATGTATAGATAGATATATGCATAGATATATATATATGTATATGTACATGTATGTATATATAACTATATAGATGTATATATATAGGTATATATATATATAATATAATATATATATATATATAGATATAAGTAGATAGATATGTATATATGGTTATAGATATATATGTATATATGTATGTAGATTTATGTATATATATATGTATAAATATATTTGTATATATATGTATATATGTATATATGTATATATGTATATAAATATATATAGATATAAATCTATATATGTATATATATATATATAAGTATATAATAGTGTATAGGTGAGAGTGTGTGTGTGCAAGAGTGTGTGTGTGTGCATGCATCAGTAGAAAGAGTGAGAGAGTGCTGTGTAAGAGAGAGAGAGAGAGTAAGAGAGAGAGCTTCGTGTTGCAGTGAAGGAGGTGAGTTTAAGTCGTCTGCAGCCTCCAAGCATCGTCTGGTGGTTAGACACGAACGTGTAGGCGCAAAGGCGTGCAAACAAGCGCGCACTAGAGGGAGTGGGCACGGGGAGAGGATTGTAGCTCACCACGCTGCGTGAAGAGGTGAGCACGGGCGCGAAGAAGCGGGTGGGCGTACGTGGGAAAAGGGAGTAGGTGAAGACACGGGCGGGTACGGGCGCTAGCAGACGTGGGCGCACGCAAACGTGCGGGCGGGCGCTGGAGCGGGCGCGGGGCTAGACATGAGCGCGGGCTAGCAGCGGTTGCGGCGCACCGGGTGACCGGTTAAGTGAGAAACTTACCGATCACTGCACTGTAGCCAAAGTGTTCCGCTGAAACGCGTCAACAGTGGCTACAGTGCCAGGGCGAGCTACGCGACTGGGTGCGCCTGATGCTATGAGTGCAGGAAGCCGATGCGTGAGCTGGCATGTATGTGGAAGGGGTGCGCTGGCTGGTTGCAGGCAGAAAGGCGAGTGCAGGCGCGAAGAAGTGGGAGGCGAGTGTGCCTGCTGGCACGCGCTAGAGGCGAGGGTGGCCTGCAGGCGTGCGCTGGAGGGTCTTGCTGCTACTGCTGACTTGTTGCTGCTGCCGCGGAGCTTCAGACCTTGAAGCCTGCGGCAATGGCGGAAGTTGCTTAACTGAGAATACCACCATGCCCACCGGCTCTCTGGTGAGCTGGGCAGTGGTGGACTCACAGTGGTGGTTGTGCACCACTGTCAGGTGCTCCTGCCCGCAGAGTGGCTCCTCAGATAAGGAGAGGCTGCGTATGGAGGGAGAGGGAAGGAGATGGCCTAGAAGGGGAGAGCTGTTGTGTGGGTTTCTTTCGTGAACCAGGCTCTCCTTTGCAAAGAAGGAGCCGTGCCTTATTTATGGAGGAAGAAGGTATGCACAGCCATGCCCTGGCTGTGCATGGCTGTGCATGGCCGGCAAGGAGAGGCTGTGCAGAGCAAGGTGAGCAGGACATGGCGCGAGGAAGAGGCCACCATGCATTGCAGCCGCTGGGAGAATTCAAACTCAAATAAAAATAAAGATGGTGAATTTTGCAAAGCAGCACTTGAGGAAAAATGTAAATTTCAAGGCCATTTATTTCACTCTCTTCCCCTCTCAATTAAAAGCATGCATGCGAGTATTTTTACAAATACGAATATGGATACCTAATATGCACTGGTAATGCTAGGAAATAGCACAAGACGGCACAATTGCAGGTGTATTTTTTCTACGCAATCATACCCCCATGCCTATCCTTTGCTAGTCCCTAGCAAAACATTTTTGTGTTGTATTTAGATATGATCTTTAGCTAAAGATTTTCTTCTGAGGTGACATAAGTGTGTTTAGTGTTGGATATTGTGAGAACCAATTACAGAGAAGACTACCAGTACTTTAAGTCTCACATGATATAGATCATCTGTCAACTAGCCTGGACTCTTGATATTTAAACCTTAAGTATGATTTCTAGGACCCAGGAGGTTTTTGCCGTACTCGAGAGCTCAACAGATTATGGCTTGTGCTTAGTGAAGGATAAAGACTGACCAGATGAACATTACGACTCAAACCCAGGGTTTCACGAATTTTTAAGTACAGATTGGCCCAGTTTTAGCTTATGTCTTCGAATTAACCCATGAAAAGATGATGGAAACTCAACTCCCATTTTATGACATTTGTGGCTCAAAGAGAATAGGGTATTTGCCCTGAAGAACTTTTTTTAGGAGGAAGACTTCATAGATATTTTGCGAGATATATTAACTTATTTACATCTCTTTTTTTTTTTTTTTGAAACACGTGTCAGTATATCTCTTACAACATTATTTGGAGGAGCGCACTTTTCTTTTTTTGGTGGGAGGGTTCCTTTTTGGTGGAAAGAGTCTCTCCTAAGCACAAGACTAAAGCCTGGGATAAAAAGTCTACCTATGCACATAGGTAAGGACTCCACCTTCCCTAATGAACACTAGGGTTGGATCTTATGTTCACCTGGTCTTTCTTGATATGTGTAGTGTTGAACCAAGATTACTTAGGCTCTCGAGTAGAAGCAAACCAACGAATCCTGTACTGGTGCCTCAGGTACAAGAATACGTCCTTAGTTAGGAGAGATTCCGATCTATCTTGTCAATGCTCAAGTGAATTAAGCCGAGCCTGAGCGAATCAAGCTTCAGTGGCCTGGAAAGTTTTCAAAATAGTGGTTGAATATCCATAAACACTTATTGTATTTTTGTTTCAGCCTTTAGATCATTACTAAACACCATTTTCATTTTTTCATCATTTTATATATATATATATAAATGTATAGATATAAACTGCATGATACCATAAAATAACTAGATCCTAAGGATTCCTATCCACCCCCCATGCCAAACGATGATATGTCCTCATATGCGTGCAGGGTAGGGTTGAGAAAGGATGAAAGATCGGGTAACGAGAGCTGAGGTGCAAGGTATTCAGTAGGGTGGTAGGGTGGCTGGAAGGTGGGTGGCATTTCTTGGGACAAGAGTGTCCCAGGAGAATCGGAGAACAAGTCAGGAGGAAGAAATTGGCTTTCAAATTGGCCAAGATGAGGGGCTTCTTGGATGGATAGCTCCAAGAAGGAATAGCCCCAGTGAGAAGCATGTGGGCTCAAGGTCCCAGTGTGGATTTGCAACTCCACCTGATTTGGCAGGAAAGAAAGGGCAATCTGGTCTTCAAGAGTGTGGACCGACGGTGAGAAGCGTGGATATGACTCAGACCATGAGGTATGGGAAGCAAAGAAAACCTCGTTAGAAGTCTGGCCAGGAGAAGGTACGGGAAGAGGGAGGGATGGGGGAACGTCATAATATGTGTCGATCAGGCAATCGTCAGTGTTTAAAGGTAATCCGCAGCAGTCAAAATAGGTCCCAATTAGTCCGATACACGTGCTGACAGCCATGTCCTTGTCAGACGTGCCATCCTTGATGCAATCGCAATCGAAGTTCTTGGCTGCCTTGAAGATGTTAAGCTTGAGCTTTTCAGATCCAACGGCACTCTCAATATAGCCCGACTCGCAATCGATGTGGGTGAGGGCTGTGGACAAGAAAGGTCGACCAAGGATGATCGGACAATCAGAAAGTGAGCTAGGAACTTCCATATCTAAAACAAGAAAGTCAACAGGAAAATAGAGACTATTGATCGTAACCACCACATCACCACACCCTTCGGAATTTTGACAGAACGATCTGCCAACTGTAACGTGACAGGTGTGGGTTTTAGATTTCCCAAGGAGAATTTTTCGAGCATGTTGGTTGGTATAAGATTGATGGAAGATCCTAGATCAAGCAGGGCACGGTTAAAATTACAGCCTTGGATGCTACAGGAAATTAGCGGTGTGCTCGGATCTTTCTACTTCGGTGGTAGATTTGATAGTATAGCACAACTCACATGAGGCAAGAGAACCACCGGATTCTTAGTTTTCTTTGACTGTCGCCTGGGTGTTGCATAGTCTTTGAAAAATCGGGCGACAGTAGGTATGTGGTCGATAGCCTCGAGCAGGGGTACCTTGATTTCAACATCCCTGAACAAATTACGCATGTTATCAAAGGCCTGCGTATCTTTCTTTTTTCCTTTTGGCTCCCTCAGTAGAGCCTCAGGGAATGGAACTGATTCTGGCACCAATTTAGGTGTATCGTCCTCTCGCGAATGCGGTGCACATCCCGAATGAGAGGGCGATGAAGAAGATGGGCCAGGATCAGGTCAAGGTGGATCGACGGTCTGCTTACCGCTCCTCGTAGTGATCACATTGGACGATGCGGGTCTAGTGGGATCATACGGCGGAGGAGGGTTTGCAATAGGGATGTAAGAGTGCGGTGTTGCAGCAGGATTATCCTGAAATCCAAGTGGAATGCTCGGAGCTTGCAGAATTTGATGTACCTGCCCCTGAGAAGGTTGTACCTGTGGTTGAGGACCACGAGGTATGAAATTTCACAGGTTTGGAATAGGCTGGGTGGGAAGAGTGCCCTGAGATCGAGTAGCCATGCGTAGTTGACTGATCTCAGCATTCTGCTGCGCCAATTGGTGCTGAAGAGAGGTCATGTTCTCTTCATGGTGCTTTGACATTTCCGTCATCATTTGCATCAATTTATCAAGAGGAATTGATGCGTGTTCTGTTTGAGGTACGCAAGGACCTGATGGCGGATTCGACAAAGGATTAGACTGGGCCCTTGGGATGATGGGTGCAGACGGTCGCATTGGTCCACCCGCGGGGTTTTAGTGCTGCAGGTTGTTGGACCATGCGAAATTCGGATGATTTCACCACCCTAGGTTATAAGTGGCAGAGAATGGGTTGTTCCCCAGGGCGCAAGCATCTTCTATGCCAGATGAAACGTGGTTTTACCGGGTTTGAGGGTTTTGTTATAACGTTGTAGTAAAGCCGGTTATTACCAACATTTCAAATATAAATTTTTTTACTCGGAAAATGAAAGAGTTCCCGAGGTCGAACTCAGGGAGCAAGTCGTATTCTAGAGATATACATGTTTCTTTTACAAAAAGAAAGAGAGAGGGAAAGAATTTGTTGTTTTCTCTCTGTTCTGCAGAGGAGATATTCTTCTTCTTCTTCCTGCTGTTCCTGCGTTGGTGATGTTCTTCTTTCTTCAGAGCTCCTTGTTCTTCTTCTTCTTTGGTTTTCTGCCTTGACCTCTCTTCTTCTTCTTCTGCAATCGTGGTGACCCTTTCTCTTTTCCCCTTTTTTTTTTTTCTTTATGGCTGCAGAGCTTCTGCCTTCAGCTACTAAGTCTTCCTTCCTTCTTCTGCTTTGGCCGTTGCTCTTCCTTCTTCTTCAGCCTGCCTTCTGTGTTGCTCTGGCTGCTGACTTTCCGTCGTCTGACCCGGTGCTTCGACGACTTAACTGAGCATTTGCTACTGTGCAGCTCCTTCTTCTTCGCCTGCACTTCTTCTTCCGCGGGTCTTCTTCTTCTTCTTTGGCCTGCACACTTCAGAGTTTTTCGTCAAGAGGCAAAACCTACTCTACCCCCCTCCCCCCGCGTCTCTCTTCCTCTCTGAAACCACTCTTGGGAAAGCTCTCCCAGAGCTACCGGGTAATCGGGTTCGGGTCAGGCCCAGGTCCAGGCCCACCGGCGTGCGGTGGTGGGCGAGGAGTGCAGGTCGGTTTAATCGGGTCGGGCCAGGTCCGCGGAGCGTGGTCACGGACGAGGCCGGGTCGGGTGAGAGGGACCTCACCCCGTGGTCAGGAGGCAGACAGCATAAGGCACTTTTTGCCTTTATGCGTCCGCGCGCCTCCAAGAAGTTCCGAGGTGGGACTAAATGTCCCACCCCAATTGAGCGCCCGTCGCGAAGGGAGCAGTGGGCGATCGTGGCTTCCCGCGCGGCCTTCGCTCCATCTGCGAGCCTGGGACGTTTCGCTGAGACTCCCCGCGCAGCCTGGGAGTCGAACCTGGGCGAAGGCGTGCCTGCACCTGCAGGTGAAGCAGCTCTGCCTGCTCAGTAATGGCGACGGCGGGCGAGTCACCTGGTCACAGAAGAACGGCCTCTCGGCCAAATCAGACAGGCGGGGGACCTTCGCCGTGGCACGGCGAAGGTGGTCAGGGGGTCTGCAGGGGGCGTGATGGAGCCAACAGGTCGTCCTAGGTCAAACTGTGAGCGAAGAAGTGGGTGTGTTCGGTGGATCTGCAGAGGGCGTTTGGTGGGAGGTGGAGGGGCGGAAGAGGATCATGGTGAGGAGGCGGAGATTCTGCGGTGGTCGGCAAGCCGTGTGGGTCGCTGAGGTGATGGGAGCGGCTCGCCGGAGGGTGGTCGAAGGCGGAGAGGGTGAGGGTGAACAGGGTCGGTAGAGGGCTTAATTGACTAAATTGAAAGCGGGGAAAGGAAGAGGAGGAGAAGGGGAGTAGCTCTAGCTTACTTGCAGGGACGAAGGGGGAGGAACAGGGCGACAGTCGTATCGACTGTCGCCGGAGAAGACGATGCTCAGGGAGAGGGGCGGCGGCGAGCAGAGAGCCGGAGAGGCGCCAGCTGGGTGCGGCGTGGCGCGGGAAGAGCAGGGGAGGAAGTCTCTGCTGCTGGTATTACGGCAGAGCGAAGAGGTGGAGGGGGAGGAAGCCGCCGGAGCTGGTGAGCGTCTGCCGGAGAAAGAAGAGAAGGAAGTTGGGGATTTCTCCGTCAGATCCAGGCTGCCCTGGTCGGTGGAGCAGCGGGGGGTATTTATAGGGATGAAACAGGGAGGAAGGCGGAGGGAGACGACGTGTCTCCCTCGCCGGAGAATGGTCGGAGACGAACCCATACCGTCCGTGCGTTCGCACGGCCGGTATGGTGGGCTACAATGACCAGGGGGGTGCCCCTGCGACGGCTGACGACACAGGGCACCCCCGGTTTACTTGCCAGGTCCCCCACCTCACCCTGCGCGGCGC
Source organism: Thalassia testudinum (assembly GCA_037157565.1). Lineage (NCBI taxonomy): Eukaryota > Viridiplantae > Streptophyta > Magnoliopsida > Alismatales > Hydrocharitaceae > Thalassia > Thalassia testudinum. Next base: position 87,157,591 of record JAZHRO010000014.1, on the reverse strand, counting down.
CATGCTCCGCGCAAGGTCGCCGGAGCATGGTGCTGGCAGGGTTTTGCAGGAGGGACCTGATTGCAAAGAACGAAGGAGAGTTAGGGGCCAAAATGCGAGGGTTCAAAAGTTGAGGGCCAAAGAGTAAATATATGAGGACCAAAGTGTGAAGTCGGTCAAGGAGGTTTCTTCTTAGGCTCAAGTTTTTATACATGACTAATTAGGACCTAAGGAATCTGATGGTGAATTTTATTTTCATATTAAACCTTGTTTGACCGGTCAATTTGCGCAAAAACCCAAATTAAGTTATTAATTGGGCATGGTTCTTAATGTAGGTCAAAATGGGTTCTAAAGGCCAAATTGAAGGTTCTAAACCCTAGAGATTATTTTTCTATGAATTTTAGAGGGTTTATTCTATTTTTACTTTGCCTCGAACCTTGTGAATTTGAAGTGGGTTGTTTTAGGGTTACAGATTATCATTTGGTTCCTTGGAAGTGCTGTAGCCCTTGCTAGATCATCTCATCCCACTTTTATTCTTATTAAGCTGTTTTGACCTGTGTTTGGTCCCTGAATTACCCTGCATGCAGTTTATACTGGTAAAATTGCACTTTTACCCCTTATGACTGGTTTTCTTCTCAAACTCAGAATTCTCTGAGTTAAGCCTTTTCTTGAGATATGTAGGAGCTTTTATCCTTTGTATTGGGTCAAAATGAGCTAGTTATGGCTCATGATGAGGTTCTCATCATACCCCCATGCCTAGCTTTTGCTAGTCCCTTAGCAAAAACTTAAGGTTTCAACCCTTGTTCTAGACCCTGAAGTTTTCAATAGTTTTAGATAAGTGCCTTCATAGATTAGGTTAGAATGCTGATCATAGGCCTAAAAGGTACTCTAGTACCAATCAAGATCCAAATCTGTCTAGCCTTAGCCTCAGTCTTTTAGCAAAGGTTTTTAAGGCCCGCAAGAACTAACCTAAGGTTTATTGGACTTCGTGGTTAAAGCACCCGTGCTTGAAATGATTTTAGCCCTGGCTCAGTTCGCAGTGCATTTTGTAAGAGAGAGATAGAAAGTTTTTCTGTTTGGAGAGTTTTCTCTCTCTTTTTCTTTTTAGTTCTAGCCTAGGATTGGCTTTTCAACATGGTCTGTATCAGATTCCTTGCTCCCATCATCAATCCTCAAGGGTTCCTGGCGATCGATGCTTCGAGATAGCACCGCCCATGGCAACCCCCGGAACCCTGGCTATTGAGATTTCGAGATAATCCCATCCATGGTATTCCGTGGCCGAATCCAGACCCTGGCAATTGACACTTCGAGATAATGCCATCCATGGAATCTGAACCAGCAGAGTGCTTACATGCCCCCCGTAGGATATGTAAATATCCTAAGAGACAAGCACCGAGGAGATGATATTTTGTTACGCATCTTCGAGGGGATTTCCCGCCTCTCCGCACTGGGAACTCGTCCAAATCAACTTGTGTTGATCGGCCGCTCCTATTCTAGGTGTTCTTTTCAGATTTTTGCGACGCTTCTGCGTGATTCTGATTTTTACGCTTACTGAACCAGGCTGTGTGTGAGATTAGGGTGCTTAGGTTACTGAGTCCCGTAAACCAAAAATTAGTTAACGAGGCCGAATACTTCCTAAGCCTTGGACCTAATACTTCAGCTTTTCATTTTCCTCAACCTCTTGAGGAGTGTCCAGATCTTAATGGGTACTAAGAGTCTATTCAAGAATGCCTAAGGTTTGCATTCTTACTAATCTCATTGTGCACTTTTCAGTTATTTTCTTGAATGAGGTCTAGAACTTAGGTTAATTCCTTAGTTCCTTACTAATGACTATCACTTTTTCTCATAATTTTGTGCTCCTTTTTCATTTTGTTTCTTTTCTCCTTCACAAAATTTTCCTTCTCCTCTTTTCCTCTTATTCTTTTTCGAAAAATTTTTTAATTTTTATGGTATTTTTGGCATATGTGAATTTTTTGTTTGAAACATTTTCTTACAAGTTTTTGCACTTTCCTACCCCCCCATGCCTAAGATTTGCAATGTCCTCATTGTAACCTAGGGGGTCTTAGTTCATTCCTTAAGACAGAAATTTGGGTGAGTGGATGGGTCGGGTTGAATTTTTGCGGACGATTTCAAATCTCAGATGCGAACATCTGAGTTGGGGTCGGCTGTCTACAAGGGTGAACTTCAAGTGCTGAAAGGTGTCAGAACAAGTTTCAGGTTTTCAAAGAGAATGACGGGCTGCCTCCCGTTAAGCGCTGAGTTTTACGCCATCGGCTGGGCGCAATAAGCTCAAGGGGAAAGGAGGATATAAGATGCCTCAGCCAAATCAGTAGAAGTTACATCAATGAACGGCTTGAGTCTCTGACCGTTCACGATGAAAGGTTCAGAATCGTGGCTGAGTGGACTGATTTCGATTGCTCCATTTCCAAAAACCTGTCGGACCAAATATGGTCCGACCCACTTAGATCTCAGTTTTCCTGGGAAGAGTTTGAGTCGGGCATCAAAGAGTAGGACCTTTTGACCAGGATGAAAGATCTTTCTCGAGATGTGTTTGTCGTGGAAGGCTTTAACCCGCTCCTTGTAGATTTGCGAGTTCTCGTACGCGTCTATGCGTAATTCATCGATCTCGCTGATTTGGAGTTTTCTGTGGGTCCCAGCCTTAGAAAGATCCAGATTACAGTTCCGTACTGCCCAATAGGCTTTATGCTCCAGTTCGACGGGAAGGTGGCATGCCTTTCCGTACACCAGTCTAAAGGGAGACATGCCTAATTGGGTCTTGTGGGCGGTCCTATGGGCCCACAATGCTTCCGGAAGTCGGGACGACCAGTCCTTCCTGTCAGGTCGAACAGTGACTTGCAGGATTTTCTTGATCTCCCGATTAGACAGCTCAGCTAGACCATTAGTTTGGGGGTGGTAAGGAGTAGAGATTCGGTGAGACACCCCATATTTGGTCATCAGTGACCTAAACTGAGCATTTGTGAAATGGGTCCCCCCATCAGATTATTGCACGAGGAATCCCGAACCTTGAGAAAATGTGTTGATGAATAAATTTGAGAACGATTTTGTGATCACAGGTTCGGGTCGGTATGGCTTCGATCCATTTGGACACGTAGTCCACAGCCAACAGAATGTATTCGAAACCATCCGAAACAGGAAAGGGGCCCATAAAATCAATCCCCCAAACATCAAAGATTTCGCATACTAGAATCGGTTGCATAGGCATCATGTCGCGATGGCTCATGTTGCCCAAAGTCTGGCAACGACTGCATGCCTTGCAATGACTGTATGCGTCTTTGAACAGTGTGGGCCAGTAAAAGCCGCACTGGAGGACTTTTGATGCGGTTTTATGCCCGGCAAAATGGCCACCGCATGCCTGGTTATGGCAGAAAGAGAGGATATTGTTGATTTCCCTTTCCGGGACACATCTCCGGATGATCTGATCGGCACCTATGCGGAAGAGGTACGGGTCTTCCCAAATGTAATACTTGGCATCGGAGCGTAATTTGTCTTTCTTGGCCTTCGGCCAATCGGACGGGGTCTGATGAGATGCCAAGTAATTTACAATATTAGCGAACCATGGAAGGCTAGTACCAATAGTCAGCAGGTGCTCATCGGGAAAATGCTCCGTGATGGGTCCGGAGGGGTCAATTATTTCAGAAGGAAGACGGGACAAGTGATCAGCTACCACGTTTTGTTTTCCCGCTTTATCGCGAATCTCGAGGTCAAATTCTTGCAACAGCAAGATCCATCGGATCAATCGAGGTTTCGCGTCCTTCTTTGCAAGGAGATGCCTCACAGCCGTGTGATCCGAGTATATGATGACATGGGAACCCAGAAGGTACGATCTGAACTTCTCTAGGGCAAATACTACAGCTAGCAGCTCTTTCTCAGTAACTGTATAGTTACGCTGAGCCTCATCGAGTGTTTTGCTGGCGTAGTAAATGACCACAGGTTTCTTGTCATTTTTCTGCCCCAAAACCGCTCCTACAGCGAAGTCGGATGCATCACACATGATCTCAAAGGGTTGAGACCAATCAGGGGACTGTAGGATCGGGGCTTGGGTGACTCGGTCACGCAGGATTTCAAATGCTTGAGTGCATTCCTTGGAGATTTCGAAGGGAACATCCTTGGAGAGAAGAGTGGTCAGGGGGCGTGCGATTTTTGAAAAATCAGGGATAAATCGTCGATAAAAACCGACATGCCCTAAACAGGATCGGATGTCCCTGATCGAGCTAGGCATAGGAAGGTGAGAAATCAGATTAACCTTAGCTCGATCCACTTGGATACCTTTCTCCGAAATTGAGTGTCCCAGGACAATTCCCTCAGGCACCATGAAATGGCTCTTTTCCCAGGAAAGAACCAAATTCACGTCGATACAGCGCCTGAGTATCTGGACCAAATGTTGGAGGCAATCGTCGAATGATGCTCCGAAAGCTGAAAAGTCATCCATGAAGACTTCCAGATAATCACCTACCATATCTGAGAATATGGCAAGCATGCATCGCTGAAAAGTAGCGGGTGCATTGCAAAGACCGAAAGGCATCCTTCGGAAAGCGTATGTTCCGAAGGGGCAGGTGAACGTGGTCTTTTCTTGGTCCTCAGGATGGATTGCCACCTGGTTATAACCGGAGTACCCGTCAAGAAATCAGAAGAACCTATTTCCCGCTAGTTTTTCGAGAATTTTATCAATGAAGGGTAGTGGGAAATGATCCTTCTTCGTGGAGGAATTGAGTCGACGGTAGTCTATACAGACTCTCCACGAGTTGGCTAATCGGGTAGGAATGATTTCTCCGGTCTCAGTCGTTATAGTGGTGAGTCCTGCCTTCTTAGGCACGACCTGAATTGGGCTCACCCAACGACTATCGGAGATCGGGTAGATGATCCCGGCATCTAACCACTTGATGATCTCCTTTTTCACGACCTCCTGCAGATTGGGGTTTAAGCATCTCTGCATTTCACGAGAAGGTCGTGTGCCCTCTTCTGAATAGATATGATGAGTACAATAAGAGGGACTTATTCCAGTCAAATCATCGAGAGTCCATCCGATGGCTCTTCGATGTTGCTGGAGGACAACAATCAGACTGGTTTCCTGTTCAGGACTGAGGTTGGAATTGATGATCACAGGAAGGGTCTGATTAGAACCCAAAAAGATGTATTTCAAATGAGCAGGAAGGGGTTTCAGTTCGAGGATGGGGTTTTCAGCAGCAGCGGGTGGTTCAGTATAGATGTGAGGTTCAAGGGTGGGAGTTACTGGGTTGTTCACATCTGGATTTGACTCCTCTGTTTGCGGGTCAAGATCCTTTTGTGGTTGATGAGGCATACTCAAGTCATTATGGAGGTGTGATTCATCAACCAAAGTCTTGATGTCACAAATTTGCTCGATGACGCCGCAATTAATTCCTTGTTGGGCCTTAAATATATCAATTTTCAGTGTTTGATCTCCAAACTTAAGCTCTATTTGGCCCTCCTCACAGCTGATGTTGGCTCTAGCAGTAGCCAAGAAAGGTCTCCCTAGAATGATTGGTGTATCCCTAGGGTTCTCAGGTGCATCCATGTCTAAGACTATAAAGTCCACTGGAAAATAGAAATCCCGCACTCTCACGATAACATCCTCGAGAATCCCTTTTGGTGACTTTATAGATCGATCTGCTAATTGTAATGTCACCTCGGTTGGTTTCAGCTTAGATTCTTCTAGATGGTCAAGTAAGGATGTGGGTATCAGATTTATAGATGCACCTAAGTCTAACAATGCTCTATCAAATTGGGTACCACCTATCTTACAGGAGATCAGGGGAGTTCCAGGATCTTTTGCCTTGGGTGGGAGTCTACTAAGGATTACAGAGCTGGCTTGCTCTGACAGAACAATTGGGCTCCCTCCCTTGGTTCGCGGCTTACGCTGGGGTGTACATATATTCTTTAGAAATCGTGCGTAAGCTGGTACGTGGCGGATTGCATCCATCAAGGGGATGTTTATGTGGACCTGCTCAAAGAGCTTGACCAGGTCCTCCTCAGGGGCCACGGGTTTGGTGGTCTTCTTTCCCTTGGTCAGGGCCTCGGGAAACGGGATCTTGGTTGGTTCCTCTAGGATAGGTCCAGGTTGTGGGTCTGGAACAGCGGTACCTTGGATAACTATCCTAGGGTCATGGTTATCAGGCTGGGAGTGGTTTGGATAATGCGGGTCCTGAGTTGTCTTACCACTACGTGTTGTTACAGAATTTAATCCGGCCTGATTTTGGTTTGGGTTTGGTAGGAGGGGTGGCTGCTGCTGAAATCCCGCACGAGAAGTAGAGGCTTCTATCTCGTCTGGAGATGGAGCAGTGGGGGCCTGATAAATCCATTGAGCGTGGCCTAAATTTGGATTCATAACGCGCTTCTGGGTTGGCACGTTATTTGGGTTAGGAAGAGGTTGGGAAGGGAGTGTGCCTGGCTGGCGAGAATTTGCTAACTGGGCCAGCTGAGTTTTGACTTCAGTAAGCTCGTCCTTGTGCTGTTTTTGAATGGCCGCATTCGATTTTTGAATGTCAGCCAGAGTCTGAAGGATTAAGGACATTTGATCTTGATTTGGCCCTGATGGATAAGTAGGGTTGGGTCGAGGCTGAGGCGGCTGGTAGTGATGAGAGGGCTGTGGGCGGGACTGAAAAGGTGGCCTTTGGGTTTGGGGATTTCCCGCCCACTGAAAATTGGGATGGTTTCGCCATCCAGGGTTGTAAGTGTTGGAGAATGGGTCGTTCTGGATGGCGTTGAGGTCCTCGCAGGTATGAGGAACCTCCTGAGAATCAGGGAAAGGAGGAATGGAGTTCCCCCGGCTGGTGAAGAAAGGATCGGATGATCTTCCAGTCCAAGAATCAGATGGGGATGGATATGGATCCATCCCAGGGGAGGATCGGTGTAGGATGTTTTGCACAGTCTCCTGTGTGGAAGGAGGTTGTGCAAAGGAGTTACGCGCAGAGGTGGCTCGCTGCAAGTGCTGAGTCAGCTCATCCACCTTCTTTTCAATGATTGAGACCTTGTCCAATCGACTGGCCATTAATTCCAGGTCGACTGATGCGGACAGGCCCTGCGTCTCATGTGCTCCCTTAAGATTCGTCGCTGCGCGGGTATTCGTCCTGTCGAATAATCCCATGGAGTCATTGTTGATGGAGTTCTCGCACATGTTTTCGAGAATCTCCCATACGGTGTCTTCATGTTGACCCATGATGTTTCCTCCGCAGGTTGCATTGACGAAAAGGCGGATGTCCTCACGGAGTCCCTGGTAAAAAGATTGGACTTGTTCCCATTTAGGAACTCCGTGATGGGGGCACTTCCTCATGAGATCCTGAAAACGATCCCATGCCTCATGGAGAGGTTCTCCTGATTGTTGAGTGAAGTGTGTAATCTGATGGCGCAAGGCGTTGGTCCGACCAACGGGAAAGAACTTTTTCAAAAACTCGGATTGAAGTTCTTCCCAAGTGTTGATCGGCCTGGTCTGAGTTTGATACCAATGGGCGGCCTTGTCCATAAGAGAAAAGGAGAACATCTTCATGAGAAGAATATCCCGATTTTGCGCATCTGATCCAAAAGTGTGGGCCAGATGCTTAAGCTGTTTGATGTGCTGGAAGGGATCTTCAGAATTAAGCCCATGGAATTTAGGTATAGCATGAATCATGTTGGGCTTTAGTTCGGAATCAGGTCCTCCAATCGGGATTCTGACTCGAGGCTCAATGGCCACCGCAGCAGGATTGTAGTGGTCCCGCATCATAGGACGCTGCGGTGGGTGCACGAAGTTTTGGAAGAGGTCATTGAGTCGCTGGAGCTGGTGTTCCAGATTATTTTCTTCCTCAACTGGCTGAGCCATGATGGGGGAAGAAGAAGAACTTGGTTCTGAATCAGAAGAGAGAATAATGTGAGGGTGTTGCTGCACAAATACGGGCGTCGAGGCTTGGCCTTGACGAGAGCGAATTTCTAATGGGGGTCTTAAGGGTGGTCTTAGAGACCTCCTTCCGTACATGCACAGTTGGGAGAGGTAAGTTTAGAAGGTGCTGGACCCAATCAAGACACCCAAAAATGTGTTGGGTGACTATAGAGGTGCGGGGCAGATGGACCCCTTGATCAGAAAGATCGTCCACCTGAGAATTACCTGGGCAGCCAGAGAGGGAGAGTCCCGCGAAGACCCCTACACGGTAGAGCATCCCCATGGGTTACAGGGTTTCCCCCACCCGACCTCTCTTGTCACTGCGGTTCCAGGTAGACCAGAATGGGGATCTTGACCTCTTAAGTCTACCAATTTTAAGATCAGGGTGCTTAAGGTTTCACTTGAACTTTAGTCTTTTTAAGTGCAAAGAGTGACCTAATTTAAGGTTGGTTAACCCAAAGGGGTCAACTTTACCTATTGTTTTCTTTAAGAGCTTTTAGGTCCTGTCTTTTAGGGTTCAAGTGTTTAGAGAGAGCCAATTGTTTAGGATTTTTCTTGTTAATTATTTTCAATCAATGGCTTGGGCACACCTCTTTTGGATTTCCTCAATTCTTGATTAAGGGGTGTGTCTCTACTGAAATCCTAATGTTTGACCTTATGTTGGCTCTACTTGGTCCATTTAACTCTTTGTTGGGCAATTAGGGCTCAAGCAAGAATGTGTTAGCCCTTAAATACCCTTAATAGTGTGCAGGAGTGATGAGTTGAAAACATGCAACTTTTTATGGTTACTAAGTATGGAAGACAGGTTAGCCCTATATTGCTTGTTCTTTTCTTTTCTTCCTCTTTAGAGTGTAGGGGTTAATAGTGAGAGAAAAGATTTACCTGTCTTCGGAGTGGTTGTGTGGTTGCTTGTCTTCTTGAGTTCCTGTAGCTGCACAAAAGCGAGGAGATTATCAGAACTTAAAAGAAACAGGAATGTTTACCTCTAGAATAGCCGTTGCTCCCCGGCAGCGGCGCCAAAAATGAAACGTGGGTTTTACCGGGTTTGAGGGTTTTGTTATAACGTTGTAGTAAAGCCGGTTATTACCAACATTTCAAATATAAATTTTTTTACCCGGAAAATGAAAGAGTTCCCGAGGTCGAACTCAGGGAGCAAGTCGTATTCTAGAGATATACATGTTTCTTTTACAAAAAGAAAGAGAGAGGGAAAGAATTTGTTGTTTTCTCTCTGTTCTGCAGAGGTGATATTCTTCTTCTTCTTCCTGCTGTTCCTGCGTTGGTGATGTTCTTCTTTCTTCAGAGCTCCTTGTTCTTCTTCTTCTTTGGTTTTCTGCCTTGACCTCTCTTCTTCTTCTTCTGCAATCGTGGTGACCCTTTCTCTTTTCCCCTTTTTTTTTTTTTCTTTATGGCTGCAGAGCTTCTGCCTTCAGCTACTAAGTCTTCCTTCCTTCTTCTTCTGCTTTGGCCGTTGCTCTTCCTTCTTCTTCAGCCTGCCTTCTGTGTTGCTCTGGCTGCTGACTTTCCGTCGTCTGACCCGGTGCTTCGACGACTTAACTGAGCATTTGCTACTGTGCAGCTCCTTCTTCTTCGCCTGCACTTCTTCTTCCGCGGGTCTTCTTCTTCTTCTTTGGCCTGCACACTTCAGAGTTTTTCGTCAAGAGGCAAAACCTACTCTACCCCCCTCCCCCCGCGTCTCTCTTCCTCTCTGAAACCACTCTTGGGAAAGCTCTCCCAGAGCTACCGGGTAATCGGGTTCGGGTCAGGCCCGGGTCCAGGCCCACCGGCGTGCGGTGGTGGGCGAGGAGTGCAGGTCGGTTTAATCGGGTCGGGCCAGGTCCGCGGAGCGTGGTCACGGACGAGGCCGGGTCGGGTGAGAGGGACCTCACCCCGTGGTCAGGAGGCAGACAGCATAAGGCACTTTTTGCCTTTATGCGTCCGCGCACCTCCAAGAAGTTCCGAGGTGGGACTAAATGTCCCACCCCAATTGAGCGCCCGTCACGAAGGGAGCAGTGGGCGATCGTGGCTTCCCGCGCGGCCTTCGCTCCATCTGCGAGCCTGGAACGTTTCGCTGAGACTCCCCGCGCAGCCTGGGAGTCGAACCTGGGCGAAGGCGTGCCTGCACCTGCAGGTGAAGCAGCTCTGCCTGCTCAGTAATGGCGACGGCGGGCGAGTCACCTGGTCACAGAAGAACGGCCTCTCGGCCAAATCAGACAGGCGGGGGACCTTCGCCGTGGCACGGCGAAGGTGGTCAGGGGGTCTGCAGGGGGCGTGATGGAGCCAACAGGTCGTCCTAGGTCAAACTGTGAGCGAAGAAGTGGGTGTGTTCGGTGGATCTGCAGAGGGCGTTTGGTGGGAGGTGGAGGGGCGGAAGAGGATCAGGGTGAGGAGGCGGAGATTCTGCGGTGGTCGGCAAGCCGTGTGGGTCGCTGAGGTGATGGGAGCGGCTCGCCGGAGGGTGGTCGAAGGCGGAGAGGGTGAGGGTGAACAGGGTCGGTAGAGGGCTTAATTGACTAAATTGAAAGCGGGGAAAGAAAGAGGAGGAGAAGGGGAGTAGCTCTAGCTTACTTGCAGGGACGGAGGGGGAGGAACAGGGCGACAGTCGTATCGACTGTCGCCGGAGAAGACGATGCTCAGGGAGAGGGGCGGTGGCGAGCAGAGAGCCGGAGAGGCGCCAGCTGGGTGCGGCGTGGCGCGGGAAGAGCAGGGGAGGAAGTCTCTGCTGCTGGTATTACGGCAGAGCGAAGAGGTGGAGGGGGAGGAAGCCGCCGGAGCTGGTGAGCGTCTGCCGGAGAAAGAAGAGAAGGAAGTTGGGGATTTCTCCGTCAGATCCAGGCTGCCCTGGTCGGTGGAGCAGCGGGGGGTATTTATAGGGATGAAACAGGGAGGAAGGCGGAGGGAGACGACGTGTCTCCCTCGCCGGAGAATGGTCAGAGACGAACCCATACCGTCCGTGCGTTCGCACGGCCGGTATGGTGGGCTACAATGACCAGGGGGGTGCCCCTGCGACGGCTGACGACACAGGGCACCCCCGGTTTACTTGCCAGGCCCCCCACCTCACCCTGCGCGGCGCCATGCTCCGCGCAAGGTCGCCGGAGCATGGTGCTGGCAGGGTTTTGCAGGAGGGACCTGATTGCAAAGAACGAAGGAGAGTTAGGGGCCAAAATGCGAGGGTTCAAAAGTTGAGGGCCAAAGAGTAAATATATGAGGACCAAAGTGTGAAGTCGGTCAAGGAGGTTTCTTCTTAGGCTCAAGTTTTTATACATGACTAATTAGGACCTAAGGAATCTGATGGTGAATTTTATTTTCATATTAAACCTTGTTTGACCGGTCAATTTGCGCAAAAACCCAAATTAAGTTATTAATTGGGCATGGTTCTTAATGTAGGTCAAAATGGGTTCTAAAGGCCAAATTGAAGGTTCTAAACCCTAGAGATTATTTTTCTATGAATTTTAGAGGGTTTATTCTATTTTTACTTTGCCTCGAACCTTGTGAATTTGAAGTGGGTTGTTTTAGGGTTACAGATTATCATTTGGTTCCTTCGAAGTGCTGTAGCCCTTGCTAGATCATCTCATCCCACTTTTATTCTTATTAAGCTGTTTTGACCTGTGTTTGGTCCCTGAATTACCCTGCATGCAGTTTATACTGGTAAAATTGCACTTTTACCCCTTATGACTGGTTTTCTTCTCAAACTCAGAATTCTCTGAGTTAAGCCTTTTCTTGAGATATGTAGGAGCTTTTATCCTTTGTATTGGGTCAAAATGAGCTAGTTATGGCTCATGATGAGGTTCTCATCACCAGAAGACGCATCCGCATGTAAATATGCATCCGAGCACATTGATGCTTGGTCCTCTGTGTCGAAATACTGGCTCGCAGAAGCTAGATCCACATGGCTTACCGAGTCGCTCGGTGCGACACTCGATAAGGAAGGTCTTATTGGGTTTCTCGGGATAAGCCTGGTGTTGGAAGAATTGGGATTGTGACGAAGTGGTGAGGTGGGGGTGTTTGCCCTAGAACAGGCAGGGTTGGTCAGAAGCTCGTCCAGCTTCTTGTGCATGATGGAGACTTCATCCAATTTCTGTGCGATAAGGCTGAGATTTGTGGATGACTAGGAGGGTCCCGTTTCAACTTCGTGGACATTTCGGGGCAAGCTGGTATGATTAAAGGCGACAATGGAGTCATTGTTCATTGAGTTTTCACTCATATTTTCAAATAATTCGAATGCTCCATTCTCGTCTTTATTCATAAAATTCCCTCCGCAGGAAGCATCTGCAATCTGCTTCAAAGTCTCATTTAGCCCATAGTAGAAAATTTGGGCTATATGCCACTTAGGCAGACCGTGGTGCGGACACTTCCTGAGGAGGTCATTATATCTCTCCCATGCCTCATGAAATTGCTCACCGTTTTGTTGCGTAAATGAAGTGATAGCATGGCGAAGCGCATTGGTTCGCCCGATTGGGAAGAACTTCTTGAGAAATGCTGTTTGCATTTCTTCCCAAGAGTGGATGGTTCTCTCAAGGGTGCATAACCACTGCGATGCTTTATCCCGCAATGAAAATGGGAACATTTTCATGAGGACTATAGGTAACCTGGTATTTCTTAGTTTAACTATTTCAGCTAATCAGGTTAGGTATTCCTAGTGGAGAAAAGGATCTTCACTTGCAAGACCATGGAAGTGAAAATTTATTAGGCCAATTATGTTAGGTTTTAATTCAAAGTCGTCCCCGCCCACGGGGACCCGAATTTGTCCTATGGTCTCTGTAGCAGAGGGATTCTGATAAGAGCTAAGAGACCTAGGCTCCTCCCATTCGGGAGGGTTCTGCATTTCCTCCAATGTTTCCCTTATGGCTTCAATTTGTTCATTATACATTTCCATTTGGGCTTGGAGGCAGGTTATGGGATCTAAGGCTCCACCACCTGGTGGGTTTTGAGGGTGGTTTCCTCCCTCGAGATTTGGGGGTCGGCGTGCAGCCATGTTTGTGGAGGAGGAGGATGATTCGACACCTTTCCTAAAATTATCAGGCAATTCAAACAGTTTAGGGTTTTGTGACATCCTCCCAAACATGCACTACCGCAGGAAGAATTGGGGAGATAAGAAGGGAAAAGGGGATGAGAGAAATGATGCCGCAAAGGTACACTTGATGGCAAATCAAGGCAATCAAAGTCCTAATCTCTACAATGTGCCTTTAGACCTAAAGATCTAAGTTACCTACTATCATGAACTACGGAACTAAATGCGAGCACCGCAGAACCATCAGGGCAGATTGAAAGGCCATTTGCCCCAATCTTAGACACCTGATAGCACGCGGAACCCTCACTAGCATGTAGGCGCTACACGCAGGTAGTTAGAACTCCAAACCTTAATAAGGGTCAAGTTACTACCAATTTTAATTAGAGGTTTAGGATCAAGTGCTTCTGGAATGTGAAGGGTGTTGTTTACGGGTAATGCCCAAGTGATTGATTTTATGAGAGTGTGTAAACCAAGCATGCAACGGGAAAATCTCCCCAAATTGAAGTTTTTAATTGGTGAGTGGCTTTTAGAATTCAGCCTTAAGTAGTATGGATTTTAGGATTTCTTTAAATTACCAATTCAACTAATCTTCGGGTTTTGAGAGAATACAAGTTTTCTTCTAAGCCCAACAAACCCTTCTTCAATGTTAATTGGTTAATGCATGCTAAAATGCAATGGGCTTCCCTAAATGGAGATTTCTATGTGTGGATGCACGAATCAGTTTTAGATTAGTGTGAAAGGGAGCCAATGCACTTTAATTCAAGTGCTCCCGATCACCAAAATGATTTCCACACACAAGGCTCAACCAAAAGATAAAGAAAAGCAAATTGTTGGGGTTGAAATATTCGGGATCGAATCTTAGGCATGTGAAAGGTCGTGGTGGGGTTGGAATTAACTCAATTCTAAGTCTCCCAACCAAAAAGGTGATCCTGAATTTGCAATAAATGAGGCAAAGAGGGGTGGCAATCAATCTTATTATTTGCCTCAAAGAATACTTCACACGACGAAAAATTCAAGAATCAAAATTCTTGGATTTTCGCTATGTGAAGTTTTGCGAGAAATCCCAGGGCGGTCGGAGTGAAGGCAAATAATCAAACAAGTGAATTTTAATCCACTTGCCCCAAGAGATCCCGAGATGTTTTTCTAGTTTTTAGTTTTTTTTTTTATATTTGGGTGACAAGTTAACCTAAGTTGCTAAGAAGGAAAGACCTACTTGTTCAGCAATGTGTGCGGAGATCCAGTGCGGTGCCGGTGTCTTCACGCTCTCGTTCTCGCCTTGGACCTGCCCACGTCTCCAACTTCGTCTGCCTGTCTTCTCCTCGCAACAGGTTCACCAGCACAGCAACAAACAAAAACACCTGTGAAAAGAAGGGTGCGAGAAGAGAAAATTAAAGGAATGGAGTAAAAACTTGAAGGCGCACTTCCCTGGCAACGGCGCCCAAAAGATTTTGGTCGGACCCAGTTAGGTTGTGTTAATATGGTGATTTTATCGTTGAAAAGCATATAGCGGTTAACCTAATTCAACCCTAACCAACTCTTTACAAAATTTTTAACCTGGCTGTTGGAAGGTCGTAGATCGCATTTTTGATAAAAGCGTCATAGTATAGTTGTGAAATACGATCCAACAAAGATATTGTTTTGAAAATAATGAGACTTGGGTCTCGGTCGTTCGTCTCTGGGAGGCGTTGTTTTTGTTTTCCAAATCGATCTTAAAGCCGCTCTACTTTATTTAAATGACATGCTTGTGCGTAATATATAGGTGGTTAAAGAGCAAGCACTTAAATCACTCAAATATGATAATCATTCAGCTCAAGTTGATTTCAAACACATAAGAGATATATATACATATATAAAATGAAATTTCATTCATCCTGGAGAGTTGTTGCACAAGGAAATCTAGAGGAAAGCATATACATGAATGCTTAAAATTAAATCTAACTACCAGAAAATGATTGCATACAAGAATCAATAGGGGGATTTCGCATGCATCATTGGGGGAGAAGTAAGAGTACTCTACTAAGCAGTAAATGAAAGCAATAAAAATTATGAAGAGCATGATCTAGAGCTAAAAGAATAGAGGGCATTCAGGGGTGGTCCCCGATGGCCTTGGAGTGGTCAAGAGGAGAATGAGGGGCGGCCAATGTAGCTTAGGCCGATCCTTGGAGAGAAGTAGGGTTGATCCAGCATCCCGGCATGGTGTCCTCCATGGTGGTGGTAGTGAGCTCGTGGAGGTGGAGTGAGTGGCTAAGTGGAGGTGGCGTGAATGGCACCAATGGAGAGCAATTGCCAAGGGAGTGAATGGGTGCCAATGGCCCCCCATGGGGTCTTTTTATAGACCCAATGGAAGCTCTCTAGAGAATTATGGAATTCTCTAGAGAGGCCTATGGTGGGAGCTCGTGGGAGAGTGAGAGAGAGAGGGTGGACGTTGGTTTTTAGATCCACAAAATGTGGATCTAAAAATTGAATGGCTCATGGTTGCTATTTTTGGCAACCAAGGCAACCACACATGGTAGAGAGTTCTAGAGAACTCTAGGCTATATATTTTCGTGTGGATGGTGTGTGCGGGTGTGTGTGGGTGTGTGTGGGTCAAAAATTAGGTGGCTAGGTTGATTTGGTTGGGTTCTAGTGGGTTTAGGTCAAGGTAGGTCTCAAATCAGGGTTATAAACCCTAATTCACTAAGGTAAAGTGCAATTAAACTTAATACAAGTTTAATTGGGTGTGTGGAAACTTAATTGAGAGTAAAACAGCAAAATTGAGTCAGGTCTAGGTCAATTGGACTCTCACTGAGTCCAATTGGACAGTGTGTGCTGAGATCAAGGCTCAATTGGACTCAATGAGTCCAATTGAATAGGCTGATGGAATTGACTAAGATCCAAGTCAATTAGGTTTAGTGAGGACCTAATTAGGTCCTTAGGGAGGTCTAGAGGTGATGTACTAGGGTTAGGGCACCTTAATTTAGGTTCCCCTGGGGTTGGAATTGGGTTTAGGGACCCAGAGATCCAAGATCAAGGCTTAAATCTCAAAATAGCAATTGGTGAGCAGTATCAGACGTCTAATTATAGAATAAGACGTCTTATACTCAAAAATCAGAAGTCCAGACTTGTTGTCTGGACGTCCAATCAGAGTCAGGAAGGGTTTCGGGTTCTGTTTTGGGTATTCTGTAGAAATTGGACGTCTGACAAAGTGTCTGGACGTCCAATAACACTGCAGAAGTGGGTTTGAAGTGTGCGGGAGTTAGATAAGGGTCCTGGACGTCTTAAAACTTATCTGGACATCCAGAGAAGGGTTGGAACTAGGGTTTTAGGGCTTCCTAGGGTGTCTAAGGCTTGGGAAAGTCTATAGGCTATCGTAGGGCTAGGATGGACCTAAGCTCTTCACATTTTACTGCTTTATTTCTACTTAATAGAATAGAAAACCTTTAAACCCCTTACATTATTATTCCTACATCTAAACTAGGCCTTCTGCTCCAGCTCTGCCACAACTCCCATTATTTCAGATCTAGCTTCAGATCCTGCTCCAGATCCAGTTCCAGATCTGCTTATTGCCTGCAATCGACATAATGCACTTAATCAGCACATTATAACATTATTTTATGCATAGCTAAAGGAAAGCAGTAAAGATGCAGATAGTGCGTATGCATGCATGAATAACCCTAACTTATGCTAAGTCCTAGCCTGATTTACGTCAATTAAGACCTATGATTGCTACGCAATCACTGGCCTACTTGATTTTATCTTGGTCACTTTTAGGCCTAGGGTCGAACTCAGGGAAGTGGGTTTAGAAGAAGTTTCTATGCCTTTCCTACAACGAATCACTTCCGTTCGTTTATTATGTTTTTGGTGTTTTTCTATTTAGATTTTTTCTGATAATTCTTGTCCTTGAGGCACACCCTCAAAATTAGGTTCTTGGCTTTAAGCCAAATTAGGGTTTCAAAACTGGTCTTGCTATTCGCATGACTGAGTACCTGCAAGTCAAGGAATATCTTTTCTCTTTTATATATATTTTTTGTTTATCTTTTTAATGGCAAGAAAGAGAAATAGAAATAAAGTAAATATAGTGTATATATATGTATATATTTTATATGTATAAAGGGGTGGGGGTGGAGGTGGAGATGGCGTGTAGCACGATGTCGAGTCGATCATCGTCTAGAAAGATGCAACCAACAGGACGAGGTGCTGCGTTGAGTGTAAGGTGGATGGCAGAAGATGTGTGCGACCAAGCTTTTTGTACACGTGTATCGGGAATATTGGCAACTGGTGCAGTTATTCTCGCGATACAACGTATGGTAAGAGATGTGAAAATATATATATATATATATATATTTGTATATATGTAAATATCTATATGTATATATGGTTATGAATATATTGGTATATATGTAGTTATATGTGTATATATATGTATATATGTATATATATATGCATATATATATAGGTATGTAACTATATGTATGGATAGATATATCTATAGATATACATATATATAAATATATATATGTATATGTATGTATATATAACTATATAGATGTATATATATAGGTATATATATATATATATATATAGTAATATATGTATATATAGATATATGTAGATAGATATGTATATATATACATATGTATATATGGTTATAGATATATATGTATATATGTATGTATATTTATGTATATATATATATATATGTATAAATATATGTGGATGGTGTGTGTGGGTGTGTGTGGGTGTGTGTGGGTCGAAACTTAGGTGGCTAGGTTGATTAGGTTGGGTTCTAGTGGGTTTAGGTCAAGGTAGGTCTCAAATTAGGCTCATAAACCCTTATTCACTAAGGTAAAGTGCAATTAAACTTAATATAAGTTTAATTGGGTGTGTGGAAACCTAATTGAGAGTAAAACAACTCAATTAAGTCAGGTCTAGGTCAACTGGACTCTCACTGAGTCTAATTGGACAGTGTGTGCTGAGATGAAGGCTCAGTTCCATCAGCCTAGTCAATTGGAGTCAATGAGTCCAATTGAATAGGCTGATGGAATTGACTAAGATCCAAGTCAATTAGGTTTAGTGAGGACCTAATTAGGTCCTTAGGGACGTCTAGAGGTGATGTACTAGGGTTAGGACACCTTAATTTAGGTTCCTATGGGGTTGGAATTGGGTTTAGGGACCTAGAGATCCAAGATCAATGCTTAAATCTCAAAACAGGAATTGGAGAGCAGTATTAGACGTCTAATTATAGAATAAGACATCTTGTACTCAAAAATCAGAAGTCCAGACTTGTTGTCTGGAGGTCCAATCAGAGTCAGGAAGGGATTCGGGTTCTGTTTTGGGTATTCTGCAAAAATTGGACGTCTAACAAAGTGTCTGGACATCCAATAACACAGCAGAAGTGGGTTTGAAGTGTGCGGGAGTTGACTAAGGGTCCTTGATGTCTTAAAACTTATCTGGACGTCTAGAGAAGGGTTGGAACTAGGGTTTTAGGGCTTCCTAGGGTGTTGTGACCTAATCTAAGGGTGTCTAAGGCTTGGGGAAGTCTATAGGCTATCGTAGGGCTAGGATGGACCTAAGCTCTTCACATTTTACTGCTTTCTTTCTACTTAATATAATAGATAACCTTTAACCCCCTTACATTATTATTCCTACATCCAAACTAGGCCTTCTGCTCCAGTTCTGCCACAACTCCCGTTATTTCAGATCCAGCTTCAGATCCTGCTCCAGATCCAGCTCCAGATCTGCTTATTGCCTGCAATCGACATAATGCACTTAATCTGCACATTATAACATTATTTTATGCATAGCTGAAGGAAAGAAGTAAAGATGCAGATAATGTGTATGCATGCATGAATAACCCTAACTTATGCTAAGTCCTAGCCTAATTTAGGTCAATTAAGACCTATGATTGCTGCGCAATCATACCCCCATGCCTAAATCTTGCTAGTCCCCAGCAAATGCAAGACTAAATTATTTACAGCAAGGGTCCCTAAGGGACTGGTTATTTTATCAAGTGTTTGCATAGAGATTTTTCTCCCTTTTGTTTTCATCCTATGCTCTAGAAATCTAGACAATCGTGAAGGTGCAGCTATGTAGCTTTTGCAACGGATTCGAGTGAAAACTAATACACCTCTAAAGCCTGTACTTGACTCCTAATAGAAATTCTAGCGGGATAGGCGGATTTCTTCCCTCAGGGTATTCAAGATATTTTATGAATTCCACCTTGGCTTTAGGCTTAGGTAGCGAATCTTTGAGGGAAAGGATTGTATATTTGGTGGCTCATTCTCACTTGGTGCTACATAGAGACTAGTACTACAGAATCTAGTTTCCCGAATTACTAAGTAACTCAACTCAGAGAAAGATGAGCAAAACTATGCTCCCTTTTGATTCCTTTGTATTCATTCTCTCTTTTTCTTTTCTTTTCTTTTTCTTAGAGCTCACAACCTCACCAGATTCACACATATGTTCTGTATTTGGTGGTCTCACTAGGCATTAACACTTTAATTGAGTTCTCATAACCCTAACACTAAGTCGGGATTCCTCAGCCAGTATTCGGGCGGTCAGAAACACAAGAAAAATAGGTTAAGGCCATATTTGGTGGAGCTCAATCTTATTTGGTGGTATTGCAACGATGAAAACTAAATATTCACAAAGTCTTTTTCTTCTTCGTCAATTTTTTTTTTTCTTCTTTTTCTTTTTTTTCAAATTTTCTTCCTTTTCATCATTTTTTTTTTTTAGCATAGCACAACTGGCATATATCCATGAATTTTATTAAGGAGGCATTATTGGGGATTGGTGGTACTCAAGAGATATTGGGTGGCTTATTTAGTGGAAGTGCCTACTCATTGCACTGGGAGAAACGGATAAGACGGCGTATTTCTGACCTTGACATCAATACCCTCCTTCAGCCGAGGATTCTGCAAAGAATGGTCGTAACCATCCACCTTAGCCCTAGTTTTATGAAAACTCGCTCTCCGCGTATTTGCCTTATTCGGTCGCTCTCACAATTTCGCACAAAATGTATACGCTTGAACCGAGAGGGAAAACTATGCCTAATCTCTAAGTATCATCACCTAATTATCTAGGATTTTAGATTCCTTGCACTAATCTTAGAGCACCAGTACACTCTACTCTCATCTCACACTATTTGGTGGATTTTTGGAAGAAAATCAGCCTGACTACCAAAACACTGTCCAAGGGTTCAGGAAAAGAAGCACTACTTCTTCTCGACAAACTAAAGACGTTTATTAGCCTTCACCGTGAATCCATTGCAAATTCTACGTGTGTGTGAAAGTTGTACTGGATTCCAGATTACAGGAATTAACTAAAGGATAAAATCCCTAATGCATTCTCTTAATAAAATAATCTTATTCATGAATGCAATATCTATATATGCTATAGACATGTAACCTCATATAATTTGTACTTCGTGAATTTCCCGTATCAGGTTACAATCAGCTTGACCCTAAATTTAGAACAAAAGGTGAGCGGTTGAGTCAGAATTGCTTATTACGAACGATTTCTAGCTCCAATGCAAGTATTGGAGGTGGAGTCGGTTGTTCTTTTATTTAAGGTCCTAAAGTACATTTTGCACGCAGCTCCGAGGTTTTCCTAAGTGTTGGCACAAAAAAAAATTTTTTAGTTTTTGCTGTACCTATCCCCCCCCCCATGCCTAAGTTCTTGCATGTCCTCATGCATGAATATAAAAGAAAATAAATTCGACAGAGGATGAGTGGGTAGAAGTCACCTGGAATTGCTCCTGAAATTATATTCAGCACCGGCCAACCTGTTAACATGCAATATACAAAAGGGAAATATGCTAAAACAAAAATATGCTATGCATAAAAATGGTTATGTATAGATGATGGTGAAATGGTATTTATATGTGCTGAGCTTAATGCCTCCAGCTGGGCGAAAACTCAATGAGATGTATCAATTCTTGCATAGGAACAGGCTAAGATTAAGAGAAAGATGTGCTCATATGCTCCTAAGATCAGTGGTCCAGAGATGCGGACTAGCTGATTGTGCACCCCTACTCCAAAAAGTCTAGCTATAAAAAAGTGTGGAGTGGTGGTGGAAAATAGAGGATAATCAGAGGGGGGATCATGATGTTGATTCAGCAGATTATCATGTCCCACAATTCAGCAGGAAGTTGCTGAGGGAGTAGATCAAAATGTACCTCAGAACCAGAATCTGAGTCATAGGGATCCTCATAATGATAATTGACATCAAAGATCATGCCCTCTCCAGGCTCTGGGTCATATGGGGGTATCTGTGAAAGTAGAAGATCTGTGGGGAGGTCACTGAAAGCCTCGTCAGAAATTACTTCATCCTCATTAGTACCCATCTCTGATTCATCGGAGGCTGACTCTTCAGGCTCGGGGTCGAGCCATCAATTAGATTGACTAGGATGATAGGTGCATCCCCAACTCATTCTGCTCGAAGCTTCACCCTCATATGCATTGGGCTCCTCAGCAATTCCTACTGCAGGTAGCATATTTATTTCTTTATTCGAGTTATCCATAGCTACTTCTGGTTTTCGGATGTCAGGATCAGGGATAGGAAGTGTCATCTCAAAATCTCTAGCATCTGAATTAGGGAAGTAGGTGAAAGAAGAAGAGTGCAGATCAAAAGATGTTGGCTCTAGTACAGGTTCACCTACAATGGGAAGTGGTCTAGATTGATCAGTAGTGTCGCACGTAATGTCTGCCTTAGGATCCATATCCTCAATTGGATCCGCTTCCCTTATTTCGATTGGGTTATCCAACCCAAAAGGTGTCTCCCAGGATTCAGGATAATCTGGTTGCAGCTCAGTCCTGGAGATATCATTCCTTTCCTCCTCAATTTCGGATGAACCCATTCGGCATACTTCCTGCTCCTGTCTCATATCCATGCTAGATTCTTTTTCCCTTGAATGGTCTTCAGGCATCTATTCCCGAGAATCTTCTGTGTGTTCTTCCGACGTAGTTGTTTCAGTTCTTCGAGGTCTTCAATGCTATTTTCCACTTGATATCTCAAAAGCAATAGTTCTTTAGTTTCCCGATTTTGTCCAATTCGCCTTGTTATCTCTGCTGTTTCCTGAAGGAGCTCCATCACGGCTTATTGATGCGGAATCCGACTTTGTCTTTGGTTTGGCTCAATGATAGCCTGGATTTCGCATAGATAGGATACGACCTTTTTCTTAGCACTCGCTATAGCTCTCTGTATTCTATAATGTGGCCGCATATTGATGAGAACCTCATCATGAGCCATAACTAGCTCATTTTGACCTAATACAAAGGATAAAAGCTCCTACATATCTCAAGGAAAGGCTTAACTCAGAGAATCCTGAGTTTGAGAAGAAAATAAGTCATAAGGGGTAAAAATGCAATTTTACCAGTATAATCTGCATACAGGGTAATTCAGGGCCCAAACATAGGTCAAAGCAGCTTAATAAGAATAAGAGTGGGATGAAATGATCTAGCAAGGGCTACAGCAATTCCAAGAAACTAAATGATAATCTGTAACCCTAAAACAACCCACTTCAATTCACAAGGTTCGAGGCAAAGTAAAAATAGAATAAACCCTCTAAAATTCATAGAAAAATAATCTCCAGGGTTTAGAACCTTCAATTTGGCCTTCAGAACCCTTTTTGACCTACATTGAGAACCATGCCCAATTAATAACTTAATTTGGGTTTTTGCGCAAATTGACCGGTCAAACAAGGTTTAATATGGAAATGAAATTCACCATCAGATTCCTTAAGTCCTAATTAGCCATGTATAAAAACTTGAGCCTAAGAAGAAACCTCCTTGACCGACTTTACACTTTGGTCCTCAACTTTTGAACCCTCGCATTTTGGCCCCTAACTCTCCTTCGTTCTTTGCAATCAGGTCCCTCCTGCAAAACCTGCCAGCACCATGCTCCGGCGACCTTGCGCGGAGCATGGCGCCGCGCAGGGTGAGGTGGGGGACCTGGCAAGTAAACCGGGGGTGCCCTGCGTCGTCAGCCGTCGCAGGGACACCCCCCTGGTCGTTGTAACCCACCATACCGGCCGTGCGAACGCACGGACGGTATGGGTTCTTGTTTCCGACCATCCTCCGGCGAGGGAGACACGTCGTCTCCCTCCGCCTTCCTCCCTGTTTGATCCCTATAAATACCCCCCGTTGCTCCACCGACCGGGGCAGCCTGGATCTGACGGAGAAAATCCCCAACTTTCCTCTCTTCTTCCTCCGGCAGACGCTCACCAGCTCCGGCGGTTTCCTCCCCCTCCACCTCTTCGCTCTGCTGCAATACCAGCAGCAGAGACTTCCTCCCCTGCTCTTCCCGCGCCACGCCGCACCCAGCTGGCGCCTCTCCGGCTCTCTGCTCGCCGCCGCCCCTTTCCCTGAGCATCGTCTTCTCCGGCGACAGTCGATACGACTGTCGCCCTGTTCCTCCCCCTTCGTCCCTGCAAGTAAGCTAGAGCTACTCCCCTTCTTCTCCTCTTTCTTTCCCCGCTTTCAATTTATTCAATTAAGCCCTCGACCGACCCTGACCACCTTCACCCCCTTCGTCTCCGGCCACCCTCCGGCGAGCCGCTCCCATCACCTCAGCGACCCACACGGCTCGCCGACCACCGCAGGACCTCCGCCTCCTCACCCTGATCAACCTCCGCCCTGCCACTTCCCCCACATCACCCTCTGCAACCCCACCGAACAGACCCATCCTCCGACCCACAGTCCGACCTAGGGCAGCCCTCGCACGCCGCCCCGCGCCTCGCCAACACCCACACGAGCTTCGCCGCACCCTGGCGAAGCTCCTGGCACTCTGTGATTAGGCCGAGAGGCCATTTTCTTGTGAACAGGCCACCCGACCTCCGCCGCCATTGCCGCGCAGGAGGAACTGCTTCCGCCTGCAGCTACAGGCGCGCCACGCTCAGCGCCACGCCCAGATTCAACTCCCAGGCCTTGCGAGGCGTTTTGGCAAAACACCAGGTTCGCAGCTAAGGCAGAAAGCTTCGCGTGACGCCGCAATCTCCTGCTGATTTCCCCGCTGCGGGCGCGCAATTGAGGTGGGACATTTAGTCCCACCTCGGAAAAGCCTGAAGAGGCGCAGCGATATAAGATGCAAAAGTGCTGAAGGCTTACTGCCTCAGCACACGGGGTGAGGTCCCCTTCACCCGCCCGGTTACCCGGTCTCGTCCGCGCTCACGCCCCGCGGACCTGACCCGACCCGACCCGACTTAAGACTGACCTGCACTCCTCGCCCACCCCGCACGCCGGTGGGCCTGGACCCGGGCCTGACCCGAACCCGGTTACCCGGCAGCTCTGGGAGAGCTTTCCCAAGAGTGGTTTCAGAGAGAGAGAGAGACGCGGGGGGGTTGGGTAGAGTAGGTTTTGCCTCTGACGAAAAACTCTGAAGTGTGCAGGCACAGGCGAAGAAGAAGACCCGCGGAAGAAGAAGGAAGCTGACTGTAGCAACAGGTAGTTAAGTCGTCTGATTTGGAAATCAGACGACGGCCTGAAGGGAAAAGAAGGAAGGAGGGGTGACGTCCCTGGCTGAAAAAGAAAAGAAGAAGCTGACACTTAGCCGCAGGGAGGAGAAACAAGAAGAAACTCTAAAGAAGAGGCTGAGCAAGGCAGAAGAAGAGGAAAGGCTGCAGAGAAGAAGTACAGCAGAGCCAAGGAAGAAGAAACCTTCACAGAAGAGACTGCAGAAAAAGAAGAAGAGAGGCCAAGACAGAAACAAAGGAAGAAGAAGAAGGAGATCTGAAGAAAGAAAGAGGAGCATCACCTCTGCAGAACAAAGAAGAAGAAGGAGATCTGAAGAAAGAAAGAAAGAAGAACATCACGAGGAGAAAACAAAGAGAACAACAAATTCTTTCCCTCTCTCTTTCTTTATTTTGTAAAAGAAACATGTATATCTCTAGAATACAACTTGCTCCCTGAGTTCGACCTCGGGAACTCTTTTATTTTCCGAGTAAAAAATTTATATATTTGAAATGTTGGTAATAACCGGCTATACTACAACGTTATAACAAACTAAAACCCGGTTATCCCGAAGCCAAGCGTTTCACATATGCAATGGTAGCTCTTTAGGGGTTCTAGGGGGTGAATCAGGTCTACCCATGTTCTATGGGTGAGAAGCAGGAGTATGAAATCCATATCCTGGGTTATAAGATGCGATCCTTTGAGGGACCGACTGGTATGGGTCATAATATCCAGGGTTAGGATATGGGTTAACCATTTCGGTAACCCGAGGAGAAGGATCAAGCAAAGCAAAAAGTCATCTTCGCCACCTTGGGTTCTGATCCCAAGGTTGAGCTGATTCAGTGACCCGAGCTCTCAGATAATCTCGTGGGTCCAGGTCTTCTGGATCCTGATTAGGTCCAGATCCAATGTTAGCCATTGCGGCTCAGTAGATAGAAGAAATGGGGGGAGAAGATGGTCCGGGCAAGGTGACTCGCCTCCTTGGGAGTGGCTCCCAAGGTCCAACCAAGTGAGGTCGAAGTGACCTCCTTTCGTGCATACACTCCCCAACCCTAGGTTGGTGTAGCCACGCAGAACAAGGCTAAGGCCCTGTCAATCAAATGGTCCATATAGATCAGGTGACCAGATTTTTCGTTAGGGATTTGAATTCCTGAAGATAAGTTCGTCGTACAACCGACTGAGCGTGAATCCCGCCTCTCAAGCTAACCCAGCCAGTCTGGTTACGAGGGGACAAAGGGGAAGGTTCTTCCTTTGGCTTACGCCTCCGGTTCCGTTGTCCCCCGAGCCGCGGTCGTTTGACACTACCCCGCAGACTTAGTTACCAGGTTTGGCAAGAGAGATTAAACTCATCCAGTAGTACGACAACGAACTTGGGTTGATTTCGTGTTTTAAAATTAGTTTTTAACCCATTTTATTCAGTGGGGTTTATGGTGAGTGGCCCACAAGGTGACCAAGCTCACCGGTTAACTAGACTTGATTAAGTCTAGGTTAGCCAAAAGTGTAGTCTCAATTTGTGACCCTAAAGGTTCAACCTAAGTTGCATGCACTTCTAGGGCTTTTTCTTTATTTCAACGGACCACAAAAATAATATTGATTCTCTAATAGTAATTGGAATCCAATTAATTTGAAATTTTGCGAGTAGATTCCTTTCTCAATTATTTTTTCAGAGAATATTTTTTTGGAATTTTTACTATTTCAACCAAATTTTTAGGAAATTTTAAATATCAGGGAGTCAGATTTGGAATGTCCACCCCTGGACGGTTTTTCGCTTTGAAACAGTATCAAATGATCTTCAAAAATTCGGTAAAAATATGGAAAATAAAGCCAATTAGATCATATTTCAAACCCCACCATTTTTAGTCAAAACAGACTCGTGGATTGCTCGAAATCGCTTTTGGAACTTTGAAAATTTTTGAATCTGGGTCAATCTGACTCCCGTGCACTTCACAAATTTTTAAAAAGTTTATACATGGAGTTTTTCAAAGTAACAGTGGCAATTGAAAGACGATTTGAAAATGAAGGTTTTGCCCAAATTTCAGAATTTTTCGCCAACGGATTTTTCGGCAATCGAATTTTTAGTTGAGATTTGAAATCTGACCGAAAATCCAAAGGTGGTGGAAAAGCTTTTAAAGATGTTTGAATTTGAAATTCAACCCTTCCACCAAAAATGCCCCTTTTTTATTTTTAATCTTTTGCACTTTTTTTTTTCAAAAAGAATTTTTCAAAATATTTAAGCAAAATATCTCCTTTTTTTTCTTTTTTTTCAAAACAACCTAGATTCGAAAGAAAACCTAATATTGATTTTTTTTTTCAAAATTTTTCTTTCTGATTTTTTTTCTTTTTCATGAAAATGAGAAAAATCTTTTTTTTTTTCTTTTTTCAAAAAAAATTGCAGGAAGTAGTTCTAGTCCTAGGGTTCAGAAAATAAACCTAATCTAAATGAATGTGATGTGCACCTGATTTTTTTTTTCTCACTCGTTGTGTGCGCAAATCCCATTTTTCTTCCCTGTTGTCCTGCACATCAAGAAAAAAGAAGTAGAGGCAGATTTGTCAATGATAAGTAAAAGATCGAAATCAAGAAAACTGATGTTGCCTCCCCGGCAACGGCGCCATTTTTTTAGGCGGTCGTAGATCGCATATTTGATAAAACTGTCGTAGTATAGTTGCGAAATACGATCCAACAAAGATATTGCTTTGAAAATAACGAGACTTGGGTCTCGGTCGTTTGTCTCTGGGAGGCGTTGTTTTTGTTTTTGAAATCGATCTTAAAGCCGCTCTACTTTATTTAAACGACATGCTTGTGCGTAATATATAGGTGGTTAAAGAGCAGGCACTTAAATCACTCAAATATGATAATCATTCAGCTCAAGTTGATTTCAAACACATAAGAGATATATATACATATATAAAATGAAATTTCATTCTTCCTGGGAGAGTTGTTGCACAAGGAAATCTAGAGGAAAGCTTATACATGAATGCTTAAAATTAAATCTAACTACCAGAAAACGATTGCATACAAGAATCAATGGGGGGATTTCGCATGGATCATTGGGGGAGAAGTAAGAGTACTCTACTAAGCAGTAAATGAAAGCAATAAAAATTATGAAGAGCATGATCTAGAGCTGAAAGAATAGAGGGCATTCAGGGGTGGTCCCGATGGCCTTGGAGTGGTCGAGAGGAGAATGACGGGCGGCCAATGTAGCTTAGGCCGACCCTTGGAGAGAAGTAGGGTTGATCCAGCATCCCGACATGGTGTCCTCCATGGTGGTGGTAGTGAGCTCGTGGAGGTGGAGTGAGTGGCTAAGTGGAGGTGGCGTGAATGGCACCAATGGAGAGCAATTGCCAAGGGAGTGAATGGGTGCCAATGGCCACCCATGGGGTCTTTTTATAGACCCAATGGAAGCTCTCTAGAGAATTATGGAATTCTATAGAGAGGCATATGGTGGGAGCTCGTGGGAGAGTGAGAGAGAGAGGGTGGATGGTGGCTTTTAGATCCACAAAATGTGGATCTAAAAATTGAATGGCTCTTGGTTGCTATTTTTGGCAACCAAGGCAACCACACATGGTAGAGAGTTCTAGAGAACTCTAGGATAGATATTTTCATGTGGATGGTGTGTGCAGGTGTGTGTGGGTGTGTGTGGGTCGAAAATTAGGTGGCTAGGTTGATTAGGTTGGGTTCTAGTGGGTTTAGGTCAAGGTATGTCTCAAATTAGGGTTATAAACCGTAATTCACTAAGGTAAAGTGCAATTAAACTTAATACAAGCTTAATTGGGTGTGTGGAAACTTAATTGAGAGTAAAACAACTAAATTAAGTCAGGTCTAGGTCAATTGGACTCTCACTGAGTCCAATTGGACAGTGTGTGCTGAGATCAGGGCTCAATTGGACTCAAAGAGTCCAATTGAATAGGTTGATGGAATTGACTAAGATCCAAGTCAATTAGGTTTAGTGAGGACCTAATTAGATCCTTAGGGAGGTCTAGAGGTGATGTACTAGGGTTAGGACACCTTAATTTAGGTTCCTATGGGGTTGGAATTGGGTTTAGGGACCTAGAGATCCAAGATCAAGGCTTAAATCTCAAAAGAGGAATTGGTGAGCAGTATCAGATGTCTAATTATAGAATAAGACATCCTATACTCAAAAATCAGAAGTCCAGACTTGTTGTCTGGACGTCAAATCAGAGTCAGGAAGGGTTTCGGGTTCTGTTTTGGGTATTCTGTAGAAATTGGACGTCTGACAAAGTGTCTGGACGTCCAATAACACTGCAGAAGTGGGTTTGAAGTGTGCGGGAGTTAGATAAGGGTCCTGGATGTCTTAAAACTTATCTGGACGTCCAGAGAAGGGTTGGAACTAGGGTTTTAGGGCTTCCTAGGGTGTTGTGACCTAATCTAAGGGTGTCTAAGGCTTGGGAAAGTCTATAGGCTATCGTAGGGCTAGGATGGACCTAAGCTCTTCACATTTTACTGCTTTATTTCTACTTAATAGAATAGAAAACCTTTAAACCCCTTACATTATTATTCCTACATCTAAACTAGGCCTTCTGCTCCAGCTCTGCCACAACTCCCATTATTTCAGATCTGGCTTCAGATCCTGCTCCAGATCCAACTCCAGATCTGCTTATTGCCTGCAATCGACATAATGCACTTAATCAGCACATTATAACATTATTTTATGCATAGCCAAAGGAAACTAGTAAAGATGCAGATAGTGCGTATGCATGCATGAATAACCCTAACTTATGCTAAGTCCTAGCCTGATTTACATCAATTAAGACCTATGATTGCTGCGCAATCACTAGCCTACTTGATTTTATCTTGGTCACTTTTAGGCCCAGGGTCGAACTCAGGGAAGTTGGATTAGAAGAAGTTTCTATGCCTTTCCTACAACGAATCTCTTCCATTCGTTTATTATGTTTTTGGTGTTTTTCTATTTAGATTTTTTTCTGATAATTCTTGTCCTGAGGCACACCCTCAAAATTAGGTTCTTGGCTTTGAGACAAATTAGGGTTTCAAAACTGGTCTTGCTATTCGCATGACTGAGTACCTACAAGTCAAGGAATATCTTTTCTCTTTTATATATATTTTTTGTTTATCTTTTTAATGGCAAGAAAGAGAAATAGAAATAAAGTAAATATAGTGTATATATATGTATATATTATATATGTATAAAGGAGTGGGGGTGGAGGTGCAGATGGCGTGTAGCACGGTGTCGAGTCGGTCATCGTCTAGAAAGATGCAACCAACAGGACGAGGTGCTGCGTGGAGTGTAAGGTGGATGGCAGAAGATGTGTGCGACCAAGCTTCTTGTATGCGTGTATCGGGGAATATTCGCAACTGGTGCAGATATTCTCGAGATACAACGTATGGTAAGAGATGTGAAAAAATATATATATATATATTTGTATATATGTAAATATCTATATGTATATATGGTTATGAATATATTGGTATATATGTAGCTATATGTGTATATATAGGTATATATGTATATATATATGCATATATATATAGGTATGTAACTATATGTATAGATAGATATATCCATAGATATACATATATATAAATATATATATGTATATGTATGTGTATATAACTATATAGATGTATATATATAGGTATATATATATATATAGTAATATATGTATATATAGAAATATGTAGATAGATATGTATATATATACATATGTATATATGGTTATAGATATATATGTATATATGTATGTATATTTATGTATATATATATATATGTGTATATATATATATGTATATAAATATATATAGATATAAATATATATATGTACATATATATATAAGTATATAATAGTGTATAGGTGAGAGTGTGTGTGTGCAAGAGTGTGAGTGTGTGTGCGTATGTGTCGGTAGAGAGAGTGAGAGAGTGCTGTGTGAGAGAGAGAGAGAGAGAGCTTCCTGTTGGAGTGAAGGAGGTTAGTTTAAGCCGTCTACAACCTCCAAGCGTTCTTTGGTGGTTTCACGCTCACGTGCAGGTGCATAGGCATGCGAAGAGGCACGCACTGGAGGGAGTGGGCGTGGGGAGAGCACTACAGCGTGAAACCAACACGGTGCTCCCGGTGCTGTGAGTGCAGAAAGCTGATGCGCGAGCTGGCTCATGCGTGGAAGGGGTGTGTCGGCTGGTTGCGAGCGGAAAGGCGAGTGCGGGCACGAAGATGCCGGAGGCGAGGGTGCCTACAGGCGCACGCTAGAGGTGAGGGTGGCTTGCAGGCATGCGCTGGAGGGCCTTGCTGCTGCTGCTGTCGCGGAGCTTCAGACCTTGAAGCCTGCGGCAATGGCTGAAGTGGCTTAACAGAGAATACCACCACACCCACCGGCTCTCTGATGAGCTAGGCGTTGGTGGACTCACAGTGGTGGTTGTGCACCACTGTGAGGTTCTCCTACCCGCAGAGTGGCTCCTCAGAGGAGGAGAGGCTGCGTATGGAGGGAGAGGGGAGGAGACGGCCTGTAACAGAAGAGCTGCTGTGTGGGTTTTTTCCGTGGACCAGGCTCTCCTTTGCAAAGAAGGAGCCGTGCCTTATTTATAGAGGAAGAAGGCATGCACAGCCATGCCCTAACTATGCATGGCTGTGCATGGCTGGTAGGGAGAGGATGTGCAGAGCATGGTGAGGATGACGTGGCGCGAGGAAGAGGCCGCCATGAATTGCAGCCACGGGAAGAATTCAAAGTCAAATAAAAATAAAGATGGTGAATTTTGCAAAGCAGCACTTGAGTAAAAATGTAAATTTCAAGGCCATTTATTTCACTCTCCTCCCCTCTCAATTAAATGCATGCATGCGAGTATTTTTACAAATGCGACTATGGATACCTAATATGCACTGGTAATGCCTGGAAATAGCACAAGATGGCACAATTGCAGGTGTATTTTTACTGCGCAATCAGTGGGCGCTTAACTTAAGTGCGAATGCGTCCCAACCATTGGATCTTGATCCAACGGTGGGGAAGCATTGATGTGAATGCCTTCAGTGGGTGCTTGCGGATGGTTGGGCTACTGAGATGGTGCCACATGGTGCCATCTTGGCCATCCATCTTCTGGATGATGTAGATGGTGCCACGGGTGTTTGATTAACTCGATTTTCACGTCGTTAGGCTGCGATCATCAATCCAAGTCCATCCGTGTGGTTGGATTTGTTGTTTGAAGTGCGTATCCACACCATCTTGGCCCTTGATCTTCTACGGTTCCCCGATCTCTATCTGATGCTACAGGTGTCTGATTAGGGCGATCTTGGAGTCGTTGAACTCCAATCGTCGCCCTGATCACATCTGTACGGTTGGATCGTCGATTCGAGGCCCCAATAAAAAGTTTGCCCTTTCCCTCAACATAAAAGGAGACAATTAACCTCCATTTATTGAAACTAATCTAAATGCAAGATGATGCATGTTATGCAATATTTATAATATTCAATGCAATTCTATGATTAGGAACATGCATAAATAGACATCTTATGTTGTGTAAACATGTTTACATCATACCCCCATGCTTATCTTTTGCAAGTCCCTAGCAAAAACTATATGCTATTTATAAAAGAATCAGATTGGATTATTTGGGCATGAGTTATTTTCAATCATTAAGAAAATATTGCTATTTTCAGGTAGGATCTGAACTTTCAAAGACACAACAGTGCCCGGGTATCTGCCAAAGTGTAGACAACCTTAAGCCCTCGCCTTATTCAAAGAAAAATTTCTTTTTCTCTTTTTCTATTTTTCTAATTTTTTTTTTGGATTTTCTAGTTTTAGGGTTTAGGAGTAGCTTTCTACAGCCATTTAACTCACCCAAGATTTGATGAGAATCCTAAGTTCTAAGCATCTTATTGTGAATGTGATAGACTCGTTGACCGGCAGTAAAAACAGACTTCGGATTTCTATGCCTCTAGGTGACCTTAAAAAGAGAATTCTGCCTAAAGGTGTATCTTTACAACCGATAGCTTTCTCCCAACTTTTATTTTTACAGGGTCAACACAAGGGTGAATCCAGTGTATATCTCCTCGATTTATTCTACTTCTCTACTTCTTCCTAAGTGTTTTGGGAATTTTCAGTGCATTTATTGAGTTTGGTTTTGGACAACTGGTTGATGAGCAGTTACCACCGACAACTTGCCAGCCATACTCGTGCAGCGAAGTGTGGCTTATTTCTTTCTTTCCTTTCTCCTTTTTTTTTTTTTTTTCCTTTTGACTTTCTTTTCTTTTTTTTTAGGTAGGTGGCTTCCCTGGTTTAAGATTTACTTAAAGGCAGCAAAAAGAGAAAG
Source organism: Thalassia testudinum (assembly GCA_037157565.1). Classification (NCBI taxonomy): domain Eukaryota; kingdom Viridiplantae; phylum Streptophyta; class Magnoliopsida; order Alismatales; family Hydrocharitaceae; genus Thalassia; species Thalassia testudinum. The sequence continues at coordinate 87,125,014 of JAZHRO010000014.1, read as the reverse complement.
GTCCTGTGATTGGGCTCTAGACAACCTACTTATGGGCTGTTACCCACGATAACTGGCCAACCATATCACTATAGAAGGTTCATTAGATACCCAATTTTCATTAGAATTGTCGATGAACAAGTCAGTGACAAGATAGTGTGTACATGCTTAAAACTCAAAATTCCTTCAAATCAGAGGGCGGGTTGATAAGTCATGTACTTATCACCCAAACTTATTTACTCCAATTATGATTGAATTAAGATGGCGAGGACTCGAAAAACAAATCCACATTTTAATGGATACACAGGCTAATTAAGTCCAAAGACCTGGAGGGTCTTTGTGTTCAGATCATAATGTAGTATTTCCTAAGATTGAAAATTTTCTTAAACCCAAGTTCTCTTTCCCAATTCTATAATTTTTTTTTAATAAAAGAAAATAAAATAAATCTATGGAGCTGACGAATAAATTCAGAGATAAATATCCACCCCCCATGCCTATCCAATGCAATGTCCTTATTGTATTAAAAAGACAAAATACAGTGGAATAGTGTAGAAAGCACTTTAATTGCATGAATGTCGGGTTCGCTCTGAGATAAAAACTAAAAAGAACTGTATACATAGTGAATTTAGTGCCTTCAGCTAGGCACACTATACAAAGAAGAGAAATAAAGAATTCACAGGTGCAGGTCAGAATCAGAATAAAAAGATGAAACCTTAGACTTGCAAGCAGGTGTCCACAGATGTGGACCAGATTGTGGTGCAAACCCATACCCCATAATCAGGAATATCTAAGGTTCTGGATAAAAATTACCCAAAACCTAAAATCAGTATGCAAGCGGGGTCGGGGCTGCTATTTTTGAGGATGCAACCCAAGACCAAAAAGTCAAGATACAAAGATATCAAAAGGATAATCAATGAATGTGTGCTTGGGTTGAACATCCTCATAACAAATGTTATAAGGGTTTTGGTTTGATGGTTTCAGATGAAATGGAACCGTTAGACTTAGTCTTCTATTTCCTCCAAAGTTTGCTTCCCAAATCAAAACTTCCCAACTCCTGTCCTCCTCAATCAGAATGTTAAATTCTGGGACCTCTTGTATATTAATCACCTCGTCTGAAATTTCCAAGTCTAGAAGATGTGGCTAAATCAGAATTGACTTGGGTCTAGTTATCTCAAAAGCAGAATCATCGATAAGCTCAATGGGGTGTAACTGATAATCAAGGATTGGATTGAATCCTCCAGAAAATGCGATTCTGGATCCGTAATGTGAGCACCAATAAGACCAGTTTCGTCAATTATTATGCCATCAAATGATCTTTCAGATTCCTCAGACCCAATCATCTCACAAAAATCAGATTCTGTAAACTCATGTGAAACTTTGCAAATTGAATCTTCACCATCAGAATCAAAGAAATCAAGATTAGTATTAATGTATGTCCCAAAATCATATGTCACTTTCCGATCCATGGAGACACATTTCGTTGTACCCTAGCTCAGGGATCTCAGGTGAAGAAATCAGATCATCCTTAATTGGTTGCTCTAATTCAATCTGGTCAGCCTCGTAACACGTGTTCCCCCCAACAGGTGCCTGAGCACATTCTGACATTGGCTCTCTTGAATGGAGTTCATCCTGGGAATCATCCCACGACTAAACTAAAGCAACCACAAATCTCATCCTCAATTTCGCTAACTTCCCAAGTAGAAACTCACGCAGGTTCTTATCCTTAACATCCTGGAGCCAATCCAACCAATACTTATTCAAATCATCAATCATTTCAATCAGGGGCTCTAATCTTTCAATGCAAGGTGTTGGATGAACTTCTAAAGTTTGTATGATATTCCTCAAGTTAGCCAAAACCTTATCTTGAGCTTGGTTACCTTGAACCAAATGAGTTGGTTTAGGGTTGGGCGGGTTTGGGATCAGTGTAGAGGAGTTAATGAATTGAGATTCGTTATACCCTTCCTGATAATAGGTCATTTCATATTCTTCAAAAGGTTGTGAGGACCTAAAGGCAGTGTAATCAAAGGATGGGTAAGAATCGGTGTATCCTTCTTGATTGTAGATCGAATTAGGTTGTCCATGAAAGGTTGGCGATCTATAATTGGTGTGGTTCTGAGAAGGATAGAAATCACAATCATAGTGTTTAGTGTTAGACCCTAAATAGGGAGGTCCAGAACTATATCCCCAATTCGAGTTATCCCAACTAACTAATGGTTGATTACTGTACGAGTTGGGATAATCATCATGTTGAGGATAATTCAAAATAAAAGGGAAAGAGTGGGAATGCGTATAATATGTGGAAGGATTCATGATAAACGTGTGGAAGAAAAGCGCCCTGCAATAGAAGCAATCAAACCTATCCTTAAGTGGGCTAGCCAAAAGACCTATAGACTCCCACAACCCATCTTGAGATAAAGGAATGATTTGATCTATTTCTATCTATTCAATCCAACCAGTTAGAAGGAGGGACTGGGGAGAAGGTTCTTCCTTCTACTTGCACCTCTGGTTCCTAGTGTACCCCCCAACTGCGATCGTTTGATTTTGCTCCCCTATTTAGACATCAGATCGAACAGTAGAAATAGACTAATTGAAAATAATCTCATTTTGGGCCCTGAAGAGCGAGTCGAATCCTTAAGGCCAACATCTACTCTGTTTTATTTAGGGCTTGGCTTGAATGTGCTTTGGAATGTGATGGGCCCTTTATCTGGGTTGTGCCCTTAATGATTGTTGATTTGTGTGTGCATGCACAACCGATGATTTTCAAGCAAGATTACTTTTGATGCGGTGAATTTTAGGGTTCAAATCTTGCTTAGTAGCTTTTAGGATTCAACTTTAGGTATTTTCAAACAAGTTTTGTTGGCACACTAAGTTTTCAAAGCACAGGTGAAGCTGTTTTCCTTCAAAACTTAAAAGAATGTGGAGTGCCTGGTAAATCCTTAAGAGTTGAACCTAATCAGCAGCTACTTGATGAGTTGATTTTAATTGAAGTGGGCGGCCTAATCAACTCAGACAATCAGCCTGTTGCACCACTTAATTAGGCACACAAGTGATTACCTAATCTAATTTCTACTCAATTATGTGTTTGGATGTGTTTACCAACTCCAAAGATCGGTTTATCGGTTGAGTTTGAAAATCAGATGAGGTTGTGTACCCCTGTGAGATTTTTTTTATTTTTTTTTTAAATGTTGAGGTTGGGGTGGGTGTGGGTGTCAAACAAACAAACAAAACTAACCTTAGAGTTTATAAGAACTCCTAGGTTGATTAATGTTTGTGTTATTATGTGATGAAATGAAAACTAATGGGTGGAAGGTAGGGATAACTTACAAAACCTTCAACAGCACTTTGCTCCAATCTACCACTTTTGCTCATCTCAAAAAAGTACCTGCAATCACAATAACAAAGGAGAGAAGTGAGGTAAATGATTCGTAAGTTGTAAAAATGCGAAAAAAAAAATCAAAGAGCATCGCCTCCCCAGTAACTGCACCAAAATGTTGAAGCTACGAGTTGCTACGCTATCGTATTTGGTTCTTAAAAACCTGTCGTCGTAGTATGAAAGTGAAGAACTCGTGTTCAACAAATAAAATTTATACTGGAATAGAAATCCTGGGTCGAACTTAAGGAGGCGAACGTTTGATTTACAAAATACACGTTTGTTTTATTTGTCACGAAGAAGAATAATTAATTAGAAATTATTTATCTATTTACAATAAATAAAAGAGAGAGAGAATATTACAAACAAAAACCAAAAAGAGATGTAGAATGAACATGGAATTCGTTATCAGAAGGATTGTTCATTACAGTAAACATTATGACTAGAAAGCGAAAAAATGATTACACTAGAAAGCAATAAATCTACTCTAGAAAGTAGTAAATCTACTCTACAAAGTAGTAAAAAGAATGGGGAGACAGATATCCTCCTCGACGATCTGTTGGAGGATGAGCCAGACGGGACGACGCCTGGACAACGGGGAACGGAGTAGGACGAAGAAGGACGAAGCAAGAAGAATGAGAACGGGGCAGCACATCATTGTCATCGTGGGACCTGCTTTTGAAAGGAGGATGAAAAATTGACTTTATCTCGCAAGAAGCATCCCAGGTGGGACAAGCTTCTCTTGAGCTTTGGAGACAGAGAGAAGAGAAGGCATGAGAATTTCGTGTGGAGGGGGTCTCCTTTTATAGGTGCAAGGAATGAGGGCAATTTGGTCATTTTAATTTGAAAAGCGTTAAATCAGGGGTCTTTAATGATGGATAAAACCGTCGCTAAAGCCCTATCGTGGGCGACGTGCGGCGAAGCGCCTGCCCGCTCGCCTCCTGCGCATGAAACGCGAGTTCACGATTTGCAGATCTTAGCCATCCAATCGTGAGATCGGACTGCTTAACTCGCCCCCCGCCGTGCCTTCGCATCGCGCGCTCCGCATCTGATCTCGCGTGACGCGCGCCTGTGCAATAGTGCATGGGTGCTATCGAGTGCTCACGACCACTCGATTGTGATTCGATGCTCCTCGCGCCAGCTTGCCTGCAGTCGCTCGCCCACCTCTTGTGTTTCAAACCTGCGCCTCTGCCTTAGTTAAGCACTCTCGCCCACTACGCTACGCATGCGGATGGGCGGACGCTTAACTTAAGCACGGATGCATCCCAGCCGTTGGATCTTGATCTAACGGTGAGGAAACATTGATGCGGATGCCTTTAGCGAGTGCGTGCGGATGGTTGTGCCACGTGGCGCCATCTTGGCCGTCCATCTTCTAGATGATGTAGATGGTGCCACGGGTGTCGGATTGACTCGATTTTTGCGTCCTTGGGCTGCGATCATCGATCCAAATCCATCCGTGCAATCAGATTTGTCATTTGAAGTGTGGATTCACACCATCTTGGCCCATGATCTTCTAGGGTTCCACAATCTCTATCTGATGCTACAGGTGTCTGATTAGGGCGATCTTGGAGTTGTTGAACTCCAATCGTCGCCCTGATCACATTTGTATGGTTGGATCTTCGATTCGAGGCCCTGATAAAATGTTTGGCTTATCCCTGAACATAAAAGAAGACAATTAACCTCCATTTTATTGAAACTAATCTAAATGCAAGATGATGCATGTTATGCAATATTTATAAAATACAATGCAATTCTATGCTTAGGAACATACATAAATAGACATCTTAAGTAGTGTAAACATGTTTACATCACCCATTCACTCTTGGCTCCATTTTAGCTTAGCTTCATTCCACCTCCATTCCACCTTGACGAGTAGCTTCACCATGGCCACCACCATCTCCATGCCAAGATGTTGGATCACCTCCTCAACCTCTCTCCAATGGCTGGCCTAAGCACCATTGGCTGCCCCTCCTCCTCTCAACCAAGTCAAAGGCCATCAGAGCCCACCTCTGAATGCCCTTATTTCTGATAGATTAGATTACAGTTCTTCATAGTTTTACTACTTTATTTACTAAATAATGTAGCTCTATATTCTCCCCTAATGATGCATGCATAATCCCCCCTTAGATTCATGTACGCAATCGTTTACTACTAGCTAGATTTATGCTTTCAAGCATTCTTCTACAAGCTTTCCATGAGCTTTATGTTGCAAACACCATCACGAATCAATGAAAAACTTTTTCTATATTTATATATATTTCTATTTATGAAAATCACCTTGAGCCTTGTTGCAATAATTTTGCCTGATTGAAGTTGCACGTTTTAATTTCTGATATTCTGGCAACTAAGTATGTCATGCGTAAATACGAACTTAGCCTAAATCGACATACAATTTTGATTAAGTAGAGCAAGAGAGACTGATTTCAAATCAGCATTTTGATAAATGCCTCCCAGCAACGAATGATCGGGACTCCATGTCACGTTATCTTTAGAAATTATTTTTGTTGATCGTATTTCGTAACTGTACTATGATGCATTTCTTATCAAATACATGTATCTACGATCCCAACAAATGGCGATGTTGCCGAGGAGGCAACGTCAATTTTGATTTCGATCTCTAGAATTATCATTGATAAATCTTCCTCGACTTGTCTTTTGATGTGCAGGAAAACAGGAAAAATGGGATGGGCGCACACATCGAGCACAGAAAAATCTTCAGGTGCACATCTCCTCTTAGTTTAGGATTTCCCTTTTCTTTGAACCGTAGGTTAGATTTCCTTCTAGCAATTTCAATTGAAAAAAAAAAGCCTATTTATTTTCCTAAAAATAAAATCAAAAACAAAAAGTCTAGGTAGTTAAATTACGTCACCATTTGAAACTTAGCTTAGTTTACTTGAAAATAAAAAGAAAAAAAATTGAAAAAAAAGTTTTTCCTTCAAAAAAAAAATTCCAAAACGTTTTGAAAAAAAAAATTATTTTGGTGGAAAGTTTGACTTTCAAATTCAAACACTTATTCAAAAGCTTCTCCACCACCCTTTGATTTTCTGCTAGGCTTCAAATTCTGATTTAAAAATTCAATTCACAAAAAATTATTGAGAACAAAATTCTGAAATTTGGGCTAGACCTTCATTTTTAGACCACCATTCAAATGACATCATTCATTTGAAAAGATTTTAAGTGCAAAATTTTTAAAAATTCGTGAAGTGAAAGGGGGTCCGATTGATCCAGATTTGAAAATTTTCAAAATTCAGAAAGCAATTCAGAGTAATCTATGAATCTGTTTTGACTACAAATGGTGGTGTTTGAAATCTAATCTCATTGGCTTTAATTCCCATATTTTTCCTAAATTTTTGATGATCATTAGTAGTATTTCAATTTGAAAAATTAACCAGGGGTATTAATTCCAATTCTGACCCCCTGACATTCAAAAATCCCTAGAAATTTGATTGAAATAGTAAAAATCACAAAAAATTTATCTGAAAAGATAATTGAAAAAGAAATTTACTTGCAAAGTTTCAGTTTATCTGGATTCAAATTTTATCCAGATAATTATTTATGTTTCATTGGCCTGCTAAAATCGCAATGAAGAAAACCCTAGAATTGCATGAACCCTAGCTTATACCTTTAGGGTTACATTCTAGAGACCACATTTGGGCTAACCTTGACTTTGTCAAGTCTAGTGTTTAGCCAATGAGCTTAGTCACCTTGTGGGTCACTCACCACAAACCCCAACTTAAGAAAAATGGGCTAAAATTAATTTTAAAACATGTAAGCAAACCCAAATTCGTTTTCATACTACTGGGTGGCTTCAACCTCTCTTGCCGAACCAGGTGACTAAGTCTACGGGACAGTGTCAAACGACTGCGGCTAAGGGGTAACAGAACTGGAGGCGTGAGCCGAAGGAAGAACCTTTCCCTTAGTCCCCTCATAACTAGATTGGTTGGGTTAGCTTGAGAGGCAGGAATCACTTTCAGTCGGTTGCACGATGAATTTTTCTTTAGGAATTTAAACTTTAAACAAAAACTATGGTCATCCAATCATAAGGACCATCTAATTGATAGGGCCTTACCCTTGTCTGGCTTGGCTACATGATGAGAAGCTCATCATGGTCTCTAATTACCCCTAATTAACTAATCTTCCTAGTTAATTAGCTAGGAATATGTAAATATATGGGTTAATTATTAAATAAGGGCTAAAATATTAAAGGACCTTAAAATAAGTTTAAAATGCTATATTATTACACAATTAATATTATTAATAATTTGATTAATAAGTGGACCCGAAATATCATCAGTAATTTATCTAATTAATGTGTTAACTAACTTAAGTATAATTTATACTTAAGTATGTAATAACCTAAGTAACCTTATTTAATTAAATAAATTAAGCTAAAAAGGTCAAAAATGTAAATTCAAGGTTTAAATATAATAATTATCTTATTTATAATCATATATAAAAAGTTGAAGAAGATTTAAATTAAAATAAACTTTGAAAACCTTAGTTTACATTTCAGTCGTTAAGTTTTATTTTAATCGAGTCCTTATTCTTCACCTAGGTCCTTAGTTTTCATTATAGGTAAGTCCTTGAAAACTTCTTCTTCTTCTTTCCTTCTTCAGCCTCTTCAATGGCTAACAATAGGAGGTGCATACACCCACCGATCACTGTGAATCGGACGTCCTCCCTTCCCTTCCAAGCTCCTGGAGCTTGTGCTCACCAACCCCTTTTCATCCATCAGTCTAGATGAAGCTGCAATCCTATTTTAGGGTTGAAGTTAACCTCACCGGCATTGGAGAAGATGCCAGGGGTTACTTCACTCTTAGACCTTTCTCTATCTGGATACATCCTCCTCCTTAGTCACCGCAACCTATAAATACCCCCCCACCCTCTTGATTTCAGCAGTTAGCTCCCTTTCCTCCTCTCCCACTGAGCTAACTGATAGGCTATTCACTCCAAAATCTGACGACCTTCCTCCGCTTCCTCCGTCTTCCTCCGTTCATCTTCGTTCGCTCTGGATCTCCGTCGATGTCTGCTAAGTCTTTTGACGCAGTGCCGACGTTGGATTTCCTCTGCTACATTCTGCCTACACCCATTGGACTTCTTTCCTTGCCCCTCTGATTTCCTCCTCCGTTAGGGACCTTCGACGGTGATCTTCTGCCCCCTTCATCCAGGTAACAGTTGGATAGGTAACTATTTTAATTAGAGTAGTTAGTTAGGTAGATTAATCAGATTTAATGTTAGATTTCTGGTCATCTTCCTCAGCTATGGCGATGTCGATGAGCTTGACTGGAGCACTATTTTGTGTTTTTATATCATCGATCACCTTCCTTAATCTCCCATGATCATTTCTAACACCTTAGTTCTCTGATTTGAACACCTATTCGCCTAATCCGCCTCTACCTTCACCAATTGCTTCCGCTATCCATGGCGGAAGTATCTAAGGGTAATTCACCTCCACTGGGGCCATCCACCACTTAATAATCACTTAAGGGCCCCTATCTTCACTTTAATTTGAGTAATAATCACTTATTTAACAAACGCCTAAATCACATACACTCTCCTAAGCTCGCAGTCAATGGCAGCTCAGGAGGTGTTCCTCCAACTAATCAACCATCTGTACACTATCACGACACTTCACTGACATGATCTCTCCACTCAATTGAGTGAGATAACATGTCTTGAATTTAAGCAAACTCATATTACACTTCTTATGAATTCACTGTAAATATTTATTTTAATCACCAATTGAGCTAATTAATGAGCTTCTGAGGTTCCTTGCCATGTTTTCATGACTTTTATACACTGTCAGCCATTTTCTAAACTCACCGGAGCTCTGGCGAGCTCCGACAAGTCAAAAACACTCTTTAGCCTAAGGAACTTCCTGAGAAGCTCCAGATTACTTATTTGAGGATTAGGGATTCTATCTTGATGGTTCTTTTGGTGATTGGAAGTCTGAAGCTAGATTCAGACTGTTATCTTCTCCAACTCTGGTGGAGTTGGAGAGGTGTCTCCGTTAGGGTTTAGAATGTTTTGTGAAGTTCAAAAGCAAGAGTGAGGATCATAGAATTCATCCTAACCCTCTGATTTCTTCGAAGATCTTTAGTTTGCTCTATCGAACAAAACCATCTTAGATCTTAGGCGACTGACCTGAAACCCTAGGTTTCTTGGGTGAAATTCTTCTTTTCTACCCTGAACATACTTCTGAGATCAAACAGAAATGATTTGTAGTGTTTAATTCATCTGATAATGTTCAATATAGAAAGTCAAATCTCAAGGTTTAGTGATCAACCAAAGGTCAAATCTGTTGATTTAGGACTCAATTAGAGGAATTGATGAGTTCAATTTGTTCTTGGGATAATTTTATATAGATCAAATTCAAATTGGATGAATTTTGATCAGTTTTAAGAATAATTAGATGACTGTACACTTTGGGTTATTTTTGAACCCAAACTGACGTCAGTCTGTTTTTGATGAATTTCAAATAAAAAATCTAGATAGATAGATTCTTACAAACCTTTAGATCTTGTTTGAGTTTATGAAATTGATCCTTAGCTGTTTGTTGGGTTAAATAGAGTGAAAAATGGAGCTCTAAAGCTCCTTTGCAGGGATTTTGAGCTTCTTTGCATTCCTGAAGCTCGTAAGAGTCTTTTCTCTTCTTTAGTAGGTGTGGAAACACCTACTGAATTGTTTAGAACCTCGTATGAGGTCAAAGAACTGCTCTACAGGTCCTTAAATCTGAAGAACTGCGTTCCAGGCTAGAATGGCCCTGGTGATCCTACCTTTTTGCCATTCAAATCAAAGAGCAAGATCTTCCCTGAGTATCAAATTGATACTGTAATCAGGTTGAGTATCCTTAGAGCTTTCCAGTGAGCCTTTATTTGCTCGATTTGGAGCTCTGATGTGGTCGGAGTCTTCAGTTGAGTCTTGGCTTGGAAAGGAACAAGATAGTCCCACATTGACTAAGGAGGAGTGCGCACCTGTGAATAAAATGAAAAAGTGTATGGGCTTTATTGGTCGTCAGCGTTGGGCACACAATGAGCATATATGTATGTGTGTGTGGGCGTGTGCAGTGTGCATCCCCAGTTGTGTGTGCACCTGTGGGCGTGTGAGCTTGGGTCCATGAGCGGGCGTGTGCATGTGGGCCTGGGAGGCCGTGGGCTGGAGAGGCTAGAGACTATGCTGAACCAGAAATAAACCAAGCTTAATACAAACTAGGCTCGAACCAGGTAGGGTCTGGTCCACTCTGAGATGGGTACTGTGTATCCCCGACCTGTCTGAGCCACAAACCATAAAACCAAATTTTTGGTTCAGATGTTAGGTTCAATTCAGTTCGGTTCAGCTCAGTTGCGATGGAAAAGAAGGAGAAGGGAAAAACTCGTTGGGATGAATAGAATAAAAAAAAGAGAAACAAAAGAAGAAATGTTAAATAGGTAAAAGAAAGAAAGAAGAAATGTTAAAGAAGATGCATGCTCGAGAAAGGAAGAATGAAGGCTAGAGATAGAGAAGAAAGAATGATGCTTAGACGTCTGATATCTTTTTAAGATGTCTAATTTTTTGGATTTTACTCTGATTCAAATTCTTTTAAGCATAAATGATGTAATAAGGCATATGTTCATTTGAATTCCTCTTTTCTTGCCTTAATCTCTTGTAAATAAAAAGAAATTAAAGAAATAAACATATTTACCTGCTTGTAGTAGCAAATCATATGTGTAAATATGTTTTCCTTATGGAATTTTGCATGTTTTACAATTGGAAATCCTTAAGCAAGAATCATATTCTTAAAGTAAATTTAATTATAATTCTCCTTAATAAAATAAGTAGCTTATTATTTAATGGTGAATTTAAGTTAAGTATGCCTCCCGACGAACGACCTGGACTCAACCAGTTAAAATGAACTAAAATATAAAATGTTAGGTTAACTTGACCCTATGCTACTCAATTGACATGAATTCAAGTTGACCTAAGTTACTTTCGTTTGCACATAATTAAGCATAATTAACTTAATTAACTGTGTTGAGAAAGTTAATGATCACTACACCAACCTAAGGGTTGGGTGGTGTATGCAAGGAAGGAGGTCACTCAAACCTCGATTGGTTGGACCTTGGGAGCTGCTCCTAAGGAGGCGAGTCACCTCGCTAGGACCATCTTCTCCCCCACTTCTACTCCACCACAATGGCTAATCCTGGACCTGGATCTAGACTGGGTCAGGATGCAGGTAATCTGGACCTGATGGCTCATCTAGAGGCCCAGGATGTTGAATCAGAGGAGCATGGACCGCACCTTGACGACTGATGTAAACACATTTACACTACATAAGATGTCAATTTATGCATGTTCTTAAGCATAGGATTGCATTGCATGATATAAATATTGCATAACATGCATCATCTTGCATTTAGAGTGGTTTGAATAAAATGGACGTTAATTGTCTCCTTTTATGTGCTTGGACACGGCAAGCTTTTTATCGGGGCCTTGGATCGAAGATCCAACCGTACGGATGTGATCAGGGTGACAATTGGAGTTCAACAACTCCAAGATCTCTCTAATCAGGCATCCGTAGCAACAGATAGTGACCAGGGAACCCGAGAAGATCAAGGGCCAGGATGGTGTAAATTTGCACTTCAAATGACAAATCCGAATGCATGGATGAATTCGGATCAACGATCGCAGCCTAACGACGGAAAAATTGAGTCAATCCGACATCCGTGACACCATCTACAACATCCAGAATATGGACGGCCAAGATGGCGCCACGTAGCGCCATCTCGGCCGCCCAAACGGTCGCATGCAATCACTGATGCCTCCGCATCCGCCCCCCCTCCGCCAATGGATCTCGATCCAACGGCTGTGGACGGCTGCACCTAAAAACGTCCGCTCGACCATCCGCGCCTCGTAGTACAGCGGTCGCGAGGCACTCCGCGTTCGCAAGACGCGGGTTCGAATCGCAATCTGCGGGCGTGCAGGATTAAAAAGGGACCTCCCGATCAGCTACGGGCGACTCAGATCTCCCAATAGCGGCCATGCACTATTTCACGCAAGGCGAGGACACGCCATCGTATGCGTTGAGGCGGGCGCGTAGCAGCGAGCGAAGGTGCATCCTAAGCCATCCGATCTCGCTATCGGATGGCTAAGATTTATTGAACGTGCAGATGCGTTGAGAGAGAGAGAGCAGCTGAGCAGGTCCGTGTGGGGAGCACCCACTACACCCACGTTGGGGCTTTAGCAACGGTTTAATCCGTCACTAAAGACCCGTTATTTAATTTTTTAAAGATGTAATGACTAATTTGCCCCCACTCCTTGCAACTATAAAAGGAGACCCCCTCCACATGAAATTCTCATCCCTTCCTTCTCTTCTCTACCTCTCCAAAGCTCAAGAGAAGCTTATCCCACACCTGGGATGCTCCTCGCGAGATGAAGTCCAAATTTTCGTCCCCCTTCAGAAGTGGATCCTGCGATGACGACGGCGTGCTGCTCCGTTCCCATTCTTCTGTTTCGTCCTCCTTCGTCCTGCTTTGTCTTCCTTCGTCTAGGCGTCGTCCCGTCCGGCTCGTCCTCCAAGCAATCGTCGAGGAGGGTAACTTCTCTCTCCCATTCTTCTTTACAGCTTTTCTAGTGTAGAATTTTCCTGCTTTCTAGTGTAGCTGATTTCCCGCTTTCTAGTGTAATTTTTATTTGGTTTGATTGTATAAACATTTTGAAATATTGAATGCATGTTCTCTTTCTCTTTCTCTCTCTCTCTCTTCCTTTTAGTCTAATAGCTTCATTGTAATTATATCACCTCGCTTTTCAAAAATTCTAAAAAAAATATAATTGTGAATATAGATCGACGTAGCCTCCCTGTGTTTGACCTGGAATTCAAATTTCAGTATAAATTTTATTTGTTGAACATGAATTATTTGCTTTCAAGATACAAAGACAAGGTTTTAAAACCAAACAGGTTAGCATAGCAATTCGTAAGTTCAACATTTTGGCGCCGTTGCCGGGGAGGCGACGATCTTTGATTTCTCTTCGCGTTTTGTAACTTACAAATCATTTTCCTCACTTTTCTCCTTTCTTATTGTAATTGCAGGTACTCTTTCGAGATAGGCAAAAGCGGTAAATCGGAGAAAAGTGCTGTCGAAGGTTCTGTGAGTTATCCCCCACCTCCCACCTATTAGATTTCATTCCACAACATAATAATTCAAAGATCAATCAACCTAGGTGTTCTTACAAACTCTAAGGTTAGATTGTTTGTTGTTTGACATCCATACTCACCCCAACCCCCACATTAAAAGAAAAAAAATAAAAAAATCTCACAGATGTACACAACCTCATCTGATTTTCAAACTCAACCGGTAAACCAATCTTTGGAGCCGGTACACACATCCAAATACATAATTGTGTAGAAATCAAATTAAGTAGTTTTTTATGTGCCTAATTAAGTGGTGCATCAGGCCAATTGTTTAAGTTGATTGGGCTGCACCACTTCAAAAAAAATCAACTCATCAAGTAGCTACCACTTAGGTTCAACTCTTAGGGATTTACCAGGTACTCCACATTCTTTTTAAGCTTTAAAGGGAAACATCTTCACCCGTGCTTTCAAAACCTAGTGTGCCAATGAAACTTGTTTGAAAATGCCTAAAGTTGAATCCTAAAAGCTACTAAGCAAGATTTGAACTCTAAAATTCACCACATTAAGAATAATCTTGCTTGAAAACCACTAGTTATGCACGCACACACAAATCAATCAATCATTAAGGGCACAACCCATTTAAGGGCCCATCACATTCCAAAGCACATTCAAACCTAGTCCTAAATAAAATAGAGTAGACGTTGGCCTTAAGGATTGGACTCGCTCTTCAGAACCCAGAACGAGATTATTTTCGATTAGTCTGTTTCTACTGTTCAATCTAATGTCTATCTAGGGGAGCAGAATCAAATGATCGAGGCTGGGGGGTACACTAGGAACCGGAGGCGCAAGCCGAAGGAAGAACCTTCTCCCCAGTCCCTCCTTCTAACTGGTTGGATTGAACAGACAGAAGTAGATCAAATCGTTCCTTTATCTCAATATGGGTTTTGGGAGTCTGTAGGTCTATAAGGCTAACCCACTTAAGGACAAGTTTGATTGTTTGTATTGCAGGGCGCCTTTCTTTCTCTCGCTTGTCATGAATCCTTCCACATATTACACGCATTCCAACTCTTTCCCTCCTGTTGAGAATTATCCTCAACATGACGATTATCCCGACTCATACAGTAATAGACCATCAGTTGGTTGGGATACTCGGATTGGGGATATAGTTTCGGACCTCTGTGTTTAGGGTCTAACCCTGAACACTTTGATTCTGATTTCTATCCTTCTCAGAGCTACATCGATTATAGATCGTCTTCCTTTCATGAACAACCTAATACGATCTACAATCAAGAAGGGTACACCGATCCTTACTCATCCTCTGATTTCACTTCCTTTAGGTCATCACCATCTTTTGAATAATCTGAAATGACCTATTATCAGGAAGGGTATAACGAATCTCAATTCGTTAATTCTCCTTCATTGATACCAAACCCACCCAACCCTGAACCAACTCATTTGGTTCAGGTTAACCAGGTTCAAGATAAGGTTCTGGCTAACTTGAGGAATATCATACAATCTTTAGAAGTTCAGCCAATACCTTGCATTGAGAGATTGGAACCCCTGATTGAAATGATTGATGATTTGAACAAGTCGTTGTTATATTGGCTCCAGGATGTTAAGGATAAGAACTCGAGTGAGTTTCTACTTGGGAAATTAGCGAAATTGAGGATGAGATTCGTGGTTGCTTTGATTCAATCATGGGATGATTTCCAGGATGAACCCTCTTCCAGAAAGTCAATGACAGAACCCACTCAGGCACCTGTTGGGGGGGACACAAGTTACGAGGTTGACCAGATTGAATTAAAGCAACCAATTAAGGATGATCTGATTCCTTCACCTAAGATCCCTGTGCCGAGGTACGAGGAAATGTATGCCTACTTGGAACAGAAAGTGACAAATGATTTTGGGACATACATTGATATGGATCCTGATTTCTTTGATGTGCAGATTCAAGTTGCGAAGTCTCACGCGAGTATTCTGAACATGATTTCTGTGAGACGATTGGGCCTGAGGAATCTGATAGATGATTTGATAGCCCAATAACTGAGGAAACTAATCTTATTAGGGCACACATTACGGATCCATAATAACATTTTCTAGAGGATTTAATTCAATGCCCTGATTATCAGTTACACCCCGTTGAGCATATCGATAATTCTATTTCTGAGGTAAGTAGACCCAAGTCAATTCTGATTCTGCCACATCATTTATACTTGGAGATTTCAGACGGGGTGATTAACATGCAAGAGGTCTCGAAATTTAACATTTGGAATGAGGAGGATAGGAGCTGGGAAGTTCTCATTTGGGAAGTCAACTTTGGAGGAAATAGAAAATTGAGTCGAAGGGTGCCTATTAAGTCGAAACCATCAAACCAGGACCCTTACGACATTTGTTTTGAGGATGTCAAACCCAAGCACACATTCAACGATTATCCTTTTGTGCTTAATTTCTTTGTAACCCAACTTTTTGGTCTTGGGTTGCATCCTCATAAATCGTAGGCCCGACCCCACTTGCATTCTGATTTTAGGTTTTGGGTAATTTTTATCCAGAATCTAAGATATTCTCAATTATGGGGTGTGGATATGCACCACAATCTAGTCCTCATCTATGGACCTCTACTGACAGGTCAGAGGATTCTTCTGTTTATTCTGATTCTGACCTGCACCTGTGAATTCTTCATCTCTCTTCTTTGTATAGTGTGCCTAGCTGAAGGCACTAAACTCAGCACATATACAGTTCTTTTTTGTTTTCATCTCAGAGCAGACCTGACATTCACGCAATTCAGGTGCTTTCTATTCTTTTCCACTCTGTTTTGTCTTTTTAATACAATGAGGGCATTGCATTAGATAGGAATGGGAGGGTGGATATTCATCTTTGAATTCATTCGTCAGCTCCGTGGATTTATTTTATTTTCTTTTATTTAAAAAAAAATTGAATTAGGAAAGAGAATTTGGGTTTAAGAAAATTATCAATCTTAGGAAATGCTACATTATGATTTGAACACAAAGACCATTCAGGTGTTTGGACTTAATCAACCCATGTATCCAATAAATGTGGATTTGTTTTTCAAGTTCTCACCAACCTAAATTTTATTTTAATTGGAGTAAATAAGTTTGGGTGATAAGTACACGAATTATCTACCCGCCCTCTGATTTGAGGGAATTTTGAGTTTCTAGCATCTACACACTATCTTGTCACTGATTTGTTGTTCGACGATTTTAACAGAAATTGGGTAGCTAATGAACCTTCTAGGGTGATATGGCCGGCAAGTTATTGTGGGTAAAAGCCCATAGGTAGGTTGTCCAGAGCCCAATCAATGGACCTTTCTCTTTTCGCTGCCTTTTGGTAAATCTTAGACCAGGGAAGCCACCTACTTAAAAAAAAAAAAGAAAAAAAAAGAAATAAACCACACTTCTCCGCACGAGTATGGTAGGCAAGTTGTCGGTGGTAATAGCTCATCGACTAGTTGTCCAGAACCCAGATCAGTAAATGCACTGAAATTCCCAAAACACCTAGGAAGAAGCGGAGAAGTAGAATAAACTGGGGAGATATACACTGGATTCACCCTTGTGTTGACCCTGTAAAAAAATAAAAGTAGGGAGAAAGCTACCGGTTGTAAAGATACACCTTTAGGCAGAATTTTTTTAGGTCACCTAGAGGCGTAGAAATCCGAAGTCCATTTTAATTATCGGTCAACGAGTCTATCACATTCACAATAAGATGCTTAGAACTTAAGGTTCTCATCAAATTTTGGGTGAGTTGAATGGCCATAGAAAGCCACTCTTAAACCCTAAAATTTGAAAATCCAAAAAATTAGAAAAGAGTAAAGAGAGAAAAAGAAAATTTTCTTTGAATAAGGTGAGGGTTTGAGGCGGTCTGCATTTTGGAAGATACTCGGGCACTGTTGTGTCTTTGAAAGTTCAGATCCTAAGTATACAATTTTGTAAAGATTGAAAATAACTCATGCCCAAATAATCCAACCTAATTCTTTTATAAATAGCATATAGTTTTTGGTAGGGGCTAGCAAAAGATAGGCATGGGTGTATGATGTAAACACATTTACACTAATTAAGATGTCTATTTATGCATGTTCTTAAGCATAGGATTGCATTGCATGATATAAATATTGCATAACATGCATCATCTTGCATTTAGAGTAGTTTGAATAAACTGGAGGTTAATTGTCTCCTTTTATGTGCTTGGATAGGGCAAACTTTTTATCGGGGCCTCGGATTGAAGATCCAACCATACGGATGTGATCAGGGCGACGATTAGAGTTCAACAACTCTAAGATCGCCCTAATCAGGCATCCGTAGCATCAGATAGTGATCAGGGAACCCTAGAAGATCAAGGGCTAGGATGGTGTAAATCTGCACTTCAAATGACAAATCTGACCGCACAGATGAATTTGGATTGATGATCGCAGCCTAATGATGCAAAAATCGAGTCAATCCGACATCCGTGGCACCATCTACAACATCCAAAAAAATGGACGGCCAAGATGGAATCACGTGGTGCCATCTCAGCCGCCCAAACGGTCACATGCAGTCACTAAAGCCTCCGCATCCGCCCCCTCTCCACCGTTGGATCTCGATCCAACGGCTATGGACGGCTGCACCTAAACACGTCCGCTCGACCATCCGCGCCCCGTAGCGCAGCGGTCGCGAGGCGCTCCGCATTCGCAAGACGCGGGTTCAAATCGCGATCTGCGGGCGTGCGCGATTAAAGGGGGACCGCCCGATCGGCTGCGGGAGGCTCAGATTTCCCAATAGCGGCCACGCACTATTTCACGCGAGGCGAAGATGCACCATCGTACACGTTGAGGCGAGCACGCAGCAGCGAGCGAAGGCTCATCCTAAGCCGTCCAATCTCGCGATCGAACGGCTAAGATTTGTTGAACGTGCGGATGCATTGAGAGAGTGAGCAGCTGAGCGGGCGCGCGTGTGGAGCGCCCACTACACCCACGTTGGGGCTTTAGCAATGGTCTTATCCATCACTAAAGACCCTTTATTTAATGTTTTAAAGATGTAATGACTAATTTGCCCCCACTCCTTGCATCTATAAAAGGAGACCCCCTCCACACGAAATTCTCATCCCTTCCTTCTCCTCTCTACCTCTCCAAAGATCAAGAGAAGCTTGTCCCACACCAGGGATGCTCCTCGCGAGATAAAGTCCAAATTTTCATCCCCCTTCGGAAGTGGATCCTGCAACGATGACGGCGTGCTGCTTTGTTCCTGTTCTTCTACTTCGTCCTCCTTCGTCTTGCTCCATCTTCCTTCATCCAGGCGTCGTCCCGTCCGGCTCATCCTCCAAGCAATCGTCGGGGAGGATAACTTCTCTCTCCCATTCTTCTTTACAGCTTTTCTAGTGTTGAATTTTCCTGCTTTCTAGTGTAGCCGGTTTCTCGCTTTCTAGTGTAATTTTTATTTGGTTTGATTGTATAAACAGTTTGAAAAATTGAATGCATGTTCTCTTTCTCTTTCTCTCTCTCTCTCTCTTCCTTTTAGTCTGATAGCTTCATTGTAATTATGTCGCCTCGCTTTTCAAAAATTCTAAAACAAATATAATTGCGAATATAGATCGACGTAGCCTCCCTGTGTTCGACCCGGAATTCAAATTTCGGTATAAATTTTATTTGTTGAACACGAATTATTTGCTTTCAAGCTACAACGACAAGGTTTTAAAACCAAACACGTTAGTGTAGCAATTCGTAAGTTCAACAATGACACTTGACAGAATGCAACAACCACTACGTGGCGAACACCTTTGGGATTTCTATGATCCAGCTGCACCAATTGTCGCACCCTTAGTCAGGATTCCCGTAGGAAGAGATGCGTTTGAGCTCAAGCCCAATGTGATTGGTTTGGTCAGCACTTACTTTTATGGAAACTCAAGCGAAGATCCATTCCAACACTTAGAGGACCTGAGTCGACTCGCAAAAATGATTCAACCCAGGAATGTGATCTTGGGATTGTTCTGATGAATCTTTTCCCATTTTCTCTGAGGGACAAAGCTTCATACTGGTTCAAGACCATTGGGAAGCCAATTGGAACCTGGTCGGAATTACGACGTAAATTCCTGCAAAAGTTCTTCCCAATCGGTCGAACGAGCGAGATGAGGTGTGCGATCACGACCTTCTCCCAAGGTGCTGGGGAGAAGTTGCATGAAGCCTGGGACCAATTTCACGACCTTCTCTGGAAATGCCCACACCATGGTATACCCAGATAGCACCTAGCTTAGATCTTTTACCATGGGCTGGATGACACACATCGGCATCTGGTCGATGCATCTAGTGGTGGGAATTTCCTAACGAAAGATGAGAATGGTGCATTTGAGTTGTTCAAATCTTTGGCAGAGAACTCGATGAATGTCACGTCCATGAACCAGTTCCAGTGGCTTGGTCAACAGTGGGTTGGTGTCCATGAGGCTTACACCGTGTCTATTCGAGCCAACATGGATGTCAAAGTCAAGCAACTGGATAGAATAAACTTGATCGAGAAAAAGATTGACCAAATTAGGTAGGGTCAATCTAACCTGAACTCTATTGCTCCAAGACCCTCCTATCCACCCCGAGCCCCCTTGCTCGAGTTAATCTACTCACTCGGGATGGATCTTCTCCTTATTTACGAGATCCTGCATATCAAGATCCCATAAACAATTCCAATCTAGCACCATATGACTAGGGTTACGCACCACCCACAGACTATAATACGTATCCCCTTCATGGATATACGTCTCAGACATCTTTAGCCTATGAGGACGTCAGTGCTATTCAAGGATACAGGCGCAATAACCCATATTTAGAGATGTATAACCCTGGTTGGCGCCAGCATCCGAACTTCTCCTGGTTTGGTAACTCACAGAGACCACATCAAGATCCACACTACCAGACCATGCAATATGGGAAAGCACAAAACACATACCCTAGGCAGTAGCCATTCCCGTCTCAGCAGTAGCAACCCCATTCTATATACCAACCACTGCACCAAGCTGCCAGTCACCCACCAAAGCGGGCTGACCCTCTGGACTCACTGAAAGATAAGCTACAAGAATCGATGAGGAAATCTACATAGGATAGTTTACAAATAATGAAGGCGATGGCTGACCAGATACAGACTATACAGAACATGCAAAACCAGCTATTGCAGGAACATAGGACTCAGGGAGCCTTGCCCTCCCAACCTATCCCGAACCCTTGGTATGTGCAGAACTAAGGTGCCCCACCTAGGTTTCAGGCACCATAGGGACAGGCACATGCCATATTATAGGCATCTCCTGCACCACTTGGTTATGCTCAAGGCCAGCCGCCTTTAATGTAGAACCACGCATACTCTGCCCCTTCCGCTCCCCCACCACCTCACTGATAGCAAGCCGATGCAAATGTTGTCTCAACGAAGAGTTGAAGGAAGACATTCGACCCAGCAAATAGGTAGGCGGGTCCTGATTTTTCTCACCCCTCACCGCAGGCACGTTCGACTCCATCATCTCAGGAGCCACTTCACCCTGAGATTCTCATCCCTTTTCCTGAGGCTCTGACACAAAATGTAGTATGGAAGGACACGCAGAATTTTGAGGACCTGAAGACAATGTTTAAGGAAGTACATTTTCAGGTCCCTCTCCTTGAAGTAATTGATCACATCCCCACTGTTGCTAGGTTCTTCAAGGACCATTGTACCCCGAAGCGACAGCCTAGAATTGGATGACAGGCGGTATTATCAAAAGAAGCTAGCACCGTGATTCTAGCTGACTTACCACCGAAAAGGAAAGACCCTAGTACCCCACTCATATCCTACTTCTTGCAGTATTCTCCATTTGATTAGGTCCTTCTAGATCTGGGTTTGTCCATCAACCTAACTCCCACTGCTTTATTTTATTGATTTCGATTTGGGGAGTTAAAGCCTACCTCGATCACGATTCAGCTAGCTGATAGATCAGTAAAAACACTGATGGGGGTGGTTGAGAATGTGATCATAAAACTCTTCGGATTCTACTTTCTCGCAGACTTTTTCATTCTCGATATGGAAGTTCCTCCTACCCTCTGAGATGCACCAATCATTTTGGGTCGCCCATTTCTAGCGACAGCCTGAGCAAACATTGATTGTGCATCCGAGTGTTTGGAGATAGCCCTAGGTAATGAGCGACTTTGACTTGACATATTAAGGGCATCAAGGAATTTTGATTGTGATCGCATAGAGGAGGATGGTGAAGACGAAGATTTGGCATACTGTGGTAACATTGGGATCCTTTGTGACGACCCAATGTCTCATTCGTCTGCACTATCAGGGCTCTTCAACCACGATCTACAAGGGACTGAGACTACTGCACTGCACATATCTCCCTGAGGATCCGATTGTTTAGGGTGTGTTTCTGACCACAGCACCCCTGAATCTAGCTATCCTGATCCGTACACTACTAGATTGCCCCTGTTGTTACAAGAAGACGTGACCACAGCTAACGGGTTTCCCGTTAACGCAGTCAAAACTAATTATCTCATAGGAAGCGAATCAGCAGGAATTCACATGCACACCGATCAACAGATTCCCACCTTCGAATTTGCCCTCCTATCCCCATTTCTGACTCTGACCCACCGGTGTTTGAATTGAAGCCCTTACCTGACTCACTTAAGTATGTGTTCTTGGCTGAAAGGGAGACATACCTGGTCATTATTAGTGCCAACTTATCCCAAGAATAGGAGCATCAATTGATTTCTACGCTACAAGACCAAAGGGCTGCTATAGGGTGGAGCATTGCTGATCTTCGCAGTATTCGCCCCTCATATTGCACTCATCACATCTACACGAATGAGGGGGTGAAACCTTCGAGACAACCTCAAAGAAGGATAAACCCGAACATGCTAGAGGTTGTTATGAAGGCGATCATCAAATGGCTTGATGGAAGTTTTGTATACCCAATCTCTGACAGCCAATGGGTTAGTCCGATCCAGATAGTGCCAAAGAAAGTAGGACTCACCATAGTGAAAAATGATAAAGGAGAATCCATCCCAACCCGCACTGCAACATCTTGGAAGGTCTACATCGACTATAAGAAACTAAACATGGCTACCCAGAAGGATCACTTTCCTTTGCCTTTTATTGATCAGATCGTGGAATGGTTAGCCAGACGCAGTTTCCTTTGCTTTCTGAATGGATATGCCGGGTATAATCAAGTAGCGATTAGCCCAGAAGATCAAGACAAGACCACATTCACATGCCCCTTTGGAATGTTTGCTTTCAAGCGGATGCCCTTTGGCCTCTGTAACTTACCAGCAACATTTCAGCGTTGTATGATGGCCATCTTCTCTGACATGATTGGGGACTATGTGGAGGTGTTCATGGACGACTTCCCCATTTTCGGAGATGATTTCGCATCTTGTCTTGATAACCTCATCAAGATCCTGAAACGGTGTATTGAGGTAAACCTAGTACTATCCTGGGAGAAAAGCCATTTCATGGTGAGGGATGGCATAATACTAGGGCATAGGTTATCCATAAATGGGCTCGAGGTCGATCAAGCTAAATCTGAGATTATTTCCCACTTATCGCCACCTAGCTCGATCAAGCAGATCAGATCATTCTTGAGTCATGTCGGCTTCTATTTGAGATTTATACGCGATTTCTTGAAAATTGCACGACCTTTGACGAATCTCCTTGTTGCCGATGCCCCATTTGAATTCGACACCTCGTGTCTCAGCATAACTAAGGAAAAGTAGTGAAGATGTAGATAATGCGTATGCATGCATGAATAACCCTAACTTATGCTAAGTCCTTGCTAAATCTAGGTCAATTAAGACCTTTGATTGCTGTGCAATCATATCCCCATGCCAAAATCTTGCTAGTCCCTAGCAAATGCAAGACTAATTTATTTACAGAAAGGGTCCCTAATGGACTGATTATTTTATCAAGTGTATGCAAAGAGATTTTTCTCCTTTTTGTTTTCATCCTACGCTCTAGAAATCCAGACAATCGTGAAAGTGTAGCTATGTAGCTTTTGCAATGGATTCAAGTGAAAACTAATACACCTCTAAAGCTTGTACTTGATCCCTAGTAAAAATTCTAGCAGGATAGGCAGACTTCTTCCCTTGGGGTACTCAAGATATTCTATGAATTTCACCCTTGCTTTAGGCTTAGGCCGAGAATCTCTGAGGGAAAGCATTATATATTTGGTGGCACATTCTCACTTGGTGCTACATAGAGACTAGTGTTAGTTCAACCACTCGTCTATAATATTTTGATGATTTTACAAAATGAAGAAAATGAAATAAAAAATAAAGCGTAGCATATTGTTTTCTTTCTGTAATAACATATTTGCAGGATTTCAAAAAGCTTTCCAAGATCGGAGATTAAAAGCGTGAAGATGAGTAGTATAAGTATTAGGTCTTAGGCTTCTTCATGTAAACTTTCAAAGGTTGTAATTTTCATTTTATTTGAGTCTAGAAATATTGTAAAGAGCCCCCAAACATAACCTATAAATAGATAACTTAGGCTCTCTACACTTAGGATAAATTAGAAACAAAAACCCAACAGTTATACGTTTATCAGACGTCCAGGACAATGGTCAAACAGCTGATTTTCCACTTTAAGCCGTCTGACAAGTGTCTCAGACGTCTAATTTCAAAGAGTTCAGCCTTTGTTTGTCTCCTCATAAACATCAGTCGGAGGACATCACTTTCAAACGTCGATAACCTTACACAGACGTCTGATTCTTTACCCAGACATCCTCATAGTAACCGTTAGACCTGGCTTAGGAAAAATCGATTTCCAGACATCTTGACACACTTCCAGACGTCTGCCTTTGAACTGTTGGCCATGATTTTCTGTGCGTATCTCTTTACGGCCACATGATCTTTTGGCAGAAGAAGTAGGGATGAGTATTTAGGTTTTCAGACGTCTGGTAATGTCCTCAAACATTCGTAACGACGTCTGATCCTCTAAACCAAGAACCAACGACCTCTATTGGATCTGATGATAACAGGAACGAATCCACCCTTCATTAGACGTCAAATAAAATAATCAGACATCTTATGAGAAAATATCAGACGTCCTTCTTTTGATCCAATAGAGTCAGTTAAGGATGTCCTACAATATTAGACGACCATAGGTAAAATCAGACGTCCTATAAGACGTCTGATACTATAATTAGACGTCTGATATTGCTGTCAGACTCATCATTGCCCTGATTTTGTGTGGATTTCGTCCTAAACTCTTAGGATTTGTCTCCAACGGCTAGAAGAGCTCTCCCAAGTGTTCTTGAAGGTTCCAAACTTGCTTATAAATAGACTACAACTCCTCTTAGGCAACACACACCTCTTGAGATACAATTCCATTAGAAAAATCTCGTGCTCACTACTCTAAGCTCCATCTTGCCCTTGTGCTGTGCTAATATTTTGATCAATGGGCAAATCCATACTCCCAGCTCATTTCGTTCTGCAAATCATCAGGGAGTTCTTTTCATGCTTAGTAGATAAGAAAGCAACTAAATTATTGGGGTGCACTATAGGTGTTATTTTACTTCTTAATTTCTGTACTTTGGGTATCCGGCCTATCGGGTCCCCATCTCTTCATTTTGAAGGGAGAAACCTCCGTTTTGGGATCGGAGGTGGGATTTGTAATTGAGGTACACTACCCTCGTTTAAGTAGTGTGGTTAGTGCATTGATACCTTGTGATCGAAAATCCTAAGT
The DNA here is from genome assembly GCA_037157565.1 of Thalassia testudinum. Classification (NCBI taxonomy): domain Eukaryota; kingdom Viridiplantae; phylum Streptophyta; class Magnoliopsida; order Alismatales; family Hydrocharitaceae; genus Thalassia; species Thalassia testudinum. The sequence continues at coordinate 87,099,879 of JAZHRO010000014.1, read as the reverse complement.
CAAGGGATTGGCTTAGGTTGTGGTTTTCACCCATCTTGGGTTTCCACCTAAAAATAATTGAGTACATTGTGTGATTGAATTTTTTTGTATTACAATATTCTATAATTTCACTATTCACCCCCCCTCTAGTGCAATTTCATTTGGTATCAGAGTAGGTTTTTCACCTACAGGAGTAACATCCGCAGAAAGATCACATGGAGGGGAAGGCCATTTCCACAAGCAGATTGGAGGGGCAATCCACCACTCGACTACCACTCTTCGAAGGAACCAACTACACTTATTGGAAGCTGAGAATGAAGATGTGGCTTCAAGCCAAGGATTTCTCCATTTGGGAGAAATGCGAATCCTCATACGTCATTCCCGAGAAACTAGAAACTGGTTACACAGTTAGCAAATCCATCACCTTGGACTGAATACCAAGGCAATGAACTCACTCTACTGCGCTCTCAGCTCGGAGGAATTCAACCGCATCAGCCAATGCGAAACCGCCCACGAGATTTGGAGAACCTTGGAGGTAACTCGCGAAGGTACATCTAAAGTAAATCCTCAAAGATAAACTTCTTATCGTAGGAATTCGAAGCTTTCTCTATGAAGGAGAATGAAAGACTTGGGGACATGTACACCCAATTCACGTTAATCGTGAATAACCTCAAGTCTTTAGGAAAGACATTTACAAAGGGGGAGCTTCAAGGGAAGCTCCTTGGACCTGAGTGGGAACAAAGGGTAACGGCAATAGAAGAAGCCAACCAAGTAGAGGATCTAGACATGGAAAATCTACTTGGGAATCTCATGGCTTCCGAATCAAAAGTGGTGCAAAAGAAGAAATCAATCTCATCGGAGCCAAAGAAGAAGACCTTAGCCTTCAAAGCTACTTCGGATGATGAGGTAAGTACCGATGACGAAGAATTTGTTTTATTAGCTAAAAAGTTTAAAAAGTTTCTCAGAAATAGAAGAGGGATCAAGGGAAGGAAAAGAGAGGAAGAACCTCTAATTTGCTATAATTGCAAAAAGAGAGGCCACATAAGGAAAGATTGTCCCTTACTCAAAAGGGATGATGAGAAGAAACCCAAGAAGCCTTCCAACTACAAGAAGATCTCCAAACCAAAAGGATTCAAGAAGAAGGCGTTTCAAGCAACCTGGGATGACTCCACCTCCGAAGAAGAAGAGGAGGAGGAAACAAATGAAGAAATGGCATGCTTGGGATTAATGGCAACAAATCATGGTTGTAAGTCTGAATCTGAGGAACTTGAGGTAAACTCCTACTCTTTAAATGAATTACAAGATGCCTTTGATTCACTATATGTAGATCTTAAGAAAACAAAAACCCAAAGCAAGGCTTTAAAAGAAGAAAACTTAGAAAATAAGAGATTAATCAATGATCTTGAAGAAAAGAATCTAATTCTTACAAACGAAACCACTGCTTTAAATATGCAAATAAGAAATCAAATGATTGGGAAAGAGTCATTAACAAATGATTTGTATACAGCAATGAGTGAACAAAAATTTTTAGATAGAGAAGAATTACTCGACAAAATCTATGTGCTTGAAAAATCAAACTCCATTAAAAAGGATGAAAATGGCTTACTTAGAGTAGAAATTAGGACATTAGAAGATAAACTAGATATAATGAAAATAGAGATAAATCATCTCAAAGAAAAGTCAAACCAACTTCTAGAGGACCTAGCCAAATTTGCAAAGGGGAAAGATAACTTGGACAAACTCATTGCCCATCAAAAACCTTCCTCAAGTAAATTTGGATTAGGCTTTTATGAACCTAGTCAAAGTGAGCCGAAAATGGATCCTCCTCTTAAGGAGACCACTAACAAATACGGATCCACTTTACAACGGATACCAAAAAGACAACTCTCACTTTGTTTTGTAGGGATGAAAGGACATCATAATGTCAAAAATTGGATATACAAAATGAAGGATGGACGACTCAAATTAGAAAGACCTATAGAAACACCAAGTCACCATCGAAGATCTTTTGTAGGAGGAAGAAGGTCTACAAGGAGGAAGACAAGGAGACCACCGCCACCAAGGAGGCCGATGGGTGATGGACTCCTGATGCTCCAAACATATGATGGGAGACAAGCACCTATTTTTGGACCTCCAACCTACGGATGGAGGAACAGTTACATTTGGCAACAACCACAAGGGCCATATTATTAGCCTTGGTAAAATAGGTAACCCTCTCTCTCCCATCTCAAATGTTTCTCTAGTTAAAGGACTAAAACATAATCTTTTAAGTGTAAGTCAAATATGTGATAAGGGCTATAAAGTAGTGTTTACTTCTACAATGTTTGAAATTATGCATGCATTAACCAATGAAACCCTTCTTAAAGGAACTAGATTTAAAGACATTTTTGTCGTAGAATTTGACAAAAATGGCACTTATGAATGTCTTTTAGCAAATGATGAGTTAAGTATATGGCATAAAAGACTAGGACATGTTCATATGAAGCTGGTTCAAAAACTAGCTAAACATGAACTAGTCCAAGGTCTTCCTAAAGGAAAATTTTTAAATGAGCCTATTTGTGATTCATGTAAATTAGGTAAGATTATAAAATCTAGTTTTAAAAGCAAAGAAGTTATATCCACATCAAGACCTTTAGAACTACTTCACCTAGATCTGTTTGGACCTACAAAATATGAGAGCCTCAGTGGATGCAAATATTGCCTTGTAATTGTAGATGATTTTTTGAGGTTTTCATGGGTCTCCTTCTTGAGATCCAAAGAAGGAGTGTTTTCCATATTTTCTATTTTTTGTAGGAAAGTTCAAACTGAAAAAGGCTACCAAATCACTCATATTTGTAGTGATCATGGGGGCGAGTTTGAAAATTCCTTGTTTGATGATTTTTGTCAAGAGCATGGTATTGCTCATGAGTTTTCTTTTCCTCGAACACCTCAACAAAATGGGGTGGTTGAGAGAAAGAACCATACTCTTCAAGAGTGTGCTCGAGCATTGCTCGTAGACTCGGGGTTACCGAAGTACTTTTGGGCTGAGGTGGTTAACACAGCTTGTTACGTGTTAAATCGCACCTTAATTCAATCCGGATTGCGAAAAACTTGTTTTGAACTATACTATGGGAAAATACCCAAAATTAGTTATTTTAAAGTTTTTGGATGTCGATGTTTTTTCTTGAATACCCGCTCGTCGCCGCCGCCGCCAAGATCAAGAAGAATAGTTTAGTGCTTCTATTTTTCTGTCTTTTTTTTCTTTCTTTTATTCCAAGTTTGTATTAAGGGGCCTTGACCCCGTACTTAATATTTTTGGGAACAAATAGCTAGTCCGTGCTTAACTATTTCTATTGGTAATCAATTTTTTTAATGCCCTGTCATCTTTTAATCATACAATTTTATTCATGCACTCTACTTTGTAGATATCACTATTGTAGTTTGGATTTCAACTCCCTTTAACAACCCTTCATGATGATATTCAAAAAGGGGGAGAAGAATGTCGGTAAGAACTTAGGGAATAATATAAAAACAAACTTCTTAAATAGACAGAGACTACCAAGTACAACCTTTAGGGGGAGGAAATAGGAACCTACAGCTATATTTTGAAAATCATTAAAAAGGGGGAGATTGTTAGTTCAACCACTCATATATAATATTTTGATGATTTTACAAAATGAAGAAAATGAAATAAGAAATAAAGCGTAGCATATTGTTTCCTCGCTGTAATAACATATTTGTAGGATTTCAAAAAGCTTTCCAAGATGGGAGATTAAAAGCGTGAAGATGAGTAGCATAAGTATTAGGTCTTAGGCTTTTTCATGCAAACTTACAAAGGTTGTAATTTTCATTTTATTTGAGTCTAGAAATATTGTAAAGAGCCCCCAAACAAAACCTATAAATAGCTAACTTAGGCTCTCTACACTTAGGATAAATTAGAAACAAAAACCCAACACTTATACTTTTATCAAACGTCCAGGACAATGGTCAGACATCTGATTTTCCACTTTAAGACGTCTGACAAGTGTCTCAGACGTCTAATTTCAAAGAGTTCTGCCTTTGTTTGTCTCCTCATAAACATTAGTCGAAGGACATCACTTTTAGACGTCGATAACCTTACACAGACGTCTGATTCTTTACCCAGACGTCCTCATACTAACCGTTAGACCTGGCTTAGGAAAAATCAATTTCCAGACATCTTAACACACTTCCAGACGTCTGCCTTTGAACTGTTGGCCATGATTTTCTGTGCATATCTCTTTACGGCCACATGATCTTTTGGCAGAAGAAGTAGGGAAGAGTATTTAGGTTTTCAGACGTCTGGTAATGTCCTCAGACATCCGTAATGACGTCTGATCCTCTAAACCAAGAACCAACGACCTCTATTGGATCTGATGATAACAGGAATGAACCCACCCTTCATTAGGCGTCCAATAAAATAATCAGATGTCTTATGAGAAAATATCAGACGTCCTTCTTTTGATCCAATAGAGTCAGTTAAGGATGTCCTACAGTATTAGACGACCATAGGTAAAATCATACGTCCTATAAGACTTCTGATACTATAAATAGACGTCTGAAGGGAGAAACCTCCGTTTAGGGATCGGAGGTGGGATTTGTAATTGAGGTACACTACCCTCGTTTAAGTAGTGTGGTTAGTGGATTGATCACCTTGTGATCGAAAATCCTAAGTTAAGGGATTGGCTTAGGTGGTGGTTTTCACCCATCTTGGGTTTCCACCTAAAAGTAATTGAGTACATTGTGTGATTGAATTTTTTTTGTATTACAATATTATATAATTTTACTATTTACCCCCCTCTAGTGCAATTTCATTTACATAGAGACTAGTACTTTAGAACCTAGATTCCCAGATTACTAAGTAACTCAACTCAGAGAAAGAAGAGAAAAACTATGCTCTCTTTTGATTCCTTTGTATTCATTCTCTCTTTTTCTTTTTCTTAGAGCTCACTATCTCACCAGATTCACATATATGATCTGTATTTGGTGGTCTCACTTGGCATTAACACTTTAATTGAGTTCTCAAAACCCTAGCACTAAGTTGGAATTCCTCAGCCATTATTCAGGTGGTCAGAAACACAGAAAAATAGGTTAAGGCCATATTTAGTGGATCTCAGATTTATTTGGTGGTATTGCCTCAATGCAACTGAAATAAACACTAAATATTCACTCTTTTTCTTCTTTGCTTTTTCTTCTTTTTCTAAGTTTTTTTTTCTCTCAATTTTTCTTTCTTTTCATCATTCTTTTTTTTCATTTCAATTTTTTTTTCTTTCTTTTTTCTTCACAACATAACACAGCTAAAACACATCCATGAACTTTATTGAGGAGGCAATATTAGGGATTGGCGGCACTCAAGAGGCATTGGGTGGCTTATTTGGTGGAAGCGTCTACTCACGGCACTAGGAAAGATGGATAGGACGCTGCATTTTTGACTTTGGCATCAATACCCTCCTTCAGTCGAGGATTTCGTAAAGAATGGTCATAACCATCCACCTTAGCCCTAATTTTATGAAAACTCGCTCTCCGCGTATTTTCCTTGATTGGTGGCTCTCAATATTTCGCACATAAATGCATACATCGGAACCAAGAGTGGAAACTATCCCTAATCTCTGAGTATCATCACCTAATTATCTAGGATTCCTGATTCCTTGCACTAATCTTAGAGCACTAGTACACTCTGCTCTTCTTCTCACACTATTTGGTGGATTTTTTGGAAGAAAATCTGCCTGACTCCCAAAACACTGTCTAGGGGTTTAGGAAAAGAAGCACTACTTCTCGACAGGCTAAAGACGTTTATCAGCCGTCACCATGAGTCCATTTCAAATTCTACGTGTGTCTAAAAAGTTGTACTAGATTCCAGATTATATGATTCAACTAGAGGATAAAATCCCTAATGCATTCTCTTAATAAAATAATCTTATTCATGAATGCAATATGTATATATGCTATAGACATGTAACCTCGCATAATTTGTACTTCGTGAATTTCCCGTATTGGGTTACAATCAGCTTGACCCTAAATTTAGAACAAAAGGTGAGCGGGTAAGTCGGAAGTGGCTGTTGTGAACGATTTGTAGCTCCAATGCGGGCATTGGAGCTGGAGTCGGTTATTCTTTTATTTAAGGTCCTAAAGCACATTTTACATACAGTTCTAAGGTTTTCCTATGTGTTGGCAAAAAATTTTTCAGTTTCTCTTGTATCTTCCCCCATGCCTAAGTTCTTACATGTCCTCATGCATGAATATAAAAGAAAATAAATACTACAGGGAGAGAATGGGTAGAAATCACCTATAATTGCTCCTAAAATTTTATTCAGCACCGGCCAACCTATTAATATGCAATATACAAAAGGGAAATATGCTAAAACAAAAATATGCTATGTATAAAAATGATTGTAAATGAATGATGGTGGAATGTGGAGTGAATGGTATCTATACATGCTGAGTTTAACGCCTCCAGCTGGGCAAGCACGCAATCACACGTCCTCACTAAGATGAATAGTCTCGTCATGCGGAGGAGGTTCCTGGGCCAAAAATGGCTTGAGGCGTTGGCCATTTACCATGAATATATCCCCAGATTTCAGGTCCTTGATCTTGACCAGCCCATTAGGATATGGCTGCATCACAATATTTGGGCCAGTCCATTTGGACTTGAGCTTCCCTGCGAAGAGTTTCAGTTGTGAATCAAACAACCAGACTCATTGGTTGGGCGTGAATGCTTTCCTTTGGATGTGGTAGTCATGAAAGGCCTTGGTCTTGTCCTTGTATATTAATGCATTCTCATAGGCCTCCTGCCAGGTCTCTTCTAATTCGCTGAGCTGGAGTTTCTGTTCTTGACCTCCTGCATCGAGGTCAAGGTTACATTTTTGCACCGCCCAAAAGGTGCGGTGTTCCAGCTCTACAGGAAGGTGACAGGCCTTGCCATATACCATGCGATATGGTGACATTTCGAGTGGGGCCTTGTATGCGGTCTGATATGCCCAGAGTGCATTGACTAATTTGTCAGACCGTCCTTCCTGTTTGGTCTAACCGTCTTCTGGAGAATCAGCTTGATCTAGCGGTTAGACACTTCAGCTTGCCCATTAGTCTGCGGGTGATACGGGTTGGCTATACGGTGATGTACCCCATATTTCTTTAATAATGACTTGAAGTGGGAGTGAATGAAGTGGCTTCCCCCGTCGCTAATCAAAGCACGGGGTATTCTGAATCTCGTGAAGATGTTCTGCCGTATGAAAGAAATGACAGTCTTATGGTTAGCTTGTCTTGCAGGGATGGCCTCGACCCACTTCGAGACATAGTCAACAGTTAGAAATATGTACTCAAAGACATGCGAATTTGAAAGAGGGCCAATAAAATCGATGCCCCAAACGTCGAACACCTCTACGACCATGATGGGTTGGAGTGGCATCATGTCACTCCTGGTCATAGAATCGACCGACTGGCATCGATTGCAGTGTTGGGCATATTCGTGTGTATCTCTAAAGATAGTTGGCCAAAAAAATCCCGACTGCAAAATTTTTGCAGTGATTTCCTAAGAAATGGCCACTACAAGCATCATTGTGGCAAAAAGATAACACACTGGGGATCTCAGAGTCTAGGATGTATCTCTGAATAATCTGATCCGCTCCAATGTTGAAGAGCAGTCGGTCATCCTAGAGGTAGTATTTGGCTTTAGTAGTGAATTTGAGTTTCTGGTCCTTGGACAGATTAGCGGGAATTTTGCCAGCGGCAAGGTAGTTTGCGATATCTGCATACCAGGGGAACTCAACAGAATGAAGTGCTAAAAGAGATTCATCCAAAAATTTTTTGTGGATAGGCAAGGAATAAGGAATGTGGTTCAGGTCTAGTCTAGTTAGGTGATCTACCACAACATTCTGCTTTCTAGCTTTGTCGTAGATTTCGATATCAAATTCCTCCAATAGAAGGATCCATCTAATGAGCCGTGGTTTGGCATCCTTCTTTGCCTACAAATGCTGGAGGGGAGAGTGGTCAGTAAAGATGATGACCTTGGACCCTAATAAATATGATCTGAATTTCTCCAATCCGAATACTACTACAAGTAGTTCTTTTTTGTGTGACGGTGTAATTGCACAGAGCCTCATTCAGCATCTTGATAGCATAGTATATAACGAAGGGTTGTTTCTCCTGATGTTGGCCTAAAACAGCACTGACGGTAAATCAAAAGTGTCTTACATCATTTCGAAATCGAGCAACCAGTCGGGTGGTTGGAGAATCAGGGAGTTGAAAATAGCACTTCGTAAAGTCTCGAAGGCACTGAGACACGAGGTGTCGAATTCAAATGGGGCATCGGCAACCAGGAGATTCGTCAAAGGCCATTCAATTTTCGAGAAATCGCGTATAAATCTCTGATAGAAGCTAACGTGACCCAAGAATGATCTGATTTGCCTGACCGAGCTAGGTGGCGGTAAGTGGGAGATAATCTCTAAGTTAGTGTTCGTCGCGCTTTTGTGCAGTTTGTTAAAAGATAATATCGCATTGTAGTAAAGCCGCTAAAGCGTTCAAAACAAATAAAGATTTTTATTACTCGAAAATCGGAGTATCCGAGGTCGAACACAGGGAGCAAATGGAATTTACTACTAGTCAAAATGTAATTGAACACTCTAATTTACTCAAAATATCAATCCAAATGTGAATGTATGCAATTAAAAGTTATTAGGACAAAAATATGAAATTGGACGTTTGATCTTGTGATCAGACGTCTTAAAAGTATTTTCCCTTCTTGATTTTCTTCTTCTTTCTATGCCTTGGCGAAGTCTTTCTTTCCTTCCTATTTTTCCTTCTTCTTTGCTTCTTACTCTCTTCTCTTCTGTGGTCTTGCCTTGCTTCTCTCTTCTCTGCTTTTCCTGCTTCTCGTGCGAAGGCTTCTTTCTTTCTTCTTCCCTGTCTTGCTCCTTCTTTCTTCTCTTCTTCGCCTTGCCTTTCCTTCTTCTTCTTCTGTAGCGGCCAAGTCCTTCTCTTGCATTCAGCCTGCCTGCACAGGAGCAAAACCTAACCCTTCTCCCTCTACCCGCGCGTCTCTCTCTCTCAAGCAATTCACTCAGAGCTGCTCTCCCAGAGCCACAGGCATTAATCGGGTCGGGTCGTACCCGGGACCAGGCGCACCTGAAGGTGGTGTGATGCGCGAGGAGTGCGTAAGTATAGATCGGGTCGGATCCGCCAAGTCCGCGTGGTCAGGTCGCAGACGAGGCGGGTGTGGGGTCAGTGAGGGACCTCACCCCTGTGCTTTCGAGGCAGTAAAGCTATATCACAAAAACTCTTTATACCATACCTGTGCCTTGAGATTCCACGATGTGGGACTAAACGTTCCGCCCTTCCTTTGCGTGCGCCCGCAGACTCTCGTGTGCAATTGCCCACGCTGAAGGCCCTGCTGGTGCTCCTCGCTGAACTCAGTCACCTCGCGATACTTGCGTGAGTCTGCTGCACCTGCCGCCTGGGAAGCCTGACGCCTGCTGCTGCTCCAAGCTTCCTGCTGCTTCGGCTGTTAATGGCGGCCGGGGCGTTCACTTGAGATTCCACAGAACGACCTATTGGCCCAATCAGAATAGCTGGAAACCTTCGCCGTAGCACGGCGAAGGCGGTGGGTGATGCTGCAGGTTGCCGGTCGGCCTAGCCGTGCGCGCCTAGGTCAACCTGTGGCCGGAGATGGTGGGTTGTTCGGGGGGTGGTTATGGAGGTCTGGAGTGGCAGTTGTGGGGTGGAGCGAGTTCCTGGTGGTGAGGCGGAGCTCACGAGGTGGTTGGCGAGCCATGTGGAGTGGCGGAGTGGTGTGGGCGGCTCGCCGGAGTTCGGTCGGTGATGTGGAAGATGAGGGTGGTCAGCGTCGGTCGAGGGGTAATCAGATGAGATAACAGGGGGAAAAGAGAGAGGATAGGATGGAGAGGAGTTCTAACCTAATTGTAAGGACGAAAGGGGACAGAAGGCGGACAGCAGTACCTGCTGTCACCGGAGAAGATGACGCCCAGTGGGGGAGAACGGCGGCGACGACGGGGCTGAGGCGGCATGCGCTGGTACTGCGCGACGCGGAGGGAGGTCAGGAAGCTAACTCTGCCACTGGTTTGTGGCAGAGCAAAGAGGGAGGGGAGGGGGGCTCACCGGAGCTAGCTGGGACATTTGGCTAGGCAGGAGGAGAGGAATTGAAGGGGGAAACTCGGCCAAATCAAGCTCAGCCTCTTCGGCCGGAGTTGTGGGTTCTTATATAGGCGCTGGACTGGGTGTGCAGGGCGTGAAGGGCACGTAATTTCCTGAGGTTGGTCGCCGGAGATGGAAAGGAGTTAGGATACCCAAATCTCTCGTGCGTTCGCACGAGAGATTGGGTTCACACCAGCGATTGTAATTGACTTTATAAGGAAGGGAATTCCTCAGAGAATCCTCCTTCCATTTCTGGGAGGGAATCTCTGAGGGATTAGAGAGCAATCCCTCTCCGAACCTCGCCGGAGCTCGGTTCTGCCCTAGCAATGGCGGCAGGACCGGTTTGCAAGGGAGGCGAAGAACCTAGGGGGTTCTCTGCAACGGTATTCAAAAGATAGGGACCAATTTGTGATTTGGGTGTACTAAATTGCAAAGTAGGTCAAGATGACCTCTCCTTAGGTCCAAATTTTGGTACAAACCTAATTTTGACCTAAGGAATCCAATGGCGAAGTTAGATTTCAGGTTTGACCTCGTTTGACTGGACATTTTGTGTAAAAACCCAAATTAGGTTAATTGAAGAGCTAGGACCCTAATCTAGGTCAAACTAGGTTCCAAAGGCCAAATTAAGTGTTCTAAACCCTAGAGTATGTTTTCCCATGATTTGTAGAGGGTTTACTTGCTTTTTTTTCTGACCGGAACCTTGTTAATTTAAGCGGGTCTGTTTTAGGGTTACCAAGTGTCGTTTAGTTCTTAGATTGCACATGAACCCATTTCTGATTGACTCAACCCACTTTTTATCTCATTTAGACCATTTGACTATGTTTTGCCTCTGAGAAATCCCGTTTATGTACTGCAATGGTAAAATTGCAGTTTTAACCTTTATTTCATGTTTTCTTCTCGGAGCACTTGTTCCTTCAGTTAGGCCTTCTTCTAGGTTATGTAGGAGCTTTTATCTTCTTTATTGGGTCAAAATGAGCTAGTTATGGCTCATGATGAGGCTCTCATCATACCCCCATGCCTAGCTTTTGCTAGTCCCTTAGGAAAATTTCAAAGTTTTAACTTCCGTTCTAGACCCTGAATATCTGTCAACAATGATAAGTGCTTCTCCTTTTCTTTTGTGGTTAGGTGGGAATGCCGACAATAGGCATAGAGGTACTCAAGTACCAACCAAAATCCGGACCTATTCCGCTTTAGCCTCAGTCTTCTGCAAAGGTTTCTACGGCCCACAGAAACTAACCTAGGGTTTGTTGGACTCCGCGGTTAAAGCACCCATGCTTGAGATATTTTTAGCCTAAGTTCAGTTTGCAGTGCGTTTTTTTTTTTTTTTTTTTGTAAGAGAGAGATAGAAGATTCATTTGTTTGGGGAGCTTTTCTCTCTCTTTTCTTTTTATTTCTAGCTTCGGATTAGCTTCTCAACACGGTCTGTATCGGATTCCTCGTCCCCATCATCAATCCTCAAGGGTCCCTGGCTTTCGAGATTTTGAGATAATCCCGCCCATGGCAACCCCCGGAACCCTGGCTTTCGAGATTTCAAGATAATCCCGCCCATGGCATTCCGTGGCCGAATCCAGACCCTGGCGATCGACATTTCGTGATAATGCCGCCCATGTTATCTGAACCAGCAGAGTGCTTACATGCCCCCGGTGGGATATTTAAATATCCCAAGAGACAAGCACCGAGGAGACAATATGTTGTTACGCATCTTCGAGGGGAATTTCCCGCCTCTCTGCGCTGGGAACTCGTCCAAATCAACTTTTGTTGATTGGCCGCTCCTAATCTAGGTGACTTTTTCAGAATATTAAACGCTCTTGCGTGATTTGGATGTTTATGCGCACTGAACCAGACTGTGTGTGAATTTGGGTGCTTAGGTTACCGAATCCCGCAAACCGGAGGTCAGTTAACGAGGCCGAATACTTCCTAAGCCTTAGACCTAATACTCAAGCTTCGCATTTTCCTCAACCTCTTGGGGATTATCCAGATTTTAATGGATACGTGAATTTTTAAGCTAAAGGTACTAGCCCAAAAGGCCTAAGACCAGCGTTCCCGCTAATCTCTTGTTATATCTCCGTGGCACTTTTCTTTTCTTTTTCTTGATTCAGTCTAGAACTTTAGTTAACCCCTTAATCTTTTACTAATGACTATTTCTTTTCATTTTGCGCTCCTTTTTGTCATTTTTTCTTCTTTTCCTCCTCTTATTTGTATGATTATATGGCTCACAACATTTCCTCCCTCCCCATTTTTTTTGTTCTTTTTCGTAATTTTTCAATTTTTTGTGTTTTTGACATATGTGAATTTTTTGTGAGAATCCTTCTGATTTTTTTCTTGGTTTTGTATGTATGCACTTTATCACCCCCCCCATGCCTAAGTTTTGCAATGTCCTCATTGTAAACAGAGGGTGGGAATTAGTGTTGAGGTCAGGGGCTTAGAACAGGATATATCGGGTGGGTGAATGGGTCGGGAATGACTGATGCGAACGATTTTAAGCTCTGATACGTGTACCAGAGGTGGGATCAACTGTCTAAGGCTGAACTCAAGGTGCAATAGACGTGGAGTACAGACGGCTAATCAGACGGGTCTCTATTTTTGAGATGACGGGTTGCCTCCCGTTAAGCGCTAAATTTAATGCCTTCAGCCGAGCGGAAAATGGGGTGGAGAGGGAGTGGTCAAATCAATGGAGTTTTGAAAAACAAGCACCTTGATTAAGAGCCTGGTTGGTCCAACTAGGTACTTGTTCAGATCAGTGGGCTGATGATGCAGCCCAAACCCAATAAGTCTGGTGGGTTGATAGATGTAGATTAGCAGATGTGGGACCCACCAAATGCAGTGATGTTCTGATAGATATGGAAGTGAAAACTCGAGTTCGGGCTCAGTCGAATCAGCCTGGTGGGGGTAGGGTTCCGAAAAATAATCAATGTAAGGTGTGGAATCCCTACAGGGACGGTCAAAGGATGGAGGCTCCTAATTTGTGGTCTGATCAGTGTCCGATACCCGGCATAGATACGGAGTTGAATCATCTGCAATCAGCTCAGTGAGAGGTGAATCAGAATAGAAATTGAGTCCGGTTGCAGGTCGGGATGGGGAACGGGTTTTGATTGGTTCTGTATCTGTGGAGCAGGTGGCTTCAAAGAAGATTGACATGTTATAATCAGGAGGCAGATTTTCTCCGATGTTGTGGTCAGATTCGAGATCGTCGGAGAGTTTGCGAAAATCAAAGTTTGAATGAGATTCCAGATCATGAGTTCCACCATAGAATAAATCATATGTTGTATATTCACCAGCCTGACTGGGATCTAGCCTAAATGTTAATTCTGAGCTTAAAAGGGTATCCTTATCTGGTAGAGGCTCAGATTCTAAGCTAGTAGGGCAGACCCAATTGAAACCTTGCTCGTCCAACTCCTCGGTTTCTGTGTCGTAGATTGGCATGACTTCCGCAAAATCGATTCGTTCCTCTGAGGAGGTTGACGAGGGATATTCATCAAATCGAGGCCCAAAATCATATTCTTCATTAAAAGGTTGATCTTCTTCATATGGGGCCTTGAAATCTTCAATATAGGTTTCAGATCTAGGTTCTAGGCTTAGGATGTGGGTGGAATTACTAGAATCTAGGTCTGAATAACCTTCGAGGGCCACCTTATCAGAATAAGGGACGGAATTTACACCCTCGAGAGGTTCAGTTCTACTCTCATACTTGCAGGAGTCTTGGGATTCTACAATGGGCTCATCATGGTCTTTTCCTGCATTTGGAGCTTCCCAACCTTCTTCAATATCAGGTGCATTATACTCCATCTGGGTTGGGAATCCACAACCATTTTGTGCCTCAAACCCGAGATCAGATTTATCCTCGATGTTGTCCCAAGATAGTTCATCCTCTGTTGGCGGTATGTACGGGTATTTCTGATCAATCACTTGTTTTATTATTCTCATTATCTCTTCCCATTTTTCAAGACTATCTTGGTGTTGCTTCCAAAGTCGAGGATTTGTCATACATTGAAGGTATTCACTATTATGCAATTTTTCTATCTCAATATATGCAGTAATGAGCAAGTCACAGGTTGATCCTTTGTTGGCTTCTGCTAATAGTACTTGGGCACAAGTTATGACAAAGGTTGTGGTTGTTGGGACATCAACCTGAACGTTTCCTACTGTTGTTGAGGTTTCTTCGTTTTCATAAAATCTCATGGCATCCTCAATCATTTTATCTCTCATGGATCTCTGATATTCAGGTTTCTCGACTGGTAGTCCTAGGTGGTTCGGCTGCATATTTGGATCAGGTGGTGGGATCACGATCAGAGTTTGACTCAAGATGTGTTATGAAGCGATCAGATCTGAATAACGAGTCCCACTGAAAATGAGTGTGTGCGCTCTACAGAGAAAAGATGCAGGACTGGAGATGTTCTTGACCCAATCAAGACACCCAAAAGATGTTTGGATGACTATGGAGGTTTGGGGCGGATGGACCCCTGGATCCGAAGATCGTCCACCTGAGAATTACCTGGGCAGCCAGAGAGGGAGAGTCCCGCAAAGACCCCTACACGGTAGAGCGTCCCTACGGGTTACAGGGTTTCCCCCACCCGACCTCTCTTGTCACTGAAATTCCAGGTAAACCAGAATGGGGACCTTGACCTCTTAAGTCTATCACTTTTTATTTCAAAGGTGCTTTTAGGGTTCTCACTTGAACTTTAGATGTCTTTGGTATTGTGACCTAATTTAGAGGTTGGTTGACCCAAGGGGTCAACTTCACCTAACCTATCCTATAGATGGCAGAATGATTCTAAGCTCGGAGCCTAGAGATCACCCTGATTTGACTCCCAGGTTATTAGGTCAAAAGAAAATTTTAAGATTCAAGTGATTTTAGAGCTCAATTTTAGGGTTTGTCTTATTTAACTTTCTTCAATCAAGGGCTTGGGTAGCACACTGATGCGGGAGGGTTGATTTCTTTTTACACAGGCATGTGTGACTAGCGCTTCAAGACCCTAATGTGGAAACCCTAATTTGGTTCTATTTCCAATCCACTTTTTCTTTTTCAAACGTTCTCTTTGGACTTATAAACAAGAAGTGTGTGGTCCGCCGAGATTAAGCGTTATTTCAATTAGGCACAAAAATTTGTGGGATGGGAAAAAAAATCACTCCAACTTCAAGAATATTTGCAGAAATTTTCGCAAAATCAAGAAATGTTTTGCCTTAGAGATGGTGATTACTATATAAAGAAGGCAATTGATTCCTAACATGATTTTCTTCCTTTTGTCTTTCAAAGATTAGGGGATGATTAAGGAAGAAAAGAAATTACCTGCCCTGGAGTGGTTGACTTGCGGGAGAGATTTTCTCATGAAATACCTGCAAGATCACATCAAAGAAAAGTAGGGCAAGTTAGTGTTCAATATGATAAAAAGAATGTAGAGCCTAGTGGTAAATTGTGCATTGCTCCCCGGCAACGGCGCCAAAATGTTCGTCGCGCTTTTGTGCGGTTTGTTAAAAGATAATATTGCGCTGTAGTATAGCCGCTAAAGCGTTCAAAACAAATAAAGATATTTATTACTCGAAAACTGGAGTATCCGAGGTCGAACACAGGGAGCAAATGGAATTTACTACTAGTCAAAATGTAATTGAACACTCTAATTTACTCAAAATATCAATCCAAATGTGAATGTATGCAATTAAAAGTTATTAGGACAAAAATATGAAATTGGACGTCTGATCTTGTGATCAGACGTCTTAAAAGTATTTTCCCTTCTTGATTTTCTTCTTCTTTCTATGCCTTGGCGAAGTCTTTCTTTCCTTCCTGTTTTTCCTTCTTCTTTGCTTCTTACTCTCTCCTCTTCTGTGGTCTTGCCTTGCTTCTCTCTTCTCTGTTTTTCCTGCTTCTCGTGCGAAGGCTTCTTTCTTTCTTCTTCCCTGTCTTGCTCCTTCTTTCTTCTCTTCTTCGCCTTGCCTTTCCTTCTTCATCTTCTGTAGCGGCCAAGTCCTTCTCTTGCGTTCAGCCTGCCTGCACAGGAGCAAAACCTAACCCTTCTCCCTCTACCCGCGCGTCTCTCTCTCTCAAGCAATTCACTCAGAGCTGCTCTCCCAGAGCCACAGGCATTAATCGGGTCGGATCGTACCCGGGACCAGGCGCACCTGAAGGTGGTGTGATGCGCGAGGAGTGCGTAAGTATAGATCGGGTCGGATCCGCCAAGTCCGCGTGGTCAGGTCGCAGACGAGGCAGGTGTGGGGTCAGTGAGGGACCTCACCCCTGTGCTTTCGAGGCAGTAAAGCTATATCACAAAAACTCTTTATACCATACCTGTGCCTTGAGATTCCACGATGTGGGACTAAACGTTCCGCCCTTCCTTTGCGCGCGCCCGCAGACTCTCGTGTGCAATTGCCCACGCTGAAGGCCCTGCTGGTGCTCCTCGCTGAACTCAGTCACCTCGCGATACTTGTGAGAGTCTGCTGCACCTGCCGCCTGGGAAGCCTGACGCCTGCTGCTGCTCCAAGCTTCCTGCTGCTTCGGCTGTTAATGGCGGCCGGGGCGTTCACCTGAGATTCCACAGAACGGCCTATTGGCCCAATCAGAATAGCTGGAAACCTTCGCCGTAGCACGGCGAAGGCGGTGGGTGATGCTGCAGGTTGCCGGTCGGCCTAGGCGTGCGCGCCTAGGTCAACCTGTGGCCGGAGATGGTGGGTTGTTCGGGGGGTGGTTATGGAGGTCTGAAGTGGCAGTTGTGGGGTGGAGCGAGTTCCTGGTGGTGAGGCGGAGCTCACGAGGTGGTTGGCGAGCCATGTGGAGTGGCGGAGTGGTGTGGGCGGCTCGCCGGAGTTCGGTCGGTGATGTGGAAGATGAGGGTGGTCAGCGTCGGTCGAGGGGTAATCAGATGAGATAACAGGGGGAAAAGAGAGAGGATAGGATGGAGAGGAGTTCTAACCTAATTGTAAGGACGAAAGGGGACGGAAGGCGGATAGCAGTACCTGCTGTCGCCGGAGAAGATGACGCCCAGTGGGGGAGAACGGCGGCGACGACGGGGCTGAGGCGGCGTGCGTTGGTACTGCGCGACGCGGAGGGAGGTCAGGAAGCTAACTCTGCCACTGGTTTTGTGGCAGAGCGAAGAGGGATGGGAGGGGGGCTCGCCGGAGCTAGCTGGGACATTTGGCCGGGCAGGAGGAGAGGAATTGAAGGGGGAAACTCGGCCAAATCAAGCTCAGCCTCTTCGGCCGGAGTTGTGGGTTCTTATATAGGCGCTGGACTGGGTGTGCAGGGCGTGAAGGGCACGTAATTGCCTGAGGTTGGTCGCCGGAGATGGAAAGGAGTTAGGATACCCAAATCTCTCGTGCGTTCGCACGAGAGATTGGGTTCACACCAGCGATTGTAATTGACTTTATAAGGAAGGGAATTCCTCAGAGAATCCTCCTTCCATTTCTGGGAGGGAATCTCTGAGGGATTAGAGAGCAATCCCTCTCCGAACCTCGCCGGAGCTCGGTTCTGCCCTAGCAATGGCGGCAGGACCGGTTTGCAAAGGAGGCGAAGAACCTAGGGGGTTCTCTGCAACGGTATTCAAAAGATAGGGACCAATTTGTGATTTGGGTGTACTAAATTGCAAAGTAGGTCAAGATGACCTCTCCTTAGGTCTAAATTTTGGTACAATCCTAATTTTGACCTAAGGAATCCAATGGCAAAGTTAGATTTCAGGTTTGACCTCGTTTGAGTGGACATTTTGCATAAAAACCCAAATTAGGTTAATTGAAGAGCTAGGACCCTAATCTAGGTCAAACTAGGTTCCAAAGGCCAAATTAAGTGTTCTGAACCCTAGAGTATGTTTTTCCATGATTTGTAGAGGGTTTACTTGCTTTTTGTTCTGACCGGAACCTTGTTAATTTAAGCGGGTCTATTTTAGGGTTACCAAGTGTCATTTAGTTCTTAGATTGCACATGAACCCATTTCTGATTGACTCAACCCACTTTTTATCTCATTTAGACCATTTGACCTATGTTTTGCCTCTGAGAAATCCCATTTATGTACTGCAATGGTAAAATTGCAGTTTTAACCTTTATTTCATATTTTCTTCTCGAAGCACTTGTTCCTTCAGTTAGGCCTTCTTCTAGGTTATGTAGGAGCTTTTATCTTCTTTATTGGGTCAAAATGTGCTAGTTATGGCTCATGATGAGGCTCTCATCAGTTAGCTCAGTCGACCTTGAATCCATTTTTAGAGATCCTGTGCCTTAGTACCATGCCACCCTCACCATGAAATGGCTTCTTTCCTAGGATAGTACTTGGTTTACCTCAATACACTGTTTCAAGATCTTAGTGAGGTTATCAAGATGAGATTCGAAATCATATCCGAAAATGGAGAAGGTATCCATGAATACCTCCACATAATCCCCAATCATGTCAGAGAAGATGGCCATCATACAACGTTGAAATGTTGCTGGTGCATTTAGAGGCCAAAGGGCATCCGCTTGAAGGCGAATGTTCCAAAGGGGCATGTGAATGTGGTCTTGTCTTGATCTTCCAGTATAATCGCTACCAGATTATACCCGGAGTATCCATCCAGAAAGCAGAAGAAACTGCGTCCGGCTAACCGTTCCAAGATTTGGTCAATGAACGGCAAAGGAAAGTGATCCTTCTTGGTAGCCGTGTTCAGTTTCTTGTAGTCGATGCAGACCCGCCAAGATGTTGCAGTGCAGGTCACGATGGATTCTCCCTGATCATTCTTCATGACAGTGAGTCTTGCTTTTTTGGGCACTATCTGAATCGGACTCACCCACTGGCTGTCTAAGATTGGATATACAATGCCTTCATCCAGCCATTTGATGATCTCCTTCTTGACAACCTCTAGCATATTCGAGTTAAGCCGTCTTTGAGGTTGTCTCAAAGGTTCACCCCCTCATCTGTGTAAATGTGATGAGTGCAATACAAGGGGCGAATACCGCGGAGATCAGTAATACTCCACCCGATAGTAGCCCTATGATCTTGAAGCATAGAAATCAATTGATGCTCCTGTTCTTTGGTTAAGTGGGCATTGATAATGATTGGATATGTCTCACTTTCGCCCAAGAACACGTACTTGAGTCAGGTAAGGGCTTCAATTCAATCACGGGTGGGTCAGAATCAGATATGAGCGTGGGAGGGGCAGAATCGAGGGTGAAAATCTGCTGATCCATGTGTACGTGAATTCCCGCTGAGTCGCTCCCTGTAAAATTGGTTGTGACTGCGTTAACAGGAAACCCGTTAGCTGTAGTCACGTCTTTCTGCAATAATAAGGGCGGTTCGGTGATATATAGATCAGTATAGCTGGATTCAGGGGTGCTGTGGTCAGAAGCACACCCTAAATAGTCAGATCCTTGGGGAGATATGTGTAATGCAGTGGTTTTAATCTCGTGTGGATTGATGTCTGAGAACCCTGATAGTGTAGACGAATGAGACATTGGGTCGTCACAAAGGAGCCCAATGTTACCATAGTATGCTGAATCTTTGTCTTCACCATCCTCCTCTATTTGATCACAGTCGAAGTTCCTTGCTGCCCTGAATATGTCAAGTCAAAGTCTCTCATTTCCTAGGGCAATCTCCATACACCCAGATGCACAATCGATGTTCGCTCGGGTTGTCGCCAGAAATGGGCGACCCAAAATAATTGGTGCATCTCATAGATTAAGAGGAACTTCCATATCGAGAATGAAAAAATCTACGGGAAAGTAGAACCCACGGACTCTCACGATCCCATTCTCAACCACCCTCCTCGATGTTTTGACGATTTGTCAGCCAGCTGAATCTTGACCGAGGTGGGTTTCAACTCCCCAAATCAAAATTGATTAAATACGGCGGTGAGAGTTAGGTTGATGGACCAACGCAAATCTTGAAGGGCCCGATCAAATGGAGAATCCAGTAAGAAGCAAGATATGAGTGGGGTACCAGGGTCTTTCTTCTTTGGCGGCAAGTTGGCTAATATCACAATGCTAGCCTCTTTCGACAATACCGCCTGTCGTCCAATTCTCGACTATCGCTTCAGGGTACAATAGTCCTTGTAGAACCTAGCGACAACGGGAATGTGATCGATTGCCTCGAGGAGGGGGACCTGAATATGTACTTCCTTAAACATTGATTTCAGGTCTTCAAAATTCTACGAGTCCTTTCTCCGTACTGCATTTCGTGTTAGAGCCTCAGGAAAAGGGACGGGAATCTTAGGATTAAGTGGCCTCTTACCCTTATCTACCACAGGTGGCTCCTAAGATGATGAAGGAGTTGAACCCGCCTGCAGCGAAGGGTGGGAAAAATTATGACGTGCAAGCCTAGGTGGTGGGTCAAATGTCTTTCTTCCACTTCGTAAAGAGACAGCGTGTGCATCGGCTTGCTGTCCATGAGATGGTGGGGGAGCGGATAGGGAAGAATGCGGGGGATTCTGCAAATGTGGCGGGTCTTGCACGTAATCGGGTGGTGCAGGAGGTGCCTGTAGTATGGCGTGTGCCTATCCCTGCAGTGCCTGAAACCTAGGTGGGGCACCTTGGTTTTGCACATATCGAGGATTTGGGACGGGTTGGGAGGGCATGGCTCCCTGAGTCCTATGCTCCTACAACAGCTGGTTCTACGTGTTTTGTATGGTCTGTATTTGATTAGCCATCGCCTTCATAATCTGCAAGCTATCTTGTGTAGAATTCCTCATCGATTCTTGTAGCTCCTCTTTCAGCGCCTCCAAAGCGGGCAACCTTGGTGCAGCGGCTGGTATAACAAGCGGGGTTGCTGCTACTGAGGTGGGAATGGCTGCTGCTTAGGATATGTGTTTTGCACATTCTCGTATTGCCCGGTCTGGTAGTGTGGATCTTGATGTGGTCTCTACGAATTACTAGACCAGGAGAAGTTCGGATGCTGGCACCAACCAGGGTTATACATCTTTGAATACGGGTTATTACGCCCGTATCCTTGGAAAGCGTTGAAGTCCATGTAGGTCGAAGATGTCTAAGACATATATCCATCAAGGGGATACACATTATAATCTGCGGGTGGTGAGTAACCTTGGTCATAAGGTGCCAGATCTGGATTATTTACGAGATCTTGATATGCGGGATCTTGTAAATACGAAGAAGATGCATCCCTAGTGAGTAGATTAACTCGAGTAGGTGGGGCTCAGGGTGCATAGGAGGGTCGTGATGTAGCAAAGCTCAAGTCAGATTGACCCTGACTGATCTGGTCAATCTTCTTCTCAAATAGGTTTATTCTATATAGCTGCTTGACGATGATATCCATGTCAGCTCGAATAGACTCAATGTGAGCCTCATGGACACAAACCACTGCAGACCAGGCCACTGGAACTGGTTCATAGATGCGGCTTTCATTGAGTTCTCCACTAAAGATTTGAACAGCTCAAATGCGTTGTTCTTGTCTTTTACAAGAAAATTCCCACCGCTAGATGCATCAGCCAGATACTGATGTGTGTCATCCAGCCCACGGTAAAAAATATGGGCTAAGTGCCATCTGGGTATACCATGATGTGGGCATTTTCGGAGAAGGTCGTGAAATTTGTCTGATGCTTCATGTAATTTGTCCCCAGCTCCCTACTATAAAGTAGTGATTGCGCACTGCATTACGTTTTTTCGATCGATTGGGAAGAACTTTTGCAGGAATTCACATCGTAATTCCGGCCAGGTTCCAATTGGCTTTCCAATAGTCTTGAACCAGTATGAAGATTTGTCCCTCAACGAGAATGGGAAAAGCTTCATCAGAACAATCCCGAGATCGACATTCTTGGGTCGAATCATTTCAGTGAGTCGACTCAGGTCCTCCAAGTGTTTGAATGGATCTTCGCTTGAGTTCCCGTAGAAATGAGTGCTGATCAACCCAATTGCATTGGGCTTGAGCTCAAATGCATCTCCACCTATAGGAATTCTGACAAGGGGTGCGACAATTTGTGCGACTCAATCGTAGAAATCCCGCAGTTGTTCTCCTCGCGGTGAGTGCTGCATCCTGTCAAGTGTTGTCTAAATGCGATCCATGCTCTGCTTTTGCCGCTCCTCAGATTCAACGACCCGGGCTTCCAAACGAGCCATCGGGTCCAGATTCCCGATATCCTGACTCGGTCTAGGTCCAGATCAAGGATTTGCCATGGTGGCTTTGGGAATAGAAAAAGTTGGGGGAGAAGATGGTCCAAGCGAGGTGACTCACCTCCTTAGGAGTGGCTCCCAAGGTCCAACCCCTTCCGTGCATTTGAGGTCAAAGTGACCTCCTTCCGTGCATACACCGCCCAACCACTAGGTTGGTGTAGCCACGCAAGACAAGGCTAAGGCCCTGTCAATCAAATGGTCCTTATAGATCTGGCGACCAGATTTTTTGTTAGAAATTTGAATTCCTGAAGATAAGTTCGTCGTTCAACTGACTGAAAGTGATTCCCGCCTCTCAAATTAACCCAGCCAGTCTGGTTACCGGGGGACTAAGGGGAAGGCTCTTCCTTTGGCTTACTCCTTCGATTCCGTTGAACCCCGAGCCACGGTTGTTTGACGCTACCTCATAGACTTAGTCACCAGGTTTGGCAAGAGAGATTAAAAACACCCAGTAGTATGACAACGAACTCGGACTGATTTTGTGTTTTAAAAATTAGTTTTAACTCATTTTCTTTAGTGGGGTTTGTGGTGAGTGGCTCACAAGGTGACCAAGCTCACCGGCTAACTAGACTTGATTAAGTCTAAGTTAGCCCAAGTGTGGTTTCTAGTTGTAACCCTAAAGATTCAACCTAAGTTGCATGCACTTCTAGGGTTTTTCTTTATTTCAGCAGACCACAAAAGTAATGTTGTTCTCTGATAATAATTGGAATTCAATTATTCTAAAATTTTGTGAGTAGATGCCTCTTTCAAGTAGCTTTCCAGAGAATATTTTTTTGAAATTTTTACTATTTCAGCAGAATTTTTAGGGAATTTTGAATATCAGGGGGTCAGATCTGGAATTTTGACCCTAGTCAAATTTTTGCTTTGAAATAGTATCAAATGACCTTCAAAAATTCGGGAAAAATATCACAAATAAAGCTAATGAGATCAGCTTTCAAACCCCACCGTATTTAGTCAAAACAAATTCGTATATTGCTCAGAATCGCTTTTTGAAATTTGAAAATTTTTGAATCTGGGTCAGTCTGATCCTTGTGCACTTCGCAAATTTTTAAAAATTGTATACTTATATTTTTTTCAAAAGAATAGTGGCGTTTGAAAGGTCATTTGAAAATGAAGGCTTAGTCCAAATTTCAAAATTTTTCG
Organism: Thalassia testudinum; assembly: GCA_037157565.1. Classification (NCBI taxonomy): domain Eukaryota; kingdom Viridiplantae; phylum Streptophyta; class Magnoliopsida; order Alismatales; family Hydrocharitaceae; genus Thalassia; species Thalassia testudinum. Next base: position 87,076,551 of record JAZHRO010000014.1, on the reverse strand, counting down.
CTTACTAATTTTTCGGCAATCGAATTTTTAAATCAAGTTTGAAATCTGGATGAAAATCAGAAGATGGTGGAAAAGTTTTTTGAAGAGGTTTGAATTTGAAATCTAAGCTTTTCACCAAAAATATTTTTTTTCTTTTTCAAAACTTTTGTACGATTTTTTTTTAAAAAACAAATTTTCAAGGTTTCAATGAAAATATCTTTTTTTCTTTTCTTTTCAAACTAACCTAGATTCGAAAGGAAACCAATCTAGATTTAAAAAAAAAAAAGGTTTCTCTTTTTTTTTTCACGAAAATGAGTGAAATCTTTTTTTTTTCATCGAATTTTTCAAAGGAAAAAGATCTAGTCCTAGGGTTCAGAAAAAGAAAACCTAATCTAAGGAGAACGATGACGTGCACCAGGATTGTTTCTTTGCCGCACTCAATGTGTGCGCAGATCCCATTTTCTTCCCATTTTTCATGCACATCAAAAACAAAGCAGAGGCAAATTCGTCAGTGATGTTTAAAAGATCGAAATCATAGAAAATGACGTTGCCTCCAGGGCAAGGGCGTCATTTGACGAAACCCTTTTTCACACATTTTGAAAGTCATTAGAATTGTAGTATAGTTGAGCAAAAACGTTTGTCAAAAAATGATTTCTAAAGATAACGAGGCTTTGAGTCCCGATCTTTCGTCTTTGGGAGGCATTTGTTACTTCTGAAATGGATCTTCTATTGCTCTACTTTGTTTAGAAATGCATGCCGATTCGTGAGTATTACATATTTTGATATGACATGCTTAGTTGCAAGAATATTAGGAGTTAGAAAAAGGCAACATGAATCACACAAATATAATAACAATCAGTAAGCTCATGGTGATTTCACAATATGGAGAAATATATATAAAAGCATTTTTCATTCATTCAATGCGAGAGTTGTTTGTAATAAGAACTTTAAAGGAAAGCTTGTACATAAATGCTTGAAATTTAAACCTAGCTACCAGAAAACGACTGCATATAAGAATCAACGGGGGGATTTTGCATGCATCATTGGGGGAGAAGTTAAGACTACGCTACTAAGAAGTAATAAAAGCAGTAAAAATTATGGAGAGCATAAACTAAACCTAGCAGAATAGAGGGCATTCAGGGGTGGTCCCCGATGGCCTCAAAGTGGTCGGGAGGAGAATGAGGGGTGGCCAATGTAGCCTAGGTCGACCCTTGGAGAGAGAGAGGATTGTTCTAGCATCCCAGCATGATGTCCTCCATGGTGGTGGTGATGAGCTCGTGGAGGTGGTGTGGCTAGCTAAGTGGAAGTGGGCATGAATGGCACCAATGGAGTCAAGAGTGTGAATTTGCTAAGGAAGTGAATGGGTGCCAATGGCCACCCCTTAGGTCTTTTTATAGACCTAAGGGAAGCTCTCTAGAGATTTATGAAATTCTCTAGAGATGCCTATGGTGGGAGCTCGTGGGAGAGTGAGAGAGAGAGGATGGATGTGATTTTTGGATCCACAAAATGTGGACATAAAAATTGAATGGATCTTGGTCGCAAATTTTGGCAACCAAGGCAACCACACATGGTAGAGAGTTGTAGAGAACTCTAGGCTAGGTATTTTCGTGTTGATGGTATGTGTGGCTGTGTGTGGGTGTGTGTGTGTTGAAACTTAGGTGGCTAGGTTGATTAGGTTAGGTTCTAGTGGGCTTAGGTCAAGGTATGTCTCAAATTAGGGTTGTAAACCTTAATTCATTAAGTTAAAGTGCAATTAAACTTAATACAAGCTTAATTGGGTGTGTGGAAACTTAATTGAGATTAAAATAACTCAATTAATTTAGGTCTTGGTCAATTGGACTCTCACTGAGTCCAATTGGATAGTGTGTGCTGAGATCAGGGCTCAATTGAACTCATTGAGTCCAATTGAATAGGCTGTTGGAATTGACTGAGATCCAAGTCAATTAGGTTTAGTGAGGACCTAATTGGGTCCTTAGGGAGGTCTAAAGGTGATGTACTAGGGTTAGGGCACCTTAATTTAGTTTCCTATGGGGTTGGAATTGGGTTTAGGGACCTAGAGATCCAAGATCAACGCTTAAATCTCAAAATAGGAACTGGAGAGCAGTATCAGACGTCTAATAATAGTTCAGACATCTTATACTCAAAAATCAGAAGTCCAGGCTAGTTGTCTGGATGTCCAATCAGGGTCAGGAGGGATTTTGGGTTCTGTTTTGGGTATTCTTCAGAAATTGGTCGTCTGACAAAGTGTCTGGACGTCCAGTAACACTGCAGAAGTGGGTTTGAGGTGTGCGGGAGATGGCTAAGGGTCCTAGACGTCCTATAACTTATCTATATGTCCAGATAAAGGTTGGAACTAGGGTTTTAGGGCTTCCTAGGGTGTTGTGACCTAATTTAAGGGTGGCTAAGGCTTGGGGAAGTCCCTAGGCTATCCTAGGGCTTGGATGGACCTAAGCTCTTCACATTTTATTGCTTTATTCCTACTTAATAGAATAGCATACCTTAACTCCCTTACATTATTATATCGTGCATCTAATCTAAGTCTTTTGCTCCAGTCTTGCTGCAACACTCATTATTCCTGATCCAACTTCAGATCCAGCTTTAAATCTAGCTTCTGATTAGCTTATTGCCTGCAATTAACATAATGCACTTAATTAGGACATTATAACATTATTATATGCATAGCTAAAGGAAAGCAGTAAAGATACAGATAATGCGTATGCATGCAATAATAACCCTAACTTATGCTAAGTCCTAGCTTAATCTAGGTCAATTAAGACCTATGATTGCTGTGCAATCAGAGCTCTAAGAAAAAGAAAGAAAAGAAAAGAAAAAGAAGGAAAAGAGAGAATGAATACAAAGGAATCAAAAGAGAGCATAGTTTTCCTCATTTTTCTCTAATTTGAGTTACTTGATAATCCAGGAATCTAGATTCTATATTACTAATCTCTACGTAGCACCAGTCGAGAGTGAGCCACCAAATATATTATCTTTTCCTTCTAAGATTCTCTACCTAATCTTAAAGCTGGGTGGAATTCATAGAATATCTTGAATACCCCGAGGGAAGAAGTTCACCTATCCCATTAGAATTTTACTAGGGGTCAAGTACAGGCTTTAGAGGTGAATTAGATTTTCACTTGAATCCGTTGCAAAAGCTGTGTAGCTATACTTTCACGATTGTCTGGATTTCTAGAGCATAGGATGAAAGCAAAAAGGAGAAAAATCTCTAGGCATTCACTTGATAAAATAATCAATCCCTTAGGAACCTTTTGGAATAATTTAGTCTCGCATTTGCTAGGGACTAGCAAGATTTAGGAATGCAGGTATGATTTCGCAGCAATCATAGGTCTTAATTGACCTAAATTTGGCTAGGACTTAGCATAAGTTAGGATAATTCATGCATGCATAAGCATTATTAGCACCTTTACTACTTTCTTTTAGCTATGCATAAAATAATGCTATATTGTACTTATTAGGTGCATTATATCAATTGCAGGTAATAAACTGAGCAGAAGCTAGATCTAAAGCTGTATCTAAAGTTGGACATGAAGAATAAAGAATAACTGGTGTTGCAGTAGAGCTGGAGCGAAAGACCTAGATTAGATGCAGTAAATAATAATGTAATGGAGTTAAGGTATTCTATTCTATTAAGTAGGAATAAAGTAGTAAAATGTGAAGAACTTAGGTCCAACCTAGCCCTAGGATAGCGTAGAAGCCTCCCCAAGCCTTAGCGACCCTTAGATTAGGTCACCACACCCTAGAAAACCTTAAAACCCTAGTTCTAACCTCTATCTGGACATCCAGATAGATTATAGGACATCCAAAACCCTTAGGCAACTCCCGCACACCTTAAACCCACTTTTGCAGTGTTATTGGACGTCCAGATACTTGGTCAGACGTCTAATTTCTGCAGAATACCCTAGATAGAACCTAGAATCCTTCCTGACTCTAATTAGACATCCATGATTGATGTCTAGACTTCTAATTTTTGAGTATAAGTCGTCTGATGCTATTATTGGACATCTAGAATTGTTCTTCAGTTCTCGTTTTGAGATTCAAGCCTTGATCTTGGATCTCTAGCTCCCTAAACCCAATTCCAACCCCATAGGAACCTAAATTAAGGTGCCCTAACCCTAGTACATCACCACTAAACCTACCTAAGGACCTAATTAGGTCCTCACTAAACCTAATTGACTTAGATCATAGTCAATTACCATTGCCTAGTCAATTGGACTTATAGGGTCCAATTGAGCTCAGTTCTCAACCCATACAAGTCTAATTGGACTCAGTGAGAGTCCAATTGACCTAAGCCCAACCCTTTTGAGTTATTTCACTCTCAGTTAGGTTCACACCCATTCAATTAAACTTGTGTTAAGTTTAATTGCAATTCCCCCTTAGCAATTAGGGTTTGCAACCCTAATTCAAGGCCTACACCAACCTAAACCCCTTAGGACCTAACCTATATCACTTAGACACCTAGGGCACAACCACACAAACACACACACACACATTCACGCACTTCCACACAACCTAGAGTATTCTAGGTTCTTCCAAAGGTGGCGCTACTCTTGGTTGCCAAAATTAGCAACCAAGAGCCATTCAAATTGAGATCCACAAATGGTGGATCTAAGAACCACCTCTATCTCTCCTCGGTCGACCACTCTTGGAGCTCTCTCTAGAAAGTTCCACACTTCTCTAGAGAGCTTCCCTTAGGTATATAAAAAGACCCAAGGGGTGGCCATTTGCACCCATCCATCTCTTGGCTTAATTCACTTCCATTTATGCTAGCTACATTCCACCTCCACTCCACCGCCAGGAGTTGCTCACCATGGCCACCACCATCTCCATGCCAGGATGCTGGATCACCTCTCCAACCTCTCTCTAAGGGCTGGCCTAAGCACCATTGGCCGCCCCTCCTCCTCTTGACCATTCAAAGGCCATCGGAGACTACCTCCGAGTGCCCTTATTTCTGCTAGATTAGTAGCTAGTTCTTCATAGTTTACATGCTTTTATTACTACTTAGTAGTGTAGCTCTTTATTCTCCCCCAATGATGCATGCAAAATCCCCCAATAGATTCACGTATGCGAATCATTTTCTGTTTGCTAGATTTATGTTTTCATGCCTTCCTCTATAAGCTTTCCTCTAATTCTATGTTGCAAGCACCCTCCTGAATGAATGAAAGAAATATCTTTTATATATATATCTCTGTGTTGAGAATCACCATGAGCTTATTGATTGTAATATATTTTGTGTGATCAAAGTTGCCTGTTTTTAAATATTATCTATTGCAACCTGCATGTCGATACCAGAAAATATTGAGGATTTAACTATTAATGCATTTTCCGTAAACAACTACCACATAACTAGAATCGTGCGTACTGAAACTCACACTTTCACCTTCGTCATCTATCTAGCACACGTGCACGTAATCAGGGTTCATAATGAAAGTGGCAAAACTATGATCCGACGATTAGAAACCACCGTGCGATTTTAAAAAAGTAGAGCGAAAAAGATCAATTTCAAATTTGCATAAACGCCTCCCAGAGACAAACGACCGGGACTCAAGTCTCGTTATCTTTACAAAATCATTTTTTTATGAGCATTTTAGCGCGACTATACTACGATTTCCGACTTTAAAATGCACAAAAACAGCTTCTGTCACCTCTCACCTGACCTGACACCTCATCTACGACCACGCCTCATGGACCTGGTGACTTGACCTGACTAGCACAACTCGCCCACCAACGCGCGCCAATGGGATTGGTCCCAGGCGTGTACCGGACTCGATTACCCGAGAAGCGCAGCTCTGGGAGAGTGAACCTAAGAGAGAAAAGAGCTCGCGTGGGTAGCAAGTAGGTTTTGCTCTGCAAGCTGAAGAGAAGAAGAAAGAGATGGCAGGGAAGAAGGTAGAGCTGAAGCTAAGAAAGAAGGAGAAGGCAAGGAAGACACTGAAGGCAGAAGAATCTGAAGGCAAGGGAAATGTAGCCGGCAAGAGAAAGAGAAAGAAAAAAGCCAAAGGAGAAGAAGGTAGAGGAAGAGAAAGGCAAAGGAAGAAAGGCTGACGCCAGAGAACAGAGAAGAAGGAAGATAAAAAAGAAGATTGAAGACAAAGGCGGAGACAAAGAAAGAACAGGAGAAGAAGCTGAAGAAAGAAAAGAGACCAAGCACTGTAGCATTAGCATTTTAAGACATCTGATTCACAAATCAAACGTCCAATTTTGAGTGCAATTGACATACATCGGTTCCCTTAGTATTTTGTGCCTTACATTTTCTCCTATATTTTTGCACTATAACATTGATCTTATTGCATATTATTTTAAATTCTAAAGTTGTGATCTTGATTTATAAACCTTAATTTGCTCACTGTGTTCGACCTCAGACTTTAAATTCGAGTAATAAAAATATTTGCTTTAAATGCTTTTTCGGCTATACTACATCGCGACCGTTTTAAAACCCGATCAAGCACTATTAACATTTCAGCGTCGTTGCCAAGGAGCAATGGGCAATTTAGAAATCTTGATTACAAACTCTGATTTGGTACTAACTTGATATATCTCTTGTTGTTGTGGTTGTTTCTGGGAGAAGATTCAAAGGAAGATGGCCGCACATCAAACACGCCCGAGGTAGGTAATTTCTAATTAATCTCTTTCTTTTAAGCCCCTCACTCTAAAAAGGCAAAAAAGGATAAAATTAGTTAAGTGTACTTGCTTTACATTCCTAGTTAATTCACCAAAGTTTCCTGATTTGATTCCAATAGCAATACTGATTTGTGCACCCATTTAAGGTAACTAGGGCTACCACCTTCTTGATTGAGCCCTAGATATCATATTTTGGCAAACTAAATTGGACCAAGATTAGAGTCAAACTAAGGATTTCAATTTAGGTTTTTAGAGACACAACTTCATAAGAAAGAATCAACTCACCAAAAGAGGTGTGCCTAAGCCTTAGTTGAAGAGATCTATTCAAGAAAATAGTAAAATTTAGGCCCTAAATCTAACTTGAATTTTCAAAGAAAGGACCTAAAACTTCTCAATGGTGAAGTTCACCCCCTTGTTAGGTCAACCAACCTTGAAATTAGGTCACATTTTGCACTCAATACATCTAAAGTTTAAGTGAAATCTTAAGTACCCTTACTCTTAACTAAAACTGGTAGACTTAAGAGGTCAAAGTCCCCATTCTGGTCTAGCTGGAACATCAGTGACAAGAGATGTCAAGTGGGGGAAACCCTGTAACTCGTGGGGGCACTCTACCATGTAGGGGTCTTTACAGGACTCTCCCTCTCTGGCTGCCCAGGTATTTCTCAGGTGGACAGCTTTCTGACTAAGGGGTATCATCCGCCCCGAACCTCTATAGTCATCCAAATTCTTAGGTGTCTTTATTGGGTCCATCACATTCTACTCTCATCTAGATCATCGGTGCATGTTCGGTAGGAGGTCCTTAGGACCATCTTTGAGGCCTCCTTTAGTGGTTCACTCCCACCGAGGACAGGCCTCGACGTCCATGTTTATGCAACAACCCCATCACATAGACATCTCCTCTGATTCATCAGAACCAATTTCTCCTTCTTCTATCATTATGGCACTACCAGAAGAAAAGAATAACCTTGAAAACCAACTTCAGTGCCTTAATGATTTATTTCAAGCCTTTGTAAACCCATTGTAGCGTCCTATGATGCGAGATCACTATAATCCTGCTACGATGGCGATCAAACCTTGAGTCTGAATCCCAGCTGGAGGTCCTGATTCTGAACTCAAGCCCAATATGATTCATGCTATTCCTAAGTTTCATGGGCTTAATTCCAAGGATCCCTTCCAGCACATCAAACAACTCAAACATCTGGCCCAGACCTTCGGGTCAGATGTCCAAAATCGAGATATTCTTCTCATGAAGATGTTCTCCTTCTCTCTCATGGACAAAGCAGCTCGCTGGTATCTGACTCAAATGCGTCCAATCAACACATGGGTTGAACTACAATTTGAGTTTTTGAAAAAGTTCTTCCCAGTTGGTCAGACGAAAGCTTTATGACACCATATCACACACTTCACCCAGCAATCTGGAGAACCCCTTGTTGAAGCATGGGACCATTTCTTGGACCTCATGCGAAAGTGCCCCCATCACGGAGTTCCTAAATGGGAACAAGTCCATTATTTTTACCAAGGACTCCGTGAAGATTTCTGTTTATTCGTCAATGCAACCTGCTGAGGAAATATCATGGGTCAACACGAAGACACTGTGTGGGAGATACTTGAGAATATGTGCAAGAACTCCATCAATAATTACTCCACGGGCTTATTCGATCGGATGAATGCGCCTGCCTCGATGAATCCAATGGGAGAACATGAGACATAAGGCTTGTCCGCATTCGACTACTTGGAATTGATGGCTAGTCAGTTGGACAAGGTTTCCATCATTAAGAAGAAGGTGGATGAGCTGACTCGACATCTGCAGTGAGACACCTCTATGCAAAACCCATTTGCACAGCCGCCATCTCGGAGGGAAGCTATGCATAACATCTATCACTGATCTTCGCAAGGGATGGACCTGTATCCACCTCTGTCTAACTCTAGGACAGAAGGAAACTCCAATTCGACCTACTCTAGTTAGGGGAACTTTGAACCCTCATACTCTGACTTTCCTGAGGTTCCTCAGACCTGTGAAGACCTCAATGCCATCCAGAATGACCCATTGTATAACACCTATAACCATGGATGGTGGAATCATCCCAATTTCCAGTGGGTGGGAGACAATCAAAGACCACCATATCAACCCCGTCCACAAGCTCCTCGTCCATATCAGCTGCCTCAACCTCGACCCAACCCCACCTATCAATCTGGGCCAACTCAAACAAATCAAATGACTCTTATCCTTCAGACTCTGGCTGACATTCAGAAGACGAATGCAGCTATGCAAAAAAAGCACAAGGATGGGTTCACAGAGGGTTGTAATCAACTCTCACAAATGACGAATTCCCACCAACCTGGCACACTCCCTTCGCAACATCTGCCAAATCCGAATAACATGCCGAACCAGAGGCGCATTATGAATCCGAATCTGGGCCAAGCCCACATGATTTATCAGGCCCCTTCTGTTCCATCACCCGACTGGATGGAAGCTTCGAAATCATATGCGGGATATTAGCAGCAGCCACCTATTTTACCAACTCCAAACGAAAATTAGGCAGGACTATGTAGTGGCAAAGCAACACAAGACCCACCTTACCCAAGCCACTTTCATCCTAGTAGTACTAACCCAAGTCCTAGGATAGTAATCCAGGACACCTCTATCCTGGATCAAGAACCTGGACCTATTATAAAGGAACCATCCAAGGTTCCATTTCCCAAGGCCTTGACCAAGGGAAAGAGGACAACCAAACCCGTGGCTCTTGAGGAGGATCTGGTCAAGCTCTTTGAGCAGGTTCAAATAAATATCCCCTAATGGATGAAATTCGCCATGTACCGGCTTATGCATGATTTCTAAAAGATGTGTGTACACCTAAGCGTAAGCCACAAAGCAAAAGTGAGAGTCCGATTGTACTATCAGAGCAAGCCAGGTTTGTAATTTTGAGCAAACTCCCACCTAAGGCAAAAGACCTAGGTACTCCCCTGATTTCCTGTACCATTGGTGATACCTAATTTGACAGAGCTTTAATGGATCTGGGTGCTTCCATATAACTAATACCCACATCCCTACTTGACCACCTTGAGGAATCTGAGCTTAAACCAACAGCGGTGACATTACAGTTGGCTGATCGAATTATTAAGTCACCTAAAGGAGTTCTTGAGGATGTCATTGTTAGGGTGTGGGATTTCTATTTCCTGGTGGACTTTGTAGTCTTGGATATGGATGCTCCAGAAAACCTGAGGGATACACCAATTATACTAGGGAGACCCTTTTTGGCCACTGCTAGGGCCAACATAAATTGTGAGGAGGGCCAAATTGAACTGATATTCGGAAACCAAACATTAAAGATTGGCATCTTTAAGGCCCAACAAGGGATTAATTATGGTGTTATAGAATAGATATGTGATATTAAGGCTGTGGTTGATGATCCATATATTGAGGAAAACCAGACGACTTCTGATCAACCACAAAAGGAGCAAAACTCGCAATTAGGAGAGTCCAAAATTGACTTAGACACACCCATAACTCCTTCCCTTGCTACTGATACACACCCTGAACCACCCACTGCTACTGATAACCATGTCTTGGAACTTATGCCTCTTCCCGAACATCTAAAGTACGCCCTTTTGGGTTCCAATTAGACGTTTCCTGTGATTATCAACTCTAAAGTCACACCTGATCAGGAATCCCGCCTGATTACTACTCTCCAGCAACATCGAAGAGCCATTGGATGGACTCTCGATGTTTTGACTTGTATCTACCCCTCTTACTGCACACACCGTATCTACACCAAAGAGGGCACACAACCTTCTCATGAAATGCAGAGACGTCTAAATCCTAATCTGCAGGAGGTCATGAAAAAGGAGATCATCAAGTGGTTAGATGCCAGGATCATCTACCCGATCTCTGACAGTCGGTGGGTAAGTCCAATCCAAGTTGTGCCTAAGATGGCAGGACTCACCGTGATCATGACTAAAATTGGAGAAATTATACCGACCCATGTGGTGAATTCGTGGAGTCTGCATTTATTACAGAAGACTCAATGCCTCCACAAAGAAGGATCATTTCCCACTACCATTTATTGATCTGATCCTCAAGAAACTAGCGGGAAATAGGTTCTTCTGCTTTTTGGATGGGTACTCCAGTTATAACTAGGTGGTAATCCATCTTGAGGACCAAGAAAAGACCACTTTCACCTGCCCCTTCGGGACGTACGCATTCCGAAGGATGACATCGGTCTCTACAATGCACCCACTACTTTTTAGCGGTGCATGCTTGCCATATTCTCAAATATGGTAGGTGATTATCTAGAAGTCTTCATGGATGATTTTTCAGTACTCAGAGAATCATCTGAAGATTGCCTCTTGCTCTTAGTCCAAATCCTTAGGCGATGCATTGATGCAAATCTGGTTCTTTCTTGGGAAAAGTGCCATTTCATGGTGCCTGAAGGAATTGCATGGGACACCTCATTTCATGAAAAGGCATCTAGGTTGATCGAGCCAAGGTGAACTTGATTTCCAAACTCCCTATGCCTAGCATGATCAAGGACATTCGATCTTTTCTGGGGCACATCAGTTTTTACCATCAATTCATTCTTGATTTCTCAAAAATCATGTAACCCCTAACCACTCTACTATCTAAGGATGTACCTTACTAAATCTCCAAGGAATGCACTCAAGCATTTGAAATCCTTCATGACTGAGTTACCCAAGCTTCGATCCTACAGTCCCCTAATTGGTCTCAACCCTTTCAGATCATGTGCGATGCTTCTGATTTCGCTGTAGGAGCATTACTTGGGCAGAAAATTGATGGGAAACCCATGGTCATCTACTACTCTAGCAAGACACTTGATGAGGCTCAGCGTAACTACATAGTTACTGAGAAAGAGCTTCTAGCCGTAGTATTTGCCCTGGAAAAATTTAGATCATTTCTCCTGGGTTCCCGTGCTATCATTTACTCGGATCACACAGCTGTGAGGCATCTCCTTGCGAAGATGGATGTGAAACCTCGATTAATCTGCTGGATCTTGCGGTTGCAAGAATTTGATCTCGAGATTCACGATAAAGTGGGAAAATAGAACACGGTAGCTGATCACTTGTCCCTCCTTCCTTCTGAGATTATCGACCCTTCAGGACCCATCACGGAACATTTTCCTGATGAGCACCTCTTGACTATCAGTACAGGGCTTCCATGGTTTGCTGATCTAGCAAACAACCTGGCATCACATCAGATTTCGTCTGATTGGCCAAAGGCCAAGAAGGACAAATTGCTTTCCAATGCCAAGTATTACTTCTGGGAAGATTCATATCTTTTCCACATCGGTGCTGATCAAATCATTCGACGATGTGTTGCAAGAGTAGAAATTCAGGACATCCTATCCTTCTACCATGACCAGGCATGCGGTGGACACTTATCAGGTCATAAAACTGTAGTGAAAGTTTTCTAGTGCTGCTTCTATTGGCCCATGATTTTTAAAGACGCATACAATCACTGTAGGCCATGCACTCGTTACCAGACCTTAGGTAACATGAGCCATCGGGTTATGATGCCCTTACAGCCGATTCTCGTATCAGAAATATTTGAAGTGTAGGGGATTGATTTTATAGGACCCTTTCCTATTTTGGAGGGCTTCGAGTACATTCTACTCACTATTGACTACATGTCCAAATGTATCGAAGCCATTCCGACCCGAACCAATGATCATAAGGTGGTTATCAAATTCACTCATCAGAACATCTTTTCATGGTTCGGGATTCCACATGCTATAATCTCTGATGGAGGGACCCTTTTCACTAACGCTCTGTTCAGGTCGCTAATGACCAAATACGGGGTGTCACACCGAATCTCTACTCCTTACCCCTGCCCCAATCTAATGGTCTAACTGAGCTATCAAATCGGAAGATCAAGAAAATCCTCTAGGTTACTGTTCGACCTGATAGGAAAGACTGGTCATCCAGACTTTCGGAAGCTTTGTGGGCTTATAGGACCGCCCACAAAACCCCACTAGGTATGTCTTCCTTCAAATTGTTTTATGGGAAGGCATGTCACCTCCCCGTCGAATTGGAGTACAAAGCCTATTGGGCAGTACGGAACTGCAACCTAGATCTTTCTAAGGCAGGAATGCACAGAAAGCTTCAAATGAGTAAGAACAATGAGTTACGCCATGATGCATATGAGAGCTCGCAAATTTACAAAGAATGGGTTAAGGCCTTTCACAATAAGCACATATCCAGAAAGATCTTTCACCCTGGTCAAAAGGTCTTAGTCTTTGATGCCAAGCTTAAACTATTTCCAAAAAAACTCAGATCGAAATGGATCGAACCTTACCTCGTCCGACGAATATTTGGAAATGGAGCCATCAAGATCAATCCACTGAACCACGATTCTGAACCTTTCATCGTGAATGGTCATAGACTCAAGCCGTTCATTGACCTGACCAATACAAATTTGGCTGAGATATCCTTTACCCTCCATTCTCCCTGAGCTCGTTGCGCCTTGCCGAGGGAGTAAAACTCAGCGCTTAACGGGATGCAACCAGTCAGTTTTGAAAAACACGAAACCTTTCTTGACATTCCTATGCTAAATTCATATTGCACTTTAGGGTTCATCCATTAGAACAGTCGACCCCACCTCAGGTACCCATACCAGAGTTTTCAAATAGTCCACAGTATTCACCTCGACCCGTTCATCCACCCATACCTGTTCTAATGAATGTTCTAAGATGAACTCGAACCCACCTAATTTACAATGGGGACATTGCAAATTATAGGCATGGGGGGGTATGAAAGTGCAAAATGCCATGAAAAATCATCTCACAAGAAAAGGTTTCAACAAAAAAATCACATATCACAAAATACCAAAAAAATGAAAAAATTCTTGAAAAAGAACGAAAATATTCTAAGAGGAGTGAAAATTTTGAGGACATACAAATCCTGAGGAGAAAAAGGGAAAAAGTGAAAAATGTCAAAAAAAGGATCACAAAATGAAAAAGAAGAGATAGTCATCAGTAAGAAATTAAGGGAGTAACTAAGTTCTAGACCATATCAAGAAAAAGAAAATGAAAGGAAAAAAGTGCTAAGGAAAGGCAAAAGTGATTAGAAGGAACGCTGATCTTAAGCCTCTTGGGTTGTACTCCTAGGCTTAAAAATTCAAGTATTTGCTAAGATTTGGATAGCCCTCAAGAGGTTGGGGAAAATGCGAAGCTTAAGTATTAGGTCTAAGGCTTAGGGAGCATTCAGCCTCGTTAACTGACCTCTGGTTTACGAGACTCAGTAACCTAAGCACCCCAGTCCACACACAGTCTGGTTCAGTGCACATAAGTATCAAAATCACAAAAATGTGTTTAAACTGTTCTGAAAAAGTTGCCTTGATTAGGAGTGGCCGATCAACACAAATTGATTTGGATGAGTTTCCAGTGTAGAGAGGCGGGAAATTCCCCTCGAAGATGTGCAATAACATATCATCTCCTCGGTGCTTGTCTCCTAGGATATTTACATATCCTACTGGGGGCATGTAAGCACCCTACGTTGGTTCAGATGCCATGGGCGGCATTATCACGAAATGTCAATTGCCAAGGTCTAGATTTAGCTACAGAATGCCATGGGCGAGATTATCTTGAAATATCGAAAGCCAGGGTTCTGGAGGTTGCCATGGGTGGTGCTATCATGAAGCATTGATTGCCAAGGACCTTCGAGGATTGATGATGGGGACTAGGAATCCAACACAAACTGTGTTGAAGAGCTAATCCGAAGTTTGAAATAAAAATAAAAAAGTGAGAAAACTCTCCAAAGAAAGAAAATCCTTTGTCCCTCTCCTACAAAAATGAATAGCAAATTGAACCGAGGCTAAGAAAAATGTTACAAGCATGGGTGCTTTAATTGCGGAGTCCAACGAACCTTAGGATAGTTTCTATGGGCCTTAAAAACATTCGTGGCAAACTGAGGCTAACGCCAGTCAGGTCCGGATCTTGGTTGGTACTTGAGTACCTCTAAGCCTACTATCAACATTCTAACCTAATCAAAAGAAGAAATCACTCATCGTAGTTTTTGAACATCAAAGGAACTCATGGTCTAGAATCAAAGTTAAAACCTTAAAATTTTACTAAGGGACTAGCAAAATCTAGGCATCGGGGTATGATGGGAACACCATCATGATCCCTAACTAGCTCATTTTGACCCATAAAAGAGAACAAAAGCTCCTACATAACCAACTGGAGGTGCTAATTCATTGAATAGTCATTCTAAGATAAAAGAAAGAAACAAGGGATAAAATTGCAATTTTACCATTGCAATACAACAAAGGGTTTTCTTATGGGCTAAACACAGGTCAAATGTCTTAACAAGATAATAAGTGGGTTGAATCAGACAGAAAAGGGTTCGTGTGAATTCTGGGAATTAAATGACTTCTTGTAACCCTAAAACAGACCCACCTGATTAAATAAGGTTCTGGTCAGGATGAAATTCACCTAAACCCTCTAAAAATCATAGAAAAATATTCTCTAGGGTTTAGATCCTTCAATTTGGCCATTGGAACCTATTTTGACCTAGAATGGCATCTCAGACATATATTTGCCTTAATTTGTGTTTATGCATAAATTTCTCTGTCAAGTATGGTCAAACCCAAAATCCAACTTCACCATTGGATTCCTTAGGTCTAAATTAGGTTTGTACCAAAATTTGGACCTAAGGGGAACTCATCTTGACCCACTTTGCAAGCAGGTCCGACCCAACTACATTTCTACCCCTATGTTTCAAAAACCCCTACATTTGACCCCCTAGCTTCTTCATCATTCTTTGCAAGCAGATCCCTTCGCCATTATAGCGGAGGGAATCTTACTCTGGCGAGCTTGAAAGGGCAATTTCTCCCTGATATCTTAGAGAATCTCCTTCAAAATTGGAAGGGAGATTCTCTGAGAAATTCCCTCCAATGTGAACACAATTTGGTGTCCTACTTGGTACCCAATCTCTCATGTGAATGCATAAGAGATTTGGGTCTCTTTCAATTTACCATTGCCAGCGGCCTTTCCGTGCTTGGAACCTTGGCTTCCAAGCACAAAACCGACCTCCAGGGCCTATTTAAGACACCCCAATTCACCCCGCATCTCCTAAGCTTGAAATCAGTCGGTGGACCTCCTAAATTTCGTCTCTCCTCCTCCGACCGACTCGCTCATCAAGCTCCGGTGACCTCTCCCACTCTCCCTCATCGCCTAGACACAATACCGATGGTAGGTTCCTCTTCCTCACGCTCGTCCACGTCGCACAGCACCCGCCAACTCCCTTGCCTCCCCTTCGTCCTCGCCGACCACCCTCACTAAGCACCTTCATCTCCAGCATCAGCGATACGAGCCAAACGCCATCCCCATCTCCCCCTTCATCTCTTCACCACTAGATATGTTCCTCTCACCTTCTACTCCCTTTCCCCTTCTTTATTCCCTTGAGCGACTACTGCCGCGCTCCACCACCATCATCCCCTACACCTCCGACCACCAACTCCGACGAGTTTATTCTGCTGCCATTGACCACCACCCTCCTTGCCTACCAGTCCATAAGCACTGCCTTGACTCACTGATCATGACCCCTTACTTATCTCGCTCCACCACTCACCCAAACGCACCCCTGAAAACACTCACACACATGGCCATAATGTGCCCTAGACATGCTCCCACAAGCGTTCCCAAGCCATGCCAACCACCTCTCCACCCTCGCTACACCTTGGCAAAACTCCCTGAGCATTTTAACGTGGTCGCGAGGCTGTTGTCATGATTTCAGGTCCAGGAGCTCTCTGCCATTGACGCTGGGCTTGAAGCTTGCTTGTGAGCTGCTCCAGGCCGTGCTTGCTCCAGGACATAGTCCAAGGTTGCGCGGAAAGCCTTCGCGAATACCTCCAGGCCTCCAATTGGTGTCGGGGGCCATAGTTGCAGTTGCAATTGAAGGCACACTCTGTTGCAGACGCGTGTGAAAGGAGGTGGGAAGATAGTCCCACCTCGGAAAGTTGTGGAGCACCACATCCGCATAGAAGGAATTTCTGCATTAGGCTTTTCGCCTCCAACTCACGGGGTGAGGTCCCTCTCACCCAACCTGATGCCTCGTCTGTGACCACACCCCGTGGACCTGGTGACCTGACCCAACTAGCACACCTCGCCCACCACCACATGCCGATGGGCCTAATCTTGGGCACATACCCAACCTGATTGCCTAAGAAGCGTGGCTCTGGGAGAGTGAACCTATGAGAGAAAAAAGGGAAGAGAGCTCGCGTGGGTAGGGGGCAGGTTTTGCTCTGCAGGCCGAAGAGAAGAAGAAAGAGAAGGCAAGGAAGAAGGCAGGGGCTAAAGCTAAGAAAGAAAAAGGAGAAGGCAAGACACCGAAGGTAGAGGAATCTGAAGGCAAGGGAAATGCAACCAGCAAGAGAGAGAAAAAGAAGAAAGCTAAAGGAGAAGAAGGCAGAGGAAGTGAAAGGCAAAGGAAGAAAGCCAGACACCAGAGAATAGAGAAGAAGGAAGATAAAGAAGAAGATTGAAGACAATGGCTAAGACAAAGAAAGAAGAACAGGAGAAGAAGTAGAAGAAATAAAAGAGACCAAGCACTGTAGCATTAGCATTTTAAGACATCTGATTCACAAATCAGACATCCAATTTTGAATGCAATTGACATACGTTGGTTCCTTTAGTATTTTGTGCCTTACATTTTCTCCTATATTTTTGCACTATAACATTGATCTTATTGCATATTCTTTTAAATTCTAAAGTTGTGATCTTGATTTCTAAACCCTAATTTGCTCCCTATGTTCAACCTTGGACTTTAAATTCGAGTAATAAAATTATTTGCTTTGAATGCTTTTTCGACTGTATTATAATGCGACCGTTTTAAAACCTGATCAAGCGTTATTAACAGATTCTCTACCTAAGCTTAAAGCTGGGTGGAATGCATAGAATATCTTGAACACCTCTAGGGAAGAAGTCCGCCTATCCCGCTAGAATTTTTTAGGGGTCAAGTACAAGCATTAGACGTGAATTAGTTTTTCAGTCAAATCCATCGCAAAAGCTACATAGCTACACTTTCGTGATTGTCTGGATTTCTAGAGCATAGGATGAAAATAGAAAAGAGAAGAATATCTAGGCATACACCTGATAAAATAATTAATCAAGTAGGGACCCTTCTATGAATAATTTAGTCTCGCATTTGCTAGGGACTAGCAAGATTTAGGCAAGGGGGTATGATTGCACAGCAATCATAGGTCATAATTGACCTAAATTAGGCTAGGACATAGCATTAGTTAGCGTAATTCATGCATGCATAAGCATTACTAGCACCTTTATTGCTTTCTTTTAGCTATGCATAAAATAATGCTATAATGTACTGATTAGGTGCATGATCAGGAGGTTTTTTCGCTTTTCAAATATGCTATCATAAAAATATTGCATCATAGTAAATAATGTGGTGGAAAACCCTTGATCAAAGTTACTAAAAATATACTGAAATTATACCACAATTCCGGTCGTACCCACAAGGAGGACAGACCAATAGATTCATGACTATGGAGGCATCATGCTCACAGAAACATTCATGAAATCAATTCAATGAATATGCGGCTTAGAATGTAACTTTCAATTTCATAAGAAGTTGAGGCTATTTACGTAAATTTCACATCATAAATCAAGCTCTCAAAAATATGTAAATGATGCATGTGCAGTGGCAGAGTTTGTAATTTCTAGTTGCATGCAAATCTGAATCCAATTTCAATGAGAATTGATGTGCATAACAGGAGCAAATTAATTATGAAAAGGAGTAAGTATAATGTCACAATTTTACCCTAAAATATTTAATCCAAAAAATATTTGAATAGTGTTCCACAATGGTACTTTCGGAAAATAATAATAGAACCCAAAAATAGAGGAAATCTTCCTCTTTACCTCATAAGAAGAGGAAGTGACGGCGAAAGCTGAGGAGCTCAAGGAAGGTCGACCACGATGAGGGCTTTCCAATGGTGGTGTTGGCTCACTGAACGACAGTTGGAGTTGACGCCAGTGATGAGGAAGGCCGGCGGCAACGTTGACGACTCACCGGCAGTTGTGGCTGCTGTTGGCATGTCTGGGGGCGTGGCTGAGCTCTTGGGGTCGAGGAGAGCTCAACAAGGGTGATAATGTAGAGAATGGTGGCATGGAGAGGTGGTTGTGTGTGGGGTGTAATCGGCGGTGTTGGGTTCCTTCGTGGTTGTCTAGAGGTTGAAGATGAAGGAGAGGAAGGGGAATGCCTCATGGAGGTGTGGCGCACGTGCAAGGGGTTTGCTGTGTGTAGAGCTGGTGCATGCGTGTGAGGTCACTCGGGGCTACTAGACTGTGGAGTGATGAGGCTTGAGGTTGCACCAAGGAGGGTGTACTGGCGCATGGAGAGGGTGGCCGGTGTTGGAGGTTGTTGGGTTTCTCTTCTCTATTGGCGGAGAGGAAGAAGAAGATGAAGAGGCCGTTGGTGCATAAAAAAACCTACTGCTGGTGATGGTACTCGCAGTCGTGGGCAAACGCTGGGGATAGGAGCAAGGAGAGAATGATGGTGGACACGGTTGGAAGCAAAGCTGCTCCTTGTTGGCATGGTCGAGATGTCGAGGAGCGCGCTGTCACCGCGCTTGTTGAGAGGAAGCACGGTCACGATTGGATGGCTCATGGTGGTGGAGTCGTAGGCACACGGTAGAGGTTGCCGGAGTGAGGTCATGGTAAGGGAGAAGTCGCTGTGTCGACGGTCGAGGCTTGCAGTGGTGGAGAAGGCACACGGTGAAGGTGGCTGCCTGCAGGGAGGAGTGGTGGAGAAGGAGGGCTTCTTCCCTATGGAGGGCAGATTATATTCCTTCCTCACCAGTTTTTTTGCCTGTTATATAAAGACAATGAGAAAGAGAATTAGAGAGGCAGTCAGATAAGGAAAGAGTCAAAGAGAGTATTTTGTGTTACCAAATAGAGAGGAGAAAATTGAGGGAGAGAGATTAAAAAGCAAATAAGGGAATTCACTTGAATCATTGAGAGACATATAAGGATGCCTCTAAAAATTTATTACCTTGCTATATTTTTTCTAGAACAAAATCCCACTTATCTCAAGGCAAGCTTTGATGTGATACCCTTTCCTTTTAAAGTGAATAATTAGTTCTTTCACATAAATATTCAAGTAATTAATGCATGAAATAATACATTCAAGGCTTCCATATTTTGTCATTATCAGTATGCCTTAAATTAAATTATGCTCCAAATAATTCAATACTTAGGCACTAAGTTAGTCCACTCAAGTGGACCCATCAAATTCCCCCATGCCTAAGTTTTACTAGTTTCGAGCAAAATCATATGAACCAAACTAGGTCTCCAGGCCAGATTTTACCATTAGGATGCCTTATTGTACCATACTCTAGAAATTAGATTGAAATACCAACTATAGGCCTAAAGGTACTTAAGTACCAGCCAAGATATGGACCTGACCAGCCTCAGTCTTGAGTCCGCCACGAAGCTTTCTAAGGCCTGCAAAAAATGCCTGGAGGTTCGTTGACCCCAGCGATTAAAACACCCATGCATATGTGCAGAAAGGTTAGGCTTAGTTTTGCCAGTCATTTTCAGTAAGAGAGAGGAGAAATATTATTTTGAGAGTTTTCTCTCTTTCTTTTTAAATTCCCCTAGACTTAACATTGGATTGGCCCTACACACGTTTTGTATCAGATTCCTTGTCCCCACCATCAATCCTTGCAGGGTCCCTAGCAATCGATGCTTCGAGATAGCACCAGCCATGGAAACCTTCAGAACCCTAGCTTTCGACACTTCAGAATAGTGCCGCCCATGGCATTCTATAGCTAAATTCAAACCCTGGCATTTGACATTTTGGGATAATGCCGCCCACGACATCTGAACCAGCACAAGATGCTTCTGTGCCCTCGGTAGGATATTTAGATATCCTAAGAGACAAGCATCGAGGGGACGATATGTTATAATGCATCTTTGAGTGGCTTATTTTATATTCCTCCTCTCTGCACCGGGAACTCATCCAATCAACTTGTGTCTTCAAGCCGCTCCTAAGTCAACCTTTCAGGAAAACAATTTTAGAACAGACACTTTTTTGTATTGTTATTTGTTATGCACATTGAACTAGACCAGTGTGTGATTTTTGGGTGATCAGGTTACCATGTTCCGCAAACCAAAGGGCAAGCAACAGGGTCGAATACTCCCTAATCCTTAGACTTAATACATCGGCCTCGCAACTCCCTCAACCTCTTGAGGAATAGTCTGGATCTTAATAAATACATGAGTGTTTAGGCTTTAGAATAGACCCAGGAGGCCTAAAGTCGGTATCCCTCACTTGTCTCCTTTACTTTAGCACTTTATGACTTTATTTATTCATTCATTCTGGGCTAGAACTTTGGTAACTTTTCCATAATCAACTTCTGGGACCCGCACAATTCTACACATTTTCTTCTAGTGTCTCTCCTCAATATATTTGAAATTTAGCTCACAAAGATTTGATCTCCTTTTTCTCTCTTCTTCTCTCTTTTCCTTTTTTTTTATTATTATGCAAGATGGATGCCCTAATTGCATGCAGAATACGTATAAATGCTATGAATAACCTCAGGATATACGCCCCCATGCCTAAATTTGATAATGTCCTCACTGAAAAGCAAAAGCAAGGACAGATATTACCTAAGGTGGAGTTGGGATACTTCGCAAATTGGGCTCTAGAAGGGAAACAAAAGGAGACCCAAAGAAGATACGTAACAAACCTAGCCTATCAAGTAAGTAACCCAAGATGTTGGCAAGTTGGTGATGGATAGTGAGGCCAAATACTCTCCAGAAGTAGGTGAAAAGAGGGTACTACTAAGCTATTTGTGGAGGTTTTACATAATACACATAAGTAGTAACCTCTAGGAGTGTGCGACGAGGAGGCAAAGTCTCCTCAAGCAAATATGTGAGTGGTACAGAGAGTGCAAAGAAACATACCCTAAGACTAATGGGCTGACATGGAAAAGCATCTATCCAAACTCGTCACTCTACCACAGGGTGCATTGGTCTGGATATTCCCTCGTTAATTGAAAGTGTGAGCAGAGATTTCAGGAAGATGGTTCTATAGGAGTTGAAGTCGCTCAAGTGCGGCGTCGGGAAGAGGGTTAAAGAGGGTGTGAGTAGTTCAACATTCATCCTCAATATCAATTCCAGTTATTGAATGTTATCAAAAACCGCATTAGTTACTGATTTCCTTTCATGCTGCATATCATTGGTGTGTGTGTCTTGGAATGGGCCCAAATGTTCATCATCCAAATTGAACCACTCAAGGGTGTCACTTATTTCACTATCATGTAGAAGTGGTTTGGAAGCAATAGGACTGTGATTGTCCTCAATAATGACTGCCCCAGGTTCTTGTTCAATGTTAAGATCCTGCTCATGGGGTGTATAGATCCTTTCCTCAAGAGTAGTAATTGCTTCCATTTCTTCAGACTGTTTGAGAGGATGATCTTGATAGTCAAAGGTACGTAGGAATCCGAATTTGGCTAATTCAGTCAGATCCTCAGGGGGTAAGTCATTGAACAAAACATATTCGTCCCTAGAGTCACTCCATACTTTGAGCCCAGGCCCCTCAAAGTCATCATCATCCTCTTCTATATTTTGTCCTTTTTGACTCAAAGACTCAGAACAATCTTTCATATCATGATCAAGTGATTCATTGAAAATCAACTTTTTATGTCCCTGAGACCAATATTGATCTAATTCTTCCAATTCCGTCTCAACTTTCTCATGGTCACTTGGGTTGGGGACTTGTGAATCCTCATAATATTCAATGACAGGTGTTGGTCCCATTGATTGGGGAGTTTGGTTTTTATCACTTCCTTCTAGTATGATTTCCTCTAGCATCCAAGACTTCTGGAATTTGTTAACTTCTAAATCACAACCATCAGGGGGCGTGATGTAAACGTATTTGTTGAGGGTAAAATGCCTATTCATGCATGTTCCTAGGCTTAGATTTGCATTTCACGTGATAAATATTGCATAGCATGCATCATTCTACATTTAGAGTAGTTGTATATAATTTAGGTTAATTACATCCTTTCTGTGGTTAGGAGAGAATCATATTTATTTCAGAGCCTCAGATTGACGATCCGACCACATGGATTTGATCAAGACAACGATCGGAGTCCAACGCCTTTGAAATCGCCTCGATCGAAGTCCCATAACACCATATGCAATCTGAGGAAGATCAATGGCCAAGGTACAAGGAGACATAATTTGGAGCTTCAAATGATAAATCCAACTGGAGAGCCAATGTCTGAACGTGCTCAGGCACCTGTCAAGGGGATACATATTCAAAGATTGGAGATGATTAGATTTGTCTAGAGCAACCCTTTATTGATGAACCGATTGATTCACCTGAGATCCCCAAGTCAGGAAACAAAGAAAATTATGTCTCCTTGGATGATGAAATGACTTGTGACGTTGAGACATAAACAAATGAGGATCATGAATTCTTTGAGGGTGAGGAATCTCTTAGTGAAGTCTCACTTAAGCATAAGGAAAATGATTTTAGTGAGACAAATGGGCATGAGGATCTGATGAACCATTTGATAGCTCGTTCATTGAAGATTTGGACTCAGTTGGGGTTAACTTGGAGGATTCGAATCTTGATGATTCAATCAGTGACCCCAGTCCTCATCTGCACCCTGAAGAGTTGACTTCTGAGATCTTTGTGCCCAAGTCAATCTTGATTCAACCACGATTTCTGGACTTCGGAGAATCATATGCGGTGAATAATATGCTAGAGGTCCTGAAGCCTGAGGCCTTGATGTTGGAAGATAGAATTGTTGAAATAAAGATTTGGGAGGCTAATTCTGAGGGAAGTTTGATTTTGGATCGAAGGGTACCTATTGACCTAAAACCACCTACTTTCTACAAAGACCCTACGATATCTTTCACATGCAACCCAAGCTCGAAATAACTGATTATTTTCTTGAGCTAGATGTTAAGTTGACAACCGCACCTATTGAACCACCTTTACCCGTTGTTCGACACTTTGGTCTTGGGTTGCACACCACTAAACCGCAGGCCTGGCCCCACAAACACAACAACCTTCGGTTCTGGGTGATTTTCATCCAGAACCTAAGAACCACTTGACCCTAGGGCATGGGTCTACACCATAATCTTGTCGACGTCTGTGGACATATTCTGTTGGCGGACTTCAGGATCAATATTTTTATTTTGATTCTGACTCGCACTTGTGAATTCCCAATTTCTTCTTTGTATGTATCTTATGCCTATCTGAAGGCATTAAACTTAGCACGTGTGTATACACTCTTCTCTCTGCAGAGCTGATCGGATTTTCATGACACTCAGGTGATGTTCTGTTTACTCTGCCATTTTCATGTCTTTATTTTTACAATGATGAAATTCCATCATTTAGGCATGGGGGGGTGGATAATCGATTCCTGGAATCGTTATGTTAACTCCGTAGAATTTCTTTTAGTTTCTTATAAGATTTTAATAAATTTAAAAAATTTGAAAAAAGATAAAAAAAAGAAAGAAATTAGGAAAAGAGAACTTAGGCATTTGTAAGTTATTAACTGTAGGAAGTAATATGAGACCCATAAATACTTAAACTCTTCAGGTCTTCGGGCTTAATTAGCCCGATTGTCCTCTCGAATGTGGATTTAGTCTCGAGTCCTCGCCAATTAAAATGTATTTTAATTTGGTAAATAATTTGGGATGATAAGTATGCGACTTATCAACTTGCCCTCTAATTTGGGGGGCTTTAAGCCTAAGCATCTACACACATTTTTTTGCACTGACTCACTTTTCGGCAGTTTTTACGGAAATTGGGAAGCTAATGGACTGACTTGGTTGGTATGCCTGGCAAGTTGTCGGTGGTAACAGCTCATCAGCTGGTTGTCTAGAGCCCATCCACACGACCATTTTCGTTGTACTGGCTTTAGGTAAATCTTAGATTAGGGAAGCCACCTACTTAGAAAAAAAAAAAGTAACACTTAGAAAAAAAAGGAGAAAATAAAAAAATAAATAAAACCACACTTCACCGTAGGAGTATGGCAGGCAAGTTGTCGGTGCTAACAGCTCATCAGCCGGTTGTCCAGAACGCAGCTCATAAAAAAATGCACAATAATTCCCAAAACACTTAGGGAAGAAGTGGGGAAGTAGAACAAACCGGGGAGATTTACACTAGGTTCGCCCTTGTGTTGACCCCATAAATAAAAGAAGTAGGGAGAAAGCTACCAATCGTAAAGATAAACCTTTAGGCAAGGTCACCTAGGGTCGTAGAAACCTGAAGTCCATCTTAACGGCCATTTTGTGAGTCTATCACTTTTTTACAAAGATGCTTAGTACTTAGAGTCCCTTTCGAGTCTTGGGTAGGTTGGGTAGCCGTAAAAAGTTATCTCAGAACTCTCAAACTCCAAAAAGTACAAAAAAATTAGAAAAAGGAAAAATAAAAAAATATCTTCCCTTCTCAAACAAGGCGAGAACTTGGGCGGTTTGCATTCTAGCAGACACCTGGATACTGTTGAGTTTTCGTATTTTAGGACCTTAGTTAAAATTTTCTATTGTTAATAAACAATTTAGGCCGAAGTGATCTAATCCTAATTCTACTTTTATACAAATCATATAGTTTAACTTTGCTACGGACTAGCAAAAGATAGGCATGGGGGTATGATGCAAACACATTTGTTGAGGGTAAAATGCCTATTCATGCATGTTCCTAGGCTTAGATTTGCATTTCATGTTATAAATATTGCATAGCATGCATCATTCAGCATTTAGAGTAGTTGTATATAATTTAGGTTAATTGCATCCTTTTTGTGGTTAGGAGAGAAGCATATTTAATTCGGAGGCTTGGATTGACGATTTGACCATACGGATCAGATCAAGATGATGATCGGAGTCCAATGACTCTGAAATCGCCTCGATTGGAGTCCTAGAGCACCATATGCAGTCCAAGGAAGATCAACCGCCAAGGGACTAGGAGACATAATTTGAAGTTTCAAATGTTAAATCCGACTGCACGGATGGATTCGGGTCGACGATCGTAGCCTAACGACATGAAAATCGACTCAATCTGATCTCTGTAGCAGCCCGTACAACATGAAGAAGATGGACGACCCAAACAGCACCACGTGGCGCAGCCCAGGCCGCCAGCACACGCACGTAGCACTGCATGCACGCAGTAGCACAGGTGCATGCGGGGGCTCTCAATCACGCATGCGTGCAGTGCCAGCGCGTGGGCGCATGCAACAAGGTAGGAGTGCGGCACCAGCACAACGTGCGGTGGACTATAGCGACGCATGAGCTGGACTTACAGCGACGCTTACAACCGTCGGTAACTCATCTCATGCCAGCAAAGCTAGCTGTGGGCGCCAGCGAGCATGGTGCTGCCTACAGCGACGTTTCCAACGACGGCCTAGATGTCACTAATGGTCCCATACCTATTTTTGCCTCTTCTCCTCCACTATAAAAGGACCTAGACTCCCTTCCAAGCCATCTCTACCTACTCTACTCCCACCTACTGTCAAGCTCTAGCAAGCCTACCAACGCTCCATTAGGGCTTATTCTCAAGCTCCTAAGGTGCCCATTAGTGTAGTGAACCTCTGCCCCACCAAATACTCCTCCTACTTCCTATCTCCCTTCATAGGTCACCTTGGAGCCATCCTCCCACCTCCATTCTGGTAGCAGATCAACTCCGTCTTCTCACCTCCATTTTGGAGCTACTCCGAAGCTTTCCTCTACCCGACGTCCTCCAATATCTCACCTCCATCGTCCCGCTCCTCACCTCCTTCGTCCGAGCTTCCACCGGGTGCCGTTGTCTCGCCGAATAGCCGATTTGGGAGATTTCCTCTCACCTCCCTCTCTTTATAAGCTGTCATAGTTTCTTGTAATTTACATTTGAAGTAATATGTATCATATTTGTTCCACATCTCTATCTTGTGATACATTTGCTTGTTTTCTTTTATTTCAAAGATACAAAAAAATAACAAAACTCCAAAATACCAAAAAGAAACAAAATGAAGTGTGATTTTCACGTAAAGTAAACGTCGCCTCCCTGTGTTCGACCCGGGACTCCCTTGGAGTTTCGATATAAATTTTATCTGATCGATGTGTTTTGCAACTACGATGATGGGTTACTTGTAACCCTGATTTCTAACACACGAAACATGCCTGACTAGGGCTCTAATTGAGGTGTAGGCTCCTCAGAAGCATAAAGTATATGCTCAGGATCCCTAGGATGGGATATAGATTCCACCTCAAGATTCAGACTGGGAGCGAGGTTGACTAATTTACTATGACCCATTTCATAAAATGTAATGAAGATACTATCATTCGGGTCGAGTTCATCTAATAGGCCCATTTTCTCCTTCCAATTAAGATCAGGTGGATAGTCACCAAGATTGCCTTCTGGTGGGCATATCTCATGAGGGACGTCTAAGTGATAGCTACTCCTCAAAATAGGATCCCTATTGTCATTGTTTTCCTTGAAATTATCTTGGTAATCAGGGAAATAAGGGTAGGGATCAGAATTGACTGTAAGAGGATTGCTAAGCTGGTTAATCTCTTCAATTAAGCTTTGGCTATTCCTCAAAATCTCTCCCATAGAATCCATCATCTCTTTCTGTTGTTTTTGCATTTCTGTCATAAGAAAGGAGAGGCTACCATCAGATTGAGTAGGATAGTCAATCTCAGGTTCAAGTTGCCTAGGAGTTCCAGTCCAACCTCGATAAGATAAATCATAAAGGGTGGGCGAGTTGTGCATGGTCATGGAAGTGCTAGAGTTGGGATACCCTTCTCCTAGGTTCTACTCATCACCACTGGGTTGGGTTTTAATCCAACCAATGTTCCTATAGTAGGAGTATAAAGGATCCCAATGCTCACCAGAAGATGGATAACTGTAGGTATTGAGATTGGGTATTCTGGGGTGAAAAGAAGTGAAGTAGTTATTATAATCCATTTGAAAACATGACTTGAAAAACACACCCCAATCAAACATAAGGCAATGGGACTTCTCTTTTCTTTCTTAGAGTAGATCTAAGCCAACCTCCAACTGACTCCTTAAAGTTTATCAAATGGAGTCAAGTTCACACCCGTTCGTTCCCACTTAAGTGGTATAAGAGGGAGATGTGATTTGAGATCCCTGACAAGCTCTTTAGAGAAGATAGAGGTTGTTTACGTTCTCTCTTGGTGGCAAAACAAGTTTCACAATCAATTACGTGCCCTACGTCGACCTTTGACTGCCATAGGACCTATGCTTTGCTTAGATGATACTCTTAGGTGATCAAGTGAAAAGTTACTCCAAGGATGAGCAAAGGGATGCAAGTAGGATGAAACCTTCTTTTGAGGCGATGCGTAAGCGGTGCCTCTTAACTACCTTTTTATTCTTTAAGGGGTGTCCCCCTCCGTGAAGTATCAAAACACTCAGTCAAAAGATAGTACCACAACCACAAAACAAGATAGGAGGGTCTGCAAGTGAATGCGTAGCAATCATAGGTCTTAATTGACCTAGATTAGGCTAGAACTTAGCATAAGTTAGGGAAATTCATGCACGTATAAGCATTATCTTCATCTTTACTACTTTTCTTTAGCTATGCATAAAATAATGTTATAATGTGCTGATTAAGTGCATTATGTTGATTGCAGGCAATAAGCAGATCTGGAGCTGGATTCAGAGCAGGATCTGAAGCTGGATCTGAAATAACAAGAGTTGTAGTAGAGCTAGAGCAGAAGGATTAGTTTAGATATAGGAACAATAATGTAAGGGAGTTAAAAGTTTGATATTCTATTAAGTAGGAATAAAGCAGTAAAATGTGATGAGCTTAGGTCCATCCTAGCCCTAGGATAGGCTAGCGACTTCCCCAAGCCTTAGCCACCCATAGATTAGGTCACAACACCCTAGGAAGCCTTAAAACCATAGTTCTATCCCTTATCCAAATGTCCAGATAAGTTATAGGACGTCCGGGACTCTTAGCCATCTCCTGCACACCTCAAACACACTTCTACAGTGTTATTGGATGTCCAGACACTTTGTCAGACGTCCAATTTTTGCAGAGTACCCAAAACAGAACCCTGATTTCCCCCTAACTCAAATTGGACGTCCAGAACTGAAGTCTGGACTTCTGATTTTTGAGTATAAGTTGTCTGATCATATTATTGGATGTCTGATACTGGTCTCCAGTCCCTGTTTTGAGATTCAAGTCTTGGTCATGGATCTCTGGCTCCCTAGACCTAATCCTAACCACATAGGAACCAAAATTAAGGTGTCCTAACCCTAGTACATCACCTCTAGACCTACCTAAGGACCTAATTAGGTCCACACCAAACCCAATTGACTTAGATCAAGTCAATTACCTTCACCAAAGTCAATTGTACTCATTGAGTCCAATTGAGCTTAAATCTCAACCCACACAAGTTTAATTGGACTTGGCGAGAGTCCAATTGACCTAAACCCAACCTAGTTGAGTTATTTTACTCTCAATTAGGTTCACACTCATTCAATTAAACTTAGGTTAAGTTTAATTGCATTTTCCCCATAGGAATTAGGGTTTGTAACCCTAATTCAAGACCTACACCTACCCAAACCCCTTTGGACCTAACCTAAGCCACCTAGCCACATAGAGCACAACCACACACACACACACCCATTCACGCACACACACTTCTCTAGAATTCTCTAGAAACCTCTTTAGATGGCGCCACCTCTTGGTTGCCAAATTTAGCAACCAAGAGGAATTCAAATTGAGATCCACAATTCTTGGATCTCAAAGACCACATCCACCCACATGTGGCCCGTCACTCTTGGACTCTCTCTAGAGAGTTTTACGCCTCTCTTGAGAGAAGCCATTGGGTCTATAAAAAAAACCCCTTGGGTAGCCAAACACCCCCATTCACTTCCTTGGCATTCATTCCACTTAGACTAGCCACTTCCATCTCCACTCCACCTCCACGAGTTGAGCACCACCATGGAGGCCTCCATCTCCATGCTAGGAAGCTGGATCAGCTCCCCAACCTTTCTCCAAGGGCCGGCCTAAGCTCCATTGGCCGCCCCTCCTTCTCTCAGCCACTCAAAGGCCATCGGAGACCACCTCTGAATGCCCTTCCTTCTGCTAGATTAGTAACTTAGCTCTTCATATATTTACTACTTTTATTTACTGCTTAGTAGTGAAGTCCTACTTCTCCCCCAATGATGCATGCGAAATCCCCCCATCGATTCTTGTATGCAATCATTTTCTAGTAGCTAGATTTAATTTTCAAGCATTTATGTATAAGCTTCCCTCTAGATTTCCTTGCGCAACAACTCTCCAATGAATGAATGAAATTGCATTTATATATATATGTCTCTCTATGTGTTTGAAATCACCGTGAGATTAGTAATTATCATATTTGCGTGATTTAAGTGCCTATTCTTTAACTATCTATATATTACGCACCAGCATGTCGTTTCCTGAAGATGTTGAAAATCTGACAATAGATGCTTTCTCCATAACTAGTCACCACCTCACTAGAATTGTGCACATAGAAACTCACCCGTTCACTTTCGTGATTTACTTGACACATGTGCATGTGATCCGAGTTAATAACCAGAGTGGTGAAGTCTTAGTTAGGAGATTAGAAATCGGCGTGCATCTTTAAACGAAGTAGAGTAGTAAAGAAAGATCGATTTCAAAAGCAAAAACAATGCCTCCCAGAGACGAACGACCAGGACTCAAGTCTCGTTATTTTTACAAAACAATATCTTTGTTGGATCATACTTCGCGACTATACTTCGACGCATTCCTTTTCTATCAAAAATGCGATCTACAATTTCCTCAACAAATGGCGCCGTTGCTGGGGAGACAACGTCATTTTCTTTGAATTCTATCTTTTAATCTATCACTGACAAATCTTCCACTACTTTGTTTTTGATGTGCAATACAACACAGAAAAGAACAGGATCTGTGCACACAACGAGCTTGGAAAAGAAAAATCAGGTGCACATCATCTATCTTAGATTAGGTTTATTTTCTGAACACTAGGATTAGATCTACTTCCTGCAATCTCTTATGTGAAAAAAAAAAGTTTACTCATTTTCGTGAAAAAGAAAAAAAAATCAAAAAGAATTTCTTTTTTAAAAAATCTAGATTAGATTTCCTTTCGAGCTTAGGTTAGTTTGAAAAAAAAGAAAAAAAGAAAGAAAAAAAAAAGATATTTTCTATGAATCTTTTGAAAAATTATTTCTGAAAAAAAAAGTGCAAGAGCCTTGAAAGAAAAAAAATCTTTTTGGTGGAAGGCTTGAATTTCAAATTCAAACCTCTTTAAAAAGCTTTTCCATCATCTTCTGATTTTTGGCTAGATTTCAAATCTCATTTAAAAATTCGATTGCCTAAAAATTCGTAAGCAAAAAATTCTGAAATTCGAGCTAAAGCTTCATTCTCAAACCATCTTTCAAATACCACCATTACCTTGAAATAATTCCAAGTATAAAATTTTTAAAAATTTGTGAAGTGCACAGGGGTTAGACTTACCTAGATTTAAAATTTTTCAAATTTCAAAAAGCAATTCCGAGCAATATGCTAATTTGTTTTGACTAAAAATGGTGGGGTTTGAAAGCTGATCTTATTAGATTTATTTTTCATATTTTTCCTGAATTTTTAAAGACCATTCGATACTGTTTCAAAATGAGAGACCAACCGGGGGTCAAAGTTCTAGATCTGACCCCCTGAAATTCAAAATTCTCTTAAAATTCGGTTGAAATAGTAAAAATTCCAAAAAAATATTCTTTGAAAAACTAATTGAAAAAAATCTACTCACAAAATATAAAATTAATTAGATTCCAATTACTATCAGCGAACCAACCTTACTTTTGTGGTCTGCTGAAACAAAAAAAAAAACCCTAGAAGTTCATGCAACGTAGGCTAAACCCTTAGGGTTACAACTAGAGACCACACATTGGGCTAACTTAGACTTAATCAAGTCTAGTTAGCCGGTGATCTTGGTCACCTTGTGGGCCACTCACCACAAACCCTACTGAAGAAAACAGGTTAAAAATTAATTTTAAAACACGAAATCAACCTAAGTTCGTTGTCGTACTACTGCGTGAGTTTAATCTCTCTTGCCAAACCTGGTGACTAAGTCTGTGGGGTAGTGTCAAACGACCACAGCTCGGGGGTCAACAGAACCAGAGGCGTAAGCCAAAGGATGAACCTTCCCCTTAGTCCCCTCGTAACCAGACTAGCTGGGTTAGCTTGAGAGGCGGGATTCACTTTCAGTCGGTTGTACGACGAACTTATCTTTAGGAATTCAAACTTCTAACAAAAAATCTGGTCACCTGATCTATAAGGACCATTTGATTGACAGGGCCTTATCCTTGTCCTGCATGGCTACACCAACCCAGGGGTTAGGTGGTGTATGCACGAAGGAGGTCACTTCAACCTCACTTGGTTGGACCTTGGGAGCCACTCCTAAGGAGGTGAGTCACCTCGCCCAGACCATCTTCTCCCCCCATTACTTTTATCTGCTGAGTCGCGATGGCTAACATTGGATCTGGACCTAATCAGGATCCAGAAGAGCTGGACCCACGAGCTTATTTGAGAGCTCAGGTCACTGAATCAGCTCAACCTTGGGATCAGAACCCAAGGTGGCAAAGATGACTTTTTGCTTCACCTGATCCTTCTCCTCTGGTTACCAAAATGGTTAACCCATATCCTAAGCCTAGATATTATGACCCATACCAGTCGGTCCCTCAAAGGACCGCATCTTATAACCCAGGATATGGATTTCATACTCCTGCTTCTCACCCATGGAACATGGGTTGACTTGATTCACCCCTTGGAACCCCTAAAGAGCTACCGGTGCATATGCGGCCGCATTATAGAATACAGAGAGCTATTGCGAGTGCTAAGGAAAAGGCTGCATCCTATCTACATGAAATCCAGGCTATCATTGAGTCGAACCAAAGACAAAGTTGGATTCTGCATCAACAAGCTGTGATGGAGCTTCTTCGAGAAACAACAGATATAACAAGGCTAATGAGACAAAATCGGGAAACTCAAGAACTACTACTTTTGAGATATCAAGTGGAAAATAGCCTTGAAGACCTCGAGGAATCCGAAATGATTATGTCGGAAGGACACACAAAAGATTCTCGGGAGCAGATACTGGAAGATTACTCAGGGGAAAAGGAATCTAACATGGATATGAGACAGGAGCAGGAAGTATGCCGAATGGGTTCATCTGAAATTGAGGAAGAAAGGACTGATATCTCCAGGACTGAGCCACAATCAGATTATCTAGAATCCTGGGAGACACCTTTTGGGTTGGATAACCCAATCGACATAAGGGAAGTAGATCCAATTGAGGATATGGATCTTGAGGCAAGCATTACATGTGACACTACTGATTAGTCGAAGCCACTTCCCAATGTCAGTGAACCTGTGCTAGAGCCAACATCTTTTGATCTGCACTCTTCTTCTTTCACCTACATCCCTAATTCGGATGCTAGAGACTCTGAGATGACACTTGTTATCCCTGATCCTGACATCCGAAGACTAGACGTAGCTATGGATAACTCAAATGAAGAATTAAATATGCTACCTGAGGCAGGAATTACTGAGGAGCCCAATGCATATGAGGGTGAAGCATTGAGCAAAAGGAGCTGGGGACGCACCTATCAATTGCTCGACCTTGAGCCTGAAGAGACAGCCTCTGATGAATCAGAGATGGGTACTAATGAGGGCGAAGTAATTTTTGACGGGGATTTCAGTGACCCCCCACAGATCTTCTACTTTCACGGATACCCCCATATGACCCAAAGCCTGGAGAGGGCATGATCTTTGATGTCAATTATCATTATGAGGATCCCTACAACTCAGATTCTAGTACTGAGATACATTTTGATCTACTCCCTAAGCAACTTCCTGTTGAATTGTGGGACATGATAAATCAGCTGAATCAACATCATGATCCCTCCTCCGATTGTCCTCTATTTTCCACCACCACTCCACACTTTCTTATAGCTAGACTTTTTGGAGTAGGGGTGCACAATCAGCTCGTTTGCATCTCCGAACCATTGATTCTGGGAGCATACGAGCATATCTTTCTGTTAATCTTAGCTGGCTCCTATGATAGAAATGACACATCTGATTGAGTTTTCACCCAGCTTGAGGCGTTAAACTTAGCATGTATAAATACCATTCACTCCATATTCCACCATCATTTCTACATAACCATTTTATACATAGCATATTTTGTTTTATCATATGTCCCTTTTTGTATACTGCATGCTAACAGGTTGGCTGATGCTGAATGTATAATTTCAGGAGCAATTATTGTGATTTCTACCCATTCTCTCCCTGTAGTATCTATTTTCTTTCATATTCATGCATGAGGACATGCAAGAACTTAGGCATGGCGGAGGGTAGATACAGCAAAAACTGAGAAAATTTATGCCAACATTTAAGCAAACCTCCAAGCTACATGCAAAACATACTTTAGGACCTTAAATAAAAGAACAACCAACTCCACCTCCAATGCTCGCATTGGAGCTAGAAATCATTTGCAACAGCCACTTCCAACTCACCCACTCACCTTTTGTTCTAAATTTAGGGTCAAGCTAATTGTAACCCAATACGGGAAATTCACGAAGTACAAATTATGCGAGGTTACATGTTTATAGCATATATAC
The DNA here is from genome assembly GCA_037157565.1 of Thalassia testudinum. Taxonomy (NCBI): domain Eukaryota; kingdom Viridiplantae; phylum Streptophyta; class Magnoliopsida; order Alismatales; family Hydrocharitaceae; genus Thalassia; species Thalassia testudinum. The sequence continues at coordinate 87,042,297 of JAZHRO010000014.1, read as the reverse complement.
ATATTGCATTCATGAATAAGATTATTTTATTAAGAGAATGCATTAGGGATTTTATCCTCTAGTTGATTCCTATAATCTAGAATCCAGTAAAACTTTTCACACACGTGTAGAATTTGTAATGGATTCACGGTGAAGGCTAATAAACGTCTTCAGTCTGTCGAGAAGAAGCAGTGCTTCTTTTCCTGAACCCCTAGATTGTGTTTTGGGAGTCAGGCAGATTTTCTTCCAAAAATCCTCCAAATAGTGTGAGACGAGAGTAGAGTGTACTGGTGCTCTAAGGTTAGTGCAAGGAATCTGGAATCTTTGATAATTAGGTTGTGATACCAAAAGATTAGGCAAAGTTTTCTCTCTCTGTTCCTGCGTATACATTTTTGTGCGAAATTTTGAGAATCAACAGATGAGTCAAATACACGGAGAGCGAGTTTTCATAAAACTAGGGCTAAGGTGGATGGTTACAACCATTCTCTACGGAATCCTCAGCTGAAGGAGGGTACTGATGTCAAGGTCAGAAATACACCGTCCTATCCATCTTTCTCGGTGCCGTGAGTAGGCACTTCCACCAAATAAGCCACCCAATGTCTCTTAAGTATCACTAATCCCTAATAATGCCTCCTTAATAAAGTTCATGGATGTGTGCTAGTTGTGTTATGTTGTGGAAAAAAAGAAAAAGAGAGAAAAAAAAATTGAAATGAAAAAAATGATGAAAAGAAAGAAAAATTGAAAAAAAAAAACTTAGAAAAAGAAGAAAAACAAAGAAAAAAAGAGTGAATATTTAGTGTTTATTTCAATTGCATTGAAGCAATACCTCCAAATAAAATTAAGATCCACCAAATATGGCCCTAACTTATTTTTCTTGTGTTTCTAACCACCCAAATACTGGTTAAGGAATTTCGACTTAGTGTTAGGGTTATGAGAACTCAATTAAAGTGTTAATGACTAGTGAGACCACCAAATACAAATCATATGTATGAATCTGGTGAGATTGTGAGCTCAAAGAAAAGGAGAGAGAGAATGAATACAAAGGAATCAAAAGGGAGCATAGTTTTTCTCATCTCTCTCTAAGTTGAGTTACTTGGTAATTTGGAAATCTAGATTTTGTAGTACCAGTCTCTATGTAGCACCAAGTGAGAGTGAGCCACCAAATATATAATCTTTTCCCTCAGAGATTCTCTACCAAAGCCTAAAGCCGGGGTGAAATTCATAGAATACCTTGAATATCCCGAGGGAAGAAGTCCGCCTATCCTGCTAGAATTTTTACTAGGGGTCAAGAATAGGCTTTAGAGGTGAATCAGTTTTTCACTCGAATCTGTTGCAAAAGCTACATAGATACACTTTTACGATTGTCTGGATTTCTAGAGCATAGGATGAAAACAAAAAGGACAAAAATCTCTACGCATACAATTGATAAAATAATTAGCCCCTTAGGGACCCTTGCTGTAAAAAATTTAGTCTTGCATTTGCTAGGGACTAGCAAGATTTAGGCATGGGGATATGATTGCGAAGCAATCATAGGTCTTAATTGACCAAGATTAGGCTAGAACTTAGCATAAGTTAGGGAAATTCATGCACGCATAAGCAATATCTGCATCTTTACTACTTTCCTTTAGCTATGCATAAAATAATGTTATAATGTACTGATTAAGTGCATTACGTTGATTGCAGGCAATAAGCAGATCTGGAGCAGGATCTGAAGCTGGATCTGACATAACGAGAGTTGAAGCAGAGCTAGAGCAGAAGGATTAGTTTAGATATAGGAACAATAATGTATGGGAGTTAAAGGTTTGCTATTCTATTAAGTAGGAATAAAGCAGTAAAATGTAAAGAGCTTAGGTCCATTTTAGCCCTAGGATAGCCTAGAGACTTCCCCAAGCCTTAGCCACCCTTAGATTAGGTCACAACACCCTAGGAAGCCTTAATACCCTAGTTCCAGCACATATCTGGATGTCCAAATAAGTTATAGGATGTCCAGAACCCTTAGCCATCTCCCACACTCCTCAAACCCACTTCTGCAGTGTTATTGGATGTGCAGACACTTGGTTAGACATCCAATTTCTGCAGAGTACCAAAAATAGAACCCTGATTTCCCCCTGACTCAAATTAAACATCCAGAACTGAAGTCTGGACTTTTGATTTTTGAGTATAAGTCATCTGATCTTATTATTGGACGTCTAATACTGGTCTCCAGTCCCTGTTTTAAGATTCAAGTCTTGGTCTTGGATCTCTGGCTCCCTAGACTTAATCCCTACCCCATAGGAACCTAATTTAAAGTGTCCTAACCCTAGTACATCACCTCTAGACCTACCTATGGACCTAATTAGGTCCTCACCAAACCCAATTGACTTAGATCAAGTCAATTACTTCACCTAAGTCAATTGGACTCATTGAGTCCAATTGAGTTAGATCTCAACCCACACAAGTTTAATTGGACTTGGTGATAGTCCAATTAACCTAAACCCAACCTAGTTGAGTTATTCTACTCTCAATTAGGTTCACACTCATTCAATTAAACTTAGGTTAAGTTTAATTGTATTTTCCCCTTAGGAATTAGGGTTTATAACCCTAATTCAAGACCTACACCTACCCAAACTCCTTAGGACCTAACCTAAGCCACCTAGCCACATAGAGCACGACCACACACACACACACACCCACCCATTCATGCACACACACTTCTCTAGAATTCTCTAGAAACCTCTTTAGATGGCGCCACCTCTTAGTTGCCAAATTTAGCAACCAAGAGGAATTCAAATTGAGATCCACTATTCTTGGATCTCAAAGACCACATCCACCCACATGTGGCCCGCCACTCTTGGACTCTCTGTAGAGAGTTCTACACCTCTTTAGAGAGAAGCCATTGGGTCTATGAAAAGACCCCTTGGGCAGCCAAACACCCCCATTCACTTCCTTGGCATTCATTCCACATAGACTAGCCACTTCCATCTCCACTCCACCTCCACAAGTTGAGCACCACCATGGAGGCCACCATCTCCACGCCAGGAAGCTAGATCAGCTCCGCAACCTTTCTCCAAGGGCTGGCCTAAGCTCCATTGGCCGCCTCTCCTTCTTCTCTCAGCCACTCAAAGGCCAACGGAGACCACCTCTGAATGCCCTTCCTTCTGCTAGATTAGTAACTTTGCTCTTAGTATATTTGCTGCTTTTATTTACTGCTTAGTAGTGTAGTCCTACTTCTCCCCCAGTGATGCATGTGAAATCCCCCCATCGATTCTTATATGCGATCATTTTCTGGTAGCTAGGTTTAATTTTCAAGCATTTATGTATAAGCTTTCCTCTAGATTTCCTTATGCAACAGCTCTCCAATGAATGAATGAAATTACATTTATATATATATATGTCTCTCTATGTGTTTGAAATCACCGTGAGCTTAATAATTATCGTATTTGCGTGATTTAAGTGCCTATTCTTTAACTGTCTATATATTACGAACCAGCATGTCATTTCCAGAAGATATTGAAAATCTGACAGTAGATGCTTTCTCCATAACTAGTCACCACCTCACTAGAATCGTGCGCACAAAAACTCACACATTCACTTTCGTGATTTACTTGACGTATGCGCATGTGATCCGAGTTAATAACAGGAGCGGTGCAGTCTTAGTTAGGAGATTAGAAATCGACATGCATCTTTAAATGAAGTAGAGTAGTAAAAAAAGATCAATTTCAAAAGTGAAAATAATGCCTCCCAGCGACAAACGACCGGGACTCAAGTCTCGTTATTTTTACAAAACAATATATTTGTTGGATCATACTTCATGACTATACTACGACGCATTCCTTTTCTATCAAAAATGCGATCTACGATTTCCTCAACAGCACCGATAAAGAGATTGGTGCCTATAGCCTTAAGGGATCGAGCCTTAGTGTGTTTCCTAATGTGTGTGCTCAGTGACAGACATGTGCATCGCACCGCAAATCATTTTTATTTTTAAAATGTAGACAAGTCCCTTTCAATCAGATCAAGTGTGATTTGCTTTTAAGGTCAAATCTGATTAGCAGTCCCAATTTTAATTAGGTGACCACTGAAGTAGTAAATTCAATCAATTTAGTGGTCTTGAATTTTAATTCGAATGCAAATGCCTGAACAGGAACTAGATGCAAAAGTTAGAAAGGTGTACCTATCTGCAGCAATCTTCGTGCCAATATGCTCGCAATGCAATAATGAGATCTAATGTGTTGCTCAATCACCCCTAAATGTGCGCACCTAAGGGCATGCAACTCCTAAACAGGCAGCTCGATATTTTCTTTTGTTTGTTTTAGAGGCAAGTAAGTAGAAAAATGAATCACGTACGCAAAAGAATGTAAACCCTAGAAGCTAAAGAATATGGGGATAGACCCCCAAAAATTCTGCCCTAATTACTACAAGGGTGAGAAGACAGAAATAAAATTTGTGATGAAGGAGAGTCCCCTGTGAAAGCTGGATCCAAGTCTCCTAAGTCTTCTCCTCATGTGGGCGTCGCTCAAGGTTGATGTCACTGCTCTACTATGCCTATCGCCCCATCAGATTCCTCGCATAAAAAGATAAACAATGATCAGATAATCATGCAACTCAAAATACTCATAAGTAATCAGGTGAATCTATTGCATCTATTGCCTCCTTAGTAACGGTGCCATTTGATCGGGAGGTTTCTTCTCCTTTCAAATATGCTGTCATAAAAATATTGTGTCATAGTAAATAATGTGATGGAAAGCACTCGATCAAAGTTACTAAAAATATACTGAAATTATACTACAATTCTGGTCATATCCACAGGGAGGACAGGCTAATAGACTCATGACTATGGAGCCATCATGTTCACAGAAACATTCATGAAATCAATTCAATGATATGCAGCTCAGAATGTAACTTTCAATTTCTTGAGAAGTTGAGGGCTATTTACGTAAATTTCACATTATAAATCAAGCTCTCAAAAATGTGTAAATGATGAATGCGTAGTGGCAGAGTATGTAACTTTTAGTTGCATGCAAATCTGAATCCAATTTTAATGAGAATTGATGTGCATAACAGGAGCAAATTAAATATGAAAAAGAATAAGTATAATGCCGCAATTTCACCCTAATAATTTAATCCAACAAAATATTTGAATAGTGTTCCACAATGCATTTTTGGTAAATAACAATAGAACCCAAAAGTAGAGGAAATCTTCCTCTTGACCTTGTGCGAAGAGGAAGCGACAGCGGAAGCTGAGGAGCTCGAGGAAGGTCGATAGCGATGAGGGCTTTCCAATGATGGTGGTGGCTCTCCGAATGGCAGCCAGAGTTGATGCTAGTGACGAGGAAGGCCGGTAGCGACGCTGATGGCTCACCAGCAGTCGTGGCTGCTATTGGAGTGTCTGGGGGTGTGGCCGAGCTCGTGGGGTCAAGGAGAGCTCAACGGGTGGACAGCGTGGAGAATGGTGGTGTGGAGAGGTGGTTGCATGTGGGGTGTAATTGGTGGTGTTGGGTTCCTCTATGGTTGTCTGGAGGTTGAAGATGAAGGAGAGGAAGGGGAATGCTTGATGCAGGCGTGGCGCTCATGCAAGGGGTTTGTTGTGTGTAGACCTGGTGAGCGTGAACGAGGGCACGGGGGCTGCTGGACTATGGTGCGATGAGGCTTGAGGTTGCATCGAGGAGGGTGTACTAGTGCATGGAGAAGGTGGCTAGTGTTGGAGGTTGTTGGGTTTCTCTTCTCTGTTGGCGGAGAGGAAGATGATGAAGAGGTCGTTGGTGAGTTGAAAAACCTGCTGCTAGTGATGGTGCTCGCGGTTGTGGGTGGACGCTGGGGACAGGAGTGAGGAGAGAATGACGGTGGACACGATTGGAGGCAGAGCTGCTCCCTGTTGGCGCGGTCGAGATGTCGTCGAGCATGCTGTCACCACACTTGTCGAGAGGAAGCACAATCATGATTGGATGGATCATGGTGGTGGAGTCGTAGGCATGCGGTAGAGGTTGCTAGAGTGCTGTCGTGGCAAGGGAGAAGTCGCGGTGTCGACGGTCGAGGCTCGCAGTGGCGGAGAAGTCTCAGGATGAAGGTGGTTACCTGCAGGGAGGAGAGGTGGAGAAGGAGGGCTTCTTCCCCGTGGAGGGCATATTCAATTCCTTCATCACCAGTTTTTTTGCCTATTATATAAAGACAGTGAGAAAGAGAATTAGAGAGGCAGTTAGATAAGGAAAGAGTCAAAGAGAGTATTTTATGTTCCAAATAGAGAGGAGAAAATTGAGGGAGGGAGATAGATTCGTGAGAGAGATTAAAAAGCAAATAAGGGTATGTGCTTGAATCATTGAGAGACATATAAGGATGCCTCTAAAAATGTATTCCCTTGCTATATTTTGCTAGAACAAAATCCCACATATCTCAAGGCAAGCTTTGATGTGATACCCTTGCCTGTTAAAGTGAATAATTAGTTCTTTCACATAAATATTCAAGTAATTAATGCATGAAATGATACATTGAAGGTGTTCACATTTTGTCATTATCAACATGCCTTAGATTAAATTATGCTCCAAATAATTCAACACTTAAGCACTAAATTAGTCCATAATCTAAAAATTATGGACCCATCAGTGCATTATGTCAATTGCAGGTAATAAGCTGATCATAAGCTAGATCTGAAGCTAGATCTAAAGCTGGATCTGAAGAATAAAGAATAACTTGTGTTGCAGCAGAGCTGGAGCAGAAGACCTAGATTAAATGTAGTAGATAATAATGTAAGGGAGCTAAGGTATGCAATTTTATTCAGTTGGAATAAAGTAATAAATTATGAAGAACTTTGGTCCATCATAGCCCTAGGATAGCCTAGAAGCTTCCCCAAGCCACAACCACCCTTAGATTAGGTCACCGCACCCCAGGAAACTTTAAAACCACAATTTTAGCCTCTATATGGACGTCCAAATGAGTTATAGGATGTCCAGAACCCTTAGCCAACTCTCGCATAACTTAAACCCACTTCTATAGTGTTATTAGACATCTGGACACTTGGTCTGACATCCAATTTCTGTAGAATACCCAAGACAGAACCTAGAAACCCTCCTGACTCTGATTGGATGTCCAAACAACAAGTCTAGACTTCTGATTTTTCACTATAAGACGTCTGATACTATTATTAGACATCGAGAACTACCCTCCTGACCCTATTTTCTGATTCAAGCCATGATCTTGGATCTCTACCTCCCTAAACCCAATTCTAACCCTCTAGGAACCTAAATTAAGGTTCCCTAACCCTAGTACAGCACCTCTAGACCTCCTTAAGGACCTAATTAGGTCCTCACTAAACCTAATTGACTTGGATCATGGTTAATCTTTTTAGTCTATTCAATTGTATTCATTGAGTTCAATTAAGCCCTAATCTCAGCACACATTGTCCAATTGGACTCAGTCAGAGTCCAATTGACCTAGACCTACCATAATTGAGTTATTTTACTCTCAATTAGGTTTCCACATGGCCAATTAAACTTGTATTAAGTTTAATTGCACTTTACCTTAGTGAATTAGGGTTTACAACCCTAATTTGAGACCTACCTTTACCTAAACCCACTAGAACCTAACCTAATCAACTTAGCCACCTAAGTTTTGACCCACACACAACCACACACACCATCCACACGAAAATAACTAGCCTAGAGTTCTCTAGAACTTTCTACCATGTGTTGTTGCCATGGTTGCTAAAATTAGCAACCAAGAGCCATTCAAATTTTAAATCCACATTTGGTGGATCTAAAAACCACCATCCATCCTCTCTCTCACTCTCCCATGAGCTCCCACCATTGGCTACTCAAGATAATTCCATAATTCTCTAGAGAGCATCCCTTAGGTCTATAAAAAGACCTAAGGGGTGGCCATTTGCACACATTCACTCTTGGCTCCATTTTAGCTTAGCATCATTCCACCTCTACTCCACTTTCATGAGTAGCTTTACCATGGCCACCACCATCTCCATGCCAAGATGTTGGATCACCACCTCAACCTCTCTCCAAGGGCTGACCTAAGCACCATTGGTCGCCCCTCCTCCTCTCAACCAAGTCAAAGGCCATGGGAGCCCACCTTTGAATGCCCTTAGTTTTGATAGATTAGATTACAGTTCTTCATATTTTTACTACTTTATTTACTGCTTAATAGTGTAGCTCTATATTCTTTCCCAATGATATATGCATAATCCCCCCATAGATTCATGTATGCGATCATTTTCTGCTAGCTAGATTTATGTTTTCAAGCATTCCTCTACAAGCTTTCCATGAGCTTTATGTTGCAAACACCATCATAAATCAATGAAAATCTTTCTCTCTATCTATATATATATATCTATTTGTGAAAATCACCATGAGCCTTGTTGCAATATTTTTGTGTGATTGAAGTTGCAAGTTTTAATTTCTGATATTCTGGCAATTAAGCATGTCGTGCATAAATATGAACTTAGCGTAAATCGACATGCGATTTTGAATAAGTAGAGCAAGAGAGACTGATTTCAAATCTGCATTTCCATAAACGCCTCCCAGAGACGAACGAGTGGGATTCCAAGTCTCGTTATCTTTAGAAATTATTTTTGTTGATCATATTTCGTAATTATACTGCAATGCATTTCTTATGAAATACACGTATCTATCATCCCAACAAATGGCATCATTGTTGGGAACGTCGTAGGGAAGTCTAGAGGTGATGTACTAGGGTTAGGGCACCTTAATTTACGTTCCAAGGGGGTTAGAATTGGGTTTAGGGAGCTAGAGATCCAAGATCAAGGCTTGAATCTCAAAACAGGGTCCGGGGGGTAGTTCTGGACATCTAATAAAGTTATTAGATGTCTTATAATGAAAAATCAATCACTAGACTTGGATGCAGGACCTACTTGAGATTCTACAGATCCAAAATCCGCAGGCTAGACCCTTAAGGGAAATTTACAACCCTACCTAGTATAGACACAAACCATATGTTAGGGTCTCACCTGTAGTTGTCCATTTTTAGATTAAGCACTCTACGATACAACTCCTATGTACCTTACTTGAAGGGCAACAATAATGAAGATCCCTTTCAATTTCTAGAAGAGTTTACAACCATTAGTGGCACTATTAGAATTCCTAACCTTCATGATGATGTGCTGGAAATGAAACTCTTCCCTTTGCCCTAAAAGAAAAATCTAGTCGTTAGTTTAGGACCATAGGGAGGCCCATCACTACATGAGTGAGCTAGGAAGTGCCTTCCTAAAGAAAATTTCCCAATTGATAAAAGCAATGCCCTTAGGAGATCTATTACCACTTTCTCCCAAAATCCAATAGAACCATTACATGAAGCTTTGAGAGATTCATGGATTTAATCAGAAAATGCCCACATCATGAGGTTCCTAGATGGTAGTTAGGGAAAATCTTCTATCATGGGCATAATGGCCAAATGAGGAGCCTAGTGGATGCAGCCTGTGGGGACAATTTGAGTATGGATAAAAACAATGCTTTTGAATTATTTAAAAACATGAGTGAAGCTTTCCTTAATAATGCCCCCATGAAAACTTATGGGAGATCCATACGACCTAGAAGTGGAATTTATTAGGTCCAAGAGAATTCGACTAGTGTGGATATGAATTTGATCTGTGAAAAACTAGTCAAAGTTGAGGTTGTATTTAAGAGACTAAATGAACTGATGAGCCAAAATTGGAAGGGAGCAACCCTCCCATCACCTACTATCAGAACACCCTCAAGAAGGGAGTTTGTGACTAATATGCATGATATTACTATATATATTGACATTAATTATGCCTAGCTAATGCTAATCTGAGGGTTGATTAGGGTAGATGCATTTAGTCAGGTCAGTTTAGTCATATAGGTGCATTTTGTAAATATTACGTAAGTTTGGATTTTTCTGCAATTTCTTCAAAACTTATATATGGTACCTCAATTTCTTTTGTGTCATATGTGCAAGTATCAGGTTTGGAGAAATTTGAAGCCCTATAGATAGGAGATTCAAGATTGGGCTCATTTATGAAGAGGATGGAGTCAATTTCTACATTTGGACTCGAATCGAATTAAATCTAGACCTTGATCCAAATTAGGAGTCTATTTACCTAGCTTAGAAACACCCATAAAACCAACCTAAAACCCTTATGGTTGACCACTTAGGATACCTAAACTTATCCATCTATTTGAATGCCAAGAAACCAACCTTATCCTAACCTTATCCCTTCCTTAAAACCTAAGTGCAAAAACATAGATCTTATCCTTATCCTTTCCTAATGCACAAAAGTGTATATCCCTTCCCTATTTATCCGAGCCCTCAAAACCTCATCCAAAGGCCCCAAATGACCTTATCCTTAACTGCCCCCACTTAGGTACATATACATCCTTGATCATCTCTTCAAACACATCTTACCCATCCATTGAGTTCCAACAAAAATAACCTCTCTTTCTACCTTAAATTTAGATCATAACCCTTGATTTCCTATGACCTAATCCTAGACCTACACATCATTGATCCTAGGCACATTAGTTGGATCAATAGAAAGCCTCTCCTATCTCTATAAAAGCATAGGTATGTCCCCCTCCAAAATAAATTCCTCCTAAAAAAATTCTTCCTCTACCTTCTTCCACCACCTCCCTTAGATTAGGAAAAACCATAGCTGTCCCTTAGGCCTTCCCTCTTCCACCAAGAATTCTTCTACCGGTTGCCCTCTTTTGCATCCTCACCGACTCTATTGACGAATCTCTCCACTGTCGTGACTTTGCTACTGATCTTCTCGCTTTCTTTTCTGTTCTAGTTGTTCTAAGTAGATTATCACCTATGCTCTATTTGTAATCATTCTTCTAGTATAAATAAAAGTCTTCCTTTATGATCTAATCTCTATGCCTTACTCTCTGCCTCCCTTTTTATTATTGTGATCTTAGTTAGTCGAGTCCATATTTAGCTTCGCATTAGAAATAAAAATGAAGAAAGAAATGTAAGTGAAAATATATTTTTGTCTCCCTGTGTTCAACCTAAACTCCTAATCCGGTTATCTTTAAAATTGTTAGCGAGTTTCCGTACTACAACGAATGTTTTTTATATATCGCATAAATTCACTATCAATTTTTGGCACTGTTGTTGATGAGGCAATGGATTTTGCTTACATATTTTATTTCATTCTTTGCATTCGTGTCTCTAACTCAATTTTTTTGGTTTCTCTCATTGTGTGCAGGATTTCACAGCGACAAGGGATCTTGTGTACAAATGGTAGAAACGGAGCAAAGTGTGGGTAGGGATATCGAGGTAGTCTTTAAATCGTAGTTTAGGATCATTCTTGAACCCTAGGCAAGATTTGCATTAGTGTCATATAAAAAAATTATTTTTTCATCTAGATTACGTGTTTATTTGATCCTTAGGTTAGTTATTTGCTTGAGTTGCTTGCATAAAAAATCCAAAAAAGAAATCCTTTTTGGTGGATGTTATTCCTTTAATATCTTCAAAACCACCTTCTTAAAATTTGGGTCACTAACAAATTCATTTTTCAAAAATCATTTTCCGACATTTTATTTAGTAAAAAATTATAAAATTTCTCTCAAACATAGGTATAGAAGTTAGGAAAATTGTGTCCAAATTTTACGCCCATCCAATTTATGTTTAATTTTTAAAAATTTATGAACTACACTGATATCCATTCTACTTTTTCTTCATGAATTACATCAATCCGAAAATCATAGAAATTTTTACAATACTCTGATTTATCTGAAATTTGCAGCATTAAATTTATATTATAATTTATCACCATAAAAAAATTGAAAAAAGATATTTTGTGTACATTTGATTACACTAAAAATCCAATCATTGACAAGGTGTCAAAACAGGACTTGAAGACCCCAGTGCACATTTAATTTTGAAAAAATTACAAAATTTAAAATGAAAATACTAAAAAAATATTTTCTAAGTGATTTATTTAGTGGTACATTAGGACTAATGATTACTTTGATTGGGTCGCTCCACATTTGGTTTGTTGGACTTAAAATTAATCATTTACAACTATCTATTTTTGGGATTTTCACATTAGGGTATGGTGCATTTGCATTTCCTTATTTAAAGGGAATTTATCAAACAACTGGGACTTGCAAAACTTCTTATGTGTTTCAATAGAACCTTGTTTGAATTTATAAGTGAACCCTAAAATACATTAATACAAGCATTTAACCTTAAAAAGACACCACATCAATTAAGCTTGTATTGTGAACCTCCTTTATGTGTGAACTACACCTTTCAAATCAATTTTAAGGGCAATGCCCAACTAACACCCATCACATTCTAAAAGCACTTCAAGCTTAAGCCTAAAATTGTGTAGACGTGCCCTAGGTAGGACTAATCTACTTGCTAACTTGAAGTTACATTGGGCTAAGATCAAGGCCTTGTCTCCTTGGGCCAACTAGTAATAAGAAAGGTTGATGTGGTAATCACGTTAACCTCTATTGGTGTCCCACTGTGCAAGGTGTCTTAGGGTGCCCCACCCTTCTGGCCAACCAAGTAATTCAAGGGTTGGTGTAACCCAATTGTAATTCGAGGTGCCCGGATTAGGTTTAATTAGGGTATACACTATAAGGACTAGTTTGATTACTTGTATTGTGAGGGTGAATGTTCTCTCATCTGTCTTCCCCTCGCATCCCTACATTTCTTCTAAAACATGGATTTTAATGCCTATCCCTCTTATCTTACCTACCTCCAACATGATTTATATTCTGACCAAAGTAGACTTTATCCACTGTCTACTTGGGATAACTCTCATACAAGTTGGATGTACACCTCAGATCTTTGGTACTTGGGTATTTATCTTATCCCCAAGACCAACACAATTCCTATCCTAATTTCACCCAACCCACACCACCCTCTTATTGGGATAGTGCCACCCCCTCTAACCGGGGATATGATTTAAACTTTGGATCTACTAATGATAGCTTTAATCCTACTTGCAATGATCTTTATTGAAGTTCCTCGTCCCTTGATGGCCAATCTTATAGGATTTATAATTTAGGAGGATATCAAGACACCTACTCTTCCCATGATGATAACCGGGATAGATTACCTGAATCTAAAGATTTTTCTTACTTGAACTTTGGATTGCAAGGGAGGTTAAAGAAATGGAAAGCAAATGAGCCTGATTCACTTGACAAAGATCTTGATTTGGTGGAAGAAAATGTAAAGCTGAAATTCCTTTGGAGTCAAGATAAGTTAGTTTCCATTGACCGTGGCTCCACCCCAAACTCGAGTCCCGATCCTGCAAATACTTCACCTACCAAACCCATTCTCCTAATCAAACTCAAGGAGAAATCAATGATACCAAATATCGCCTTCAATTGGACATTAACAGTGATAGCAAAAATTGTGTGATTTATAAAATGTGATTTTTGGTCGTTGTAACACACGAAATTGCAATTGCTTTTAAATATGTAATCCTAGATAGTGGTGCTATCTAGGGTCATCCAAGGAGGCACAAATGTAATTTTTATAATCTCTTGCTTGAAATACATAAATCAGCTTTCTTTTTGTCTTTTTGAATAAGTAATTTTTATGGTTTTTGTCTAGGCAAAAAATGGATGCAGAGAAAATGGGAATTAGAATTGCTAGAAACAAAGCAACAAGTGCCTTGTTTCTCCAACTCACTCCAAGCATGGGGGCTTGGAGTAATGGAGGAACAACACACAATAATAGAGCAACACAAGCTAACTAAAAAGAAACAGTAGCAGAATGCTTCTTCAAATAAAAATTATCTTACAAATGGGGTTGGAGAACTCACAAGCGAGAAGTATTCTCACTAATCTCCAACACAAAAAGCGAACACTACACTACAATGAAAAAGATACAAAAATTAGAGGAAAGCTTATGATGAAGAAAATGATGCTGCTGTAAAACTCCTGCTCTAATTTAGGTTGCCCTAGAATCAAAGGAAGTTTTCTCTTAGATCTCCTCCTCATGACAAGCCCTAGGTGGGGTGTGCCTGGCCCCTGGCAAGCCTAAATGGCCTACTCCTAACTTCTCGTATGGTGGACGTGGACCACCGTATATGCTCCTCCTCCTAGACGTCCACCTTACTTGGCTAACCCCTTGGCTTGGCATGGACACAAGGTAGAAGAGGATAGGAAGTTGAAGGCACCAAGAGGGTAAGAGCACCCCCTTAATCTTCTTCTTCTTCTCCTCTTCTCATTGGTTGTTGGTAGTGGTGGAATATGGGTGGATGAATGCTATGAAATGAAGTAGCCAAGGGTGCCTCTTTAGTGGTGGTTAGGTAGGGTATACGTAGGAAGGGTGAAGGGGGGTTAGGTAACGTGGATGATGAATGGCTAGGATAGATTCTAGATGGGTAATTAGGGATCTAGGGTTAGGATGGTTTGGTGCCACTTGTAGGGGTGTTGAGTGGTGGTTAAGGTTTGGTTAAGTAGGGTTGGCGCCATTTTTAGGTGGGGTTACGGGTAAATGTTTGGCATGGAATTTTGTAAGGCTAGGATGGATTCCTATGGTGGTGGTTATGTGGATCTATGGTGGAGATTAAATGGCGCCATGTAGAAGGGTGTAGGAAGTGGAGTCAAGGTATGGTTACATTTCTTTTGGCACCAACTATGTGTTCTAGAAGTTGGTGCCAAAAGGGAAGGCTATTATTGGCTTCTAGGGTTAGGTGTAGGGTGGTGATTGAATGCTATTTTGGCACTAAGATAGAAAGGTGTATGGTGGTGGTGCATTTTTGTTTTGGTGCCAAAAAGGGGTAGTTAATAGGTGGTTTTTAGGGAAATAGGTGGCTTGTGGTGGTGGTGATGGGGTGAAGGGATGGCTATTAGGTGGCACCAAAAATGGGTAGTAGTAGGGATAGCTTAGGTGGAGCTAGGTAGGGTTACTTGGTGGAGCTTAGATTAGGTAGGATTTAGGGTGATGGTGGATGGCCATGGAGTGGAGAGGAGCTAGGGCTAGCTAGCTAAGGTAGCTTAGCTAGTTGGAAAGTAGAGGAAGCTAGGGTTTAGCTGGAGGAAGGTAGCCAAGAGCTGTTGATCATGAAAATACGTGATTTGTAAATTAGTGTTTCTATCATTGTAACATGCATTTACGATTGCTTTTGAAATTTCTAAAGATTGAGTACTTGGAAAGTATTCAAGTCATCCCAAGGGAGGTAGGAATGCAAATTGAAATCTTTTGCTTGAAATAAGGAAATCAACTTTTTTTTCCATTTTTGAAATATATAATTTTTTTAGGTGTTTTGAATAAGGGCAAAAACAAATGCATAGAGAACGAGAATTGAAACTACTAGAAATAAAGCAAGAAGTGCTTTGTTTCTCCAACTCACTTCAAGCATGGGAGGCTTAGAGTAATGGAGGAACAACACACAACAAGAAACAACACAAGCTATCTAACCAAATGGTAGAGGAATGCTTTTATAAATAAAAAATGTTTTACAATGGAGTTGGAGAACTCACAAGCGAGAGGGATTCACACTTGTAATCTCCAACAAAATTTGAACACCACACTACCATGCAAAAATACAAAAAAGGAACGTAGAAGAAAGCTTATGAAAATGGTGATGCTACTGCAAAACTCCCACTCGAATTCAGGTTTCCCCTGAATTAAAAGAAGTTTGCTCCTGGCTCTCCTTTTCTTGGCAAGCCCAAGGTGGGGCATGCCTGGCTCCTCCAAGAGTGGAAGGTTTCCACTTCTGAATTTCTCCTTATGGTGGACGTAGACCACCCTATTTGCTCCTCATCTAGACATCCTCCTTGCCTGGCATTTCCTCCTTGGCTTGGCGAACAGACAAAGTAGAAGAAGAGAAAAAATTGAAGGCACCAAGGAGACAAAGTGTCTCCTTAATCTTCTTCTTCTCCTCATCTTCTCCTTGGTCGTTGGGATGGTGGTGTGTAGGTAGAAAAATGCTATGAATATGTGTAGCCAAGCATGAAGGGTAATGGTAGTTAGATGGGGAATATATAGGAGTGGTAGAGGGGAGGGGTTGGCGTAGATGATGTGTAGGGTTAGGATGAGTTTATGGGGGTGGTTAGATGATCCTAAGGATTGGGTTAGTTGGCACCAAGTGAAGAGTTTTGGAGGGAATTTGGTGGCTTTAGGATGGGTTGGTTGTAGGATCTAAGGTTAGGTTTGATTGGCGCCATCCTAAGGGTTGCATGGGTGGTTAGTTAAGGGTTGGTGGGACACCAAAGGTGGCACCAACCATGGAGGGATGCCCCGGTTTGATAGCAACTTTGAGGGCTTCTAGAAGGGAGGTGAGGTGGATGGTGGTGATGGCCTTAAAAGAAGATGGATGGTGGTGATTAAAGGAAATTTGGAGGTAAAACTTGGCACCATTTTTAGGTGGTTTTGGAGGGAATTGATGGTGTCTCTTGGTGATGATTGAGGGCCAAGGGGTGGTATTAAGTGGCACCAAAAGGGGGATGGACTAGTAGCTTTGGTGGACTTAAGGTTAGGTGTTTTTGGTGAAATTAGCTAGGTAGGCTTTTGGGTGATGGTGGATGGCCATGTAGTGGAAGACTAGGAGTGATGCTAGCTAAGCTAAATTAGCTAGTAAAAGAGTATAGGAAGCCAGGGTTTAGTTGGAAGGAGGTGGCTTTGAGCTACTCTGAAGCTTGTGAGAGCTGACAATTGCTGAAGAAGTCTTATTAGGAGTTCAGCTTCTCAACTTTAGCTAGCTAGTTCTTTGCAAGCTGCTAAGTTGAATAGGTTGTGCTGAGTTAAGTTGGTCTCAACTATTCTGAAGATGGGGGGAACTGGCTGAGGACTTCCTTACTGACCTAGCTTAGCTAGTTGGAGACTAGTAGCTAAGCCAAGTTGACTGGAGCTTCTGTGGGCAGAGTAGAGCTAGGATGAGTTGAGCTGGAGCTGGTATGAACTCCTGTCAACTAAGTTGAGCTAGGTTAAGTTCCCAGTGAATTGATTAGAGCTAGGATGAGCTAGACTCAAATAAGTTGAGTTTGATTTGAGCTGAATTGAGCTAAGTTGAGCTATCCTGAGCTACCATCTAGCTAAGATCAGCTGAATGGCATTAGAGAGAGCTAAACCTAACTTAGGTAGTTGATATCCAGCTATGGTGTGCTAGATTTAGGTAGGGTTTAGCTGAATTGATATTCTTATTCACCTTCTTCCTTCTTGAGTGTTAGGGTTTTAGAGGTTTGGTTATCTGCTTGTCCTTAACACTGAAGTAAACATGTTAAAAATACAAAAGAAAAATGCAATGCATTCCTAACCTAAGTAATGTCTAAATGCAACTTGAAAACACACTTGCATAGTTAAAATTCTAAGAGCTAGATCAGTTTTAGGGTATAAAAATGATAATAAACTGACATTTATCACACCTCCATGCTTATCTTTTGCTAGTCTCTTAGCAAAGCCATTTTCACAAAATGGATTTTTGGGAAAGATTAATTTTCTTGACTTTTGAGGAAAAGGAGATCATGAGACTTTGGTTGATTGAAACACGAAAGGCATGGGATTTGTTAAAGGTAAACATCAAGTTTCATCTTTAGATCCAAAAAATTAAATGAATTGAGATCAATGTATCCTTTACAAATTCACAACTCCTTGATAATGCAAATGACCTGAAATTGTTTTGCAGTTAGGATTTCATTGGTTCTTGAATCCAACTCGCAACTTGCATAATCTTTTAAAATCTTGTGTCAGTGCTTTGTGAATGCCAACATTTATAAGGTTGTGTTTTTTTTTCCTTACTTATTTCTAGCTTAATCCTACAACAGATGTGTTGGGATCATCATTCCCATTACCAATCCTTGAGGGGGCTCTGTCACTAGCACCTCAAGATAGTACGATCCAAGACACCTCCTAGGAGCTCACAACCCCAAAACACAATGCGGTGTAAAGGGGCACTCCAAGCAAACTCAAGCTCTTACTCCGACACTATGGGTAGAGTACCGTCCAAGACACTTGAGCTGCAAAATGTGCCTTAATGCCCCATTTAAAGATATGAAATACTGATATAGAGCAGTGCCAAGGCGGTAACATGTTGACATTGCATCCTCAAAGGAGGCAATTTTCTCCTCGGTGGTGGGAACTCAAACCAATTATCTACTTCAGATTTTACCATGACTAAGCAGGGGGCTTTTGTAATTTTTCTAATTTAATTCAAGGTGTTGTCTTTGCATGTGAAATTTGACACAAAAATTTTGTAAGAGACATATGTTTTTTAGTCGAGGACTAAGCCAAATAGTTTCCAGGTCGCAAAAGGAGATCAAGTCACCTGAATAATCATGAGTTCAGGTGAAATTTAGAGAAGGATACCTGATCTAGTCTAAAAATAGACCCAGAGATTCTAATTATCAGATCATCATCCTAATCCCTAGTTTGTTAAAGATTAAATCCCATTGTACCCTGAAATGATTCCTCAACCTTAGTTCCAATTTTAAAATTTCCTCAAAAAGTTTTCAACATTTTTATTGTTTTTGGTTTGCATGCAAAAAATGAAATGAAAATTTGACTATTTTTAGGTTTTGAAAATCCTGAATCGATCATCAAAATTTAAAAACACTTACACATGCTTAAGTTTTTCCATGTCCTCATGCAGTAGGAAGGGAAAAGAAATCACCATGGTGAAGGTAGTTGGAATCAAAATAATCAAAACCTCTAAAGTTGAAAAATGGAAAGTAGGAAAAATGATGGGTTACCTCCCATCCAATGCTATCTTTTACTCCATTCAGCCAGGCATGAAGTCATTAACTATTAGGTATGTTGTGGAGGTCATGAGAGTTAGATTTCGCATTAAGGATGTTATTAAAATAGGACTTAAGCTGTTGCTGTTGACTTTGAAAGTGTTGTTGGTCTTTGGATCCAAAATTTTAATGACATCGTGGGGTAGGTTTGAATTACAATGTAAGGATGGGTCCATTTTGATTTTAGTTTACCAGGAAATAGTCTTAACCTTACATCAAAAAGCCACATGCGTTGATCAGGTTCAAAAGATTTCGAACGATGAATTTGTCATGAAATTTCTTTGTTCGGTCTTTGTAAATGCATGCATTTTCATAAGACATGTTGCGAAGTTCCTTAAGTTCAGTTAATTACAATTTCCTATGTTTTCCGGTTACGTCCAAATTGTAATTAAATTCTTTTACTACCCAATAAGCCTTGTGTTCCAGTTCAACTAGGAGGTGACATGCCTTGCTAAAAATTAGGTGGAAAGGTGACATGCCGATCGAGGTTTTGAATGCCATACAATAAGCCCATAATGCATCGTCAAGTTTGATTGACCAATTTTTTGGTCGAGCTTTACTGTCCTTTGCAAAATGTTTTAATCTCCCCGTTGGAGACTTCAGCTTGGCCATTTATTTGAGGGTGATATGGTGTAGAGATTTTATGGTTTACCCCATATTTAGGGAGTAGTTGATGGAATTGGGAGTGTGTAAAATGCATTCCTCCATCACTAATTATGGCCTTAGGAACACGAAAACACGTAAAAATGTTTTTCCTAATAAAATCCATGACAACCCAATGGTCATTAGTGCAGGTAGGTACTACTTCAATCCATTTTGAAATGTAGTCGACAATGACTAAAATGAACTGGTACCCAAAAGAGGTGACAAACGATCCCATGAAATCAATGCCCCACACATCAAAGATCTTAACTTCAAAAATCGAGTTGAGGGGCATCATATCCTTAGAGTTCATGTTGCCAATGCTCCGGCAATGCACACAGGATAGTGAGAATTCAACAGCATCCTTGTGTATGCTAGGCCAATAAAATCTAGCATTTAAAACCTTGGCTGCCATTATCTTCCTTGAAAAATGTCTATCACAAGCCATTGAATGGCAGTGGTTCAGAATATCTTGTGTTTCTGAATCGGGAACACATCGTCTAATGACTTGGTCGTCATAGAAGCAAAACAGATCGGGGTCCTCCCAAAAGTAATATTTGATCTCGGCAAAGAACTTATCCCCTTTTTGTTTAGGCCGGTCAGAAGGGAATCGTCTAGTGGTGAGAAAATTAGCATAATCAGCATACCAAGGGAGGGATTTCAGTGTTAGGAGCGTTTCGTCTGGAAAATCGCCTGTCTGGGTCAATACATCACTAGTCTCAAGTCTTGATAAGTGATTGGCAACAACATTTTGCAAACCTGCTTTATCTTTGATCTCCAAATCAAATTCTTGTAATAATAAAATCCATCGAATTAAGCTAGGTTTCACATCTTTCTTGGTAAACAAATATTTCAAGCTGAGTGATCAGTGTAGTTGGTGATGTGTGACCCTAATAGATATGAACAAAATTTTTCAAGGGAAAAAATGATTGCAAGAAGTTCTTTTCTGTAACAGTATAATTCCATTGTGTTTTGTCAAGGGTTTTACTGGTGTAATAAATCACAAAAGGTTTCTTGTCGATTCTTTGCCCTAGGATGGCTTCTACTATGTAATCTAAGGCATCTATCATAAGCTAAAAAGGATGAGCCCAGTCGGATGTTTGTAGAATGGGTGCCGTAGTAATCGCTTGTTTCAAAATATTAAAACTCTCCAGGCAATTTTTATCAAAGTTAAATGGTTGGTCTTTAGTGAAAAGGTGGCTTAAAGGTCAAGAGATTCTGGACAAATACTTAATGAATCGTTGGTAGAGTCCCACATGTCCTAGAAAAGATTGTATTTGTTTCACCAAACTAGGCAGGGGAAGTTTTGAGATTGTATCAACTTTAGCTTACCTACTGAGATTCCTTTTCCAAAAATAACATGGCCCATGACAATGCATTCCTGAACCATGAAATGGCTCTTTTCCCAACTAAGTATCAGGTTAACCTCAATACATTTTTGGAGAGTTCTTTGTAAATTCCAAAGACAATTATCAAAAGAATCTCCAAAAACGGAAAAATCATCCATAAAGACCTCCATACAATCATCTACCAAATCAGAGAAGATTGCTAACATACTATTTAATGCGAAATCATCGATGTTTAGAGAAGAGCATTATAGTGTAGGACGAAAATCTCACAAAACACTTAAATTTATAAACTCAAAATCAGAGAATGTGAGACCGAGGTCGTTCGTAGGGAGCAAATATGGCAACTTCTATCCACTAATCACAATATCCAAAAAAATAATATGCAATTGAAACCAATGAAATGCTCAAAATATTATTTCAATAAAGAATAGAGAGTCAGTGCAAAAAGATTGGGTTAAAATGGTGATTTGAATCACCAAATAAGCCCTTATGTTTAAAGCTCACAACCAGTTAAATATTTGAATAGTATGCTCAATCAAATATTTGAGTCAGAACTAATCAAGAGCCAGATCAGATTGATAGGATCTAAATAGAGGAATATCTATGTGCACAAACACTGAAGCACAATATTAGTAATAAAAAAAAAGATTTGCACAATCAATTCAAACCACAAAGGACACAAAATGTATAGTGGTTCCCCTCCCTTAGATACTCCACTACCTAATCCTCCCTGCTTAGGGTTTTTAACCTGATTCCCTCAACCTCGACAGAATCAATTTACTAAACTAAGGTAATTAACGAGTTACCTCAACACAAGTACAAGAAAATGGGTTTATTGCAACTCAAAGAGCAAATGCTCAAGAACAAATGAAATATAGGTGTAAGACAGAAAAATAAATCTTACAACAAGAACCTAAGCCTCTCAACAAATGTAAATATAATGTTACCGATTTGAGAGCCTAGTGAAGACGTGAATGCATGAAAGAAAATCACATCGATGCATTTGCAAAAGCATGGAATGATTGAGAGTAGAAAACTCTATTCTTCTCTTCAAATATGGTGGAAAATATGAAATATAGAGCTCTAGAATTTTCTCTTATCTTTCTTGTATCTCTTGTGTGCAAACAAAGTGTCCTAGGGTCATTTTATAGAGTTTAGGACCTCAGGGATTCACCTACTAGACATTGGGATTTAATCCCCAATGTTCACATAGCCTAAATAAATTTTCTAGCCATTCAGAATTGAGCCAACAGCTAACTAGTATCGGTACCAAAGTGTGGGTACTGATACTCGTTGCTTCCAGATTTGGGTTTGGAACTCTTAACACAAATCTATAACCCACTTGTACCGATACTGATCATGAGTACCAGTACTCGTTCCCTGCAGTATCGGTACTGATCATGAGTACCAGCACTCGCAAGGTACAGGTTTGTTTCTATGAAAAAACCCAAACCTGTAACTCACATGTACAGGTACTAAACTTTAGTACCGATACTTGTTGGTTAACAAGTACCTTTTTTAAGTGACTTAATCAATTACATTCATTGAAAATGATCGCAATATTAATCCTAATTTATCTCTAATTATTTTTACGATCTAAGTTATATTCCTTTGTTAAGAGGCATACATTCTATAAATAAAAAAAGACCTAAACTAAAAGACTAAAGGTCGAAGATGATCTTCTTCTCCTCAACTCATCCTTGTCATCTTGCCTCCTCCTTGTCATCATCTTCTCTTTCTCATCATCATGCCTCCATCACTTCCCATTTGCCTTGATCTTCACTTAAATCTGAAACGAACTCAATTGCAAACAGTAATCCATAATAATTTTGTTAACACCAAAACAAGATGTGGACAAGGTTCCAACACAGACGACAACTAAAAGCCTCAGACGCCTTAACTAGTAGCACCTTACAAGGCACAAGGCCTTACCTTAAACCTTAGAGAAGAAGCACAATAGCAACACACCAACAGAGGCACAATGGCCTCAAAGGCTTACGGTTGAGAGTGAGGAAGGGCATGAATCCCAAGCAAAGCAAAACCCTCTTCCCTTTCTCTCTAATTCTCTTCCTAACCTAACACCACAAACATGGGTGAATAGTTTCGGGTAATCAGGTAAATGGTCAGAAGTCCAGACTCTCCAGCGTGCTGTAGCGAGTGACGGTGCGCGGGCTCGTGCGATGGGGACCTGACCCCCATGTCTTGGGCTAGGGGTCGGTGTGACTTTTTTCTTTTGTACTGCACTGGCAGCTTCTCCATGCACGATGTGGGACTAATGAGATTCCTTTCTTTCATGCAGGAGTTGAGGTGGAGTTGCTTCAATTGATGATGAATGGAGTGCCTACTGCTGCAATTGAGGACTTGGAGGGGAGCCTAGGGATTTTCCACAGCACCTGGAGGTAGTAGCATGGATGAACTTGGTCAGGAGATAGTGTACGAAGCTGGAGGACGGGTGGCGACGGAGCTTCAACGAAGACCTGAAAAGAAAAAATATGGCCTCTCAGCCCTATCAAAATAGCTCAGGAGGATCACATGAGTGTTGCGAACATGCTGATGGTGGTTGCGTGTGGTGAGATGTGTGTGTGCGTGGTGAAGTCAACGAAGGTGAGAGAAGGTGGTTGTGCTTGGTGGAAGGTTTGGATGGTGAATAGCACCAGTGATGTTAGGGCTTTTTGTTGCGAGGATGAGACGGTGCTTCTGGAAGTTGTGGTGAGGCGATTGGTGCTGTGGAGCTGGGGTGCGAGCTCGTTGAAGGTAGACCAACGCTGAGGATGGCGAAGGTGGTATGGGTGATGTAGTGTGAGAACCTAAGTTCTAAGGGTGTAGGAAGAGCTAGGGGAAGGAGAGGAGTCAAGAATGAGTGACTATAGACGAGGAGGGAGAGGGGATGGAACTGGCTATGATTGGTCGATGCTGGAGATGAAGAGAGCTCTATAGAGGGGAATGGCGACCTCTGAAGGGGGAAGCCTCTCGTAGGTGTAGTGAGGTGCGGATGACGGAGAGAAATGGATTCCCGCTACCTATGATATGTGGTAGAGGGTGAGGAAGCCAGAGAAGTAGGGTCGCCAGAGCAAGCTGGAGTAGACTAGAGGAAGAGGAAGAAGAGGAGATTTTGGCCTCAAAACTTACTAAGGAGCACGACCTTGCTAAGGGGGCCTTTTTAAAGGGCTCAAGCAGAGCTCCAAGCTTGGGAAGAAGCTTGAGATGCTGGAGATTTCAGGGGAGAAGATCCCTAAATTTTCTTGCATTTGCCTGATCTAAGGGGCCCAATTTAGTGTTTCAAAGGTAGCGTAATCGATTAGGAAGGTTCTCAGGATCAATCCCCCCAATTTTGGAGGGATTCAGTTGAGAAATCAGAGAGAAATCTCTTATTGAAGGTCAGCTTCCATAGGTTCACACCTGCCATCGCGATAGGGACCTGTTTCTGACAATGCCGACTTAGTTTTTGGACTTTTAAGCTCATTTGACCTCCATTTAACCCCTGAATGACCCCATGGTAAATTTGTCTTTGAGTTGAGCTGCTAAAATTACATAATTAACCCTAATTTCCTATTTTACTTTCAAATTAGAATAACGTGGAATTACTACCCTCAGATGATTATGTAAGAGCATTTATCCATCAATTCTGTCTAAAAGTGGCTAGTTAGGTCCTATAATGGTGTTCTCATCATAACCCCATGCCTAGCTTTTGCTAGTCCCTTAGCAAAATCATATGGATCGAACCAGGTCACTAGACTAGATCTAATCGTCAGGATGGCCTACTAAGCCGCATCTCTAGAGATCAGATCAAAATACCAACAATAGGCCTAGAGTTACTCAAGTACCAGCCAGGATCCAGACCTGACCAGCTTCATCTTGAATCTGCCACAAAGGTTTCTAAGGCCCGCAAAAATTGCCTAGAGGTTCGTTGACCCCAACGATTAAAGCACCCATGCGTAAAATGTAGTAAGTCCAAGTTCAGTTTGCTATTCATTTTTGGTAAGAGAGATAGAAGGATTTTTGATTTTGAGAGTTTTCACTTTTTTCTTTATATTTTCCCCTAAAATCTAACATCAGATTGGCCCTAAACATGGTCTGTATCGGATTCCTTGTCCCCACCATCAATCCTCGAAGGGTTCCTAGGTTTCAATGCTTCGGATAGCACTACCCATGGCAACCCCAGAACCCTGGCCTTTGACACTTCAGGATAGTGCTACCCATGGCATTCTGTAGATAAATTAAGGCCCTAGTGATTGACATTTCAGGATAATCCCACCCATGTCACCTGAACCAGCATAAGGTGCTTACATGACCCCAATAGGATATTTAAATATCCTAGGAGACAAACACCGAGGAGATGATATGTTAATACGCATCTTCAAGGTGAATGTCCCACCTCTCTGTACCAGGAACTCGTCCAATAAACTTGTGTTGTCAAGCCACTCCTAAGCTAGATCTTCTAGATGACCTTTCAGAACAGAACACATTTGGCATGATTTCCTTATTAAGCACATTGAACTAGTCTGGTGTGTGATTTTGGGTGCTTAGGTTACCAAGTCCCGCAAACCAAAGCGTAGGCAACAAGGCTGAATAATCCCTAAGCCTTAGACCTGCTACATCAGTTTCGTACCTTCTTTAAACTCTTGAGGACTAATCTGGATCTTAATGAATACGTGAGTGTTTAATCCCTAAAAAAAGCCTAAGCGGCTTAAGATTAGCATTCCTACTTATCTCCTCATCTCTAGCATTTCAAGACTTAGTCTTTGTTTTGATTAGGTCTAGAACACAAGTAAATTCCATAATCAATTGCTATGATTATGAATTTGTTTCTTGATTTTCCTACTTTTGATATTTTTTGTTCCCTCCTCTTTTCTACCTTAAGAAATATTTTTAATCATTTCATCAAAATTTTACCCCTATTTCTTTTGAATATATATTTTTTTGTGAGAACACCTCAAAGAATTGAATTTCTATTTGATTTGCACTTTAACACCCCCCCATGCCTAAGTTTTGTAGTGTCCTCATTGTAATCTCGGAGGGTACGAAGTCAACTTGATTCAAGTACTAGAATAGGGTCAAAGGGTGAATGAATGGGTGGGATGACTATGTACGAATGATTTCAAGCTTTGATACAAGTACCAAAGGTGGAGTCGGTTGTTCTAAAGTTGAATTCTCAAGTGTAGGAGTGTTCCTCAAAAGAATGATCAAAGGGGTCTCAGGTTTTTGAAATGGCAGGTTGCCTCCCGTTAAGAGCTAAATTCAATGCCTTCAGCTAAGCAGAAGGTTGTTAAATCAAAAGAGTCTTGTAGAATAAGCACCTTGATAAATAGCCTAGTTGGTCCAACCAGGTGCTTGTTGAAGTCAACATGCTGATGATGTAGACCAAACCCAATCAGTCTGGTGGGTTGATGGATATGAATCAGTAAGTGTAGAGCCCACCAGAAACTGTCGCTCAGAAAGATATAGAAATGAGATTCTAAGGTTTGGCTGAATCGGTTTAGCCTGATCAGAGTAAGGGTCCTCAAAAGTCAATGGACATGTAGAAGATATAGGAACCCTACGGGTGAGATCAGAGAAGGATAAGATGTGATTAATGGTTTGATCAATGTCCGATTCCCGATCAAAAGATGGATGTGAATCATATGCAACCGGATCAGAGAGAGGTGAATCAGAGTAGAAATTGATTCTGATGGCAGTTCAGGGTTGGGATCGGATTTTGGTAGACTCTGGCTTTGTGATGGAAAGTGTGGCTTCTTCAAAATCTGGGTATGGTGAGGGCTCTTCTAGAAATGATTCAAAGATAGGTTCACTTAGGGAGTCTTCATGATGCTCATCCAAATCAAATGTAAATGGCTGGGTAGTGCTTATAGGATCATGGAAATCTGAGTTGGTGAAAGGTTCGAACTCTAGATTGTGGATACTCTTGACACTTACTATTTCTAATTCCTACAGATCATAACAGAATGATTTCAACTCAATGTAATATGATTTTGAATCAATGATGTCAGGATCAGGGAACTCATAATCAGAGTCAAACAATGAATCATGGATACTGAGGTCGTAGATTAGCTCATAATCATCAAGAAATAAAGGTTCTCTGAAATCAAAGTATGATTCAAAATCATTAGAGAATCTATAAAAATCAGTTTCTAAACCTGATTTCATATTGGGGTTTCCACCACAGAACAAATCATGATGCAAAGAATCAACAACCTGACTTAGATATAACCTAATCTCTAATTCCAAACTCAAAGAGGTGTCCTTATTAAGCATACGCTCAGGTTCTTGGCTCCTAGGGTAGACCCAATTAAATCCCAATTCTTCCAACTCCTCTATTTTTGTGTCGTCAATCAGTATGACTTTCGATAAATCAATTTGTACCTCTGAGGAGTTTGGAGAGGTGTAATCATCAAATATAGGCCCAAAATCATAATTCAGAACTAAAATTTGATTCTCATTAAATTGGACCTCTTGATCATCCCAAATAGGCTCAAATCTAGATTCTAGATCAATGGTAGGAATCGGGTCACTAGAATTTGGACATGGTTCCATTGGGATGTCCGAATCACTCTTGAGGACTACCTTAATAGGATAAGGTTTAGGAATTACATCCTTGAAAGGTTTTGACTCAAGATCATCACAAGTGTTTGAGAAATTAGGGCATGATGGGCTAGCTTTATGGCTTTCTATGGCTAGTTCAAAGTCAGGAACACCTGCAACTGGATCCACCCAACCAACATCAAGATCAGGTATGTCATTCTGCACCAAATTTGAATATGATTCAATTTGGGTTAGGGGTCCACAACAACCTTGATTTCCTAACTCAGGCTCTGGGAAATCATATTGATCCTAAATGTTGTTCCAAGATGTCATATCAACTTCTGAGGGGGTGATGTAAACACATATACACTACTTAAAATGTCTATTTATGCATGTTCTTAAGCATAGGATTGCATTTCATGATATAAATATTGCATAACATGCATCATCTTGCATTTAGAGTAGCTTGAATAAAATGGAGGTTAATTGTCTCCTTTTATGTGCTTGGACAGGGCAAATATTTTATCGGGGCCTCGGATCAAAGATCCAACCGTATGGATGTGATCAGGGCGGCAATTGGAGTTCAACGACTCCAAGAACGCCCTAATCAGGCATCCGTAGCATCAGATAGTGACTGGGGAACCCTAGAAGATCAAGGGCCAAGATGGTGAAAATCCGCACTTCAGATGACAAATCCGACCACACGGATGAATTCTGATCGACGATCGCAGCTCAACGACACAAAAATCAAGTCAATCTGACATCCGTTGCACCATCTACAACTTCCAGAAGATGGACGGCGAAGATGGCACCACGTGGTGCCATCTCGGCTGCCCAAACGGCCACCTACATTCCATGAAGACCGCGCACCCGCCCCCTCTTCGGTTGTGGACGCGGCGCTTTAAAATCATCCTCGCGACCTTCTCCACGGCGTAGCGCAGCGGAGATGAAGCGGCAGGCGAAGCAGAGGTCGCGGGATCAAGTCCTGCGAGCCTCAAATCAGGCGCAATCGAACGGCGTGTGGAGCGTCAGATTGCGATCCAATGGCTACGCGCGCCCAATAGTGCCGACGCGCGATTGGACGCGTAGCATGGATGCGCGATCACACGGGGGCGGGTGCACAGCGTAGCGGGCGAAGATGCATTTTAAGCCGTCCGATCTTGCGATCGGACGGTTGAGATTCAGTGTGCGTGCGATGGTGTTGGTCGCGTGGGCAGCTGAAGTGGCGTGCGTGGGCGCGGAAGCTACGCCCACGTCGGGGCTTTAGTGACGGATTTATCCGTCACTAAAGACCCCTTATTTATTGTTTTGAAGTTGTAATGTCCATTTTGCCCCCACTCCTTGCAACTATAAAAGGAGACCCCCTCCATACGAAATTTTCATCCCTTTTTTCTCCTCTCTGCCCCTCCAAAGCTCAAGAGAAGCTTGTCCCACACCCGAGATGCTTCTCACGAGATAAAGTCTAATTTTCGTTCCCCTTCGGAAGTGGATCTCGTGATGACGATGACGTGCTGCTCTGGTCCCGTTCTTCTGTTTTGTCCTCCTCCGTCCTGCTTCGTTCTCCTTTGTCCAGGCGTCGTCCTGTCCGGCTTGTCCTCTAAGCAATCGTCAAGGAGGATAACTTCTCTCTCCCATTCTTTTTTATAGCTTTTCTAGCGTAGAATTTTCCTACTTCATAGTGTAATTGATTTTCCACTTTCTAGTGTAACTTTTATATAGTTTGATTATATAAACAATTGAAATATTGAATGCATGTTCTCTTTCTCCCTCTCTCTCTCTCTCTTTCTTTTAGTCTGATAGTTCCATTGTAATTATATCACCTTGCTTATAAAAAATCCTAAAAAAATATAATTGCGAATATAGATCAACGTAGCCTCCCTGTGTTTGACCCAGAATTCTTTTCGATATAAATTTTATTTGTTGAACACGAATTCTTTGCTTTCGAACTACAACGACAGGTTTTCCAAAACCAAACACGTTAGCATAGCGATTCGTAAACGTTCAACATTTTGGCGCCGTTTCCGGGGAGTTGCCATTTTGGAGCAGTTTCATGTGGCCTGGGAGTGATTCCAGGACTTATTGCGGAGGTGTCCACACCACGAGGTGCCGAAATGGCAACTCGTGCAGATCTTCTATCATGGTTTGAATGAGCAACACAGAAACCATGTGGATGCTTCTTGCGGGAGGCAATTTCCTCAATAAAGATGCAGATAGTGCACATGAGTTATTTGAGCAAATGAGTGGGAATTCAATTAATCATGCCTCCATGGATACTTTTAACTAGTCCCAGCAGCCCAGATCAAATGTCAATGAGGTCCATGACTCTCATTCATTTGATATGGAATTGATTTGTAATAAACTTGATAAGGTGGACTGGGCTGCTAAACGAATGGAAGAGTGGATGGTTGGCAATTCTATGAACAACTCTCAATCCACTCAATCCCAAAATTCAGGATTCCATTCCTCACGAGCTCCTTCTGGATGGGAGTTCGTGAATCAACTCGATGCGACTCAACCTATGAGTCAGCATTTTTTGAAACCCCATGGGTTCCCAACTGGGGCCTTTGATCCCAGTTTTTCTGATCCTTCCCTTTCTTTCTCTCCATCCTCACCCTATGAGGATGTCTGTGCTGTACAAGAGATTGTTAGATCCAACCCCTATTCGAATGCCTATAATCCAGGTTAGAGAAACCACCCTAACTTCTCTTGGAAAAATCCGGGGCAACAGACCCAATTCCGACCTGGCAACTATGCTCTGCAACGACCAGTGGGTCAGGGCAAGTATATACTCAGTTGCCTCCGAATCAGATCAATCAGCCAGCTTGGAATGCCCGTCAACCCGTAGGGCAGGCTGATTTGAATCGTCAAATGGTAGAGATGCAAGGATTTCTATTTTCCTGTTGATTTCCTTGTCCTTGACATGGATGTACCAAATAATCTGAGGAACACGCCCATCATTCTGGGGCGTCCGTTCCTGGCTATCGCAAAGGCCAACATTAATTGTGAAAGCGGTAGCATGGAAATAGCCTTTCGGGACCAACGAATGAAATTGGATATTTTTAAGCTGATCAACAAATTTGGGGATTGTGGATTTATTGAGGAACTTGATGAGGATAGTGTTAATATTGAAACATGTTTGACAGTTTCTTCAATTGAAAGTTCCTCTTTGGTTGATGAATTTGACCCGCAACCCTCTGACCTGACATCTTCGGAAGAGGTTACTGATTTTGTTCACTCAAAACCTCTTCCTCTTGTTGAATCTTCAGCATCTACCCTACCATCAATCATTACCCCACCCCAGCTTGAATTGAAACCATTGCCCGAGAATTTAAAATATCAATTTTTAGGATCGCAGAATATGCTCCCTGCGATTATTAGTGCTAAATTGACAAAGGAGCAAGAGATTAAACTGATTAAGGTCCTAAAGGAACATAAGGAGGCATTTGGTTGGACCATTCATGACCTCAGGGGGATCGAGCAATCGTACTGTAATCATAGAATATTTTTGGAAGATGGATCCCGCCCATCTCGCCAGATGCAGAGGAGATTGAATTCAAATATGCAAGAAGTGGTCAAAAAGGAAATCATCAAGTCCCTGGCTCAATGCAGGAATTATTTATCCAATCTCTGACAGTCCCTGGGTAAGTCCCATTCAGATTGTTCGAAAGAAAGCCGGGATTTTTGTTGTGACTAATGAGAGAGGAGAATCTGTCACAACTCGTTCAGCTTCCTCTTGGAGAGTTTGTATTGATTACAGGAAGCTGAACACAGCCACTAAAAAGGACCATTTTCCCCTACCCTTCATTGATCAAATCTTGGAAAAATTAGCTAGGCAGAAGTACTTCTGTTTTCTTGATGGCTACTCAGGATACAACCAAGTTCCTATCCATCCCGAGGATCAGGAAAAAACTACTTTCACCTGTCCCTACAGAACCTTTGCTTTTCGTCGGATGCCTTTTGGGTTATGCAATGCACCTACGACTTTTCAAAGGTGTATGCTAGCCATATTTTCCGACAAGGAGGGAGAGTTTATGGAAGTCTTCATGGATGATTTCTCTATTTTCAGAGAATCATTTGACTCTTGTTTGGCTAATTTAGAAATGATTCCTAAGCGATGTATGAAGACGCGACTGGTCCTTAGCTGGGAAAAGAGTCATTTCATGACCTAAGAGGGCATCGTTTTGGGTCATGTAATCTCTGAACGGTGAATTGAAGTGGACAAAGCTAAGGTTGATGCTATCGCTAAACTTCCTCCTCCCACATCTGTTAAACAAATCAGATCATTTCTTGGCCATGTGGGATTTTATCGAAGATTCATCAAGGATTTCTCGAAGGTTGCTCGTCCTTTGAGCAATCTTCTTACCAAAGAAACAATGTTTGTTTTTGACGAATCATTCCAAAAGGCATTTGATTTTCTGAAAACGGCAATCACCTGTGCTCCAATTTTGCAACCACCAATTTGGACAGCCCCATTTGAGATCATGACCGACGCTTCTTATTAGGCGGTCGGGGCTGTCCTGCATTAGAAAATTGACCGAAAGCCCTCTGTCATTTACTACGCTAGTGAAACTCTGGATGAAGCCCAAAGGAATTACACTGTTATTGAAAAGGAATTACTAGCTGTAGTATTTGCGTTGGAAAAATTCAGGGCTTATCTCTTTGGGTCTCATGTGATTGTTTATACCGACCACTCGGCCTTGAGAAATCTCTTGGCTAAAAAGGATGCTAAACCCCGGCTTATTCGTTGGATTCTTCTTCTTCAAGAATTTGATCTTGAAATCAAGGATAAAGCCGGGGTGCAAAATGTGGTAGCAGACCATTTGTCGAGACTCCTAGGTGATTCTTCTTGTCCGGACATTCCGATTGCTGACACTTTTCCGGATGAAACCATTCTTACAGTTTTAGGTGTCCACACCCCATGGTTTGCTGACATTGTTAACTATTTGGCCATTGGTCAAATCCCCCATGAGTGGACCAAGCAACAATGGGATAGACTCAAATTTGAGGCCAAATACTACTTTTGGGAGGACCCTGAACTGTATCGCATCGGCTCTGATCAGATTATTCGCCGATGCATACCGGAGAATGAATTCAATAGTATACTCGAGTTCTGCCATGCATCTGGTTGTGGTGGACATTTCTCCGGGAGAAAGACGGCTGCAAAAATCTTGCAATCTGGTTTCTATTGGCCGTCTTTATTCAAGGATGCCCAGGACTTCTCAAGGTCATGTTCTCGATGTCAGTCACTCGGGAACATAACTAAGAGAGACATGATTACCCTAAACCCTATTCTTCCTGTAGAAATTTTCGATGTTTGTGGCATCGATTTCATGGGACCCTTTATCCCTTCATTTGGTCATTAGTACATTCTTGTTGCCGTTGATTATGTGTCCAAATGGATTGAGGCAATTCCAACCCGAACCAATGACCACAAGGTGGTCATCAATTTTGTCAAAAAAAATATCTTCAGTAGGTTCGGGATTCCGAGGGCTATCATCAGTGATGGTGGCACTCATTTTACTAATGCCCAATTCCGAAATTTATTGGCCAAATAGAGGGTTAATCATCGAATTTCCACACCTTACCATCCCCAAACGAATGGACAAGCCGAGATCTCCAATCGAGAGTTCAAGAACATTATGCGAAAAATAGTTAGGCCTGATCGCAAGGATTGGACTCAAAAGCTTCAGGACGCTCTTTGGGCCTACCGTACGGCATATAAAATGCCCATCAGCATGTCTCCATTCCATTTGGTGTATGGAAAGGCATGCCATCTACCCGTAGAGATTGAACACAGGGCATTCTAGGCAATCAAACAATGCAATTTAGATCTAAATCTAGCTGGAAAGACCAGGAAACTCCAACTATCTGAGTTGGAGGAGCTTAGAAATGATGCTTATGAGAATGCCAAGATTTACAAGGCTCGGACGAAAGCTCTACAAGATCAATTGATTTCCAGCAAGAGCTTTGAGCCAAACCAGAAGGTCTGGTTATTTGATTCTAAACTTAAGCTCTTTCCTGGTAAACTTAGATCTAAATGGAATGGCCCATTCATAATTGATCAGATTTTTCATAATGGTGCCGTTCAGATTTCTGACCCAAACACGGGTAACACCTTGAAAGTCAACGGTCAACGTTTGAAGCCTGTTGTTGATCGTAATCTTCCAGAACCCGTATCAGACTCTGTTGCTCTAGCCATTCTGTGACTTCTTTGGCTGGACTTTGCCTAGCTGACGGCATTAAACTCAGCAGTTGTACATATGACACAAGGCTGATACGAGCTTCATATCCAGGTGACATCTTTCATATTCTACGCTTTCTTTCATGTCTCTTTTTCAATGAGGACATTGCATCAGCTAGGCATGGGGGGGTGGATTCATTCTTGAATTATTTGGTCAGATTTGTGAAATCCATATAAATTGTCTCTCTTCTTATTTAAAAAAGTAATAATAATAATTTAGGAAGGATTAGTTGGACATTAGGACTTTTCAATCCTAAGAAATTTTACATTAGGATCTGAACACAAAGACCCCTCAGGTCTTTGGACTTAATTAGCCAGTGTATCCAATAAAATGTGGATTTGTTTTTGAGTCCTCACCATCTTAATTCTATTATAATTGGAATAAATAAGTTTGGGTGATAAGTACACGACTTATCAACCTGCCCTCTGATTTGAGGGAATTTTGAGTTTTAAGCATCTACACACTTTCTTTGCACTTACTCGTTGTTCGGCGATTCTAACGGAAATTGGGTAGCTAATGAACCTTCTAGGGTGATATGGCTGGCAAGTCATCGTAGGCAATAGCCCATAGGTAGGTTGTCCAGAGCCCAGTCACTGGACCTTTCTCTGTTTGCTGCCTTTAGATAAATCTTAGACCAGGGAAGCCACCTACTTAAAAAAAAAAAAAAATCAAAAAGAAAAGGAGAAAAGAGCAAAAAGAAATAAGCCACACTTCGCCGCACGAGTATGGTTGGCAAGTTGTCGGTGGTAACAGCTCATCGACCGGTTGTCCAGAACCCAGCTCAGAAGATGCACTAAAAATTCCCAAAACACTTAGGAAGAAGCGGAGAAGTAGAATAAACTGGGGAGATATACACTGGATTCACCCTTGTGTTGACCCTGTAAAAAAAATAAAAGTAGGGAGAAAGCTACCGGTTGTAAAGATACACTTTTAGGCAGAATTCTTGTTAGGTCACCTAGAGGCATAGAAATCCGAAATTCGTTTTAATTGACGGTCAACGAGTCTATCACAATCACAATAAGATGCTTAAAGCTTAGGGTTCTCATCAAATCTTGGGTGAGTTGAATGGCCGTAGAAAGCCACTCTTAAACCCTAAAATTTGAAAATCCAAAAAAATTAGAAAAGAGAAAAAGAGAAAAAGAAAATTTTCTTTTAATAAGGCGAGGGCTTGAGGCGGTCTGCATTTTGGCTAACACCCGGGCACTGTTGTGTCTTTGATAGTTCAGTTCCTAAGTAGACAATTTCTTAATGATTGAAAATAACTCAAGTCCAAATAATCCAACCTAATTCTTTTATAAATAGCATATAGTTTTTGCAAGGGACTAGCAAAAGATAGGAATGGGGGTATGATGTAAACACATTTACACTACTTAAAATGTCTATTTATGCATGTTCTTAAGCATAGGATTGCATTTCATGATATAAATATTGCATAACATGCATCATCTTTCGTTTAGAGTAGTTTGAATAAAATGGAGGTTAATTGTCTCCTTTTATGTGCTTGGACAGGGCAAACATTTTATCGGGGCCTCGGATCAAAGATCCAACCGTATGGATGTGATTAGGGTGGTGATTGGAGTTCAACAACTCCAAGATCGCCCTAATCAGGCATCTGTAGCATCAGATAGTGATTGGGGAATCCTAGAAGATCAAGGGTCAGGATGGTGAAAATCCGCACTTCAGATGACAAATCCGACCGCACGGATGAATTCGGATCAATAATCGCAGCTCAACGACACAAAAATTAAGTCAATCCGACATCCGTGGCACCATCTACAACTTCCAGAAGATGGACGGCCAAGATGGCACCACGTGGTGCCATCTCGGCCGCCTACATTCCATGACAACCGTGCACCTGTCCCCTCTCCGTCGTTGGATCTCGATCCAACGGCTGTGGACGCAGCACTTTAAAAGCATCCTCGCGACCTTCTCGACGGCGTAGCGCAGCGGAGATGAAGCGGCGGAC
Organism: Thalassia testudinum; assembly: GCA_037157565.1. Taxonomy (NCBI): domain Eukaryota; kingdom Viridiplantae; phylum Streptophyta; class Magnoliopsida; order Alismatales; family Hydrocharitaceae; genus Thalassia; species Thalassia testudinum. The sequence goes on along the minus strand of JAZHRO010000014.1, from coordinate 87,006,938 downwards.
GAAGCAGAGGTCGAGGGATCGAGTCCCGCGAGCCTCAAATCAGGCGTAAGCGAGCGGCGCGTGGAGCGTCAGATTGCGATCCAACGGCTGCGCGCGCCCAATAGCGCCGACGTGCGATTGGACGCGCAGCGTGGACACGCGATCACACACGGGCGGGCACGCAGTGTAGCAGGTCAAGATGCGTTTTAAGCCGTCCGATCTCACGATCGGACGGCTGAGACTCAGCGTGCATGCGATGGCGTTGGGCTCACGGGCAGCTGAAGGGGCGCACGGGCAGCTGAAGCGGCGCGCGTGGGCATTTATTGTTTTGAAGTTGTAATGTCCATTTTGCCACCACTCCTTCCAAATATAAAAGGAGACCCCCTCCATACGAAAATTTCATCCCTTCTTTCTCCTCCCTACCCCTCCAAACCTCAAGAGAAGCTTGTCCCGCACCTGGGATGCTTCTCGCGAGATAAAGTCCAATTTTCGTTCCCCTTCGGAAGTGGATCCCACGACGACGACGGCGTGCTGCTCCGTTCCCGTTCTTCTGCTTCATCCTCCTTCATCCAGGCGTCGTCCCATTTGGCTCGTCCTCCAAGCAATCGTCGAGGAGGATAACTTCTCTCCCATTCTTATTTACAGCTTTTCTAGTGTAGAATTTTCCTGCTTTATAGTGTAATTGATTTTCCGCTTTCTAGTGTAAGTTTTATTTAGTTTGATTATATAAATAATTGAAATATTGAATGCATGTTCTCTTTCTCTCTCTCTCTCTCTTTCTTTTAGTCTAATTGCTCCATTGTAATTATATCGCCTTGCTTATCAAAAATCCTAAAAAAATATAATTGCGAATATAGATCAACGTAGCCTCCCTGTGTTCGACCTAGAATTCTTTTCGGTATAAATTTTATTTGTTGAACACAAATTCTTCGCTTTCGAACTACAACGACAGGTTTTCCAAAACCAAACACGTTTGCATAACGATTCGTAAACGTTCAACCGGGGGTATATGGGCATTTTTGATTGATGGCCTCATACACCATATTAAGCAATTTTCCACATTTCTCCTTGGGACCATGCTATTTTTCCAAAAGTGGGGGATTCGACCAACATTGTGGATACTCGTTGCTATGTAATTTCCCCAATTCAATATATTTTAACAAGAGATCATCCTTGGTTGAACCATGTATCATTTGTGTGAATATCATTGCAACACGGTTCATAATGTGGGTTGTTGTTTTCGAAACATTAACCTAAATTTTGTTAACTGGATTCGAGGTTTTGTAGCACTCACCATGATTTCTTAGAGCATCCTCGATCATTTTGTCTTTCATGCTCATTTGGGATTCAGGTTTCCTAGACAATCTTCCTAAATTGCCAGGTTGAATTTTCAAATCAAGTGGAGGATCAGGATGCAGAATCAAATTTAGGTCTAGATTGAATTGATGAGATCAGATCAGAAATCCCACAAAAGATCAACTCGAGTGGAGGCCTCTAGGTCTAAACTAGGGGCCTTTCTTGTGTATGTGCTCTAGATAATAGATAAGGGCCTGGATGTGAATTGGACCCAATCAAGGCACTAAAAGATTTTTTGATGATGGTCGAGACTTGGTTAGGTGTGTTAATATGGTGATTTTATCATTGAAATTTATATAGTGGTTAACCTAAATCGAGCCTAACCATCTCTTTACTCAAATTTTTTTTACCTGGCCTACTTGATTTTATCTTGGTCACTTTTAAGCCTAGGGTCGAACTTAGGGAAGTGGGGTTAGAAGTCAAGTTTCTACGCCTTTCCTACAACGAATCTCTTCTGTTCATTTATTGTGTTTTTGGTGTTTTTCTATTTATATTTTTTTTTCTGATAATTCTTGTCCTTGAGGCACACCCTCAAAATTAGGTTCTTAGCTTTGAGCCAAATCAAGGTTCCAAAACTGGTCTTGCTATTCACATGATGGAATACCTGCAAGTCAAGGATTATCTTTTCTCTTTTATATATATTTTTTATCTTTTTATTGGCAGGAAAGAGAAACAGAAATAAAGTAAATATAGTATATATATAGGCATATATTATATATGTATAAAGGGGTGGGGGTGGAAGTGGAGATGGAGTATAGCACGGTGCCGAGTTGGTCGTCATATAGAAAGACGCAACCAACAGGACGAAGTGCCGCGTGTAAGGTGGATTGGTGGAAGATGAATGCAAACACGCTTTTTGTATGCGTGTATCGGGGAATATCAGCAACTGGTGCAGATATTCCTGCAATACCACGTATGGTGTGTGATATGAAAATATATATGTATATATGTAAATATATATATATATCTATATGTATATATATATATCGTTATAACTATATAGGTATATGTGTACTTATATATGTATTTAAGTATATATATATGTATATATGTATATGTATGTAAATATATGTATAGATAGATATATGTATAGATACATATATATATATGTATATGTATGTATATAATACTATATAGATGTATATATATATATGTGTGTATGTATATAGTAATATATGTTTATATAAATATATGTAGATAGATATGTGTATATATATATATCTATGTATATATAGTTATATAGATATATATGTATATATGTATGTATATTTATATATATATATATATGTATAAGTAGGTGTGTATATATGTATATATATATATATATGTATCTATGCTTATACTTAGTTATATAGGTAATAATATATATATAGATATATGTATATATATATGTACGTATATAAATATATGTATATAAATATATGTATATATGTAAGTATATATGTGTATATATATATATATATGTATGTGGATATATATATATATGTATATATGTATATAGACTAATACATAGTTATATAAGAACTAATATATGTATAGATATATGTATGTATGTGTATATATATATATATATATATATGTATGTATATAAGTATATGTCTATATGTAAATATCTATGTGTATATATATATATATATAAGTATATAGATATATGTGTATATATATTTGTATGTATACTAATACTTAGTTATATAACTACTAGTATATACATAGATATAAGTATATATATATGTATATAAATATATGTATATATATCAATATATATATGTATAGGTATATATATATATGTATATAATACTATATAAGTGAGAGTGTGTGTGTCTGAGAGTGTGAGTGTGTGTGTATGTGTATGTGCAAAGATAGAGTGAGAGAGTGCTGTGAGAGAGAGAGAGAGAGAAAGAGAGAGGGAGACTACTTGAGTGAAGGCTGGAGGGTTTAAGCCATCTGCAGCATCAGGGCCGACATCTGGTATCCACACGAGTGCGCAGGTGCGTAGGCACGCGATGGAGGGAAGTGGGCACGGAGAGCTGGAGTAGGACCACGCAGACGTACGCAGGCGAAGACACGGGCGGGAGCGGGCGCTGGCAAAGGACCGCACGCAGATGCGCGGGCGGGTAGGTTGCAGCGTGCCGGGTGACCGGATAAGTGAGAAACTTACCCATCACCCCAATGTAGCCATAGTGTTCAGCAGAAATGCGTGAACAGTGGCTACAGTGGCTGGGCGAGCCACGCAATTGCTTGCGCCCGGTGCTGTGAGTGCGGGTGGCTTGCAGCTGGCGCGTGTGGAAGGGGTGAACTGGTTGGGTGTGAAGAGGTTCGCGACAGGGCACATGGAGAGGGAGGCAAGGGTGCCTGCTGGCATGCGCAGTGTCCTGTGTGCACTGCTACCGCCTTGCTGCTGCTGCTGTGGAGGTTGGCCGGCTACTACAGGGGTGTGCAGTGGCCGGTTGAGCTTCAAAGCTTGAAGCTTTGTGGCAATGGTGGAAGTGCTTCAAACAAAGAAACAGGGAAAGAACCACCATGCCCACCGGCTCTTTGATGAGCTGGGCGGTTGTGGACTCACGGTGGTGGTTGTGCACCACCGTGAGGTACTCCTGTCTGCAGAGTGACTCCTCAGAGGAGGGGCTGCGTATGGAGGGAGTGGGGAGTAGGCAGCCTGGAGAAGAATGTCTGTTGTGTTGGATTCTTTTGTGTAGAGGACCAGGCTCCCCTTGCAAAGAAGGTAGCCGTGCCCTTATAAAGAAGAAAGAGGCATGCACAGCCATGCCCTGGCTGTGCATGGCTCAGCATGGCCAGAAGGGAGATCTTGTGCATGCGGCTGCAGGGCTAGAAGGGAGAGGCTAAGCAGGACATGGCACGAAGCGGAAGGCGCCAAGCTTTGCAGCTACGGGGAAGATTTCTAAATTAAGTAAAATAAAAAATAAAAATATGGTGAATTTTGCAAAGATGCACTTGAGGAAGAATGTTAATTGCAAGGCCATTTTTTTCACTCTCCTCCCCTCTCAATTAAATGCATGCATGCATGTATTTTTACAAATGCGACTTTGGAAACCTAATATGCACTGGTAATGCTAGGAAATAGCACAAGACGACACAATTGCAGTTGTATTTTTGCGGTGCAATCATACCCCCATGCCTATCTTTTGCTAGTCCCTAGCAAAACATTTTTTTGTTGTATTTAGAAATGATCTTTAAGCTGAAGATTTTCTTCTGAGGCGACATAGGTGTGTTTATTATTGGATATTGTGAGAACCAATTGCAGGGAAGACTACCAGTACTTTAAGTCTCACATGACATAGATCATCTCTCGACTAACCCAGACTCTTAATATTTAAACCTTAAGTATGATTTCTATGTTCCAGGAGATTTTTGCCATACTCGAGAGCTCAAGAGGTTATGGCTTGTGCTTAGTGAAGGATCAAGACTGACTAGATGAACGTTAAGACTCAAGCCTAGGGTTTCACGAATTTTAAGTAAAGGTTGGTCCTAGTTTCAGCTCATGTCTTCGGATTGACCCTTAAAAAGATGACGGAAAACTCAACTCCCATTTTATGACATTTGTGGCTCAAAGAAGACAGGGTATTTGTAACTTGCCCTGAAGAATTTTTGTAGGGGATGACTTTGCAGACATTTGTGAGTTATACTGACTTATTTGCATCTTTTTTTTTTTTTCTGAAACACTTGTCAGTATATCTCTTACAACAATATTTGGAGGCGCACACTTTTCTTTTTGGTGGGAGAGTTTCTTTCTTGGTGGAAAGAGTCTCTCCTAAACACATGACTAAAGGCTGGGATAAAAAGTCTACCTGCACGCACAGGTAAGGACTCCACCTTCCCTAATGAACACTAGGGTTGGATCTTATGTTCAACTGGTCTTTCCTGATATGTGTAGTGTGAACCAAGATTACTTAGGCTCCTAAGTAGAAGCAAACCAACAGATCCTGTACTGGTGTCTTAGGTACAAGAATACATCCTTAGTTAGGAGAGATTCCGATCTATTTTGTCAATGCTCAAGTGAATTAAGCGAGCCTGAGCGAATCAAGCTTCTGTGGCCTGGAAAGTTTTCAAAATAGCGGTTGAATATCCATAAACACTTATTGTATTTTTGTTTCAGCCTTCAGATCATTACTAAAAACCTTTTTTTTTTGTTATATATATATATATATAGAAACTGCATGAAACCCTAAAATACCCAGATTCTAAGGATGCCTATGCACCCCTCCATGCCAAACGATGCTATGTCCTCATATTCATGCAGGGAAGGATAGAGAAAGGGTGAAACATCGGGTAACGAGAGCTGAAGTGCAGGGTATACAGTAGGGTGGTAGGGTGGGTGGATGGTGGGTGGTGAAGTGAAAAGTGAAGTGATCATGACAGTGAAGTGAAAAGTGATGGTGGATGGTGAGTGTTGTTGGGGTTCCTCCCAACGAGCGCTGAATTTAACATCCCCAGCTGGACTTAGAATGAGGCAAAAGATTAGTTACCCTCCAGCAGGGCAACGGTTTCTCCAACGGGGGCAGGTTTATGAGTCAGATAGGGTTTCAAATGCTGCCCGTTGACCATAAATTTATGCCCAGATTTGGGATCTTCAATCTCAACAGCCCCGTTGGGAAATGGTCTCGAGACCAGGAAAGGACCAGTCCATTTGGTCTTCAGTTTCCCAGGAAAGAATTTGAGCCAGGCATTGTAGAGCCAAACTTGCTGAGATGGCTCAAATTCTTTCCGTCGAGGACGGCTATTGTGAAAAGCCTTAGTGCATTATTTGAAAGTTAAAGCAGAATCATAGGCTTCACGACGGAGCTCTTCCAGCTCCTGGAGTTGGAGTTTCTTTTCTCGACCACACAGGTCTGGGTCGAGGTTAAATTGGCGAACCACCCAATAAGCACGATGCTCCAACTCCATGGGAAAATGAGAAGGCTTCCCGTAATTGATTCTATATGGAGACATACCAAGGGGAACCTTGAAGGTGGTCCGATACGCCCAAAGTGCGTCAATCAGCTTGTCGGACCAATCTTTATGGTCAGGCCGAATCGTTTTCTGGAGAATTTGCTCGATTTGCCGGTTCGACACTTCTGCCTGGCCACTTGTCTGAGGATGATACAGGGATGCGATACAATGGTGGACTCCGTATTTCCTCCGAAGTGACCGAAAAGATGCATGGGTAAAGTGGCTTCCTTCATCAGATATAATGGCTTAAGGGATCCCAAAGCAAGCAAAGATGTGGTCTTTGACAAAGCGAGTGGATATAACATGGTTAGCACGGCACGTGGGAATAGCCTCGATCCTTTTCAAAACATAGTCAACGGCCACGCGGATGAATTCGAAGATGTTGGAAGGAGGAAAGGGACCCATGAAATCAATTCCCCAAATGTCGAAGATTTCTGCAGCTAGGATGGGTTGCAAGGGCATCATGTCACGACATGACATTGACCCTAACGACTGGCACCTAGTGCAATGCTTGGCATAAGTGTGTGCATCTTGGTGAAGGGTGGGGCAAAAGAAACCACACTGCAACACCTTGGCTGCAATTTTCCTCCCAAAGAAATGGCCTCCGCAGGCCCGATCATGGTAGAAGGATAGCACACTGGGGAATTCGCTGTCAGGAACACAGTGACGGATGATTTGATCAGCACCTATGCGAAAAAGAAGTGGATTATCAAAGAAATAATACTTTGCTTTTGCCATGAGATGCTCGCGCTGGTTTTTAGGCCAGCCACGTGGAAGGGATCCAGAAGCAAGGTAATTGGCAATGTCGACATAGCAAGATCCACATGCCACATTAATTGCCAATAGGTGCTCATTAGGAAAAATTTCATTGATCGGCAGAGTAAGTCCAATATGGTCAGGGTCCAGTCTGGAAAGATGATCAGCTGCAACATTCTGGGCTCTGGCCTTATCGCAGATCTCAATGTCAAATTCTTGGAGCAGAAGGATCCAACGAATAAGTCTAGGCTTGGCATCCTTCTTGTGCATGAGATGGCGAATGGCTGTGTGATCAGTGAAAACAATAATGTGTGAGCCCAGAAGGTAATAGCAAAATTTCTCCAGCCCAAAGACGACCGCTAGTAGTTCTTTTTTAGTGGTAGTATAATTACGCTTAGCCTCGTCCAACGTCTTACTAGCGTAGTACACCACGAAGGGGTGTCTATTGCGTCTTTGTCCCAAGATGGCTCCGACTGCAAGGTCATAAGCGTCACACATGAGTTCAAAGTCGAGGGACCAATCAGGCAGCTGGAGAACAGGGGCCTTGGTGACAGCATTACGCAGTTGCGTGAATGCTCGTATGCAGTCAGGGCCCATATCGAAGGGTACGTCGGTCGATAGGAGATGAGTTCAGGGTCGAGAAATCTTGGAGAAGTCTTTGAGAAATCTCCTATAGAAACTGATGTGTCCCAAGAAGGAGCGGATTTGTTTGACAAAGCCAGGCACAGGTAAATCAACAATGACATCAAGCTTAGCTCTGTCAACCTCGATACCCCTATCGGAGATGATGTGCCCAAGAACAATTCCCTCGTCCACCATAAAATGACTTTTTTCCCAAGAAAGCACGAGTTTTACATCAATACATATCCTAAGGATACAAGTCAGGTTGGCAAGACAGTCATCGAAAGATGGTCCACAGATCAAAATGTCATCCATGAAGACCTCGAGAAAGTCACCGACGATGTAATGGAATATCGCCAGCATACATCTCTGGAAAGTTGCTGGCACGTTACAAAGTCCAAACGGCTTCCTTCTAAATGCGAAGGTGCTGAAGGGGCAGGTAAAAGTGGTTTTCTCTTGGTCCCGAGGGTCAATTGCCACCTGGTTATATCCTGAGAATCCATCTAGGAAACAGAAAATTTTATTTCCCGCTAACCGCTCCATGATTTGGTTAATGAATCGTAGAGGAAAGTGATCTTTCTTGGTTGCAGCATTGAGTTTCCTATAATCTACACACATTCTCCAAGATGTAGGAGTGCGTGTAGGGATGGATTCGCCCCTATCATTGGCACGGATGGTGAGTCCTGCCTTCTTGGGCACAACGTGAATCGGACTCACCCAGGGGCTATCGCTGATCGGGTAGATTATACCCGCATCTAGCCACTTAATGATTTCCATCTTAATGACCTCCCGCATGTTAGGGTTGATACGTCGCTACATCTCGCGGGAAGGTCGAGCCTCCTCCTCCGTATATATACGGTGAGTGCAGTAGGAGGGGCTAATGCCAGATAAGTCTAATAAAGACCATCCAATGGCTGCCTTGTGTTCTACGAGGACCTTCGTTAGTTTGCACTCTTGCTCCCTGGTCAATTTTGAACTGATGATTACGGGGAGCATTTCATTTGGTCTTAAGAAAACATATTTAAGTGTACTAGGCAGCTCTTTCAGCTCAGGAGTGGATGGTGAAAGGTCTGCCATTTCTTGGGACGAGAGTGTCCCAGGCGGATCAGAGAACAGGTCAGGAGAAAGAAATTGGCCTTCAGATTGGCCAAGAAGAGGAGCTTCTTGGATAGATGGATCCAAAAAGGAATAGCCCCAGTGAGAAGCATGTGGGCTCAAGGTCCCAGTGTGGATTTGCAACTCCGCCTGATTTGGCGGGAAAAAATGGGCAATCTGATCTTCAAGAGTGTGGACCAGCAATGAGTAGCCCGGATATGACTCAGACCACAAGGTATGGGAAGTGGAGAAAACCTCGTCAGAAGTCTAGCCAGGAGAAGGTACAGGACAAGGGAGGGATTGGGGAATGTCACAATATGTGTTGATCAGGTAGTCGTCAGTGTTTATAGGTAATCCGCAGCAGTCAGAATAGGTCCCAATTAGTCCGATACATGTGCTGACGGCCATATCCTCGTCAGACATGTCATCCTCGATGCAATCGCAATCAAAGTTCTTAGCTACCTTGAAGATGTTAAGCTTGAGCTTTTCAGATCCAATGGAAATCTCAATACAGCCCGACTCACAATCGATATGGGTGCGGGCTGTGGCTAAGAAAAGTCGACCAAGGATGATCGGACAATTAGAAACTGAGCTAGGAACTTCCATATCTAAAACAAGAAAGTCAACTGGGAAACAGAGACAGTTGACCCTAACCACCACGTCTTCCACCACACCCTTTGATATTTTGACAGAACGATCTGCCAACTGTAACGTGACAGGGGTGGGTTTCAGATTTCCCAAGGAAAATTTTTCAAGCATGATGGTTGGTATGAGATTAATGGAAGATCCTAGATCAAGTAGGGCACGGTTAAAATTGCAGCCTTGGATGCTACAGGAAATAAGCGGTGTGCCCAGATCTTTCTGCTTCGGTGGTAGATTTGATAGTATAGCACAACTCGCATGAGGCGAGAGAACCATCGGATTCTTAGTTTTCTTTGACTGTCGCTTGGGTGTTGTGTAGTCTTTGAAAAATCGGGCGATAGTAGGTATGTGATCGATATCCTCTAGTAGGGGTACCTTAATTTCTACATCCCTGAACAAATTGCACAGGTTATCAAAGGCCTGCATTTCTTTCTTCTTGCCTTTTAGCTCCCTCAGTAGAGCTTCAGGGAATGGAATTGATTCTGGCACCAATTTGGCTGTATCATCCTCTCGCGAATGCGGTGCGCATCTCGAATGAAAGGGCGATGAAGAAGACGGGCCAGGATCAGGTCGAGGTGGATTGATAGTTTGCTTGCCGCTCCTCGTAGTGGTCGCATTGGACGATGCGGGTCCAGTGCGATCATACAGCGGAGGAGGGTTTGCAATAGAGACATAAGAGTGCGGTGCTACAGCGGGATTAGCCTGAAATCCCAGTGGAATGCTTGGAGCTTGCAGAATTTGATGTACCTACCCCTGAGAAGGTCGTACCTGTGGTTGAGGACCACAGGGTACGAAATTTCATGGGTTTGAAATAGCAGGGAAGAGTGCCCTGAGATCTAGTCGTCATGCGTAGTTGACTGATCTCAGAATTTTGTTGCTCCAATTGGTGCTGAAGAGAGCTCATGTTCTCTTCGTGGCGCTTTGACATTTCCATCATCATTGAAATTAATTTGTCAAGAGGACTTGATGCGTGTTCGGTTTGCTGTACGCAAGGGCCTGATGGCAGATTTGCCATAGGATTAGACTGTGCCCTTGGGATGACGGGTGCAGACAGTCGCATTGGTCCACCCGTGGGGTTTTGGCGCTGTGAGTTGTTGGACCATGCAAAATTTGGATGATTTCGCCACCCTGGGTTATAAGTGGCGAAGAATGGGTTGTTCCCCAGGGCACAAGCGTCTTCTATGCCAGAAGATGCGTCCGCATGTAAATATGCATCCGAGAACACGGAGGCTTAGTCCTCCGTGTCGAAATACTAGGTTGCAGAAGCCAGATCCACATGACCTACCGAGTCGCTCGGTGCGACACTCGGTAAGGAAGGTCTACGAGGTTTCTTGGGATAAGCCTGGTGTTGGAAGAATTGGGATTGTGTCGAAGTGGTGAGGTGGGGGTGTTTGCCAAAGAACGGGCGGGGTTGGCCAGAAGCTCGTCTAGCTTCTTGTGCACGACGGAGACTTCATCCAATTTCTGTGCGATAAGGCTGAGATCAATGGATGAATGGGAGGGTCCCGTGTCAACTTCGTGGACATTTCCGGGCAAGCTGGTATGATTAATGGCGACAATGGAGGCATTGTTCATTGTGTTTTCACTCATATTTTCAAACAATTCAAATGCTCCATTCTCGTCTTTATTCATAAAATTCCCTCCGCAAGAAGCGTCTGCAATCTACTTCAAAGTCTCATTTAGCCCGTAGTAGAAAATCTGGGCTATATGCCACTTAGGCAGACCGTGATGCAGACACTTCCTGAGGAGGTCATTATACCTCTCCATTGCCTCATGAAATTGTTCGCCATTTTGTTGCGTAAATGAGGTGGTAGCACGGCGAAGCGCATTGGCTCGCCTAATTGGGCGGAACTTCTTGAGAAACGTGGTTTGCATCTCTTCCCAAGAGTGGATGGTTCTCCCAAGGGTGCGTAACCACTTCGACGCTTTATCTCGCAATGAAAATGGGAACATTTTCATGGGGACTATAGGTAACCTGATATTTCTTGGTTTAACAGTTTCAGCTAATCATGTTAGGTCTTCCAAGTGGAGAAAAGGATCTTCACTTGCATGGCCATGGAAATGGAAATTTATCAGGACAATTTGTTAGGTTTTAATTCAAAGTCGTCCCCACCCATGGGGACCTGAATTTGTCCTATGGTGTCTGTAGCAGCGGGATTCTGATAGGAGCAAAGAGACCTAGGCTCCTCCCGTTCAGGAGGGTTATGCATTTCCTCCAATGTTTCCCGAATGGCTTCAATTTGCTCATTATACATTTCCATTTAGGCTTGGAGGCGGGTTATGGGATCTAAGGCTCCACCACTTGGTGGGTTTTGAGGGCGGTTTCCTCCCTCGGGATTTGGGGGTGGGCGTGCAGCCATGTTTGTGGAGGAGGACGATTCAGCTTCTTTTCTAAATTTATCAAGCAATTCACACAGTTCAGGGTTTTGTGACCTTCCAAACATGCACTATCGCAGGAAGAATTGGGGCGATAAGAAGGGAAAAGAGATGAGAGAAATGATGCGGCAAAGGTACACTTGATGACAAATCAATTCAATCAAATTCCTAACCTCTACAGTGTGCCGCTAGACTTAAAGATCTAAGTTACCTACTATCACGAACTACGGAATTGAATGCGTGCACTACGGAACCACCGGGCCAGATTGAAAGGCCGTTTGCCCTAGTCTTAGACACCTGATAGCATGCGGGAACCCTCACTAGCACGTAGGCGCTACACGTAGGTAGTTAGACCTCCAATCCTTAATAAAGGTCATGTTACTACCAATTTTTGTTAGAGGTTTAGGATCAAGTGCTTTTGGAATGTGAAGGGCGTTGTTTACGGGTAATGCCCAAGTGATTGATTTTTCAAGTGTGTAAAACAAGCATGCAATAGGGAAAACTCCTCGAATTGAAGTTTTAATTGGTGAATGGTTTTTAGAATTCAGCCTTAAGTAGTATGGATTTTAGGATTTCGCTGAAATACCAATTCAACCAATCTCCAGGTTTTTGAGAGAGTACAAGTTTTCTTCTAAGCCCAACAAACCCTTCTTCAGTGTCAATTGGTTAATGCATGCTAAAATGCAATGGGCTTCCCTAAATGGAGATTTCTATGTGTGGATGCACGAATTAGTTTTAGATTAGTGTGAAAGGGAGCCAAAGCACTTCAATTCAAGTGCTCCTAATCACCAAAAAGATGTCCACACACAAGGCTCAACCAAAAGATAAGGAAAATCAAATTGTTGGGGTTGAAGTATTCGAGATCTAATCTTAGGCAAGTTGAAAAGTCGTGGTGGGGTTGGAATCAACTCAATTCCAAGTCTCCCCACCAAAAATGTGATCCCGAATTTGCAGATAAGTGAGGCAAAGAGGGGTGCAATCAATCTTTTTATGTTTGCCTCAAAGAATGCTTCACACAGCGAAAAATTCAAGAATCGAGATTCTTGGATTTTTGCTATGCGAAGTAAGGTGGGAAATCTCGGGGCGGTGGGAGGAAGGGCAAACAATCAAACTAGTGAATTTTAATCCACTTGCCCCAAGAGATCCCAAGAAGTTCTTCTAGTTTTTTAGTTTTTAGTTTTTCTTTTTTTATTAAGGTTACAATTTAACCTATGTTGCTAAGAAAGAAAGACTTACTTGTGCAGCAACATGTGCGGAGCTCCAGTGCGGTATCGGTGTCTTCACGCTCTCGTTCCCGCCTTGGATCTGCCCACGTTTCCGACTTCGTTTGCCTGCCTTCTCCTTGCAACAGGTTCACCTGCACAACAATAAACAAAAACACCTGTGAAGAGAGAAGAGAAAAAGTGAAAGGAATGGAATAGAAACTTACTTGAAGGCGCACTTCCCTGGCAACGGCACCAGAAAAGATTCTGGTCGGGACACGGTTCAATGTGTTAATATGGTTATTTTATCGTTGAAATGTGTATAGTGGTTAACCTAAATCGAGCCTAACCATCTCTTTACAAAATTTTTTTTACCTGGCCTACTTGATTTTATCCTGGTCACTTTTAGGCCCTAGGTCGAACTCAGGGAAGTGGGGTCAGAATTTAAGTTTCTACGCCTTTCCTACAATGAATCTCTTCTGTTCATTTCTTGTGTTTTTGGTGTTTTTCTGTTTAGATTTTTTTTCTGATAATTCTTGTCCCTGAGACACACCCTCAAAATTAGGTTCTTGGCTTTGGGCCAAATCAAGGTTCTAAAACTGGCCTTGCTATTCGCAAGATGATATACCTGCAAGTAAAGGATTATCTTTTCTCTTTTAAATATTTTTTTTATCTTTTTATTGGCAGGAAAGAGAAATAGAAATAAAGTAAATATAGTATATATATATAGGTATATATTATATATGTATAAAGGGGTGGGGGTGGAGGCGGAGATGGAGTGTAGCACCATGTCAAGTCGGTCATCATCTAGAAAGACACAACCAACAGGACGAAGTGCTGCGTGTAAGGTGGATTGGTGGAAGATGAATGCGAACATGCCTTTTGTATACGTGTATCGGGGAATATCAGCAACTGGTGCAGATATTCCCGCAATACCACATATGGTGTGTGATATGAAAATATATATGTATATATGTAAATATATATATATATATATATGTATATATAGGTATATGTGTACTTATATATACATGTATATATATATGTATATATATATAGGAATGTAAATATATGTATAGATAGATATATGTATAGATATATATGTATATATATATATATGTGTGTGTGTGTGTATATGTATGTATATAATACTATATAGATGTATATATATATATATATGCATATGTGTAAAGTAAGATATGTATATATAGATATATGTAGATAGATATGTGTATATATATATTTATATGTATATATAGTTATATAGATATATATGTATATATGTATCTATATTTGAATATATATATATCTATCTATACTTATACTTATATAGGTAATAATATATATATATGTATATAAATATATGTATATATGTAGGTATGTATGTGTATATTTATATATATATATATGTATGTGGATATATATATGTATATATGTATATAGACTAATACACAGCTATATAAGTACTAATATATGTATAGATATATGTATATATATATATATGTTTATAAGTATGTGTATATATGTAAATATATATGTATATATATATATAAGTATATAGATATATGTGTATATATATATGTATGTATACTAATACTTAGTTATATAACTACTACTATATATATAGATATAGGTATATATATATATATGTATATAAATATATGTATATATATCAATATATATATGTATACGTATATATATATGTATATAATACTGTATAAGTGAGAGTGTGTGTGTGCGAGAGTGTGAGTGTGTGTGTATGTGTATGTGCAGATATAGAGTGAGAGAGTGCTGTGTGTGTGTGTGAGAGAGAGAGAGAGAGAGGGAGACTGCTGGGGTGAAGGCTGGAGGGTTTAAGCCGTCCGCAGCATTAGGGCCGACGTCTGGTATCCACGCGTGCACACAGGCGCGTAGGCCCGCGAAGAGGCGCACGCTGGAGGGAAGTGGGCGCGGAGTGGACTGCAGCGCACAACGCTACGTGGAGAGCTGGAGCAGGCGCACGCAGACGTACGTGGGCAAAGACGCAGGTGGGAGCCCGCGCTAGTAGAGGACCGCACACAGACGCGCAGGTGGGCGCTGGAGTGGGACACGGGCTGGGACGCACGCGCGAGCGAAGGCCAGTTGCGGCGCGCCGGCTGACCGGATAAGTGAGAAACTTACTGGTCACCCCACTGTAGCCACAGTGTTCTGCAGAAATGCGTGAACAGTGGCTACAGTGGCCAGGCGAGCTGCCCATCTGCTTGCACCCAGTGCTATGAGAGCAGCTGGCTTGTGGTTGGCGCGTGCGTGGAAGGGGTGCACCGATTGGTTGCGGGTGCGGAGAGGTTCTTGATAGGGCACGTGGAGAGGGAGGCAAGGGTGCTTGTAGGCGCGCACAGTGGCCTGCGTGCGCTGCTGCCACGTTGCTGCTGCTGCTATGGAGCTCGACCAGCTGCTACAGGGGAGTACGGTGGCCAGTTGAGCTTCAAAGCTTGAAGCTTTGTGGCAATGGCGGAAGTGCTTCAAAGGATGAAACAGGGAAAGAACCACCATGCCCACCGGCTCTTTGATGAGTTGGGCGGTAGTGGACTCACTGTGGTGGTTGTGCACCACCGTGAGTTACTCCTCTCCGCAGAGTGACTCCTCAGAGGAGGAGGGGCTGCGTATGGAGGGAGAGGGGAGGAGGCAACCTGGAGAAGAAGGTCAGCTGTGTTGGATTTTTTTGTGTAGAGGACTAGGCTCCCCATGCAAAGAAGGCAGCTGTGCCCTTATAAAGAAGAAAGAGGCATGCATAGCCCTGCCCTGGCTGTGCATGGCTTAGCATAGCCAGCAGGAGATCTTGTGCATGCGGCTGCAGGGCTGGCAGGGAGACATTGAGCAAGACATGGCGTGAGGAGGAAGGTGCCAAGCTTTGCAGCCGCGGGGAAGATTTCAAAATCAAGTAAAATAAAAAATAAAAAGATGGTTAATTTTGCAAAGATGCACTTGAGGAAAAATGTTACTTGCAAGGCCATTTATTTCACTCTCCTCCCCTCTCAATTAAATGCATGCATGCATGTATTTTTACAATTGTGACTATGGAAACCTAATATGCACTGTAATGCTAGGAAATAGCACAAGACGGCACAATTGCAGGTATATTTTTGCGGTGCAATCAGATGACTAAGGCTATTTCGAGGTGGATGATACCTCTGAATAAAAAATCCACACACTCAATTACTTGGGTAGCCAAGAAGGGAGAGCCCCGCAAGGACCCCTACACGGTAGTGCATCCCGACGATTTACAGGGTTTGCCCCACCCGACCTTCCTTGTCATTATGGTTCCAAGTAGATCAGAAAGTGCAGATTGAGACCTTAAGTCTACCAATTTTAGTCCTAATTTATGCCTTGAATTTCTCCTGATTTAGAAGTTGATTCAATTTGTGACCTATTTTTGAGGTTGATTGGTCCATAAAGTAGACCAACTTCACCTAACCTGCCCTAAAGATGGAAGATGAAATTTGGGTCAAGATGCAAAACTTTAGCATGAATTGACTCTCAGGTTATTAGGTCCAAAATCTTAGAGTTCAAGTGAATTTAGAGCTTGATTTTAGGGTTTACTTGAATAGATCATTTCAAACAAGGGCTTGGGTGGCACACAAATGTGGGGAAATCAATTTCATTTAATGCAGGCAAATGTAACCTAGCACTTCACAACCCTAAAGTGGAAGCCCTAATTAAGTTTATTTCAAGTCCAATTTGATCTCCAATGTAACACCTTGGACTCAAACAGGAAAGTGAGTAGTCCAAGATAGTGAGAATTTAAGCAAAAATCCCTAGTAGGTATAGGAAATTAGGATAGGAATCTCTAATCAATTCGTCTCAACTTCAATCAGATATCAAATCAATTTCCTAAATCAGGAAATTTTGCCTTTAAATGATAATTACTAGAAAAGTAAGGCAAGTGAATCCAAATTTATTTGTTTCCTTTTCTCTTCCGAAGATTAGGAGGATGATTAGGGAAGAAGAGAAATTTTACCTGCCCCTGGAGTGGTTGATTGTGCGAAAGATCTTCTCGTGATCTACCTTGCAAAATAACAATAAAACCAATAGGGCAAGTTAGTAATCAACTCAATCAAATAAGATACGACTAGTCATGAATTGCGCATTTCTCCCTGGCAATGGTGCCAAAATATTTAACGCAAAATCGTTGTTGTTCAGAGAAGTGCGCTTTAGTAAACTCGAAATCAGAGAATCTGAGTCCGAGGTCAATCGTAGGGAGCAAATATGGCAACTTCTATACACTAATCACAATATCCAAAAATGATATGCAATTGAAACCAATGAAATGCATGAAATATTATTTCAATAAAATGCACAGAGATTGAGCTAAAATGGTGATTTGAATCACCAAATTAACTCTTAAGTTTAATGCTCACAACAACTTAAATATTTGAATAGTATGCTAAATCAAACATCAGAGTCAGAACTAATCAAGAGCTAGATCATATGACAACTGAAAGCCCTAGATGCCTTAACCAGCAACACCTCACAATGCACAAGGCCTTTCCCTAAGACTTAGAGAAGAAGCACAATAGCAGCACACCAATAGAGGCATAGACAAAGGCATAAGGGCCTCAGAGGCTAAGTATTGAGAAAGAGGGAGGTCACGAATCCTAAGCAGAGCAAAACACTCCCCCCACTCTCTCTGATTCTCTTCCCAGCCTCACATCTCAGACCTGGGTCAATAGTACTAGGTAATCGGGTAAATGGTCAGAAGTCCAGACCCACTGGTGTGGTCTAGCAGGTGAGGGTTTGCAGGCTCGTACGATGGGGTCCCAGCCCCCGTGTCTTGGGTGAGGGGTCAGTGTGACTTTTTTCTTTTGTACAGTGTTGGCAGCTTCTCCATGCATGATGTGGGAGTAATGAGATCCCCTTCTTTCGTGCAGGAGCTTCAGCTGGAGTTGCTTTAGCTGAGGACGAACAAAGGGTGCCTGGGTATGCTTCGCAACACCTAGAGGCAATAGCATGAATGAACTTGGCCGGGAGATGGCAGATAGAGTTGGAGGAGGGGCGACGACAGAGATTTGACATAGACCTAAAGAGAAAAAATATGGCCTCTTGGCCCTATCAGAACAGCTCAGGAGGATCACCTGAGTGTGGTGAACTTGCTGATGGTATTTGCTTACGGTAAGGAGGTGTGTGTGTGTGGCGAAGTCGACAATGGTGAGAGAAGGTGGCGGTGCTCCGTGGGAGGCTTGGATGGTGAATAGCCCCATAGCTGTTAGGGCTTTTGGTCGTGGGGATGCAGCAGTGCTTCTAGAAGTTGTGAGGCAATTGGTCCGGTGGAGTGATCGTGCGAGCTCATTGATGGTACACCAGCGCTGAGGAAGGTGGAGGTGGTGTGGGTGATGCAGTGTGCAAACCTAAGTTCTAAGGGTGCAAGAAGAGTTAGGGGAAGGAGAGGAGTTGAGAATGAGTGACTACAGATGAGGAGAGAGTGGGGATGGCACCAGCTATGATTTTCCAGCGTTGGAGATGTAGAGAGCTCTAGAGAGGAGAACGACGATGTCTGAAGGATGAGGAAACCTCTCTTAAGTTTGGCAAGGAGCAGACGATGGATACCTATGGCATGTTTAAGAGGGTGAGGAAGCTGGAGAAGAAGGGTCGCCGGAGCAAGCTGGAGTAGGTCGAAGGAAGAGGAAGAAGAGGAGATTTTGACCTCAAAAGTTGCTAAGGAGCATGACCTTGCGAAGGGGGTCATTTTAAAGGCCTCAGGCAAAGCTTAAAGCTTGGGAAGAAGCTTGAGAAGGTTGAGATTTTAGGGGAGAAGATCCCTAAATTTCTTGCATTTGCCTGATCTGAGGTGCTCGATTTAGTGATTGAAAGGTGATGCAATCGATTAGGAAGGTTCTCAAGATCATTCCCTCCAATTTTAGTGGGATTCGGTTGAGAAATCAAAAAGAAATCTCTGATTGAAGGTTGGATGCTATGGGTTCACACCTACCATCACGATAGGGACCTTTTTGAAGAAAATGATGAATAGTTAGGGGGGAAAATGCAAATAATTCGAAAGTTGGTCGCTTGGCTGTAAGAAATAGAGATTTAATGTTCCAAATTACAAACTAGGTCAGGATGGACTGTGATTGGGCCCAAATTTTGGTACAAACCAAATTTGGATCCAAGTAATCTAATGGGGAGGTTATATTTTAGTTTTTACTAAGTTTTTTTGGGAACTTTGCATAAAAACCCAAATTAGTGTAAAATTTCGTTTGAGACTCTATCCATGGTCCAAATGGGTTTAGATGATCAAACCAAGGATTCCAACCCACTAAGAACATTTTTCTATGAATTTCAGGGGGTTTTGATGAATTTTATCCTAATCAAAACCTATGTTATCTAAGCAAGTCTGAAATTAGACTTTTATGTGTTGTTGTAGTTCTCGAAATGCGTGAAACCCTATTTTTGTTAATGATGACCCACTTTTTGGACTTTTAAGCTCATTTGACCTTAATTTAACCCCTGAGTGACCCTATGGTTAATCTGTGTTTGAGATGTTTTTGTTAAAATTACATAATTAACCCTGATTTCCTACTTTCCTTTCAAATCAAAATAACATGGAATTACTATCCTCAAGTGATTATATGGAGGATTTATCCATCAGTTCTGACTAAAAGTGGCTAATTAGGGCCTATGATAGTATTGCCATCACATACATCATTGAAAAGTCATGAGTGCATTGCACAATCCAAAGGGCATTCTTTGGAAAGCAATGGATCCGAAGGGGCAGGTGAAAGTGGTCTTTTCCTGGTCCTCAGGGTAGACTACCACTTGATTGTAGCCGGAATATCCATCAAGAAAGCAATAGTATTCTTGTCTGGCTAGCCACTCCAAAACATGATTAATAAAGAGGAGCAAAAAATGATCCTTCTTTGTGGCAATATTTAACTTTCGATAATCAATGCAAGCATGCTTCGAGTGGGGATTTCTTCACCCTTATCATTTGTAACAATAGTGAGGCCAGCATTCTTGGGTATAAATTGTGTAGGGATGATGCACAGGCTATTGGAGATAACGTAAATAATGTCCGCATCGAGCCATTTAATGATTTCCTATTTTAGGACCTCTTGCATATTAGGGTTTAAGCGACATTGTGGTTAGTCGGAGGGTCTAGAGTTGTCCTCGAGAGAAATGCAGTGAGTGCAATAGGATGCACCAATGCATTTTAAATTGTTTAAAGTCCAACCAATTGCTTTTTTATATTCGTTCAAAACTTGGAGTAGTTTTTCCTCTTGTGCCCCAGAAAGATGTTTATTAATGATAAGGGGTTTTGTATGATGTGGGCCCAAAAACACATTTTAAAGAATCCGATAGGGATTTTAGTTCCAATTACAAGTCGGGTTTTGGAATGGGGTTAGTGGTTAGTGTAAAATTAGGTGTGGTGGGTGAGGGAGGGTTAGAAGATTATTACAACTAAGGTGAAGAATTGATTGCAAAACACGTATCCGTAGAAAGCATTTCCTCAACAAGATTTGAGGTTTCAGAATCTGGGTCTTCGAAGACATCCAACTCGTGGAATCTTTTACAATCCCTAAAAATATCTAATGTTAGTGTCTCGTCACCACAAGTGATGCCCATTTTACTAGAATCGCAACTTATATTAGCTATAGCGGTGGCGAGGAAGGGTCTTCCAAGAATGATACGTGCATTTTTTAGAGCTTTGGGTACATCAAATTCAAGGACCAAAAAGTCCACAGCAAAGAGGCAATTCTGCACCTGAACAATGACATCCTCTATGTTGTAGCAGAAAACAATACAATCGGAATTGGATTTTGAAAACTCGTCGTTGTAGTCCGATTTGCGAAGCAATCCATCAACAAATAAAATTTTACAAAAATTCGTAAAGAAATTCCGGGTCCAACATAGGGAGGTGGACATTTGATTAAAAATACGCGTTTGTTTTGTTTGTCACAAAATAGATTAGCTGGTTGCAAACTAGCTATCTATTTAACAAATAATAAATAGAAGAGAGAGGGAGAATATTACAAATAAAGACAAAAGGAAGGTAGAATAAATATGGATTTCATCATCAAATGTTGTTCATTACACTAAACAATACAACTGGAAAGTAGGAAATCTAAGCTAGAAAGTAGTAAATGTACTCTATAAAGCTGTAAAGAGAATGGAGAGAGAAGTATCCTCCTCGATGAGTTCTAAGAGTATGAGTTGGATGAGGTGACGCCTGGAAGATGGAGAACGGAGTGGGAGAAGGTGGAAAAAGCGAGAGGAACCAAGGCGTGGCAGGATGTCATCGTCGTCATAGGATCTGCTTCCTGAATGGAGTTAGAGGACAACCGTGGGATGCTCCATGAAGGGGGCAGAAGGTGGAACAGTTCTAATTTTTACTCTAGAGGAGCATCCTGAGTTTGGGACAAGCTCTTAGAGCTTTGGAGGGGGTGAGAGAAGAGAAGAAGGGATGAGAATTTTGTAGGGTAGGGGTCTGCTTTTATAGTTGCAAGGATTGGGGGTAATTTGGTCATTACAAATTAAAAAACATTAATATGAGGTCTTCAATGATGGATTTATTCGTCACTAAAGACCTGACGTGGGCGACTTGTGCGCGCGCCGCACTCATCTGTTCTCCTCCGTGTGCCCAATGCTCATCCACATTCTCATAAGATCAGCCATCCCATCTTAAGATTGGATGGCTTAAAATCATTCCTTGCCTGCTTCATCTTCTTCAGCTACAGCACCCCCGCATGTAGAGGCACGTCATCACATGTGCATGTGATCAAGAGCTCCTCCGAGCACCCAACACTCTTCCACATTCTCTTAAGATCAGCCGTCCAATCTCAAGATCGGATTGCTTAAAATGTTTCCTTGCCCACTTCATCTTCTTCTGCTGCAGTGCCCCTGTGTGCAGAGGGATGTCATTACGCACATACGTCATCGTCGTTAGGCTGCGATTGTCGATCCAAACCCATCCATGTGGTCAGATTTGTCGTCTGAAGTGCGGATTGACACCATCTTGTCTCTTCATTTCTAAGCTTCCTCTAACTATATCTAGTGCTATGGATGTCCGATCGGGGCGATCTTGGAGTTGTTGAACTCCTGTCGCCACCCTGATCAGATCCATATAGTTGGATCCTCAATCCAAGGCCCTGATTAAAGTTCTCCTTGTCCCTGGCCATAAAAAGAGATAATTACTATATAATTTGTACAATTTGACCTAAATGCCTGATTATGCGTGTTATGCAATATTTACAATGCATGATGCTAATATGGTACTAAGAACATACATTAATAGACATTTTTGGATATTTAGATGTATGCACATCACTCTACCATCCCTTTTTGGTGAATAATAGGTCGGTCAGCAAGTTGAAGAGTTACCTTTAGCAGTTTAAGTTTACCGAAATGGAATTCATCAAAATGTATGGTTGGGATAATGTCTAAAGATGCACCTAGGTCTAAAAGGGTGCGATAAAAAATAGTGTCATTAATAACAACTGATATTAGTGGAGCACCCGGATCCTTTCTTTTGTGAGGCAACTTGCTTTCGACAACAGAGCTACCCTTCTTAGAAAGGATCACCTTTCCTAGACATTTTGGCTGCAATTTGGTGGCTTTTGGAGATAGTGCGTAGGCTAGGTTGGTGCCAAGGTGAGGTGGAAGTAGGGTTAGCTTATGTGGAGCTTAGGTGGAGTTAATTGGTGGAGTTAGTTAGGTGGGGTTTTAAGGTGGTAAATGCCAAGGGAGCTGGAGTGTAGCTAAGCTAAGCTAAGCTCGCTAAGCTAGCTTAGCTTATCTTAGCCAGTAATAGACTAGAGGAGGAGGCATTGGGAGCTAGGGTTTGAGAGGAGCTAGACAAAAGAATTTTGGAGCTGAACTAGAGCTGGCAGTTGCTAAAGAGGGTGGCAGGGAGCTACTTTAGCTGGCTTAGGTTGCTAGTTCTTTGCTAGCTGCTAAGCCAAGCTAAAGTAAGCTGGCTTCTACTAAAAGGAGCTGAGGTGAGCTAGGTATGGTGCTCTCGGGTATGATCTAGCTAGTTGAGGTAGCTAAGGTTGCTTCCCCGGGAGGTGGACTTGAGCTTCCTGATGTAAGATGAAGTCATCTTCAGCTAGTTGGAGTTGAGTGGAGCTGGATGTAGCTGGTCCTGAGTTGAGGTGAACTCCAGTCAACTCAGCTGAGCTAGCTAGATCTCCCAGTGAACTGATGGGAGCTAAGATGAGCTAGACTCAGCTAAGTTGAGCTGGATCTGAGTTGAATTAAGCTAAGGTGGGCTAAGATGCATTCTCTTGAGCTACCATTCAGCTGAGAAGAGCTGAATGGAGCTAGGATGAGCTAACCCTAGCTCAAGTGAGTTGGATTCTAGCTATGGTGAGCTGGATCAAGCTGAGTTCCAATTGGTTTGAGCTTCTCCTTCACCAATTACCTTCCCAAGTGCTAGGGTTCTAGGGATCTGACAATCTTTTTATCCCTAACGCTCACAAAAACATATCAAAAAGACAACAAAAGTAAAATGCATGCCTAACCTAATTTATGCCTAAATGCAACCCAAAAACCCATTTGCAGAGCAAAATCCTTAGAGTTAGGTTTGCTTTTATGCATAACAATGATGATAAACTAGTGTTTATCAATGTGGTCATAGATTGATCAGCAAGTTGTAATGTGACCTTAGTAGGTTTTAATTCTCCAAAGTTAAATTTCTCGTATAACATAGTGAGGATTAAATTTATTGATGCACCTAAATCTAACAATGCCCTATCAAAAGTAGTATCTCCAACAACACATAAGATCAGAGGGGCTCCTGGATCTTTCTATTTTCAGGGTTGGTTTCTAATGATAACTGCACTAGCTTGCTTAGATAACACTACCCTTTTTGTTGATTTGGCCTGGCATTTAGGTGTGCACATTCCCTTTAAAAATTTTGCACAGGTTGGGATATTCTCAATAGCTTCAAGGAGTGGTATGTTCACCTGGATTTGTTTAAAAATATCAAGCCACTCAGATGGATTGGTCTTCTTTTTCCTAGGTTTATTCAAGGCTTCAAGAAAGGGAGATTAAGAGAAATCATGTGTGTTTGGATCCTGATCCTTGTCTTCTTGATCTCCTAAGTCAAATTCGAGCTCCTCAAGATCTTGTTTAGATTTAAATTTAGAAGGGTAAGGATCTTGGATTTGTCTCCCACTTCTCAAGGTTACCACACTAGCAAAAGCATTAGGTTAGAAAGTTGAGGTGGGTTCTGCAAAATAGGTGGAGCCTGATTAGGGTTAGCAAAACTAGGTCGGTGTTGGGGAGCAGGTTGAACTAAATGTGCTTGTTGCTCTCTTGTGTTGTGCAGGTTAACCTTATTGAAATTTCTTGGGGTCGGAACAGGTTGGGATGGCAGCATCCCATGGTTCTTAGAATCTACTAGCTGGTCTAGTCGTCCCGTCAATTCTATCCTCAATTGATTCACTTTTTCCTTATGTCTTAGTTTCATCTCGCTCATTTCTTTGATGACCAGGCTCAAATCAGTGGGTTAGTTTTCCTGAGTAGGTTGTGGCTTGTACGTGTGTTATGTAAACACAATTACACTACTTACAATGTCTATTTATGCATGTTCTTAAGCATAGGATTGTATTTCATGATATAAATATTGCATTAAAAGCATCATCTTGCATTTAGAATACTTTGAATAAAATGGAGGTTAATTATCTCCTTTTATGTGCTTGGATAGGGCAAATAATTTATCAGGGCCTCGAATCAAAGATCCAACCGTATGGATGTGCTCAGGGCAACGATTGGAGTTCAACGACTCCAAGATCGCCCTAATCAGGCATCCGTAGCATCAGATAGTGACCCGAGAACCCTAGAAGATCAAGGGCCAAGATGGTGTAAATCCACACTTCAGATGAGAAATTCGACCACCCAGATGAATTCGGATCGACGATCGCAGCCCAACGACACAAAAATCGAGTCAATCCGACATCCGTGGCACCATCTACAACTTCCAGAAGATGGACGACCAAGATGGTGCCACGTGGCGCCATCTCAGCCGCCCAATTGACCGCTTGCATTTTGTGAAGGCCCCCGCCCGATCGCTCTCCGCCGTCAGATGGAGATCCAACGGCTGTGGTCGCTCGTGCATAAAAGCGTCCGCGCGACCATTTCGTCCGCATAGCGCAGTGGCGATGCAGCCGCAGGTAAAGCAGAGGTCGCGGGTTCAAGCCGCGGTGAGGGCGTGGAAGGCGCGGGTGAGCAGGCGCGGATGAGCATTGGATGGGGATCCAATGACTACGTGCGCCCGATAGCGTCGACACACGATTGGACGTGCGATCGAATGTGCAATCAGATGCGTGGGCGGCGTGCTACGCAGCAGGCGCGGATGCGATTTAAGCCATCCGATCTCGCGATTTGACGACTGAAAAGCGTTGGATGTGCGCGGGCATTGAGGAGCGGGCAGCCGAGGAGGCACGCGTGGGCGCAGCGATGACGGCTACGTCAGGGCTTTAGTGACGAATTTATCCGTCACTAAAGACCCCTTATTTATTATTTTGAAGATGTAATGTCCATTTTTCCCCCACTCTTTGCAACTATAAATGGAGACCCCCTCCATACGAAATTCTCATCGCTTCTTTCTCCTCTCTACCCCTCCAAAGCTCAAAAGAAGCTTGTCCCGCACTCGGGATGCTTCTTGCGAGATAAAGTCCAATTTTCGTTCCCTTTCGGAAGTGGATCCCGGAACGACGATGGTGCGCTGCTCCGTTCCTGTTCTTTTATTTCATCCTCCTTCGTCCTGCTTCATTCTCCTTCGTCCAGGCGTCGTCCCGTCCGGCTCGTCCTCCAAGCAATCGTCGAGGAGGATAATTTCTCTCTCCCATTCTTATTTACAGCTATTCTAGTGTAAAATTTTCTGCTTTATAGTGTAATTGATTTTTCGCATTCTAGTGTAACTTTTATAAACTATTGAAATATTGAATGCATGTTCTCTTTCTCTCTCTCTCTCTCTCATAGTTTGATAGCCCCATTGTAATTATAACGCCTTGCTTAAAGAAAATCCTAAAAAAATATAATTGCGAAAATAGATCAACGTAGCCTCCCAATGTTCGACCCGGAATTATTTCTGGTATAAATTTTATTTGTTGAACACGAATTCTTCGCTTCCGAACTACAACGACAGGTTTTCCAAAACCAATCTCGTAAGCGTAGCGTTCGCAAAATCCGTTCAACATTTTGGCCGGCAACGATTTCCGATCTTTTCTTCGCATTTCTTGCACTTTATTTGTTTTCTAACTAGCTTTCTCTTGTGTCTATTATTTTGCGGAGACCTCCATCAAGGAATCAACAAGCGGTAGACTGGAGTAAAGTGCAGTTGAAGACAACTGTAAGTGCTCCCCCATTCTTTCCTCCTCCATAGATTTCATTCGCCACATTAAATCCAAATCCCAATTAACCTAGGTGTTTGCATAAATCCTAGGAATAGTTTGGCTATTTGGATTTTCACACACATTCATTCCACCCTCATTTATAAAAAAATAACAGAAAGATAATCTTGTGGGGTAATATTCAACAAACACACAACACACACCCACATTCAAGGCACTTGATCAACTTGATTTGTTTTCTACTCAACCAGGTTCTGATCTATGGAACCGGTACACACAAAGCAACACATAACAGACTAGAAATCATTCTAGGTTAATCATCTTTGAGTGCCTAACTTAGTGGTGCATTTGTGGCCAGTTGTTTGAGTTGTTTGGGCCGCACCACTTTACTTTAAAACCAACTCATCAAGTAGCTCCTCCTTAGGGTTTTCAATCTAGGTATATTCCAGGCACTCCACTTTCTTTCTGATTTTAAAGGAAAACAATCTTCACTGGTGTTTTACAACTTGGTTTGCCTAGAAACTTGATTGCAATTCACCTAATTTGAAACCCTAAAAGCTACTTAAGAAATATTTGAACATTAAAATTCATGCATTATCAATAATCTTGCTTGAAAACCTTGGCTTTGCACGCACTTACACAAATCTCAATCAATCATTAAGAGCACAACCCATTGTAAGGGCCCATCACATTCCATAAGCACCACAATCCCTGGCATTAATAAAATTGAGTAGACGTTGGCCTTAAGGTTTGATTCGCTCTTTAGGTCCTAGTCTGAGATTATTTTTTATTAACCTACTTGTACTGATTAATCTGATGTCTAGCTAGGGGAGCAGAGTCAAACGATCGCGGCTGGGGGGTACACTAGGAACCGGAGGCGAAAGGCAAAGGAAGAACCTTCTCCCCAGTCCCTCCTTCTAACTGGTTGGATTAAACAGACGCAAGTGGAGCAAATCACTTACAGCCTTAAGGCTACTTTTGGGAGTCAGTAGATTTTTAGGCTACCCCACCTAAGGACAGCCTTATTTTGTTGTGCTGCAGGGTCCATATCCCCAGTCCTTCCGACCTTCTCCTAGTTTATGCTGGGAAGACGGTCATTGAATCCCCGATTGGAAGGACCATTAGAACATTCTAGGAGGTGCAAGTTAGATTTTGGTCAATTTGATCCCATGGCTGAACAACAGCCTCCTCTGCTTGAAAATCCACAGGAAGAATTTAGAAGGCAGTTGGAACAAATGCAGAGAATGCAAGAATGGTTCCAGAGAATGCAGGGCGCTTAGCCCTTGAAGGATTTTTATGATCCTTCGAATTACGGGGAACGTCCCAGCGTCCAGATTCCAGCCGATGACGTAGAAATCAAGCCCCAGGTGTTAAGCCTGATTAAACATTATCATGGGCTTGGCTCCGAAGATCCGTTTCAGCACTTGGAGGATTTGACCACTTTGGTCCAGACCACAAAGGCTCGAAACGTTAACGAGGAGCAAATGATCATGAGGCTCTTCCCACACTCTCTTAGGGATAAAGCCGCGCATTGGTATAGGACAATAGGAAGACCAATTACAACTTGGAATGAGTTGAAATCGGCCTTTCTGAAGAAATTCTTCCCAGTTGGTCGTACCAATGCTTTGAGACGGGCAATCACTACTTTTACCCAGCGGCCGGGGGAGCAGTTTCATGTGGCCTGGGAGCGATTCCATGACTTATTGTGGAGGTGTCCACACCACGAGGTGCCGAAAAGGCAACTCATGCAGATCTTCTATCATGGGTTGAATGAGCAACTCAGAAACCATGTGGATGCTTCTTGCTGAGGCAATTTCCTTAATAAAGATGCAGATAGTGCACATGATTTATTTGAGGAAATGAGTGAGAATTCAATTAATCATGTCTCCATGGATACTTTTAACCGGTCCCAGCAACCTAGATCAAATGTCAATGAAGTCCATGACTCTCATTCATTTGATATGTAATTGATTTGTAATAAATTTGATAAGGTGGGCTTGGTTGCTAAAAGAATGGAAGAGTGGATGGCTGGCAATTCTATGAACAACTCTCAATCCACTCAATCCCAAAATTCAGGATTCCATTCCTCACGAGCTCCTTCTGGACGGGAGTTCGTGAATCAACTCGATGCGACTCAATCTATGAGTCAGCATTTCTCGGAACCCCATGGGTTCCCAACTGGGGCCTTTGATCCCAGTTTTTCTGATCCTTCCCTTTCTTTCTCTCCATCTTAACCCTATGAGGATGTCTATGCTGTACAAGAGAATGTTAGATCCAACCCCTACTCGAATGCCTATAATCCAGGTTGGAGAAACCACCCAAACTTCTCTTGGAAAAATCCAGGGCAACAGACCCAATTCCGACCCAGCAACTATGCTCCGCAACGTCCAATGGGTCAGGGTCAAGTATATACTCAGTTGCCTCCGAATCAGGTCAATCATCCAACTTGGAATGCCCGTCAACCAGCAGGGCAGGCTGATTTGAACCGTCAAATGGTAGAGATGCAAGGATCTATGCTCCAGCTTATGCAAAAAATGAAAAACTCGCTGGACAACTTGCA
This sequence comes from Thalassia testudinum, assembly GCA_037157565.1. Lineage (NCBI taxonomy): Eukaryota > Viridiplantae > Streptophyta > Magnoliopsida > Alismatales > Hydrocharitaceae > Thalassia > Thalassia testudinum. The sequence continues at coordinate 86,978,076 of JAZHRO010000014.1, read as the reverse complement.
ATCCGGGCTCATTACTAACTCTTGTCAACCCGGATCTCTACCATCCCAACCCGTACCCAACCCGCGAAACATTATAAATTCGGGCAATCAAGCCCAAGGGTACGGAAATCAAAGGGACCCGCACGCACATGCTCAGGTGGTTGAGCAGGGTTCCTCGTCTTCTTCTTCTACTAATCAACAATTCATGGTCAATCAAGCCCCTCCAATCTTTCCTAACCCTCCCCAAGATCCAAATTCTTATGCTTCTGCAAATTCTGTCACTTTGAGGAGTGGTAAGAAGACTCAAGATCCACAACCACACTATTCTGATCTTTTGAATCCTGAAGAATCTGAGGAGAGAGAGGAAAATTCTAGAGGAGAAATCAACGCTCAGGAACCTGATTCCAAAGATCTAACTCATGTTCCTTTTCCTGAAGCCTTAGCCAAAGCAAAGAAGTCTGTTGATAGCAATGAGGAGCTTCTGAATTTATTTAAGAATGTTGAGATCAATATTCCACTCCTTGATGCTATCAAGCACATACCGGCTTACGCAAAATTTTTAAAGGAATTATGTACACAAAAGCGTAAGTCGAGAGAATCTGTTTCGAGGAAGGTGGTACTCTCCGAGCAGGCTAGCTCTGTTATCCTGCACTACCTCCCTCAGAAAAAGAGAGATCCTGGTGCTCCTTTGATTTCTTGCGTTATCGGAGATTACACATTTGATAGAGCACTTTTGGATCTCGGTGCATCCATCAACCTAATCCCGACTTCTCTTTATGAGAAGTTTGGGTTAGGTGAACTTCGGCCAACCTCAGTAACGCTACAGTTAGCGGACCGTTCGGTCACAAACCCGCATGGTGTTATTGAAGATGTTATAGTTAAGGTCAAGGATTTCTATTTTCCTGTAGATTTCCTTGTCCTTGACATGGATGTACCAAATAATCTGAGGAACATGCCCATCATTCTGGGGCGTCTGTTCCTGGCTCCTGCAAAGGCCAACATTAATTGTGAAAGAGGTAGCATGGAAATCGCCTTTGGGGACCAACGAATGAAATTGGATATTTTTAGGGCGATAAACAAATTTGAGGATTGTGGATTTATTGAGGAACTTGATGAGGATAATGTTAATATTGAAACTTGTTTGACAGTTTCTTCAATTGAAAGTTCCCCTTTGGTTGATGAATTTGACCCGCAACCCTCTGACCTGACATCTTCAGAAGAGGTTACTGATTTTGTTCACTCAAAATCTCTTCCGCTTGTTGAATCTTCAGCATCTACCCTACCATCAATCATTACCCCACCCCAACTTGAATTGAAACCATTGCCTGAGAATTTAAATATCAATTCCTAGGATCGCAGAATACGCTCCCTGTAATTATTAGTGCTAAATTGACAACGGAGCACGAGATTAAATTGATTAAGGTCCTAAAGGAACATAAGGAGGCAATTGGTTGGACCATTCATGACCTCAGGGGGATCGAGCTATCTTACTATAATCATAGAATATTTTTGGAAGATGGATCCCACCCTTCTCGCCAGATGCAGAGGAGATTAAATCCAAATATGCGAGAAGTGGTCAAAAAGGAAATCATCAAGTGGCTCGATGCAGGAATTATTTATTCAATCTCTGACAATCCCTGGGTAAGTCCCGTTCAGATTGTTCCAAAGAAAGCCGGGATTACTGTTGTGACTAATGAGAGAGGTGAATCTATCACAACTCATTCAGCTTCCTCTTGGAGAGTTTGTATTGATTACAGGAAGTTGAACACAGCCACTAAAAAGGATCATTTTCCCCTGCCCTTCATTGATCAAATCTTGGAAAAATTAGCTGGGTAGAAGTACTTCTGTTTTCTTGATGGCTACTCGGGATAGAATCAAGTTCCTATCCATCCCGAGGATCAGGAAAAAACTACTTTCACCTGTCCCTACGGAACCTTTGCTTTTCGTAGGATGCCTTTTGGGTTATGCAATGCACCTGCGACTTTTCAAAGGTGTATGCTAGCCATATTTTTCAACATGGTGGGAGAGTTTATGGAAGTCTTCATGGATGATTTCTCTATTTTTGGAGAATCATTTGACTCCTGTTTGGCTAATTTAGAAATGATTCTTAAGCAATGTATCAAGACACGACTGGTCCTTAGCTAGGAAAAGAGTCATTTCATGACCCAAGAAGGCATCGTTTTGGGTCATGTAATCTCTGAATGGGGAATTGAAGTGGACAAAGCTAAGGTTGATGCTATCGCTAAACTTCCTCATCCCACATCTGTTAAACAAATCAGATCATTTCTTGGCCATGTGGGATTTTATCGAAGATTCATCAAGGATTTCTCGAAGGTTGCTCGTCCTTTGAGCAATCTTCTTGCCAAAGAAATGCCATTTGTTTTTGACAAATCATTCCGAAAGGCATTTGATTTTCTGAAAACGGCAGTCACCTGTGCTCCAATTTTGCAACCACCAATTTGGATAGCCCCATTTGAGATCATGACCGATGCTTCCGATTACGCGGTCGGGGCTGTCTTGGGTCAGAAAATTGACCAAAAGCCCTTTGTCATTTACTACGCTAGTAAAACTCTGGATGAAGCCCAGAGGAATTATACTGTTACTGAAAAGGAATTACTAGCTGTAGTATTTGCTTTGGAAAAATTCAGGGCTTACCTCTTGGGGTCTCATGTTATTGTTTATGCCGACCACTTGGCCTTGAGACAACTCTTGGGTAAAAAGGATGCTAAACCCCGGCTTATTCGTTGGATTATTCTTCTTCAAGAATTTGATCTTGAAATCAAGGATAAAGTTGGGGTACAAAATGTGGTAGCGGATCATTTGTCGAGACTCCTAGGTGATTCTTCTTGTCCGGATATTCCGATTGCTGACACTTTTCCGGACGAAACCATTCTTACAGTTTTAGGTGTCCACACCTCATGGTTTGCTGATATTGTTAACTATTTGGCCGTTGGTCAAATCCCCCAGGATTGGACCAAGCAACAACGAGATAGACTCAAATCTGAGGCCAAATACTACTTTTGGGAGGACTCTGAATTGTGTCGCATGGGCTCTGATCAGATTATTCGCCGATGCATACCGGAGAATGAATTCAACAGTATACTCGAGTTCTGCCATGCATCTGGGTGTGGTGGACATTTCTCCAGGAGAAAGACGACTGCAAAAATCTTGCAATCTGGTTTCTATTGGCCGTCTTTATTCAAGGATGCCCAGGACTTCTCAAGGTCATGTTCTCGATGTCAGTCACTCGGGAACATAACTAAGAGACACATGATGCCCCTAAACCCTATTCTTCCTGTAGAAATTTTCGATGTTTGGGGCATCGATTTCATGGGACCCTTTATCCCTTCATTTGGACATCAGTACATTCTTGTTGCTGTTGATTATGTGTCCAAATGGATTGAGGCAATTCCCACCCGAACCAATGACCACAAGGTGGTCATCAATTTTGTCAAAAAAAATATCTTCAGTAGGTTCGGGATTCCGAGGGCTATCATCAGTGATGGTGGCACTCATTTTACTAATGCCCAATTCCAAAATTTATTGGCCAAATACAGGGTTAATCATCGAATTTCCACACCTTACCATCCCCAAACGAATGGACAAGATGAGATCTCCAATCGAGAGTTCAAGAACATTATGCGAAAAACAGTTAGGCCTGATCGCAAGGATTGGACTCAAAAGCTTCAGGACGCTCTTTGGGCCTACCGTACGGCATATAAAATGCCCATCGGCATGTCTCCATTCCATTTGGTGTATGGAAAGGCATGCCATCTACCCGTAGAGATTGAACACAGGGCATTCTGGGCAATCAAACAATGCAATTTAGATCTGAATCTAGTTGGAAAGACCTGGAAACTCCAACAATCTGAGTTCGAGGAGCTTAGAAATGATGCTTATGAGAATGCCAAGATCTACAAGGCTCGGACGAAAGCTCTACAAGATCAATTGATTTCCCGCAAGAGCTTTGAGCCAAACCAGAAGGTCTGGTTATTTGATTCTAAACTTAATTTCTTTCCTGGTAAACTTAGCTCTAAATGGAATGGCCCATTCATAATTGATCAGATTTTTCCTAATGGTGCCATTCAGATTTCTAACCCAAAGACGGGTAACACCTTTAAAGTCAACGGTCAACGTTTGAAGCCTGTTGTTGACCGTAATCTTCCAGAACCCATGTCAGACTCTGTTGCTCTAGCCATTCTATGACTTCTTTGGCTGGACTTCGTCTAGCTGACGGCATTAAACTCAGCAGTTGTACATATGACACAAGGTTGATACGAGCTTCATATCCAGGTGACATCTTTCATATTCCACCCTTTCTTTCATGTCTCTTTTTAAATGTGGACATTGCATCAGCTAGGCATGGGGGGGTGGATTCATTCTTGAATTATTTGGTCAGTTTGTGAAATCCATATAAATTGTCTCTCTTCTTATTTAAAAAAAAAAAAAATTTATGAAGGATTAGTTGGACATTAGGACTTTTCAATCCTAAGAAATTTTACATTAGGATCTGAACACAAAGACCCCTCAGGTCTTTGGACTTAATTAGCCAGTGTATCCAATAAAATGTGGATTTGTTTTTGAGTCCTCGCCATCTTAATTCTATTATAATTGGAATAAATAAGTTTGGGTGATAAGTACATGACTTATCAACCTGCCCTCTGATTTGAGGGAATTTTGAGTTTTAAGCATCTATACACTTTCTTTGCACTTACTCATTGTTCGGCAATTCTAACGGAAATTGGGTAGCTAGTGAACCTTCTAGGGTAATATGGCTGGCAAGTTATCGTGGGCAACAACCCATAGGTAGGTTGTCCAGAGCCCAGTCACTGGACCTTTCTCTATTTTCTACCTTTAGGTAAATCTTAGACCAGGGAAGCCACCTACTTAAAAAAAAAAAAAATTCAAAAAGAAAAGGAGAAAAGAGCAAAAAGAAATAAGCCACACTTCACTGCACTAGTATGGTTGGCAAGTTGTCGGTGGTAACAGCTCATCGACCGGTTGTCCAGAACCCAGCTCAGAAGATGCACTAAAAATTCCCAAAACACTTAGGAAGAAGAGGAGAAGTAGAATAAACTGGGGAGATATACACTGGATTCACCCTTGTGTTGACCCTGTAAGAAAAATAAAAGTAGGGAGAAAGCTACCGGTTGTAAAGATACACTTTTAGACAGAATTCTTGTTAGGTCACCTAGAGGCGTAGAAATCCGAAATCCGTTTTAATTGCCGGTCAACGAGTCTATCACAATCACAATAAGATGCTTAAAGCTTAGGGTTCTCATCAAATCTTGGGTGAGTTGAATGGCCGTAGAAAGCCACTCTTAAACCCTAAAATTTGAAAATCCAAAAAAATTAGAAAAGAGAAAAAGAGAAAAAGAAAATTTTCTTTTAATAAGGCGAGGGCTTGAGGCGGTCTGCATTTTGGCTAATACCAGGGCAATGTTGTGTCTTTGATAGTTCAGTTCCTAAGTAGACAATTTCTTAATGATTGAAAATAACTCACGTCCAAATAATCCAACCTAATTCTTTTATAAATCGCATATAGTTTTTGCTAGGGACTAGCAAAAGATAGGCATGGGGGTATGATGTAAACACAATTACACTACTTAAAATGTCTATTTATGCATGTTCTTAAGCATAGGATTGCATTTCATGATAAAAATATTGCATTACATGAATCATCTTGCATTTAGAATACTTTGAATAAAATGGAGGTTAATTGTCTCCTTTTATGTGCTTGGACAGGGCAAATATTTTATCAGGGCCTCGGATCAAAGATCCAACCGTATGGATGTGATCAAGGCGACGATTGGAGTTCAACGACTCCAAGATCGCCCTAATCAGGCATCCATAGCATCAGATAGTAACCCGGGAACCCTAGAAGATCAAGGGCCAGGATGGTGCAAATCCGCACTTCAGATGACAAATCCGACCACACAGATGAATTCGGATCGACGATCGCAGCGCAACGACACAAAAATTGAGTCAATCTGACATCCGTGCAACCATCTATAACTTCCAGAAGATGGAGGGCCAAGATGGCGCCATGTGGCGTCATCTCAGCCGCCCAAATGGCCTCTTACATTTTGTGAAGGCCCTTGCCAGATCGCTCTCCGCTGTCAGATGGAGATCCAACGGCTGTGGTCGCTCGCGCTTAAGAGCGTCCACGCGGCCATTTCGTCCGCGTAGCGTAGCGGCGACACAGCCGTGGGCGAAGCAGAGGTTGCGGGTTCAAGCTGCGGTGAGGGGGTGGAAGGCGCGGGCGAGCAGGCGCGGACGAGCATCAGATGGAGATCTAACGGCTGCGTGCGCCCGATAGCGTCGACGCGCGATTGGATGCAAGATCGAACGCGCAATCAAACTCGCGGGGGGGGCGCTACGCAGTGATCGCGGACGCGATTTAAGCCGTCCGATCTCGTGATCGGACGACTGAAAGGTGCTGGACTTGCATGGGCATTGAGGAGCTGGCAGTCGAGGAGGCGCGCATGGGCGCGGCAGCGACGGCCACGCCGGGCTTTAGTGACGGATAAATCCGTCACTAAAGACCCTTTATTTGTTATTTTGAAGATGTAATGTCCATTTTGCCCCCACTCTTTGCAACTATAAAAGGAGACCCCCTCCATACGAAATTCTCATCCCTTCTTTCTCCTCTCTTGCCCTCCAAAGCTCAAAAGAAGCTTGTCCCACACCCGGGATGCTTCTTGTGAGATAAAGTCCAATTTTCGTTCCCCTTCGAAAGTGGATCCCGCGACGACGACGGCGCGCTGTGCCGTTCCCATTTTTCTGCTTCGTCCTCCTTCGTCCTACTTCGTTCTCCTTCATCCAGGCGTCGTCCCGTCTGGCTCGTCCTCCAAGCAATCGTCGAGGAGGATAATTTCTCTCTCCCATTCTTATTTATAGCTTTTCTAGTGTAGAATTTTCTGCTTTATAGTGTAATTGATTTTCCGCATTCTAGTGTAACTTTTATAAACTATTGAAATATTGAATGCATCTTCTCTTTCTCTCTCTCTCTCTCTCATAGTTTGATAGCCCCATTGTAATTATAACGCCTTGCTTAAAGAAAATCCTAAAAAAATATAATTGCGAAAATAGATCAACGTAGCCTCCCTGTGCTCGACCTGGAATTATTTTCAGTATAAATTTTATTTGTTGAACACGAATTCTTCGCTTCCGAACTACAACGAAAGGTTTTCCAAAACCAATCTCGTAAGCGTAGCGTTCGCAAAATCCGTTCAACAGTGTGTGGTTGTGTGTACCTACTAGGTTGCCCATAAGTGTTTAGTTTAGTCAAGTTAAGACCCTGGGCTGATTTTAGACTTTACCAAGCAAAGTTAGGATGGTTGCACCATCAAGGGTTTTAAGTGTTTGAATAAGGCTCATTTCTAGTGTTACCTTGGAGTGCATTCACATCGTCATGATAACTAGGCATCGAGCTGCCTAGTTCAGAATTTAAGGGCATCAAGGTCCCTCCTTGGTACCTAGAAAGAGATGGGTCCAGGTATAGTTGGCTCATAGATGGAGCCATGGTTAGGTCATTGATGTTGTGCACTGATTCCTAACCTAGAGGGTTGGAGAATTGGTTGTGGGTTCATATAGGCACTCCTTGGGTAGGCATAGGATTTAATCTGGATTGTGTACCTAAGGAATTCCTACCCTTTAGAAGGTTATCCAGCTTCTTATCCAAATTCTCCACATTCTTTCACACGAGTTCCACCTTATCTAATCGTTATGCAATTAATTCTAAATTGACCAAGTTTGAATTATTGTTAACTTCATAAACTCCACTCCTTGGTTGATTAGCTCTATTAAAGGCAAACATTGAGGCATTGTTGAGGGAATTTTCACTCATATTCTTGAATAATTAAAGGGCTCCCTTAGCATCTCGACTCAAGAAATTGCCCCCACAAGCCACATCAACGAAATTCTTTAGATTTTCACTCAGCCCACAATAGAAAATATTGGCCAACTGCCACTTCGGAATCCCATGATGGGGGCATTTCCTAGTTAAATCATTGAACCTCTCCCAAGCCTCATGTAGTTTGTTGAAACATCGAAGGACTACACTATCGGATTTGGTTTTGGAAACCTGTCATTGTAGTTTGAATAGCAAAGAACTCGGGTTCAACAACTAAAATTTATACCGGAATAGAACTCCTAGGTCGAACTCAGGGAGGCTATGTCGCTCAAAATTTGCAATTATATTCTTTTTGTGTTATTGTTAAAAAGCAGAGTAATTACAATGAAATAAAATACTATAGACAATAATAAAAAGAGAGACAGAGAAAACATCCACTTGATATTGCAAAATGATTGTACAACTAAGAAAGTGAGAAATTGCACTAGAAAGCAGGAAAACTATTACAACTAGAAAGCAGGAAAATTCTACTCTAGAAAACAGGAAAAAGGAATGGGAGAGAGAAGTTATCCTCCTTGACGATCACTTGGAGGATGAGCTGGATGAGGAGAGAAAAGAAGGAGGTTGAGGCAGGAAGAATGGGAACGAGGTAGCATGTCGTCATCATCACGGGATCCGCTTCTGGAATGGCGGTGAAAAATTGATTTTATCTCTTGAGGAGCATCCCGGGTGTGGGACAAGCTTATCTTGAGCTTTAGAGTGGGAGAGAAGAGAAGGAAGGGTTGAGAAATTCGTATGGAGGGGGTCTCCTTTTATAGTTGCAACGGGTAGGGGCATTTTGGTGATTACAATTTTAAAAACATTAATTTAGGACTTTTAGTGATGGATAAATCCATCACTAAAGGCTTGAACATGGCCTTCGTAAGCGTGCGCCGTGCACCTCCACGCCTCCGCATCGTGCAACGTATACGCCTGTCCGCGTGCTTACAGCCATCCGATCAGATCGGATGGCTTAAATGATCCCCACCCGTGCCGCGCGCCTACGTGTGATCTCGCGTCCTCGCTGCGCGTCTGATCGTGCGTGGGTGCTATCGGCTGTGCAGCGCAATTCGATCAAGATAGTGCAGCTCACACTCTCGCGCGCCCGCTCCAATTTGATGTGCCCACAGCTCGAACGAGCATCTCCTCTTCTTGATAGAGCACTCGACCAATGCGCTACGGGTACTTTTGTGTTGAGCGCTTGTTTCGTGCATGCGCACCCTGCAGTCGTTGGATGAGCATCCAACGACAGAGAAGTGTCGATCAGATGAAGAGGAAAGGCTATGACGGGTGCTTATGGCCAGTTGGGCAGTTGAGATGGCATCACATGGCACCATCCTAGCTATCCATCTTTTGACTACTGTAGATGGTGCCACAGGTGTCGATTGGATCAATTTTCCCACCGTTAGGCTACGATCATCGATCCAAATCCATTCGTGCGGTCAGATTTATCATCTGAGGTGCGGATTAACACCATCTTGGCCCTTGATCTTTAGGGTTCCTTGGTCTCTATCTGGTTCTACGAATATCCAATTAGGGCGATCTTAGAGTCGTTGAACTCCAATCGTCGCCCTGATCTGATCCGTATAGTTGGATCTTCGATCTGAGGCCCCGATAAAAAGTCACCCTATCCCTGACCTTAAAAAGGAGACAATTATTATACAATTTATACAACTTAATCTAAATGCATGATTATGCATGTTATGCACTATTTACAATGCATAATGCTAATGTGACACTAAGAACATTCATTAATAGACATTTTAGGTTAATCAGATGTATGCACATCACACCCCCATGCCTATCTTTTGCTAGTCCCTAGCAAAAACTACATGCTATTTATAAAAGAATTAGGTTGGATTAGTTGGGCACAAGTTATTTTCAACATTAAGAAATTCTTTTACTCAGGATATGAACTTTCAAAGACACAACAGCGCCCAGGTATCTGCCAAAATGCAGACCGCCTCAAGCCCTCGCCTTGTTCAAAGAAAAAGTTCTTTTTCTCTTTTTCTTCTTTTCTATTTTTTTTCGATTTTTGAGTTTAGGGTTAAAGAGTGAATTTCTACGACCATTCAACTCACCCAAGATTTGATGAGAACCCTAAGTTCTAAGCATCTTATTGTGAATATGATAGACTCATTGATCGGCAGTTAGAATGGACTTCAGGTTTCTACACCTCTAGGTGACCTTAAAAAGAGAGTTCTGCCTAAAGGTGTACCTTTACGACCGGTAGCTTTCTCCCTACTTTTATTTTTTTGGGGTCAACACAAGGGTGAATCCAATGTATATCTCCCTAGTTTATTCTACTTCTCCTCTTGCTCCTAAGTGTTTTAGGAACTTTCAGTGCATTTCATGAGCTAGGTTCTAGACAACGATTGATGAGATGTTACCACCGACAACTTGCCAGCCATACTCGTGCGGCGAAGTGTGGTTTATTTCTTTTATTTTCTTTTTCTTTTCTCCTTTTCTTTTTCTTTTTGACTTTCTCCTTTTTTTTTTCTTTTAAGTAGGTGGCTTCCCTGATCTAAGATTTACCTAAAGGCAGCAAGAAGAGAATAGTCTAGTGACTAGGCTCTAGACAACCTACCTATGTGCTATTACCCATGATAACTTTCCATCCATATCACCCTAGAAGGTTCATTAGCTACCCAATTTTCACTAAAACTGCCGATTAACAAGTCAGTGAAAAGATAGTGTGCAAATGCTTTAAACCTAAAGTTCCCTGAAATCAGAGGGTGGGTTGATAAGTCGTGTACTTATCACCCAAACTTATTTAATCAAATTACAATAGAAATAAGATGGCAAGGACTCGAAAAACAATTCCACATTTTAGTGGATACATGGGCTGATTAAGCCCAAAGCTTGAGGGATCTCTATGTTCAGATCCTAATGTAATATTTCCTAAGATTGAAAAGTCCTAATGTCCAAGTATTCCTTCCTAATTCAATTTTTTTTATGAATAAAATTTACAAGAATTTCACAGAGCTGACAAAATGATTCAAAAATGAATCCACGCCCCATGCCTAGTTGATGTAATGTCCACATTAGGAAAAAGGGACATGAAAGAAAGGGTAGAGTGCGGAAGATATCACATAAATATGAAACTCGGGTCAGCTTTGTGTCATATGTACAGCTGCTGAGTTTAATGTCATCAACTAGGCGAAGTCCAGCCAAAGAAGTCATAACATGGCTAGAGCAACCGTGTCTGAGATGGGTTCTAGAAGAGTACGGTCAATAACAGGCTTCAGATGTTGACTGTTGACTTTGAATGAATTATCCATCTTCAGGTCAAAGATCTGAACGGCTCCATTTGGAAAAATCTGGTCAATCAGAGATTAGGATCGAGCACAGATGGAAGGGAATTCCTTAGAGAATCTCCCTTCCAAATCTAGAAGATCTTTGAGGAATTAGGGAGTACTCCCCCTCCATTCCTCGCAGAAGTAGGATTTATCCCCATTAATGGCGGATGGACCTGTTTGTAAGAGTGGCGAGGAAGTTAGGGGGGTCTGTGCAATGGTTTTCAAAAGATAGGGGCCAAAATGTAATTACGTGTACTATTTTGTAAAGTAGGTCAAGATGACGACTTCTTAGGTCCAAATTTTGGTAAAAAACTAATTTGGACCTAAGGAATTCAATGGTGAAGTTGGATTTTAGGTTTGACAACTTTTGAATGGACAATTTGCACAAAAACCCAAATTAGGTCAATTTATGAGCTAGGACCCCAAAGGCCAATTTGAAGGTTATAAACCTTAGGGGATATTTTTCCATGAATTTTAGATGGTTTAGTTGATTTTTATCCTGACCAGAACCTTGTTGAATTAAGCGGGTCTGTTTTAGTGTTACAGAATGTCATTTAATTCCTAGACTGCACATGAACCCATTTCTGACTGAACCAACCCACTTTCTATCTTATTTAGATCATTTGACCTATGTTTTGACTCGAAGAAATCCCGTTTATGTAATGCAATGGTAAAATTGCATTTTTAACCTTTATTTCATGTTTTCTTCTAAGAGCAATTATTCCTTGAATTAAGCCCTTCTACAGGTTATGTAGGAGCTCTTATTCTCTTTCTTAGGTCAAAATGAGCTAGTTAGGGCTCATGATGAGGCTCTCATCAAACCTCCATGCCTAGCTTTTGCTAGCCCCTTAGCAAAATTTTAAGGTTTTAACTTCTGTTCTAGACCCTGAATGTTTGTCACTAGTTATGATAAGTGCTTTTCTTCTTCTTTTGATTAGGTTAAGAATGCTAACAATAGTCCTAGAGGTACTCAAGTACTAACTAAAATCCAGACCTTACTCACTTTAGCCTCAGTCTTCCGCAAAGGTTTTTAAGGCCCATAAAAACTATCCTAGGGTTTGTTGGATTCCATGGTTAAAGTACCCATGCTTGAGGCATTTTTAGCCTAGGTTCAGTTTGTAGTGCATTTTTGTAAGAGAGAGACAAAGGATTTGTTTGTTTGGAGAGCTTTCTCTCTCTTTTCTTTTTATATCTATCTTTGGATTGGCTTCTCAACACGATCTGTATCGAATTCCTTGTCCCCATCATCAATCCTCAAAGGTCCTTGGGAATTGATGCTTCGTGGTAGCACCGCCCATGGCAACCCCAGAACCCTGGCTTTCGAGATTTCGAGATAATCCCACCCATGGCGTTCCGTGGTAGAATTCAGACCCTGGCAATCGACATTTCGTGATAATGTTGCCCATGGCATCTGAACTAGTAGAGTGCTTACATGCCCCCAGTAGGTTATTTAAATATCCTAAGAGACAAGCACCGAGGAGACGATATGTTGTTAGACATCTTTAAGGGGAATTTCCTACCTCTCCACGCTGGGAACTCATCCAAATCAACTTGTGTTGATCGGCCTCTCCTAATCTAGGCGACTTTTTCAGAACAATGAAACGCTTTTTTGCGTGATTTTGATAGTTATGCACACTGAACCCGATTGTGTGTAGATTGGGGTGCTTAGGTTATCGAATCCCGCAAATTGAAGATCAGTTAACGAGGTCGAATACTACCTATGCCTTAGACCAAATACTTAAGCTTCACATTTTCCCTAACCTCTTGAGGATTATCCAGATCTTAGCAGGTACGTGAATTTTTAAGCCTAAGAGTCTAGCCCAGAAGGCCTAAGATCAGCGTTCTTGATTACCTCTTTTTGTGTCTCCTTAGCACTTTTCTTTTATTTTTCTCTTTTCTTGATGTGGTCTAGAACTTCGGTTAATTCCTTAATCTCATACTAATGACTCTCTTTTTCTTTTTCATTTTGTGCTCCTTTTTGTCATTTTTCTCTTTTTCTCTTCCTTATGATTATGTGGCTCACAAAATTTCTTCCCTCCTCCATTTTTTGTTCTTTTTCAATTTTTCAATTTTTTTTGTGTTTTTGACCTATGTGAATTTTTTTGTGAGAATCCTTCTGACTTTTCCTTGGTTTTGTATGTATGCACTTTATCACCCCCCCATGCCTAAGTTTTGCGATGCCCTCATTGTAAAAAGAGGGTGTGAAATAGTGTTGAGGTCAAGGACTTAGAACATGATACATTGGGTGGGTGAATGGGTTGGAAATGACTGATGCGGACGATTTCAAGCTCTAGTACGTGTACCAAAGGTGGGATCAACTATCTCGGGCTGAACTCAAGATGCAATGGACGTGGAGTACAGATAGATAATCAGACAGGTCTCTATTTTTGGAATGATGGGTTGCCTCCCGTCAAGCGCTAAATTGAACACCTTCAGTCGAGCGGAACATGGAGTGGAGAGGGAGTGGTCAACTCAGTGGATTTTTGTAAAACAAACACCTTGAGTAAGAGCCTGGTTGGTCCAACCAGGTGCTTGTTAAGATCAACAAGCCGATGATGCAGCCCAAACCCAATCAGTCTGGTGGGTTGATAGATGTAGATCAACAGATGCGAAACCCACCATATGCAATGTGGCTCAGATGGATATAGAAGTGAAAACTCAGGTTTAGGCTGAGTCGATTCAGCCTGGTCAGGGTAGGGTTCCAAAAAATAATCAGTGCATGGTGTGGAAACCCTACAGGGGTGATCAGAGAATGATGGATCCTATTTTTCAGTCTGATCGATATCCGATACCTAGTATAGATGTGGAGTTGAATCATCTGCAAACGGCTCAGTGAGAGGTGAATCAGAATAGAAATTGAGTTCGGTTGTTGGTCGAGGTAGAGAACGGGTTTTGATTAGTTCTGTATGTGTGGAAGAGGTGGCTTCAATGAGAATCATGCATGAGGGCTCTTCTAGAAAGGAATGACAGGTGGTCAAGTAGAGACTCCTCATAGGAACTTTCAAAATCGAAGTAAGAGAATGAGTCATGTGAGCTGAGGTCGTAGATTGGCTTGTTGTAATCAGGAAGCAGATTTTCTTCGATGTTGTGGTCAGATTCAAAATCGTCAGAGAGTTTGTGAAAATCAAAATCTGAATGAGATTGAAAATCATGGGTTCCACCATAGAATAAATCATATGCCATAGATTCAGCAGCCTGACTGGGGTCTAGCTTAGATGTCAATTATGACCTTAAAAAGGTGTCCTTATCTAGTAGAAGTTTAGGTTCTAAGCTGGTAGGACAGACCCAATTGAAACCCTACTCATCCAACTCAATTTCTGTATCATAAATTGGCATGACTTCTGAAAAATCAATTGGTTCCTCTAAGGATGTTGGCAAGGGATATTCATCAAATAGAGGCCCAAAATCATATTCTACATTGAAAAATTGATCTTCCTCATGTGGGACCTCGAAATCTTCCCAATATGTTTTAGATATAGATTCTGGGCTTAGGATGTGGGTTGAATCACTAGAATCTAGGTCCAAATAACCTTCGAGGGTCACCTTATCAGAATAAGTGGCAGAATTTACACCCTCAAGAGGTTTAGTTCTACTCTCATTACTGCAAGACTTTTGGGATTCTAAGCCTGGTGATTCATGGTCTAGAGTTGGCTTAACAATGTGTTCTCCTGCAATTGGAACTTCCCAACCTTCTTCAATATTAGGCATAGTGTACTCAATCTGGGTTGGGAATCCACAACCATTTTGTGCCTCAAACCTGAGATCAGATTGATCCTCGATGTTGTCCCAAGATGGTTCACCTCTGTTTGTGGCATATACGGGTATTTCTGGTCGATAATTTATTTTTATAATGTCATTATCTCTTCCCGTTTTTCAAGATAATCTTGGTGTCGCTCCCAAAGTATACGATTTGTCATGCATTGAAGGTATTCAAGATTGTGCAATTTTTCTATCTCAATGTATCCTATGATAAGCATGTCTTGGGTTGATCCTTTTGTGGCTTCTGCCAATAGTACTTGGGCACAAGTTATGATAAAGGTTGTGGTTGTTGGGACATCAACCTGAATGTTTTCTACTGGTGTTGAGGTTTTATCTTCTTTTTCATAGAATTTCAGGGCATCCTCAATCATCCTATCTCTCATGGATCTCCGATATTCAGGTTTCTTGAATGGTAGTCCTAAGTGGTTTGGCTGCATATTTGGATCAGGTGGTGGAATCAAGATGTAGAATCAGATTTTGAATCAAAATGTAGAATCAAGTTATGAAGCAATTAAATCTAAATAAAGAGTCCCATTGAAAATTTATGTGTGTTCTCTAAAGAGAAAAGATGAGGGACTGGAGATGTTTTTGACCCAATCGAGGCACCCAAAAATGTTTGATGACTATGGAGGTTCGGGGCAGATGATACCCCTAGATCAGAAGGTCTTCAACCTAAGAATTACCTGAGCAGCCAGAGAGGGAGAGTCCCGCAAAGACCCCAACATGGTAAAGTGATTACACCACAAAAATACACCTGCAATAGTGCCATCTTGTGCTATTTCCTAGCATTACCAATGCATATTAGGGCTCTATAATCACATTTCTAAAAATACATGCAAGCATGCATTTAATTAAGAAGGGAGGAGAATGAAATAAGTGGCCTTGCATTTTACATTTTTCCTCAAGTGCATCTTTGCAAACTTCCCATCTCTATTTTTATTTCCATTTGATTTTTAAATGATTCTCCCCGCAGCTGCATGGAGCAATTTCTTCCTCGTGCGCCATTCCCTGTAGCTGCCCTTCCATGCGGCTACCTCTCCCTGCCAAGCCATTCCAACCTCTCCCTGCAGTCGCATGCAGCCATTCCCAGCCATGCCTTCTTCCATTATAAAAGACCACGGCTTCTACCTTCAAAAACAGGCCTGGTCCACTTCAAAAAAAAAGAACACAGCAGCTCTCCAGGACACCGTCCACTCCTCCCTCTCCCTCCATACATCGGCCCTCCTCCTCCGAGGAGACACCCGGTGGGCAGGAGCCCTCAATGTGGTGCACACCAGCACAGTGATACCACCACCGCCCAGCTCTTCAAAGATTCAGTGGGCGTGGTGGCTCTTTTCTATTTTCTTTCCCGCTCCAGCACCTTAAGCCATGGTTGCACGCTTCAAGGTCTGAAGCTCGTAGCTTGGCAGCAGCAGTAGCCCCAGCCATTCCGCGCAGGCCTGCAGGCGCCCCAGCCCCTTTCGCACGCGCCTGCAAGCCTCTCCGCCTCTCGCTTTCTCCGCCCTGTCGCACACCCTTCCGCCTGCAATCGGCCTTTGCACTCCTCTGCAGTGGCTGGCCAAGCGCTTCCCCGCACCTCGACCAGCACCTGCAAGCTTCCGCACAAGCTGCAGATGCCCTCGCCTCCCTCTCTACGCGCTCTATCGTGAGCTCTCCGCACTCGCAACCGGCCGACACAAGACTTCTCCCTCACGTGCCAGCCCGCACGCGTCAGCCGCGAGTCGGCCACACTCACACCACCTGCAGCTCCCGGTTGCGCGGCGTGGATGACCACTGTAGCCACTGTTCACGCGAGTCTGCGCGACACTGTGGCTACAGTGAGGTGACAGGAAAGCTTCTCACTTTACCGGTCACCCGGCTCACCGCTACCGCCGTTTGCCCATGCACGCGCCCGCCTGCGCGTCTCCGTCTACGTCTCCCGCACCAGCCCGCACGTCTGCTTCGCCCACTCCCTTTGCTCGCACCCATCTGCGTTGCGCACTCCCTTCGCCCGCGCTTGCGAGCGCCCGCTACAGCCTTCGCGAAGTACGGTGCACTGCGTCTTCTCTCTGCACCCTCGCCCTTCAGCGCGTGCTTGTCTGTGTGCGTGCGCACCTACGTGTGAACCTGAACCATCAAACGACGGCCCTGCAGCTCAGATGCCCTAACCGCTCCAGCCTTTCACTCCAGCAACGCGGCTGCCATTTCCCCGCTCTCTTTCTCTCACTCTCCCTCACGACGCTCTCTTCACTGATGCTTGCATACACATTCACTCACTTTCACACACACACACACACCTATACACTATTATATGCATATATATATATATATATATACGTATACTTATATATTGATATATATATACATATATATATATATACATACTTATATATATACTTATACATATATATATACATATATGCATATACTTATATAAATATGCATATATACTTACATATATACATATATACACACCTACTTATATATACATACATATATACATATATATATCTATATAACTATATATACTTATATATATATATACATATCTAGATACATATACCTATATACATATATTATTATTATATATATATACATATATATATATACATCTATATAGTATTATATACATACATACATATATATATATATACATCTATACATATATATATCTATAACTATATATACATACATATATATATATATACTTAGCTACATATATCTATATTTACATATATTACTATATACTTATACATACATATATATATAACTCTATATAGTTATATATACATACACAAATATATATATATATACATATACACTTATACATATACGTATATATCTACATATATATATACCTATATATTTATAACCATATATATATATACATATAGATATATTTACATATATACATATATATATTTTTTCACATTATTTACTATACGCTGTATCGTGGGAATATCTACACCAGTTGCTGATATTCATCGATACATGCGTACAAAAAAAAACCACGTTCACATTCATCTTCCACCATCCATCCTACACGAGGCACCTCGTCCTGTTGGTTGCATCTTTCTAGACGACGACCGACTCGACACCGTGCAACACTCCATCTCCACGTCCACCCCCACCCCTTTATACATATATAGTATATACATATATATCTATACTATATTTACTTTATTTTTGTTTCGCTTTCGTGCCAGTAAAAAGATAAAAAAAATTGTATAAAAGAGAGAAGGTAATCTTTGACTTGCAGGTACTCCGTCTTGTGAATAGCAAGACCCACTTTGGAACCTTGTTTTGGCTCAAAGCCAAGAACTCAATTTTGAGGGTGTGCCTCAAGGACAAAGATTACTAGAAAAAATTCTAAATGAGAAAAGCACCAAAGACATAATAAACAAACGGAAGAGACTCGTTGTAGGAAAGGCGTAGAAACTTGACTTGTAACCCCACTTCCTTGAGTTTGACCCTGGGCCTAAAAGTGACAAGATAAAATCAACTAGGCCAGGTTAAAAATTTTGTAAGGAGATGGTTAGGTCCGATTTAGGTTAACCACTATACACACTTCAACGATAAAATCATCATATTAACAACCTATTCGAGCTTGACAACATACTCTTTTCTGGCGCCGTCGCCGGGGAAGTGCGCCTTCAAGTAAGTTTCTATTCAATTCCTTTAAATTTTTCTCTTCTCACTTCATGGGTATCTCTATTTTTGGTGTGCAGGTGAACCTGGTGCAAGGAGAAGGCAGGCAAACGAAGTCGAAGACATGATCAGATCCAAGGCAGGAACGAGAGAGTGAAGACGCCGACACCGCATTGGAGCTTCGCACACGTTGCCGAACAAGTAGGTCTTCTTTTCTTAGCAACTAGGGTTAACTTATCACCTTAATAAAAAAAAAAATTAAAAACTAAAAACTATAAAAACTTCTTGGGATCTCTTGGGACAAGTGGATTAAAATTCACTTGTTTGATTGATTGTCTTCACTCCCACCGCCTCAGGATTTCCCACCCTACTTCGCATAGCAAAAATCCGAGAATCTTGATTCTTGAATTTTTCACCGTAGGAAGTATTCTTTGAGGCGAATAAAAAGATTGATTGCACCCCTCTGTTGCCTCACTTATCTGCAATTCGGGATCACCTTTTTGGTGGGGAGACTTGGAATTGGGTTGATTCCAACCCCACCACAACTTTTCAACTTGCCTAAGATTTGATCCCGAATATTTCAACACCAACAATTTGAATTTCTTTATCTGTTTATTGAGCCTTGTGTGTGGAAATCATTTCTGGTGATTGGGAGCACTTGAATTGAAGCGCTTTGGCTCCCTTTCACACTAATATAAAACTGACTCGTGCATCCACACATATAAATCTCCATTTAGGGTAGCCCATTGCATTTTAGCATGCATTAACTAACTGATATTGAAGAAGGGTTTATTGGGCTTAGAACGAAAACTTGTATTTCACAAAACCTGGAGATTGTTTGAATTGGTAATTTAGTGAAATCCTAAAATTCATACTACTTAAGGCTGAACTCTAAAAACCATTCACCAATTAAAAACTTCAATTCGGGGAGATTTCCCTGTTGCATGCTTGTTTTACACACTCTGAAAATCAATCACTTGGGCATTACCCGTAAACAACGCCCTTCACATTCCAAAAGCACTTGACCCTAAGCCTTTAACTAAAATAGGTAGTAACTTGACCCTTCTTAAGGATTGGAGGTCTAACTACATACGTGTAGCGGCTACATGCTTGTGAGAGTTCCCGCGTGCTATCAGGTGTCTATGACTGGGGTAAACGGCCTTTCAATTTGGCCCGATGGTTCCGCGGTGCTCGCATTCGGTTCCATAGTTCGTGATAGTAGGTAACTTAGATCTTTAGGTCTAAGGGCACACTGTAAAGGTTAGGAATTTGATTGTGCTGATTTGTCATCAAGTGTACCTTTGCGGCATCGTTTCTCTCATCTCTTTTCCCTTCTCATCACCCTAACTCTTCCTGTGGTAGTGCATGTTTGGGAGGAGGTCACAAAACCCTGAACTGCTTGAATTGACTGATAAATTTAGAAAATAAGCCAAATCGTCCTCCTCCTCCACAAACATGGCTGCACGCCCACCCCCAAATCCCAAGGTAGGAAACCGCCCTCAGAACCCACCAGGTGGTGGAGCCTTAGATCCCATAACCCGCCTCCAAGCCCAAATGGAGATGTATAATGAGCAAATTGAAGCCATTCAGGAAACATTGGAGGAAATGCATAACCCCTCCCGAACGGGAGGAGCCTAGGTCTCTTAGCTCCTATCAGAATCCCGCTGCTACAGAGACCGTAGGACAAATTCAGGTCCCCATGGGCGGGGACGACATTGAATTAAAACCAAACATAATTGGCCTAATAAATTTTCACTTCCATGGTCTTGTAAGTGAAGATCCTTTTCTCCACTTGGAAGACCTAACCCGACTGGCTGAAACGGTTAAACCAAGAAATGTCGGGTTACCTATAGTCCTCTTGAAAATGTTCCCATTTTCATTGCGAGATAAAGCGTCGCAGTGGTTACGCACCCTTGGGAGAACCATCCACTCTTGGGAAGAGATGCGAACAGCGTGTCTCAAGAAGTTCTTCAAAATCGGGCGAACCAATGCGCTTCTCCGTGCTATCATCTCTTTTACGCAACAAAACGGTGAAAAATGTCATGAGGCATGGGAGAGGTATAATGACCTCCTCAGGAAGTGTCCGCACCACGGTCTGCCTAAGTGGCATATAGCCTAGATTTTCTACTATGGGGTAAATGAGACTTTGAAGCAGATTACAGACGCTTCCTACAGAGGGAACTTTATGAATAAAGACAAGAATGGAGCATTAGAACTGTTTGAAAATATGAGTGAAAACTCGATGAACAATGCTTCCATTGTCGCCTTTAATCGTACCAGCCAGCCCCGAAATGTCCACGAAGTTGACACGGGACCCTCCCATTCATCCACTGATCTAAGCCTTATTTCACAAAAATTGGATGAAGTCTCCATCGTGCACAAGAAGCTGGATGAGCTTCTAGCCAACCCTGCCTAATATCTGGCAAACATCACCTCTTCACCACTTCGTCACAATCCAAATTCTTCCAACACCAGGCTTATCCCGATAAACCCTGTTAGACGTTCCTTACCGAGTGTTGCACCGAGCGACTCGGTAAGTCATGTGGAACTAGCTTCTGTGAGCCAGTATTTCGACACGGAGGACCAAGCCTCCGTGTCGAAAAACTGGCTTCTGAGCTCGGAAGCGTACTTACATGCGGATGCGTCTTCTGGCATAGAAGACACTTGCGCCCTGGGGAACAACCCGTTCTCTGCCACGTATAACCCAGGGTGGCGTAATCATCCGAACTTCGCATGGTCCAACAACCTGCAGTGCCAAACCCCGCGGGTGGACCAATGCAACCGTCCGCACCCATCATCCCAAGGGCCTAGTCTAATCCTATGGCGAATCCGCCATCAGGCCCTTGTGTGCCACAAACAGAACACGCATCAAGTACTCTTGACAAATTGATGCGAATGATGACAGAAATGTCAACGTGCCATGAAGAGAACATGACCTCTCTTCTGCACCAATTGGCGCAGCAGAATGCTGAGATCAGTCAACTACCCATGGCGACCCGATCTCAGGGCACTCTTCCTACCCAACCTGTTCCAAACCTGCGAAACTTCGTACCCCATGGTCCTCAACCACAGATACAACCCTCTCAGGGGTAGGTTAATCAAATTCTGCAAGCTCCGAGCATTCCACTGGGATTTCAGGCTAATCCAGCTGCAGCACCGCACTCTTATGTCCCTATTGCGAACCCTCCTTCGCTGAATGATCCCACTGAACCTACATCATCCAATGCTATCACTACGAGGAGCGGCAAGCAGACTGTCGATTTGCCTCGACCTGATCCTGGCGCATCTTCTTCATCGCCCTCTCATTAAGGATGTGCATCGCATTTGCGAGAGGACGATACACCCAAATTGTTGCGAGAATCAGTTCCGCTCCCTGAGGCTCTACTGAGGGAGCCAAAAGGCAAAAAGAAAGATACGCAGGCCTTTGATAACCTGTGTAATTTGTTAAGGGATGTAGAAATCAAGGTACCCCTGCTCGAGGCTATCGATCACATACCTATTGTCACCCGATTTTTCTAAGACTACACAACACCCAGGCGACAGTCAAAGAAAACTAAGAATCCAGTGGTTCACTCGCCTCATGCGAGTTGTGCTATACTGTCAAACCTACCACCAAAGCAGAAAGATCCAGGCACGCCACTTATTTCCTGTAGCATCCAAGGCTTCAATTTTAACCGTGCCCTGCTTGATCTAGGATCTTCCATAAATCTCATACCGACCATCATGCTCAAAAAATTTTCCTTGGGAAATCTGAAACCCACCCCTGTCACGTTACAGCTGGCATATTATTCTATCAAAATCCCAAAGGGTGTGGTGGAAGACGTGGTGGTTAGGGTCAACAGTCTCTGTTTTCCTGTTGACTTTCTTGTTTTAGATATGGAAGTTCCTAGTTCACTTTCGGATTGTTCGATCATCCTCGGTAGACCTTTCTTGGCCACAGCCCGTGCCCTTATCGATTGCGAGTCAGGCTGTATTGAGATTGCCGTTGGATCTGAAAAGATCAAGCTTAACATCTTCAAGGTAGCCAAGAACTTTGATTGCGATTGCATCGAGGATGACATGTCAGACGAGGACATGACCGTCAGTTCGTGTATCAGAATATTTGGGACCAATGCGGACTGCTGCGGAGTACCTATAAACACTGATGACTGCTTGACCAACACAAATTGTAATGTTCCCCAATCCCTCCCTATTCCTGTACCTTCTCCTAACCAGACTTCTGATGAGGTTTTCTCCGCTTCCCATACCTTGTTGTCTGAGTCATCTCCGGGCTACTCACCACCGGTCCACACTCTTGAAGACCGGATTGCCCTTTCTTTCCCGCCAAATCAGGCTGATTTGCAATGCCACACTGGGACCTTGAGCCCATATCCTTCTCACTGGGGCTATTCCTTTTTGGATCTATCTATCCAAGAAGCCCCTCTGTTGGTGGTAGAGCACCACGATCATTTATTTTGATGATAACAAAACATGTGTTATTTAACATTTGCAATTTGAGTCCTAGATTTCAGGTCAATTGCAAATGTGGACGTGTTTAGACGGAACTCGAGCTCGCATCCAGGACGGATTGGAGGAGCTTGACGGAAAACAGAGGAGGTTCGCGTGGAGTGACAGATTGAAGATAGAAGACAAGAAGAATAGGATAGATTCTTTTTAATCCTTTTATGTA
The DNA here is from genome assembly GCA_037157565.1 of Thalassia testudinum. NCBI lineage: Eukaryota > Viridiplantae > Streptophyta > Magnoliopsida > Alismatales > Hydrocharitaceae > Thalassia > Thalassia testudinum. Next base: position 86,954,849 of record JAZHRO010000014.1, on the reverse strand, counting down.
CTTTTATCTTTATTTTTCTTGCTCTTTATTTTTCCTTAGAAAATTATGTTAAAGAGCCTCAAAGAACCCTAATAGTAGTCCTAGGAACACCGGCACAACCCTAGGATACTTATGTTTTCTGTAGAAAACTTAGAAAACCAATATAGGGTTCAAACAACACTTCCAGACGTCTAATTCCCAAATCAGACGTCTGATAAAGTATTTTAAGATGTCTGACTGTTGTTTCAGACGTCTGATAACTGTTACGCTGGACATAGTCAGTTCTGTCTGATGAAATCAGACGTCCAGACCTTAGTCCAGATGTCTTAGAAGACGTCTGATGGATTTGCCAGACGTCCAATTAGTGGACCGTTGGCTGCCTTAGAATATGCTCAAGAATATGACCGTTAGAGCCTTATCAGACGTCCTTAGGCCTCTCCAGACGTCTGATAAAAGACCGTTTTGCCTCGGCTGACCCAAAATCTCTTCTCAGAGACTTTCTAGCCGTTGCAACGTTTGGAAATCAATTCCCACAGTGAAAGTAGGTTTCCAGACGTCCATACTTAGTGCCAGAAGTCCTGTATGTCGTCTGATGGACTTGCACAAAAACCCTGTTTAGATCTGATTCAAGTCAGGGAGAAACCCGCATAGAATCAGACGTCTGACATTGAAATCAGACGTCTTAAAGTGGCCCTCCAGACGTCTGATGCAAGAGTTAGACGTCTGATCACCCTGTCAAGTGTAATCATTATCCTGATTTCGGCCTGATTCTCTTGGGCTTTGTTCCCAACGGCTATGGAAGCTTTTCTAAGCCTTCCAAAGCCTTCCTAAGGCCTCTATAAATAGAGGGGAGCCTTTTCACACCAAGACACAACAAGAGAAACACAAGAAACACTTTGCAATACACTAAGATCAAGTATTTCCACTCTTTTGTGTCCAAGAAGCTCTTGCTCTCTAAGCTCAAGTTCTACATCTTGAGAGCATCATTCCCTTCGCGCACCCGCTCTCCCGCCGTTGTCTACGAGAGCGACATTGCGCCGTTGCGTGGCTCACGCACCCGCGTCATCGTCGACGCACTCCTTGCAAAGGGGAGTTTCCTATTTCCTATAGAAGCTAGTTTAAATTACTTTGTTGGCTCTATAGGTTTGTTATTTTCTTTTATCTTTGTTATTTTGTTGGGTATTCGCTTTGCGAATTCCCGTCTCCTTCGTGGGACAAAATCCTTATCGTGGAGAGAAGGGGTTGAGGAACGCTACCCTCGTACTTGTAGCGTGGTTGTACTGAGGTTGAATCACCCTTGTTTTAAAGTGATTCGGTTAGTGGATTTGATCAACTAGGTTGATCGGAAAATCCTAACTCGAGAGGGTTAGGTGGTGGTTTTCACCCGTTTTGGGTTTCCACCTAAAATTTCTTGTGTACTTGTGCGATTGATTTTTGAGATTGGTTTATATTTTATTTCCGCATTTTATTACGTCACCCCTCTTGGTAGGGCCAAACCTACAATTGGTATCAGAGCAGGTCTCGCGAAATCAGGGTTACAAACCGGCGAGGATCTAGATCATGGAGGGAAGCATAGCCGCAATCAGAATCTCCGAGGGGCAGTCCACAGTCCGACCACCCTACTTTGACGGGAACAACTACAGCTACTGGAAGTTGCGGATGAAGACATGGCTTCAAGCCACCGACTTCACAGTCTGGGCCAGATGCGAGACGCCTTTTGAGATCCCAGAAAAACCCGCGGGAGGCTACTCGCAGCAACAAATCCGTGAGCTCTCCTTAAACTCAAAGACCATGAACGCCCTTTACTGCGCGCTCAGCTCGGAAGAATTCAACAGAATCTCGCAGTGCGCCACAGCATACGAGATTTGGCACACACTCGAGGTAACTCATGAAGGTACCTCTAAGGTAAAAACCTCAAAAATTAATTTACTTTCTCAAGAATTTGAATCTTTTTCAATGAAATCTAACGAGTCTTTAAGTGAGATGAACACTAGGTTCACTCTCATTGTAAATAACTTGAAAGCTTTAGGAAAGACTTTCATCAAGGGGGAGCTTCAAGGGAAGCTTCTTCGTTCCCTTGGACCGGAGTGGGAACAGAAAGTCACCGCCATCGAGGAGGCGAACGAAATGGAGGAGCTCAACATGGAAGATCTCCTAGGCAATTTGATGGCCTACGAGACTAAGTTGAAGTAGAAGAAGAAGGATACACCAGAGCCTAAACCAAAGAAGACTCTCGCCTTCAGAGCTGCGTCGGATAGCGAGGTAAGTTCCGACGACGAAGACTTTAGAATTTTACTTAAAAATTTTTCCAAGTTTTGTAGGGAATTAAAGAATGAGAAAAAGGAGAAGAAGGAAAGCCCGAGACGTTGCTACCACTGCAACGGGAAAGGGCATCTGCGACCAGAATGCCCTCTTCTCAAAAAGGAGAAGAAAAAGGAAAAGGAGAAGAAATCTAAGAAGAAGGCATTCGAAGCCACTTGGGACGATTCTAGCTCGGAGGAGGAAGAAGAAGAAAAGACCATAGAAGAAGAAACCGCTTGCTTCGGCTTCATGGCCAGAGGAAGCGACAGCGAAAGCGAAAGCGACTCAGACAACGAGGTAAATCTCGATCTTCAAGAAGCTTTTAATGAACTTTTTGAAGTTAGTAAATCACTAAAAAGAGAAAATAATAGCATTAAAAAGAATCTTAGTTTTCTTAGAAGTGAAAATGATAGGTTAGAAATAAAGCTTAGGGACCTAGAAAGTTGCTCTAGTCCTAATAACCTGCTTTTAGAAAATAAAAATTTAATCAATGAAAATACTAAATTGATTGGGGAAAATGATAGTCTAAAGTTAGAAATTTCTAATTTAAAGACTAAGATGCAAACTATAGAAAAAGAAATTGCATGTCTTAGGGAAAATTCTAACAAATTAATCAACAAAGTAAACAAGTTTTATAGCCCTAAGGTTGAGATAGGATCTCCATCAAGGAGACCCACTAACAAATCCGGATCCAAGCTTACTTGGATACCGAAGAAAAATTTGGAATCTTGTTTTGTAGGATTCAGGGATAACTACAATACACAGGACTGGACCTACAAACTCAAGGCTGGTCAACTCGAGTTAGGAGAACTAAGGAGTAGACCAAGGAGGAGAACAAGAAGACCGATGAGACGGCGAACAAACGACGGACCCACCGCACGTCGACCACCAGATTGGAGACTGGCGCCGATGCCCGGGCCTCCAAGCTACGGATGGGAGCCCCATCTGATGTGGCATCCACCACCACCATTCGGGCCATTTTATTGGCCATGGTAGGTGAGGTAAAATTCTTAACCCTATCTTTTTATAAGCATTTAGATAGGGGGAGTTAAAAATTAATGAGCTAATTGTCAATTTTTAAAGGGGAGATATAAGGTAGCTAAATTTCCTTTAGAAAGGGGGAGAAAAATAATAGCTATCTCATTGTTACAAAAAGGGGGAGGACATTACCTTTGTCAAAAGAAACTCATAGAAGAGCATGTTTTAAGGGGGAGTTATAGGAAATGTAAAACCAATTAAACCTTTTTGATAATGTCAAAAAGGGGGAGGTTTTTTTTCTGCATTATTATTTACGGTTTTGTCATCATCAAAAAGGGGGAGATTGTTGGTGCTAGAGCACCATGATCATTTGTTTTGATGATAACAAAACACGTGTTATTTAACATTTGCAATTTGAGTCCTAGATTTCAGGTCAATTGCAAGTGTGGACGTGTTTAGACGGAACTCGAGCTCGCATCCAGGACGGATTGGAGGAGCTTGACGGAAAACAGAGGAGGTTCGCGTGGAGTGACAGATTGAAGATAGAAGACAAGAAGAATAGGATAGATTCTTTTTAATCCTTTCATGTACTTTTATCTTTATTTTTCTTGCTCTTTATTTTTCCTTAGAAAATTATGTTAAAGAGCCTCAAAGAACCCTAACAGTAGTCCTAGGAACACTGGCACAACCCTAGGATACTTAGGTTTTCTGTAGAAAACTTAGAAAACCAATATAGGGTTCAAACAGCACTTCCAGACGTCTAATTCCTAAATCAGACGTCTGATAAAGTATTTTAAGACGTCTGACTGTTGCTTCAGACGTCTGATAACTGTTAGGCTGGACATAGTCAGTTCTGTCTGATGAAATCAGACGTACAGACCTTAGTCCAGACGTCTTAGAAGACGTCTGATGGATTTGCCAGACGTCCAATTATTGGACCGTTGGCTGCCTTAGAATACGCTCAAGAATATGACCGTTAGAGCCTTATCAGACGTCCTTAGGCCTCTCCAGACGTCTGATAAATGACCGTTTTGCCTCGGCTGACCCAAAATCTCTTCTCAGAGATTTTCTAGCCGTTGCAACGTTTGGAAATCAATTCCCACAGTAAACGTAGGTTTCCAGACGTCCATACTTAGTGCCAAACGTCCTGTATGTTGTCTGATGGACTTGCACAAAAACCCTGTTTAGATCTGATTCAAGTCAGGGAGAAACCCGCATAGAATCAGACGTCTGACCTTGAAATCAGACGTCTTAAAGTGGCCCTCCAGACGTCTGATGCAAGAGTTAGACGTCTGATCACCCTGTCAAGTGTAATCATTGTCCTGATTTCAGCCTGATTCTCTTTGGCTTTGTTCCCAACGGCTATGGAAGCTTTTCTAAGCCTTCCAAAGCCTTCCTAAGGCCTCTATAAATAGAGGGGAGCCTTTTCACACCAAGACACAACAAGAGAAACACAAGAAACACTTTGCAATACACTAAGATCAAGTATTTCCACTCTCTTGTGTCCAAGAAGCTCTTGCTCTCTAAGCTCCAGTTCTACATCTTGAGAGCATCATTCCCTTCGCGCACCCGCTCTCCCGCCGTTGTCTACGAGAGCGACATTGCGCCGTTGCGTGGCTCACACACCCGCGTCATCGTCGACGCACTCCTTGCAAAGGGGAGTTTCCTATTTCCTATAGAAGCTAGGTTTAAATTACTTTGTTGGCTCTATAGGTTTGTTGTTTTCTTTTATCTTTGTTATTTTGTTGGGTATTCGCTTTGCGAATTCCCGTCTCCTTCGTGGGACAAAATCCTTCTCGTGGAGAGAAGAGGTTGAGGAACGCTACCCTCGTACTTGTAGCGTGGTTGTACTGAGGTTGAATCACCCTCGTTTTAAAGTGATTCGGTTAGTGGATTTGATCAACTAGGTTGATCGGAAAATCCTAACTCGAGAGGGTTAGGTGGTGGTTTTCACCCGTTTTGGGTTTCCACCTAAAATTTCTTGTGTACTTGTGCGATTGATTTTTGAGATTGCTTTATATTTTATTTCCGCATTTTATTACGTCATCCCTCCTGGTAGGGCCAAACCTATACCCTCTTCTTGGCCAATTTGAGGGCAAACTCCTTCTTCCCGACTTGTTCTCCGATCCACTTGGGACACTCTCGTCCCATGAAATGCCAGACATTTCACCATCCACCATCACTTTTCACGCCTCTATCGGGATCACTTCACTTTTCTCTTCACCACCCACCAGCCACCCACCCTACCACCCTACTGTATACCCTGCACCTCAACTCTCGTTACCCGATCTTCCATCCTTTCTCTACCATTCCCTGCATGCATATGAGGACATAGCATTGTTTGGCATGGGAGGGTGGATAGGCATCCATAGGATCTAGGTATTTTATGGTATCATGCAGTTTCCACCCATTTATAAATATGCAAGAAAAAGAAAAAGAAAAAAAAAAAATATATATATATAAATAAATGGTGTTTACTATTGATCTGAAAGCTGAAACAAAATTACCATAAGTGTTTATGGATATTCAACCTCTGTTTTGAAGACTTTCCAGGCCACAGAAGCTTGATTCGCTCAGGCTCGGCTTAATTGACTTGAGCATTGACAAAATAGATTGGAATCTCTCCTAACTAAGGACGTATTCTTGTACCTGAGACACCAGTACAGGATCCATTGGTTTGCTTTTACTTGAGAGCTTAAGTAAACATGGTTCACACTACACATATCAAGAAAGGCCAGGTGAACATAAGATCCAACCCAAGTGTTCATTAGGGAAGGTGGGGTCCTTACCTGTGCACGCAAGTAGACTTTTTATCCCAGGCTTTAGTCTTATGTTTAGGAGCGACTCTTTCTACCAAAAAGAAACTCTCCCACCAAAAAGAAAAGTGTGCTCCTCTAAATAAAGTTGTAAGAGATATACTGACACTTGTTTCAAAAAAAAAAAAAATGCAAATAAGTCAGTATATCTCACAAATGTCTGTAAAGTCTTCGCCCTACAAGAAGTTCTTTAGGGCAGGTTACAAATACCTTATTTTGCTTTGAGCCACAAAAATCAGAAAATGGGAGTTGAGTTTTTTGTCATCTTCTTAAGGGTCAATCCGAAAACACGAGCTGAAACTGGGACCAACCTATACTTAAAGATTCACGAAACCCTGGGCTTGAGTCTTATTGTTCATCTGGTCAGTCTTGATCCTTCACTAAGCACAAGCCATAACCTCTTGAGCTCTCGAGTACTGCAAAAACCTCCTGGATCCTTGAAATAGTACTTAAGGTTTAAATATCAAGAGTCCTGGTTAGTCGATAGATGATCTATATCATGTGAGACTTAAAGTACTGGTAGTCTTCTCTACAATTGGTTCTCACAATATCCAACAATAAATACACCTATATCACCTCAGAAGAAAATCTTCAACTTAAGATCACTTCTAAATACTGTTTAGCTAGGGACTAGCAAAAGATAGGCATGGGGGTATGATTGCACCATAAAAATACACCTGCAATAGTGCCTTCATGTGCTATTTCCTAGCATTACCAATGCATATTAGGGTTCTCTAATCGCATTTGTAAAAATATATGCATGCATGCATTTAATTGAGAAGGGAGGAGAATGAAATAAGTGGCCTTGCATTTTACATTTTTCCTCAAGTGCATCTTTGCAAAATTCCCATCTCTATTTTTATTTCCATTTGATTTTAAATCTTTCTCCCCGTGGCTGCATGGAACAATTTCTTCCTCACGCACCATTCCCTGCAGCTGCCCTTCCCTGCGGCTGCCTCTCCCTGCTAAGCCATTCCAACCTCTCCCTGCAGCCGCATGCAGCCATTCCCAGCCATGCCTTCTTCCTTTATAAAAGACAACAGCTTCTACCTTCAAAAATAGGCCTGGTCCACTTCAAAGAAAAATAAGAACACAGTAGCTCTCCAGGCCACCGTCCTCTCCTCCCTCTCCCTCCATACATCGGCCCTCCCCCTCGGAGGAGACACCTGGTGGGCAGGAGCCCTCACTGTGGTGCACACCACCATAGTGAGACCACCATTGCCCAGGTCTTCAAAGAGCCGATGGGTGTGGTGGCTCTTTTAAACTTTTTTTCCTGCTCCAGCACCATCTGCCATGGCTGCACACTTCAAGGTCTGAAGCTCGTAGCTTGGCAGCAGCAGCAGCTAGGCGACGGCAGCAGCAACAGCATCCCCAGCCATTCCGCACAGGCCTGCAGGCGCCCCAGCCCCTTTCGCACGTGCCTGCAGGCCTCTCCGCCTCCCGCTTTCTTCGCCCTGTCATGCACCCTTCCGCCCGCAATCGACCTTTGCGCTCCTCTGCAGCGGCCGGCCAAGAGCTTCCTCGCACCTCGGCTAGCACCTGTAAGCTTCCACTCAAGCTGCAGACGCCCTCGCCTCCCTCTCCGCATGCTCTGTCGCGAGCTCTCCGTGCTCACAACCCACCGGCACAAGCCTTCTCCCTCGCACGCCAGCCTACGCATGCCAGCCGTGAGTCGGCCACACTCACACCACTTGCAGCTCCTGGTTGCGCGGCGTGGACGACCACTGTAGCCACTATTCATGCGAGTCTACGCGACACTGTGGCTACAGTGGGGTGACCGGAAATCTTCTCACTTTATCGGTCACCCGGAGCGTCGCTACCTCTGTTCGCCATTGCATGTGCCTGCCTGCGCGTCTCCGCCCACGTCGCCCGCACCAGCCCGCACGTCTGCTTCGCCCACTCCCTTCGCCCGCACCTGTCTACGTCACGCACTCCATTCGCCCGCGCTTGCGAGCGCCCGCTCCAGCCTTCGTGTAGCACGGTGCACTGCGTCTTCTCTCCGCAGCCTCGCTCTCCAGTGTGCGTGTGCGCCTGCATGCTAACCTGAACCATCAGACGACGGCCCTGCAGCTCAGACGCCCTAACCGCTCTAGCCTTTCACTCCAGCAGCACGGCTGCCATTTCCCTGCTCTCTTTCTCTCACTCTCCCTCACAATACTCTCTTCACCGAAGCTTGCACACACATTCACTCACAGTTTCACAAACACGCACACACACCTATACACTATTATATAAATATATATATACGTATACTTATATATTGATATATATACATATATATATCTATATACACATACTTATATTTATACATATAGTAGTATCTCTATACTTATGTATTAGTATATGGTATGGCAACGTCGGCGGTTTCAGTTATATCGTTGTAGTAAAGCCGGTTGTTACCAACGTTTCATATAAAAATTTTTTACTCGGAAAAATAAAAGAGTTCCCGAGGTCGAACTCAGGGAGCAAGTTGTATTCTAGAGATATACAAGTTCTATTACAAAAATAAAGAGAGAGAGAGAGAATTTGTTGTTCTCTTTGTTCTGCAGAGGGGGGTGCTCTTCTTTCTCTCTTTCTTTAGATCTCCTTCTTTCTCTCTGTTCAGGTGATATTCTTCTCTTGCAATGGTGGTGCTCTTCTTCTTCTTCTTCTTCTGCTTTCTTCAGATCTTCCCCTCGTGTTCTTCTTCTTCTGTTCTTCCTTGTTTCCTTTCTTTCTTTTTCTTCTTTGGTTTTCTGCCTTGACCTCTCTTCTTCTTCTTTCACGATGGCCGTTGCTCTTCCTTCTGCTTCAGCCTGTCTTCTTTCCTGCTCTGGCTGCTGACCTTCCGTCGTCTGCCCTGGTGCTGAGACGACTTAACGATGCCTTCGCTACAGTGCAGCAGCTCCTTCTTCTTCAGCGGGTCTGCTTCTTCTTCTTTGGCCTGCACACTTCAGAGTTTTTTCATCAAGAGGCAAAAACCTACTCTACCCCCCTCCCCCGCGTATCTCTCTCTCTGAAATCACTCTTCGGAAGCTCTCCCAGAGCGCTATCGGGTAATCGGGTTCGGGTCAGGCCCGGGTCCAGGCCCACCGGCGTGCGTGGTGGGCGAGGAGTGCAGGTCAGTCTAATCGGGTCGGGCCAGGTCCGCGGAGCGTGGTCACGGACGAGGCCGAGTCGGGTCGGGTCGGGTGAGAGGGACCTCACCCCGTGGTAACTGAGGCAAACAGATGGTGGCACTTTTGCAATTTATGTGGGTGTGTGGCTTCAGAAGGTTCCGAGGTGGGACTATCCGCGCACCCGTTTTCTCTCACGCCTGCAGCAGGGATGGTGCTTCCAATTGCAACAGCTGTTGAGGCGCGCAACTCCAATTGAGGGCCAGGGTGTGTGCGCAAGACTCTTTCGCGCTGGCCGTGGCTCTTCAACCTGGGATATCTAGGCTTGGAGCAACCTCGAGCAAGCTTCGAGCTTCCTCGCCAATGGCGGTCAAGGCCTGGAACCTGAAATCAATAGAACGGCCTCTCGGCCAAATCAGACAGGCGGGGGACCTTCGCCGTGGCACGGCGAAGGTGGTCAGGGGGTCTGCAGGGGGCGAGATGGAGCTAACAGGTCGTCCTAGGTCAAACTGTGAGCGAGGAAGTGGGTGTGTTCGGTGGGTCTGCAGAGGGTGTCTGGTGGGAAGTGGAGGGGCGGAAGAGGATCAGGGTGAGGAGGCGGAGGTTCTGCGGTGGTCGGCGAGCCGTGTGGGTCGCTGAGGTGATGGGAGCGGCTCGCCGGAGGGTGGTCGGAGGCGGAGAGGGTGAGGGTGAACAGGGTCGGTAGAGGGCTTAATTGACTAAATCGAAAGCGGGGAAAGAAAGAGGAGGAGAAGGGGAGTAGGTCTAACTTAACTGCAGGGACGAAGGGGGAGGAACAGGGCGACAGTCGTATCGACTGTCGCCGGAGAAGACGATGCTCAGGGAGAGGGGCGGCGGCGAGCAGAGGGCTGGAGAGGCGCCAGCTGGGTGCGGCGTGGCGCGGGAAGAGCAGGGGAGGAGGTCTCTGCTGCTGGTATTGCGGCAGAGCGAAGAGGTGGAGGGGGAGGAAGTCGCCGGAGCTGGTGAGCGTCTGCCGGAGAAAGAAGAGAAGAAAGCTGGGGGTTTTCTCCGTCAGATCCAGGCTGCCTTCGTCGGTGGAGCGGCGGGGGGTATTTATAGGGTTGAAGCAGGGAGGAAGGCGGAGGGAGACGACGTGTCTCCCTCGCCGGAGAATGGTCGGAATACGAACCCATACCGTCCGTGCGTTCGCACGGCCGGTATGGGGGGCTACAATGACCATGGGGGTGCTCCTGCGACGGCTGACGACGCAGGGCACCCCCGGTACACTTGCCAGGTCCTCCACCTCACCCTGCGCGGCGCCATGCTCCGCGCAAGGTCGCCGGAGCATGGTGCTGGCAGGGTTTTGCAGGAGGGACCTGTTTGCAAAGAACGAAGGAGAGTTAGGGGTCAAAATGCGAGGGTTCAAAAGTTGAGGGCCAAAGAGTAAATATATGAGGACCAAAGTGTGAAGTCGGTCAAGGAGGTTTCTTCTTAGGCTCAAGTTTTTATACATGACTAATTAGGACCTAAGGAATCTGATGGTGAATTTTATTTTCATATTAAACCTTGTTTGACTGGTCAATTTGCGCAAAAACCCAAATTAAGTTATTAATTGGGCATGGTTCTCAATGTAGGTCAAAATGGGTTCTAAAGGCCAAATTGAAGGTTCTAAACCCTAGAGATTATTTTTCTATGAATTTTAGAGGGTTTATTCTATTTTTACTTTGCCTCGAACCTTGTGAATTGAAGTGGGTTGTTTTAGGGTTACAGATTATCATTTGGTTCCTTGGAAGTGCTGTAGCCCTTGCTAGATCATCTCATCCCACTTTTATTCTTATTAAGCTGTTTTGACCTATGTTTGGGCCCTGAATTACCCTGTATGCAGATTATACTGGTAAAATTGCACTTTTACCCCTTATGACTGGTTTTCTTCTCAAACTCAGAATTCTCTGAGTTAAGCCTTTCCTTGAGATATGTAGGAGCTTTTATCCTTTGTATTGGGTCAAAATGAGCTAGTTATGGCTCATGATGAGGTTCTCATCATACCCCCATGCCTAGCTTTTGCTAGTCCCTTAGCAAAAAAAAACTTAAGGTTTCAACCCTTGTTCTAGACCATGAAGTTTTCAATGGTTTTAGATAAGTGCCTTTTTATTTGAGCATAGATTAGGTTAGAATGCTGACCATAGGCCTAAAAGATACTCTAGTACCAATCAAGATCCAAATCTGTCTAGCCTTAGCCTCAGTCTTTTAGCAAAGGTTTTTAAGGCCCGCAAGAACTAACCTAAGGTTTATTGGACTTCGTGGTTAAAGCACCCGTGCTTGAAATGATTTTAGCCCTGGCCCAGTTCGCAGTGCGTTTTGTAAGAGAGAGATAGAAAGTTTTTTCTGTTTGGAGAGTTTTCTCTCTCTTTTTCTTTTTAGTTCTAGCCTAGGATTAGCTTTTCAACACGGTCTGTATCAGATTCCTTGCTCCCATCATCAATCCTCAAGGGTTCCTGGCGATCGATGCTTCGAGATAGCACCGCCCATGGCAACCCCCGGAACCCTGGCTATTGAGATTTCGAGATAATCCCATCCATGGTATTCCGTGGCCGAATCCAGACCCTGGCAATTGACACTTCGAGATAATGCCATCCATGGAATCTGAACCAGCAGAGTGCTTACATGCCCCCCGTAGGATATGTAAATATCCTAAGAGACAAGCACCGAGGAGATGATATTTTGTTACGCATCTTCGAGGGGATTTCCCGCCTCTCCGCGCTGGGAACTCGTCCAAATCAACTTGTGTTGATCGGCCATTCCTATTCTAGGTGTTCTTTTCAGATTTTTGCGACGCTTCTGCGTGATTCTGATTTTTACGCTTACTGAACCAGGCTGTGTGTGAGATTAGGGTGCTTAGGTTACTGAGTCCCGTAAACCAAAAATTAGTTAACGAGGCCGAATACTTCCTAAGCCTTAGACCTAATACTTCAGCTTTTCATTTTCCTCAACCTCTTGAGGAGTGTCCAGATCTTAATGGGTACTAAGAGTCTATTCAAGAATGCCTAAGGTTTGCATTCTTACTAATCTCATTGTGCACTTTTCAGTTATTTTCTTGAATGAGGTCTAGAACTTAGGTTAATTCCTTAGTTCCTTACTAATGACTATCACTTTTTCTCTTAATTTTGTGCTCCTTTTTCATTTTGTTTGTTCTCTCCTTCACAAAATTTTCCTTCTCCTCTTTTCCTCTTATTCTTTTTCGAAAAATTTTTTTTAATTTTTATGGTATTTTTGGCATATGTGAATTTTTTGTTTGAAACCTTTTCTTACAAGTTTTTGCACTTTCCTACCCCCCCATGCCTAAGATTTGCAATGTCCTCATTGTAACCTAGGGGGTCTTAGTTCAGGGTGAACTTCGAGTGCTGAAAGGTGTCAGAACAAGTTTCAGGTTTTCAAAGAGAATGACGGGCTGCCTCCCGTTAAGCGCTGAGTTTTACGCCATCGGCTGGGCGCAATAAGCTCAAGGGGAACGGAGGATATAAGATGCCTCAGCCAAATCAGTAGAAGTTACATCAATGAACGGCTTGAGTCTTTGACCATTCACGATGAAAGGTTCAGAATCGTGGCTGAGTGGACTGATTTCGATTGCTCCATTTCCAAAAACCTGTCGGACCAAATACGGTCCGACCCACTTAGATCTCAGTTTTCCTGGGAAGAGTTTGAGTCGGGCATCAAAGAGTAGGACCTTTTGACCAGGATGGAAGATCTTTCTTGAGATGTGTTTGTCGTGGAAGGCTTTAACCCGCTCCTTGTAGATTTGCGAGTTCTCGTACGCGTCTATGCGCAATTCATCGATCTCGCTGATTTGGAGTTTTCTGTGGGTCCCAGCCTTGGAAAGATCTAGATTACAGTTCCGTACTGCCCAATAGGCTTTATGCTCCAGTTCGACGGGAAGGTGGCATGCCTTTCCGTACACCAATCTAAAGGGAGACATGCCCAATTGGGTCTTGTGGGCGGTCCTATAGGCCCACAATGCTTCCGGAAGTCGGGACGACCAGTCCTTCCTGTCAGGTCGAACAGTGACCTGTAGGATTTTCTTGATCTCCCGATTCGACAGCTCAGCTAGACCATTAGTTTGGGGGTGGTAAGGAGTAGAGATTCGGTGAGACACCCCGTATTTGGTCATCAGTGACCTAAACTGAGCATTTGTGAAATGGGTCCCCCCATCAGAGATTATTGCACGAGGAATCCCGAACCTTGAGAAAATGTGTTGATGAATGAATTTGAGAACGATTTTGTGATCACAGGTTCGGGTTGGTATGGCTTCGATCCATTTGGACACGTAGTCCACAGCCAACAGAATGTATTCGAAACCATCCGAAATAGGAAAGGGGCCCATAAAATCAATCCCCCAAACATCAAAGATTTCGCATACTAGAATCGGTTGCATAGGCATCATGTCGCGATGGCTCATGTTGCCCAAAGTCTGGCAACGACTGCATGCCTTGCAATGACTGTATGCGTCTTTGAACAGTGTGGGCCAGTAAAAGCCGCACTGGAGGACTTTTGATGCGGTTTTATGCCCGGCAAAATGGCCACCGCATGCCTGGTCATGGCAGAAAGAGAGGATATTGTTGACTTCCCCTTCCGGGACACATCTCCGGATGATCTGATCGGCACCTATGCGGAAGAGGTACGGGTCTTCCCAAATGTAATACTTGGCATCGGAGCGTAATTTGTCTTTCTTGGCCTTCGGCCAATCGGACGGGGTCTGATGAGATGCCAAGTAATTTACAATATTAGCAAACCATGGAAGGCTAGTACCAATAGTCAGCAGGTGCTCATCGGGAAAATGCTCAGTGATGGGTCCGGAAGGGTCTATCATTTCAGAAGGAAGACGGGACAAGTGATCAGCTACCACGTTTTGTTTTCCCGCTTTATCGCGAATCTCGAGGTCAAATTCTTGCAACAGCAAGATCCATCGGATCAATCGAGGTTTCGCGTCCTTCTTTGCAAGGAGATGCCTCACAGCCGTGTGATCCGAGTATATGATGACATGGGAACCCAGAAGGTATGATCTGAACTTCTCTAGGGCAAATACTACAGCTAGCAGCTCTTTCTCAGTAACTGTATAGTTACGCTGAGCCTCATCGAGTGTTTTGCTGGCGTAGTAAATGACCATAGGTTTCTTGTCATTTTTCTGCCCCAAAACCGCTCCTACAGCGAAGTCGGATGCATCACACATGATCTCAAAGGGTTGAGACCAATCAGGGGACTGTAGGATCGGGGCTTGGGTGACTCGGTCACGCAGGATTTCAAATGCTTGAGTGCATTCCTTGGAGATTTCGAAGGGAACATCCTTGGAGAGAAGAGTGGTCAGGGGGCGTGCGATTTTTGAAAAATCAGGGATAAATCGTCGATAAAAACCGACATGCCCTAAAAAGGATCGGATGTCCCTGATCGAGCTAGGCATAGGAAGGCGAGAAATCAGATTAACCTTAGCTCGATCCACTTGGATACCTTTCTCCGAAATTGAGTGTCCCAGGACAATTCCCTCAGGCACCATGAAATGGCTCTTTTCCCAGGAAAGAACCAAATTCACGTCGATGCACCGCCTGAGTATCTGGACCAAGTGTTGGAGGCAATCGTCGAATGATGCTCCGAAAACTGAAAAGTCATCCATGAAGACTTCCAGAAAATCACCTACCATATCTGAGAATATGGCAAGCATGCATCGCTGAAAAGTAGCGGGTGCATTGCAAAGACCAAAAGGCATCCTTCGGAAAGCGTATGTTCCGAAGGGGCAGGTGAATGTGGTCTTTTCTTGGTCCTCAGGATGGATTGCCACCTGGTTATAACCGGAGTACCCGTCAAGGAAGCAGAAGAACCTATTTCCCGCTAATTTTTCGAGAATTTGATCAATGAAGGGTAGTGGGAAATGATCCTTCTTCGTGGAGGAATTGAGTCGACGGTAATCTATACAGACTCTCCACGAGTTGGCTAATCGGGTAGGAATGATTTCTCCGGTCTCAGTCGTTATAGTGGTGAGTCCTGCCTTCTTAGGTACGACCTGAATCGGGCTCACCCAACGACTATCGGAGATCGGGTAGATGATCCCGGCATCTAACCACTTGATGATCTCCTTTTTCACGACCTCCTGCAGATTGGGGTTTAAGCGTCTCTGCATTTCACGAGAAGGTCGTGTGCCCTCTTCTGAATAGATATGATGAGTACAATAAGAGGGACTTATTCCAGCCAAATCATCGAGGGTCCATCCGATGGCTCTGCGATGTTGCTGGAGGACAACAATCAGACGGGATTCCTGTTCAGGATTGAGGTTGGAATTGATGATCACAGGAAGGGTCTGATTAGAACCCAAAAAGATGTATTTCAAATGAGCAGGAAGGGGTTTCAGTTCAAGGATGGGGTTTTCAGCAGCAGCAGGTGGTTCAGTATAGATGTGAGGTTCAAGGGTGGGAGTTACTGGGTTGTTGACATCCGGATTGGGCTCCTCTGTTTGCGGGTCAAGATCCTTCTGTGGTTGATGAGGCATACTCAAGTCATTCTGGAGGTGTGATTCATCAACCAAAGTCTTGATGTCACAAATTTGCTCGATGACGCCGCAATTAATTCCTTGTTGGGCCTTAAATATATCAATTTTCAGTGTTTGATCTCCAAACTTAAGCTCTATTTGGCCCTCCTCACAGCTGATGTTGGCTCTAGCAGTAGCCAAGAAAGGTCTCCCTAGAATGATTGGTGTATCCCTAGGGTTCTCAGGTGCATCCATGTCTAAGACTATAAAGTCCACTGGAAAATAGAAATCCCGCACTCTTACGATAACATCCTCGAGAATCCCTTTTGGTGACTTTATAGATCGATCTGCTAATTGTAATGTCACCTCAGTTGGTTTCAGCTCAGATTCTTCCAGATGGTCAAGTAAGGATGTGGGTATCAGATTTATAGATGCACCTAAGTCTAACAATGCTCTGTCAAATTGGGTACCACCTATCTTACAGGAGATCAGGGGAGTTCCAGGATCTTTTGCCTTGGGTGGGAGTCTACTAAGGATTACAGAGCTGGCTTGCTCTGACAGAACAATTGGGCTCCCTCCCTTGGTTCGCGGCTTACGCTGGGGTGTACATATATTCTTTAGAAATCGTGCGTAAGCTGGTACGTGGCGGATTGCATCCATCAAGGGGATGTTTATGTGGACCTGCTCAAAGAGCTTGACCAGGTCCTCCTCAGGGGCCACGGGTTTGGTGGTCTTCTTTCCCTTGGTCAGGGCTTCGGGAAACGGGATCTTGGTTGGTTCCTCTAGGATAGGTCCTGGTTGTGGGTCTGGAACAGCGGTACCTTGGATAACTATCCTAGGGTCATGATTATCAGGCTGGGAGTGGTTTGGATAACGCGGGTCCTGAGTTGTCTTACCACTACGTGTTGTTACAGAATTTAATCCGGCCTGATTTTGGTTTGGATTTGGTAGGAGGGGTGGCTGCTGCTGAAATCCCGTACGAGAAGTAGAGGCTTCCATCTCGTCTGGAGATGGAGCAGTGGGGGCCTGATAAATCCATTGAGCTTGGCCTAAATTTGGATTCATAACGCGCTTCTGGGTTGGCACGTTATTTGGGTTAGGAAGGGGTTGGGAAGGGAGTGTGCCTGGCTGGCGAGAATTTGCCAACTGGGCCAGCTGAGTTTTAACTTCAGTAAGCTCGTCCTTGTGCTGTTTTTGAATGGCCGCATTCGATTTTTGAATGTCAGCCAGAGTCTGAAGGATTAAGGACATTTGATCTTGATTTGGCCCTGATGGATAAGTAGGGTTGGGCCGAGGCTGAGGCGGCTGGTAGTGATGAGAGGGCTGTGGGCGGGACTGAAAAGGTGGTCTTTGGGTTTGGGAATTTCCCGCCCACTGAAAATTGGGATGGTTTCGCCATCCAGGGTTGTAAGTGTTGGAGAATGGGTCGTTCTGGATGGCGTTGAGGTCCTCGCAGGTCTGAGGAACCTCCTGAGAATCAGGGAAAGGGGGAATGGAGTTCCCCCGGCTGGTGAAGAAAGGATTGGATGATCTTCCAGTCCAAGAATCAGATGGGGATGGATATGGATCCATCCCAGGGGAGGATCGGTGTAGGATGTTTTGCACAGTCTCCTGTGTGGAAGGAGGTTGTGCAAAGGAGTTACGCGCAGAGGTGGCTCGCTGCAAGTGCTGAGTCAGCTCATCCACCTTCTTTTCAATGATTGAGACCTTGTCCAATCGACTGGCCATTAATTCCAGGTCGACTGATGCGGACAGGCCCTGCGTCTCATGTGCTCCCTTAAGATTCGTCGCTGCGCGGGTATTCGTCCTGTCGAATAATCCCATGGAGTCATTGTTGATGGAGTTCTCGCACATGTTTTCGAGAATCTCCCATACGGTGTCTTCATGTTGACCCATGATGTTTCCTCCGCAGGTTGCATTGACGAAAAGGCGGATGTCCTCACGGAGTCCCTGGTAAAAAGATTGGACTTGTTCCCATTTAGGAACTCCGTGATGGGGGCACTTCCTCATGAGATCCTGAAAACGATCCCATGCCTCATGGAGAGGTTCTCCTGATTGTTGAGTGAAGTGTGTAATCTGATGGCGCAAGGCGTTGGTCCGACCAACGGGAAAGAACTTTTTCAAAAACTCGGATTGAAGTTCTTCCCAAGTGTTGATCGGCCGGGTCTGAGTTTGATACCAATGGGCGGCCTTGTCCATAAGAGAAAAGGAGAACATCTTCATGAGAAGAATATCCCGATTTTGCGCATCTGATCCAAAAGTGTGGGCCAGATGCTTTAGCTGTTTGATGTGCTGGAAAGGATCTTCAGAATTAAGCCCATGGAATTTAGGTATAGCGTGAATCATGTTGGGCTTTAGTTCGGAATCAGGTCCTCCAATCGGGATTCTAACTCGAGGCTCAATGGCCACCGCAGCAGGATTGTAGTGGTCCCGCATCATAGGACGCTGCGGTGGGTGCACGAAGTTTTGGAAGAGGTCATTGAGTCGCTGGAGCTGGTGTTCCAGATTATTTTCTTCCTCAACTGGCTGAGCCATGATGGGGGAAGAAGAAGAACTTGGTTCTGAATCAGAAGAGAGAATAATGTGAGGGTGTTGCTGCACAAACACGGGCGTCGAGGCTTGGCCTTGACGAGAGTGAATTTCTAAAGGAGGTCTTAAGGGTGGTCTTAGAGACCTCCTTCCGTACATGCACAGTTGGGAGAGGTAAGTTTAGAAGGTGCTGGACCCAATCAAGACACCCAAAAATGTGTTGGGTGACTATAGAGGTGCGGGGCAGATGGACCCCTTGATCAGAAAGATCGTCCACCTGAGAATTACCTGGGCAGCCAGAGAGGGAGAGTCCCGCGAAGACCCCTACACGGTAGAGCGTCCCCACGGGTTACAGGGTTTCCCCCACCCGACCTCTCTTGTCACTGCGGTTCCAGGTAGACCAGAATGGGGATCTTGACCTCTTAAGTCTACCAATTTTAAGATCAGGGTGCTTAAGGTTTCACTTGAACTTTAGTCTTTTTAAGTGCAAAGAGTGACCTAATTTAAGGTTGGTTGACCCAAAGGGGTCAACTTTACCTCTTGTTTTCTTTGAGAGCTTTCAGGTCTTGTCTTTTAGGGTTCAAGTGTTTAGAGAGAGCCAATTGTTTAGGATTTTTCTTGTTAATTATTTTCAATCAATGGCTTGGGCACACCTCTTTAGGATTTCCTCAATTCTTGATTAAGGGGTGTGTCTCTACTGAAATCCTAATGTTTGACCTTATGTTGGCTCTACTTGGTCCATTTAACTCTTTGTTGGGCAATTAGGGCTCAAGCAAGAATGTGTTAGCCCTTAAATACCCTTAATAGTGTGCAGGAGTGATGAGTTGAAAACATGCAACTTTTTATGGTTACTAAGTATGGAAGACAGGTTAGCCCTATATTGCTTTGTTCTTTTCTTTTCTTTTTCTTTAGAGTGTAGGGGTTAATAGTGAGAGAAAAGATTTACCTGTCTTCGGAGTGGTTGTCGTGTGGTTGCTTGTCTTCTTGAGTTCCTGTAGCTGCACAAAAGAGAGGAGATTATCAGAAATTAAAAGATACAGGAATGTTTACCTCTAGAATAGCCGTTGCTCCCCGGCAGCGGCGCCAAAATGATATGGTAACTTCCGGTTTCTTCTTCTTCTTCTTCTTCTTCTTCTTCTTCAGATCTTCCCCTCGTGCTCTTCTTCTTTGTCTTCACCTGCCTTGACCTCTCTTTTTCTTCTTTCGCGATGGCCGTTGCTCTTCCTTCTGCTTCAGCCTGTCTTCTTTCCTGCTCTGGCTGCTGACCTTCCGTCGTCTGCCCTGGTGCTGAGACGACTTAACGATGCCTTCGCTACAGTGCAGCAGCTCCTTCTTCTTCAGCGGGTCTGCTTCTTCTTCTTTGGCCTGCACACTTCAGAGTTTTTTCATCAAGAGGCAAAAACCTACTCTACCCCCCTCCCCCGCGTATCTCTCTCTCTGAAATCACTCTTCGGAAGCTCTCCCAGAGCGCTATCGGGTAATCGGGTTCGGGTCAGGCCCGGGTCCAGGCCCACCGGCGTGCGTGGTGGGCGAGGAGTGCAGGTCAGTCTAATCGGGTCGGGCCAGGTCCGCGGAGCGTGGTCACGGACGAGGCCGAGTCGGGTCGGGTCGGGTGAGAGGGACCTCACCCCGTGGTAACTGAGGCAAACAGATGGTGGCACTTTTGCAATTTATGTGGGTGTGTGGCTTCAGAAGGTTCCGAGGTGGGACTATCCGCGCACCCGTTTTCTCTCACGCCTGCAGCAGGGATGGTGCTTCCAATTGCAACAGCTGTTGAGGCGCGCAACTCCAATTGAGGGCCAGGGTGTGTGCGCAAGACTCTTTCGCGCTGGCCGTGGCTCTTCAACCTGGGATATCTAGGCTTGGAGCAACCTCGAGCAAGCTTCGAGCTTCCTCGCCAATGGCGGTCAAGGCCTGGAACCTGAAATCAATAGAACGGCCTCTCGGCCAAATCAGACAGGCGGGGGACCTTCGCCGTGGCACGGCGAAGGTGGTCAGGGGGTCTGCAGGGGGCGAGATGGAGCTAACAGGTCGTCCTAGGTCAAACTGTGAGCGAGGAAGTGGGTGTGTTCGGTGGGTCTGCAGAGGGTGTCTGGTGGGAAGTGGAGGGGCGGAAGAGGATCAGGGTGAGGAGGCGGAGGTTCTGCGGTGGTCGGCGAGCCGTGTGGGTCGCTGAGGTGATGGGAGCGGCTCGCCGGAGGGTGGTCGGAGGCGGAGAGGGTGAGGGTGAACAGGGTCGGTAGAGGGCTTAATTGACTAAATCGAAAGCGGGGAAAGAAAGAGGAGGAGAAGGGGAGTAGGTCTAACTTAACTGCAGGGACGAAGGGGGAGGAACAGGGCGACAGTCGTATCGACTGTCGCCGGAGAAGACGATGCTCAGGGAGAGGGGCGGCGGCGAGCAGAGGGCTGGAGAGGCGCCAGCTGGGTGCGGCGTGGCGCGGGAAGAGCAGGGGAGGAGGTCTCTGCTGCTGGTATTGCGGCAGAGCGAAGAGGTGGAGGGGGAGGAAGTCGCCGGAGCTGGTGAGCGTCTGCCGGAGAAAGAAGAGAAGAAAGCTGGGGGTTTTCTCCGTCAGATCCAGGCTGCCTTCGTCGGTGGAGCGGCGGGGGGTATTTATAGGGTTGAAGCAGGGAGGAAGGCGGAGGGAGACGACGTGTCTCCCTCGCCGGAGAATGGTCGGAATACGAACCCATACCGTCCGTGCGTTCGCACGGCCGGTATGGGGGGCTACAATGACCATGGGGGTGCTCCTGCGACGGCTGACGACGCAGGGCACCCCCGGTACACTTGCCAGGTCCTCCACCTCACCCTGCGTGGCGCCATGCTCCGCGCAAGGTCGCCGGAGCATGGTGCTGGCAGGGTTTTGCAGGAGGGACCTGTTTGCAAAGAACGAAGGAGAGTTAGGGGCCAAAATGCGAGGGTTCAAAAGTTGAGGGCCAAAGAGTAAATATATGAGGACCAAAGTGTGAAGTCGGTCAAGGAGGTTTCTTCTTAGGCTCAAGTTTTTATACATGACTAATTAGGACCTAAGGAATCTGATGGTGAATTTTATTTTCATATTAAACCTTGTTTGACCGGTCAATTTGCGCAAAAACCCAAATTAAGTTATTAATTGGGCATGGTTCTCAATGTAGGTCAAAATGGGTTCTAAAGGCCAAATTGAAGGTTCTAAACCCTAGAGATTATTTTTCTATGAATTTTAGAGGGTTTATTCTATTTTTACTTTGCCTCGAACCTTGTGAATTGAAGTGGGTTGTTTTAGGGTTACAGATTATCATTTGGTTCCTTGGAAGTGCTGTAGCCCTTGCTAGATCATCTCATCCCACTTTTATTCTTATTAAGCTGTTTTGACCTATGTTTGGGCCCTGAATTACCCTGTATGCAGATTATACTGGTAAAATTGCACTTTTACCCCTTATGACTGGTTTTCTTCTCAAACTCAGAATTCTCTGAGTTAAGCCTTTCCTTGAGATATGTAGGAGCTTTTATCCTTTGTATTGGGTCAAAATGAGCTAGTTATGGCTCATGATGAGGTTCTCATCAGTATACATACGTACATACATACATATATATGTATACACAAATCTATATACTTATATATATACTTATATATATATATACATATACACATATACTTATATAAATATACATATATACTTACAAATAAACATATATGTGCACACACACATATATATATATATATATATATATATAAATATACATATATCAATATATATATTACGTATATAACTAAGTATAGATACATATATATATATACATATATACACACCTACTTATATATACATACATATATACATATATATATCAATATAACTATATATACAAATATATATGTATACATATCTAGATACATATACCAATATACATATATTGTTATTATATATATATACATACATACCAATATAGTTTTATATACATACATACATATATATATACCTCTATATAGTTATATATACATACACACACATATATATATAAACATATACACTTATATATATACATATATATCTACATTTATATATACCTATATATTTATAACCATATATATATATATACATATAGATATATTTACATACATACATATATATATATTTTCACATTATTTACCATACGCTGTATCGCAGGAATATCTGCACCAGTTGCTGATATTCCTCGGTACACGCATAGAAAAAAAGCGTGTTCGCATTCATCTTCCACCATCCATCCTACACGTGGCACCTCGTCCTGTTGGTTGCATCTTTCTAGGCGACGACCGACTCGACACCGTGCTACTTGTCACTGAGATTCTAGGTAGACAAGAATGGGGACCTTGACCTCTTAAGTCTACAACTTTTATTTCAAAGGTGCTTTAGGGTTCTCACTTGAACTTTAGATGTTTTGATGTTGTGACCTAATTTAGAGGTTGGTTGACCCAAGAGGTCAACTTCACCTGACCTGTCCTAAAGATGGCAGAATGACTCTAGGCTTAGGACCTAGAGAACACCCTGATTTGACTCCCAGTTTATTAGGTCTAAGATTTTAAGATTCAAGAGCTGTTAGAGCTCAATTTTTTTAGGGTTTCTCTTGTTTAGATCTCTTCAATCAAGGGCTTGGGTCGCACACTAATGCAGGAGTGTTTATTTCCTTTTATACAGGCATGTGTGAACTAGCACTCCAAAACCCTACTGTAGAAACCCTAATTTGGTTCTATTTCCAATCCTCTTTTTCACAAAAGTTCTCTTTGGACTTAAAAGAAAGAAATGTGTTGTCCATAGAGATTAAGCATGATTTCTATTAGGCACAGGAATTTGTGTGATAGGATCTAGAAAGAATCACTCCAACTTCAAGAAGATTTGAAAAATTTTCGCAAAATTAGGAAGTGCTTGCTTAAAGATGGTGATTACTATAGAGAGAAGGCAATTGATTCCTAAATTAATTACTTCCTTTTGTCTTTCAAGGATTAGGGGATGGTTTAAGGAAGAAAAGAGATTACCTGCCCTGGAGTAGTTGACTTGCGGGAGGGATCTTCTCATGAAATACCTTGCAAGATTACAACAAAGCAAAGTAGGGCAAGTTAGTGTTCAATATGATAAAAAAAAGAATGTAGAGATTAGTGATAAATTGGATGTTGCTCCCTGGCAACGGCGCCAAAATGTTTGCAACACTTTGTTGGGCTTATAAGTCAGTCGTGTTGTAGTATAGGTGACCAAGCGTTGACAATAAATAAAAATTTATTACTCAAAAACCTAAGTATCCGAGTTTCAACGCAGGGAGCAAATGGAATTTATTCACTAATCTCAATAATATAATTGAACACATAGAATTACTCAAAACTTAATTCAGAACATAAATGCAAAAGTTTATGAATTAAATCTATAGCAAAAGTAAAAGAGTTAGACGTCTGATCATAGGATCCGACGTCTTAAATGATGGCCTCTTCCTTGTAGCTTTCTCTTCTTCTTTTTCTTCTCTCTCTGTCTCTGCTTCAGTTCTGCCTTCTTAGCTTTTGCTTCCTTCCTTCCCTTCTTCCTCTACACAGTGCCTTTCTTTCCTTGACTTTGGCCGTCTGCTTCTTCTTCCTTTCTTTATAGGTTCCTTTCTTTTCTCTTCTTGCACAGCGCCTAGAGTGCTTCTCCTTCCCTTGGCTTCAACCTTTCTTCATCTTCTTCCCTTGGTCTGCCACTTCTCTGCTATTGTACGTCTCTCTTCTTGTTCTCCTTTTTCCTTCCATTGATGTGATTACCTCCTTTTCTTGCTAAGTCCTTCTTCCTTTCCTTCTCTTGCTATGGTTACCTCCATTTCTTGCTAAGTCCTTCCTTTCCTTCTCTTGCTGTGCCTCTTCCTCCCTTGGCTTCTTCTTCCTGCACAATCACCACGTAGCAAAACCTATCCCCTACCCTCCCCTGTATCTCTCTCTCTATTTCTATCTTCAGCACGCTCTCCCAGAGCCGAGTAATCGGATTGGTCGCGTGCCCGGGTCTAAGTGCACTAGCGTGGATGTGGTGCACTAGGAGTGCACGGATAGGTTAGTCGGGTCGGGTGCCAGGTTCGTGGGGGAGTGTCGCGAACGAGGCATGGTAAGGGCGAGGGACCTCACCCCTATGTGTCTTGAGGTGAATAGCATGAAACACAAAATCAGTATAAGCGACGCATCTCACTCCTGCTTTTCCGAGGTGGGACTAAAAGTCCCACCCTCTTCGCTCGCACCTGCAGGTGAGGTTCTTCTTCCAATTGCTAAAGTTGGGTGCCTCGTAGAGCTAATTGCCTGGACAGATGAATGCGTGAGACCAACCCACGCCTTCTGGACCTGGGACCCTAGAGTGCTTCAGCATGGAGTAAGCTTGCGAGCTCCTTCAAGCCATCGCTAATGGTGGCTGGTGCCCAGATCTGTCACACTTGAGTATGGCCTAGTGGCCCCATTAAAACACATGGGAAGCTTTGCTATCTCACGGTGAAGGTGGGACGGTAGGTGGCAGGCCGCAGGGCAGCCTAGGCGTGCATGCTTAGGTCACCCTATGGCCGTGCTTATGGGTTAGGTCAGGGGGTGTTTAGGGAAGTGTAGGCAGTCGATGGATGGGTGGAAGATGTTCAGTGGTCGATGGCGGAGGTGAAGAGGATGCTGGCGAGACATGTGGATGTGTGGAGTGATGGGTGTGTCTCGCCAGAGCTTGGCCGGAGATGGGGAAGACGGCGGTGGACAGTGGCAGTCGAGGGGTAATTTGTGAAATAGATTAAGGGGAATTGAAGAGGGGATAGAGATGAGTAAGTCTAACCTAATTAACTGGATGAAAGGGGAAGAGATGGTGACTGCTAGTGCCTCCTGTCATCTGAGAAGACGATGTCCAGTGGAGGGAGACAGCGGCGATGATGTGGCTAGGGATGCTCACGCGGGTGTTGCATGATGGGGAGGAAGATGGTGTGGATAGCTCTGCCACTGGTATTGTGGCAGAGCAACGAGAAAGAGGATGGAGGCTCGACGGAACTCGCTGGACTACTTTACCGGAGGAGAAGAAGATGAAATTGGGGTGGATCTCTGGCTAAGTCGAGCTAAAGAGGTGCGGTCGGGTTTGAGGATCCTTTTATAGTTGCTGGAAGGAGTTCCTATGATTGGAAGACAAGATTCCAAGTGTGTGAATCCTCATTGGAGAAGGAAATAGTTGGAGACCCAAATCTCTCGTGCATTCGCATGAGAGATTGGGTGCAAATCAGATATTAGGATCGAGCCAAGATGGAAGGGAATTCCTCAAAGAATCTTCCTTCCAAATCTGTGAGGAGATCTCTAAGGAATCAGGGAGTACTCCTCTCCATTCCTTTTCGGAGTAGGATTTCTCCCCATTAATGGCGGAGGGACCTATTTGTAAGAGTGGCGAGGAAGTTAGGGGGTCTATGAAATGGTTTTCAATAGATAAGGGCCAAAATGTAATTGGGTGTTCTATTTTGCAAAGTAGGTCTGTGCAATGGTTTTCAAAATTTTGGTAGAAACTTAATTTGGACCTAAGGAATCTAATGGAGAAGTTGTATTTTAGGTTTGACCACATTTGAATGGACAATTTGCACAAAAACCCAAATTAGGTCAATTTATGAGCTAGGACCCCAATCTACGTCAAAATAGGTTCCAAAGGCCAATTTGATGGTTCTAAACCCTAGGGAATATTTTTCCATGAATTGTAGATGGTTTAGTTTATTTTTATCCTGACCAAAACCTTATTGTATTGAGCAGGTCTGCTTTAGGGTTACAAAATGTCATTTAATTCCTGGACTACACATGAACCCATTTCTGACTGAACCAACCCACTTTTTATCTTATTCAGATCATTTAACCTATGTTTTGCCTCTGAGAAATCCCATTTATGAATTGCAATGGTAAAATTGCAGTTTTAACCTTTATTTCATGTTTTCTTCTCAGAACACTTATTCCTTGAATTAAGCCCTTCTCCGAGTTATGTAGGAGCTCTTATTCTCTATCTTAGGTCAAAATGAGCTAGTTAGGGCTCATGATGAGGCTCTCATCGGGACATCACTAAAGGTTAACATGGTTACCGTACCAACCTTTCTTGTCACTAGTGGGTCCAAGTAGACAAGGCCTTGACCTTAGCCCAATCTAGTGTCAAGTCCCCAAGTCTATTAGTCCTGCCTAAGGCACGTCTACTCAGGTTTAAGTGTGGGTTTGATGTGCTTTTGGAATATGATGGGCGTTAGGGGGGTGTTTGACCTTAACATTGATTTTGAAATGTGTGAAGTGCTCAGGAAAACAGGGTTCGCAAGCAATTTCATATGATGAGGTGAATTTAAAGATTCGAATGCTTGTGTTGCATTTTAGGGTTTACTTGAGTTAATATTTTCAATCAAGGTTTTGATGAGGCACACAATAGTTTTGCAAATCCCAATTTGTTTCATAGATTTCCTTTAAGTATGGAAATACAAGTGTGCCCTATCCTTAGCATGAAATCCTAAATGCAAATTGTTCTAGATGTTCTTTTAATTCAAATTCAGAGAAGTGGTGCGACCAAGGCAATGCAATCAATTGGACTTATTGCACCACTAACTAGGCACTTAGAAAATATTTTTCAAGAATTTTTAATTCACATTTTCTATTTTTTTTTGTAATTTTAATGTGTACTGGGGGTTTCGTAGTCTATTTTGACCACAGTTGGTGATTGGATAATTTGTGCAATCAAGCATGCAAGAAGTAACCTTTTCATATATTTTATAAATTCTTGATTATCTTAGAAATTCAGTACCATAAATTTCATGTTAGTCAGAGTTGTATAAAAATTCCTATGATATTTTGAACTCTGAAAAATCAGGAACAATAACTGAATTGATAATAGGTTAATGCACAACTTTTTAGAATTTTTCCTTAACTTTGACATTTGTGAAATTTGGATATGTTGTTCCTAATTTTGAAACCCATGTCCAATGAAAATTTGAGAATTTTTGGACGTACGGATCTTATTTCAGTCCAAACATCAAGAGAGAATTTTTTTTAAATATATAAGCAAACAAATTCTAACTAACCCTAAGGTTCAAGCAAATCCTAGATCTAACTAATCTAAACTACGGGTACTTATCTGAGGTTCGAACTTGCAATTCCCATTATCGTGTTTCGTTCTGATTTCCTTTCTTTCCTGCACACACGAATTCAACAAAAATAGAAAGCTGGAAGTCTCAAATTCGCACCAAAGAAAGCTTCAAAAATTTCTGTTGCCTCCCTAGCAACGGTGCCAACTTTGAAGCGTGATTCACATTTTAAAAGTTAATTCAGTTGTAGTATAGTGTGAAAACACGTCGACAAATAATATTTTTAAAATTAGTGAGTACCAGGTCATACGCAGGGAGGCAATCGTAATTAATGCAGAAGCTTTTCAATAGAACTTGTTCTAAATAGATATTTATATATGTATAGGAATCAGATATATGCATTCAGAAGATTAGAATTTCATTGCAATTAAAACAGAGTTTTCGCAATAGAGAATGCTACTAGAAACAAATAGAAAGATAGATAGAGTGAAAGAGAGAGAGAAAGAAAGAAAGTGGCAGAGAGATGACGCCACTTGCATGATACTTATGTGAGGTGCAGCTGTACCTCAGATCCAGAGCACCAGGATGAAGGTCAGAGCAAAGTTGCAGAGGGACGGAGAGTTGCAAAGAAGGTGAAAGGTATCTGGAGTTGATGGAAGAGAGATACTTCAACTGGGGGGCCCTAGGCCTTCTTTATAGTTTTAGTGAGGAGAAAAGTAGGTATTTAACCCCTTTACCTTGTGCAACACCACTTATTTGATCAAATCCGTTGATTGAGAGATCAATGGATCAGATCTAGCCGCAAAATAACTTCCAACGTGCTTCCATCTTGTAGATCGCACCTTGTTGACATTTGGCGTGTTGTCGTGCGATGGATCTCCATCGGACGTTCCTGCTTTCTCCATGCACGTGCCCAATAGTTCCTCTCTTTGCACACGCACTCGTAAGCCTCTTTTCAGCACCTAATTGTCAGCCGTTCGATCTAACGATTGGATAGCTCTCGTGCGCGCGTGCCTCGCTTTCGCATTTCAAAAATCATGTGGGTTCGCACGTTCGGCCGTTGCACACTCAAATCACGCCACATGGTCATGCCTTTGCCCTTTGATCGCCATCCGATGATGCAATTGGACACATGTGAGCGATGGTTCAATTTTGCATAGCTTTGTTCGAACTCTCGTCCCGAACCAATGCACTATGAAAGAGTTTTGTTATAGTTTCCTATTTGCATGTATTTGTCCTTATCTGACTAGACGGGCAACATGGCACGCTGATGGCCATTAGATGAAGATCCAACGGCCCACAGCAAGTGAGGTGTGAGGGTAGCCTTCCTAGATGGGGCGGTGGTGTCAGAGCTGCTGTGATGGCACCACGTGGCACAATCATGGCTGTCCATCTTCTTTTGCTTGTATCTGGTGCTGTTGAGATCCGATCGGGTTGATTTTTCTGCTGTTGGACTGCAATCATTGTTCGTGTTTCGTAGAGTACATTTTGATAGGAAAAGCATTGTAGAATAGTGCATAACACAATCAAACAAAAATATTTATAAAAAGATAACGGGACTTTGAGTCTCGGTCATTTGTCTTTGGGAGGCATTTGTTCAAATCTGAATTCGATCTTTAATTGCTCTACTTTATTTAGAATCGCACGCCAGTTTCCAATCTTCAGATTAATGTTTAACCACTTCTATTGTGAGTTCTAATTACGTGCGCGTGTGTTAGATAGATAACGAAAGTGAAAGTATGAGTTTCAGTGTGCACAATTCTAGTGATGTGGTGGCTGTTTACAGAAAATGCATTTATAGTTAAATCTTCTATATATTCTGGAACCGACATGCCTGTTGCAATGGATATATAAAAGAAAAGTAAGCAACTTGAATCACACAATGTAGATTGCAACCAATAAGCTCATAGTGATTTCAAACATAGAGACATATATAAAAATATATCTTTTATTCATTCATTCAGAGGATGTTTGCAACAGGGATTGTAGAGGAAAGCTTATACATGAAAGCTTAAAAAGTGCAAATCTAGCTAACAGAAAATGATCGCATACAGGAATCTACATGGGGATTTTGCATGCATCATTGGGGGAGAATAAGGACTACACTACTAAGCAGTAAATGAAAGTAGTAAATATAAAGAAGTATTTACTAATCTATCAGAAAGTGAGGGCATTCGGAGGTGGGCTCCGATGTCCTTGGAATGGTTGAGACGAGGAGGGGTGGCCAATGGAGCTTAGGCAAGCCCCTAGAGAGAGGTTGGGAAGATGATCCAGCATCCTGGCGTGGAGATGGTGGCAACCATGGTGGTGCTCCTCATGGAGGTGGAATGGAGGTGATGTAGCTAACCTAAATGGAATGAGTGCCAAGAAAATGGATGGGTGCAAATGGCCACCCCTTAGGTCTTTTTACAGACCTAAGGGCATCTCCCTAGAGAAGTGTGGAACTCTCTACAGAGAGCCCCATAAGTGGCCAGCCAAGAGAGAGGTTGGTGGTTCTTAGATCCACCATTTGTTGATCGTAGATTTGAATGGCTCTTGGTTGCTAAATTTGGCAACCAAGAGTGGCGCCACTTGAAGAGAGTTATAGAGAACTCTAGAGGAGTGTGTGTGCATGGATGGGTGTGTGTGTGTGAGCGTGTGGCCGTGCTCTATGTGGCTAGGTGGTCTAGGTTAGGTCCTAAGGGGTTTAGGTAGGTGTAGGCCTTAAATTAGGGTTGCAAACCCTAATTGCTAAGGAGGAATTGCAATTAAACTTAACACAACTTTAATTGAATGGGTGTGAACCTAATTGAGAGTGAAATAACACAATTAGGTTGGGCTTAGGTAAATTAGACTCTGATTGAGTCCAATTGGACTTGTGTGGGTTGAGATATCAGCCCAATTAGACCTATGAGTCCAATTGAAGAGGCAATGGTAATTGACTATGATCTAAGTCAATTGGGGTTAGTGAGGACCTAATTAGGTCCTTAGGAAGGTCTAGAGGTGGTGTACTAGGGTTAGGGTACCTTAATTTAGGTTCCTATGGGGTTGGATTTGGGTTTAGGGTGCTAGAGATCCAAGATCAAGACTTGAATCTCAAAACAAGAACTGGAGAGCAATTCTAGATGTCCAAAAATAGAGTCAGATGTCTTATACTCAAAAATACGAAGTCTAGACTTCAATTCTATACATCCAATTTGAGTCAGGGGGAATTCTAGGTTCTGTTTTGGGTATTCTGCAGAAATTGGACGTCTGACAATGTGTCTGGACGTCCAATAACAATACAGAAGTGGGTTTCAGGTGTGCGAGAGTTGGCTGAGGATTTTGGACATCCTAAAATTTATCTGGATGTCCAGATAAGGGTTGGAATTAGGGTTTTAGGGTTTCTTAGGGTATGGTGACCTAATCTATGGGTGGCTAAGGCTTGGGGAAGTCTCTAGGCTATCCTAGGGCTAGGATGGACCTAAGTTCTTCACATTTTACTACGTTATCCCTACTTAATAGAGTAGCATACCTTAACTCCCTTACATTATTATCTACTACATCTAATCTAAGTCTTCTGCTCCAGCTCTGCTGCAACACCCATTATTTCTGATCTAGCTTCAGATCCAATTTATTACCTGTAATTGACATAATGCACCTAATCAGTACATCATAGCATTATTTTATGCATAGCTAAAAGAAAGCAGTAAAGATGCAAATAATGCTCATGCATGCATGAATTACCCTAACTTATGCTAAGTCCTAGCCTAATTTTGGTCAATTAAGACCTATGATACTGTGCAATCAATCGTTGATCCAGATTCATCTGTGCAATTGGATTCTCCATCTGAGGCTTGGATCTTTGTCTTTTGGCTTTATTATCTCAGTTCTTTTATGGACTGTAGAAGATGCCCTAGTTGTCTAATCGAGATGATTTTTGAAGCACTGGACTCCCATCATTGTTCTGATTAGATCTAACATTCGCGGCTTTGAATCATCTATGATTAAAACCATCTCTTTTAGGTCATAAATGTTGATATTATCTATGTGACTAGTAAGCTAGCTATTGTACAAATTACGATGCCTATGAATGCATTGTTCCTAAGTTATGCTAGAATCTAGCTTAATTCAGGTTATTTAGGTTGCATGATTGTTCTATAATCAAGTGGTTGAAGTCCAATTTTGGAGGAGCGGTGATGATGAGCAGATGATGATGATTCGAGGGGACTATTTATCAGATAAAGGAGGACTAAGTTGGCATTGATTATGGTATGGCTGGCACCAGAGAAGGTGAAGGCTCCGGTATAGAGATGGTGACGTTGAAGGGGTTGGAAGCACCTCGTAGGCATGGTGAGGTGTGGAATGAAGAGTGAAGTTGGATCCAATAGCTTATTGTACGTGGTGGCCGAGGAGGAGGCCGGAGGTAGAAGGTTGTCGGAGACGAGTTGGAGCGAGTCGGAGATAGGGAAAGAAGAGGAATTGTGGCTCAAAAACTTGCTAAGGAGGTAAGGTATGCGAGGAGGGTCTTATATAGGCCATTAGATGAGCTTCCAGCTTGAAAGCTTGAAAATCAGGGCTTAGGATTTGGCCATTTCAAGGAGTTCGCAGGAGCTCCACGAGGAGATTTCGAGTTTAGGATTAGGTTTAATTGTCTAAGGATGACCTGAAGATCTTTCCTTCCAATTTTGGAAGGTAATGATCGAGAAATCAAGGAGGCATCCCTCATTGAAACTCGGTACCTGTAGGTTCACACCTGTCATGGTGGCAGGGACCCATTTGAAGTAAATGAAGAGAAGTTAGGGGGCATTTCGTAAGGATTTCAAAAGTTGGAGGTAAGAATGAGAGAGAATGAGCCAGACTAGACCAAAATGCAAACTAGCTCGAAATAATATTTAACTAACGCCAAATTTTGGTACAAACCTAATTTGTATTCAAGGAATCTGATGGCTAAGTCAGATTTCGATTTTGACAAGTTTGACTAGGTAATTTTTGCAAAAACCCAAATTAGGGTAACTTTCTCTCTGAGACTCCATTTTAGGTCAAAATGGGTTCAGATGGTCAAATCAAGGATACCAAACCTTATAGAAAATTTTTCTATTATTTTTAGGAGATTTAGGTGATTTTTATCTTGACCAAAACCTCAGTTAGTTAAGCGGGTCTAAAACTAGGGTTTCGAATGTCCATTAATTCTTGAAATGAGCGAAAATCCATTTTTGTTTGCATGGACCCTCTTATTAGACATTAATGACCATTTGGCCATTAATTAACCCCTAGAATTCCCCATGGGTATTCTATACTTATGAAATGTACTTAAAATTATAGAAGTAAACCTCTATTCGTCTCTTTCTCTTAAAATAGATAGAATGCACATAGGACCCTCTAATGGGTATGTAGGAGCTTTTATCAACTTTATCAAACCAAATTGGGATAGTTAGGGCTCATGATAGTGTTCCCATCAAAACCTGATCACTTTTTGCAACTGTTGCTGGGGAGGCACGGCTTTGCATTTATTATCTCTTGCTTGATAATTAGATCTCATCCCCTTGTCTCTTTTTTCACTCATGTGTGTAGGTGTTGCAAGAAGAAAGCAGGATTTTGGAACTTGAAGTGCCTTTTCTTTTTGCAAAAAATTTAGGTTGGTAATCTCAAACTTGTCACATTTATCTTAAAAAACTATCAAAAAAAATATTAGACTTGGCTTTCAGGATCCTAAACATCTTAATTAAGTGGAGTGGTAACATTTAAAATCCATTTGTTGCTTGTTTCGATCATTTAACACCACTCCACTTCAAGTGTTGGTGTTTTGATTTTCGGGTTTAGACTTCTATCTGGAATTCAAAAATCAATTCCAAACACCACAGGCCTCTTAAAACTTTGAAATTTCACCCAGTGATTCCAAATCAAGTGAGCAACATATGTTTCAAATTTTAGAGAAATTGGGTTTGTATATAATTTTTAAAAATTTGTGGACTACAAAGTGCTCATCTCCTCTAATCTCCCTATTTTGCTACTATTCGTGAATTTGAGGAAGTTTTATGCTCATCTAATTTTTGTGAAATTTAGCTTTCTAGAATCCTTATGAAATTCTACATGTTACATAAAATTAGAGAAAGCTTTTGGTGGTCGGTGGTGGTACTGAAAAGTCTAAAATACCCTCATATATCATTTATGGACCTTGACACCAACACAAAGAAAAATAAAAAAAAAATATCAAACAAATTCCTAAAATCACAAAAAAAGATTTTTTTGAATCCTTGTTTGATTTTACATACAGTAGTTATATTGTTTGCTTTGTTTGAACCACTACTTAAAAGGATAGCCTAAGACAAACTCACTAGTAGTGAATATTTGTATTTGGAACAATTGAACTAGTGTTTCTTTTCAAATTTTTAGTCCCACAAAATAAATGAAAATTATCTTCACCAATACAACTTGATTTCCCCTTGTTTATGGCTTTTCAAACTTGTTTGAATATTTAAAAAGAAAGCCCTAAAACACACGAAGTTAAATCAAATCCTAAAATAAAAAAAACAAACGAAAAAATTATGTGACAACTTGTTTGCCATTAGAACCACTTCCAATTCTGCACACATAAAAAAAATTGAAATAATAAGGCATTACCCCAATTAACGCCCTCCACATTCCCGTGCACATTTTAGCACCCAAGCCTAACTCTAAAATAAGCAGTTGTTTGACCACTTAAGGACTTCATCCACTTTAGGCTTGATATCCAACATCTAATGGTTATTAAGCATTCCTAATTCCTTTCGACAATGCGGTGTTAAACTTAGAGGGATGTCAAACGACGGGTGTAGGTTTACACAAGCCCCTGGTGATTTTCCCAGGGCATGCTTGGGCCTAATCCACCTCTTTAGTCTAGCTGGGTGATCATTAGGAAGCGAGTTCACTTAGTAATTTCTTATTCATTGGGTTCGCAAGTCTTAGGTTTGTAAGGAGTCAACCTTAAGAAAGACTAGGCTTGGTTGTTTTAATTGCGCACTTTCTCTCATCTCCATCTCTTCTCCTTCCCTCTCGTTCTTCCATTTTATGCACCGACGACGATCCTAAACTCCGCACTTGGAGGGACCATTTGATTTTGCTCCTAGCAACAAAAGACTGCTTTTTCTATCGTCTTCTTATGAAAAAATGGAAAATCAATAAAATAGGTC
This sequence comes from Thalassia testudinum, assembly GCA_037157565.1. NCBI lineage: Eukaryota > Viridiplantae > Streptophyta > Magnoliopsida > Alismatales > Hydrocharitaceae > Thalassia > Thalassia testudinum. Next base: position 86,920,530 of record JAZHRO010000014.1, on the reverse strand, counting down.
CACTAACCCATCCACCTCCACCTTTAATCCCAACTCCAATCCTACTACTAATGCCAATTCTGACCCTTCCACCTAAAACCCCCCCACCTTTGACTTTCCACACCTGGAGCTTCCTAATGCTGACATGCCTCAATCACAACAACAAGCCCCCTACTTGATCTCTACTCCTTCATGGCTGAGTAGATTGCTCAACTTCAAGTCAATCAACAACTGTTGACTAGGTATATCACAAACCTAGCCAACCAAAGGCCAAACCCACCACCCCGTTAGCAACCTGTCGTTCCTCTAAAGGATTTTTATGATCCTTCCTATTATGAGGAAAGACCAACGGTGGGCATACCTAAAGGGGACTTCGAGATCAAATCGGCTGTTCTGAATTTGATTAAGCATTTCCATGGCCTTCTAAGGGAAGACCCATTCAGCCACCTTGAACAGACTCCTTACACAAACAACTCTTTCTCGCAATGTGCAAGATGACCTCTAGTTAATGCGATTATTCCCATTATCTCTTAAACATAAGACTGCCTATTGGTTCAGAACCATTGGCTGACCGATCACCACATGGCCTCAACTCAACAGTGCCTACCTCAAGAAATTTTTTCCCATAGGTCGTACTAATTCCTTGCGAAGATCTATTATGACCTTTCAACCAATATCTAGTGAGACTTTTCATGATTCTTTGGAAAGATTCAAAGATCTCCTAAGAAGTTTCCCACACCACGAGATTCCCTTATGGCAGCTCATGCAGATCTTCTATCACGGATTAGAAGATCAAATTCGATGCTTTGTCGACGTCTCGTGTGGCGGCAACTTCTTAAATAAAGATGCTGAGAGTGCCTATGACCTTTCCGAATAAATGAGTGAAAACTCATTTAATCAAGCTTCCATGAACACCTTTAGTAGAACTTCAAACCTGCAATTCAGTGTTCATGAAATAGGCACTCAATCTATCCCTGTCATCGAAGACAATCTTCAAATGATTGCTCAGAAACTCAACCAGATGAAACTAAATCAAAATAAAATTGAGAAAAGACTTACCACACCGACCCAAGCTCCACAGATTCCACATCTAACCCAGCCTAACATTCCACGAAGAGAAAATTTGAACAATCTAAACACCACCCCTGCTGATTATCATCAATATCTTGAGGCTTTCTATGATTTACTAGGGAATTACAATTATCCAAACCCTAACCCCACTGAAAATATTTCTGCCCTTTAGGAGCAATTTAGAAATTCTTCCAGTTGTAGGAATTACCCAAACCACTCTTGGAACAATCTGGTTCCTACCCAAACATCAAATCAATTTATTGGGTATGGCTCGAATCCAACTTTTCTTTCTGGGCCATCTCAATAAGACATCAATGCCCAGATGATGAAAACCCTATAGGAAAAGTAAAGATGATGGAAGTAACCCGTGTTGTTACAAATCTGAATAGTTAGATCGGTGTTACTCCAACTCAAAGACCTGCAGAACTACTACCCTCCCAACCCATGCGCAACCCTAACCATCAGAGGAACCAGTATCCGGGCAGAAATCAAAACTACCAAAATCAACCTCCTATTAATCCTTCACCTTAGCAACCTCCCAAGTTTTTGCAACAACAAGCCCCCCACCTCCTCCAAATAATAATCTGATTGCACTTGCAGTTACATTGAGGAGTGGAAAAACCACCACTGATCTCAGGACTTCACAACCTGGTAAAATCCCCATTCCTGTACAAATTGTCTCTCAACTCCCACATCAGGAAGAAAAAGAAATATAAAAATCTCAGGACACGACTCCTATCCCTTTTCCACAAGCTCTCCACCCTACCACTAATCGGAAAAAGAAATCTGAGCCCACAACAGAAGAAGTCATGGATTTAGTTGGGCAAGTTCAAATCAATATCTCTCTCCTAGATGCAATCAAATCTATACTCGCCTATGCAAAAATTTTTAAGGAGATCTGCACTCTAGAAAGGCAGCCTGAAAATCTTGGACAGGTGCATCTTTTGGAGACAGTAAGCTCTATCATATAGAGTAAGCTATCTCCTATGATGAAAGATTCAGGTGCACCTTTAATTTCAGTGATTATTGATGACACTACTTTCAATTGTGCCCTTCTTGATCTCGGTGCCTCAATCAATATCATTCCCATTATTTTATTTGAAGAATTCCAGATCGGTGAACTAAAACCTATTGACATTACCCTTCACTTGGCCGACCAATCTACAATCAAACCTCGTGGGATTGTCAAGGTTGTCTTGGTCAAGGTCCATTATTATGTCTTCCAGGTAGACTTTCTGGTCGTTGACATTGCGGTACCTGAATCTTTAATGAATGCCCCAATAATTCTTGGACAAGCCCTTTTGGCCACTAAAAAGGCAAATATAAATTGCCATACAGGCAAAATGAATATCACCTGCGCTGGCCAAACTATCACTCTTGATATTTTCAAAATCTCCAAGAGATTCCATGATGATAATTTTTTCGAGGACTTAGATACAGAAATATCAAATTTGGTGGAGACAATGTTAATAGATACCCTTCCAAACCATAATTTTTCTAAGGAATCTGACTTGGAATTAGTGGTCGGCGAAATCTATGACTTGGAGACTTGTCTTCCATAAAAATCTATTCCAGATGATCCCCCTGATTATTCCCCTGACCCACCCACTTTTCTCTCAACCCACCCCTGCACACTAATCTCACTTATCCTTTGCCATTCTTCTCCTACCCCATTTCAACTATACCTACCACCATACCCGCCTGAGTTTGGCATTCATCCTGAATTAAAACCATGGCCAGACTCAGGCCACACTTACATATGTCCATCAAATTTTGATCCCCATCTTTATATCACTCCACTTTCCAGGGATCCAAACGAAGACACTTTTTACGTTGGCATTCAAGTGTCCACCTACTTACATGATAATTCGTCTTTCATGCATACATTCACGCCCGGCTAAATAGGCATAAAAGATAGCACTGGATGGGAGGTAACCCATCATTTTTTCTTGCTTTCCTTTTTTCTTTCTTTCTCCTAGTTTTTACCATCCTAAACCTGATCGCCTTTCACTAAGGTTATCCCTTTTCCCTCCTAATTCATGAGAGGATTGCAGATCATAAGCATGGGGGGGTGTTTTTAAATTTTGACGATCGATTTAGGATTTTCAAAACCTAAAAATATGCATTTTTCTTTTGTCATTTTCCTACATGCATACCCAGGAAAAAAATAAAAATATTGAAAATTTTTTGAGAAAATTTTGAAAATTGAGACTAAGGTTAAAAATTCACCTTGCAATACAATGGGATTCAATCTCTATCAAACTAGGGATAAGGATACAGATCTAATCATTCGAATTTCAGAGTCTACCTTTAGACTATATCAAATATCCTTCTCTAAAATTCCACCTGAATACATGATTGTTCAAGTGACTTCAACCTCTTTTGTAACATGGAAAGTATCTGGCTTAGTTTCTAATTCAAAAGTTTGTATCTCATACAAAATTTCTTGTGTCAAAACTTATGCACAAGCCAACACCTAAAAATCATTAAAATTTATAAAAACCCCTTTATTTGTCCTTAGTATAAGTCCGAATCAGATCATTGGTTTGAGTTCCCACTACCGAGAGGGAGGAAAATGCTTCCTTTAAGGATGTGATGTCAACATGTTATTATCTCGATGCTGCTCTATATCTATATTTCATATCTTTAGATGAAGCATTAAAGCGCATTTTTGCTGCTCAAGTGTCTTGGACGGTGCTATACCAGTAGCGTCGAAGCAAGAGCTTGAGTTTGCTTGGAGCGCCCCTTTACACCGCAATGTGTTTTGGGGTTGTGAGCTCCTGGGTGGTGTCATCGACAGTACTATCCTGAAGTACTGGCACCAGAGCCCTCTCAAGGATTAGTAATGGGAATGATGATCCCGATACATCTGTTGAAGACTATGCTACGGATAACCATTGGAGAGACAAAAAAGAAAAGGTTTTAAACAAAAAACATGCCATTAGAAATGTTGGCTTTTCAGAAGCATAGACACAAGGTTTTAAAGGTTATTTCAAGTTGTGAATCAGATTCAACAGCTAGAAAAATCCTAAATACAAAAATTTTTAATCATCTGAATTAGTAAAGGGTTAATCTGTGAATTTTTTGAGGATATATTGATTCTGATTCATCTAATTTTTGAATCTGAAAACAAATCCTGATGTTTATCTTTAACAAATCCCATACCTCCCATGCTTTAATCAACCAAGGTCCCATAATCTCTTTCTTCTCAAAAGTTAAAAAAATTAGATTTCCTAAGAATTCCATTTTGAGAGAATTTGTTTTGCTAAGAACTAACAAAAGATAAGCATGGGGGTGTGATAAATGCTAGTTTATCATCACTCTTACACGCTAAAATAAACTTAGCTCTTAGGATTTTAACTACACAAATTGGTTTTTGGGTTGCATTTAGGCATCATATAGGTTAGGCGTGCATTGCATTGTTTTATTATCTTTAACATGCTTATTTGAGTGTTAGGGTTAAAACAAATAAGTAGAACCCTAAAACCTCGACACTCATCAAGGCAAATGGTGAAGAAAAAGTTCAATTCAGCTGGAACTCAGCCAGATCTAGCTCCTCATAGCTGGAAGCCAACTTACTTTGGTTTGGTTAGCTCCATTTAGCTACATTCAGCTCATCTTCGCTGAATGGTAGCCCAAGTTAGCTCATCCTAGCTAAGCCTACCTAAACTCATCTCAGATCCAGCTCAACTTGGTTTAGTCTAGCTCATCTTAGCTCCAATCAGTTAACAAGAAGACATTGCTAGCTCAACTAAGTTGACAAGAGTTCATTCGAACTCTAGCTTAGCTCATTCTAGCTCCACATAACCCCACCTAGCTCCTCTTAGCTCACAAGAGCTCCAATCAACTTAGCTTAGTTACTAGTTTTTAGCTAGCTATGCTAAGTCGGCAGAGAAGTCCATAGCTAGCTTCCCCCAGCTCCAGAATAGTTGATACTAGCTCAAGCCAGCTCAGCCTACTCAATTTAGTAGCTAGCAAAGAACTAGCAAGCTAAAGTAGAGTAATTGAGCTCCTATAAGGACTTCATTAGCAAAGGAAAGCTCTCGCAAGCTTCAGGGTAGCTCAAGGCTACTCCCTCAACTTCTCCTCCCTAAACCCTAATCCTTCCTACCTCTTCTTCTACTCAAGCATTAGTTAAGCTAGCTTAGCTAGCTTAGCTAAGCTCAAAACTAGCTCCACCTCCTTGGCCATCCACCATCCACCATACCTAACCCTAATTCCCACCAAACTAGCTCCACCAAGTAATCCCACCTAAGCTCCACATAAACTAACCCTACTTCAACCTCACCTTGGTGCCAACCTAGCCTAACCACCACCTCTAAAAACACCACAAAGTGGCGCAAAAACCACCTATAACGACCCTCTAATTGGTGCCACTTTTTCCCTCTAAAATCCCATGAATCTCCATCACACATCTCTCCTTAAACCCATCTCCACAATCCACCTAACCCCGCTTCTAGAACCCTCTCTAGTTGGCACCAAACCATGGCATCCCTCCAAGGTTGGCACCAACTCCATTCACCCCTTAGTCACCATAACTAACCCCATAGCATCCCCTTAGTTGGTGCCAACTACCCTCCACCATAGGATCATCTAACTACCTGTTAAGTCCAATCCTAGCCCTACACCTAATCCCCATGTGAACTACCCTTCTCTACCGATATTAAAACCCTCCTAACCACCACCAAATGGTCATCATCCCTTGGTGTATATTCTACCTATGTCCACCTATAACTCATGGCCAAGGAGAAGGAGAGAAGAAGATTAAGGGGTAACATACCCACCCCCTTGGTGCCTTTTTCTTCTCCATTCTTTTCCTTTTGCTACACCAAGGTAGAGGATCTCTTCCTACAAGGAGGATGGCCAGGCATAGGAGAAGAATCTAGGGTGGACGTCCACCATTGGAGGAGCTAGGGCAAGCCCTATCTAGGGCTTACTAGGCGGAAGATTTCATCAACTTGAAGGAGCACTTCAAGAAGGAGTTGGAGAGACCCTTTTCAAGCTTAGGACCAACTAAGCTTGGAGCAAGGACTCTCTCCTCTTCACCACCATCATCAAGAGGATTTTTGTGTTTTATTATTTTATCCTTTCAATTTTTAGTAGAAGCATTCCTCTACTTGTCTTATTGTAAAATAAAATTTTCGTTTAAGTAAAGTTTCCTTCCTTAAATTCATGTTGCATTTCTTGTTGTGTCTTGTTGCTTTTTCCTTAGTGCACACACACTCTCTCTAATTACTCTAGGTCTTCACGTACCTAGAGTGAGCTTAGAGAGAGAAATCGCTTGTTACTTAGGTTTTAGTTTCAGAAACTTTGGTTTACTCGCCTTCTCACTCATAACTTTGTGATTGCCGGTTATTTCAAAACCCTAAAAATCTATTATTGAAAAACCTAAAAGGAAAGTTGATTTTCATGTCCAAGCAAGAGATTCATAATTTTGCAAAAATTACCTCCTCGGACGACCCTAGATAGTCCATTATCTAGGTTATAAATTTTAAAAGCGAATCAGTTTTTGCACGTTACAATGACATATAAAACCTACATATTGCAAATCGCATAAAAAACCTGATCACAGACTTGTTGGTGCCCTACATTAACATCCTCTTCCAAACCCTAAAAATGCATCAATTACAAGAAAATTTCATCTAGGATTTAATAAAAATTGGGAGCCACGAAGTCAAGCTCATTTGATTCAACAAGCTCTTTTGACTTCACCAAGCTTCAGTCTTCCTCAACATCTTGTTACTCTTGGATATAATTAGAATCAGACTCCTAAATCAGATTTGTATTCTATGCCTTGCTCATCCTAGGATCCAAACTATTATCCTCTTACTTTAGCAAGCTTAATTACACTAGAAAGTGGAAAGACTACTTGGCACCCTATTGTGATTCCTACACTACACCCTAGGGGTTCTGCTGCACCTAACTTGGCTAAGGAGTCTGCAGTGGAGGAAATTCAGGCTAATGATTTTGAGCACCCAGAAATCTAGATGCGATTTTATGATTGTATGTGTTCGAAGAAGTATAGATTAATATCACCTTTTGGAAGCTATTGAACACATCCTTAGCTACACTAAATTTTTGATGGATTTGATTACTATGAAGCTGAGGTTGAAATCTAGTAACCCTACTGATCGTCAAAAAATTCATGAGGAAAAGACAGATTAGGGTTTCGGTGAAACCCACATCATAGTTCATGCAAAAAATCTAATATCAGATAATATTTATAATTGGGACAGTGAGTTCCGGATCGAACATAGGGAGGTGACGTTTGATTTTTTAGAAATCCACATTCGTTTATTTGTTTTTGGGAATTTTCTGGCTTTTGTAATTTTTTTGGTATTTTTAGACAGGCAGAAGATCAAATGGAATATTATCTAAGCTTATCTACTTGGAAATAAAATAAATAGAAAGAGAATGTAATATATTGGAGCAAAATAATGTTTATTACAACTAAGTAGCAAAATTATAATAAAAGCAAATAAAAGAGAGAGGGGGTGAGAAGAATCTCTTGAGTGACTGTCTAGTGAGACGACGATGCTTGGCAGCAGTTGAATGAAATAGGTAAGGTGTAGGACGATGGGGCAGAGGTGCAGATGGGAGCTTGGGTAGAGAAAAGATTCACCAAGCTAATGGAGAGGTACCTAGAGTATAGGAAAGGGGGTGAGGTGATGGTGGTGATCTACAACCTGAATGGAGGTGAGGGGATAGCTCCAGAATCTCCTATGAAGGTGGGGATGTTCAGGATGAATATTGGTGGGAGAGGGAATTGGTACGCTAATAGAAAGCTTCTTAGAGCTTGGGTATGGCCGTTGGGAGCTTGAACATCTTCTTAGAGCTTTAGGAGGGATGAGGGATAGCTAGGTAGAGATGAGGAAGAATGGGATGTGTAGCGGGGTTTCTGTAGGGCTTGGAAGGGTCAAGGTTCGGCCAAAATTGCACACAAGAAGCCCCAATTCACACCCAGGCTAGCTAGTGTAGATCCCATGCACGCTTCACACGGATATGCTAGTAGAAGGTGCAGAGTGAGGAGGACCATTTGATCAGCATCCGACAGCTACCATCATGTGACAATCGTTCCTCCAAATCACGCTTAGCATGCTATAGCTGGCAAGGGGTGAATGTCAGCCGTCAGATGAAGAATGAAGGACCTAGATGCTTGTACGAGCGCACTTCAAATCATGCACATCACACATTGGATCTCGTGTGAGATCACTTGTCTAGCACTCGCACAATCCGTTGAGCCTTGTGTTCAAGGCTCCATCATCCAATGGAGATCGAGAGACATTGATTTTGCACCTCACGCACGTTGCGGATGTGAAGAGCTGTGGAGGGGCTAGCATGGCACAATCGGGGTTGCACAATCAAGATCGTGCAATCCAATTTTTCTTTCCCACGTGTCAGGGAGGGTGGCAAGGGCATTCAAACTCGCGATTTCCCATTGTTGCGGCAAGGGTGTCTTTGTGTCTAGGAGATGGCTTCGCACTTGCAATGGACATGCAATCATGGCATTGGATCTTCATCCAACTGTCACAATCACATGAAAGAAGGAGGCTGTCGAGGTGTCACAAATTCCTAACTATTGGATGACGGTCCAATGACTAGGATTTAATGTGGGCTTTCCCTTTTAAACTGTGAAGGCATGGTGCTCTGTCATTTAAGAATGAATCTCAGCCATTGGATCATGATCCAACAGTTGGGATGCAAGGCTATAGATGAGTAGAAGTCTACAGGCACTTAAGATGGCTGTGATGGCACCATCATAGTCGTCCATCTTCCTTCCTTTATAGGTGACACTACGGATGTCAGATTGGATTGACTTTTGTACCGTTAAGCTATGATCGTCGACTTGAATCCATCCATGTGGTTGGCTTTGTTGTTTGAGGTCTGGAGATGTGTCACCTTGTTCCTTGGTTGAAAAAGTAAGCGAATTAGTGTACAATTTATAGAATTTAATCTACATGCAATATGAAGGATGTTGTGCATTATTTACAATGCTAACTACATCTAAATAACTTAGGAACTCACGTAATAGGCATTTTACTATGAAATATTGCAGACTTATCACCTAGGAAGGTTATCCTAACTGAACAAGCTAGCTCAAGCATCTTAAATAATCTTCCTTCTAAGAAAAAGAAACCAAAAGCCCCACTCGTTTGTTGTTCGATTGGCGATATTACTTTGGATAGTTCTCTATTGGATTTGAGCACCTCCATTAACTTAATCCTGACTGTATTATATGAGAAGTTCGGTATCAATGACTTGAAGCCCACCAATGTGACATTTCAGCTAACCGACCAACCTATCACCAAGCTACGTGAGATTTTTGAGGATGTAATTGCTCATGTCAAGGACTTTTACTTCCCTCTTGATTTTCTAGCCCTTGACGTGGAGGTGTCCGAGTGACTCTGCAATACCCCAATCATTTTTGGCTAACCCTTCCTTGTGACTAGTAAAGCCCACATCGATTGTGAATCTAGGAAAATGGAAATTGACTTTGGAGATAAAAAGATGCAATTAAATGTTTTTAAGGCAATGAAAAATTTTGATGATTGTGGTGCTATCGAGGATTTTGAAGAAGATAATGATATTGAGGAAGGCATGCCTATTAATCTTATTGAGGATCCATTGCTAGCCCATTTGACTCAACGTAGAAAAGAGATTGATATGGAACCTAAATTCAAGGAAGTCTACAAATATCTGAATCTAGCACCCGACTCTAGAGTCACTTGGAATCCTCTTGTGGAGAGGCTACCAGCGCCATCTTCACCTACTCAGCTACCCTCATTCATGGTCCCACCTAAATTGGAATTAAAGCCCCTCCTAACTAGTCTAAAATATGGCTTTTTGGGACCTAATCAAATCCTCCTTGTGATTATCAACTGTCATTTGACCAGGGATCAAGAGCTTAATTAAATTGACTAAGGTCCTAAGTGAAATAAGCATGCTATTGGATGGACCATATCTGATTTAAGGGGTATTAGTCCTGATTACTGCACCCATAAGATCTATTTGGAAGAGGATGCATGACTTTCTTGTGAATTGCAGAGGAAACTAAACCCAAACATTCGAGAGGTCATGAAGAAGGAAATTATTAAGTGGCTTGATGTGAGCATTATTTACCCCACTTTTGATAATCTTTAGGTGTAATTCAAGTTATGTCTAAGAAAGTAGGACTAACAGTGGTGACCAATGACAAAGGCAAATCCATCCCGACTCACTCCATGACTATGTGGTGAGTCTACATTTATTATAGAAGACTAAATTTAGTGACAAAGAAATATCACTTCCCGCTACCTTCTATTAATCAGATCTTGGAGAAATTAAGAGGAAGATAATTTTTTCTTTCTTGGATGGATATTCTGGCTATAACCAGGTTACTATTAGACCTAAAGCCAAGACGAAATGACTGTTGCATGTCCCTATAGGACTTTGCCTTCTATAGAATGCTGCTCGGATTTTGTGCAATGCACCTACGAATTTTCAAAGGTGTATGATGGCAATTTTCTCTAGCATGGTTGGTGATTACTTAAAAGTCTTTATGGATGACTTTTCAATTTTTGAAGATTCATTTGATGAATGTTTGAGCAACCTGGGGAAAATTTTGAGGAGATGCATAGAAGTAAAATTGCTATTAAGTTGGGAAAAGTCACTTTATGGTCCATGAAGGGATTGTGCTTGGACATATAGTATCTAAGAGAGGCTTGGAGGTCTATAGAGCTAAAGTTGATTTGATCACTTATCTACCACCTCCTAGCTCGGTTCGAAAACTGAGATCTTTTATGAGGCATGTTGTTTTCTACAGAAGATTTACAAAGGATTTCTTAAAGATTTCGAGCCCCTTGACTAACTTTTGACTAAAGGCAATACTTTTGATTTTAATCATGATTGCATCCAATCTTGTCAAACTCTGAATGAATCTGTGACCAAACCCCTAATCTTGGAACCCCCTCACTAGTCCCACCCTTTTGAGATCATGTGTGGATTTTGCTATTGGTGTTGTCGTTAGACAAAAAATGGAGAAAAAACACGTGGTGATTTATTATGATAGCAAAACTTTGCATGATGCTCAAAAGAATTAGACTACTACTGAAAAGGACTTGAGAAATTTAGATCTTATATCAGTGGATCCCACGTGCTTGTTTATACTGATTATACAGCTCTACGACAGTTGTTATTGAAAAAGAATGCAAACCCTAGGTTGATTAGAAGATCTTATTACTACAAGAATTTGACCAAGAAATCAGAGATAAGGTTAATGCTCAAAATGTAGTGGCTAACCATCTACTGTGACTCAATCTAGATAATCTTGGCCCTACACCTCCAATCCGAGATCAATTTCCAAATGAACAAATCTTACCCATAGGTCACAAAGGACTCCCCTGGTATGCTGATTTGACTAATGAATACATAATGAATGGACTAAGCAGTAGAAATTGAGATTTATCTCTAAAACTAAATATTAATTTTAGGAAGATCCTTTCTTATTTAGGTATTGTGCTAATCAGATTATTAGACGTTGTGTGCTTGAATCTGAGTTCTAGAGTATTTTGACTTTTTGTCATACTATGCCTTGTGGATGACATTTCTCTACAAGGAAACTCACTGCAAAAGTATTGCAGTATGATTTTAGTGGCCAACTTTATTTAGAGATGCACGTGATTTTTGTAGAACTTGTACTCGATGTTAATCTTTAGGAAGATTGACAAGAAGAGACATGATGCCCCTTCAACCTATTCTAATTATTGAGATTTTCGAGGTTTGGGTATAGACTTCATGGGTCCCTTCACATGCATCTCTTGAATTTCAGTACATACTTTTTGCTGTGGAATATGTTTCTAACTAGATTGAAGCAATCCCGACTAAGTCGAATGATCATAAGATTGTCATTGATTTTGTGAAGAAAAATATTTTCATCAGATTTGGCATACCTCGAGCAATAATTAGTAATGGGGGGACTCATTTTACAAATGGCTAGTTTTGAGGTTTATTGAAAAGATATGGGGTGCAACATAAGATTGTTATACCTTATCACCCCCAGACAAATGGGTAGTCTGAGGTCTTGAATAGGGAGATTAGGAACATACTTCAGAAGACTGTCAAACCTGATAGAAAGGATTGGTCCCTAAGATTAAATGCTTCTTTGTGTGCTTATAGGATTGCCTACAAAAACCTAATTGGTATGTCTCCCTATAGACTAGTTTATGGTAAACCTTGTCATCTTCCCGTTGAGTTGGAACATAAGGCCTATTGGGCTATAAGGGAATGTAATCTTGATTTGGATAAGGTAGGACAACAAAGGTAATTACAACTCAATGAGCTAAACAAGATCACAAGATAGGCCCATGAAAGTGCTAAGATCTACAAAGAAAGAACAAGGCCTTTCTTTATAATCACATTAGCATAAATCTGTTCAACCTAATAAAAAATTTTGGATTGTTGATGCCAGACTTAGACTCTTCCCTGGTAAGCTTTGATCTAAGTGGATTTGACCTTACACTGTGTTTCAACCATATCCTAATGGAGCTATTGACATCTGTGACCCTAAAACTTGGTAACAATTTGTAGTCAATGGACACAGATTGAAGATCTACTATGAGATTGTTCACTACTAGAAAAATGGCATTCACCATCGGTTAGTTGCTGTTGGTTTATAAAGTGACGGTGATATTATTTTTGTCATAGTTTATTTTATTAATCGATGATGAATACCTCTTCATAATTTGGCTGTAGCCCTTGATGAGGAGAAGAACAATTGTCGCTTGAGGCAAAAGTTAATATGGATAATTGTCTTCACTTTCTACAATAAGCAACGAGGAATAGACATCACTGCCAACCTAAATTAACTTGGGCACACATTCAAAATGTTGGTTCGACATTTGCTGTCACTTTCTAATTCAAGCAACATCAGAAGTCCATCATCTACATCTGCGTGCAGGCACCGCTCCCCTCCGCCGTCACTTCATTTCTCCAAAACCCTCCTCACGTTACTGGAGCTCTCATCGCCACCCCTCTTCGTCGTCGTCCTCCTCATCCTCATCTTCATCCTCCTCTTGCTCCTCGTATGTCGTCGCTCCTCCTTTCCAGTCATCCTCGCCTCCTACCCTTCCTCCCCCTCCTCGACGGCCTCGTCGTCGTCCTCCACTCCTGGCACCCTCCTCCTCCTCCTCCTCCTCTGATAGGCTCCACCCCCTTCTCGCCATCCCCATACTCCTCTTCCTCCACTCCCTCCTACCACCCCCCTCCTCCTTGACACCACCTACAACCCTCCTCCTCCTCCTCGACTGGTCCTACTGCCCCCCTCCTCCTCCTCGACCCCCTCCTACAGCCACCCTCCTCCTCCCTGACCCTTCCTCCGTACCTCTTGCTTCGCGTCCTCCTCCCTACCTCTTACACCACCTCCTCCTTCCAGCCTCCTCCTCCTTATCTTCCTCTGCACCTCCTGCTCTAACAATCTACCCCCTCTTCCCTTCCTCCTCCTCTTCCTTGTTTGTACCTATCCTCCTCCTCTTCCCAATTTCCACCCTCCCCATCATCCCCTCGCTAATCCCTCTCCTCCTCTTCCCATCTGCCACCCTCCCTAATTATTTTCTTGTTATTAAAATTATAAGTAGTTGACGATGATCACTCTTGGATGCTTCAGAGATATATTTTCAATTTTTTAAAGTTATTTTCATGATGTTTTAGGGTCATGTAAGATGTGGTGTATGCCCACATATTGTCTTTTATGTGTTTTTGTTAAATTGATGGTGGGATGTGCCCACATTTATTTGCATTTTGAATGGCAATTTAGGATTTTAATAGATGTTGGGTGTGCCCACATATTGTCTTTTATGTGTTTTCATATCCATTTATGCATTTTATTTGTTGCACTTTTACAGTGGGGTGTGTCCACTTTTATTAGGTGGTGTGATGTTTCCAAATGCACTTTTATGTGATAAATGTAATATTTAAGGATAAACTCTGTCAAATTTTTTTAAAATTAATTAATATTCAATATAATGGTTGGTTGGGATTTTATTAGGTTATGGCCATGTTTTGTTAGGATTTGGGTAGGATGATGCCTAGGATTGGGATGGAGTTGGATGATGGCTGTGAGGTTGCATGGGGTTTAGCTATAGGTTTGGGTTTGGGTTGGATGATGTTTGGTTTGTGTCGAGTTGGGTTTAATATATGTTGTTTAGGTTTGTATTAGGTTGTGTATAAGGTGCTTGGGCTAGGGTTTTAGTGTTTGAGTTGGGCAAGGGTTAGGGTAGCTGGCTAGGCTAGGGTTTAGGATTTGACTTGGGCTAGGGTTTAGATGGTTGGTTTGGGTTAGGGTTTAGGGTTTAGGATTAACTTGGGCTAGGGCTTGGACAGTTGGTTTGGGTTAGGGTTTAGGGTTTAGGATTTGACTTGGGCTACGGTTTGGACGGTTGGTTTGGGTTAGGGTTTAGGGTTCAGGTTGTACTAGGTTTAGTTTAGGGTGGTTGCATTGTGTTAGGGTCAAGGAATATGGTTTGGTTGTTTATGGTTTTAGTTATTTAATTTTTTTTGTAATTAAAGTGATATTTATTATAATTGTTAGACACCCACAATTGCATAAGTTTAGATGTACATGAGGCTAAACATCAGGTATTCTAACCCCTAGCCATTTGAATGATAATTTTGGATTGAAGGTTTGCTCTAGAAATTTGGTTTGAAACTGAAATAGGAGGGAAACACATACATTAGTGTATCAGTGTCCCAATAGTTTTGAAACTGATCGTGGGTTTGTTCTATTTTTTTTAATCTTTGTTGACTAACGATGTGATTTGTAACCAAGGTATTTGAAGTAGAAGGTTAGTCACTCAACTAATTGGTCGTTCAAGCATGGGGTACTCTTCAACTTGGTTATCCATGATAAATCATTCTTAAATTATCCTTTTGTCTTCCATTTAAGCATGACTTTCATGGTCTGACTCCCAAATTGCAGGTCTAGAAATGAGGGGAATAGCTTACAACCTAATTACAAGTATGATTCTTAGGAAGAAAATTGACCAGAGCCCTTCTTTGTTGAGCTCTATCGGGTTTATGGATAAGGTAAAGGTTTGCTCAAAAGAACAAATAATCACACATGCGATAATGATTTGGTGATTCGATTTCACCTAGAATGGATGTGTATTTGGGGAGGATATATATGATCACCTGTAAATTTTCACCAAGTCCTTGGAATGAGAATATATTTGTTAGTAACATTTAAGATTATAATCTATAATTTAATTAATTTTGCTTTCGAAATTATAGGTTATAAGTGTCAGGTACACTCGGAGGCTTAAGTAGTTGGAGGTATATATACATTCAATCTTTTTAATTTAATTGAATGATATTTTAGTTTTTGTTGAATTTCTTTAATGTTTAAATTAGTTATTGCTTAGATACACACACTTGCTAAAGAAGATATATGCACACGAGGCCAAACATTAGGTATTCTAAACCCTAGGGTAAAAGTCCTCTGAGTCAAATTGTGTCCAAATTACTTGCCCATGGAGACTTATGATTATGTTATACGGACAAAGAAAGAAGTGTATGTATACCTCACATGCATGATGTGTTGTCTTTGTAGCATGACATAAGATTCGATCGACTTTACTTTGGCGAAGTACTGAACTAAAGAAGGTACTTAAAGATTTGATCACAAGTTAGTTTTGTTCGTTACATGTAACTTTGTGCGAGAAAATTTCTATTACTTCATCTTGCTCTTCTTCAGTATACGAACTAATCTTATCTAGTTTCCTATGGTACCCTTAACTAGGTGTTACAGGAAATCTAGCTAAGTTTAATATTGAGGGGTATACTAGAGAAGTGTGGGGAGATGTTGCTGAAACATCACAGCACTAAGGTCACATGTAACGAGCAAACCTAAGTTGTGATCAAATCTTTAAGGATGAGCTATAAAGTGAAAATCTTAATCAAGATACACATCATTCAATCCTTTCCTTTCCTAATAAGTGATTTGTTTATATTAAATTTTAGGTTGTAATGGATAAATCCTGGATTGGATTGTGGGGTTTAGATTACACCAGATATAAGGATGAAGTAATTTCATTCCTGAATTAGTCCTTTGATGATGATAGGAAGATATTTAGGCAAGGAGATCAACTTCATAATATCTTCTACCAATGCAGAAGATGTTTGAATGGTTCCTTGCATGATTGTAATATTGTGCTCGAGCACTTGATTTGTAATGGGTGGTGGCAACATTACACTACTTGGGTATCTCATGGAAAGGAGTTTACTGAGAAAGTCATAAACAATGAGAACACTATTGAAGAAAAGTTTGACGAGGAAATTGCTGATAATGGAGGTGAAGAAATATAGGACATGCTGAACAAGATGAGAGCAGGCGAGGATATAAATACAGATGAGGAAGATCCATTCAGTTGTGATCCATTCTATGTTGTTGTTAAGGCAGCTAAGGATCCTATTGCTCCTAGTGTTATGAAAATGTCAAAGTTGTCATTTTTATTGAAGATGTTTCAACTGAAGGCTATGAATAGAGTTAGTGCTAAATTCATGTCAGAAATACTTCATTTTATTTCTTAGCTGTTGAATAAGCCTAATGGTTTTCTGGCTTCATGGTACGAGACAAGGAAACAGATTAGAAAGATTGGTTTGGACTGTCAGAAGATCGATGCATGTCTGAATGGCTACATCCTTTTCATAAATGAATTTGCAAACTTGAGTAACTATCCCGAATGTGGAATGAGAGATATAAGGTAAAAATGAAAGTAAGAGGAAACAACCTTAGAAGGTTCTTCGTTACTTCCCATTGACACCTAGGCTTCAATGCCTTTTTATATCAACTAAAACTGCACGGTGGATGACATAGCACCAGGATTGTAAATCTCAAGATGGAGGAATACGTCATCCTACTGATTCAGAGGAGTGGAAGAGATTTGATGAAAGATATAATTCATTCACTTTAGAAGCAAGGAGCGTGTAGTTGGGTTTTGCAAGCGATGGGTTCAATCCATTTAAGAGTTATACTTGTCATACTCTTTGTGGCCAGTGGTAATGGTCACTTATAACTTAACTCCCTGGTTGTGTATGAGATCATCATTCATGATGCTAACCCTATTATTTCTCAGTCCAAAACAACTAGGAAATGCAATAGATGTTTATCTCCAGCCATGAATCTTTGAATTAAAATAGTTGTGGATGTTGTGCATACATCTAATTGACCTAAAATGCATATTATGCATGTTTATAGTGTCATGGAAGCATTCATCATTATAAATATTGCATAACATTCATCATCGTGTTTTTAGGTTAGATTATACAAATTTTATGTTAATTCTCCCTTTTGTGGTCAGGGAACAAGGCAACATTTATCGGGGCCTCGAATTGATGATCCAACCATGTAGATTTGATCAGGGTGACGATCGGAGTTCAACGACTCCAAGATCATCCCTATCAGACCTCTGTAGCATCAGATGCAGTCTGAGAAATATTAGAGGTCAAGGGCCAAGGTGGCATAAATTTGTACCTTAGACGACAAATCCAACTGCATTGATCGATTCAGATCGACGATCGTAGCCCAACGGCGGAACAATCGATCCAATCCGATATCAGTGGCACCATCTACAAGTTAGAGAAGATGCATGGCCAGGATTGCGCCACGTGACGCCATCCCAGCCTCCCAACACTGGCCAAGTATCCTACTCTACCTCTGAAGGAAAGATCAAGATGTGATCTAAGTCTTTGGATCAAGATCCTACGGCCGAGAGTGTGCGAACATTAAATCCAAAGCGCGCCTCAAATGGCCATATAGCGCGTTGGTTGCACGCCTTCAAGGGAAGAAGAGGGCTCCAAATCAAAGCGTAGTGTGCCTCAAATTGAAGTGAATTTTCCTATTGGATTATGATCAGACTACATCAGCAATGGCTACATGGCAGCCGAATGGAAGCACAATGCCACACGCATGCGATGATGTGCCAATGCACGCCCAATCTGACGTAGGCATGTGTTGAGCTAAAGACGAAGAGGCTTAAGCACGTCTAAGCTATCCGATCTCTTAATTGGACGGTTGAGATCTCTTGAACGTGATGAGGCATGATCGAGAGCTTAACGCATGAAGGAGAAAAGCCGATCGACGTGGCGCATTGTGGATTTTTAGATCAGGAGCGAGCAGGGGTGATGAGTCGTGCAGTTACAGCAACATGCATCAATAGTGACGTACATATCCGTCATTGAAGGCAACAGAGTTTAATGTTGAAAGTTAAAATGCCTCTTTTGCCCCAATGTATGCAACTATATGAAGGCCCTACGTGATAAACGCCAGTTTATCATCATTCTTATGTATTCAAACAAACCTAGCTATTAGGATTTTGCTCCGCAAATGGGTTTTTGGGTTACATTTTGGCATAAATTAGTTTAGGCATGCATTTTACTTTTTATTATCTTTTTGATATGTTTCTATGAGTGTTAGGGATAAATAGATTGTCAGATCCCTAGAACCCTAGCACTCGGGAAGGCAATTGGTGAAGGAGAAGCTCAAAGCAGCTGAACTCAGCTTGATCCAGCTCACCATAGCTGGAATCCAGCACACTTGAGCTAGAGTTAGCTCTTCCTAGCTCCATTCAGCTCATCTCAGCTGAATGGTAGCACAAGAGAACTCATCTTAGCTTACCTTAGCTTAAGTCTACTCAGATCAAGCTCATCTCAGCTCCCATCAGCTCATTGGGAGCTCTAGCTAGCTCAGTCAAGTTGACTGGAATTCACCTCCGCTCAGGACCAGCTATATCAAGCTCCACTCAACTCCAGCAAGCTGAAGATGACTTCATCTTAGCTCAGGAAGCTCAAGTCCAGCTCCCGGGGACTCAACTTAGCTCAACTTAGTTGAGCTAACCTACCTTAGCTACCTCAGCTGGCTAGATCATCCCCGAGAGCACCAGACCCAACTCACCTCAACTCCTTTTAGCAGAAGCTAGCTTACCTTAGCTTGGCATAGCAGCTAGCAAAGAACTAGCAAGCTAAGCCAGCTAAAGTAGGTCCATGCCACCCTCTTCAGCAGCTGCTAGCTCCAGTTTAGCTCCAAACTTCTTTTGTCCAGCTCCTCTCCATAAACCCTAGCTCCCATTGCCTCCTCCTCTACTCCATTGCTAGCTAAGCTAGCTTAGCTTAGCATACCTAGGCTCTAGCTCCCTTGTTATTTACCACCTCAAAACCCCACCTAAACAACTCCACCAATTAACTCCACCTAAGCTCCACATAAGCTAACCCTACTTCCACCTCACCTTGGTGCCAACCTAGCCTACCCACTACCTCCAAAAGCCACCAAAATGTTGTGCCAAAACCACCTATAACTACCCTTTGTTTTGGCACCAAAAACACCCTCCAAAAATCCCTACATCTCATCCACACACCTACCCTTTGAACCTCATTTAGCCATCCACCTAACCCCCCCTTCTAGAAACCATCATGGTGGCACCAAAAGCAAGGCACCTCTCCATTGTTGGTGTCACCTTTAGGTGCCTCACCTTTACCACCACCTTCACATCCCCCCACTTGGCGCCAATCATCAACCACCATAAGATCATCTAACCACCTCCTAAAAGCCATCTTAGCCCTACACTTCATCTCCAAGCCAACCACCACCTTCCACCTCTATAAAAACCCATCACTTACAGCTAAAAAATCATCCTCCATTAGTATATTTTCTACCATATATCCACCTACATCTCAATGGTGAGATTTACGCTTAGTTAAGATGATTACAATAAAAAGATGTTTCATTGATATATTTTATGTGGTGGAAATCTTGTATCAAAAATTCATTAAATCTAACCACAATTCAATAAAATTACGAATAATTTTCCTTTGTATTCGTCCAATCGAGTGGAAATCCTTGCTCAAATCTGATGCGAAACGAATGGAAAAGAAGGTAGCATACAATAACTTAAGAATGCGGGGGTATGTATGTAATTTTCTTTCCTTGAAATAACTTGCAATGACATGTAGTGTAATTATACTTCATGTCATTGGGCTTTCTCTTTTAGGTCATGTGAGTGTTTTTTATTAGATTCTATGCATGTATCACATTCAACATGTTAGAGTTAAGTGCATGAGAGAAATAATAAAAACACTTAAGGGCATGCATGCAATTTCACTCAATTAATTTAAGCCATCAAATAAAGCAATAGTGTTCCACAATGGCGTAATATGTAAATACAAATAGGCCCTTTATTGTAGAGAAACAGGGGAACTCATTCCCCTCAAGCACACGAAGAGACGAAGGCACGATTAGAGGCGTAAAGCTCAGAGGAGGTCGACGGCGGTGAGGGGATCTCGATGGTGGTGGTGGCGTCGATGGTGGCAATCGAAAGTCACCAAATGGTGAGGAAGAGCTCATCGGCGATGGGTCACTCCATGCATGCACGTAGGTTGCAGTGGGTGCATCTGAGGCCACAACAAGCTCAACAGAGGCAACTATGTGGAGAACGACGATCCGTGGAGGTGGTTACGAGTGGAGGAGCAGTAGTTGGTTTGGGTTCTTTACTGTTGGTTGATGGAGAAGAAGAAGCAAAGGAGGAGGAAGCTAGTGGCTCTATTTGGGTGGAGGGGCTGGTTGTTGGCACGTGCAAGGGGGTTAAGTAAGCATGCATGCATGAGGGCATGCGCAAGGAGGCTATTGCATGTGAGCATGGCCAGGCAGGGCGTGGCCTCACGGGGAGCCCATACATGGTGGCTGGTGGCCGGTGGCTTGCACGTGCTTGTTGCACACTGTGAGAAGGCAGTTCGCAGGCAAGGGTTTTGCATGTAGGCATTGGTGGAGGGGGCTGGGTTCACTGTGCACGCTTGGAGTTCACGATGCAGGCGAGAGGTCCACCATGAAGAGTGAGGAAGAAAGAGGTTCTCCCATGAAGATGATGGCTTGCCCTCCTTTTTAAAACCTATGGTTTGTTTACCACAGCTGGCGGTTTCTCTAACTGACTGGCGAGGATCCCGAGTGGTTGGACGGCAAGGGTGCGGTTGCGAGATGCTCGAAGAGGAAGCGAGCAACTCTGGTTGATGATGGAAAGTGGTGGCGCATAGGTGTTTTTGGAGAGAAATTTAGAAAATTATGAGCATGTACCTATAAAATATAAGAATTGTCAAAAGATGCAACCCTCCACTAAAATAAATTAACATTAAGTACTAAATAATTAACTTCTAAGGACATGTATGTAAAATGTACTTAGGCTAATAGAATGTCCAATAAATTGGACTTATCATATCTCACGGCCAAGAATAAGGAGAGAAGAGGATTAAGGGGGCATCCTACCTACCCCCTTGGTGCCATCTTCCCCTTCTCTTTTCTTCTTGTGCCACGCTAAGGAGGAGGAGCATTCCACTAGGAGGATGGCTAGGCAATTGGAGGAGGAAGGGTGGTGCACATCCACCCTTGGGAGAAGCATAGGCATGCCCCCCTTTAGGGCTTGCCTTGGAAGACACCATCTTGGCCGAGCATTGCAAGGAATGAGTTGGAAAGCCCCTTTTCAAGCCCAAGAGCCACTGAGCTTGGAGCAAGGAGCCTCTTCATCTTCACCATCATTACAGGAGGATTGGTGTTTTTGTCATTTTTTGCAGTTTTTCTAGTAGTAAAAAGTATCCCTCTACTAGGGTTCTCGTGTAAACAATCTTCCTTATTAAATCAAGTTGCTTTCTTTACAATTCTTTTGTCACATTTTGTTTTCTTTCTCTCTAGCACTCTTCACTCCCACTCCCTAATTACTCTAGGCCTCCATGTGCCTAGCGTGAGCTTAGGGAGAGGAATTAATTGTCACTTAGGTTTTAGCTTAGTGATTGTAAGTGTTCGTTGCTTTCCCGCCAACAACTCGGGTATTCGTCATTATTTCAAAACGTAAAAAAATATAAATTTGAAAACACCAAAAAGAAAATTGATATCCATTTCCATGCAAGAGATTCGATTTTGCAACTTATTGCCTCCTTGGATGACCCTAGATACTCCCCTATCTAGGTTTATAAATTTAAAAGCGAAGTGGTTTTAAGCATTGCAACGACTTATAAAAACCTAATTTTACAAAGTGTAAAAGCCCGATCACTTTTTGTCATCGTTTAGTCTCTTGTTTGGTAAGTGGATCTCATCCCATTGTCTCTTTTTCTCTCATGTGTGCAGGCACTGCAGGAAGGAGGTAGGATTTTGAAGCTTGAGGTGCCTTGTCTTCCTGTAGAATTCCAGGTTAAAGATTCCAAAACTGGTCACACTTCTTCTAAAAGAAAATTACCAAAAATACATTAAACTTAGCTTTCACGATCTTAAACATTAAATTTAGGTAGGGTGGTGATATTTAAAATTCATTGTTTGCTTGATTGCTCCATTAAACACCACTTTACCTTAAGTGCGGTGTTCTGATTTTCGGGTCCAGACTTATGTTCGGACTTCAAAAATCAATTCTCAATACCACAGGCCTCTAAAAATCTTGAAATCTCACTCAATGATTCTAAATCAAGCAAGGAACATCCCTTACAAATTTCAGGTTAATTGGATTTGTATTTAATGTTTAACAATTCATCAACTTAGAGAGGTCATCTCCACTAATCTTCCTGTTTTGCTACTATCTGCGAATTTTAGGAATTTTTGTACCTGTTCAATTTTTTTGAAATTTAGGTTTTTGGAATTCTTCTGAAATTATACACATCATATAAAATCACAAAAGTTTTCTGAGGGCAGTGGTGGTACTGAAAAGTCCAAAATAGCCTTGGGTATCATTTCTGTACTTTGACACTAATATAAAGAAAAATTCCAAAAAAATGCCAAACAAATTCCTAAAATTACAAAAAAGTATTTTTTTGAATCCTTGTTTGACTTTCCTTACAATAGTGGTGTTGTTTGCATTGTTTGGACCACTATTTAAACTAAAATCTTAAAACCAAGCTCATTGGTAGTAAAATTTCTGTATTAAGATTCAAGTGATTAGGGTTTTCTTTTCATTTCTAGAGACCAACAACTTAAAGGAAATTGATCTTCATCAACACAACTTGTTTTTCCTTTGTTTGTTGAATCTCAAACTTGTTTGAAACCTTAAAAGGAAAATCCTAAAATACACTAAGCTAAATTAAATTCTAAAAGTAGAAAAACAAACAAAAATTATGTGACAACTTGTTTGCTGTTGGAATCACCTTCCAATTCCTACACACACCAAAAAAATTGAAATAACAAGGCATTACCCAAATCAACGCCCTTCACATTCCGTGTGCACTCTAGTCTCCTAGACCTAACTAAAAATTATAGCAATTTGACCCCTAAGGTTTCCTTAACTTAGGCTTGATATATAGGCCTTAATTTTCTCTAGTTAATACCAATTCTGTCATCTATATCTGGTGTCAGGCTGAGGGGCCGTGTCAAACGACCAGGCATGGGTTTGCACAAGCCCCTGGGGATTTTCGTGGGAAATGCTTGGGGCCAAACCTCCCCTTATGCAACTTGACCAGATTTGTTTATAGAACCGGTATTCAATATTGATTTCTTATTTCCTAGGTAGATCAAGTCTTAGGTTAAATTTTTTGGGAGTCACATTTAAATTAGGTCTAGAATTTTGTTCGATTGATTGCACACTTTCTCTCATCTCCATCTCTTTCTCCTCCCCTCTCGTTCTTCCATTTTATCCACAGGCGACGGTCTCAAAATCCACACTTGGAGGGACCATCTGATTTTGCCCCCATGCTAAAAGATCGCTTTTTCCATCTAAAAAAATGGAAAATCAAAAAAATAGGTCCACTAACCCTTCCACTTCCACCTCTAATCCCACTTCTAATCCTAATTCTGACCCTTCCACCCAAAATCCCCCCACCTTTGACTTCCTACATTTGGAGCTTCCTAGTGCTGATTTGCCTCAATCACAACATGAAGCCCCCCAGCCTGATCTATACACCTTGATGGGTAACCAGATTGCTCAACTTAATGCCAATCATCATGTGTTGACTACGAATATCCAAAACCTATCCAACAAAAGGCCAAACCCACCACCCCATCAGCAGCTTGTCGTTCTTCTAAGAGATTTTTATAATCCTTCCTATTATGAGGAACGACCAGGAGTGGTTATACCTGAATTGGACTTCGAGACCAAGCCGGTGGTTATGAACCTGATTAAACATTTCCATGGCCTTCCTAGGGAAGACCCATTTAGCTACCTTGAAGAGCAAACTCTACTTACACAAGCAACTCATTCCTGAAATGTGCAGGAAGACCTATGGCTGATGCAGCTATTTCATTATCTCTTAAAGATAAGGCCACTTACTACTTTAGGACCATTGGCTATCCAATCACCACATGGCCTCAGCACAAGAGCACCTTCCTCAAGAAATTCTTTCCCATAGCTCGTACTAATTCCCTACGAAGATCTATTATGACCTTTCAACAAAAATCTAGTGAGACTTTTCATGATTCTTTGGAATGATTTCAAGATCTCTTAATAAGTTGCCCACACCACGAGATTCCTTTATGGCAACTTGTGCAAATCTTTTATCATGGATTATAAGGTCAAATCTGACATTTTGTCAACGCCTCATGTGGTGGCAATTTCTTGAATAAGGATGCTGAGAATGCCTATGGCTTATTTGAAGAAATGAGTGAAAACTCATTTAATCAAGCTTCCATGAACACATTTTGCAGAACTTCAAACCCGTAGTTCAGTGTTCATAAAGTAGGCACTCAATCTATTCCTATAACCTAAGATGATCTTGAAATGATTGCACAAAAACTCAACCAGATGCACATTAATCAAAAGAAAATTGAGGAAATACTTGCCATACCAACCCAAGCTCCACATGTTCCACATCTAACCCACCCTAACACTCCTTGGAGAGAGAACTTGCACAATATGAACACTATTTCTGCTGATTATCATCAATACCCCAAGGTTTTTATGATTCACTAGGAAATTACAATTATCCAAACTCTAACCCCACTGAAAACATTTCTGCCCTCTAGGAGCAATATAGAAATTCTTCCAATTGGAAGAATTACTCGAACCACTCTTGGAACCTGGTTCCTCCACAACCTTCAAATCAATTTAGTGGGTATGGGTCAAATCCGACCTTTCATTTTGGGTCATCCCAACAAGACATCAATGCCTAGATGATGAGAACACTGTAGGAAATGCAAACTTAGATGATGGAAGTAACCCGCACTATCACAAATCTGAATAGTTAGATTGGGGTTACTCCAACTTAAAGACCTGTAGGGCATTTGCCCTCCCAACCCATGCCTAACCCTAATCACCAAAGGAACTAGTATCTGGGTAGAAATCCAAACTACTCGAATCATCCCCCTACTAATCCACCACCTTGACAGCCTCCAAGGTTTCCCCAACAATAGGCCCCCCCACCTCCTCTAGATAATAATCTGACTGCACATGCAATTACGTTGAGGAGTGGAAAAACACCACTAATCCCAAGCCTTCACAAAAACCTGGTGAGATCCCCATCCCTATGCAGATTGACTCTCCACTCCCACATCAGGAAGAAAAAGAAACACAAAAATCTCCGAACACGACTCCTATCCCTTTTCCACAAGCTCTCCACCCTACCACCGATCGAAAAAGAAAATTTGAGCCCACCATGAAGAACTCATGGATTTATTCGCACAAGTTCAAATCAATATCCCTCTCCAAGATTCCATCAAATATATACCTGCCTATGCCAAATTTTTGAAGGAGATATATGCTCCCAAAAGGTAGGCCAAAAATCTAGGCCAGGTGCATTTTTCTGAGATAGTAAGCTCTGTCATTCAGAGCAAGCTGCCTCTTAAGATGAAAGATCTGGGGGTGCCATTAATTTCAGTGATTATTGATGATAATACTTTTGATCATGCCCTCCTTGATCTTGGTGCCTCGGTTAATATCATTCCAACGATTTTATTTGAGGTTTTTCAAATCGGTGAACTTAAACTTACTGAGGTTAACCTTCAATTAGCTAACCGATCTACAATCAACCCTCATGGGATTGTCGAGGATGTTTTAGTCAAGGTCCAGAATTGTGTCTTCCCTACAAACTTTCTGGTCCTTGACATTGAGGTACCTGAATCTTTACTGAATGCCCCAATAATCTTTGGGCAACCTTTCTTGGCCACTGCAAAGGCAAATATCAATTGCCACACAGGCAAAATGGAAATCACTTGCAAAGTTCAAACTATCACTCTTGATATTTTTAAATCCTCCAAGAGATTCCATGATGATAATTTTTTCAAGGACATAGATACAAAAATTTCAAATTTAGTGGAGGAGAGTATGTTGGAAGATACCCTTCCCGACCATAAATTTTTCGAGGAATCTGACTCAGAATCACTGGTCGACGAAACCTTTAATTTGGAGACTTGTCTTCTGCAATCTATTCCTGATGACCCCCTAATCATTCTCTTAACCCACCCACTTTTCTCTCAACCCACCCTTGCATACTAACCCCACCTAACTCTCATCATTCCTCTCCCACCCCCTCTCACTTGGACTTACCACTAGACCTAACTGAGTGTGACATTCTTCCCGAATTAAAACCTTGGCCAGACTTGGGCTACACTTATTATTTTCCCTCAAATTTCAATCCCTATTTTTCTTCCATTCAACTTTCTAGGGATCAGGAAGAAGACACATTTTTTGTAGGCAGCCAAGTGTCCAACAACTTACACGATTTTTCATCTCCTGTGCATACCTTCATGCCTCGCTGAATGGCGTAAAAGATAGCACTGGATGCGAGGTAACCCATCATTTTTTCCTATTTTCTTTTTCCTTTCTTTTTTCAAGTTTTGACCATCCTAACTCTGACCACCTTTCACTAAGGTGATCCCTTTTCCCTCCTAATGCATGAGGACATTGCATATCATAAGCATGAGGGGGTGTTTTCAAAATTTTGACGATTGATTTAGGATTTTCAAAACCAAAAAACATGCCTTTTTTCTTTTGTCGTTTTATTTTCCTTCATGCATACCCAAAAGAATGAAAATGTTGAAAGTTTTTGAGGAAAATTTTGAAATCGAGACTAAGGTTGAAAACTCATTTTTGGTACAATGGGATTTTATCTTTAACTAACTCGGGATAAGGATACGAATATGATCATTAGAACTTTACGGTCTACTTTTAGACTAGATCAGATATCCTTCTCCAAAATTCCACCTGAACTCATGATAGTTCAGGTGACTTGATACTCTTTTGTAATATGGAAAGTATCTAGCTTAGTGTCAGATTCAAGAACTTTCATTTCATGCGAAACTTCCTGTGTCAAATTTCACACACAAGCCAACACCTAAAAACTACTAAAAATTAGAAAAAGTCCTTTGTTTAGCCTTAGTAAAAGTCTGAAGTAGATCATTGGTTTGAGTTCCCACCGCCGAGGAGGAAAATGCCTCCTTTGAGAATGCGATGTCAACATGTTGCCACCTTGACACTGCACTTTATCTATATTACATATCTTTAGACGAAGCATTAAAGTGCATTTTTGTAGCTCAAGTGTTTTGAATGGTACTCTACCTATAGTGTCAGAGCAAGAGCTTGAGTTTGCTTGGAGCGCCCCTTTGCATCGCATTGTGTTTTGGGGTTGTGAGCTCCTAGGTTGTGTCATAGATAGTGCTATCTCAAAATATTGGCACAAGAGCCCCCTCAAGGATTGGTAACGGGAATGATGATTGATGTAGACACATCAATTTAGGTTGAAATGCCTATTTATGCATGTTCCTAGGCTTAGGTTTGCATTCCATATTATAAATATTGCATAGCAACCATCATTCTGCATTTAGAGCATTTGCGTATATTTTAGGTTAATTACGTCCTTTTTGTTGTCAGGAGAGAAGGAGATTTATTTCAGAGCCTTGGATTGACAATCCAACCATACGGATCAGATCAGGATGACGATAGGAGTCCAACGCCTCCGAAATCGCCGTGATCGGAGTCCCATAGCACTATATGTAGTCTGAGGAAGATTAATGGCCAAGAAACTAGGTGACATAATTTAGATCTTCAAACAACAAATCCAACCATGTAGATGGATTTGGGTCGACGATCACAGCCTAACGGCGTGAAAATCGACTCAATCCGATCTTCGTAGCAGTCCCTACAACGGAAGGAAGATGGACAGCCCAGATCGCACCATGTGGACCAACCCAGGCAGCCCAAGTGCACGTGCCACTACACACATACCTACACGTGGTGGCATGCAAGCACAGTAGCGTAGGGGGCACGCATGGGCACGTGTGGAGAGAGCGACAGTGCACGCGAGAGCATAGCGCACGGTGGCACGTGACATGGGCATGCGGAGCGTGCGCCAGCATAGCAGTAGTGTAGGTGCAAGGCTATCTTCAACGATGTTTGTGGCAGATCTTGAGCAACATTTATGACCATCACTAAATGTCTTGTATACGAAATTGATCCTTTGCTGAACTATAAAAGGACCCCTACCCCTCCCATTCTTCTTCATCTCTTCCCTTCTTCCTCTCACCACCTCCAAGGCTCTAGAGAGAGCTTGTCCCAAGCCTGGGATGCTCCTCTAGACTAGAAATCAAATATTTTTCCCACTTCTCATCCCCCTTCATGGAGCATCCTGTGGCCATCTTCTCACCTCCCTTCGAGAAGAAGATCCTTGCCGCGATGTCATCCTGCCCCATCCTCCATCCTCTAGCTCCATCCTCATTCTTCCCGCTCCTTAACACCTTCCTCCAGGCCACATCAGAGCAAGTCGTCCTCTGATCAATCGTTGAGGGGGATTCTCTCACCTATATCTCTCTTTTTGCTTTTATGGTGTAATCGTTCCCACTTTCTTAGTTATAGAAAACATTTGCTTCTGAAATATATGTGATTGTTTCTCTCTCTCTCTCTCTTATATTTAGCAAGTAGATTAGCAAGATAAGAATTCATCGACCTAATCTCTTGCTTGCTAAAAATACCAAAAAAATTACAAAAATGAAAAAACAAATAAAAGCGAAACATTGATTTATCAAAACCAAACATTCACCTCCCTATGTTCGACACGAGACTCACTTTTCGAGTTTTGGTTATAAATTTTATCTGATCAACATATTTTCTCGCGAATTGAACTATGACAATAGGTTTTCCGAACTCAAACACTTTTTGTGTGCAAATCCGCCACAACCATTTTGGTGTCGTTGCCAGGGAGGCAATGCTTTTTAGTTTTCTGACGTTTTCCTGCATTACTTACATATTTTTCTAACCTATCTTTCTTCTTCAATTTATTGTCTTGCAGGAACCCGGTCGAGGAGCTGAAGGTGGTAGATTGTAGTAAAATGTGGGTAGAGACATTTGTAAGTTTATCCTCGACCACCCCACCCTCGTTTTCATTTCACCACACTAATAACTCAAACCCAAATCAACTTAGGTGCTTTTTATAAACACTAGGATAGATCTGGTTGTTTGTTTGCCACCTCTACCCATCTCATCCCCGCATATATATATATATATATATATATATATATATATATATATATATATATATATATAAATACTCTTCTCTTGTGGGATTTATTGAAAGTGACACACATTAAACACCCACAACTTTTGAATTAAGGCACACCATCCCACTTTGATTCTACCACTTAACCAGGATCTGACCTGTGGACCTGGTACACTTCAACTCAATACACAAAAGTGAGTAGAAATCTAAATAGGTTAAACATCTGTGTACCTTAATTAAGTGGTGCAATAGGCCAATTGATTGAGCTATTTGGGCCGCACCACTGAAGATAAAAATCATTCATCAATAGTTTGCCACTTAGGGTTAATCTTTAGGGCTGAACCAGACACTCCACATCATTTTTTGATTTATAAAGGAATATATCATCACCAGTGCTTTCAAAACTTGGGGTGTTCTCTTGAACTTGATTGAATACACCTAAGATTAAATACTAAAAAGAACCCTAAAAGCTACTAAACAAGGTTAAACCCTAAAAGACACATCATCAAATAACCCTATTTGCAAGCCCTGGTTGTGCACACACACACATTTGAACTGATCATTAAGGTCACAACCCATCTAAAGTGCCCATCACCATCCAAGAGCATAATCATCCCAAGCCTAATTAAAACTGACTAGACATTGGCCTTAAGGATTGATTCACTCTTCGGGGCTTAGACTGAGATCTTTTTCGATTAATCTGCTTCTGTTGGTCCATCTGATGTCTATCTAGGGGAGTAGCATCAAACGACCATGGCTGGGGGTAGACTAGGAACCGGAGGCAAAAACCGAAGGAAGAACCTTCTCCCTAACCCCTCCTTATAACTGGTTGGATTGACTAGATAGAAGTAGACCAAATCATTTATAGTCACAAGATGGGTCTTGGGAGTCTGTAGGTCTTTAGGCTAACCCACCTAAGATAGGGTTGATTGCTTGTATTGCAAGGCTCCTTTCTCTCTTCTAATTTCCCCCTATGCTACCTTGTATCCTTACACATCTTACACGCATTTCCCATCCTACCCTCCTACCAACACTTATCCCCAAGATGATCACTATCCCAACTCGACTTATGATTATCCATCTACTAGCCAGGATAACTTTGATTGGGGATATGAATCTAGACCTTAGTGTCGAGAGCCTAACCTTGGACAATAAGACTATGATTACTCTCCTTCCTAGAGCTACTATGACTATAGATCTCCACCCTTTAATGACCAAACAAACTTGATCTACAATCAGGAAGGATATGATGATTATAACACCTACCCTCACCAGTATTCCATTAAATATAGGTCACCGTCATTCTTTGAACAACCCGAGATGACCTACTATCAGGGAGGGACACGAGAACCTCAATATCTTGACTCCCCTAGAATAAACCCATACCCACCCAACCCTAAACGAAACTATTCGGTTCAGGTGAACCAAGTCCAAGACAGGGTGTTGGCTAACTTGAGGAACACCATCCAATCTTTAGAAGCTCAGCCAATACCATGCACTGAAGCATTGGAGCCTATGATCAAAATGATTTATGAACTTATTAGTTCTCTATTGGATTTGCTCCAAAATGTTAGGGATAGGGGCCTGGGTGGGTTTCTAGTTAGGAAATTATTGAGGTTGAGGATGAAATTTGTGGTTGCCCTAGTCTAATCTTGGGATGATTCTCCAATTGAACCCCCTTTAGGAGAGCCAATGTCTAAACCTACTCATGCCCTTGTCGGGGGGGATACATGTTCTGAGACCGGGGATGAATAGGTTGGGCTAAAGTAAACCATTGAGAATGAACCGAGTTTCTCACCCGAGATCCCAGAGCCAGGGAATGACGAACAATATGTCTCCATGGACAATGAAATGACATATGATTTTAAGACATATATAAATGGGGATCATGAATTCTTTGATTTAGAGGGTGAGAATCTCTTAGTGAAGTCTCACTTGAGCTTAAGGCTAATGATTTTAGTGAGAGTAATGGGCTCGAGGAGTAAGATGAACCATTTGATAGCCTCGATTATTGAAGATTGTGATCCAATTGGTGCTGACATGGAGGATACTGGTCCTAATATAATAGATGATTCAATTGGTAACCCTAACCTTTAACCACACCCTGAAGAGATGAATAATCATACTTTTGAGATCATTGTACCCAAGTCAATTCTGATTCATCCACAATTTCTGGACATGGTTAAATCATATGGGGTAAATGATATGCTAAAGGTCCCAAAACCCAAACACTTGATGTTGGAGAATCGAAATGTGGAAATGAAAATATGGGAGGTTAATTATGAGGGAACTATGATTTTAGATCTAAGGGTTCCTGTTACCTAAAACTACCTACTTTCTACCAGGACCCTTGCGATATCTTTGATGTGCATCCTAAGCTCGGAGTCATTGACTATCATTCTGGCCTGAATTTTAAGTGGACATCTGAACCTTGTAAATCAGATCTACCTATTGTTTGGCACTTTAGTCTTGGATTGCACACCACCAAACCGTAGGCTCGGCCCTACAAGCATAATAATCTCCGATTCTAGGTGATTTTCAGCCAGAACCTGAGAACTACTTAACCCTGGGGCATAGGTCTGCACCATAATCTAGTCCACATTTGTGGACATCTTCTGTTAGTAGGTTTGTGGATTAATCTTCTGATTTTGATTCTAACCTGCACTTGTGAATTCTCAAATTCTTGTTTGTATGTATATAATGCCTTGGTGAAGGCATTAAAACTTAGCACATGTGTATACTCTCTTCTCTCGACTGAGTTGATCGGATTGTCACAAAATTTAGGTGATATTCTATTTACTCCTCCCTTTTCATGTCTCTATTTCTACAATGAGGACATTACATCACTTAGGCAAGGCGGGTAGATACTTAATCCTGAAATTATTTAGATAGCTTCGTAGAATTTCTTCTATTTTCTTTAAGTAAATTTTGAAAATTCAAAAAGACAAAAAAAAAAGAAAAAAGTAGAATTAGGAGAAGAGAACCTAGGCCTTTGGAAGTTATTAACTTTAGGAAATGATACGAGAGGACCTGAACACATAGAGTCTTCAGGTCTTCGGGCTTAATTAGCTTGGGTGTCCACTCAAATGTGGACTTAGTCTTGTGTCCTTAGCAAGTAAGTTTATCTTAATTTGGTAAATAAATTGGGGTGATAAGTACACGACTTATCAACCCGTCCTCTGATTTGTGGAGACTTTTAAGCCTAAGCATCTACACACTGTTTGCACTGACTCACTTTCAGTGGTTTCTATGGAAATTGGGTATCTAATGAACTGTTTAGCTTGGTATGGATGGTAAGTTGTCGGTGGTAGCAGCTCATTGACTGGTTGTCCAGAGCCCAGCCACACAACCATTATCTTCATAGTGCCTTTAGATAAATCTTAGATCAGGGAATCCACCTACTTAAGAAAAAGAAAAAAAAAGTACCCAAAAAGAAGAAAAAAAAAGGGGAAAATAACAAAATAAAACCACACTTCACTACATGAGTATGGCTGGCAAGTTGCCTTGGGTAATAGCCCGTTGACCGGTTGTCCAGAGCCCAGTTCACAAAAATGCACAATAATTCCCAAAACACACAGGGAAGAAGCAGGGAAGTAGAATAAACCAGGGAGGTATACACTGGGTTTGCCCTTGTGTTGACCTCATAAAAAGTTAAGTAGGGAGAAAGCTACTATTCAGAAACATAAACCTTTAGGCAGAAACTCTTAAGGTCACCTGGGGTCATAGAAACCCGAGTCCATTTTAACGGTCACCTAGTGAGTCTTTCACTCTTTTCACAAGATTCTTAGCACTTAGAGTTCTTTTGGAGTATTGGGAGGGTCGGGTAACCGTAAAAAGTTATCCGAAAACTCTTAAACTCCAAAAGTAAAAAAAAATTAGAAAAGAAGAAAAGCAAAAAATGTATCTTCCCTTTTCAAATAAGGCGAAGTCTGTTGAGTTTTCGTAGTTTAGGACCTTAGTTGAAATTTCCTATTGTTAATAAATGACTTAGGCCAAAGCGATCGAGTCCAAATTCTATTTTTGTACATAGAATGTAGTTTAATTTTGCTAGGGACTAGCAAAAGATAAGCATGGGGGAATGATGTAGACACATCCATTAAGGTTGAAATGCCTATTTATGCATGTTCCTAGGCTTAGATTTGCATTCCATATTATAAATATTGCATAGCATGCATCATTTTGCATTTAGAGTAGTTGTGAATATTTTAGGTTAATTGCATCCATTTTGTGGTCAGGAGAGGAGATTTACTTTAGAGCCTTGGATTGATGATCGGACCATACGAATCTAATCAAGATGACAATCAAAGTCCAATGCCTCTGAAATCGCCTTGATCAGAGTCCCATAGCACCATATGCAGTCTGAGGAAGATCAACGGCTAAGAGACAAGGTGACATAATTTGGAGCTTCAAACGACAAATTTGACTGCGCGAATGGATTTGGGTCAACGATCATAGCCTAACAACGCAAAAATCGACTCAATCCGACCTCTGTAGTAGCCCCTACAATGGAACGAAGATGGATGTCCCAAATCGTGCCACGTGGCGCAACCCGGGCCGCCTATGCGCATGCACACGCAGCAGCGCAGCGAGCAGGCATGCGTGTATGTGGAGGCAGTGGCCGTGCATCCGGGCATGTTGCACGTGAAGGCACATGATACTGGTTCGTGGAGCGTGCACCAACGCAACGTATCATGGGTGCAAGGCTGTCGTCAGCGATGTTTGTGATGGATATTTAGTGATGTTTATGACTGTCACTAAATGTCCTGTATACAAAATTGATCCTTTCCTCAACTATAAAAGGTCCCCTACCTCTCCAATTCTTCTTTATCTCTTCCTCACCACCTCTAAGGCTCTAGAGAGAGCTTGTCCCAAGCCCGAGATGCTGCTCTAGAGTAAAAATCAAATATTTTTCCCACCTCTCATCCCCCTTCGCGGAGCATCCCGTGGCTATCTTCTTACCTCCCTTCGGGAAGAAGATCCTTGCCACGACGTTGTCTTGACCCGCCTTTCGTCCTCTAGCTCCGTCCTCTGGTTCCATCCTCGTTCATCCCACTCCTCATCGCCTTCCTCCAAGCGACGCCATAGCGAGTTGTTCTCTGAGCAACCGTAGAGGGTGATTCTCTCACTTATATCTCTCTTTTTGCTTTTGTAGTGTAATCTTTTCCGCTTTCTTAGTTGTAGAAAACATTTGCTTTAGAAATATATGTGATTGTTTCTCTCTCTCTCTCTCTTATATTTTGCAAGTAGATTAGCTAGATAAGAATTTATCGACCTAATCTCTTGCATGCTAAAAATACGAAAAAAATTAGAAAAGGTAAAAATGACAAAGATAAATAAAAGTGAAATGCAAATTTTTCAAAACAAAATGTTCACCTCATCAAGTTTCGGTTATAAATATTATCTAATCAATGGATTTTCTTATGAATCAAGCTACGATGATAGGTTTTCCAAATCGAACCCTTTCCGCATGCAAATCCACTACAATCAATGATCATCACATCTGTTGTAAGACTAAGCTAAAAATAAGCATGGGGGAGAGAAAAGAAAAGGTTTTAAACCAAAAACATGCCCCCATAAATGTTGGCTTTTCAATCCATTTAAGAGTATGTACCCGTTGTACTCTATGTGGCAAGTGGTAATGGTCATTTGTAACTTACCTCCCTGGTTGCGTATGGGATCATCATTCATAATGCTAACCCTATTAATCCTTGGTCCAAAACAACCAGGAACTGCAATAGATTTTTATCTCCAGCCATGAATCGATGAACTAAAATAGTTGTGGTTGATGTGCATACATCTAATTGACCTAAAATGACTATTATGCAAGTTTCTAGTGTCATAGAAGCATTAATCATTATAAATATTGCATAACAGGCATCATCGTGCATTTTGGTTAGATTATATAAATTTTAGGTTAATTCTCCATTTTTGTGGTCAGGGAATAAGGCAACATTTATCGAGGCCTCGGATTGAAGATCCAACCATGCAGATTTTGATCAGGGTGACAATCAGAGTTTAATTACTCCAAGATTGCCTCGATTAGACCTCCATAGCATCAGATGCAGTCTGAGACAGATTATAGGTCGAGGGCCAACGTGATGTAAATTTGTACCTTAAATGACAAATCCAAGTGCATCGATGTTCTCATATCAATGATCTAGCCCAACGGCACAACAATTGGTCCAATCCGACATCTGTGGCACCATCTACAAGTTAAAGAAGATGGATGACAAAGATGGCGCCACATGACACCATCCTAGCCACCCAACACTGGCCAAGTCTCCCACTCTACCTTTGAAGGCATGATCAAGATGCGATCTCAGCCATTGGATCGAGATCCAATGGCTGAGAGTGTGCGAACATTAAATCCAAAATGCACCTCAAACAACCATGTAGCGCGTTAGTTGCATGCCTTCATGCAAAGAAGAGGGCGCCAGCTCGAAGTGTAGCGTGCCATAAATTGAAGTGACGAGCGGGTGCGGGCAAAATTCGCCAGGTGGATCATGATCAGACTGCATCAACAATGGCTACATGGAGCAAAGATGGAAGTGCAATGTGCATGCATGCGATGACGTGCCAATGCAAGCCCAATCTGACGTTGGTGGACATTGAGCTGAAGATGAAGAGGCTTTAGCAAATCTAAGCCATTCGATATCTTGATTGGATGGTTGAGATCTCATGAATTTGATGAGGCACGATCGAGCACTTAACTCATGAAGGAGAAAAGCTGGTCAACGTGGCACGTTGTTGATGCTTAGATTATGAGCAAGTGGCAGTGATGAGGCATGCGATTACAGTAATGTGCATCAACAGTGATGTATGTATCCATTACTAAAGGCAGTAGAGTTTAATGTTGAAAGTTAAAATGCCTCTTTTACCCTTATGTATGTAACTATATAAATTTCCTACATTATAAATGTCAGTTTATCATCATTCTTATGCATCAAAATAAACCTAGCTCTTCAAATTTTGCTCTGCAAATGGGTTTTTGGGTTGCATTTAGGCATAAATTAGGTTAGACATGCATTTTACTTTTTATTGTCTTTTTGATATGTTTTTGTGAGTGTTAGGAATAAATAGATTGTCAGATCCCTAGAACCCTAGCACTTGGGAAGGCAATTAGTGAAGGAGAAGCTCAAACCAGCTGGAACTCAGCTTGATCCAGCTCATCGTAGGTGGTGTTTATCGGGCGAGATCAATGTTTTAAAATCAATGCGTGGTAGTAGAGTTGAAATCACTTGGAAACAAATAAATTTTATTACTCGAAGTTTTAAATCCGAGGTCGAACACAGGGAGCAAATTGGGGTTTAAAAATCAAGAGCACAACTTTTGTGAAATTGAATATGCAATGTAAATCAGAGTTGTAATCCAAAAAGGCAATGTATGTAAAGAGGGAACAAAAAATGGACGTCTGATTTTATGAATTAGACTATTAAACTTAGGGCTGCTACAGTGCTTTATTTTTCTTCTTTCTCTCTTCTTCTGATCTGTCTCTATTCTTCTATGGCTGCTTCCTTCCTTTCTTCCTTCTTTCTTTCTTTCCTTCTGTTCTCAGTCTATGGCTTTTCTTTTTGCCTTTAGCTTTGGCTTCTTCTCCTTCTTCTTCTTCTTCTTTCTCTGGCAACTTCCCTTTCTTCTGCCTTTAGTTCCTTCTTCTTTTTTTCCTTCAACCCTTCAGCCTTCAGCTCTTCCTCTTCAGCCTTGAGTTCCCCTTCCTTAGCTTCTCTGGCCTCTGCCCTCTTTCATCTTTGGCTTGTTCTTCTTCTCCTGCCTATGAGAGCAAAACCTACCCCTACCCACCCCTGCGATCTCTCTTGCTCTTTCTCTCTTAGGCTCACTCTCCCAAAGTCGCTACTCGGGTAATCGGGTCAGGTGCACTCCTAGGACTAGGCCCACAAGCATGCGGTGGTGGGTGAGGAGTGCAGGTCGAGTGCATGGGTCAAGCCAAGTCTGCAGGGATTGGGTCACGGACGAGGAGGTGAGAGGGCGAGTGGGACCTCACCCCGTGGTCTGGAGGTGATAAGCCGTATTCACTTTTGCATTTTATCCCACTACGACCACTTGACAGCTTTCGAGGTGGGACTCTGTTGTCCCTCCTTCCTTCGCGAGTGCTTGCAGCAGGAGTCTCCTTGATTGCAGTAGCTACAAGGGGCTTCAGTGCCAATCGCTCTTCTGGAGTTGTGCGCGAAGGGATTCTGCACACCTAGGACCCGTAGCCTGGAGCGAGGAGACCTGGAGGAGGATCCCAAGCAAGCTCCTTGCTTGCATTATTGACGGTGAGCCTCTAAACCTGTCAACCACGAAAACATCCTTGCAACCTCGTCAGAAGGCTCAGGAAGCTTCGTCGAGACACGGCGAAGATAGTGCGGTGGTCGGCGTGGCGTGGGGTGGTCGGAGTGTGCATGCCTAGGGCACCCTGTGTGCGCGAAAGTGGGTGTGTTAGTGGGTGTCCTGGGGTTGTGGCGTGGTGAGTGAAGTGAGGGTTTAGTGTTAGTGAGGTGTGGCGATGCTTATGAGGTAGTTGGCTAGGCGGATGGAGGCATCGAGCGGCGGGAATGCCTCACTGGAGGTCTGGCCAGAGATGAGGAAGGTGAGGGTGATAGCTAGCATGGAGGCATGTTTTGAAGAAATAAAGAGAGAAAATTGATGGGAACAGAGAGAAGACTTAGCTGTACGTAAGGATATGAAGGGGGAGGTAGAGATGGAGGCCAGCTCGTATTGCCATCGTCGGAGACAAAGCACTCAGTGGAGGAGGATGGCGACAATGAAGGGGCTGCAGAGACGTCGGCTGGTGCGATGCAACATGGACGAAGAGGAGGAAGAGAACCCCGCCACTGTTGTTGTGGTAGAGCGATGAGGGAGCGAGAGGGGGGTTGTTGGAGCTTGCTGAGTTACTGACCAGAGGGCAAGAGACGAAATAGAGGGTTTCTTTGGCCAATTTCAAGCTTGCAGGATGTGGGGTGATCTGGGCGTGCTTTTATAGTCTCTGGAGGAAGGCTTTCTGCTTGCAAGCTAAGCTTCCAAGCATGGCAACCTCATCGGAGATGGAAGGTCAAATGAGACCCAAATCTCTCATGCATTCGCATGACAGATTGGGTACCAAATCAAGCTTTGAATTGTGTTCAAACCGGAGGAGATTTCTTAGAGAATCTCCCTTTCAATTTTGAGGGGGATTCTCTGAGGAATCAAAGATATCTTTCCCTCAAAACCTCGCTGGAGTAGGATTCCCTCTTCTATAATGGCAGAGGGACCCAATTGCAAAGAATGAAGACAGTGATAAGGGGGTTTCTGTAGAAGTTTTCGAAAGTTATGGGTAGAAATGTAATTAGGCTGAACTTATTTGGAAAGTTGGTCAAGGTGAATTCCCCTTAGGTCTAAATTTTTGTATATACCTAATTTGGACCTAAGGAATCCAATGGTGAAGTTGGATTTTAGGTTTGACCACGTTTGATTGGGAAATTTACATAAAAACCCAATTTAGGGAAAACATTTGACTGAGACCTCAATTTTGGTCAAAATAGGTTTTAAGGGCCAAATTGATGGTTCTAGACCCTAGAGGATATTTTTGCAGCATTTTTATAAGATTTAGATGAATTTTATCCTGACCAGAACCTTATTAAATTAAGTGGGTCTATTTTAGGGTTACAGGAAGTCATTTTATTCTTAGAATTCATATGAACCCTTTTCTGTTTGAACAAACCCACTTTTTATCTTATTAAGACCATTTGACCTATGTTTACCCTATGAGAAAACCCGTTGTTTTACTGCAATGGTGAAATTTTAGTTTTACCCCTTATTTCTTACTTTTCTCTCAGAAGGGTTATTCATTGAGGTAGGACCTCCAGTTGGTTATGCAGGAGCTTTTGTTCTCTTTTCTGGGTCAAAATGAGCTTGTTAGGGCTCATGATAGTATTCCTGTCATACCCCCATGCCTAGCTTTTGCTAGTTCCTCAGCAAAATTTAATGGTTTTAACTTCAGTTCTATACCATGAGCTCCTTGATGTTCAGGGACTATGATGAGTGCTTTTTCTTTTCTTTTTGATTAGGTTAGAATGCCGATAGTAGGCCTGGAGGTACTCAAGTACTAACCAAGATTCGGACCTGACCAGCTCGAGCCTCAATCCTCCGCGAAGGCTTTTAAGGCCCACAGGGACTATCCTAAGGTTCGTTGGACTCTGCAGTTAAAGCACCCACGCTTATAACATATTTTATCCTCAGTTCGATTTGCAATGTGTTTTTTGAAAGAGCGGAACAGAGGATTTTTTTGTTTGGAGAGTTTTCTCTCTCTTTTCCTTTTTATTTCTAGCTTTGGATTGGCTTCTCAACACGGTCTATATCGGATTCCTCATCCCCATCATCAATCCTTGAAGGGTCCCTTGTAATTGATGCTTCATGATAGCACCACCCATGGCAACCCCCAGAACACTGACTTTCGAGATTTCGAGATAATACCGCCCATGGCGTTCTGTAGCTAAATCCAGACCCTGGCAATTGACATTCCATGATAATGCTGCCAATGGCATCTGAAGCAGCACGGGGTGCTTACGTGCCCCCGGTAGGATATGCAAATATCCTAGGAGACAAGCACTGAGGAGATGATATGTTATTGTGCATCTTCGAGGGGAATTTACCACCTATCCATGCCGGGAACTCATCTAAATCAACTTGAGTTGATCTGTAGCTCCTAATCTAGGTGACTTTTTTAGAACACTTAAACGCTCTTGCGTGATTTTGATAATTATGTGCACTGAACCAAACTGTGTGTGGATTGGGGTGCTTAGGTTACTGAGTCCCGCAAACCAAAGGTTAGTTAATGAGGCCGAATACTCCCTAAGCCTTAGACCTAATACTTAAGCTTCGCATTTTCCCCAACCTCTTGAGGACTATCCAGATCTTAGTGGATACCTGAATTTTTAAGCCTGAGTCTAGCCTAAGAGGCCTAAGATCAGCATTCCTACTAATCTCTTTTGTGTCTCATTAGCACTTTTTCCTTCATTTTTCTTTTCCTTGAGATCGTCTAAATCTTCAGTTAATCCCTTAATTTCTTACTAGTGACTATCTCCTTTTTTTTTCTTTTTCATTTTGTGCTCCTTTTTTGACATTTTTCACTTTTCCCCTTTTTCTCCTCACGATTTGTATGGCCTCAAAATTTTCTCTCCCCTTAGAATTGTTTAATCTTTTTCAAGATTTTTTACTTTTTTTTTTTGGTCATTTTTGTGTTATGCATTTTTTTTGTTGAAACCTTTTCTTGTGAGATGAGTTTTCATGGTATTTTTCACTTTCATACCCCCCATGCCTACTATTTGCAATGTCCCCATTGTAAATTAGGTGGGTTCGAATTCAACTTTGATCATTCATTAGAACAGCTTTTGGGTGAGCGAACGGGTCAAAGTGACTGTTGCGAACGATTTCTAAACTCGGGTATAGGTACCTGAGGTGGGGTTGGCTGTTCTAATGGATGAACCCTAAAGTGCAATTTTAATTCAGCATAGGAATGTCAAGAAAGGGTTCGGGTTTTTCAAGAATGACGGGTTGCCTCCCATTAAGCGCTGAGTTTTATGCCATTGGCTGGGCATAATGAGCTCAGAGAGAATGGAGGGTAAAGGATATCTCAGGCAAATTTGTATCGGTCAAGTCAATGAACGATTTGAGTCTCTAACCATTCACGACGAAAGGTGTTGAATCGTGGCTGAGTGGACTGATCTCAATGGCTCCATTTCCAATGATTCATCAGACGCAGTAGGGTCCAATCCATTTTGATTGTAGCTTTCGTAGGAACAGTTTAAGCTTGGCATCGAAGAGTAGGAATTTTTGACCAGGGTGGAAGATCTTTCTGGATATGTGCTTGTCGTGAAAGGCCTAACCCACTGTTTGTAAATTCGTGAGTTCTCATACGCGTCGTCGCATAATTCATTGATCTCACACATTCGAAGCTTTCTATGCGTTCCTACCCTAGAAAGATCTAGGTTGCAGTTCTATACTGCCCAATAGGCTTTGTGCTCCAATTCAACAGGGAGGTGACATGCCTTCCCATACACCAATATGAAGGGAGACATACCTAGTTGGGTTTTGTGGGCGGTCCTATAAGCCCACAAAGCTTCTGGAAGTTGGGATGACCAGTCCTTCCTATCAGGTCGAACAGTAACAAGGAGGGTTTTCTTGATCTCGCGATTTGGTAGCTCAGCTATACCATTAGTTTGGGGGTGATAAGGAGTAGAGATTCGGTGTGACACCCCATATTTGGTCATCAGTGACCTGAACCGAGCATTGGTAAAATTGGGCCCTTCGTTAGAAATTATAGCACGTAGAATCCCAAACTGTGAAAAGATGTTCTGATGAATGAATTTGACGACCACTTTGTGATCATTGATTCGGGTCGAAATGGCTTCAATCCATTTGGACATGTAGTCAACAGCGAGTAAAATGTACTCGAAGTCGTTCGAAATAGGAAAGGGTTCCAAAAAATCAATCCCCCATATGTCGAAGATTTCACATACAAGAATTGGCTGTAAATGCATCATATCATGATGGCTCATGTTGCCTAAGGTTTGGCAACGAGTGCATTCCCTACAGTGATTGTACGCGTCTTTGAAAATCGTAGGCCAATAGAAGCCACAGTAGAGGACTTTTGCTGTGGTTTTATGACCTGAAAAATGTCCACCGCATGCCTGGTCATGGCAGAAAGATAATATGTCTTGAATTTTCGCTTCCGTGACACATCGTCGATTGATCTGATCAGCACCGATGTGGAAAAGATACGGGTCTTCCCAGAAGTAATACTTCTCATCGAAAAGCAATTTGTCCTTCTTGGCCTTCGGCCAATTGGATAGGATTTTATGTGATGCTAGGTAGTTTACTATATCAGCAAACCATGGAAGCCATGTATTGATAGTTAGGAGGTGCTCATCATGAAAATGTTTCGTGATGGATCCAGAAGGGTCGATGATCTTAGAAGGAAGGTGGAACAAGGGATCAGCTACCACGTTCTGTTTTCCCGCTTTATCACGAATCTCAAGGTCAAACTCTTGCAACAGCAAGATCCAGTGGATTAATCGAGGTTTCATGTCCTTTGCAAGGAGATGCCTCACAGTTGTGTGATCCATGTAAATGATAACATGGGAACCTAGGAGATAAGATCTAAATTTTTCCAGGGCAAATACTATCACTAGCAACTCTTTCTCAGTAACTGTGTAGTTTTGCTGAGCCTCGTCAAGTGTCTTGCTAGCGTAGCAGATGACCACAGGTTTCCTGTCAATTTTCTACCCATGTACCGCTCCTACAGCGAAATCAGATGCATCGCACATGATCTCAAGGGGTTGAGACCAATCAAGGGACTGTAGGATCGAGGCTTGGGTAACTCATTCATGGAGGATTTCAAATGCTTGAGTGCATTTCTTGGAGATTTCAAAACGTACATCCTTAGAAAGTAGAGTGGTCAAATGATGTGCGATCTTCGAGAAATCAGGAATGAATCAACGGTAAAAACTGATGTGCCCCATAAAAGTTTGGATGTCCTTGATCGTGCTAGGCATAGGGAGTTTGGAAATCAAGTTCACCTTAGCTCAATCGACTTGGTTGCCCTTTTCTAAAATGAGATGTCCCAGGATAATTCCTTCCGGCACCATGGAATGACTCTTTTCCCAGGAAAGAACCAGATTCACGTCAATGCACTGCCTGAGGATTTGGACCAAGTGC
The DNA here is from genome assembly GCA_037157565.1 of Thalassia testudinum. NCBI lineage: Eukaryota > Viridiplantae > Streptophyta > Magnoliopsida > Alismatales > Hydrocharitaceae > Thalassia > Thalassia testudinum. The sequence continues at coordinate 86,877,372 of JAZHRO010000014.1, read as the reverse complement.
AGGAGACAATCATCAAATTATTCTCTGAATACTGAAAGGTCATCCATGAAGTCTTCCAGATAATCACCTACCATATCTGAGAATATGGCAAGCATGCACTGCTGAAAGGTAGCAGGTGCATTGCAGAGACCGAACGACATCCTTCAGAACACGTACGTCCCAATGGGGCAGGTGAAAGTGGTCCTTTCTTGGTCCTCAAGATGGATTGCCACCTGCTTATAACCGGAGTACCCGTCCAAAAAGTAGAAGAACCTATTTCTTGCTAGTTTCTCGAGGACCTAATTAATAAACGGTAGTGGGAAATGATCCTTCTCCGTGGAGGAATTGAGTCTTCTGTAATCAATGCAGACTCTCCAAGAGTTTGCCACACGGGTCGGTATGACTTCTTTAGTTTTAGTCATGATCACAGTGAGTCCTACCTTCCTAGGCACAACCTGGATTGGACTCACCCACCGACTGTCAGAGATCGGGTAAATGATCCCTGCATCTAACCACTTAATCATCTCCTTCTTCACAACCTCCTGTAGATTAGGATTCAAACGTCTTTGCCTTTCACGGGAAGGTCGTGTGCCCTCTCCGGAGTAGATATGGTGTGTGCAATAAGAGGGGCTGATACCAGTCAAATCATCAAGAATCCATCCAATGGCTCTACGATGTTGCTGGAGAATAGTAATCAGATGAGATTCCTGGTTAGGTGTGAGTCTGGAGTTGATAATCATAGGCAACGTCTGATTGGAACCCAAAAAGACATACTTCAAATGGTCGGGAAGAGGCTTAAGTTCCAGAACGGGGTTATCAGCAACAGCGGGCAGTTAAGGGTGTGTGTCAGGAGCAAGGGAAGGAGTTATCGGTGTATTTAAGTTAGGGTCAGACTCCTCTGATTACGGGTTTTGATCCTCTTGTGGTAGATCAGAAGTAATCAGGTTATCCTCAATATATGGTTCATCAACCACGGCCATGATATCACATATCTGTTCTATAACTCTGCAACTAATCCCTTGTTGGGCCTTAAACATGTCAATTTTCAGTGTTTGGTTCCCGAATTTTAGTTCAATTTGGTCCTGATTGCACAACAAAAATACAACAACAATTGTGCCATCTTGTGCTATTTCCTAGCATTGCCAGTGCATATTAGGTAGTCATATTCGCAATTGTGAAAATACACGCATGCATGCATTTATTTGAGAGGGGAGGAGAGTGAATAAAATGGCATTGAAATTAACGTATTGCTCAAGTGCTGCCTCGCAAATTCTCCATCTTTATTTTTTTTTTCTTTTTGGCTTTGAATTCCTCCGTGCAGCTACAAGGCATGGCAGCTTCTTCCCTGCGCCATTCCCTACAACTGCTTGCCCTGCAGCTGCATGCACAGCAGGCACAGCCAAGCACAGCCAGGGCATGGCTGTGCCTGCATTCTTCCTCTTTAAAAAGAGCCCATCCATCTTCTTTGCAGCTGAGCCTGGTCCACACAAAAAAACACAACAGCAGCTCCTTCTCCAGGCCGTCTCCTCCCCTCTCCCCTCCATACGCAGCCTCTCTTCACCTTGAAGAACCATGTTGTGGCCAGGAGCAACTCATAATGGTGCACAACCACCACTGTGTGTCCCACCACCGCCCATCTCATCAAAGAGTCGGTGGGCGTGGTGGTTCTCTTCTCTGATTTCATCGTTCCAAGCATCTCCGCCATTGCCGCAGGGTCAAGCTTTGAAGCCAGGCAGCAGCAGCAGCACGGCGCAGCGACCTCTCGCCCACGCGCAGGCCACCGCGCGCCCCTGTAGTAGCTGGCGTAGCTCTTTCCACATGCGACTGCAGGTCGCCCTCGCCTCTCTCCATGCGTGCCAGCAGCCGGCGAAGTCCTTCTGCGTGCGTGCCAGCTCGCTCATTGGCACCCGCACTCATGGAACCTTCAGCACCCAGTCGCATGAGCCGAGCGCGCACTGCAGCCACTGTTCATGCTAGAGATCATGACACTGTGGCTACAATGCGGTGACCGGTATGTTTCTCACTTATCCGGTCACCCGGAGCTCTCTATCCGCGCCGCGACCGTCTGCTGCCCGTCCATGCATGCCCGCGCCCACGTCTCTCCTCGTGCCCACTCCTGCATATGCCAGCGCTCGCTCTCGCATACGCCCGCCTGCTTCAGCGCTCGCATCTTCTCCTGCTTCAGTGCCTGCCTCTTCGCACAGCGCGGTGTGCTGCGGTTGCTCCCACGCCCGTTCCCTCTTTCGTGCGTGCATGTCTTCGTGTGCCTACCCGCTTGCGCGTGCGTGTGGCATCAGGCGACAGCCGCTGGGGCTTCAGATGGCTTAACACCGCGCTTCTTCACTCCAGCAGTCTCTCTCTCTCTTTCTCTCTCACAGCACTCTCTCACTCCCTCAGCAGACACATACACACACATACACCCACTCTCGTACACATACCCACTCACTTATACACTACTATATAATTATATATATGTACATATATATATTTATGTATATATATATATATATTTATATACATATATATATATATACTTATATCTATACATATAGTAGCACCTATATAACTAAGTATAAGTATAGATACATATATATACACATAGACTTATATATTTATATATATAAATATACATACATATATACATATATCTATAATTATAAACACACATATATATATATATCTACATAATATACATAGATACTTATACTAATATATATATATATATATATACACATATATATAACTATATACATATATTATATATATACATATATATATTTGTATATATATTTATATCTATATAACTATATCTATATATATAGTTATATATGCATACATATCTATCTAATTATAAATATATATATATATATATATATACATATACATACATCTATCTATACATATATTTACATATCTATATATACATATATATACATATATATATACATACATATATAACTACATATACACCTATGTAATTATAACCACATATATATATACATATAGATATATATTTACATAAATACATACATATATTTATATTTTCATATCACCTACCATACATTGTATCACGGGAATATTTGCACCAGTTGCTGATATTCCCCGATACGCGCGTACAGAAAGTGTTTTCACACACATCTTCCACCCATTCATCCTACACTCCACATGGCACTTCGTTCTGTCGATTGTGTCTTCCTAGACGATGACAGACTCAACACTATGCTACACGCCATCTCCACCTCCACCCCCACCACTATATACATATATAATATATACATATGTATATATACTATATTTACTTTATTTCTATTTCTCTTTCCTCCCAGTAAAAAGATAGAAAAATTATACAAAAGAGAAAAGATAATCTTTGACTTGCAGGTACTTAGTCTTGCGAATAGCAAGACTAGTTTTGGAAACCCTAATTTGGCTCAAAGCCAAGAACCTGATTTTGAAGGTGTACCTCAAGGACAAAAGTTATCCGAAAAAAAATCTTAAATAGAAAAACACAAAAAACATAATAAAAGAACGGAAGAGATTCGTTGTAGGAAAGGCGTAGAAACTTCTTCACTTCTAATCCCACTTCCCTGAGTTCGACCCTGGGCCTACAAGTGACCAAGATAAAATCAAGTAGGCCAAGTAAAAAAATTTTGTAAAAGAGATGGTTAGGCTTGATTTAGGTTAACCACTATACTCATTTCAACGATATAATCACCATATTAACACAACCTATCCGGGTCTACACCAGGCCCTCCTCACAATTTATATTGGCCCTAGCAGTGGCTAGAAAGGGTCTCCCTAGTATAATTGGTGTATCCTACGGGTTTTCTGGAGCATCCATATCTAAGACTACAAAATCCACTGGGAAATAGAAATCTCGTACCCTGACAATGACATCCTCGAGTACTCCTTTAGGTGACTTAATAAATCGGTCAGCCAACTGCAATGTCAGCTCTGTCAATTTAAGTTCAGATTCTTCAAGGTTGCCAAGGATGGATGTAGGTATTAGGTTTATGGAGGCACCTAAATATAATAAAGCTCTATCTAATTGGGTATCACCAATGGTACATGAAATTAGGGGAGTACCTGGGTCTTTTGCCTTAGGTGGGACTTTGCTCAAAATTACAGAGCTGGCTTACTATGACAGTATGATTAGACTCCTACTTTTGGTTCGCAGCTTATGCTTGGGTGTACACACATCTTTCAGAAATTGTGTGTAAGCTGGTACGTGGCGGATTGCATCCATCAAGGGGATGTTTATATGGACCTATTCAAAGAGCATGACCAGATCCTCCTTAGGAGCCACGGGTTTGTTTGTCCTCTTTCCCTTAGTCAAGGCCTCGAGAAATGGAACCTTGGATGGTTCCTCAAGCATAGGTCCAGGTTCTTGATCCGGGACTGGGGTGTCCTGGATAACTATCCTAGGGCTTAGGTTACTAGTAGGCTAAGAGTGGCTTGGATAAGGTGGGTCTTGTGTTGCTTTACCACTACGAGTTGTTATAGAATTCAGTCCTGCCTGGTTTTTGTTTGGGGTTGGTAAAATAGGTGGCTGCTGTTGAAATCCCGCATAAGATGTCAAAACTTCCATCCCGTAGGGTGATGGAACGGAAGGTGCTTGATAAATCATGTGGGCTTGGCCTGAATTTGGGTTCATAATGCACCTCTAGTTCAACATATTATTTGGATTCTGCAGAGGTTGCGAAGGGAGTGTGCCAGGTTGGTGGGAATTCATCATTTGGAAGAGTACATTGCGAACCTCTATGATCTCGTCCTTGTGTTGTTTTTGCATAGCCACATTTATCTTCTAAATGTCAGCCAGAGCTTGAAGGATAAGAGCCATTTGATCTACTTTGTTTGGCCCAGATTGATAGGTGGGGTTGGGCCGAGGCTGAGGCGAATGATATGGATGAGGGGCTTGTGGACGGGGCTGATATGGTGGTCTTTGATTATGAGTATTTCCCGTCCACAAGAAGTTGAGATGATTTCACCATCCAGGGTTATAGGTGTTGGAGAATGTGTCATTCTGGATGACATTGAGGTCATCGCAGGTCTGAGGCACCTTAGGAAAGTTAGAATACAAGGGTTTAGAGTTTCCCTAACTAGAGTAGGTAGGATTGAAGTTTCCTCCGATCCTGGAGTTAGACGGGGGTGGATACGGGTTCATCATCCCTTGAGAAGATCAATGATAGATGTTATGCACAGTTTCCCTCTTAAGAGGTGGCTGTGCAAACGGGTTTTGAGCAGAGGTGGCTCGCTGCAGATGTTGAGTCAGCTCATGCACCTTCTTCTCTATGATAGGGACCTTGTCTAATCGACTGGCCATCAGTTCCAAGTCGACGGATGCAGACTGGCCCTGCGTCTCATGGGCTCCCCTTGGATTCATCGATGCACGGGCATTCATCCGGTAGAATAGGCCCATGGAGTCATTATTAATGGAGTCCTCGCACATATTCTCGAGAAACTCCCATACAGTGTCTTCGTGTTGACCCATGATATTTCCTCCATAGGTTTCATTGAAGAATAAGCGGATGTCTACATGGAGTCCACGGTAAAAAGACTGGACTTGTTCCTATTTAAGAACTTCGTGTCACATGAGATCCAAGAAATGGTCCCATGCCTTACGAAGCGGTTCTCCAGATTGCTGGGTGAAGTGTGTGATCTGGTGGTGCAAGGCATTCGTCCTACCAACTGGGAAGAACTTTTTCAAGAATTCGGATTGCAGTTCAACCCTTGTGTTGATTGGACGCATCTGAGTCTGATACCAATGAGCTGCCTTATCCATGAGAGAGAAGGAAAACATCTTCATAAGAAGAATATCCCGATTTTGTACATCTGACCCAAAGGTCTGGGCCAGATGTTTGAGTTGATTGATGTGCTGGAAGGGATCCTCGGAATTAAGCCCATGAAACTTTTGAATAGCATGAATCATGTTGGGCTTGAGTTTAGAATAATGACCTCCAGCTGGGATTTGGACTCAAGGTTTGATTGCCACCGTAGTAGGATTATAGTTATCTCGCATCATAGGATGCTATGGCGGGTTCACAAAGTTTTGAAATAGATCATTCAAGCGCTGGAGTTGGTGTTCAATATTGTTCTCTTCTTCAACTAGTTGTGCCATGATGATGGAAGGAGAATTTGGTTCTGATGAATTAGAGGAGATGTCTATGTGGTGGGGTTGATGCACAAACACAGACATCGAGGCTTGGCCTCGATGGGAGTGAATCACTAAAGGTCTTAAGGATGGTCTTAAGGACCTCCTACCGAACATGCACTGATGGTTTGGATGAGGGTAGAATGTGCTGGACCTAAACAAGACACCCAAAAATTTGGATGACTATAGTGGTTAGAGGCGGATGATACCCCTTAGTCAGAAAAGCCATCCACCTGAGAAATACCTGGGCAGCCAGAGAGGGAGAGTCCCGCAATGACCCCTACACGGTAGAACGTCCCGACGAGTTACAGGGTTTCCCCCACCCGAGCTCTCTTGTCACTGAGATTCCAGGTAGACTAGAATAGGGACTTTGACCTCATAGTCTACCACTTTTGTTTAAGATCAAAGGTGCTTAGGATTCCATTTGAACTTTAGATGTATTGAGTGCAAAAGCGACCTAATTTCAAGGTTGGTTGACCCAACAAAGGGGTAAACTTCACCTATTTGTCCTTTGAGAGCTTTAGGTCCTTTCTTTCAGGGTTCAAGTGAAATTACGAGCTTGAATTTTTAGGGTTTCTCTTGAATAAGTCTTTTCAGCCAAGGCATAGGCACACCTCTTTTTCGAATAGTTGATTCTTTCTTAGAAAGATGTGTCTTTAAAAACCCTAAATTGGAATCCTTAATTTGGATCTAATTTTGGTCCAATTTAGTTGCCACAAATATGGTATCTAGGGATCAATCAAGAAGGTTGTAGCCCTAGTTACCTTAAATGGATGCACAAATCAATATTTGTTGAAATCAAAATCAGTCAACTTTGGTGACTTAGCCAAATATGGAAAGCAGGTAGCCCTAAATTGATTTTTATCTTGTTTTTTTCCTTTTCAGAATGAGGGGATTAAGAGAAAGAGCTAATTAGAGATTACTTACCCCAAGTGTGTTTCTTGTGCGGCCGTCTTCCTTTGAATCTTCTCCCCTAAAACAATCACAACAAAAGAGATATATCAAGTTAGTACCCAATCAGAAATTGTGATCAACAATTCTAAATCGCCCGTTGCTCCCTGGCAATGGCGCCAAAATGTTTATCGGGCGAGATCAATGTTTTAAAATCATTGCATCTTACTATAGTTGAAATCGCTCAAAAATAAATAAATTTTATTACTCGAAATTTTAAATCTGAGGTCGAACACAGGGAGCAAGTTGGGGTTTAAAAATCAAGTTCACAACTTATGAGAAATTGAATAAGCAATGTTAATCAGAGTTGTAATGCAAAAAGACAATGTATGTAAAGAGAACAAAAAATGGATGTCTGATTTTGTTAATCAGACGTCTTAAACTTAAAGCTGCTACAGTGCTTTATTTCTCTTCTTTCTCTCTTCTTCTGATCTATCATTGTTCTTCTATGGCTGTTTCCTTTCTTCTTTCTTTCTTTCTTTCCTTCTGTTCTCAGTCTGTGCCTTTTCTTTCTGCCTTTAGCTTTGGCTTGTTCTCTTTCTTCTTCTTTCTCTAGTGGCTTCCCTTTCTTCTACCATCAGCTCCTTTTTCTTCTTCAACCCTTTAGCCTTCAGCTCTTCCTCTTCAGCCTTGCCTTCTCCTTCCTTAGCTTCTATAGCCTCCACCCTCTTTCTTCTTTGGCTTCTTCTTCTTCTCCTGCTTGCGAGAGCAAAACCTACCCCTACCCGCCCCCACAATCACTCTTCCGCTTTCTCTCTTAAGCTCTCTCTCCTAGAGTCTCTTCTCGGGTAATTGGATCAGGTGCACGCCTAGGACCAGGCCCACCAGCGAGCGATGATGGGCGAGGAGTACAGGTTGGGTTTATAGGTCAAGCCAGGTCCATGGGGATCGAGTCACGGACAAGGCAGTGAGAGGGCAAGTGGGACTCACCTCATGGTCAGGAGGCGATAAGCCGTATTCACTTTTGCAATTTATCCTACTGCAGTTGCTTGATAACTTCCGAGGTGGGACTATGTTGTCTCCCCTTCCTTCGCGAGTGCCCACAGTAGGAGTAGCCTTGATGCAGCAGCTACGTGGGGCTTCAGTGCCAATCGCTTGTCTGGAGTTGTGCACGAAGGGATTCTGCACACCTGGGACCCGTAGCCTAGAGCGAGGAGGCCTGGAGGAGGCTCCTAAGCAAGCTCCTTGCTGACGTTAATGGCGGCGGGCCTCTAAACCTATCAACCATGAAAACGACCTCGTGGCCTCGTCAAAAGGCTCATGATGCTTCACCGAGACACGACGAAGGTAGTGTAGGGGTCGGCATGGCATGGGGTGGCCGGAACGAGCGTGCCTAGGGCACCATGTGTGCTCGAAAGTGGGTGTGTTCGGGGGGTTTCTTGGGGGTGTGGCGTAGTGAGTGGAGTGAGGGTTTAGGGTCAGTGAGGTGTGGCGATGCTTATGGGGTAGTTGGCGAGGCGAATGGAGGAGTGGAGCGGCGGGAACACCTCACCAGAGGTCTAGATGGAGATGAGGAAGGCGAGGGTGATAGCATGCGTCGAGGCGTGTTTTGAAGAAATAAAGAAAGAAAAATGATGAGAACAGAGAAGGGACTTAGCTGCGCATAAGGAGATGAAGGGTGAGGCATAGATGGCGGTCGGCTCGTATTGCTGTTGTCGGAGACGAACCATTCATTGGACCAAGACGGCGACGATGAAGGGCCTGCAGGGACGTCGGCTGGTGTGGGGTAACGTGGATGAAGAGGAGGAAGAGAACCCTACCACTGGTATTGTGGCAGAGTGATGAGGGAGAGAGAGGGGGGTCACTAGAGCTTGCTGAGTTACTGACAGAAGGGGAAGAGACGAAATAGAGGGTTTCTCAGGCCAGTTTCAAGCTTGTAGGATGCGGGGTGATATGGGCGTGCTGTTATAGTCTCTGGAGGAAGGTTTTGTGCTTGGAAGCCAAGCTTCCAAGCACGGTAACCTCATTGGAGATGGAAGGTCAAATGATACCTGAATTTTTCTTGCATTTGCATGAGAGATTGGGTACCAAATTGAGCTTTGAATTGTGTTCAAACCGGAGGAGATTTCTTAAAGAATCTCCCTTTCAATTTTGAGGGGGATTCTCTGAAGAATCAGAGAGATCTTTCCCTTGAAACCTCGCTGGAGTAGGATTCCCTATGCTATAATGGTAGAGGGACCTAATTGCAAAGAATGAAGACAAAGATAGGGGGTTTCTATAGAAGTTTTCAAAAGTTATGTAATTGGGCTGAACTTATTTGCAAAGTAGGTTAAGGTGAATTCCCCTTAGGTCTAAATTTTGGTATAAACCTAATTTGGTCCTAAGGAATCTGTGAAGTTGGATTTTAGGTTTGACCATGTTTGACTGGGCAATTTACACAAAAATCTAATTAAGGGCAAACATTTGACTGAGACCCCAATTTAGGTCAAAATAGGTTCTAAGGGCCAAATTTAAGGTTCTAAACTCTAGAGGATATTTTTATATGATTTTAAGAGGGTTTAGGTGAATTTTATCCTAACCAGAATCTTGTTAAATTAAGTGGGTCTATTTTGGGGTTACAAGAATTCATATAATTCCTAGAATTCACATGAACCCTTTTCTGATTGAACCAACCCACTTTTTATCTTGTTACAACCATTTGACCTGTGTTTAGCCTATGAGAAAACCCATTGTTGTACTGCAATGGTAAAATTATAATTTTACCCCTTATTTCTTACTTTGTCTAAGAATGTTTATTCATTGAGTTAGGACCTCCAGTTGGTTATGTAGGAGCTTTTATTCTCTTTTCTGGGTCAAAATAAGCTAGTTAGGGCTGACAATGGTGTTCCCATAAGCTAGAATCCAGCTCATTATTCATCCTAGCTCCATTCAGCTCATCTCAGCTGAATGGTAGCTCAAGAGAACTCATCTTAGCTCACTTTAGCTTAAGTCAGCTTAGATCCAGCTCAACTTAGTTGAGTCTACCTCATCTTATCTCCTATCAGTTCACTAGGAGCTCTAAATAGCTCAACTAATTTGACTGGAGCTCACCTCAACTCAGGACCAGCTACATCCAGCTCCACTCAACTCTAGCTAGCTGAAGATGACTTCATCTTAGCTCAGGAAGCTCAAGTCTAGCTCCCAGGGACTTAGCCTAGCTCAACTTAGTTGAGCTAAGCTACCTTAGCTACCTCAACTAGTTAGATCATCCGCGGGAGGACTGGACCCAGCCCACCTTAGCTCCTTCTAGCAGAAGCCAGCTTACTTTAGCTTGGCTTAGTAGGTAGCAATGAACTAGCAAGCTAAGCCAGCTAAAGTAGCTCCATGCTGCCAGCTCCAGCTCAGCTCCAAACTTCTTCTACCTGGTTCCCCTCCTCAAACTCTAGCCCCCATTTCCTCCTCCTCTAGTCCATTACTAGCTAAGCTAGGTTAGCTTAGCTTAGCTTAGCTAGTCTCCAGCTCCCTTGGCATTTACCACCTTAAAACCCCACCTAACCAACTCCACCAATTAACTCCACCTAAGCTCCACATAAGCTAACCCTACTTCCACCTCACCTTGTAGCCAACCTAGCCTACCCAGTACCTCCAAAAGCTACCAAAAAGTGGTGCCAAAACCACCAATAACTACCCTTGTTTTGGTGTGAAAAACTCCCTCCAAAAATCCCTACATCTCATCCCTACACCTAACCTTTGAACCACATCTAGCCATCCACCTAAACCCCCTTTCTAGAAGCCTTCATTGTGGTGCCAAAACCAAGACAACTCTACATGGTTGGCACCACCTTTAGGTGCCCCTCCACCACCATAACCACCACCTTCACATCCCTTCACTTGGCACCAATCATCCTCCACCATAAGATCACCTAACCACCTCCTAAAAGCCATCCTAGCCCAACACTTCATCTCCACGCCAACCACCACCTTCCACCACCATAAAACCTATCACCTACCAGCAAAAAAATCATCCTCCATTAGTATATTTTCTAGCCGATATCCGCCTACATCTCTCTTCTTGTGCCACTCCAAGGATGAGGAGCATTCCACCAAGAGGATGGCCAGGCAATTGGAGGAGGAATGGTGGTGCACATCCACCCTTGGGAGAAGCATAGGCACACCCCCCAAAAGGGCTTACCTTGGTGGACATCATCTTGGTGGAGCTTTGCAACGAAAGAGTTGGAAAGCCCCTTTTCAAGGCTAGGAGCCACTAAGCTTGGAGCAAGGAGCCTCTCATCTTCACCATCATTACTGGAGGATTGGTGTTTTCATTTCTTTTTGTAGTTTTTCTAGTAGTAGAATGTATTCCTCTATTAGGATTCTCGTGTAAAAAATCTTCCTTATTAAATCAAGTTGCCTTCTTTACAATTCTTTTGTCACATTTTGTTTTCTTTCTCTCTAGCACTCTTCACTCCCTCTCCTTTATTACTCTAGGCCTCCACGTGCCTAGGGAGAGCTTAGGAAGAGGAATTAATTGTCACTTAGGTTTTAGCTTAGTGATTGTAGGTGTTTGTTTCTTTCCCGCCAACAACTCGCGTATTCATCGTTATTTCAAAGCATTAAAAAAAATAAATTTAAAAACACTAAGAAGAAAGTTGATTTCCATTTCTATGCAAGAGATTCGATTTTGCAACATTTTGCCTCCTAGGACGACCCTGATACTCACCTATCTAGGTTTGTAAATTTAAAAGCAAAATGATTTTATGCGTTGCAACGACTTATAAAAACCTAATTTTACAAACCGCGTAAAAACCCGATCACTATGCCCTCCACATTTTCTTCATCCCTTCCTTTTTTCTCTCACCCCGTCAAAAGGTCTATGAGGTCGTCCCAAACCCAGGATGCTCCATTAGAGTCTTAAATACAATTTTCCATCTTCTCATCTCCATTCATGGAGCACTAATTGCGCAGTAATCATAGGTCTTAATTAACCTAAATTAGGCTAGGACTTAGCATAAGTTAGGGTAATTCATGCATGCATAAGCATTAATAGCACCTTTACTACTTTCTTTTACCTATGCATAAAATAATGCTATATTGTACTTATTAGGTGCATTATGTCAATTGCAGGTAATAAACTGATTAGAAGCAAGATCTGAAGTTGGATCTAAAGTTGGACATGAAGAATAAAGAATAATTGGTGTTGCAGCAGAGCTGGAGCGAAAGACCTAGATTAGATGCAGTAGATAATAATGAAAGGGAGTTAAGGTATGCTATTCTATTAAGTAGGAATAAAGCAATAAATTGTGAAGAACTTAGGTCCATCCTAGCCTTAAGACAGCCTAGAAGCTTCCCCAAGCCTTAGCCACCCTTAGATTAGGTCACCACACCTTAGGAAACCTTAAAACCCTAATTCTAGCTTCTATCTGGAAGTCTAGATGAGTTATAGGACATCCAGAACCCTTAGCCAACTCCAGCACACCTAAACCCACTTCTGCAGTGTTATTGGACGTCCAGACACTTGGTTAGACGTCCAATTTCTTTAGAATACCCAAGACAGAACCTAGAATCCCTCCTGACTCTGATTGGACATCCAGACAATAAGTCTGGACTTCTTATTTTTCATTATAGGATGTCAGACACTATTATTAGATATCTGATACTATCCTCTAGTTCTTGTTTTGGAATTCAAGCCTTGATCTTGAATCTCTAGCCCCTTAAATCCAATTCTAACGCCATAGGAACCTAAATTAAGGTGCCCTAACCCTATTACATCACCTCTTGACCTCCCTAAGGACCTAGTTAGGTCCTCACTAAACCTAATTGACTTGGACCTTACTCAATTCCATCAGCCTATTCAATTGGACTCAATGAGTCCAATTGAGCCCTGATCTCGGCACACACTATCCAATTAGACTCAATGAGAGTCCAATTGACTTAGAACAAAATTAATTGAGTTATTTTACTCTCAATTAAGTTTTCACGCACCCAACTAAACTTGTATTAAGTTTAATTGCACTTCACCTTAGTGAATTAGGGTTTACAACCCTAATTTGAGACGTAGCTTGACCTAAACCCACTAGAACCTAACCTAATCAACCTAGCCATCTATGTTTTGACCCACTCACACCCACACACACCATCCAGACAAAAGAAACCTAGCCTAGAGTTCTCTAGAACTCTCTACCATGTATTGTTGTCTTGGCTGCTAAAATTAGCAACCAGGAGCCATTCAATTTTTAGATCCACATTTGGTGGATCTAAAAGCCACTATCCATCCTCTCTCTCTCACTCTCCCATGAGCTCCCACCATAGACCTCTCTAGAGAATTCCATAATTCTCTAGAGAGCTTCCCTTAGGTCTATAAAAAGACCTAAGGGGTGGCCATTTGCACCCATCCATCTCTTGGCTTTATTCACTTCCATTTAGGTTAGCTACATTCCACCTCCACGAGTTGCCTCACCATGGCCACTTCCATCTCGACACCAGGATGCTGGATCACCTCTCCAACCTCTCTCCAAGGGTCAGCCTAAACACCATTGGCTGCCCCTCCTTCTCCTCTCAACCACTCAAAGGCCATCGGAGAGCACCTCTGAATGCCCTTATTTCTGCTAGATTAGTAGCTTAGTTCTTCGTAATTTACATGCTTTTATTTACTACTTAGTAGTATAGCTCTTTATTCTCCCCCAATGAAGCATGCAAAATCCCCCCATAGATTCCTATATGCGATCGTTTTCTGTTAGCTAGATTTATGTTTTCAAGCTTTCCTCTATATGCTTTCCACTAGTTCCATGTTGCAAACACCCTGCTGAATCAATGAAAGATCTTTTTCTATATATATATCTATGTTTTGAGAATCACCATGAGCTTATTGCAATATATTTTGTGTGATTAAAGTTGCCTGCCTTTAATTTCTGATATTCTGGCAACTAAGCATGTCGTGCATAAGTATATCTATAACAATAAACTGCCATGCAATTTTAAGCAAATAGATTGAAAAAGATCGATTTCAAAGTTGCATAAACACCTCCCAGAGACGAATGACCAGGACTCATGTCTTGTTACCTTTACAAATCATTTTTGACGAGCACTTTAGTGCGACTATACTATGATTTCCAACTGTTTTAAAATGCATGAAAACAACTTCTGTCAAATGGTGCTGTTGCCGAGGAGGCAACGACATTTTTTCATTTCGTTCTTTTAAGCATTCACTGACAAATCTTCCTCTGCTTGCCTGTGCACGTGTAGAAAAAATAGGAAAAAAATGGGATCTACGCAAACAATTAGCGCGGGAAAAAATTCCAGGTGCACATCATATCTACCTTAGTCTAGGTTTTTTTTTGAACCCTAGTTTAGATTTGCTTCTAGCAATTTCATTTGAAAAAAAAAAAGCTTATTCATTTTCGTGAAAAAGAAAAAAAAATCAAAGAAGAAAAAAATCTTGGTAGTTAGATTAGGCTTCTTTTTGAATCCTAGGTTAGTGTTGAAAAAGTAAAAAAAAATGTTGAAAATCCTTTGAAAAAAAAAATCTCCCAAATTTTTTTATAAAAAGAAATTTAGTGGAAAGTTTGAATTTTAAACTCAAACACCTTTTAAAAGTTTCTCCACCACCCTCTGATTTTCAGCCAGATTTCAAAGTCTGTTTTAAAAATTCAATTGCTGAAAAATTAATGAGCAAAAAATTCTAAAATTCAGGCTAGGACTTCAGTTTTAAACCATCTTTCAAATGCCACCATTCATTTGAAAAAATTTTAAGCAAAAAATTTTTAAAAATTTGCGAAGTGCAAGGGCGTCAAACTGACCCAGATTTGAGATTTTTCAAAATTCAAAAAGCAATTTCGAGCAATCCATGGATCTGTTTTGACTAAAAAGGGTAAGGTTTGAAAGCTAATCTCATTGGCTGTAATTTCCATATTTTTTCTAATTTTTGAAAATCATTTGATTCTGTTTTGATTTGGAAAATCGATCGGGATCAAAATTTCAGATCTGACCCCTTAACATTTAAAAATTTCTATAAATTTGGTTGAAATAGTTAAAATTACAAAAAAAAATATTTTCTGAAAGGATAATTGAAAAAGGAATTTACTAGCCAAATTTCAATTCAATTGGATTCCAATTTTGTTTAGAGAATTAGTTTTTTTCTTATGGTCTGCTAAAGAAGAACAAAACAAAAGAACAAAAAATAACCCTTGAATTGCATGAACCTTAGGTTACATCTTTAGGGTTACAATCTAGAGACCACATTTGGGCTAGACTAGACTTAATCAAGTCTAGTTCTTAGCTGGTGAGCTTGGTCACCTTGTGGGCCATTCACCACAAACCCCAACTGAAGAAAAATGGGCTAAAATCAATTCTAAAACACGAAATCAACCCGAATTCGTTGTCATACTACTGGATACTTTCAACCTCTTGGTTGGGTTTGCTTCAGAGGCGGGGATCACTTTCAGTCTATTGTACGACAAAATTTTCTTCAGAATTTCAAGCTTAGAACGAAAAATCTGGTCACTCGATCATAAGGACCATCTGATTGATAGGGCCTTAGCCTTGTCTGGCATGGCTACACCAAACCAGGGGTTGGGTGGTGTATGCAAGGAAGGTGGTCACTTAGACATCAACTGGTTGGACCTTGGCAGCAACTCTCAAGGAGGCGAGTCACCTCACCAAGACCATCTTCCCTCCCCACTTCTTCTACTCCCTTAGCCGCAATAGCTATTCCTGGACCTGGACGTAGACTAGGTCAGGATGCTGGTAATCTAGACCCGATGGCTCATCTAGAGGGTCGGGTTGTGGAATCTGAGGAGCAGCATTAACAGAGCATGGAGCATATCTTGACAACGCTTGACAGAATGTAGCATCTATCACGATAACAACTTCGGGATTTCTATGATCTAGCCACACTGATTGTCGCACCCTTAGTCAGGATTCCCGTAGGCGGAGACACGCTTGAGCTCAAGCCTAATGTGATCGATTTGATCAGCACTCATTTTTATGGAAACTCAAGCGAAGATCCATTCCAGCACTTAGAGGACCTGAGTCGACTTGCAGAAATGATTCGACCTAGGAATATTGATCTTGGAATTGTTCTGATGAAGCCTTTCCCATTTTCTCTGAGGGACAAAGCTTCATACTAGTTGAAGACCATTGGGAAGCCAATTGGAACCTGGCCAGAATTACGACATGAATTCCTGCAAAAGTTCTTCCCAATAGGTTGAACGAACGTGATGAGGCATGCGGTCATGACTTTCTCCCAAGGAGGTGGGGAGAAGTTGCATGAAGCCTAGGACTGATTTCTCGACCTTCTCCGAAAATGCCTGCACCATGGAATACCCAGATGGCACCTAGCTCAGATCTTTTACCATGGGCTAGATGAAACACATTGGTATCTGGCCGATGCATCTAGTGCCAGGAATTTTCTTGCAAAACACGAGAACAGTACATTTGAGTTGTTCGGATCTTTGACTGAGAACTCGATGAATGCTGCATCCATGAACTAGTTCCAGCGGCCTGGGCAGTAGCGGGTTGGTGTCCATGAGGCTCACACCGAGTCTATTCGAGTCGATATGGATATCATCGTCAAGCAGCTGGATAGAATAAACCTAATCGAGAAAAAGATTGACCAAATTAGTCAGGGTCAATCTCGCCTGAACTCTACTATCCCAAGCCCTCCTATGCACCCTGAGCCCCCCTGCTCAATTTAATCTACTCACTCAGGTTGCATCTTCTCCTTATTTACGAGATCCAACATATTAAGATCCCATAAATAATCCCGATCTGACACCATATGACCAGGGTTACGCACTACCCACAGACTATAATACGTATCCCCTTGATGGATTTACATCCTAGATGTCTTCGGCCTACGAGGACGTCAGTGCTATTCAAGGATACTGGCGTAATAACCCATATTCAGAGACGTATAACCCTGGTCGGTGCTAGCATCTAAAGTTCTCCTAGTCTGGTAACTCATAGAGACCATATCAAGATCCATACTACCAGACCAGGCAATACGGGAATGCGCAAAACACATACCCTAAGCAGCAGCCATTCCTGTCTCAACAGCAGCAACCCCGTTCTATATACCAGCCGCTGCACCAAGCTACCAGTCACCCTCCAAAGCGGGCTGACCCTTTAGAGGCACTGAAAGAGGAGTTGGAAGAATCGATGAGGAAATCTACACATGATAGCTTGCAGATAATGAAGGCGATGGCTGACCAGATACAGACTATACAAAAAATGCAAAACCAGCTACTACAGGAGCATAGGACTTAGGGGGCCTTACCCTCCCAACCTGTCCCAAACCCTCAGTATGTGCAGAACCAAGCCGCCCTGCCTAGGTTTCAGACACCACAGGGACAGGCACACATTGACCAATCGATTATTCGCTTTAAAGTCGTTTGCTGTTTTATGTGATGGAAAAGTAGACTAATCAATATTTAAAAAGAAATAACCACACGCAGAAGAGTGGGTCGTATCCATAGGGAGGCAATGACGTATTTAAATTTACACCAGTTAAAAACGTTTGTTCGTAGTTGGTTTGGACAAGAATCAAGCCAAAATTACCTTTAGATTAAGGTTGAATCAAGAAATCATGCTGAAATAGCAATTTTGAGTAACTAGAGGATATTTGTCGCAATGCAGAATCAATAAAATATTATTAGAAATTGACATTGGCAGAAAATGTAATTTTTAATGGCCATGTTATTGTAGCAAAACAGGGGATTTTTTCCCCTTTGCCGTGTGCGACGAGGAGTGAACGGCTGAACGCGGGAAGCTCGGAGGAAGTTCCTTGGACCAAGGGCTTCGAAGTGGTGGTGGCGGCGTGTTGCGCGGCGGTTGGAGCCAGCCGGATGAGCTCCAGCAGAGGTGGCTGCAACCGGTGCTGCAGCTGCTGTTGGCTGTGAGGTGCGCGCGGGACTACTGGCGGGGGTGGCGCTGCAAGCGTGGGAGAAGGGTGGCTCTGCCGGCTCTACTGCTGCGTGCTGGCTGGAGATGTGGGCACGCGCGCGGCATGTTGGCAGTGAGCACGGGTGAGGTTGCAGGTGTGGGTGTGGAGGCGGGTGGTTGCGAAGGATGAAGGGCGCGGGTGGAGTACTGTAGGCGTGTGGGTGAGCGGGCGTGAGCGGTGAGGCGCTGCAGGCTGTAGGTGAGCGGGCGTGAGCGTAAGGTGCACGCTGAAGGTGTCGCAGGTGCGCTGGAGGCTGTGTGCAGGCTGAAGGTTTCGCGGGTGCACTGGAAGTGAAGTGGGCGGACGGTGGTTGCTGCTGGAGTGGGGGGTGGACTTCAGACGTCCGAGAAATTTCCCTGACGTCTTAAGTGACTGAGAAGATGATTGCAGTGACAGTGGTTGTTGATGATGGCGGCGAGGAAGGTGCACTGCGAGGTGCTCACGGTAATGCGGACGAGCTCCAAATGGCCGTGTGGCCTGTCACACCACACGCCCACGGTGGTGGAGACTCGTCGCCACGGTTGAGGCCGGCGGTGTGGAATGGAAGAGAGAAGATCTCTCTGCACAGTGGTGGGTCGGTGGTGGAGGCCTATCGAGCTCGGCTGCCTCCCTCCTCCTTTTGTAGCCGCTTGAATAGATTTGAATGGAGAGGCGGGAGCAGATCCACATTCTCCGCTCGTCCTTGAATGCAGGCTTTATTGCGGCAGTTGGTGGCGTTGGAGCGGTAGCCGAAGGAAATGCAGCCGTTCCTGCAAGAAGAAGAATAAAGAAATAATGTTAAAATATTATGGTTATTTATATACAAACCCTCAACTTTTATGTTAACCTAAATTAATGCATGCAATGTACCTAATTAGTAAACTAATGCAATTCTAAGTTAATTCTTAGTGCATTTAAATATGAATAAGATGCATGAATTATGTAATTGAATTAGAAATATAAATTAATCTATTTACATCCTATTTTATGTTAAATAAATGTTATAATTAACCAATGTCTAGGCACTTAAATACTTAAATAGCCCACAACTATGGGCTGATCAAATACCCCCATGCCTAGTTTTTGCTAGTCCCTAGCAAGATTAAGTGAAACCTAGCACTCCAGGTACACTAGTCAACTCACTTAGTCTTCCTTCAGAAGCATATTAAGTTCAGACTCCAGATGCAAGGTTCCTAAGTAGTTGCTACGTTACTGACTAGGTCGGCTAAAGACGAGTTGTAGGCACAAGTTTCCCTGATTTCTGACTCTACCCTAAAGTTTATTGATCCCTGAGATTAGAGCATCCGTGCCTGTACATTGGTCTGAGTTATTTGAGTTAAAGGAATTTTATATATATATATATTTATATATATTTTTTTGTTTGTTTGATTCTTCTAAGTCTAACCTCAGATCAGCTATCAACACGATCTGTGTCGAATTCATTGTCCCCATTACCATACCTCGAAGGGTGCCTAGCTTTCAATGCTTCGAGATAGCACCGCCCATAACGACCCCAAGAACTCCTAGCAATCGACACTTCGAGATAGTATCGCCCATGTATTTCTTAAGCGAATTCAGGCCTATGGCAATCGGCACTTCGAGATAGGGCTGCCCATGGTACCTAAACCGCACAATGCGCTTACATGCTCCCAGTAGGATGGATATCTTAAGAGACAAGTGTCGAGGAGGTAATATGTTATCATCACATTCTCGAGGTGAGTATATACTCCCCTCTCCTGCGGCGAGAACTCTTCCAATCAAAATGTGTTTTCAGGCCTCTCCTAAGTCAAAACTAAGAGAATCAAATCTCTTTTCAGAAAGAAAGAAATTGATTACCAGACCAAGCGTGGGAAATTTGGATGCTTGGGTTACAAGGACCCGTAAACCAAAAGGTAGAACAAGACTCCAGGTACTACCCAACCTTTTAACTCAAACCCTAGCTTCCCTTCCTCAACCTCTTGAGGAATGGTCCACAACTTAACTCTTACTTAAGTTTTTAAGTCCACAAAGGACCCAAAAGGTCTAAAGCTAGTAGCTCATTTAGCTTCTAAAGTTTGACCCTAGAATTAACTTAGTCTACCCTAGAGTTCTGATTTACTTAAAAATGCAGGACTTAGCCAGTTAAGCTCAAAACTTTTTTTTTTTTAATGCAAATGTATGAATGCACTATGCTATGTATATCCCTAAGTACACCCCCCCATGCCTAAAATTTGCAATGTCCTCACTGCAAAGAAGGATATTGCCTGGGTCAGAGCTGGGCTGAATACCCAAAGAACCTGCAAATCAGGTTCAAGAATTGCAGAAATATGCCCTAAAAATGAGCAAAGCAATGTTGGCCTAGAAAATAGGTAGCCTAGGATGTTGGCGAGCTGATGATGAATCCCGATAGCAAATGCTCGCCCAACTAAAATGGGAATGAAATCTTCCCAGGTCACCAGAAGAGGTTCTAAATTATAAACAGGTATAACAACCTCCAAAGGGGTAGGGGGAGGATGACAAGGATCCTCCAAAAGGTATGGGGAAGGAATGGTGCAAAGATAAACCCCTAGGGTAATGGACTGACTAAAGAAATCATAAATCCATACCCAATACTCCATTACGGGAAATATTGGTTTGTTAAGCCCCCTGGTCAGAACAAAAGTGAGCAATTCTCTAAGGCAAAGATCGTCTACGGTGTCCAAGTTACGAGGTTGCGGGATGGCCATAAGATCTAGGTTGGGCTTAATCAGCTCGGTGTCCATCCATCCCTAGCATTCCTTGCACCATCACATGTATCTTCCTGCTCTTCATCAGGAGTCACAATTTCGCTTTCAAATATAAGCGAATCAGAGGGTGACTTCGAAATGAATGAAGGCAGGTTGGAAGCAACAGATCTAGGGATTATCCTATCAATGTCATCCTTGGGTTTTTGTTCTTTACTCAAATCTTCCGCGGAGTCTATATGTGAATCCACATAAATCTTAGAAATTGCTTCCAAATTTTCCATCATTTCATCATGACGAGAAATATCATCAATGGGTGTGCTAAGGAAACCTAATTTGGTCAAATTTGTGACATCCTCAGGGGCTAACTCTTCAAATAAGACATAATCACCCTTAGTGTCACTCCAAATCACGAATGTAGGTTCCTCATATAATTCGTCTTCCTCCTCATCACACAATTCACCATATACCCGAGGTCTAGAATCATTTAATATCTCAGCAGATCCCCTAGGGTGCTCTATCTAAGGTAAATGGTTTACACTGGTAACATCAGACTCCTCAGATAGGTCAATTTCTTTAGGGTTAGGTTCCCTAAGGGTGGGCTTGAGTTCCATATCGTGATCAGAAGGGAGGGTATGATTAACAACATAACTTTGACCCACTTCATCAAATGTCACAAAAATACTATCATCTGGGTCGAGGTCTTCCAATGGTACCATCATTCCCTTCTTTTGACTCCAATATAATTCAGGTGGATACTCAACCTTATCATCATCTTCCTCGGGTTGCCACCTTTCTTCATCCAATGCATAGCTACTTTCATGTGTATTTTCCTCCCACCTAAGGTGTGGATCTCTGAAGGAAGTGTCATCTAATGGGGAGGTTTCAAAATTGATCCTCGAAAAGTAGCTATCTCCCCAGAATTTCCCACCAACTTAAAGTGTAGCTCTCCCACAGGAGATGCATCTAATGTAGAGGGGTGCACGTCATCCTCAATGAGGTAGATTGGGTGGCTAATTTCATCTCTTTCTTATTGGCCTGCTCTCGAAGATTCTCCTAACAATTCAATCATTTCATTTTGCATTTTTTGTATTTCCATCTTCAAAGAGGAGAGGTCATTTCTATCATGAGAGAAGTCAGGCTCAAGCTTATAGTACCCAGGAGTGTTTGTCCAACCATTATAATTTTTCAGGGAGGGTGCGTTGGGTATTTCTATGGTGTTTGGGATATTGGGCAAAGCAAATCCCGCTCCTAGGTTATGCTCACTGATTTGGGGCTTAACCAGGCCAATACTCCTATAATAGGAGTAAAACGGATCCCAATGATTGTCATTATGTCCATCAAGGGATGGACCATCTCGGCATCTGGGATCGAAGGATGCAGAGTGGGGGTGAGGGTATGGGCAAGAGGTGAAAGGATGAAAATCAATGTGGTCCATTCTAACTCACACTTCAATCAGAATTCCCCAAGCAGAACACAATTCAAAAAGGACCGTTTAGGTCTTTCCCAATTTAGGCTTTTGATTTTAAGTCAGATTGCAGGTGACAATACAATTTGTTCAATCAATTTACGTGCCTATTGTCGACCTACGGCTCGCCTAAGAAGACCTTGTTGGAGCTTAGGTGTTCTTCCCTAAATCTCAAATGGTCAGGTAAATCCAAAGACGGAAGATCGAGGGATGCAAGTAGGCCTAAGCCTTCCTTTGAAGCTATGCTTTCGCGGTGCTTCTCAACTGCCCCCAAAAATCCGTGACAGGGTATCCCCCTCTTTGGATTTACAAAACCTTTGATCTCAAGTTCTGAACACTTTAGAGTCCAACGATAGGAGGGCTCTTGTCCTAGTATTTCCAAACCTAAGGAGTGTCTAGAAGCGTGTCGTGGTGCAAGTGAAATAAGTGTGCATACACCGCAAAAGATTTTGAATTTTGAATCGCACGCCAAGTTTGAAAATCAAATCCTTGGTTTTTAAAATGTCCCTCCTTGAATTAGTCCTTTTTCTAGAAAATATGTGACCACTTGTTAGATTTATTCAGTACAAATTAGGTGGTCTTCGCATTAAGTCCAAATGCAATGCGTGATCAAGAATAGGATGCAAAGTAAGAAAATGCATACCTTGCTTCCAGCAAACAACGATGTAAAAAAGCGCGCAATGCAGAGAAATAAATCTAGAGGCTGCTCATATAGACCTAAATAGTTCGTCCTAGGGTAGGCAGCTTCTAGCAGGCAGCTCATTTTTTTTATTTTTTTAACTTTTAAACTATTTACGCACAAGCAAATAAAAGTAATCAATAAACTAAAAACCTAAATCTAAAGAAAAGGGAACAGGCTCCCAAAAATTACCCAACATGGGCCCAAACCAAAATCAGGGAACAAACCCCTCAAAATATACCCCAGAACAAGGGTTTCAAACAAAATGCAATGAAAAATTAAATCTAAAGTGTTAATTCTATCAAACTAGCGACTAAATATACAATGATGACCGTCGCGTCCTCGTCCTTCTCCTCCTTTCAAAATTGCTTGTCCAATTCTCGTCAGGCAACGTCAAGGGTCACCTCTCACAGTGGCTGATTCTTGCACAAATTTTCTCGCACAGAAAAGAAAATAATAAATGGTCAAATCACTATGCAATTGACAAATAATCAAAATAAATCAGGTGAAATTATTATGTCTGTTGCCTCCCCGGCAACGGTACCATTTCACGAGTCGATTATTCGCTTTAAAGTCGTTTGCAATTTTATGTGGTGGAAAAATCGACTAATCAATATTTAAAAAGAAATAATCACTCGCAGAAGAGCGGGTCGTATCCATAGGGAGGCAATGACGTATTTTAATTCGCAAAAGTTAAAAACGTTCGTTCATGGTTAGTTTGGACAAGAATCAAGCCAAAATTGCCTTCAGATTAAGGTTGAATCAAGAAATCATGCATAAAATAGCAATTCTGAGTAACTGAAGGATATTTGTCGCAATGCAAAATCAATAAAATATTATTAAAAATTGACAATGGCAGGAAATGTAATTTTTAATGGCAATGTTACTATAGCAAAACAGGGGATTTTTTCCCCTTTGCCGTACGTGACGAGGAGTGAACGGCCGGACGCAGGAAGCTCAGAGGAAGTTTCTTGGACTGAGGGCTTCGAAGCGGTGGTGGCGGCGTGTCACACGGTGACCAGAGCCGGCCAGATGAGCTCCGGCGGAGGTGGCTATAGTCGGTGCTTGACGTGCCTTCGTGCGTGTGTGTTAAGAGGTGTCGTTATAGTTGCACTTGATACGTCGGTTTTAAAAGAAGTAAACGGAGGTGAGTCCGAGTGTCGATCTCAGGGAGGCATGGAAATCGGATTTTGTTTACCACTTGTTGTCACGAAAAAGGCAGAGTTTTGCTTGCGAAAGAGACGGTTTTGAAAAGTGAGAGATAGAGAGAGTTTAGGGTTAGAAAGCTCTTGGTTTTGATCATGCACTTTAAATAGAAATTAAAATGGCAACTAAATGGAAAATAATTTCATTAAACATGCATTCATAGTTCATGGTTTACAATATTAAATACATGCTTCAACAAAAGTAAATGAAAGCTTAAAAGAGAGAGAGAGAGAGGTAGAGAGAGAGTGGAGAGCGACGAGGCAGCCACGGCGGTGGAGGAGGCTCCGTCGGCGGCTCGTCGTCTCTGGCGATTACAAGAGTGCCTAAGACTAGCTAGGAGAGGAGTGGAGTAGTTGCAAGTGGGAGAGGATGCCTTGAATGGTGGTAGAAGGGGGTTTAAATAGAGTTAAGGGCTTCCTAAAAGAAGAATGTGCTTTAGCGACATCCAGAACGTCGCTAAAACCGCTTCCAGATACGTCGGTGAAGGCCTTCTGCCGCCGGTCAGCCGCCCGCCCCTCTCTCTCTTCAGGCGCGATCCGTGGATGTCGAACGAGAGCCGTCCGATTGATGATCGGACAGCTGAGATCCTCCCGCGCCTGCGCTAGGATCGCGCTTCGGGCGCGCGTGCGCGTGGGAGGTGGGGCACTGTCGTCGCGCCGCGTGGCGCAATCCTAGCCGCTCGCTTCTGATCGCGTGGCTCAATTTTGCTGCGCCCTTCGCCCGCAAGTGATTTCCGCTCCGCGCGATTCGAACGCGCGTCGCCGCGACGCGGGCGTGCGCGCTAACCGTTGCGCCACGCCCGCGCTTTGTCGCGGCGACCGCGGGCGAGCGCGCGGATCTCGGCCGTTCGATCGAAGATCAACGGCCGAGATGCGTCCTTGGCTGGCTTGGGGGCGTGCGAGCGGCGGGGGCGGGGCGACGTGGCGCGTTCTAGGCCGTTGATCTCCAGATCAACGGTCAGGATTTCTTGGGCCCATTGTGGGAGCTCCGGATGTCTGATTTGGCCGATCTTGAGTCCGTTAGACTCCGTTCGTCGTCCTAAATCCATCCGTGCGGTCCGATTGCTCATCTGAGGCCTGCTTTGACAAATGCTTTACACAAATGGCCATTAATACAGTTTATAAGCAATCTTGGTACTTGATGCATGCAATGCTCCTATTCTACTTTATGTTGTGCCTTTTATTCTAAAGATGGGCCATATTCAACCTAATTACTACCCCCTTGCGTGGCGTTATCATACCCCCATGCTTACTCCTTGCTAGTCCCTAGCAAGGTTTATTCTAGCCTTTATTTCTTTGGCGAATTTAAGAAGTAATTGCTTAGGCACTTCGTTACTTGTCAATAAGAGGAACTATACGAAGATCTTAATCTACAAAGACTAAGCAGCGCCCGGGTGTCTGCCAAAATACGAATCGCCTGAATCCTTGCTTTGTATATATAACTATACTTATGTATACGTATATATCTATATATGTCTTTTTAGAATTTTTAGAATTCAGTGTGGGTTGGTAGCTTTTTACGGCTACCCAACCCACCCAAAACTCGGTCAAAACCCTAAGTGCTAAGCATCTTGGTGTGAATGTTGTGATAGACTTACTTAACGGTAATTGAGACAGACTTCGAGTTTCTACGCCTCTAGGTGACCGGAAAAGAAAATAAATTTTTGCCTGTAGGTGTATTTGTTCGATTGATAGCTTTCTCCCTGCGTTCATTTTACTTGGTGTCAACACAAGGATTTTCCAGTGTATATCTCCCCGGCTTGTACTACTTCCCCACTTCTTCCTTAGGTGTTTTTGGTCTTCTTTTTTTGTGCAATTATTGAGCTGGGCTCTGGACAACCGACCAATGGGCTGTTACCCACGATCACTTGCCAGCCATACTTGTGCGGTGAAGTGTGGTTTATTTTCTTTTCTTCTTTTCCCTTTTTTTTTTTTTTAATTATTATTTTTTTCACGTAGGTGGCTTCCCTAATCTCAAATTTACCTAGAGGCAGTGAAAAAGAAATGGCCTGTGGCTGGGTTCTGGACAACCTGCCAATGGGCTGTTACCCACGACAACTTGCCAGCCATACCACCCTAGAGAGTTCATTAGCTACCCAATTTCTGTCAAAATCTCTGAGAAGTGAGTCTGTGCAGAAATGTGTGCAGATGCTTAGACTCAAAGTTTTCCTGAGTTAGAGGATGAGTTGATAAGTCATATACTTATCACCTTATTTAGTAGGTGGATTAGAATAGCTTAAAGTTGCCAGGACTCGCCGCTAAATCTATATTTTAACGGACACCAGGGCTGATTAAGCCTGAAGGCCTGAAAAGTCTAAGTGTTTAAGTTCTTTGTGTATTATTTCCCACTATTGACAAGTTTCTAATACCTAAGTTTTTCTTCCTAAATTCAAAATTTTTTTTTATTTTTTATTTTTTTATTCATTCAGACTGATTAATTAAGCTCAGGATTATGCAATTTTCCATCCCCCCCATGCTTAAGTTGGACAATGTCCTCATTGGCAGATTCATGGATGCAGAAGGGTTTAAAAAGATAGCACCTGAGTGACGTAGACTACCAGATCAGTCTGAATCCGCTGGGTTGCCTCCCAGGAAGCGCTGAGTTTAACGCCTCCAGCTGGGCGGTGCACAAACAGGAATGGCTTGGGTCAAGAAGATATGTTCAAAATTTACCAGACCCAAAATCAGAAGTCCACAGATGCGAATAAGGTTGTGGTGGAGTCCCGTTCCAAAGGGGCGGGAATTCTGTAATAGATATATCATGCATGCCTGTGTCAGATCCTCTCTTAGTTTGTGGTCATGCAAACAAGTTGCTGTGGACGAACGCACCCCAAATATGACATGCCAGACACTAAAGATGTAGGTCTGATATTCAGCTTGTGTCCCCATAAAATTGTAATCCATCGAAAGTGTATCAATTCCAGTGGGGATCTTTATTCTGGTAGGGCAGGTAATAAGGTCCAGAGTTTCAGAATGAGCCTTACAATCAAGCATGAAGCTTCTCTCCAAAGACGAATCCATCTCTTTCGCAACTATGGTTTCATCGCTCATTCCTTCCAAGCCCTTGATCTCAAGAATATTTTCTGCCACCTTCTTTGTATCAGATTCATTGTTTGAGGTTATATTAGAGGTAGGGTCAATTTCATCCTCTAGATCATATTCTTTCTCTTGGCCTTCCTCCAACTTTGTGATGGGGATTCCAACTGATTCATAATCAATTTCTTTAAAATTGTAACTCCATTCTCCATCTATGATGGTGGCTGTTGCTCCCACCGGATTGCTTCTCTTGGGCCGATTAGATTCAGATTCCAAGGCCTCTCCCCTTACATTCTCAGTTTCCTCCTGACGTTCATTCTTAATGCCCCTCAAATTGTGTTCCAAGGAATCCTTACTGTCCTTATTCACTGAGCTGTCCAACTCCTGAGGGGTATCAATGGTGGACTGAACCAAATCGGGATGACTGGGTGTAGTCCAATTGGTCATGTTAGGTCCTTGCTTTATGAGTGGCGTTGTGTGCAACATCTTTCTCTGGCCTTCTTTCCCCAATTGTTGGAACAAATCCATCATGGCCTGTTGTCCTTTAACCAATTCTTGATTTTGTCTGTGTAGTTCTAATTTGAGGTTATCAAGAATTGACATGGTGTCATTTGGTGTCCTTTGGATTTCCTCCTTGAAATCCTGGTTAAGAGAGTATGGTTGAGGTTGTGGATCAGATCCCATACTGGTGTTTAGGTTCTTGGGTGGGTTCTCTATTCTATCATGTTCAGGGTCCAGTTCTTCAAGAGGAACCATTCTTTGTTTGGTCCTACTCCAGAATAGTTGAGGTTCTAAGTTTTCCTCCCAATCAGATTCTTCATCAGGGGACCAAATCAAAGGTTGATGATCCTGGGCTTGCCTAGATTTCTGATTATTTTCTGATTTCCATTTGTCTAGGACTTCTTCCAATCCAAAGGTCAAGTAGGAAAGGTTGTTGAATTCAGATGACCTTTCTTGGTTATTATCCTGAGAAGGGTAGGGTTCTTGGTGTTCTCCTAAAGTGTAGGTCCTATCACAGTAGAGCGGGTCGGGCCTAAATGAGGAGGCATCGTGAGGAGAATCGAGATATGGAGCCCCACAATTTGAATCGTACCCTTGGGTGGCTATGTTGGGTGTATTCCAATAAGAGGTTGGTGTGGTTTGGTCATAGTTGGGCCAAGAGGGATATTCCAAGTTGCATCCCCAACTTGGTGGTTGGTTAGCCCAAGTCGGCTGTGGGTATGGTCTACTTGGGTTAGCATACAAATCATGTTGGGGGTAATTTGGGTAAGATGGATAGGCATTGAAATCCATGGAAGAAATGGAGGGATGCGGGAAGAACAGATGAGAGAGAGTTGTGCACTCAATCAAACAAACAAGCCTAATCCTTATGGTGTATTCCTTAGGAGACCTAGAAATCTCACAAAGGTTGATTAAGTCCGTAAACACTGGACTGCCCTTCCCAAGGCTAATCTGGCCAGGTTGATTACGAGGGGATTGCAGGGAAGGTTCTTCCTTTGGCTTGCGCCTCCGGTTCCATAGACCCCACAACCGCGGTCGTTTGACACTGCCCCGTAGCCTAGCCACCAGATTCTACCAAGGGAATGAAAGCCAAGTGCCTAGCGAACAAAACCTCACCTTTTGAGACTTAACTCAGTCCTGCCTAGGGCACGTCTACTCAGTTTTAACGGGTTAGGATAGTGCTTGTGCTTAGGGTGATGTGATGAGGCGTTGATTGGGGTGGTGCCTCTTAATGTTCTACTTTCAAAGTGTGTGCTTCTAGCAAAACATGATTTTCAAGCAAGGATTTGTTAAGATATAGTGTCTTTTAGTGTTTCATCCTTACTTAAGTACTTTTTAGGGTTGACGTGTCTTAATATTTTCAAACAAGTTTCAGTGGGCACGTCAAGTTCTGCACACAACTTAGTGAAAGTAGATTTCCTTTTATTTTGTAGAGGCTCTAAAACCCTAGTGTACTCATCCTGATAATCATGCAGCTTCTATTAGATGAGTCAGTTTTAGGGTTGAGTGGTGCGGCCCAGGTCAACTCATGGTGGCTTCGCAAACACCACTCAAGAGAAAGAGAAAAGAACACTCCAAGAATTTATCCAGCATATTAGAGTGTACATTTTTTTGTAGGGTGATGTGTTAAGAATGTGGGTCAAGCAATCATTCACCACGCTAATTTTTTTAGTTTTTATGATTTTTTTTAGCTTTTTCACGCAAGCAAACAATGAGAGAGAGAGTACTCACTATCGGTCCTCGAGGCGCCTACTTCCTTGCTACCATAGTGGAATGCGTCGCTTCGCCGTCCATGCGCCGAATTCCTGCAACCGTCAAGTAAAAAGGAAAATAGGGCATTAGACGATATGAGAATGAAGGTGGAATGGAGGTGATAAAACAAATCCGTTGCCTCCCCGGCAGCGGCGCCAAAAACTGACGTGCCTTCGTGCGTGTGTGTTAAGAGGTGTCGTTATAGTTGCACTTGATACGTCGGTTTTAAAAGAAGTAAACGGAGGTGAGTCCGAGTGTCGATCTCAGGGAGGCGTGGAAATCGGATTTTGTTTACCACTTGTTGTCACGAAAAAGGCGGAGTTTTGCTTGCGAAAGAGACGGTTTTGAAAAGTGAGAGATAGAGAGAGTTTAGGGTTAGAAAGCTCTTGGTTTTGATCATGCACTTTAAATAGAAATTAAAATGGCAACTAAATGGAAAATAATTTCATTAAACATGCATTCATAGTTCATGGTTTACAATATTAAATACATGCTTCAACAAAAGTAAATGAAAGCTTAAAAGAGAGAGAGAGAGAGGTAGAGAGAGAGTGGAGAGCGACAAGGCAGCCACGGCGGTGGAGGAGGCTCCGTCGGCGGCTCGTCGTCTCCGGCGATTACAAGAGTGCCTAAGACTAGCTAGGAGAGGAGTGGAGTAGTTGCAAGTGGGAGAGGATGCCTTGAATGGTGGTAGAAGGGGGTTTAAATAGAGTTAAGGGCTTCCTAAAAGAAGAATGTGCTTTAGCGACATCCAGAACGTCGCTAAAACCGCTTCCAGATACGTCGGTGAAGGCCTTCTGCCGCCGGTCAGCCGCCTGCCCCTCTCTCTCTTCAGGCGCGATCCGTGGATGTCGAACGAGAGCCGTCCGATTGATGATCGGACGGCTGAGATCCTCCCGCGCCTGCGCTAGGATCGCGCTTCGGGCGCGCGTGCGCGCGCGCGTTTCCGCCCGGCGTGCGCGTGCGCGTGGGAGGTGGGGCACTGTCGTCGCACCGCGTGGCGCAATCCTAGCCGCTCGCTTCTGATCGCGCGGCTCAATTTTGCCGCACCCTTCGCCGGCAAGTGATTTCCGCTCCGCGCGATTCGAACGCGCGTCGCCGCGACGCGGGCGTGCGCGCTAACCGTTGCGCCACGCCCGCGCTTTGTCGTGGCGACCGCGGGCGAGCGCGCGGATCTCGGCCGTTCGATCGAAGATCAACGGCCGAGATGCGTCCTTGGCTGGCTTGGGGGCGTGCGAGCGGTGGGGGCGGGGCGACGTGGCGCGTTCTAGGCCGTTGATCTCCGGATCAACGGCCAGGATTTCTTGGGCCCATTGTGGGAGCTCCGGATGTCGGATTTGGCCGATCTTGAGTCCGTTAGACTCCGTTCGTCGTCCTGAATCCATCCGTGCGGTCCGATTGCTCATCTGAGGCCTGCTTTGACAAATGCTTTACACAAATGGCCATTAATACAGTTTATAAGCAATCTTGGCACTTGATGCATGCAATGCTCCTATTCTACTTTATGTTGTGCCTTTTATTCTAAAGATGGGCCATATTCAACCTAATTACTACCCCCTTGCGTGGCGTTATCAGTGCTGCAGTTGCTGTTGGCGGTGAGGTGTGCGCGGGACTACTGGCGGGGGGGGCGCTGTAGGCACGGGAGAAGGGCGGCTCTGCTGCTGCGTGCTGGCTGGAGGCGTGGGCGCACGCATAGCCTGTTAGTGGTGAGCGTGGGTGAGGTTGCAGGTGTGGGTGCAGAGGCGGGTGGTTGCGAAGGATGAAGGGCGCGGGTGGAGTACTGCAGGCGTGTGGGTGAGCGGGCGTGAGCGGTGAGGCGCTGTAGGCTGTAGGTGAGCGGGCGTGAGCGGTGAGGTGCAGGCTGAAGGTGTCGCGGGTGCGCTGGAAGTGAAGTGGGCGGACGGTGGTTGCTGCTAGAGTGGGGGTTGGACTTCAGACGTCCGGGAAATTTCCCGGACATCGTAAGTGATTGAGAAGATGATTGCAGCGACAGTGGTTGTTGATGACGACGGCGAGGAAGGTGCACGGCGAGGTGCTCACGGTAATGCGGATGAGCTCCAGATGGCGGTGTGGCCTGTCACACCATACGCCCACGGTGGTGGAGACTCGTCACCACGGTTGAGGTCGGAGGTGTGGAATGGAAGAGAGAAGATCTCTCTACACAGTGGTGGGTTGGTGGTGGAGGCCTATCGAGCTTGGCTGCCTCCCTCCTCCTTTTGTTGCCGCTTGCATAGATTTGAACGGAGAGGCGGGAGCAGATCCACATTCTCCGCTCGTCCTTGAATGCAGGTTTCATTGCGGCAGCTAGTGGCACTGGAGCGGTAGCCGAAGGAAATGCAGCCGTTCCTGCAAGAAGAAGAATAAAGAAAATAATGTTAAAATGTTATGGTTATTTATATACAAACCCTCAACTTTTATGTTAACCTAAATTAATGCATGCAATGAACCTAATTAGTTAACTAATGCAATTCTAAGTTAATTCTAAATGCATTTAAATATGAATAAGATGCATGAATTATGTAATTGAATTAGAAATATGAATTAATCTATTTACATCCTATTTTATGCTAAATAAATGTTAGAATTAACGTAATGTCTAGGCACTTAAATATTTAAAAAGCCCACAACTATGGGCTAATCACACGCCATATTACAGGCACTCCCTACACCACCTGGTTATGCTCAAGGCCAGCAGCCTTTGTTGCAGAACCCCGCATACTCTGCCCCTTCTGCTCCCCCACCACATCGTGGATAGTAAACCGATGCAAATGCTGTCTCATTAAGGAGTGGAAGGAAGACATTCGACCCACCACATAGGTAGGCAGGTCTTGATTTTTCTTAGCCTTCTCCATAGGTAAGTTCGACTCCATCTCAGGAGCCACCTACGTTAGATAAGGGTAAGAGGCCACTTGACCTTGAGATTCCCGCCCCTTTCACTAATGCTTTGATGTGGAATGTTGTGAGGAAGAAGGACATGCGGAATTTTTAGGACCTGATGTTAATGTTTAAGGAAGTACATATTCAAGTCCCCCTCCTCGAGGTAATTGATCACATCCCTGTTGTCGGAAGGTTTCTCAAGAACTATTGTACCCCGAAGCGACAGCCTAGAATTGGACGACAGGTGGTACTGTCAAAAGAAGCTGGCACCGTGATTCTAGCCGACTTGTCGCCAAAAAAGAAAGACCCTGGTACCCCACTTATATCCTGCTTCTTGTAGGATTCTCCATTTGATCGAGCCCTTCTAGATCTGGGTTCGTCCATCAACCTAACTCCCATTGTCGTATTTGATCGATTTCGATTTGGGGAGTTAAAGCCTACCTCGGTCACGATTCAGCTGGCTGATAGATCAGTAAAAACACCAAGGGGGTGGTTGAGAACGTGATCGTAAAAGTTCATAGATTCTGCTTTCCCGTAGACTTTTTCATTCTCGATATTGAAGTTCCTCCAAATCTCCGAGATGCACCAAACATTTTGGGTCGCCCATTTCTAGCGACAGCTCGACCAAACATTGATTATGCATTCAGGTGTATGGAGATAGCCCTCGGTAATGAGCGACTTCAACTTGACATATTCATGGCATCAAGGAATTTTGACTATGATCGCATAGAGGAGGATGGTGAAGACGAAGATTTGGCATACTGTGGTAGCATTAGGCTCCTTTGTGACAACCCAATGTCTCATTCATCTGCACTATCAGGGTTTTTGGACCTTGATCCACAAGGGACTGAGACCACTTCACTGCACATATCTCCCTGATGATCCAACTATTTTGGGTGTGTTTCTGACCAGAGCACCCCTGAATCTAGCTATCGTAATCCATACACTACTGGATTGCCCCTGTTGTTACAAGAAGACGTGACCACAGCTAACAGGTTTCCCATTAACGTAGTCACAACCGATTATCTCACAGGTGGCGAATCAGCAGGAATTCACATGCATGCAGATCATCAGATTCCCACCTTCGAGTTTGCTCCTATTCCCATTTCTGACTCTGACCCACCCGTGATTGAATTGAAGCCCTTACCTGACTTACTTAAGTATGTGTTCTTGGGCGAAAGTGAGACATACCCGGTGATTATTAGTTCCCACTTAACCAAAGAATAGGAGCATCAATTTATTTCTATGCTACAAGACCATGGGGCTGCTATATGGTCGAGCATTGCTGATCTACGCGGTATTCGCCCCTTGTATTGCACTCATCACATTTACACGGATGAGGGGGTGAAACCTTCGAGACAACCTCAAAGAAGGCTAAACCGAATATGCTAGAGGTTATTAAGAAGGGGATCATTAAATGGCTGGATGCAGGTATTGTATACCCAATCTCTGATAGCCAATGGGTGAGTCCGATCCAGATAGTGGCCAAGAAAGTTGGACTCACCGTAGTGAAAAATGATAAAGGTGAATCCATCCCGACCCACACTACGACATCTTGGCGGGTCTGCATCGACTATAGGAAACTGAACATGGCTACCCAGAAGGATCATTTTCCTTTGCCTTTCATTGATCAAATCTTGGAACGGTTGTCCGAACATAGTTTCTTTTGCTCTCTGGTTGGATACTCCGAGTATAATCAAGTAGCGATTATCCTGGAAGATCAAGACAAGACAACATTCACATGCCCCTTTGGAACGTTTGCTTTCAAGCGGATGCCCTTTGGCCTCTGCAACGCACCAGCAACATTTCAACATTGTATGATGGCCATCTTCTCTGGCATGATTGGGGACTGACTGGTCGATCTTTTGCTTTTAAGTCGTTTGTAGTTTAATGTGGTGGAAAAATCGACTAATCAATTTTTAACAAGAAATAACCACTCACAGAGGAGCGGGTCATATCCACAGGGAGGAAATAACGTATTAAAATTCGCGCCACTAAAAAATGTTTGTTCGTAGTCAATTTGGACAAGAACCAAGCCAAGATTGCCTTTAGATTAAGGTTTAAGCAAGAAACAATGCTGAAATGGCAATTATGAGAAACTATAGGATATTTTCCGCAATGTAGAGTCAATAAAATATGATTAAAATTTGGCAATGGTAGAAAATGTAAATTTTAATTAAAGGTTTCCTGTAGCAAAACAGGGGAATTTTCCCCGTTGTCTTGCACGACGAGGAGCCGATGACCGGGCGCGGGAAGCTCGGAGGAGGTCCCTTGGACCAAGAGCTTCGAATCGGTGGTGGCGGCGAGTCGCACGGCGGTCAGAGGTGGCCGGATGAGCTCTGGCGGAGGTGCTGCAGCCGGTGAGCTCGCACGGTTGTTGGCGTGAGATCTGCTCGTGCGCTGCTGCTGACGGCTCTGCAGGCGTGGGAGGACAGGTCTGCAGGCGGTTGAGCGGGTGCGGCTGCAGCTAGCGGGGGTGCGCAAGCTGCAGCAAGCGCGGGCGGGGGGGCGCTGCTGGCGGTTCTGCAGGCGCAGGGGTGAACGGCGTGGATTGTAGGCGCTGTTGGAGTTCTGCAGGCGCGGTTGCTGCTGCAGGCGCGGGAGGTGGGTGCTGCAGGCGTGGGCGCGCACGGATGAAGGCGCAGGCACGGGGGTGGTGGTGCGAGCGTGAACGGTGAGATGGGCGGAAGTGGCTGTGCAGGTGTGGGTGGAGTTCAGACGGGTACGCAAGCGGGTGATCGCAGGTGAGCGGGTAGCTTCAGACGTTTGGGAAATTCCCCAGACGTCTTAAGTTACTGATAGGGTGGCTGAATCAGTAGCTCGGTGATGGTGGTCGGCGATGACGGCGAGGAGGATGCACGCTAAGGTGCTCACGGTGATGCGGCGAGCTCCGGATGGCGGTGTGGCCTGTCACACCACACGCCCACGGTGATGGAGACTCGTTGCCACAGTAGAGGCCGGCAGTGTGGAGTGGAAGAGAGAGGTTCTCTCTGCACAGTGGTGGGTCGGTGGCGGAGGCCTGCCTCGCTCAGCATCCTCTCTCCTTTTGTAGCGGCCTGCACAAATTTGAATGGGGAGGCGGGAGCAGATCCACCTTCTCCGCCGATCCATGAATGCGCTTTTAGTGAGGCCGGAGGCGTTGCAGCGACAGCCGAGCCGTTGCTGAGAAGAAGAAGAATAAAGAATATTATTAAAATATTATGGTTATTTATATACAAACCCTCAAGTTTTATGTTAACTAAAACACTGTACTTAATTAGTTATCTAATTAGATGAATGGCATTCTAAGCTAATTCTAAATGCACTTAAAATATGAATGCAGTGCATGGATTATGTAATTAAATTAAAAATATGAATTAATCTATTTACATCCTAATTTATGCTAAATAAATGTTAGAATTATCCTAATGTTTAGGCATTTAAATACTTAAATAGCCCACAACTATGGGCTAATCAAATACCCCCATGCCTAGTTTTTGCTAGTCCCTAGCAAAATTAAGTGAAACCTAGCACTCTAAGTAGACTAGTCAGCTCACTTAGTCTTCCTTCAAAAGCATATTAAGTTCAGGCTCTAGACCCAAGGTTCCTAAGTAGTTGCTAAGTTACAGACCTGGTTGGCTAAAGACGAGTTGCAGGCACAAGTTTCCCTGATTTCTGACTCTACCCTAAAGTTTAATGATCCCTGAGATTAAAGCATCCGTGCTTGTGTATTGGTCTGAGCTATTTGAGTTAAAGGTTTTTTTTTTTATATATATATATATACCTTTTTTTTTTTTTTTTTTTTTTGATTCTTCTAAGTCTAACCTCAGATCAGCTATCAACACGGTCAGTGTCGGATTCATTGTCCCCATTACCATACCTCGAAGGGTGCCTGGCTTTCGATGCTTCGAGATAGCATCGCCCATAATGACCCCAAGAACTCCTGGCAATCGACACTTCAAGACAGTATCGCCCATGGATTTCTTAAGCGAATTCAGGCCTATGGTAATCGGCACTTCAAGATAGGGCTGCCCATGGTACCTGAACCGCGCAATGCGCTTACATGCCCCCAGTAGGATGGATATCCTAAGAGACAAGCGCCGAGGAGGTAATATGTTATCATCGCATCCTCAAGGTGAGTATTTGCTCGACCTCTCCTACGGCGGGAACTCTTCCAATCAAAATGTGTTTTCAAGCCTCTCTTAAGTCAAAATTAAGAGAACCAAATCTCTTTTCAGAAAGACGAAAATTAAGTTGATTACAAGACCAAGTGTGTGAAATTTGGATGCTTGGGTTACAAGGACCCGTAAACCAAAAGGTAGAATAAGACTCCCGGTACTACCCCACCTTTTAACTCAAACCCTAGCTTCCCTTTCTCAACCTCTTGAGGAATGGTCCGCAACTTAGCTCCCACTTAAGTTTTTAAGTCCACAAAGGACCCTAAAGGCCTAAAGCTTGTAGCTCATTTAGCTTCTAAAGTTTGACCCTAGAATTAACTTAGTCTACCTTAGAGTTCTGATTTGCTTAAGACTGCAAGATCTAGCCAGTTAAGCTCAAAACCTTTTTTTTTATATATATATATTTTTTTTTTTTTTGTTTTTGTTCTCTTTTTTTTTCTTTTTTTTTTCTTTTTATTTATAAATGCATGCTATAAACAAAATGCCTCAGGTCCTCTCCCCCATGCCTGGTTCAAACAATGTCCTCATTGAAAATCAAAAATAGCTAAAGGAAGATATTACCTGAGGCGGAGAATAGTAGGGGCTAAGGCTCCTCAAGAGTGACTTCGTCAACTAGATGGCTGAAACGTCGGTCTTGTTTTGTTATAACGTTGTAGTAAAGCCGGTTATGACCAACACTTCAAATATAAATTTTTTTACTCGGAAAATAAAAGAGTTCCCGAGGTC
The DNA here is from genome assembly GCA_037157565.1 of Thalassia testudinum. NCBI lineage: Eukaryota > Viridiplantae > Streptophyta > Magnoliopsida > Alismatales > Hydrocharitaceae > Thalassia > Thalassia testudinum. The sequence continues at coordinate 86,840,357 of JAZHRO010000014.1, read as the reverse complement.
GAACTCAGGGAGCAAGTCGTATTCTAGAGATATACATGTTTCTTTTACAAAATAAAGAGAGAGGGAAAGAATTTGTTGTTCTTTTCGTTTTCTCCTCGTGATGTTCTTCTTTCTTTCTTTTCTTCAGATCTCCTTCTTCTTCCTTGGTTCTGCAGAGGTGACGCTCCTCTTCAGATCTCCTAAGTCTTCCTTTCTTCTTCTTCTGCTTTGGCCGTTGCTCTTCTTTTCTTTCTTTCTTCAGCCTGCCTTCTTTCCTGCTCTGGCTGCTGACCTTCCGTCGTCTGAACTGGTGCTTCGACGACTTAACTATGCATTTGCTACAGTGCAGCTCCTTCTTCTTCCGCGGGTCTTCTTCTTCGCCTGCACACTTCAGAGTTTCTCGTCAGAAGCAAAACCTACTCTACCCTCCCCCCCCCGCGTCTCTCTTTCTCTCTGAAACCACTCTTTGGAAAGCTCTCCCAGAGCTACCGGGTAACCGGGTTCGGATCAGGCCCGGGTCCAGGCCCACCGGCGTGCGTGGTGGGCGAGGAGTGCAGGTCAGTCGAGTCGGGTCGGGTCGGTTCGGGTCAGGTCCGCGGGGCGTGAGCGCGGACGAGACCGGGTAACCGGGCGGGTGAAGGGGACCTCACCCCGTGTACTGAGGCAGTAAGGCTACTGCACTTTTGCATCTTATGTCGCTGCGGCTCTTCAGGCGTTTCCGAGGTGGGACTAAATGACCCACCTCAATTGCGCGCCTGCAGCGGGGAATTCAGCAGGAGATGGCAGCGTCACGCGGAGTTTTCTTCCTCAGTTGCGAACCTGGTGTTTTTGCCAAAACTCCTCGCAAGGCCTGGGAGTGAATCTGGGCTTGGCGCGGAGCGTGGCGCACCTGTAGCTGCAGGCGGAAGCAGGTCCTCCTGCGCGTCAATGGCGGCGGAGGTCGGGTGGCCTGTTCACAAGAAAACGGCCTCTCGGCCTAATCAGAGAGTGCCAGGAGCTTCGCCAGGGTGCGGCGAAGCTCGTGTGGGTGGTGGCGAGGCGCGGGGCGGCGTGCGAGGGCTGCCCTAGGTCGGACTGTGGGTCGGAGGATGGGTCTGTTCGGTGGAGTTGCAGAGGGTGATGTGGGGGAAGTGGTAGGGCGGAGATTGATCAGGGTGAGGAGGCGGAGGTCCTGCGGTGGTTGGCGAGCCGTGTGGGTCGCTGAGGTGATGGGAGCGGCTCGCCGGAGGATGGCCGGAGGCGGAGAAGGTGAGGGTGAACAGGATCGGTCGAGGGTTTAATCAAATAAAAGACAGTGAGGAAAAGAAAGAGGGGGAGATGGGGAGGAGTTCTGACCTAGCTATGGAGACGAAAGGGGCCGAGACAGGGCGACAGTCGTATCGACTGTCGCCGGAGAAGAAGATGCCCAGGGGAAGGGGCGGCGGCGAGCAGAGGGCTGGAGAGGCGCCAGCTGGGTACGGCGTGGCGCAGGAAGAGCAGGGGAGGAGGTCTCTGCTGCTGGTATTACGGCAGAGCGAAGAGGAGGAGGGGGAGGAACCGCCGGAGCTGGTGGGCGTCTGCCGGAGGGAGAGGAGAAGAAAGTTGGGGGTTTTCTCCGTCAGACCCGAGCTGCCCTGGTCGGTGGAGCAGCGGGGGGTATTTATAGGGATGAAACAGGGAGGAAGGCGGAGGGAGACGACGTGTCTCCCTCGCCGGAGAATGGTCGGAAACACGAACCCATACCGTCCGTGCGTTCGCACGGCCGGTATGGTGGGCTACAATGACCAGGGGGGTGCCCCTGCGACGGCTGACGACGCAGGGCACCCCCGGTTTACTTGCCAGGTCCCCCACCTCACCCTGCGCGGCGCCATGCTCCGCGCAAGGTCGCCGGAGCATGGTGCTGGCAGGGTTTTGCAGGAGGGACCTGATTGCAAAGAACGAAGGAGAGTTAGGGGCCAAAATGCGAGGGTTCAAAAGTTGAGGGCCAAAGAGTAAATATATGAGGACCAAAGTGTAAAGTCGATCAAGGAGGTTTCTTCTTAGGCTCAAGTTTTTATACATGACTAATTAGGACCTAAGGAATCTGATGGTGAATTTCATTTTCATATTAAACCTTGTTTGACCGGTCAATTTGCGCAAAAACCCAAATCAAGTTATTAATTGGGCGTGGTTCTCAATGTTGGTCAAAATGGGTTCTAAAGGCCAAATTGAAGGTTCTAAACCCTAGAGATTATTTTTCTATGAATTTTAGAGGGTTTATTCTATTTTTACTTTGCCTCGAACCTCGTGAATTGAAGTGGGTTGTTTTTAGGGTTACAGATTATCATTTAGTTTCTTGGAAGTGCTGTAGCCCTTGCTAGATTATCTCATCCCACTTTTATTCTTATTAAGCTGCTTTGACCTATGTTTGGGCCCTGAATTGCCCTGTATGCAGATTATACTGGTAAAATTGCATTTTTACCCCTCATGACTTGTTTTCTTCTCAAACTCAGAATTCTCTGAGTTAAGCCTTTCCTTGAGGTATGTAGGAGCTTTTATCCTTTGTATTAGGTCAAAATGAGCTAGTTATGGCTCATGATGAGGTTCTCATCATACCCCCATGCCTAGCTTTTGCTAGTCCCTTAGCAAAAACTTAAGGTTTCAACCCTTGTTCTAGACCATGAAGTTTTTAATAGTTTTAGATAAGTGCCCTTTTTTTATTTGAGCATAGATTAGGTTAGAATGCTGACCATAGGCCTAAAAGGTACTCTAGTACCAATCAAGATCCAAATCTGTCTAGCCTTAGCCTCAGTCTTTTAGCAAAGGTTTTTAAGGTCCACAAGAACTAACCTAAGGTTTATTGGACTTCGTGGTTAAAGCACCCGTGCTTGAAATGATTTTAGCCCTGGCTCAGTTCGCAGTGCGTTTTGTAAGAGAGAGATAGAAAGTTTTTCTGTTTGGAGAGTTTTCTCTCTCTTTTTCTTTTTAGTTCTAGCCTAGGATTGGCTTTTCAACACAGTCTGTCTCAGATTCCTTGCTCCCATCATCAATCCTCAAGGGTTCCTGGCGATCGATGCTTCGAGATAGCACCGCCCATGGCAACCCCCGGAACCCTGGCTATTGAGATTTCGAGATAATCCCATCCATGGTATTCCGTGGCCGAATCCAGACCCTGGCAATTGACACTTCGAGATAATGCCATCCATGGAATCTGAACCAGCAGAGTGCTTACATGCCCCCAGTAGGATATGTAAATATCCTAAGAGACAAGCACCGAGGAGATGATATTTTGTTACGCATCTTCGAGGGGATTTCCCGCCTCTCTGCGTTGGGAACTCGTCCAAATCAACTTGTGTTGATCGGCCTCTCCTATTCTAGGTGTTCTTTTCAGATTTTTGCAACGCTTCTGCGTGATTCTGATTTTTACGCTTACTGAACCAGGCTGTGTGTGAGATTAGGGTGCTTAGGTTACTAAGTCCCGTAAACCAAAAATTAGTTAACGAGGCCGAATACTCCCTAAGCTTTAGACCTAATACTTCAGCTTTTCATTTTCCTCAACCTCTTGAGGAGTGTCCAGATCTTAATGGGTACTAAGAGTCTATTCAAGAATGCCTAAGGTTTGCATTCTTTACTAATCTTATTGTGCACTTTTCTTGAATGAGGTCTAGAGCTTAGGTTAATTCCTTAGTTCCTTACTAATGACTATCACTTTTTCTCATAATTTTGTGCTCCTTTTTCCTTTTGTTTCTTTTCTCCTTCGCAAAATTTCCTTCTCCTCTTTTCCTCTTATTCTTTTTCGAAAATTTTTTAATTTTTATGGTATTTTTGGCATATGTGAATTTTTTGTTTGAAACCTTTTCTTACAAGTTTTTGCACTTTCATACCCCCCCATGCCTAAGATTTGCAATGTCCTCATTGTAACCTAGGGGTTTTTATTCAACTAAGTTCATACATTAGGATAGCTGTTTTGATGAGTGAATGGGTCGGGGTGACTGTTGCAGACGATTTCTAATCTCAGATGCAAGCACCTGAGGTGGGGTCGGCTGTCCTAAAGTGTGAACTTCAAGTGCAAAAAGCTGTCAGAACAAATTTCAGGTTTTCAAAGAGAATGACGGGCTGCCTCCCGTTGAGCGCTAAATTTGATGCCTTCAGCCAAGCGGGAAATGCGATGGAGAGGGGATGGTCAAATCAGCAGAGTTTTGTAAGACAAGCACCTTGATTAAGAGCCTGGTTGGTCCAACCAGGTGCTTGTTTAGATCAACAGGCTGATGATGCAGCCCAAACCCAATCAATCTGGTGGGTTGATAGATGTGGATAAAAAGGTGTGGAACCCACCATAAACTGTGAAGCTCAGATAGATGTGGAAGTGTAAACGCAGGGTTTGGCTGAGTCGAATCAGCCTGGTCAGAGTAGGGACCTGTAGAATAGTCAATGAATGACGCGGAAACCCTACGGGGGTGATCAGAGAATGATAGAGCATGGTATGTAGTCTGATCAATGTTCGAAACCCGATGTGGAAATGCAATCGGCTCAGTGAGAGGTGAATCTGAATAGAAATTGAGTCTGGTTGCGGGTCGGGGTTTGGGAGAGGTTTTGATCCGTTCTGTGTGTGCGGACAAGGTGGCCATTGTATACAAGGGCTCTTCTAGAAACAGATGATAGGTGGTTTTCTGTAGAGAGTCCTCTGGGTAACTATCAAATGCCGGAAGAGTGTCTGTAGGATGAAAGGAATCGGATTCGAGAAAAAATTTGGATTCTTGGTTGTAATCACTCTTGGCATTTTCTATTTTTGGTTCCTGAGGATCGAAAAGGAGTGATTCTGTGTTATTAGTGATCTCGGGAATCAGGACCTCAGAGTCAGAGTCAGAGTCATGTGAACTGAGGTCGTAGATAGGCCTGGCGTGTTCAGGAAGGGGAATCTCTCCGCAATTATAGTCAGATCTGAAATTGTCGGAGAGTTGGCGAAAATGATCATGAATTCCACCACAGCACAAATCATCAGATGTGGAATCAGCAGCCTGACTCGGTTCTAGCCTATATGTCACTTCTGGGCTCAAAAAGATGTTCTGTTCAAGCTCTAAGCTGGTAGGATAGACCCCATTAAAACCTTGCTCATCCAACTCCTCAGTTTCTGTATCATAAATTGGCATGTTTTCTGAAAAATCAATCAGATTTCCTGAGGATGTTGGAAAAGGACATTCATCAAATAAAGGCCCGGAATCATATTCTGTAAAAATTTGATCTTTCTCATAAGGGGCCTCATAATCTTCCCAATAAGTTTCAGATCTAGGTTCTAGGCTTAGGATGTGGGTAGAATTATTAGAACCTAAGTCCGAATAACCTTCGAGGGTTACCTTATCAAAACAAGGGGCGAAATTTATACCCTCCAGAGGTTCAATTCTAATCTTGTTATTGCAGGAGTCTTGGAGTTCTAAGCTTGGTGATTTATGGCCTAGGGTTGGCTCAGCATTGTGTTCTCCTGCAACTTCCCAACCTATTTTAATGCTATCTTCTATTTGGGTTGGGAGTCGACAACCACCTTGTGCCTCAATCCCGAGGTCTGGGAAACTGGATTGATTCTTAGTACTGTTCCAAGATGACTCATCCTTTGTTTCTGGTATATACGGGTATTTCTGGTTGATAATTTGTTCTACTGATTTCATCATTTCTACCCGTTTCATAAGGGCATCTTGGTGTTGTTCCCAAAGTACAGGATTTGTCAAGCATTGAAGGTATTCAGATTGGTGTAATTTTTCCATCTCAATGTATCCTGTCATGAGCATATCTCGGGTTGATCCTTTTATGGCTCCTGTCAATAGAGTTTGGGCACAGTTTATGATGAAGGCTGTGGTTGTTGGGACATCAACCTGAATATCTCCTATTGGTGTTGTGGTTTTTTCTTCTTTTTCATAGAATTTTATGGCATCCTCGATCATTTTATCTTTCATAGATCTCCGATATTCAGGTTTCTTGAATGGTAGTCTTAGGTGGTTTGGCTGCATATTTGGATTAGGTGGTGGAATCAAGATGTGGAATCAAAGGCTTCGATGTAGACTCATGTTGTGCCAAGATGGAAGAAGGGAGTATCAGAGGAAAGATTAATGTGGTGGTGCTGCATAAACAAGGGAACTGAGGCCTGACCTCAGGGCAAGTGAATTCCTAAAGGAGGTTTCAAGGACCTCCTTCCAAGCATATACTGAGGGACTGGATGAGATAAGCAGGTGCTGGACCCAATCAAGACACCCAAAAATTTGTTGGGTGACTATAGAGGTGCGGGGCAGATGGACCCCTTGATCAGAAAGATCGTCCACCTGAGAATTACCTGGGCAGCCAGAGAGGGAGAGTCCCGCGAAGACCCCTACACGGTAGAGCGTCCCCACGGGTTACAGGGTTTCCCCCACCCGACCTCTCTTGTCACTGCGGTTCCAGGTAGACCAGAATGGGGATCTTGACCTCTTAAGTCTACCAATTTTAAGATCAGGGTGCTTAAGGTTTTCACTTGAACTTTAGTCTTTTAAGTGCAAAGAGTGACCTAATTTAAGGTTGGTTGACCCAAGGGGTCAACTTTACCTCTTGTTTTCTTTGAGAGCTTTTAGGTCCTGTCTTTTAGGGTTCAAGTGTTTAGAGAGCCAATTGTTTTAGATTTTCTTTGAATAGGTATTTTCAGACAAGGGCTTGGGCACACTTCATTTGGTTTTCTCAATTCTTGCTTAAGGAGTGTGTCTCTAAATCCCTAGTGTTGGATCCTAGGTTGGCTCTACTTGGTCCAGTTAATTCTTTGTTGGGTAATTAGGGCTCAAGCAAGAATGTGTTAGCCCTTAAATACCCTTAATAGTGTGCAGAAATAATGAGTTGGAAACATGCAACTTTTATGGTTACTAAATATGGAAGACAGGTTAGCCCTATATTGCTTGTTCTTTTCTTTTCTTCCTCTTTAGAGCTTAGGGGTTAATAGTGAGAGGAAAAATTTACCTGTCTTCGGAGTGGTTGTCGTGTGGTTGCTTGTCTTCTTGAGTTCCTGTAGCTGCACAAAAGAGAGGAGATTATCAGAAATTAAAAAAAAGAAACAGGAATGTTTACCTCTAGAATAGCCGTTGCTCCCCGGCAGCGGCACCAAAATGAAACGTCGGTCTTGTTTTGTTATAACGTTGTAGTAAAGCCGGTTATGACCAACACTTCAAATATAAATTTTTTTACTCAGAAAATAAAAGAGTTCCCGAGGTCGAACTCAGGGAGCAAGTCGTATTCTAGAGATATACATGTTTCTTTTACAAAATAAAGAAAGAGAGAGGGAAAGAATTTGTTGTTCTTTTCGTTTTCTCCTCGTGATGTTCTTCTTTCTTTCTTTTCTTCAGATCTCCTTCTTCTTCCTTGGTTCTGCAGAGGTGACGCTCCTCTTCAGATCTCCTAAGTCTTCCTTTCTTCTTCTTCTGCTTTGGCCGTTGCTCTTCTTTTCTTTCTTTCTTCAGCCTGCCTTCTTTCCTGCTCTGGCTGCTGACCTTTCGTCGTCTGAACCGGTGCTTCGACGACTTAACTATGCATTTGCTACAGTGCAACTCCTTCTTCTTCCGCGGGTCTTCTTCTTCGCCTGCACACTTCAGAGTTTCTCGTCAGAAGCAAAACCTACTCTACCCTCCCCCCCCCGCGTCTCTCTTTCTCTCTGAAACCACTCTTTGGAAAGCTCTCCCAGAGCTACCGGGTAACCGGGTTCGGATCAGGCCCGGGTCCAGGCCCACCGGCGTGCGTGGTGGGCGAGGAGTGCAGGTCAGTCGAGTCGGGTCGGGTCGGTTCGGGTCAGGTCCGCGGGGCGTGAGCGCGGACGAGACCGGGTAACCGGGCGGGTGAAGGGGACCTCACCCCGTGTACTGAGGCAGTAAGGCTACTGCACTTTTGCATCTTATGTCGCTGCGGCTCTTCAGGCATTTCCGAGGTGGGACTAAACGACCCACCTCAATTGCGCGCCCGCAGCGGGGAATTCAGCAGGAGATGGCAGCGTCACGCGGAGTTTTCTTCCTCAGCTGCGAACCTGGTGTTTTTGCCAAAACTCCTCGCAAGGCCTGGGAGTGAATCTGGGCTTGGCACGGAGCGTGGCGCACCTGTAGCTGCAGGCGGAAGCAGGTCCTCCTGCGCGTCAATGGCGGCGGAGGTCGGGTGGCCTGTTCACAAGAAAACGGCCTCTCGGCCTAATCAGAGAGTGCCAGGAGCTTCGCCAGGGTGCGGCGAAGCTCGTGTGGGTGGTGGCGAGGCGCGGGGCGGCGTGCGAGGGCTGCCCTAGGTCGGACTGTGGGTCGGAGGATGGGTCTGTTCGGTGGAGTTGCAGAGGGTGATGTGGGGGAAGTGGTAGGGCGGAGATTGATCAGGGTGAGGAGGCGGAGGTCCTGCGGTGGTTGGCGAGCCGTGTGGGTCACTGAGGTGATGGGAGCGGCTCGCCGGAGGATGGCCGGAGGCGGAGAAGGTGAGGGTGAACAGGATCGGTCGAGGGTTTAATCAAATAAAAGACAGTGAGGAAAAGAAAGAGGGGGAGATGGGGAGGAGTTCTGACCTAGCTATGGAGACGAAAGGGGCCGACACAGGGCGACAGTCGTATCGACTGTCGCCGGAGAAGAAGATGCCCAGGGGAAGGGGCGGCGGCGAGCAGAGGGCTGGAGAGGCGCCAGCTGGGTACGGCGTGGCGCAAGAAGAGCAGGGGAGGAGGTCTCTGCTGCGGGTATTACGGCAGAGCGAAGAGGAGGAAGGGGAGGAACCGCCGGAGCTGGTGGGCGTCTGCCGGAGGGAGAGGAGAAGAAAGTTGGGGGTTTTCTCCGTCAGACCCGAGCTGCCCTGGTCGGTGGAGCAGCGGGGGGTATTTATAGGGATGAAACAGGGAGGAAGGCGGAGGGAGACGACGTGTCTCCCTCGCCGGAGAATGGTCGGAAACACGAACCCATACCGTCCGTGCGTTCGTACGGCCGGTATGGTGGGCTACAATGACCAGGGGGTGCCCCTGCGACGGCTGACGACGCAGGGCACCCCCGATTTACTTGCCAGGTCCCCCACCTCACCCTGCGCGGCGCCATGCTCCGCGCAAGGTCGCCGGAGCATGGTGCTGGCAGGGTTTTGCAGGAGGGACCTGATTGCAAAGAACGAAGGAGAGTTAGGGGCCAAAATGCGAGGGTTCAAAAGTTGAGGGCCAAAGAGTAAATATATGAGGACCAAAGTGTAAAGTCGATCAAGGAGGTTTCTTCTTAGGCTCAAGTTTTTATACATGACTAATTAGGACCTAAGGAATCTGATGGTGAATTTCATTTTCATATTAAACCTTGTTTGACCGGTCAATTTGCGCAAAAACCCAAATCAAGTTATTAATTGGGCGTGGTTCTCAATGTTGGTCAAAATGGGTTCTAAAGGCCAAATTGAAGGTTCTAAAACCTAGAGATTATTTTTCTATGAATTTTAGAGGGTTTATTCTATTTTTACTTTGCCTCGAACCTCGTTAATTGAAGTGGGTTGTTTTTAGGGTTACAGATTATCATTTAGTTTCTTGGAAGTGCTGTAGCCCTTGCTAGATCATCTCATCCCACTTTTATTCTTATTAAGCTGCTTTGACCTATGTTTGGGCCCTGAATTGCCCTGTATGCAGATTATACTGGTAAAATTGCATTTTTACCCCTTATGACTTGTTTTCTTCTCAAACTCAGAATTCTCTGAGTTAAGCCTTTCCTTGAGGTATGTAGGAGCTTTTATCCTTTGTATTAGGTCAAAATGAGCTAGTTATGGCTCATGATGAGGTTCTCATCAATGGCCATCTAAAGTTATGTACGGTTTTAACCGTTGACCGTTGATGATAAAGGGAGTTGCTGAAGAGGAAGGATTTTTGATCTCCACAGCTCCATGGGGGAATACTTTGGTGATTATGTAAGGCCCATCCCAATGAGATTTTAATTTCCCAGGAAAAAGCTTAAGTCTGGAATTGAAAAGCCAGACTTGTTGGTTGGGTTCAAAGGTCTTTCGAAGAATAAACTTGTCATGCAAGACCTTAGTTCTTTCTTTATAAGCTTGAGAGGTGTCATAAGCATCATTCCTCAGCTCCTCAAGCTCACTTATTTCTAGAAATCGTGCCTTACCTGCCTTCTCTAAATCCATGTTAACACTTCGAATAGCCCAAAGTGCTTTATGTTCCAACTCAACAGGTAAATGGCACGCTTTTCCATACACATTCCGAAAGGGAGAAGTACCCAAAGGGGTCTTATAGGTCGTTCGATAAGCCCACAAAGCATCATCGAGCTCTTGGGACCAATCTTTCCTATCAGGTCTAACGGTCTTTTCCAAAATATTTTTTATCTCCCTATTTGATACTTCAACCTGACCACTTGTCTGAGGGTGGTAAGGGGTAGCAACCTTGTGAGTCACTCCCAAACTCTTAATTATCCAATTGAAGTGGTGGTTTCGGAAATGAGGTCCCCCATCACTTATAATAGTCTTGGGGCAGTCGAAACGGGATATGATATTGGCCTTCACAAATTTCAAAACCACAGAGTGGTCATTTGTGCGCGTAGGAATGGCCTCTATCCATTTAGCGACATAATCAACTGCCACCAAGATATATTCAAAACCATGGGACGACGGGAAGGGGCCCATAAAGTCAATTCCCCACACATCAAAAATTTCAATAGATTGAATAGGATGTTGAGGCATTTCATTCTTCTTCCCAATCGTTCCAGTCCATTGACATCTAATACATGCCTTAACAAAATTATGAGAATCCTTAAATAAGGAAGGCCACCAAAAACCGGACTGGAGAACCTTAAAAGCAATTTTCTTAGCACCAAAGTGTCCTCCACAATGAAGTTCATGGCAAAATGTCAGCACACTTTGCTGTTCCTCTTCAGGCACACAACGTCTCAATACTTGGTCTTGTCCAATTCTAAATAATTCTAGCTCTTCCCAATGAAAATATCTCGCTTGAGAAATGAATCTCTTTCTTTTCTGCTTATCCCAAGAGCCAGGAGTTTATCCAGTGACCAAGTAATTTACAATGTCTGCATACCAAGGTAAAGTTGGTGTTACCGCCATCAGAGTTTCATCGGGAAATGTCTCGCGAATGTCTTCAGGAATAGAGTCATTAAGAGGAAGACGAGACAGGTGGTCAGCCACAACATTTTCTACTCCTTTCTTTTCACGTATTTCCAAGTCAAATTCTTGAAGGAGTAAGATCCACCTAATCAGACGTGGCTTAGAATCTTTCTTAGCAATGAGATGTTTCACTGCTGCATGATCAGTAAAAATAACCACCTTAGACCAAAGTAAATAAGACCTAAACTTCTCCAGAGCAAAAACTGCAGTAAGTAATTCTTTTTCAGTGATGGTGTAGTTTTGCTGAGGTTTAGTTAAAGTCTTGCTTGCATAATGCAGCACATGAGGTCTTCCCTCAACCCTTTGTCCAAGGACTGCTCCCACTGCATAATCCGAAGCATCACACATAAGCTCAAAGGGGAGTGTCCAATTAGGAGCTTGGAGAATAGGCGCAGAGATCAAGGCCTCCTTTAGAGTTTGAAAGGCCTCGGCACACTTTGAATCAAAACTGAAGGAAGATTCCTTCGCCAATAAGTCACAAAGTGGCCTAGAAATCTTACTAAAATTTTTAATAAAGCTCCTGTAAAAGCCAGCATGGCCCAAAAAGGATCTAATCTGTTTGACATTTGTAGGCAATGGAAGTTTGGAAATAGAATCAATCTTGGCTTTTTCTACTTCCAAACCTTGCTCGGATACAACATGCCCAAGTACAATTCCTTTCTGTACCATGAAGTGACTTTTCTTCCAGCTGAGGACTAAACCAGTCTCCTTACATCGTTTCAACACATTCTCCAGGTGCAGGAGACACTGGTCGAAAGACGAGCCATAAATAGAGAAGTCATCCATAAATACTTCGACACACTCGTCAATCATGTCCGAAAAGATAGACATCATACACCGCTGGAAAGTTGTAGGGGCATTACATAATCCAAACGGCATACGCCTGAATGCAAAAGTACAGTAAGGACTCGTGAATGTCGTCTTTTCCTGGTCATCAGGAAAGACTGCCACCTGATTGTACCCAGAATATCCATCGAGAAAGCAATAATACTTATTCCCTGCCAATTTTTCGAGAATTTGATCAATAAAAGGCAAAGGAAAGTGATCCTTCTGGGTAGCGGTGTTCAGCTTGCGGTAATCAATACAGACCCTCCATCCAGTTGAGGGTCTAGTGACAACTTGTTCACCTTGGTCGTTGAGTTCCACAGTAAAGCCTGCCTTCTTTGGCACCACATGAATGGGACTGATCCATTTACTATCAGCAATGGGATATATGATCCCAGCGTCCAACCACTTCAGGATTTCTTTTTTTACAACCTCCCTCATATTAGGGTTCAGACGTCTCTGCATGTCCCTAAAAGGCTTGATAGAATCATCAGTATAAATGTGGTGCATGCAGAGTGTAGAGTCTATACCCTTAATGTCAGCAATGCACCAAGCAATAGCTTCCTTGTGCCTAGACAGGCATTCAATCAAGGCTCCCTCCTATGCCTCAGATAGCACAGCCGAAATGATAACTGGGAGCGTATCATTGGCACCTAGGAAAACATACTTGAGAGTGTCATGGAGGGGTTTCAACTCAAGGTTGGGGGCTTGTATGGTTGAGGGTTTCATAATAGATGTCCCCATCTCAGGTAGCAAATCTGCCTTCGGTGGAAATGATGGGGGAAGAGACTTAGCAGAAACTCCTAGCAATTCCTCTAGCTCTAGTATATCCCCTTCACATTCCTTCAAGAGATGGGAATGCTCATTTAGCATGACATGCTGAAGGGGGTTATCACATAACATTGCAGGAGTTGCCTCTTCAATCAGGTCATCTATCACCTCAACTTGAGAACAATCCTCAAGTCCAGCTTCTTTGTAAGCATCAAACACATTAAGTCGGATTTTCCTATTCCCAAAGCCCATTTTCAATGCCCCAGTATTGCAATTAATTGAAGCATGGGAAGTTGCAAGGAAGGGACGGCCCAAAATGATGGAGGGTTTGGTTGGCTTGTTGGTAGGGTCAGTGTCCAAAACTAAGAAGTCAACAGGAAAGAAGAAATCCTCCACTCTTACGAGGACATCTTCCAAAATTCCCCGTGGTGTCTTAAGTGATCGATCAGCAACTTGAAGGATTACAGGGCTAGGCTTCAGATTGCCTCCCCCAAGTTGTTCATACACGTAGCTCGGAAGGATGTTCACCCCCGCACCCAAATCAAGCAGAGCCTCATCAATTTGTAAGTCACCAACAACTACAGAGATATATGGGGCTCCTGGGTCCTTAAGTTTCGGGGGTATGGCATGTTGAACAATTGAGCTAACAGAATCAGGCAGGACAACTTTAGATTGGACCTATTTTCTAGATTGCCGCTTTTTCGTGCACAAGTCCTTTAAGAAGCGGGCATAAGACGGAATCTGCCTGATAGCTTCAAGCAAAGGCAGGTTAATCTGCACTTGCTTGAAAGTTTCCATAATCTCATCCGTCTTATCTTTGGCTCCAGATGAGCCAGCAGAAGTCTGCCCAGAGGTGGATAAGCGCTTTGGAAATGGCACTCTCGATCTCTGGGTGGAAGGGTTGTCATGTCGAGTAAGGGGTGGAACGGGGGCAACTTCTTCCGGTGAGGTGATTTCAAGCAGAGAAGATTTGGGCAAATCTTCTTCGGTGGGGGTGAAAGTCGGGGTGGATGTTTTTTTAGGGGGTGAGACTATAGGAGCATTGGGTTTGGAAATTTCTTTCCCACTCCTCAGAATAGTCATCGCCTGAGCATGCTCCCTAAAGACAATCCCTTTTCCTTTATGATTTTCCTCAGCAGCACTTGGAAACTTCCCAGTCTCCCTCTGTCTAACGGCCTCAACAAGGTGTCCAATTTGTGATTTCATCTCATGTATAGCCTTGTCATGAGATTGGATGATGGCACTTTGACTTTCTTGCATAGTTTTCAACATCGCCTTCAATTCATCCATCTCAGAGGTTTTAGGTTGGGCAAAGGTCTGAGGTTGGTTCATTTGATGGTTTTGAAAGGATTGCGGTTTGTAATTCCCTGAATTTGAGACATTTCCTTGTCTCCATGAAAAGTTTGGGTGGTTCCTCCATCCCTCATTATAAGTGTTGGAGAAAGGATCATTACGAGGTCTTGGACGGAACCCTTGAGCGGCATTCAAATCCGCTTGTACAAGCTCAGGGAATTGGGAGGCCAAGTGGCAATCCACAGTGGCGTGTGTATTGCCTTGACAAATTACGCATTCGGAAGCTTGGGATGTGGAGGTGTTAGGTGTGAATGAACTCGGGTTCGACATAAGCCTTTCCATGTTTTGATTCAGTAATTGAATTTGATAGGCTAAATTCTGGGTGTCCCTTGCTTCATTTGCCTCCAACTTTCTTTGCATGAGAGTGGGCTTTCTATCCATGTAGGCAGAATTCAAGTGAATAGAATTCTCACTCAAAGTATCAAATAATTTCCAAGCTTCATCCTCAGTCTTAGATAGAAAGGTTCCTGCACAGGCACCATCCACAGTTTGCCTATGCGAATCATTAAGTCCGGTGTAGAACCTTTCAACCAGTTGCCATTTAGGCACCTGGTGATGTGGGCAAAGTCTCAGCAAATCGTTAAAGCGCTCCCATACATCATGGAAAGCTTGCCCATCCTTTTGAGCAAAACTCATGATTTCCCTCCTAAAGTGATTTGTTTTGCTCATGGGGAAGTACTTCTTCACAAACTCCTTTTTCAGGGCATCCCAAGTATTTAAATTATCAAGGGTGTGATACCAATACTTGGCTTTGTCCTCTAGGGAGAAGGGAAAGAGGGTCCGCATTTGAGCGTCATCAGTAACGCCCTGCAGCTTCACCGTGGAACAGACCTCGGTGAATTCCTCAATATGCCAGTAAGGGTCTTCCCTAGTAGTACCATAAAAGGAGGGTAGCAAGGATATGGTACTACTTTTTATCTCATATGGATTGTCCCCTCCAGGTCTACGTAGTGCTGGGCCAGCTTGGTTGGATGGGATGAAATATTCCTTAAGGCTCCTTTGACCGGCCATTTCCACCCTTGGGAGGTCTTTTCTTAGGATTCTTTCCGGTTCAGGATCAAATACAAGTTATCTCCTAAGAGAACGCCTACCAAGCATGCACTACAAACACAATTCAAATGGACTTGTTTGGTCATTACAGATTTAGGCTTTTGAGTTTAATTCAAATTGTAGGTGACAAAACAAGTTGCCCAATCAATTACGCGCCTATTGTCAACCTTCGAAATGCCTAAAAAGACCTAGTTGGAACTTAGGTATTCTTCCCTAAATCTCAAATGGTCAAGTAAATCCAAAGACGGAAGATCAAGGGATGCAAGTAGGCCTAAGCCTTCCTTTGAAGCTGTGCTTTCGTGGTGCTCCTCAACTACCCCCAAAAATCCGTGACAGGGTATCCCCCTCTTTGGATTTACAAAACCTTTGATTTCCAGTTCCGAACACTTCAGAATCCAACGAAAGGAGGGCTCTTGTCCTAGTATTTCCAAACCCAAGGAGTGTCTAGAAGCGTGCCGTGGTGCAAGTGAAATAAGTGTGCATACACCGTCAAAGATTTTGAACATTGAATCGCACGTCAAGTTTGAAAATCAAATCCTTGGTTTTTAAAATGTCCTTCCTTTAATTAGTCCTTTTTCTAAAAAAATGTGACCACTTGTTAGATCGCTTCAAGACAAACTTTGTGGTCTTTGCATTAAATCCTAAATGCAATGCGTGATCAAAAATATGATGCAAAGTAAGAGAATACGTACCTTGCCTCCAGCGATCTTTAATGCAAAAATGCACGCAATGCAGAAAAGCAAATCTAGAGGCTGCTCATACAGACCTAAATGGTTCGTCCTAGGGCAGGCAGCTTCTAGCAGGCAGCTCAGTTTTTTCTTTTTCTATTTTTTTTTTAGAACTACTTATGCACAAGCAAATAAAAGAAATAAAAAAAAAAATAAACCTAAATCTAAAGAAAAGGGAACAGGCTCCCAAAAATTACCCAACACGGGTCCAAAAAAAAATCGGGGAACAAACCCCTCAAAATATGCTTCAGAACAAGGGTTTCAAACTAACTGTAATGAAAAATTAAGTCTACAATCTTAATTCTATTCTAATTAAACTAATGACTAAATGGTGTCCGTCGCGTCCTCGTCCTTCTCCTCCGTTAAAAAATGGATCGCCCAATTCTCGTCTGGCGACGTCAAGGGTCGCCTCTCACACTGGCTGATTCTTGCACAAAAAAGAAAATAAAGAATGGTCAAATCTCTATGCAATTGACAAATAATCAAAATAAAATTAGGCGAAATTATTGCGTCTGTTGCCTCCCCGGCAACGGCGCCATTTGACTGGTCGATCTTTCGCTTTTAAGTCGTTTGTAGTTTAATGTGGTGGAAAAATCGACTAATCAATTTTAACAAGAAATAACCACTTGCAGAGGAGTGGGTCGTATCCACAGGGAGGCAATAACGTATTAAAATTCGCGCCACTTAAAAATGTTTGTTCGTAGTCAATTTGGACAAGAACCGAGCCAAGATTGCCTTTAGATTAAGGTTTAAGCAAGAAACAATGCTGAAATGGAAATTATGAGAAACTATAGGATATTTTCCGCAATGCAGAGTCAATAAAATATGATTAAAATTTGGCAATGGCAGAAAATGTAAATTTTAATTAATGGTTTCCTGTAGCAAAATAGGGGAATTTTTCCCCGTTGTCTTACGCAACGAGGAGCCGATGATCGGGCGCGGGAAGCTCAGAGGAGGTCCGTTGGACCAAGAGCTTCGAATCGGTGGTGGCGGTGAGTCGCGCGGCGGCCGGAGGTGGCAGGATGAGCTCCGGCGGAGGTGATGCAGCTGGTGAGCTCGTGCGGCTGTTGGCGTGAGATCTGCTCGCGCGCTGCTGCTGACGGCTCTGCAGGCGTGGGAGGATGGGTCTGCAGGCGGTTGAGCGGGTGCGGCTGCAGCTGGCGAGGGTGCGTAAGCTGCAGTAAGCGCGGGCGGGGGGGGCGCTGCTGGCGGTTCTGCAGGCGCGGGGGTGAACGGCGTGGATTGCAGGCACTGTAGGAGTTTTGCAGGCACAGTTGCTGCTACAGGTGCGGGAGGTGGGTGCTGCAAGCGTGGGCGCGCACAGATGAAGGCGTAGGCGCGGGGGTGGTGGTGCGGGCATGAACGGTGAGATGGGCGGAAGTGGCGGTGCGGGTGCGGGTGGAGTTCAGACGGGTACGCAAGCGGGTGATCGCAGGTGAGCGGGTAGCTTCAGACGTCTGCGAAATTCCCCAGACGTCCTAAGTTACTGATAGGGTGGCTGAATCAGTAGCTCGGTGATGGTGGTCGGCGATGACGGCGAGGAGGATGCACGCTAAGGTGCTCACGGTGATGCGGCGAGCTCCGAATGGCGGTGTGGCCTGTCACACCACACGCCCACGGTGATGGAGACTCGTCGCCACAGTAGAGGCCGGCAGTGTGGAGTGGAGGAGAGAGGTTCTCTCTGCACAGTGGTGGGTCGGTGGCGGAGGCCTGCCTCGCTCAGCATCCTCTCTCCTCCTTTTGTAGCGGCCTACACAAATTTGAATGGAGAGGCGGGAGCAGATCCACCTTCTCCGCCGATCCATGAATGCGCTTTTAGTGAGGCCCGAGGCATTGCAGCGGCAGCCGAGCCGTTGCTGAGAAGAAGAAGAATAAAGAATATTATTAAAATATTATGGTTATTTATATACAAACCCTCAAGTTTTATGTTAACTAAAATAATTTACTTAATTAGTTAACTAATTAGATGAATGGCATTCTAAGCTAATTCTAAATGCACTTAAAATATGAATGCAGTGCATGGATTTTGTAATTAAATTAAAAATGTGAATTAATCTATTTACATCCTAATTTATGCTAAATAAATGTTAGAATTATCCTAATGTTTAGGCATTTAAATACTTAAATAGCCCACAACTATGTTCTAATCAGGGACTATGTGGAGGTGTTCATAGATGACTTCTCCATTTTCGGAGATGATTTCACATCTTGTCTTGATAACCTCACCAAAATCCTGAAATGGCATATTGAGGTAAACCTAGTACTATCCTGGGAGAAAAGCCATTTCATGGTGAGGGATCGCATAGTACTAGGGCACAGCATCTCTAAAAATGAACTCGAGGTTAATTGAGCCAAATCTGAGATTATTTCCCACTTACCACCACCTAGTATGGTCAAGCATATCAGATCATTCTTGGGTCATGTCGGCTTCTATCGAAGATTTATAGGTGATTTCTCAAAAATTGCACGACCTTTGATGAATCTCCTTGTTGATGATACCCCATTCGAATTCGACACCTTGTGTCTTAGTGCCTTCGAGACTTTACGAAGAGCTGTCCCTGATTCCCCGTTTCTCCAACCACCCGACTGGTCGCTTAATTTCGAGATGATGTGCGATGCTTCTGATTTCGCCGTCAGTGCAGTTCTAGGCCAGCGTCAGGAAAAACAACCTTTTGTCATATATTATGCTAGCAAGATGCTGAATGAGGCTCAACACAATTATACTGTCCCCAAAAGGAACTGCTAGCAATAGTACTCGGGTTGGAGAAATTGAGATCTTATTTATTAGGGTCCAAAGTTATCATCTTCACTGACCACTCCGCCCTCTAGCATTTGTTGGCAAAGAAGGATGCGAAACCCCGGCTCTTCAGATGGATCCTTCTGTTGCAAGAATTTGATATTGAAATTCACGACAAAGCCGGAAAGCAGAATGTTGAGGCGGATCACCTATCCAGGCTGGACCCAGCCCACATTCCTTATTCCCTACCTATCCACAACCAATTTTCGAATGAATCCCTTTTGGTAGTTCACACTATTGAGTTCCCCTGGTACATTGATATTGCGAACTATCTTGTTGCAGGAAAGATTCCCACGAACCTATCCAAGGACCAGAAACTCAAATTTACTATGGAGGCCAAATTCTACCTCTGGGATGACCCATTACTCTTCCGCATTGGAGCACATCAGATTATTCGAAGATGCATCCCAGATTTTGAGATCCCCAGTGTGTTATCTCTTTGCCACAATGGTGCTTGTGGTGGTCATTTCTTGGGATGGAAAACTGCTACAAAAATTTTGCAGTTGAGCTTTTTCTGGCCAACAATTTTCAAAGATACACACGAATATGCCCAACACAGCAAACGATGCTAGTCGGTCGATTCTATGACCAGGAGAGACATGATGTCACTCTGGCCCATCATGGTTGTAGAAGTGTTCAACGTCTGCGGCATCGATTTTATGGGCCCTTTTCGGAACTCGCATGGCTTCGAGAACATATTATCAGCCGTTGACTATGTCTCAAAGTGGGTCAAGCCCATCCCGGCGAGACAGGCTGATCATAAGACCATCATTTCTTTCATACGGCAATACATACATATTACTAGCCATTGACTATGTCTCGAAGTGGGTCAAGGCCATCTCGGTGAGATGGGCTGATCATAAGACAGTCATTTCTTTCGTACGGCAATACATCCTCGCAATATACGAAATACCTTGCGCTTTGATTAGCGACGGGGGAAGCCACTTCATCCATGCCCACATCAGGTCATTATTAAAGAAATACAGGGTACATCATCGTATAGCCACCCTGTATCACCTACAGACTGATAAGTCAATTTTCACTTTCGAATAATGTGATTAAGATGATTTGTTGCTTTAGTAACAAAGTAGTGGAAAACTGCTTAACAAAATAATTACAATAAAAATTACCACTCACAGAAGAGCGGGTCATGTCCACAGGGAGGCAATGATGCAATAAAATCTTGATTATTTCGTATTCTTTCAATCAAGTGCGAAATCCATAGTCAAATCTGACATGAAATGCGATGGAAAGAAGATGCACAATAACTCAAAAATATAAGGGTAGATGTGCAATTCTTCCTCACTAAAATATTTAATAAATATGTGATGATTTTATGTAATTTCAAATTGACATGTACTAGAGAAAATTTGTGCACATTTTTATCCCAAAACCAATGTTAAAACATGTGAAGAACAATAACCTCACAATTATCCGAAAGCATGAGTATGTAGTCACAATTTCACCATAATAAAATAATCATAAATTAAATTTGATTTTGGTGGCAATGGCATTCAAATGTAAATATTAATTAACAAAAATACAGAGCATTTTACCTCTCTCCTTACGCATGGGAGAGAGGTTAAATCGAGGAGTTACTCCTACAAGAGATTGGCTGAAGTGAGGCCTTCGCGGTGGTGGCAGTGGTGCGTCATGAGATGGCTGGAGCCAGCCTGTCGAAGGAGAGGAGTGGCGGCGGTGGAGGAGCCTGCTGTTGCCGCGCATGCTGCAGGAGAAAGGAGAGCAGTGCACACAAGTGCTGGGGCTGCTACAGGCGAGCGGAGATGCGGAGGCGAGGGTGTGCAGGCGTTCTACAGAGCACACAGGTACGCGCAGGCGTGGTGGTGGCACCAATTGCAGGTGCTGCAGGAAGGCGATGGAGGTGGGCACACGGAGGTGCAACTCTGCAGGCCCGCAAGGAGGGCACGGGCATGAATGCTGGAGCGCAGGCTGCTGGCGCGCAGGTGTGAAAGCGCGTGGAGCGCACACTGTGGACAAGTGGAGGTGCGGAAGTGCAGTGGCGCTGGAGGTAGGTGTGGGTTTTGCAGGCTAGGATAGAGGTGCGTGGTGAGTCTGATGGAGCGGGGGCAAGCACTGCTGGCACGTGCGCTGAGGGTGAAGTGAGCGCATGCGTGGTGGTCTGCAGGCACTGTTGGAGGTTCTAGTGGAGATGAGGAGGCGCTGGCGTGGTGAAGGCAAAGGCCGCTGTGAGCAGCTGGCGTGCGGTGTGCAAGGTCTGATGGCTAGAATTGAAGTAAGGGCATGCACAGTGGTGTCTGATGGAAGTTGGAGTGAGTTGCTGGCTGAGGGGAAGAGTTGCAGAGACTCTTTCGACGGTGTGGGCTATCACCCCACACGCCCACGGTGGTGAGTCGTTCTGCCGTGGTGGGAGGCCGGTGGTATGGATGGAAGAGAAGCAATGTTCTCTGAGGACAGTGAGGGACAAAGGGTGGTGGCCTCCTCTCAACAGCAACTCTCCCTCCTTTCGTAGCCATGGCCATGATATCAAATTCAAAATGCCGTAGCATAAATGTGATGCGCAGGAGGAGGAGGCATAGCCGAAGCTGGTGGAGTTACCTGTGCAAAGGAGAAAAAGAGTAAAAGAATAAAATATTATGGTTATTTATGCATAGGCCCTTAACTTCTATGTTAAATTCAAATAATGGAAGTAATTCACCTACTTGATTAGCTAATTAAATGAATGCAATTATTAGTTAATTCTAAATGCATTTAAATATGAATGCAATGCATGAATTATGTAATTAAATCAGAAATATGAATTAATCTATTTACATCCTAATTTATGTTAAATAAATGTTGGAATTAACTTAATGTCTAGGCACTTAAATACTTAAATAACCCACAAATATGGGCTAATCAAATACGCCCATGCCAAGTTTTTGCTAGTCCCTAGCAAAATCAAGCAAAACCTAGCACTCCAAGTAGACTAGCCAACCCAATTGGTCTTCCTTTAGAAACATATTAAGTTCATACTTTAGGCCTATGGTTCCCAAGTAGTTGTTAAGTTACAGACTAGGTTAGCTAAAGATGAGTTGTAGGCACAAGTTTCCCTGATTTCTGACTCTACACTAAGGTTTATTGATCCCTGAGACTAAAGCATCCATGCATGTGCATTGGGCTGAGTTATTTGAGTTAAAGGAAAAAGGATTCTTTTTTGAATAATATATATATATATTTTTTATTCCTCTAAGTCTAACCTTGGATCAGCTATCAACACTTTCTGTGTCGTATTCATTGTCCCCATCACCGTACCTCGAAGGGTGCCTAGCTTTCGATGCTTGGAGATAGCACCACCCATAACGACCCCAAGAACTCCTAGCAATCGACACTTCGAGATAGTATCACCCATGGATTTCTTAAGCGAATTCAAGCCCGTGGTAATCAGCACTTCGAGATAGGGTTGCCCATGGTACCTAAACTGCACAATGCGCTTACATGCCACCAATAGGATGGATATCCTAAGAGACAAGCACCAAGGAGGTAATATGTTATCATCGCATCCTCAAGGTGAGTATATGCTCCACCTCTCCTGCGGCGGGAACTCTTCCAATCAAATTGTGTTTTCAAGCCTCTCCTAAGTCAAAACTAAGAGAACCAAATCTCTTTTAAGAAAGGAATTAAGTTGATTACTTACTTACACCAGACCAAGTGTGTGAAACTTGGATGCTTGGGTTACAAGGACCCGTAAACCAAATGTAGAACAAAACTCCAGGTACCACCCCACGTTTTAACTCAACCCTAGCTTTCCTTCGTCAAGCTCTTGAGAAATGGTCTGCAACTTAACTCCTACTTAAGTTTTAAGTCCATGAAGGACCCTAAAGGTCGAAAACTAGTAGCTCACTTAGCTTCTAAAGTTCGACCCTAGAATCAACTTAGTCTAACCTAGAGTTCTGATTTACTTAAGAATGCAGGACCTAGCCAGTTAAGCTCAAAACTCTTTATTATTATTATTATTTATTTATTTATTTATTTATTTTAAAATACAATATGCATGAATGAATGCAAAATGTACACATGCTATAAACAAAATGCCTCAGGTCCTCTCCCCCATGCCTGGTTCAAATAATGTCCTCATTGAAAACAAAAATAGTTAAAGGAAGATATTACCTGAGGCGAAGAATGGTAGGAGCTAAGGCTCCTTAAGAGTAACGTTGTCAACTAGATGGCCATCCAAAGTAATGTATGGTTTTAACAGTTGACCGTTGATGATAATGGGAGTTGCTGAAGAGGAAGGGCTTTTAATCTCCACAGCTCCATGCGGAAACGCTTTTGTGATTG
The DNA here is from genome assembly GCA_037157565.1 of Thalassia testudinum. Lineage (NCBI taxonomy): Eukaryota > Viridiplantae > Streptophyta > Magnoliopsida > Alismatales > Hydrocharitaceae > Thalassia > Thalassia testudinum. Next base: position 86,817,485 of record JAZHRO010000014.1, on the reverse strand, counting down.
TGTAAGGCCCATCCCAATGAGATTTTAACTTCCCAGGAAAAAGCTTAAGTTTGGAATTGAAAAGCTAGACTTGTTGGTTGGGCTCAAAGGTCTTTCGAATTATATACTTATCATGCAAGACGTTAGTTCTTTCTTTATAAGCTTGAGAGGTGTCATAAGCATCATTCCTCAACTCCTCAAGCTCACTTAATTCCAGAAGTCATGCCTTACCCACCTTCTCTAAATCCATGTTAACACTTCAAATAGCCCAAACTGCCTTATGTTCCAACTCAACAGGTAAATGCCATGCTTTCCCATACAAAATTCGAAAGGGATAAATACCCAAAGGGGTCTTATAGGCCGTTCGATATGCCCACAAAGCATCATCGAGCTTTTAGGACCAGTCTTTTCTATCATGTCTAACGGTCTTTTCCAAAATATTTTTTATCTCCCTACTCAACACTTCAACTTGGCCACTCGTCTAAGGATGGTATGGGGTAGAGACCTTGTCAGTCACTCCCAGACTCCTGATTGGCCGATTGAAGTGGTGGTTTCGGAAATGAGGTCCCCCATCACTTATAATGGTCTTGGGGCAGCCGAAATGAGATATGATATTGGCCTTCACAAATTTCAAAACCACGGAGTGGTCATTTGTACGTGTAGGAATGGCCTCTATCCATTTAGAGACGTAATCAACTGCCACCAAGATATATTCATAACCATGGGACGACGGGAAGGGGCCCATAAAGTCAATTCCCCACACATAAAAAATTTCAACGGATTGAATAGGGTGTTGAGGTATTTCATTCCTCTTCCTAATCGTTCCAGTTCGTTGACATCTAATACAGGCCTTACCAAAATTATGAGAATCCTTAAATAAGGCCACCAAAAATCAGACTTGAGAACCTTAAAAGTAGTTTTCTTAGCACCAAAGTGTCCTCCACAATGAAGTTCATGGCAAAAACTCAGCACACTTTGTTGTTCCTCTTCAAGTACACAATGTCTCAATACTTGGTCTTGTCCAATTCTAAATAATTCTGGCTCTTCGCAATGAAAATATCTTGCTTGGGAAATGAATCTTTCTTTTCTACTCATCCCAAGAGCCAGGAGTTTGTCCAATGACCAAGTAATTTACGGTATCTGCATACCAAGGTAAAGTTGGTGTTACTGCCATCAGAGTTTCATCGGGAAATGTCTCGCGAATGTCTCCAGAAAGAGAGTCATTAAGAAGAAGGCGAGACAGGTGGTCAACCACAACATTTTCTACTCCTTTCTTTTCACGTATCTCCAAGTCAAATTCTTAAAGTAGGATCCACCTAATCAGATGTGGCTTACAATCTTTCTTAGCAATGAGATGTTTCACTATCGCATGATCAGTAAAAATAACCACCTTAGACCCAAGCAGATAAGACGTAAACTTCTCCAGAGCAAAAACTACAGCAAATAATTCTTTTTCAGTGACGGTGTAGTTTTGCTGAGGTTCGGTTAAAGTCTTGCTTGCATAGTGTAGCACATGAGGTCTTCCCTCAACCCTTTGTCCAAGGACTGCTCCCACTGCATAATCTGAAGCATCACACATTAGCTCAAATGGGAGTGTCCAATTAGGAGCTTGGAGAATAGGTGCAGAGATCAAGGCCTCCTTCAGAGTTTGAAAGGCCACGGCACACTTTGAATCAAAATTGAAGGAAGATTCCTTCGCCAATAAGTCACAAAGTGGCCTAGAAATTTTACTAAAATTTTGAATAAAGCGTCTATAAAAGCCAACATGACCCAGAAAGGATCTAGTCTGTTTGACGTTCGTGGGCAATGGGAATTTGGAAATAGAATCAATCTTAGCTTTATGTACTTCCAAACCTCACTCAGATACAACATGCCCAAGTATAATTCCTTTCTATACCATGAAATGACTTTTCTCCTAGCTGAGGACTAAACCAGTCTCCTTACATCGCTTCAACACATTCTCCAAGTGCAGGAGACACTGGTCGAAAGATGAGCCATAAATGGAGAAGTCATCCATAAACACTTCAACACACTCATCAATCATGTCCGAAAAAATTGACGTCATACACAGCTGGAAGGTTGTAGGGGCATTACATAATCCAAATGGCATACGCCTGAATGAAAAAGTACTGTAACGACTCGTGAATGTCATCTTCTCTTGGTCATCAAGAAAAACTGCCACCTGGTTTTACCCAGAATGTCCATCGAGAAAGCAATAGTACTTATTCCCTGCTAATTTCTTGAGAATTTGATCAATAAAAGGCAAGGGAAAGTGATCCTTCTGGGTAGCGGTGTTCAGCTTGCGGTAATTAATACAGGCCCTCCATCCAGTTGAGGGTTTAGTGACTACTTGTTCACCTTGGTCATTGAATTCCACAGTAAAGCCTACCTTCTTTGGCACCACATGAATAGGACTTACCCATTTACTATCTACAATGGGATATATGATCCCAGTGTCCAACAACTTCAAGATTTCCTTTTTGACCACCTCCCTCATATTAGGGTTTAGACGTCTCTACATGTCCCTAAATGGCTTGATGGAATCATTAGTATAAATGTGGTACATGCAGAGTGTAGAGTCTATACCATTAATGTTAGTAATGCTCCAAGCAATAGCTTCCTTGTGACTAGACAAGCATTCAATCAGGGCTCCCTCCTGTGCCTTAGAAAGCACAACCGAAATGATAACGGGGAGTGTATCATTGGCACCTAGGAAAATGTACTTGGGAGTGTCAGGGAGGGGTTTCAACTCAAAGTTGGGGGCTTGTATGTTTGAGGGTTTCATAATAGATGTCCCCATCTCATGTAGCAGATCTACCTTAGGCAGAGATGATGGGGGAAGAGACTCAGTAGAAACACCCAGCAATTCCTCAAGTTCTAATATATCCCCTTCACATTCCTCCATGAGATGGGAATGTTCATTTAGCATGACATGCTAAAGGTGGTCATCACATAACATTGTAGGGGTTGCCTCTCCAACCAGGTCATCTATCACCTCAACTTAAGAACAATCCTCAAGTCTAGGTTGTTTGTAGGCATCAAACACATTCAGCTAGATTTTCCTGTTCCCAAAGCCCATTTTCAATGCCCTAGTATTGCAATTGATTGAAGCATGTGAAGTTGCATGGAAGGGGCGGCCCAAAATGATGGAGGGTTTGGTTGGCTTGTTGGTAGGGTCAGTGTCCAAAACTAAGAAGTCAACGAGAAAGAAGAAATCATGCACTCTTGCGAGGACATCTTCCACAATTCCCCACGGTGTCTTAAGTGATCGATCAACAACTTGAAGGATTACAGGGCTAGGCTTCAGATTGCCTCCCCGAAGTTGTTCATACACGTAGCACAAAAGGATGTTCACCCCTCACCTAGATCAAGTAGAGCCTCATCAATTTGTAAGTCATCAATAACTACTGAGATGTATGGGGCTCCTGGGTCCTTAAGTTTCAGGGGCGTACCATGTTGAACAATTGAGCTAACAGAATGAGGGAAGACAACTTTTGATTGAACCTGTTTTCTAGATTGCCACTTTTTCGTGCACAGGTCCTTTAAGAAGCGGGCATAAGTTGGAATCTGCCTGATAGATTCAAGCAAAGGCAGGTTAATCTGCACTTGCTTGAAAGTTTCCATGATCTCATCCGTCTTATCTTTGGCTCTAGATGAGCCTGCAGAAGTCTGCCCAGAGATGGATAAGTGCTCTAGAAAGGGCACTCTCGATCTCTGGGTGGAAGGGTTCTCATGTCGAGTAAGGGGTGGAACGGGGGCAACTTCTTCCGGTGAGGTGATTTCAAGCAGAGAAGAATTGGGCAATTCTTCCCTGGTGGGGGTGAAAGTCGGGGTGGATGGTTTTTTAGGGGGTGAGACTATAGGAGCATTGGGTTTGGAAATTTCTTTCCCACTCCTCAGAATAGTCACCACCTGAGCATGCTCCCTAAAGACAATCCCTTTTCCTTTAGGATTCTCCTCAGCAACACTGGGGAGCTTCCCAATTTCCCTCTGTCTAACAGCCTCAAGAAGGTATCCTATTTGTGATTTCATCTCATCTATAGCCTTGTCATGAGATTGGATGATGGCACTTTGACTTTCTTGCATAGTTTTCAACATCGCCTTCAATTCATCCATCTCTAAGATCTTAGGTTGGGCAAAGGTCTGAGGTTGGTTCATTTGATGGTTTTGAAAGGATTGTGGTTTATAATTCCCTGAATTTGAGACATTTCCTTATCTCCATGAAAAGTTTGGGTGGTTCCTCCATCCCTCATTATAAGTGTTCGAGAAAGGGTCATTACGAGGTTTAGGATGGAACCCTTGAGCGGCATTCAGATCTGCTTGTACAAGCTCAGGGAATTGGGAGGCCAAGTGGCAATCCATAGTGGCATGTGTATTGCCCTGGCAAATTGAGCATCCGGAAGCTTGGGATGTGGAGGTGTTAGATACGAATGCACTCAGGTTCGACATAAGCCTTTCCATGTTTTGATTCAATAATTGAATCTGATAGGCTAAATTCTGGGTGTCCCTTGCCTCATTCGCCTCCAACTTTCTTTGCATGAGAGTGGGCGTTCTATCCATGTAGCCAGAATTCAAGTGAATAGAATTCTCACTCAAAGTATCAAAAGGGTTCCAAGCTTCATCCTCAGTCTTAGATAGAAAGGTTCCTGCACAGGAACCATCCATAGTTTGCCTATGCAAATCATTAAGTCCAGTGTAGAACCTTTCAACCAGTTGCCATTTAGGCACCTGGTGCTATGGGCAAAGTCTCAGCAAGTCATTAAAGCACTCCCACCCATCATGGAAATCTTCCCCATCATTTTGAACAAAACTCATAATTTCCCTCCTAAAGTGATTGGTTTTGCTCATGGGGAAGTACTTCAAAAACTCCTTCTTCAAGGCATCCCAAGTGTTAATATCATCAAGGGTGTGATACCAATACTTGGCTTTGTCCTTAAGGGAGAATGGAAAGAGGGTCCGCATTTGAGCGTCATCAGTAACTCCTTGCAGCTTCACCATGGAACAGGCCTCGGTAAATTCCCCTATATGCCTGTAAGGGCCTTCCCTAGCAGTACCAGAAAAGGAGGGCAGCAAGGATATGGTACTGCTTTTGATCTCATAAGGATTGTCCCCTCCAGGTCTACGTATTGTAGGGCCAGCTTGATTGGTTGAAATGAAATATTCCTTAAGGCTCCTTTGATCGGCCATTTCTACCCTTGGAAGGTTTCTTCTTAAGATTCCTTCAGGTTCAGGATCAAACACAAGTTGTCTCCTAAGAGAACACCTACCAAGCATGCACTACAAACACAATTCAAAAGGACTTGTTTGGTCTTTACAAATTTAGGCTTTTGACTTTAGTACAAATTGTAGGTAACAAAGCAAGTTGCCCAATCAATTACATGCCTATTGTCAACCTACGAAATGCCTTAAAAAGACCTAGTTGGAGCTTAGGTGTTCTTCCCTAAATCTCAAATGGTAAAGCAAATCCAAAGAAGGAAGATCGAGGGATGTAAGTAAGCCTAAGCCTTCCTTTGAAGCTGTGCTTTCGTGATGCTTCTCAACTACCCCCAAAAATCCGTGACAGGGTGTCCCCCTCTTTGGATTTACAGAACCTTTGAACTCAAGTTCCGAACACTTTAGAACCCAATGGTAGGAGGGCTCTTATCCTAGTCGTTCCAAGACTTAGGAGTGTCTAAATGCGTGCCGTGGTGCAAAAGATATAAGTGTGCATACACCGCAAAAGGATTTTAAATTTTGAATCGCACACCACGTTTGAAAATCAAGTCCTTGATTTTTAGAGGTCCCTCCTTTAATTAGTCCTTTTTCAAGAATATATGTGACCACTTGTTAGATCGCTTCAAGAAAAACTATGTGGTCTTCGAATTAAGTCCAAATGTAATGCGTGATCAAGAATAGGATGCAAAGTAAGAGAATGCATACCTTGCTTCCAGCAATCAACGATGCGAGAATGCACGCAATGCAGAGAAATAAATCTAGAGGCTGCTCATACAGACCTAAATGGTTCATCCTAGGGGCAAGCAGCTTCTAGCAGGCAGCTCATTTTTTTTTTTTTTTATTATTTTTAGCTACTTATGCACAAATAAATATAGGGTGAACAATCCACAAAATAAATTAAAAACCTAAATCTAAAGAAAAGGGAATAAGCATCCAAAAATCAACCCCAATTACTACAAGGGCAAGAAAATAGAAATAAAACTTATGAAATGGAAAATCTCCTATAGAGGCAGAATCCAGGTCTCCTTCGTCTTCCCCGTGTGTAAGCGTCGCTCAAGGTCAACATCTTCTCCCTGATGTGCCTATCACCTCTCTCAAATTCCTCACACAAATTCCTCGCACAGAAAAGATAATAAATGGTCAGATCACTATGTAATGAGAAATAATCAGAAATAAAATTAGGTGAAATTATTGCGTCTGTTGCCTCCTCGGCAATGGCGCCATTTGATAAGTCGGTTTTCACTTTCAAATAATGTGATCAAGATGATTTGTCATTTTAGTAACAAAGTGGTGGAAAATCGCTTAACAAAATAATTACAATAAAAATTACCACTCACAGAAGAGCGGGTTGTGTCCATAGGGAGGCAATGATGCAATAAAATCTTGATTATTTCATATTCTTTCAATCAAGTGCGAACTCCATAGTCAAATCTGACATGTAATGCGATGGAAAGAAGATGCACAATAACTCAAAAATATAAGGGTAGATGTGCAATATTTCCTCACTGAAATATTCAATAAATATGTGATGATTTTATGTAATTTCCAACTAACATGTATTAGAGAAATTTGTGCACATTTTAATCCCGAAACAAATGTTAAAACATGTGAATAACAATAACCTCATAATTATCAAAAAGAATGAGTATGCAGTCACAAGTTCACCATAATAAAATAATCATAAATTAAAATTGATTTTGGTGGAAATGTCATTCAAATGTAAATACTAATTAACATAAAAATAAAGCATTTTACTTCTCTCCTTGCGCATGGGTGTGAGGTTAAATCGAGGAGTTACTCCAACAAGAGGTTGGCTGAAGTAAGGGCTTCACGGTGGTGGTAGCGATGCGTTGTGAGATGGCCGAAGCCAACATGCCGGAGGAGAGGAGTGCTGGCGGTGGAGGATCCTGTTGCTGCCACGCGTGTTGCAGGCGCAAGGAGAGCAGCGTGCACGAGTGCTGGGGGTGTTGCAGGCGCACGGAGATGCAGAGGCATGGGTGCGCGGGCGTTCTGCAGAGTGCACAGGCGTGCGTGGGCTTGGTGGTGGCACCGGTTGTAGGTGGTGCAGGGAGGCGATGGAGGTGGGCACACGGAGGTGTATCCCTGTAGGTCCGCAAGGAGGGCACGGGAGTGAAGGCTGGAGCACGGGCTGCTGGCAGGCGGGTGTGAAAGCGTGTGGAGCACACACTATGGACGAGTGGAGGTGCGGAAGTGCAGTGGCGCTGGAGGTGGGTGTGGGTTCTGCAGGCTGGGATAGAGGTGCGTGGTGAGTCTGATGGAGCAGGGACAGACGCTACTAGCGTGTGCGCTGAGGGTGAAGTGAGCGTGCACGCGGTGGTTTGCAGCCACTGCTGGAGGTTCTGGTGGAGATGAGGAGGCGCTGGCGTGGAGAAGGCGAAGGTTGCTGTGAGCAACTGGTGTGCGGTGTGCAGGGTCTGATGGCTGGAATTGAAGTGAGGACACGTGCAGTGGTGTCTAATGGAAGTGGGCGTGAGTTGCTAGCTGAGGTGAAGAGTTGCAGAGACTCTTTTGGCGGTGTGGGTTGTCTGCCCACACGCCCATGGTGGTGAGTCGTTTTGCCGTGGTGGGAGGCCAGTGGTATGTATGGAAGATAAGTAATGTTCTCTGAGCATAGTGAGGGACAAAGGGTGGTGGCCTCCTCTCAACAGCAGCTCTCCCTCCTCCTTTTATAGCCACAGCCGTGATTTCAAATTCAAAATGCCGTAGTATAAATGTGATGTGTAGGAGGAGGTAGAGCTGAAGCCGGAGGAGTTACCTGTGCAAAGGAGAAAAAGAATAAAAAAATAAAATATTATGGTTATTTACGCATAAGCCCTTAGCTTTTGTGTTACATTAAAACAATGCAAGTAATTCACCTACTTGATTAGCTAATTAAATGAATGCAATTCTTAGTTAATTCTGAATGCATTTAAATATGAATGCAATGCATGAATTAGGTAATTAAATTATAAATACGAATTAATCTATTTACATCCTAATTTATGCAAAATAAATGTTAGGAATAACTTAATGTCTGGGCACTTAAATACTTAAATAGCCCACAAATATGGGCTAATCACAGACCAATGGGCAGGCTGAAGTGTTTAACCATTAGATCAAGCTGATTCTCCAGAAGACGGTTAGACTAGACAGGAAGGATTCGTTCGATAAATTAATTGATGCACTCTAGGCATATCGGACCACATACGAGGCCCCACTCGGAATGTCACCATATTGTATGGTATATGGCAAGGCCCATCACCTTCCTGTAGAGCTAGAACACCGCGCCTTTTGGGCAGTGCGAAAATGTAACCTTGACCTCGATGCAGGAGGCTAAGAACGGAAACTCCAGCTTAGTGAATTAAAAGAGATCTAGCAGGAAGCCTATGAGAATGCATTGGCATATAAGGACAAGACCAATGCCTTTAATGATCGCCACATCCTAAGGAAAGCACTGGTTGTTCGATTCACGATTGAAACTTTTCGTAGGGAAGCTCAAGTCCAAGTGGACTGGCCTATATGTTATGATTCACCCATACCCTAATGGGGCAATCCAGATCAGGGACCCAAAATCTGGGCATATATCTATGGTAAATGGCCAGCACCTTAAGCCATTTTTGGCCCACGAACCACCTCCAACTGACGAGGTCGTTCATCTTATTGACGACATGTGATTGAGTTTTCGCCCAATTGGATGCGTTAAACTCAGCATCTACTCCACATCCATCACCCTATAAATACTCATTTTTATATATAACATATTTTCCTTTAAGCATATTTTCTTTTTGCATATTGCATACTGTCAGGGTGGCGGTGCTGAATGTATAATTTTAGAAGCAATTACAGGTGATTTCTACCCATTTACTCCCTACTGTATTTATTTTCTTTTATATTCATGCATGAGGACATGCATGAACTTAGGCATGGGGGGTAGATATAGTAAAACTTAAAAATTTTTATGCCAACATTTAGGAAAAACCTCAGTGCTGCATGTCAAATGTACTTTAGGACCCTAAATAAAAGAACAACTGACACCACCTCCAATGCTCTCATTGGAGCTAGAAATCATCTGCAACAGCCATTTCTGACTCACCTGCTCAGCTCTTGTTCTAAATTTAGGGTCAAGCTGAATGTAACCCGATACGGGACTTTCATGATGTACAAATTATATGAGGTTACTTGTTTATAGCATATATACATATTGCATTTATGAATAAGATTATTTTATTAAGAAAATGCATTAGGGATTTTATTCTCTAGTTGATTCCTATAATCTGGAATCCAGTACAACTTTTCACACACAAGTACAATTTGCAATGGATTCACAGTGAAGGCTGATAAACGTCATTAGTCTGTCAAAAAGGAGTAGTGCTTCTCCTCCGGAAACCCTGGACAGTGTTTTGGGGGTCAGGCAGATTTTCTTCCAAAAATCCACCAAATAGTGTGAGATGAGAATAGAGAGTACTGGTGCTCTAAGATTAGTGCAAGGAATCTGGAATCTTAGATAATTAGGTGATGATACTTAGAGATTAAGCATAGTTTTCACTCTCGATTCCTGTGTATACATTTTTGCGTGAAATTTTGAGAGCCACCAAATAAGGCAAATGCGCGAAGAGTGAGTTCTCATAAAACTAGAGCCAAGGTGGATGGTTACAACCATTCTTTACGAAATCCTTGGCTAAAGGAGGGTATTGATGTTAAGGTCAGAAATACACCATCCTATCCATCTCTCCTGATGCCGTGAGTAGGCACTTACACCAAATAAGCCACCCAATGTCTCTTGAGTACCACCAATCCCTAATAATGCCTCCTCAATAAAGTTCATGGATGTGTGCTAACTGTGTTGTATTGAAAAAAAAAGGAGAAAAAAATTTTAAATAAAAAAAATGGTGAAAAGAAAGAAAAATTGAAAAAATTAGAAAAAGAAGAAAAAAAAGAGTTTGTGAATATTTACTGTTTATTTCATTTGCATTGAGGCAATACCACTGAATAAATTTGAGATCCACCAAATATGGCCTTAACCTGTTTTTCTATGTTTCTGACCGCCCGAATTCTACCTAAGGAATTCTGACTTAGTGTTAAGGTTATGAAAACTCAATTAAAGTGTTAATACCAAGTGAGACCAAATACAGGTCATATGTGTGAATCTGGTGAGATTGTGAGCTCTAAATAAAAGAAAGAAAAGAAAAGAAAAAGAAAAAGAGTAAGAGAGAATGAATACAAAGGAATCAAAAGAGAGCATAGTTTTTCTCGACTTTCCATGAGTTGAGTTATGTAATAATTTGGGAAACTAGATTCTCTAGTACTAATCTCTTTGTAGTAACAGTCGTGAGTGAGCCACCAAATATTTAATCTTTTCCCTCTAAGATTGTTTACCTAAGCTTAAACCCAGGTGGAATTCATAGAATGTTTTGAATACCCCGAGGGAAGAAGTCCACCTATCCTGCTAGAATTTTTACTAGGGGTCAAGTACAGGCTTTAGAGGTGAATTAGTTTTTCACTCGAATTCGTTGCAAAAGCTACATAGTTACACTTCCACGATTAGCTGGATTTCTAGAGCATAGGATGAAAATAAAAAGGAGAAAAATCTCTAAGCATACACTTGATAAAATAATCAATCCCTTAGGCACCCTTCTGTAAATAATTTAGTCTTGCATTTGCTAGGGACTAGTAAGATTTAAGCATGGGGGTATGATTGCGCAACAATCATAGGTCTTAATTGACCTAAATTAGGCTAGGACTTAGCATAAGTTAGGGTAATTCATGCATGCATAAGCATTACAAGCACCTTTATTGCTTTCTCTTAGCTATGCATAAAATAATGCTATATTGTATTGAATAGGTGCATTATGTCAATTGCAGGTAATAAACCGATCAGAAGCTAAATCTGAAGCTGGATCTAAAGCTGGATCTAAAGAATAAAGAATAACTGGTGTTGCAGCAGAGCTAGAGCGGAAGACCAAGATTAGATGTAGTAGATAATAATGTAAGGGAGTTAGGGTGTGCTATTCTATTAAGTAGGAATAAAGCAATAAATTGTGAAGAACTTAGGTTCATCCTAGCCCTATGACAGCCTAGAAGCTTCCCCAAGCCTTGCCACCCATAGATTAGGTCACCGCACCCTAGGAAACCTTAAAACCCTAATTCTAGCCTCTGTCTGGATGTTTGGATGAGTTATAGGACATCCAGAACCCTTAGCCAACTCCAGCACACATTAAACCCACTTCTGCAGTGTTATTGGACATCCAGACACTTGGTTAGACGTCCAATTTCTGTAGAATACCCAAGACAAAACCTACAATCCCTCCTGACTCTGATTGGATGTCCAGACAATAAGTCTGGACTTCTAATTTTTCATTATAGGATGTCTGACACTATTATTAGACATCTGATACTATCCTCTAGTTCTTATTTTGGAATTTAACCCTTGATCTTGAATCTCTAGCCCCTTAAATCCAATTCTAATGCCACAGGAACCTAAATTAAGGTGCCATAACCCTTGTACATCACCTCTTGACCTCCCTAAGGACCAAATTAGGTCCTCGCTAAACCTAATTGACTTGGATCTTAGTCAATTCCATCAGCCTATTCAATTGGACTCAATGAGTCCAATTGAGCCCTGATCTCAGCACACACTATCGAATTGGACTCTGTGAGAGTCCAATTGACCTAGACCTGACTTAATTGAGCTATTTACACTCAATTAAGTTTTGACACACCCAATTAAACTTGTATTAAGCTTAATTGAACTTTATCTTAGAGAATTAGGGTTTACAACCCTAATTTAAGACCAACCTTGACCTAAACCAACTAGAACCTATCCGAATCAACCTAGCCACCTATGTTTCGACCCACACACTCCCACACACACCATCCACACGAAAAATACCTAGCCTAGAGTTCTCTAGAACTCTCTACCATGTGTTGTTGCCTTGGTTGCTAAAATTAACAACCAAGAGCCATTCAATTTTTAGATCCGCATTTGGTTGATGTAAAAACCACCATCCATCCTCCCTCTCTCACTCTCCCACAAGCTCCCACCATGGGCCTCTCTATAGAATTCCATAATTCTCTTGGGAGCTTCCCTTAGGTCTATAAAAAGACCAAAGGGGTGGTCATTTGCACCCATCCATCTCTTGGCTTTATTCACTTCCATTTAGGTTAGCTACATTCCACCTCCACAAGTTACCTCACCATGGCCATCACCATCTCCACGTTAGGATGCTGGATCACCTCTCCAACCTCTCTCCAAGGGACGACCTAAGCACCATTGAACGCCCTCCTTCTCCTCTCAACCACTCAAAGGCCATCGGAAACCACCTTTGCATGCCCTTATTTCTGCTAGATTAGTAGCTTAGTTCTTCATAGTTTACTTGCTTTTATTTACTGCTTAGTAGTATAGCTCTTTAATCTCCCCCAATGATGCATGCAAAATTCCCCCATAGATTCTTGTATGCGATCGTTTTCTATTAGCTAGATTTATGTTTTCAAGCTTTCCTCTATAAGCTTTTCACTAGTTCCATGTTGCAAACACCCTGCTGAATCAATGAAAGATCTTTTTCTTTAAATATGTATCTATCTGTTGAGAATCACCATGAGCTTATTGCAATATATTTTATGTGATTAAAGTTGGTTACTTTTAATTTTTGATATTCTGGCAACTAAGCATGTCGTGCATAAATATATCTATAACCATAAACCACCATGCGATTTTAATTAAGTAGAGAGAAAAAGATTGATTTCAAATTTGCATAAATGCCTCCTAGAGACGAACGACCGGGACTCAAGTCTTGTTATCTTTACAAATCATTTTTGACGAGCATTTTAGCGCGACTATACTACGATTTCCGACGATTTTAAAATGAACGAAAACAACTTCTGTCAAGCACCCACAGTTGTCTTCTCACCATCATTCAGGAAGCGGATCCCTCTATGACGTTGCTATGTTCCATCCTCTGTCTTTGTCCTTTTTTGGTCTAGTATCTCACGACCCTCATCTGGGTGACCCGTCAATGAGGCTCGTCCTCCAAGTAGCCATCAAGGAGTATAACTTCTTACCCCCCTCTCTTTTTACTGCTTTCTAGTGTAGATTTCCTACTTTCGTATGTAGCACGAAGTTGTAATGGACTTGCACCTATTGTTATAAAATTCTTGTTAATTCTCTCCCTATTTTCTCTTTATTTGTATTATTCTTTCTCTCTCTTCTATCAATTATTCTTCAAGTAGAATAGCTACTAGATTAATTTCAACCATTTAATCTGCTTTCATGACAATAATTCCAACGTGATTTTTAATCAAATGTTTGCCTCCTGGAGTTTGACTTGGGACTCACCAAAGTTTTGGTTAAATTATATGTTTGACAAATTTTTACGCAACTACATTGATAGGGTTTTCGAACTCAAAACTTTTAGCGTAGAAATCCCCATCCAATAGTGGTACACTGGCGTAACGATGTATCATGCAGAAAAGAAAGAATCTTACAATATGCATGCAACACTATTGTGGACCATAAACAACTTCCCAGTGTACGCAAATTTATTAGGCTAGAGCATTAAAGGAAAGCTTGCTTGCCCAATTTGTATGGAAGATACTCATCACCTACTACTGCCAGAAAGTAAGAAATTCTATTACTTAGGGCATTGTAGATTTCTACCTATTGAACATAGATGGTGAACATCATAGGTCAGGGGTAAATTTATTGGCAGGATGTATCGATATTCAAAAAAAAATCCAAAGAATAAACTTAGTACATATTCTATCAGGTTGTTGGGTCAGTTTATAATGAAGAGATTACAAGAAATGGGTGAGTGATTACGCATCAATCGTAGGAATTAAATCACTTGAATTAAGTTAGACCTTAGCATAATTATAGTGTAATCCATGCATAAACAACATACATTGCATCTTTCTTGTTTTCATTAGATATGCATAAAATAATGCTATAATGTATTGGTTAGTGCATTATTTGGATTGTAGGCAATAAGAAGATTAGAAGAAGGCCTGAAGCTGGATTTGAAGCAGGGAAGAAGCCAGAGTTGCAACAGAGCTAGAGCAGAAGTTTGGAATAAAGTTGTAAATAAGATAGTGTAGAAGAGGTATACTACATTACTAATGGAATTTTAATGCTTTGATTGAATTATGAAGAACATTAGGACATCCTTGCACTTATCCCTAGCATTAGGACAACCCTATCCCTACCCTTAGTCTCTAGGATAACCCTATCCATATCCCTATCCCTAAGCCACTTCCCTATTAGGCTAAGTTTGTTGAAAACCAAAATAAGGATAGTGCTATCCATGCCCATATCAACATTAACCCAACTCTTACCCCCTTCCAAAATACCCTTATCCCTAAACCTTAATTTCCCCACTTTAGCCAAAACCTGGATAACACTATCTAGATTCCCACTATCCCCTATCCCTATACCCAACCCTCTTATCGCTAACCCAATTCCCTCCTTAGAATCCCACTTAGATCCTTTGATATCCCAATTAGCTCAATTGGAGGTAATTGGGTCATCCTTGCTTTAATTAGGTCCAGGTGAACCTGATTAGGCTAACCTCAATCTAATTAGGCTTAGACTAGTCTTATTAGACTCAGCCCAAACCCAGTTACCTAGCCTACATCCAATTGGGTGCATTCCTACTTGATTAGGTGCACCTAAATCAAATTGGATATACCTAGGATCCAATTGACCCGTCTCTACCTATTCAAGTCTAATTAGGCTCAGTAGAACGTAATTAGGGTTAGACCTGAATCCAATTGATTCAAATCAACCCAAGCAAGTCCAATTGGCTAACCGAAGACCTTCCTAAGAACCTAGTTAGGTTCTCACTATACCCAATTAAACTTAGCTAAGTTTAATTGATCAACCATCTAGTAATAGGTTACACTTAAACCTATTTTCAGACACCTAAATAAGACCAACCAAGACCTACTTAGTAGTGGACCAAGTTGTCCACTTGACCACCTACCCACTGCTACACTTAGCCACACATTCACGCACACACACACAACCACAGCTACACATTCATGCACCATCTGGAGTCTTCTATGGATGGCGCCACCTTTGGTTGCCAAAAATGGCAACCAAGGGAGTCCACTCTTAGATCCACAAAATGTAAGACCACTTCCCCTCCTTCCTGATGCCAAGAGGGAGGTTGTTCTAGAGAACTCCATAGTTCTCTACAGAGCCAAGCCAAGGGTTTATTTAAAGACCCCTTGGACAGCCACAAGCCCCCCATCTTACACTCTCCATTAGAGACTTGCTCCTCCACCTTCATCTCCACAAGCTCCCTCCATCTCCAAGCACTAGTGGACGTCCAACAGAACCACCTCCACCACCACTCAAGAGGCCAGCCTACCCACCATTGGTCATCCTTCTCTCCCTCCTACAACTTCAAGCCCCCACAGGCTATCGGAGACCATCGCCAATGCCCTAAATTCTCTTAGATAATTTATTCTACATAGTTTAATTTTCACATTAATTTCCTACTTAGTAGTGTAGTCATCATCTACTTGAATGATGCATGCGTAATCTTCCGTAGATCCACATGCATCCATTTTTTGGTAGCTAGAATCATTGCTTTAATCATTCATGTACATGCTTTCCTGAAAAGATGATTGTGCTGACAATATTTTTAAAGGAATCAAATCATCATTTTATCTATCTCTATTATGATCATGAGTTTCCTGATTTAATCTCCCATTATATTGCAACAAAATGTCTGTCCCTGAAGATATAATTGAATTAGCAATCGACATGTTTTCAACTAGTCGTCATCGGATTGTCAAAGTCATGCACACACCAACTCACATCTTTACATTCGTGACCTATTTGAAGCACACACACATTTTCCATGTAAGTAAAGTGACTAATGCATCTTTAACTCGGACCTTAAAGACAGGAGTACAGTTGTAAGCAAGTGAGGAAATCAAAATCAATTTCAATTTCGAAAATGCCTCCTTGAGGTCGATCGAGACTCACATCTCGTTAAATTAATTTTTGTTGAGTCGTATTTTGCAACTATACTACGACACTTTTCCTATCAAATCTGTGACTTACGAATCCAACAATGAGATACAACTTAGTCAATCATTCAAACAAGACCAAATGGCCTTGAGAAATTCTAGATTTTGAAAGAAAAGCATTTTCTTTATGGAGCTGCCATACTGGAAAGATCTTACAATACATCATAATTTAGATGATATGCACATCAAAAAGAATGTGATGGTTAACATCTTAGATGTATGAAATCTGATTGGTGATCCAAAGGACATGGTGAAAACATGAAAAGACATGAAGAGTTTGGGGATACGTCTGGAGCTGCATATTCATGAGGATGATGGCTACTTCCCACCTGCTATTTACAACTTGAATCAGGACCAGAAGAGTGGATTGTTTTCCTTCCTAAAGGAAATTCGAGTACCAGATGGTTTTTTGTCATAGCTTTCTTCTTGTGTGAATGAAGTAGAGAAAAATATATCTGGCTTGAAAAGTCATGATCCCCATGTTTTTATGCAAGTATTGTTTCCACTGGTGATACGGGGGATACTGCCTGAGCCAATTGTTGATTCATTCACAAAGATGAGTAGATTTTTCAAAGCTGCTTATTCGAAGACGCTACAAAATGATGCATTGGATCACTGGGATAAACAAATAGTTATTACTCTCTGCAAGATGGAAAAGATTCTTCCCCCAGTCTTCTTTGATGTAATGGTTCATCTCACGTTGCATCTTGCAAATGAAGTTAGAATCAGTGGACTTATACAATTCAGATGAATGTATCCTGTGGAGCGATTTTTGAAAAATTTTAAACATTATGCTTTGAACAAGGCAAAGCCAGAAGGTTCAATTGTGGAAGGTTATCTTGTGGAGTGTATAAATTTTACCTCCATGTACATGAATGAAATAAACAACCGCTTTAGTAAACTTCAAAGGAACTATGAGGGGGAATACAATGACAATGATGAAGAATGTTTATGAATTTTTGATACCAGAGGAAGGCTAATTTTTCATATAGAGTACAAGTCAATTTCAAAAAATGACAGACGTTTAGTACATTTATATATTTTAAAACAAATTCCTGAAATTGATCCATTCTACAAGGAATTCGAATGACTACCTCAATCAAGGACATCTGAATTTAGCTTCTTATATTGGTTTATAGAGTGAATTAATTGAAAGATTATAAGGACTCACCATGGATACCAGATTTTGATGTAATTGCCGATATACCATTACATTATGCACATTACCACTTTGGGTATATAATAAATGTGTTTGGATTCAGAATAAAAAAATTGATGATAGAAAGGTTACACAACAGACTGGAGTTGCTGATTCAGATCTTTCCACCGATCTAACTGGATACTATGGTGATATCAAACAAATTGTGGAGATCAGCTTCTGATATGATCATAGAGTTGTCCTAATTAAATGTCATTCGTTTGATGCTTTTAAAGAGGGCACTGGTTTCAAAATTGACAAGAAGCATAATTTCTTAAGTTTAAATCATAACCGTCAAATTCATCGGTCCGATGAACGATTCACATTGGCATGTCAAGTTGCACAAGTTTTCTATGCCCTCGGTAATTGCCAAAAGGGATGCGTTATACATATAGGAATAGTATCATGTAATCATTTTGACACAAAGTCTGAAGCATACCAAGAATTAACGGAAGAAGGTCATATAGATTGAAATGCAGTAGATGTGGACATCTAAGGTTAGTAACAATTTCTTTTCTTTGTTTCATTTCTGTTAAAATCCAGTTAAATTCAAATTGAAGAAACCTAAACTTCTACTGGCATTTTCTATACACTAAAAATACCAAAGCTTAAACCTAATCACTCCCACATGTTCAAAATATATTACTCTTACTCATTACACTTTTTATTTATTTATTTTCTATACACTGGCATTTATAATGTTTTATTTAATTACTTTTACTTTTTTAAATTACAGGTTATCGGTGATGGGCATACTCGGAGACTGTTGTACTTAGAGGTAAAATTTCAATGTTTTCAATTTAATTTAATAAAATTATAGGTTTTTGCTAGATGTGGGGTGTGCCCACAAATTACTTTTTATTTCATTGAATAGATGTGGGGTGTAACAACTTGTGTTGCATGTTTATCTATTTTATTTGAATGGATGTGGGGTGTACCTACTTGTTTTCTTTATATTTCATTTATTTGAATGGATGTGAGGTGTACCCACTTATGTGCTATGTAAGTTGATAGAAAAATCTCAATTTTTAGGAGGAAATTTTTCCAAAATTTTTAAATATTTTTTTAATATTTGACAAACTTTTTTCATTAATGATTTATAGATTAATGATTTTCAATTGTATTAATTATTACATTTTTTCCTTATTACAGATGAAGTTGTTTAAAAAAAAACCCAAAAGAAATGGTCCCCTTGAGACATAACCATCCACCCAACCCGATCCATCTCCTTAGGCTCAACCAGCCCCCCGGCACCAGGCTCCCCTCTAGTCATGTTTTGTATGACTCAGGGACTTGGCACCTCTACTACATGCTAGGGGGAAGGGAAAGGGGAAGGAGATTTCTCCTACCATACTTGAGTGAGTAAAGGATGATCCATATTATGGAACATCAGATGAGGAGGATGAAGATGAGAATGATGACGTGTAGGGAGAGGAGGGAAACGAGGAGAGGACGAGGCAGAGGATGAGATGGTGGGGAGTGTGTCCCCAGTTCATGTGGATCCCTTACCGGCGAACACAAGTTTTGGTAAGAACTCCTATACCTTTAAGAAGTAAATTACTTATATATTTTAAAGTTTATTATAACTTTAGAAATATATAATGAATATGATTAATGTTGATGCAAGTAAAGTATGAAGTGGACATGGGAAGACAAAGAATCTAGACCTCCACCATGTCCCCTAGGGCTTGAGCATAAAAATCAGGCTTAGAACAACAGGGGAGGCAGAAAATTTCCCAGGCTTCATCAATCGAGTAGCCACAATGGTTAAATCAATTGTACCCATTTGCCACTTCAACTGGAGGAAGGTGCTCGCAAAGCTAAAGAGGTAGCTCCTCCGACAGTTGGAGGTAATTTCTTTTATCTTAATTATTTCTTTTATAACCTTTTCTTCAAATTATTATCAAGTAAGATTGACATAATTTTTTTAAAATAAATGTAGGAAAATTATGATTGGGTGACAACCCTAATGCCTCCGGATATATCCTTAACCACACTGCGAAAATCAACAAAGATTAGAGATCAGAGGCCAAGAGAAATGTAACAATTTTTAAACATTTACATTTTTATTATGTACATAATTTCATATATTATTTCTGACAATTTATATCTGGTATTTAGGTTTTCTTGGACTGCAGTTCACCCGAGGAGGTAATGGAGAATTATCCTCCTGATGTCATGCCAGAACAATGGAAGTAGGCATGTGAGCATTGACTGAATCCCAAGACAGAGGTTAGTAAAGGATTAAAAATGATTCTATTAATTTCATATATCTTAAATTCATAAAAAATATTGTTGTGTATATTTACAGTAGCAAGAAAGAAAATATAAGGCCAATAGGGCCAAAACTCCACCACAAACCCATTGTTTGGATTGAAGGAGCATCGAGATGGTCTGGAGCCGTTACGTAAGTATTGTACCTGCTTCGCACTTGAATATTACTTAATTTTTAAGCTATCTTAATATAATTGTATCATTTTCATACTTTTAGTCCGCTACACATGATAGGAGGGAAATGAGTAGGATGGATATTTACGAGGTCACCTATAGTAAGGCTATAGCTGAGGGTGCTCGTAAGTGAATTCATGAGCAAAACTAGGATAGACACGTAAGTTTCCTAAACTCAAAAAATTTATAACTTTGTCTACATATACTATCATAATATTTTTTAATACATTTAGGAGCAAATGGTCTACTTGGTACATCCCCCCACTAACGAAACATCTGCCCGCATCAAACAGCGTCTAGATCTAGAGGAAGCATTTAGGTGAGTGATGCCACCAAACCATGGTGATTTCAATCGTAGTGCGAGGAGGTGTTCGGGGCGTAGATCATGTAGAAGATGAATATGTCGTAGTATAGCACGAAATACGTCTCGAGAAATAAAATTAATAGAACTGGGAGTCCCAGTTGATCACAGGGAGGTAGAAAAATGCTCTAGATTTCATGCAGTTATTCTAAATTTAATCACTAAGTAGTAGAGACAATGAATTGCAATAAATATCATGCAAAAATGTTGAACATTAATTGTATGTCATACATGTAATTGAATAAAACATAAAGTAAATAAACTACTACTGTAACAGAACGAGGGCACCATGGGTGGTCCGTGGTGGCCTTTTGAAGAGGTTGAGAGGAGCAGCCGCAATCCGACAGGGTAGCCAAACGGATTTTGCAGACGGAAATGTAGAAACTGCTGGAAGAGGGAGAAGAGAGAGAGGTAGAATAAGGAAGATGAAGAAGAGAATGAGAGTTGAGAGAGAGTTGTTTTGTTCCAAGGGGGGCCCCTAGGTCCTTTTATAGCTTGTGTAAATCCTTCTTCTTCCCCAGTTCTTTCTGATGCTACCACATGGCACGTTGTCTGCCCTTGGATGAAGGTCATGCGACTCCCGTATGCCCACACTGCTTCTTCGCGTTTTCATCTTCAAATCCCGCCTCATCATCTCAACCGTCCGATTTCAAATCCTACTCACGCCACTCTCACCGTCCAGATCTCGCAACATCACGCACGATCATGCCACGTCGACACCCCTGGGCCCTAAAATGGCGCATGCTCGCCTGCACATGCCCGCCCACGACCCGCGCGTATGCTGGCACATGCGCGAGCCAACACGCTACGCAAAGCCTTTGTCGTATATGCTTAGTTAATTATATTTATTTTAATATGTTCCAGATGGCAATGTGGTGCGTTCGTGGCCGTTGGATGAAGATCCAATGGCCCACACTACGAGGCAAGGCACCTTCAGGGGTTGGGGGTGCAGTGAGGGGCGGCTGCAATGGTGCCACGTGGTGCCATCGTCGCCGTCCGTTCTTCTTCTCTTTATATCTGATGATGTAGGCATCCGATTAAGTTGATTTTTGCACCGTTGGACTGCAAATGTCCATCTGGATCCATCCATATGGTTGGATTTGTCATATGAGATCTATATATTCTTCAATTTGCCCCTTGGCTCTTGCTCTTCTGCGGACTCCTTAGGGTGCTACGGGAGTTTGATTGATGCGATCTTTGATGCGTTGGATTCCCGTCGTTATTCCGACAGATCCATAAGGTTTGATTGGTCATCTGCAGGCCTAGATTACCTGCAATCATTAATACCTCTCAAATAACATAGTTTAATACATAAAACACATATATCAACTACGATGCAGAATACGATGCATATGCATGCAGAATGTTCATGTTAAGCTAAGTTCTAGCTTAATTCAAGCGGGTTAGGACCTATGATTGCTACGCAATCATACGCCCATGCCTAAATCTTGCTTGTCCCTAGCAAGTGCAAGACTAAATACATTTTACCAAGAGTTAAACAAAAGATTTATTTCTTTGTGCAGCATCCAAAAATTCTGAATCCAGATAACTATGAATATATAATGTTGTAGCTTCTACAATGGATCCAAACGAAGAGTCAATATACATTTAAAGCTTGTATTTGACTCCTAGTAAAATTCTGTCGGGATAGGCGAACCTCTTCTCTCGGAGTTATAAAATATTCTCTGATTTTGGGCCAAGGGTTTGGTTTGGGTAGGAGATGTCTGAGTTAACTAGATTGTATTTGGTGGCTCACTCTCTTTTGGTGCTTCTTAGAGACTAGTATTTCAGAATTTAGATTTCCAGATTATTGAATAAATCAACTTAGAGAGGGGCTGGAAAAACTTTGCTCTCTTTAATCTTTTGTACTCTTCTTTCTTTTTTTTTTCCCTTTTCTTCCTGAGCTCACATCTCACCAGATTTGCAAATGTATTTGGTGGTCTCACATGAAATGACACTTTAATTAGGTTCTGATAATCCTATGACTAAGTCAGAAGCCCTCAGCCCGTATCCAGGCGGTCAGAAATACAGTAGAAATAGGTTAGGGCTGTATCTAGTGGTTCCTAAGGGTGGTAGGTGTTTTTGCCTCAAAACATTTCAAAACATTTAACTTGACTCACATTACGCAACTATTTTACATAACGCCCTCGTCTTTTCTTTTTTGGTTTTTTTTTCTTTTGTTTTTTTCTCCTCCATTTTTTACTTCTCTCTTTTTTTTTTGTGCAAACAACTCTTTTGTATGCAAATCTATTGGCACAATGCTACAACATGACATACTGATGTATTTATCAGCACAACATAGCACGACATACGTACTTTTATACGTGAGGCATTCTTAGGAAATTTTGGGATGACCAAAAGGATTTTGGGTGGCTTATTTGGTGGAACTGCCTCTTCTCGGCATCGGGTAGGGGACGGATAGGACGACGTATTTCTGACCTTGACATCAGTACCCTCCTTCAGCTGAGGATTCCGTAGAGGTTGTTTCTGACCATCCACCTCAGTCATAGTTTTATCAGAACCCACTCTTTCTGTTTTTGCCTTATTTGGTGGATCTTGTATGGAATTTCCCACAAGTTTAGTATGCAAGAACTGAGAGTGAAAACTATGCCCAACTCTAAGCATCATTATTCAATTATTAAAAATTCTTTATACTAGCCTTAGAGCATTAGTACTCGCAACTCTCACCTCACATATGTTTTGGTGGATCTACTAGAAGATAGTTCACCTGACTCCCTGATTGCTGTCCAAGGGTTCAGGAGAAGAAGCAATGCTTCTTTTGGACAAACTAGAAATGTCTATCAGGTTTTACAGAGGATCCATTGCAAAATCTACATGCAGGTATGAAATTATTCTGGATTCTATGTCTAGGAATCTATTAAAGAATAAATCTTTAATAAAACCTCTTGATAAAATGATCTAATGCCCCTAATTGTTGGTAGAAAATTTTCAATTTTCATGAACTTCCCCCCTACCCCATGCCTAAGTATTTGCATGTCCTCATGCAAGAATAAAAGAAATTGAAATAAGGCTGGGTGTATGCAGATTGAAATCACCTGGAACTGCTTCTGAGTTATCATTCAGCTTATGCCATTGCTGCAATGCCATACACAATATGCAGAATAATATGCAAAACATTATGTGAAAGTGAAATATGCTATGTATATATGGTATGTATATATGTATACATGATGAGTTTAACACCTCCAGCTGGGCAAAACTCAACAGATGGATCAATGACTGTAGGAGACAGACTAAAGATAGATAGGAAGAAGTGTTCCACTGTCATCAATGGGCCACGAATGTAGAGTAGTTGCCCATGAATACCTAGGCCACAAGGTCGGCAGAATAGAATCGCAAGGCCTGGAACAGGTTGCAGCCAGGTGCTACAAGAGAAATAAATCTTGGTGCTAGAGTGATAGGGAGCAAGTAGTAGCCATGTGGGATCTGGAGTGGGACACCACTAATACGCGTCCTAAAAGTGGTGAAACAGGAATGGAGGGACTCGTGTGATGTAATTAGAAATGCTGTAAAGAACCATTTCATCATTGGATCTGGGTGTTGGTGGTTGCAGAGTAGGTGTGTCGAATATGATTTTGTGTTCCATCTTAATAGATGTATTTTCACCCAAATCATTCTCATCCATGGTTTGATCAGGAATCTCATATGGATCACCCAAATTCTACACGTGGTGTGAATCCTCAAATGTACTGGGCGACGATTTATTTTCCCCAAGGTGTGAAGAATCATAATACAGTAAAGCCTCAAATTCTTTCATTTTCTATTCTGTGGCTTTAGTGAAATCCTCGATATCCAAAAGCAAAGATGGGAAAGAATCTGTGATAAATTCGTCTTACTCCAAATCTAAAAATTCCCCCAGATTATTCAGATTATCCTGACAATTGGAAATGAAGTTTTTAGTAGATTCTTTCTCAGCTTCGATTGGATTGTCTGGTAATTCAAAATTATCCTCATGGATTTCAATATATTTATCATCTAAGCTTGTCATGAGGTGTTTAGGCAATTCCACACCAGATCTCTTATAATCCAAATCATGGGCCTCATTAAGTGTATATACCCAAGTCTCAGAATGTACCAAGTCTTTGGTGTCAAGATCCTCTATCTCTATCTCCCAAGATTCAGGATTTTTAGATTGAAAATCGATCATGGGCCTTTCCTCACTATTTTCTAGGCTAGGGCTCTCAACTAATTTCTTTTCAGATATGCCAAGAACATTTCCCTTAATTCCATCCGATATCTCATCTCTCACTTGAAAATCACCTACATCATCTACTTCGGGCATGTGAGTCAAAGAATCCTCAAAAGTCATCTTAAGTTCCCTAAAACCCACTAAGCCAGTCTGAACTTGGTACTGCAAAAGGAGTATGTCTTGAAGTGTGCGAGTTTGTTGATTCATCCTAGCCATAGATTCTATTTCTTTAAGGGCTATCATCAGAGATTCTTCGGCTGCAATCAAAGTCTGTCTCTGCCCTGGATCAGTAGTGACCTGTATTTGATGTAGATATCTCACAGCTGTGTCCTTGTACTTTGTTGTTTTCTGTTACAGTTTGAGAAGTAGTTGCGAGTCTATTGGTGGCTCCCCAGTGGTGATCTGTGTGGACATGGCCTCTGATGCAAGTCTCAGGGAGGATGGAGGGTTATAATAGATTTGGTCTCGGGAAACAGAAGGGTGGTGGGTGGGTTCGGTGCAATTATTGGTTGCGATTGATTCCTTAACCTTGAGTGGCTCACCCTCCACCTACAGCACATTCTCTCTAAATTTAGGGCCCCTAGAGGTGATGTCTTGGGTTCTTTGTCTTTCATCCTGAATTACTTTTCTGAAGTCTTCATATTCCCTTTTTCTGACCTCTTTTTCTTCCTGGACTATTTGGATCAATTCGATGATTTGAGGGTTCTTGTGAGATGCAGGAGCCTGCCTTTGGTGGGACTGATCAAGATAATCAGTCATCATGATGAGATCTCAATCCCGCATGGAGTGTCTTTAATTGCTCCGAGATCTGTGTGGATGTCCAAGAAGTTGAGGTGGGTATGTCTCAGGGCTGAGGTGTGCGCATATAGGAATAATGAGGAGCAATCTCCCACCCATAAGAATTTGGGATCATAGTTGAGTTGGGAGGAGAACCCTATTGATGGTAGGATGAGAAAGAGTATGGGTCCATGATTACGATGATCAAAATTACACTAGAAGGGTCCTAGTTACCTTACACCAGTTACAAGGGACTGGTGGCAAAATAAGGCAAGGGCCTTGTAATCAAATTGGTCCTTAGAATCAAATGACTGGATTTTTCAATTAAGTTCTAGTTATTGAAAATTTGGCTAGAGACCAACTGTAAGGAATTTTCGCCTCTTAGGCTAACTCGGCCAGGCTTGTTACGAGGGGACTATGAGGAAGGTTCTTCCTTCGGCTTTCACCTCCGATTCCGTTACCCCACAGCTGTGGTCGTTTGACACTACTTCGCAGCCTTAGACACCAGGTTTTGTAAGAGAAGTTGAAACTCCTCAGTAGTTTAAAGCCAAATGCAGGTTATTTGATGTGTTTACATGAATTCTTAAATTGTCTCTTCAATGTAGTAGATGGTGGGCGATCCACAAGGTGTCTTGCCTCACCGACTAACTTTTGGGCTCATCGAAGTCCATGTTAGTCAAATGTGGTCCTATTCACTCATGCTCTTCTAAGTTGTTTCAAACTAAATATCACAAATCAAATTTAAACTCTCAGGTAAATATGGAATCCAAATGATTGGAAACATTGTAAGAAGATTCCTCTTGCAATAAGCTTTTCAGAGAGTGTTTTTTCAGAATTTTTACGATTTCCAGCAAATAGTTATGAATTTTTAACTAGAAAGGGGTCAAATCTAGGACTTAGACCCCACGCTAGTTTTTCTGTTGAAAATGATATCAAATATGCTTGAAAAATTTTGTAAAAATGTGATGTTGAAAGGTAATTTGATTATCTTCCATACCCCATAAATTTCGAGTCAATCTGATATGTATGTTGGTCAGAATTGATTTTCAAAGTTCATAAGAGTTATATTATCGAGCAATCTAACACTTGTACTCTATGAATTTTTAAAAATTCCACAGATGGAATTTCCTTTCCAGAATGGTGTCGTTGGGAAGATAACTTGAAAATCTAGTAGTTCCAATTTCAGAATTTTTGAAGCATCAAAAACATGGCTATTGATCTTTGAAGGTAACACTTACATTCTGGCCGAATTTCTAATGGGAATGTGTGCACCTAATTTCGCAGCACCCACTACGATTCGTTTGCCGCTTCGTGTCGTTGTTCATGCACACAACAATAATGTATTAGTGATAAAATCAAAAGTCGCCTTGCCTCCTCGGCAATAGCGCCAATTTGTTCGGGGCATAGATCGTGTAAAAGATGAATACGTCATAGTATAGCGTGAAATACGTCTCGACAAATAAAATTAACGGAACTGGGAGTCCCAGTCGATCACAGGGAGGCAGAAAACTGCTTTTGATTTCGTGCACTTATTCTAAATTTAATTACTAAGTAGTAGAGACAAGGAATTGCAATATATCATGCAGAAAGTTCGAACATTAATTGCATATCATACATGTATTTGAATAAAACATAAAGTAAATAAACTACTACTGTAACAGAACAAGGGCACCACCGGTGGTTCGTAGTGGCCTTTTGAAGAGGTTGAGAGGAGCAGCGACAATCCGATAGGGTGGCCCAACGGATTTTGCAGATGGAAATGCAGAAACGACGGGAAGAGGGAGAAGAGAGAGAGGTAGAAAAAGGGAGAAATAGAGAATGAGAGTTGGGAGAGAGTAGTTCCTTCCAAGGGGGGGTCCTTAGGTCCTTTTATAGCTTGTGTAAATCCTTCTTCTTCCCCGATTCTTTCTGATGCTGCCACATGGCATGTTGTGGGCCCTTGAATGAAGATCGCACGGCTCGCGCGCACTACGCAAATCCTTTCTCATATATTCTTAATTATATTTATATTAATCTGTTATGGGTTGCGATGTGGCACGTTCGTGGCCATTGGATGAAGATCCAATGACCCATGTTGCGAGGTGAGGCACCTTCAGGGGTTAGGGCCATGGCGAGGGGCAGCTGCAATGGTGCCACATGGCGCCATCATGGCTGTCCATTCTTCTCTTTATAGCTGATGATGTAGGCCTTCGATTAAGTTGATTTTGTATCGTTGGACTATGAACGTCGATCCAAATCCATCCGTGTGGTTGGATTTGTCATCTGAGGTATGGATCTTCTTCAATTTGCCCCTTGGCTCTTGCTCTTCTGTGGACTCCCTATGGTGCTACGAGAGTTTAATTGATGTGATCTTGGATGCATTGGACTCTTGTCGTTATTCTGAATAGATCCATAAGGTTGGATTGGTCATCTGCAGCCTTGGATTACCTACAATAATTAACACCTCTCAAATAACATAGTTTAATGCATAAAACACATACATCAACTACGATGCAGAATACGATGCATATGCATGTAGAATGTTTATCTTAAGCTAAGTTCTAGCTTAATTCAGGTGAGTTAGGACCTATGATTGCTGTGCAGTCATCCCCCCATGCCTAAATCTTGCTAGTCCCTAGCAAGTGCAATACTAAATACATTTTACCAAGAGTTAAACAAAAGATTTATTTCTTTGTGCTACATCCAAAAATTCAGAATCCAGATAACTTTGAATATATAATATTGTAGCTTCTGTAATGGATTCAAATGAAGAGTCAATATACATTTAAAGCCTGTACTTGACCCCATGTAAAATTCTATTGGGATAGGCGAACCTCTTCTCTCGAGGTTATAAAATATTTTCTGATTTTGGCCCCGGTGTTTGGTTTGGGTAGGAGATGTCTGAGTTAACCAGATTTTATTTGGTGGCTCACTCTATTCTGGTGCTTCTTAGAGACTAGTATTTTAGAATTTAGATTTCCAGATTATTGAATAAATCAACTTAGAGAGGGGCTGAAAAAACTGTGCTCTCTTTAATCTTTTGTACTCTTTGCTCTTTTTTTTCTTCCTGAGCTCACATCTCACCAGATTTGCAAATGTATTTGGTGGTCTCACATGGCATGACACTTTAATTAGGTTCTGATAACCCTATGACTAAGTCAGAAGCCCTCAGCCCGTATTCAGGCGGTCAAAAATATAGAAGTACATTAAGGCTGCATTTGGTGGTTCCTGAGGGTGGTAGGTGTTTTTGCCTCAAAACATTTCAAAACATTTAACTTGACTCACATTACGCAACTGTTTTACATAACACCCTTTTTTTTCTTTTGCTTTTTTATTTTTTTTTCCTTCTTCTTCTCTCTTTTTTTTTTTGAGTAAACAACTCTTATGTATGCAAATCTATTGGTACAATGCCACAACACGACATACTACTGTATTTATTAGCACAACATAACACGACATGCGTACTTTTATACGTGAGGCATTCTTGGGGAATTTTAGGATGACCAAGAGGATTTTGGGTGGCTTATTTGGTGGAAGTCTCTCTTCTCGTCATCGGGTAGGGGACGGATAAGACAATGTATTTCTGACCTTGACATCAGTACCCTCCCTCAGCCGAGGATTTCGTAAAGGATGGTCGTGACCATCCACCTCAGTCATGGTTTTATCAAAACCCACTCTCTATGTTTTTGCCTTATTTGGTGGCTCTCGTATGGAATTTCTCACAAATTTAGTACGCAAGAATTGAGAGTGAAAACTATGCCCAACTCCAGGTGTCATTATTTAATTATTAATGATTCTTTATACTAGCCTTAGAGCACCAGTGCTCTCTATGCTCACCTCACGTATGTTTTGTTGGATCTACTAGAAGATAGTTCACCTGACTCCCTGATTGCAGTCAAAAGGTTTAGGAGAACAAGCGATACTTCTTTTCGACAAACTGGAAATGTCTATCGATTTTCACAGAGGATCCATTGCAATATCTACAGGCAAGTATGAAACTATACTGAATTATATGTCTAGGAATATATTAAAGAATAAATCTTTAATAAAACCTCTTAATAAAATGATCTAATCCCCGTAATTGTTGGCAGAAAATTTTCAGTTTTTATGAACTACCCTCCCATGCCTAAGTATTTGCATGTCCTCATGCAAGAATAAAGGAAATTTGAATAAGGCTAGGTGTATATGGATAGAAATCACCATGAACTGCTTCTAGGTTATCATTCAGCTCACACCACTGCTGCAATGCCATACACAATATGCAGAACAATATGCAAAACATTATGCGAAAATGAAATATGCCATGTATATATAGAATGTAAATTTGTATACGTGCTGAGTTTAGCACCTCCAGCTGGGCAAAACTAATCAGATGGATCAATGACTACAGGAGACAAACTAAAGATAGATAGGAAGATGTGTTCCACTATCATCAATGGGCCATGAATGTAGAGTAGTTGCTCATGAATACCAAGGCCACAAGGTCAGCAGAATATAATCGTAAGGCTTGGAACAAGTTGTAGCCAGGTGCTACAATAGAAGTAAATCCGGGTGCTAGAGTGATAGGGAGCAAGTAGTAGCCATGCGAGATCCAGAGTGGGACACCAGTCATACGAGTCCTGAAAGTGGTGAAACAGGATTGGAGGTACCCATGAAAAGTAATAAAAAATGGTCTAAAGAACCATTTCGTGATTGGATATGGGTGTTGGCGATTGCAGAGTAGGTGTGTCAAATATGATTTTGTGTTCCATCCTGACAGCTGTATTTTCACCCAAATCATTCCCATCCTTAGGTTGATCAGGAATCTTGTACGGACTACCCAAATTCTGCTCGTGGTGTGAATCCTCAAATGTACTGGGCGACAATTTATTTTCTCCAAGGTGTGAAGAATAATAATACTGTAAAGCCCCGAATTCTTTCATTTTATGCTCTGAGGCTTTAGTGAAATCCTTGATATCCAAAAGCGAAGATGCGAAAGAATCTGTAATAAATTCGTCTGACTCCAAATCTAAAAATTCCTCCAGATTTTTTAGATTATCTTGACAATCGGAAATGGAGTTTGTAGTAGATTCTTTCTCAGCTTCGATTGGATTCTCTGGTAATTCAAAATTATCCTCATGGATTTCAATATATTTATCATCTAAGCTTGTCATGAGGGTGATGTAAACATGTTTACACTAGATTTTGTCAAGAAAAATATCTACAGTAGGTTTGGGATTCCGAGGGCCATCAACAGTGACAGTGGCACTCATTTTACTAATGCCCAATTATGGAATTTGTTGGCCAAATACGAGGTTAATCACCGAATTTCCACACCTTACCATCCCTAGACAAATGGACAAGTCAAGATCTCCAATCGGGAGATCGAGAACATTTTGCAGAAAATAGCTAGGACTAATCGCAAGGACTGGACTCAAAAGCTTGAGGATGCTCTTTGGGCCTACCGTATGGCATATAAAACACCCATTGGCATGTCTCCGTTTCATTTGGTGTATGGAAAGGCATGCCATCTACCCATAGATATTGAACACAGGGCATTCTGGGCGATCAAACAATGCAATTTAGATCTGAATTTAGCTAGGAAGACCAGGGAACTCCAACTATCTGAGTTGGAAGAGCTTAGAAATGATGCATACGAGAATGCCAAGATCTACAAGGCTCAGACCAAAGCTCTATTTCCCATAAGAGCTTTGAGCCAAACCAAAAGGTCTGGTTATCTGATTCTAGACTTAAGCTCTTTCCTGGCAAACTTAGATCTAAATGGAATGGCCCATTCATTATTAACCTAATTTTTCCAAATGGAGCCATTCAGATTTCTGACCCAAAGACGGGTAACAAATTTGAAGTCAACGGTCAACCTCTGAAGCCTGTTATTGACCGTACTCTTCCAGAACCCATCTCAGAAACGGTTGCTCTAGCCATTCTATGACTTCTTTTGCTAGGACTTCACCTAGCTGATGGCATTAAACTCAGCAGTTGTACATATGACATAAAGCTGACAAGAGCTTCAAATTCAGGTGACATCTTTCATACTCTACCCTTTCTTTCATGTCTCTTTCTCAATGTGGACATTGCATCAGCTAGGAATGGGGGGGTGGATTCATTTTTGAATCATTTGGTCAACTTTGTGAAATTCATGGAAATTATTGTTCTCTTCTTATATATACATAAAAAAAAATTTGAATTAGGAAGGAATAGTTGGACATTAGGACTTTTCAATCTTAGGAAATATTACATTTGGATCTGAACACAAAGACCCTTCAGGTCTTTGGACTTAATCGGCCCGTGTATCCACTAAAATGTGGATTTGTTTTTTGTGTCCTTAACAATCTTAATTTGATTGTAATTGGAGTAAATAAGTTTGGATGCAAAGTACATGACTTATCAACCCGCCCTCTGATTTGAGGGAACTTCGAGTTTTAAGCATCTACACACTTTCTTTGCACTGACTCGTTGTTCGATGATTTTAACAGAAATTGGATAGCTAATGAACCTTCTAGAGTGATATAGTTGGTAAGTTATTGTGGGTAACAGCCTATAGGTAGGTTGTCCAGAGGCCAGTCACTAGACCATTCTCTTCTTACTGCCTTTAGGTAGATCTTAGACCAGGGAAGCCACCTACTTAAAAAAAATAGAAAAAGAAAAAAAAAGAAATAAGTCACACTTCGCTGCACGAGTATGGGTGGCAAGTTGTCAGTGGTAATAGCTCATCGACTGGTTGTCCAGAACCTAGCTCAATAAATGCACTGAAAATTGCCAAAACACTTAGGAAGAAGCGGAGAAGTAGAATAAACTGGGGAGATATACACTGGATTCACCCTTGTGTTGACCCCATAAAAATAAAAGTAGGGAGAAAGCTACCAATTATAAAGATACACCTTTTGGTAGAATTCTCTTTTTAAGGTCACCTAGAGGTGTAGAAATCCAAAGTCTGTTTTTTCTGCCGATCAATGAGTTTATCACATTCACAATAAGATGCTTAGAACTTAGGGTTCTCATCAAATCTTGGGTGAGTTGAATGGCCGTAGAAATCCACTCTTAAACCCTAAAACTTGAAAATCCAAAAAATTAGAAAAGAGGAAAAAGAGAAAATGAAATTTTTCTTTGAATAAGGCGAGGGCTCAAGGCGGTCTACATTTTGGCAAATACCTGGGCACTATTGTGTCTTTGAAAGTTTAGATCCTAAGTAAACATTTTCTTAATGATTGAAAATAACTCATGTCCAAATAATCCAACCTAATTCTTTTATAAATAGCATATAGTTTCTGCTAGGGACTAGCAAAAGATAGGCATGGGGGTGTGATGTAAACATGTTTACACTACATAAGATGTCTATTTAGGCATGTTCTTAAGCATAGAATTGCATTACAAACTATAAATATTGCCTAGCATGCATCATCTTGCATTTAGATTAGTTTGAATAAAATGGAGGTTAATTGTCTCCTTTTATGTCCAGGGACAGGGTAAAATTTTTATCGGAGCCTCGGATCGAAGATCCAACCATATAGATTTGATCAGGGCGACAATTGGAGTTCAATGACTCCAAGATAGCCCTAATCAGATATCTGTAACATCAGATAAAGACCGAGGAACCCTAAAGGATCAAGGGCCAAGATGGTGTGAATCTACACTTTAAACGACAAATCCGACCGCACAAAGGGATTCGGATCGACGATCGTAGCCTAACGATGCAAAAATGCACTCAATCCGACAACCGTGGCACCATCTACATCATCCAGAAGATGGACGACCAAGATAGCGCCATGTGGCGCCATCTTCGCCTCCCAACAGGCCATTACACCTGCCGCACCCTCTCTTCTTCGACGATTCTCTGCTGTTGGATGTGCATCCAATGGCTGTGGATGTGCGTGCACGATTTGTAAGCGCGACAAAAACGTGCTTGTAGCGTGTTGGTCGAACACACTTTTGTGAAGGGAGGATGCACGTTCGAGTCGCGAGGAGCATGAGCTGAGGCACGAAGAGCAGGCACGATTTAGCGTACGATCGCGATCAAATGGCTACATGCTCTCGATAGCGTTCATGCACAATCAGACACACGGTGAAGATGCTGGATCGCACGCGCGAGCGCGAGGTGAGGAGGCATGGCGAGGAGTGCTCTCAGTCGTTCAATCTCACGGTCGAACGGCCGAGATTTAATGAATGTGGAAAGGCATTGAGCGAGGGGAGGTGAGCGGGCGCATGTATGCCGCCCCACTACGCCCACGTTCAGACCTTTAGCGACGATTTTATCCGCCACTAAAGGTCTAGAATTAATGTTTTTTAAATTAAAAATACCAAATTTCCCTCACTCCTTGCAATTATAAAAGGAGACCCCCTCCATATGAAATCTTCATCCCTTCCTTCTCTCCTCTACCTCCCCAAAGCTCAAGAGAAGCTTGTCCCACACCTGGGATGCTCCTCGAGAGTAAAAGTCAAATTTTCGCCCTCATTTTGGAAGCAGATTTCGCGATGACGACGACGTGCTGCCCCATTCTCATTCCTCCTTCGACCTCCTTCTTCACTCTCCGTCCTCGTTCATCCAGGCGACGTCTCGTCTGGCTCGTACTCCAAGCAATCATCGAGGAGGATAACTTCTTTCTCCCATTCTTCTTTACAACTTTCTAGAGTAGAATTTTCCTGCTTTCTAGTGTAGTTGATTTCCCACTTTCTATTGTAATTCTTCTTTGGTTTCATTGTATAAAAATTTTGAAATATTGAGTGCATGTTTTCTCCCTCTCTCTCTCGTTTATTCTGATTGTTAATATTGTTTCATTGTATTTACATCGCTTCTCTTTTAAGCAAAAACTCTAAAAAAATATATAATTGCGAATATAGATTGACGTAGCCCCCTTGAGTTCGACCCAGGATTTCTATTTCGGTACAAATTTTATTTGTTGAACACGAATTCTTCGCTTTCATATTACGACGATAGGTTTTTCAAAACCAAATACATTAGCATAGTAACTCATAGCTTCAACAAAGGGGTTTAGGCAATTCCACTCCAGATCTCTTGTAATCCAAATCATAGGCCTCATTAAGTGTATATACCCAAGTCTCAAAATGTACCAAGTCTTGGGTGTCATGATTCTCTATCTCTATCTCCCAAGATTTAGGATTTTTAGATTGAAAATCGATCATGGGACTTTCCTCACTATTTTCTAGGCTAGGGCTCTCAACTAATTTCTTTCCAGATATCCCAAGAACATTTCCCTTAATTCCATTCGATATCTCATCTCTCACTTGAAAATCACCTACATCATCTACTTCAGGCATGTGAGTCGAAGAATCCTTAAAAGTCATCTTAAGTTCCCTAAAATCCTCTTGGCTAGTATGAACTTGGTAGTGCAAAAGGAGCATATCTTGAAGTGTGCGAGTTTGTTGATTCATCCCAGCCACATAGTCTAGTTCTTTAAGAGCTTCCATTAGAGATTCTTCTGTTGCAATCATAGTCTGTCTCTGCCTTGGATCAGTAGTGATCTGGATTTCATGTAGATATCTCACAACTATGTCCTTGTACTTTGCTATTTTTTGTTGCAGTTTGAGAAGTAGTTGCGAGTCTATCGGTGGCTCCCCAGTGGTGATATGTTTGGATGTGGCCTTAGATGTGAGTCTCAAGGAGGATGGAGGGTTATAATATATTTAGTCTGGGGAATCAGAAGGATGGTGGGTGGGTTCAGTGCAGTTATAGGTTGCAGTTGATTCCTTAACCTTGAGTGGCTCACCCTCCACCAGCGGTACATTCTCTCTATATTCAGGGCCCCTAGAGGTGATGTCTTGGGTTCTTTGCCTTTCATCCTGAATTGCTTTTCTTAAGTCTTCATATTCCCTTTTTCTGACCTCTTTTTCTTCCTGGATTATTTGGATTAGTTCGGTGATCTGAGGGTTCTTGTGAGATGCAGGAGCCTACCCTTGGTGGGACTGATCAAGATAATCAGTCATCATAATGAGATCTCGATCCCACATGGAGAGTGTCTCTAAGTGCCGTGAGATCTGTGTGTTTGTCCAAGAGGTTGAGGTGGGTATGTCCTAGGTCTGAGGTGCGCACGTATATGAATAATGAGGAGCAATCTCCCACCCATAAGAAGTTGGGATCATAGTTGAGTTGGGAGGAGAACCCTGTTGATGGCAAGATGAGAAAGAGTATGTGTTACGAACGCGTGCCCCAGACGTCTTTTAAGACGTCTGGGAGGTGGCCCAGACGTCGGACCAGATGTCTGGGATCACATCCAGATGTCTGACCAGACGTCTGGGATCATTTCCAGATGTCTGGAAATCAGTTATTTTCGACACGCGCGGGTCATCTGTGTGCCTGAGTGCGCAGACCTCATATTCGATTATTCTTCTCTCTGCGGCTGCAGACGCCGCTGCCGTGCTCCCTCTCTCTCCTCCTCGCGTGGCCTTAAAAAGACCATGCCTCCCCTCGTTTCCGTCGCCTCCACCCCTTTCCTCTTCTTCTTCCAATGAGCGAGCGCGAGAGCGGGCGCGGGGTTGCTGCGGCGGCGACGGCCGCAGTGAGCGCGGAGGGGGTGCTGCGTGCTGATAAACGCCAGTTTATCATCATTTTTTATGCTTTAAAACTAACCTAGCTCTTAGGATTTTACTCTGCAAACGGGTTTTTGGGCTGCATTTAGGCATAAATTAGGATAGGCATGCATTGCATTTTTTATTGTCATTTTAATGAGTTTTTGTGAGTGTTAGGGATGTACAGATGCACAGATCCCTAAAACCCTAGCACTCAAGAAGGCAATTGGTGAAGGAGAAGCCCAGACTAGCTGGAACTCAGCCTAATCCAGCTCACCTCAGCTTGATCCAGCTCACCTCAGCTTGATCTAGCTCACCGCAGCTGGAACCTAGCTTACTTGAACTAGGGTTAGCTCATCCCAGCTCCATTCAGCTAATCTCAGCTAGATGGCAGCTCAAGAGAGTTCACCGTAGCTCACCCTAGCTCAAGTCAGCTCAGATCCAGCTCAACTTAGCTGAGTCTAGCTCACCTCAGCTCCCACTAGTTCACAGGGAGCTCTAGCTAGCTCAGCTGAGTTGACAGGAGTTCACCCCAGCTCAGATCCAGCTACATCCAGCTCCACTCAGCTCCAACCAGCTGAAGAAGAATTCATCCCTGCTCAGGAAGCTCAAGTCCAGCTCACAGGGACTCAGCTTAGCTCAACTTAGTTGAGCTAAGCTACCTTAGCTGCCTCAACCAGCTTGATTCTCCCCGGGAGCACCAGACCCAGCTCACCTTAGCTCATTTTGGTAGAAGCTAGCTCACTTTAGCTTGGCTTAGCAACTAGCAAAGAACTAGCAAGCTAAGCCAGCTAGAGTAGCCCCATGCCAGCCTCTTCAGCAGCAGCCAGCTCCAGCTCCAGCTCCAGACTTCTTCTCCTCAGCTCCCTCCTCCAAACCCTAGCTCCAACACCTTCTCCTCTACTCCTCCATTAGCTAAGCTAGCTTAGCTTAGCTTAGCTTAGCTTAGCTTAGCTATGCTCCAACTTCCTTGGCTTATACCACCCCAAAAACCCACCTACCAACTCCACCCAACTAGCTCCACCTAAGCTCCACATAAGCTAACCTACTTGGCACCAACCTAACCTACCCACCACCTCCAAAAGACACCTAAAAGTGGCGCCAAAAACTACCCATAACCACCCCTTAATGGCGCCACTTTTCCCTCCAAAATCTCCCCTCATCTCCACCACACAATCTCCCTTGAACCCATCTCCACCATCCACCTAACCCCCCTTCTAGAAGACCCCATGTTGGCGCCAACATGGTGGTGTCTCTCCACCACCAAAAGACACCAACACCACCATAACCACCCCCTTTAACACCCCTTGGGTTGGCGCCAACTCACCCTAGCCATAGGATCACCAACCACCCTCATCCTTCCATCCTAGCCCTCCATTTCAAGGGGCACCTTAACCCCCCATCCTATTCTATAAAAAGCCACCACCTACCACCATTTTGGAGCATCCTCCCTTAGTATATTTTCTACCTAAACAACCTATACCTACGGCCAAGAAGAAGGAGTAGAGAAGGAGATTAAAGGGGCACAGCACCAGCCCTTTTGGTGCCTTCTTCTCCCCACTGTCTTCAACTTGGGCCACGCCAAGGAGGAGGACTCTCCCACTTCAAGGAGGACGGCCAGGAAAAGGAGAAAAGCTTAGGGTGGACGTCCACCCTTGGAGAGAAACTTAGGGCACGCCCCCTTAGGGCTTGCCTTGGAGGTCATCACCTTGGCGGAGTTCTGCAAGGAAGGAGTTGAAGGATTCTTTTCAAGCTTGGGAGCCACCAACCTTGGAGCAAGAAGCCCTCTTCTTCACCATCTATTTAGAGGATTTGTGTTTTCTTTCTTTATTTCAATTATCTAGTAGTAGAAGCATTCCTCTACTAGGCATTTTTGTTAAACACTTTATCAATTATCTAGTTGCCTTCTTCGCATATCTTTTTTGCATTTCTATTTGCTTATTTTCAGCATTCTTCACTTCCTCTCCCTAATTATTCTAGGCCTCCACTTGCTTTTAGTGAGCTTAGGGAGAGGCTCTACTTGCCACTTTAGAGTAGTTTACTTAATTGGAAGTGTAAACACTTTTCCCGCCATAATTTCGCATGTTGCCTTAGTTCAAAAACAAAAAAAAAATGGTATATTAAAAATTACCAAAAGAAAGTTGAGATATATTCCAAGCAAGAGAATCAATTTTGCAACCATATTGCCTCCTTGGACGACCCTAGATACTTCCCTATCTAGGATTATAAATTTAAGAGCGAAAGCGGATTTACGCGTTACAACGACGTATTTTAACAAACCGCGTATTTTCGCTATCACTTTTTGGCGCCGTTGCCGGGGAGGCACGGCTTTGCATTAACTCATTTTCTCTTGCTCGAAGTGGATCTCATCCCCTTCTCTTTCTTTCTTTTGTGTGTGCAGGAACTACAGCGGGAAAGCGGGAATCTGGAAGCGAGAGCTTAAAGATCCTTTTCTTCCCGCGAAAATTCAGGTTGGTTCCTCTTTCTAGTCACATAATTAATTAAAACTACCAAAAATATATTAAACTTGGCTTTCAGGACCCTAAACACTTAAATTAAGTGGAGTGGTGCATTTTAAAATCATTGTTTGCTTGTATGCTTCTTTAGCACCATTCCATTGCAAGTATTGGTGTTCTATTTTTCGGGTCTGGATTTTTGTCCAGATTTGAAAAATCGATTCCTAACACCACAGGCCTCCTCAAATCATAAAATTTCATAGAGTGATTCCCAATTAAGTTTGGAACATCTGTTCCAAATTTCAGATCAATTGGATTTGTATTTAATTTTTAAAAATTCGTTGATTATAGAGGGGTCACACCCTCTAATCTTCTTATTTTGCTACTGTCCGTGAATTTTCAGAATTTTTATACTCATCCAATTTTTGTGAAATTTATCTTGTTGGAATCCCTGTGAAATTTTACATATCATATAAAATCATAAAAATTTTCTGAGGTCGGTGGTAATACTGAAAAGTCTATAATACCCACGGGTATTATTTCTGGACTTTGACACCAGTACAATTAAAAATTCAAAACTATTATCAAACAAATTCCTAAAATCTTACAAAAATCTTTTCTGGAATCCTTGTTTGATTTTCTTCAAAGTAGTGGTGTTGTTTGACTTGTTTGGACCACTACTTAATTCTGAAAGCTAAAAATAATTCATTGGTAGTTAAATTTCTGTCTCAGGGATAATTGGTTTAGGGTTTCTTCTTTCTCTTTAGAGACTCAATTAAAAGGAAATATACAATCACACATACAACTTGTCTTTCCTTTGATTGTGAACTTTCAAACTTGTTTGAAAACTTAAAGAGAAAAACCCTAAAATTCATTTAATTAAATCACATCCTAAAAGACAAAAATATAAAAAAATTGTGTGACAACTTGATTTTCATTGGAGCCACTCTCCAATTCCTGCACACACACAAAAAAATCAAATAACAGGGCAACAACCCAATAAACGCCCTCCACATTCCGTGTGCACTATAAAATCCTAGACCTAATTAAAATTTGTAGCAACTTGACCCCTAAGGCTTTATCAACTTAGGCTTGCTATTTAGGTCTTAAGTTTTCTTTAGTTAGTACCAATTCTGTCATCTATATCTGGTGTTCAGGCTGAGGGGCCGTGTCAAACGACCAGGCGCGGGTTTGTACAAGCACCTGGGGTTTTCCCTGGGAAACGTTTGGGCCCAAACCTCCCCTTAAGCAACTTGGCTAGATTTGTTGATAGAACGGGTATTCACTATTGACTACTTATTTCCTATATAGACCAAGTCTTAGGTTATTATTATTAGGGAGTCATGATAGCGATTTTACGCGGTTTGTTAAAATACGTCGTTGTAACGCGTAAATCCGCTTTCGCTCTTAAATTTATAATCCTAGATAGGGAAGTATCTAGGGTCGTCCAAGGAGGCAATATGGTTGCAAAATTGATTCTCTTGCTTGGAATATATCTCAACTTTCTTTTTGTTAATTTTCAATATACCATTTTTTTTTTGTTTTTGAACTAAGGCAACATGCGAACTGATGGCAGGAAAAGTGTTTACACTTCCAATTAAGTAAACTACTCTAAAGTGGCAAGTAGAGCCTCTCCCTAAGCTCACTCTAGGCAAGTGGATGCCTAGAATAATTAGGGAGAGGAAGTGAAGAATGCTGAAAATAAGCAAATAGAAATGCAAACAAGATATTAGAAGAAGGCAACTAGATAATTGATAAAGTGTTTAACAAAAATGACTAGTAGAGGAATGCTTCTACTACTAGATAATTGAAATAAAGAAAGAAAACACAAATCCTCTAAATAGATGGTGAACAAGAGGGCTTCTTGCTCCAAGGTTGGTGGCTCCCAAGCTTGAAAAGAATCCTTCAACTCCTTCCTTGCAGTACTCCGCCAAGGTGATGACCTCCAAGGCAAGCCCTAAGGGGGCGTGCCCTAAGTTTCTCTCCAAGGGTGGATGTCCACCCTAAGCTTTTCTCCTTTGCCTGGCCGTCCTCCTTCAAGTGGGAGAGTCCTCCTCCTTGGCGTGGCCCAAGTTGAAGAGAGTGGGGAGAAGAAGGCACCAAAAGGGCTGGTGGTGTGCCCCTTTAATCTCCTTCTCTACTCCTTCTTCTTGGGCGTAGGTATAGGTGGATGTAGGTAGAAAATACACTAAGGGAGGATGGGAATTATGTGGTGGTAGGGTAGGGTATTTATAGGATGGGAAGGGGGGTGGTTATGGTGTTTTTTTGGAGGGAAATGAAGGGGTGCTTAGTTATTTTTGGAGGGAAAAATGGGAGGGAAATGAAGAGGTGCCTTGGTTTTCCCTCCAAAAATACCTTCTAGAAGGCAATTTTGGAGGAAAAAATGGAGGGTGGAGATGGGCTTTGATGGTGGATGTAGGGTGGTGATGGAAGGGATAGTTGGCACCAAAATAAAGTAGGAGTAGGTGGTCTTTTTGCTGGAGCTTAGGTAGTAGGGTAGTAGGTTTTGGTGCCATGGAGGTGGACTAGCTATGTTAAGCAGCTTAGCTAGCTTAGCTAATAGGGAGTAGAGTTGGAGGCATTTGGAGCTAGGGTTTTCAGGGAGAAGAGCTGAGGAGAAGTCTGGAGCTGGAGCTGGAGCTGGCTGCTGCTGAAGAGGCTGGCATGGGGCTACTCTAGCTGGCTTAGCTTGCTAGTTCTTTGCTAGTTGCTAAGCCAAGCTAAAGTGAGCTAGCTTCTACCAAAATGAGCTGAGGTGAGCTAGGTCTGGTGCTCCCGGGGAGAATCAAGCTGGTTGAGGCAGCTAAGGTAGCTTAGCTCAACTGAGTTGAGCTAAGCTGAATCCCCGGGAGCTGGACTTGAGCTTCCTGAGCTGAGATGAATTCTTCTTCAGCTGCCTGGAGTTGAGTGGAGCTGGATGTAGCTGGATCTGAGCTGGGGTGAACTCCTGTCAACTCAGCTGAGCTAGCTGGAGCTCCCTGTGAACTAGTGGGAGCTGAGATGAGATAGACTCAGCTAAGTTGAGCTGGATCTAAGCTGAGGTGAACTCCTGTCAACTCAGCTGAGCTAGCTAGAGCTCCCTGTGGACTAGTGGGAGCTGAGATGAGCTAGACTCAGCTAAGTTGAGCTGGATCTGAGCTGACTTGAGCTAGGGTGAGCTAAGGTGAACTCTCTTGAGCTACCATCCAGCTGCGATTAGCTAAATGGAGCTGGGATGAGCTAACCCTAGTTCAAGTAAGCTAGGTTTCAGCTGTGGTGAGCTGGATCAAGCTGAGTTCCAGCTAGTCTGGGCTTCTCCTTCACCATTTGCCTTCTTGAGTGCTAGGGTTTTAGGGATCTATGCATCTGTACATCCCTAACACTCACAAAAACAAATTAAAACGACAATAAAAAATGCAATGCATGCCTATCCTAATTTATGCCTAAATGCAGCCCAAAAACCCATTTGCGGAGTAAAATACTAAGAACTAGGTTAGTTTTAATGCATAAGAATGATGATAAACTGGCGTTTATCAAGTCACAATTAAGTTAGGTCTAGTTTTTGTTTGTTTGAATTGCACACTTTCTCTCATCTCTTTCTCTTCTCCTCCCCTCCCCGTTCTTCCATTTTATGCACGGGCGACGGTCTCAAAATCCGCACTTGGAAGGACCATTTGATTTCGCCCCCCACGTAAAAAGACCACTTTTTCTGTCTTCTCCTAAAAAAATGGAAACACAACAAAATAGGTCCACTGACCCTTCCACGTCTACCTCTAACCCCACCTCTAACCCTAATTCTAACCCTTCCACTCAAAACCCAACCACCAGTAACTTTCCACACTTGGAGCTCCCCAATCTTGAGTTGCCCCACACACAACATCAAGACCCCCTACCTGATCTTTTAAAATTGATGGCCGATCAGATTAATAAATTAAATTCCAATCAACAAACATTGACTAGGAACATCCAAAACCTAGCCAATCCAAGGCCAAACCCACCACCCCGTCAGCAGCCTGTTGTTCCTCTAAAAGATTTCTATGATCCGTCTTATTATGAGGAACGACCAGGGGTGGTCATACCGGAGGGGGACTTTGAGATCAAGCCTGCCGTCCTGAACCTGATTAAACACTTTCATGGCCTTCCTAGGGAAGATCCTTTCAGCCACCTTGAAGAACTAACTCTTCTTGCACAGACAACCCGTTCCCGAAATGTGCAAGAAGACATATGGCTGATGCGGCTTTTTCCATTATCTCTCAAAGATAAGGCCGCTTATTGGTTCAGGACCATTGGCCGACCCATCACAACATGGCCTCAACTCAAGAGTGCCTTCCTCAAGAAATTCTTTCCCATAGGTCGTACCAATTCCTTACGAAGATCTATTACGACCTTTCACCAAAAATCTGGTGAAACTTTCCATGATTCTTGGGAAAGATTTCAAGACCT
Source organism: Thalassia testudinum (assembly GCA_037157565.1). Classification (NCBI taxonomy): domain Eukaryota; kingdom Viridiplantae; phylum Streptophyta; class Magnoliopsida; order Alismatales; family Hydrocharitaceae; genus Thalassia; species Thalassia testudinum. Next base: position 86,774,889 of record JAZHRO010000014.1, on the reverse strand, counting down.
TTTAAGAAGTTGCCCGCACCACGAGATTCCTTTATGGCAGCTCGTGCAAATCTTCTATCATGGATTAGAAGATCAAATCCGACAGTTTGTCGACGCCTCGTGTGGCGGCAACTTTTTAAATAAAGATGCAGAAAGTGCCTATGACCTGTTCGAAGAAATGAGTGAAAACTCATTTAATCAAGCTTCCATGAACACATTTTGCAGAACTCAAAACCCGCAGTTCGGTGTTCATGAAATAGGCACTCAATCTATCCCTGTCACCCAAGATGATCTTCAATTGATTGCTCAAAAACTCGACCAGATGCATATTAATCAAAAGAAAATTGAGGAAAGACTAGCCACTTCAACTCAAGCTCCACACCCACATCTAACCCAACCTAACTTTCCACAAAGAGAAAATTTGCACAATCTCAACACTACCCCTGCTGATTATTCTGAGGTTGCCCATGATTCACTGGGGAACTACAACTATCCAGATCTTAACCCCACTCAAAATATTTCTGCCATCCAGGAGCCCTTTAAAAATTCTTCCAATTGGAAAATTTACCCGAACTACTCCTGGAATAATCAAGTTTCCTCCCAACCATATCATTTTAATGGGTATGGGTTGAATCCAAACTTCCATCCTGGGACATCCCAACAAGATATCAACGCCCAGATGCTGCGAACCCTGCAGGATATGCAAACAAAAATGTCGGAAGTAACCCGCAACATCACAAATCTGAACAATCAGATTGGGGTTACTCCCACGCAAAGACCTGTAGGACATCTTCCGTCCCAACCCATACCCAACCCTAATCACCAAGGAAACCATTATATGGGCAGAAATCCACATTATCCAAATCAGCCTCCTCCTAATCCACCTCAGCAGCCGCCCAGGTTCCTGCAATCACAGGCCCCCCCACCTCCTCCAAATAATAATCCGACTGCACATGCAGTTACCTTGAGGAGTGGGAAAACCACCACTGACCCCGAGCCTTCGCACGAACCTGGTAAGATACATGTGCAAGTTGACTCCCCATTCCCCATCAGGAAGAAAAAGAACAACAAAAATCTCAAGACAAGATTCCTATCCCTTTCCCACAAGCTCTCTACCCTACCACCAACAAAAGAAAGAAATCTGAGCCCACTACAGAAGAACTCATGGAGCTATTTGGGCAAGTTCATATCAATATCCCTCTCCTAGATGCCATTAAATATATACCTGCCTATGCTAAATTTTTAAAGGAGATTTGTACTCCTAAAAGGCAGGCCAAAAATCTAGGACAGGTGCATCTTTCGGAGACAGTAAGCTCTGTCATACAGAGTAAGCTGCCTCCTAAGATGAAAGATCCGGGGGCGCCTTTAATTTCTGTAATTATTGATGACACTACATTTAATCGCGCCCTCCTTGATTTTGGTGCCTCTGTAAATATTATTCCCACAAGTTTATTCGAAGAATTTCAGATCGGTGAATTAAAACCCGTCGAGGTTACCCTGCAATTAGCCGACCGATCTACAATCAAACCTCGTGGGATTGTCGAGGATGTATTAGTCAAGGTCCAGAATTGTGTCTTCCCTGCAGACTTTCTGGTTCTTGACATTGAGGCACCCGAATCATTACTGGACTCCCCGATAATCCTTGGACGCTCCTTTTTGGCTACTGCAAAGGCAAATATCAATTGCCACACAGGCAAAATGGATATCAACTGTGCAGGCCAAACTATCACCTTAGATATTTTTAAATCCTCCAGGAGATTCCATGATGATAACTTCTTTGAGGACTCAGATACTGAAATTTCTAATATGGTGGAGGAGACAATGTTAATAGATACCCTTACCGACCACAGTTTTTTTGAGGACTCTGATTCAGACTCAGTGGTCGGCGAGATCTGTGATCCGGAAACTTGTCTTGACTCCAAATTTGTTCCTGATACCCCCCCTAACCCACCCACTATTCACGCACCTAATTTTTCCACACTAACTCACCATTCCTTCCCCGACCCCTTTCTTACGGACCTGCCACCAACCCCGCCTGAGTTTGGCACCCAACCTGAATTAAAACCATGGCCAGACTCGGGCCACACTTATCAATTTCCATCTCACTTTGATCCCAATATTATTTCTAATCAATTTTCTAGGGATCTAGACGAAGACAATTTTTTTGCGGGCATCCAAGTGTCCAATTATTTACATGATTTTCCGTCTTCTGTGCATACCTTCACGCCCGGCTGAATGGCGTAAAAGATAGCACTGGATGGGAGGTAACCCATCATTTTTTTTCTTGCTTTCCTTTTTTCTTCTTTTTCCAGGTTTTATTCATCCTAAACCTGACCGTTCTTCACTAAGGTGATTCCTTTTCCCTCCTAATGCATGAGGACATGGCATATCTTAAGCATGGGGGGGTGTTTTTAAATTTTTACGATCGATTTAGGATGTTTAAAACCTAAAAACATGCAATTTTCTTTATTTCCTGCTTGCATACCCAAAAACAAAAAAAAAAAAAAATATATATATATATATATATTGAAAACTTTTTGAGGAAAAATTTTGAAATCAAGACTACGGTCGAAAAATTCACTTCTGGTACAATGGGATTTAATCTTTAACAAACTAAGGATGAGGATATGGATCTGATCATTATTATTCCAGGGTCTATTTTAGACTAGATCAGATATCCTTCTCTAAAATTCCACCTGAACTCATGATAGTTCAGGTGACTTGATCCTATTTTGTATTATGGAAAGTATTTGACTTAGTTTTTGATTCAAAAACCTGCGGTTCTTGAGAAACTTCTTGTGTCAATTTTCACACACAAGCCAACACTTAAAAATAACTAAAAAATTCGAAAAAACTCCCTTGTTTGGATTTAGTAAAAGTCTGAAGCAGATCATTGGTTTGAGTTCCCACCGTCGAGAAGAAGAAAAAAACCTTCTTTGAGGACACGATGTCAACATGTTACCGCCTCGGTGCTGCTCTATATCTATATTTCATATCTTTAGACGGAGCATTAAAGCGCATTTCAGCAGCTCAAGTGTCTTGGACGGTGCTCTACCTATAGCGTCGGAGCAAGAGCTTGAGTTTGCTTGGAGCGCCCCTTTTCACCGCATCGTGTTTTTGGGTTGTGAGCTCCTGGGTGGTGTCATGGACAGTGCTATCCCGAAGTACTGGCGCCAGAGCCCCCTCGAGGAATGGTAACGGGAATGATGATACCGACACATCTGTTGTAAGACTAAGCTAAAAATAAGCATGGGGGAGAAAAAAAAAAAAAATAATAATAATAATAATAACACGTCCTTATAAAGGTTGGCTTTTCACAAGCACAGACACAAGGTTTTAAAGGAATTTGCAAGTTGCGAATCAGATTCACGAGCCAGAAAAATCCTAAAAACAAACATTTCAAGTCATCTGAATTAACAAGGGGTTAATTTGTGAATTTTCTGAGGATATATTGATCCCGTTCTATCTAATGGTTGGATCCAAAAACAAATCCTGATGTTTCTCTTCAACAAATCCCGTATCTCCTGTGTTTTAATCTACCAAGGTCCCTTAATCTCTTTTTCTCCTCAAAAGTCAAAAAAAAAATTAGATTTCCCAAAAATTCCGTTTTCCAAAAAAATTAATGTTTTGCTAAGAGACTAGCAAAAGATAAGCATGGGGGTGTGATAAACGCCAGTTTATCATCATTTTTATGCTTTAAAACTAACCTAGCTCTTAGGATTTTACTCTGCAAACGGGTTTTTGGGCTGCATTTAGGCATAAATTAGGATAGGCATGCATTGCATTTTTTATTGTCATTTTAATAAGTTTTTGTGAGTGTTAGGGATGTACAGATGCACAGATCCCTAAAACCCTAGCACTCAAGAAGGCAATTGGTGAAGGAGAAGCCCAGACTAGCTGGAACTCAGCCTAATCCAGCTCACCTCAGCTTGATCCAGCTCACCTCAGCTTGATCTAGCCCACCGCAGCTGGAACCTAGCTTACTTGAACTAGGGTTAGCTCATCCCAGCTCCATTCAGCTAATCTCAGCTGGATGGCAGCTCAAGAGAGTTCACCGTAGCTCACCCTAGCTCAAGTCAGCTCAGATCCAGCTCAACTTAGCTGAGTCTAGCTCACCTCAGCTCCCACTAGTTCACAGGGAGCTCTAGCTAGCTCAGCTGAGTTGACAGGAGTTCACCCCAGCTCAGATCCAGCTACATCCAGCTCCACTCAGCTCCAACCAGCTAAAGAAGAATTCATCCCTGCTCAGGAAGCTCAAGTCCAGCTCACAGGGACTCAGCTTAGCTCAACTCAGTTGAGCTAAGCTACCTTAGCTACCTCAACCAGCTTGATTCTCCCCGGGAGCACCAGACCCAGCTCACCTTAGCTCATTTTGGTAGAAGCTAGCTCACTTTAGCTTGGCTTAGCAACTAGCAAAGAACTAGTAAGCTAAGCCAGCTAGAGTATCCCCATGCCAGCCTCTTCAGCAACAGCCAGCTCCAGCTCCAGCTCCAGACTTCTTCTCCTCAGCTCCCTCCTCCAAACCCTAGCTCCAACACCTTCTCCTCTACTCCTCCATTAGCTAAGCTAGCTTAGCTTAGCTTAGCTTAGCTTAGCTTAGCTTAGCTTAGCTATGCTCCAACTTCCTTGGCTTATACCACCCCAAAAACCCACCTACCAACTCCACCCAACTAGCTCCACCTAAGCTCCACATAAGCTAACCTACTTGGCACCAACCTAACCTACCCACCACCTCCAAAAGACACCTAAAAGTGGCGCCAAAAACTACCCATAACCACCCCTTAATGGCGCCACTTTTCCCTCCAAAATCTCCCCTCATCTCCACCACACAATCTCCCTTGAACCCATCTCCACCATCCACCTAACCCCCCTTCTAGAAGACCCCATGTTGGCGCCAACATGGTGGTGTCTCTCCACCACCAAAAGACACCAACACCACCATAACCACCCCCTTTAACACCCCTTGGGTTGGCGCCAACTCACCCTAGCCATAGGATCACCAACCACCCTCATCCTTCCATCCTAGCCCTCCATTTCAAGGGGCACCTTAACCCCCCATCCTATTCTATAAAAAGCCACCACCTACCACCATTTTGGAGCATCCTCCCTTAGTATATTTTCTACCTAAACAACCTATACCTACGGCCAAGAAGAAGGAGTAGAGAAGGAGATTAAAGGGGCACATCACCAGCCCTTTTGGTGCCTTCTTCTCCCCACTGTCTTCAACTTGGGCCACGCCAAGGAGGAGGACTCTCCCACTTCAAGGAGGACGGCCAGGAAAAGGAGAAAAGCTTAGGGTGGACGTCCACCCTTGGAGAGAAACTTAGGGCACGCCCCCTTAGGGCTTGCCTTGGAGGTCATCACCTTGGCGGAGTTCTGCAAGGAAGGAGTTGAAGGATTCTTTTCAAGCTTGGGAGCCACCAACCTTGGAGCAAGAAGCCCTCTTCTTCACCATCTATTTAGAGGATTTGTGTTTTCTTTCTTTATTTCAATTATCTAGTAGTAGAAGCATTCCTCTACTAGGCATTTTTGTTAAACACTTTATCAATTATCTAGTTGCCTTCTTCGCATATCTTTTTTGCATTTCTATTTGCTTATTTTCAGCATTCTTCACTTCCTCTCCCTAATTATTCTAGGCCTCCACTTGCTTAGAGTGAGCTTAGGGAGAGGCTCTACTTGCAACTTTAGAGTAGTTTACTTAATTGGAAGTGTAAACACTTTTCCCACCATAATTTCGCATGTTGCCTTAGTTCAAAAACAAAAAAAAAATGGTATATTAAAAATTACCAAAAGAAAGTTGAGATATATTCCAAGCAAGAGAATCAATTTTGCAACCATATTGCCTCCTTGGACGACCCTAGATACTTCCCTATCTAGGATTATAAATTTAAGAGCGAAAGCGGATTTACACGTTACAACGACGTATTTTAACAAACCGCGTATTTTCGCCATCACGTGCGAGAGCGACGCTCAGCCGTGAGGGCGAGCTCGCCGGGGCTGCCAGGGCCGGCCGGCGGGGAGCGCAGCGGGCGCGGAACGGCGCTGGAGGCCTGCTGCGGCTCGAGCAGCAGGCGCACGAGGTGCGAAGAGGGCGGCGTCGCGAGCGGAGGGTGAGTGGCGCCCTGGTTCTGGAAAAATTTCCAGAATCAGACGTCTATGCTGATAGCCAGACGGCGAGGTCGACGTCTGGAAGACTGTCCAGACGTCTGAAAGGTGAGTTTTCCGTCTTCCGCTTCCTTCCTGTCGACTGACCGTACTGAGGGAGAGAGATGGGTGTGCGCAGGCTCGGTGATTCGCCATCCAACACGAATCAGACGTCTGGCTGTAGTACCAGACGGCGGGAGCGACCTCCAGACGTCCGGGGTGACCATCGGACGTCTGGGAGCTAGGCCAGACGTCCCTGCAGACTTCTGGACGTCTGAGAAACCACGCAGAACAAGGTAATTCTCTGATCCACTTTTTAAAATGTCTGGAAGAAGTTCCAGACGTCTGATTTTGCACAGTGTCGTCGTTTTCGACCTGTTTAGGGCCCGTTCGGGTTCCGTTTTCCGCGATTCGAGTTGCGTTCTTTTCGGAATTAATTCCTCTACCCATCTACAGTAGCTATACACTATTTTGAGATACTCCTTGTGTTTGATCCTTGTGATAGGATCCCGTTCCTTTGTAGTCTCGGGGGTCGCGGAGGCACGCGGGATTCCCGACCACGCCCCCATTACTCCCGTTGTACCTGGTAGGGTGGCTTTAAGTTATTAATAAAATCTGTTAAATTATGGAACCATAAATAGAACCTAGGACGTTGCATGAATCCTAGGAATGAGAAATAGATTGAATGATAGCTCCTAGCTGTTGCATGAATCCTAGGGCTGGAAAGCTAGATTGTATGATAGATCCTAGGATATGGCATGAATCCTAGGATGGGAAAACTAGTGGAATGTATAATACTGCAGTCTTAGAAAATGGAAAGAGATATAAAGCTGCCTGTAATTTGAATTAACAGCTGCCTGTTGTGAATAAATAACGTGGTTGAGAACATGGATTGTAAGAATGTGAAACTGGAAAGTGAAACCTGGATGTTTGATTATAAAGGATGGAACCCTACGGGGAAGTAGGAGTAGAACTCCTGGAAAGTGAATGGAATAGTATTGGGGAAGTGAGCTGGCCCTTGAGTACGGAGTACCAAGGAGAGCGACTGTCCCCCTGTTTAGTGCAGAGCGGAGCCAGCCGCCCCAGGGACCCGGGGTTAGGACTGGCCACTCTGTACCGACTTGCTGGCCCTCGCGTACATAGTACCGAGGAGACCTACTAGTGTAGGGAGGTACTAGCTACCCCACGGGCCCCGAGGTTCTGCTAGCCTCCTACACCGACTTGTTTAGGCCCACTGGGGCAAACCAGGGTAGTCAGGCGAGGGTGCGCGGACTGTGGAGGGGCAAGGCCCCGGTTTGGTTACTGTGGAGGGGTTGGACCCCTGTTACTGAGAGGGCTCTGCCCTGGACTGGTTCCGTGCTGTGCTTTGGGTGCACCCATTAACGGAAACGACTGACTGCGTGCCAGTACGGGTTAGCTACCTGTGCATTTATCGCGCGTGCCGTAGTCACCGTTACGTCTGTCAGTGACCTTGGGGTGGTTGACTGAGGGTAGGATCACCACGGGGGACTCTCCCAGCCAGGAGAGCACCACGTGCTACGTCAACTTTTTGGAAAAGACTGCAATCAAGATCGTTCCCACGAGGAACATTCGAGATCAAGAAAAAGATCTGAGGAATAAATGAAATAGTGAGACAATTGAAAGATGTGAATAAAGAAAGTAATGGAACATAACAGCTACTGTACACTCTACTGTTGTCTTTAGTTTTAGTTGCCACTCTACTCAGCGTTTTGCTGACGTGTTACCCTCGTTACCTTTTTCAGGACCAGGTGTTGAGCAGCCAGGGTCAGCGGCTGCAGAGGATGCTGGGCCGAGTAGGGTCCAATAGAGTTACCACTGTCTCTTGTACCTCTTTTTGTTACGTTGTAGTGAGTAGTTCTTGTTTCTGCTGTACTTTCTTTACCTGTAGTTCAAGTTACATTATGAATGTTGTTCTACTGTTGTGGTGGTACATACTGTGGTAGTTTCTTTCCTTACTACTGTACTTTCTTACTGTTAGTTATATTCATGCTGAATGTGGTTTATTTTACTGCTCTTTTGGTTACTTCCTCGTTGGACGACTAGGTCTTAGGATTAGTTGAGTCGGTCCGGTTCTCGTGTCTCGTAGGGACTCGGGAACCTGGTCGTTACAGTATGGGTCCATGATTAAGATGATCAAAAGGACACCAGAAAGGTCCTAGTTACCTTACACCAGTTACAAGGGACTAGTGGCAAAATAAAGCAATGGCCTTGTAATCAAATTGGTCCTTAGAATCAAATGAACAGATTTTTCGTTTAAGTTCTAGTTATTGAAAATTTTTGCTAGAGACCAATTGTAAGGAATTCCCACCTCTCAGGCTAATCCGGCTAGGCTGGTTACGAGGGGACTATGAAGAAGGTTCTTCCTTTGGCTTTCGCCTCCGGTTCCATTACCCCGCAGCCTTAGACACCAGGTTTTGCAAGATAAGTTCAAACTCCTCAGTAGTTTCAAGCCAAATGTAGGTTATTTGATGTGTTTACATGAATTCTTAATCTGTCTCTTCAATGTAGTTCATGGTGGGCGATCCACAAGGTGACTCACCTCATCGACTAACTTTTGGGCTCGTCGGAGTCCAAGTTAGTCCAATGTGGTCCTATTCGCTCATGTGCTTTTAAGTTATTTCAAATTAAATACCACAAATCAAATATAAACTCTCAGGTAAATATGGATCCAAATGATTTGAAACTTGATAAGAAGATTCCTCTTATAATAAGCTTTTCAGAGAGTGTTTTTTCAGAATTTTTACTATTACTAATAAATAGTTATGAATTTTTAACTAGCAAGGGGTCAAATTTGGGATTTAGACCCTATGCTGGTTTTTCCATTGGAAATGATACCAAATATGATCCAAAAATTTTGTAAAATTATAATGTTGAAAGCTAATTTGATTATCTTTGACACCCCACAAATTTTGAGTCAATCTGATATGTATGTTGGTCAAAATTGATTTTCAAAATTTATAATAGTTCTATTTTCGAGCAATCTGACACATATGCACTCTATGAATTTTTAAAAATTCCACAGATAGAATTTTCTTATTCAGAATGGTGGCGTTGGAATGATAACTTGAAAATATAGTTCCAATTCAAATTTCATGATTTTTGGAGCATTATAAACATAGCTATTGAATTTTGAAGATAACACTTACTTTCTGGCCAAATTTCTAATGGGAATGTGCGCACCTAATTTTCGCAGCTCCCGCTACGATTCGTTCACTACTTTGTGTTGTTCCTACACACAACAATAATGTATTAGAAATAAAATGAAAAGTTGCCTTGCCTCCCTGGTAATGGTGCCAATTTGTTCGGGGCGTAGATCGCATAAAAGATGAATACGTCATAGTATAGCGTGAAATATGTCTCGACAAATAAAATTAACGGAACTGGGAGTCCCAGTCGACCATGGGGAGGAAGAAAAATGCTTTTGATTTCATGCACATATTTTAAATTTAATTACTATGTAGTAGAGACAATGACTTGCAATATATATCATGCAAAAAGTTTGAACATTAATTACATATCATACATGTATTTGAGTAAAACATTAAGTAAATAAACTACTACTATAGCAGAATGAGGGCACCATAGGTGGTCCATGGTGACCTTTTGAAGAGGTTGAGAGGAGTAGCGGCAATCTGACTGGGTGGCCTAATGGATTTTGTAGACAGAAATGAAGAAACGATGGGAAGAGGGAGAAGAGAGAGAGGTAGAAGAAGGAAGAAGAGAATGATAGTTGATAGAGTTATTTTTCTCCAAGGGAGGGGGCACCCTTAGGTCCTTTTATAGCTTGTGCAGATCCTTCCTCTTCCCCAGTTCTTTCTAATGCTGCCACATGGTGCGTTGTGCACCTTTGGATGAAGATTGAGTAGCTCTCGCGTGCCCGCACCTCTTCTTCACGTTTTCGTCTTCAAATCCCGCCTCATCATCTCAATTGTCTATTTTAAAATCCAACACGTGCTTCTCGCACCTTTCAGATCTTGCAACAACGCACGCTATCGCGCGATGTGGATGCCTCCGGGCCCTCCAATCGCACATGCTCACCTGCACGCACCCGCCTATGACTCAAACCAATTTTTGCAAGCGTAGGGCTTGAACCCGCACCTGTCACATATGTGGGCATGCATGCGAGCCAACACACTGTGCAAAGTCTTTGTCATATATGCCTAATTATATTTATATTAATCTGTTTTGGGTGGCAATGTGGCACGTTCGTGGCTGCTGGATGAAGATCCAACGGCCTACGCTGCGAGGCAAGGCGCCATCAGGGGTTGGGGGTGCGATGAGGGGTGGCTGCAATGGTGCCATGTGGCACCATCGTGGCCATCTGTTCTTCTTCTCTTTATATCTAATGACATAGTCCTTCAATTGAGTTGATTTTTGTACCATTGGATTGTGAACGTTGATCTGGATCCATCCGTATGGTTGGATTTATCATCTGAGGTCTAGATCTTCTTCAATTTGCCCCTTGGCTCCTGCCCTTCTTTGGACTCCGTAGAGTGCTACGGGAGTTTGATTGATGCAATCTTGGATGCATTGGACTCCCGTCATTATTCCGAACAGATCCATAAGGTTGGATCGGTCATCTGCAACCCTAGATTACCTGCAATCATTAATACCTCTAAAATAACATAGTTTAATACATAAAATGCATATATCAACTACGATGTAGAATACATTGTGTATGCATGTAGAATGTTCATGTTAAGCTAAGTTCTAGCTTAATTCAGGAGAGTTAGGACCTATGATTGCTGTGCAATTAGGCGGGCACACACATTGTCCAGTTGGTATGGGAGGAAGGCATCATCTCATTTGGTGTCGTCGATCAACTGCATCAAGAGATCGACACACTACAAAGATGAGAGGAAGAAAGGGAGAAGAGAGAGGCAAAGAGGGAGAAGAGAGAGGTGGAGATGAAGAATTAGATGAATGCCAAGGATGATAAGCTTCAGATGCTTCTATCCATTCTTCTAAAGAAGGGACAGTCAAAGCATCTGTCTTCATCAGATCGCAGCATCTACAGACAAGACAACGATGATGACATGGGCGATGCAGGTGGAGCTGGTGGCATCGAGGCAACAATATTTTATTTTTTGTCCATTTTCTTTTCTTATGTTTTTCATGTTACCACTTTTATGTAAATATTTCATTTTCAAACATTTTATGTACTAGGCTTTATATTTATGAAATATAAACTTCTCTACATTTTCATTAGTTATTTTTGTATAAAATAGGGCTATTAAGTAGGTTTAGCAGGTAATTCAAAATTAAAAGAAAAACCATACGTTTGCTGTCAATTTTGAAAAGGAGCAACAACATTAAAGTTTAACACTAGTCGCAAAAATCATACATTTACCACCTCTTATTCTAATAAGCGATGACAAAAAATGTACTTTTATCGTCACTTATTTGAATAAGTGACGGCAAAAAGGAGGAGGTGTGGTTCTCCTAGAACCTTATATGTCATCGCTTATTAGGAGAAGTGACAGCAAAAATATTTTTACTATTTCTTAAGTGACGGTGCATTTATTTAAACGAAAGTGAAACTTAAGAAAGGGCACGTATAGGCGGGAAAAAGTGTCATAAAATGTCATCACTTATAGGTGGTAAAAAGTGACATAAAATTCCATCACTTCTTCTATAAGCAATGACAAATGTAGTTTCCGTCGATTGTCAAACGACATCAAAATATCCAATCCATCTGGTGGTTGAACAATATTTTGACGTCGGATGTGCCCTTTAGCCGATGAGAAAAAGAAACAATGACACTAATAATGGCGTCGCTTAGTGGTGACGGTTAAATGGGCTTTGCTGTCGGTTTCCAATCGACGACAACTGTATAAATTGTTGTAGTGGTTGCTTAAGAGCCTTTGATTGAAAGCACAACACTTCTGGAATGCTTTTAAATTGGATTATACTATGTTTGATTGTAGACGTAAAATTTAGCACTTGTTGGGAGGCAACCCAATGAATTTTGGTTATGTCAATCGAGTCATGATTTCTCAGAACTCTTGAATTTTAGGTAATATATATCTTTCACTTATGTTTATTGCATGCATTGAGACATTGCATGAAATAAGCATGGAGGGGTAGATAATATTTTTCTGTCATTGTTATTTATCTCCAACTTCTTTGGTTATAGTTGTTTTCGCATATATCTATTTCTTTTGCAAAAAATATCAATGCTTTTAGAGTTTTAGCTACAAAAAAATTGAAAAACTTCGATTTTAAGGATTTATCAATCTTAATAAAAGTACAGATAGTCTTTTCACATTCTTTAAGTTGTATGTCATTTTAATTATCTCAAGTATTTGCTAAAATATGGACTTGTTTCCCAAGTCCTTGACGAGATTTGAAACGGTCATGTATTAAGTCGATGGGGTGATAAGTATTTGACTTATCTTCCTACCCATTGGTTTGAAAAGTTTAAGCAGATTAAGTCTTCTACACTTGCATGTATGCACTGACTCATCTTTTGCTCAACCTCCCATTGAAATCCAAGTAGCCAATAGGACCTAGATTGAGGTATGGCTAGCATGTTGTAGTAGGAGAGCCTCCCCATTGCCGGATGTCTAGATCCCATCCTTGCATTTTTAGCCTTTCATGTCATTATTTACGAAATTCTCTTTAATGAAACTAGGCTAGCCACCTACCTAGAAAAATGAGTGTGGAAAAGAAGAGAAGCCCAAAAAATGCAGTAGTTGGGGGAAGTATATATATATATAAAACAAAAATATTATATATTTATGTGTGCATCAAAAATCCCGTAAAACCAAAAAGTAGTGAGGTATCCAATAAGAAACCTTTTTAGGTTCTACCAGGGAGATATACCTTAGAGGTTGACCTTGGGATAGAAAAAGGTAGGGAGAAAGCTATTAGTTCTTTGTAAGGTAAATTCGAAGACTTAGGCTAACCAGGCAAAGAGACAGTCTTAGCTAGTCGAACACTCAGAGTTCAAAAAGGTTTACCATCTGACAAGTTAATTATCTGATTACACACATGGAGGCTTGAAATTCAAGTTCAATTCAAACCATAGGCAGGTTGATAGAGCACAAAAACATTGCTCTTGAGACCCAAGTCCTAGGCTCATAGAGTTTTTGATTTGACTTAGGTGGTCTGTATTTGAGTCAGTACTTTAGAACTATTGAGTCTTCAACATTAACATTTGTCCATAATTCCTCTGCTTTGGTAAAGAATTAAGAATTGAGGATTTTGATTTGACTTAGCTAAAAACTTGCAAATCAAGATTTATTTGTAAATAGTGTTTCATCGTTAGTTTTTTGCTTAGTCTTTACTCAAGGACTAGCAAAAAATAGTCCTGGGGGCATGATAATTTCATATTTATTTATGTTAATTAACACCTAACTAATGTAGTCTAAGGGAAACTTGGGTTAGATTGCATCCATATCCATATATGTTAGATTGGTTCCTATAGAGCATTTTGTAAATAATGCATAATTTTTGGTTTTTATGCAATTTTTGCCATAGCTATATCTGGTACCTTGATGTGTTGTTCATATGTATGTAGGTAACAAATTTTAGATTGATTGGAGCATGGCTATAGGTAGCTCTGGATCTAAGCTCAATTAGAGAGGAAGATTAATTCAAGTAGGTGGACCTATTTGGAAATCCAATTGGCCTAAAACCCTAGGATAATTAGTAGCCTAATTATCCTAGACCCACACCCATCCACTTGACCTAATTAGCTATCTCAAATGGCTAGCCATGAGCCTTGATTTCCAACTTATTATGGCCGATCAACCTAGGTCTTATCCCTATTAGGAAATCCAAAACCTAAACCAACTTACATCCTATCCTTCCAACCTAGCTTAGCCACCAAGGAAGCACCTAAGTTGGTCGACCAAACCTAATCCTAAAACACCCAAAGGGCTAGTCATGCTACACCCAAAATCCCCACCACCAAATCTTAATCCATGGGCCTTAAAACCTAGAGCATACCCTCACCTAACAACCTAAGTAGGCGCCCCTCTATCCCTAAACCCCAAAACAACCTAGCCGCAACCTTATCCTCTCAAAAACCAAACTATGTTGCTAGCCATGCACTCTAGAACATATCCATAGGGTCAGCCACCTTGGATTGAATAAAACCCAACTACTTGAGCCACATCTCCATCCGTAATTTCTCATCTAGTAGCTCTTATCTACCTTCATCCTAGTCGTCCCCTTAGGATAAATCTACACCCTACACCTCACCAATCCTCGATACACTAGATGGACCAATAGGAAGGCTCTCCTGCCCCTATAAATACCTAGGCATGCCCTTTGCTAGACCTTAATTATTCCTATTTCCAAATAGCATTACCAACTGGAACTAGTCCTTCTACTTCTTCTTCCTCCCCTTAGAGATCTTGGATGCACCTTCGAATCTACTACTACGTCGTCACACTGGACTTCACCTTCGAAGCCCTTAATTTTCAATCCTTTTATTCTAGTTCTAGTTCTATTAGATTTGCTTTCCAGCCATTCTTTTAGTTGTAATCTGTAGTTTCTACTTGTTTTGGCTTTTGATATTGCAATAAAGTACTTATTCCCTTTTCAACTTGCCTTCAAGTTGCTTCCTTCTAGTGCTTATTCTAGTTCTAGTACTATAGTTATTAATTGCATGCTATTAGTTATAGTAGATTTTACTTTTGTTCTAGTTCTAGTAGTACTCTTCCAACTTGGTAATTGATTTGCTTAGTTCATAGACATTAGGAATGTGAACTAGTCTACTAGCCTCCCTGCAAACAACTCAAACTACATATTTTGAACTTCGATTTTGTTACTCATAAGTCAATTTGAATATAAATTTAAGAGTTTCTACACACAAACACTATGACGAATGCATACTTTTCACTATCATATCCATGCTAAGAACATGCCCACACATAAGCCCAATTAACCCCACACTTATCTGTTGATACCCTTATTTTGATGTAATAAAATTATTTTATTATAGACTAATCATTTCTGGTCATAATATGGAAAAATGATTACAAATCGAAGAATGAGATTCAAGAAGATGTATAATTCTTTAAAAGTTGTAATATTTACTTTTCTTGAGTCTAGAATGATATGTAAGGAACCTAAAAATATTATTTGTTATGCTTTGTCACTCCATAGATAACAAACTTAGTCTTAAAACCTAGTTTACAATACTATTGATCGACCAAGTGTCTTTGATCGACAAAACATATTATTTTATCTAATGGTCATATCCTAATTTTGCATTAGAAGTTGATCAAAATTATATTTTAATCGATGCACAAATAATCGATTAAAATATATATTTAATAAACTAAATAATATTTTTGATCGACCAACATCGTTTTTACACAAATCAGCCCAAAAAAACCTATAAATAGGTTCCCTTGACCTTTATTTCAAAACACATCTGATAAACGCCAGTTTATGATCATTCTTATGCCCTGAAACAACCCTAACTCTTTGGTTTTTAACTCCACAATAGGGTTTCTGGGCTGCATTTAGGCATTCTCCTAGGTTAGTCATTCATTACATTATTTTTGTGTTTTTAATGTGTTTATTTGAGTGTCAAGGATAAGCGAAGAGTCAAATCCAACAAGCCTTGGCACCTTGGAAGGTAGAAGATGAAGAGGAAGCCCAAATTTTGCTGAATCCTAGCTGAATCCAACTCAACAAAGTTGGATTCTGATGATAGCCTCATCATGAGCCCTAACTAGCTCATTTTGACCCAAGAAAGAGAATAAGAGCTCCTACATAACCAAGAGAAGGGCTTAATTCAAGGAATAAGTGTTCTAAGAAGAAAACATGAAATAAAGGGTAAAACTATAATTTTACCATTGCAGTACATAAACGCGATTTCCTAGAGGCAAAACATAGGTCAAATGGTCTGAATAAGATAAAAAGTGGGTTGGTTCAATCAGAAATGGGTTCATATGCAATCCAGGAATTAAATGACATTTGGTAACCTTAAAACAGACCTGCTTAATTCAACAAGGTTCTGGTCAGGATAAAAATCAAAACTCTATAAAATTCATGGAAAAATATCCCCTAGGGTTTAGAACCTTCAATTTGACCTTTGGAACCTATTTTGACCTAGATTAGGGTCTAACTCATTAATTGACCTAATTTGGATTTTTGTGCAAAAAGTGCAGTCAAACGTGGTCAAAACCTACTCCGCTAGCAGCTCTTTCGATGGTAAAAATCGACGTTCATTAAAAAGATCGGATGTCCTTAATCGAGCTTGGCATAGGGAGCTTGGAAATCAGGCTAAACTTAGCTCGATCGACTTGGATGCCCTTTTCCGAGATTAGATGCCCCTGGACAATTCCCTCAGGCACCATGAAATGACTCTTTTCCCAGGAAAGAACCAAATTCACATCGATGCATCGCCTGAGTATTTGGACCAAGTGTTGGAGGCAATCATCAAATGATGCTCCAAAAACTGAAAAGTCATCCATCAAGACTTCCAGATAATCACCTACCATATCTAAGAATATGGCAAGCATGCACCACTGAAAGGTTGCAGGTGCATTGCAGAGATCGAAAGGCATCCTTCGAAACGCATACGTCCCAAAGGGGCAGGTGAACGTGGTCTTTTCTTGGTCTTCTGGATGGATTGCCACCTGGTTGTAACTGGAGTACCCATCAAGAAAGTAGAACTTATTTCCCGCTAGTTTCTCGAGGATCTGATCAATAAACGGTAGTAGGAAATGGTCCTTCTTCGTGGAGGAATTGAGTCTTCTGTAATCAATGCAGACTCTCCATGAGTTAGCTATTCAGGTTGAATGACCTCTCTAGTTTCAGTCATGATGATGGTGAGTTCGACCTTCTTAGGCACAACCTGTATTGGACTCGCCCAACGACTGTCGAAGATTGGGTAGATGATCCCTGCAACTAACCACTTGATGATCTCCTTTTTCACGACCTCCTGCAGGTTAGGGTCTAAACGTCTCTGCATCTCTCGTGAAGGTCGTGTGCCCTCTTCTGTGTAGATTCGATGCATGTAGTACGAGGGGCTTATGCCAGTCAAGTCATCGAGAGTCCATCCAGTGGCTCTACGATGTTGCTGGAGAACAGTAATCGGATGGGATTCCTGGTCAGGTGTGAGTCGGGAGTTGATAACCACAGGAAACATCTGATTGGAACCCAAAAAGACGTAGTTCAGATGCTCGGGAAGGGGCTTGAGTTCCATGATAGGATTATCAGTAGCAGCGGGTGGTTTGGGGTTTGTATCAGGAACAAAGTTCGGAGTCATGGGTGTGTCTAGAACAGATTCGCACTCCTCTGTTTATGGGTTTTGATCTTCTAGTTGTTGATCCGAGGTAATCAGGTTGTCCTCTGTATGTGATTCATCAACCATGGCTCTGATATCACAAATTTGCTCTATAACCCCGCAATTAATCCCTTGTTGGGCCTTGAAGATGTCAATCTTCAGAGTTTGATTCCTAAATTTTAATTCTATATAGCCCTCTTCGCAGTTTATGTTGGCCCTAGTAGTGGCCAAGAATGGTCTCCCTAATATGATTGGTGTGTCCCTTGGGTTTTCATGTGCGTCCATATCCAGAACTATGAAATCCACTGGGAAGTAGAAATCCCATACCCTGACAATGACATCCTCGAGTATTCATTTAGGTGACTTAATGGATTGATCGGCTAACTGCAACGTCACCTCAGTTGGTTTAAGTTTGGATTCTTCAAGGTGGTCAAGGAGGGATGTAGTTATTAGATTTATGGAGGCACCTAGATCTAGTAAGGCTATGTCAAATTGGGTTTCTCCAATTTTACAAGAAATCAGGGGGGTTCCTAGGTCGTTAGCCTTAGGTGGGAGTTTACTCAAGATTATAGAGCTGGCTTGGTCTGACAGTGCGATTGGATTCCTACTCTTGGTTCGCGGCTTACGTTTAGGTGTACATACGTCTTTCAGGAATCTTGCGTAAGCTGGTACGTGGCGAATTGCATCCATCAAGGGGATGTTTATCTGGACCTGTTCAAAGAGCTTGACTAGATCCTCCTTGGGAGCCACGGGTTTGGTTATCCTTTTTCTTTGGTCAAGGCCTCAGGAAATGGAATCCTAGTTGGTTCCTCTAGAATAGGTCCAACTTCTGGATCTGGGACAGGGTATCCTAGATAACTATCCTAGGGTTTTGGCTACTACCAGGCTTGGACTGGTTCGGATAATGTGGGTCTTGGGTTGTTTTACCACTACGAGTTGTTACAGAGTTTAATCCTACTTGGTTTTGGTTTAGTAAGAGGGGTGCCTGCTGCTGAAATCCTGCATAAGATGTCGAAGCTTCCATCCTGTTTGGTGATGGCGTAGCAGGGGCTTGATAAATCAAATGTGCGTGGCCTGAATTTGGGTTCATAGCACTCCTCTGGGTCGGCACGTTATTTGGGTTTAGTAGAGGTTGTGAAGGAAGGGTGCCCGGTTGGCAGGAATTTGCCATCTAGGCGGGTTGATTGCAAACCTCTATGATCTTGTCCTTGTGCTATTTTTGCATTGCTGCATTCATCTCTAGAATGTCAGCCAATGCTTGAAGGATAAGAGTCATTCGATCCTTGTTTGGCCCTGATTGATAGGTGGGATTAGGCCGAGGCTGAGGCGGCTGATATGGACGAGGAGCTTGTGGACAGGGCTGATAAGGTGGCCTTTGAGTTTGAGAAATTCCCATCCATTGAAAGATGGGATGATTTCGCCATCCGGGGTTGTAGGTATTGGAGAATGGGTCATTCTAGATGGCATGGAGGTCCTCACAGGTCTAAGGAACCTTAGGAAAGTCAGAATACAAGGGTTCAGAGTTCCCCCAACTCAAATAGAATGGATCGGAGGTCACTCTGGTCCGAGAGTCAAACGGGGGTGGATACGGGTCCATCCCTTGAGGAGATTAGTGATAGATGTTTTGCACAATTTACCTCGCCAGAGGTGGCCGTGCAAAAGAGTTTTGCGCAGAGGTGGCTCACTGCAGATGCGGAGTTAGCTCGTCCACCTTCTTCTCTATGATAGAAACCTTGTCCGACCAACTGGCCATCAATTCCAAGTCGATGGATGTGGATAGGTCCTACGTCTCATGTGCCTCTCTCAGATTGATCGATGCGCGGGCATTCGTCCTGTCGAATTAGCCCATGGAGTCATTATTGATGGAGTTCTTGCACATGTTTTCGAGAATCTCCCACACCATGTCCTCATGTTGACCCATGATGTTTCCTCCACATGTTGCATTGACGAATAATAGAATGTCTTCACGGAGTCCTTGGTAAAAAGACTGAACTTGTTCCCATTTAGGAACTCCGTGATGGGGGCACTTTCGCATGAGATCTAGGAATTGGACCCATGCTTCATGAAGAGGTTCTCCCGTTTGTTGAGTGAAATGGGTGATCAGGTGGCGCAAGGCATTCTTCCAACCAACGGGAAAGAGCTTTTTCAAAAATTTGGACTGAAGTTCATCCCATGTGTTGATCGGACGAGTCTGAGTTTGATACCAATGGGCAACCTTGTCCAGGAGGGAGAAAGAGAACATGTTCATGAGCAGAATATCCCAGTTTTGTGGATCTGACCCGAAGGTCTGGGCCAGATGCTTGAGTTGTTTAATGTGCTGGAATGGATCCTCGGAGTTAAGCCCATGAAACTTTGGTATGGCATGAATCATATTGGGCATGAGTTCAGAATCAGGACCTCCAACCGGGATTGGACTCGAGGCTCGATCGCCACCGCAGTGGGATTATAGTGACCTCGCTTCATTGGTCACTATGGTGGGTTTACAAAGTTTTAGAAGAGATCAGTCAGGTGCTGAAGCTGGTGCTCAAGGTTGTTCTCTTCTTCAATGGGTTGTGCCATGATGGAAGAAGGAGAACTTGGTTCTGAATTAGATGAAAGGTTTATGTGGTGAGGTTGTTGCACAAAGAAGGGCGTCGAGGCCTAGCCTCGGCAAGAGTGGATTTCTAAAGGAGGCCTTAAGGATGGTCTTAAGGACCTCTTACCGAACATACACCGAAGGATGTGATGAGATTAGAAGGTGCTGGACCCAATCGAGGCACCCAAAAATTGTTGGGTGACTATACAGGTTCGGAGCGGATGGTACCCCTTAGTCAGAAAGGTCACCCACTTGAGAAGTACCTGGTAGCCAGAGAGGGAGAGTCCCGCAAAGACCCCAACACGGTAGAGCGTCCCCACGAGTTACAGGGTTTCCCCCACCCGACCCCGCTTGTCACTGAGATTGCAGGTAGGCCAGAATGGGGACCTTGACCTCTTAATTCTACCTTTTTTACTTTAAGATCAAGGTGTTTAGGGTTCCACTTGAACTTTTAGGTCTTTTGAGTGAAAAAAGTGACCTAATTTTAAGGTTGGTTGACCCAAAGGATCAACTTCACCTCTTGGTTCTTTGAGAGCTTTTAGGTCCTTTCTTTTAGGGTTCAAATAGATTAAGAGCCTGATTTGCTTAGGGTTTCTCTTGTATAGATCTTTTCAAACAAGCCTTAGGCACACCTCTTTTTGAAAATTTTTTTTTTGCTTCTTTGTTTATGAGAAGATGTGTCTCTAAAAATCCTAGCTTTGCAATCCTTAGGTTGGCTCTAGTTGGTCCAATTTAGTTGCCTCAAAAATTGGTATCTAGGGCTCAATCAAGAAAGTTCTAGCCCTAGTTACCTTAGTTGGATGTGCAGTTCAAGATTTGTTGAAATGAAAATCGGGCAACTTTGATAAATTACTAAGTATGAAACAGCTAGCCCTAGGTAGGTTTTTCTTTGTTCCTTTTCAGACTTTGCGGGGCTTCAAAGAGAGGGCTAATGAACGTTACCTGTTCCTTGGTGTGGTTATTGTGCAGCTGCTCTTCTTTTCTCTACTTTCCCTAAGACAAGCACAACAAACGAGAGGAATTAAGTCAGTATTGAATCAGATGTTGTGATCAAAAGCTTCAGAAGTGCCCGTTGCTCCCCGGCAACGGCTCCAAAATGTTTATGCGGCCAGAACGTGTTTTAACAGATGTCTCGTTGCAATATAGATGAACTCTCCATGAAAACAAATAAAAATTTATAACTCCAAAATCAAAGTATCCAAGGTCGAACACAGGGAGCAATTTGAGTATTCCAAAACTTGAGAACACAACTTTCAATAAAAAGCGATGACTAGTTCAACAAAAATGATAGAATAATGTTATGGAGAAAATGCCCGAAAAGAATTGCACGTCTGATATTGCATCAGACGTCTTAAAATTGGCCTTCAGAATCTTCTCTTCTGTCCTTGCTTTGCTCTGCTGCAGTGCTATGGTTTCTTGTTTCTCCTTTTCTTTTTCTTCCTTAGCCGCTCCTGCTCCTCCTCTTTTTCCTTTACTTTCTCTCTTCTTGATTCTCTTCCTTCAGCTAAGTCCTAGCTTTATCTCCTCTTAAGTTTCCTTCTTTTTCTTCCTCCTTTTGCTTTCTTGCTTCTGCCTCCTGATCTCTCTCTTCTTCTTCTTTCTCTTGGTCTGTTGTACCTCTGGTACAGTGTGTCTTTCTTCTTCTTCTCCTTCGCTTGCAGCGGCTAAGTCCTACTTCCTTCTCTTGCTGCACTTCTTCTTCCCATAGCATCCTCTTCCTGCACAATCACTACGCAGCAAAACCTATTCCCCTACCTTCCCCGTGCATCACTCTCTCTTTGAATCTCTCTTCGGTACGCTCTCCCAGAGCTGGGTTATCGGGTCGGTCGCGTGCCCGGGTCCAGGTGCAGTGGCGTGGGTGTGGAGCACGAGGAGTGCTCAGTAGGATAGTCAGGTCGGGTTGCCAGGTTCGTGGGTTATATGTCATGGACGAGGCGTGATAGGTGAGGCGAAGGACCTCACCCCAGTGATTTCGAGGTAAACAACTGAGAACACAAAATCCACTTAAACCACCAAGACAGCTCACGACTTACCGAGGTGGGACTAAATGTCCCACCCGCTGCTACTGGCAACTGCAGGAGAGTGACTTCACTATAGATGCCGCTGCAGGTCTCGCAGCACCCTCTATCAGGCTGGACTTGCGCACACTCTCAACC
The DNA here is from genome assembly GCA_037157565.1 of Thalassia testudinum. Taxonomy (NCBI): domain Eukaryota; kingdom Viridiplantae; phylum Streptophyta; class Magnoliopsida; order Alismatales; family Hydrocharitaceae; genus Thalassia; species Thalassia testudinum. Next base: position 86,752,763 of record JAZHRO010000014.1, on the reverse strand, counting down.
CGCATAGTCTGGAAGCCTGGGAGCTGATGATTGTGGCCTGGAGCTGGAGAACAATCGAGCTCGAGTCGTCGTTAATGGCGGCTGGGAGCTCGACCTAGCATGACACAAAAGGAGCCTTGCGGCTCATCAGACCACAGGAGGACCTTCATCACGTCACGACGAAGGTGAGGTGATTAGTGGTAGGCTGCGCAGCGGCCTAGGCGTGCGTGCCTAGGTCGTTCTATGGCCGGATTTATGGGTTAGGTCGGGGGAAGCGTGGAGTGCGTGTGGCGACCTGTGGATGGGTGGAAGATGTTCAGTGGACTGTGGCGGTGGTTGTGAGGTTGGTGGCGAGACGTGTGGGGATGTGGAGCAACGGATGCATCACGTTGAAGGGTGGCCAGAGATGGGGAAGATGCTGGTTGACAGTGGCAGTCGAGGGGTGTTTTGTGAAATAGAATGAGGGAAAAGAAAAGAGTGGAAGACGAGGAGCTTATCTGGAGTACTTGGAGCGAAGGGGGGCAGAGGAGATGGACAACGCGTTTGTGCTGTCGTCGGAGAGGACGACCCTGAGTGGGAGATAACGGCGATGAGGAGGAGGACAGGAAGGCGTGCGGCGCTGGTGCGGCGCGACGCGGAAGAATGAGGTGAAGTGAACCATGTTACTGGTATGGCAGCAGAGCGACGAGAGGGAGGAGGAAGAATCACCGGAGCTTGCGGGCTACTTGGCCGGAGAGAGGGGAGATGAAGTCTGGGGGAATCTGCTGGCAAAACAATCTTAAGTGATTCGCAGGGGACCGGGGATCCTTTTATAGTTGCTGGCTGAGCTTCTGGTGCATGGAGAGAAAGCCTCATACCACCGACTTCTCACCGGAGAAGTAAGGTAGTCGGAGATCCAAATCTCTCGTGCGTTCGCACGAGAGATTGGATGCAAATCAAATATTGCAATTGAGTTCAGATGGAAGGGAATTCCTCGGAAAATTTCCCTTCCAAATCTAGGAGGAGGTCCCTGAGGAATCAGGGAGTATTCCCCATCCATTCCATGCCGGAGAAGGATTCCTCCCCATTAATGGTGGAGGGACCTATTTGTAAGAGTGGCGAGGAAGTTAGGGGATTTGTGTAATGGTTTCCAAAAGATAAGGGCCAAAATGTAATTAGGTGTACTAATTTGCAAAGTAGGTCAACATGACCTCTCCTTTGGTCCAAATTTTGGTTAAAACCTAAATTGGACCTAAGGAATTCAATGGTGAAGTTGGATTTTAGGTTTGACCACGTTTGACTGGGCTTTTTGCACAAAAACCCAAATTAGGTCAATTAATGATCTAGGACCTTAATCTATGTCAAAATAGGTTCCAAAGGTCAAATTGAAGGTTCTAGACCGTAGGGGATATTTTTCCATGAATTTTATAGGATTTAGTTGTTTTTTACCCTGAACAGAACCTTGTTGGATTAAGCGGGTCAGTTTTAGGGTTGCCATATGTCATTTAATTCCTGGATTGCATATGAACCCATTTCTAATTAAACCAACCCACTTTTTATCTTATACAGACCATTTGACCTATGTTTTGCCTCTGAGAAATCCCATTTATGTAATACAATGGTAAAATTTCAGTTTTACCCTTTTTTTCATGTTTTCTTCTCAGAACACTTTTTCCTTGAATTAAGCCCTTCTCTTAGTTATGTTGGAGCTCTTATTCTTTTTCTTAGGTCAAAATGATATATGTAGGGCTCATGATGAGGCTTTTATCATACCCCCATGCCTACCTTTTGGTAGTCCCTTAGCAAAATTTTATGGTTTTAACTTCTGTTCTAGACCATGAGTGTCTGTCATCAGTTATGATAAGTGCTTTTCTTTTTCTTTTGTGATTAGGCTATAATGCCGATAATAGACCTAGAGGTACTCAAGTGCCAACCAAAATCCGGACCTGACCCACTTTAGCCTCAGTCTTCCGCAAAGGTTTTTAAGGCCCACAGAAACTATCCTAGGGTTTATTGAATCCACGGTTAAAGCACCCGCGCTTGAGACATTTTTAGCGTAGGTTCTGTTTGCAGTGCATTTTTGTAAGAGAGAGATAGAAGATTTATTTGTTTGGAGAGTTTTCTCGCTCTTTCCTTTTTATTTCTAGCTTCAGATTGGGTTCTCAACACGGCCTATATCGGATTCCTCGTCCCCATCATCAATCCTCAAGGGTCCCTGGCAATCGATGCTTTGAGATAGCACCTCCCATGGCAACCCCCAGAACCTTGGCTTTCAACCTTTTGAGATAATCCTGCCCATGGCGTTCCGTGGCAGAATTCAGACCCTGGCGATCGACATTTCGTGATAATGCCGCCCATGATATCTGAACCAGTAGAGTGCTTACATGCCTCTGGTAGGATATTTAAATATCCTAAGAGACAAGCACCGAGGAGATGATATGTTGTTACGCATCTTCGATGGGAATTTTAGCCTCTCCGCGCCTGGAACTCATCCAAATCAACTTGTGTTGATTGGCCGCTCCTAATCTAGGTGACTTTTTCATAACATTGAAACGCTTTTTGCGTGATTTTGATATTTATGTGTACTGAACCAGACTGTGTGTGAATTGGGGTGCTTAGGTTACCGAATCCCGTAATCCGAAAGTCAGTTAACGAGGTCGAATACTTCCTAAGCCTTAGACCTAATACTTAAGCTTCTCATTTTCCCCAACCTCTTATGGATTATACAGATCATAGCGGATACGTGAATTTTTAAGCCAAAGAATCTTGCCTAAGAGGCCTAAGATCAGCATTCTTGCTAATCTCTTTTTATGTCTCCTTATCACTTTTCTTTTATTTTTCTCTTTTCATGATCTGGTCTAGAACTTCAGTTAATCCCTTAATCTTTTACTAATGACCACCCTTTTTTTTTTCATTTTGTGCTCATTTTTTGGCATTTTGCTCTTTTTTTCCTCTCATTTTCTATAGCCCAAAAAATTATCTCTCCCCCCTCGTCTGTTCTTTATTCTTTGCCAAGATTTTTTTTTTTGAGTTGAAACCTTTTCTTGATATGAATTTTCCTGATAGTTTGCACTTTCATACCCCCCATGGCTAAGATTTGCATTGTCCCCAATGTAAATTAGGTGGGTTTGATTTCAGCTTAGTTCTTGCATTAGGACAGGTGTTGGGTGGGCGAACGGGTCAAAGTGACTGTTGCGAACGATTTCTAATCTCGGGTAGGGGTACTTGAGGTGGAGTTGGCTTTTCTAATGGATGAACCCTAAAGTGCATTATGAATTCCACGTAGAAATGTCAGTAAAGGTTTCATGTTTTTCAAAGAATGAAGGTTGCCTCCCATTAAGCGCTGAGTTTTACACCATCGGCTTGGCACAATGAGCTCAAGGAGAATGGAGAGTAAAGGTTGACTCAGCCAAATTTGTATTGGTCATGTCAATGGACAATTTGAGTCTCTGATCGTTCACAACAAAGGGTTTGGAATCGTGGCTAAGTGGGCTGATTTGAATGGCTCCATTTCCAAAGATTTGTCAAATTAGGTAGGGTCCGACCAACTTAGATCGTAGTTTTCCTAGGAATAATTTGAGTCGGGCATCAAAGAGTAAAACCTTTTGACCAGGATGAAAGATCTTTCTAGATATGTGTTTGTCATGAAAAGATTTAACCCGTTCTTTGTAAATTCGCGAGTTCTCATACGTGTCGTGGCATAATTCATCGACCTCGCTTATTTGAAGCCTTCTGTGGGTTCCAGCCTTAGAAAGATCTAAATTGCAATTCCGTACTGCCTAATAGGCTTTATGCTCCAATTCAATGGGGAGGTGACATGCCTTTCCGTACACCAGTTTGAAGGGAGACATACCTAATTGGGTCTTGTGTGCAGTCTTATAGTCCCACAATGCTTCCGGAAGCTGAGAAGACCAATCCTTCCTATCATGTCGAACAGTAACCTACAGGATTTTCTTGATCTCTCGGTTTGATAGCTCAGCTAGACCATTAGTTTGGGGTTGGTAGGGAGTAGTGATTCGATGCGACACCCTGTATTTGGTCATCAGTGACCTGAATTGAGCATTTGTAAAATAGGTCCCTCCGTTGGAAATTATTGCTCGTGGAATCCCGAACCTTGAGAAGATGTTTTGATGAATGAATCTGATAACAACCTTATGATTATTGGTTCGGGTTGGAATGGCTTCTATCCACTTGGAGATGAAGTCAACAGCAAGTAAGATGTATTCGAAGCCATCCGAGATAGGGAAGGGTCCCATAAAATCGATCCCCCAAATGTCAAAAATTTTGCATACCAGGATCAACTGTAGAGGCATCATGTCTTGAGGGCTCATGTTGCCTAAGGTCTGGCAACGGGTACATGCCTTACAGTGATCATATGCATCCTTGAAAATTGTGGGCCAGTAAAAGCCACACTGGAGGACTTTTGATGCAGTTTTGTGTCCTGAGAAATGTCCACCGCATGCCTGGTCATGGCAAAAGGAGAGTATGTCTTTGATTTATACTTCCGCGACACACCGTCGAATTATTTGATCAGCACCAACGCAGAATAGATACGGGTCTTCCCACAAGTAATACTTGGTATCGGAGCGCAATTTGTCCTTCTTGGCCTTCGGCCAATCAGATGGGATCTAGTGTGATGCTAGGTAGTTCACTATATCTACGAACCAACAAAGCCCTGTATTGATAGTCAGGAGGTGCTCATCAGGAAATTGTTCTATGATAGGACCAGAAGGGTCAATTATTTCAGAAGGAAGGAGGGACAAGTGATCAGCTACCACATTTTGCTTTCTCGCTTTGTCACGAATCTCGAGGTCAAATTCTTGAAACAGCATGATCCATCAAATTAATCAGGGTTTCGCGTCCTTCTTTGCAAGGAGATGCCTCACAGTTGTGTTATCGAGTATATGATAACATGGGAACCCAGAAGGTATGATCTAAATTTTTCTAGGGCAAGTACCATAGCTAGTAGCCCTTTCTCAGTAACCGTGTAGTTACGCTGAGCCTCGTCTAGTGTTTTGCTAGAGTAGTAAATGACCACGAGCTTCCCATCAATTTTCTACCCCAAAACCGCACCTACAGTAAAGTCAAATGCATCGCACATGATCTCAAAGGGTTAAGACCAATTAGGGGACTGTAGGATTGGGGCTTGGGTGACTCTGTCACAAAGGATCTCAAATGCTTGAGTGCATTCCTTGGAAATTTTGAAAGGCACATCCTTGGAGAGAAGAGTAGTCAGGGGGTGCACAATTTTTGAAAAATCAGGGATAAAATGATGGTAAAAATCAATGTCCCGTAAAAAAGATCGGATGTCCTTAATCGAGCAAGGCAAAGGAAGCTTGGAAATCAGGTTAACCTTAGCTAGATCGACTGGGATGCCTTTCTCCGAGATTGCATGTCCCAGGACAATTCCCTCAGGCACCATGAAATGGCTCTTTTCCCAGGAAAGAACCAAATTCACATCGATGCATCGCCTGAGTATTTGGACCAAGTGTTGGAGGAAATCATCAAATGATGCTCCAAAAATTGAAAAGTCATCCATGAAGACTTCCAGATAATTACCTACCATATTTGAGAATATGGCAAGCATGCACCACTGAAAGGTTGCGGGTGCATTGCAGAGACCGAAAGGCATCCTTCGAAATGCGTACGTCCCAAAGGAGCAGGTGAACGTGGTCTTTTCTTGGTCTTCTAGATGGATTGCCGCCTGGTTGTAACAGGAGTACCAGTCAAGAAAGCAGAAGAACCTATTTTCTGCTACTTTCTCTAGGATTTGATCAATAAACGGTAGTTGGAAATGGTCCTTCTTCGTGGAGGAATTGAGTCTTCTATAATCAATGCAGACTCTCCATGAGTTAGCTATTCGGGTAGGAATGACCTCTCCGGCTTCAGTTGTGATGATGGTGAGTCCGACCTTCTTAGGCACAACCTGTATTGGACTCACCCAATGACTGCCGGAGATCGGGTAGATGATCCCTGCATCTAACCACTTGATGATCTCCTTTTTCACGACCTCCTGCAGGTTAGGGTTTAAATGTCTCTGCATCTCTCGTGAAGGTCGTGTGCCCTCTTTAACGACCCGGTTCCCGAGTCCCTACGAGACACGAGAATCGGACCGACTCGACTAATCCCAAGACCTAGTCATCCAACGAGGAAGTAACCAAAAGAGCAGTAAAATAAACCCCATTCAGCATGAATATAACTAACAGTAAGAAAGTACAGCAGTAAGGAAAGAAACTACTACAGTAGATACCACCACAACAGTAGAACAACATTTATCATATAACACAAACTGCAGGTAAAGAAAAGTACAGCGGAAACAAGAACTACTCACTATAACGGAAACAAGGAAGTACAAAAGACAGTAGTAACTCTACTGGACCCTACTCAGCCCAGCGTCCTCTGCAGCCGCTAACCCTGGCTGCTCAACACCTGGTCCTGAAAAAGGTAACGAGTGTAACACGTCAGCAAAACGCTGAGTAGAGTGGCAACTAAAACTAAAGACAACAGTAGAGTGTACAGTAGCTGTTATGTTCTATTACTTACTTTATTTACATCTTTCAATTGTCTCACTATTTCATTTATTTTTCAGATCTTTTTCTTGATCTCGAATGTTCCTCATGGGAACGATCTTGATTGCAGTCTTTTCCAAAAAGTAGAAGTAGCACGTGGTGCTCTCTTGGCCGGGAGAGTCCCCTGTGGTGATCCTACCCTCAGTCAACCACCCCAAGGTCACTGACAGACGTAACGGTGACTACGGCACGCGCGATAAACACGCAGGTAGCTAACCCGTACTGGCACGCGGTCAGTCATTTCCGTTAACGGGTGCACCCAAAGCACAGCACGGAACCAGTCCAGGGCAGAGCCCTCTCAGTGACAGGGGTCCAACCCCTCCACAGTAACCAAACCGGGGCCTTGCCCCTCCACAGTCCGCGCACCCTCGCCTGACTACCCTGGTTTGCCCCAGCGGGCCTAACAAGTCGGTGTGGGAGGCTAGCAGAACCCCGGGGCCCGTGGGGTAGCTAGTACCTCCCTACACTAGTAGCTCTCCTCGGTACTACGTACGCGAGGGCCAGCAAGTCGGTACAGAGTGGCCAGTCCTAACCTCGGGTCCCTGGGGCGGCTGGCTCTGCTCTGCACTAAACAGGGGGACAGTCGCTCTCCTTGGTACTCCGTACTCAAGGGCCAGCTCACTTCCCCAAAACTATTCCATTCACTTTGCAGGAGTTCTACTCCTACTTCCCCATAGGGTTCCATCCTTTTTACTCAAACATCCAGGTTTCACTTTCCAGTTTCACATTCTTACAATCCATGATCTCAGCCACGTTATCTATTCACAACAGGCAGCTGTTAATTAAAATTACAGGCAGCTTTATATCTCTTTCCATTTTCCAAGACTACAGTATTATACATTCCACTAGTTTTCCCATCCTAGGATTCATGCCATATCCTAGGATCTATCATACAATCAAGTTTTCCAGTCCTAGGATTCATGCAACACCTAGGAGCTATCATTCCATCTATTTCTCATTCCTAGGGTTCATGCAATGTCCTAGGTTCTATTTATGGTTTCATAATTTAACAGATTTTAATAACTTAAAGCCACTCTACCAGGTACAACGGGAGTAATGGGGGCGTGATCGGGAATCCCGCGTGCCTCCGTGACTCCCAAGACTGCAACTGAATGAGGTCCTATCACAAGGATCAAACACAAGGACTGTCTCAAAATAGTGCATAGCTACTGTAGACGGGTAGAGGAATTAATTCTGAAAAGAGCGCAACTCGAATCGCGGAAAACGAAGCCCGAACAGGCCCTAAACAGGTCGAAAAAGACGATACTGTGCAAAATCAGACGTCTGGAACTTCTTCCAGACGTCTTAAAAAGTGGATCAGATAATTACCTGCTCAGCGTGGTTTCCCAGATGTCCAGAAGTCTGCGGGGACGTCTGGCCTAGCTCACAGACGTCCTATGGTCACCCCGGACGTCTGGAGGTCACTCCCGCCGTCTGGTACAACTTCCAGACGTCTGATTCGCAAAGGATGGCGAATCAGCGAGCCTGCGCACAGCCAACTCCCTCCCTCAGTACGGTTAGTCGACAGGAAGGAAGAAAGTGGAATACTCACCTTTCAGATGTCTATATGATCTTCCAGACGTCTCCCTCGCCGTCTGGCTATAAACCCAGACGTCTGATTCTGGAAATTTTTCCAGAACAGGGCATCGCTCGGCCTCCGCTCGCGACGCCGCCCGCGTCGCACCTCGTGCGTCTGCTGCTCAGACCGCAGCAAGTCCCTCTCCGCGTCGTTTCGCGCCTCCTGCACCCTCCGCCGGCCGGCCAAGCCGCTCCGACGAGCTCGCCCTCACGGCAGAGCTCCGCCCTCACACGCCGCACCTCCTCCGCGCTCACTGCGGCCGCCGTTGCCGCCCTCGCGCTCGCTCGCTCTCGCGCACAGGAAGGAGAAGAGGAAGGGGATGGTGGAGACGACAGGAGGGGAGGCATGGCCTTTTAAGGCCGCGCGAGGAGGAGGGAGAGAGAGCGCGACAGGTCTGCAGCTGCAGAGAGAGGGAAAAAGAGAGAGAGAGGAATCGCGGGTCTGCGCGCACAGGCACGCAGACGAATTTCTCGTGCGAAAAATAACTGTTTTCCAGACGTCTGGAAACGATCCCAGACGTCTTGTCAGACGTCTGGATGTGCTCCCAGACGTCTTGTCAGACGTCTGGGCCACCTCCCAGATGTCTTAAAAGAAGTCTGGGGCACGCGTTCGTTACAATATAACAAACTCAAAGGAAGTTTCATCCCCGAAACTTGCGTCAACTAGGGTGCGGGAAAAGACTTCCAAATAACCATAACAAACTCAAAGAGGACCGAAGTCGGTCCGAAAAGACGTACCCGCGAAAACTCCGGGTACCGCTCCCGCATTGCCGCCTCAGGCTCCCAGGTAGCCTCCTCGTACCGCTGGCTCCTCCACAAAACCTTTACCTGGGGTACTTGCTTTCGTCTAAAACTGCGAACGGCTCGGTCTATGATCTGCACTGGCCGCTCGGGGTAGGTCAGGTCGTCTCTCACCTCGACGCTCTCGTGACTCAGTACGTGACTGGAATCGGCTACGTACTTCCTGAGGTTGGACACGTGGAACACGTCGTGCACAGCAGAAAGCTGCGGGGGAAGGGCAAGTCTGTAAGCAACGGGTCCAACCCGCTCCAGGACCTCAAACGGCCCTACGAACCTCGGCGTGAGCTTCCCTCTCACCCCAAACCGCTGTAGGCCCTTCATGGGCGAAACACGAAGGAAGACGTGGTCCCCAACCTCAAACTGCACCTCTCTGCGTCTCCGATCCGCGTAGCTCTTCTGTCTGCTCCTGACAGTGCGGAGTCATCTGTGGATCTTCTCAACTACCTCCTGACTCTGCTGGATCAACCTGGGGCCAACCTCCCACTTGGTCCCCACCTCAACCCAACTCAAGGGTGCCGTACACTTCCGTCCGTACAGAGCCTCGTAGGGAGCCATGCCGATGCTCGAGTGATAACTGTTGTTGTATGCAAACTCCGCCAGGGGCAGGTGCTCCTCCCAAGGGCCCCTCCAGTCCAGTACACAGGCACTCAAAAGGTCCTCAAGTGTCTGTATCATGCGCTCAGACTGTTCGTCCGTCTGGGGGTGGTAAGCCGTGCTAAACCTCGACCTCGTCCCCAAGGCCTGCTGAAACTCAGCCCAAAACTGGGACGTAAAGCAGGCATCCTGGTCGGATACGATCTCCCGTGGAACTCCGTGTAGTCGTACCACATCACGGATATACCTCTCTGCCAACTGTGCTGGTCCCAAAGTGATTCGGATCGGCAAGAAACGCGTCGTCTTCGTCAGTCTATCCACTATTACCCAGACTGCGTCGTGACCCCACTGGGTAACGGGTAAGCCCACCACCAAGTCCATGGTGATGCTCTCCCACTTCCACTCTGGCACTGGAAGCGGCTGAAGCGGCCCTGCATGACTCTGATGCTCGGCTTTCACCTGTTGACACACTAAGCACTGTTGCACGAACTCACCCACATCCCACTTCATCCCTCTCCACCAAAACTTGCGTCTCAAGTCATGGTACATTTTCGTGTTCCCGGGATGTATGGTGAATCTGGAACCGTGTGCCTCAGTCAGGAGCTCTCTCAATAGCTCCTTGTCTCTGGGAACGCACAACCGTCCCCTCAAACGTAGCACCCGGTCTGTGAAAGAGAAGTCCCTTGGGTCTCCTGATAGTACTCTGTCGCGCAAAGACTGCAAGTACGGATTGGCCATCTGTCCTGTGATGATACGGTCTATCAGCTCTGGCCTGGTCTGCCGTGTCACCGTCACTGCCCCACAGTTCCCTCGTAACTCTAGAGGTCGCCAACTTCCCACCTCCTCCAAAAGGCTCCAACTCTGTAACTGTAGACTGGCCAAGCGTGTGGGTGCCTTACGGCTCAAGGCATCAGCCACCACATTGGCCTTTCCCGGGTGGTAGGAGATGCTGCAATCGTAGTCCTTCAGGAGCTCCAACCAACGTCTCTTCCTCATGTTGAGCTCCTTCTGGTCAAAAAGATATCTGAGGCTCTTGTGATCTGTAAAAATCTCGAAGGTCTCACCGTACAAGTAGTGCCTCCAGGTCTTCAGCGCGAAGACAACAGCTGCCAACTCTAGGTCATGGGTAGGGTAGGTATGCTCATGGGGCTTCAGTTGCCGCGAAGCGTAAGCGACAACATGACCCCTCTGCATGAGCACACCTCCTAACCCCTGCAAGGAAGCGTCCGTGTACACAACGAACCCGCCACTACTGTCAGGGATGGTGAGCATGGGAGCCGAGGTCAACCTCTCCTTCAGCTCTAGAAAACACGCCTCACAGGCATCTGTCCAAGTGAAAGGCACGTCCTTCCGGGTCAACTGTGTCATAGGACGCGCAATCTGCGAAAACCCTCTGATGAACCGTCTGTAGTAGCCAGCTAGTCCCAGGAAACTGCGGATCTCAGTGACTGAACGTGGTCTCTCCCACCTGAGCACTGCCTCGACCTTGGCGGGGTCCACCGCCAGGCCGTCTCCAGAGATCACATGACCCAAGAAGGTCACCTCCCTCAACCAGAACTCGCACTTGCTGTATTTGGCGTACAGCCTGCGTCGTCTCAGGGTGTCCAGAACCATCCGCAAGTGCTGTCCGTGCTGCGTCCGATCTCTAGAATAGATGAGTACATCATCTATGAAAACCACCACGAACTGGTCCAAGTACGGTCTAAACACCCGGTTCATCAGGTCCATGAAAGCAGCGGGGGCATTGGTCAGCCCAAACGGCATGACCAAAAACTCGTAGTGTCCGTACCGGGTGCGGAAAGCTATCTTGGAGACGTCGGTCTCCCTGATCCTCAACTGGTGGTATCCAGACCTCAAGTCTATCTTGGAAAACACCGTGGCACCCCGCAACTGGTCAAACAAATCGTCGATCCTCAGCAGCGGATATCTGTTCTTGATGGTGACCCTATTCAGCTGTCGGTAGTCCACACAAAGGCGTAGGGTCCCATCCTTTTTCTTCACAAACAGTACCGGGGCTCCCCAGGGAGACGCATTGGGCCTCACGAAACCTTTCTCCAAAAGGTCCTGCAACTGGGACTTCAGCTCTCGCAGCTCAAGCGGTGCCATCCTGTATGGCGCGGTGGAGATGGGGTTGGTCCCTGGTACTAGTGAGATCTCAAACTCGATCTCACGCTCGGGCGGTAGTCCTGGTAACTCGTCTGGAAACACGTCAGGGTACTCTCTGACCACCGGGATGCTCTGGAAGTCTGCCACAGGGCTGGGTTCTGCCACCACACAAGCTAGGAAGCCCTCACACCCCTGGCTCAAAAGTCTCGCCGCCCGAAGTGCCGAAATGCACCTGAAACCTCCGTCCACTGGCTGTCCGTGAAACTCGAAAGAAGGCAACTCCGGAATGGAGAAGACAATCTTCCTCTCAAAATAGTCCACCAAGGCGTGGTAAGCGGACAGCCAATCCATCCCTAGAATCACACCAAAGTCCTCCATTTGGATCATAATCAGGTCAGCTGGCAGGCTATGTCCTCCAACGCTGACCTCGCAATCCGTGTACACCTCCTCAGCTACAAACAGCTGACCACTCCGACCTCTGATTACGAACGGATTCTCTAACAGTGTATAATCCTGGTCCAGACTTACTGCGAAACTGGCTACGACAAACGAGTGCGTAGCACCGGAATCGAAAAGGGTGTAAACGAGTCTGCCAGAAACTGAAACCATACCTGCTACCACGGATCCCGAAGCTCTGGCGTCCCTGTGTGTTAGGGCATTGATACGCCCCTCAGCTCTAGGTGCGGACGAAGTAGCCACACTCTGCGGACGGGTAGGTGCTGGCCGGTACCCTCCTCGCGACTACTGTCCTCCTCCTCGTGCCTAGGAACCACGGCCTCCTGCACGCCCTCCAGTGCTCTGCACGGGAAGTATCTGCTGACCTCCTGCCCTAGATGGGCAGTCCCTCCTGACGTGGCCCGGCTGGCCACACTGGTAGCAAAGGGTAACCTGACTCCCGCCCTCAGTGAGTCCCTGCTGTCGACTAGGCGGGGGTCCGGTGCTGGCGACTGGCCCCTGTCGAGGGCCCCCAAAGGCCACTGATGGCCCTGCAAAACGTGACAGCTCTCCTGCGGATGCCACGTGTCTCCTTTGAGTTCTCTTAACACGCCTAGTGTGGTGGCGACAATCTCGTTCCACCACCAACTCCCCTGTCGTACGCTTGGAAGGGGGAGGAGGGGGTGGAGACGTGGGTGGAAGCTGAAATTCTTCTCGAACCACCTCTTGAATCAGTTGGACGAGGTCCGGAGATGGTATGCTCAGGAGAAGAGGAGGGGTAGCATGTACTCCAAGCCCGACACATCTGTCCCACGAGCCCCGACCTCGGCCGCGCCCGCGGCCCACCCTCCTAGCTCCACGACGAGGCATCTCCTACAATGGAGACGCGAAACAAAATGAAAACGTCAAAACCGATGGTACCTAACGAAACTTCTAAGAGCTCAAGTCAGGAGATATGTTGTGGTGGCTACTCTAGCTATAAACAGGCGAATTGGTTATTTTCCAGCCAGTTGATTCACTTCTCGGGACGACCTTGCTCTAATACCATCTTGTAACGACCCGGTTCCCGAGTCCCTACGAGACACGAAAACCGGACCGACTCGACTAATCCCAAGACCTAGTCGTCCAACGAGGAAGTAACCAAAAGAGCAGTAAAATAAACCCCATTCAGCATGAATATAACTAACAGTAAGAAAGTACAGCAGTAAGGAAAGAAACTACTACAGTAGATACCACCACAACAGTAGAACAACATTTATCATATAACATAAACTGCAGGTAAAGAAAAGTACAGCGGAAACAAGAACTACTCACTATAACGGAAACAAGGAAGTACAAAAGACAGTAGTAACTCTACTGGACCCTACTCAGCCCAGCGTCCTCTGCAGCCGCTAACCCTGGCTGCTCAACACCTGGTCCTGAAAAAGGTAACGAGTGTAACACGTCAGCAAAACGCTGAGTAGAGTGGCAACTAAAACTAAAGACAACAGTAGAGTGTACAGTAGCTGTTATGTTCTATTACTTTCTTTATTTACATCTTTCAATTGTCTCACTATTTCATTTATTTCTCAGATCTTTTACTTGATCTCGAATGTTCCTCGTGGGAACGATCTTGATTGCAGTCTTTTCCAAAAAGTAGAAGTAGCACGTGGTGCTCTCCTGGCCGGGAGAGTCCCCCGTGGTGATCCTACCCTCAGTCAACCACCCCAAGGTCACTGACAGACGTAACGGTGACTACGGCATGCACGATAAACACACAGGTAGCTAACCCATACTGGCACGCGGTCAGTCGTTTCCGTTAACGGGTGCGCCCAAAGCACAGCACGGAACCAGTCCAGGGTAGAGCCCTCTCAGTGACAGGGGTCAAACCCCTCCACAGTAACCAAACCGGGGCCTTGCCCCTCCACAGTCCGCGCACCCTCGCCTGACTACCCTGGTTTGCCCCAGCGGGCCTAACAAGTCGGTGTGGGAGGCTAGCAGAACCCCGGGGCCCGTGGGGTAGCTAGTACCTCCCTACACTAGTAGCTCTCCTCGGTACTACGTACGCGAGGGCCAGCAAGTTGGTACAGAGTGGCCAGTCCTAACCCCGGGTCCCTGGGGCGGCTGGCTCCGCTCTGCACTAAACAGGGGGACAGTCGCTCTCCTTGGTACTCCGTACTCAAGGGCTAGCTCACTTCCCCAAAACTATTCCATTCACTTTCCAGGAGTTCTACTCCTACTTCCCCGTGGGGTTCCATCCTTTTTACTCAAACATCCAGGTTTCACTCTCCAGTTTCACATTCTTACAATCCATGATCTCAGCCACGTTATCTATTCACAACAGGCAGCTGTTAATTCAAATTACAGGCAGCTTTATATCTCTTTCCATTTTCCAAGACTGAAGTATTATACATTCCACTAGTTTTCCCTTCCTAGGATTCTTGCCATATCCTAGGATCTATCATACAATCTAGTTTTCCAGTCCTAGGATTCATGCAACACCTAGGAGCTATCATTCCATCTATTTCTCATTCCTAGGGTTCATGCAATGTCCTAGGTTCTATTTATGGTTTCATAATTTAATAGATTTTAATAACTTAAAGCCACTCTACCTGGTACAACGGGAGTAATGGGGGCGTGATCGGGAATCCCGCGTGCCTCCGCGACTCCCAAGACTGCAACTGAACGAGGTCCTATCACAATGATCAAACACAAGGAGTGTCTCAAAATAGTGTATAGCTACTGTAGACGGGTAGAGGAATTAATTCTGAAAAGACCGTGACTCGAATCGCGGAAAACGGAGCCTGAACGGGCCCTAAACGGGTCGAAAAAGATGATACTGTGCAAAATCAGACGTCTGGAACTTCTTCCAGACATCTTAAAAAGTGGATCAAAGAATTACTTGCTCAGCGTGGTTTCCCAGATGTCCAGAAGTCTGCGGGGACGTCTGGCCTAGCTCACAGACGTCCGATGGTCACCCCTGATGTCTGATGGTCACTCCCGCCGTCTAATACAACTTCTAGACGTCTGATTCGCAAAGGATGGCGAATCAGCGAGCCTGCGCACAGCCAACTCCCTCCCTCAGTACGGTCAATCGACAGGAAGGAAGAAGAAAGTGGAATACTCACCTTTCAGACGTCTGTATGATCTTCCAAACGTCTCCCTCACCGTCTGGCTATAAACCCAGACGTCCAATTTTGGAAATTTTTCCAGAACAGGGCACCGCTCGGCCTCCGCTCGCGACGCCGCCCGCGTCGCACCTCGCGCGTCTGCTGCTCAGACCGCAGCAGGTTCCTCTCCGCGTCGTTCCACGCCTCCTGCGCCCTCCGCCGGCTGGCCAAGCTGCTCTGCCGAGCTCGCCCTCACGGCAGAGCTCCGCCCTCGCACGCCGCACCTCCTCCGCGCTCACTGCGGCCACCACTGTCGCCCTCGCGCTCGCTCGCTCTCTCGCACAGGAAGGAGAAGAGGAAGGGGACGGTGGAGACGACAGGAGGGGAGGCGTGGCCTTTTAAGGCCGCGCGAGGAGGAGGGAGAGAGAGCGCGGCAGGTCTGCAGCCACAGAGAGAGAGGGAAAAAGAGTGAGAGAGAGGAATCGCGGGTCTGCGCGCACAGGCGCGCAGACGAATTTCTCGTGCGAAAAATAACTATTTTCCAGACGTTTGGAAACGATCCCAGATGTCTTTTCAGACGTCTAGATGTGCTCCCAGACGTCTTGTCAGACGTCTGGGCCACCTCCCAGACATCTTAAAAGACGTCTGGGGCACGCGTTCGTTACACCCTCTTCTGTGTAGATTCGATGCGTGCAGTACGAGGGGCTTATGCCAGTCAAGTCATCGAGAGTCCATCCAATGGCTCTACGATGTTGCTGGAGAACAGCAATCCGACGGGATTCCTGGTCAGGTGTGAGTCAGGAGTTGATAATCACAGGAAACATCTGATTGGAACCCAGAAAGATGTAGTTCAGATGCTCGAGAAGGGGCTTGAGTTCCATGACAGGATTATCAGCAAGAGCGGGTGGTTCGGGGTTTGTATCAGGAACAATGGTCGAAGTCATGGGTGTGTCTAAATCAGATTCGCACTCCTTTGTTTGCGGGTTTTGATCTTCTAGTGGTTGATCCGAGGTAATCTGGTTGTCCTCTGTATGTGATTCATCAACCACGGCTCTGATATCACATATTTGCTCTATAACCCTGCAATTAATCCCTTGTTAGGCCTTAAAGATGTCAATCTTTAGAGTTTGATTCCCAAATTTTAATTCTATTTGGCCCTCTTCGCAGTTTATGTTGGCCCTAGCAGTGGCCAAGAAAGGTCTCCCTAATATGATTGGTGTGTCCCTTGGGTTTTCAGGTGCATCCATATCCAGAACTATGAAACCCATCGGGAAGTAGAAATCCCATACCCTGACAGTGACATCCAAGAGTATTCCTTTAGGTGACTTGATGGATCGATCGGCTAATTGCAACGTCAACTCAATCGGTTTAAGTTCGGATTCTTCTAGGTGGTCAAGGAGGGATGTTGGTATTAGATTTATGGAGGAACCTAGATCTAGTAAGGCTCTGTCTAATTGGGTTTCACCAATTTTACAAGAAATTAGGGGTGTTCCTGATGCGTGTCTTTCACTCAACTTAGTAATTAAGTTAATTTCACTTAATTAAGAGTAGAAGAAGTCACTTAGGTTAACTCAAAATTGTGTCGGTTGTGTAGTATAGGGTCGAATTATCCTAACATTTTAGAAATTTTTACTGGTTGAGTCCAGGTCGTTCGCTGGGAGGTATAATAATTTCTACATTCACCAATTTTCTTTTATTTCTCTATAAGTTTAGGAGGTATAACTAAGTTGATTTTAAAACATGAATTTTGCCAAAATATTTAAACTATAAAGAATATACAAAATTCCATATGAAAACATATTTACTCAAATGATGTACTTTATTAACAAGTAAACATGTTAGTTTTCTAATTTTATGTCAAAAGAAATTAAGGCAATGAAAGTTGTTTTAATAAAACATGCCTTTTTACAATTAAAACAAATTCAAAAAGTAATTAAAATGATGCAAGAAAAATAAATTTTCCTTTTAGTCTTCAACCTCTCTCTTCTTCTCCCTTTCTTTCTCTTCTTTTCCTTTATTTTTATTCTCTCTCGAGCTCTTTTCTTACCTCTCTTCTTCTGTTCCTACCTTCTTTTCCTCCCTGTCCCTTATTCTCTTTCCCTTAGTCTTCTCCTGCCTTCTTCTCTTCCCTTAGTCTTTTCCTTCCTTAGTGCCTATGCCCCTTTGTTTAGCTGTTGCCTTCTGCACTTAGCTTAACCTTAACATCCTTCAGCGGCTCTTCTTTCCTTAAGCTTTCTCTTGAACCATCAGTTGAACCCGGTTTATTTTCCTTACTAACCAAAAATTTATTTTATTTGCAGCGACGTACTTTCGAGGATGCACACTACCCTGAGACCAGGGTGGGACCACACCCTACTCGGTCCTCGCCTAATCTCAGCTAGGTTCGATTTGGTTTATTTCATTTTGGTTCATAGTCTCCAGCCAATCCGACTCAATCGGCCTCACAGGGCACAACAATCGCTCACGCCCACATGGGCGCACACCTGTAGGCACACAAGCCCGCACACACACATGCACATGCTCAGATAATCAGATCGGTAACCGATGCGCCGAGAGCTGATGATTGGTAAGCCCATGTAACAAAATCGTTTTATCCCCATGCATGCGCTCAAAATCTGACGATGTGGGACTATCGTAACCCCTTCCAGACCCAACTTCAAATGATCATAACTTCCTACCCAGAGCTCCAAATCGAATGACTTCAAGTTTGTTAGAAAGCTCTAAGATAGATCTACACGATTGCAGGGTCAAATTAGACGATGTTTTCCTCTTCAATTTGAAAGATAAAATCAGGGGTTCCTACGATTTATTATTGCCTGGAAATGATTTTTAACTTCATAGAGTCCTCAGATGGACTTTTCTCTCTCATTTAAAGGTATGTACAGGATATACAATTAATTCCGCATCTATTAGAGTAAGATTTAAGCTCTCAAGACCTTCAGGCAGTGTATAGAAGGTTGAAGCTTCTCTGAAAGCTTCAGAGATCGAATTTTCAAACTTAAATAGGTAAACAGACACAGAGAAATATCTCTGATCGACTTCAACTAGTTCTAGGGGTTGTAATTAACTCAACTAGGCATGATTTAAATTCATATTTCAACAAAATGGCACTGCTGTAAGTTTGAGTTCGAAAGTAACCCAAATTGACAAAGTTCAAATTCTCACTAAATAACTCATCTGAGCTCACTTCAATCACTTTATGACCATCAAACAAGATCCTAGAAACAACTTAATTGCATCAATTCCTTAATTTGAGCTCAGAACTCCATAATCACACTCAGTTTGACTGTGAAGGCGCAAGAGTTTGACTTTATGTTCAAAGCCTTCTCTTAAGAAATCAAAGCCTCAAATAGAGTCTCCTCAACACCAGGAACTTACTCAGATCTTAAAATAAGTGTTCTGACCTTGATTTCTAGGGTTTTAGTTTCGTCGCCTGAGTTTCAAAATGTGTTTGTTCGTTAGAGGAAATCAGAGGTTGTTACAGTGGAATGAGGTCATGAACTACTTCAATGCATCACACTGAAGCTTCTAGGATCCTTAAATGCTTCTTAAATCTCTTTGTCAGACTTCTCCAACTCCGTTGGAGTTGGAGAAGATGAACTTCATTCTACAGCTCTAGTCATTTAATCCTCAATTAAACATCCTTAAAACAATCAGTAATCCACATTATATCATTCTGGAGCTTCTCAACAAATTCTAGAGGCTGAAACACAGCTTTGGCTCGCCGGAGTTCGCCGGAGCTCCAGTGAGTCCAAAAAATGTTAAAAGTGTACACAGATTGTGAAAACTTACCATTTTTAATCTAAAATGGATCCTGAGGTTGCAAGGAACCTCAATATCACATTTAATTCTTCATTTGTCCACTAGAATTAGGATTTAACAGTGAATTTGTTTCTTTAAAAATTTGATTTGCAATAAGCTCAGGACTTGTTTGACCACTCAATTGAATGGTTAAAACAAGTCAACAAATAATAGTAGTTATAATTATATAGTTAATTTGTAGTTTGAACTGCTCCTTAGCCGCCATTGACAGTGAGTTCAGGAGCTTAATTAAGAATTGGGCGTTTAATTTATATGTGATATTTATATGTATTATAGTGTCAACTAGGGTTCATAAGTGGTGAATAGATGATGAAGAACCCAGTGGAGGTGAAATTAGGTCGATTGCTGTCACCATCGACAGTGATAGTAGTCGGTGGAGGTGAAATGTGAATTAGGCGATTAGGTGATCAATTAAGCGATTAAGTGATTTAGAAATGATCATGGAAGTTAAAGGAAGGTGGACAGTGAATTAAAAAGACAAGATTAAAGCTCTGGCGAGGTCAAGGAACTCGCTAGAGTCGGAGAAGATGAAACTAAAATTCTAAAATTACATTTAATCTAACTACCTAAACTAACAAACTAAGCTAGCCTACTCCTACTCCTACTCCTAATCTAATGTTACCTGGACGAAGGGGTCAATAGTGTTTTGCCGAAGGTTCATAGCAGACGACAAAATCAGAGGGTGGAAGAAAGATCTCCGGTGGGTGGATTTGAGGTGGA
The DNA here is from genome assembly GCA_037157565.1 of Thalassia testudinum. Lineage (NCBI taxonomy): Eukaryota > Viridiplantae > Streptophyta > Magnoliopsida > Alismatales > Hydrocharitaceae > Thalassia > Thalassia testudinum. The sequence continues at coordinate 86,733,091 of JAZHRO010000014.1, read as the reverse complement.
GTAGAGGATTCCTTTGGTCAGCGCCTGTGTTAGAGACGTGGAAGACCATGGAGGATCTCTTTTGCTGATCAGAACGAATGGAGGAAGTCGGAAAATGAGATGGGAAGTCACCGGAGTTTTAGATGAATAGCCTATCAAAGTCAGCTATAGTGTTAGAAGAGGGAAGGGAGCCAACTTGAGTAAAATCGGAGGTGTGAGGGGGTATTTATAGTAGTTGGTGGCGAAGAGAATGGCGGGGTCTGGCCAAAGAAGAAGCTTGAGGAGCTTAACCTCCGTCGTCATCTTCGACAATGGTGCGGTTATCTCCCACTGAAAAATAGGATTTCCGGTTAATCCAGACCAATGGATAAAGTGGAGGTGGTGAGCGCAAGCTACAAGAGCTTGGACAAAGAAGGTTGATGTCGGTAGGGAGGTGACCATGCGGTGGCGTGACTCTCTGCTGCCAGCCGTTCATTCGGCTGAAGAAGAAGAAGAAGAGGGAAAGGGACTTAAATGTAATAAAAATTAAGGACCTATGTGGGAAATAAGGACCTGATTGTAATGAATATTAAGGACCAAAATGTAAACCCAAGTTTCGAAGGTTTATTTTAACTTAGATCTTTTTCAACTTTTTATATATGTTAGTAAATAAGGTAAATATTATGTTTTCACCTTGAATTTACATTTTTTACCTTTTTAGATTAATTTATTAGACTAAGTAAAATTACTTAAGTTATTATATACTTAGGTATATATTAAGTTTAAGTTATCTTATTAATTAAGGGAATGATTAATAGGATTTCGAGTCTAATTATTAACTAAAATATTAATAATGTTAATTGAATGATAAAATGTCATTTTTAACTTATTTTTAGGTCCTTTACTAAATAACCCTTATTCTATAATTAACCCTTATATATTCATAACCTTAGCTAATTAACTAGGAAGACTAGATAATTAGGGGAATTAGAGATCATGATGAGTGTCTCATCAGTTCCTGGGTCATTAGCCATGGGTGGGAGCTTACTCAAGATTACAGAGCTGGCTTGCTCTGATAGTACGATCGGATTCCCACTGTTGGTTCGCGGCCTACGTTTAGGTGTACATACGTCTTTCAGGAATCTTGCGTAAGCCGGTACGTGGCGAATTGCATCCATTAAGGGGATGTTTATCTGGACCTGTTAAAAGAGCTTGACCAGATCCTCCTCGAGAGCCATGGGTTTGGTTATCCTTTTTCCTTTGGTCAAGGCCTCAGGAAATGGAATCCTAGTTGGTTCCTCTAGAATAGGTCCAGCTTCTTGATCTGGGATAGGGGTATCCTGGATAACTATCCTTGGGTTTTGGCTACTACCAGGCTTGGAGTGGTTCAGATAATGTGGGTCTTGGGTTGTTTTACCACTACGAGTTGTTACAGAGTTTAATCCTGCCTGGTTTTTGGTTTGGGTTTGGTAAGAGGGGTGGCTGCTACTGAAATCCCGCATAAGATATCGAAGCTTCCATCTCGTCTGGTGATGGAGCAGCAGGGGCCTAATAAATCAAATGTGCGTGGCCTGAATTTGGGTTCATAACGCACCTCTAGGTCAGCTCGTTGTTTCGGTTAGGTAGAGGTTGCGAAGGAAGCGTGCCCGGTTGGCGGGAATTTGCCATCTGGGCTAGTTGATTGTGAACCTTTGTGATCTCATCCTTGTGCTATTTTTGCATTGTCGCATTCGTCTTTTGAATGTCAGCCAGTACTTGAAGGATAAGAGTCATTTGATCCTGGTTTGGCCTGGATTGATAGGTGGGATTGGGTCGAGGCTGAGGCGACTGATATGGATGAGGAGCTTGTGGATGGGGCTGATATGGTGGTCTTTGAGTCTGAGAATTTCCCGTCCACTGAAAGTTGGGATGATTTTGCCATCCAGGGTTGTAGGTATTGGATAATGGGTCATTCTGGATGGCATTGAGGTCCTCGCAGGTTTGAGGAACCTTAGGAAAGTCAGAATGCGAGGGCTCAGAGTTCCCCCAACTCGAATAGAATGGATCAGAGGCTACTCCAGTCCGAGAGTTAGACAGGGGTGGATACGGGTCCATCCCCTGAGGAGATTGGTGATAGATGTTTTGCATAGTTTCCCTTGCCCGAGGTGGTCGTGAAAAAGAGTTTTGCACAGAGGTGGCTCACTGCAGATGCCAAGTTAGCTTGTCCACCTTGTTCTCTATGATAGAAACCATATCGAACTGACTGGCCATCAGTTCCAAGTCGACGGATGTGGACAGGTCTTACGTCTCATGTGCCCCTCTCAGATTCGTCGATGCACAGGCATTCGTCCTGTCGAATAAGCCCATGGAGTCATTATTGATGGAGTTCTAACACATGTTTTCGAGAATCTCCCACACCGTGTCCTCATGTTGCCCCATGATGTTTCCTCCGCATGTTGCATTGACGAATAATCAAATGTCTTCACGGAGTCCCTGGTAAAAAGATCGGACTTATTCCTATTTAGGAACTCCGTGATGGGGCCACTTTCGCATGAGATCTAGGAATCGGTCCCATGCTTCGTGAAGAGGTTCTCTCGTTTGTTGAGTGAAATGGGTGATCTGGTGGCGCAAGGCATTTGTCCGGCCAACGGGAAAGAACTTTCTCAAAAATTCAAACTGAAGTTCATCCCATGTGTTGATCGGACGAGTCTAAGTTTGATACTAATGGGCAGCCTTGTCCATGAGGGAGAAAGAGAACATTTTCATGAGCAGAATATCCCAATTTTGTGCATCTGACCCGAAGGTCAGGGCCAGATGCTTGAGTTGTTTAATGTGTTGGAATGGATCCTCGGAGTTAAGCCCATGAAACTTTGGTATGGCATGAATCATATTGGGCTTGAGTTCAGAATCAGGACCTCCAACTGGGATTCGGACTCGAGCCTCGATCGCCACCATAGTGGGATTATAGTGATCTTGCTTCATTGGTCACTATGGTGGGTGACTCATCGATCTTTCGCTTTTAAGTTGGTTGCAGTTTAATGTGGTGGAAAAATCGACTGATCAATATTTAAGAAGAAATAACCACTCGCAGAGGAGTGGGTCGTATCCACAGGGAGGCAATGACGTATTAAAATTTGCACCAATTAAAATCGTTCGTTCGTAGTTAGTTTGGACAAGAATCAAGCCAAGATTGCCTTTAGATTAAGGTTTAAGCAAGAAACAATGCTGAAATGGCAATTATGAGAAACTAGAGGATATTTTCCGCAATGCAGAATCAATAAAATATCATTAAAAAGTGACAATGGCAGAAAATGTAATTTCTAACTGATGGTTTACTGTAGCAAAACAGGGGAATTTTTCCCCTTTGTCTTGCGCGACGAGGAGCGAATGGCCGGGTGCGGGAAGCTCGGAGGAGGTCCCTTGGACAGAGGGCATCGAATCGGTGGTGGCAGCGAGTCGCGTGGCGACCGGAGGTGGCCGGACGAGCTCCGGCGGAGGTGCTGCAGCCGGTGAGCTTGCGCGACCTACTGGCGTGAGATCTGCCGCGTGCTGCTGCTGGCAGGTCTGCAGGAGCGGGCGGACGGGTCTGCAGGTGCGGCTGCTGGTCTCGCAAAGGCAGGCGCGGGCGTGCGGGTCCACAGGCGCGGGCGTGCGGGTTTGCAGGCGTAGGGAAGGTGTGCGCTGCGGGCTGAGGAGGACGTGGGCTAGAGTAGCTGCTGGCGGTTCGCGTGGGCGCGCAAGCTGCAGGCGCAGGCGTGCGGGTCTGCAGGCACGAGCGTGCGGGTCTGCAGGCGCGGGGAGGGTGTGCGCTGTAGGCTGAGGAGGGCGTGGGCTGGAGGAGCTGCTAGCGGTTGGCGTGGGCGCGCAAGCTGCAGGCGCGGGCGGAGGCGTGCGCGGTTCTACAGGAGCGGGCGGACTTCAGACGTGTGCGGTGTAAGCGAAGTGGGAGGATGGAGATGGCTCTGGATTGGGAGGTGGACTTCAGACGTGTACACAGGCGAGTGGGTGCAGGTGAGAGGGTAGCTTCAGACGTCTAGGAAATTTCCCGGACGTCTTAAGTTACTGAAAGGGTGGCTGAATCAGTAGCTCAGTGGTGGTGGTCGGCGACGACGGCGAGGGAGATGCACGCTAAGGTGCTCACGGTGATGTGGACGAGCTCCGGATGGCGGTGTGGCCTGTCACACCACACGCCCACGGTGATGGAGACTCGCAGCCACAGTAGAGGCCGGCAGTATGGAGTGGAAGAGAGAAGTTCTCTCTGCACAATGGTGGGTCGGTGGTGGAGGCCTCCTGAGCTCGGCTGCCTCCCTCCTCATTTTGTAGTGGCCTTCACACATTTGAAATCATCCGCCCGACCAGATCCACCACATCCGCTCTCCCTTGAATGGTTCTTCGCTGCGGCCATTCGACGTTGGAGCGGCAGCCAGCCGTTCCTGCAAGGAGAAGAATAAAGAAAATAATGTTAAAATATTAGGGTCATTTATATACAGACCCTCAACTTCTATGTTAATGAAAACAATGTACCTAATTGGTTGTGTAATTAGATGAATGCTATTCTAAGCTAATTCTAAATGCACTTAAGATATGAATGCAATGTATGGATTATGTAATTAAATTAAAACTATGAATTAATCTATTTACATCCTAATTTATGCTAAATAAATGTTAGAATTAACCTAATGTGTAGGCACTTAAATACTTAAATAGCCCACAACTATGGGCTAATCAAATACTCCCATGCCTAGTTTTTGCTAGTCCCTAGCAAAATTAAGCTAAACCTTGCACTCTAAGTAGGCTAGTCAACTCACTTAGTCTTCCTTCAGAAGCATATTAAGTTCAGGCTCTAGACCCAAGGTTCCTAAGTAGTTGCTAAGTTACAGACTAGGTCGGCTAAAGACGAGTTGCAGGCACAAGTTTCCCTGATTTCTGACTCTACCCTAAAGTTTATTGATCCCTGAGATTAAAGCATCTGTGCCTGTGCATTGGTCTGAGTTATTTATGTTAAAGGATTTTTTTTTTTATATATACCTTTTTTTTTCTTTTTTTTTATTTTTTTTTCTTTGATTCTTCTAAGTCTAACCTTAGATCAGCTATCAACACGGTCTGCGTCGGATTCATTGTCCCCATTACCATACCTCGAAGGGTTCCTGGCTTTCGATGCTTCGAGATAGCACCGCCCATAACGACCCCAAGAACTCCTGGCAATCGATACTTCGAGATAGTATCGCCCATGGATTTCTTAAGCGAATTCAGGCCTATGGCAATCGGCACTTCGAGATAGGGCCGCCCATGGTACCTGAACCGCGCAATGCGCTTACATGCCCCCAGTAGGATGGATATCCTAAGAGACAAGCACCGAGGAGGTAATATGTTATCATCGCATCCTCAAGGTGAGTATATACTCAACCTCTCCTGCAGCGGGAACTCTTCCAATCAAAATGTGTTTTCAAGCCTCTCTTAAGTCAAAACTAAGAGAACCAAATCTCTTTTCAGAAAGACAGAAATTAAGTTGATTACCGGACCAAGTGTGTGAAATTTGGATGCTTTGGTTACAAGGACCCATAAACCAAAAGGTAGAATATGACTCTAGGTACTACCCCACCTTTTAACTCAAACCCTAGTTTCCCTTCCTCAACCTCTGGAGGAATGGTCCGCAACTTAACTCCTACTTATGTTTTTAAGTCCACAAAGGACCCTAAAGGTCTAAAGCTAGTAGCTCATTTAGCTTCTAAAGTTTAAACCTAGAATTAACTTAGTCTACCCTAGAGTTCTTATTTGCTTAAGAATGCAAGATCTAGCTAGTTAAGCTCAAAACCTTTTTTTTTTTCATTTTCTCTCTTTTTCTCTCTTCTTTTTTTTTTTTTATATGCTATAAACAAAATGCCTTAGGTCCTCTCCCCCATGCCTGGTTCAAACAATGTCCTCATTGAAAACAAAAATAGCTAAAGGAAGATATTACCTGAGGCAGAGAATGGTAGGAGCTAAGGCTCCTCAAGAGTGACTTCGTCAACTAGATGGCCATCTAAAGTTATGTACGATTTTAACCGATGACCGTTGACGATAAAGGGAGTTTCCGAAGACGAAGGATTTTTTATCTCCATAGCTCCATGGGGGAATACTTTGGTGATTATGTAAGGCCCATACCAACGAGATTTTAACTTCCCAGGAAAAAGCTTAAGTCTGGAATTGAAAAGCCAAACTTGTTGGTTGGGTTCAAAGGTCTTTCGAAGAATGAACTTGTCATGCAAGACCTTAGTTCTTTCTTTATAAGCTTGAGAGGTGTCATAATCATCATTCCTCAGCTCCTCAAGCTCACTTAATTCTTGAAATCGTGCCTTACCTGCCTTCTCTAAATCCATGTTAACACTTCGAATAGCCCAAAGTGCTTTATGTTCCAACTCAACAAGTAAATGGCATGCTTTTCCATACACAATCCGAAAGGGAGAAGTACCCAAAGGGGTCTTATAGGCCGTTCGATAAGCCCACAAAGCATCATTGAGCTTTTGGGACCAATCTTTCCTATCAGGTCTAACGGTCTTTTCCAAAATATTTTTTATCTCCCTATTTGATACTTCAACTTGGCCACTTGTCTGAGGGTGGTAAGGGGTAGCAACCTTGTGAGTCACTCCCAAACTCTTAATTAACCGATTGAAGTGGTGGTTTCGGAAATGAGGTCCCCCATCACTTACAATAGTCTTGGGGCAGCTGAAACGGGATATGATATTGGCCTTCACAAATTTCAAAACCACAGAGTGGTCATTTGTGTGCATAGGAGTGGCCTCTATCCATTTAGAGACATAATCAACTGCCTCCAAGATATATTCAAAACCATGGGACGATGGGAAGGGGCCCATAAAGTCAATTCCCCACACATCAAAAATTTCAACAGATTGAATAGGATGTTGAGGCATTTCATTTTTCTTCCCAATCGTTCCAGTCCGCTGACATCTAATAGAGGCCTTAACAAAATTATGAGAATCCTTAAATAAGGAAGGCCACCAAAAACCAGACTGGAGAACCTTAAAAGCAGTTTTCTTAGCACCAAAGTGTCCTCCACAATGAAGTTCATGGCAAAAACTCAGCACACTTTGTTGTTCCTCCTCAGGCACACAACGTCTCAATACTTGGTCTTCTCCAATTCTAAATAATTCTGGCTCTTCCCAATGAAAATATCTTGCTTGAGAAATGAATCTCTTTCTTTTCTGCTCATCCCAAGAGCCAGGAGTTTGTTCAGTGACCAAGTAATTTACAATGTCTGCATACCGAGGTAAAGTTGATGTTACCGCCATCAGAGTTTCATTGGGAAATGTCTTGCGAATGTCTTCAGAAATAGTCATTAAGAGGAAGGCGAGACAGGTGGTCAGCCACAACATTTTCTACTCCTTTCTTTTCACGTATTTCCAAGTCAAATTCTTGAAGGAGTAAGATCCACCTAATCAGATGTGGCTTAGAATCTTTCTTAGCAATGAGATGTTTCACTGCCGCATGATCAGTAAAAATAACCACCTTAGACCCAAGTAAATAAGACCTAAACTTCTCCAGAGCAAAAACTACAGCAAGTAATTCTTTTTCAGTGACCGTGTAGTTTTGCTGAGGTTCAGTTAAAGTCTTTCTTGCATAATGCAGCACATGAGGTCTTCCCTCAACCCTTTGTCCAAGGACTTCTCCCACTGCATAATCCGAAGCATCACACATAAGCTCAAATGGGAGTATCCAATCAGGAGCTTGGAGAACAGGCACAGAGATCAAGGCTTCCTTTAGAGTTTGAAAGGCCTCAGCACACTTTGAATCAAAACTAAAGGAAGATTCCTTCACCAATAAGTCACAAAGTGGCCTAGAAATCTTACTAAAATATTTAATAAAGCACCTGTAAAAGCCAGCATGGCCCAGAAAGGATCTAATCTGTTTGACATTCGTAGGCAATGGAAGTTTGGAAATAGAATCAATCTTGGCTTTATCTACTTCCAAACCTTGCTCGGATACAACATGCCCAAGTACAATTCCATTCTGTACCATGAAGTGACTTTTCTCCCAGCTGAGGACAAAACCAGTCTCCTTACATCGTTTCAACACATTCTCCAGGTGCAGGTGACACTGGTCGAAAGACGAGCCATAAATAGAGAAGTCATCCATAAATACTTCAACACACTCGTCAATCATGTCCGAAAAGATAGACATCATACACGCTGGAAAGTTGCAGGGGCATTACATAATCCAAACGGCATACGCCTGAATGCAAAAGTACCGTAAGGACTCGTGAATGTCATCTTTTCCTGGTCATCAGGAAAGAATGCCACCTGATTGTACCCAGAATATCCATCGAGAAAGCAATAATACTTATTCCCTGCCAATTTTTCGAGAATTTGATCAATAAAAGGCAAAGGAAACTGATCCTTCTGGGTAGTGGTGTTTAGCTTGCGGTAATCAATACAGACCGTCCATCCAGTTGAAGGTCTAGTGACAACTTGTTCACCTTGGTTGTTGAGTTCCACAGTAAAGCCTGCCTTCTTTGGCACCACATGAATGGGACTGACCCATTTACTGTCAGCAATGGGATATATGATCCCAGCGTCCAACCACTTCAGGATTTCCTTTTTTACAACCTCCCTCATATTAGGGTTCAGACGTCTCCGCATGTCCCTAAAAGGCTTGATGGAATCATCAGTATAAATGTGGTGCATGCAGAGTGTAGAGTCTATACCCTTAATGTCAGCAATGCTCCAAGCAATAGCTTCCTTGTGCCTAGAAAGGCATTCAATCAAGGATCCCTCCTGTGCCTCAGACAGCACAGCCGAAATGATAACGGGGAGCGTATCATTGGCACGTAGGAAAACATACTTGAGAGTGTCAGGGAGGGGTTTCAACTCAAGGTTTGGGGCTTGTATGGTTGAGGGTTTCATAATAGATGTCCCCATCTCAGGTAGCAAATCTTCCTTCGGCGGAAATGATGGGGGAAGAGACTCAGCAGAAACTCCTAGCAATTCCTCTAGTTCTAGTATATCCCCTTCACATTCCTCCAAGAGATGGGAATGCTCATTTAGCATGACATGCTGAAGGGGGTCATCACATAACATTGCAGGAGTTGCCTCTTCAATCAAGTCATCTATCACCTCAACTTGAGAACAATCCTCAAGTCCAGCTTGTTTGTAAGCATCAAACACATTAAGCCAGATTTTCCTATTCCCAAAGCCCATTTTCAATGCCCCAGTATTGCAATTAATTGAAGCATGGGAAGTTGCAAGGAAGGGGCGGCCCAAAATGATGGAGGGTTTGGTTGGCTTGTTGGTACGGTCAGTGTCTGAAACTAAGAAGTCAACGGGAAAGAAGAAATCCTCCACTCTTACGAGGACATCTTCCAAAATTCCCCGTGGTGTCTTAAGTGATCGATCAGCAACTTGAAGGATTACAAGGCTAGGCTTCAGATTGCCTCCCCCAAGTTGTTCATACACGTAGCTCGGAAGGATGTTCACCCCCGCACCCAGATCAAGTAGAGCCTCATCAATTTGTAAGTCACCAATAACTACAGAGATGTATTGGGCTCCTGTGTCCTTAAGTTTCGGGGGTGTGCCATGTTGAACAATTGAGCTAACATAATCAGGCAGGACAACTTTAGGTTGGACCTGTTTTCTACATTGCCGCTTTTTCGTGCACAAGTCCTTTAAGAAGCGAGCATAAGACGGAATCTGCCTGATAGCTTCAAGCAAAGGTAGGTTAATCTGCACTTGCTTGAAAGCTTCCATAATCCCATCCGTCTTATCTTTGGCTCCAGATGAGCCAGCAGAAGTCTGCGCAGAGGTGGATAAGCGCTCTGGAAAAGGCACTCTTGATCTCTGGGTGGAAGGGTTGTCATGTCGAGTAAGGGGTGGAACGGGGGCAACTTCTTCCGGTGAGGTGATTTCAAGCGGAGAAGATTTAGGCAAATCTTCTCCGGTGGGGGTGAAAGTCGGGGTGGATGGTTTTTTAGGGGGTGAGACTATAGGAGCATCAGGTTTGGAAATTTCTTTCCCACTCCTCAGAATAGTCACCTCCTGAGCATGCTCCCCAAAGACAATCCCTTTTCCTTTAGGATTTTCCTCAGCAGCACTGGGAAACTTCCCAGTCTCCCTCTGTCTAACGGCCTCAACAAGGTGTCCAATTTGTGATTTCATCTCATGTATAGCCTTGTCATGAGATTGGATGATGGCACTTTGACTTTCTTGCATAGTTTTAAACATCGCCTTCAATTCATCCATCTCAGAGGTTTTAGGTTGGGCAAAGGTCTGAGGTTGGTTCATTTGATGGTTTTGAAAGGATTGTGGTTTGTAATTCCCTGAATTTGAGACATTTCCTTGTCTCCATGAAAAGTTTGGGTGGTTCCTCCATCTCTCATTAAAAGTGTTGGAGAAAGGATCATTACGAGGTCTTGGACGGAACCCTTGAGCGTTATTCAAATCCGCTTGTACAAGCTCAGGGAATTGGGAGGCCAAGTGGCAATCCACAGTGGCGTGTGTATTGCCTTGACAAATTACACATTCGGAAGCTTGGGATGTGGAGGTGTTAGGTACGAATGAACTCGGGTTCAACATAAGCCTTTCCATGTTTTGATTTAATAATTGAATTTGATAGGCTAAATTCTGGGTGTCCCTTGCTTCATTCACCTCCAACTTTCTTTGCATGAGAGTGGGCTTTCTATCCATGTAGGCAGAATTCAAGTGAATAGAATTCTCACTCAAAGTATCAAATAAGTTCCAAGCTTCATCCTCAGTCTTAGATAGAAAGGATCCTGCACAAGCACCATCCACAGTTTGCCTATGCGAATCATTAAGTCTGGTGTAGAACCTTTCAACCAGTTGCCATTTAGGCACCTGGTGATGTGGGCAAAGTCTCAGCAAATCGTTAAAGCGCTCCCACGCATCATGAAAAGCTTCCCCATCCTTTTGAGCAAAACTCATAATTTCCCTCCTAAAGTGATTTGTTTTGCTCATGGGGAAGTACTTCTTCAAAAACTCCTTCAGGGCATCCCAAGTATTTATATTATCAAGGGTGTGATACCAATACTTGGCTTTGTCCTTTAGAGAGAAGGGAAAGAGGGTCCGCATTTGAGCGTCATCAGTAACGCCCTACAGCTTCACCGTGGAACAGACCTCGGTGAATTCCTCGATATGCCTGTAAGGGTCTTCCCTAGTAGTACCATAAAAGGAGGGTAGCAAGGATATGGTACTACTTTTGATCTCATATGGATTGTCCCCTCCAGGTCTACGTAGTGCTGGGCCAGCTTGGTTGGTTGGGATGAAATATTCCTTAAGGCTCCTTTGACCGGCCATTTCTACCCTTAGGAGGTATTTTCTTAGGATTCTTTCAGGTTTAGGATCAAATACAAGTTGTCTCCTAAGAGAACGCCTACCAAGCATGCACTGCAAACACAATTCAAAAGGACTTGTTTGGTCTTTACAAATTTAGGCTTTTGACTTTAGTTCAAATTGTAGGTGACAAAATAAGTTGCCCAATTAATTATGTGCCTATTGTCAACCTACGGCTCGCCTAAGAAGACCTAGTTGGAACTTAGGTATTCTTCCCTAAATCTCAAATGGTCAAGTAAATCCAAAGAGGGAAGATCGAGGGATGCAAGTAGGCCTAAGCCTTCCTTTGAACCTGTGCTTTCGCGGTGCTTCTCAACTACCCCCAAAAATCCGTGATAGGGTATCCCCCTCTTTGGACTTGCAAAACCTTTGATCTCAACTTCCGAACACTTCATAATCCAACGATAGGAGGGCTCTTGTCCTAGTCGTTTCAAGACTTAGGAGTGTCTAAATGAGTGCTATGGTGCAACAGATATAAGTGTGCATTCACCGCAAAATAATTTTGAATTTTGAATCGCACACCACATTTTACAATCAAGTCCTTGATTTTTAGATATCCCTCCTTTAATTAGTCCTTTTTTCGAATATATGTGACCACTTGTTAGATCGCTTCAAGACAAACTTTGTGGTCTTTGCATTAAATCCTAAATGCCATGCGTGATCAAAAATAGGATGCGAAGTAAGAGAATACGTACCTTGCCTCCAGCGATCTACGATGCAAAAATGCACGCAATGCAAAAAAGTAAATCTAGAGGCTGCTCATACAGACCTAAATGGTTCGTCCTAGGGCAGACAGCTTCTAACAGGCAGCTCGTTTTTTTTTTTTTTTTCTATTTTTTTTTAGAACTACTTATGGACAAGCAAATAAAAGTAATAATAATAAAAAAAAACCTAAATCTAAAGAAAAGGGAACAGACTCCCAAAAGTTACCCAACACAGGCCCAAAACAAAATCGGGGAACAGACCCCTCAAAATATGCCCCAGAACAAGGGTTTCGAACTATCTGCAATGAAAAATTAAGTCTACAGTCTTAATTCTAGTCTAATTAAACTAGTGACTGAATACAATGGTGTCCATCGCATCCTCGTCCTTCTCCTCCTTTCAAAATTGGTCGTCCACTTCTCGTCTGCAACGTCAAGGGTCGCCTCTCACACAGGCTGATTCTTGCACAAAATTTCTCGCACAGAAAAGAAAATAATAGATGGTCAAATCTCTGTGCAATTGACAAACAATCAAAATAAAATTACGTGAAATTATTGCGTTTGTTGCCTCCCCGGCAACGGTGCCATTTGACTCATCGATCTTTCGCTTTTAAGTCGGTTGTAGTTTAATGTGGTGGAAAAATCGACTGATCAATATTTAAGAAGAAATAACTACTCGCAGAGGACCGGGTCGTATCCACAGGGAGGCAATGACGTATTAAAATTCGTACCAATTAAAAATGTTCGTTCATAGTTAGTTTGGAAAAGAATCAAGCCAAGATTGCCTTTATATTAAGGTTTAAGCAAGAAACAATGCTGAAATGGCAATTATGAGAAACTAGAGGATATTTTTCGCAATGCAGAATCAATAAAATATCATTCAAAAGTGACAATGGCAGAAAATGTAATTTCTAATTGATGGTTTACTCTAGCAAAACAGGGGAATTTTTCCCCTTTGTCTTGCACGACGAGGAGCGGATGGCCGGGAGCGGGAAGCTCGGAGGAGGTCCCTTGGACCGAGGGCTTCGAATCGGTGGTGGCGGCGAGTTGCGCGGTGGCCGGAGGTGGCCGGACGAGCTCCAACGAAGGTGCTGTAGCCGGTGAGCTTTCGCGGCCTGCTGGCGTGAGATCTGCTGCGTGCTGCTGCTGGCGGGTCTGCAGGAGCGGGCGGACAGGTCTACAGGCGCGGCTGCTGGTCTCGATAAGGCAGGCGTGGGCGTGCCGGTCTGCAGGCGCGGGCGTGCAGGTTTGCAGGCGCGGGGAAGGTGTGTGCTGCAGGCTGAGGAGGGCGTGGGCTGGAGGAGCTGCTGGCAGTTGGCGTGGGCGCGCAAGCTGCAGGCGTAGGCGGAGGTGTGCGCGGTTCTGCAGGAGCGGGCAGACTTCAGACGTGTGCGGTGGAAGTGAAGTGGGAGGACGGAGATGGCTCTGGATTGGGAGGTGGACTTCAGACGTGTACGCAGGCGAGTGGGTGCAGATGAGCGGGTAGCTTCAGACGTGTGGGAAATTTCCCGGACGTCTTAACTTACTGAAAGGGTGGCTGAATCAGTAGCTCAGTGGTGGTGGTTGGCGATGACGGCGAGGGAGATGCACGTTAAGGTGCTCACGGTGATGCGGACGAGCTCCGGATGGTGGTGTGGCCTGTCACACCACACGCCCACGGTGATGGAGACTCGCCACCACAGTAGAGGCCGGTAGCATGGAGTGGAATAAAGAAGTTCTCTCTGCACAGTGGTGGGTCGGTGGTGGAGGCCTCCTGAGCTCGGCTGCCTCCCTCCTCCTTTTGTAGTGGCCTGCACACATTTGAAATCATCCGCCCGACCAGATCCACCACATCTGCTCTCCCTTGAATGGTTCTTCGCTACGGCCATTCCACGTTGGAGCGGCAGCCAGCGGTTCCTGCAAGGAGAAGAAAAAAGAAAATAATGTTAAAATATTAGGGTCATTTGTATACAGACCCTCAACTTCTATGTTAATGAAAACAATGTACCTAATTGGTTGTCTAATTAGATGAATGCTATTCTAAGCTAATTCTAAATGCACTTAAGATATGAATGCAATGTATGGATTATGTAATTAAATTAAAACTATGAATTAATCTGTTTACATCCTAATTTATGCTAAATAAATGTTAAAATTAACCTAATGTGTAGGCACTTAAATACTTAAGTAGCCCACAACTATGGGCTAATCAGTGGGTTTCCAAAGTTTTGGAGGAGATGAGTATGGTGCTGAAGCTGGTGCTCAAGGTTTTTCTCTTCTTCAATGGGTTGTGCCATGATGGAAGAAGAAGGAGAACTTGGTTCTGAATCAGATGAAAGGTTTATGTGGTGAGGTTGCTGCACAAACAAGGGCGTCGAGGCTTGGCCTCGGCGAGAGTGGATTTCTAAAGGAGGTCTTAAGGACCTCCTACCGAACATACACCGAAGGATGTGGTGAGATTAGAAGGTGCTGGACCCAATCGAGACACCCAAAAATTGTTGGGTGACTATAGAGGTTTGGGGCGGATGGTACCCCTTAGTCAGAAAGGTCGTCCACTTGAGAAGTGCTTGGGCAGTTGGAAAGGGAGAGTCCCGCAGACCCATACACGGTAGAGCGTCCCCATGAGTTACAGGGTTTCCCCCACCCGACCTCTCTTCTCACTGAGATTCCAGGTAGACCAGAATGGGGACGTTGACCTCTTAAGTCTACCTTTTTTACTTTAAGATCAAGGTGCTTAGGGTTTCACTTGAACTTTTATGTCTTTTGAGTGAAAAAAGTGACCTAATTTTAAGGTTGGTTGACCCAAAGGATCAACTTCACCTCTTGTTTCTTTGAGAGCTTTTAGGTCCTTTCTTTTAGGGTTTCTCTTGTATAGATCTTTCCAAACAAGGCTTAGGCACACCTCTTTTTGAAATTATTTTTTTTGCTTCTTTGTTTATGAGAAGATGTGTCTCTAAAAACCCTAGCTTTGAGGTCCTTAGGTTGGCTCTAGTTGGTCCAATTTAGTTGCCTCAAAAATTGGTATCTAGGGCTCAATCAAGAAAGTATTAGCCCTAGTTAAATTAGTTGGATGTGCAGTTCAAGATATGTTGAAATGAAAATTTGGCAACTTTGTTGAATTACTAAGTTTGAAACAGGTATCCCTAGGTTGATTTTTCTTTGTTCCTTTTCAGACTTTGAGGGGGTTAAGAGAGAGGTCTAATGAAAGTTACCTATTCCTTGGTGTGGTTGTTGTGCAGTTGCTCTTCTTTTCTCTGCTTTCCCTAAGATAAGCACAACAATGGAAGGTAATTAAGTCAATATTGGATTAGAAGTTATGATCAAAAGCTTCAGAAGTGCCCGTTGCTCCCCAGCAACAGTGCCAAAATGTTTACATGGCTAGATAGTGTTTTAACAGATATCTCGTTGTAATATAGATGAACTCTCCACGAAAACAAATAAAAATTCATAACTCGAAAATCAAAGTATCCGAGGTCGAACACAGGGAGCAATTTGAGTATTCCAAAACTTGAGAACACAACTTTTAATAGAAAGTGATGACTAGTTCAATAAAAATGACAGGATAATGTTATAGAGAAAATGCTCAAAACGAATTAGACGTCTGATATTGCATTAGACATCTTAAAATTGGCCTTCAGAATCTTCTCCTCTGTCTTTGCTTTGCTCTGCTACAGTGCTATGGTTTCTTGTTTCTCCTTTTCTTTTTCTTCCTTAGCCGCTCCTACTCTTCTTCTTTTTCCTTTCCTTTCTCTCTTCTTAATTCTCTTCCTGTAGCTAAGTCCTGGCTTTGTCTCCTCTTAAGTTTCCTTCTTCGTTTTCTTCCTCCTTTTGCTTTCTTGCTTCTACCCCCTGATCTCTCTCTTCTTCTTCTTTCTCTTGGACTACCGTACCTCTGCTACAGTGTGTCTTTCTTCTTCTACTTCGGTTGCAGCTACTAAGTCCTGCTCCCTTCTCTTGCTGCACTTCTTCCTCCCTTAACGTCCTCTTCCTGCAGAAGCACCACGCAACAAAACCTATTCCCCTAGCCTCCCCGCACGTCACTCTTTCACTGAATCTATCTTTGGTACGCTCTCCCAGAGCTTGGTTATCGGGTTGGTCGTGCGCCTGGGTTCAGGGGCACTGGCGTGGGTGTGGTGCGCGAGGAGTGCTCGGTACGATAGTCGGGTTGGGTTCCCAGGTCCGCGGGTTATATGTCACAGACGAGGCATGATAGGTGAGGCGAGGGACCTCTCACCCTAGTGATTTCGAGGCAAACAGCTGAGAACACAAAATCCACTTAAACCACTCAGACAACTCACGACTTACTGAGGTGGGACTAAAAGTCCCACCCACTGCTACTGGCAACTGCAGGAGAGTGACTTCACTACAGATGCCGCTACAGGTCTCGCGGCACCCTCTATCAGGCTGGACTTGCCCATACTTTCAACCTGCACAGTCTGGAAGCCTGGGAGCTGACGATTGTGGCCTGGAACTGGAGAACAATCGAGCTCGAGTCGTCGTTAATGGCGGTTGGGAGCTCAACCCTGCATAACACAAAAGGAGCCTTGCGACTCTATCAGACCACAAGAGGAACTTCGCCACATCATGACGAAGGTGAGGCGATCGATGGCAGGCTGTGGGGTGGCCTAGGCGCCGTGCCTAGGTCGCTCTGTGGCCGGATTTATGGGTTTGGTCAGGGGAAGCGCGGAGTGCACGTGGCGACCTGTGGATGGATGGAAGATGTTCAGTGGACTGTGGCAGTGGTTGTGAGGTTGGTGGCAAGAGATGTGGGGGTGTGGAGTGACGGATGCGTCTCATCGAAGGGTGGCCGGAGATTGGGAAGATGTCGATAGACAGTGGCAGTCGAGGGGTGTTTTGTGAAATAGAATGAGGGAAAGGAAAGAGAGGAAGACGAGGAGCTTATCTAGAGTACTTGGAGTGAAGGGGGCAAAGGAGATGGATGGCACGTTTGTGCCATCGTCGGAGAAGATGAACCTGAGGGGGAGATAACGGCGACGAGGAGGAGGATAGGAAGGCGTGCGCTGGTGTGACGCAACACGGAAGAACGAGGCGAAGTGAACCCTACTGCAAGCATGGCAGCAAAGCGACGAGAGGGAGGAGGAAGAATCGTCAGAGCTTGCGGGCTACTTGGTCGGAGAGAGGAGAGATGAAGTTTGGGGAAGTCTGCGGCCAAAAACAAGCTTAAGAGATTCGTAGTGGACCGGGGATCCTTTTATAGTTGCTGGCCGAGCTTCTGGTGCATGGAGGGCAATCCTCCTACCACCAACTTCTCGTCGAAGAAGGAAGGTAGTTGGAGATCCAAATCTCTCATGCATTCGCACGAGAGATTGGATGCAAATCAAATATTGCAATTGAGTTCACATGGAAGGGAATTCCTTAGAGAATTTCCCTTCCAAATCTGGGAGGAGATCTCTGAGGGATCAGGGAGTATTCCCCCTCCATTCCTCACCGAAGAAGGATTCCTCCCCAATAATGGTGGAGGGACCTGTTTGTAAGAGTGGCAAGAAAGTTAGGGGGTTTGTGTAAGGGTTTTGAGAAGATTGGGGCCAAAATGTAATTGGGTGTACTAATTTGCAAAGTAGGTCAAGATGACCTATCCTTAGGTCCAAATTTTGGTATAAACCTAATTTTGACCTAAGGAATTCAATGGTGAAGTTGGATTTTAGGGTTGACCACATTTGACTGCACTTCTTCTACAGAAACCCAAATTAGGTCAATTAATGAGCTAGGACCCTAATCTAGGTCAAAATAGGTTCCAAAGGTCAAATTGAGGGTTCTAAACCCTTTGGGATATTTTTCCATGAATTTTAGAGGGTTTAGTTGATTTTTACCCTAACCAGAACCCTGTTGAATTAAGCAGGTCTATTTTAGGGTTACCATATGCCATTCAATTCCTGGATTGCATATGAACCCATTTCTAATTGAACCAACCCACTTTTTATCTTATACAGACCATTTGACCTATGTTTTGCTTCTGAGAAATCCTGTTTATGTACTACAATGGTAAAATTACAGTTTTACCCTTTATTTCATATTTTCTTCTCAGAACACTTATTTCTTGAATTAAGCCCTTCTCTTGGTTATGTAGGAGCTCTTATTCACTTTCTTGGGTCAAAAAGAGCTTGTTAGGGCTCATGATGAGGTTCTCATCATAACCCCATGCCTAGCTTTTGCTAGTCCCTTAGCAAAATTTCACGATTTTAACTTTTGTTCTAGACCCTGAGTGTCTGTCATCAGTTATGATAAGTGCTTTTCTTTTTCTTTTGTGATTAGGTTAGAATGCCGACAATAGGCCTAAAGGTACTCAAGTACCAACCAAAATCCAGACCTAACTCGTTTTTAAGGCCCGCAGAAATTATCCTAGGGTTTGTTGGACTCTGTGGTTAAAGCACCCGTGCTTGAGACATTTTTAGCCTAGGTTGAGTTTGCAGTCATTTTTGTAAGAGAGAGACAAAAGATTTATTTGTTTGCAGAGTTTTCTCTCTCTTTTCCTTTTATTTCTAGCTTCGGATTAGCTTCTCAACATGGTTTGTATCGGATTCCTCGTCCCCATCATCAATCCTCAAGGGTCCCTAGCAATCGATGCTTCAAGATAGAATTACCCATGGCAACCCCCAGAACCCTGGCTTTCAAGATTTTGAGATAATCCCACCCATGTCATTCCGTGGCCGAATTCGGAACCTGGCGATCAACATTTCGCTATAGTGCCACCCATGATATCTGAACTAGCAGAGTTCTTACATGCCCTCTGTAGGATATTTAAATATACTAAGAGACAAGCACCGAGGAGATGATATGTTGTTACGCATCTTCGAGGGGAATTTCCCACCTCTCCGCTCCAGGAAGTCATCCAAATCAACTTGTGTTGATCGGCCACTCCTAATCTAGGTGACTTTTTCAGAACATTGAAATGCCTTTTGCGCGATTTTGATATTTATGCGCACTGAACCAGACTGTGTGTGAATTGGTGTTCCTAGGTTACCAAATCCTACAGACCGAAGGTTAGTTAACAAGGGCAAACACTTCCTAAGCCTTAGACCTAATACTTAAGCTTCACATTTTCCCCAAACTCTTGAGGATTATCCAGATCTTAGCAGATACGTGAATTTTTAAGTCAAAGAATCTAGCCCAAGAGGCCTAAGATCAGCATTCCTGCTAATCTCTTTTTATGTCTCCTTAGCACTTTTCTTTTACTTTTCCCTTTTCTTGATCTAGTCTAGAACTTCAGTTAATCCCTTAACCTTTTACTAATGACCACCCTTTTTTTTCATTTTGTGCTCCTTTTTGGCATTTTGCTCTTTTCCTCCGCTCATTTTGTATAGCACAAAAAATTGTCTCTCCCCCCTCCTCAGTTCTTTTTTCCTTTCTAAGATTTTTTTTTTTGAGTTGAAACCTTTTCTTGATATGAATTTTCCTGACATTTTGCACTTTCAGATTCCAGCTCAACGTAGTTGGGGTTAGCTCATCTCAGCTCCATTTAGCTCATTTCAGTTGGTTGGTAGCTCAGGCTAGCTCAACTTTCTTGATCCCAGTTCCATTTAGCTCCTCTCAGCTCCATCTAGCTCTAAGATGCTCTACCTGACTAGGGTTAGCTACTGCCATCAATTGGCTAAGCCTAGTGAGTTGAAGAAGCTCTCAACTATCTCGGGTCAGCTCAACTCCAGCTCCCGAAGACTCTAATCTGCTCAACTTGGTTGAGCTGAGCTACTTGACCTAAGCTAGCTACCTCAGCTAGATAGGTAGTCTTCGGGAAGACCAACTCTAGCTCTCCTTAGCTCAAGAAAAAAGGAAACTAGCTCAACCTAGCTGAGCATGGCAACTAACAAAGAACTAGCTAGCTAAGCTAGCTATTGGGCACTACTTCAGCCATCTTCAACAGTAGTCTACTCCGACAAGCTCTGATGTAGCTCCAGAACAGCTCCTCCAGCTAAACCCTAGCTCTTCCTCTACTCACCTACTAGCTAAGCTAGCTAAGCTAACCTTAGATCCTCTCCACTCTACATGGCCTTCCAACCTAGCTATTAACTCCACCAAAAATCACCTCTAACTTCTCTTGTTGGCACCAAAAATAAGCCACCTTCCAACCTTTGCACCTCTTCACTTTAGAATCATCTATGGCACCTCTTCTCACCACAACCACCACCTTTAAACCACCTCCAAGAATGGCACCAAAACCCCCCTTAATCCCAACCATACACATCACCATAACCACCATCTAATCCCTTCAATTAGGCGCCTAGTGAGAGCATTCTAGAAGTCCCATTTTTGGTGCCAACATGTTGGTACACCATGGACGGCCACCATTTCAATCTTAACCACCCCCCTTCATACCCCTTGGGTTGTCACCAACCATCCTTTTCATCCATCCTTAACCACCCACCTCAATCCCATCTTGGTCATCCATTAGCTCCATGCCTACCTCCTCCAATTCCCTTCTTTTAAAACCCCCATCCTACCACCAATTACACCATCCTTGGCTACCATTATCTACCTATAAACCCACCTAGTTGTTTATATCAGCCCTTTTATATCTCCCATCTAGGTTTTTTGAGTTATTCACTAGAGCAATTATTTGATGGAAGTTGATTTAGGGCAAGTGTTCAGATCTACTATCACATAGCAATTAGGTTCTCAAGCAACCCTTTTTTCATCTTTGAAACCCTTCCACGACATGATGAGAAAACCATTGTATTGCGCAACTTAGTTTATTCCTAAATGTATGTATAAGTCAATATAGAAATCCACTTCCATACATCATAAGACCTAATTATGTGGGTGGTTAAGCGATGAAGATAAGAACATACACTTCCAATTTCAACCAAGAAAAAAGAAGAGAAGAAGATTAAGGAGGCAACCCTCGTCTCCAAGGGATCTTCATCCCTCTTCCCTTCTTCCTTGTGTCCAAGCTAAAAGCACACCTTGAGGGGATGGCTAGGCAAAGGAGGAGGAGCCAGGGTGGACATCCACCATAAGGAGAAAAGGATTCAACATCATCTCAAAGAGGAGGATCTCAGAGGAAGCCCTTTTTACGTCTAGGATCTTCTGGGCTTGGAGTAAGGCACCTTCATTTTAAGATTTAACAGGAGAATTCTATTTTCTTGTCCTTATTTCTCTTTCTATTTCTTTTTAGTCTTAAAGAAGAATTCCTCTACAAGTACTTGAAAGACATAGTTTTCTTCTGATTAATCCAATTTTCCTTCATCTTTATTTTTATGTACTAGTCATGTTATCTCTTCTTTTTGGTTTTCTTAGTGTACCCACTTTCCATCTTTCTAATTACCCTAAGCACATTTGCCTAGGGTGACCATAGAAAGAGGAAGTATTTTTTGTCACTTAGGTGTAATTTGCTTTCACATATTTGCCTTCTTATTACCCGATTGCTTCAAAACCCTAAAAATAATAAAAATAAAAAAGACAAAAAGATAACTGTCGATTTGAGAGAGCGAGAGAGAGAACCATCTATTTGACTAACAATTTGGCCTCCTTAGATGATCCTAGATATACACCATATCTAGGTTATAAGTTTTAAAAGTGAATCGATTTTACATGTTAGAACGATTCAAAAACCCACTTTAACAAATAGTGTAAAAATTTGTATCAACACCTCTCAAAGTGAAAAGTGCTATTACTCTCTGGTGCTTTTGCGCCCTTGCATCTACACTCAATGTTTTCTAAAGCATGCCTTTCTGGAGCTTCAAAATTCATAGTTTGCATATTTGTAAGGTTCCATACAAAATATTGTATATTTCTTTGTATTCCAGTTATTTGGATTTAGGTCCTAAGTTATTGGGAGTCCCGTTGTTCTTCCCTTGTCAGGTGTAAAAGAGAAGAAGGTGCTGTAAAGTGGTTATGCCACCCTCTTTGTTAAGTGGTGCGTTAGTGGATTGACTAGCATTAACTAGTTGAGGAAATCATAAGTTGGGAGGCTTAGGTAGTGGATTTTACCTAAAAGGGTTTCCATTATAAATCAAGGTGCAATCTGTCTTACTTTTGTGTTTTGAATTTTTATATTTCATATTCTTTATCCATATGCTCTATTCACCCCCCTCCAGTGTAGATATCTAAGATCTGACAGGTGCCCTCAGTACTCACATCTGGTATCAGAGCTTGTGTTGTCTAGCACAAAACAATGCGAAAATCTTACATCTCTGATGTCTCCGCTGAAGGGTAGTTTGTAGTAAGACCACCTCTATTTGATGGCACCAATTATGTCCATTGGAAAACCTATGCTCAAATTTTCTTAGAGTCTATCTACAACGAGGTTTGGGATGTTATCGCATCCAGAAACACCCATCCAAAGAAATGGGAAGAAGTAGCAGTGGCATATAATGAGAAGAAAAGGGCTACTAATAATGCTAAAGCCATAGATGCTATTTTTTGTGGCCATGAAATTTGGAATACATTAGAAGTTGCACATAAAGGAACATCAAAAGTCAAGGAGACTTGAATCAACCTCCATACTCAGAAGTACGGGATCTTCAAGATGAAGAAAGGAGAGACAATCAAGGAGATGTACACAAGATTTACAGATATTGTAAACTCCATGTGAAATCTCAACCAAGAGATGAAGAACGAAGCTCTTGTAAGGAAGATTCTTTGATCACTCAAAGTGATTGACAAACAAAGACAATGGCAATTTAAGAATCAAAAGATCTTTCTCAACTTCAGCTAGATGATCTCATAGGAAGCCTAATGGCATATGAAGTTTTGCTAGATCATATGAAGGAACATGAAGGTGAAGGACATTGCAATGAAAGTTCATACTGATACAGAAGAAGCAGAGGAAGAAGATGAAGATGAAGATGACAATGCTCTACTCTTGAGAAAGTTAATAAAATTTCTAGACAACCAGAAGAATTGGAGGAAGAAGGAAGATGAATTAAAAGAAGATGAGGTCATCTATAATTAAAAAAAGAAGGCACATATGAGAAAATAATGCCCCTTGCTAAAGAAAGACTTGGACAAAAAGAAGACCAAAAGGTAACGTAGAAGAGAAGGAAAGAAGAAGGCATTGCAAGTAATGTGGGATGACTTTGAGTCAAGCACCTTAGATGAAGAAGAGACTTCAGGAGAGGAAACTCTCTGTGGGCTCATGTAAGATGAAGTATCGCCATTTACTTTTGATCAACTCTTACAAGTTTTTTTTTGAGTTGCATGATTTAGCTAAAGAACAAAAAAGTGAGAATAAAAAATTTTCAAAAGGCCTATATATAGAAACCAAACTTAAACATAGATTTGCTTCTCAAAGTCTTCAGCTCTCACAAGAAATCACTTGTTTGAAAAAGCACATAGTTTCTCTTGAAATTGATATACAGAAGCTAATGCAAAAATCTATTACCCTTGTAAATGATTTAATGAAATTTACTAAGGGTAAAGGTAATCTAGGAAAACTATTAGGGTCACACACCCAAACCACAACCAAATTCAGGTTAGGTTATAACCCTAAAAATGATCATGGAGCTTCTAGCTCACAAATCCACACACATAAGATTTCTAGTCAAAAAGGTAAGAAAAGGTTCATGCCTAAATAGTCACCTACTAACAAGAGTGGACCTAAACAGAAAAGATGGGTACCAACGAAAACTCTGCAATCTTGTTTTGTAGGTCACTCTAATAAAGACACATAGAGTATAAAGACTAGCTATACAAAGAAAGAGATGGAAATCTTTAGGCCATTAAAAGGATATCTGGACTCACATGACTAAACAAATGATAGGTACAGCACATAAGATAGGTGCAACACATAAGATGAGTTATGGACTGTAGCTGCTCCAAGGATATACTGAAGAAGAGGAATTATTTCTTGAGCTCAACCACAAGGAAGGTGGCATAGTCACCATTGGAAATAACCATAAGGGTCATATTATTGGTATTGCCCAAATTGGTAACTCTTAAACCTCTTTTGATAATGTACATTTAGTTCAAGACCTAGAACATAATTTACTTAGTGTAAGTCAAATTTGTGATGAAGGATATAAAGTGAACTTTTCTTTAAAAGGCTATAAAATTAAAGACAAAAAGACCAAAGAAATTCTTTTAACTGGAAATAGATTCAAAGATATTTACATTATTTACTTCGACAATGGCAACTTAAATTGCTTAGTTGCATTGAATGAAAAATCAATATTGTGGCACCATACACAAGGACATGTTCACATGCGTAATATAAACAAGCTTGAGAAAATCTTCGTTCAAGTGGCACCAAAGAGAAGTGTTTATAAAGAGGTTGTGCTACCGTCGTTCAAGTGGTATGATAGTGGATTGACTAGCACTTGACTAGTTGGGAAAATCTTAAGCTGAGAGGATTAGGTAGTGGTTTTCACTCGGTTTAGGTTTCCACTCTAAATCCAGGTGTAACTTGTGTTTGACTTTGTCGTGAATTCATTTTTATTTTTACTATTTGAAAAAGGCGATACTATTCACCCCTCCCCTCTAGTATACGTTACGATCCATAGGCAAATCCTCACTTGGTATCAGAGCCTGGTTGTCCAGAAGATGTCAAAGTCATCTATTGACACATACGATGAGGGGCAATCAACAGTTCGACCTCAACTCTTTAATGGAACAAACTACGACTACTAGAAGACCAGGATGTAGATCTTCCTAGGATCGATGTATTTCGAGGTGTGGGATGTCATTGCCTCCAAGTACATAAGTCCTGAGATTAAGGAGGGAGTGGCAGCAACACCAGATCAAAAGAGGATGGCAACGCACAATGCAAAAGCCATGAATGCAATCTTCTACAGCCTTTCTAGAGCAAAATTCAATCGTGTCTCTACTTGCAAGATAGCCTACGACATTTGGAGCATCCTCAAAGTCACCTACGAGGGGAAGTCGAAGGTAAATGAAACTAGAGTCAATCCACTGAGACAAAATTATGAGCTTTTCAGATGAAAAAGGGAGAATCAATCAAAGAGACGTTCACAAGATTCATGGACATCATAAACTCTCTTAGGAATCTCGACTAGGAGATCAAGAACGAAGCCTTGGTGAGCAAGATCCTCCAATCACTCACCAGTGATTGGGAGACTAAGACTACAACCATACAAGAGTCAAAAGATCAGTATACCTTGAAACTAGATGATCTTATCGGAAGCCTAATGACCTATGAGTTTCAGCTCCAACACATGAAGGAGCATGAAGATGAAGGAGCCAATAAGAAGATTGTAGCTCTTGAAGCCAATCAACAATCTGAAGATTCCTCAAGCGAAGATGAAGAGGAAGAGATAGCCCACCTCTCAAGAAAATTCAGAAAGTTTCTCAAAAACAAGAGGAGCTGGAGAAAGAAGAAAGAAGAGGCCAAAGCAAACACCATTATCTGCTACAAATGCAAGAGAAAAGGACACATTAAGAAGAATTACCCATTTCTCAAGGAGTTAGAAAAGAGGAAGAAGTTTCCTAGAGGGGAAGGGAAGAAAAAGGTGTTCACTGCAACTTGGGAAGAATCAGACTTAAGTTCAGAAAAAGAAGAAACCTCCGGAGAAGAAGCTCTTCTAGGACTAATGGTTCTAGAAGATGAGGTAACCTCTTTCTCACAAGATGAGTTATCAGAAGCTATTTTTGAGATGCATGTCATAGCTAAATCACTGAAATCAGAAAATAAAAACCCAGCAAAAGCATTAAGGGAATAAAGAGCACAAAAAGATATGCTTACTCAACGAAATAAATTGTTATTTGATGAAATCACCTCATTAAAATCACACATAGATAATTTAACGGTAGATATAGATAAATTGAAAGAAAATTCTGCTATTCTCTTAAATGATCTAGTTAAATTCATTAACGGAAGTAGAAACTTGCATAAGCTATTAGGAACACACACCCAGAGCACCACAAAATTTAGGTTAGGCGATCTCACATGTTTCGCGAGTTTGAAATCAGTGTTACAAGTAACCTGTCGTCATAGTTGCAAAAATCATGGTCAAATAAACTTTATACCGAAACTCCAAGGGAGTCCTGGGTCCAACACTGGGAGGCAAACATTTGGTTTTATGAAATCCGTGCTTCACTTTTATTTCTTTTTGGTCATTTTTATCTTTTCTTATTTTTCTGGTATTTTTAACAAGCAAGAGATTAGGTTGATGAAAACTTTATCTACTTGCGAAAATATAAGTGGAAGAGGGAGAGAGCGAGAGAGAGAAAAAATCATCTATTTTTCAAGAATTGTTTGTTACAACTATAAGAGGAAAATCTACACTACGAAAGCGTAAAAAGATGGAAATAGGTGAGAGAAATCCCCCTCGATGGTTGCCCAGAGGATGACTCGCTCTGATGTCGCCTGGAGGAAGGTTGTAAGGAGCGAGATGAAGGACGATGGAGCCGGAAGACGAAGGATGGGGCAGGATGACGTCGTAGGAAGGATCTTCTTCCCGAAGGGCAGTAAGATGATGGCCATAGGATGCTCGATGAATGGGGGTGAGGGGAGGGAAGACTATTTGGCTTTCTACTCTAGAGGGCATCCCGAGCTTGGGACAAGCTCTCTCTAGAGCCTTGGAGGTTGTGAGAGGAAGAAAGGAAGAGATGGCTTGGAAGGGAGGGGGTGTAGGTCCTTTTATAGCGGAGGAGAAGAGGCAAAAATAGGTATGGGAACATTAATGACTTCCAGGCCATTGCTGGAAGCACCGTTGTAGGCAGCTCATGCCTGCTCAAGCCTGCTCATGCCTACAGCTGGCTTTGCTGATGCGCGAAGAATTAGCGATGGCTGTAAGCATCATTGTAGGTCAAGCTCATGCATCGTTGTAGGCTGGCGCCAAACGAGCACGCACTCCGCATGTCATGTCGTGGGCACGCACACTCACGTGCTGGCGCTCGCTGTGCTCTTGCGTGCCTCCGCACGTGCGCACCCTCACAGCCGTGCATGTGTGATGGCGTGTGCGTGTGCATGGGTAGCCTGGGCTGCACCACGTGGCACAATCTGGGCTGTCTATCTTCTTTTCGTTGTAGGGGCTGCTACAAAGGTTAGATTGAGTCGACTTTCACGTCGTTGAGCTGCAATCGTCAACTCAAATCCATCCATGCTATCGGATCTGTCATTTTAACCTCTAAATTATGTCACCTAGTCCCTTGGGCATTGATCATCCTCGAACTGCATATGGTGCTACGAGACTCCGATCGAAGCGATTTCGGAGGCGTTGGACTCTGATCGTCGTCTTGATATGATCCGTATGGTCGGATAGTCAATCCGAGGATCCGAAATAAATACCCTTCTCTCCTGACCATAAAAAGGATGAAATTAACCTAAATTATATACAACTACTCTAAATGCATAACGATGCATGCTATGAAATATTTATATCATGAAATGCAAATATAAGCCTAGGAACATGCATGAATAGGCATTTTGCCCTCAATAAATGTGTTTACATCATACCCTTATGCTTATCTTTTGCTAGTTCCTAGCAAAATTAAACTATATTCTATGTATAAGGGCAGAATTAGAGTTAGATCATTTAGGCCTAAGTCATTTATTAATCATAGAAAATTTCAACTAAGGTCCTAAGCTACGAAGACTCAACAGTACCCGGGTGTCTGCCAAAATGTAGATCGCCCAAGTCCTTGCCTTATTTGAAAAGGGAAGATACATTTTTTTATTTTCTAATTTTTTTTGTACTTTTGGAGTTTGAGAGTTCCAGGATAACTTTTTGTACACAGATGATCGAATTAAAATGTGACTCAAATAAAATGTGAAAAAATAAAAAATAAATGCGAGTTTAGCAGGTACGTTGCCTTCCCGACAACAGTGGCATTTGAAAAGATGATTTTCACTTTCATTGTTTCACACATAAAATGACGCATCGAAGTAGTATCAAAATGATGGAAAATTGCTAATCAAAACATTTAAAATTAACCGCTCAAAAGAGCGGGTCATATCCACAATGAGGTAATGGCCTAATAAGGCTTGCTACTATTGAAATCAAATGTTCACTATTAACTTCCCCCAAAAATCAAGTTGAAATTCCATTTAGACTAGGCTAATCAATGGCATGATATGCTAAAATAATAATAATGCAAAAGGGGAGGGGCTTTGCTGTAATGTGCACTATAATAAATTATTAATAAAAATTAACAATGGCATAAGATGTAATTTCTAATGTGGTTGTTACTGTACTGAAATAGGGGAGATCCTTCCCCTTGCTCGCACACACAAAGGAGAGGGTTTGCGGTAGTGGCGAGCATAGTGGAGGTCAAGTGGGCCGAGGCCTACTCGATGGTGGTGGTAGAGTGGCGAACGACGGTCAGAGGTGGCAGCCGACCATTTGGATGGCCGGCGATGGAGCTCCTCCTACTACAACTTGAGATGAGGGAGCGGACAGAAGTGGGGTGCTCTTTGGCTGCTGGTGGGCCGCATGCATTCGTGGAGGCATGGTCTGGTGATGTATTGGTGGCGCGTGGAAGAGAGAGCCCTGCTGCATGCGCGGGGGCATGGTGATGTGGGCGGTGAGTGCTAGAGGTGGCGAGTAGTGCACGGGAGGGCTGCTGGCTGGCTATGGGAGAGGAAGGTGTTGTGGTGTGCGTTGAGCACCGGTGATGGCCTGTGGTGCATGCAGAGTGGATGCATGAGGAGAACCTGCGTTGTTCCTCACGGGTGGAGGTGCAGTGCTTGGAGTTGCACCTTGGAGATGTGCACGGAGAGGAGGGCTTCAGACATCTGGGAAACTTCCCAGACGTCTTAACCGAAGGGGAAGATGAAGGTGAAGGTGGTGCTTGAAGGTAGCAGTGGTGTTGATGCTGGTGGTTGTTGGTGATGGTGGTGAGGAGTTGTTGAAGGTGGTGGTGATGGTGCTCTCCCCTTAGGGACTTGAGGTTGATGAAGGCATGATAAGCAGGGGACACGATGAGGATAATTGCGTGGCCAAAGGCACACACACACGGTGATGGTTGCGTGGCTGTCAAAGACGAACGTGCACAGTGATGGTCAAGATCGCCAGATTGGCACAGCGGTCTATCACCTTGACAGCCCACGGTGTGGAGATGCTCGACCTTAGAGATGCACTGTGGTGGTGATGGGGGTGAGCTCAAAGCTCTTCACAGTGGTGGAGTCGAGGTGGAGTCTCCCCGAGCATGGCAACCTCCTTTCCTTCTTATAGGTACAACTGATTATCATTTGAAATGAAGAGGACTGGGAGGAGCATCCAAGATCTGCATGTTACGACCTTCAATGGTGGACAACCAGTCATGGAGCATTGGCCTTCCATGCCATATCTAGCTTTCAATGCAGTACAGCTCCTTCGTAACTTACTATAGCGAGAGGAAGATCTGATTAAAAAAAATAAAAGAAAAATAAATGGGCTATTGATAGCACTTGTTTCGCGAGTTTGAAATCAAGGTTACAAGTAACCCATCGTCGTAGTTGCAAAACGCATGGTAAAATAAAATTTATAATCGAAACTTGAAAAGTGAGTCCCGGGTTGAACACGGGGAGGCAAACGTTTGGTTTTGTGAAACTCATGTTTCACTTTTATTTCTTTTTGGTCGATTTTATCTTTTCTAATTTTATTGGTATTTTTAACAAGCAAGAGATTAGGTCGATGAAAACTTTTACTTGCAAAAATATAAGAGAGAAATGGAGAGAGAGAGAGAGAAACAATCATCTATTTATCAAGAATTGTTTCTTACAACTACAAAAGTAGAAAATATGCACTACGAAAGCATAATAAGATAGAAAGAGGTGAGAGAAATCCCCTTCGATGGTTTCTTGAAGGATGACTAGCTTTAACATCGCCTGGATGAAGGTGGTGAGGAGCGAGACGAAGGAGGACGAAATCGGAGGATATAGGATGGGGTAGGACGGCGTCGCAGCGGGGATCTTCTTCCCAAACGGCGATGAGAGGATGGCCACGGGATGCTCCATGAATGGGGATGAGGTGAGGTAAAACTATTTGATTTTCTACTCTAGAGGAGCATCCAAGGCTTGGGACAAGCTCTATTTAATGCCTTGCTGGTGGTGAGAGGAAGAAAGGAAGAGATGGTTTTGAGTGGTGGTAGGTAGGTCCTTTTATAGTGGAGCTGGAAGAACAAATTCTCATATGGGTTATTATTGACGTCCATAAACATCGCTGCAGCTATAGCTGAAGATCCGCCATTCAAATCCTCCTGCTAGCACGCGCAGACCATTAGTGACACCTGCAAGCGTCACTAAAGGCGCGAGTCACTGAAGATCCACTCCCGCCCCTCTAGCGCGTGCATCGCGCGCTACGTGCTTCACGCTCCCATGCTCCCCGCGTCGTGTACGTGCGTGCGCTAGCATGCGCTGCACTGTCCGCGGTGCGCAGTTGTGGCTGGGCCTGTGTGTAGCTACGGTTGTGCACATGCGCTGCTAATGGCTGACGTTGGGCGACGGCGCCATCTGGGTCATCCATTCTTCTTTCTTTTGTAGAGGGTGCCACGGTGCTCAGATCGAGATGATTCCCATGCTACTGGACAGTGATCATTGCTCCGAATCCATCCGTACGATCAGATTTTCCATCTAAAACCCGTATGGATGTCGCATTACCCCCTAGCCGTTGATCTTCCATCCAAGGATTTCAGAGGTATTAGACTCCGATCGTCGACCAAATCATATCCGTACAGTTCGATCATCCATCTAAGGCCCTGAAAAAAGTCTTCTTCTCTCCTGACCATAAAATGGCCCTAATTAACCTAAAATATATACAACTACTCTAAATGTAGAATGATACATGCCATACAATATTTATAACATGAAATGCAAATCTAAGCCTAGGAACATGCATGAATAGGCATTTTAAACTAAATAGATGTGTCTATATCATACCACCATGCCTATCTTTTGCTAGTCCCTAGAAAAATTAAACTACATGCTATGTATAAAATCAAAATTCGGATTAGATCGCTTAGGTCTAAGTTGTTTATTAACAATAGAAAATTTCAACTAAGGTCCTAAACAATGAAAACTCAATAATACCTAGGTGCCTGCCATAATGCAGACCGCCCAAGTCCTTGCCTTATTTGAAAAGGGAAGATACATTTTTCTTTATTTTTCTTCTTTTCTAAATTTTTTTTGTACTTTTGGAGTTTGAGAGTTCCGGGATAACTTTTTTGGCTACCCAACCCACCCAAGATTCAAAAAGGACTCTAAGTACTAAGCATCTTGTGAAAATAATGAAAGACTCACTAGGCGGCCGTTGAAATGAACTTCGGGTTTCTATGACCCTAGGTGACCTTGCCTAAAGATTTATCTTTTCGACTGGTAGCTTTCTCCCTACTTCTTTTATTTATGGGGCCAACACAAGAACTAACCCAGTGTATATCTCCCTAGTTTGTTCTACTTCCCTGCTTCTTCCCTAAGTGTTTTGGGAATTATTGTACATTTTCTGTGAGTTGGGTTCTGGACAACAAGCCAATGGGTTGTTACCCATGGCAACTTACCAGCCATACTCGTGCGATGAAGTGTGGTTCTATTTATTTTTTATTTTTTTCTCCTTTTTTAATTTTTTTCTTTTTCTTTTTATTTTTTTTCCTTTAAATAGGTGGCTACCTTGATCTAAGATTTAGTTAAAGGCAGTACAATGAAAATGGTCTTGTGATTGGGCTCTGGACAACCGGCCGATGAGCTATTACCACCGACAACTTACCAACCATACCACCCTAGATAGTTCATTAGCTACCCAATCTCTGAAGAAATGGCTGAAAAGTGAGTTAGTGCAAAAAATGTGTGCAAATGCTTAGGCATAAAATCCCCTCAAATCAGAGGGTGGGTTGATAAGTCGCATACTTATCATCCCAATTTATTAGCCAAATTAAAAATGAATTTGAATTGGCGAGGACTCAAGACTAAGTTCACATTTGAGTAGACACCCGGGCTAATTAAATCATAAGATCTGAAGAGTCTAAGTGTTTAGGTCCTCTCGTATCATTTCCTAAAGTTAATAACTTCCAAATGCCTAAGTTCTCTTTACCTAATTTATTTATTTTTTTATCTTTTTCAAATTTTCAATTTTTTTTAATTTTATAAGAAACTAAAAGAAATTCTACGAAGTTAACATAATGACTTCAGGAATTGATTATCCACCCTGCATGCCTAAATGATACAATGTCCTCATTGTAAAAACAAAGACATGAAAAGAGTGGAGTAAACAGAGTATCACCTGAACATCATAAGGAATCCGGTTAGCTCCACAGAGAACGTGAAATATAAACATGTGCTAAATTTAATGCCTTCAACTAGGCACAAAATACATACAAGGAAGAAATTGAGAATTCACAAGTGTGGGTCAGAATCAAAATAAAAATATTGATCCTGAAACCCCTCTGCAAAAGATGTCCATAGACGTGGACCAGATTATGATGCAGACCCATGCCCCAGGGTCGAGTGGTTCTCAGGTTCTGGTTGAAAATCACCCAGAACTAAAGGTTGTTGTGTTTGCGGGGCTGAGCCTGCGGTTTAGTGGTGTGCAACCCAAGACCAAAGTGCTGGACAATAGGTAAAGATGGTTCAATAGGTGCAATTGTTCGCTTAACAACTAGATCAGAAAAATAATCAGTTATTTCGAGATTGGGTTACACATGAAAGATATCGTAAGGGTCCGGTAGAAAGTAGGTGGTTTTAGGTCAATAGGTACCCTTAGAACCAAAATCAAAGTGCCCTCCGAATTATCCTCCCAAATTTTTATTTCCAGCTTCCTATCCTCTGAAATCAACGTTTCTGAGACCTCCAAATCATTGTACACCCGATCTAAAGTACACAATTCCAACAATTATGGTCAAATCAGGATTGACTTGGGTTTGGTGATCTCAAAAATATCATCATTCAATTCTTTAGGGTGTGTTTGAGGAATGAGGCTACTGATTGAATCATTAGGATTCAAATCATCCAAGTTAGCCCCAACATGATCATAATCTTCAATGATCGGACTATTAAATAGTTCATCCTACTCCTAGAGCCCGATTGTCAAATTAGAATCCTCTTCCTTGAGTTCAAATGGGACTTCACTAAAAGATTCTTCACCCTCAGAATCAAAGAATTCATGATTCTCATTTACATTTGTCTCAAGATCGATTGTCATTTCCTGGTTCAAAGAGATATTTTTCCTCGTTCCCTGGCATGGGGATCTCGAGTGAATCAATTGGTTCATCCACAATGGGTTGCTCTAGCCCAACCTAGTCATCCCTAATTTCAGAAAACGTATCGCCCTTGACAGGCGCCTGAGCGGGTTCTGACATTGGCTCTCCTGAAGGGGGTTCATCTTGAGAGTCCTCACAAGATTTGACTTGGCCAACAACAAATTTCATCCTCAACCTCGATAATTTATCAAGTAGAAACTCACGTAGGTCCTATCCCTAACATTTTTTAGCAAATCCAATAAAGAGCTATTCAGCTCATCAATCATTTTTATCATAGGCTCCAATGCTTCAGTGCATGGCATTGGCTGAGCTTCTAAAGATTGTATTATGTTCCTCAAATTAGCCAACACCCTATCCTAGATCTGGTTCACCTGAACCTCAGGTTTGGGTGGGTTTGGAGTAAATTTAGGGAAGTCAAGATGTCGAGGTTCTTGGGTCCCTCCCTGAAAGTAGGTAGTTCTAGGTTGTTCAAAGGATGGTGGTGACCTATATTCAGTGGAATACTGGGGAGGGTAGGTGTTATAATCATTATATCCTTCATGATTGTAGATCGAGTTGGTTTGGTCATAAAAGGATGGAGATTCGTAATCATTGTAGGTTTAGGAAGGATAGTAATCATAGTCTTCTTGTCCAAGGTTAGGCCCTGGACACTGAGGTCCGTATTTATATCCCCAATCAAAGTCATCCTGGCTAGTGGATGGGTAATTACAAGTCAAGTTAGAATAGTAATCATCTTGGGGATAAGTTGTCGTAGGAGGATAGTATGGGAAGTGCATGTAAGAAGTGGAAGGATACATGGTAGAATAGGAGGGAAAATAGAAGAGAGAAAGGTGCCCTACAGTACAAGCAATCAACTCTGTCCTTAGGTTGGTTAGCCTAAAGACCTACAGACTCCTAGGACCTGTGTTGAGATTTTAAATGATTCGATCTACTTTTATCCGGTCAATCCAACCAGTTAGAAGGAGGGACTGGGGAGAAGGTTCTTCATCTGGCTTGTGCCTCCGGTTCCTAGTGTACCCTCCAGCCGCGGTCGTTTGACGCTACTCCCCTAGCTTGACATCAGATGGATAGGCAGAAGCAGATTAATAAAAAAAATCTCAGTCTGAGCCTCGAAGAGCGAATCAATCCTTAAGGCCAACATCTATTTAGTTTTAATTAGGCTTGGGATGATTGTGCTCTTGGAATGTGATGGGCCCTTTAGATGGGTTGTGCCCTTAATGATCAATTAAAATGTGTGTGTGTGCACAACCAAGGTTTGCAAACAAGTTTATTTGATGATGTGACTTTTAGGGTTTAACCTTGTTTAGTAGCTTTTAGGGTTTAATCTTAGGTATATTCAATCAAGTTTAGGAGAACACTCCAAGTTTTGCAAGCACTGGTGATGATATATTATTTTAGAAATCAGAGAAAAAATGTGGATTGCCTGGTTCAGCCCTAAGAATCAACCCTAAGTGGCAAGCTACTTGATGAATCGCTTTTGTTTTGAGTGGTGCAGCCCAAACAGTTCAAGCAATTGGCCTATTGCACCACTTAGTTAAGGCACACAAAAATGTTTGACCTATTCAGATTTCTACTCACTTATTTGTGTACTGAGCTAAGTGTATCGTGTCCATAGGTTAGATCCCGATTAAGTGGTAAAATCGATGTGATTGTGTGCCTTAGGGTGAGAAGTTGTGGGTGTTAAGTGTGTAGCTTTCAGAAAATCCCATAAGAGAAGAGTTTTTTTTTTATATATATATATGCAAGGGTGAGATGAGTGGCGGTGGCAAACAAACAACCAAATCTATCCTAGGGTTTATAAAAAGCACCTAAGTTTATTTGGGATTGAGTTATTAGTGTGGTGAAATGAACTAGTGGGTGGGGGTGGTGGGGATAAACTTACAAAACCTT
The DNA here is from genome assembly GCA_037157565.1 of Thalassia testudinum. Lineage (NCBI taxonomy): Eukaryota > Viridiplantae > Streptophyta > Magnoliopsida > Alismatales > Hydrocharitaceae > Thalassia > Thalassia testudinum. The sequence goes on along the minus strand of JAZHRO010000014.1, from coordinate 86,698,164 downwards.
CATCCGCACTTTTCTCTGATCTAATAGCTTTGGCCCGCCTCGAATGAGTACCTGCAATTACAGAAAGAACAAAGAAAAGGTGAGATAAAAGTTAGGTAAGGCGGAAAAACATCGAAAAGAAAAAAAACCATAGAGTGTTGCCTCCCCGGCAATGGCACCAAAGTGATCGCACGTGTTTCGCAAGTTTGAAGTCAAGGTTACAAGTAACCTGTCATTATAGTTGCAAAATATGTGGTCAAGTAAAATTTATAACTGAAACTCAAAAAGTGAGTTCCGAGTCGAACAAGGGGAGGTAAACGTTTGGTTTTATGAAATCCGTGCTTCACTTTTATTTCTGTTTGGTCATTTTTATCTTTTCTAATTTTTTTGGTATTTTTAACAAGCAAGAGATTAGGTCGATGAAAATTTTATCTACTTGGAAAAATATAAAAGAGAGAGGGAGAGAAACAATCTTCTATTTATCAAGAATTGTTTATTACAACTGCGAAAGTGTAAAAAGAGAAAAAGTGGTGTGAGAAATCCCCCTCTATATTTGCTTGGAGGACGACTCGCTCTGACATCGCCTAGAGGAAGGTGGTGAGGAGTGGGACGAAGGAGGATGGAGCTGGAGGATGGAGGATGGGGCAAGAGAGCATCGCGGTGAGGATCCTCTTCCCGAAGGGCAGTGAGAGGATGGCCATGGGATGCTCCACGAATGGGGATGAGGGGAGGGAAAACTATTTGATTTTCTACTCTAGAGGAGCATCCTGAGCTTGGGACAAGCTCTCTGTAGAGCCTTGGAGGTGGTGAGAGGAAGAACGGAGGAGATGGTCTGGAGTGGTGGTGGGTAGGTCCTTCTACAGTGGAGGAAGAAGAACAAATTCGCATCTGGGTCATTACTGATGTTCATAAACAACGTTGCAGCTGTCACTGAGGATCAGCCCTTCAAATCCTCTTGCTGGTGTGCATAGACCATTAGTGATAGCTACAAGCATCACTAAAGGCACTCATCGCTAAAGATCCATGCCTGCCCCACTGGTGCACGCATCGCACGGTGCGTGCTTCACGCGACCGTGCTCCCCAAACCGTGCACATGGGCATGTGCTGGCATGTGTTGCACTGCTGTGGCACGCGGCTGTGTTATGCGCGGTGTGCTGTTGCGGTTGGGGTTGTGCATGGTACGCTACGCACGACAGCGGCTGTGCACGTGCGTTGCTACTGGCCGATGTTGGGCGGCCTGGATTGCGCCACATGGTGCCATTTGGGCCATCCATTCTTCTTTCTTTTGTAGAGGGTGCCACGATGCTCAGATTGAGATGGTTCCCACATTGATGGACTGTGATCGTCGCTCCGGATCCATTCCTATGGTTGGATTTTTCATCCAAAACTCATATGGATGTCGCATTGCCCCCTAGCCGTCGACGATGCTATGGTTCTCCGATCTAGATGATTTTAGAGGTGTTAGACTCTGATTGTTGTCCTAATCTGATCAGTATGGTCTGATCATCCACCTGAGGCCATGAAATAAGTCTTCTTCTCTCCTGACAATAAAAAGGACCTAATTAACCTAAAATATATGCAACTACTCTAAATGCAGAATAATATTTTTTTTTTGAAAAGGATGAGGAATGCTACCAAGAGATGATAGCAAATCAAAAATATTTTTTTTATTTAAAAGCCAGAGTATTACATGAAGTTCTCCTAATCTCTCACATGCCCCCAACAATTCCTTACAATACTTCCCGCTTTGACTGAAACCCCTCTAAACAAACGCTCATTACGAGCACACCACACATTCCACATAACCACGACCTTCTTCACCTGCATATTTCTATGCGTCCATAAGTTCCTCCAGAGCTCCTCCTACATGGGTAGGGGTTCACCACAAACTCCCCTCCAAATTTGGTCAGTCAACAAACTTGACACAAATAGATGCTCCTTGTTATCAGTAGGAAGATTGCAAAGAGGGCAATCCTATAATTGGGCACCTAGTCTTTTGCTCCTCATTCCCCTTGTAACGAGTCTGTCTCATCTGAATAGCCATAAAAAGATCTTGATTTTAAGAGGAACTTTCAGTTTACAGCTTTTGCTGTAGATCTGATTTTCAGAAGTGCTGCCCGGCTCCTCAACATCTATCAGAACCTTGTATGCCTTGGATGAGGTAAATAGGCCATGTTTCCACCTGAATCTGTGCATACCCTCGACCGGTCGAAAAGTGTTTAGATCCGCAATTAGCCTGTCAAGTTCTTGTTGTGTGCTTCCTCCCTCGTGTAAGCCTGCTGTAGGAACACACCAGCTCCTACTCTCATCTTCCCAGCAGTACTGAATAGATGCGTTATTGTCTAAAGCTGTACCAAAGACTCTTGGATAATTCACAGACAGCACTGCCAGTTCAGACCTGTTCAATGCACGGGTGATTGCACAACAAAAATACACCAGCAATTGTGCCATCTTGTGCTATTTCCTAGAACTACCAGTGCATATTAGGTATCCATAGTCGCATTTGTAAAAATACACGCATGCATGCATTTATTTGAGAGGGGAGGAGAGTGAAATAAATGGCCTTGTAATTGACAAATTCTTCAAGTGCTGCCTCACAAAATTTCCATCTTTATTTTATTTCTATTTGATTTTGACTTTCTTCTCCGTGGCTGCAAAGCATGGCAACCTCCTCTTCGCTCTAGTCTCTGCAACAGCTCTCCCTGCAGCCGCATGCACAGCCATGCACAGGCAGGGCATGGCTGTGCATGCCTTCTTCCTCTTTCAAAGGGCACGGCGTCTTTGCAAAGGGAGCCTGGTCCACACAGCAAAACCCTACACAGCAGCTTCCTCCAGGCTGTCTCCTCCCCTCTCCCCTCCATACGCAGCCTCGCCTCCTTCTGAGGAGCCACGCTGTGGGCAGGAGCAGCTTATAGTGGTGCACAACCACCACTGTGAGTCCCACCACCGCCCAGCTCATCAAAGAGCCGGTGGGCATGGTGGTTCTCTCTCTGTTTCGACATTTAGCCATTTCCACCATTGCCACAGGAGCTTCAAACTTTGAAGCTCAAGCTCCGCAGCAGCAGCAGCAAGGCGGCAGCAGCAGCACACGCCTCTAGCATGCGCCTGCAGGCCGCCCTCGCCTCCAGCTTCTTCACGCCTACACCCGCCTCTCCGTGCAAGCCAACAGCTGACGTAGCCGTTTCAACGTGTGTGCCAGCCGCTCCAAACCGCCTGCACTCACGGAACCGAGCACAGGCGGTCACGTGAGCCAACCATGCAATGTAGCCACTGTTCACGCTAGTCAGCGGAACACTGTGGCTACAGTGCAGTGACCGGTAAGTTTCTCACTTATCCGGTCACCCGACATGCCATGACCGTCTGCAACCCATCCGCGCACACCCGCGCCCACTCCCGCGTACGTTCTCACCTACTCCTTCACATGCTTCACCTCCCACGTGAGCCTTCTCCCGCGTACGCCCGCCCGCTTCAGTGCCTGCCTCACCATGCAGCGCAGTGTGCTGCAGTATCTTCCCTGCAGCCACTCCCTCCAGCACATGCCTCTTCGCACGCGTACGCGCCTGGATGTGCGCGTGCACACTCCTGCGTTCTTGGCATCAGACATCGGCCACTGGGCTCCGGATGACTTAACTCCCAGCGCCATCTTCAGCGGACACCCTCTCTCTCTCTCTCTCTCTCTCTCTCACAGCACTCTCTCACTCTTGCAGACACACACATACACACACACACTCTCGCTTACACAGCCACTCACTTATACACTATTATATACTTATATATATACATATACATATATATTGATACATATACATATATTTATATACATATATATACATATATATATATATATACATATATCTATGCATATATTAGTACCTATATAACTAAGTATAGGTATATATACATATATATATATATATACATATGTATATCTATAACTGTAAATACATATATATATACATATGTGTATGTCTATCTACATATATCTATATACATAGATACTTATACTTATATATATATATATATACATATACATATACATATACACATATATATAACTATATGCATATATTACTATAGATATATACATATATATATATACATCTATATAGTTAAATATACATACATATACATATATGCATATATCTATACATATATCTATCTGTGCATATATTTATATTACTATATGTACATATATCTATATACATATATTACTATATATATATATATATATATCTATATAGTTATATATACATACATACATATATATATATCTATGCATACATCTATCTATAGATATATTTTCATATATATATACATATATACATATACATATATAACTACATATATACCTATATATTTATAACCATATATATATATAGATATATATTTACATATATACGTATATATATATTTTCATATCACTTACCATACGTTGTATCATGGGAATATCTGCACCAGTTGCTGATATTCCCTGATACACATATACAAAAAGCGTTTTCACACACATCTTCCACCATCCATCCTACACTCCACGTGGCACTTTGTCCTGCTGGGTGCATCTTCCTAGTCGACAACTGACTTGACACTGTGCTACATGCCATCTCCACCTCCACCCCCACCCCTTTATACATATATAATATATACATATATGTATACTATATTTACTTTATTTCTATTTCGATTTCCTGCCAGTAAAAAGATAAAAAAATTATACAAAAGAGAAAAGATAATCCTTGACTTGCAGGTACTCAGTCTTGAGAATAGCAAGATCAATTTTGGAACCCTAATTTGGCTCAAAGCCAAGAACCTGATTTTGAGGGTGTACCTCAAGGACAAAAATTATCAGAAAAAAATCTTAAATAGAAAAACACCAAAAACACAATAAACGAACGGAAGAGATTTGTTGTAGGAAAGGCGTAGAAACTTGTTCACTTCTAATCCCACTTCCCTGAGTTCGACCCTGGGCCTAAAGGTGACCAAGATAAAATCAAGTAGGCCAGGTTAAAAAAAAATTTGTAAAAGAGATGTGATGAGAGCCTCATCATGAGCCATAACTAGCTCATTTTGACCCAATAAAGAAGATAAAAGCTCCTACATAACCTAGAAGAAGGCCTAACTGAAGGAACAAGTGCTCTGAGAAGAAAACATGAAATAAAGGTTAAAACTGCAATTTTACCATTGCAGTACGTAAATGGGATTTCTCAGAGGCAAAACAGAGGTCAAATGGTATAAATGAGATAAAAAGTGGGTTGAGTCAATCAGAAATGGGTTCATGTGCAATCTAAGAACTAAATGACACTTGGTAACCCTAAAACAGACCCGCTAAAATTAACAAGGTTCCGGTCAGAACAAAAAGCAAGTAAACCCTCTATAAATCATGGAAAAATATACTCTAGGGTTTAGAACACTTAATTTGGCCTTTGGAACCTAGTTTGACCTAGATTAGGGTCCTAGCTCTTCAATTAACCTAATTTGGGTTTTTATGCAAAATGTCTAGTCAAACGAGGTCAAACCTGAAATCTAACTTCGCCATTGGATTCCTTAGGTCCAAATTAGGTTTGTACCAAAATTTGGACCTAAGGAGGGGTCATCTTGACCTACTTTGCAATTTAGTACACCCAAATCATAAATTGGTCCCTATCTTTTGAATACCGTTGCAGAGAACCCCCTAGGTTCTTCGCCTCCTTTGCAAACCGGTCCTGCCGCCATTGCTAGGGCAGAACCAAGCTCCGGCGAGGTTCGGAGAGGGATTGCTCTCTAATCCCTCAGAGATTCCCTCCCAGAAATGGAAGGAGGATTCTCTAAGGAATTCCCTTCCTTATAAAGTCAATTACAATTGTTGGTGTGAACCCAATCTCTCGTGCGAACACATGGGAGATTTGGGTATCCTAACTCCTTTCCATCTCCGACGACCAACTTCAGGCAATTATGTGCCCTTCACGCCCTGCACACCCAGTCCAGCGCCTATATAAGAACCCACAACTCCGGCCGAACAGGCTAAGCTTGATTTTGACGGAGATCCCTTCCAAATTCCTCCCGCTCCCGTCTCCGGCCAAACGACCCACAAGCTCCGGCAACCTCCTTCCCTCCTTCTCGTCGCTCTGCTGCCATACCAGCAGCAGAGTCCTCTCCGCCGCTATCTCCCGCGTCGCGCTGTACCCCGCGCACGCATTTCTGACCTCGTCTTCGTCGCCGCTTCCTCCCTCAGGGTCTTTCTTCCCCGACGACGGCAGTTACGAGCCGTCTTCTCTGCCGCCTCCCTTCCCTCCAGACAACCCCAGATACGTTCTCCATCCTCTCCTCTCTCTTTTCCCCCAACTATTTTACTTGATTTCCCCTCGACAGTACCTAACCGCCTTCATCTTCCTCGCCTCCGACCGCACTCCGGCGAGCCGCCCACACCACTCCGCCACTCCACACGGCTCGCCAATCACCTCGTGAGCTCTGCCTCACCACCAGGAACTCGCTCCACCCCACAACTGCCACTCCAGACCTCCATAACTACCCCGCGAACAACCCACCATCTCCGGCCACAGGTTGACCTAGGCGCGCACGCCTAGGCCGACCGACAACCTGCAGCATCACCCACCGCCTTCGCCGTGCTGCGGCGAAGGTTTCCAGCTATTCTGATTGGGCCAATAGGCCGTTCTGTGGAATCTCAGGTGAACGCCCCGGCCGCCATTAACAGCCGAAGCAGCAGGAAGCTTGGAGCAGCAGCAGGCGTCAGGCTTCCCAGGCGGCAGGTGCAGCTGGCTCTCGCAAGTGTCGCGAAGTGACTGAGTTCAGCAGGGAGCACCAGCAGGGCCTTCAGCATGGGCAATTGCACACGAGAGTCTGCGGGCGCGCGCAAAGGAAGGGCAGAACGTTTAGTCCCACATCGTGGAGTCTCAAGGCACAGGTATGGTATAAAGAGTTTTTGTGATATAGCTTTACTGCCTCGAAAGCACAGGGGTGAGGTCCCTCACTGACCCCACCCGGCTCGTCCGCGGCCTGACCACGCGGACTTGGCGGATCCGACCCGACCTAGACCTACGCACTCCTCGCGCATCACACCACCTTCAGGTGCGCCTGGTCTCGGGTACGATCCGACCCGATTAATGCTTGTGGCTCTGGGAGAGCGGCTCTGAGTGAATTGCTTGAGAGAGAGAGACGTGCGGGTAGCGGGAGAAGGGTTAGGTTTTGCTCCTGTTCGCAGGAGAAGGACTTGGCCACTGCAGAAGAAGGAAAAGCAAGCCAAAGAAGAAGACAGAAGAAGAAGACAGAAGAAGAAGAAAGAAGCCTTTGCAGGAGAAGGAAAACAGAAAGATTAGAAGTCTTCGCAGAGAAGAAGAAGAAGGACAAGGGAAGATTGCAAAGAGATCGGAACGGCAAAGCAGAAGGAAAGATACAGAAGCAGAAAGGAGAAGAAGGAAGAAAGGAAGAAAGATCACATTTAAGACGTCTGATACATAAATCAGACGTCTAATTCTACTTTTTCTAAAAACTCTTTGAATCAATTATATTTGCATGTAACAGTTGTATTCTTGGGTTTTCCAAAGTACTGAGATTGCTCCCTGTGTTCGACCTCGGATACTCCGGTTTTCGAGTAATAAAAATCTTTATTTGTTTTGAACGCTTTCGCGGCTATACTACAACACGATATTATCTTTTAACAAACCGCACAAAAGCGTGACGAACATTTTGGCGCCGTTGCCGGGGAGCAACGGGCACTTTTAAAACTTTTGAGTACAACTTTTCTATCTAATATCCGACTTGACTTCTCTCTTTTGCTGTGTTCATTCAGGGAAAGCAAAACAAAAAGGAAAGAATAGCAACTGCACAACAGACTCTCCAAGGAACAGGTAATCTCCATAAGTCCTCTCTCTTAACCCTCTCACAATCTAAAAAAAAAGGAGGGAAATCAACTTAGGGCTACCTGTCTCATATTTAGTAACTCATCAAGTTGCCTGATTTTCATTTCAACATATTTTTATCTGTTCATCCAACTAAGGCAACTAGGGCTAAAACTTTCTTGATTGAGCCCTAGGTGCTAATTTCTACGGCAACTAAATTGGACCCACTAGAGCCAAGTTAGGGATTGCAAAGCTAGGGTTTTTACAGACACATCTTCTCTAAAACAAAGAAACAAACTTTCCAAAAAGAGGTGTGCCTAAACCGTGTTTGAAAAGATTTATACAAGAGGAACCCTAAGCAAATCAGGCTGATAATCCGTTTGAACCATAAAAGGAAGGACCTAAAAGCTCTCAAAGGAACAAGAGGTGAAGTTGATCCCTCGGGTCAACCAACCTTAATATTAGGTCACTTTTGCACTCAAAATACTTAAAAGTTCAAGTGGAACATTAAGCACCTTGATCTTAAAATAAAAAAAAGGTAGACTTAAGTGGTCAAGATCCCCATTCTGGTTTACCTGGAACCGCAGTGACAAGAGAGGTCGGGTGGGGGAAACCCTGTAACCCGTGGGGACGCTCTACCGTGTAGGGGTCTTTGCGGGACTCTCCCTCTCTGGCTGCCCAGGTATTTCTCAGGTGGACGATCTTCTGATCCAGGGGTCCATCTGCCCCGAACCTCTATAGTCACCCAACAATTCTTGGGTGTCTTGATTGGGTCCAGCACCTTCTAATCTCATCACATCTTTCGGTGCATGTTCGGTAGGAGGTCCTTAAGACCACCTTTAAGACCTCTCTTAGAAATTCATTATCGTCGAGGCCAAGCCTCGACGCCCTTGTTTGTGCAGCAACCACGCCACATAAATCTTTCATCTGACTCAGACCCTGATTCCCCTTCTTCTCCCATCATGGCACAACCCATTGAAGAGGAGAATAACCTTGAACACCAACTTCAACGCTTGAACTATCTCTTTCAGAACTTTGTAAACCCACCGCAGCGACCTATGATGCGAGATCACTATAATCCTGCTGCGGTGGCAATCGAACCCCGAGTACGAATCCCAATTAGAGGACCCGATTCTGATCTGAAGCCCAATATGATTCATGCCATACCGAAGTTCCATGGGCTTAACTCGGAGGATCCATTCCAACACATTAAACAACTCAAGCATTTGGCCCAGACCTTCGGGTCAGATGTACAAAACCGGGATATCCTACTCATGAAAATGTTTTCGTTCTCCCTCTTGGACAAGGATGCACACTGGTATCAGACTCAGACCCGCCCGATCAACACTTGGGAGGAATTACAGTCCGAATTTTTGAAAAAATTCTTCCCTGTTGGCCGGACAAATGCCTTGCGCCACCAGATCACTCATTTCACTCAACAACCGGGAGAACCTCTTCATGAAGCTTGGGATCGATTCCTAGATCTCATGCGAAAGTGCCCCCATCACGGAGTTCCTAAGTGGGAACAAGTCCAGTATTTTTACCAGGGACTCCGTGAGGATATTCGTCTATTCGTCAATGCGACATGTGGAGGAAACATCATGGGCCAACACGAGGACACGGTATGGGAGATTCTCGAAAACATGTGCGAGAACTCCATAAACAATGACTCCTTGGGCTTATTCGACAGGACGAATGCCCGCGCATCGACGAATCTAAGAGGGACACATGAGACGCATGACCTGTCCACTTCTGTCGACCTGGAACTGATGGCCAGTCGGTTGGACAAGGTCTCTATCATAGAAAAGAAGGTGGATGAGCTAACTCGACATTTGCAGCAAGCCACCTCTGCACAAAATTCTTTTACACGACCTCCGCTGGCAAGGGAAACAGTGCAAAACATCTATCACCAACCTGCCAAGGGGATGGACCCATATCCACCTCCGTCTACCTCTCGGACCGGAGTGACCTCTGATCCCTTCTATTCGAGTTGGGGGAACTCTGAACCCTCGTATTCTGACTTTCCTGAGGTTCCTCAGAACTGCGAGGACCTCAACGCCATCCAGAATGACCCATACTCCAATACCTACAACCCTGGATGGCGAAATCATCCTAACTTTCAGTGGGCAGGAAATTCTCAAAAACCACCATATCAACCCCGCCCACAAGCTCCTCGTCCATATCAGCCGCCTCAGCCTCGGCCCAATCCCACCTACCAATCCGGGCAAAATCAGGATCAACTGACTCTTATCCTGCAAACACTGGCTGACATTCAAAAGACGAATGCAGCAATGCAAAAACAGCACAAGGACGAGATCATAGAGGTTCGCAACCAACTGGCCCAGATGGCAAATTCCCGCCAACCTGGCACCCTTCCTTCGCAACCTCTGCCCAACCCAAATAACGTGCCGACCCAGAGGCGCGTTATGAATCCAAATCCAGGCCACGCACATTTGATTTATCAGGCCCCTGCTACTCCATCACCAGACGGGATGGAGGCGTCAACATCTTATGCAGGATTGCAGCAGCAGCCACCCCTCCTACCTAACCCAAACCAAAGTCAGGCCCGATTAAACTCTGTAACAACACGCAGTGGTAAAACAACACAAGACCCACACTATCCGAACCACTCCAAGCCTGATAATCGCCAAGACCCTAGGGTAGTCATCCAAGATACTACTGTCCCAGATCAAGAACCTGGACCTATCCTAGAGGAACCAGCTAGGATCCAATTTCCTGAGGCCTTGACCAAAGGAAAAAGGACAACCAAACCTGTGGCTCCTGAGGAGGATCTGGTCAAGCTCTTTGAACAGGTCCAGATAAACATCCCGTTGATGGATGCAATCCACCACATACCGGCTTACGCAAGGTTCTTGAAAGACATATGTACACCTAAACGTAAGCCGCGAACCAAGGATGGGAACCCAATCGTACTATCAGAGCAAGCCAGCTCTGTCATCTTGAGCAAACTCCCACCTAAGGCTAAAGACCCAGGAACTCCCTTGATTTCTTGTAAAATTGGTGAAACCCAACTTGATAGAGCCCTACTAGACCTAGGTGCCTCCATAAATTTAATACCTACATCCCTCCTTGACCACCTTGAAGAATCTGAACTTAAACCCACTGAGGTGACATTGCAGTTAGCCGATCGATCCATCAAGTCACCCAAAGGAATACTCGAGGATGTCATTGTTAGGGTACGAGATTTTTATTTCCCAGTGGACTTCATAGTACTGGACATGGATGCACCTAAGAACCCAAGGGACACACCAATCATATTAGGGAGACCCTTTTTGGCCACTGCTAGGGCCAATATAAACTGCGAAGAGGGCCAGATAGAATTAAAATTTGGGAATCAAAATCTAAAGATAGACATTTTCAAGGCCCATCAAGGGATTAATTGCAGGGTGATAGAGGAAATTTGTGATGTCGAAGCCGTGGTTGATGAACTGCATATAGAGGACAACCTGATTATTCCTGATCAACCACTAGAGGAGCAAAAACCGCTAACAGAGGAGTGCGGACATGATCTAGACACACCTATGACTCCTACCATTGCTCCCGATACAAACCCCGAACCACCCGCTGCTGCTGACAATCCTGTCACGGAACTCAAGCCCCTTCCTGAACATCTAAAATACGTCTTTTTGGATTCAAATCAGACGTTTCCTGTGATTATCAATTCTCGACTCACACCTGACCAGGAACTCCGTTTGATTTCTGTTCTCCAACAACATCGTAGAGCCATTGGATGGACTCTAGATGATTTAACTGGTATAAGCCCTTCATACTGCACACATCGAATCTACACGGAAGAAGGCTCACGACCTTCAAGAGAAATGCAAAGGCGACTAAACCCTAACCTACAGGAGGTCGTGAAAAAGGAGATCATTAAGTGGTTAGATGCAGGGATCATCTACCCGATCTCCGACAGTTGTTGGGTGAGTCCAACACAAGTGGTACCTAAGAAGGTAGGACTTACCATCATCACGACTGAAACTGGGGAAGTCATTCCTACCCGAATAGCTAATTCGTGGAGAGTCTGCATTGATTACAGAAGACTAAATTCCTCCATGAAGAAGGATCATTTCCCACTACCATTTATTGATCAGATCCTCGAGAAACTAGCGGGAAATAAATTCTTCTGCTTTCTTGACGGGTACTCCGGTTACAATCAGGTGGCAATCCATCCAGAGGACCAAGAAAAGACCACATTCACCTGCCCCTTCGGGACGTACGCGTTCCGAAGGATGCCGTTCGGTCTCTGCAATGCACCTGCAACTTTTCAGCGGTGCATGCTTGCCATATTCTCAGATATGGTAGGTGATTATCTGGAAGTCTTCATGGATGACTTTTCAGTTTTTGGACAATCATTTGACGATTGCCTCCAACACTTGGTCCATATACTCAGGCGGTGCATCGAGGTGAATTTGGTTCTTTACTGGGAAAAGAGCCATTTCATGGTGCCTGAGGGAATTGTCCTGGGACATTTAATCTCAGAGAAAGGCATCCAAGTGGATCGAGCTAAGGTTAACCTGATTTCCAAGCTCCCTATGCCTAGCTCGATTAAGGACATCCGATCTTTTTTGGGGCACGTCGGTTTCTACCGTCGATTCATCCCTGATTTCTCCAAGATCGCGCGCCCCCTGACCAATCTTCTCTCCAAGGATGTACCTTTCGAAATTTCCAAGGAATGCACTCAAGCATTTGAAATCCTACGTGACCGAGTCACCCAGGACCCAATCCTACAGTCCCCTGATTGGTCTCAACCCTTTGAGATCATGTGCGATGCATCTGACTTTGCTGTAGGAGCGGTTTTGGGGCAGAAAATTGACGGGATACCTGTGGTCATTTACTACGCCAGCAAAACACTGGATGAGGCTCAGCGTAACTATACGGTTACTGAGAAAGAGCTGCTGGCCGTAGTATTTGCCCTGGAAAAATTCAGATCATACCTTCTGGGTTCCCGTATTATCGTATAGTCGGATCACACAGCTGTAAGGCATCTCCTTGCCAAGAAGGACGCGAAACCTCGACTAATCCGCTGGATCTTGCTATTGCAAGAATTTGACCTCGAGATTCGCAACAAGGCGGGAAAGCACAATGTGGTAGCTGATCACTTGTCCCGCCTTCCTTCTGAAATTATTGATCCTTCCGGACCTATTACAGAACATTTCCCTGATGAGCACCTCCGGACTATCAGTACAAGTCTTCCATGGTTCGCCGATATTGTTAATTACCTGGCATCACATCAGATTCCGCCCGATTGGTCGAAGGCCAAAAAGGACAAATTGCGTTCCGATGCCAAGTATTACCTATGGGAAGACCCGTATCTTTTCCGCATTGGTGCTGATCAGATAATCCGACGGTGCGTCACGGAAGTGGAAATCAAAGACATACTCTCATTCTACCATGACCAGGCATGCGGTGGACATTTTTCTGGACATAAAACCGCATCGAAAGTCCTCCAGTGTGGCTTCTACTGGCCCACAATTTTCAAGGATGCATAAGAACACTGTAAGGCATGTTCCCGTTGCCAGACTCTGGGCAACATGGGCTATAGAGACATGATGCCTCCACAGCCGATCTTGGTATGCGAAATTTTCGATATTTGGGGAATTGATTTCATGGGACCCTTTCCGAACTCGGATGGCTTCGAATACATCTTACTCGCAGTTGACTATGTGTCCAAGTGGATAGAAGCCATTCCAACCCGAACCAACAATCATAAAGTCGTTATAAAATTCCTCCATCAAAACATTTTCTCAAGGTTCGGGATTCCGCGTGCTATAATTTCCGACGGAGGGACCCATTTTACGAACGCTCAGTTCAGGTCACTGATGACCAAATACGGGGTGTCACACCGAATCTCTACTCCTTACCACCCCCAAACTAATGGTCTAGCTGAGCTATCTAACCGAGAGATCAAGAAGATCCTTCAGGTTACTGTTCGACCTGATAGAAAAGATTGGTCTTCTCGGCTTCCGGAAGCATTGTGGGCCTATAGGACCGCCCACAAGACCCAATTAGGAATGTCTCCCTTCAGACTAGTGTACGGGAAGGCATGTCACCTCCCCGTCGAATTGGAGCATAAAGCCTATTGGGCAGTACGGACCTGTAATCTCGACCTTTCTAAGGCTGGAACCCACAGAAGATTTCAAATGAGTGAGATCGATGAATTACGCCACGACGCGTATGAGAACTCGCGAATTTACAAAGAATGGGTTAAAGCTTTTCACGACAAACACATTTCTAGAAAGGTCTTTCATCCTGGTCAAAAAGTTTTACTCTTTGATGCTCGACTCAAACTATTCCCAGGAAAGCTAAGATCCAAGTGGGTCGGACCCTACCTAGTCCGCCAAATCTTCGGAAATGGAGCTATTGAAATCAGCCCACTCAGCCACGATTTTGAACCCTTTGTCGTGAACTGGCAGAGACTCAAGCCGTTCATTGACATGACCAATATAGATTTGACTGAGTCATCCTTTACCCTCCATTCCTCTTGAGCTCATTGCGCCCAGCCGATGGCGTAAAACTCAGCGCTTAACGGGAGGCAACCCGTCATTCTTTGAAAACCTGAAACCGTTTCTGACATCTCTATGCGAAACTCATATTGCACTTTAGGATTCATCCATTAGAACAGCCGACTTCACCTCAGGTATACCTACCCGAGATTAGAAATCGTTTGCAACAAGTCGCTTCGACCCATTCACTCACCACACACCTATCCTAATACATGAACTAAGCTGAATTCGAACCCACCTAATTTACAATGGGGACATTGCAAATCTTAGGCATGGGGGGGTATGAAAGTGCAAAATGTCAGAAAATTCATATCAAGAAAGGGTTTCACACAACAAAAAAAAAAAAAGACTTGATAGAGGGGAGGAACAATTCAGGGTCATACAAATGAGAGGAGGAAAAGAAGAAAAAAACGACAAAAAGGAGCACAAAATGAAAAGAAATAGTCATTAGTAAAAGATTAAGGGGTTAACCGAAGTTCTAGACCGAATCAAGAAAAAGAAAAGAAAAGTGCCACGGAGATATAACAAGAGATTAGCGGGAACGCTGGTCTTAGGCTTTTTGGGCTAGTACCTTTAGCTTAAAAATTCACGTATCCATTAAAATCTGGATAATCCTCAAGAGGTTGAGGAAAATGCGAAGCTTGAGTGTTAGGTCTAAGGCTTAGGAAGTATTCGGCCTCGTTAACTGACCTCCGGTTTGCGGGATTCGGTAACCTAAGCACCCAAATTCACACACAGTCTGGTTCAGTGCACATAAACATCCAAATCACGCGAAAAGCGTTTAATGTTCTGAAAAAGTCACCTAGATTAGGAGCGGTCAATCAACACAAGTTGATTTGGACGAGTTCCCAGCGCGGAGAGGCGGGAAATTCCCCTCAAAGATGCGTAACAACATATCATCTCCTCGGTGCTTGTCTCTTAGGATATTTAAATATCCTATTGGGGGCATGTAAGCACTCTGCTGGTTCAGATACCATGGGTGGCATTATCATGAAATGTCAATCGCCAGGGTCTGAATTCGGCCACGAAACGCCATGGGCGGGATTATCTCGAAATCTCGAAAGCCAGGGTTCCGGGGGTTGCCATGGGCGGGATTATCTCGAAATCTCGAAAGCCAGGGACCCTTGAGGATTGATGATGGGGACGAGGAATCCGATACAGACCGTGTTGAGAAGCTAATCCGAAGCTAGAAATAAAAAGAAAAGAGAGAGAAAAGCTCTCCAAACAAATAAATCCTCTATCTCTCTCTTACAAAAAACGCACTGCAAACTGAGCTTAGGCTAAAAATATCTCAAGCACGGGTGCTTTAACCACGGAGTCCAACAAACCTTAGGTTAGTTTCTGTGGGCCGTAGAAACCTTTGCAGAAGACTGAGGCTAAAGCGGAACAGGTCCGGATTTTGGTTGGTACTTGAGTACCTCTAGGCCTATTGTTGGCATTCCCACCTAATCACAAAAGAAAAGGAGAAGCACTTATCATTATTGACAGACACTCAGGGTCGAGAATGGAAGTTAAAACTTTGAAATTTTGCTAACGGACTAGCAAAAGCTAGCCATGGGGGTATGATGAGAGCCTCATCATGAGCCATAACTAGCTCATTTTGACCCAATAAAGAAGATAAAAGCTCCTACATAACCTAGAAGAAGGCCTAACTGAAGGAACAAGTGCTCTGAGAAGAAAACATGAAATAAAGGTTAAAACTGCAATTTTACCATTGCAGTACGTAAATGGGATTTCTCAGAGGCAAACAGAGGTCAAATGGTATAAATGAGATAAAAAGTGGGTTGAGTCAATCAGAAATGGGTTCATGTGCAATCTAAGAACTAAATGACACTTGGTAACCCTAAAACAGACCCGCTGAAATTAACAAGGTTTCGGTTAGAACAAAAAGCAAGTAAACCCTCTATAAATCATGGAAAAACATACTCTAGTGTTTAGAACACTTAATTTGGCCTTTGGAACCTAGTTTGACCTAGATTAGGGTCCTAGCTCTTCAATTAACCTAATTTGGGTTTTTACGCAAAATGTCCAGTCAAACGAGGTCAAACCTGAAATCTAACTTCGCCATTGGATTCCTTAGGTCCAAATTAGGTTTGTACCAAAATTTGGACCTAAGGAGAGGTCATCTTGACCTACTTTGCAATTTAGTACACCCAAATCACAAATTGGTCCCTATCTTTTGAATACCGTTGCAGAGAACCCCCTAGGTTCTTCGCCTCCTTTGCAAACCGGTCCTGCCACCATTGCTAGGGCAGAACCGAGCTCCGGTGAGGTTCGGAGAGGGATTGCTCTCTAATCCCTCAGAGATTCCCTCCCAGAAATGGAAGGAGGATTCTCTGAGGAATTCCCTTCCTTATAAAGTCAATTACAATTGCTGGTGTGAACCCAATCTCTCGTACGAACGCACGGGAGATTTGGGTATCCTAACTCCTTTCCATCTCCGGCGACCAACTTCAGGCAATTACGTGCCCTTCACGCCCTGCACACCCAGTCCAGCGCCTATATAAGAACCCACAACTCCGGCCGAACAGGCTAAGCTTGATTTTGATGGAGATCCCTTCCAAATTCCTCCCTCTCCCGTCTCCGGCCAAACGACCCACAAGCTCCGGCGACCTCCTTCCCTCCTTCTCGTCGCTCTGCTGCCATACCAGCAGCAGAGTCCTCTCCGCCGCTATCTCCCGCGTCGCGCTGTACCCCGCGCACGCACTTCTGACCTCGTCTTCGTCGCCGCTTCCTCCCTCAGGGTCTTTCTTCCCCGACGACGACAGTTACGAGCTGTCTTCTCCGCCGCCTCCCTTCCCTCCAGACAACCCCAGATACGTTCTCCATCCTCTCCTCTCTCTTTTCCCCCAACTATTTTACTTGATTACCCCTCGACAGTACCTAACCGCCTTCATCTTCCTCGCCTCCGACCGCACTCCGGTGAGCCGCCCACACCACTCCGCCACTCCACACGGCTCGCCAATCACCTCGTGAGCTCTGCCTCACCACCAGGAACTCGCTCCACCCCACAACTGCCACTCCAGACCTCCATAACTACCCCCGAACAACCCACCATCTCCGGCCACAGGTTGACCTAGGCACGCACGCCTAGGCCGACCGACAACCTGCAGCATCACCCACCGCCTTCGCCGTGCTGCGGCGAAGGTTTCCATCTATTCTGATTGGGCCAATAGGCCGTTCTGTGGAATCTCAGGTGAACGCCCCGGCCGCCATTAACAGCCGAAGCAGCAGGAAGCTTGGAGCAGCAGCAGGCGTCAGGCTTCCCAGGCGGCAGGTGTAGCTGGCTCTCGCAAGTGTCGCGAAGTGACTGAGTTCAGCAGGGAGCACCAGCAGGGCCTTCAGCGTGGGCAATTGCACACGAGAGTCTGCGGGCGCGCGCAAAGGAAGGGCGGAACGTTTAGTCCCACATCGTGGAATCTCAAGGCACAGGTTTGGTATAAAGAGTTTTTGTGATATAGCTTTACTGCCTCGAAAGCACAGGGGTGAGGTCCCTCACTGACCCCACCCGCCTCGTCCGCGGCCTGACCACGCGGACTTGGCGGATCCGACCCGACCTAGACCTACGCACTCCTCGTGCATCACACCACCTTCAGGTGCGCCTGGTCCCGGGTACGATCCGACCCGATTAATGCTTGTGGCTCTGGGAGAGCGGCTCTGAGTGAATTGCTTGAGAGAGAGAGACATGCGGGTAGCGGGAGAAGGGTTAGGTTTTGCTCCTGTTCGCAGGAGAAGGACTTGGCCGCTGCAGAAGAAGGAAAAGCAAGCCAAAGAAGAAGACAGAAGAAGAAGACAGAAGAAGAAGAAGAAAGAAGCCTTCGCAGGAGAAGGAAAACAGAAAGATTAGAAGTCTTCGCAGAGAAGAAGAAGAAGGACAAGGGAAGATTGCAAAGAGATCGGAACGGCAAAGCAGAAGGAAAGATACAGAAGCAGAAAGGAGAAGAAGGAAGAAAGGAAGAAAGATCACATTTAAGACGTCTGATACATAAATCAGACGTCTAATTGTACTTTTTCTAAAAACTCTTTGAATCAATTATATTTGCATGTAACAGTTGTATTCTTGGGTTTTCCAAAGTACTGAGATTGCTCCCTGTGTTCGACCTCGGATACTCCGGTTTTCGAGTAATAAAAATCTTTATTTGTTTTGAACGCTTTCGCGGCTATACTACAACACGATATTATCTTTTAACAAACCGCACGAAAGCGTGACGAACAAGATGGTTAGGCTCGATTTAGGTTAACCACTATACTCATTTCAACGAGAAAATCACCATATTAACACAACCTATCCGGGCCCGACCATACCTCTTTTCTGGCGCCGTTGCTAGGGAAGTGTGTTTTCAAGTAAGTTTCTACTCCATTCCTTTAATTTTTCTCTTCTCACACCCTTCTCTTCGCATGTGTTTTTGTTTGTTGCTATGTAGGTGAACCTGTTGCAAGGAGAAGGCAGGCAGATGAAGTCGGAAACGTGGGCATATCCAAGGCGGGAATTAGAGCATGAAGACGCCGACACCGCACTGGAGCTTCGCACATGTTGCTGAACAAGTAGGTCTTTCTTTCTTTGCAACTTAGGTCAACTTATCACCTTAATAAAAAAAAAAAAAAAACTACAGAAACTTCTTGGGATCTCTTGGGGCAAGTGGATTAAAATTCACTTGTTTGATTGTTTGGCTTTACTCCCACCGCCCAGGGATTTCCCGCTGAACTTCGCATAGCAAAGAACCAAGAATGTTGATTCTTAAATTTTTCGCCGTGTGAAGTACTCTTTGAGGAAAATAAAAAGATTGATTGCCACCCCTCTTTGCCTCATTTATCTGCAAATTCGGGATCACATTTTTTGGTGCAGAGACATCGAATTGAGTTAATTCCAACCCCACCACTACCTTTCACGTGCCTAAGATTCGATCCCGAATATTTCAACCCCAACAATTTGATTTTCTTTATATTATGGTTGAGCCTTGTGTGTGGAAATCATTTTGGTGATTGGGAGAACTTGAATTGAAGTGCTTTGGCTCCCTTTCACATAAATCTAAAATTGACTCGTGCATCCACACATAGAAATCTCCATCTAGGGAAGCCCATTGCATTTTAGCATGCATTAACCAACTAACATTGAAGAAGGGTTTGTTGCGCTGAGAAGAAAACTTGTATTCTCTCAAAACCCGGAGATTGGTTGAATTGGTATTTCAGCGAAATCCTAAAATCGATGCTACTTAAGGCTGAATTCGAGAAAACCATTCACCAATTAAAATTTCAATTCTGGGAGATTTCCCCGTTACATGCTTGGTTTACACACTCATAAAATCAATCACTTGGGCATTACCTGTAAACAACGCCCTTCACATTCCATAAGCACTTGATCCTAAGCCTCTAACTAAAACTGGTAGCAACTTGACCCTTATTAAGGATTGGAGGTCTAACTACCTGCTTGTAGTGCCTACGTGCGGGTGAGGGTTCCTGCGTGCTATCGAGTGCCTAAGACTGGGGCAAATGGCCTTTCAATCTGGCTCGGTGGTTCCGCGATGCTCGCATTCGTTTCCATAGGTCGTGATAGTAGGTAACTTAGATCTTTAGGTCTAAGGGCACACCGTAGAGGTTAGGAATTTGACTGTATTAATTTGTCATCAAGTGTACCTTTGCGGCGTCATTTCTCTCATCTCTTTTCCCTTCGTATCCCCCCAATTCTTCCTGCAGTAGTGCATGTTTGGGAGGAGGTCACAAAACCCTGAATTGTGTGAATTGTCTGACAAATTTAGAAAAGAAGCCGAATCGTCCTCCTCCTCCAGAAACATGGCTGCACGCCCACCCCCAAATCCTGAGGGAGGAAACCGCCATCAAAACCCACCAGGTGGTGGAGCCTTAGATCCCATAACCCGCCTCCAAGCCCAAATGGAAATGTATAATGAACAAATAGAAGCCATTTGGGAAACATTGGATGAAATGCAGAACCCTCCCGAACGGGAGGAGCCTAGGTCACTTAGCTCCTATCAGAATCCCGCTGCTACAGAGACCATAGGACAAATTCGGGTCCCCATGGGCGGGGATGACTTTGAACTAAAACCTAACATAATTGGCCTGATAAATTTTCACTTCCATGGTCTTGCAAGTGAAGATCCTTTTCTCCACTTGGAAGACCTAACCCGATTAGCTGAAACTGTCAAACCGAGAAAAATCGGGTTACTTATAGTCCTCATGAAAATGTTCCTGTTTTCATTGCGGGATAAAGCATCGCAGTGGCCACGCACCCTTGGGAGAACCATCCACTCTTAGGAAGAGATTCGAACAGCATTTCTCAAGAAGTTCTTCCTAATCAGGCGAACCAATGCACTTCGCCGTGCTATCACTTCATTTACGCAACAAAATGGCGAATAGTTTCATGAGTCATGGGAGAGATATAATGACCTCCTCAGGAAGTGTCTGCACCACGGTCTGCCTAAGTGGCATATTGCCCAGATTTTCTCTATGGGCTAAATGAGACTTTGAAGCATATTGCAGATGCTTCTTGCGGAGGAAATTTCATGAATAAAGATGAGAATGGAGCATTCGAATTATTTGAAAATATGAGCGAAAACTCAATTAACAATGCCTCCATTGTCGCCTTTAATCGTACCAGCCTGCCTCGTAACGTCGACAAAGTTGACACGAGACCCTCCCATTCATGCACAGATCTCAACCGTATCGCACAGAAATTGGATGAAGTCTCCGTCGTGCACAAGAAGCTGCACAAGTTTCTGGCCAACCCTGCCCGTTCTTTGGCAAACACCCCTACCTCACCACTTCATCACAATTCCAATTCTTCCAACACCAGGCTTATCCTGAGAAACCCCGTAAGACCTTCCTTACCGAGTGTCGCACCGAGTGACTCGGTAAGTCATGTGGATCTGGCTTCTGCGAGCCAGTATTTTGACATGGAGGACCAAGCCTCCATGTGCTCAGATGCATATTTACATATGGATGAGTCTTCTGGCATAGAAAACGCTTGCGCCTTTGGGAACAACCCGTTCTCTGCCACTTATAACCCAGGGTGGCGAAATCATCCAAATTTCGCATGGTCCAACAACCCGCAGTGCCAAAACCACGTGAGTGGACCAATGCGACCATCCGCACCGGTCATCCCAAGGGCCCAGTCTAATCCTATGGCGAATCCGCCATTAGGGCCTTGCATACCGCAAACCGAACACGCATCAAGTCCTCTTGATAAATTGATGAAAATGATGACAAAAATGTTGAAGCACCATGAAGAGAACATGACCTCTCTTTAGCACCAATTGGCACAACAGAATGCTAAGATCAATCAACTACGCATGGCAACTCGATCTCATGGCACTCTTCCCGCCCAACCTATTCCAAACCCATGAAATGTCGTACCCCGTGGTCCTCAACCACAGGTACGACCTTCTTAGGGGTAGGTTCATCAGATTCTGCAAGCTTCGAGCATTCCACTGGGAATTCAGGCTAATCCCGCTATAGCGCCTCACTCTTATGTCCCTATTGCGAACCCTCCTCCACCGTATTATCCCACTAGACCAGCATCGTCCAATGCGATCACTACGAGGAGTGGTAAGCAAACAGTCGATCCACCTCGACCTGATCCTGGCCCACCTTCTTCATCGCCCTCTCATTTGGGATGTGCACCGCATTCGAGAGAGGACGACACACCCAAATTGGTGCCAAAATCAGTTCCATTCCCTGAGGCTCTTTTGAGGGAGCCAAAAGGCAAGAAGAAAGATACGTAGGCCTTTGATAACCTGCGTAATTTATTCAGGGATGTAGAAATCAAGGTACCTCTGCTCGAGGCTATCGACCACATACCTACCGTCGCCCAATTTTTCAATGACTACACAACACCCAGGCGACAGTCAAAGAAAACTAAGAATCCGATGGTTCTCTCGCCTCATGCGAGTTGTGCTATACTGTCAAATCTACCACCGAAGCAGAAAGATCCGGGCACACCGCTTATTTCCTGTAGCATTCAAGGCTGCAATTTTAACCGTGCCTTGCTTGATCTAGGATCTTCCATCAATCTTATACCAACCATCATGCTCGAAAAATTTTCCTTGGGAAATCTGAAACCCACCCCTGTCACGTTAAAGTTGGCAGATCGTTCTATCAAAATTCTGAAGGGTGTGGTGGAAGACGTGGTGGTTAGGGTCAACAGTCTCTATTTTCCTATTGACTTTCTTGTTTTAGATATGGAAGTTCCTAGCTCACTTTCTGATTGTCCGACCATCCTTGGTCGACCTTTCTTGGCCACAGCCCGCGCCCATATAGGTTGCGAGTCGAGTTGTATTGAGATTTCCATTGGATCTCAAAAGCTCAAGCTTAGCATCTTCAAGGCAGCGAAGAACTTTGATTGCAATTGCATCGAGGATGACACGTCTGACGAGGACATGGCCGTTAGCACATGTATTGGACTAATTGGGACTTATTTTGACTGCTGCGGACTGCCTTTAAACATTGACGATTGCCTGACTGGCACATATTGTGACGTTCCCCCATCCCTCCCTTGTCCCGTACCCTCTCCTGCGCAGACTTCTGATGAGGTTTTCTCCACTTCCCATACCTCGTGGTCTGAGTCATATCCGGGCTACTCACCGCCGATCCACACTCTTGAAGACCGGATTGCCCTTTCTTTCCTACCAAATCAGGTGAATTTGCAACTCCACACTGGGACCTTGAGCCCATATACTACTCACTGGGGCTATTCCTTTTTGGATCCATCTATCCAAGAAGCCCCTCTTCTTGGCCAATCTGAGGGCCAACCTCTTCATCCTGACTTATTTTCTGATCCGCCTTGGACACTCTCGTCCCAAGAAATGCCTGATCTTTCACCATCCACTCCCGAGCTGAAAGAGCTGCCTGGTACACTTAAATATGTTTTCCTGGGACCAAATGAAACACTTCCCGTAATCATTAGTTCAAAATTGACCAGGAGCAAGAATGCCAACTAATTGAGGTCCTTATGGAACACAAGGCAGCCATTGGATGGCCTTTATCAGACTTATCTGGCATTAGCCCCTCCTACTGCACTCACCGTATATATACGGAGGAGGAGGCTCGACCTTCCCGCAAGATGCAGCGACATCTCAACCCTAACATGCGGGAGGTCATTAAGAAAGAAATTATTAAGTGGCTGGATGTGGGTATAATCTACCTGATCAGCGATAGCCCCTGGGCGAGTCCGATTCACGTCGTGCCCAAAAAGGCAGGACTCACCATCCGTGTCAATGACAGGGGTGAATCCATCTCTACACGCACTCCTACATCTTGGAGAGTGTGTGTAGATTATAGGAAACTCAATGCTGCAACTAAGAAATATCACTTTCCGCTACCTTTCATTGACCAAATCCTGGAGTGGTTAGCGGGAAATAATTTTTTTTGTTTCCTGGTTGGATTCTTAAGATATAACCAAGTGGTAATTGACCCCCAGGACCAAGAGAAAACCACTTTTACTTGCCACTTCGGCACCTTTGCATTTAGAAGGATGTCGTTCGGACTTTGCAACGTGCCAGCAACTTTCCAGAGATGTATGCTAGCGATATTCCATGACATGGTGGGTGACTTTCTCGAGGTCTTCATGGATGACTTTTCGGTCTTTGGACCCTCTTTCGATGACTGTCTTGCCAACCTGACCTGTATCCTTAGGAGATGTATTGATGTAAACCTCGTGCTTTCTTGGGAAAAAAGTCATTTTATGGTACACGAGCGAATTATTCTCGGACATATCATCTCTGATAGGGGTATCGAGGTTGACAGAGCTAAGCTTGATGTAATTTCTGATTTACCTATGCTTGGCTCTGTCAAACAAATCCTCTCCTTCCTGAGACATGTTGGTTTCTATAAGAGATTTATCGAAGATTTCTCCAAGATTTCTCGACCTTTAACTCATCTCCTATCGACCGACGTACCCTTCAATATGGGCCCCGACTGCATACGAGCATTCACGCAGCTACGTAATGCTGTCACCAAGGCCCCTGTTCCCCAGCCACCTGATTGGTCCCTCGACTTTGAACTCATGTGTGATGCTTCTGACCTTGCAGTCAGAGCCATCCTAGGACAAAGATGTGATAGACACCCCTTCGTGGTGTACTACGCCAGTAAGACGTTGGACAAGGCCCAAC
The DNA here is from genome assembly GCA_037157565.1 of Thalassia testudinum. Lineage (NCBI taxonomy): Eukaryota > Viridiplantae > Streptophyta > Magnoliopsida > Alismatales > Hydrocharitaceae > Thalassia > Thalassia testudinum. The sequence goes on along the minus strand of JAZHRO010000014.1, from coordinate 86,673,708 downwards.
GTAATTATACTACCACTGAAAAAGAACTACTGGCAGTCGTCTTTGGGCTGGAGAAATTTCGCTCTTACCTTCTGGGCTCACATGTTATTGTTTTCACTGATCATGTGGCCATTCTCCATCTCATGCACAAGAAGGATGCCAACACTAGACTGATTCGTTGGATCCTTCTGCTCCAAGAATTTGACTTTGAGATCCGCAATAAGGCCAGAGCCCAGAATGTTGTGGCTGATCATCTTTCCAGACTGGACCCTGAACATATTGGACTTACTCTGCCGATTAATGAGATTTTTCCTGATGAGCAACTATTGGTAATTAATGTGGCAAGTGGACCGTGGTATGTCGACATTGCCAATTACCTTGCTTCTGGATCTCTTCCACATGGCTAGCCTAAAAACCAGCGCGACTATCTCATGGCAGAAGAAAAGTATTATTTCTGGGAAAATCCACTTCTTTTTCGGATAGGTGCTGATCAAATCATCCAACGCGGTGTTCCTGACATCAAATTCCCCAGTGTGCTATCCTTCTGCCACGATCAGGCCTGCGGAGGCCATTTCTCTGGGAGGAAAACTGCAGCAAAGGTGTTGCAGTGCGATTTCTTTTGTCCCTCCATTCACTAGGATGCACACAATTATGCCAAACAATGCACGAGGTGCCAGTCGTTAGGGTCAATGTCATGTCATGACATGATGCCCTTACAACCCATCTTAGCTGCAGAAATCTTCAACATTTGGGGAATTGATTTCATGGGTCCCTTTCCTCCTTCCAACGACTTTGAATTTATTCTCGTGGCTGTTGATTATGTTTCGAAATGGATCGAGGCTATTCCCACGCACCGTGCTGACCATGTTATATCTACTTGATTTGTCAAAGACCACATTTTTGCGCGCTTTAGGATCCCTCGAGCCATTATCTCGGATGGAGGAAGCCACTTTACCATGCTTCTTTTCGGGCACTTCTAAGGAAATACGGAGTCCACCATCATATAACATCTCCGTATCATCCTCAAACAAACGGCTAGGCATAGGTGTCAAATCGGCAAATCAAGAAAATTCTCCAGAAAACGGTTCGACCTGACCGTAAGGACTGGTCCAACAAGCTGATTGATGCACTTTGGGCGTATCGGACTGCCTTGAAGGCTCCCCTTGGTATATCTCCTTATAGAATCATTTACGGGAAGCCTTGTCATTTGCCCGTGGAGTTGGAGCACCGCACTTATTGGGCAGTTCGCCAATGTAACCTCGACCCAGAACTGTGTGATCGAAAAAGGAAAGTCCAACTCTAGGAGCTGGAAGAGCTCCGTCATGAAGGCTATGATTCTACGTTAACTTTCAAGCAATGCACTAAGTCTTTTCACGACAGCCGTATTCGGCGGAAAGAATTTGAGCCATCTCATTAACTTTGGCTCTACAATGCCTAGCATAAATTCTTTCTTGGGAAATTGAAGTCCAAATGGATTGGTCCTTTCCTGGTCTCAAGACCATTTCCCAACGGGGCCGTTGAAATTGAAGATCCCAAATATGGCCATAAATTTACGGTCAATGGGCAGTGTTTGAAACCCTATCTTACTCATGAACTTGCGTCCATTGGAGAATCTGTTGCCCTGCTGGAGGGTAACTAATTTTGTGCCTCATTCTGAGTCCAGTTGAGGACGTTAAATTCAGTGCTCGTTGGGAGGCACCCCAACAACACTCACTATCCACCATCATTTTTCACTTCACTGTCATGCTCACTTCACTTTTCACCTCATCACCCACCATCCACCCACCCTACCACCCTGCCGCATACCCTGCACCTCAACTCTTGTTACCCGATCATTTGTCCTTGCTCTACCCTACCCTGCATGCATATAAGGACATAGCATCATTTGGCATGGGGGGGTGGATAGGCATCCATATATATATATATATATATATAATGGTGTTTGGTAATGATCTGAAGGATGAAAAAAAAATACAATAAGTGTTTATAGATATTCAACCATTGTTTTGAAGACTTTCCAGGCCACAGAAGCTTGATTCGCTCAGGCTCGGCTTAATTCACTTGAGCATTGATAAGATAGAACGGAATCTCTCCTAACTAAGGATGTATTCTTCTACCTGAGACACCAGTACAGGATCCGTTGGTTTGCTTCTACTCGAGAGCCTAAGAAATCTTGGTTCACACTACACATGTCAAGAAAGACTAGGTGAACATAAGATCCAACCCTAGTGTTCATTAGGGAAGGTGGAGTCCTTACCTGTGCGTGTAGGTAGACTTCTTATCCCAGGCTTTAGTCTTGTGTTTAGGAGAGACTCTTTCCACCAAAAAGGAACTCTCCCACCAAAAAGAAAAGTTTGCTCCTCCAAATAATGTTGTAAGAGATAAACTGACACGTGTTTCAAAACAAATAAAAAATGATGCAAATAAGTCAGTATATCTCACAAATGTCTGTAAAATCTTCGTACAAAAAAGTTCTTCAGGGCAAATACCCTGTTTTCTTTGAGCCACAAATGTCAGAAAATGGGAGTTGAGTTTTCCGTCATCTTTTTAAGGGTCAATCTGAAGACACGAGCTGAAACTAGGACCAACCTGTACTTAAAAATTTGTGAAACACTGGGCTTGAGTCTTAATGTTCATCTAGTCAGTCTTGATCCTTCACTACGCACAAGCCATAATCTCTTGAGCTCTCGAGTATGGCAAAAACCTCCTGGGTCCTGGAAATCATACTTAAGGTTTAAATATCAAGAGTCCTGGTTAGTTGAGAGATGGTCTATGTCATGTGAGACTTAAAGTACTGGTCGTCTTCTCTGCAATTGGTTCTCACAATATCCAACAATAAACACACCTATGTCGCCTCAGGAGAAAATCTTCAGCATAAAGATCATTTCTAAATACAATACAAAAAATGTTTTGCTAGGGACTATCAAAAGATAGGCATGGGGGTATGATTGCACAGCAAAAATACACCAGCAATTGTGCCATCTTGTGCTATTTCCTAGCACTACCAGTGCATATTAGTTATGCATAGTCGCATTTGTAAAAATACATGCATGCATGCATTTATTTGAGAGGGGAGGAGAGTGAAATAAATGGCCTTGTAATTGACAAATTCTTTAAGTGCTGCCTCGCAAAATTTCCATCTTTATTTTTATTTCTATTTGATTTTGACTTTCTTCTCCGTAGCTGCAAAGCATGGCGGCCTCCTCTTCGCACCATTCTCTGCAATAGCTCTCCCTGCAGTCGCATGCACAGCCAGGGCATGGCTGTGCATGCCTTCTTCCTCTTTAAAAGGGCATAGCTTCTTCTTTGCAAAGGGAGCCTGGTCCACATGCAAAAACCCTACATAGAAGCTTCCTTCAGGCCATCTCCTCCCCTCAACCCTCCATACGTATCCTCTCCTCCTTCTGAGGAGCCACGCTGTGGGCAGGAGCAGCTTACAGTTGTGTACAACCACCACTGTGAGTCCCACCACCACCCAGCTCATCAAAGAGCCAGTGGGCATGGTGGTTCTCTCTCTGTTTCGACGTTTATCCATTTCCACCATTGCCACAGGAGCTTCAAGCTATGAAGCTCAAGCTCCGCAGCAGTAGCAGTAAGGTAGCAGCAGCAGCGCACGCCTCCAGCGTGCGCCTGCAGGCCACCCTCGCCTCCAGCGCGTGCCTGCAGGCCGCCCTCGCCTCCCGCTTCTTCGCGCCTGTACTCGCCTCTCCACACAAGCTAGCAGCGAGCACAACCTCTTCAGTGTGCGCGCTAGTCGCTCCACACCGCCCGCACTCACGAAACTGGGCACAGGTGGTCGCGCGAGCCGACCGCGCACTGTAGCCACTGTTCACGCTAGTCAGCAGAACACTGTGGCTACAGTGCGGTGACCGGCAAGTTTCTCACTTATTCGGTCACGCAGTGTGCCGCGACCGTCTACAACCCATACGTGCACGCCCGCGCCCGCTCCCACGTACGCCCGCGCCTGCTCCCGCGTACGCCCGCGCCCGCTCCTTCACCCACTTCCCGTCCCACGTGAGCTTTCGCCCGAGTACGCCCGCCCGCTTCAGCGACCTCCTCACCGTGCAGCGTAGTGCGCTGCGGTCTCTTCCCTGCGCCCACTCCCTCCAACGTGCGCCTCTTCGAGCGCCTACGCGCCTACGCATGCGCGTGCACGCCTCCTACGTGCTTGTCATCAGACGTGGTTCACTGGGCTTCGGATGACTTAACTCCCAGCTCCATCTTCAGCAGACGCCCTCTCACTCTCTCTCTCACAGCACTCTCTCACTCCTGCAGACACACACAAACACACACACTCTCGCTCACACACCCACTCACTTATACACTATTGTATACTTATATATATATACATATACATATATATATATATATTGATATATATACATATATTTATATACATATATATACACATATATTTATACATATATATATACATATATATATCTATAACTATAAATACATATATATATACATATGTGTATGTCTATACACATATATTTATATACATAGATACCTATACTAATATATATATATATATATATACACATATATACATATATATAACTATGTACATGTATTACTATATATATATACATATATATATATATACATCTATAGAGTTATATATACATACATATACATATATATATATATCTATACATATATTTATATAACTATATATACAGATATATATATATATACATATCTATCTACATATATCTATATAAATATATTACTATATATATATATCTATCTGTATAGTTATATATACATACATACATATATATATATATATATATATATATATATATATCTATACGTACATCTATCTATACATATATTTACATATATATATACATATATACACATATATATATATACATATACATATGCATAGATAACTACATATATACCTATATATTTATAACCATATATATATATAGATATATATTTACATATATACATATATATATTTTCATATCAGTTACCATATGTTGTGTCGCGGGAATATCTGCACCAGTTGCTGATATTCCCCGATACACGTATACAGAAAGTGTTTTCGCACACATCTTCCACCATCCATCCTACACTCCACGTGGCACTTCGTACTATTGGGTGCGTCTTCCTAGATGACAACTGACTCGACACCGTGCTACACGGCATCTCCACCTCTACCCCACCCCTTTATACATATATAATATATACATATATATATACTATATTTATTTTATTTCTATTTCTCTTTCCTCCCAGTAAAAAGATAAAAAAATATACAAAATAGAAAAGATAATCCTTCACTTGTAGGTACTCAGTCTTGCGAATAGCATGACCAGTTTTGGAACCCTAATTTGGCTCAAAGCCAAGAACCTGATTTTGAGGGTGTACCTCAAGGACAAAAATTATCTAAAAAAAATCTTGAATAGAAAAACACCAAAAACACAATAAACAAACGGAAGAGATTTCTTGTAGGAAAGGCGTAGAAACTTGTTCACTTCTGATCCCACTTCCCTATGTTTGACCCTGGGCCTAAAAGTGACCAAGATAAAATCAAGTAGGCCAGGTTAAAAAAAAAAATTTGTAAAAGAGATGGTTAGGCTCGATTTAGGTTAACCACTATACTCATTTCAACGATAAAATCACCATATTAACACAACCTATCCGGGCCCGACCAACGGGTTGCTACGCTAACGTGTTTTGTTTTGAAAACCTTGTTGTTATAGTTTGAAAGTGAAGAACTCGTGTTCAACAAATAAAATTTATACTGGAAAGGAAATCCCAGGTCGAACACAGGGAGGTGGATGTTTGATTTAAAAACATGCGTTTGATTTATTTGTCATGAAGTAAATTAATTGATTAGAACTATCTAACTATTTACAATAAATAGAAGAGAATGAGAGAGAGAATAAGACAAACAAAAATCAAAAAAGATATAGAATGCACATGGAATTCATTATCGAAAGGATTGTTCATTACACTAAATATTGCGACTAGAAAGAGGGAAAATGATTACACCAGAAAGTAGTAAAAGAATGGAGAGAGAAATATCCTCCTCGATGGTCGCTTAGAGGACGAGCCGGACGGGACGACGCCTGGACGAATGAGGATGGAGCAGGAAGAAGGAGGGCTAAGCAGGAAGAACGTGAACGGGGCAACATGTCATCATCGTCGCGGGAACCGCTTCCGAAAGGGGGACGAAAAATTGACTATCTCGCGAGAAGCGTCCTAGGTGTGGGACAAGCTTCTCTTGAGCTTTGGAGAGGGAGAGAAGAGAAGGAAGGGATGAGAATTTCGTATGGAGGGGGTCTCCTTTTATAGTTGCAAGGAGTGGGGGCAATTTGGTCATTACAGCTCTAAAAATAATTCAGGACCTTTAGTGACGGATAAAACTGCGCTAAAGGTTCGAACGTGGCCGACGTGGGCGGTGCGCTCGCGCCTCTTCACCTATCGTGCGCTCAACGCATGCTCACATTTGCTGAATCTCTGCCATTCGATCGTGAGATCGAACGGTTGAGAAGCATTCCTCACCGGGCCTTAATTGTGGCCACATTAGATAGAGCATTCAAACGTGCGTTTGATCGTGCGTGCGTGATTCGTGCGCCCAGATCATGCCATGTCTCCGCATCTAAACCATCTGCTCACCATCTGACAGCTCAATTGAGCCTGCTCCATCCCCGCGCCTGATTTGAGGCTCGTGAGGGCTCGACCCCGCGACCTCTGCTTCACCCGCAGCATCGTCTCCGCTGCGCTACATAGTCTTTTGAGTCGCATAGATGTCAAAAGGCCAGGTGAGGTCAGTCGTTGGATCATGATCCAGCAGTTGAGATCAGCCGAGCCTTGAGGAGAAAGAAAGCAGCAGCGGCCTTAGAGGTCGGTTGGGCTGCTGGGATGGCGCCACATGGTGCCATCTTGGTCGTCCATCTTCTGAGTGTTGTAGATGGAGCCACGGGTGGCTCCATCTTGGCCGTCCATCTTCTGAGTGTTGTAGATGGTGCCACGAGTATTAGATTGGATCGATTTTCACGCCATTAGGCTACGATCGTCGATCTGAATCCATCCGTGCGGTCGGATTTGTCGTCTGAAGTGTGAATTCACACCATCTTGACTGTTGATCTTCTAGGGTTCCTTGGTCTCTATATAATGCTATAAATCTCTGATTTAGGCGATCTTGGAATCGTTGAACTCCAATCGTCGCCCTAATCACATCTGCACGTTTGGATCCTTGATCTGAGGCCCCGATAAAAAGTTTGCCCTATCCTTGAACATTAAAGGAAAAAATTAACCTCCATTTTATTCACACTAATCTAAATGCAAGATGATGCATGCTATGCAATATTTATAGTATGAAATGCAATCTTATGCTTAAGAACATGCATAAATAGACATTTTATGTAATATAAACATGCTTACATCACACCCCCTTGCTTATCTTTTGTTTGTCCCTAGCAAAAACTACATGCTATTTATAGAAGAATCAGGTTGGATTATTTGGGCATTAGTTATTTTCAATTGTTAAGAAAATGTCTACTTTGGATCTGAACTTTCAAGGACACAATAGTGCCCGAGTATCTGCCAAAATGCAAACCGCCTCAAGCCCTCGCTTTATTAAAAGAAAATTTTCTCTCTTTTTTCTTTTTTTTTCTCTTTTCTAATTTCTTTTGGATTTTCAAGTTTTAGGGTTTAAGAGTGGTTTTCTACGACCATTCAACTCACCCAAGATTTGATGAGAACCCAAAGTATCAAGCATCTTATTGTGAATGTGATAGACTCGTTGACCGGCAGTTGAAACGAACTTCGGATTTCTACGCCTGTAGGTGACCTAAAAAAAGAATTTTGCCTAAAGGTGAATCTTTACAACCGGTAGCTTTCTCCCTACTTTTATTTTTTTACAGTGTCAACACAGGGGTGAATCCAGTGTATATCTCCCCAGTTTATTCTACTTCTCCTCTTCTTCCTAAATGTTTCGGGAATTTTCGGTGCATTTATTGAGTTGGGTTCTAGACAACCGATCGATGAGCTATTACCACCGACAATTTGCCAGCCAGACTCGTGCGGCGAAGTGTGGCTTATTTCTTTTTTTCTTTTCTTTTCTTTTTTTTTTTCTAAGTAGGTGGCTTCCCTGGTCTAAGATTTACATAAAGGCAGCAAAAAGGGAAAGATCCTGTGATTAGGCTCTAGACAACCTACCTATGGGCTATTACCCACGATAACTTCCCAGCCATATTACCCTAGAAGTTTCATTAGCTACCTAATTTCCGTTAGAATCACCGAACGATGAGTCAGTGACAAGATAGTTTGTAGATGCGTAAAACTCAAAATTCTCTCAAATCAGAGGGTGGGTTGATAAGTCGTGTACTTATCACCCAAAGTTATTTAGTCCAATTAAAATAAAATTTAGGTTGGCGAGGACTCGAAAAATAAATCCACATTTTAGTGGATACGCAGGCTGATTAAGTGCAAAGACCTGACGAGCCTTTTTGTTCAGATCATAATGTAGTATTTCCTAAGATTGAAAATTTTCTTAAACCCAAGTTTTCTTTCCTAATTCAAAATTTTTCTTTTTAATAAAAGAAAACAAATCTATGGAGCTAACGAATAAATTCAGAGATGAATATCCAGCCCCCCATGCCTATCTAATGCAATGTCCTCATTGTATTGAAAAGACATAAAACAAAGTGGATGAGCATAGAAAGCACCTAAATTGTGTGAATGTTAGGTCTGCTCCGAGATGAAAACTAAAAAATAACTGTATACGTGTTGAATTTAGTGCCTTCAGCTAGGCACACTATACAAAGAAGAGAAATAAAGAATTCACAAGTGCAAGTCAGAATTAGAATAAACAGAAGAAACCTCTGACTTGTCAATAGATGTCCACAAATGTGCACCAGATTGTGATGCAGGCCCATACCCCATAATCGAGAATATCTTAGGTTCTGGCTAAAAGTTACCCAAAACCTAAAATCAGTATGCAAGCGGGGTCGGGCCAGCGATTTATGAGGATGCAACCCAAGACCAAAAAGTTAGGTTACAAAGAAATCAAGCTCAAAAGGATAATCATTGAATCTGTGCTTGTGTTTGACATCCTCAGAACAAATGTCGTAAGGGTCCTGGTTTGATGGTTCGAGCTTAATAGGAACTCTTTGACTCAGTGTTCTACTTCCTTCGGGGCTTGCTTCCCAAATCAAAATTTCCCTGCTCCTATCCTCATTTAGCATGTCAAATTCCAGGACCTCTTGCATATTAAGGACCCCATCTGAAATCTCCAAGTCTAAATGATGTGGCTGAATCAGAATTGACTTGGGTCTAATTATCTCAGAAACAGAATCATCGATAAGCTCAATGGGGTGTAACTCACAATCAGGGCATTGAATTGAATCCTCCAGAAAATGCGATTCTAGATCTGTAATGTGAGCCCTAATAAGATCAGTTTCCTCAGTTATTGGGCTATCAAATGATCTATCAGATTCCTCAGGCCCAATCGTCTCACAGAAATCATATTCTGTAAACTCGCATGTGACTTTGCATTGTGAATCTTCACCATCAGAATCAAAGAAATCAAGATCCGTATTAATGTATGTCCCAAAATCATCTATCACTTTTTATTCCAAGGAGACATACGTTTCTTCGTACCCTGGCTCAGGGATCTCAGGTGAAGAAATTAAATCATCCTTAATTGGTTACTTTAATTCAATCTAGTCAACCTCGTAACACGTGTCCTTCCCAACAGGTGCCTGAACAGGTTCTGAAATTGGCTCTCCTGAAGAGGGTCCATCCTGGGAATCATCCCATGATTGAATCAAAGCGACCATAAATCTCATCCTTAATTTCGCTAACTTCCCAAGTAGAAACTCACCCAGGTTCTTATCCTTAACATCCTGGAGCCAATCCAACAAATACTTATTCAAATCATCAATCATCTGAATCAGAGGCTCCAATCTCTCAATGCAAGGTATTGGCTGAACTTCTAAACATTGTATGATATTCCTTAAGTTAGCCAGAACCTTATCTTGAACCTAGTTACCTTGAATCAAATGAGTTGGTTCAGGGTTGGGCAGGTTTGGGGTCAATGCATGGGAATTAATGAATTGAGAGTCATTATACCCTTCCTGATAATAGGTCATTTCAGATTGTTCAAAAAGTGATGATGACCTAAAGGCAACGTAATCAAATGATGGGTAAAGATTGGTGCATCCTTCTTGATTGTAGATCGTATTAGGTTGTTCATGATAGGATGACGATCTATAATCGATGTGGCTCTGAGAAGGATAGAAATCACAATCATAGTGTTCAGGGTTGGACCCTAAACATGGATGTCCAGAACGGTATCCCCAATCCGAGTTATCCCTACTAACTGATGGTTGATTATAGTACGAGTGGAGATAATGATCATGTTGAGGATAATTCAAAACAGGAAGGAAAGAGCGAAAATGCGAGTAATATGTGGAAAAATTCATGATAAATGGGAGGAAGAAAGGCACCCTACAACACAAGCAATCAAACCTGTCCTTAAGTGGGCTAGCCTAAAGACCTGCAGACTCCCAAAACCCATCTTGAGATAAAGGAACGATTTCATCTACTTCTGTCTATTCAATCCAACCAGTTAGAAGGAGGGACTAGGGAGAAGGTTCTTGTTTCAGCTTGTGCCTCCGGTTCCTAGTGTACCCCCCAGCCGCGATCGTTTGATTCTGCTCCCCTAGCTAGACATCATATTTAATAGTAGAAACAGGCTAATCGAAAATAATCTCGTTCTGGGCTCTGAAGAGTGAGTCGAATCCTTAAGGCCAATGTCTACTCTGTTTTATTTACGGCTAGGTTTGAATGTGCTTTGGAATGTGATGGGCCCTTTATCTGGGTTGTTCCCTTAATGATTGATTCATTTGTGTGTGTGCGTGCACAACCAGTGGTTTTCAAGAAAGATTATTTTTGATGTGGTGAATTTTTGAGTTCAAATCTTACTTTAGTAGCTTTTAGGATTCAACTTTAGGTATTTTCAAACAAAGTTCTGTTGGCACACCAGGTTTTGAAAGCACAGGTGAAGATGTTTTCCTTTAAAGTTTAAAAAGAATGTGGACTGCCTCGTAAAACCCTAATAGTTGAACCTAAGTGGCAGCTACTTGATGAGTCGATTTTAATTGAAGTGGTGCGGCCCAATCAACTCAAGCAATTGGCCTGTTGCACCACTTAATTAGGCACACAAGTGATTACCTAATTTGATTTCTACTCAATTATGTGATTTGATGTGTGTATTGGCTCCGAAGATCGGTTTACCAGTTGAGTTTGAAAATCAAATGAGGTTGTGTACCTCTATGAGATTTTATTTTTTCATTTTTTTAATGTGGAGGTTGGGGCAGGTGTGGGTTTCAAACAACAAACAATCTAACCTTAGAGTTTATAAGAACACCTAGGCTGATTGATGTTTGTGTTATTATATGGTGGAATGAAAACTAATGGGTGGGAAGTGGGGGATAACTTACAAAAACCTTCCACAGCACTTCACTCCAATCTACTGCTTTTGCTCATCTCAAAAGAGTACCTACAATCACAATAAGAAAAGAGAGAAGTGTGGTAAATGATTTTTAAGTTAAAAAACGTGAAGAAAAAATCAAAGAGAATCGCCTCCCCGACAACGGCACCAAAATGTTGAATGCACGGGTTGCTACGCTAACGTGTTTGGTTTTGAAAACCTTGTCGTTGTAGTTTGAAAGTAAAGAGCTCGTGTTCAACAAATAAAATTTATACCAAAATGGAACACATGGAGGTGGATGTTTTATTTAAAAACACACATTTGATTTATTTGTCACGAAGTAAATTAATTGATTAGAACTATATAACAATTTACAATAAATAGAAGAGAGAGAGAGAATAAGAGAGAGAATAATACAAACAAAAATCAAAAGAGATATAGAATGCACATGGAATTCATTATCGAAAGGATTGTTCATTGCACTAAATATTACAATAAGAAAGCAGGAAAATGATTACACTAGAAAGTAGTAAATCTACTCTAGAAAGCATTAAAAGAATGGAGAGAGAAATATCCTCCTCGACGGTCGCTTGGAGGACAAGCAGGACGGGATGATGCCTGGACAAAGGAGGATGGAGCAGGACGAAGGAGGGCGAAGTAGGAAGAACGGGAATGGGGCAGCATGTCGTTGTCATCGTGGGATCCGCTTCCGAAAGGGGGACGAAAAATTGACTATCCCGCGAGAAGCATCCCGGGTGTGGGACAAGCTTCTCTTAAGCTTTGGAGAGGGAGAGAAGAGAAGGAAGGGATGAGAATTTCATATGGAGGGGGTCTCCTTTTATAGTTGCAAGGAGTGGGGGTAATTTGGTCATTACAACTCTAAAAAATTAATTCAAGTCCTTTAGTGACAAATAAAACCGTCGTTAAAGGTCCAAACGTGGCTAACGTGGGCGGCGTGCTAACGCCTCTTCACCTGTCACACGCTCACATTCGCTGAATCTCAGCCATTTGATCGTGAGATCGAACGGCGGAGATGCATTCCTTGCCGCGCCTTAACTGTGCCTGCGTCAGATCGAGTGTTGAAATGTGCGTTTGATCGTGCATTCATGATTCGTGCACCCAGATCATGCCACTTCTCTGCATCTAAACCATCCACTCACCATCCGACGGCTCAATTGAGCCTACTCCATGCCCGCACCTGATTTGAGGCTCGCGAGGGCTCGACCCCGCGACCTCTGCTTCGCTCGCAGCGTCGTCTCCACTGCCCTATGTAGTCTTTTGAGTCATGCAGATGTTAAAAAGCAAGGCGAGGTCAGCCGTTGGATCAAGATCCAACGGCTGAGATCAGCTGAGCCTTGAGGAGAAAGAGAGCAGCAGCGGTCTTGGTGGCTGGTTGGGCAGTTGGGATGGCGTCAGCCATTGGATCAAGATCCAACGGCTGAGATCAGCTGAGCCCTGAGGAGAAAGAGAGCAGCAGCGGTCTTGGTGGCTGGTTGGGCAGTTGGGATGGCGCCACGTGGCACCATCTTGGCTGTCTATCTTCTGAGTGTTGTAGATGGTGCCATGGGTGTTGGATTGGATAGATTTTCACACTGTAAGGCTGCGATTGTCGATCTGAATCCATCCGTGCAGTCAGATTTGTCGTCTGAAGTGTGGATTCACACCATCTTGGCCGTTGATCTTCTCGGGTTCCCTGGTCTCTATCTGATGCTACAGATGTATGATTTGGGCGATCTTGGAGTCGTTGAACTCCAATCTTCGCCCTGATCACATCTGTATGGTTGGATCCTTGATCTGTGGCCCCAATAAGTTTGCCCTATCCCTGAACATAAAAGGAGAAAATTAACCTCCATTTTATTCAAACTAATCTAAATGCAAGATGATGCATGCTATGCAATATTTATAGTATGAAATGCAATTCTGTGCTTAAGAACATGCATAAATAAACATTTTATGTAATATAAACATGTTTACATCAAGACCATTTGCTCGACCAGAATCTGAGCAGTCAGCTGTCTCCCAACTCTGAAACAAAGTCCGACCGATGGTCCTAGATCGCTTTCCTCACCGACATCCAGAATGGAGATGGCTTTCCTGGCTGCTTCATCCATAGCTGCACTAAATTGGGACCGTAAGTTTCTGTAACAAGTTGAGTGGTGGTTCCTTACCTCAACTTAGTTAATTAAGTTAATTTTACTTAATTATGAGTAGAGAAAAGTCACTTAGGTTAACTAGAAATTGTGTCATTTCGTAGTACAGGGTTGAATTACCCTAACATTTGAGAAATTATTTACCAGTTGAGACCAAGTCATTCGCTGGGAGGTATAATTCATTCTAAATTCACTAGTTATCTTTTATTTTTCTTTATAAGTATAGGAGGTATATTTAAGCTAATTATAAAAGCAAGAATTTTGCAAAAATTTGATTTAAATGAAATTACATGCAAAATCCCATATGAACTCCCATTTTCAATATTAAAAACATATAAATTCTCTATTTATTTATTTTTGAAACATTGAGGAATGCTATCATCAGTTGATAGCAATCCAGCGGGTAGTATATTCCATATCAAAAAAAGTAATTACAGGTTTGAGGCCCAACTATATATGAGAGACCAGCACTCCTTCACAATATTCTCACATCTCACCGATCTCTCCTGAAAAAGCTTATCATTACGCGCCCTCCACACACACCACAACACAGCTGCCATAGCCCCCAATGGTCGATCAGGAGTGATGAACCTCTTCCATAAAGAATCCCTGGATGGGAGGGGTTCTAAACAAACCAACCTCCAAATCATATCTGTGATCAAGCAGGAGGAGAAAATGTGTGATGCACTATCAGAATGAAACCCACAAAGAGGGCAGACATTTAGAACCATCCCCATCCTTCTATGTCTCAGATCACCAGTGATCAACCCTTCACGTCTACATAGTGATAAACGCCAGTTTATCATCATTCTTATGCATTAAAACAAACCTAGCTCTTAGGATTTTACTCCGCAAACGGGTTTTTGGGCTGCATTTAGGCATTAAATAGGTTAGGCATGCATTGCATTTTTTATTGTCTTTTTAATATGTTTTTGTGAGTGTTAGGGATGTACAGATATATAGACCCCTAAAACCCTAGCACTCAAGAAGGCAAATGGTGAAGGAGAAGCCCAGACTAGCTGGAAATCAGCCTAATCCAGCTCACCTCAGCTTGATCCAGCACACCTCAGCTTGATCCAGCTCACCGCAGTTGGAACCTAGCTTACTTGAACTAGGGTTAGCTCATCCCAGCTGCATTCAGGTAATCTTAGCTGGATGGCAGCTCAAGAGAGTTCACCTTAGCTCACCCTAGCTCAAGTCAGCTCAGATCCAGCTCAACTTAGCTGAGTCTAGCTCATCTCAGCTCCCACTAGTCCATAGGGAGCTCTAGCTAGCTCAGCTAAGTTGACAGGAGTTCACCCCAGCTCAGATCCAGCTACATCCAGCTCCACTAAGCTCCAGCCAGCTGAAGAAGAACTCATCCCAGCTCAGGAAGCTCAAGTCCAGCTCCCAGGGACTTAGCTTAGCTCAACTCAGTTAAGCTAAGCTACCTTAGCTGCCTCAACCAGCTTGATTCTCCCCGGGAGCACCAGACCTAGCTCACCTCAGCTCATTTTGGTAGAAGCTAGCTCACTTTAGCTTGGCTTAGCAACTAGCAAAGAACTAGCAAGCTAAACCAGCTAGAGTAGCCCCATGCCAGCCTCTTCAGCAGCAGCCCGCTCCAGCTCCAGCTCCAGACTTTTCCTCCTCATCTCCTCCCTCCAAACCCTAGCTCCAACACCTTCTCCTCTACTCCTCCATTAGCTAAGCTAGCTTAGCTTATCTTAGCTTAGCTTAGCTTAGCCAACAACCAGCTCCTTGGCCATCCATTACCTTAAAAATCAACCCTAGCTAGCTCCACTAACTCAAGCCTACCTAAGCTAGCTACCCTACTTAAGTTGGCGCCACCTCCTAGCCATCCCTTCACCCCATTATCTCCACCAAAAGACACTTCAAGTTGGCGCCAAAAACCACCCCTAACCACCTCTATATTGGCACCACTTTCAGCCCCTTAATCCACCCTACACCTACCCACATAAGCCATCCTTGCCATCCACATACCCCCCCTTCTAGAACCTTAAGGTGGCGCCACCTAATGACCTTCTAGAATGTCCATTTTGGCGCCAACACCAAAGGGTGTCAACACCCATAACTACCCCTTGGTGCCCTTTAAGGTGGCGCCAACTCTCCTTGGCCATGGGATCTCCAACCACCTCCATTAACTCAACTTGACCATCCATTTCAAAGGTCACCATAGCCCCCCTCCTATTCTATAAAAAGCCACCACCTACCACCATTTTGGGGCATTCTCCCTTAGTATATTTTCTACCTAAACCACCTATACCTACGGCCAAGAAGAAGGAGTAGAGAAGGAGATTAAAGGGGCACATCACCAGCCCTTTTGGTGCCTTCTTCTCCCCACTCTCTTCAACTTGAGCCACGCCAAGGAGGAGGACTCTCCCATTTCAAGGAGGACGGCCAGGTAAAGGAAAAAAGCTTACGGTGGACGTCCACCCTTGGAGAGAAACTTAGGGCACGCCCCCTTAGGGCTTGCCTTGGAGGTCATCACCTTGGCGGAGTTCTGCAAGGAAGGAGTTGAAGGATTCTTTTCAAGCTTGAGAGCCACCAACCTTGGAGCAAGAAGCCCTCTTCTTCACCATCTATTTAGAGGATTTGTGTTTTCTTTTACTTCAATTATCTAGTAGTAGAAGCATTCCTCTACTAGGCATTTTTGTTAAACACTTTATCAATTATCTACTTTCCTTCTTCGCATATCTTGTTTGCATTTCTTTTTGCTTATTTTCAGCGTTCTTCACTTCCTCTCCCTAATTATTCTAGGTCTCCACTTGCCTAGAGTGAGCTTAGGGAGAAGCTCTACTTGCTACTTTAGAGTTGTTTACTTAATTGGAAGTGTAAACACTTTTCCCGCCATCAGTTCGCATGTTGTCTTAGTTCAAAAATAAAGAAAAATGGTATATTGAAAATTACCAAAAAGAAAGTTGAGATATATTCCAAGCAAGAGAATCAATTTTGCAACCATATTGCCTCCTTGGACGACCCTAGATACTCCCCTATCTAGGAATATAAATTTAAGAGCGAAAGCAGATTCGCGTGTTACAACGACATTAAAAATCCGCTTTTACAAATCACACGTATTTCGTTATCATTTTTTGGCGCCGTTGCCGGGGAGGCACGGCTTTGCATTAACTCATTTTCTCTTGCTTGAAGTGGATCTCATCCCCTTCTCTTTCTTTCTTTTGTGTGTGCAGCAACTACATCGAGAAGGCGGGAATCTGGAAGAGAGAGCTCAAAGGTCCTTTTCTTCCCGTGAAAATTCAGGTTGGTTCATCTTTCTGGTCACATAAATAATTAAAATTACCAAAAATACATTAAACTTTGCTTTCAGGACCCTAAACACTTAAATTAAGTGGAGTGGTGCATTTTAAAATCCATTATTTGCTTGTATGCTTCTTTAACACCACTCCATTGCAAGTATTGGTGTTCTATTTTTCGGGTCCAGATTTCTGTCCGGACTTGAAAAATCGATTCCTAAGATCACAGGCCTCCTAAAATCATAAAATTTCATAGAGTGATTCCCAATTAAGTTTGGAACATCTGTTCCAAATTTTAGATCAATTGCATTTGTATTTAATTTTTGAAAATTCGTGGATTACAGAGGGGTCACACCCTCTAATCTTCCTGTTTTGCTACTATCCGTGAATTTTTAAATTTTTTATACTCATCCAATTTTTGTGAAATTTATCTTTCTGAAATCCTTGTGAAATTTTACATATCATATAAAATCATAAAAATTTTCTGACGTCAGTGGTAATACTGAAAAGTCCAAAATACCCACAGGTATCATTTCTGGACTTTGACACCAGTACAATTAAAAATTCAAAACAATTATCAAACAAATTCCTAAAATCTTACAAAAATCTTTTCTGGAATCCTTGTTTGATTTTATTCAAAGTGGTGGTGTTTTTTGACTTGTTTGGACCACTACTTAATTCAGAAAGCCAAAAATCAATTCACTGGTAGTAATTTTCTGTCTTAGGGATAATTGGCTTAGGGTTTCTTTCTCTCTTCAGAGACGCAATTTAAAGGAAATATACAATCACACATACAACTTGTCTTTCCTTTGATTGTGAACTTTCAAACTTGTTTGAAAACTTAAAGAGAAAAACCCTAAAACTCATTTGATTAAATCAAATCTTAAAAGACAGAAATATAAAAAAAAAATTGTGTGACAACTTGATTTTCATTGGAGCCACTCTCCAATTCCTGCACACACAAAAAAAAAAATTAAAATAACAGGGCAACATCCCAATAAACGCCCTCCACATTCCGTGTGCACTATAGAATCCTAGACCTAATTAAAATTTGTAGCAACTTGACCCCTAAGGCTTTATCAACTTAGGCTTGCTATTTAGGTCTTAAGTTTTCTTTAGTTAGTACCAATTCTGTCATCTATATCTGGTGTTGAGGCTGAGGGGCCGTGTCAAACGACCAGGCGTGGGTTTGTACAAGCACCTGGGGTTTTCCCTGGGAAACGTTTGGGCCCAAACCTCCCCTTAAGCAACTTGGCTAGATTTGTTGATAGAACGGGTATTCACTATTGACTACTTATTTCCTATATGGACCAAGTCTTAGGTTATTATTAGGGAGTCACAATTAAGTTAGGTCTAGTTTTTGTTTGTTTGAATTGCACACTTTCTCTCATCTCTTTCTCTTCTCCTCCCCTCCCCGTTCTTCCATTTTATGCACGGGCGACGGTCTCAAAATCCGCACTTGGAAGGACCATTTGATTTCGCCCCCCACGTAAAAAGACCACTTTTTCTATCTTCTTCTCTTGAAAAAATGGAAACACAACAAAATAGGTCCACTGAACCTTCCACTTCCACCTCTAACTTTACCTCTAACCCCATCACTAACCCTTCTAACCCTTCCACCCAAAACCCACCCACCATTAACTTCCCACACTTGGAGCTCCCTAATCTTGAGTTGCCCCACACACAACATCAAGACCCCCTTCCTGATCTTTTAAAATTAATGGCCGATCAGATTAATAAATTAAATTCCAATCAACAAACATTGACTAGGAATATCCAAAACCTAGCCAATCCAAGGCCAAACCCGCCACCCCGTCAGCAGCCTGTTGTTCCTCTAAAAGATTTCTATGATCCATCTTATTATGAGGAACGACCAGGGGTGGTCATACCAGAAGGGGACTTTGAGATCAAGCCTGCGGTCCTGAACCTAATTAAACACTTTCATGGCCTTCCTAAGGAAGACCCTTTCAGCCACCTTGAAGAGCTAACTCTTCTTGCACAGACAACCCGTTCCCGAAATGTGCAAGAAGACATATGGCTGATGCGGCTTTTTCCATTATCTCTTAAAGATAAGGCCGCTTATTGGTTCAGGACCATTGGCCGACCCATTACAACATGGCCTCAACTCAAGAGTGCCTTCCTCAAGAAATTCTTTCCCATAGGTCGTACCAATTCCTTACGAAGATCTATTATGACCTTTCACCAAAAATCTGGTGAAACTTTCCATGATTCTTGGGAAAGATTTCAAGACCTTTTAAGAAGTTGCCTGCACCACGAGATTCCTTTATGGCAGCTCGTGCAAATCTTCTATCATGGATTAGAAGATCAAATCCGACAGTTTGTCGACGCCTTGTGTGGCGGTAACTTTTTAAATAAAGATGCAGAAAGTGCCTATGACCTATTCGAAGAAATGAGTGAAAACTCATTTAATCAAGCTTCCATGAACACATTTTGCAGAACCCAAAACCCGCAGTTCGATGTTCATGAAATAGGCACTCAATCTATCCCTGTCACCCAAGACGATCTTCAATTGATTGCTCAAAAACTCGACCAGATGCATATTAATCAAAAGAAAATTGAGGAAAGACTAGCCACTTCAACTCAAGCTCCACACCCACATCTAACCCAACCTAGCTTTCCACAAAGAGAAAATTTGCACAATCTCAACACTACCCCTGCTGATTATTCTGAGGTTGCCCATGATTCACTGGGGAACTACAACTATCTAGATCTTAACCCCACTCAAAATATTTCTGCCATCCAGGAGCCCTTTAAAAATTCTTCCAATTGGAAAAATTACCTGAACTACTCCTGGAATAATCAAGTTTCCTCTCAACCATATCATTTTAATGGGTATGGGTCGAATCCAAACTTCCATCCTGGGCCATCCCAACAAGATATCAATGCCCAGATGCTGCGAACCCTGCAGGATATGCAAACAAAAATGACTGAAGTAACCCGCAACATCACAAATCTGAACAATCAAATTGGGGTTACTCCCACACAAAGACCTGTAGGACATCTTCCGTCCCAACCCATACCCAACCCTAATCACCAAGGAAACCATTATATGGGCAGAAATCCACATTATCCACATCAGCCTCCTCCTAATCCACCACCTCAGCAGCCGCCCAGGTTTCTGCAATCACAGGCCCCCCCACCTCCTCTAAATAATAATCTGACTACACTTGCAGTTACTTTGAGGAGTGGGAAAACCACCACTGACCCCGGGCCATCACACGAACCTGGTAAGATACCTATGCAAATTGACTCCCCACCTCCCCATCAGGAAGAAAAAGAAAAACAAAAATCTCAAGACAAGATTCCTGTCCCTTTCCCACAAGCTCTCTACCCCACCACCAACAAAAAAAAGAAATCTGAGCCCACTACAGAAGAACTCATGGAGCTATTTGGGCAAGTTCATATCAATATTCCTCTCCTAGATGCCATCAAATATATACCTGCCTATGCTAAATTTTTTAAGGATATTTGTACTCCTAAAAGGCAGGCTAAAAATCTAGGACAGGTGCATCTTTCAGAGACAGTAAGCTCTGTCATACAGAGTAAGCTGCCTCCTAAGATGAAAGATCCGGGGGCGCCTTTAATTTCTGTAATTATTGATGACACTACATTTAATCGCGCCCTCCTTGATCTTGGTGCCTCAGTTAATATTATTCCCACGAGTTTATTCGAAGAATTTCGGATCGGTGAATTAAAACCCGTCGAGGTTACCCTACAATTAGCCGACCGATCTACAATCAAACCTCGTGGGATTATCGAGGATGTTTTAATCAAGGTTCAGAATTGTGTCTTCCCTACAGACTTTCTGGTTCTTGACATTGAGGCACCTGAATCATTACTGGACTCCCCAATAATCCTTGGACGCCCCTTTTTGGCCACTGCAAAGGCAAATATCAATTGCCACACAGGCAAAATGGATATCAACTGTGCAGGCCAAACTATCACTTTAGATATTTTTAAATCCTCCAGGAGATTCCATGATGATAACTTCTTTGAGGACTCAGATACCGAAATTTCCAATATGGTGGAGGAGACAATGTTAATAGATACCCTTACTGACCACAATTTTTTTGAGGACTCTGATTCAGAATCAGTGGTCGGCGAAATCTGTGATCCGGAAACTTGTCTTGACCCCAAATTTATTCCTGATACCCCCGCTAACCCACCCACTATTCACGCACCTAACTTTTCCACACTAACTTCCCCCAATCCTCACCATTCCTTCCCCGACCCCTTTCTTGTGGACCTGCCACCAACCCCGCCCGAGTTTGGCACCCAACCTGAATGAAAACCATGGCCAGACTCGGGCCACACTTATCAATTTCCATCCAACTTTGATCCCAATATTATTTCTAATCAATTTTCTAGGGATCTAGAAGACGACACCTTTTTTGCAGGGATCCAAGTGTCCAATTATTTACATGATCTTACGTCTTCCATGCATACCTTCATGCCCGGCTAAATGGCGTAAAAGATAGCACTGGATGGGAGGTAACCCATCATTTTCTTGCTTTCCTTTTTTCTTCTTTTTCCAGGTTTTGTTCATCCTAAACCCGACCATCATCACTAAGGTGATCCCTTTTCCCTCCTAATGCATGAGGACATGGCATATCTTAAGCATGGGGGGGTGTTTTTAAATTTTACGATCGGTTTAGGATTTTCAAAACCTAAAAACATGTATTTCTGTTTAATTCCTGCTTGCATGCCAAAAAAAAAAAAAATGTTCACAACTTTTTGAGGAAAAATTTTGAAATCGGGACTAAGGTCGAAAAATTCACTTTTGGTACAATGGATTTAATCTTTAACAAACTAAGGATGAGGATATGGATCTGATCATTAGAATTTCAGGGTCTATTTTAGACAAGATCAGATATCTTTCTATAAAATTCCACCTGAACTCGTAATAGTTCAGGTGACTTGATCCTATTTTGCAATATGGAAATTATTTGATTTAGCTTCTGATTCAAAAACTTGCATGTTTTGAGAAACTTCTTGTTCACTCTTCACACACAAGCCAACACTTAAAAATAACTAAAAATTTGAAAAACTCCCTTGTTTGGACTTAGTGAAAGTCTGAAGCAGATCATTGGTTTGAGTTCCCACCGCCGAGGAGGAAAATGCCTCCTTTAAGGACGCGATGTCAACATGTTGCCGCCTCGGCGTTGCTCCATATCTATATTTCATATCTTTAGACGGAGCATTAAAGCGCATTTTAGCAGCTCAAGTATCTTGGACGGTGCTCTACCTATAGTGTCGGAGCAAGAGCTTGAGTTTGTTTGGAGCGCCCCTTTTCACCGCATCGTGTTCTGGGGTTGTGAGCTCCTGGGTGGTGTCATGGACAGTGCTATCTCGAAGTACTGGCGCCAGAACCCCCTCGAGGAATGGTAACGGGAATGATGATCACGACACATCTGTTGTAAGACTAAGCTAAAAATAAGCATGGGGGAGAAAAAAAATATATATATATATATAAATAAATAAATAAATGAACACGCCCTTATAAATGTTGGCTTATCACAAGCATAGCCACAAGGTTTTAAAGGATTTTGCAAGTTGAGAATCAGATTCATGAGCCAAAAACAAAAAAATTCCTAAAAACAAACATTTCAAGTCATCTGAATTAACAAGGGGTTAATTTGAGAATTTTTTGGAAGATATATTGATCCCGTTCTATCTAATGGTTGAATCCAAAAACAAATCTCGATGTTTATCTTTAACAAATCCCATACCTCCAGTGTTTTTAATCTACCAAGGTCCATTGATCTCTTTTTCTCCTCCAAAGTCGAAAAAATTAGATTTCCCAAAAAAATTCCGTTTTAAGTTTTGCTAAGAGACTAGCAGAAGATAAGCATGGGGGTGTGATAAACGCCAGTTTATCATCATTCTTATGCATTAAAACAAACCTAGCTCTTAGGATTTTACTCCGCAAACGGGTTTTTGGGCTGCATTTAGGCATTAAATAGGTTAGGCATGCATTGCATTTTTTATTGTCTTTTTAATATGTTTTTGTGAGTGTTAGGGTTGTACAGATATATAGATCCCTAAAACCCTAGCACTCAAGAAGGCAAATGGTGAAGGAGAAGCCCAGACTAGCTGGAACTCAGCCTAATCCAGCTCACCTCAACTTGATCCAGCTCACCTCAGCTTGATCCAGCTCACCGCAGCTGGAACCTAGCTTACTTGAACTAGGGTTAGCTCATCCCAACTCCATTCAGCTAATCTCAGCTGGATGGCAGCTCAAGAGAGTTCACCTTAGCTCACCCTAGCTCAAGTCAGCTCAAATCCAGCTCAACTTGGCTGAGTCTAGCTCATCTCAGCTCCCACTAGTCCACAGGGAGCTCTAGCTAGCTCAGCTAAGTTGACAGGAGTTCACCCTAGCTCAGATCCAGCTACATCCAGCTCCACTCAGCTCCAGCCAGCTGAAGAAGAACTCATCCCAGCTCAGGAAGCTCAAGTCCAGCTCCCAGGGACTTAGCTTAGCTCAACTCAGTTAAGCTAAGCTACCTTAGCTGCCTCAACCAGCTTGATTCTCCCCGGGAGCACCAGACCTAGCTCACCTCAGCTCATTTTGGTAGAAGCTAGCTCACTTTAGCTTGGCTTAGCAACTAGCAAAGAACTAGCAAGCCAAGCCAGCTAGAGTAGCCCCATGCCAGCCTCTTCAGCAGCAGCCAGCTCCAGCTCCAGACTTTTCCTCCTCAGCTCCTCCCTCCAAACCCTAGCTCCAACACCTTCTCCTCTACTCCTCCATTAGCTAAGCTAGCTTAGCTTATCTTAGCTTTGCTTAGCTTAGCCAACAACCAGCTCCTTGGCCATCCATTACCTTAAAAATCAACCCTAGCTAGCTCCACTAACTCAAGCCTACCTAAGCTAGCTACCCAACTTAAGTTGGCGCCACCTCCTAGCCATCCCTTCACCCCATTATCTCCACCAAAAGACACTTCAAGTTGGTGCCAAAAACCACCCCTAACCACCTCTATATTGGCGCCACTTTCAGCCCCTTAATCCACCCTACACCTACCCACATAAGCCATCCTAGCCATCCACATACCCCCCCTTCTAGAACCTTAAGGTGGCGCCACCTAATGACCTTCTAGAACGTCCATTTTGGCGCCAACACCAAAGGGTGTCAACACCCATAACTACCCCTTGGTGCCCTTTAAGGTGGCGCCAACTCTCCTTGGCCATGGGATCTCCAACCACCTCCATCAACTCATCTTGACCATCCATTTCAAAGGTCACCATAGCCCCCCTCCTATTCTATAAAAAGCCACCACCTACCACCATTTTGGGGCATCCTCCCTTAGTATATTTTCTACCTAAACCACCTATACCTACGGCCAAGAAGAAGGAGTAGAGAAGGAGATTAAAGGGGCACATCACCAGCCCTTTTGGTGCCTTCTTCTCCCCACTCTCTTAAACTTGAGCCACGCCAAGGAGGAGGACTCTCCCATTTCAAGGAGGACGGCCAGGTAAAGGAAAAAAGCTTAGGGTGGACGTCCACCCTTGGAGAGAAACTTAGGGCACGCCCCCTTAGGGCTTGCCTTGGAGGTCATCACCTTGGCGGAGTTCTGCAAGGAAGGAGTTGAAGGATTCTTTTCAAGCTTGGGAGCCACCAACCTTGGAGCAAGAAGCCCTCTTCTTCACCATCTATTTAGAGGATTTGTGTTTTCTTTTACTTCAATTATCTAGTAGTAGAAGCATTCCTCTACTAGGCATTTTTGTTAAACACTTTATCAATTATCTAGTTTCCTTCTTCGCATATCTTGTTTGCATTTCTTTTTGCTTATTTTCAGCATTCTTCACTTCCTCTCCCTAATTTTTCTAGGTCTCCACTTGCCTAGAGTGAGCTTAGGGAGAGGCTCTACTTGCTACTTTAGAGTTGTTTACTTAATTGGAAGTGTAAACACTTTTCCCGCCATCAGTTCGCATGTTGCCTTAGTTCAAAAATAAAGAAAAATGGTATATTGAAAACTACCAAAAAGAAAGTTGAGATATATTCCAAGCAAGAGAATCAATTTTGCAACCATATTGCCTCCTTGGACGACCCTAGATACTCCCCTATCTGGGAATATAAATTTAAGAGCGAAAGCGGATTCGCGTGTTACAACGACATTAAAAACCCGCTTTTACAAATCACGCATATTTCGTTATCACATAGCCACAGGAATATCTGAACCTTTAGAGGAACTTTCAGAAGCCAAATCTTTCTATCAATAGGGTCCCGTTCCACCTCACTATTGGCTCTAATAACTTTCTCATACGCTTGCTTCACTAAAAAACTGCCCTGCCAGCAGTAAGTATCAGTCTCACTACTCACAAGCTGCTTCTGCTGTAGACTCACCATCATTTTCTGCCTTTCCTCCCACAGGCGAGTGCCTGGCCTGCACTGCTGCAGTCCTTCCTGCCGCCAGCACCCCTCTTGCTGAGACCACAAGCTGCTAACTGTGGCTTCCTTATCAGCAGCAGCATCATACGCCCTTAGATAGACCTCTTTCAGCAGGCCCAAGTCAATCCAACGCTCATTCCATAAGCTGAAGCCTCTGCCATCTCCAAGCTTGGGTTGCAGCAGATGCCAATAGTAGGTGACTGCTGAAATCACAGACCGCCAAAAGGGAGAAAGTTTCTTCGGCTAAAGCCTTTGCAAACTGCTGTTAGAACCACCATAGCAATCCCTGATCAGGTCCTCCATCAGCCCCTCCTTACTATCCAGAATTCTGATGGCCCACTTCAGCAACAAGGCTTCATTGAATTCTTTGAGAGCTGTAATTCCCAACCCCCCAATCTCCTTAGGTCTGCAGATACAATTCCAACTGATCGGCTGCATGAATCCGCCCTCATGACCAGCACCCTTCCAGAAAAACCTCTTCCTCATAGTGTCCAATCTCTTCCAAATACATTTAGGGGCCTTAAAAATGTTGAAGTAGAAAACCGGTATGGCTGTGATGACCGAATTGAGTAGGATTATTCTTCCACCTTTGGACAAGAATCTACTGCTCCAACCCTTCAGTTTTCCAGACACCCTCTCAAAAAGAACATTCCAATCTGATTTTTTCAGTTTTGTGGCCCTCAGAGGTAGACCAAGGTATCTCAACGGCAATTTAGCACAGGGTGACCCCAAAGCACCCTCCAACTCCCTCTGTTCTTATTCATTCATGCCAAAGCAAATCAAAATCGATTTAACCTTGTTCAGACATAAGCCTGAAATGTCACCAAAAATCTTTACCAATAACCCCAGAGCATGTGCCTCAGACCTGGATCCTTCAACAAAAAACACCGTGTAGTCTGCATAATGTAAAATGGGGGCCAGGTTTCCCCTGCTAGACAGTGAGTGCCCTTTAATAATACCCACCTCAGCCAATTTGCAGGCATACCTTGCAAGCCTGTCCACCACAAGGTTGAAGATCAATCGGGTAAGTGGGCACCCTTGTCTAACGCCCCGTTGTGGTTGGATCCATGCTCCACATGGCTTTCCATTGACCAAAGGTGAAAAAGAAGCCGTAGTAATACATCATTTCATCCATTGGATCCAAAGAGGGGGAAATCCTCTTCTTCTAAATATCTCCCACAGGCATGACCAAGAGATCGAATCATAGGCCTTCTGGAAATCCACTTTCCACATGAAAGCCTTGCACTTCCTACGATGCCATCCATTTACCATTTCCTGAGCAAATATGAAGGATTCTTGAAGAGATCTATTGGCCAGGAAGGCAGCCTACACTGGATGAATCAGATCCTGTAGAACAACTTTCAGCCTATTAGCCAAGGTCTTACTGATGATAAGATAGATGGAGTTTGAGAGGGAAATAAGCCTAAACTCAGAGAAGTGCTCTGCACCCATCAATTTAGGCAAAAGAATTAGGTAAGACTTGTTAATCCTCTCAAAGCTTGCATTCCCCACCTTAAATTCTCTGATAACATCTATCACCTCCTTACCCACCACACCCCACATCTCCTTATAAAATAAAACCTGTACTCCATCAAGGCCTGGAGAGCCTTCCACATTTAATTCTCTGTTTATTTGAAATGATTTAAGGCAAAGAAGAGTTTATCTAGTCAATACATGCCTTAATACAATAATTAAGAGCAAAAAAGAAATAAAACTATAACAAGAAAATCAATTTCTTTTCCTTTATCTTCTTTAGCCTTTCTTTCTTTTCTTTTCTCTTTATCTTCTTTTCCTTTTATTTCTTAATCCTTTATTTTTTTCTCTTTCTTTGTCTACTTTCTCTTCTCTCTATCACTTTCTTTCTTCTCTTATTTTTCTCTTCTTCTCCTACCTTCTTCTCCCTTATTCTTCTTAAGTATTTACTTAGCACCTGCCTGGCTTCTCCTTTCCTTTATTATGAGCTTTCCTCTCTTAGCCTTTCATTCTTTCTCCTTACCTTAGCTTCTCCAGCATCTGCTTCCTTCAGCCCTTACTTCCTTCGACACTTAGCCTTCACAGTTTCTTCATTCTCTTTTCTTTCACTTTCAGCTGAACTGGGTTTATCTTCTACTCAACCAAAAATTTGTTTTTGATTTGCGGCGAGGTCCTTTCTAGGATACACAGCACCCTGAGATCAGGGTGGGACCAGACCCTACTCAATCCTCGCCTAATTTTATTAGGGTTCATTTTCATTTTTTTTCTTTCTTTAGCCAAATCGGCCCTCTCTCGAGTCAAATTGGCTCAACCGCCTCCCAGGCCTTGCCCTCCAGAGCCATTGCACACACATGCCCACTTAGGTGCACACCCGCAGGCGCACTCACCCGCACACACACAAGCAATATGCTCGAATGATCAGTTGTTTAGATACATGCTGAGTGCTTGACGACTAGTGAGCATATACAACAAATTAGTTTTATTCCCAAGCACCCGCTCAGAAGCTTCTAAAGTGGGACTAAGTATTCCTCCTCCAGACCCGACTTCAAGTGAAGGTTTCTCCCTACTCAGAGCTCCAAATCAAGTGAAATAAGGATTGTTGGAAAGCTCTAAGATGGCTCTACATGATTATAGGGTCAATTTAAGGTTCAAAGGATGTTTTCCTCTTTGATTTGAAAGGTGAAATTAGGGGGTTCCTATGGGTAAAATACTTCCTGGAAATGAAATTAAGCTTATTGTGTCTTCAGGGTAGTTCTTTTAGCTTATCTAAGGGTTTGAATAGGTCATACAGGTAATTCCGCAACTGTAGGTATGGTTTTTAAGCTCTCAAGTGTTTTAGGAAGCACTCAGAAGCACAAAGCTTCTCTGGAAGCTTCAGAGATAGGATTTTAAACTCTAAAATGTGCAACAGACAGCTAAGGACATTTCTAATCAATTGGAATAGCTTCTAATGATTGTTATAAGCTTTTGTGGGTAAGATTCATGATCAAAACTCATCCAAATGACACTCCATTAGTTTGGGTTCGAAAACAACCCAAATTTATAGGTTTGCAATTTCAAACAAATTAACTCCCAAAGCTCAACCAATTCTTTCTAGAATAATTCAAATGAATCTCAGAAACTCTTCAGACTTCTCAATTCAACAGATTGAATCCAAAATCAGAGAATCAAACTCAAGTTTGACTTCGAGGCTTAAAATTTGACTTTCTGATTAAAGCCTTTTAATAAGAAATTAAAGCCTCAAACAACGTCTTCTTAATCCCAAAAATATGCTCAGATCCTAAAATAGATGTTTTGATTGAAGATTCTAGGGTTTCAGGCTCATTGCTTGAGATCAAAAAGTGGTTTGTTCATCAGAGTAATCAAGAAGTTGTTACAGATATTTGAGGCTAGGAATGACTTCAGTGCATTTCATTGAAGCTTCTAAATCCTTTAGTTGTGACTTTAATCTATCTGACAGACTTCTCCAACTCTGTCGGAGTTGGTGATGAAACTCTTAAAACTCAAATAAACATCCTCAGAATAATCTTTGATCATCAAATCATTGATGTGGAGCTTCACACTAAGTTCTACAGGCTGAAGAACACTTTCGCCTCACTGGAGCTCGCCGGAGCTCCGATGAGTCCAGAAAATGGCAAAAGTGCATTCATAATGGTGAATTACGCCATTTTTTATCTAAAAAGGATCCTGATGTTGCAAGGAACCTCAAGATCACATTTAATTCCTCATTATCTCTTTATATGTAAGATTTAACAGTAAATTCAGTTTGAATGAAAATTGAGTTAGTTGAGGCATAGGACCTGGTCTCCTACTCAATTGAGTGGTTGAGACAAGTCAAAGAGTAATTGCGATCTTAAATATATAATTAATTTAAAGTTTTAACTACTCTTGAGCCGCCATTAACAGCGAGCTCATGAACTTAAATAGAATTAGGTTTTTAGGTTATATATGGTATTTATACAAATTAAAGTGTAGAATAGGATCCTCAAATTATGAATAGGTGGTGGAAGACCCTTTGGAGGTGGATCTAAGCTCAGTTACTACCGCCATGGGCAGCGATAGTAGCTGTTGAAGGTGGATGTGATTTAGGCGAATCAGTGATCGCATTAGTGTTTTAATGAATTAGAAATGGTCATGAGTGATAGAAGAATGTGAACAGTGAATTCAAAAGACAAAACAAGAGCTCCAACAAGCTCAAGGAGCTCGCCAGAGTCGAAGAAGATGAAGTCTAAAATCTGAAATCAAGCGAAGCTAACTAACTAATCTACTCCTACTGCTACCTACTGTTATCTGGACAAAGGGGTCAAAGGGACTCCATCGACGGCTCATGACGGAGGATGAAATCTGAGGGAATGAGAAAGATCTCAAGCAGGCGAATTTGGATGGAGTAGAGGATCTCCTTGGTCATCGCCTTTGTCCAGAGATGCAGCTGACCTCGGCGAAGCTCCTCAGCTGATCAAGATGGACGGAGGAAGTCAGAGAATGGTGTGGAAGATCACTGGAGTTACAGATGAATAGCCTTTTGGGTCGGCTAATGTTAGAAGAGGGAAGAGAGCCAACTTACAGAAATCGAGGGGGTGGGGGTCTATTTATAGTTGACGGTGATGAAGAGGGCGGTGGAGTGTAGACGAAGAAGCCAGGGGAGGTTAACCTCCGGCGTCGTCTCCGACGATGGTGAGGTTAACTCCCACCTAAAATTAGGATTTTAGAGTAATACAAACTGATGGATGAAGATGGGATGGTGAGCGTAAGCTCCAGGAGCTTGGAGAAGGAAGAATGATGTCGGCAGGGCAGTGATCGAGTGGTGGAATCACCCTCTGTCGTCAACCGTTCAACCAGCAGAAAGAAGATGAAGAAGAAGACGACGAGGACCTATTTGCTGTGAAAACTAAGGACCTATATGAAAATTACGGACCTGAATGTAGTGAGTAGTAAAGACCTAAATGTAAACCTAGGTTTTAAAGGTTTATTTTAGCTTAGATCATTTTCAACTTTTTGTATATGATTATAAATAAGGTAATTATTATGTTTTCTCCTTGAATTTACATTTTTGTCCTTTTTAGGTTAATTTATTAAAGTAGGTAAAGTTGCTTAAGTTATTATATACTTATGTATACATTATCTTTATGTTACTTAACTTATTAATTAAGGGAATGACTAATAAGATCTCGAGTCCAATTATTAATTAGATTGTTAATATAATTAATTGAATGGTAAAATATCATTTTTAACTTATTTTAAGGTCCTTTACTATATATCCCTTATTTTATAATTAACCCTTATATATTCATATCCTTAGCTAATTAACTAGGAAGACTAGTTAATTAGGGGTAATTAGAGATCATGATGAGTCTCTCATTATACAGCCCATATCTTCCCCACATCTATGATTAGTTTAATTGCCCATTTCAGCAACAACGTGTCATTAAAATCTTTTAGGGATCTAATGCCCTACCCTCCCTTTGAGCAAGGTCTGCAGATCTGCCCCCACTTCACCGAATGTAAGAATCTACCCTTGACCTTCGCTGATTCTTCCTCAGCACATCCATCCTTTTCCATACAGCTTTTAATGATCTGAAAATAGACAAGAAGAAGATCGGAATTGAAGTTATAACTGAATTGAGCAGAATCAGTCTTCCACCTTTAGAACGAAATCTACTGCTCCAAGATTCCATCTTAGTGCTCACTCTCTCAAACAAGGAAGCCCAATCACTCATCTTGAGTTTCTTATCTGTTAATGGTAATCCTAGATATCTCATGGGGAGGGTTGTGACAGGCGATTGCATTGTGGCAGCCAATATCTCCCTGTCCTATGCAGACATAATGAAGCTTACTAAACTTGACTTCACCCCATTCAGCCTCAAGCCAGTAATCTAGCCAAAAATATTGACCAAAGAGAATAGAATTTCAGCTTCCTACTGTCCACCTTCAATGAAAAACACCGTATCGTCTACATATTGGAGTATAGGTGCCAAGACTCTTGAACTCAACAGCAAATGCCCCTTAATCATTCCAACTTCTGCCAGGTTGCATGTAAAGTGAGGCAAGGTGTCCACTGCAAAGTTAAAAATAAGAGGAGCTAGGGGGCATCCTTGTCTCACCCCTCGTTGAGGTTGAATCCACATGCCACACGGCCTCCCATTGATGAGAGGGGAGAAAGAGGAGGTGACAATGCACCTCTTCATCCATTGTATCCATATGGGTGGAAAACCTCTCCTCTTCATGATGTCCATAAGGTAAGACCATTCAATCGAGTCATAGGCTATACTATAGTCTACCTTCCACATGAAAGCTTTGCTTTTTCTCCTGATCCACATTGCAACCACCTCTTGCGCCACAATGAAAGATTCTTGCAATGATCAATTGGGGAGGAACGCCGATTGCGTCGGACTAATTAAGTCAGCAAGAACACCCTTTAGCCGATTAGCCAGCACCTTGCTAATGATTAGGTAAAACGAATTTGTAGGTGCAATGGGCCTCAAATCATGTAGGGTTTCTGCCCCACTACACTTTGGCAGCAGAAATAAGTAGGACTTGTTAATTCTCTCCACTCTATAATTATCCCTCTGGAATTCTGCAAGCACCTCCATGACCTCTCCTTTGACCACACTCCAAAACTTGTTATAAAATAGTACCTGAAATCCATCTGGTCCCGACGAGCCCTCTGCATTTAGCCCTGCCATAGCATCCAAAACCTCCTACTCCAAGATAGAATTAGTCATTTTAGCAACAGCTGCAATGTCCACCTGAGAGAGATTGGATGTTGTCATCTTCCATGCACCATTCCCATTCGATCTTGAGAATTCTTTGAAGTGTTTAGCCGTCTCCTTTCTAATCTCATCAGGTGAGGTCAAGATCGAGTCTCCTATCTTTAAAAATGATATGAAATTCACTTTCCTTCTGTAGCTCTCACCCATGTGGAAAAATTTCATGTTTGCATTGCCCTCTTTGAACCAAAGTTGCCTCGACTTTTCGTGCTAGTCCATTTCCCTTGCCAAATCCTCCATTTGAACCACTCCTTGTCAATGTTTTTGTTGTACTGTCTCCCCCTCAGTCAAATTACCTCCATTCTCTTTCTCATCCAACATTTGCACCACGGAGAGAGCTTCAGAACGCCGCTGACTCCTCACTGTTTCCACTATGCATTTATATTCCTTCTGCATTACTCTCAGCTCTTTCAATTTTCTTGTCAGACGACAGGTGGCTGAACTGGCCACCTGCTGGTGCTCCCACCACTGACTAAACATCTCCTTAAATCCCTCTTCTCACAGCCATGATTTCTTGAATTTAAAATATATTCCAATAAGGGAATCCTCCCCACTGTCCCACAGTAAGGGCATATGATCAGAAAAGGGGTGAGCAAGACCCATGACTGATGAGAGTTGGAATATTTCTAGTATCTCCACACTCCCAAAAAATCTATCTAACTTTGAGACCAGTCCATTCCCTCCCTTCCAAGTGAGTTCCGCCCCTATTGCTAGATATTCATTCAGGCCAATTTCTGAAACAACCAGCTGGAAGCTGAGTAATGACCTGTCTACCCTCCCATTTTTTCAGTCGTTCACTGATGTGGTACTGTTAAAGTTGCCACCAACAAGCCATGGCACTTCATTGGTATTTCTCACTATCTCATGTAGTTGTTGCCACAACTCACTCTGACTGTCAACACAGGGGCCATATACAAAGATAGGATCAACTCAAGATCATCTCCTTGACATCTAAATCTGCATGAGAGCATGAAGCGGCCCCTCTACTCCTCTCGCAGAACCAACCTGGATGATGATAAGCCGATTTTTGCTTCCGAATAATATGATTAAGATGATTTGTGGTTCTAGTTTCAAAGTGGTGGAAAACTGCTTAACAAAATAATTAAAATAAAAATTAAACCACTCACAAAAGAGTGGGTCGTGTCCATAAGGAGATAATGATGCAATAAATTCATGAATATTTCTCCCTTGTATTCGTTCAATCGAGTGCGAAATCCATAGTCAAATCTGACATGAAATGCGACAAAAAGAAGACACAGAAATGCTCAAGAATGTAAGGTTATATGCATAATTTTTCCTCAATGAAATATTCAACAAATATATGATCAATCACTGTAATTTCCAATTGCACATGTATTAGAGTGAAATTGTGTACATCTTAATCCAAAACCAAAGTCAAAAGATGTGAATAACAAAAGCAAAGTAATAATGAGAAAGCATGAGCATGAAGTTGCAATTTCACTCAATATATTAAATATTAAAATAAAAAAAGAGAGTTTGGCATTGGCACTCAAATGTAAATATCAATTAACCCAAAAACAAAGGATTTGCTTCCTTTGTGCATGCACGAAGACGAGGCAATGGCGGACTGCGGGAAGCTCAGAGGAGGATAAGTACGATGAGAGCTTTCTGATGGTGGTGGTGGCACTCCAAACAATCGTCGATGGTCATCGGTAAGAGTGGAAGAAGTTGCCAACGCTGAGGCCCTCCGATCGGCCGTCAGGTGGTCGATTAGTGTTGCCAGAAGCATGGTTGTGCTAGTGGAGTCGAGGTGAGTCCGATGGAGTTCCCAACGTAAAGTTTCGTTGTCGGATTTGATGGTTGCATTTGTGGTGGCTTTGGGTACCTTCGGTTGGCAATGAAGAAGAAGCTGGGCATGCGCACGAGCTGGCGACGTTGGCTGAAGTAGCGCACGCTGCTGGTGGGAGACGGCCAATTGCTATTCCTGGGTGCGTGGTAGTTGCTGTGGGAAGAGGTGCGGTGCATGTAGAGGGGCTGGCGCGGGAATGGTGCTAGAGGGCATGCGGTGACGCGTGGTGCATGTGGCAGGGGTTGAGGAGTGGGGGAAGTCGTGCGCTGAGCTGCTGGTGGGTGCGCGCCTACTGCGGTGGAGGTGTAGCGTGTACAGGTGGGCTGCTGCAGAAGGTGAAGTGCGAGCCGAGGGTGCTGGAGGGAGGCGCCTGCGCTTGGTGATGGACGTGCGCAGGGATGGTGCTGGTGGGTGTGGTGGTGATGAAGAAGAAGCACGGTGATGCAGGGACTCTTGATTGGCGGTGTGGGCTATCACACCACACGCCCACGGTGGTGGAGTCGCGTTGCTATAGTTGAGGCTGGTGGTGAGGAGCGAATGAGAAATGAGGTTCTCTGCATAGTGCGGAAAGGGGTGGTGGCCTCCCTTGAACAACAGCCATTCTTCCTCCTTTGTAGTCGTCTACATTGATTTGAATGGAGAGGCGAGAGCAGATCAACATTGTCCGCTCATCCTTGAATGCTGGTTTTAGTGCGATAGCTGGTGGCGTTGGAGTGGCAAATTCTTGTAGAGAAAAGAAAATGAATAATAATAAAAAGATTGGTTAATTTTGTTCAAACCCTCAATAAAATGTTAATGCATATAATGTGACCTAAAGACTATTGCATGTTATTCTAATGCATGCTAAATAATTTATATATGTAATGCATGCAACCAATGTATATAAACTAACTTATTTATATCTTAATACATGCTATGTATACACTAATATCAATCTAATTCCTGGGCACTTAAGTAACTAAATAGCCCACAAATATGGGCTCATCAAATGCCCCCATGCCTAGTTTTTGCAAGTCTCTACCAAATCAAAGCAATAACCTAGCACTCTAAGTAGACTTGCCAACCCAATCAGTCTTCCTTTAGAAACATGTGAAGTTCAGACTTTAAACCTAAGGTTCCCAAGTAGTCGCTAAGTTATAGACTTGGTCGGCTAAAGACGAGTTGCAGGCTCAGGTTTCCTTGATTTCTAACTCTACCCTAAGTTTTATTGATCCCCGAGTTTAAAGCTTCCGTGCATATGCATTGGTCTGAGTTATTTGAGGTTGGTATGATTGCTAACCTAGAGAGGAAAAAAGATTTTTTTCTTTTATATATATATTTTTTTGTTTGATTCCTCTAAGTCTAACCTTGGATTAGCTATCAACACGATCTGTGTCTGTAACGACCCGGTTCCCGAGTCCCTACGAGATACGAGAATCGGACCGACTCAACTAATCCCAAGACCTAGTCGTCCAATGAGGAAGTAACCAAAAGAGCAGTAAAATAAACCACATTCAGCAAGAATATAACTAACAGTAAGTAATTACATCAGTAAGGAAAGAAACTACCACAGTATATACCACCACAACAGTAGAACAACATTCATCATATAATTTGAACTGCAGGTAAAGAAAAGTACAGCGGAAACAAGAACTACTTACTATAACGTAACAAAAGAGGTACAAGAGACAATGGTAACTCTACTGGACCCTACTCGGCCCAGCGTCCTCTGCAGCCACTGACCCTGGCTCCTCAACACCTGGTCCTGAAAAAGGTAACGAGTGTAACAGGTCAGCAAAACGCTGAGTAGAGTGGCAACTAAAACTAAAGACAACAGTAGAGTGTACAGTAGCTGTTATGTTCCATTACTTTCTTTATTCACATCTTTCAATTGTATCACTATTTCATTTATTCCTCAGATCTTTTTCTTGATCTCGAATGTTCCTCGTGGGAACGATCTTGATTGCAGTCTTTTCCAAAAAGTAGAAGTAGCACGTGGTGCTCTCCTGGCCGGGAGAGTCCCCCGTGGTGATCCTACCCTCAGTCAACCACCCCAAGGTCACTGACAGACGTAACGGTGACTACGGCACGCGAGATAAACGCACAGGTAGCTAACCCGTACTGGCACGTGGTCAGTCGTTTCCGTTAACGGGTGCGCCCAAAGCAAAGCACGGAACCAGTCCAGGGCAGAGCCCTCTCAGTAACAGGGGTCCAACCCCTCCACAGTAACCAAACCGGGGCCTTGCCCCACCACAGTCCACGCACCCTCGCCTGACTACCCTGGTTTGCCCCAGCAGGCCTAACAAGTCGGTGTGGGAGGCTAGCAGAACCCCGGGACCTGTGGGGTAGCTAGTACCTCCCTACACTAGTAGCTCTCCTCGATACTATGCACGCGAGGGCCAGCAAGTCGGTACAGAGTGGCCAGTCCTAACCCCGGGTCCTTGGGGCGGCTGGCTCCGCTCTACACTAAACAGGGGGACAATCGCTCTCCTTGGTACTCCGTACTCAAGGGCCAGCTCACTTCCCTAATACTATTCCATTCACTTTCCAGGAGTTCTACTCCTACTTCCCCGTAGGGTTTCATCCTTTTCACTCAAACATCCAGGTTTCACTTTCCAGTTTCACATTCTTACAATCCATGTTCTCAACCACGTTATTTATTCACAACAGGCAGCTGTTAATTCAAATTACAGGCAGCTTTGTATCTCTTTCCATTTTCCAAGACTGCAGTATTATACATTCCACTAGTTTTCCCATCCTAGGATTCATGCCATATCTCAGGATCTATCATACAATCTAGTTTTCCAGCCCTAGGATTCATGCAACACCTAGGAGCTATCATTCCATCTATTTCGCATTCCTAGGATTCATGCATTGTCCTAGGTTCTATTTATGGTTCCATAATTTAACAGATTTTATTAATAACTTAAAGCCACTCTACCAGGTACAACGGGAGTAATGGGGGCGTGATCGGGAATCCCGCGTGCCTCCGCGACCCCCGAGACTGCAATGGAACGGGGTCCTACCACAAGGATCAAACACAAGGAGTGTCTCAAAACAGTGTATAGCTACTTTAGACGGGTAGAGGAATTAATTCCGAAAAGAACGCAACTCGAATCGCGGCAAACGAAACCCGAACGGGCCCTAAACGGGTCGAAAACGACGACACTGTGCAAAATCAGACATCTGGAACCTCTTCCAGACGTCTTAAAAAGTGGATCAGAGAATTACCTTGTTCTGTGTGGTTTCTCAGACGTCTAGAAGCCTGCGGGGACATCTGTCCTAGTTCCCAGACTTCCGATGGTCACCCCGGACGTCTGGAGGTCGCTCCCGCCGTCGGGTACTACAGCCAGACGTCTGAACCGCGTTGGATGGCGAATCACCGAGCCTGCGCACACCCATCTCTCTCCCTCAGTACGGTCAGTCGAGAGGAAGGAAGAAGAAGACGGAAAACTCACCTTTCAGACGTCTGGACAGTATTCCAGACGTCTGGACAGTATTCCAGACGTCTGGACAGTATTCCAGACGTCGACCCCGCCGTCTGGCTATCAGCACAGACGTCTGATTCTTGAAATTTTTCCAGAACCAGGGCGTGACTCGCCCTCTGCTCGCAATGCCGCGCCTCGTCGCACCTCGTGCGCCTGCTGCTCGAGCCGCAGCAGGCCTCCCGCGTCGTTCCGCACCCGTTGCGCTCCCCGCCAGCCGGCCCTGGCAGCCCCGGCGAGCTCGCCCTCACGGCTGAGCGCCGCTCTCGCACGCAGCACCCCCTCCGCGCTCACTGCGGCCGTCACCGCCGCAGCAACCCCGCGCCCGCTCTCGCGCTCGCTCACTGGAAGAAGAAGAGGAAAGAGGTGGAGGCGACGGAAACGAGGGGAGGCGTGGTCTTTTTAAGGCCACCCGAGGAGGAGAGAGAGGGAGCACAGCAGCGGCGTCTGCAGCCGCAGAGAGAAGAATAAGCGAATATGCGGCCTGCGCACTCAGGCGTGCAGACGACTTGCGCGTGTCGAAAATAACTGATTTACAGACGTCTGTAAACGATCCCAGACATCTGATCCAACGTCTGGGACACCTCCCAGACATCTTAAAAGACGTCTGGGGCACGCGTTCGTAACAATATAACAAATTCAAAGGAAGTTTCGTCCCCGAAACTTGCGCCAACCAGGGTGTAGGAAAAGATGTCCAATTAACCATAACAAACTCAAAGAGGACCGAAGTCGGTCCGAAAAGACGTACCCGCGAAAAGCTCCGGGTACCACTCCCGCATTGCCGCCTCAAGCTCCCAGGTATCCTCCTCATACCGCTGGCTCCTCCACAAAACCTTTACCAGGGGTACTTGCTTTCGTCTCAAACTGCGGACGGCTCGGTCTAGGATCTGCACTGGCCGCTTGGGGTAGGTCAGGTCGTCGCCCACCTTGACGCTCTCGTGACTCAGTACGTGACTGGGATCAGCTACGTACTTCTTGAGGTTGGACACGTGGAACACGCCGTGCACACT
The DNA here is from genome assembly GCA_037157565.1 of Thalassia testudinum. Lineage (NCBI taxonomy): Eukaryota > Viridiplantae > Streptophyta > Magnoliopsida > Alismatales > Hydrocharitaceae > Thalassia > Thalassia testudinum. The sequence goes on along the minus strand of JAZHRO010000014.1, from coordinate 86,635,436 downwards.
AAAAAGCTGCGGGGGGAGGGCAAGTCGGTAAGCGACGGGTCCAACCCGCTCCAGGACCTCAAAGGGCCCCACAAACCTCGGTGCGAGCTTCCCTCTCACCCCAAACTGCTGTAAGCCCTTCATGGGCGAGACACGAAGGAAGACGTGGTCCCCAACCTCAAACTGCACCTCTCTCCGTCTCCGATCCCCGTAGCTCTTCTGTTTGCTCCTGACAGTGCGGAGTCGTCTGTGGATCTGCTCAACTACCCCCTGACTCTGCCGGATCAACCTGGGGCCAACCTCCCACTTGGTCCCCACCTCAACCCAACTCAAGGGTGCCGTACACCTCCGTCCGTACAGAGCCTCGTAGGGAGCCATGCCGATACTCGAGTGATAATTGTTGTTGTATGCAAACTCCGCCAGGGGCAGGTGCTCCTCCCAAGAGCCCCTCCAGTCCAGTACACAGGCACGCAAAAGGTCCTCAAGTGTCTGTATCGTGCGCTTAGACTGTCCGCCCATCTGGGGGTGGTAAGCTGTACTAAACCTCAATCGCATCCCCAAGGCCTGCTGAAACTCAGCCCAAAACTGGGACGTAAAGTGGGTATCCCGATCGGATACGATTTCCTGCGGAACTCCGTGTAGTCGTACGACATCACGGATATACCTCTCTGCCAACTGTGCTGGTCCCAAAGTGACTCGGATCGGCAAGAATCGCACCGTCTTCGTCAGTCTATCCACTATTACCCAGATTGCGTCGTGTCCCCGCTAGGTAACAGGTAAGCCCACCACCAAGTCCATGGTGATGCTCTCCCACTTCCACTCTGGCACTGGAAGCAGCTGAAGCGGCCCTGCAGGCCTCTGATGCTCGGCTTTCACCTGCTGGCACACTAAGCACTGCTGCACGAACTCACCCACATCCCGCTTCATCCCTCTCCACCAAAACTCACGTCTCAAGTCGTGGTACATTTTCATGTTTCCGGGATGTATGGTGAATCTGGAACCGTGTGCCTCAGTCAGGAGCTCTCTCAATAGCTCCTCGTCTCTGGGAACGCACAACCGTCCCCTCAAGCGTAGCACCTGGTCTGTGAAAGAGAAATCCCCTGGGTCTCCTGACAGTACTCTGTCGCGCAAAGACTGCAAGTACGGATCGGCCATCTGTCCTGTGATGATGCGGTCTATCAGCTCTGGCCTAGTTTGCCGTGTCACCATCACTGCCCCACAGTACCCTCGTAACTCTAGAGGTTGCCAACTGCCCACCTCCTCCAAAAGGCTCCAACTCTGTAACTATAAACTGGCCAAGCGTGCGGGCGCCTTACGGCTCAAGGCGTCAGCCACCACATTGGCCTTTCCCGGGTGGTAGGAGATGCTGCAGTCGTAGTCCTTCAGGAGCTCCAACCAACGTCTCTGTCTCATGTTGAGCTCCTTCTGGTCAAAAAGATATCTAAGGCTCTTGTGATCAGTAAAAATCTCGAAGGTCTCACCATACAAGTAGTGCCTCCAGGTCTTCAGCGCGAAGACAACAGCTGCCAACACTAGGTCATGGGTAGGGTAGGTATGCTCATGGGGCTTCAGTTGCCACGAAGCGTAAGAGGCAATGTGACCCCTCTGCATGAGCACACCTCCTAACCCCTGCAAGGAGGCATCCGTGTACACAACGAACCCGCCACTACTGTCAGGGATGGTGAGCATGGGAGCCAAGGTCAACCTCTCTTTCAGCTCCAGAAAACACACCTCACAGGCATCTGTCCAAGCAAAAGGCACGTCCTTCTGGGTCAACTGTGTCATAGGACGTGCAATCTACGAAAATCCTCTGATGAATCGTCTGTACTAGCCCGCCAGTCCTAGGAAACTGCGAATCTCAGTGACTGAACGCGGTCTCTCCCACCTGAGCACTGCCTCAACCTTGGCTAGGTCCACCGCCAAGCCGTCTCCAGAGATCACATGACCCAAGAAGGTCACCTAACTCAACCAGAACTCGCACTTGCTGTATTTGGCGTACAGCCTAGGTCGTCTCAGAGTGTCTTGAACCATCCGCAAGTGCGTTCGTGCTGCGTCCGATCTCTAGAATAGATGAGTACATCATCTATGAAAACCACCACGAACTGGTCCAAGTACGGTCTAAACACCCGGTTCATCAGGTCCATGAAAGCAGCGGGGGCATTGGTCAGCCCAAACGGCATGACCAAAAACTCATAGCGTCCGTACCGGGTGCGGAAAGCTGTCTTGGAGACGTTAGTCTCCCTGATCCTCAACTGGTGGTATCCCGACCTCAAGTCGATCTTGGAAAACACCGTGGCACCCCGCAACTGGTCAAACAAGTCGTCGATCCTCGGCAGCAGATATCTGTTTTTGATGGTGACCCTATTCAGCTATTGGTAGTCCACACAAAGGCGTAAGGTCCCATCATTCTTCTTCACAAATAGTACCGGGGCTCCCCAGGGAGACGCAGTAGGCCTCACGAAACCTTTCTCCGAAAGGTCCTGTAACTGAGACTTGAGCTCTCGTAGCTCAAGCGGTGCCATCCTGTATGGCGCGGTGGAGATGGGGCTGGTCCCTGGTACTAGTGAGATCTCAAACTCGATCTCACGCTCAGGCGGTAGTCCTGGTAACTCGTCTGGAAACATGTCAGGGTACTCTATGACCACCGGGATGCTCTGGAAGTCTGCCACAGGGCTAGGCTCTGCCACCACACAAGCTAGGAAGCCCTCACACCCCTGGCTCAAAAGTCTCGCCGCCCGAAGTGCCAAAATGCACCTGAAACCTCCATCCACTGGCTGTCCGTGAAACTCGAAAGAAGGCAACTCCGGAATGGAGAAGACGATCTTCCTCTCAAAATAGTCCACCAAGGCGTGGTAAGCGGACAGCCAATCCATCCCCAGAATCACTCGAAAGTCCTCCATCTTTATCATAATCAGGTCAGCCGGCAGGCTATATCCCCCGATGCAGACCTCGCAATCCGTGTACACCTCCTCAGCTACAAACAGCTGACCACTCAGACCTCTGATTACGAAAGGATTCTCTAACAGTGTATAATCCCGATCCAAACTAACTGCGAAACTAGCTGCGACAAATGAGTGCGTAGCGCCGGAATCGAAAAGCGTGTAAACGAGTCTGCCAGAAACTGAAACCATACCTACTACCACCGATCCCGAAGCTCTGGCATCCCTATGTGTCAAGGCATTGATACGCCCTTCAGCTCTAGGTGCGGACGAAGCAGCCACACTCTGTGTCGGATGGGCAGGTGCTGGCCGGTACCCTCCTTGCGACTGTTGTCCTCCTCCTCGCGCCTGGGAACCGCGGCCTCCTGCACGCCCTCCAGTGCTCTGCGTGGGGAGTATCTGTTGACCTCCTACCCTAGACGGGCAGTCCATCCTGATGTGGCCCGGTTGGCCACACTGGTAGCAGAGGGGAACCCGACTCCCGCCCTTAGTGGGTCCCTGCTGTCGGCTAGGCGGGGGTCCGGTGCTGGCGAATGGCCCCTGTCAAGGGCCCCTAAAGGCCACTGATGGCCCTGCACAACATGACGGCTCTCCTGCGGACGCCACGTGTCTCCGTTCTCGTCGGCCCTGTGAAAAGTCTGGCTAGAAGGGCCTCTTCTGCCCGCCGTCGGTGTCTCGTGCAGGCGGGTTGGTCTCCTCGTAAGTCATAGCTGCCTCTACCACCCTCGAAAACGTAGGCAGCTTCAGGGGTTTGACATACCCCCGGATCGCAGGCCGGAGTCCCTCGGTGAACCTCCAAAGGCGCTCCTCCTCAGTGGCTACTGCTGTCGCTGCAAAGCGGGACAGCTCCAAGAAACGCGTGCGGTATGCGCTCACAGTCATCATCCCTTGGCGGAGAGTGTGGAACTCCAGCCTCCTCTGGTCCTGCCACGTCTGGGGAAAGTACTGCTCACAGAAGAGGGTGACGAACTGGTCCCACATCGGCTCGTCCCTCTCCTGTCCCCGGACCGCCCTCCACCACCGGTGTGCCGCACTCTCCAGCTGGTACGTGGCAAAGGCCACGCGGCACTCCACCGAGGGGCGAAGGGTGTCGAATATCTTCTCCAGCTGCTCAAGCCAGTCCTCTGCCTTGGTCGGGTCCTCATCCCCCTTGAAGGAGGGGGGCTTCAGCTTCCGGAACTGTCCGAAAAGCTCGATGTGGCGCTGTAGGGGAGGTGCTAGTGCACCTCCAGGCGAAGGTGCCTCGTGTACAGAAGTGTCGGAGGAAGGTGGGGGCGGCAGCAACGCATCTCGTCCCTCGTGTCCAATGCCGTGTCCGTCGCGTGGTCCCATAGAGGACTCCCCCTCTGCATCCCCAGGAGGAGGTGCTCAGGGCGGTGGGTGGAGCTCCTCTCGTACAATGTCTCGTATCAGTCTGGCGAGGTCCTGGGCCTGGATGCCCGGGAGTGGTGGCTGGTCCATCGAGACGTCAACAACAACACGTCCACCTCATCCTCAGCCGCGCCCGCGGCTAGTCTCGCCAGTCCCGCAACGAGGCATCTCCTGTAAGGAGATGCGAAACAAAATGGAAAATCGTCAAAACAAACAGTACCTAACGAAACTTCTAAGAGCTCATGTCAAGAGATATGTTGTGGTGGCTACTCTAGTTATAAACATGTGAATTGGTTATTCTACAGTTAGTTGGTTAACTTCTCGAGACGACCTTGCTCTGATACCATCTTGTAACGACCCGGTTCCTGAGTCCCTACGAGACACGAGAACTGGACCGACTCAACTAATCCCAAGACCTAGTCGTCCAACGCGGAAGTAACCAAAAGAGCAGTAGAATAAACCACATTCAGCATGAATATAACTAACAGTAAGAAAGTACAGCAGTAAGGAAAGAAACTACTACAGTATATACCACCACAACAATAGAACAACATTCATCATATAATTTGAACTGCAGGTAAAGAAAAGTACAGCGAAAATAAGAACTACTCACTATAATGTAACAAAAGAGGTACAAGAGACAGTGGTAACTCTACTGGACCCTACTCGGCCCAACGTCCTTTGCAGCCGCTCACCCTGGCTGCTCAACACCTGGTCCTGAAAAAGGTAACGAGTGTAACACATCAGCAAAACGCTGAGTAGAGTGGCAACTAAAACTAAAGACAACAGTAGAGTGTACAGTAGCTGTTATGTTCCATTAGTTTCTTTGTTCACGTCTTTCAATTGTCTCACTATTTCATTTATTCCTCATATCTTTTCTTGATCTCGAATGTTCCTCGTGGGAACGATCTTGATTGCAGTCTTTTCCAAAATGTAGAAGTAGCACGTGGTGCTCTCCTGGTCGGGAGAGCCCCCTGTGGTGATCCTACTCTCAGTCAACCACCCCAAGGTCACTGACAGACGTAACGGTGACTATGGCACGTGCGATAAACGCACAGGTAGCTAACCCGTACTGGCACGCGGTCAGTCGTTTCCGTTAACGGGTGCGCCCAAAGCACAGCACGAAACCAGTCCAGGGCAGAGCCCTCTCAGTAACAGGGGTCCAACCCCTCCACAGTAACCAAACCGGGGCCTTGCCCCTCCACAGTCCGCGCACCCTTGCCAGACTACCCTGGTTTGCCCCAGCGGGCCTAATAAGTCAGACCCGTGGGGTAGCTAGTACCTCCCTACACTAGTAGCTCTCCTCGGTACTACGTACGCGAGGGCCAGCAAGTCGGTACAGAGTGGCCAGTCCTAACCCTGGGTTCCTGGGGTGGCTGGCTCCGCTCTGCACTAAATAGGGGGACAGTCTCTCTCCTTGGTACTCCGTACTCAAGGGCCAGCTCACTTCCCCAATACTATTCCATTCACTTTCCAGGAGTTCTACTCCTACTTCCCCGTAGGGTTCCATCCTTTTTACTCAAACATCCAGGTTTCACTTTCCAGTTTCACATTCTTACAATCCATGTTCTCAACCACGTTATTTATTCACAACAGGCAGCTGTTAATTCAATTTACAGGCAGCTTTATATCTCTTTCCATTTTCCAAGACTGCAGTATTATACATTCCACTAGTTTTCCCATCCTAGGATTCATGCCATATCCTAGGATCTATCATACAATCTAATTTTCCAACCCTAGGATTCATGCAACACCTAGGAGCTATCATTCCATCTATTTCTCATTCCTAGGATTCATGCAATGTCCTAGGTTCTATTTATGGTTCCATTGACGTGTTACACTCGTTACCTTTTTCAGGACCAGGTGCTGAGCAGCCAGGGTCAGCAGCTGCAGAGGACGCTGGGCCGAGTAGGGTCCAGTAGAGTTACCACTCTCTTGTACCTCTTTTGTTACGTTATAGTGAGTAGTTCTTGTTTCCGCTGTACTTTTCTTTACCTGCAGTTCAAATTATATGATGAATGTTGTTCTACTGTTGTGGTGGTATATACTGTGGTAGTTTCTTTCCTTACTGATGTAATTACTTACTGTTAGTTATATTCTTGCTGAATGTGGTTTATTTTACTGCTCTTTTGGTTACTTCCTCATTGGATGACTAGGTCTTGGGATTAGTTGAGTCGGTCCGATTCTCGTATCTCGTAGGGACTCGGGAACCGGGTCGTTACAGTGTCAGATTCATTGTCTCCATCACTGTACCTCAAAGGGTGCCTAGCTTTCGATACTTCAAGATAGCACCGCCCATAGTGACCCCAAGAACTCCTGGCAATCAACACTTCGAGATAGTATCGCCCATGGATTTCTTAAGAGAATTCAAGCCTGTGACAATCGGCACTTCGACATAGGGCCACCCATGGTACCTGAATCGCACAATGTGCTTACATGCCCCGAGTAGAATGGATATCCTAAGGGACAAGCACCGAGGAGGTAACCGGTCGTGTGTGTTTCGCGTCTTTAGAAATCGGGGTTACAAGTAACCTGTCATCGTAGTTGTAAAACACGTCGATCAAATAAAATTTATACCGAAACTCCAAGGGAGTCCCGAGTCGAACACAGGGAGGCGACGTTTACTTTATTGAAAATCGCACTTCATTTCATTTCTTTTTGGTATATTAGGGTTTTGATATTTTTTCTATTTTTGAAGTAAAAGAAATCAAGCAAACGTATAACAAGATAGAGATGAAACAAATATGATATATATGTCAATCCAATGTCGATTACAATGAACTATAAAAGCATAAAAAGAGAGGGGGGTGAGTGGAAATCTCTCGAATTGGCTGTTCGACGAGATGACGGTGCCTGGCGGAAGCTCGGACAAAGGAGGTGAGGAGTGGGACAATGAAGGTGAGATGCTGGAGGACATCGGGTTGAGGAAAGCTTCGGCGTAGCACCGGAATGGAGGTGAGAAGACGGAGTTGATCTACTACCGGAATGGAGGTGGGAGGACAACTCCAAGGTGACCTATGAAGGGAGATGGGAAGTTGGAGGAGTATTTGGTGGGGCAAAGGTTTGCTACAGTAATAGGCACCTTGGGAGCTTGAGAATAAGCTCTAATGCAGCGTTGGTAGGTTTGCTAGAGCTTGGGCGTAGGTGGGAGTAGAGTAGGTAGAGATGGCTTGGAAGGGAGGGGGTGTAGTTCCATTTATAGTGGAGGAGGAGAGGCAAAAATCGTATCTGGGTCTTTACTGATGTCCACAAACGTCGCTGCAACTATCGCTGAAGATCTGCCCTTCAATTGCTCTCACTAGCGCACACAGGCCTTTATTGACGTCCATAAATGTCGCTGCAGCTGTCGCTGAAGATTTGCCTTTCAAATCCTCTTGCTGGCGTGCATAGACCATTAGTGACTGCTGCAAGCGACATTAAAGGTGCATCGCTGAAGATCTGCGCCCGCCACGCTCGCACCGGTCCCGCTGGCGCTACATGCTTCACACGCCCTTGCTCCCCGTGCCTTGTGCATGCGCGCAGCATGCGCTACACTGCTATCGCGCATGGCGCACTGCGTGCGGCTGCGAGTGTGCATGTGCATTACACGCGGTTGTGGCTGTGCGCGTGTGCTACTACTGCTGGCTAGCGTTGGGCTGCCTGGATGGCGCCACATGGTGGCTCCTAGGTCGTCCATTCTTCTTTCTTTTGTAGAGGGTGCCATGGTGCTCAGATCGGGATGATTCCCGCGATGCTGGACTGCGATTGTCGCTTCGGATCCATCCATATGGTCAGATTTTCCATCCGAAACCCATATGGATGTCGCATTGCCCCCATGGCCGCTGATCTTCCTCAGGCTTCATGTGATGTTACGGGACTCCGATTTGGATGATTCCAGAGGTGTTAGACTTCTATCATCGTATTAATCAAATCCGTATGGTTTGATCATCCATCCAAGGCCCTAAAATAAATCCTCTCCTCTTCTGACCATAAAATGAACCCAAAATATATACAACTACTCTAAATGCATAATGATGCATGTTATGCAATATTTATAACATGAAATGCAAATCTAAGCCTAGGAACATGCATGAATAGACATTTTAACCTAAATAGAGGTGTCTATATCAGTAACATGTTATCATCGCATCCTCAAGGTGAGTATATACTCCACCTCTCCTGCAGTAGAAATTCTTCCAATCAAATTGTGTTTTGAAGCTTCTCCTAAATCAAAACTAAGAGAACCAAATTTTTTTTTAAGAAAGGAATTAATGTGATCCTTGCTTACAAGACCAAGTGTGTACAAAATTTGTATGCTTAGGTTACAAAGACCCATAAACCAAAAGGTAGAACAAGACTCCAGGTACTACCCAGCCTTTAACTCAATCCCTAGCTTTCCTTCCTCAACCTCTTGAGGAATGATCCGCAACTTAACTCCTACTTAAGTTTTTAAGTCCACAAAGGAACATAATGGTCTAAAGCTAGTAGCTCACTTAGCTTCTAAAGTTTGACACCTAGAATCAACTTAGTCTAACTTAAAGTTCTTGTTTGCTTAAGAATGCAGGGCCCAGCCAGTTAAGCTCAGTGGTACTTTTTTTTTTAATGCAATATGCATGAATGAATGCAAAATGTAGACATGCGATAAACAGATGCCTCAAGTCCTCTCCACCGTGCTTGGTTCAAACAATGTCCTCATTGGAAACAAAATAGTTAAAGGAAGATATTACCGGAGGTGGAGAATGGCAGGAGCTAAGTCTCCTCAAGAGTGACCTTGTCAACCAGATGGCCATCCAAAGTAATGTATGGTTTTAACCATTGACCATTGACGATAAAGGGAGTTGTTGAAGAGGAAGGGCTTTTAATCTCCTCAGCTCCATGTGGAAATACTTTAGTGTTTCTATAAGGCCCATCCCAACGAGATTTTAATTTCCATGGAAAAAGTTTAAGTTTGGAATTGAAAAGCCAGACTTGTTGGTTGGGCTCAAAGGTCTTTCTAAGGATATACTTATCTTGCAAGACCTTAGTTATCTCTTTATATGCTTGAGAGGTGTCATAAGCATCATTCCTCAATTCCTCAAGCTCACTTAATTCCAGAAGTCATGCCTTATCCGCCTTTTCTAAATCCATGTTAACACTTCGAATAGCCCAAAGTGCCCTAAGTTCCAACTCAACGAGTAAATGGCATGCTTTCCCATGCACAATCCGAAAGGGAGATGTACCCAAAGGAGTCTTATAGGCCATTCGATATTCCCACAAAGCATCATTGAGCTTTTGGACCAGTCTTTCCTATCAGGTCTAATGGTCTTTTCTAAAATATTTTTATCTCCCTATTTGACACTTCAACCTGGCCACTCGTTTCAGGATGGTAAGGGGTAACAACCTTGTGAGTCACTCCCAGACTCCTCAGTAGCCGATTGAAGTGGTGGTTTCGGAAATGAGGTCCCCCATCACTTATAATGGTCTTGGGGCAGCCAAAATGAGATATGATATTGGACTTCACAAATTTCAAAACCACAGAGTGGTCATTTGTGCACGTAGGAATGGCCTCTATCCATTTAGTGACATAATCAACTGCCACCAAGATATATTCATAACCATGGGATGAAAGGAAGGGGCCCATAAAGTCAATTCCCCACACATCAAAAATTTCAACAGATTGAATAGGGTGTTGAGGCATCTCATTCCTCTTCCCAATCGTTCCAATCCATTAACATCTAATACAGGCCTTAACAAAATTATGAGAATCCTTAAATAACAAAGGCCACTAAAAACCAGATTGGAGAACCTTAAAAGCAATTTTCTTACCACCAAAGTGTCCTCCACAATGAAGTTCGTGGCAAAATCTCAGCACACTTTATTGTTCCTCTTCAGGTGCACATCGTCACAATACTTGGTCTTGTCCAATTCTAAATAATTCAGGATCTTCCCAAGAAAAGTATCTAGCTTGGGAAATGAATCTCTTTCCTTTCTGCTCATCCTAAGAGCCAGGAGTTTCTCCAGTGACCAAGTAATTTATGGTATCAGCATACCAAGGTGAAGTTGGTGTTACTGCCATAAGGGTTTCATCAAGTAATGTCTCATGGATGTCTCCAAACAGAAAGTCATTAAGTGGTAGGCGAGATAGGTTGTCAACCAGAAAATTTTCTACTCCTTTTTTTTCACGTATCTCCAAGTCAAATTCTTGAAGGACTAGGATCCACTTAATCAGACGTGGATTAGAATCTTTCTTAGAAATGAGATGTTTCACTGCCGCATGATCAGTGAAAATAACCACCTTGGACCCAAGAAGATAAGACTTAAACTTCTCCAGAGCAAAAACTACAGCAAGTAATTCCTTTTCAGTGGCGGTGTAGTTTTGCTGTGGTTCGGTTAAAGTCATGCTGGCATAATGCAGCACATGAGGTCTTCCCTCAACCCTTTGTCAAAGGACTACTCCCACTGCATAATCCGAAGCAACACACATCAGCTCAAATGGGAGTGCCCAATTAGGAGCTTGGAGAATAGGCGCAGAGATCAAGGCCTCCTTCAGAGTTTGAAAGGCCTCGGCACACTTTGAATCAAAATTGAAGGAAGATTCCTTCGCCAACAGGTCACAATGTGGCCTAGAAATTTTACTGAAATTTTTAATAAAGCGCCTATAAAAGCTGGCATGGCCCAGAAAGGATCTAATCAATTTGACATTCGTGGGCAATGGGAGTTTGGAAATAGAAACAATCTTGGCTTTATCTACTTCCAAGCCTCGCTCAGACACAACATGCCAAAGTACAATTCCTTTCTGTACCATGAAGTGGCTTTTCTCCCAGCTGAGGACTAAACTAGTCTCCTTACATCGCTTCAATACATTCTCCAGGTGTAGGAGACACTTCAGCACACTCGTAAATCATGTCAAAAAGAATGGACATTATACACCGCTGGAAGGTTGCAGGGGCATTACATAATCCAAATGGCATACACTTGAATGCAAAGGTATCGTAAGGACTCATGAACATCATCTTCTCCTGGTCATCAGGGAAGACTGCAACCTAGTCATACCCAGAATATCTATTGAGAAAGCAATAGTACTTATTCCCCGCCAATTTCTCGAGAATTTGATCAATAAAAGGCAAGGGAAAGTGATCCTTCTGGGTAGCGGTGTTCAGCTTGCAGTAATCAATACAGACCCCCCATCCAGTTGAGGGTGTAGTCATAACTTGTTCACCATGGTCATTAAATTCCACAGTAAAGCCTACCTTCTTTGGAACCACATGAATAGGACTTACCCATTTACTATCTGCAATATGATTAAAACGTCCAACCACTTCAGGATTTCCTTTTTAACCACCTCCCTTATATTAGGGTTCAGACGTCTCTGCATGTCGCTAAATGGCTTGATGGAATCATCAGTATAAATGTGGTGCATGCAAAGTGTAGAGTCTACACCCTTAATGTCAGCAATGCTCCAAGCAATAACTTCCTTGTGCCTAGACATGCATTCAATCAGGGCTCCCTCCTGTGCCTCAAATAGCACAGTTGAAATGATAACGGGGAGCATATCATTGGCACCCATGAAGACGTACTTGAAAGTGTCAGAGAGGGGTTTTAGCTCAAGGTTGGGGGCTTGAATGATTATTGAATGATTGAGGGTTTCATAATAGATGTCCCCATCTCAGGTAGCAGATCTACCTTGTGTAGAGATGATGGGGAAAGAGACTCAGCAGAAACATGTAGCAACTCCTCAAGTTCTAGTATATCCCTTCACATTCCTCCAAGAGATGGGAATGCCCATTTAGCATGACATCCTGAAGGGAGTCATCACATAACATTGTAGGGGTTGTCTCTTCAATCAGGTCATCTATCACCTCAACTTGAGAACAATCCTCAAGCCCAGCTTGTTTGCAAGCATCAAACACATTAAGCCAGATTTTCTTGTTCCCAAAGCCCATTTTCAATGCCCCAGTATTGCAATTGATTGAAGCATGTGAAGTTGCAAGGAAGGGGTGGCCCAAAATGATGGAGGGTTTGGTTGGCTTGTTGGTAGGGTCAGTGTGCAAAACCATAAAGTCGATGGGGAAGAAGAAATACTCCACTCTCATGAGGACATCTTCCAAAATTCCCCGTGGTGTCCTTAGTGATCGGTCAACAACTTGAAGGATTACTGGGCTGGGCTTCAGATTGCCTCGCCCAAGTTGTTCATACATGCATCTCGAAAGAATGTTCACCCCCACACCCAGATCAAGTAGATCCTCATCAATCTGTAACTCACCAATAACCACTGAGATGTATGGGGCTCCTGGGTCCTTAAGTTTTGGGGGTGTGCCATGCTGAACAATTGAGCTAACAAAATCAAGTAGGACAACTTTTGATTGGACCTGTTTCCTATATTTCCTCTTTTTTGTGCACATGTCCTTTAAGAAGCGGGCATAAAACAGAATCTGTTTGATAGCTTCAAGCAAAAGCAAGTTAATCTGCACTTTCTTGAAAGTTTCCATGATCTCATCCATCTTATCTTTGGCTCCAGATGATCCAGTAGAAGCCTGCCCAGAGGTGGATAAGTGCTCTGGAAAGGGCACTCTCGATCTCTAGGTGGAAGGGTTATCATGTCGAGTAAGGGGTGGAATGGGGGCAACTTCATCCGATGAGGTGATTTCAAGCGAAGGAGATTTGGGGAAGTCTTTCTCCGGTGGGGGTGAAAGTTGGGGTGGATGGTTTTTCAGAGTGTGAGACTATAGGAGCATTGGGTTTGGAAATTTCTTTCCCACTCCTCAAAATAGTCATCGCCTGAGCATGCTCCCTAAAGACAATCCCTTTTCCTTTAGGATTCTCCTCAGCAGCACTGGGAAGCTTCCCAGTTTCCCTTTGTTTAACGGCCTCAACAAGGTGTCCTATTTGTGATTTCATCTCGTGTATAGCCTTGTCATGAGATTGGATGATGGCATTTTGACTTTCTTGCATAGTTCTCAACATTGTCTTCAATTCATCCATCTTAGAGGTCTTAGGTTCGGCAAAGGTCTGAGGTTGGTTCAATTGATGGTTTTGAAAGGATTGTGGTTTATAATTCCCTGAATTTGACATTTTCTTATCTCCATGAAAAGTTTGAGTGGTTCCTCCATCACTCATTATAAGTGTTGGGAAAAAGGTCATTACGAGGTCAAGGACGGAACCTTGAGCGGCATTCAGATCCGCCTGCACAAGCTCAGGGAATTGGGAGGCCAAGTGGCAATCTATAGTGGCGTGTGTATTGCCTTGGCAAATGGAGCAATCAGAAGCTTGGGATGTGGAGGTGTTAAATAAGAATTGGCCAGAGCTCGACATAAGCCTTTCCATGTTTTGATTCAACAATTGAATCTAATAAGCTAAATTCTGGGTGTCCCTTGCCTCATTCACCTCCAAATTTCTTTGCATGAGAGTGGATTTTCTATCCTTGTAGGCAGAATTCAAGTGAATAGAATTCTCACTCAAAGTACCAAAAAGGTTCCAAGCTTCATCCTCAGTCTTAGATAGAAAGGTTCCTGCACAAGCACCAACCACAGTCTACTTGTGCGAATCATTAAGTCCAGTGTAGAACCTTTCAACCAGTTGCCACTTAGGCACCTGGTGATGTGGGAAAAGTCTCAACCGGTCATTAAAGCGCTCCCATGCATCATGGAAAGCTTCCCCATCCTTTTGAACAAAACTCATAATTTCCCTCCTAAAGTGATTTGTTTTGCTCATGGGGAAGTACTTCAAAAACTCCTTCATGGCATCCCAAGTATTAATATTATCAAGGGTATCATACCAGTACTTGGCTTTGTCCTTGAGGGAGAAATGAAAGAGGGTCTACATTTGAGCATCATCAATAATGCCCTGCAGCTTCACCGTGGAACAGACCTTGGTGAATTCCTCTATATGCCTGTAAGGGTCTTCCCTAGCAGTACCATAAAAGGAGGGCAGCAAGGATATGGTACTACTTTTGATCTCATAAGGATTGTCCCCTCCAAGTCTACGTAGTGTAGGGCCAGCCTGATTGGTTGGAATGAAATATTCCTTAAGGCTCCTTTGACCAGCCATTTCTTCCCTTGGGAGGTTTCTTCTTAAGATTCTTTCAGGTTTAGAATCAAACATAAGTCTCCTAAGAGATCGCCTACCAAGCATGCACTGCAAACACAATTCAAAATGACTTGTTCGGTCTTTACAAATTTATGATTTTGAATTTAGTTCAAATTATAGGTGACAAAGCAAGTTGCCCAATCAATTACGCACCTATTATCGACCTTCGAAATACCTAAAAAGACCTAGTTGGAGCTTAGGTGTTCTTCCCTAAATCTGAAATGGTAGAGCAACTCCAAAGATGGAAGATCGAGGGATGCAAGTAGGCCTAAGCCTTCCTTTGAAGCTGTGCTTTCGTGGTGCTTCTTAACTACCCCAAAAAATCTGTGACAAGGTATCCCCCTCTTTGGATTTACAAAACCTTTCATCTCAAGTTCCGAACACTTCAGAATCCAGCGGTAAGAGGGCTCTTGTTCTAGTAGTTCCAAGACCTAGTAGTGTCTAAATGCGTGTCATGGTTCAAGAGATATAAGTGTGCATACACCACAAAAGATTTTGAATTTTGAATCGCATGCCAAGTTTGAAAATCAAGTCCTTGATTTTTAAATGTCCCTCCTTTAATTAGTCTTTTTTCAAAAATTAAATGTGACCACTTTGTTAGATCGCTTCAAGACAGATTATGTGGTCTTAAAATTAATCCAAATGCATTTGCATGACAAGTAGAAATGCAAAGTTAGAAGTGCATACCTAATTCCAGCATTCTTCATACAATATGCAAGACAAGAAGTTAGATCTAGATGCTGCTCATTCAATCCTAAATGATTCGACCTAAGAGCAGGTAGCTTCTAGTGGGTAGCTCATTTTTTTTTTAGCTACGTATGCACAAACAAATTAAGGATAAACAACCCACAAAATAAAATAAAAACCTTGATCTAAAGAAAAGGGAAGAAGCTCCCAAAAAATCAGCCCCAATTACTACAAGGGTGATAAAACAGGAATAAAACTTGTGACAAAGGAGAATCCCCTATGGAAGTGAGATCCAAGTCTCCTGCATCTTCCCCGCATGTAGGCATCACTCAAGGTTGACGTCGTCTCCCAGTTGCACCTGTCACCTCCATAGATTCCTCACACAGAAAAGATAACAAATGGTCAGATCACTATGTAACGAGAAGTAATCAGAAATAAAAATCAGGTGAAATTATTGTGCCTGTTGCCTACCCGACAACGGTGCCATTTGATAAGTCGGTTTTCACTTTCGAATAATATGACTAGGATTATTTGTCATTTTAGTATCAAAGTGGTGGAAAACCTCTTAACAAAATAATAAAAATAAAATTTAAACCACTCACAGAAGAGGGGGTTGTGTCCACAAGGAGATAATGATGCAATAAATTCACAAATATTTTTCCCTTCTATTCGTTCAATCGAGTGCGAAATCCATAGTAAATCTGACATGAAACGTGATGAAAAGAAGACACAAAATACTCGAGAATGTAAGGTTATATGCATAATTTTTTCTCAATGAAACATTCAATAAATATGTGATCAATCTCTATAATTTCCAATTGCAAATGTATTAGAGAGAAATTGTGTACATCTTAATCCAAAACCAATGTCAAAAGATGTGAATAACAAAAGGCAAGTAATTATGAGAAAGCATGAGCGTGAAGTTGCAATTTCACTCAATATATCAAATATTAAAATATAAAATGAGAGTTTGGCAATGGCACTCAAATGTAAATATTAATTAACCCAAAAATAGAGGATTTGCTTCCTTTCTGTAAGCGTGAAAAGGAGGTGATGGCAGGCAGCGGGAAGCTCGAAGGAGGATAAGCGCAACGAGAGCTTTCAGATGGTGTGGTGGCGCTTCGAACGGCCATTGGCGGTCGCCAATCAGAGTGGAAGAAGTCACCGGCAGTGAGGCCCTCTGACCGACCATCAGGTGGTCGATTGGTGTGGTAGGAAGAGTGGTTGTAATCAGGAAGTCGAGGTGAGTACAATGGAGTTCCCGATGCGAAGTTTCATTGCCGGATTTGATGGCTGCATTTTTGGTGACTTTGGGTACCTTCGGATGGCAGAGAAGAAGAAGAAGAAGAAGAAGCTGGGCGTGTGCATGGGCTGGTGATGCCAGCTAGAGTAGCGTATGCTCTAGGCACGCTGCTCGAGGGCTAGTTGCTGCTGCTAGGCGTGCAGCTGTGGCTACGAGGAGCGCACGGTGGTTGCTGTGGGCAGAGGATCAATGCAAGCAGAGGGGCGGGCGCGAGAATGGTTCTTGAGGGTGGCGGAGACATGTGGTGCATGCAGCAGGGGCAGAGGTGCAGGGTAGGTCATGCGTTGAGCTGCTGGTGGGCATGCGCCTGCTGGAGTTGAGGTGCAGCACGCACGGGTGGGCTGCTGCAGAAGGTGAAGTGCGGGTCGAGGGTGCTAGAGGGAGGTGCTTGTGCTTGGTGATGGAGATGCGAAGGGATGGTGCTGGTGGGTGTGGTGGTGATGAGGAAGAAGCACGGTGATGCAGGGACTCTTGATTGGCAGTGTGGACTATCACACAACATGCCCACGGTGGTGGAGTCGCGCTGGCACAGTTGAGGCCAGTGGTGAAGAGCGAATGAGAAATGAGGTTCTCTGCATAGTGAGGAAAGGGGTGGTGGCCTCCTTTGAACGGCAGCCATTCTTCCTCCTTTGTAGTTGTCTGCATGGATTTGAATGGAGAGGCGAGAGCAGATCCACATTCTTTGCTCATCTTTGAATGCAGGTTTTAGTGCGGCAGCTGGTGGCGTTGTACCGGTGAATTCCTACAGAGAAAAGAAAATGAATAATAATAAAAAGATTGGTTAATTATGTTCAAACCTTCAATAAAATGTTAATGCATATAATGTAGCCTAAAGACTAATGCATGTTATTCTAATGCAAGCTAGATAATTTATATATGTAATGCATGCAAGCCAATATATATAGACTAACTTATTTATATCTTAATACATGCTAGGTATACACTAATATCAATCTAATTCCTAGGCACTTAAGTAACTAAATAGCCCACAAATATGGGCTCATCAGATGTCTTCCACCACACTGCTATTCCTCCAGCCCTTCCCCACGCATCCACTACTCTGAAATCTGCTTGGTCCCCTTGAAGAAGAGTCTGCCATGTAGTGTCCCCCCTATCTTCTAGGTGTGTCTCTTGAATTAGAGCACAATCTACCTCCCATTCACGGAGATGTCTAGCCAGTGATGCTCTCCATAATCGATTGCGCAACCCATGCATGTTCCATATGAGCACCTTCATTCCTTGGACACAGGGGTCCTCTGAGGTTCCCCAGACCACCTCTCAACATTTAGAATGGCTGCCACTCTCCATACAGAATGCGAAATAGGTAAATCTGTAGATAAGAAATTATATAGAAGCATGATAGGATCATTAATATACTGGATTGCTAGTAGACCTGATATTCACTTTTGTACTTGTTTATGTGCTCGCTTTCAAGTAAACCCTAAAGAAACATATTTGAATGTTGCTAAAAGAAGACTTAGATACTTAAACAACACACAAGACCTAGGGCTTTTCTATCCGAAGTTAGACACATTGGAAATTCCCTAGTCTCTTGGTTCTTAAGAAAACAAAACACTGTTTCACTTTCAACAAAGGAAACAGAATATGTAGTTGCATCTTTAGCTTGTTCACAACTATTGTGGATGAAACAAACCTTATAAGATTTTTGCCTATCCTACAAAACAACAAAATACTGTGTAACGCCACTAATGCCATTAACTTATCTAAGAATCCAGAACAACATTCTAGGGACTAAACATATTGATGTTAGACATCACCTTTTAAGGGACTATCTGAAAATGAGAAATTAACCTATAGTTTGTTAAAATAGAAAATCAATTAACTGATATTTTCAAAAAACCATTGCCAAAAGAAAGGTTCAACCTAATTTGCCATTCACTACATTTATCAAGACTAAAAGAACTTAATTGAAATGTACAATTGATCTATTTTACACAGTTGATCAATCGAAGTCCTTGTTTGATCGACCTAATTCTTTGGAGAGAAATTTCCCTCCGAAAATTTCAGTTTTGATTGATCAACTTAGTTGTTTGATCGACCAATCCGGGTGGGCGGGAATTTTCCCTCCAATCGTTCAAACTCTGATCGACCAATTAATTTAATTGATCGATCATTTCTTGTTTTAATCGACCAAAACTGGGTAGTTTCACTTTTGAAGATTGCGATCTTTTTACCTCGAATCCCACTTCTAATCTACCAACTAACCTCGACAACCATGATTAGATTCCTAAAATGTTTTTACCTATTTTGCTAATCATCCTCTCTATAATAAACACATGTTATTTTTGATTGACCAATCTGAGTTTTTGCTCGACCAACATGCTTTCAAATACTCTGAAATTGCTCCAAAATGTGCACGTTCCTCCTCTTCTACTCATCGTGATGATACATTTGTCTGGTTCATCACTGAGGCCGCTCGCAATCGTTTTTCTCTATTTAGCAAATTTTCACCACATGTTGGTAGACTAGTAGATTTTGCCTAGTTTGATTCTATTTTTCCTGGAATCCACAAAAAATTTGTGTATCACGAGATTTTACGTCTTTTTGAGTGAAACTTTTATGCGAGTTCTAAGAACAGCCACATACCCTATGTTGACCCAATGTCCTGTCACCTCTTTTATGCAAATTTAAAGAACATAGGTGAGGGCTTCAACATCGAGTTGACCTCAAATGTATATGGCATAAAGGTTATGGTCAATGCAGATGTTCTTTCAGAGATTCTTGGTTGTCTGTCTGTTGCACCTAACGTTCTTGAGCTCCACCAGCAAACACAGAAGAATACCATTAGGGAGACCCTGCTCACTCCCTCTCATTTTGACTTGGGTCATCTAGCCAAGTCACCATATTTTCATCGTCTACCTGGATTTCTTAATCGTGTCTTCTTATGGAATTTCATATCCAAATCTACGTCTTTTGAAAACTACCCTGGTATTATGCCCATTATCCTTTATGCCTTTCTTAAGAACAAGCAGTTCAACTGGAACCACTTGATTCTGTATTTAATGAGTAAGCAACCCACCAACTACTTTGAGTTTGGGACACTTCTTTCCCGCATCTTCCTACATTTCAGTGTTCCCATAGATATTAATCATAAATAGTTTATCACTATAGTCTTCATCTTTTATAAGCTCACTTATACGAAGATGGAGCAAGCTCAAGGAGCCCGTGGTGAGGATTCAACCCAGGAGTAGCAATAGCAGCAGGAACCATCAGCAGTCCCTCCTCCTTTGTCGCCTTATGAGCACTTTATAGTGACTTATCCTCCTTCAATGCTACCCTCTCCATCCTTCTATGAGCAAGAGTGGAGCCTTTTGGACAAACCACTTTCAGGAAGGGATTTTGTCAGTATCCAAGATGTGACGATTGGTATTTCCTTGATGATGCATCAGTAGAGAGAAATAGACATGGTGATGATTAGACATGGGCATCAAGTATCGGACTACTTGAATGCTCAAAGCCAATTCTTGGATAGACTTGGAGAGTCTATTCATGACATTCAACAGTAGCTTCACCGGCCTCCTCGACCTTACCGATCTAATACCATGCCTCCATCATCAGCAGCACCTCCTCCTCCTCCTCCTCCTCCTACCTTTACAGCAGCACCAGCAGACCAGCAGGTTACACCACCTTGTAGGACATCTAAGAAGCCGACACCAAGATCATCAGCTCAGCGCCGCCTATGTCTTGGTCAGCCTACATCCTTAGAGAGATCAGATTCACTAGATCTTGAGTTTGATACAGACCTCTAGTGCACGATGGATGCCTTCATGGCATCATTAGATGACTAGCTTTACTTTTGCTTAGCTTTTATTGGTTTGTAAAACTTAATATTCTATGAACTATTTCATTTTCTGATATGCTTATCTAGACACTTTTTCTATCATTGTTATATGCATTGATATTATCTCTTAGATAAATTTTTTTTCCCCTTTGTAATTTCATGTTGAAATTTATGTTGCTTTACTTACATGCTTAAGGAGTTAAATGAAAAACATAGCGGCATGTATTACTTTTTGCTAAAATAAACAGGGGGAGATATTATGCATAACATTTCAATTTCATAATTATAATTTTATTGTCATAAAAAAGGGGGAGAATGTAAGCTCCTTTTTTTTGATGCACCAAAATTATGTTTACTACTACTCTGATATTTTAGGACCATCTTGGATCAAAGCTTCTCTCTTGGATCAAGTTTAGATGGTTGTTGAATTGTGTCTTTTACTTTTATTTGAGTCTAGGATATTAATGTAAGGAACTTAAAAATAAAGCTCAAGCAAAAATTCATACTTCGTCCAAAATTAGTCTTTAGGGATAATGGTCAACCAATTCTTCTATTTGATCGACCAAAATTGATCGATCGACCAACCAACTTAATCAATCAAACTAGCCCATTTTAGGAAGTTGATTAGAACCCTTTTGATTGACCAATTAGAGATCGATCAAATAACTAAATTAATCGACCAAATAGCATTTTGATCGACCAGTATACCTTAATTGATTGACCAATTTTACTACCTTTTCATACCAACTTTTTAGTATAAATAAAGGCCGTACACAGCTCTTTTCCATAACTTTAAATAGAAATACCCTAAAAAATACTAGAGCTTCTCATGCTTCTTTCAAGTGTTTCTACGCTTCTCTATTCACGTCATTCAAAGCACGTCATTTCAAACCTCTGCTAAAATTCTGGTTTGATTTCTTATTGAGGTTCCATAGATATATTTATTGTTCTTTTAAATTGTTATTTTGATTAACAGATCCAAAGGTATTAGGAAGATCTGTGTTGTTGTTATTGTGCTTCTCTTTAAGGTAAAAGGAGAAGTGTTTGTAAAGAGGTTGTGCCACCCTCGTTCAAGTGAAACATTAGTGGATTGACTAGCACTTAACTAGTTCGGAAAATCCTAAGCTGAGATGCTTAGTAGTGGATTTCACCCGGTTTGGGTTTCCACTCTAAATCTAGGTGTAACTTATGCTTGACTTTGTTCTGAATTTGTTCAACGCGCGAAATAGATGTTTAAGATTGATACATTGTAGTACAAACCAAAGTCGCTCATCAACAAAAACAATTTATTACTCGAATTGATGTTCGAGGTCAAACATAGGGAGCATGTATTGCATTCACGTGCTAATCTAAACAAATAATATAAATGAGCACAACTGATTACTCAAAAACTAATATGCAATGTATAACATGAGCATATGAAGAAATAAAAAGAACTCTAGAAAAAATAATGGTGATTTGGATCACCAATTATTAGCCTAACACATATATAGTGTTTGCTGAATATTATCAAATGAAGGAACAGATAATCAGACGTCTGATTTTACAATCAAACAACTTAAAGTGCATTGCTATAGTACACCTTCTTTCTTTTTCTTTTGCTTTTCTTCTTCTTCCATGCCCATCTTCCTTCTCTTTCTCTACGGTCCAGTTGCTCTTCCTTTCCTCTTTTCTTCTTCCTTATTCTTTCCTTCCTTTGGTTTCTTCTTCAGCCTCCTCTTCTTCTCATGCATAGGGGGAACAACTTCTCAAATGGTTGAGTCTTAGCTATTCTTCTCCGTAGCAAAACTCTTCCCTACCCTGAACTCTCTTTCCCACCTTTACAAGGCTAATGCACTATGCCAGGTAATCTAGTTTTTAGGTGATCCGCGTACCTGGGTCCAGGCTCACTAGCAGTGGGTGGTAAGCGAGGAGTGAGAGCGGATTAGGCAGGTCAGTGTGAAAGTGAGGGTTAATGGGAGCTCTCCCCGTGTCCTGAGGCGATAAGCCCAGAACACGTTTTCCCTTTGTATCGCTTCAGCTGCTTGCCCACTTCTGATGTGGGACAAAAAGTCCCTATTTTGTTCACTCACGGCAGAAGCAGCTTCATCCATAAATTGGTGGTGAAGGCGCAATCAACAAGTCCAATTGACCAGCTGGTTGTGACGTTGGCTCAACTCTGCGTTACTTGGGACATGCAACTGAAGCAAGCAAGTAGTAAAGCAGGCTTGAAGCGAGATTGAAACTTCGTTGTCAATGGCAGGTTTTACCTGAGTACCTGAAATTCATAAAATGGCCTTTCAACCTCGTTAAAACCACTCAGAAGCATCGCGGATGGACGACGAGTGCAACAGTGGTGGTGGCATGTTGAGGTGAGGCGTGTGGCAACCTGACGGAGGCGAAGATGGCTGGAAGAGGTGGGTCTATTCGGTGGGTGTTTTGGGTTGATGGGAAGGCGAATAAATAAAGGACTTTTCATGAGTGGAGTATAGCGGAGCTTATGGGCGTGTCAGCGTGGAGGATGGAGGTGTGTCGCATACGAAAGTCCTCGTCAAAGGGGTCACCAGAGGTGGAGACGAAGGTGGCTGGCTGTGGCGTCGAGGGGATATGTTTGGAATTTAAGTGAGGGAAACTAACCTAGGGATCTAACTAATCCTAACTACCTAACCTAGGGTCACGAAGGAGGTAGAATTGGCACCAGTAATGGCTTGCTGGTGCCTTGGAAGGTGAATACTGCTGGGAGGGATGGCGGCAAAGAACGTGGAGGACATCCCTTGTGTTGACTGGCAGGGTGTGGAGGAAGAGGAGGAAGGTCATTGTGCATCCAATTTGGTCGTTGGAGGCATAGAGGAGGGAGGTTGAGGAGGTCCACCGGAGCGTAGGTCGAAGGAGGCAGGAGATAGGGATTTGAAGAAGTTTTTGGCCCAAAACCTAGCAAAAGGACTCGGCCCTGTGACTTGGGTACTTTTATAGGGCTTAGGTGATCGTTTCAAGCTTGGAATCCAAGCATGAAATCTTGAAAGCTTCACTAAATAGGAAACTCACATCTCCCATGCATTTGCATGGGAGATTAGGAAAGAGTTAGAGCTCAAGTATCGGTTTGATTGGAAGAGGATTTCAAGAGGGATTTTCGATTCAAATTTGAGGAAGTTTCATCAATCAATGAAGGAGAAATCCTTGATTGATTGTCGCCGGAGCTTTAGGATTAGGAGTTCTATGCGGCAGGGACCTTTTTGAAGAAGAAGATGGCAATGTTTGGGGGTTTTGTGTAAGACATTCGAAAGCTGAGGGGCTATTTGAGATAAAGAAAATCAGACTTGGACCAAAATGCAAACTAGGTTTAAATAATCTCAGATTGGGCCCAAGCTTCGATGCAAAACAAGTTTTGACTTAATCAATTAAATGGTGAACTTGAATTTTGGTTTTCACCTAGTTTGACTAGGTAATTTATACTAAAACCCAAATTAGTGTAATAGTCTATCTATGTCTCTATTTTGGGTCAAGACGAGTTCTATTGGTCAAATTGAAGGTACCAAACCCTACAGAATATTTTTCTATGAAATTTTCAGGGTTTGGGTAAATTTTATTCTTACTAGAACCTCAGTAGTTTAAGAGAATCTATTTTTAAGCTTTTAGATGTCATTTAATTCTCGAAATGCGTGAAAACCCGTTTCTATCTGCATAGACCCACTTGTTAGACAATTATGACCATTTGACCTTTGATTAATCCCTAAGAAACCCCATGATTCTTTTACAATTGAGACGTGCCATTAAAATAACATTTTTACCCCTATTTTACTGTATTTCTGTCAAAATGATTATGTAATGAATTATGGTCCTTTACCGATGATGTAGGGGCATTTATTCCTTGTTTATGACTAATTAAAGCTAGATATGGCTGATGGTGACATTATCATTATGCCCCTATGCCTAACTTTTGCTAGTCCCTTAGCAAAATCTCATAGAATTAACTCAAATTCTAGACTGTGCCTTTAATGCCCAGATCTCTAATGTGTGCTTTCTTTTGTAGATTATGTCAGAATGCTAACAATTGGCCTAGAGGTACTCAAGTACCAGCCAAGATCCATACCTGACCAGCTTTAGCCTCAGTCTGCCGTGAAGGTTTCCAAGGTCCACGGGAACTAACCTAATGGTCGTGCGTGCTTCACGTGCTTAGAAATCTAGGTTACAAGTAACCTGTCATCATAGTTGCAAAACACGTTGATCAAATAAAATTTATACCGAAACTCTAAGGGAGTCCCAGGTCGAACACAAGGAGGCGACGTTCACTTTACTTAAAAACCGCGCTTCATTTTTATTTGTTCTTGTTCATTTTTATCTTTTATAATTTTTTTGGTATTTTTAAGAAGCAAGAGATCAAATCGACAAATGCTTATTTAGCTAATCTACTTGCAAATATAAAAGAGAGAGAGAGAGAGAGAAACAGTCATCTATTCATCAAGAATTGTTTGTTACACTACGAAGGCAGGAAAAATCTACACTATGAAAGCATAAAAAGATGGAATGAGGTGAGAGAAATCGCCCTCGACGGTTGCACGGAGGACGACTCGCTCTGACGTCGCCTGGAGGAAGGTGGTGAGGAACGAGATGAAGGAGAATGGAGCCAGAGGACAGAGGATGGGGCAGGACGACATCGCGGCGAGGATCTTCTTCCTGAAGGGCGGTGAGAGGACGGCCACAGGATGCTCCACGAAGGGGGGTGAGAGGATGGAAAACTATTTGGTTTTACTCTAGAGGAGCATCCGGCCTTTGGATAAGCTCTCTCTAGAGCCTTAGAGGTGGTGAGAGGAAGAAAGGAAGAGATGGTTTGGAATGGTGGTGGGTAGGTCCGTTTATGGTGGAGGAGGAAGAACAAATTTGCTTCTGGGTCATTACTGACATCCATAAACGTCTCTGCAGTTGTCGCTAAAGATCAGCCCTTCAAATCCACTTGCTGGCGTGCACTAACCATTAGTGACAGCTGCAAGCATCACTAAAGGTGCGTTGTTAAAGATCCACGCCCGCCTCGCTGGCGTGCTCCACTTGCGTGCATCACGTGCCTTGTGCGCACGTGCGCAGCATACGCTGTGCTGCTGCTGTGCTCGATGCGTTGCACGCGGTTATGGTAGTGCGCATGCACTGCACGCGACTGCGGCTGTGCGCGTGCATTGCTGCTGCTGGCCGACGTTGGGTGACTTGGATGGCGCCACGTGGCACCACCTGGACCGCCCATTCTTCTTTCTATTGTAGTGGGTGCCACGGTGCTCCGATTGGGATGATTCCGACATTGTCAGACTACGATCGTCGCTCCGGATCCATCCGTACGGTTGGATTTTCCATTCGAAACCCGTATGGATGTTGCATTGCCCCCTGGCCGTTGATCTTCCTCGGGCTTCATGTGATGCTACGGGACTCCGATCTGGACGATTTTAGAGGCATTAGACTCTGATCGTTGTATTAATCAGATCCGTATGGTCTGATCATCCATTCGAGGCCCTGAAATAAATCCTCTCCTCTCCTGAACATAAAAAGAACTTAATTAACCCAAAATATATACAACTACTCTAAATGCACAATGATGCATGTTATGCAATATTTATAACATGAAATGCAAATCTAATCCTAGGAACATGCATGAATAGGCATTTTAACCTAGATAGATGTGTCTATATCACCTAAGGTTCATTGAACTCCGCAGTTAAAGCACCCATGCTTAAAACATGGTTAATCCTGGTTCAATTTGATAATGAGTTTTTGTAAGAGAGAGATAAAGGAATTTTTTTTTTTGTTTTTCTAAAGTGTTTTCCCTTTCTTTTTCTTTTCTTTAGTTCTAGCTTCTGATTGGCTTTATAGCATGATCTGTATCGGATTCCTAGCTCCCACCATTAATCCTTGCAGGATCCCTATCTTTCGATACTTCGATATAGCACCACACATGGCAACCCCCAGAACCCTAGCTTTCGGCACTTCAAGATACTGTTGCTCATGGCATTCTATAACTAAATTAAAGCCCTGGCAATTGACATTTCGGGATAATCCCACCCATGGCACCTGAATGAGTACAAGGTGCTTACATGCCCCTAGTAGGATATTTAGATATCTTATGAGACAAGCACCGAGTAGATGGTATGTTATTGTGCATCTTTGAGGGAAATTTCGTACCTCTCCATGCCGGGAACTCATCCAAATCAACTTGTGTTGATAAGTCACTCCTAATCAAGGTTGCCTTTGAGAATAGAATTAACGCATTTGTGTGACTTTGATAATTAAGCACACTGAACCAGACTGTGTGCGGATTAGGGTGCTTAGTTTACCGAGTCCTGCAAACCAGAGGTCAATTTGCAAGGTCAAATACTCTCTATGCCTTTGACCTAATACTTAAGCTTCTCATTTTCCTCAACCTCTTGAGGACTATCCAGATCTTAACGGATGCTAGAATTTTTAATCCTAAAACAAGCCCAAGAGTCCTAAGATCAACACTCATACTAATCTTTCTATCTCTTAGCACATTTTTGACTTTTTTTTTTTTTTTGATTTGGTCTAGAACTTAAATAGATTCGATAATCTTTTACTAATTACTAACTCTTTTTATTTCAAATTGTTGCTCCTTTTTGACATTTAAATCACCTCCTCTTTTCCTCTCAAGAATGATTTGCATTTAATTCTCAAAATTCCCTCCCATTTCTCTATTTTTTTGTTCTTTTCAAAATTTTTTTTTTGGAATATGTATTTTTTTGTGAGAACCCTTCATAACTTTGAATTTTTGTATGTTTGCACTTTAACACCACCCATGCCTAAGTTTTGCAATGTCCTCATTGTAAACCCAATGGTACGAAATTAGTTTGGGTTTAGGGATTAGAACAGGATAATCGAGTAGGTGAATGAGTTCGGATGACTGTTGCGGGCAATTTCAAGCTCTGGTACAAGTACAAAGGTAGACTCGACTGTTCTAAAATTGAACTCAGAGTGCAATAGACATGAAGTACAAAGGCATAATTAGAAGGATCTCAGGTTTTTAGAATGACGGGCTGCCTCCTGTTAAGTGCTAAATTCAATGCCTTCAGTCGAGCAAAAAATGGTATGGAGGAGTGGTCAAATCAGATGAATGTTGTAGAACAAGCACCTTGATCAGTAGCCAGGTTGGTCCAACCAGGTGCTTGTTCAAGTCAATAGGCTGATGATGTAGCCCAAATGCACTCAATCTGGTGGGTTGATTGATGCGAATCAGTAGATGCGGAACCCACCATATACTCTATTACTCAAAAAGATGTGGAAGTGAAAAGCTACGGTTTGGCTGAATCGGATCAACCTGATCAGAGTAGGGATCCTCAAATGAAAAAGGGTCGATGGAGGATGTAGGAACCCTACGAGAGTGATCAGAGAAGGATAGGGCTTGATTATCAGTTTGATCGAAGTCCAAAACCCAATTGAAATGTGGAGGAGAATCATGTGTGTCCTGCTCATCGAGAGGAGAATCATAGTAGAAACTAAGTCCAGTTGCTGGTCAAGGTTGGAAACAGGTTTTGGAAGGCTCTGTATGTGTAGAAGAGGTGGCATCAATAAAAATTGTGTGTGAGGGTTCCTCTAAGAAGGATTCCAAGGTAGGTTCATCTAGAGTGTCCTCATAATGGCCATCAAAATCAAATGTAAATGCCTGAAGAGTGTTTAAAGGGTTATGGAAATCTAAGTCAAGGAAAGATTCGAACACTGGATTGCAGACACTCTTGGCAATTACTATTTCTTATTTTTGAGGATCAAAAAGGAATGAATCCATCTCAGTGGAACGTGATTTTCAATTAATGATGTCAGGGTCAGGGACCTCTAAGTCAGAGTCGAAGAATGGATCA
The DNA here is from genome assembly GCA_037157565.1 of Thalassia testudinum. Classification (NCBI taxonomy): domain Eukaryota; kingdom Viridiplantae; phylum Streptophyta; class Magnoliopsida; order Alismatales; family Hydrocharitaceae; genus Thalassia; species Thalassia testudinum. Next base: position 86,607,485 of record JAZHRO010000014.1, on the reverse strand, counting down.
TGTATGCTGAGGTTGTAGATTAGCTTAGAGTTGTCAGGAAACAATAGTTCTTCAAAATTAGGGTAAGGTTCGAAATCTTCGATGAACTTGCAAGAATCATGTTCTAAATCTGATTCAAGATTGGGGGTTCCACCACAGAATAAATCAAGAGATGTACAATCAGCAACCTGACTTGGATCTAGGCTATTCTCGTAATCCGAACTAAAAAAAATGTTCTTCTTAGGCATGGGTTCAGGTTCTTGGCTCCTAGGATAGGCCCAATCGAGTCCCAACTCTTCCAGCTCCTCGATTTCTGTATCATAGATTGGCGTGACTTCCAAAAAATCAATCTATATCTTTGAGGAGGTTGGAGAGGTGCACTCATCAAATATACACCTCATCATCATCCCAAATAGGCTTGAATCCAGATTCTAGGTTAAGGGTGTGAGTTGGATTACTAGAATCTAGGTTGGGCTTTACAGGGATGTCAAAATTTCTCTTATGAGTCGCCTTATCAGAATATGGGATGGAATTTACACCCTTGAGAGGTTCTGATTCAATCTTAGTATCACTGGTGTCTAGGAAAACTAAGCTCAATGAACTAGGTTCTCAATTTTCTAGGGTTGGCTCAAAATTGTGAACAACTATAATCAGATCTTCCCAACCCATCTCAAGATCAGGAATGTCAATTTGTTCATAATTTGAATCAGATTCCATTTGGGTTGGGGGTCCATAACAAGCTTGATCATCAAACCCAAGATTTGGGAAATTACATGGATTACTGGAATTACTCCAAGATGTCATCTTAATTTCTAATGAGTATTTTTAATCAATGGATCTATACAAATTATTCATAAATTCTCCCCATTTTCTCAAAAAATTCTAGAGTTCTTCTGGAACTGAAGGATTTGACAAATATTCCAGACAACTATTTTTTTTTGAAACAGAATATTGCAGACAATCATTGTTGTGAAATTTCACCAATTCCATGTGTTCTACTAAGAGACGATCCCAGGTTGAACCATGGTTTAGTTGTATCCATATCATCTCCAAACGGTTCAAAATGTGGTCCATTGTTTTTGTGAATTTATCCTGAATGCCCCTTTACAATATTCTTCATGGTTTCTATAAGCATTCTCAATTATCTTTTCTTTGATGCTCATTTGGGACTCAGGTTTCCTAAACAGTCTTCCTATATTGCCAGGATGCATCTTTGAATCATGTGGTGGAATTAGGATGTAGAATTAAACTCAAGATTAGATTGCAGTTGATTTGACCAAATAGAAATCCCAAAGATGATCTATGTTTGCGCACTAGAGAAATGATGAGGGACTGGATGTTGTTGGACTCAAGCAAGGCACCCAAAGATTTTTGGATGACTATAGAGGTTCGGGGCAGATGATACCCCTGGATCAAAAAGTCATCCACTTGAGAATTATCTGGGTAGCCAGTAAGGGAGAGTCTCGCAAAGACCCCTACATGGTATATCGTCCCCACCGGTTATAGGGTTTTCCCCACCCGACCTTCCTTGTCACTGAGGGTCCAGGTAGACCAAAATGGATAACTTGGCCTCCTAAGTCTACCAATTTTAAGTCTTAATTTGTGCCTTCAATTCCACTTCATTAGAAGTTAATTTGACTTGTGACCTAATTTGGAGGTTGGTTGGCCTACTATGTAGACCAACTTCACCTGATCTGCCCCAAAAGATGGAGAATGAAATCATGGTCAAGACTCAGAAATCACCCTAATTGACTCTCAGGTTATTAGGTCCAAGATTTTAGGATTCGAGTGAAATTAGAGCCTGATTTTAGGGTTTTTCTTGATTAGATCTTTTCAACCAAGGGCTTGGGTAGCACACAAATGCGGGAGGGTTATTTCCTTTTATGTAGGCAAATATAAACTATCACTCTAGAACTCTAATGTAGAAATCATAATTGACTCTATTCTACATCCAATTTGATCATAAAATGTTCTCCTTGGACTTCAAATAAGAAGTGCGCAGTCCAGGAAGATTAGAAATTACGCATAGTCCTTAATAGGTATAGGAAATTTTGGGTAGGGAATTGTAAATAGAATCATCTCAAAAATCAATCAGATATGAAATTTGTTCGAAAATCAGGAAACTTGCCTTTTTAAATGATGATTACTATAAAAATAAGGAAGGTGATTCCTAATTGATTGTTTCCTTTTTTTGTCTTCCCAAGATTTAGAGGTTGATTAGGGAAGAATAGAAAAGTTACCTACCCTAGCGTGGTTGTTTTGCACAGAAGATATCCACATGAAGTACCTCACAAAATCAAAAGAAATCAAACAGGGTAAGTTAGTGCTCAAATATAATCAAATAAAGTAGACAATAGTGGGGAATTGCACGTTGTTCCCTGGCAACGGCGCCAAAATGTTCAACGCACGAAATCGATGTTTAAGATTGATACGTTGTAGTATAGACCAAAGTCGCTCATCAACAAATACAATTTATTACTAGAATCGAAGTCCGAGGTGGAACACAAGGAGCAAGTATTGCATTCATGTGCTAATCTCAAAAAATAATATAAATGAGCATAACTGATTGCTCAAAAACTAATATGCAATGTATAACATGAGTATATGAAGAAATAAAAAGAACTCTAGACAAAATAATGGTGATTTGGATCACCAATTATTAGCCTAACACATATATAGTATTTACTAAATATAATCAAATGAAGGAAGAGATAATCAAACGTCTGATTTTACAATCAAATGACTTAAAGTGCATTGCTATAGTGCTCCTTCTTTCTTTTTCTTCTGCTATTCTTCTTCTTCTTCATTTCCTTCTCTTCCTTCTCTTTCTCTACGATCCTCTTGCTCTGCCTTGTCTCTTTTCTTCTTCCTTCTTCTTTCCTTCCTTTGGTTTCTTCTTCAGCTTCCTCTTCTTCACATGCACAGGGGGAACAACTTCTCAAACGGTCGAGTGTTAGCCATTCTTCTACATAGCAAAACCCTCCCCTACGCCAAACTCTCTCTCTTTCCTGCCTTTACAAGGCCAATGCACAGTGCCGGGTAATCGATTTTTCAAGGGATCTGCGTACCCAAGTCCAGGTTCATTGGTAGTGTGTGATGAGCAAGGAGTGAGGGTGGATTAGGTAGGTTAGTGTCAGCACGAGGGCTAAAGGGACCTCACCCCGTGTTCTCAGGCGATAAGCTGAGAACACCTTTTCCTTTTGTACCGCTTCAGCTGCTTGCCCACTTCTGATGTGGGACTAAAAGTCCCTATTTCATTCATGCATGGTAGAAGTAGCTTCGTCCATCAATTGGTGGCGAAGGCGCAGTCAACATGTCCAATTGACCTGCTGGTTGTGGCGCTGGCTCAATTCCGCATTACCTGGGACCTGCACCCAAAGCAAAAGAGCATTGAAATAAGCTTCAAGTGAGCTTGGAACTTCGGTGTCAATGGCCAGTTCGACCTGAGTACCTGAAATTCATAAAATAATCTTTCAACCTCATTAAATCTTTCAGAAGCGTCGCTAGTGGACAACGAGTGTAACAGTGGTGGTGGTGTGTTGAGGCAAGGTGTGTGGCGGCCTGACGGAGGTGGAGATAGCCGAAAGAGGTGCGTCGGTTCGGTGGATGTTTTGGGTCGATGGGAAGGCGAATAGATAGAAGGCTTTTGATGAGTGAAATACGGTGGTGGTTGTGGGCATGTCTGCGAGGAGGATGGAGGTGTGTAGCCCGCAGAAGTCGTCGCCGGAGGGGTTGCCGAAGGTGGAGATGAAGGTGGTTGGCGATGGCATCAAGGTGATATGTTTGGACTTTGAGTGAGGGAACCTAACCTAAGGATCTAACTAAACCAAACTACCTACCCTAGGGGAACGAAGGAGGTAGAATTGGCACCAGTTGTGGCTTGCTGGTGCCGTACAAGGTGAATATTGCTGAGAGGGATGGCAGCGAAGAATGAGGAGGACAGCCCTCGCGTTGACTGGCGAGGCGCGGAGGAAGATGAGGAAGGTTGTTATGCTTCCAATTTGGGCAATGGAGGCACGGAGGAGGGAGGTCGAGAAGGTCCACCGGAGCATATGTCAAAGGAGGCCGGAGATAGGGATTTGAAGAAGTTTTTGTCCCAAACCTTGGATAAGGGACTCGGCCAAGTGACCTGGGTCCTTTTATAGGGCTTATGTGATCGTTTCATGCTTGGAAACCAAGCTTGAAACCTTAAAAGCTTCATGAAATAGGAAACCGACAACTCCCATACATTAGCATGGGAGACTAGGAAAGAGTTAGAGCCCATGAATCGATCTAATTGGAAGAGGATTTCAAGAGGGATCTTCGATTCAAATTTGAGGAAGTTTCATCAATCAATTAGGGAGAAATCGTTGATCGATTGTCGTCGGAACTTTAGGATTAGGAGTTCTGTGCTGCAGGGACAATTTTGAAGAGGATGATAAAGTTGGGGGGTTTTGTTTTAGACATTCAAAAATTGAGGGGCCATTTTGAGATAAAGAAAATTAGTCCTGGACCAAAATGCAAACTAGGTCGAAATAATCTCAGATTGGGCCCAAGTTTTGATACAAACCTAATTTGGACCTAGGGAATACAATGATGAAGTTAAATTTTGGTTTTGACCTAATTTGACTAGGTAATTTATGCAAAACCCAAATTAGGGTAATAGCCTGTTTATGGCTCTATTCTGGGTCAATACAGGTTCTGATGGTCAAATTGAAGGTACCAAACCTTAGAGAATATTTCTTATGAATTTTAGAGGTTTGAGTGAATTTTATCCTGACTAGAACCTCAATAGATTAAGAGGGTCCATTTCTAGGGTTTCAGATGTCATTTAATTCTCAAAACGCGTGAAAACCCATTTCTGTCTACACGGACCCACTTGTTAGACAATTATGACCATTTGACCTTTTATTAATCCCTAGGAAACCCCGTGATTGTTCTACAATTGAGATGTGCTGTTAAAACTGCATTTTTACCCCTATTTCACTATATTTCTCTCAGAATGATTATGTAATGAATTATGGTCCTCTGGCGGTTACGCAGGAGCATTTATTCCTTGATTGTGACTAATTAAAGCTAGATATGGCTGATGATGACGTTATCATCAAAATTCATTTTTATTTTTACTATTTGAAAAAGGTGATACAATTCACCCCTCTCCTATAGTATACGTTACGATCCACAGGAAAATCCTCACTCGGTATTAAAGCATGGTTGTCTAGAAGATGTCAAAGTCATCTGTTGACACATATGTTGAGAGGCAATCAACAGTTCGACCTCCACTCTTTGATGTAACAAACTACGACTACTGGAAGACCAGGATGCAGATCTTCCTAGCGTCAATGGATTTTGAGGTAGGGGATGTTATTGCCTCTAGGTACACACACCCTGAGATTAAGGAGGGAGTGGCAGAAACACCAAATAAAAAGAAGATGGCAACACACAAAGCAAAAGCCATGAATGCACTCTTCTGCGAGCTTCTTAGAGTAGAATTCAATCGCGTCTCTACTTGCAAGGTAGTCTATGAGATCTGGAGTATCCTTGAAGTCGCTCACGATGGGAAGTCTATGATAAAATAAACTAGAATCAATCTACTGATGCAAAATTATGAGCTTTTTAGGATGAAAAAGGGAAAATCAATAAAAAAGATGTTCACAAAATTCGTGGACATCATAAACACCCTATGGAATCTAGACCAGGAGATCAAGAATGAAGCCTTGGTAAGGAAGATCCTTCGATCGCTCACCAGTGATTGGGAGACTAAGACGACAACCATACAAGAGTCAAAAGATCTGCCTACCTTGAAACTAGATGATCTTATCTAAATCCTAATGGCCTACAAGGTTCAGCTCCAACACATGAAGGAGCATGAAGATGGAGTCAAGAAGAAGACTATAGCTCTTGAAGCCAATCAACAATCTTAAGATTCCTCTCAAGTGAAGACGAAGAGGAAGACATAGCCCTCCCCTCAAGAAAATTCAAAAAGTTCCTCCAAAACAAGAGGAGCTGGAGAAAGAAGAAAGAAGATGCCATTATCTGCTACAACTTCAATAGAAAATGACACATCAAGAAGGATTGCCCATTTCTGAAGGAGTCAAGAAATAAGAAGTTTCCCAGAAAGGAAGGAAAGAAAAAGGCCTTCAAAGCAACTTGGGATGAATCAGACTCAAGTCCAGAAGAAGAAGAAAACTCCGGAGAAGAAGCTCTTCTAGGGCTAATGGCTCTAGAAGATGAGGTAACCTCTTTCTCATAAGAAGAGTTATCAGAAGCTTTTTATGAGTTGCATGACATAGCTAAGTCGCTAAAATTAGAAAAAAAAAAAAAAGCAAAAGCATTAGGGTAAGAAAGAGCACAAAAAGATATGCTTACTCAATGAAATAAATAGTTATATGATGAAATCACCTCATTAAAATCACACAGATAATTTAAAGGTAGATATAGATAAATTAAAAGAAAATTTTGCTACTCTCTTAAATGATATGGCTAAATTTACTAAGGGAAGTAGAAAATTGCAGAAGTTATTAGGAACACAAACCCAGAGCGCCACAAAATTATGGTTAGGCTACATACCTAAAAACGATCATGAAGCATCTAGTTCAAGCCAAAACACAGAGAAAGGTAGCTTGCCTAAACAGGCAATGTCTAACCACCATAGACCCAAACAAAAATGGGTACCAAAAGCACTATTGCAATCCTATTCTGTAGGTCAAGTAGACTATAAGAAGTGGACATATCAACAAATCAATGGAACATTAAAGTCACTTTATAGATCAGCCAAACCAATACCTCACAAATGCAAACTAATGACAAGAATTAGAAGAAAGGAGATGGAACATGGATAGTGGATGTTCAAAGCATATGACCAGGGAAGAAGACCTATTCTTGCAACTTCACTGCCAAGATGGTGGTACAGTCACATTTGGGAGCAACTACAAGGGCCATAATATTGGTATGGGCCAAATTCATAATTCTTCCACCTCTTTTGATAATGTACACTTAGTTGATTAAAACATAATCTTTTAAGTGTAAGACAAATATGTAATAAAGGATATAAAATCACTTTCACATCAAATGGATTTAAAATACAGGATAAGGAAAGAAAACAAACTCTTCTGAAAGGAAACAAGCATAAAGATATCTATATTGTCTATAACAAATGCAACAGTCTTGAGTACCTTCTCGTATCTGATGAAGAGGTAACACTTTGCCACAGATGACTAGGTCATGTTCACATGGGGAACATTAGTACACTTGTGAAACATGAGCTTGTCAAAGGTTTGCCAAAGATCAACTTCAAGAGAAGCAAAGTCTGTGATTCTTGTCAAGTTGGTAAATAAAGTAAAAATCCTTTTAAACCAAAAAGGATGGTTAGCAGCTCACAACCTCTGGAGCTACTCCACTTAGACTTATTTGGACCAACCAAATTTGAAACCCTAAGTAGGTGCAGATATTGTCCAGTCATAATTGATGACTTCTTTAGATTTACTTGGGTATCCTTCTTAAAAAGTAAGAACATAACCATTGATTACTTTAGCAAACTAGTTAGAAGACTACAAAATGAGAAGGGATCTGAAGTGATTAGGATTAGAAGTGATCCTTGGATGACCACCACCAACCCCAACCTAGACCTTCTCCCTTTCTTGGTGCCAAGAATTATAGCCATCATCTTCCTTGCATCCCTTCCTTTTCGCACTAAGAATGACACCCCTTCACTACCTTAGCTACCCCCATTAACCGTAACAAAAGTGGCACCACTTTTCCCTTCAAAACACCAGTAAATCTCCACCATCCATCTACCACCAAAGGCCATCATGACCCTCCATTTTTTCCCTCCAATTTCACCCTTCTCGAAACCTTCATACTTGGTGCTAAAATGGAGGCACCCATCCACCATGGATGTCCACCATGGGGTGCTTCGAAGCGTTAACCACCCATCTCCACATCCCTACACATGGCACCAAGTGATCTCCACCATTAATCCCTTAACCATCCACCAAGAGCCCATTTTAGCCTCCCACTTTATCCATACTGACGAGTCAATTTTTCACTTTTGAAAATGATGATTAAGAAGATTTATCATTGTAATTCAAAGTGGTGGAAAATCGACTAATTAAAACAATTAGAATTAAAATTAAACCGCTTACATGAGAGTGGGTCGTGTCCACAAGGAGGCAATGACCTATTTAAAACTCGTACATGTCTAAAATAGATGTTCACGATTAATTTCACCTATAAACTGAATCAAAACCACCTTTAAGTCAAAATAACAATGATTAGATGAGATGATATTGCATTACTTGAAAGAGGAAGGGGGTTCTCATAAAATCACTCGATTAGAAGAATGTTTAATCAAAATTCCAACTCTTCCAATGGAAAGAAATGTAAATATTAATTCTCACAAAAATAGAGCAACTCTTTGGGGAGCTATTGCATGCACAAGAGGGTACGGTTGGCCATAAGGAGCTCACCGGAGCTTGTCAGCTTCGAGCCACATCCAACGGTGATGGTGTCACTGGTCGGGGTGGTCGAAGCTGGCTGGATGGAGCTATGGTGAAGGCGGGTTCCGGCAAAACTGTTGAAGGGCACTGGAGCACACACGCTAAGCGCGAGCACAGCAGGCAGAGGTGCAACATGCTCTGCGCGTGCAGCTGGAGGTGCTCTACATGCGTGGGCGAGGATAGGAGTGCCTGGAGGATGTGTGGCCACTGCTGCTACGAGCGTTGACGGCGTACTATAGGGAGTGTGGGCTAAGGTGTAGCGTGCTCTTTGCGTAGGTGGAGCGGCTGGAGGGCGAGCAGGCTGAGCTGCTGGAGGGCATGTGGGCGGAGGTGTAGGCGCGTGCTGCAGGCAAGTGGATGCACTGAGGGGCACTGGAGTACGGTCGCTGCTATGGTGGAGCTAGAGGGCGGTGCATGCAACAAGGGCGAGGTGGCTGCTGTAGCGCGCTCTGCGCATGCAGGCGTGTGCTAGGGGCTGGGCGTGGAGGTCAATCTCGTGGGGAGGTTGCACGCTGCTGCAGGTGTGGAGCAGAGGTATAGTGAGGAGAACGCAGGGATGGTTTTGTTCTGAAAAAAAAGGATGAAGAAGAAGAAGAAGAAAAAGAAGAAGATGGTGTTGGTGTTGGTGGTGCGTGGACAAGGAGGGTGATCTGGTACTTGCACGGTGATGGCCAAGCTCACCAGATTGACGTGGCATGCTATCGCCTTGCCGGCCCATGGTGTGGTGGAGCTCAGCCTTGGAGACCACAGTGGTGGAGTGGAGTGCACAGTGGTTGAATGGGGTGGTGTCTCCCATTTCATGGTCGTCTTCTCCTCCCTTTGTAGCTGTGCACATGGGTTTGAAATGGAGAGGCGGGAGCAGATCCACTTCTCACGGCCATTAAGGAAGTATGGCTGGAGGAGGAGAGGCAGAGCCATTCCTGTAGAAGGAAAAGAATAATAAAAACTAATTGGGATTATTTATACATAACTCCTTCACTTCTATGTTAATTAAAACAATATAGGTAATGCACCTAATTAATTAACTAATTGAGTGCATGCAATTCTGGGTTAATTCTAAATGCATTTAGATATGGATGCCACACATGAATTATGCACATAAGATAAAAATATGAATTAATTTATTTACATCCTAATGTATGCTATCTAAATGTTAAAATTAATTTAATGTCTAGGCACTTAAATACTTAAGTAGCCCACAAATATGGGCTAATCAAATACCCTCATGGATAGTTTTTGCTAGTCCCTAGCAAACTCAAGCAATAACCCAGCTCTCCAAGTGGACTAGCCAACTCAATCAGTCTTACATTAGTGGCATGTTAAGTTCAAACTTTAGACTTAAGGTTCCCAACTAGTTGCCAAGTTACAAACTAGGTCGGCTAAAGATGAGTTATAGGCACAGGTTTTCTGATTTCTAACTCTACCCTAGGGTTTATTGATCCTCGAGATTAAAGCATCCGTGCATGTTCATTGATATGAGTTATGTGCGGTTGGTCTGATTTCCAACCTAAAGATGAAAAAGGATTTTTTTTAATATATATATATTTGTTTGATTCCTCTAAGTCTAACATTGGATCAGCTATCAACACGATCTGTGTCAGATTCATTGTCCCCATCACTGTACCTAGAAGGGTGCTTGGCTTTCGATGCTTTGAGATGGCACCGCCCATAGCGACCCTAAGAACTCTTGGCAAACGACACTTTAAGATAGTATCACCCATGGATTTCTTAAGCGAATTCAGGCCTGTGGCAATCGGCACTTTGAGATAGGGTTGCCCATGGTACCTGAACCACACCATGCATTTACATTCCCCCAGTAGGATGGATATCCTAAGAGACAAGAGTTGAGGAGGTGACATGTTGTCATCGCATCCTCAAGGTGAGTATGTACTCCGCCTTTCCTGCAGTAGGAACTCTTCCAATAAAATTATGTTTTTAAGCTTCTCCTACGTCAAAATTAAGAGAACCAACTTTTCTTAAAGAAATGAATTAGGGTGATCACTTATTTACACAAGATCAAATATGTGTGAAATGTGGATGCTTAGGTTACGAGGACCCATAAACCAAAAGGTAGAACAAGACTCTAGGTACAACCCACCTTTAACTCAAACCCTAGCTTTCCTTCCTCAACCTCTTGAGGAATGGTCTGCAACTTAACTCCTACTTAGGTTTTCAAGTCCACAAAGGACCCAAAAGTTCTAAAGCTATTAGCTTACTTGGCTTCTAAAGTTCGACACCTAGAATCAACTTAGTCTAACTTAAAGTTTTGGTCTACTTAAGAATGCTGGGCCTAAGCAGTTAAGCTTAATAATACAAACTATTTTTCTCTTTGTTCTTTTTTTCTTTTTTTGATGCAAATGTATGTAATGTGGAATGCTTTAACTAAATAAATGAACGCACTATGTATAAATGCTATGTATATCCCCACATACACCCCCTGCCTAAAATCTGCAATGTCCTCATTTCATAGAAGAGTATTACCTAGGTCAGAGTTGGGCTGCTATTATTTTGTTCGTAGCCGAGTAACTAAAGAGCCTGCAAGTCAGGTTCCAAAATATAGAAATAGGCCCTAATAATGAACAAAGTATTGCTGGCCTAGAAAACTGGTAACCTATAATGTTGGCGAGCTGATGATGAATCCCGATAGCAAATGCTCGCCCAACCAAAATGGGAATGAAATCATCCCAGGTCACCAGAGGAGGCTCTAAAGGATAAACTAGCATAACAACCTCCAAATGGGTAAGGGGAGGATGATAAGGATCCTCTAAAATAAATGGGAAAGGAATGGTACAGAGATAAACCCCCAGGGTAATGGACTGACCAAAGAAATCATCAATCCATACCTGATACTCCACTACAAGAGATATTGGTCTGTTAAGCCCTCCGGTCAAAATAGTAGTGAGCATGTCTTTAAGCCAAGGATCGTCGAGGGTATCCAAGTTTCAAGGTTGCGGGATGGTCATAGGATTTATGTTGGGTTTAGTTGGCTCCGTGTCCATCCCTAACAATCTTTCCAATTTCTCAATTGCTTCTCTAGCATTCCTTGCACTATCAGAAGTATCTGCCTGCACTTCATCAATGATCATTTTAACATATGGAGTGAACATTTCACCTTCAGACATAGGCGAATCAGAGGATGACTTCAAATCAAATGAAGGCAGATTGGAAGCAATAGATCTAGGGATTATCCTATCAGTGTCATCGTCGAGTTCTTGTTCTTTACTGAAATCCTCCCTAGAGTCTATATGTGAATCCACATAAACCTTAGAAGTTGCTTCCATGTTTTCCATTATTTCGTGATGACGAGAGATATCATCAATAGGTGTGCTAAGGAAACCTAATTTTGTCAACTTTGTGATATCCTTGGAGGCTAATTCTTCAAATAAGACATAATCACCCTTAGTGTCACTCCAAATCTTGAATGTAGGTTCCTCATACAATTCATCCTTCTCCCTATCATACAATTCATTATTCATCTGAGGTCTAGAATCATCTAAAATCTTAGCAGATACCGTAGAGCACTCTCTCTGGGGTAAATGGTTTACACTGGTAATCAGACTTCTCAAATAGGTGGATTTCTTCGAGGTTAGGTTCCCTAAGGGTGGCTTGAGTTCCATCTCGTGATCAAAAGAGAGGGTGGGATTAACAACTTGACTTCTACCCAATTCATCAAATGTCACGAAAATATTATTGGGGTCGAGGTCTTCCAATGGTACCATCATTCCCTTCTTTTGACTCCAATATAATTCAGGTCGATACTCAACCTGATAATTTTCTTCCTCGGGTTGCCACCTTTCTTCATCCCATGTATAGCTATTTTCATACATATCCTCCTCCCACTTAGGGTGTGGACCTCTTAAGGAAGTGTCATCTAGAGGGGACGTTTCAAAATCAATCCTCAAAAAGTAGCTATTCTCCCTTACATAATCCCCAAAATTTCCCTCCAACTTAGAGTGTAGCTCTCCCACAGGGGATGCATCTACCGTAGAGGGGTGCACGTCATCTTCAATCGGATAGGTTGGATGGCTAATGTCTTCTTTTTCTTGTTGGCCTGCTCTCGAAGATTCTCCTAACAATTCAATCATTTCATCTTGCATTTTCTAAATTTCCATCTTCAAGGAGGAGAAATCATCATTACTATCAGGAGAGAAGTCAAGCTCAGGCTTAAAGTTCCTAGGAGTTTCTGTCCAACCATTATAATCATTCAAGGAGGGTGGGTTGGGTATTTCTTTGGTGTGTAGGATATTGGGCAAGGCAAATCTCACTCTTAGGTTCTGCTCACTGATTTGGGGCTTAACTTGGCCAATGCTCCTATAATAGGAGTAAAATGGATCCCAATGACTGTCATTATGTCCATCAAAGGATGGACCATCTAGATGTATGGGATCAAAGATTGTTGAGTGGGGGTAAGGGTGTGGGCAAGATGTGAAAGGATGAAAGTCAACGTGGTCCATTCTAACTCACACCACAATCAGATTCCCCAAGCAAACACAAATCAGAGGACCTTTTAGGTCTTTAATCAGTTAGGCTGTTGAGATTTTAAGTCCACTTGTAGGTTACAAATCAAGTTATCATAACAGTTACGTGCCTACTTGTCGACCTATGATATGCCTAAGAAGACCTAACTGGGACTTAGGTGATCCTCCCTAAAGCCCAAAAAGTTTAGTCACCACCAAACACAACAAAGAGGGTTGGAAGTAGGGTCAAACCCTTCATTTGAAGCATTACTTTTGTGGTGCTTCTTAGCTACCCTCAATCTGCAAGGTTCGGAGGCAACTTCACCTCTGAACTAAAGTTCGGGGCACTTTACACCCTAGTAATAGGAGGCTCTAGTCCTATCAGTTCCAAACCTAAGGAGTGCCTAAAAACGTGCCATGGTGCAGGAGATATAAGTGTGCATACACCACAAAAGATTTTGAATTTTGAATCGCATGCCAAGTTTGAAAATCAAATCCTTGGTTTTTAAATGTCACTCCTTTAATTTGTCCCTTTCTTTTTCAAAAAAATTAAGTGTGACCACTTGTTAGATCTATTCAATATAGATTAGGTGGTCATGAAATTAATCCAAATGCATTTGCATGACTGGTAGAAATGCAAAGTTAGAAGTGCATACCTGGTGCCAGCATTATCCATGCAATTTGCAAGATAGGAAATTAGATCTAGATGCTGCTCATTCAATCCTAAATAATTCGACCTATGGGCAGGTAGCTCATGTTTTTTTTATTTTTTTATTTTCACCTACCTATGCACACATAATGAAAAATCAATCCACAAAAGAAAATAAAAATCTAAATCTAAATAAATAGGAACAGACTCCTGAAAACTTACCCAACATGGGCCTAAAAGAAAGTCAGGGAACAAACCCTTAAAATGTACCCCAGAACAAGGGTCGCAAACCAAATGTGCAAGGAAAATTAAGTTCTAAAACCTAAATTCTATCTACTGAAAAAAATCGACGGAGATGAAGATGATCACTCCGGATGTCCTCCTTTAGTGGTGGAGACAAGGCCCACCATAGTGCGTCGAGCTCCTACCTTCAGAAATGGAGCTCCCGGTGTCCTCTGAGAAGTGGAAATAAGGTCCACCTCGATGTACCTAAGGCTGGTGCAACAACTTGTCAAGCAGATATAAGTACCTCACACCGAGAAGATTGAAGTTAAATATGCCTCAAAAATAATGCGTGAATCAATAAATAAATAAATGAATGCAAGTTTAAAAGGCTCATTGCCTCCCCGGCAATGGTGCCATTTGACGAGTCGATTTTTCACTTTCGAAAATAATGACTAAGAAGATTTATCGTTGTATTTCTAAGTGGTGGAAAATTGACTAATCAAAACAATTAGAATTAAAATTAAACCACTCACAGGAAAGCGGCTCACATCCACACGGAGGCAATGACCAATTTAAAACTCGCACATGTGTAAAATAGATGTTCACGATTAAGTTCACTTATAAACTGAATCAAAACCACCTTTAAATCCAGATAACAATGATTAGATGAGATGATATTGCATTACTTGAAAGAGGAAGGGGCTTCTTACATAATCATCTGATTAGAATAATGTATAATCAAAATTCCAACTCTTCCAATGGTAAGAAATGTAAATATTAATTCTCACAAAAATAGAGCAACTCCTCTGGGGAGCTATTGTGTGCAGAAGAGGGTGCGATTGGCCGTGTGGAGCTCACCGGAGCTTGTCGGCTTCGAGCCGCATTCGATGGTGGTGGCGTCGCTGGTCGGGGTGGCCGAAGCCAACTAGACGAAGGTATAGTGAAGGTGGGTTCTGGTGGAGCTACTAAAGGGCACTAAAGGATGTGCATTGCACTCTGGCGAACTAGGCAGAGGTGCAGCGCGCTCTGCATGCACGGTTGGAGGCTAGGGCTGCTAGGCTGGTGGTGCTCTATGCATGTAGGTGAGGGTAGGAGTGCCTGGAGGACATGCGGCCGCTACTGCTGTGAGCGTTGACAGCGTGCTGCAGGGAGTGCGGGCGGAGGTGCAGCGTGCTCTACGCACGGGCGGAGCAGCTGGAGGTCATGCGGGCTAAGCTGCTGGAGGGTGCACTGGCGGACGTGTGGGCACGCACAGGAGGCGAGTGGGTGCACTGAGGGGCACTGGTATGCGGTCGCTCCTGCGGTGGTGCTATAGGGCGGTGCACGCAACAAGGGTGTGGTGGCTGCTGTAGCACGCTCTGTGCGCGGGCATGCTCTAGGGGTTGGAGTGTGGAGGTCGGTCTCGTGGGGATGGCGAGGGAGCACATATGGGAGGTTGCGCGCTGCTGCAGGTGTGGAGCAGAGGTGTAGCGAGGATGATACAAGGATGGTTTTGTTCTGAAAAAAAAGGAGGAAGAAGAAGAAGAAGAAAAAGAAGAAGATGGTGTTGGTGGTGCGTGGACAGGGAGGGTGATCTGGTACTTACACGGTGATGGCCAAGCTCACCAAGTTGGCACGACGAGCTATCACCTTATCAGCCCACGGTGTGGTGGATCTCAGCCTTGGAGACCACGGTGGTGGAGTGGAATGCATAGTGGTGGAGTGGGGTGGTGTCTCCCGTTGCATGGTCGTCTTCTCCTCCCTTTGTAGCCGTGCACATGGGTTTGAAATGGAGAGGTGACAAACGCCAGTTTATCATCATTCTTATGCATTAAAACAAACCTAGCTCTTAGGATTTTACTCTGCAAACGGGTTTTTCGGCTGTACTTAGGCATAAAATAGGTTAGGCATGCATTGCATTTTTTATTGTCTTTTTAATATGTTTCTCTGAGTGTTAGGGATGTACAGATATATAGATCCCTAAAACCCTAGCACTCAATAAGGCAAATGGTGAAGGAGAAGCCCAGACTAGCTGGAACTCAGCCTAATCTAGCTCACCTCAGCTTGATCCAGCTCACCGCAGCTGGAACCTAGCTTACTTGAACTAGGGTTAGCTCATCCCTACTCCATTCAGCTAATCTCAGCTGGATGGCAGCTCAAGAGAGTTCACCTTAGCTCACCCTAGCTCAAGTTAGCTCAGATCCAGCTCAACTTAGCCGAGTCTAGCTCATCTCAGCTCCCACTAGTCCACAGGGAGCTCTAGCTAGCTCAGCTAAGTTGACATGAGTTCACCCCAGCTCAGATCCAGCTACATCCAGCTCCACTCAGCTCCTTCCTCCAAACCCTAGCTCCAACACCTTCTCCTCTACTCCTCCATTAGCTAAGCTAGCTTAGCTTAGCTTAGCTTAGCTTAACTATGCTCCAACTTCCTTGGCTTGTACCACCCCAAAAACCTACCTACCAACTCCACCCAACTAGCTCCACCTAAGCTCCACATAAGCTAACCTACTTGGCACCAACCTAACCTACCCACCACCTCCAAAAGACACCTAAAAGTGGTGCCAAAAACTACCCATAACCACCCCTTAATGGCGCCACTTTTCCCTCCAAAATCCCCCCTCATCTCCACCACACAATCCCCCTTGAATCCATCTCCGCCATCCACCTAACTCCCCTTCTAGAAGACCCCATGTTGGCGCCAACATGGGGGTGTCTCTCCACCACCAAAAGACACCAACACCACCATAACCACCCCCTTTAACACCCCTTGGGTTGGCGCCAACTCACCCTAGCCATAGGATCACCAACCACCCTCATCCTTCCATCCTAGCCCTCCATTTCAAGGGGCACCTTAACCCCCCATCCTATTCTATAAAAAGCCACCACCTACCACCATTTTGGGGCATCCTCCATTAGTGTATTTTTCTACCTACATCAACCTATACCTACGCCCAAGGAGGAGTAGAGAAGGAGATTAAAGGGGCACATCACCAACCCTTTTGGTGCCTTCTTCTCCCCACTCTCTTCAACTTGGGCCACGCCAAGGAGGAGGACTCTTCCACTTCAAGAAGGATGGCCAGGAAAGGGAGAAGGACCTAGGGTGGACGTCCGCCCTTGGAGAGAAGCTTAGGGCATGCCCCCTTAGGGCTAGCCTCGGAGGACATCACTTTGGCGGAGCACTACAAGGAAGGAGTTGAAGGACTCTTTTCAAAATTGGGAGCCACCAACCTTGGAGCAAGAAGCCCTCTTCTTCACCATCTATCTAGAGGATTTGTGTTTTCCTTTCTTTATGTCAATTTTCTAGTAGTAGAAGCATTCCTCTACTAGGCATTTTTGTTAAACACTTTTTTTTAATTATCTAGTTGCCTTCTTTGCAATTTCTTGTTTGCATTTCTATTTGCTTGTTTTTAGCATTCCTCACTCCCTCTCCCTAATTATTCTAGGCCTCCACTTGCCTAGAGTGAGCTTAGGGAGAGGCTCTACTTGCCACTTAGAAGTAGTATTTTAAATTGAAGTGTAAATCACCTTCCCGTCACCATTCCGCATGTTGTCTTAATTTAAAACAAAAAAATGATATATTGAAAAATACCAGAAAGAAAGTTGAGATTGTATTCGAAGCAAGAGAATCACTATTGCAAACATTTGGCCTCCTTGGACGACCCTAGATACTCCCCTATCTAGGAATATAAAGTTAAGAGTTGATCGGTTTTATGCGTTACAACGACTTATTTTAACAAACCGCGTGAAATCGCTATCACTTTTTGGTGTCGTTGCCGAGGAGGCACGGCTTTGCATTAACTCATTTTTCTCTTGCTTGAAGTGGATCTCATCCCCTTCTTCTTTCTTTCTTTTGTGTGTGCTGGAACTACAGCGGGAAGGCGGGAATCTGGAAGCGAGAGCTCAAAGTTCCTTTTCTTCCCGCGAAATTCAGGTTGGTTCCTCTTTCTGGTCACATAATTAATTAAAACTACCTAAAATATATTAAACTTGGCTTTCAAGATCCCAAAAAAAACTTAATTAGGTGGAGTGGTGCATTATAAAATCCATTGTTTGCTTGTATGCTTCTTTAATACCACTCCATTGCAAGTATTGGTGTTCTATTTTTCAGGTCCAGATTTCTATTTGGACTTGAAAAATCGATTCCTAACACCACAGGGCTTCTAAAATCATAAAATTTCATAGAGTGATCCCCAATTAAGTTTGGAACATTTGTTCCAAATTTCAGATCAACTGGATTTGTATTGAATTTTTAAAATTCATGGATTGCAGAGGGGTCACACCCTTTAATCTTCCTGTTTTGCTACTGTCCGCGAATTTTTAGAATTTTTATACTCATCCAATTTTTGTGAATTTTAGTTTTCTGGAATCCTTGTGAAATTTTACACATCATACAATGTCACAAAAATTTTCTGAGGTCGGTTGTAATACTGAAAAATCCACAATACCTGCGGGTATCATTTCTGGACTTTGACACTAGTACAATTAAAAATTTAAAATAATTATCAAACAAATTCTTAAAATCTTACAAAAATCTTTTTTGGAATCCTTGTTTGATTTTATTCAAAGTAGTGGTGTTGTTTGACTTGTTTGGACCACTACTTAATTCTGAAAGCCTAAAAATAATTCATTAGTAGTAAAACTTCTGTCTTAGGGATAATTTGCTTAGGGTTTCTTCTTTCTTTTTAGAGACTCAATTAAAAGGAAATATACAATCACCCATACAACTTGTTTTCCTTTGATTGTGGATTTTCAAACTTGTTTGAAAATTTAATTAGAAAAATTATAAAACACATTTGATTAAATTGAATCCTAAACGACATAAATACAAGAAAATTATGTGACAACTTGATTTTCATTGGAGCCACTCTCCAATTCCTGCACACACACAAAAAAATCAAATAATAGGGTAACAACCCAATAAACGCCTCCACATTCCGTGTTGACTATAGCATCCTAGACCTAATTAAAACTTGTAGCAACTTGACACCTAAGGCTTTATCAACTTAGGCTTGCTATTTAGGTCTTAAGTTCTCTTTAGTTAATACCAATTCTGTCATCTGTATCTGGTGTTCAGGTTGAGGAGCTGTGTCAAACAACCAGGCGCAGGTTTGTACAAGCACCTGGGGTCTTCCCTGGGAAACGTTTGGACCCAAACCTCCCCTTAAGCAACTTGGCTAGATTTGTTGATAGAACGGGTATTCACTATTGACTACTTATTTCCTATATAGACCAAGTCTTAGGTTATTATTCGGGAGTCACATTTAAGTTAGGTCTAGTTTTATTTGTTTGAATTGCACACTTTCTCTCATCTCTTTCTCTTCTCCTCCCCTCCCGTTCTTCCATTTTATGCACAGGCGACAGTCTCAAAATCCGCACTTGGAAGGACCATTTGATTTCGCCCCCCACACAAAAAGACCACTTTTTCTATATTCTCCTGAAAAAATGGAAACACAACAAAATAGGTCCATTGACCCTTCCACGTCCACCTCTAACCCCACCACTAACCCTAATTCTAACCCTTCCACCCAAAACCCATCCGCCAGTAACTTCCCACACTTGGAGCTCCCTAATCTTGAGTTGCCCCACACAACATCAAGACCCCCTACCTGATCTTTTAAAATTGATGGCCGATCAGATTAATAAATTAAATTCCAATCAACAAACATTGACTAGGAACATCCAAAACCTAGCCAATCCAAGGCCAAACCCACCACCCCATCAGCAGCCTGTTGTTCCTCTAAAAGATTTCTATGATCCATCTTATTATGAGGAACGACCAGGGGTGGTCATACCGGAGGGGGACTTTGAGATCAAGCCTGCGGTCCTGAACCTAATTAAACACTTTCATGGCCTTCCTAGGGAAGACCCTTTCAACCACCTTGAAGAGCTAACTCTTCCTGCACAGACAACCCATTCCCGAAATGTGCAAGAAGACATATGGCTGATGCGGCTTTTTCCATTATCTCTTAAAGATAAGGCCACTTATTGGTTCAGGACCATTGGCCGACCCATCACAACATGGCCTCAACTCAAGAGCGCCTTCCTCAAGAAATTCTTTCCCATAGGTTGTACCAATTCCTTACGAAGATCTATTATGACCTTTCACCAAAAATCTGGTGAAACTTTCCATGATTCTTTGGAAAGATTTCAAGACCTTTTAAGAAGTTGCCCGCACCACGAGATTCCTTTATGGCAGCTCGTGCAAATCTTCTATCATAGATTAGAAGATCAAATCCGACATTTTGTCGACGCCTCGTGTGGCGGCAACTTTTTAAATAAAGATGCAGAAAGTGCTTATGACCTGTTCGAAGAAATGAGTGAAAACTCATTTAATCAAGCTTCCATGAACACATTTTGCAGAACCCAAAACCCGTAGTTCGGTGTTCATGAAATAGGCACTCAATCTATCCCTGTCACCCAAGACGATCTTCAATTGATTTCTCAAAAACTCGACCAGATGCATATTAATCAAAAGAAAATTGAGGAAAGACTGGCCACATCAACTCAAGCTCCACACCCACATCTAACCCAACCTAACTTTCCACGAAGAGAAAATTTGCACAATCTCAACACTACCCCTGCTGATTATTCTGAGGTTGCCCATGATTCACTGGGGAATTTCAATTATCCAGATCTTAACCCCACCCAAAATATTTCTGCCATCCAGGAGCCCTTTAAAAATTCTTCCAATTGGAAAAATTACCCGAACTACTCCTGGAATAATCAAGTTTCCTCCCAACCATATCATTTTAATGGTTATGGGTCGAATCCAAACTTCCATCCTGGGCCATCCCAGCAAGATATCAATGCCCAGATGTTGCGGACCCTGCAGGATATGCAAACAAAAATGACGGAAGTAACCCGCAACATCACAAATCTGAACAATCAGATTGGGGTTGCTCCCACGCAAAGACATGTAGGACATCTTCCGTCCCAACCCATACCCAATCCCAATCACCAAGGGAACCATTATATGGGCAGAAATCCACACTATCCAAATCAGCCTCCTCCTAATCCACCACCTCAGCAGCCACCCAGGTTTCTGCAATCACAGGCCCCCCACCTCCTCCAAATAATAATCCGACTGCACATGCAGTTACTTTGAGGAGTGGGAAAACCACCACTGACCCAGGGCCTTCACACGAACCTGGTAAGATACATGTGCAAATTGACTCCCCACCTCCCCATCAGGAAGAAAAAGAAAAACCAAAATCTCAAGACAAGATCCCTTTCCCACAAGCTCTCTACCCCACCACCAACAAAAAAAAGAAATCTGAGCCCACTACAGAAGAACTCATGGAGCTATTTGGGCAAGTTCATATCAATATCCCTCTCCTAGATGCCATTAAATATATACCTGCCTATGCTAAATTTTTAAAGGAGATTTGTACTCCTAAAAGGCAGGCCAAAAATCTAGGACAGGTGCATCTTTTGGAGACAGTAAGCTCTGTCATACAGAGTAAGCTGCCTCCTAAGATGAAAGATCCAGGGGCACCTTTAATTTATGTAATTATTGATGACACTACATTTAATCGCGCCCTCCTTGATCTTGGTGCCTCAGTAAATATTATTCCCACGAGTTTATTCCAAGAATTTCATATCGGTGAATTAAAACCCGTCGAGGTTACCCTGCAATTAGCCGACCGATCTACAATCAAATCTCATGGGATTGTCGAGGATGTATTAGTCAAGGTCCAGAATTGTGTCTTCCCTGCAGACTTTCTGGTTCTTGACATTGAGGCACCCGAATCATTATTGGACTCCCCGATAATCCTTGGATGCCCCTTTTTGGCCACTGCAAAGGCAAATATCAATTGCCACACAGGCAAAATGGATATCAACTGTGCAAGCCAAACTATCACTTTAGATATTTTTAAATCCTCCAGGAGATTCCATGATGATAACTTCTTTGAGGACTCAGATACTGAAATTTCCAATATGGTGGAGGAGACAATGTTAATAGATACCCTTACCGACCACAATTTTTTTGAGGACTCTGATTCAGACTCAGTGGTCGGCGAAATCTATGATCCGGAAACTTGTCTTGACTCCAAATTTATTCCTGATACCCCCCCTAACCCACCCACTATTCACGCACCTAATTTTTCCACACTAACTCACCATTCCTTCCCCGACCCCTTTCTTACGGACCTGCCACCAACCCCGCCCGAGTTTGGCACCCAACCTGAATTAAAACCATGGCCAGACTCGGGCCACACTTATCAATTTCCATCTCACTTTGATCCCAATATCATTTCTAATCAATTTTCTAGGGATCTAGACGAAGACACATTTTTTGCGGGCATCCAAGTGTCCAATTATTTACATGATTTTCCGTCTTCTGTGCATACCTTCACGCCCGGCTGAATGGCATAAAAGATAGCACTGGATGGGAGGTAACCCATCATTTTTTCTTGCTTTCCTTTTTTCTTCTTTTTCTAGGTTTTATTCATCCTAAACCCGACCGTTCTTCACTAAGGTGATCCCTTTTCCCTCCTAATGCATGAGGACATGGCATATCTTAAGCATGGGGGGTTTTTTAAATTTTTACAATCAATTTAGGATGTTCAAAACCTAAAAACATCCAATTTTCTTTAATTTATTTCCTTCTTGCATCCCAAAAGAAATAAAAATGAAAATGTTGAAAACTTTTTGAGGAAAAAATTTTGAAATCGGGACTAAGGTAGAAAATTTTACTTCTGGTACAATGGGATTTAGTCTTTAACAAACTAAGGTTGAGGATATGGATCTGATCATTAGAATTCCAAGGTCTATTTTAGACTAGATCAGATATCCTTTTCTAAAATTCCACCTGAACTCAGGATAGTTCAGGTGACTTGATCCTATTTTGTAATATGGAAACTATTTGACTTAGTTTCTGATTCAAAAACTTGCGTATCTTAAGAAACTTCTTATGTCTATTTTCACACATAAGCCAACACTTAAAAATAATTAAAAAAATTTTTGAAAAAACTCCCGTGTTTGGATTTAGTAAAAGTCTGAAGCAGATCATTGGTTTGAGTTCCCATTGCCGAGAAGAAGGAAAATACCTTCTTTGAGGACGCTATGTCAACATGTTACCGCCTTGGCGTTGCTCTATATCTATATTTCATATCTTTAGACGGAGCATTAAAGCGCATTTTAGCAGCTCAAGTGTCTTGGACAGTGCTCTACCTATAGAGTCGGAGTAAGAGCTTGAGTTTGCTTGGAGCGCCCCTTTTCACCGCATCGTGTTTTGGGGTTGTGAGCTCCTGGGTGGTGTCATGGACAGTGCTATCCCGAAGTACTAGTGCTAGAGCCCCCTCGAGGAATGGTAACGGGAATGATGATCCCGACACATCTGTTGTAAGACTAAGCTAAAAATAAGCATGGGGGAGAAAAAAAAAAAATATATATATATAATAATAATAACACGTCCTTATAATTGTTGGCTTTTCACAAGCACAGACATAAGGTTTTAAAGGATTTTGCAAGTTGCGAATCAGATTCACGAGCCAGAAAAATCCTAAAAACAAACATTTCAAGTCATCTGAATTAACAAGGGGTTAATTTGTGAATTTTCTGGAAGATATATTGATCCCGTTCTGTCAAATGGTTGGATCCAAAAATAAATCCTGATGTTTATCTTCAACAAATCCCGTACCTCCAGTATTTTAATCTACCAAGGTCCATTAGTCTCTTTTTCTCCTCAAAAGTCAAAAAAATTAGATTTCCCAAAAATTCTATTTTAAGTTTTGCTAAGAGACTAGCAAAAGATAAGCATGGGGGTGTGATAAACGCCAATTTATCATCATTCTTATGCATTAAAACAAACCTAGCTCGTAGGATTTTACTCCGCAAACGGGTTTTTGGGCAGCATTTAGGCATAAAATAGGTTAGGCATGCATTGCATTTTTTATTATCCTTTTAATATGTTTTTATGAGTGTTAGGGATGTACAGATATATAGATCCCTAAAACCCTAGCACTCAATAACGAAAATGGTGAAGGAGAAGCCCAGAATAGCTGGAACTCAGCCTAATCCAGCTCACCTTAGCTTGATCTAGCTCACCTCAGCTTGATCCAGCTCACCGCAGCTGGAACCTAGCTTACTTGAACTTGGGTTAGCTCATCCCAGCTCCATTCAGCTAATCTCAGCTGGATGGCAGCTCAAGAGAGTTCACCTTAGCTCACCCTAGCTCAAGTTAGCTCAGATCCAGCTCAACTTAGCCGAGTCTAGCTCATCTCAGCTCCCACTAGTCCACAGGGAGCTCTAGCTAGCTCAGCTAAGTTGACAGGAGTTCACCCCAGCTCAGATCCAGCTACATCCAGCTCCACTCAACTCCTTCCTCCAAACCCTAGCTCCAACACCTTCTCCTCTACTCCTCCATTAGCTAAGCTAGCTTAGCTTAGCTTAGCTTAGCTTAACTATGCTCCAACTTCCTTGGCTTGTACCACCCCAAAAACCCACCTACCAACTCCACCCAACTAGCTCCACCTAAGCTCCACATAAGCTAACCTACTTGGCACCAACCTAACCTACCCACCACCTCCAAAAGACACCTAAAATTGGTGCCAAAAACTACCCATAACCACCCCTTAATTGCGCCACTTTTCCCTCCAAAATCCCCCCTCATCTCCACCACACAATCCCCCTTGAATCCATCTCCACCATCCACCTAACTCCCCTTCTAGAAGACCCCATGTTGGCGCCAACATGGGGGTGTCTCTCCACCACCAAAAGACACCAACACCACCATAACCACCCCCTTTAACACCCCTTGGGTTGGCGCCAACTCACCCTAGCCATAGGATCACCAACCACCCACATCCTTCCATCCTAGCCCACCATTTCAAGGGGCACCTTAACCCCCCATCCTATTCTATAAAAAGCCACCACCTACCACCATTTTGGGGCATCCTCCATTAGTGTATTTTTCTACCTACATCCAGCTATACCTACGCCCAAGGAGGAGTAGAGAAGGAGATTAAAGGGGCACATCACCCGCCCTTTTGGTGCCTTCTTCTCCCCACTCTCTTCAACTTGGGCCACGCCAAGGAGGAGGACTCTTCCACTTCAAGAAGGACGGCCAGGCAAGGGAGAAGGACCTAGGGTGGACGTCCACCCTTGGAGAGAAGCTTAGGGCATGCCCCCTTAGGGCTTGCCTCGGAGGACATCACTTTGGCAGAGCACTACAAGGAAGGAGTTGAAGGACTCTTTTCAAGATTGGGAGCCACCAACCTTGGAGCAAGAAGCCCTCTTCTTCACCATCTATCTAGAGGATTTGTGTTTTCCTTTCTTTATGTCAATTTTCTAGTAGTAGAAGCATTCCTCTACTAGGCATTTTTGTTAAACACTTTTTTTTAATTATCTAGTTGCCTTCTTTGCAATTTCTTGTTTGCATTTCTATTTGCTTGTTTTTAGCAGTCCTCACTCCCTCTCCCTAATTATTCTAGGCCTCCACTTGCCTAGAGTGAGCTTAGGGAGAGGCTCTACTTGTCACTTAGAAGTAGTATTTTAAATTGAAGTGTAAATCACCTTCCCGTCACCATTCCACATGTTGTCTTAATTTAAAACAAAAAAATGATATATTGAAAAATACCAAAAAGAAAGTTGTGATTGTATTCCAAGCAAGAGAATCACTATTGCAAACATTTTGCCTCCTTGGACTACCCTAGATACTCCCCTATCTAGGAATATAAATTTAAGGGTTGATCGGTTTTATGCGTTACAACGACGTATTTTAACAATCCGCGTGAACCGCTATCAAGAGGCGAGAGCAGATTTGCTTCGCACGGCCATTAAGGTGGTATGGCTGGAGTAGGAGAGGTAGAGCCATTCTTGCAGAAGGAAAAGAATACTAAAAAATAATTAGGATTATTTATACATAACTCCTTAACTTCTTTGTTAATTAAAACAATATAGATAATGCACCTAATTAATTAACTAATTGAGTGCATGCAATTCTGGGTTAGTTCTAAATGCATTTAGATATGGATGCCACAAATGAATTATGCACATAAGCTAAAAATATGAATTAATTTATTTACATCGTAATGTATGCTATCTAAATGTTAAAATTAACTTAATGTCTAGACGCTTAAATACTTAAATAGCCCACAAATGTGGGCTAATCACTTGCCAACCCTCCATCCACTCTATAAATACATCATACCACCCACCAAAAATAGCCATCTTTGGGTTACATTATTTCCGCATATGTTACCTTATATTTGGCCAAGGAAGAAGAGAGAAGATGGGTGATCAAGAGGGTTCTCCTTTGCCCTCTTGGTGTTCATTTCTTCTTCTTCCTCTTCCTTGTGCCTAAGAACCAAGAATCATCCTAGGGGGATGGCCAGGCAGGAGAGTTCAAGGTGTTAGACATCCACATTGGAGGAGGAGAGAGGAGAATGAGTACTTCATAGCAAGGAGGAGGATTTCTTCATTGTGCGGGACTAGCCACACTTGGAGTAGGAGTCATCTCCAGCATCTTCACTGGAGTTTTTTCTTTATTTTGTTGTAGTTTATTTTTTTGTGTAGTAGCAAGCATTCCTCTATTTGTGGATTACTAGTGTGATACCATTCACACAAGTGAGCTCTCCAAGTATACTTTGTAGAACTGCTATTTGTTTTGTTTATATAAAAGCTCTTGCCTTTCAATTGTGCTTCCCTTAACTCAAGCAATTTTCTTTTTTGTTGCACCCAATTCTACCCACAATTACCCTAAGCACACCTTCCTTGGGTGACCTTAGAGGTGTAGATTCTATTACTGTCACTTAAGCGTAGTTTTATTTTTGCGTGTTTCTCATTTCGCAGTACAGTTATTTCAAAACCCTAAAAAGTCAAAACATAAAAACACCTAAAGGAAGATTTGAGTTTTGCAAGAGAGAAAATACTTTTTGAAAACTACAATTGCCACCTTGGATGACCCTAGATACTTCACCCTATCTAGGTTATAAATTCAAATGCGATTGCAAAGTTGTTTGCTACAACGATTAAAATCCACAATTATAAATCGGTCAATTTTTCACATCAGTTGTGCTTAGTTGATTTTTGTGGGATTTTTTGTTGTGCATGGTTGCATGAATTGGTGGCAAGATATAGGGTACGAATAGGTTATGTAAGATTTGGTTGATGTTGTGTGTGGGAAAATATTTGGGTGGTGGTGAAGTAGGTCTAGGTCAGCTAGGATTAGGAGTAGGAAATAGGGTTTCCTTGCTACTAAATGTAAGACCTAGGTTGGCCAACAAAATTGGGTTAGAATCAAGGCTCATGGTCAACCATTTAGGTTAGGTAATTTGGTTAGGTGGTAGGGTATGGATCTAGTATAATTAGGCTCCTAAATTGACTAGGGCTTTAGTCTATCAAATAGGTCAACCAACTAGACTAATCCTTCTTCTCTAAGTGGCTACAATTCCCAGACTTCGTCTAGCCATAGTCCAATTAGTTAGAAATCTGGTACTTACACACATATGAACAGATACATCAAGGCACCAGATATAGCTAAGGAAAAATTTGTATAAAAATAAAAAACTATGCGTTATTTACAAAATGCTCTAAAATGACTAATCTAACATATATGGATGAAATCTAACCCAGTTTACCCTCAGAATAACATTATCTAGGAGTTAATTAACATAAATAAACATGAAATTATGACATCCTCAGGCTAGCCAACACCACCATCTTCAACCATCATCAGCAGCCACCACCTCCAAGAACCAACAACCATCACCTCACTTTCACCACCATGTCTCCACCTTCCTCCATTACAGCAGCAATCTTCTCCACCATGACTGCCATCTGAGTGACCTTTCCCTCTCTTCGCCATGTACACATCGGGGAGCCTACATTCTTCTCACGACCTCCTTACTTTGATCTACCACTGAGGCGTGGTCATCAAGCCTTCCTCCATTTGCTACCATACACACTGTCTCAACAACCCCTTCGCGGTGATAGCACGAGGGGCGTGTGGGTGGTGCCTCCGACAACCCATAGCTACCATAGTGTGTGCGGACACCAAGCCACCACTTCCGTCATGACCACCAGCAGCCACACACTTCCTCGAGAGTGAGGCAAGTACATCTTGTCATTCTCTATCTCCATTTTCATTTTATTTTATTCTATTTTTATTTAGTTTGAATGTTTTTTCATTTCCCTTGAATGTGAACAATTTGTTTGATGGATGATGTAATGAAATAAATGTTGAGATTTTGGTGTGCATTTTTAGCCTCCCTATGGATTCAACATATCCCCTCTTCTATACATGGTTCTTGTTTTATTTTTCTGTTCAATCACTTTCGCGGCCATGCAACAACGATGTGTTTTATGGATTTGATTTATTACATTTCTAATTAGTGAATTAGTTCAATAAGATGATATTGTTGTCGAGGAGGCTAGGCCCACATCTTGATCCCATTTAGGTGCCAATATATTAGTTTTATGTTGTTTAGCACTTAGGTGATTAATTTTGGACTCTAGTTAGCTTGTTGGTTGAATTTCAGATTTTATTGTGAACTAACAGAGTTTTCTGTGTTGTTTTCGGACCTCAATTCGCATGCCAAAATTTTTGAGATTTTTCCTGTTGGTAGACCTATCAATGGCTTTCAGACGAGCTATGGTGCATTTTCTAGCTCCATTTACAAGCTCATGGAGATATTGTCTTACTGATTTGCTGCTATTGTGCAGCAAGTTCCATGAATTTTCATATTTTCTAGGAATCTCATATTTCCCTTAAATATTTTTTCTGAGTTTCCTTGAGTAATCTAGTTTCTACAGAAAAGTTTTAAAAAATTTTGGAGATGGTTTCATGCAACAACCACTAATTGGATTACTCGCATATTAGTTTGATTTTCAGACTTCATTTTTAAGTTTGCATAATTTTGCTACACTTTCATACTCAAATTTCTTTGAGATTTATCCAATATTTTTCTATGTAAATCTAGTTTAAATGCAAAAATTTTTTATTGCAAGTTGGTATATGTGGGCATATTGATATATTCTACTAGGCACGTGGAATATCTAGGTGTGAGATGGGGAAGGATACATCCAGACACTTATATGTTTTTAGTTGGAGTTAGATTAGGCTAGTTACACTACAGCAAAAAAATTTAAGATGACATTTATTTTTATCAAACATCATTAGAAATAACTACATTAATTTATTAACATAACCAAACCAACAATAGCAGGATTATTACCCTCTGAACATCACCAAATAAATAATAATAATAATAATTTACAAATTTCCCTTCCCTCTGATTTCCCTCTTTCCTAAACCAAAACAACCCTTCCCTACCCACCCCTCCGAACATCGCAAAATAAAAAAAAATAACAATTCACAAATTTCGCCTTTCCCCACCCTACGAAACCTCACCCGAACCCCTGAAGATTGTCGTTCTTCCTCACCTCTTCTTCCTCGGTGCCTTGTGGTCCTCTGCCTAGTCATCTTCAACCTCGTTGTCCAAGCCATCGTCACCCTCGACTCCCTCATCCAAGCCCTCGTCGCATCTTGTGGTCCTCCTCAACCTCCTCATCCAAGCCATCGTCGCCCTCGTGGTCCTCTTCGTCATCCTCACACTCCTCATCCAAGCAATCATCGACCTCCTAACCTCCTCCTCCTCGTTTGCCCGACTACCACCCTCCTTCTATTCTCATCCTCGTCGGATCTCCTCTCGAATGATGTCAGCTACCATCGAGGTTAGTAAACCCACTTCCTTGCCCCCACCCCAACCATGACCCCCCCTCAGATCTCACCCTCGTTGCTCCTCCTTCTCCAAAGATGAACCTCACTAGTGGATACTTCTAGGGTTTCCGTATCACATACCTATAAAATCTCTAGGAATCTTTGCAATCTACAATATTTAAATTTATGGTATAGTGAAATTCTTAATGCAAAGTTGGGTGACTTTTTCACAGGGTGTGACCGTCGTCACACTCTGGCTAAGTTGCTTCTATATAACAATAAAATTACTAGGCAGTTGCTAGAATCCTTGGTAGATTATAAGAGCCTTCAATATCTGGATGTTAGATACAACTTGTTATTCAGTTCCATTCTTGAACCAATAGGTGGCATGGAGCCTCTGAAGGGTTTGCTTCTTTCTGGTAATAGATTCCATGGGACACTTTTAGAATTGCATCTCCACAAACTTAGCCAATTAATCAATCTACATTTATCATCAAACTCACAAATAATTAAACTATCTCCTAATTAGTTACCTCTTTTTAACCTTCGTGGGTCAGGAATGGCTTCCTGCAAAGTGGGGCCATGATTCCCATCATGGCTTGGAACACACAGCAATCTGTCATATGTAAATATGTCAAATTCAGGTATATCGGATGTCATGCCAGAATGCATATGGAATTTCTCTCCAAATATTAAGCTCATGGACCTCTCCATGAATATGATAAAGGGTGTTCTGCCAGTTGTAATGAATGGTTCCAATAAACTAAGGGGCTCCTTGTCAAGTTCTCCCACTGTTAGAATTGTTGATATGTCCTAATTGTGGTTCTTGTCTCTTTCACCAAATTATTTAAGTAGTGCAATCCCTTTGTATCTATGTAAAGCTACGAAATTAGGGTTCTTGGATCTTTCAAGTAATCATTTTACTAGACAACTTCCATGGGGCCTGGGAGGATTGAGGTCATTAACTCATTCATGTAGCATCAGATCCATGTATTTATAGAATAACAACCTACAAGGGAATCTTCCTCTATGGTTGGGGAATTGCAAAAATATGACTATTCTTGATATAGGTCAGAAAATTTCATCGAAATCATGCCAAGATGGATTTGCTGGAATGCATCTCTTATAGTTTCTTCGGCTAAGGTCAAACTTATTTAGCGGTGGACTTCCTTGGCAACTGTCCAGCTTGTAGTTCTTACAGGTCCTCAATGTTGCAGAGAATCATCTTTCAGGAGGCATTCCTGACAGTTTTGGCAAATTTGCTACGATGATGACAACAAATAGAACAAGTGGCAATGTTTCCTCTCACCATTATAACGGGTGCATTACAATGACATTTAGAGATCAAGTTGTGGAATATGATATCATACTTAAACTTTTTAAAGGCATGGATCTCTCTGGAAATAAATTATTAGGAGAAATACTAGGAGAACTTGGGAACCTACTTGGCTTGAAAAATCTAAACATGTCTGAGTATTATTTAACTGGGTTTATCACAAGAGGCCTTAGCAATTTATTACAATTGGAGTCCCTTGATTTATCAAGAAATAATATTTCCGATGGCATCGCACAGTCTCTATCAAGATTAACACTCTTGAGCAAATTTAATTTCTTTTATAATAATTTATTAGGAAGAATACCAACTGGGAAGCAATTTGATGCTTTTTGAAGTTCTTCATATACAAGCAATGTTATGCTATGTGGAAAGCTATTAGAGGCCTGTGAAAGTGATAAAAAGGCAGAAGTGAATGAAGTAGGGCATTCAGAGTCAACATTGCAACTGTAGCCACAGATAGGATCTCCATTTCAATGATGTCTAATATGAGAAAGGCCTATCTACCACGACATGAGGTGCAAATGGAGTACGGCTATCAATGTGCCACCTTACCTTTTTTTTAAGTCAATACAAATTTCCATTTGCAATGTTATAGATAGGGATATGAATATATAACTTCAATTTTGATGGGTAGGGATATATAAAAATTAAAAAAATATGTTGAAAATGGAGATAGATATCAATGTTTTTTTTATGTGCGTAACTATTTTCAATTACTGTTGAAAACATCTTTTTGGTGCATGGATATGAAGAAAAATAGTTTTTTCTCTGTTTGGGCATGCTACTTATGTTTGTATGTATCTATGCATAAAGATGGATGGAGATTTGGGATGATGAAGATTTTCCTGTAAGTACAGCTTACAAATTAGTAGATACAATTTCCTCCAAGAGTATAGATTGATTTGGAAGATGGCTTTGATGCTAAAAGGAACAAGAAAGGAAATCCAAGCTGATGCTGCCTGTGTAGATCTTAGAAGTCGAAGCCAATACTTTTATTAGTTGGGTTGCAAGATTGCCCCTCTATATGTTTTTAACTAAGATGAGTTCATGTTTATCCTTTGATAGGGTTTTCCCTAGTCAAGCCTTACAAAACCAAGCATGAAAAATAAGAACCTGCATATTGGTATAACCATTTAGATCTTAACAATGGTTGAATTTTTCAATCCAAGTATTATCATAGTTACTAGCTTCAAGAGAACCTTTTAGCATAGTTTGTTTTCCGATATTTTTAC
The DNA here is from genome assembly GCA_037157565.1 of Thalassia testudinum. Taxonomy (NCBI): domain Eukaryota; kingdom Viridiplantae; phylum Streptophyta; class Magnoliopsida; order Alismatales; family Hydrocharitaceae; genus Thalassia; species Thalassia testudinum. The sequence continues at coordinate 86,575,487 of JAZHRO010000014.1, read as the reverse complement.
TTTCCACTTAAGCATAAATTGCTTGGATATTTCATTATCGCGATCTTTCAGCTAAGCAGAGAACTGCTTCAAGCTTACACCTTATGTTGATGATCTATTAACTTTAGACTCTGAGATAGAAGTTCAAATCAAAAATTGCAATACCCTGAAACTTGAGACTTCACCTTTGCTTGATCTAATTCAAGGTATAGGAAAATTTTGGCATAGTAGGCTGAGACTTGGCAACTATCCCTTCCACATTCTGGTGATGAATTAATGGCATCCTTTCGATCTTAAATTTTTTGCAGAGATAAAGTTTCTAGCGTAACATTTTTTAATATTTCATGCTGGGCTTTTTTTATGCTGTGGCATCTAGGGCCTCAACCATCCTACTAGGGCTCCTTCCTTTATGCTGTGTCACCCTCTTGGTCAAAATCTCAACCCCTGCAGTCTTTTGCTTTCTCCAAATGGGACCATTACTAGGGGGAGCTCCAACACCCGTGAGGCCCTCTTCGCTTTCCAAAGGAGAATGGTACTCTTAATATAACCTCTTCAGAAGAAAAGAAAACCTTCTGATATAACCAATGATCGATTAAATATGATCATATTACCCACTTTAAATATGTCATAGAGTACAAAGAAATGGAAGTAAATTACATCTCCAAATGAATAGAATTTCCAATATATACATGAATACACCACCAAAGGTCAATTTTTTAGAACCCTTTCACAAGGACATTGGGATTCTTAAAGAATAGCTTTATTTATTTATTTATTTACTTTGAAAATCATGGTTGAAATTGTAAATAGCATAGATGCATAGGTTTCACCATCCAATTGGCTAGTAACCTGAGATGATCATTCCCCAATTTGAACACTTCAAACCGATCAGTAATCTGTAAAGATGGATGCAAATATAATGATAAACAGGGAAAAAGTGAAACCCTGATAAGGGAAAGGAGGCTGTGCAAAGATAGGTTCCCGATATTGAATAGTTCAGTCGCAAGGTTGTATCATTGGCACCCATATCATGGATAGGAAAAATCTATGAAGTAACCTGATGCATTACAAGGAAAGGTGGTTGTGCAATGAGCCAAAATCTATTGATTATGCCTACCGAGGCATTTTCAAAAGAAAAAGAATACTAGTGACAAAAGACATCTCACTTCCTTTTTTTTCCTTTTGATATTTGTAAGCTTTCAGTTTCGTTAGCATGACTTTTTTATGACCTATCATCTTCCTATTTGACCGTAATGTGAGACTATGAGTTAGGAATTGACAACTGAACTGGTGGAACATATCTATATTGTTGTCTTCTCTATTATTTTTGTCATTGTGAATTGTAGGTCACCTATGTCATTTCTTTGAATGTCCACATTAACAATACAATACGTCTTAATGCTTCATTTAACATCAACCTACTTTGTTAAATGACGTTCTCCACTTTTTTGGTGATACATGTCAACATTATTTCGTAGCATGCTTGTTCGCAGTTATCTACCTTCTATTTGGTAAAACTCAGATACTGATGACCTTTGACAGATTTGTTTGAGATGGCAAATTTCTTTGGTATCACTTCTTCAGTTGATACAGAAGCAAGTCAAGTAAGTAATCAAGTGCCTCATACCTTCTCTACAATGTCAAATGTGGTTTGGTTGCTAGATCATTCTCTTAAGTGTTACAGCATGTATTCAGCATCTCAAGTAAATCTCTTTCATGGTTGTAATGTATGTTATTTTATCCAAAATAATTAAGTAATGCCTACCTATTGGATGACTTGTGTTTGATTTTCATAGTCATTTTAAGCATTGAGTCATTCATTCCTTCTTTAATCATTTGAAATATCTTGTATTCTCATCAAGGAAGGGGCATTTATGAGGAATGAGTTGAGATGGTTTACGTTGTTGTAGATCTTGTGGAGGTAAGCTACCATGTTGATTGTCCTGATGGAGGTTAGATTTTTATTTGATAGCTTATTCTGACAATTTTCCCTTCTCTGATGATTTTGGTTGCCTTTCTTGTCATGGACCTTTAAGCTGCTTCAGTAACAAAAGGCTCTCCTGCAACTTTTCAAGTGTTTGTCCTGACATTTTGTTTATGTGTGTCTATATATAGAACAAACACTAAACACTTGGGCTTTGGTTACCCCTTGTTTTTAACATTGTATTTTGCAATACCATGTAATTGCTTTTTTAGTTTTGATGAGCAGTTACTGAAAGATGTTCAACTATTAGATTCTATCACTTAGAGACAAGCTCATATTTTCTCCGATGAATGGAAGCTTTTTCCTGTAGATGTCCAGATCTAGTCCATTTTCCCTCCGTATGTTTTTCTATGGAAAGTAAAGCATGAGACCGAGTTCATGAGAAATCTAGAGTTGGTTACATATAGATACTTAAATATTTGAGTGGAATATATAGAACTATGATGTCTAGGAATTTTGCAGCCTCATTAAATATCCCAATTATGGTGTTTTAATGGTTTCTAGCTTTCTTTTTTAATGAATTTTGTTAGTTACGAAAAGGACTTGATGGTGGCTCTATTAGTGACTTTATAGAATAGAGGTTATTCTATTTTTCCTTTTGAGGAACATGGCCAAGTAGATGGACTTGTGCCCTGTTGAGTGGATAAATGGAATTTATGTTATTAGTGCCAATTGCTATGTTGATTGTTATTGAATTTATGTTATGATGTTGCAAATGTCAAGGATATGATTTAAGAGGTCACTAGAGCTGAAGCCTGTTGAGGATGTTATTGACCTCGACATTACTTACACAAATCCTCTAGCTGGTGAGTGGAAGAGATAAAGCCTCATGATCCATAGATTGTGACAACATTGATGACATGCCCAATCTATAAATTAGTTTTATATCTTTTTGTCTACCGAACTTTTTGTTAAACTATGCACAAAATCTTATGCTGTAAAACATGCATATATTCTAGGCTTTTAGATGTTAAGTTAGATTAGTATAGTGTTGAATTAGAAAAATTTATGGTGAGAAACAGATGTATATATGGTGGCCTTATATCATGACTTTTTTGGATTGTCAAGTTCTTATTTTAGTATATGTAAAGAAATGATTTCAGTATTTTTTTGATTGTGAAATGTAAATTTTAATTGTGATTTCAATGTGAATTGTACTTTCTTTATAATTGTTTGTTGTGATTATAGTAACATGCACATATAGGAAATATGAGTAGTAGGAATGGAGAAAAAACATCTTATATGATCTTAAGATGACATTTCAATATCGTATAAAATGTTTAAATGCGATGTTTAAATGTCATCTAAAGTAGTCTGAAGTAAGGTTTAAACATTGTTAAAAATGCATAAAGTGATGTTTAAATCTCATTAAAATATGTTTAAATAGTATCAAATGATCATTGAAGGTATCCAACTAGGATAAAAAAGATAATTAAATGTCGTTAAAATAAGTATAAGATGATGTTTAAACATTTTTTAAAGTTATCCAAAGAAACATTACACATCACAATAGGATGAATAAAACGACATTTAAATGTTGCTAAAAGAAGTATAAGATGACATTTAAGTGTCTTTGAAAGCTACCTAAAGTAACATTTAAATTTCATAGTAGAATGCATAAGGGAATGTTTAAACATCAAAAGAAAGCAAAGATTATATTTAAATGTAACAAAAGGAGATATAATATGACGTTTAAATGTCTTTAAAAGCTACTTAAAGTCACATTTAAACGTCAATATAGAATACGTAAGATGACATTTAAATGTTGTTAAAAGTTATATAAGATGACATTTAAGTGTTGGTGAAAGTTACCTAAAATGACATTTAAACGTCATAGTAAGATAAATAAGGTGACGTTTAAACATTACAAAAAGTGATATAAACGACATTTAAATGTCCTGAAAAGCTACTTAAGGCAACATTTAAACATCAATCTAAAATATGTAAGAATATTTTTAAATGTTGTTAAAAGTTATATAAGATGATGTTTAAGCATCAGTGAAAGTTACCTAAAATCACTCTTTAACGTCGTAATAGGATAAATAAGGTGATGTTTTAATGTTACTAAAAGGGATATAACATGACGTTTAAATATTTTTAAAAGCTACCTAAGGTAACATTTAAATGTCAATATAGAATGCTTAAGAGGATGTTTAATCGTGGTTAAAAGTTATATATGATGACGTTTAAACATCTGATAAATGTCAGTTTATCATCATTCTTATGCATTAAAATAAACCTAGCTCTTAGGAGTTTGCTCTGCAAATGGGATTTGGGTTGCATTTAGGTATAAATTAGGTTAAGCACACATTTTACTTTTTATTATCTTTTTGATATGTTTTTGTGAGTGTTAGGGATAAATAGAATGTCAGATCCCTAGCACCCTAGCACTCTGGAAGGCAATTGGTGAAGGAGAAGCTCAAACCAGCTGGAACTCAGCTTGATCCAGTTCACCATAGTTGGAATCTAGCTCACTTGAACTAGGGTTAGCTCATCCTTGATCCATTCAGCTCATCTCAGCCGAATGGTGGCTCAAGGGAACTCATCTTAGCTCACCTTAACTGATGTTAGCTCAGATCTAGCTCAACTTAACTGAGTCTAACTCATCTTAGCTCCCATCAGTTCACTAGGAGCTCTAGCTAGCTCAGCTGAGTTGACTGGAGTTCACCTCAGCTCAGGAGCAGCTACATCCAACTCCAACTTACTCCAGCCAGCTGAAGATGACTTCATCTTAGCTCAGGAAGCTCAAGTCAAGCTCCCGGGGACTCAGCTTAGCTTAACTTATTTGAGCTAAGCTACCTTAGCTACCTCAACTAGCTAGATCATCCCTGAGAGCACCAAACCCAGCTCACCTCAGCTCCTTTTAGCTGAAGCCGGCTTACTTTAGCTTGGCTTAGCAGCTAGCAAAGAACTAGCAAGCTAAGCTAGCTAAAGTAGCTCCATGCCACCCTCTTCAGTAGCTGCCAACTCCAGTTCAGCTCCAAACTTCTTTTGTCCAACTCCTCTCCTCAAACCTTAGATCCCATTGCCTCCTCCTCTACTTCATTACTAGCTAAGATAGCTTAGCTTAGCTTAGATTAGCTAGGCTCCAGCTCCCCTGGCATTTACCACCTTAAAACCCTACCTAACCAACTCCACCAATTAACTCCACCTAAGCCCCACATAAGCTAACCCTACTTCCACCTCACCTTGGCGCCAAGTTAACCTACCCGCTACCTCCAAAAGCCACCAAAAAGTGGCACCAAAACCACCTACAACTACCCTTATTGGATCCAAAAACTCCCTCCAAAAATCCCTACATCTCATCCCTACACCTACCCTTTGAACCACATATAGCATCCACTTAACCCTCCTTCTAGAAGCCTTCATTGTGGCACCAAAACCAAGGCACCTCTCCATGGTTGGTGCCACCTTTAGGTGCCTCTCCACCATGATAACCACACCTTCACATCCTCCCACTTGGCACCAATCATCCTCCACCATAAGATCACCTAACCACCTCCCAAAAGCCATCCTAGCCCTACACTTCATCTCCACGCCAACCACCACCTTCCACCACTATAAAAACCCATCACCTACCACCAAAAAAATCATCCTCCATTAGTATATTTACTACCCTATATCCACCTACATCTCACAGCCAAGAAGGAGAGAGGAAGATTAAGGGGGCATCCTACCCTCCCACTTGGTGCCTTCTTCCCCTTCTCTCTTCCTTTTGTGGCACGCCAAGGAGGAGATTCCACTATTAGGATGGCTAGGCAATTGGAGGAGGAAGGGTGGTGCACGTCCACCCTTGAGAGAAGCATAGGCATGCCCCCCTTTAGGGTTTGCCTTGGAGGACATCATCTTGGTGGAGCTTTGCAAGGGAGGAGTTGGAAAGCCCCTTTTCAAGCCCAGGAGCCATTGAGCTTAGAGCAAGGTGCCTCTCATCTTCACCACCATTACAGGAGGATTGGTGTTTTTTGTCATATTTTGTAGTTTTACTAGTAGTAGAAAGCTTTCCTCTACTAGGGTTCTTGTGTAAACAATCTTCCTTATTAAATCAAGTTTCATTCTTTACAATTCTTTTGTTGCATTTATTTTCTTTCTCTCTAGCACTCTTCACTCCCACTCCCTAATTACTCTAGGCCTCCACATGAGTAGTGTGATCTTAAGGAGAGGAATTAATTGTCACTTAGGTTTTAGCTTAGTGATTGTAGGTGTTAGTTGCTTTCCCGCCAACAACTCACATTATCGCCGTTATTTCAAAACATAAAAAAATATAAATTTAGAAACACCAAAAAGAAAGTTGATTTCCATTTCCAAGCAAGAGATTCAATTTTGCAATATATTGCCTCCTTGGATAACCCTAGACACTCCCCTATCTAGGTTTATAAATTTAAAAGCAAAATGATTTTACGCATTGTAATGACTTATAAAAACCTAATTTTACAAACTACATAAAAACCCAATCAACATCTTTAAAAGCTATCTAAAGTAATGTTTAAACATCACAGTAGTATACATAAGGAGACATATAAGGTCACTAAAGATTGCTAGAAACTTAAGGGAAAGTTAAAGCTATCTTTAAATGTTTTTGAATTACTTAATGTGACGTTTAAATGTTACCTTATGTAAGAAATGGTGACGTTTAAATTCTTCTTAGTTATTCATTGGCAATACTTTAACATCGTCGAAAGATATCTAAGATGATGTTTGCATATGTTTCATTGTTATTGGAGCAAAAAATCTGCGCAAACGGAAGATGAGTTTTGAAAACTAGCCGTACTGCAATTTTGTGAGAAAAATTGTCAATAAATAAATCTAACCGAAACACGAAAAGAATTCCGAGTCGAACACAGGGAGCCAGATGTTTGATGAAAAACCATGTTTGTTTTATTTGTCACGAAGTAGATTAGTTGGTCAAATTGAATCTAAACTAGCTATCTAGTTAAAGAATAAATAACAGAAGAAGGAGAAAGAATATTACAAATAAAGAGAAAACATTGATAGAATAAACATGGATCTCATAACCACAAGTTAATGTTCATTACAATTACAACTACTCACTACACTAGAAAGTAGGAAATCTACACTAGAAAGTGGGAAATCTACATTAGAAAGCAATAAAAGAGAAGGTAGAGAGAAGTTATCCTCGTCGACAGTTGCTTGGAGGATGAGCTACAATGACAGAGCACCTGAACGAAAGTGGTGAGATGCGGGACGAAGGAGAACGATGAAAGACGGCAGAGAATGGGCAAGATGACGTCGTAGCGGGATCCGCTTCCCTAATGGTGGTGAGAAGACCACCGCGGAATGCTCCATGAAGGGGATGAGAAGGTGGAAAAATTATAATTTTAACACTAATGGAGCATCTCGGGTTTAGGACAAGCTCTTAGAGCTTTGGAGGGGGTGAGAGAAGAGAGGAAGGGATGAAGAAAGTGTGGGGGTCGTAGGGCTATATATAAATGTAGATTTAAGGGGGCAAATAGGTCTTTACACTTTAAAAATTAATTTCTGGGTCTTTAGTGACAGATAAAGCTGTCACTAAAGCACAGATTGTGGGCGATGTGCGTGTGCGCGCCGCACCTCGTCCTCTACTTGCGCCTCAACGCCTACACACGTACGTGCATTCTCAGCCATCCTATCACGAGATCGGACAACTTAAACTCACACTTGCATGCCTTCATAAATCACACCTCCACACGTCCGATCTCGCGTGAGATCGGCCATCATCTTGCATGTATAGCCGATTGGTTGATCTGTGTCGCTGGCGCTCGATCGAATGATAGGATTTCACGCCTGCGCTCGATAAGGAGAGCACAACGTTGCGATTCGAACACACACTTCTTGCGTGAACAGTGCCCCGACCGCTAAGCTACGTGGTGGTTTGAGGCACGTTCTTGAATTCCTCCATAGCTCTCTCGGCCGTTGGATTTCAATCCAACAGTCGAGATCATCTGAACCTTTTCCTTCAGAAGAAGTGAGTGCTGCTTGGTGCACGACGTGGCATGTTCTCAGCCGTTGGATGGGCATCCAATGGCTGGGATTCATCCAGCGAGCGAAGAAGAGACGCTGCAGCCGATGCTGGGCAGCTATGATGGCACCACGTGGCACCATCATGGCCATTCATCTTCTATCTATTGCAGATAGTGCCACAGATGCTAGATTTGACCAATTTTCACATTGTTGGGCTGTGATCGTCGATCCAAACCCACCCGTGCAATTGGATTTGTCACCTAAAGTGCGGATTTACACCATCTTGGCCCTTGATCTCTGACCTTCTTCGGATTATATCTGATGCTATGAAAGTCTTATCATGGCAATCTTGTAGTCGTTGAACTCCAATTGTCGCCTTGATCAGATCTGTATGGTTGGATCTTCAATCCGAGGCCCCGATTGAATATCGCCCAGTTACCTGACCACAAAAAGCGAAAATTATCCTAAACTTTATACAACCTAACTAAAATGCAAGATGATACTTGTTATGCAATATTTATAATATATGATGCAACTCTATATCTAAGAACATTAAAAAATGGATGGTTTATGTGATATAAACGTGTTTACATCACATCCCCATGCCTATCTTTTGCTAGTCCCTAGCAAAACTGCGTGCTATTTATAAGAGAATTAGGTCAAATTTCTTGGGCAATAGTTATTTTTCAACACTTAGCGATTTTTATTATGACATGAGCTACAGAGACACAACAGTGCCCAGGTGTCTGCCAAAATGTAACGACCCGGTTCCCGAGTCCCTACGAGACACGAGAACCGGACCGACTCGACTAATCCCAAGACCTAGTCGTCCAACGAGGAAGTAACCAAAAGACAGTAAAATAAACCACATTCAGCATGAATATAACTAACAGTAAGAAAGTACAGCAGTAAGGAAAGAAACTACTACAGTAGGTACCACCACAACAGTAAAACAGCATTTATCATATAACAAGAACTGCAGGTAAAGAAGGTACAGCGGAAACAAAAACTACTCACTAGAATAGAAACAAAAGGGGTACAAAAGGCTGTGGTAAATCTACTGGACCCTACTCGGTCCAGCGTCCTCTACAGCCGCCGGCCCTGGCTGCTCAACACCTGGTCCTGAAAAAGGTAACGAGTGTAACACGTCAGCAAAACGCTGAGTAGAGTGGCAAACTAACTAAAGGCAACAGTAGAGTGTACAGTAGCTGTTATGTTCTATTACTTCCTTTATTCACATCTTTCAATTTTTCTCACTATTTCATTTATTTCTCAGATCCTTTACTTGATCTCGAATGTCCTCGTGGGAATGATCTTGATTGCAGTCTTTTCCAAAAGTAGAAGTAGCACGTGGTGCTCTCCTGGCCGGGAGAGTCCCCCATGGTGATCCTACCCTCAGTCAACCACCCCAAAGTCACTGACAGACGTAACGGTGACTACGGCACGCGCGATAAACGCACAGGTAGCTAGCCCGCACTGGCACGCGGTCAGTCGTTTCCGTTAACGGGTACGCCCAAAGCACAGCACGGAACCAGGGCAGAGCCCTCTCAGTAACAGGGGTCCAACCCCTCCACAGTAACCAAACCGGGGCCTTGCCCCTCCACAGTCCGCGCACCCTCGCCTGACTACCCTGGTTTGCCCTAGTGGGCCTAACAAGTCGGTGAAGGAGGCTAGCAGAACCCCGGGGCCCGTGGGGTAGCTAGTACTCTCCTAACACTACTAGCTCTCCTCGGTACTACGTACACGAGGGCCAACAAGTCGGTACAGAGTGGCCAGTCCTAACCCCCGGGTCCCTGGGGTGGCTAGCTCAGCTCTGCACTAAACAGGGGGACAGTCGCTCTCCTTGGTACTCCGTACTCAAGGGCCAGCTCACTTCCCCAATTCTATTCCTTTCGCTTTCCAGGAGTTCTACTCCTACTTCCCCGTAGGGTTCCAGAACATCTCATGTCTTACTTTCCAGTTTCACGTTCTTACAAACCATGATCCCAATCATGTTTCTTTATTCATAACAGGCAGCTGTGAATTCAATTTACAGGCAGCTTCATATATTCCTTTCCATTTTTCCAAGACTGCATTATTATATATTCCACTAGTTTTTCCATCCTAGGATTTATGCCATATCCTAGGGTCTATCATACAATCTAGTTTTCCGATCCTAGGATTCATGCAACACCTAGGAACTATCATTCCATATATTTCTCATTCCTAGGATTCATGCAATGTCCTAGGTTCTAGTTACCGTTCCATACTTTAACAAATTTTTATTAATACTTAAAACCACTCTACCAGGTACAACGGGAGTAATGGGGGCGTGATTGGGAATCCCGCGTGCCTCCGCGACTCTCAAGACTGCAACTGAACGAGATCCTGTCACAAGGATCAAACACAAGGAGTGTCTCAAAATAGTGTATAGCTACTGTAGATGAGTAGAGGAATTAATTCTGAAGAGAACGCAACTCGAATCACGGAAAACGGAGCCCGAACGGGCCCTAAACGGGTCGAAAAAGACGATACTGTGCAAAATCAGACGTCTGGAACTCCTTCCAGACGTCTTAAAAAGTGGATCAGAGAATTACCTGTTCAGCGTGGTTTCCTAGACGTCCAAAAGTCTGCGGGGACGTCTACGTAGATCCCAGACGTCCGATGGTCACTCCGGACGTCTGGAGGTCACTCCCGCCGTCTGGTACAACTTCCAGACGTCTGATTCGCAAAGGATGGCGAATCAGCGAACCTGTGCACAGCCAACCCCCTCCCTCAGTACGGTCAGTCGACAAGAAGGAAGAAGAAGGCGGAAACTCACCTTTCAGAAGTCTGTGTGATCTTACAGACGTCGACCTTGCCGTCTGGCTATCAATCCAGACGTCTGATTCTGGAAATTTTTCCAGAATCAGGACCCTGCTCGGCCTCCGCTCGCGACGCCGCCCGCGTCGCACCTCGCACTCCTGCTGCTCAGACCGCAGCAGGTCCCTCTCCACGTCGCTCCGCGCCCCCTGCGCCCTCCGCCAGCCGGCCAAGCCGCTCCGGCGAGCTCGCCCTCACGGCAGAGCTCCGCCCTCGCACGCCGCACCTCCGTGCTCACTGCGGCCACCGCTGCCACCCTCGCGTCCGCTCGCTCTCGCGCACAGGAAGGAGAAGAAGAAGGAGACGGTGGAGACGGGAGGGGAGGCGCGCCCCTTTTAACGCCGCGCGGAGAGGAGAGAGGAGGTGGCAGGCCGCCTGCAGCCGCAGAGAGAAAAAGGGGGAATATGCGGTCTGCGCGCTCAGGCGCGCAGGCGACTCGCATGTGTCGAAAATAACGGATTTCCAGACGTCTTGAAACTATCCCAGACGTCTTATCAGACGTCTGGTTGTGATCCCAGACGTCTTGTCCGACGTCTGAGCCACCTCCCAGACGTCTTAAAATACGTCTGGGGCACACATTCGTTACAATATAACAAACTCAAAGGAAGTTTCGTCCCCGAAACTTGCGCCAACTAGGGTGCGGGAAAAAGATGTCCAAATAACCATAACAAACTCAAAGAGGATCGAAGCCGGTCCGAAAAGACGTACCCGCGGAAAGCTCTGGGTACCGCTCCCGCATTGCCGCCTCAGGCTCCCAGGTAGCCTCCTCGTACCGCTGGCTCCTCCACAAAACCTTTACCTGGGGCACTTCTTTCGTCTCAACCTGCGGACGGCTCGGTCTAGGATCTGCACTGGCCGCTCGGGGTAGGTCAGGTCGTCGCTCACCTCGACGCTCTCGTGACTCAGTACGTGGCTGGGATCGGCTACGTACTTCCTGAGGTTGGACACGTGGAACACGTCGTGCACACCAGAAAGCTGCGGGGGAAGGGCAAGTCTGTAAGCAACGGGTCCAACCCGCTCCAGGACCTCAAAGGGCCCCACGAACCTCGGCGCGAGCTTCCCTCTCACCCCAAACCGCTGTAAGCCCTTCATGGGCGAAACACGAAGGAAGACGTGGTCCCCAACCTCGAACTGCACCTCTCTGCATCTGCGATCTGCGTAGCTCTTTTGTCTGCTCCTGACAGTGCAGAGTCATCTGTGGATCTGCTCAACTACCTCCTGACTCTGCCGGATCAACCTGGGGCCAACCTCCCACTTGGTCCCCACCTCAACCCAACTCAAGGGTGCCGTGCATTTCCGTCCGTACAGAGCCTCGTAGGGAGCCATGCCGATGCTCGAGTGATAACTGTTGTTGTATGCAAACTCCGCCAGGGGCAGGTGCTCCTCCCAAGAGCCCCTCCAGTCTAGTACACAGGCATGCAAAAGGTCCTCAAGTGTCTGTATCGTGCGTTCCGACTGTCCGTCCGTCTGGGGGTGGTAAGCCGTGCTAAACCTCAACCTCGTCCCCAAAGCCTGCTGAAACTCAGCCCAAAACTGGGATGTAAAGCGGGTATCCCGGTCGGATACGATCTCCCGCGGAACTCCGTGTAGTCGCACCACATCACGGATATACCTCTCTGCCAACTGTGCTGGTCCCAAAGTGACTCGAATCGGCAAGAATCGTGCCATCTTCGTCAATCTATCCACTATTACCCAGACTGCGTCGTGTCCTCGCTGGGTAACAGGTAAGCCCACCACCAAGTCCATGGTGATGCTCTCCCACTTCCACTCTGGCACTGGAAGCGGCTGAAGCGGCCCTGCAGGCCTCTAATGCTCGGCTTTCACCTGCTGGCACACTAAGCACTGCTGCACGAACTCACCCACATCCCGCTTCATCCCTCTCCACCAGAACTCGCGTCTCAAGTCATGGTACATTTTCGTGTTTCCGGGATGTATGGTGAATCTGGAACCGTGTGCCTCAGTCAGGAGCTCTCTCAACAGCTCCTCGTCTCTGGGGACGCACAACCGTCCCCTCAAGCGTAACACCTGGTCTGTGAAAGAGAAGTCCCCTGGGTCCCCTGATAGTACTCTGTCTTGCAAAGACTGCAAGTACGGATCGGCCATCTGTCCCATGATGATGCGGTCTATCAACTCTGGCCTGGTCTGCCGTGTCACCGTCACTGCCCCACAGTACCCTCGTAACTCTAGAGGTCGCCAACTGCCCACCTCCTCCAAAAGGCTCCAACTCTGTAACTGTAGACTGGCCAAGCGTGCGGGCGCCTTACGGCTCAAAGCGTCAGCCACCACATTGGCCTTTCCCGGGTGGTAGGAGATGCTGCAGTCGTAGTCCTTCAGGAGCTCCAACCAACATCTCTGTCTCATGTTGAGCTCCTTCTGGTCAAAAAGATATCTGAGGCTCTTGTGATCTGTAAAAATCTCGAAGGTCTCACCGTAAAAGTAGTGCCTCCATGTCTTCAGCGCGAAGACAACAGCTGCCAACTCTAGATCGTGGGTAGGGTAGGTATGCTCATGGGGCTTCAGTTGCCGCGAAGCGTAAGCGACCACGTGACCCCTCTGCATGAGCACACCTCCTAACCCCTGCAAGGAAGCGTCCGTGTACACAACGAACCCGCCACTACTGTCAGGGATGGTGAGCACGGGAGCCGAGGTCAACCTCTCCTTCAGCTCCAGAAAACACGCCTCACAGGCGTCTGTCCAAGCGAAAGGCACATCCTTCCGGGTCAACTGTGTCATACGACGCGCAATCTGTGAAAATCCTCTGATGAACCGTCTGTAGTAACCTGCCAGTCCCAGGAAACTGCGAATCTCAGTGACTGAACGCGGTCTCTCCCACCTGAGCACTGCCTCGGCCTTGGCGGGGTCCACCGCCAGGCCGTCTCCAGAGATCACATGACCCAAAAAGGTCAAATCCCTCAACCAGAACTCGCACTTGCTGTATTTGGCGTACAGCCTGCGTCGTCTCAGAGTGTCCAGAACCATCCGCAAGTGTTGTCCGTGCTGCGTCCGATCTCTAGAATAGATGAGTACATCATCTATCAAAACCACCACAAACTGGTCCAAGTACGGTCTAAACACCCGGTTCATCAGGTCCATGAAAGCAGCGGGGGCATTGGTCAGCCCAAACGGCATGACCAAAAACTCGTAGTGTCCGTACCGGGTGCGGAAAGCTGTCTTGGAGACGTCGGTCTCCCTGATCCTCAACTGGTGGTATCCAAACCTCAAGTCGATCTTGGAAAACACCGTGGCACCCCGCAACTGGTCAAACAAATCGTCGATCCTCGACAGCGGATATCTGTTCTTGATGGTGACCCTATTCAGCTGTCGGTAGTCCACACAAAGGCGTAGGGTCCCATCCTTCTTCTTCACAAACAGTATCGGGGCTCCCCAGGGAGACGCACTGGGCCTCACGAAACCTTTCTCCAAAAGGTCCTGCAACTGGGACTTGAGCTCTCGCAGCTCAAGCGGTGCCATTCTGTATGGCGCGGTGGAGATGGGGCTGGTCCCTGGTACTAGTGAGATCTCAAACTCGATCTCACGCTCGGGCGGTAGTCCTGGTAACTCGTCTGGAAACACGTCGGGGTACTCTCTGACCACCGGGATGCTCTGGAAGTCTGCCACGGGGCTGTGCTCTGCCACCACACAAGCTAGGAAGCCCTCACACCCCTGGCTCAAAAGTCTCGCCGCTCGAAGTGCCGAAATGCACCTGAAACCTCCGTCCACTGGCTGCCCGTGAAACTTGAAAGAAGGCAACTCCGGAATGGAGAAGACAATCTTCCTCTCAAAACAGTCTACCAAGGCATGGTAAGCGGACAGCCAATCCATCCCCAGAATCACTCCAAAGTCCTCCATCTGTATCATAATCAGGTCAGCTGGCAGGCTATGTCCCCCGATGCTGACCCCGCAACCCGTGTACACCTCCTCAGCTACAAACAGCTGACCACTCGGACCTCTGATTACGAACGGATTCTCTAACAGTGTATAATCCTGGTCCAAACTAACTGCGAAACTGGCTGCGACAAACGAGTGCGTAGCGCCGGAATCGAAAAGCGTGTAAACGAGTCTGCCAGAAACTGAAACCATACCTGCTACCACGGATCCCGATGCTCTGGCGTCCCTGTGTGTTAGAGCGTTCATACGCCCCTCAGCCCTAGGTGCGGACGAAGCAGCCACACTCTGCGTCGGACGGGTAGGTGCTGGCCGGTACCCTCCTCACGACTGCTGTCCTCCTCCTCGAGCCTGGGGACCGCGGCCTCCTGCGCGCCCTCCAGTGCTCTGCACGGGAAGTATCTGCTGACCTCCTGCCCTAGATGGGCAGTCCCTCCTGACGTGGCCCGGCTGGCCACACTGGTAGCAGAGGGGAACCCGACTCCCGCCCTCAGTGAGTCCCTGCTGTCGGCTAGGCGGGGGTCCGGTGCTGGCGACTGGCCCCTGTCGAGGGCCCCCAAAGGCCACTGATGGCCCTGCACAACGTGACGGCTCTCCTGCGGACGCCATGTGTCTCCGTTCTCGCCGGCCCTGTGAGAAGTCTGGCTGAAAGGGCCTCTTCCGCCCGCCGTCGGTCTCTTGCGCGGACGGGTTGGTCTCCTCGTAAGTCATAGCTGCCTCTACCACCCTCGAAAACGTCGGCAGCTTCAGGGGTTTGACATACCCCCGGATCGCAGGCCGGAGCCCCTCGGTGAACCTCCAAAGGCGGTCCTCCTCAGTGGCTACCGCTATCACTGCAAAGCGGGACAGCTCCAAGAAACGCGTGCGGTACGCGCTCACGGTCATCGTCCCGTGGCGGAGAGTGTGGAACTCCCGCCTCCTCTGGTCCTGCCACGTCTGGGGAAAGTACTGCTCGCAGAAGAGGGTGACGAACTGGTCCCACGTCGGCTCGTCCCTCTCCTGACCCCGGACCGCCCTCCACCACCGATGTGCCGCACTCTCCAGCTGGTACGTGGCAAAGGCCACACGGCACTCCACCGGGGGGCGAAGGGTGTCGAAGATCTTCTCCAGCTGCTCAAGCCAGTCCTCTGCCTCGGTCGGGTCCTCATCCCCCTTGAAGGAGGGGGGCTTCAGCTTCCGGAACTGTCCGAAAAGCTCGAAGTGGCGCTGTAGGGGAGGTGCTGGTGCACCTCCAGGCGAAGGTGCCTCGTGTACAGAAGTGTCGGAGGAAGGTGGGGGCGGCAGGGGCCCATCCCCTCCCTCGTGTCCAGCGCCGTGTCCGTCGCGTGGTCCCACAGAGGACTCCCCCTCTGCAACCCCAGGAGGGGGTGCTCGGGGCGGTGGGTGGAGCTCCTCTCGTACAATATCCCGTATCAGTTTGGCGAGGTCCTGGGCTTGGACGCCAGGGAGTGGTGGCTGGTCCACCGAGACGTCAATGACAGCACGTCCACCTCGCCGACCTCGCCCTCGGCCGCGCCCGCGGCCAGTCTCGCCAGTCCCGCGACGAGGCATCTCCTGCAAGGAGACGCGAAACAAAACGGAAACGTCAAAACAGACGGTACCTAACAAAACTTCTAAGAGCTCATGTCAAGAGATATGTTGTGGTGGCTACTCTAGCTATAAACATGTGAATTGGTTATTTTCCAGTCAGTTGATTCACTTCTCGGGACGACCTTGCTCTGATACCATCTTGTAACGACCCGGTTCCCGAGTCCCTACGAGACACGAGAACCGGACCGACTCGACTAATCCCAAGACCTAGTCGTCCAACGAGGAAGTAACCAAAAGACAGTAAAATAAACCACATTCAGCATGAATATAACTAACAGTAAGAAAGTACAGCAGTAAGGAAAGAAACTACTACAGTAGGTACCACCACAACAGTAAAACAGCATTTATCATATAACAAGAACTGCAGGTAAAGAAGGTACAACGGAAACAAAAACTACTCACTAGAACAGAAACAAAAGGGGTACAAAAGGCTGTGGTAACTCTACTGGACCCTACTCGGCCCAGCGTCCTCTGCAGCCGCCGGCCCTGGCTGCTCAACACCTGGTCCTGAAAAAGCTAACGAGTGTAACACGTCAGCAAAACGCTGAGTAGAGTGGCAAACTAACTAAAGGCAACAGTAGAGTGTACAGTAGCTGTTATGTTCTATTACTTCCTTTATTCACATCTTTCAATTTTTCTCACTATTTCATTTATTTCTCAGATCCTTTACTTGATCTCGAATGTCCTCGTGGGAACGATCTTGATTGCAGTCTTTTCCAAAAGTAGAAGTAGCACGTGGTGCTCTCCTGGCCGGGAGAGTCCCCCGTGGTGATCCTACCCTCAGTCAACCACCCCAAAGTCACTGACAGACGTAACGGTGACTACGGCACGCGCGATAAACGCACAGGTAGCTAGCCCGCACTGGCACGCGGTCAGTCGTTTCCGTTAACGGGTGCGCCCAAAGCACAGCACGGAACCAGGGCAGAGCCCTCTCAGTAACAGGGGTCCAACCCCTCCACAGTAACCAAACCGGGGCCTTGCCCCTCCACAGTCCGCGCACCCTCGCCTGACTACCCTGGTTTGCCCTAGTGGGCCTAACAAGTCGGTGAAGGAGGCTAGCAGAACCCCGGGGCCCGTGGGGTAGCTAGTACTCTCCTAACACTACTAGCTCTCCTCGGTACTACGTACACGAGGGCCAACAAGTCGGTACAGAGTGGCCAGTCCTAACCCCCGGGTCCCTGGGGTGGCTAGCTCAGCTCTGCACTAAACAGGGGGACAATCGCTCTCCTTGGTACTCCGTACTCAAGGGCCAGCTCACTTCCCCAATTCTATTCTTTTCGCTTTCCAGGAGTTCTACTCCTACTTCCCCGTAGGGTTCCAGAACATCTCATGTCTTACTTTCCAGTTTCACGTTCTTACAAACCATGATCCCAATCATGTTTCTTTATTCATAACAGGCAGCTGTGAATTCAATTTACAGGCAGCTTCATATATTCCTTTCCATTTTTCCAAGACTGCATTATTATATATTCCACTAGTTTTTCCATCCTAGGATTCATGCCATATCCTAGGGTCTATCATACAATCTAGTTTTCCGGTCCTAGGATTCATGCAACACCTAGGAACTATCATTCCATATATTTCTCATTCCTAGGATTCATGCAATGTCCTAGGTTCTAGTTATGGTTCCATACTTTAACATATTTTTATTAATACTTAAAACCACTCTACCAGGTACAACGGGAGTAATGGGGGCGTGATTGGGAATCCCGCGTGCCTCCGCGACTCTCAAGACTGCAACTGAACGAGATCCTGTCACAAGGATCAAACACAAGGAGTGTCTCAAAACAGTGTATAGCTACTGTAGATGAATAGAGGAATTAATTCTGAAGAGAACGCAACTCGAATCGCGGAAAACGGAGCCCGAACGGGCCCTAAACGGGTCGAAAAAGACGATACTGTGCAAAATCAGACGTCTGGAACTCCTTCCAGACGTCTTAAAAAGTGGATCAGAGAATTACCTGTTCAGCGTGGTTTCCCAGACGTCCAGAAGTTTGCGGGGACGTCTGCCTAGATCCCAGACGTCCGATGGTCACTCCGGACGTCTGGAGGTCACTCCCGCCGTCTGGTACAACTTCCAGACGTCTGATTCGCAAAGGATGGCGAATCAGCGAACCTGCGCACAGCCAACCCCCTCCCTCAGTACGGTCAGTCGACAAGAAGGAAGAAGAAGGCGGAAACTCACCTTTCAGACGTCTGTGTGATCTTACAGATGTCGACCTTGCCGTCTGGCTATCAATCCAGACGTCTGATTCTGGAAATTTTTCCAGAATCAGGACCCTGCTCGGCCTCCGCTCGCGACGCCGCCCGCGTCGCACCTCACGCTCCTGCTGCTCAGACCGCAGCAGGTCCCTCTCCGCGTCGCTCCGCGCCCCCTGCGCCCTCCGCCAGCCGTCCAAGCCGCTCCGGCGAGCTCGCCCTCACGGCAGAGCTCCGCCCTAGCATGCCGCACCTCCGCGCTCACTGCGGCCGCCGCTGCCGCCCTCGCGTCCGCTCGCTCTCGCGCACAGGAAGGAGAAGAAGGAGACGGTGGAGACGGGAGGGGAGGCGCGCCCCTTTTAACGTCGCGCGGAGAGGAGGGAGGAGGTGGCAGGCCGCTTGCAGCCGCAGAGAGAAAAAGGGGGAATATGCGGTCTGCGCGCTCAGGAGCGCAGGCGACTCGCGTGTGTCGAAAATAACGGATTTCCAGATGTCTTGATACTATCCCAGACGTCTTATCAGACGTCTGGTTGTGATCCCAGACGTCTTGTCCGACGTCTGAGCCACCTCCCAGACGTCTTAAAATACGTCTGGGGCACACATTCGTTACACAACCCCATGCCTATCTTTTGCTAGTCCCTAGCAAAACTGCGTGCTATTTATAAGAGAATTAGGTCAAATTTCTTGGGCAATAGTTATTTTTCAACACTTAGCGATTTTTATTATGACATGAGCTACAGAGACACAACAGTGCCCAGGTGTCTGCCAAAATGTAGACTGCCTCAAACCCTTGCCTTATTCAAATAAGGATCTTTTTCTTCTTTTCTTCTTTTCTAATTTTTTTGGATTTTTGAGTTTAGGGTTTTGGAGCATCTTTCTACGACCACTCAACCCACTCAAGAATCAAAGAGAACCCTAAGTTCTAAGCATCTTGGGTGAAATGTGATAGACTTACTACTCGACAATTTGAACGAACATCAGGTTTCTATGCCATTAGGTGACCTTGAAAAGAATTCTTCCTAAAGGTATATCTATTCGACCGATAGCTTTCTCCCAACTTTCATTTTTATTGGGTCAACACAAGGGCTAAATCAATGTATATCTCCCTGGCTTATTCTTCTTCTCCACTTCTCCCTAAGTGTTTTGGAATTATACGTGCATTTCTTGAGCTGCATTCTGGACAACCTACCAGTGGGTTGCTACCCATGATAACTGGCCAGCCATACTCATGCAATTAAGTGTGGCTTATTTCTTTTTTTTTCTTTTCTCCTTTTCTGTATATATATATATATTTTCTTTTTGTACTTTTTTTTCTTTAAGTAGGTGGCTTCCCTGATCTAAGATTTACCTAAAGGTAGCTGCAAAAGAATGGTCATGTGACTGGGCTTTGGACAACAAACCAATGTGCTGTTACCCATAATAACTTGCCAGCCATCCCACCCTAGAAGGTTCATTAGCTACCCAATTTCCGTTAAAATAGTCGAAAAGCGAGTCAATGCCAATAGTGTGTAGATACTTAGAATTAAAATTCACTCAAATCAGAGGATAGGTTGATAAGTCATGTACTTATCACCTCAAATTATTTAACCAATTAAAATATGAATTTAGAAAGGCGAGAACTCAAGAAACAAGTCCACATTTTAGTGGACAGCTGTGATGATTAAGCCCGAAGACTTGAAGGGTCTAATTGTTCAAATCATACAGTTTTATTCTCTAAGATTGAAAATTTTCTAAAGCCCAAGTTCTCTTTACTAAATCCATAATTTTTTTTAATAAATAAAAAGAAAATAAAAGGAATCTACAGAGCTGACAAAATAATTCAGAGATAAATATCCACCACCCCATGCCTATCTAATGCAATGTCCTCATTATATTAAAAAGACATGAAAAAGAGTGGAGTAGAGTAGAAAGCACCTAAATTGCATGAATAATAGGTTGGCTCTAAGATGATAACAAACTATATATGTGCTAAATTTAGTGCCTTCAGCTAAGCACACTATATAAAGAAGAAATAAAGAATTCACAGGTGCAGGTCATCATCAAAATAAGAAAATCTTGCTTCGAACATGACAGGAGAAGATGTCCACAGATGTGGACTAGATTGTGATGCAGACCCATGCCCCATGTCGAGTATATCTAAGGTTCTGGATAAACATTATCCAAAACCTGAAAGCAGTATGCAAGCAGGGTCAGGCCTGCAATTTGTTAGGATGCAACCCAAATCTAAAAAGTTAGGTTACAGGGAAATCAAGCTCAAAAGAATAATCAATGAATGTGTGCTTGGGTTGGACATCCTCTGAGTCAAAGATGCCATAAGGGTCTTGGTAGAAGGTTGGTGGTTTCAAAAAAATAGGCACCCTTAAACTCGATCTTTTACTTCCTCCGGAATTGGCTTCCCAAATCATCATTTCCCAATTCCTATCATCCTCAATTAGAATTTTGAATTTTGGGACCTCCGGCATATTAATCACCCCATCTAAAATGTCCAAGTCCAAGATTTGTTGCTGAATTAGAATTTACTTGGGTCTAGTGATCTCAAAACCAAAATCATCAATTTACTCAAAGGGGTGTAATTGAGGAATGGGGCTTCAAATTGAATCCTTTAGGAAATCAAGATCTGAATCAACCATGCGAGGCCCAGTAGGATCAAGTTCCTCAATTTCAGGGCCATCAAATGATTTATCGAATTCCTCAAGCCCAGTTATCTTACTAAAATCATGTTCTGTAAACTCCTGTGAGACTTTGCATAATGATTCTTCTCCTTAAGAATCAAAGAAATCTAAATCTACATTAATGTATGTCTGAAAATCATCAATCACTTTTTGATTCATGGAGACATGCATTTCCTTGTACCCTGGCTCAGGGATTTCAGGTGAAGAAATCAGTTCATCCTCATTTTATTGCTCTAGAACAACCTAGTCAACCCTGGTCTCAAAAAACATGTCCCCCTACAGGTGCCTGAGCAGATTCTGACATTAGCTCTCCTATCAATGGTTCATCCTAGGAATCCTCCCAACATTGGACTAGAGCAATCACAAATCTCACCCTCAATTTAGATAACTTCCCAAGTAAAAACTCACCCGAGCCCTTATCCTTAACATCCTGGTGCCAATCCAATAGATACTTGTTAAGATTGTCAATCATTTCAATCAGGGGCTCCAATTCCTCAATGCAAGGCATTGGCTGAGCTTCTAAAGATTGTATGGTATTCTTCAAGATAACCAACACCTTCTCTTGGACCTAGTTAACCTGAACCACATGATTTGGTTCAAGGTTGGGTAGGTTTGGGTTCAGTGCAAGGGAGTTAACAAATTGAGGATCTTGATACCCTCCCTGATAATAGGTCATTTCAGGTTGTTATAAGGTGGTGATGACGTAAAGGCAGTGTATTCTATGGAGGGGTAAGGATCAGTGTATCCTTCTTGATTGTAGATCATATTAGGCTGTCCAAATGAGGGTGGTGATCTATAATCGGTGTAGCTCAGAGAAGGATATGAATCAAGATCATGGTGTCCAGGGTTAGACCCTAAACACTAAGGTCCAGAATTGCATCGCCAATCAGGATTATTGCAACTAGAAGATGGATGAAAATAAGTCTAGTTGGAATAATAATCATTTTGGGAATAAGTACTGGTAGGAGGGTAGGAGTGGAAGTGTGAATAGGATGTGGAAGGATCCATCACAGAATAGGAGGAAGAAGGGTGCCCTGTAATACAAACAAACAAACTTGTCCTTAAGTGGGCTAGCCTAAAGACCTACAAACTCCCAGAACCCATCTTGAGATAAAGAAACAATTTGATCTACTTCTTTTCAGTCAATCCAACCAATTAGAGGGAGGGACTGGGGAGAAGATTCTTTCTTTGGCTTGCGCCTCCGGTTCCTAGTGTACCCCTCAGCTACGATTGTTTGATTCTGCTCCCCTAGCTAGACATTAGATTGAATGGTAGAAACAGACTAATCGAAAAAAATCTCAGTCTGGGCTCCGAAGAGAAAGTCCAATTCTTAGGGCCAACGTCTACTCTATTTTAATTCAGGTTAGGTTTGAATGTTGTTTGGAATGTAATGGGCCCTTTATCTGGGTTGTGCCCTTAATTATTGATTGATATGTGTGTGCATGCACAACTAATGGTTTTCAATCAAGAATATTTTTGGATGTGGTGAATTTTAGGATTTAAATCGTGCCTAGTAGCTTTTAGGATTCAACTTTAGGTGTATTAAATCAAGTTTAGCTGGCACACCAGGTTTTGAAAGCACAGGTGAAGATATTTTCCTTTAAAGCTTAAAAGAATGTGGAGTGCTTGGTAAATCTCTAGAAGTCGAACATATTTGGCAGCTACTTGATGAGTTGATTTTAGTTGAAATGGTGCGGCCCAAACAACTTAAACAATTGGCTTGATGCACCACTTAGGCACACAAGTGGTTACCTAATCTGATTTCAACTCGATTATGTGTTTGGGTGTGTGTACCAATTCCAATGATCGGTTTACCAGTTGAGTTTGAAAATTAGAAGAGGTTATGTACCTTTGTGAGATTTTTTTTTTAAAATTTTTTTCTTTATATGTGGAGGGTGAGATGGGTGGAGGTGACAAACAAAATAATCAAAAACTACCCTTAGAGTTTATAAAAGAACCTGGTTGATTTGTGTTTGTGTTATTACATAGTGGATTGCAAACTAGTGGGTCAGAGGTGGGGGTGAACTTACAGACCCTTCAACAGCACTTTACTCCAATCTACTACTTTTGCTTATCTCGAGAGAGTACCTGCAATCACAATAAGAAAGGAGAGAAGTGAGGTAAAAGATAAGTAATGTGGGAAAACGTGAAAAATCAAGGAGCATCGCCTCCCCGGCAATGGCTCAAAAATGTTGGGGCGGAAAATCTATGCAAACTCGAAAAGAATTCTGGGTCGAACATAGGGAGGTAAACGTTTAATTAAAAATCACGTTTATATTATTTGTCACAAAGCAGATTAGCTGGTGGAATTGAATCTAAACTAGATATCTACTTAAAGAATAAATAATAGAAGAAAGAGAGAATATTACAAATAAAGAGAAAACAAAGATAGAATAAACGTGGATCTCATAACCACAAGTTGATGTTCATTACAATTACAACTACTCACTACACTAGAAAGTAGAAAATCTACACTAGAAAGTGGTAAATCTACACTAGAAAGAGATAAAAGAGAAGGTAGAGAGAAGTTATCCTCCTCGATGGCTGCTTGCGGAAAAGCTGCAATGACGAAACACCTGGATGAAGGTGGTGAGATGTAGGATGAAGGAGAACGATGAATGACAATAGAGAACGGGGCAGGACGACGTCGTAGCGGGATCCGCTTCCTAAATAGCAGTAAGGAGACCACCACAGAATGCTCCACGAAGGGGTTGAGAAGGTGGAAAATTTATAATTTTGACTCTAATGGAGCATCCCAGGTTTGGGACAAGCTCTTAGAGCCTTGGAGGGGGTGAGAGAAGAGAGGAAGGGATGAAGAATGTGTAGGGGTCGTAGGGCTATATATAGGTGTGATTTGAGGGGGCAAATCGGTCTTTACACTTTAAAAATTAATTTCAGGGTATTTAGTGATGGATAAAACCATCACTAAAGCTCAGATCATGGGCAATGTGCGCGTGCACGCCGCGCCTCCTACTCTCCCCACCCTCAATGCCTACGCACGTACGCGCATTCTCAGTCGTTCGATCGTGAGATCAGTCAGCTTTAAATCGTGATCGCATGCCTTCACAAATCACACCTTCATGCATCTGATCTCGCGTGAGATCGGGCATCATCTTGCGCGTCAGGCCGATCGGCTGATCTATGCCGTTGGAGCTCTATCGAACGGTTGGATTTCACACGATGAGGAGAGCGTAGCGATGCTATTCATACGTGCGCTTCTTACATGAACAATGCCTCGACCGTTGTGCTATGCAGCGGTTTGAGGCACATTCTTGAATTCCTCCATATGCTCTTTCGATCATTGGATTTCAATCCAATGGTTGAGATCATCTAAGCCTTCGACTTCAGAAGATGAGGGCACCGCTTGGTGCGCGATGTGGCGTGTTCTCAACCTTTGGATGGGCATCCAATGGTTGGGATTCATATAGTAGGCGAAGAAGAGATGCTACGCTGATGCTGGGCAGCTATGATGGCACCACGTGGCTCAATCATGGTCGTCCATCTTCTATGTGTTGTAGATGGTGCCACAGATGTCAGATTGGATTGATTTTTGTGTTGTTCAGTTGCGATCGTCGATCCGAACCCATCCGTGTTTTCAGATTTGTCATATGATGTGCAGATTTACACCATCTTAGACCTTGATCTCTGACCTTCCTCGAATTGTATCTGATGCTACGGAAGTTCAATTAGGATGACCTTGGAGCCGTTAAACTCCAATCATCGCCCTGATTAAATCCGTATGGCTGGATCTTCAATCCGAGGCCCCGATTGAAGATCGCCCTTGTTGGAACCTTGTTCAACATCTTGTTTTAGTGTTAACAAAATTATTATGAATTAATGTTTGCAATTAAGTGTTTTTTCAAATTTAGGTAAAGAAGCAAGGAAAACAAGAAATGATGGAGGCTTGATGAAAAGGAGAAGATCATGATAAGAAGGAGGCAAGATGACAAGGAAGGGTCGAGGAGAAGAAGATCTTCTTCGACCTTAGTTTCTGTAGTTTAGATTTTATTTTTATAGATTGTATATGGATCTTAATAAAGAATCATAACTTAGATCGTAAAATCAATTAGAGATAAATTAGGATTTATATTGTGAACATTTTCAAAGTACGTAATGAATTAAAACACTTGAAACAGGTACTTGTAAGCAAGTACTGGTACTGTTCATCAGTACTGGTATTTGCAAGGCATAGTTTGAGAATTCATCTCAAACTGTGAACAACAAGCACCGGTACTAACCATGAGTACCGGTACATGTTGGCCACAGGATGGAGGCTTAATTCTGGCCTGAACCTTACAAGTATCGGTACACATGATGAGTACCAGTACAGGTAGGTTACTGTGCCCAAGGAATTCTAAACCTGGGAGTCACAAGTACTGGTACTCATGATGAGTACCGGTACCAGGACTCATGTACTGGTGGCAATGAGCTGCTAGTACCGGTACAGGTACTTTAGTACCGGTACGAGGTAGCCGTTGGCTCAAAACTAAATGGCTAGAAAATTAATTCCAACAATATGAACATTGGGAATTAATTCCCAACATCCAGTAGATGAGTATCCTAGGTCCTAAACTCTATAAAATGACCCTAGGACTCTATGTTTGCACACAAGAGACACAAGAAATAGAGAAGAAAAATTCTAGAGCTATATTACATTTTTTCACAACATATTCAAGAGAAGGAATAGTTTGCTGCTCTCAATCTCTTTACACTTTTCCAAACACTTCAACAACGTGTTCTTCTCATGCATCTATGAAGCAATTCATGCTCATTCTAAGCTCAAATTGGTATCATCTTTTAATTATTGTTGAGAGGCTTAGGTTCTAGTTGTAAGATTCTTTTTGTCTTACACCTGTATTTCATTTGTATTTGAGCTTGTTGCTCATTGGGTTGTAACAAACCCGTTATTGTACTTGGGTTGAGGTAACCCATTAATTACATCGGTTAGTAAATTGATTGTCTCGGGGTTGAGAGAATAGGGTTAAAAATCCTAAGCTGAGAGGCTTAGGTAGTGGAGTACCCAAGGGAGGGGAACCACTATACATATTGTGCCAATTTCTATGATTGTATTTTGTACGAATCTTTTTGTTATTACTAACATTATGCTTAAGTATTTGTGTGCGTGTAGATAGCCATACATATTACACATCTTCAGAACCTCTATCAGCCCTGTTACCTGACCATAAAAAGGGAAAATTAACCTAAACTTTATACAACCTAACCTAAATGCAAGATGATGCATGTTATGCAATATTTATAATATATGATGCAACTCTATGTCTAAGAATGTGCAAAAGTAGATGATTTATGTGATATAAATGTGCATACATCAGTTATGTGGTGGAACTTTTAAGAGACATTTAAATGTCACCTTAGATGTTATAAGCGACATTTATTTAACGTCTGCTGAATTCATTTAGGTGACGTTTGATTTTCAGTGTCAATATTGATCTAAGACAACGCACCTAAGGTGACATTTATGGTGATCTGCCCTTCCTCCTCCCCCATCTGCTCCTCCTCCTCCTACTATCTCCTCCCACATCTGGCTCCTCTTCTCCCCCATTAGCGCATCCTCCTCCCCCTATCCTCCTTCCCATCCAACCACCCTCCTCCCTCATCCTTTAATTTTTTTATTTATTTTTTATTACAATTTCATAAATATCATATTTGATTTGTGAATTTTGATTTAGGGTATGCTCGTCATTGGACATGTGCTCGTCGATTCACATGTTCCACAAGGTATGAATGTTCGCATTTTTAGATTAATTATTTTGTTATGTATGCATGAATGTGGGGTGTACCCACTTTAATTTCAATTTTTATGCAAGACTGGAATGTGGGGTGTACCAACTTTTAATTTAAGTTTATATGCCTGATTAGAATGTGGGGTGTACCCACTTTAATTTTAGTTTATATGCATGATTAGAATGTGGGGTGTACCCAATTTAGTTTCAGTTTATATGCATGATTAGTATGTAGGGTGTACCCACTTTTATTTCAACTTGTATGCATGATTATAATGTCGGGTGTACCCACTTTAATTTCAATTTGTATGCATAATTAGAATGTGGGGTGTACCCACTTAATTTGTGAATGCTTATATGATTAATTGTTTGTGTTTGTTATGGGAAGTAGTTTATATTGTTGGGGAAATGATGAGAACCTCATCATGAGCCATAACTAGCTCATTTTGAACTAATACAGAGGATAAAAGCTCCTACATAACTCAAGGAAAGGCTTAACTCAGACAATTCTGAGTTTAAGAAGAAAATAAGTCATAAGGGGTAAAAATGCAATTTTACCAGCACAATCTGCAAACAGGGTAACTCAGGGTCCAAACATAGGTCAAACTAACCAAATAAGAAGGAAAGTGGGATGATCTAATCTGATAAGGGCTACAGCAACTCCAAGGAATTAAATGATAATCTGTAACCCCAAAATAAACCCACTTCAATTCACAAGGTTTGAGGCAAAGCAAAAATCTACTAAACCCTCTAAAATTCATAGAAAAATAATCTCTAGGGTTTAGAACCATCAATTTGGCCTTAGGAACCCATTTTGACCTACATTGAGAACCATGCCCAATTAGTGATTTAATTTGGGTTTTTACGTAAATTGGCTGGTCAAACAAGGTCTGACCTAGAAATAAAATTCACCAATAGAATCCTTAGGCCCCATATAGTCATGCATAAAAACTTGAGCCTAGGAAGAGACCTTCTTGACCGACTTTGCATTTTGGTCCTCATCCATTACTTTTTGACCCTCAACTTTTGAAACCCTGGCATTTTGGCCCCTAAGTCTTCATCATTTTTGCATTTGGGTCCTTCCTGCAAAACCCTGAGCAGTGCCATGCTCCGGCGAGGCATGGCGCCGTGTAGGGTGAGGGCGACCCCCTGCCAAGACAACGGGGTGTTCCCTACGATGTCTACTGTTGCAGGGACACCTCCACGATCTCTGCCCTCGCCCACACCATCCGTACAAATGCGTGGAAGGTATGGGTCGCAATCCAGCCATCCTCCGGCGAGGGTGGCACGTCGTCTCCCTCCGCCCTCCTCTCTGATTTTTGCCTCTATAAAAACCACCCCGTCTGCCAAACTCAGGAGCTCGGTTCTGACGGAGAAACACCCCCCTCCTTCCTCTCTTCCCACTCTGGCAGAAGCCCTCCAGCTCCGGCGGTTCTTCCTCCTCCTCCTCGTCGCTCTGCCGCAATACGAGCAGCAGAGCCACCTTCGCCTGCTCTTCCCACGTCGCACCGTACCCAACGCGTGCTCTCCCGCTCTCTCCTCACCGCTGCCCCCTCTCTGTGTGCACCTTCTTCTCCGGCGACAGTTGATACGACTGTTGCCCCACTCCGGCCCCCTTCGACTCTACAACTAGGTCAGAACTTCTCCCTACCTCCCCCTCTTTCTTTTCCTCACTATTTTACATTTGATTAAACCCTCGACCGACCTGACCACCCTCACCTTCTCCATCTCCGGCCACTCTCCAGCGAGTTGCCCCTGTCAATCCACCACTCCACACAACTCGCCACCTACCCCAAAAGCTCCACCTCACCTCACCCGCCACCCCCCGCCCCTTCGCTGCCACTCCACACCTCCACAACACTCCCCCAAACAAACTAACTTTTCCGGTCGCAGTCCGACCTAGGGTCGCCGCCAGACACCGCCCCACAACCTGCTACACCCCGCATTACCTTCGTCGTGCCACGACGAAGGTCACCCTGTAGTCTGATTAGGCCAAGAGGCCCTGTTTGTGTTTGGCAGATCTGCAACCCCGGCCGCCATTGGCGACAAGGTGAGGAGCTTCCAAGCAAGCTCCAGGCCCTGCAGCAGCAGGATCCCAGCTGAGGCGAACTGGAGGGACTTGGGCGAAGGCAAGGAGCAGATCTGCGAAGAGAAACGAGCGCGTTGCTGCTGAAGCCAGGTCATGCCTTCTTGCGGACGCACGCAAGTGAGGGACAAAGTTTAGTCCCACATCGTGGGATTTCGAAGCGCCGCACCGGTTTAAATTATTTTTGTGAAATAAGCTTATCGCCTCCGAACGCACCGGGGTGAGGTCCCGCGCCCACTCCCCTGCCCGGTCCGCAAGCTCACCATGTGGATCCGGCGGATCCGACTCGAACCTATCCTGAGCACACCTCGCGCATCACCCACCTGCCGGTGCGCCTGGTCCCGGGTACGAAGCTTGACCCGATTACCCGGCGGCTCTGGGAGAGCTATCCTACGAGTGAAGTCTGAGAAAGAGAGAGATGTGCGGGTAGAGGGAAAGGGGTAGGTTTTGCGTTGGCTGAGGTGTGTGTAGGAACAAGCCGAGGCAGAGAAGAAGAAGAGAGCAGGGCGCAGAGAAGAAGAAGCTCTGAAGAAGAAACATCCGAGGAAGAAAAGCGAGGCAAGGAAGAAGGCTGACGAAGAAAGACTGAAGGAAGAAGAAGGAGGAGCACCAAGCAGCACTGTAACAGCGGCAACTTAAGTCGTCTGATTGGAAAATCAGACGACGCTCTGCATAGGAAGAAAAGAAGAAGGAAAGAAGAGCAGGCACCGCAAAGAAAAAGAAAGAAAGAAGAAGGAGCTTTGCAGTTGAGGCAAAAAGAAGATGAAAGAAAAGAGAAGCTAAAGAAGAAGACGAGAAGTGCAAGGTAGACAAGGCTCAAAGAAGAAAAGAAATAAAAGAAGCAAAAGAAGAAGAGGAACTGAAGGCAGAAGATCCGACAAACAAAAAGAAGAAAGAAGACAAAGATGAGAGAAAGAAGAGAAGAAAAAGCCAAGAGACCAACCTATCTCTCTCTCTCTGTCTCTCTCTCTCTCTCTTATTTTTGTAATAGAAGCATTGTACTTCTAGAATACAACTTGCTCCCTGAGTTCGACCTTAGGACCTCTTTTATTTCCGAGTAACAAATTGTATTAAATTGGTAACCACTTCTCTATGCTATACAACGACGAAATAATAGAACTATAGAGGAGAACCGATCACCAGTTTTTGGCGCCGTTGCCGGGGAGCAACGGCTATTCTAGAAGCTTTAAATTTCTTTCAGGAGATTGCTAATCTTTTTCTCTCTCTTATGTGCAGGTAAAAATTGGAAGAGCAGCCAAACAACAAACACTCCAACAAACAGGTAATCTTCATTAGCCCTCTCTTAAACTCCCTTAAAATCTAAAAAGGAACAAAAAGAAAAATCAACTTAGGGCTACCTGCATCATGCATAGTAATTCCTCAAAGTTGCCTAAATTTTTCATTTCAACACATTTTAACTGTCCATCCAGCTAAGGTAACTAGGGTTAAAACCTTCTTGATTGAGCCCTAGATACTACATTTTTGAGGCAACTAAAATGGACCAACTAGAGCCAACTCAAGAATTGAAAAGTTAGGGTTTTTAGAGACACACCTTCTATTAACAAAGAAAAGATCTTCCCAAAAAGAGGTGTACCTAAACCTTGTTTGAAAAGATCTATACAAGAGGAACCCTAAGCAAATCAGGCTCTTAAATCCATTTGATCCTTAAAAGAAAGGACCCAAAAGCTCTCAAAGAAACAAGAGGTGAAGTTGACCCCTTGGGTCAACCAACCTTAAAATTAGGTCACTTCACTTAAAATGCCTAAAAGTTCAAGTGGAACCTTAAGCACCTTGATCTTAAAGTAAAATTGGTAGACTAAAGAGGTCAAGGTCCCCATTCTGGTCTACTTGGAATCGTAGTGACAAGAGAGGTCGGGTGGGGGAAACCCTGTAACCCGTGGGGACGCTCTACCGTGTAGGGGTCTTTGCAGGACTCACCCTCTCTGGCTGCCCAGGTAATTCTCAGGTGGATGATCTTTTTGATCAAGGGGTCCATCTGCCCTGCACCTCTATAGTAACCCAACAATTTTTGGGTGTCTCGATTGGGTCCAGCACCTTCTAAACTCATCTATTCCAACAGTGCATGTACGGTAGGAGGTCCTTAAGACCACCCTTAAGACCTCCTTTAGAAATTCACTCTCGTCAAGGCCAAGCCTCGACACCCGTGTTTGTGCAGCAACCCCACCACATTATTCTCTCATCTGATTCAGAACCAAGCTCTTCTTCTTCCCCCATCATGGCTCAGCCAGTTGAGGAAGAAAACAATCTGGAGCATCAGCTCCAGCCACTCAATGACCTCTTCCAAAACTTCGTGCACCCACCGCAGCATCCTATGATGCGGGACCATTGCAATCCTGTTGCGGTGGCCATTGAGCCTCGAGTCAGAATCCCGACTGGAGGACCTGATTCCGAATTGAAGCCCAACATGATTCATGCTATACCTAAATTCCATGGGCTTAATTCCGAAGATCCCTTCCAGCACATCAAACAGTTAAAGCATCTGGCCCAAACTTTTGGGTCAGATGTGCAAAATCGGGATATTCTTCTCATGAAGATGTTCTCCTTTTCTCTTATGGACAAGGCCGCCCATTGGTATCAAACTCAGACTCGGCCAATCGACACTTGGGAAGAACTTTAGTCTGAGTTTTTGCAAAAGTTCTTTCCCGTTGGTCGGACCAACACCTTGCGCCATCAGATTACTCACTTCACTCAACAATCAGGGGAACCTCTCCATGAGGCATGGGATCATTTTCAGGATCTCATGAGCAAGTGCCCCCATCACGGACTTCCTAGATGGGAACAGGTCCAATCTTTTTACCAGGGACTCCGTGAGGACATCCGTCTTTTCGTCAATGCAACTTGCGGAGGAAATATCATGGGTCAACATGAAGACACCATGTGGGAGATTCTCGAAAACATGTGCGAGAACTCCATCAACAATGACTCCATGGGATTATTCGACAGGACGAATACCCGTGCATCGAGGAATCATAGGGGAGCACATGAGACGCAGGGCCTGTCTGCATCAGTCGACCTGGAGTTAATGGCCAGTCGATTGGACAAGGTCTCAATCATTGAGAAGAAGGTGGATGAGCTGACTCAGCACTTGCAGCGAGCCACCTCCGCACGTAACTCCTTTGCACAACCTCCTTCCACACAGGAGACTGTGCAAAACATTCTCCACCGATCTTCCCCTAGGATGGATCCATATCCATCCCCATCTGATTCTCGGATCGGAGGGTCATCCGATCCTTTCTACACCAGCTCGGGGAATTCCATTCCCCCTTTCTCTGATTGTCTAGAGGTTCCTCAGACTTGCAAGGACCTCAACGCCATCCAGAATGACCCATTCTCCAACACCTACAACCCTGGATGGCGAAACCATCCCAATTTTCAGTGGATGGGAAACTCCCAAACCCAAAGACTACCCTTTCAGTCCTGCCCACAGCCCCCTCGTCATTACCAGCCGCCTCAGCCTCGGCCCAACCCTACTTATCCATCAGGGCCAAATCAGGATCAAATTTCCCTTATCCTTCAGACTTTGGCTGACATTCAAAGAACGAATGCGGCTATCCAAAAACAACACAAGGATGAACTTACAGAGGTTAGAACTCAACTGGCCCAGTTGGCAAATTCTCGCCAGCCAGGCACACTTCCTTCCCAACCTCTTCCTAACCCGAATAACGTGATGACCCAGAAGCGCGTTATGAATCCAAATTTAGGCCACGCACAATGGATTTATCAGGCCCCTACTAATCCATCGCCAGATGGGATGGAAGCTTCAACATCTTATGCGGGATTTCAGCAGCAGCCACCCCTCTTACCAAACCCAAATCAAAATCAGGTAGGATTAAATTCTGTAACAACACGTAGTGGTAAAACAACTCAAGACCCGCATTATCCAAACCACTCCAAGCCTGATAACCAAGACCCTAGGATAGTTATCCAAGATACCACTGTCCCAGATCAAGAACCCGGACCTATCCTAGAAGAACCAACCAAGGTCCCATTTCCCGAAGCCTTAACCAAAGGAAAGAGAATAACCAAGCTCGTGGCACCTGAGGAGGACCTGGACAAGCTCTTTGAGCAGGTCCACATAAACATCCCTTGATGGATGCAATCCACCACGTACCGGCTTATGCACGATTCTTAAAGAATGTGTGTACACCCCAGCGTAAGCCACGAACCAAGAGTGGGAGTCCAATTGTTCTGTCAGAGCAAGCCAGCTCTGTAATCCTAAGCAGACTCCCACCCAAGGCTAAAGATCCTGGTACTCCCCTGATTTCCTGCAAGATAGGTGATACACAATTTGATAGAGCATTGCTAGACTTGGGTGCTTCCATAAATCTGATACCCACATCCTTACTTAACCATCTAGAAGAATCTGAGCTGAAACCAACTGAGGTGACATTACAATTAGCAGATCGATCTATAAAGTCACCAAAAGGGATTCTCGAGGAAGTTATTGTGAGGGTGCGGGATTTCTACTTTCCTGTAGACTTTATAGTATTAGACATGGACGCACCTGGGAACCCTAGGGATACACCAATCAATTTAGGGAGACCTTTCTTGGCTACTGCTAGAGCCAACATTAGCTGTGAGGAGGGCCAAATAGAGCTCAAATTTGGGAATCAAACCCTAAAAATTGATATATTTAAGGCCCAACAAGGAACCAATTGCGGTGTCATCGAACAGATTTGTGACATTAGGGCTTTGGTTAATGAAACACACTTCCAGAATGACCTGATTATACCTCATCAACAGCAGAAAGATCTTGACCCGCAAACTGAGGAGTCGAATCCAGATATGAACAACCCAGTAACTCCTACCCTTGAACCTCACGTCTATACTGAACCACCCGCTGCTGCTGATAACCCCATCCTCGAACTGAAGCCCCTTCCTGCTCACTTGAAATACATCTTTTTGGGTTCTAATCATACCCTTCCTGTGATTATCAATTCCAACCTCAATCTTGAACAGGAATCCCGTCTGATTGCTATCCTCCAGCAACATCGCAGAGCCATCGGGTGGACTCTCGATGATTTGACTGGAATAAGTCCCTCTTATTGTACTCATCATATCTATTCAGAAGAGGGCGCACGACCTTCTCGTGAAATGCAGAGATGCTTGAACCCCAATCTGCAGAGGTCGTGAAAAAGGAGATCATCAAGTGGTTAAATGCCGAGATCGTCTACCCAATCTCTGATAGTCGTTGGGTGAGCCCAATTCAGGTCGTGCCCAAGAAGGCAGAACTCACCACTATAACAACTGAGACCAGAGAAATCATTCCTACCCGATTAGCCAACTCGTGGAGAGTCAGTATAGATTACCGCTGACTCAATTCCTCCATGAAGAAGGATCATTTCCCACTGCCTTTCATTGATCAGATTCTCGAGAAACTAACTGGAAATAGGTTCTTCTGCTTTCTTGACGGGTACTCCGGTTACAACCAGGTGGCAATGCATCCTGAGGACCAAGAAAAGACCACGTTCACCTGCCCCTTCGGAACGTACGCTTTCCGAAGGATGCCTTTCGGTCTTTGCAATGCACCTGCTACTTTTCAGCGGTGCATGCTTGCCATATTCTCAGATATGGTAGGTGATTATCTGGAAGTCTTCATGGATGACTTTTCAGTTTTTGGAGCATCATTCGACGATTGCCTCCAACACTTGGTCCAGATACTCAGGCGGTGCATCGATGTGAATTTGGTTCTTTCCTAGGAAAAGAGCCATTTCATGGTGCGTGAGGGAATTGTACTGGGACATTTAATCTCGAAAAAAGGCATCCAAGTTGATCGAGCTAAGGTTGATCTGATCTCTCGCCTTCCTATGCCTAGCTCGATCAAGGACATCTGATCTTTTTTGGGGCACGTCAGTTTTTACCATCGATTTATCCCTGATTTTTCAAAAATCGCGCGCCCCCTGACCACCCTTCTCTCCAAGGATGTACATTTCAAAATTTCCAAGGAATGCACTCAAGCATTTGAGATCCTACGTGACCGAGTTACCCAAGCTCCGATCCTACAGTCCCCTGATTGGTCTCAACCCTTTGAGATCATGTGCGATGCATCTAACTTCGCTGTAGGAGCAGTTTTGGGGCAGAAAATTGATGGGAAACCTGTGGTCATTTACTACGCCAGCAAAACACTGGATGAGGCTCAGCGTAACTATACGGTTACTGAAAAAGAGCTGCTAGCTGTAGTATTTGCCCTAGAAAAATTTAGATCATACCTTCTGGGTTCCCTTGTCATCATATTCTCGGATCACACAACTGTGAGGCATCTCCTTGCAAAGAAGGACGCGAAACCTCGATTAATCCGATGGATCTTGCTGTTGCAAGAATTTGACCTTGAGATTCGCGACAAAGCGGGAAAGCAAAATCTGGTAGCTGATCACTTGTCCCGTCTTCCTTCTGAAATAATTGACCCTTCCAAACCCATCACTGAGCATTTTCCCGATGAGCACCTACTGATTATCGGTACTAGCCTTCCATGGTTTGCTAATATAGTAAACTACTTGGCATCTCATCAGATCCCGTCTGATTGGCCGAAGTCCAAGAAAGACAAATTGCACTCTGATGCCAAGTATTACATTTGGGAAGACCTGTACCTCTTCCGCATAGGTGCTGATCAAATCATCCGGAGATGTGTCTTGGAAGAGGAATTCAATAATATCCTCTCTTTCGGCCATGACTAGGCATGCGGTGGCCATTTCTCTGGGCATAAAACCGCATCAAAAGTCCTCCAGTGCGGCTTTTACTGGCCCACACTGTTCAAAGATGCATACAGTCACTGCAAGGCATGCAGTCGTTGCCAAACTTTGGGCAACATGAGCCATCTCGACATGATGCCTATGCAGCCGATTCTCGTATGCGAAATCTTTGATGTTTGGAGGATTGATTTTATGGGCCCCTTTCCTGTTTCAGATGGTTTCGAATACATTCTGCTGGCTGTGGACTACGTGTCCAAATGGATCGAAGCCATACCGACCCGAACGTGTGATCACAAAATCGTTCTCAAATTCTTTCATCAAAACATTTTCTCAAGGTTCAGGATTCCTCGTGCTATAATCTCTGATGGGGGGACCCATTTCACAAATGCTCAGTTTAGGTCACTGATGACCAAATATGGGGTGTCTCACCAAATCTCTACTCCTTACCACCCCCAAACTAATGGTCTAGCTGAGCTGTCAAATCGGGAGACCAAGAAAATCCTGCAAGTCACTGTTTGGCTAGACAGGAAGGACTGGTCGTCCCTACTTCCGGAAGCATTGTGGGCCTATAGGACCGCCCATAAAACCAAATTAGGCATGTCTCCCTTTAGACTGGTGTACGAGAAGGCGTGTCACCTTCCCGTAGAATTAGAGCATAAAGCCTATTGGGCAGTACGGAACTGTAATCTAGATTTTTCGAAGGCTGGAACCCACACAAAACTTCAAATCAGTGAGATCGATGAATTACGCCTAGACGCGTATGAGAGCTCGCGAATCTACAAGGAGTGTGTTAAAGCCTTCCATGACAAGCATATCTCGAGAAAAATCTTTCATCCTGGTCAGAAGGTCCTACTCTTTGATGCTCGACTCAGACTTTTCTCGGGAAAGCTGCGATCCAAGTGGGTCGGACCATATTTAGTCCGACAGGTTTTTCGAAATGGAGCTATCGAAATCAGTCCGCTCATCCATGATTCCGAACCTTTCATCGTGAACTGTCAGAGACTCAAGTCGTTCATTGATGTGACTTCTTCTGATTTGGCTGAATCATCTTATATCCTCCATTCCCCTTGAGCTTATTGCGCCCAGCCGAGGGCGTAAAACTCAGCTCTTAACGGGAGGCAACCCGTCATTTTCCTAAAAATCCAAAACCTTTTTCACACTTTTGTGCACTTAACGTTCACCCTTATAGACAGCCGACCCCACCTCAGATGCTTGCATCTGGGATTAGAAATCATCCGTAAAATTCATCCCGACCCATTCACTCATCCAAATTTCTGTCTTAAGGAATGAACTAAGTAAATAAAAAACCCCCTAAGTCACAATGAGGACATTGCAAACCTTAGGCATGGGGGGGTATAAAAGTGCAAAACTTGTAAGAAAAGGTTTTAAATAAAAAAAATTCACATATGCCGAAAGCACCATAAAAATTAAAAAAATTTTCGAAAAAAGAAAAAGAGAATAAGAGGAGAAGGAAATTTTGTAGGAGAAGGAAAAGAAACAAAATGAAAAAGGAGCACAAAATTATGAGGAAAAAGTAGTCATTAGTAAGAAACTAAAGAATTAACCTAAGTTCTAGACCTCATTCAAGAAAAGAACTGAAAAGTGCACAATGGGATTAGTAAGAACGCAAACCTTAGGCATTCTTGGATAGACTCTTAGTACCCATTAAGATTTGGACACTCCTCAAGAGGTTGAGGAAAATGAAAAGCAAAAGTATTAGGTCTAAGGCTTAGGGAGTATTTGACCTCATTAACTAACTTTTGGTTTACGGGACTTAGTAACCTAAGCACCCTAACCTCACACACAGCCTGGTTTAGTAAGCGTAAAAATCAAAATCACGCAAAAGCGTCACAAAATTCTGAAAAGTACACCTAGAGTAGGAGCGGCCTATAAATACAAGTTGATTAGGATGAGTTCCCAGCGCGGAGAGGTAGGAAATCCCCTCGAAGATGTGTAACAAAATATCATCTCCTCGGTGCTTGTCTCTTAGGATATTTACATATCCTACTAGGGGCATGTAAGCACTCTGCTGGTTCAGATTCCATGGATGGCATTATCACGAAGTGTCAATTGCCAGGGTCTGGATTCGGCCACGGAACACCATGGATGGGATTATCTCAAAATCTCAATAGCCAGGGTTCCGGGGGTTGCCATGGGTGGTGCTATCTCGATGCATCGATTGCTAAGAACCCTTGAGGATTGGTGATGGGAGCAAGGAATCTGATACAGAACGTGTTGAAAAGCCAATCCTAAGCTAGAATTAAAAAGAAAAAGAGAGAGAAAACTCTCCAAACAGAAAAATTTTCTATCTCTTTCTCTTACAAAATGCACTGCGAACTGAGTCAGGGCTAAAATCATTTCAAGCACGGGTGCTTTAACCACAAAGTCCAATAGACCTTAGGTTAGTTCTTGTAGGCCTTAAAAACCTTTGCTAAGGACTCAGTGATGAGAACCTCATCATGAGCCATAACTAGCTCATTTTGACCTAATACAAAGGATAAAAGCTCCTACATATCTCAAGGAAAGGCTTAACTCAGAGAATCCTGAGTTTGAGAAGAAAATAAGTCATAAGGGGTAAAAATGCAATTTTACCAGTATAATCTGCATACAGGGTAATTCAGGACCCAAAAATAGGTCAAAGCAGCTTCATAAGAATAAGAGTGGGATGAAAGGATCTAGCAAGGGCTACAGCAATTCCAAGAAACTAAATGATAATCTGTAACCCTAAAACAACCCACTTCAATTCACAAGGTTCGAGGCAAAGTAAAAATAGAATAAACCCTCTAAAATTCATAGAAAAATAATCTCCAGGGTTTAGAACCTTCAATTTGGCCTTCAGAACCCTTTTTGACCTACATTGAGAACCATGCCCAATTAATAACTTAATTTGGGTTTTTGCGCAAATTGACCGATCAAACAAGGTTTAATATGGAAATGAAATTCACCATCAGATTCCTTAGGTCCTAATTAGCCATGTATAAAAACTTGAGCCTAAGAAGAAACCTCCTTGACCGACTTTACACTTTGGTCCTCATATATTTACTCGTTGGCCCTCAACTTTTGAACCCTCGCATTTTGGCCCCTAACTCTCCTTCGTTCTTTGCAATCAGGTCCCTCCTGCAAAACCTGCCAGCACCATGCTCCGGCGACCTTGCGCGGAGCATGGCGCCACGCAGGGTGAGGTGGGGGACCTGGCAAGTAAACCGGGGGTGCCCTGCGTCGTCAGCCGTCGTAGGGACACCCCCCTGGTCGTTGTAACCCACCATACCGGCCGTGCGAACGCACGGACGGTATGGGTTCTTGTTTCCGACCATCCTCCGGCAAGGGAGACACGTCGTCTCCCTCCGCCTTCCTCCCTGTTTGATCCCTATAAATACCCCCCGTTGCTCCACCGACCGGGGCAGCCTGGATCTGACGGAGAAAATCCCCAACTTTCCTCTCTTCTTCCTCCGGCAGACGCTCACCAGCTCCGGCGGTTTCCTCCCCCTCCACCTCTTCGCTCTGCCGCAATACCAGCAGCAGAGACTTCCTCCCCTGCTCTTCCCGCGCCACGCCGCACCCAGCTGGCGCCTCTCCGGCTCTCTGCTCGCCGCCGCCCCTTTCCCTGAGCATCGTCTTCTCCGGCGACAGTCGATACGACTGTCGCCCTGTTCCTCCCCCTTCGTCCCTGCAAGTAAGCTAGAGCTACTCCCCTTCTTCTCCTCTTTCTTTCCCCGCTTTCAATTTATTCAATTAAGCCCTCGACCGACCCTGACCACCTTCACCCCCTTCGTCTCCGGCCACCCTCCGGCGAGCCGCTCCCATCACCTCAGCACACGGGGTGAGGTCCCCTTCACCCGCCCGGTTACCCGGTCTCGTCCGCGCTCACGCCCCGCGGACCTGACCTGACCCGACCCGACCCGACTTAAGACTGACCTGCACTCCTCGCCCACCACGCACGCCGGTGGGCCTGGACCCGGGCCTGACCCGAACCCGGTTACCCGGCAGCTCTGGGAGAGCTTTCCCAAGAGTGGTTTCAGAGATAGAGAGAGATGCGGGGGGTTGGGTAGAGTAGGTTTTGCCTCTGACGAAAAACTCTGAAGTGTGCAGGCACAGGCGAAGAAGAAGACCCGCGGAAGAAGAAGGAAGCTGACTGTAGCAACAGGTAGTTAAGTCGTCTGATTTGGAAATCAGACGACGGCCTGAAGGGAAAAGAAGGAAGGAGGGGTGACGTCCCTGGCTGAAAAAGAAAAGAAGAAGCTGACACTTAGCCGCAGGGAGGAGAAACAAGAAGAAACTCTAAAGAAGAGGCTGAGCAAGGCAGAAGAAGAGGAAAGGCTGCAGAGAAGAAGTACAGCAGAGCGAAGGAAGAAGAAACCTTCACAGAAGAGACTGCAGAAAAAGAAGAGAGGCCAAGACAGAAACCAAGGAAGAAGAAGAAGGAGATCTGAAGAAAGAAAGAGGAGCATCACCTCTGCAGAACAAAGAAGAAGAAGGAGATCTGAAGAAAGAAAGAAAGAAGAACATCACGAGGAGAAAACAAAGAGAACAACAAATTCTTTCCCTCTCTCTTTCTTTATTTTGTAAAAGAAACATGTATATCTCTAGAATACAACTTGCTCCCTGAGTTCGACCTCGGGAACTCTTTTATTTTCCGAGTAAAAAATTTATATATTTGAAATGTTGGTAATAACCGGCTATACTACAACGTTATAACAAACTAAAACCCGGTTATCCCGAAGCCAAGCGTTTCATTTTGGCGCCGCTGCCGGGGAGCAACGGCTATTCTAGAGGTAAAACATTCCTGTTTCTTTTAATTTCTGATAATCTCCTCTCTTTTGTGCAGCTACAGGAACTCAAGAAGACAAGCAACCACACGACAACCACTCCGAAGACAGGTAAGTTTTTCCTCTCACTATTAACCCCTAAACTCTAAAGAGGAAGAAAAGAAAAGAATAAGCAATATAGGGCTAACCTGTCTTCCATACTTAGTAACCATAAAGAGTTGCATGTTTTCAACTCATCACTCCTGTACACTATTAAGGGTATTTAAGGGCTAACACATTCTTGCTTGAGCCCTAATTGCCCAACAAAGAGTTAAATGGACCAAGTAGAGCCAACATAAGGTCAAACATTAGGATTTCAGTAGAGACACACCCCTTAATCAAGAATTGAGGAAATCCAAAAGAGGTGTGCCCAAGCCATTGATTGAAAATAATTAACAAGAAAAATCCTAAACAATTGGCTCTCTCTCTTTAAACACTTGAACCCTAAAAGACAAGACCTGAAAGCTCTCAAAGAAAACAAGAGGTAAAGTTGACCCCTTTGGGTCAACCAACCTTAAATTAGGTCACTCTTTGCACTTAAAAAGACTAAAGTTCAAGTGAAACCTTAAGCACCCTGATCTTAAAATTGGTAGACTTAAGAGGTCAAGATCCCCATTCTGGTCTACCTGGAACCACAGTGACAAGAGAGGTCGGGTGGGGGAAACCGTGTAACCCGTGGGGACGCTCTACCGTGTAGGGGTCTTGATTCCGAACCACAGTGACAAGAGAGGTCGGGTGGCCATTGAGCCTTGAGTTAGAATCCCGACTGGAGGACCTGATTCCGAACTAAAGCCCAACATGATTCATGCTATACCTAAATTCTATGGGCTTAATTCTGAAGATCCCTTCCAGCACATCAAACAGCTAAAGCATCTGGCCCACACTTTTGGATCAGATGCGCAAAATCGGGATATTCTTCTCATGAAGATGTTCTCCTTTTCTCTTATGGACAAGGCCGCCCATTGGTATCAAACTCAGACCCGGCCGATCAACACTTGGGAAGAACTTCAATCCGA
Source organism: Thalassia testudinum (assembly GCA_037157565.1). Taxonomy (NCBI): domain Eukaryota; kingdom Viridiplantae; phylum Streptophyta; class Magnoliopsida; order Alismatales; family Hydrocharitaceae; genus Thalassia; species Thalassia testudinum. Next base: position 86,534,018 of record JAZHRO010000014.1, on the reverse strand, counting down.
ATTTTTGAAAAAAGTTTTTTCCCGTTGGTCGGACCAACACCTTGCGCCATCAGATTACACACTTCACTCAACAATCAGGAGAACCTCTCCATGAGGCATGGGATCGTTTTCAGGATCTCATGAGAAAGTGCCCCCATCACGGAGTTCCTAAATGGGAACAAGTCCAATCTTTTTACCAGGGACTCCGTGAGGACATCCGCCTTTTCGTCAATGCAACTTGCGGAGGAAACATCATGGGTCAACATGAAGACACCGTATGGGAGATTCTCGAAAACATGTGCGAGAACTCCATCAACAATGACTCCATGGGATTATTCGACAGGACGAATACCCGCGCAGCGACGAATCTTAAGGGAGCACATGAGACGCAGGGCCTGTCCGCATCAGTCGACCTGGAATTAATGGCCAGTCGATTGGACAAGGTCTCAATCATTGAAAAGAAGGTGGATGAGCTGACTCAGCACTTGCAGCAAGCCACCTCTGCGCGTAACTCCTTTGCACAACCTCCTTCCACACAGGAGACTGTGCAAAACATCCTCCACCGATCCTCCCCTGGGATGGATCCATATCCATCCCCATCTGATTCTTGGACTGGAAGATCATCCGATCCTTTCTACACCAGCCGGGGGAACTCCATTCCTCCTTTCCCTGATTCTCAGGAGGTTCCTCAGACCTGCGAGGACCTCAACGCCATCCAGAACGACCCATTCTCCAACACTTACAACCCTGGATGGCGAAACCATCCCAATTTTCAGTGGGCGGGAAATTCCCAAACCCAAAGACCACCTTTTCAGTCCCGCCCACAGCCCTCTCGTCACTACCAGCCGCCTCAGCCTCGGCCCAACTCTACTTATCCATCAGGGCCAAATCAAGATCAAATGTCCTTAATCCTTCAGACTCTGGCTGACATTCAAAAAATGAATGCGGCTATTCAAAAACAGCACAAGGACGAGCTTACAGAAGTTAAAACTCAACTGGCCCAGTTGGCAAATTCTCGCCAACCAGGCACACTCCCTTCCCAACCTCTTCCTAACCCAAATAACGTGCCAACCCAGAAGCGCGTTATGAATCCAAATTTAGGCCACGCCCAATGGATTTATCAGGCTCCTACTGCTCCATCTCCAGACGAGATGGAAGCCTCAACTTCTTATGCAGGATTTCAGCAGCAGCCACCCCTCCTACCAAACCCAAACCAAAATCAGGCCGGATTAAATTCTGTAACAACACGTAGTGGTAAGACAACTCAAGACCCGCATTATCCAAACCACTCCCAGCCTGATAACCATGACCCTAGGATAGTTATCCAAGGTACCGCTGTTCCAGATCCACAACATGAACCTATCCTAGAAGAACCAACCAAGATCCCGTTTCCCGAGGCCCTGACCAAGGGAAAGAAGACCACCAAACCCGTGGCCCCTGAGGAGGACCTGGTCAAGCTCTTTGAGCAGGTCCACATAAACATCCCCTTGATGGATGCAATCCGCCACGTACCAGCTTACGCACGATTTCTAAAGAATATATGTACACCCTAGCGTAAGCCGCGAACCAAGGGAGGGAGCCCAATTGTTCTGTCAGAGCAAGCCAGCTCTGTAATCCTTAGTAGACTCCCACCCAAGGCAAAAGATCCTGGAACTCCCCTGATCTCCTGTAAGATAGGTGGTACCCAATTTGATAGAGCATTGTTAGACTTGGGTGCATCTATAAATCTGATACCCACATCCTTACTTGACCATCTAGAAGAATCTGAGCTGAAACCAACCGAGGTGACATTACAATTAGCAGATCGATCTATAAAGTCACCAAAAGGGATTCTCGAGGATGTTATCGTGAGAGTGCGGGATTTCTATTTTCCAGTGGACTTTATAGTCTTAGACATGGATGCACCTGAGAACCCTAGGGATACACCAATCATTCTAGGGAGACCTTTCTTGGCTACTGCTAGAGCCAACATCAGCTGTGAGGAGGGCCAAATAGAGCTTAAGTTTGGAGATCAAACACTGAAAATTGATATATTTAAGGCCCAACAAGGAATTAATTGCGGCGTCATCGAGCAAATTTGTGACATCAAGACTTTGGTTGATGAATCACACCTCCAGAATGACTTGAGTATGCCTCATCAACCACAGAAGGATCTTGACCCGCAAACAGAGGAGTCAAATCCAGATGTGAACAACCCAGTAACTCCCACCCTTGAACCTCACATCTATACTGAACCACCCGCTGCTGCTGAAAACCCCATCCTCGAACTGAAACCCCTTCCTGCTCACTTAAAATACGTCTTTTTGGGTTCTAATCAGACCCTTCCTGTGATCATCAATTCCAACCTCAGTCCTGAACAGGAATCCCGTCTGATTGTTGTCCTCCAGCAACATCGCAGAGCCATCGGATGGACTCTCGATGATTTGACTGGAATAAGTCCCTCTTATTGTACTCATCATATCTATTCAGAAGAGGGCACACGACCTTCTCGTGAAATGCAGAGACGCTTAAACCCCAATCTGCAGGAGGTCGTGAAAAAGGAGATCATCAAATGGTTAGATGCAGGAATCATCTACCCGATCTCCGATAGTCGTTGGGTGAGCCCAATTCAGGTCGTGCCCAAGAAGGCAGGACTCACCACTATAACGACTGAGACCGGAGAAATCATTCCTACCCGATTAGCCAACTCGTGGAGAGTCTGTATAGATTACCGTCGACTCAATTCCTCCACGAAGAAGGATCATTTCCCACTACCCTTCATTGATCAAATTCTCGAAAAACTAGCGGGAAATAGGTTCTTCTGCTTTCTTGACGGGTACTCCGGTTATAACCAGGTGGCAATCCATCCTGAGGACCAAGAAAAGACCACGTTCACCTGCCCCTTCGGAACATACGCTTTCCGAAGGATGCCTTTCGGTCTTTGCAATGCACCCGCTACTTTTCAGCGATGCATGCTTGCCATATTCTCAGATATGGTAGGTGATTATCTGGAAGTCTTCATGGATGACTTTTCAGTTTTCGGAGCATCATTCGACGATTGCCTCCAACACTTGGTCCAGATACTCAGGCGGTGCATCGATGTGAATTTGGTTCTTTCCTGGGAAAAGAGCCATTTCATGGTACCTGAGGGAATTGTCCTGGGACACTCAATTTCGGAGAAAGGTATCCAAGTGGATCGAGCTAAGGTTAATCTGATTTCTCACCTTCCTATGCCTAGCTCGATCAGGGACATCCGATCCTTTTTAGGGCATGTCGATTTTTATCGACGATTTATCCCTGATTTTTCAAAAATCACACGCCCCCTGACCACTCTTCTCTCCGAGGATGTTCCCTTCGAAATCTCCAAGGAATGCACTCAAGCATTTGAAATCATGCGTGACCGAGTCACCCAAGCCCCGATCCTACAGTCCCCTGATTGGTCTCAACCCTTTGAGATCATGTGTGATGCATCCGACTTCGCTGTAGGAGCGGTTTTGGGGCAGAAAAATGACAAGAAACCTGTGGTCATTTACTACGCCAGCAAAACACTCGATGAGGCTCAGCGTAACTATACGATTACTGAGAAAGAGCTGCTAGCTGTAGTATTTGCCCTAGAGAAGTTCAGATCGTACCTTCTGGGTTCCCATGTCATCATATACTCGGATCACACGGCTGTGAGGCATCTCCTTGCAAAGAAGGACGCGAAACCTAGATTGATCCGATGGATCTTGCTGTTGCAAGAATTTGACCTTGAGATTCGCGACAAAGCAGGAAAATAAAACGTGGTAGCTAATCACTTGTCCCGTCTTCCTTCTGAAATAATTGACCCTTCCGGACCCATCACTGAGCATTTTCCCGATGAGCACCTGCTGACTATTGGTACTAGCCTTCCATGGTTTGCTAATATTGTAAATTACTTGGCATCTCATCAGACCCCGTCCGATTGGCCGAAGGCCAAGAAAGACAAATTACGCTCCGATGCCAAGTATTACATTTGGGAAGACCCGTACCTCTTCCGCATAGGTGCCGATCAGATCATCCGGAGATGTGTCCCGGAAGGCGAAGTCAACAATATCCTCTCTTTCTGCCATGACCAGGCATGCGGTGGCCATTTTGCCGGGCATAAAACCGCATCAAAAGTCCTCCAGTGTGGCTTTTACTGGCCCACACTGTTCAAAGACGCATACAGTCATTGCAAGGCATGCAGTCGTTGCCAGACTTTGGGCAACATGAGCCATCGCGACATGATGCCTATGCAACCGATTCTAGTATGCGAAATCTTTGATGTTTGGAGGATTGATTTTATGGGCCCCTTTCCTATTTCGGATGGTTTCGAATACATTCTGTTGGCTGTGGACTACGTGTCCAAATGGATCGAAGCCATACCGACCCGAACCTGTGATCACAAAATCGTTCTCAAATTCATTCATCAACACATTTTCTCAAGGTTCGGGATTCCTCGTGCAATAATCTCTGATGGGGGGACCCATTTCACAAATGCTCAGTTTAGGTCACTGATGACCAAATACGGGGTGTCTCACCGAATCTCTACTCCTTACCACCCCCAAACTAATGGTCTAGCTGAGCTGTCTAATCGGGAGATCAAGAAAATCCTGCAAGTCACTGTTCGACCTGACAGGAAGGACTGGTCGTCCCGACTTCCGGAAGCATTGTGGGCCTATAGGACCGCCCACAAGACCCAATTAGGCATGTCTCCCTTTAGACTGGTGTACGGAAAGGCATGCCACCTTCCCGTCGAACTGGAGCATAAAGCCTATTGGGCAGTACGGAACTGTAATCTAGATCTTTCCAAGGCTGGGACCCACAGAAAACTCCAAATCAGCGAGATCGATGAATTACGCATAGACGCGTACGAGAACTCGCAAATCTACAAGGAGCGGGTTAAAGCCTTCCACGACAAACACATCTCGAGAAAGATCTTTCATCCTGGTCAAAAGGTCCTACTCTTTGATTCCCGACTCAAACTCTTCCCAGGAAAACTGAGATCTAAGTGGGTCGGACCATATTTGGTCCGACAGGTTTTTGGAAATGGAGCAATCGAAATCAGTCCACTTAGCCATGATTCTGAACCTTTCATCGTGAACGGTCAGAGACTCAAGCCGTTCATTGATGTAACTTCTACTAATTTGGCTGAGGCATCTTATACCCTCCTTTCCCCTTGAGCTTATTGCGCCCAGCCGATGGCGTAAAACTCAGCGCTTAACAGGAGGCAGCCCGTCATTCTCTTTGAAAACCTGAAACTTGTTCTGACAGCTTTTTTGCACTTGAAGTTCACACTTTAGGGCAGCCAACTCCACCTCAGGTGCTTGCATCTGAGACTCATCAAAACAGCTATCCTAATGTATGAACTTAGTTGAATAAAAACCCCTAGGTTACAATGAGGACATTGCAAATCTTAGGCATGGGGGGGTAGGAAAGTACAAAAACTTGTAAGAAAAGGTTTCAAACAAAAAAATTCACATATGCCAAAAACACCATAAAAATTAAAAAATTTTCGAAAAAGAATAAGAGGAAAAGAGGAGAAGGAAATTTTGTGAAGGAGAAGAAAAACAAAATGAAAAAGGAGCACAAAATTATAAGAAAAAGTGATAGTCATTAGTAAGGAACTAAGGAATTAACTTAAGTTCTAGACCTCATTCAAGAAAAGTGCACAATGAGATTAGTAAAGAATGCAAACCTTAGGCATTCTTGAATAGACTCTTAGTACCCATTAAGATCTGGACACTCCTCAAGAGGTTGAGGAAAATGAAAAGCTGAAGTATTAGGTCTAAGGCTTAGGGAGTATTCGGCCTCGTTAACTAATTTTTGGTTTACGGGACTCAGTAACCTAAGCACCCTAACCTCACACACAGCCTGGTTCAGTAAGCGTAAAAATCAGAATCACGCAGAAGCGTCACAAAAATATGAAAAGATCACCTAGAATAGGAGCGGCCGATCAACACAAGATTGATTTGGACGAGTTCCCAGCGCGGAGAGGCGGGAAATCCCCTCGAAGATGCATAACAAAATATCATCTCCTCGGTGCTTGTCTCTTAGGATATTTACATATCCTACTGGGGGCATGTAAGCACTCTGCTGGTTCAGATTCCATGGATGGCATTATCTCGAAGTGTCAATTGCCAGGGTCTGGATTCGGCCACGGAATACCATGGATGGGATTATCTCGAAATCTCAATAGCCAGGGTTCCGGGGGTTGCCATGGGCGGTGCTATCTCGAAGCATCGATCGCCAGGAACCCTTGAGGATTGATGATGGGAGCAAGGAATCTGATACAGACCGTGTTGAAAAGCCAATCCTAGGCTAGAACTAAAAAGAAAAAGAGAGAGAAAACTCTCCAAACAGAAAAACTTTCTATCTCTCTCTTACAAAACGCACTGCGAACTGAGCCAGGACTAAAATCATTTCAAGCACGGGTGCTTTAACCACGAAGTCCAATAAACCTTAGGTTAGTTCTTGTGGGCCTTAAAAACCTTTGCTAAAAGACTGAGGCTAAGGCTAGACAGATTTGGATCTTGATTAGTACTAGAGTACCTTTTAGGCCTATGGTCAGCATTCTAACCTAATCTATGCTCAAATAAAAAAGGCACTTATCTAAAACTATTAAAAACTTCATGGTCTAGAACAAGGGTTGAAACCTTAAGTTTTTGCTAAGGGACTAGCAAAAGCTAGGCATGGGGGTATGATGAGAACCTCATCATGAGCCATAACTAGCTCATTTTGACCTAATATAATGGATAAAAGCTCCTACATATCTCAAGGAAAGGCTTAACTCAGAGAATCCTGAGTTTGAGAAGAAAATAAGTCATAAGGGGTAAAAATGCAATTTTACCAGTATAATCTGCATACAGGGTAATTTAGGGCCCAAACATAGGTCAAAGCAGCTTAATAAGAATAAGAGTGGGATGAAATGATCTAGCAAGGGCTACAGCAATTCCAAGAAACTAAATGATAATCTGTAACCCTAAAACAACCCACTTCAATTCACAAGGTTCGAGGCAAAGTAAAAATAGAATAAACCCTCTAAAATTCATAGAAAAATAATCTCCAGGGTTTAGAACCTTCAATTTGGCCTTCAGAACCCTTTTTGACCTACATTGAGTACCATGCCCAATTAATAACTTAATTTGGGTTTTTGCGCAAATTGACCGGTCAAACAAGGTTTAATATGGAAATGAAATTCACCATCAGATTCCTTAGGTCCTAATTAGCCATGTATAAAAACTTGAGCCTAAGAAGAAACCTCCTTGACCGACTTTACACTTTGGTCCTCATATATTTACTCTTTGGCCCTCAACTTTTGAACCCTCGCATTTTGGCCCCTAACTCTCCTTCGTTCTTTGCAATCAGGTCCCTCCTGCAAAACCTGCCAGCACCATGCTCCAGCGACCTTGCGCGGAGCATGGCGCCGCGCAGGGTGAGGTGGGGGACCTGGCAAGTAAACCGGGGGTGCCCTGCGTCGTCAGCCGTCGCAGGGACACCCCCCTGGTCGTTGTAACCCACCATACCGGCCGTGCTAACGTACGGACGGTATGGGTTCTTGTTTCCGACCATCCTCCGGCGAGGGAGACACGTCGTCTCCCTCCGCCTTCCTCCCTGTTTGATCCCTATAAATACCCCCCGTTGCTCCACCGACCGGGGCAGCCTAGATCTGACGGAGAAAATCCCCAACTTTCCTCTCTTCTTCCTCCGGCAGACGCTCACCAGCTCCGGCGGTTTCCTCCCCCTCCACCTCTTCGCTCAGCCGCAATACCAGCAGCAGAGACTTCCTCCCCTGCTCTTCCCGCGCCACGCCGCACCCAGCTGGCGCCTCTCCGGCTCTCTGCTCGCCGCCGCCCCTTTCCCTGAGCATCGTCTTCTCCGGCGACAGTCGATACGACTGTCGCCCTGTTCCTCCCCCTTCGTCCCTGCAAGTAAGCTAGAGCTACTCCCCTTCTTCTCCTCTTTCTTTCCCCGCTTTCAATTTATTCAATTAAGCCCTCGACCGACCCTGACCACCTTCACCCCCTTCGTCTCCGGCCACCCTCCGGCGAGCCGCTCCCATCACCTCAGCACACGGGGTGAGGTCCCCTTCACCCGCCCGGTTACCCGGTCTCGTCCGCGCTCACGCCCCGCGGACCTGACCTGACCCGCCCAACCCGACTTAAGACTGACCTGCACTCCTCGCCCACCACGCACGCCGGTGGGCCTGGACCCGGGCCTGACCCGAACCCGGTTACCCGGCAGCTCTGGGAGAGCTTTCCCAAGAGTGGTTTCAGAGAGAGAGAGAGACGCGGGGGGTTGGGTAGAGTAGGTTTTGCCTCTGACGAAAAACTCTGAAGTGTGCAGGCACAGGCGAAGAAGAAGACCCGCGGAAGAAGAAGGAAGCTGATTGTAGCAACAGGTAGTTAAGTCGTCTGATTTGGAAATCAGACGACGGCCTGAAGGGAAAAGAAGGAAGGAGGGGTGACGTCCCTGGCTGAAAAAGAAAAGAAGAAGCTGACACTTAGCCGCAGGGAGGAGAAACAAGAAGAAACTCTAAAGAAGAGGCTGAGCAAGGCAGAAGAAGAGGAAAGGCTGCAGAGAAGTACAGCAGAGCCAAGGAAGAAGAAACCTTCACAGAAGAGACTGCAGAAAAAGAAGAAGAGAGGCCAAGACAGAAACCAAGGAAGAAGAAGAAGGAGATCTGAAGAAAGAAAGAGGAGCATCACCTCTGCGGAACACAGAAGAAGAAGGAGATCTGAAGAAAGAAAGAAAGAAGAACATCACGAGGAGAAAACAAAGAGAACAACAAATTCTTTCCCTCTCTCTTTCTTTATTTTGTAAAAGAAACATGTATATCTCTAGAATACAACTTGCTCCCTGAGTTCGACCTCGGGAACTCTTTTATTTTCCGAGTAAAAAATTTATATATTTGAAATGTTGGTAATAACCGGCTATACTACAACGTTATAACAAACTAAAACCCGGTTATCCCGAAGCCAAGCGTTTCACTCAGGCTGAGGCTAGACAGATCTGGATCTTGATTGGTACTAGAGTACCTTTTAGGCCTATGGTCAGCATTCTAACCTAATCTAAGCTCAAATAAAAAAGCACTTATTTGAAGCTATTAAGAACTTCATGGTCTAGAACAAAGGTTGAAACCTTAAGTTTTTGCTAAGGGACTAGCAAAAGCTAGGCATGGGGGTATGATGAGAACCTCATCATGAGCCATAACTAGCTCATTTTGACCTAATACAGAGGATAAAAGCTCCTACATAACTCAAGGAAAGGCTTAACTCAGAGAATTCTGAGTTTAAGAAGAAAATAAGTCATAAGCGGTAAAAATGCAATTTTACCAGCACAATCTGCAAACAGGGTAACTCAGGGTCCAAACATAGGTCAAACTAACCTAATAAGAGGGAAAGTGGGATGATCTAATCTGATAAGGGCTACAGCAACTCCAAGGAATTAAATGACAATCTGTAACCCTAAAATAAACCCACTTCAATTCACGAGGTTCGAGGCAAAGAAAAAATCTACTAAACCCTATAAAATTCATAGAAAAATAATCTCTAGGGTTTAGAACCTTCAATTTGACCTTAAGAACCCATTTTGACCTACATTGAGAACCATGGCCAATTAATGATTTAATTTGGGTTTTTACGTAAATTAGCCAGTCAAACAAGGTCTGACCTAGAAATAAAATTCACCATTAGAATCCTTATGCCCCATTTAGTCATGCATAAAAACTTAAGCCTATGAAGAGACCTTCTTGACCAACTTTGCATTTTGGTCCTTATCCAATACTTTTTGACCCTCAACTTTTGAAACCCTCACATTTTGGCCCCTAAGTCTTCATCATTTTTGCATTTGGGTCCTCCCTGCAAAACCCTGAGCAGCGCCATGCTCCGGCGAGGCATGGCGCCGCGCAGGGTGAGGGCGACCCCCTGCCAAGACAACGGGGTGTTCCCTGCGACGTCTGCTGTCGCAGGGACACCTCCACGATCTCTGCCTTCGCCCACACCTTCCGTGCGAACGCACGGAAGGTATGGGTCGCAATCCGGCCATCCTCCGGCGAGGGAGGCACGTTGTCTCCCTCCGCCCTCCTCTCTGATTTTTGCCTCTATAAGAGCCACCCCCGTCTGCCGAACTCAGGAGCTCGGTTCTGACGGAGAAACACCCCCCTCCTTCCTCTCTTCCCACTCTGGCAAAAGCCCTCCAGCTCCGGCGATTCTTCCTCCTCCTCCTCGTCGCTTTGCCGCAATACGAGCAGTAGAGCCACCTTCGCCAACTCTTCCCACGTTGCGTCGTACCCAGCGCACGCTCTCCCGCTCTCTCCTCCCCACCGCCCCCTCTCTCTGTGCACCTTCTTCTCTGGCGACAGTCGATACGACTGTCGCCCCACTCCGGCCCCCTTCGACTCTACAAATAGGTCAGAACTTCTCCCTACCTCCCCTTCTTTCTTTTCCTCACTATTTTACATTTGATTAAACCCTCGACCGACTTGACCACCCTCACCTTCTCCATCTCCGGCCACTCTCCGGCGAGTTGCCCCTGTCAATCCACCACTCCACACAACTCGCCACCTACCCTAAAAGCTCCGCCTCACCTCACCCGACACCCCCCGCCCCTTCGTTGCCACTCCTTACCTCCACAACACTCCCCCGAACAAACCCACTTTTCCGGTCGCAGTCCGACCTAGGGCAGCCGCCAAACAGTGCCCGACAACGTGCTACACCCCGCATTACCTTCGCTGTGCCACGACGAAGGTCACCCTGTAGTCTGATTAGGCCGAGAGGCCCTGTTTGTGTTTGGCAGATCTGCAGCCCCAGCCGCCATTGGCGACAAGGCAAGGAGCTTCCAAGCAAGCTCCAGGCCCTACAGCAGTAAGATCCCAGCTGTGGCGAACTGGAGGGACTTGGGCGAAGGCAAGGAGCAGATCTGCGAAGTGAAATGAGCGCATTGCTGCTGAAGCCAGGTCGCGCCTTCCTGCGGGCGCGCGCAAGCGAGGGACAAAGTTTAGTCCCACATCGTGGGATTTTGAAGCGCCGCATCGGTTTAAATTATTTTTGTGAAATAAGCTTATCGCCTCCGAACGCATCGATGTGAGGTCTCGCACCCACTCACCCGCCCGGTCCGTGAGCTCACCACGCGGATCCGGCGGATCCGACCCGAACCTATCCTGAGCACACCTCGCGCATCACCCACCTGCCAGTGCGCCTGGTCCGGGTACGAGGCCCGACCCGATTACCCGACGGCTCTGGGAGAGCTATCCTACGAGTGAAGTCTGAGAAAGAGAGAGACGTGCGGGTAGAGGGAAAGGGGTAGGTTTTGCATTGGCTGAGGTGTGTGCAGGAACAGGCCGAGGCAGAGAAGAAGACGAAGAGAGTAGGGCGCAGAGATGAAGAAGCTCTGAAGAAGAAATGGCCGAGGAAGAAAAGTGAGGCAGAGAAGAAGAAGGCCGACGAAGAAAGACTGAAGGAAGAAGGAGGAGCACCAAGCAGTACTGTAGCAGCGGTGACTTAAGTCATCTGATTGGAAAATCAGAAGACGCTCTGCAGAGGAAGAAAAGAAGGAAAGAAGTGCAGGCACCACAAAGAAAAAGAAAGGACGAAGAAGAAGGAGCTCTGCAGCTGAGGCAGAAAGAAGAAGAAAGAAAAGAGAAGCTAAAGAAGAAGACAAGAAGCGCAAGGAAGACAGAGCTGAAAGAAGAAAAGAAATAAAAGAAGCAGAAGAAGAAGAGGAACTAAAGGCAGAAGATCCGACAAACAAGAAGAAGAAAGAAGACAAAGATGAGAAGAAAAAGCCAAGAGACCAACCTATCTCTCTCTCTCTCTTATTTTTATAATAGAAATATTATACTTCTAGAATACAACTTGCTCCCTAAGTTCGACCTCGGGAACTCTTTTATTTCCGAGTAACAAATTGTATTAAACTGGGAACCACTTCTCTATGCTATACAACGACGAAATAATAGAACTATAGAGGAGAACCGATCACCAGGAAACTCTGTCGAAAATTTTAATGAATTTATAGATACACACTTGTATATATCTAGATGCACTTGAGGCCAAAGAATAGGTATTCTAACCCTAGGTTACAGGTTTTGGGAGGGGATATCGTGTGAAAGTACTTGCCTATCAAGAATTATGATCGTGCTATATAGGCAATGTAAAATGTGTGTATACCTCACTTACATGCATGATGTCTTGCCTTTATAGTATGCCATAGGTTTCAATCATCTTTAATTCGGTGAAGTATCGGGCTTCCTTGAAGATTTGATCACAATTTACGGTTACTTGTTGCATGCAATTAGTGTGCAGAGAAATTTTGGTATCATCTTCCTACTCTTCTCCGATATACCAATTGATCTTAACTAAGGTCCTAAAGTTCCCTTAATTGAGTGCTATTAGGAATGTAGTTAAGGTTAGTCTTAGAAGCATACTGGAGAAGTGCAGGGAGCTGCTACCGAAATTTCTCCACACACTAGTTGCGTGTAACAAGTAACATTGTGATCAAATCTTTAAGGATGGGCTATTAAGTAAAACCATATTCAAAATACAAACACTGTTAATATTAGATTATAATTATTGGTTGGTTTTATTTTATTTTTGTAGATTTTCATGGACAAGCCATTAATTAGTTTAAGAAACTTGGATTACTCCTGATATAATAATGGAGTGAGAGAGTTCCTTAATTGGGCATTTCAAGATGATAGGAAGTCATTCAGACAAGGCGACAAGTTTGACAAGATTGTTTCACCCATGTAGGAGGTGCTTGAATGGATATTCACATGATAAGAACATGATACCATCACTCTTATGCCTAAAAGCACATCTAGTGCTTAGGTTTTGCACAATGCAGTATGGTTTGCGATTGCATTTAAGCATTTCTTAGTTTAGGCATGTATTGCATTATTTTTCTTTATTTTTGGTTTCATAGACTTTGTATCATTGTCAGGGATGATCACACAATGAAAATCAACTAAACCCTGGTGACAGCGAAAATACGCAGATTTGTAAAAGCAGTTTTTTAACGTCGTTGTAACACGCGAATCCGCTTTCGCTTTTAAAATTTATATCCTAGATAGGGGAGTATCTAGGGTCGTCCAAGGAGGCAAAAATTGCAATAATGATTCTCTTGCTTGGAATACAATCTCAACTTTCTTTTTAATATTTTTCAATATGTAATTTTTTTGTATTTTGAAAAGACGAGGGCAAACGGCAGATTGTAGCGAAAAGAACTAACACCTACAAATGATTAAAATTCTAAAAGATAGAAATATCTTCTTCCTAAGCTCACTCTAGGCAAGTGTAGGCCTAGGGTAATTAGGAAGAAGAGGTGAAATAAGTGCTAGAACCAAAACAAACAACTGCAATAAAAAGCTTAAAAGAAGGCAATTTTTGATTGAGTAGAATGAGTGTTCTTTTCAAGGACAAGTAGAGGAAAGCTTCTACTAGAATTGAACAATTTAAAAGCAAGAAAAGAAACACAAATCCTCTTGTAACAATGGTGAAGAAGGTTGTCTTCTTGCTCCAAGCCTAGCTGCTCCTTGGCTTGAAAAGAGGGCCTCCTTCTTCTCCTTCCTTGAGAGCTCCTCCAAGGTGGAAGCTACCACCTTTAATGCTCTCTCCAAAGGGGTGGGCGTGCACCACCCTTAAAACTCCTCCAAGGTGGCGTGACCACCTTCAAGATCTCCTCCAAGATCTTCCTTGCCTGGCTTCTCCTTTGGCTGGCGTGACCCAAGAGAGAAGGGAAGAGGGGAAGGCACCAAGGGGACAGAATATCCCCTTAATCTTCTTCTTCTTCTTCTCTCTTGGACGTGGGATTCTTGGTGGAATATGAGAGTGAAATGGCTAGCCAAGGATGGCTTGAATGGTGGTGGGTAGTGGTCTTTTTATAGGGTAGGATGGGGGGTTAAGGTGCCCCTTGAAATGGAGGGCTAGGATGGAAGAATGGAGGTGGTTAGTGATCCTATGGCTAAGGAGAGTTGGCGCCAACCCAAGAGGTGTTAAAGGGGGTAGTTATGGTGGTGTTGGTGTCTTTTGGTGGTGGAGAGACACCACCATGTTGGCGCCAACATGGGGACTTCTAGAAGGGGGGTTAGGTGGATGGTGGAGATGGGTTCAGGGGAGATTGTGTGGTGGAGATGAGGGGAGATTTTGGAGGGAAAAGTGGCGCCATTAAGGGGTGGTTATGGGTAGTTTTTGGCGCCACTTTTAGGTGTCTTTTGGAGGTGGTGGGTAGGTTAGGTTGGTGCCAAGTAGGTTAGCTTATGTGGAGCTTAGGTGGAGCTAGTTGGGTAGAGTTGGTAGGTGGGTTTTTGGGGTAGTACAAGCCAAGGAAGTTGGAGCATAGCTAAGTTAAGCTAAGCTAAGCTAAGCTAAGCTAGCTTAGCTAATGGAGGAGTAGAGGAGAAGGTGTTGGAGCTAGGGTTTGGAGGAGGGAGCTGAGGAGAAGAAGTCTGGAGCTGGAGCTGGAGCTGGCTGCTGCTGAAGAGGCTGGCATGGGGCTACTCTAGCTGGCTTAGCTTGCTAGTTCTTTGCTAGTTGCTAAGCCAAGCTAAAGTGAGCTAGCTTCTACCAAAATGAGCTAAGGTGAGCTAGGTCTGGTGCTATCAGGGAGAATCAAGCTGGTTGAGGCAGCTAAGGTAGCTTAGCTCAACTGAGATGAGCTAAGCTGAATCCCCGGGAGCTGGACTTGAGCTTCCTGAGCTGAGATGAATTCTTCTTCAGCTGGCTGGAGTTGAGTGGAGCAGAATGTAGCTGGATCTGAGCTGGGGTGAACTCCTGTCAACTCAGCTGAGCTAGCTAGAGCTCCCTGTGAACTAGTGGGAGCTGAGGTGAGCTAGACTCAGCTAAGTTGAGCTGGATCTGAGCTGACTTGAGCTAGGGTGAGCTAAGGTGAACTCTCTTGAGCTGCCATCCAGTTGAGATTAGCTGAATGGAGCTGGGATGAGCTAACCCTAGTTCAAGTAAGCTAGGTTCCAGCTATGGTGAGCTGGATCAAGCTGGGTTCCAACTAGTCTGGGCTTCTCCTTCACCAATTGCCTTCTTGAGTGCTAGGGTTTTAGGGATCTGTGAATCTGTACATCCCTAACACTCACAAAAACACATTAAAACAATAATAAAAAATGCAATGCATGCCTATCCTAATTTATGCCTAAATGCATCCCAAAAACCCGTTTGCAGAGTAAAATCCTAAGAGCTAGGTTAGTTTTAAAGCATAAAAATGATGATAAACTGGTGTTTATCACACCCCCATGCTTATCTTTTGCTAGTCTCTTCGCAAAACATTAATTTTTTTTTGGAAAACGGAATTTTTGGGAAATCTAATTTTTTTTTTACTTTTGAGGAGAAAAAGAGATTAAGGGACCTTGGTAGATTAAAACACAGGAGATACGGGATTTGTTGAAGATAAACATCAGGATTTATTTTTGGATCCAACCATTAGATAGAACGGATCAATATATCCTCAGAAAATTCACAAATTAACCCCTTGTTAATTCAGATGACTTGAAATGTTTGTTTTTAGGATTTTTCTGGCTCGTGAATCTGATTCGCAACTTGCAAATTCCTTTAAAACCTTGTGTCTGTGCTTGTGAAAAGCCAACCTTTATAAGGACGTGTTATTATTATTATTATTATTTTTTTTTTTTTCTCTCCCCCATGCTTATTTTTAGCTTAGTCTTACAACAGATGTGTCGGTATCATCATTCCCGTTACCATTCCTCGAGGGGGCTCTGGCGCCAGTACTTCGGGATAGCACTGTCCATGACACCACCCAGGAGCTCACAACCCCAAAACACGATGCGGTGAAAAGGGGCGCTCCAAGCAAACTCAAGCTCTTGCTCCGACGCTATAGGTAGAGCACCGTCCAAGACACTTGAGCTGCTGAAATGCGCTTTAATGCTCCGTCTAAAGATATGAAATATAGATATAGAGCAGCGCCGAGGCGGTAACATGTTGACATCGCGTCCTCAAAGAAGGTATTTTCCTTCTTCTCGGCGGTGGGAACTCAAACCAATGATCTGCTTCAGACTTTTACTAAATCCAAACAAGGAAGCTTTTCAATTTTTTTAGTTGTTTTTAAGTGTTGGCTTGTGTGTGAAAATTGACACAAGAAGTTTCTTGAGACCCGCAAGTTTTTGAATCAGAAACTAAGTCAAATACTTTCCATATTACAAAATAGGATCAAGTCACCTGAACTATCATGAGTTCAGGTGGAATTTTAGAGAAGGATATCTGATCTAGTCTAAAATAGACCCTGAAATTCTAATGATCAGATCCATATCCTCATCCTTAGTTTGTTAAAGATTAAATCCCATTGTACCAGAAGTGAATTTTACGACCTTAGTCCTGATTTCAAAATTTTTCCTCAAAAAATTTTCAACATTTTTATTTTTTTTTTGGGTATGCAAGCAGGAAATAAATTAAAGAAAATTGCATGTTTTTAGGTTTTGAACATCCTGAATCGATCATAAAAATTTAAAAACACCCCCCCATGCTTAAGATATGCCATGTCCTCATGCATTAGGAGGGAAAAGGGATCACCTTAGTGATGACGGTCGGGTTTAGGATGATCAAAACCTGGAAAAAGAAGAAAAAAGGAAAGCAAGAAAAAAAATGATGGGTTACCTTCCATCCAGTGCTATCTTTTACGCCATTCAGCCGGGCGTGAAGGTATGCACAGAAGACGGAAAATCATGTAAATAATTAGACACTTGGATGCCCGCAAAAAAGGTGTCTTCGTCTAGATCCCTAGAAAATTGATTAGAAATAATATTGGGATCAAAGTAAGATGGAAATTGATAAGTGTGGCCCGAGTTTGGCCATGGTTTTAATTCAGGTTGGGTGCCAAACTCGGGCGGGGTTGGTGGCAGGTCCGTAAGAAAGGGGTCGGGGAAGGAATGGTGAGTTAGTGTGGAAAAATTAGGTGCGTGAATAGTGGGTGGGTTAGGGGGGGTATCAGGAACAAATTTGGAGTCAAGACAAGTTTCCGGACCACTGAGTCTGAATCAGAGTCCTCAAAAAAACTGTGGTCGGTAAGGGTATCTATTAACATTGTCTCCTCCACCATATTAGAAATTTCAGTATCTGAGTCCTCAAAGAAGTTATCATCGTGGAATCTCCTGGAGGATTTAAAAATATCTAAGGTGATAGTTTGGCCTGCACAGTTGATATCCATTTTGCCTGTGTGGCAATTAATATTTGCCTTTGCAGTAGCCAAAAAGGGGCGTCCAAGGATTATCGGGGAGTCCAGTAATGATTCGGGTGCCTCAATGTCAAGAACCAGAAAGTCTGCAGGGAAGACACAATTCTGGACCTTGACTAATACATCCTCGACAATCCCACGAGGTTTGATTGTAGATCGGTCGGCTAATTGCAGGGTAACCTCGACGGGTTTTAATTCACCTACCTGAAATTCTTTGAATAAACTTGTGGGAATAATATTTACAGAGGCACCAAGATCAAGGAGGGCGCGATTAAATGTAGTTTCATCAATAATTACAGCAATTAAAGGCGCCCCTGAATCTTTCATCTTAGGAGGCAGCTTACTCTGTATGACAGAGCTTACTGTCTCCAAAAGATGCACCTGTCCTAGATTTTTGGCCTGCCTTTTAGGAGTACAAATCTCCTTTAAAAATTTAGCATAGGCAGGTATATATTTAATGGCATCTAGGAGAGGGATATTGATATGAACTTGCCCAAATAGCTCCATGAGTTCTTCTGTAGTGGGCTCAGATTTCTTTCTTTTGTTGGTGGTAGGGTAGAGAGCTTGTGGGAAAGGGATAGGAATCTTCTCTTGAGATTTTTGTTGTTCTTTTTCTTCCTGATGGGGAGGTGGGGAGTCAACTTGCACATGTATCTTACCAGGTTCGTGCGAAGGCTCGGGGTTAGTGGTGGTTTTCCCACTCCTCAAGGTAACTGCATGTGCAGTCGGATTATTATTTGGAGGAGGTGGGGGGGCCTGTGATTGCAGGAACCTGGGCGGCTGCTGAGGTGGATTAGGAGGAGGCTGATTTGGATAATGTGGATTTCTGCCCATATAATGGTTCCCTTGGTGATTGGGATTGGGTATGGGTTGGGACGGAAGATGTCCTACAGGTCTTTGCGTGGGAGCAACCCCAATCTGATTGTTCAGATTTGTG
This sequence comes from Thalassia testudinum, assembly GCA_037157565.1. Taxonomy (NCBI): domain Eukaryota; kingdom Viridiplantae; phylum Streptophyta; class Magnoliopsida; order Alismatales; family Hydrocharitaceae; genus Thalassia; species Thalassia testudinum. The sequence goes on along the minus strand of JAZHRO010000014.1, from coordinate 86,515,930 downwards.
ATGTTGCAGGTTACTTCCGTCATTTTTGTTTGCATATCCTGCAGGGTCCGTAGCATCTGGGCATTGATATCTTGTTGGGATGGCCCAGGATGGAAATTTGGATTCGACCCATACCCATTAAAATGATATGGTTGGGAGGAAACTTGATTATTCCAGGAGTAGTTCGGGTAATTTTTCCAATTGGAAGAATTTTTAAAGGGCTCCTGGATGGCAGAAATATTTTGGGTGGGGTTAAGATCTGGATAATTGAAATTCCCCAGTGAATCATGGGCAACCTCAGAATAATCAGCAGGAGTGGTGTTGAGATTGTGCAAATTTTCTCTTCGTGGAAAGTTAGGTTGGGTTAGATGTGGTTGTGGAGCTTGAATTGATGTGGCGAGTCTTTCCTCAATTTTCTTCTGATTAATATGCATCTGGTCGAGTTTCTGAGCGATCATTTGAAGATCGTCTTGGGCGACTGGGATAGATTGAGCGCCTATTTCATGAACACCAAACTGCGGGTTTTGGGTTCTGCAAAATGTGTTCATGGAAGCTTGATTAAATGAGTTTTCACTCATTTCTTCGAACAGGTCATAGGCACTTTCTGCATCTTTATTTAAAAAATTGCCGCCACACGAGGCGTCGACAAACTGTCGGATTTGATCTTCTAATCCATGATAGAAGATTTGCACGAGCTGCCATAAAGGAATCTCGTGGTGCGGGCAACTTCTTAAAAGGTCTTGAAATCTTTCCCAAGAATCATGGAAAGTTTCACCAGATTTTTGGTGAAAGGTCGTAATAGATCTTCGTAAGGAATTGGTACGACCTATGGGAAAGAATTTCTTGAGGAAGGCACTCTTGAGTTGAGGCCATGTTGTAATGGGTCGGCCAATGGTCCTGAACCAATAAGCGGCCTTATCTTTAAGAGATAATGGAAAAAGCCGCATCAGCCATATGTCTTCTTGCACATTTCGGGAACGGGTTGTCTGTGCAAGAAGAGTTAGTTCTTCAAGGTGGCTGAAAGGGTCTTCCCTAGGAAGGCCATGAAAGTGTTTAATCAGGTTCAGGATGGCTGGCTTGATCTCAAAGTCCCCCTCCGGTATGACCACCCCTGGTCGTTCCTCATAATAAGACGGATCATAGAAATCTTTTAGAGGAACAACAGGCTGCTGACGGGGTGGTGGGTTTGGCCTTGGATTGGCTAGGTTTTGGATGTTCCTAGTCAATGTTTGTTGATTGGAATTTAATTTATTAATCTGATCGGCCATCAATTTTAAAAGATCAGGTAGGGGGTCTTGATGTTGTGTGTGGGGCAACTCAAGATTGGGGAGCTCCAAGTGTGGAAAGTTACTGGTGGTTGGGTTTTGAGTGGAAGGGTTAGAATTAGGGTTAGAGGTGGGGTTAGAGGTAGACGTGGAAGGGTCAGTGGACCTTTTTTGGTGTGTTTCCATTTTTTTAGGAGAAGACAAAAAAAGTGGTCTTTTTACGTGGGGGGCGAAATCAAATGGTCCTTCCAAGTGCGGATTTTGAGACCGTCGCCCGTGCATAAAATGGAAGAACGGGGAGGGGAGGAGAAGAGAAAGAGATGAGAGAAAGTGTGCAATTCAAACAAACAAAAACTAGACCTAACTTAATTGTGACTCCCTAATAATAATAACCTAAGACTTGGTCTATATAGGAAATAAGTAGTCAATAGTGAATACCCGTTCTATCAACAAATCTAGCCAAGTTGCTTAAGGGGAGGTTTGGGCCCAAACGTTTCCCAGGGAAAACCCCAGGTGCTTGTACAAACCCGCGCCTGGTCGTTTGACACGGCCCCTCAGCCTGAACACCAGATATAGATGACAGAATTGGTACTAACTAAAGAAAACTTAAGACCTAAATAGCAAGCCTAAGTTGATAAAGCCTTAGGGGTCAAGTTGCTACAAATTTTAATTAGGTCTAGGATTCTATAGTGCACACGGAATGTGGAGGGCGTTTATTGGGTTGTTGCCCTGTTATTTGATTTTTTTTTGTGTGTGCAGGAATTGGAGAGTGGCTCCAATGAAAATCAAGTTGTCACACAATTTTTTTTTTTTTATATATTTTTGTCTTTTAGGATGTGATTTAATTAAATGAATTTTAGGGTTTTTCTCTTTAAGTTTAAAAAACAAGTTTGAAAGTTCACAATCAAAGGAAAGACAAGTTGTATGTGTGATTGTATATTTCCTTTTAATTGAGTCTCTAAAGAGAAAGAAGAAACCCTAAACCAATTATCCCTGAGACAGAAATTTAACTACCAATGAATTATTTTTAGCTTTCAGAATTAAGTAGTGGTCCAAACCAGTCAAACAACACCACTACTTTGAAGAAAATCAAACAAGGATTCCAGAAAAAATTTTTGTAAGATTTTAGGAATTTGTTTGATAATAGTTTTGAATTTTTAATTGTACTGGTGTCAAAGTCCAGAAATAATACCCGTGGGTATTATAGACTTTTCAGTATTACCACCGACCTCAGAAAATTTTTTATGATTTTATATGATATGTAAAATTTCACAGGGATTCCAACAAGATAAATTTCACAAAAATTGGATGAGTATAAAAATTCTGAAAATTCGCGGATAGTAGCAAAATAGGAAGATTAGAGGGTGTAACCCCTCTGTAATCCACGAATTTTTAAAAATTAAATACAAATCCAATTGAACTGAAATTTGGAACAGATGTTCCAAACTTAATTGGGAATCACTCTATGAAATTTTATGATTTTAGGAGGCCTGTGGTATTAGGAATCTATTTTTCAAGTCTGGACAGAAATCTAGACCCGAAAAACAGAACACCAATACTTGCAATGGAATGGTGCTAAAGAAGCATACCAGCAAACAATGATTTTAAAATGCACCACTCCACTTAATTTAAGTGTTTAGGGTCCTGAAAGCCAAGTTTAATATATTTTTGGTAGTTTTAATTATTTATGTGACCAGAAAGAAGAACCAACCTGAATTTTCGCGGGAAGAAAAGGATCTTTAAGCTCTCGCTTCCAGATTCCCGCTTTCCCGCTGTAGTTCCTGCACACACAAAAGAAAGAAAGAGAAGGGGATGAGATCCACTTCAAGCAAGAGAAAATGAGTTAATGCAAAGCCGTGCCTCCCCGGCAACGGTGCCAAAAAGTGATAGCGAAATGCACGTGATTTGTAAAAGCAGTTTTTTAACGTCGTTGTAACACGCGAATCCGCTTTCGCTTTTAAAATTTATATCCTAGATAGGGGAGTATCTAGGGTCGTCCAAGGAGGCAAAAATTGCAATAATGATTCTCTTGCTTGGAATACAATCTCAACTTTCTTTTTAATATTTTTCAATATGTAATTTTTTTGTATTTTGAAAAGACGAGGGCAAACGGCAGATTGTAGCGAAAAGAACTAACACCTACAAATGATTAAAATTCTAAAAGATAGAAATATCTTCTTCCTAAGCTCACTCTAGGCAAGTGTAGGCCTAGGGTAATTAGGAAGAAGAGGTGAAATAAGTGCTAGAACCAAAACAAACAACTGCAATAAAAAGCTTAAAAGAAGGCAATTTTTGATTGAGTAGAATGAGTGTTCTTTTCAAGGACAAGTAGAGGAAAGCTTCTACTAGAATTGAACAATTTAAAAGCAAGAAAAGAAACACAAATCCTCTTGTAACAATGGTGAAGAAGGTTGTCTTCTTGCTCCAAGCCTAGCTGCTCCTTGGCTTGAAAAGAGGGCCTCCTTCTTCTCCTTCCTTGAGAGCTCCTCCAAGGTGGAAGCTACCACCTTTAATGCTCTCTCCAAAGGGGTGGGCGTGCACCACCCTTAAAACTCCTCCAAGGTGGCGTGACCACCTTCAAGATCTCCTCCAAGATCTTCCTTGCCTGGCTTCTCCTTTGGCTGGCGTGACCCAAGAGAGAAGGGAAGAGGGGAAGGCACCAAGGGGACAGAATATCCCCTTAATCTTCTTCTTCTTCTTCTCTCTTGGACGTGGGATTCTTGGTGGAATATGAGAGTGAAATGGCTAGCCAAGGATGGCTTGAATGGTGGTGGGTAGTGGTCTTTTTATAGGGTAGGATGGGGGGTTAAGGTGCCCCTTGAAATGGAGGGCTAGGATGGAAGAATGGAGGTGGTTAGTGATCCTATGGCTAAGGAGAGTTGGCGCCAACCCAAGAGGTGTTAAAGGGGGTAGTTATGGTGGTGTTGGTGTCTTTTGGTGGTGGAGAGACACCACCATGTTGGCGCCAACATGGGGTCTTCTAGAAGGGGGGTTAGGTGGATGGTGGAGATGGGTTCACGGGAGATTGTGTGGTGGAGATGAGGGGAGATTTTGGAGGGAAAAGTGGCGCCATTAAGGGGTGGTTATGGGTAGTTTTTGGCGCCACTTTTAGGTGTCTTTTGGAGGTGGTGGGTAGGTTAGGTTGGTGCCAAGTAGGTTAGCTTATGTGGAGCTTAGGTGGAGCTAGTTGGGTAGAGTTGGTAGGTGGGTTTTTGGGGTAGTACAAGCCAAGGAAGTTGGAGCATAGCTAAGTTAAGCTAAGCTAAGCTAAGCTAAGCTAGCTTAGCTAATGGAGGAGTAGAGGAGAAGGTGTTGGAGCTAGGGTTTGGAGGAGGGAGCTGAGGAGAAGTCTGGAGCTGGAGCTGGAGCTGGCTGCTGCTGAAGAGGCTGGCATGGGGCTACTCTAGCTGGCTTAGCTTGCTAGTTCTTTGCTAGTTGCTAAGCCAAGCTAAAGTGAGCTAGCTTCTACCAAAATGAGCTAAGGTGAGCTAGGTCTGGTGCTATCGGGGAGAATCAAGCTGGTTGAGGCAGCTAAGGTAGCTTAGCTCAACTGAGATGAGCTAAGCTGAATCCCCGGGAGCTGGACTTGAGCTTCCTGAGCTGAGATGAATTCTTCTTCAGCTGGCTGGAGTTGAGTGGAGCTGAATGTAGCTGGATCTGAGCTGGGGTGAACTCCTGTCAACTCAGCTGAGCTAGCTAGAGCTCCCTGTGAACTAGTGGGAGCTGAGGTGAGCTAGACTCAGCTAAGTTGAGCTAGATCTGAGCTGACTTGAGCTAGGGTGAGCTAAGGTGAGCTCTCTTGAGCTGCCATCCAGCTGAGATTAGCTGAATGGAGCTGGGATGAGCTAACCCTAGTTCAAGTAAGCTAGGTTCCAGCTATGGTGAGCTAGATCAAGCTGGGTTCCAACTAGTCTGGGCTTCTCCTTCACCAATTGCCTTCTTGAGTGCTAGGGTTTTAGGGATCTGTGAATCTGTACATCCCTAACACTCACAAAAACACATTAAAACAATAATAAAAAATGCAATGCATGCTTATCCTAATTTATGCCTAAATGCAGCCCAAAAACCCGTTTGCAGAGTAAAATCCTAAGAGCTAGGTTAGTTTTAAAGCATAAAAATGATGATAAACTGGTGTTTATCACCTGGCAATGTGAAAGGTAGAAGATCAAGAGTGATGATAACATCATCTTGAGCCATAGCTAGCTCATTTTGACCTAAGAAAGAGAATAAGACCCCCTACATAACCTAGAGAAGGGCCTAATTCAAGGAATTAATGTTTTGAGAAGAAAACATGAAATAAATTGTAAACTACAATTTTACAATTGTAGTACATCAAAATTGTAGTACATCAACGGGATTTCTCAGAGGCTAAACATAGGTCAAATGGTCTTAAGAAGATAAAAAGTGAGTTGGTTCAATCAAAAATGGGTTATTGTGAGAGCTAGGAATTAAATGACATTCTGTAACCCTAAAATAGACTCACATAATTCAACAAGGTTTTGGTCAGGATAAAAATTAACTAAATCCTCTAACATTCATGGAAAAATATCCCCTAGGGTTTATAACCTTCAATTTGGCCTTTGGAACCTACTTTGACCTAGATAGGGATCCTAGCTCAATATTTGACCTATTTTGGGTTTTTGTGTAAAATGCTTAGTCAAATGTGGTCAAACCTAAAATCCAACTTCACCATTGGATTCCTTAGGTCCAAATTAGGTTTGTACCAAAATTTGGACCTAAGGGGAGGTCACTTTAACCTACTTTGCAAAATAGTCCACCCAATTACATTTTGACCCCTATCTTTTGAAATTCATTACTCAAACCCCTTAACTTCCTCGCCAATCTTACAATTAGGTCCCTCCGCCATTAACTCGGAGGAATCCTACTCCGGCGAGAATCCAAGGAGGATTGCTCCCTGATTCCTCAGAGATCTCCTCTCAGATTTCAAAGGGACATTCTCTAAGGAATTCCCTTCCATTCGAGCACAATCACAAGATCTAATTTGCACCCATCCTCTCATGCGAATGCACGAGAGATTTGGGTATCCTACTATTTCCTACTCCGATGAGGACTCTCACTCTTGGAAGCTTGTCTTCCAAACACAAGAGCCCCTGCCAGTGCCTATAAAAGCACTACGACCTCCGACCACACAAATTCAGGTTGACTTCACTGGAGAACAACCCCCAAGTTCATCTCCTCTCCTCCGGCTAGGTGTCCAGTGAGCTCCAACGAGTCATCTTTCTCGTCGCTCTACCACAATACCAGTCGCAGAGCCATCTTCGTCTCTTCCCTCTACGCCGGGCAATACCCATGCACGTGCTCCAGCCCCTTCATCATCACCGTTCTCCCTCCTCTGGACATCTTCTTCTCCAGCGGTGGCAGGTACAGCCAGCTGCTTCTCTATCCCCCTTCGCCCATTTAGCTAGGTTAGAATTATTCCTCTCTCTCCCCTCTTCACTTCCCCTCTCTTAATTTGCACTTTCGAGCACTCGACACCACAGATCACCACCACCTTCTCCATCTCCAGCCGACCACTGGTGAGGCGCATCCACCACTCCGCATCTCCACACGCCTCGCCAGACCCCTCATCACCTCTTCCATCACCCACAGAGCATCTTCCGCCCTTCCATTGACCGCCATCACCTCCCTAAACGCCCACCGAACACACCCATAAACACGGCCACAGAGCGACCTAGGCACGCATGCCTAGGCCATCCCACGGCCAGCCGCCCACCGTCTCACCTTCGCCGTGACACGACGAAGCTCCCCACATGGTTTAACAGGGCCACAAGGCCGTAATTGTGTGTTTCAGGTCAGGCCTCCTGCCGGCATTGAAGCACGAAGCAAGCTTGCTTGCAAGTTTCGCTCCAAGTCGCGTGTCCCAGGCAGAGGAGTCCCAGAAAGTGCGTGTAGGTCTCGCGCATACTTTTGTCCGGACAATTGGCCTTGCGAGGACTGTAGCTGCCCCAATTGAGTGAAGGCTTCCTGCAGATGTGCACAAAGAATCTGGTGGGACTTTTAGTCCCACCTTGTGAACACAGGAACGCGGTGAGCGACTTAAATTGAATTTGTAATTTCTTGTTATCATCTCCAGTACATGGGGTGAGGTCCCTCTCCCACGTACACCCACCTCATCGGTGACCTATGTCCCCACGGACCTGGCGTGACCGACCCGATTAGCCTTGCTCTACTCGCGCACTACACCACGCCAATGTGCCTGGACCAGGGCAAGCAAACCCGATCCGATTACCCATCTCTGGGAGAGCGAACCCAATAGAGAAATTGAGAGAGACGCGTGGGAGGGTAGGGGTAGGTTTTGCTCTTCGGTGTGTAGGGAAAGAAGAAGGAAGGAAGAGGAAGGTGCTGCCACAAGGAAGAAAGAAGAGGAAGGCAAAGGCAGAAGCTTGAAGGCAGAAGCCAAAGCTAAGGAAGGAAGGAAGCCAAAGGCAAAAGAGGCTAAGGAAAAGAAGAAAGGAAGGGGAAGGCGCAGCTGAAGCCAAGAAGGAAAGGGAAGAAGAAGGAAGGCAGATGGCAAGGGAAAGAGAAAGCACTATAGTGGCTAAAGGCTAAGACAGAGGAATAAAAGAAGAAGAAGAAGAAAGGCAAAGAAAGGCACGACTAAAGCAAAGAAAGGAGCCACAAAGAAGAAGGAAGGAAGAAGAGGGCTAAGGCAGAGAAGAAGAAAAGAGAGAGAAGAGAAGATCCAACGAAGAAGAATCAACTATTTTTGCACCTAATTTAATATCTTTATTTTTGCTACATTTTATAACTCATAAACTCCTGCATTCTTTTTTGAATTAGATTTTGAGTAGATTTAAGTGTTCAATTACATTGATTGAGATTAGTGAATAAATTCCATTTGCTCCCTATGTTTGACCTCGAATACTTAGGTTTTAGAGTAATAAAAACTTCTTATTTGTTATCAACACCTAATCACCTATACTACTATACAACGCAATTGCTTTTATCTTTAAATCCCCGATCGAGTGCTCTTTAAGAAAATGGCGCCGTTGTCGGGGTGCAACGTGCAATTTATCACTAATCTTTGCATTCTTTTTTTATTATATTTGAACATTAACTTGCCCTATTGTGTTTTGCTGTGATCTTGCTAGGTATTTCACGAGGTGATCTCCCGTGCAAGTCAACCACTCCAAGGCAGGTAATCTCTTTTCTTCCCTAATCCACCTCCTAATCCTGGAGGACAAAAGGAAGTAATTAAATTAGGAATCACTTGACTTCTTTTCATAGTAATTATCATCTTTAAGGCAAGTGTTTCCTGACTTTGCAAAATTTTTGAAATCTTCTTGATGTTGGAGAGATTTTTTTTAGATCCTATCCCAAAAATTCCTGTACCTAATAGAAATCATGCCTAATCTCCGCGGACAGCACACTTCTTGTTTTTAAGTCCAAAGAGAACTTTTGAGGAGCAAAAAGGATTGGAAATAGAACCAAATTAGGGTTTCTACAGTCGGGTTTTGGAGTGCTAATTCAAACATGCTTGTTTAAAAGGAAATAAACCCACCCGCATTTGTGTCCTACCCAAGCCCTTGATTGAAAAGATCTAAACAAGATAGACCCTAAAATTGAGCTCTAAAATCACTTGAATCTTGAAACCTTGGACCTAATAACCTGGGAGTCAAATCAAGGTGATCTCTAAGTCTTAACCTAGAATCATTCTGCCATCCTTAGGGCAGGTCAGGTGAAGTTGACCCCTTAGGTCAACAAACCATGAAATTAGGTCACAAATCAAAACATCTAAAGTTTAAGTGAAAACCCTAAAGCACCTTTGATCTTAAAAGTGGTAGACTTAAGAGGTCAAGGTCTCCATTCTGGTCTACTTCGAATCTCAATGACAAGAGAGGTCGGGTGGGGGAAACCCTGTAACCCGTGGAGAGGCTCTACCGTGTAGGGGTCTTTGCGGGACTCTCCTTCTCTGGCTGCCTAGGTAATTCTTAGGTGGACGACCTTCTAATCCAGGGGTATCATCCGCCACGAACCTCCATAGTCATCTAAACATCTTTAGGTGCCTCGATTGGGTCAAAAACACCTCTAGTCCCTCATCTCTTCTCTTTAGAGCACACACATACAAATTTCAGTGGGACTCTGTATTCAGATTTAATTGCTTCACACCTTGATTCTACATCTTGATTCAAACTATGATTCTACATCTTGATTCCATGATTTGATCCAAACATGCAGCCTAGCTACTTAGGATTACCATTAAAGAAACCTGAATCCCAGAGATCCATGTGAGATAGGATGATTGAGGATGCCCTGACATTCTATGAAAATGATGAGAAAACCACAACACCTATAGAAAACATTCAGGTTGATGTCCCAACAACCACAACCTTCATCATAACCTGTGCCCAAGTGTTATTGACAGAAGCCACAAGAGGATCAACCCGAGACATGCTTATAATAGGATACATTGAGATAGAAAAGTTACACAATTTTTAATACCTTCAATGTTTGACAAATCCTGTATTATGGGAACAACACCAAGATGATCTTGAGAAATGGGAAGAGGTAATGAGATTAATGAAACAAATTATTGACCAGAAATACCCGTATATGCCACCAACAGAAGATGAACCATCCTAGGGTAGTATTGAGGATCAATTTGATTTCCTACATCTCAAGTTTGAGGCAAAGAGTGGTTGTGGATTCCCAACCCAGATAGAGTACAATGTGCCTGATATTGAAGAGGGTTGGGAAGTTCCAATTGTAAGAGAACACAAATTTGAGCCAACCATAGACCCTAGATCACAAAGCATAGAATTCCAAAACTCCTGCAATAATAAGATTAGAACTGAACCTCTCGAGGGTGTAAATCCTACCCCTTATTCTGATAAGGTAACCCTCGAAGGTTATTCAGACCTAGATTCTAGTAATTCAACCAACATCCTAAACCTAGAATCTGGATCTAAAACGTATTGGGAAGATTATGAGGCCTCGTACGAAGAAGATCAAATTTTCAATGAGTATGATTATGGGCCTCTCTTTGATGAATATCCCTCACCAACATCCTCAGAGAGACAAATCAATTTTTTGGAAGTCCTGCCAATTTACGATACAGAAACCAAGGAGTTGGATGAGTGGGGTTTCAATTGGGTCTGTCCGACCAGCTTGAACTTGAGCCTAGTAAGAACATCGTTTTAAGCTCAGAATTAACATATAGGCTAGACCCCAGTCAGGCTGCCGAATCTACATCATATGATTTATTCTATGGTGGAACTCATGATCTTGAATCTTATTCAAAACTTGATTTTCGTAAACTCTCCGAAAATTTCGAATTTGACCATTATATAGGAGAAAATCTGCTTCCTGATTATAACAAGCCAATCTACAACCTTAGCTCACACGACTCATTCTCTGACTCTGATTCTAAAGTCCCGGTTCCCGAGATCACTGATTTCAATTCAGGTTCCAGTGACATGGCATCATTTCCTTTCGATCCTCAGGAACCAAAACCAGAAAATGTCAAGAGTGATTGCAACCCAGAATTCGAATCTTTTCTCAACTCAGATGTCCATCATCCTATAGACACTCTCCAGGCATTCATTTTTTATTTTGAAAGTTACTATGAGGACACTCTACATGAAACCACCTGTAACTTCTTTCTAGAAGAGCCCTCATACACAATCCTCATTGAGGCCACCTCTTCCAAATATACAGAATTGAGCAAAACCTATTTTCAACCTCAACTCACAACCGGACTCAATTACTATTCTGATTCCCCTCTCACTGAGCCGTTTGCAGATGATTCAACTCCACGTCTATACCGGGTATCAAACATTGATCAGACTGAAAAACATGATCCATCATTCTCTAATCACCCCTGTAGGGCTTCCGCATCATTCACTGATTATTTTTCGGATCCCTACTCTGAACAGGTTGATCCGACTCAGACAAAACCTAAATTTACACTTCCGTATCCATCTGAGTCGCATAGCATATGGTGGGTTCCACATCTGTTGATCTACATTTATCAATCCACCAGACTAATAGGGTTTAGGATGCATCATCAGCCTGTTGATCTTAACAAGCACCTGGTTGGACCAACCAGGCTCTTGATCAAGGTGCTTGTTTTACAAAATTCTACTGATTTGACCACTCCCTCTCCATCCCATTTCCCACTCGACTGAAGGCGTTGAATTAAACACTTAATGGGAGGAAACCCGTCATTCCAAAAACCCAAGACCCATCTGATTATCCATCTGTACTTCACGTCTATTGCACCTTGAGTTCAGCCTTAGACCAGTCGATCCCACCTCTGGTATATGTACCAGAGCTTGAAATCGTCTGCAAAAGTCATTCCCGACCCATTCACCCAGTCGATATATCCTATTCTAAGTCCTTGAACCCAACACTGTTTCACACCCTTCGCTTACAATGAGGACATTGCAAAACTTAGGCATAGGGGGTGGTAAAGTGCGTACATATAAAACCAAGAAAAGTCAGAAGGATTCTCATAAAAAAAGTCACATATGTCAAAAACACAAAAAACTGAAAAATTATAAAAAATAATAAAAAAATGGAGGAGGGAGAAAATTTTGTAAGCCACAATTCATGAGGAGGAAAGAGCAAAATACCAAAAAAGGAGCACAAAATGAAAAAGAAACAAGAGATTGTCATTAGTAAGAGATTAAAGAATTAACCGAACTTCTAGACCACATCAAGGAAAAAGATAATTAATGAGAAAAGGTGCTAATGAGACATAAAAATAATTTAGTAGGAATGCTGACCTTAGGCCTTTTGGGCTAGACTCCTAGGCTTAAAAATTCAAGTATCCGCTAAGATTTGCATAATCCTCAAGAGGTTGGGGAAAATGTGAAGCTTAAGTATTAGGTCTAAGGCTTAGGGAGTATTCAGCCTGGTTAACTGACCTTCGATTTGCGGGACTCGATAACCTAAGCACCCCAACCCACACACAGTTTGGTTCAGTGCGCATAACTATCAAAATCATGCAAAAGCATTTAAATGTTCTGAAAAAGTTGCCTAGATTGGGAGTGGCCGATCAACACAAGTTGATTTGGACGAGTTCCCAGTGTGGAGAGGCGGGAAATTCCCTTCAAAGATGCATAACAACATATTGTCTCCTCGATGCTTGTCTCTTAGGATATTTACATACCCTATCGGGGGCATGTAAGCACTCTACTATTTCAGATACCATGGACGACATTATCATGAAATGTCGATTGCCAGGGTCTGGATTCGGCCACAGAATGCCATGGGCGGGATTATCTCAAAATCTCGATAGCCAAGGTTCTGGGGGTTTCCATGGGTGGTGCCATCACAAAGCATCGATTACCAGGGACCTTTGAGGATTGATGATGGAGACAAGGAATCCGATACAAACCGTGTTGAGAAGCTAATCTGAAGCTAGAAATAAAAAGAAAAGAGGGAGAAAACTCTCCAAACAAATAGATCCTCTGTTTCTCTCTTACAAAAATGCACTGCAAACTGAACCTAGGCTAAAATATGTCTCAAGCATGGGTGCTTTAACTACGGAGTCCAACAAACCTTAGGATAGTTTCGTGGGCCTTAAAAACCTTCGCAAAAGATTGAGGCTAAATCTGGTCAGTTCTGGATCTTGGTTGGCACTTGAGTACCTCTAGGTCTACTGTCGGCATTCTGACCTAATCAAAAGAAAAAGAAAAGCACTTATCATAACTGATGAAAGAAATTCATGGTCTAGAATAGACGAACCTTTAAATTTTGCTAAGTGACTAGCAAAAGCTAGGCATGGGGGGATGATGATAACATCCTCATGAGCCATAACTAGCTCATTTTGACCTAAGAAAGAGAATAAGAGCTCATACATAACCTAGAGAAGGGCCTAATTCAGGGAATTAATGTTCTAAGATGAAAATAAGAAATAAAGGGTAAAACTACAACTTTACCATTGCAGTACATCAACAGGATTTCTCAGAGGGTAAGCATAGGTCAAATAGTCTTAAGAAGATAAAAAGTGAGTTGGTTCAATCAGAAATGGGTTATTGTGAAAGCTAAGAATTAAATGACATTCTGTAACCCTAAAATAGACACATAATTCAACAAGGTTATGATCAGCATAAAAATCAACTAAATCCTCTAAAATTCATGGAAAAATATCCCCTAGTGTTTAAAACCTTCAATTTGGCCTTTGGAACCTATTTTAACCTAGATAGGGGTCCTAGCTCAGTATTTGACCTAATTTTGATTTTTGTGTAAGATGTCTAGTCAAATGTGGTCAAACCTAAAATCCAACTTTACCATTGGATTCCTTAGGTCGAAATTAGGTTTATACCAAAATTTGGACCTAAGGGGAGGTCACCCTGACCTACTTTGCAAAATAGTCCACCCAATTACATTTTGATCCCTAGCCTTTGAAATTCATTAGGTAGACCCCCCTAACTTCCTAGCCACTCTTACAATTAGGTCCCTCCAACATTAACTCGGAGGAATCCTACTTCGGTGAGGATCCAAGGAGGATTGCTCCTTGATTCCTCGATGATCTCCTCTCAGATTTGAAAGGGACATTTTCTAAGGAATTCCCTTCCATTTGAGCACAATCATAAGATCTGATTTGCACCCAATCTCTCGTGTGAATGCATGAGAGATTTGGGTATCCCACTATTTCCTACTCCGTCGAGGACTCTCACGCTTGGAATCTTGTCTTCCAAGCACAAGAGCCCCTACCAGTGCCTATAAAAGCACCACCACCTCCGGCCACACAAATTCAGCTTGACTTGGTCGGAGAACTACCCCCAATTTCGTCTCCTCTCCTTTGGCCAGGTGTCCAGCGAGCTCTGGAGAGTCCTCCTACTCTTTTTCATCACTCTGCCACAATACCAGCGGCAGAGCCATGTCCGTCTCTTCCCTCCATGTCAGGCAATACCTGCATGCGTGCTCCAGCCCCTTTGTCATCGCCATTCTCCCTCCTCTGGATGTCTTCTTCTACGGCTGCAGCAGGTACAGCCAGCCACCTCTCTATCCCCCTTCGTCCATTTAGCTATGTTAGAATTATTCCTCTTTCTCCCCTCTTCATTTCCCCTCTTAATTTGCACTTTCGTGCCCTCGACGCCGCAGACCACCACCACTTTCTCCATCCCTGGCCGACCATCGGCGAGGCGCATCCACCACTCCGCATCTGCACACGCCTTGCTAGACTGCTCGTCACCTCCTCCATCACCCACTAAGCAACTTCTGCCCTTCCACTGACTACGATCACCTCCCTAAATGCCCACCAAACACACCCATAAACATGGCCACAGAGTCACGTAGGCATGCATGCCTAGGCCGCCACGCAGCTAGCCACCCACCATCTCACCTTCACCGTGACACAGTGAAGCTCCCCATGTGGTTTAACAGGGACGCAAGGCCTTACTTGTGTGTTTCAGGTCAGGCCTCCCGCCTCCATTGAAGCACAAAGCAAGCCTACTTGCAAGCTTCACTCCAGGTTGAGTGTCCTAGGTAGAGGAGTCACAGAAGGTGTGGGTTGGTCTTGCGCATACTCCTATCTAGACAATTGGCCTTGCGAGGACTGCAGCTGCCCCAATTGAGTGAAGGCCTCCTGCGGATGTGCACAAATAAGCAGGTGGGACTTTTAGTCCCACGTTGTGAACTCAGGAACGCAGTGAGCAACTTAAATTGAATTTGTGATTTGTTCTTATCGCATCCAGTACATGGGGTGAGGTCCCTCACCCACGTACACCTGCCTCGTCGGTGACCTATGCCCCCGGAGACCAGGTGTGACCGACCTGATTAGCCTCGCACTCCTCACGCACTACACCACACCAGTGCACCTAGACCCAGCAAGTGAAACCCAATCGGATTACCCAGCTCTGGGAGAGCAAACCCAAGAGAGAAATAGAGAGAGAAAAAGACGTGGGGGAGGGTAGGCGTAGGTTTTGCTCTTTGGTGTGTAGGGAAAGAAGAAGGAAGGAAGAGGAAGGTGTTGCTGTAAGGAAGAAAGAAGAGGAAGGCAAAGGCAGTAGCTTGAAGGCAGAAGCCAAAGCTAAGGAAGGAAGGAAGCCAAAGGCAAAAGAAGCTAAGGAAAGAAGAAAGGAAGGGGAAGGTGCAGCTGAAGCCAAGAAGAAAAAGGAAGAAGAAGGAAGGCAGATGCCAAGGGAAAGAGAAAGCACTGTACCAGCTGAAAGCTAAGACAGAGGAATAGAAGAAGAAAGGCAAAGAAAGGCACGACTAAAGTAAAGAAAGGAGCCGCAAAAAAGAAAGAAGGTACAAGAGAGCTAAGGCAGAGGAGGAAAAGAGAGATAAGAGAAGATCCAAAGAAGAAGAATCAACTATGTTTTGCACCTAATTTAATCTCTTTATTTTTGCTACATTTTATAACTCATAAACTCTTGCATTCTATTTTGAATTAGATTTTGAGTAGATTTAAGTGTTCAATTACATTGATTGAGATTAGTGAATAAATTTCATTTGCTCCCTTTGTTCAACCTCAGATACTTAGGTTTTTGAGTAATAAAAAGCTCTTATTTGTTATCACGCTTGGTCACCTATACTACTATACGACGCAACAGCTTTTATCTTTAAAGCCCCGATCGATTACTGTTTAAAAAGGAGTGAGATCATTCTAGCCGGATCTCAGCTCAATCCAGCACAACTTAGCTGGATTCCAGCTCAACCCAGCTCTTCTCTACTCATGGTAGCTCCAACCAACTTAGCTTAGCTACTAACCCTCAACTAGCTAAGCTAAGTCAACTAAGGAGTCCTCAATCAGCTCAAGGCAGCTTAAGACTAGCTAATGAAGACTTACCCCTATCTAACTTAGTCGACCATGTCTACTGGACCTAAGCTAGTTCATTTAGATAGCTAAAGTTCTTCAAGAATATCATACCAGCTCCCCTTAGCTCTAGAATAGTTGATACCAGCTCAACTTAGCTCAACCTACCCAACTTAGTAGCCAGTAAAGAACTTGCTACCTAAGTTGAGTTGTTGAGCTCCTAGAAGACCTTTTACAGCTCAACACTAGCTCCATGCAAACTCGGAGTAGCTCCTTTAGCAAAACCATAACACCACCTCCACTACTCCACTAGCTAAGCAAGCTTAGCTAACTTTGCTTAGCTCTACTTAAGCTCCCCACTCATGGTCGACAACCCTACTTAATCTCCACCTAAAACTACCACCAAGTTGGCGCCAAGTCTCAACCACAACCATGCCTTGACACCCCCTCAACTGCGCCAAAACTAGCACCTTTCCCTCCCATAACCATCCCCATCCCCACATCATCTTTCTTTCCAGAAATCCCCTAAATCACCGCCGAACACTGACCCACCTAAGCCACATCTACCCTTGGATTTTGGCACCAAATCCATCCCTTCTAGAACCCTCCTAAGGTTGCACCAAAACCACACAACCCTCCACACTTGGTTTTCCACCAAGGGTGTCCTCCATCTTTAAACACCACCCCAAACACCTCTTAAGCTGGCACCAACATTCCTTAGCCCTACATCCCATAACCACCTCCTATGAAGCCATCCTACCCATCCATATCCCACGCCAACCCCCCCTCCCTCCCTTCCTATTTATGCCCCCTTCCTACCCCCAAAGAAAGGTACCCTTGGCTACATTAATTCCATACCTATATCCACTACATAGCCATCCATAGGGAGAAGAAATGATAAGAAGATTAAGGGAGCAACCTTGCTCCCTTGGTGTTGTCTTCTTTGTCCTTCTTCCTTGGACCAAGCCAAGGAGCATTTCACATTGGGGGATGACCAGGTAGAGAAGAAGCTAGGGTGGATGTCTACCCTAAGGAGAGAAGGAGCTCATCATCTCCTCAAGGAGGAGCCCTTTTCGAGTCTAGGAGCCTCTAGAGTTGAAGCAAGGAGTTCTTCATCTTCAAAATTATTAGGAGAATCTTCTAGTCTTTCCTATTCTTTTGTATTAAATTTATTGTAGAAGCATTCCTCTACAGGAGTTTTGTAAGACAGAATCTTCTTCACAATTAAAACAAGTTGCCTTTCTGTGATTTTTTTTGTGCTAGTTCTAGTAATCTCTTTCTGTTTTGTTCACCTTGGTGCACATCACTCCATCTTTCTAATTACCCTAGGAACACTTGCTTAGGGTGAGCTTAGAAAGAGGGATCTCATTCTTGTCACTTAGGCATAGTTTTATTCCACTACATTTATTTTGCATTTCCATTACCCAATTATCCTTTGAAAACCCAAAGGAAAAAATCAAGAGCATAAAAACATAAATTGAGGACTCAAAAAGGCGAGAGAGAGAACCAATTATTGTCTAAGAATTTGGCCTCCTTGGACGACAGTAGATACCCTACTATCTAGGTTTACAAATTCAAAAGTTGGTCGGAATTTACTCATACAATGACATAACAACCCGCATTTACAAAATGCGTATTTTTCATATCAGTTTTTGGCATCGTTTCTGGGAAGGCACAGCTTAGTATTTTTATTTGTATCTCTCTTGATTCATTAGGCCTTCACTAGTTTTGTTTTTATTTTGACTCAGATGCAAATTAGGAGTGGAAGTGAGATTTGGAATTGCTTGGAGCGAAAGCTTCAAGTTATCTTACCTTCCAGTGATTTCAAGTAGCTACCTAAGCCAGAATCTCTTTGAATATCACAAAAATCTCAAAAAAAAATATTTTAAAATATTGAAACCTATAAAAACAAGAAAATTTTAGGGTGGTGGAACCTTAAAATTGATTTTAGTGCTCAATTGCTTCATTTCTCCACCACCCTTTTCTTATTGGAGTTGAATTTTTGAAAATCCAGACTTTTGTCTTCTTTTTCAAAAATCAAGTTCAGGCATAAAGAGGCTTCCTAAAATCTTTAAATGCTACCCAAGGAAGCTACTTTCAGTCAGGAACGTAGCTTCCAAATTTCAGAAGTTTCAAATAAATAGAAAAAATCTAAAAATTCATTGACTGAATCAGGGTCACACCCTAATTCCTTACTATTCGAGAATTTTATAGTTTTTTCTACTTATCAAATTTAGACAAATTTTTATTTTTGAAATCCTTGAGAAAATCTCAATAACATATGAAATTTTCAAAAATTTCAAAGATTGTTTGATGTTTTCGTAGAATCATTTTTCTGAATTTGTCTTTTCTGATTTTTGACATCAATATTGAAAAAAATTCCAAGAAAATATGAAACAAGTTTTAAAATCTCAAAAAAAATCATTTTTGGATTTCTTGTTTGATTTCCTATCCAATGGTGGCGTTGTTTGCCTTGTTTGGATCACCACATAAAAAGATTTGTAAAAAGAGGTACATTTAAGGAGTTGCATACATAGAATTTCTAATTCTAGGGTTTTGATTCTCTCTTTAAGTTCTACACAACATCTAAAGGAATTAATCTTCACCAATTACAACTTGGTTGCAATTATTGTGTAGCACTTCAAACCTTGTTTCGAAACATAAAACAAAATCCTAAAATCTATAAATCTTTATCAAACCCTAAAAATCATTTCATTTAATTCTTGTTTGCAAGCCCTATTATTTTGGCTTGGGCGTCACAATCCTACCCAAATTCACACAAAAAAAAAGATATAATTGACCATTACCCTAAGCAACGCCCTTCACTTCTAGTGCACTTCTAAATTTCCTAAGCGTAACTGAAAATTGTAGTCACTTGACCACTAAGGACTTCATTCAATTCTAGTCTTGATATCCAAATTTTAAGATTTCTCTTATTAATCCTAATTCACTTAATCAAACCTAGTCAAGAGTAAAAGGGAAGTCAAATGATGGGTATGGGTTTATACAAGCCCTTGGTGATTTTCTTGGGACATGCTTGGGCCCAAACTACCTCTTCTAATCTAGCTAGATAAATTTTTGGAAGTAGGATTAGCTATAGATTTCTTAATATTCCAGTTCCAATGTATTAGGTTTCTCTTAAGGAGTCAACATTAAGTTAGGCCTAAAATGTTGATTGCTTGGAATGTACACTTTTATCTTTTCCCAAGTCTAGCTAGATGCATGAGTATCGGTCTCAAATCAACAATTGGAGGCACCATTTGATTCTGCCCCCCACACGAAAAGACCTTCCTCTTCTTCTGCTATTTCATTCCTCTGCTGAAAAAATGGAAAGCAATCAAAATAGGTCCAGAAATCCTTCCACTTCTTCCGCCACTCAACCTAATCCCCCAAAACCTAACTTCCCACCTCATCATAATATTCCTATTCCTAACTTGGGATTAAGAAATCCTCAAAATCCAAAGAAGCTAGAACAAAATCAGAATCCACCCAATCCTCTCCTTTTGATGGTTAAGCAAATCAAAATCCACCCAATCCTAGCTCAACTTCAAGCTAATCAACAACAGTTGCCTTGGACTGTCATGAATCTAGTGAACCAAAGTCAGGATCAACCACCTGAGGGACCTCTCATCGCTCTTATGGATTTTTATGGTCGTTCTAATTATGAGGAGAGACCTGAGGTGGTGATGCTTGAAGAGGATTTCGAGATCAAATCCACCATCCTAAACCTTATTAAGCATTTCGATTATCTTCCGAGAGAGGACCCTTTTAACCACCTCAACGAACTAACCGTCCTACGCCCAAACTAGCCGTTCTCGCAATGTATGGAAAGATTTGTGGCTCATGAGACTCTTTCCTCTCTCTCTAAAGATAAGGCCGCAAATTGGTTCAGGATGGTTAGTCATCCTATCACTACCTGAGGGCAGTTAAAAGGTGCTTTTCTTAAAAAATTCTTCTCAATTGGTCATACAAATGCCTTACAAAGATCCATTACGACCTTTTAGCAGAAGCATGGTGAATCTCTCCATGAGTCTTGGGAGAGGTTTCAAGAATTATTGAGTTGTCCCTACTATGAAATTCTGTGAAGGAAGTTAGCACAAATCTTCTATCATGGATTAGAAGATCAATTGAAATGATTCGTGAATGCCTCATGTGGTGGCAACTTCCTTAACAAGGATGCTACCAGTGCTTACCAATTATTTGAAGAAATGAGTGAAAACTCATTCAATCTGGCATCAGTGGACACTTTTGGTAGTAATTACTGAAATCGACTCCAGTTCTACATATATTCCAGTTACCCAAGGTTATCTTTAGATGCATGCACAGAGATTAGATTAGATGCAGATTCACTAGAAAAAGAGTAAGGAAAAGCTGAACAGAAATAGGCTCCACATCTAACCCCCCCAACATCATGAAAGGAGAAAACTTGCACAATATTGGCGCTATCCCAATGGATCAAAATTATTTTTCTGAGGCTTCATCGGATTTGATTGGGACTTATGTTTTGTTGAATCAAAATCCTTTCAACCTTACTATTGAAAACATTTTGGCTCTCTAGGAACATTTTTGAAATTCCTCAAACTCCTATAGTCAAACTTGGAAGGATAACCCAAACCCTTCCTGGAAAGGCCCTAATTAGTTTCCTTTCCAAAGGCAATTTCAACATGGGATCTATGGGCAAAATCACGTTTCATTTAGGCCTTCTCAAGAAGATATCAATACCCAGGTTATGAAGACCATGCAACGTATGCAAAATCAAATGACCAAGGTAACCCGTGTAGTCACCAATTTACAAAATCATAATTAGGGTTACAGCTGATCAAAGACTTGCAAGCAATTTACCTTCTCAACCTAGGCCTAATCTTGACAATCAAAACAACCACTTTCATGGTGGAAATCCCAATCATCCCACTCACCCAGCTCCCCAACACCCTCCATGTTTCCATCAAAACCAAGCTTCCCGACCTCCTCCAAGAAATAATCATACTACCAATGAATTGACCTTAAGGAGTGGAAAAACTCTCAAGATTTATCCACATCCGGAACCCAAATCAATAACAAGAAAGATGACACTTCTCCTCCTAACATGACTCTGGAACATTCAAATGCACTGTAGCAAAACCCTATCCCTTTTCCACAAGCACTTCATTCCACCAAAAATAAAAGGAAATCCGAGCCCTCTGGTAAGGAACTTTTGGAACTTTTTAGAAAAGTTGAAATAAATATCCCTCTCATAGATGCAATTAAATATATTCCTGCCTATGCCAAAATATTAAAAGATTTATGTACCCCTAAATGGCAGTCTAGAAATAAGTTCTTAAAAAATAATTGTGAGTTCCGAGGTCGTTTGTAGGTAGCAAATATGGAATTCACACACTAGTCGCAATAATACACAAATGAGCACAATGATTAATCACAACAAAGATATGCATTGAATAATATACTCGAAAATATATTCAATAATAGCAATTTATGTCTCATAAATTAGTGGGATAAAAAGAAGAATAAAAACCCTAGAAAAGGTGATTTGAATCACCAATTTAATCCCACAATTATTCACATATCCTAAGGATAATCTCAATTTAATCACAACAAAATTTCTCTGCAATGGCCTTGAACCACTTATGTCAAATATCCTCATCAGCACAAGTACTTAAATATCTCCACAGTGCATCAAATTAACCACTATCAGACGTTGGGCACCAATGTCTGACGACTTAAAGTCGCCAAAGCATAGCACAAGCACAAGCCGAATCCACTAAGTGTTGCACATAGAGGTACACTTCTTAGGGCACTGTGCACACACCCTGAGGTAAAACCACCCTCCACCCTCAAAATTTCTCCTCTTTCCTCAAGCTGGTATATAGGTGAATAATGCCGGGTTATCGGGTCATGGATAATGACCAGGCCCATCGATATGTGGTGTTGGGTGAGGTGTGTGCAGATCACATGAGGTAAGGGACCTCGCCCCACGGCGTAAAGGCAACGAGCCTTGGCACTGAAATCAATTTATGCGGCTCTCCAATTTTAGTGTCCACGATGTGGCACTAAATGTGCCACCTTTCTCCTTCGCACAACTACTGAGGATTGGAGCTTGAATTGGGGCTATAAATGTTGTTGTTGTGGCCAATTGAAGGCCTAGAGAACTTTACGGAGGTATTCCGCTACTGCTCAAGGTAGAGGTGAGGTCTGACTCAATTGGAGCATGACGAACGGAGTTGATGAACACAGAGGACACGACGGATGTTTGGCGAACATCTACAATCACAAAAATGGTCTCGCGACCCCATCAATCTTGCTCAGGAGCTTCATCGAACTTCTTCTAGTGTAATGGTGGTAGTTGTTGAGCGCGAGAATCTACGCTAACGTGTTTGGTTTTGGAAAACCCGTCGTTGTAGTTCGAAAGCGAAGGATTCGTGTTCAACAAATAAGATTTATACCGAAATAAGAATTCCGGGTCGAACTCAGGGAGGCTACGTTGATCTATATTCGCAATTATGTTTTTTTAGGATTTTTGATAAACAAGGCGAAATAATTACAATGGAGCTATCAAATTGAGAGAGAGAGAGAGAAAGAGAACATGCATTCAATATTTCAATTGTTTATACAAGCAAACGAAATTAAAGTTACACTAGAAAGCGGGAAATCAATTACACTATAAAGCAGGAAAATTCTACACTAGAAAAGCTGTAAATAAGAATGGGAGAGAGAAGTTATCCTCCTCGACGGTCGCTTGGAGGACGAGCCGAACGGAACGACGCCTGGACGAAGGAGAACGAGGCGGGACGAAGGAGGACGAAGCAGAAGAACGGGAACGAAGTAGCACGCCGTCGTCGTCGCGGGATCCACTTCCGAAGGGGGACGAAAATTTGGACTTTATCTCGCGAGAGGCATCCCGGGTGTGGGACAAGCTTCTCTTGAGCTTTGGAGAGGTAGAGAGGAGAAGGAAGGGATGAAAATTTCGTATGGAGGGGGTCTCCTTTTATAGTTGCAAGGAGTGGGGGCAAAATGGACATTACATCTTCAAAATAATAAATAAGGGGTCTTTAGTGACGGATAAAACCGTCGCTAAAGCCCCGCCGTCGCCGTCGCCGCCGCGCCACGCGCGCCCGCTCGGCTGGCCTGCGCGCGTAACGCAGACGCACGTCCGCGTCGTCTCAGCCGTCCGATCGCGAGATCGGACGGCTTAGATCGCGCCCGCGCCCGCTGCGTAGCGCGCCGCCCGCGTGCGATCGCGCGCCCACCAGGGCGTCCAATTGCGCGTCGGCGCTATCGGGCGCGCGCGGCCGTTGGATCTTCATCCGACGCTCGTGCGCGCCCACTCGCCCGCGCCTTCGCCCCCCTCTCCGCGGCTCGAACCCGCGACCTCCGCTTCGCCCGCGGCTGCGTAGCCGCTGCGCTACGCGGCGAAATGGTCGCGCGGACGTTTTTAAACGCGCGCGACCGCAGCCGTTGGATCGAGATCCAACGGCGGAGAGGAGACGTTGCGCGATCTTCACAGGACTCCTGCGGCCGATTGGGCGGCTGGGATGGCGCCACGTGGCGCCATCTTGGCCGTCCATCTTCTGGAAGTTGTAGATGGTGCCACGGATGTCGGATTGACTTGATTTTTGTGTCGTTCGGCTGCGATCGTCGATCCGAATTCATCCGTGTGGTCGGATTTTCCATCTGAAGTGCGGATTTACACCATCCTGGCCCTTGATCTTCTAGGGTTCCCCGGTCTCTATCTGATGCTACGGATGCCTGATTAGGGCGATCTTGGAGTCGTTGAACTCCAATCGTCGCCCTGATCATATCCATACGGTTGGATCTTTGATCCGAGGCCCCGATAAAATATTTGCCCTGTCCAAGCACATAAAAGGAGACAATTAACCTCCATTTTATTCAAACTACTCTAAATGCAAGATGATGCATGTAATGCAATATTTATATCATGAAATGCAATCCTATGCTTAAGAACATGCATAAATAGACATTTTAAGTAGTGTAAATGTGTTTACATCATACCCCCATGCCTATCTTTTGCTAGTCCCTAGCAAAAACTATATGCTATTTATAAAAGAATTAGGTTAGATTATTTGGACCTGAGTTATTTTCAATCATTAAGAAATTGTCTACTTAAGAACTGAACTTTCAAAGACACAACAGTGCCCGGGTATCAGCCAAAATGCAGACCGCCTCAAGCCTCGCCTTATTCAAAGAAAAATTCCTTTTTCTGTTTTTACTCTCTTTTTTAGATTTTCAAATTTTAGGGTTTAAGAGTGGCTTTCTACGGCCATTCAACTCACCCAAGATTTGATGAGAACCCTAAGTTTTAAGCATCTTATTGTGATTGTGATAGACTCGTTGACCGGTAATTAAAACGGACTTCGGATTTCTACGCCTCTAGGTGACCTCAAAAAGAATTCTGCCTAAAGGTGTATCTTTACAACCGGTAGCTTTCTCCCTACTTTTATTTTTTAACGGGGTCAACACAAGGGTGAATCCAGTGTATATCTCCCCGGTTTATTCTACTTCTCCGCTTCTTCCTAAGTGTTTTGGGAATTTTTAGTGCATTTTCTGAGCTGAGTTCTGGACAACCGGTCGATGAGCTGTTACCACCGACAACTTGCCAGCCATACTCGTGCGGCGAAGTGTGGCTTATTTCTTTTTGTTCTTTTCTCCTTTTTTTTTTTTTTTTTTTTTTGAGTAGGTGGCTTCCCTGGTCTAAGATTTACCTAAAGGCAGCAAAAAGAGAAAGGTCCAGTGACTGGGCTCTGGACAACCTACCTATGGGCTGTTACCCACGATAACTTGCCAGCCATATCACCCTAGAAGGTTCATTAGCTACCCAATTTCCGTTAAAATCGCCAAACAACGAGTCAGTGCAAAGAAAGTGTGTAGATGCTTAAGACTCAAAATTCCCTTAAATCAGAGGGTGGGTTGACAAGTCGTGTACTTATCACCCAACCTTATTTATTCCAATTATAATAGAATTAAGATGGCGAGAACTCAAAGACAAATCCACATTTTAGTAGATACACAGGCTAATTAAGTCCAAAGACCTGAGGGGTCTTTGTGTTCAGATCCTAATGTAAAATTTCTTAGGATTGAAAAGTCCTAATGTCCAACTAATCCTTCCTAATTTTTTTTTTTTTTTTTTTTTTTTTGAAAGAGAGAACAATTTATATGGATTTCACAAAGCTGACCAACTAATTCAAAAATGAATCCACCCCCCCATGCCTAGCTGATGCAATGTCCTCATTGAAAAAGAGACATGAAAGAAAGGGTAGAATATGAAAGATGTCACCTGGATATGAAGCTCGTATCAGCCTTGTGTTATATGTACAACTGCTGAGTTTAATGCCGTCAGCTAGGCGAAGTCCAGCCAAAGAAGTCACAGAATGGCTAGAGCAACAGAGTCTGAAACGGGTTCTGGAAGATTATGGTCAACAACAGGCTTCAGACGTTGACCGTTGACTTTAAAGGTGTTACCCGTCTTTGGGTCAGAAATCTGAATGGCACCATTTAGAAAAATCTGATCAATTATGAATGGGCCACTCCATTTAGATCTAAGTTTACCAGGAAAGAGCTTAAGTTTAGAATCGAATAACCAGACCTTCTGGTTTGGCTCAAAGCTCTTGCGGGAAATCATTTGATCATGTAGAGCTTTGGTCCGAGCGTTGTAGATCTTGGCATTCTCATAAGCATCATTTCTAAGCTCCTCCAACTCAGATAATTGGAGTTTCCTGGTCTTCCCAGCTAGATTTAGATCTAGATTGCATTGTTTGATTGCCCAGAATGCCCTGTGTTCAATCTCTACGGGTAGATGACACGCCTTTCCATACACCAGACGGAATGGAGACATGCCGATAGGTGTTTTATACGCCGTACGGTAGGCCCAAAGAGCGTCCTCAAGCTTTTGAGTCCAATCCTTGCGATCGGGCCTAACCGTTTTTTGCAGAATGTTCTTGATCTCTCGATTAGAGATCTCGGCTTGTCCATTTGTTTGGGGATGGTAAGGTGTGGAAATTCGATGATTAACCTCGTATTTGGCCAATAAACTCCGGAATTGGGCATTAGTAAAATGAGTGCCACCATCACTGATGATAGCCCTCGGAATCCCGAATCTACTGAAGATATTTCTCTTGACAAAGTTGATGACCACCTTGTGATCATTGGTTCGGGTGGGAATTGCCTCAATCCATTTAGACACATAATCAACAGCGACAAGAATGTACTGATGTCCAAATGAAGGGATAAAGGGTCCCATGAAATCAATGCCCCAAACATCGAAAATTTTGACAGGAAGAATAGGGTTTAAGGGCATCATGTCTCTCTTAGTTATGCTCCCGAGTGCCTGGCATCGAGGGCATGACTGTGAGAACTCCTGGGCATCCTTGAATAAAGACGGCCAATAGAAGCCAGATTGCAAAATTTTTGCAGCCGTCTTTTTCCCGGAGAAATGTCCACCACACCCAGATGCATGGCAGAACTCAAGTATACTGTTGAATTCATTCTCCGGTATACATCGACGAATAATCTGATCAGAGCCGATGCGATACAGTTCAGGGTCCTCCCAAAAGTAGTATTTGGCCTCAGATTTGAGTCTATCCCGTTGTTGCTTGGTCCAATCCTGGGGGATTTGACCAACGGCCAAATAGTTAACAATGTCAGCAAACCATGGGGTGTGGACACCTAAAACTGTAAGAATGGTTTCGTCCGGAAAAGTGTCAGCAATCGGAATGTCCGGACAAGAAGAATCACCTAGGAGTCTCGACAAATGATCCGCCACCACATTTTGTACCCCGGTTTTATCCTTGATTTCAAGATCAAATTCTTGAAGAAGAAGAATCCAACGAATAAGCCGGGGTTTAGCATCCTTTTTAGCCAAGAGATGTCTCAAGGCCGAGTGGTCGGTATAAACAATAACATGAGACCCCAAGAGATAAGCCCTGAATTTTTCCAACGCAAATACTACAGCGAGTAATTCCTTTTCAGTAACAGTGTAATTCCTCTGGGCTTCATCCAAAGTTTTACTAGCATAGTAAATGACAAAGGGCTTTCGATCAATTTTCTGACCCAGGACAGCCCCAACCGCGTAATCAGAAGCATCGGTCATGATCTCAAATGGGGTTGTCCAAATAGGTGGTTGCAAAATTGGCGCACAGGTGACTGCCGTTTTTAAGAAATCAAATGCCTTTTGGCATGATTCGTCAAAAATGAACGGTGTTTCTTTGGCAAGAAGATTGCTCAAAGGGCGGGCAACCTTCGAGAAGTCCTTGATGAATCTTCGATAAAATCCCACATGGCCAAGAAATGATCTGATTTGTTTAACTGATGTGGGAGGAGGAAGTTTAGCGATAGCATCAACCTTAGCTTTATCCACTTCAATTCCCCGTTCAGAGATTACATGACCCAAAACGATGCCCTCTTGGGTCATGAAATGACTCTTTTCCCAGCTAAGGACCAATCGTGTCTTGATACATCGCTTAAGAATCATTTCCAAATTAACCAAACAAGAGTCAAATGATTCTCCGAAAACGGAGAAATCATCCATGAAGACTTCCATAAACTCTCCCACCATGTCGGAAAATATGGCTAGCATACACCTTTGAAAAGTCGCAGGTGCATTGCATAACCCGAAAGGCATCCTACGAAAAGCAAAGGTTCCGTAGGGACAGGTGAAAGTAGTTTTTTCCTGATCCTCGGGATGGATAGGAACTTGGTTGTATCCCGAGTAACCATCAAGAAAACAGAAGTACTTCTGCCTGGCTAATTTTTCCAGGATTTGATCAATGAAGGGCAGGGGAAAATGATCCTTTTTAGTGGCAGTGTTCAGCTTCCTGTAATCAATACAAACTCTCCAAGATGAAGCTGAACGAGTTGTGACAGATTCTCCTTTCTCATTAGTCTCAACAGTAATCCCGGCTTTCTTTGGAACAATCTGAACGGGACTTACCCAGGGACTGTCAGAGATTGGATAAATAATTCCTGCATCGAGCCACTTGATGATTTCCTTTTTTACCACTTCTCGCATATTTGGATTCAATCTCCTCTGCATCTGGCGAGAAGGGCGGGATCCATCTTCCAAAAATATTCTATGATTGCAGTAAGATGGCTCGATCCCCCTAAGGTCATGAATGGTCCAACCAATTGCCTCCTTATGTTCCTTTAGAACCTTAATCAATTTAATCTCTTGCTCCTTTGTCAATTTAGCACTGATAATCACAGGGAGCGTATTCTGAGGTCCTAAAAATTGATATTTCAAATTCTCGGGCAATGGTTTCAATTCGAGCTGAGGTGGGGTGATGATTGATGGTCGGGTAGATGCTGAAGATTCAACAAGAGGGAGAGGTTGTGAGTGGACAAAATCAGTAACCTCTTCCGAAGATGTTAAGTCAGAGGGTTGCGGGTCAAATTCATCAACCAAAGAGGAACTTTCAATTGAAGAAACTGTCAAACAAGTTTCAATATTAATATTATCCTCATCAAGTTCCTCAATAACTCCACAATCCTCAAATTTATTGATCGCCTTAAAAATATCTAATTTCATACGTTGGTCCCCAAAGGCGATTTCCATGCTACCGCTTTCACAATTAATGTTGGCCTTTGCGGTAGCCAGGAACGGACGCCCCAGAATGATGGGCGTGTTCCTCAGATTATCTGGTACATCCATGTCAAGGACAAGGAAA
Source organism: Thalassia testudinum (assembly GCA_037157565.1). Classification (NCBI taxonomy): domain Eukaryota; kingdom Viridiplantae; phylum Streptophyta; class Magnoliopsida; order Alismatales; family Hydrocharitaceae; genus Thalassia; species Thalassia testudinum. The sequence continues at coordinate 86,487,281 of JAZHRO010000014.1, read as the reverse complement.
TCTACAGGAAAATAAAAATCCTTTACCTTAACTATAACATCTTCAATAACGCCTCGCGGGTTTGTGACCGAACGATCCGCTAACTGTAGCGTTACTGAAGTTGGCCGAAGTTCGCCTAACCCAAACTTCTCGTAAAGAGAAGTCGGAATTAGGTTGATGGATGCACCGAGATCCAAAAGTGCTCTATCAAATGTGTAATCTCCGATAACGCAAGAAATCAAAGGAGCACCAGGATCTCTCCTTTTCTGAGGGAGGTAGTGCAGGATAACAGAACTAGCCTGCTCGGAGAGTACCACCTTCCTCGGAACAGATTCTCTCGACTTACGCTTTTGTGTACATAATTCCTTTAAAAATCTTGCGTAAGTCGGTATGTGCTTGATAGCATCAAGGAGCGGGATATTGATCTCAACATTCTTAAATAAATTCAGAAGCTCCTCATTGCTATCAACAGACTTCTTCCTCTTTGCTTTGGTTAAGGCTTCAGGAAAAGGAACATGAGTCAGATCTTTGGAATCGGATTCCTGAGCCTTGATTTCTCCTTTAGAATTCTCTTCTCTCTCCTCAAATTCTTCAGGATTCAAAAGATTAGAATAATGTGGTTGTGGATCCTGAGTCTTCTTACCACTTCTCAAAGTGACAGAATTTGCAGAAGCGTAAGAATTTGGGTCTTGAGGAGGGTTAGGAAAGATTGGAGGGGCTTGATTGACCATGAATTGTTGATTTACAGAAGAAGAAGATGAGGAACCCTGCTCAATCACCTGAGCATGCGCGTGTGGGTCCCTCTGATTTCCGTACCCTTGGGCTTGATTGCCCGAATTTGTAATGTTTCGTGGGTTGGGTACAGGTTGGGATGGTAGAGATCCGGGTTGGCGAGAGTTAGCAATGAGCCCGGATTGCAAGTTGTCCAGTGAGTTTTTCATTTGCTGCATGAGCTGGAGCATAGATCCTTGCATCTCTACTATTTGATGGTTCAAATCAGCCTGCCCTGCGGGTTGACGGGCATTCCAAGCTGGCTGATTGACCTGATTCGGAGGCAACTGAGTATATACTTGACCCTGACCCATTGGTCGTTGCGGAGCATAATTGCTGGGTCGGAATTGGGTCTGTTGCCCTGGATTTTTCCAAGAGAAGTTAGGGTGGTTTCTCCAACCTTGATTATAGGCATTCGAGTAGGGGTTGGATCTAGCATTCTCTTGTACAGCACAGACATCCTCATAAAGTGAGGATGGAGAGAAAGAAAAGGAAGGATTAGAAAAACTGGGATCAAAGGCCCCAGTTGGGAACCCATGGGGTTCCGAAAAATGCTGACTCATATGTTGAGTCGCATCAAGTTGATTCACGAACTCCCGTCCAGAAAGAGCTCGTGAAGAATGGAATCCCGAATTTTGGGATTGAGTGGATTGAGAGTTGTTCATAGAACTGCCAGCCATCCACTCTTCCATTCTTTTAGCAACCAAGTCCACTTTGTCAAGTTTATTACAAATCAATTCCATATCAAATGAATGAGAGTCATGGACTTCATTGACATTTGATCTGGGTTGTTGGGACCGGTTAAAAGTATCCATGGAGGCATGATTTATTGAATTCTCACTCATTTCCTCAAATAAATCATGTGCACTATCTGCATCTTTATTAAGGAAATTGCCTCCGCAAGAAGCATCCACATGGTTTCTGAGTTGTTCAGTCAACCCATGATAAAAAATCTGCACGAGTTGCCATTTCGGCACCTCGTGGTGTGGACACCTCCGCAATAAGTCCTGGAATCGCTCCCAGGCCACATGAAACTGCTCCCCCGGCCGCTGGGTAAAAGTAGTGATTGCCCGTCTTAAAGCATTGGTACGACCGACTGGGAAAAATTTCTTCAGAAAGGCCGATTTCAACTCATTCCAAGTTGTAATTGGTCTTCCTATTGTCCTATACCAATGCGCGGCCTTATCCCTAAGAGAGTGAGGGAAGAGCCTCATGATCATTTGCTCCTCGTTTACGTTTCGAGACTTGGTGGTCTGGACCAAAGTGGTCAAGTCCTCCAAGTGTTGAAACGGATCCTCGGAGCCAAGCCCATGATAATGTTTAATCAGGCTTAACACCTGGGGCTTGATTTCTACGTCACCGGCTGGAATCTGGACGCCGGGACGTTCCCCGTAATTTGAAGGATCATAAAAATCCTTCAAGGGCTGAACGCCCTGCATTCTCTGGAACCATTCTTGCATTCTCTGCATTTGTTCCAGCTGCCTTCGAAATTCTTCCTGTGGATTTCCAGGCAGAAGAGGCTGTTGTTCGGCCATGGGATCAAATTGACCAAAATCTAACTTGCGCCTCCTAGAATGTTCTAATGGTCCTTCTAATCTGGGATTCAATGACCGTCTTCCCAGCATAAACTAGGAGTAGGTCGGAAGGACCGGGGATAGGGACCCTGCAGTACAACAAAACAAGGCTGTCCTTAAGTGAGGTAGCCTAAGGATCTACTGACTCCCAATACCAGCCTTAAGACTGTAACTGATTTACTCTACTTGCGTCTGTATAATCCAACCAGTTAGAAGGAGGGACTGGGGAGAAGGTTCTTCCTTTGGCTTTCGCCTCCGGTTCCTAGTGTACCCCCCAGCCGCGGTCGTTTGACGCTACTCCCCTAGCTAGACATCAGATTAATCAGTACAAGTAGGTTAATCAAAAACAATCTCAGACTAGGCCTTGAAGAGCGAATCAAACCTTAGGGCCAACGTCTACTCAATTTTATTACAGCCTGGGATTGTGGTGCTTATGGAATGTGATGGGCCCTTATAATGGGTTGTGCCCTTAATGATTGATTGAAATTTGTGTAAGTGGGTGCACAACCAGGGTTTTCAAGCAAGATTATTTATAATGTGTGAATTTTAATGTTCAAATCCTGCTTAAGTAGCTTTTAGGGTTTCAAATTAGGTGAATTGCAATCAAATTTCTAGGCAAACCAAGTTGTAAAACACGGGTGAAGATAGTTTTCCTTTAAAATCAGAAAGAAAACGGAGTGCCTAGAATATACCTAGATTGAAAACCCTAAGGAGGAGCTACTTGATGAGTTGGTTTTAAATAAAGTGGTGCGGCCCAAACAACTCAAACAATTGGCCACAATTGCACCACTAAGTTAGGCACTCAAAGATGGTTAACCTAGAATGATTTCTACTCTGTTATGTGTTGCTCTGTGTGTACCGGTTCCACAGATCAGAACCCGGTTGAGTAGAAAACAAATCAAGTTAATCAAGTGCCTTGAATGTGGGTGTGTGTTGTGTGTTTGTTGAAAGTTACCCCACAAAATTATCTTTTTGTTATTATTATTTTTTTATGAATGAGGGTGAAATAAGTGTGAGTAGAAATCCAAACAACCAAACTATTCCTAGGATTTATGCAAACACCTAGGTTAATTGGAATTTGGATTTAATGTGGCGAATGAAATCTATGGAGGGGGAAAGAATGGGGGAGCACTTACAGTTGTCTTCAACTGCACTTTACTCCAGTCTACCGCTTGTTGATTCCTTGATGGAGGTCTCTGCAAAACAATAGACACAAGAGAAAGCTAGTTAGAAAACAAATAAAGTGCAAGAAATGCGAAGAAAAGATCGGAAATCGTTGCCTCCCCGGCAACGGCGCCAAAATGTTGAGCGCGAGAATCTACGCTAACGTGTTTGGTTTTGGAAAACCCGTCGTTGTAGTTCGAAAGCGAAGGATTCGTGTTCAACAAATAAGATTTATACCGAAATAAGAATTCCGGGTCGAACTCAGGGAGGCTACGTTGATCTATATTCGCAATTATGTTTTTTTAGGATTTTTGATAAACAAGGCGAAATAATTACAATGGAGCTATCAAATTGAGAGAGAGAGAGAGAAAGAGAACATGCATTCAATATTTCAATTGTTTATACAAGCAAACGAAATTAAAGTTACACTAGAAAGCGGGAAATCAATTACACTATAAAGCAGGAAAATTCTACACTAGAAAAGCTGTAAATAAGAATGGGAGAGAGAAGTTATCCTCCTCGACGGTCGCTTGGAGGACGAGCCGAACGGAACGACGCCTGGACGAAGGAGAACGAGGCGGGACGAAGGAGGACGAAGCAGAAGAACGGGAACGAAGTAGCACGCCGTCGTCGTCGCGGGATCCACTTCCGAAGGGGGACGAAAATTTGGACTTTATCTCGCGAGAGGCATCCCGGGTGTGGGACAAGCTTCTCTTGAGCTTTGGAGAGGTAGAGAGGAGAAGGAAGGGATGAAAATTTCGTATGGAGGGGGTCTCCTTTTATAGTTGCAAGGAGTGGGGGCAAAATGGACATTACATCTTCAAAATAATAAATAAGGGGTCTTTAGTGACGGATAAAACCGTCGCTAAAGCCCCGCCGTCGCCGTCGCCGCCGCGCCACGCGCGCCCGCTCGGCTGGCCTGCGCGCGTAACGCAGACGCACGTCCGCGTCGTCTCAGCCGTCCGATCGCGAGATCGGACGGCTTAGATCGCGCCCGCGCCCGCTGCGTAGCGCGCCGCCCGCGTGCGATCGCGCGCCCACCAGGGCGTCCAATTGCGCGTCGGCGCTATCGGGCGCGCGCGGCCGTTGGATCTTCATCCGACGCTCGTGCGCGCCCGCTCGCCCGCGCCTTCGCCCCCCTCTCCGCGGCTCGAACCCGCGACCTCCGCTTCGCCCGCGGCTGCGTAGCCGCTGCGCTACGCGGCGAAATGGTCGCGCGGACGTTTTTAAACGCGCGCGACCGCAGCCGTTGGATCGAGATCCAACGGCGGAGAGGAGACGTTGCGCGATCTTCACAGGACTCCTGCGGCCGATTGGGCGGCTGGGATGGCGCCACGTGGCGCCATCTTGGCCGTCCATCTTCTGGAAGTTGTAGATGGTGCCACGGATGTCGGATTGACTTGATTTTTGTGTCGTTCGGCTGCGATCGTCGATCCGAATTCATCCGTGTGGTCGGATTTTCCATCTGAAGTGCGGATTTACACCATCCTGGCCCTTGATCTTCTAGGGTTCCCCGGTCTCTATCTGATGCTACGGATGCCTGATTAGGGCGATCTTGGAGTCGTTGAACTCCAATCGTCGCCCTGATCATATCCATACGGTTGGATCTTTGATCCGAGGCCCCGATAAAATATTTGCCCTGTCCAAGCACATAAAAGGAGACAATTAACCTCCATTTTATTCAAACTACTCTAAATGCAAGATGATGCATGTAATGCAATATTTATATCATGAAATGCAATCCTATGCTTAAGAACATGCATAAATAGACATTTTAAGTAGTGTAAATGTGTTTACATCAGTAGTGGTGTGGTGGTTTGTGGTGTAGGGTGGTCGGCTAGAGTCAGAGAAGGTGGCAGAGATGTGCAGTGGTCGACCAGCCAAATCAGGGGTTAATAGCCTTAATTAGCTTAGGGCTTTTAACTGTGTGGTGATGGTGAGTGTTTTGGAAATGGTGTGATTGATGGCCTACGGCGCCGACGCAAGCTCGTCGGAGCTCGTGCCGTACTTGGGGAAGACAAAGGGGGAGAGCGTGGACAAGCGACTGAATTAGGGTTTTGTAGAGCTAGAGCTAACCAAAAGGAGAGGGAGAGGAAGATCCTAACTATGGAAGAAAGGGTAATGGAATCCACATTGGTGTGGCTGTTAGTCCTGGAGGAGTCGAAGGCCTCCAGGGAGAGGACAGACGAGGAAGAAAGGTGAGGAGGCTACTGCTGCAACTGGCGAGAAGCAGAGGAGTTGAGGGAGAGATTGGGCTACTCAATTTGACCGTCGAGTGGCTGGAGCGAAAGGGTCGGTGAAGCTCACCAGAGTCATGGTGGAGGCAGCTGGAGGAAGAAGGGAAGAGCTATTTTTGGCCTAGACTGAACTCAGGAAGATGTTGGGAACATGGTTACTTTATATAGAGCTTAAATCCAAGCTCTAAATCAAGGAATGACCTTGATTGAATTATGATTTCTGGAAATTTGAGATCCCTAAAATATCTAACTCCTAAGGATCTTGGCTCCTAGTTAGGTCTTTGAATCAAGTTCATTGGATTCCCCTAGGTCTTAACATCGATCTCTCCAAATTTGGAGGGATCTAGTGCTGATTTGACAGAGATATTCTCTCTTGAAGCTTGTCTTGTGGAGTGTTCACACCTACAATGGAAGTAGGGACCTAATCATAAGAATGATGAGAATGTTAGGGGCCTATTTGCAATAAAATCAAAACCTAGGGGTTTAAGTGAAAGAAATAGAGATCTTAGCAACTAAAATGCAATCTAGGTCATGGTGGATTTTGATTGGGCCAAAATTTTGATATTAACATAGTTTGGACCCAAGGAATCTAATGGTGAACTTGGATTTGAGTTTTGACCATGTTTAACTGGGTAAATTGCAAAGAAGCCTAAATCAGGTTAAATTCCCATCTAAAACACTGTTCGAGGTCAAAATGGGTTTAGATGGTCAAACCAAGGGTACCAAACCTCTTAAAATATTTTTATATGAATTTGAAGAGGTTTATATTGATTTTATTCTAACAAAAACCTTTCCAATTTAAGTGGGGCTGATAATTAGGGTTTTCAATCCTATTTTGGTTCTCGAATTGTGTGAAATCCCGATTCAGTTGATGTAAGCACACTTCTTGGTCTTTAATGCTCAATTGACATCTAATTAACCCCTTAATAATGTTGTGGCTAATTTACACTTGTGATGTGTTGTTAAAATAGTAGAATTAACCTTGTTTTAGTGTCTTCTCAAAATAGATGAGTGGAATTATGGTCGTCAGGCAATCATTTAGGAGCATTTATCTCTTAAATTCAACTAATTCAAATTAGTTATGATGAATGATGGTGTTACCATCATAAATCTATGGAAGGTGATTCTTTCTGAGATAGTTAGCTTAATTATGCAGAGGAAACTGCCTCTAAAATGGAAGGATCCAAGTGCACCTCCAATTTTGGTTGCATAAATGACACCACCTTTAATCGCACCCACGTTGAACTTGGTGCCACCATTAATCTTATCTCCACAATTATTTTTGAGGAATTTAGATTCAGTGAGCTTAAGCTTGTTGAGGTTACTCTATAATTAGCTAACCAATCTACAATTAAACCTTAGGGAATTGTCGAGGATGTCATTGTTCGAGTCCAAAATTGTCTATTCACAGTAGATTTTCTAGTCATGGATATCAAGGTATCTAAAGCTCTAAAGAATGCCCCCATTATTCTTGGAAGATCTTTTCTTGCCACCACTAAGGAAAATATAGATTATGATTCTGGAAATATGAAGATCACTTGGGGTGGCGAATCTATCACCTTGGATATATTTCAGGCATCTAGGAGATTCCAAGAACCAGATTTTTTTGATGATTCGCATTTGGAATTGGATAATTCGGTAGAAGAAACTATGAACATTTCACATGTAGGAAGTTGCTTTGCGATTGAATCCATTCCTGTGTTTCATTCACCTCACCCTCCCACCCTAACTTCACCTTCCACATTTGACTCTCCATCTGACTCTTCCCCTCTCTCTTCTCCTCTGGACCTCCCTTCCCATTCTCTCTCTGAATCGGGCCCACAATTGGATCTAAAGCCTTTGGCTGACTCTTAAAAATATGTTTTACTTGGACCTAATAATTCTATGCCCCTGATTATCAATTCTCATCTCTCTAGGGATTAATAGGAAAAAATTCTCCAAGTACTGAGCCAAAATAGAAAATCCATTGGTTGGACTTTACATGATCTTAAGGGTATTAATCTGTCCTATTACACTCACCGTATCCACCATGAGGACGACTCTCGCCCCTCCCACTAGCCTCAAAGGTAACTTAATCCTAATATGCAGGAGGTGGTTAAATAGAAGATCATTAAAAGGCTTGATGCTAGCATTATTTACCGAAACTTGAATGACACATGGGTTCGTCCTACTCAAATTTTTCCCAAAAAAGCAAGACTAACCATCATCACTAATGAGAAAGGGGAAAATATTACCACTTGGACTGCTTCTTCTTGGTGTGTGTGCATTGATTACCGAACATTAAACACCACCACCAAGAAAGATCATTTTCCACTCCCTTTTATTGGTCAAATATTGGAGCACTTAGCCGGTCAAGAGTATTAGTGTCTTCTTGATAGATACTCTGACTATAATTAGGTTGCAGTTCTCCCTAAGGATCAAAAGAATACTACATTCACCTACCCTTCAAAACCTTTGCTTTTGGAAGGATGCCTTTTGGATTGTGCAATTCACCTGCTACTTTTTAGTGATGCATGCTTGCTATATTTTCTGAATTAGTAGGTGAATGTGTAGAGGTTTCCATCGATGACTTCTCTATCTTTGGAGATTTTTTCGATTTATATCTTGCTTACCTTAACAAGACTCTCCAAAAGTGCATAGAGGTCAATTTAGTCCTCAGCTGGGAAAAGAGTTACTTCATGGTCCAGGAAAGCATCATCCTAGGCCATGTCATATCTAAAGATGGAATTGTGCTAGATCGATGCTATTTCTAGACTCCCACCACCCAATTCTATTAAGCAGATATGCTCATTTTTAGGGCATGTGGGGTTCTACTGCAGATTCATCAAAGACTTCTCCAAAATCTCTGAACCCTTAAGTCAACTTCTTATGAAAGATTAACCCTTTGACTTCAATCACCAGTGCTTGGACTGCTATGAACAATTGAATAACGAGGTTACTAAGGCACCAATTTTATAAGGATCTGACTGGAATCATCCCTTTGAATTAATGACAAATGCATTAGATTATGCTGTGGGGGCAGTTTTAGGGCAACGCATTGAAAAGTAGCATATTTTTATCTATTATGCTAGCAAAACCTTGGTTGATACACAATGGAACTACACAATCACTGAGAAAGAACTTCTTGCCATTGTGTTTACTATCAAAAAATTCTGATCTAATTTGTTGGGGTCTTACGTCATTATATACACAAACCACTTAACACTTAAATATTTGCTAAACAAGAAAGATGTGAAACCTTGCCTTATCCGATTGATTCTCTTACTCCAAGATTTTGATCTAGAAATTACGGATAAGGTGGGTTAGCAAAATGTTGTGGCTGACATCTCTCCCATCTCACAATAGATGACATGCTTTCCCCCCCAGATATTTTCTGTGATGAAACCCTCTTGGTAGTCTCTAACCTCCCTTTGTATGCCCTAATAGGGAATTATCTTACGACTGATCGAATCCCAACTAACTGGCCTAAATCCAAAAGGGATAAGTTCTTCGGAGATATTAAATATTACTTTTAGGAGGAGCCTGATCTATTCCATATCTGTGCTGACTAGGTCATCCAATGGTGTGTGCCCGAGTCAAAATTTCATGATATTTTGAACCATTGTCATGTGATGGCCTGTAGCGGACATTTCTCGGATAAAAAGACTGCAGCCAAAATTTTGAATTCGGGATTTTACTTGGCCCAGCATATGCAAAGATGCTCAAAATTTTCTTTAGTCTTGTGTGTTATTAGAGCATTGACAACATTACAAAAAAGGATATGATGCCCCTCAACCCAATTTTGGAAATTGAAATTTTTGATGTGTGGGGCATTGATTTCAAAGGACTTTTCATCAATTCTTATGGGTATTTGTACATATTAGTCGCTATTGACTATGTCTTTAAATGGATTGAAGCAATACCTTCCTGCACCAATGATCAACGGGTAGTCATTAATTTCATTAAAAGGAATATCTTCACAAAATTCGAAGTTCCTTAGGCCATCATTAGTGACAGAGGATCTCATTTCACCCACTCCCACTTCCAACACCTTTTGTCTAAATATGGGGTTGCTCACAAAATCTCAACTCCTTAACACCCCCAAACTAATGGCTAGGTTGAAGCTTCTAATGGGGAGATCAAAAATATTTTGCAAAAAATAGTTAGGCTTGATCATATGGACTAGTCCAGTAAACTGGATGATGCTTTATGGGCCAATTGTATTACTTTTAAAACTCCCCATAGCATGTCTCCATTTCATTTAATTTTTGGAAAGCCATGCCATCTCCCTGTTGAACTTAAGCGTAGGGCATTCTGGGTAATTAAACAATTTAATATGGATTTATCTGATGTTGGTAAACAACATAAATTACAATGAACTGGAAGAAGTTCATAATTTCACTTATGAAAATGTGTGGATTTAGAAAGGCCAAAGTAAACATTTTCACGACAAATATATTGTTCGAAAACATTTTGAACCAAATTTGAGTGTTTGGCTTTTCAATGCCTGATTACGAGTTTTTCCCAGAAAAGTTATATCCAAGTGGATCAACCCCTATATTGTCCTGAAAACATATCTATACGACACTGTTGATATTTTTGATCCAAAAACTAATACTTCTTTACAAGTCAACGGCCAATGATTAAAGCCCTATTTGGATAACTCTCCAAATCTTCCATCTGACTCTCATGATTTACAGGACATACCAAATTCTTGATGTACTTCATGCCCAACTAAAAAGGAACAAAAGACAACCTTGGGTGAGAGGTAATCCATTATTTTCCTACTTTCCTTTTTCCTTTTCCCAACTTTTGATCATCCTGATTCCAACCTTTTCACTCACATGATATCTTTTCCCTTATGCATGCAGACATTGCATACCTTGACCATGGGGGATGTTTTAAATTTTGATGGTCAATTTAGGATTTTCAAACCCCACAAAAATACAAAAAATCCCTTTTCTTTTGCATGCATTTTCATTAAAAAAATTTCAAAAAAATCATAAAGCAATTTTGAGGAAATTTTTGAAAACACGAGACTAAGGTTGAGACTTTATTAATAAAGGTACACATGGGATTTAATCTTTTACAAAACTTAAGGACAAATCCAAGTATCATTTGTTAGATCTTTCAGGTCTAAAAATCTTACATTTGATCAACGTATCTCAGAAAGAATTTCTCGTAGATCCATGAAAAACCAATTGGCCCTAGTTCTGTCTAGTAGTTTAAATAGTACTTGACTTGGTCATCGATCGAGAAATTTGAATTTCTTGTGAAACTCAAGTGTCAAACTCATTCACACACAAAAAGCCAACAACACCCAAGTCCAGAAACATCTAATAAATAATTTTCTCTTCCTTAGTCTTCATTAAAGTCCGAAGTAGTTGATTGGTGTGAGTTGTCGCAGCAGAGGAGAAAAATGTCTCCTTTGAGGACATGACAAAACTTGCCACCACCTCGACATTGCTCTATATCTATGTCCACATGTTTATACGAAGCATTAAAGCGTATTTTGCAGCTCAGGTGTCTCGAATGATACTATCTCGAAATATCGAAGCAAGAGCCCGAGCCCGATTAGAGCACCTCTTTACATCACTTTATGTTTTGTGGTTGTGAGCTCTTAGGGGGTGCTTTTGATGGTTCTATCTTGAAGCATTGGTGCCAGAGCCCCTTCAAGGATTTGGTGATGGGAATGATGGTCCCGACACAATCTGCATTAGGGCTGATCTAGGGATAAGCATGGGGAAGTAAAACTTTTCAAAAAAAAAAAAATTGTTGGCAATTCACAAAGCACTGACACTTGAATTTTCATCGTTACACAAATTCTAGATCAATTTATTAAGTCAAGAAGGTTTCTACTATGAAAATAGTTGATGGGATAATTGAAGTCAGATGAGGTGAATTTGTTAAATTCTAGGGAAGAAGCATTAATCCTGTGTTAGGCTAACCCTTAGTTCCAAGGATAAATCCTAATGCTTATCTTAAACAAATCCCATACCTTCCTTAGACTAAATCAGCCAAAGTCTCGTAATAATGTTTTCCTCAAAAGTAAAAAATTTAGTTTTCCCCAAAATCGCTTGCAAAATTTAGTTTTGCTAAGAGATTAGCAAAAAGATAAGCATGGGGGTGTGACAAACACCAGTTTATCATCAATCTTATGGCAGAAAACACATCTAGCACTTAGCTTTTCCAAACTACAATATGGTTTGGGATTGCATTTAAGCATTTCTTAGTTTAGGCATGCATTGAATTATTTTTCTTTATTTTTGACTTTCATACACTTCCTATCATTGCCAGGGATGATCACACAACGAAAATCACCTAAACCCTAGCAATGTGAAAGGCAAAAGATGAAGAGTAAGATCACTCTAGCTAGATCTTAGCTCAATCTAGCTCACCTCAATTAGATTCTAGCTCAACCCAACTCATTCCAACTCTTCTTAGCTCACGGCAGCTCCAGTAAACTTAGCTTAGCTACTAGTCCTCAACTAGCTAAGCTAAGCTAACTAAGGAGTCCTCAATCAACTCCGGGCAGCTCAACACCAGCTCATGAAGACTCACCCAGCTCAGCTTAGTTAAACTTGTCTATTGGACCTAAACTAGCTAGCTTATCTAGCTAGGGTGTAATAAAAAAGATCGTAACAGCTCCCCTCGGCTCTAGAACAGTTGAGACCCACTCAACTTAGCTCAACCTACTCAACTTAGTAGCCAGCAAGGAACTACCTAACTAAGTTGAGTAGTTGAGCTCCTAGAAGACCTTCTACAGCTCAACACCAGCACCATGTAGGCTCAGAGCAACTCCTCTAGCAAAACCGTAACTCCTCCTCCACTACCCTACTAGCTTATCTTAGCTCTACTTAAGCTCCATGCTCATGGTTGACCACCCAACTTAAGTTCCACCTAAACTACCACCAAGCTGGAGCCAAGTTTCAACCACCACCATGCCTTGACACGCCCTCAACATGGAACCAAAACTAGCACCATTTCCACCCATAACCACCCCCATCTCCATGCTAACTTTCCCACCAAAAATACCCTCAATCACCACCCTACACCTACCCACCTAAGCCACATCTACTCTTGGATTTTGGCACCAAAACCATCCCTTCTAGAACCCTCCTAAGGTGGCACCAAACCCACACAACCCATCACCCTTGGCCATCCACCAAGGGTGGCCTCCACCTTTAACCACCACCCCAAACTCCTCTTAAAGTGGTGCCAACAATCATTAGCCCTTCATCCCATAACCACCTCCTATAAATCCTTCCTAGCCATCCATAATCCAATGCCACCCCCCCTCCTTCCCTACCTATTTATACCAACTTCCTACCACCAAAAAAAGGTACCCTTGGCTACATTAATTCCTTACCTATATCCACTACATAGCCATCCATAAGGAGATGAAATGAGAAGAAGATTAAGGGAGCTACCTTGCTCCCTTGGTGCCTTCTTCTTCATCCTTCTTCCTTGGACCAAGCCAAGGAGCCTTTCACATTAGGGGATGATCAGGCAAAGGAAAAGAAGCTAGGGTGGATGTCCACCCTAAGGAGAGGAGTTCACAATCATCTCAATGAGGAGCATCTCAAGGATGAGCCCTTTTTGAGTGTAGGAGCCTCTAGACTTGGAGCAGGGAGTTCTTCATCTTTAGTTATTTGGAGAATCTTCTAGTCTTTCCGATTCTTTTGTATTAATTTTAAAAATAGAAGTATTCCTCTACGAGAGTTTTGTAAGAGAGAATTTTCTGCCTAATTAATACAAGTTGCTTTTCTGTGATTTTCTTTATGCTAGTTCTATTAATCTCTTTTTGTTTCGTTCACCTTAGTGCAGTTCACCCCATCTTTCCAATTACCTTAGGCACTCTTGCCTAGGATAAGCTTAGAAAGAGGGATATCATTCTTGTCACTTAGGCATAGTTTTATTTCACAGCATTTATTTCACAATTCCATTACCCAATTATCCTTTGAAAACACAAAGAAAAAATCAAAAGCATAAAAACATAATTTGAGGATTTAATAAAGCGAGAGAGAGAACCAATTATCGACTAAGAATTTGGCCTCCTTAGATGAACCTAGATACCCCACTATCTAGGTGTGAGGGTTGCGCATGTGCAACCTACCTGTACGGATCTTACTTGATCACAAACACAAGATCAAGCGTGATATCGATTTAAAAAAATATATATGGCACAATAGAAACAATCTCACAATATACACAATGATTTATAGTGGAAACCCTTTTGGGTAAAACCACCACTTAAGCCTCCCAGCTTAGGATTTTCATAACTAGGCAATGCTAGTCAATCCACTAATGCACCACTTGAACGGGGATGGCACAACATCTTACAAAGCACTTCTCTTTTACCAACAAAAAGAAGTCACAAACAATGTTGGGAATTCCAACAAAAAGAATCCCAACAATTGAATTGGAAGAAATAAATGAAATACAGAAATTAATCCTATGGAACCTCAAGGAGTTGAAATATGCAAACCAAATTTTCTTTTTAGAGGCACAGAGTGACGTTCTTTTGAAGAGCGTAGTAGAATGAGAGCAAAAGCACGAGGAGGAACTAGAGTGGAAGCACTTTTTCTCTTTGATATGTTTTTCAAGGTATGTTTTAAGAAGAGGGGCGTAGAGCCCTATTTATAGGCGAAAATGGGGCCTTTTTGGATTGTTGAGAAAAAAATCATTCAAACCAAATTGGTTGGTCAATCAATACTCTCTAGATATTTATTTTACGATGTAGAAAGGACGGTTTATCTTTAATCCTGAGGTTCCTTACAGTAATTCTAGACTCAAGAAATATAAAAGAATTACATTTGACTAAAGATAATCTTCACTTTGATCCATGCAGAGGATAATTGACTTGATTTGTGTGAGCGTGATCCTGAAAGATTAGTTAAGAATTAAAAATAATTTTGTTTCATCAAAACAGAGGCCTCAAAATTCTCCCTTTTTTTGATGATAACAAAATTGCAATTATGCATGCAAGAAAATAAATAACTACTTTATAATTACTCCTCATATCAAAATGCATATTTTACTGCCCCTTTTTGTTATCAACAAAAAGACATATAAGGAGCGGCTTGTTATCAACCATACTTAAAGAAGTAAAATTAAAAATGAAATTGACAATTTTCTCCCCCTTTTTGCAGTAAAATTCTATCAATTATAAAGCATGATATGAAATGAATCATGTTCATCATATGAAACATACCAAGTTCATGATAGTCTAGAAGGATGTCTATAAAAGCAAGTGCTAAGAGTTATATTCAAGAAATGATTGACGCATGATACTCAAAACTAAATGCATATAGAATATATATATTTGAAAGATGTTATCTAAATTTCAGTTAGATTGTGATCTTGATTTTCCACCTCAAATAATGATCCCATATCAAGGTTTGGTGTTGATTATTTTTCTCCCCTTTTTGTCAAATAACACAAACCTATATAATAAATCTATTTTGATCTCTCCCATTAGGTTGCTCCCCCTATTTAACTAATTCAATGCATAATATGAAAAAAACTTATTTATAACTAAGCAGGTAATAATGATTCAGTTTTGCAAATCATACCTGCTAAGGTATAAGCAGTTATACCAAATATCAGTAGCCAGGTAGAGGGGGTCTCCACCAAAAATCTGGCATCCATTGACCTTATTGGTTCCATGATCTTTCATAGCCAAATTGATGATTATTTGCTCATTGAAGGCTGCCTCTCCAATTGTGATTTCCATGTCGATCTTTCCCATAACCTACAACACAATTTCCCATAAATTTTTTCGATACCTGCAAAATCTAAATAATCGATGGAACTCAACGACGCCATTATTATCGTTGCTGTTTCGTTTGGTAGTCAGTTAGAGGGCACATCCGACGTCAAAAACATGTTTGACCATCAGACGGATTGAATATTTCGACGTCATTTAAAAATCGACGGTAATTGCATTTTTCATCGATTGCCTCAAAAGCAATGTCATATGTAAGTCACTTTTTCCAGCCTTTACGTGCCCTTTCTTTATTTTCTCTATCGTTTAAGTAAATTTTCCATTGCTTATATAAGCGATGGCAAAAATATTTTTGCCGTCACTTTTCTTAAAAGTGATGGCAGAGAGGTGATGCTAAAAATTTTTTTGTCGTCGCTTATCCTAATAAGTGATACATAAAAGGAGAATTGTGATTCTCTCGAACCTTATATGCTATCGATTATTAGGATAAGCAAGTGCAAAAATATTTTTACCATCACATCTATGACGTCGCTTATTTGAATAAGCAACGGCAAATGTAGGTCTTTTTTTTTTAAATTACAAAATGATGGAAACTACTTACTAAACCTACTTAAAAGACTTGCTTTTATAGAAAAATAAGTAATGAAAATGAAGAGAACTTTATATTTTATAAATATAAAGTCTAGTACATAAAAATTTTGAAAATGAAATATTTACATAAAAAAGGTAACATGGAAAACATAATAAAAGATGGATAAAAATCAAAATGTAGCTACTCCGATGCCACGAGCTCCACCTGCACCACCCATGAAGTCATCGTCATCTTGTCTCTAGAAGCTAGGATCTGTTGAAGACGGATGCTCTGACTGACTCTTCTTCTGAGGAAGGGTTATAAGCATCTGAAGCTTATCATCCATGGTATTTATCTTATTCTTCATCTCTACCTCTCTCTTCTCCCTCTCCTCCCCTCGTCTTTGTAGTGTGTAAATCTTCTGATGCAGCTGATTGACGACACTAGATGAGATGACACTTTTCCTTCTAAAGCTGGTGGATAACATGTATGCCCTCCCCGCACTACGAATGAAACCATCGTGTTCTGGTGGCATCACTCTCCTAAATTACTCCTCTGGATCCAAAGGCTGGTGGATGCTGTCGGAGGTCTCATCAGTAGGGGTTGTAATAATTGTACCATTTCCTCCTAAATGTATTAAGAAATATTATTATACTATATATATGCAATGTTATAAATTTTTTCAGTTTAGGAAACTTACATGTTTCTCCTGGTATGACTCATGAATCCACTTACAGGTACCCTCAGTTGCAGCCTTACTGTGGGTGACCTCGTAAATATCCATCCTAGTTATTTCCATCCCATCATGTGTAGCGAATTAAAAATATAAAAATGATACAATTATATCAAAATAACTTAAAAATCAATTAATATTCAACTGAAGAGTAGTTTCAACACTTAGATAACGGCTCCTGACCATCTCAATGCTCCTCCAACCCAAAGAATGGGTCAGTGGTGGGGCTTTAGCCCTATTGGCCATTTTTTTTTGCTTGCTCCTATAGACATATACAATTATATTTTTTATGAATTTAAGATATATAAGATTAATAAAATAATTTTTAATCATTTACTAACTTCCATCTTCGGATCTAGCCAATGCTCACATGCCTTCTTTCAATCATCAGGCATGACCTTAGGACGATGATTCTCCATTTCCTCCTCGGGTGAACTACAGCTCGAAAGAAACTAAATACCAAATATAAATTGTTAGAAATAATATATGAAATTATGTATATAATAAAAATGTAAATGTTTAAAAAATATTACATTTCCCTTGGTCTCCATCCTCCAATCTCTATGGATTTTTGCAACGTACTTAAGAATATATCTGGAGGAATTGGGATCGTCACCCCATTTGTAATTTGCCTACATTAATTTTTTTAAAAATATGTCAATCTTACTTTATAATAATTTTAAGATAAAGTTATAAAGGAAATAACTTTCATAAATGAAATTACCTCCAACTGACGGACGAACTGCCTCTTAAGCTTTGCGGGCACCTTCCTTTAGTCGAAGTAGCAAATGGGCACAATGGACTTAACAATTGTTCCCACTCAACTGATGAAGCCCAGGTAATTCTCCACATCCCCTGTGGTTCTAAGCCTGATCGTTATCCTCATGCCCTTGTGGACATGCTGGAGGTCTAGATTCTTTGTCTTCCACCATCCTCTTAGTTTACCTACATAAACATTAATCATAATCATTATATATTTATAAAATTATAATAAACTTTCAAATATATAAGTAATTTATGAGTAAAAGGCATATGAGTTCTTACCAAAACTTGTGCCCGCCGCTAAGTGTTCCACATGAACTGGGGACGTACTCCCCAACATCTCATCCTCCGCCTCCTCCCCCTCCTTATCTGATGCTCCATAATTTGGATCATCCTCTACTCACTCTAGCATGGTCTAACCAATCTCCTTCCCCTTTTCCTTCTCCCCACATGCAGTAAACGTACCATTTCCCTATGATGTACGAAACGTGACTGCGGGGAACCTAGTGCTGTGGGGTGGCTGAACCTACTGTCAGGGAGGTGGCTGAGCCTGAGGAGACGAAATGGGCTAGGTGGATAGCTATGTCTCAAGAGGACCCTTTCTTTTTGGATTTTTCTTAAACAACTTCATCTGTAACAAGTATAAAATGCAATAACTAATATAGTTGAAAATCATTAATATATAAATCATTAATGAAAAATGTTTGCCAAAAATAAAAAAAATATTTAAAAATTTCGGCAGAGTTTCCCCTTAAATTTGGAGATTTCTCTATAAACCTGCATATTAAAATTAAAGTGGACACACCCCACATAAAAAAAAAGGGCAAAGACAAGAGCTTATATCAATTAAAAAAGTTAGGTTCTACCTCCATTCTAGTAGTTAGGTTCTCCCATCTAGGTTCTACCTCTAGTCACTTATATTTGCAACATGTCTTTTGCAACATAGCCTAGTCACTTTACTCGTAATAGCAATGGTGATTCCACCATTGCATAGCAACCATGGAACTCAAACATATTTAGCAAAGAGGTGGAATGGATGAGAAACAATGCATAAATGCAAACAGAATCTCTCAATAGTAGATTACAAGTGAGGAAAAGGGTCCAAATACTCTATCTAAGCAACTGGAGAGGAGGAGACATAACAACTCATGGAGACTTCTCAGAGAGAGTCTTCTACTATTTATGCACCCTACACATCGTAAGTAATTTGAGAATGTGTACATTGGTGGAACATGTCAGGAAGAATGGTTAAATACACATTAATAGAATATTTAAAATTAAAGATAGAAGTTGAGGTCTCAAACTGTTCATAACACTTTCTAATTAGTAATACATGTGAAATTAGGCCAGTAAGTGTGAAGAATGCAAAAATAGAGTTTAAGACTCGATCGATCAAAATAAGCCAAATAGGACTTGGTTAAATTTTTTGGGACCAAAATGGCACTAAATTGTGCCCAAACATAGTTTGAATTGTCCATTAGGATCCATTACCTTGCCTTTGCCACATGATAGTGATTGATTGGCTGCCCATGCCTACATGTAAAACTTTGACATCATCTTGGCCTCATCTCCTACACTGACCCTCCACTTACACACATTCAAGTTTTTCACATAGTTCCTTGGCTAAACTCCCAGCCATGTAAGCATGGCTTGGCATATGGATGCCCTCTACATGGCTTGATAACCAATTCTCCTATGTGCATTGACTATAGAAAGCATACCTCCACACGGCTTAGTCTCCAAAAAGTTGCTATTTCTCTCCTTTCTCCTCTCTCCTTTCTCCTCTCTTTCTTTCTCCTTTTTTTTTCCTCTTTCTTTTCTTTCTCTTTTCTCCTTGAGTTTAGAGTTGCGAAAGATGACAAATGATGACCTAAAATCTTAAAGGATCCCTTTTATAGGTAAAAGGATAGTAAATCAAAGAAACCTAGATTTTAGCTTAATTAGTCCTTGCTTTCGTTTATGTATGCCATATGCCCTTGGATCATATTCTTTGATGCAATTCTTTGAGCATCAAAGATAAAGCATCAATGTCAATCATGCTTGACTTTGATGCGAACTATTTGAACCTAGACCAAGAGAGTGGTAAGCAACTTGATTTTCAGATGAGACACTAGAGTTGTAGGACTTGCACTACCCACAATTTATGATCCACCACAAGTAATTAGTTATCACACCACATCTCCATAGGCTGAAGCACAAAAGCATCAAGATCCTTGAGAATAGATCAAATTCATATTGCTTCAACTTAAGCTTGAAGAATTGCACTATATTTAATCTCTACATTTGATCTAGTCACCAATTGTTTGCTTCTTACTACCCTTGGTAAGTAAATTACCCTGAAGAGAGGGTATAAATGTCTATAGTGGATTTTCAATCAGTTGAAAGAGTAGCATAATCTACATCAATATAAACAACCATCTGCATTCCCTTCCTTTCATAAATTCTTTTCTGCATGTCCTTTTCAAACTTTAATCCTTTTCTTAGGGAGGATTTAAGCTATCTTAAGAGCATGATTATATCATCTTGTTATGCTTTAGTGGTCTTTCTATGAACCAACCTTTCCAACTACAAGAGATATCTAAAGTTTATTGACAGTGATATGGAATCTTACCAAGCAACTATATATTGATCGGCATCCATTGGCTTGCCTTTTTCATTATGGAGATATGCCTTGCCCAAATGTAGAAGCCAATCAAGCTATAGCCCAAATGCATTATGGAATATAGGTTGGGCTTGCCTAAATGCCTATGTTCTAGAGCAAGTCTAGCCCATAAAGTCAATCAACAAAGCCAGCTAATATAGAAGCCAACCAACCTAATTTGAGATGAAAATCAACATATGCATTGTAGACAACCAACAAATGAATAAGAATGTCCCAAAGTAGTAGACACCATACGACTAAGTGTAGCCTTTAGCTACCAAACTTGTCTTTATATTGCTCAATTGTTCCATCTGGTTGGTATTTTACTGCTATGACCCATCCACATTCCACTAAGAAAGCATCTGCTAGTTCATTTGTAAGCTCTCGTGTGCCCCTAGAGACCAGTGTAAACACCTCATCCTCCATGGTTTTACAATAATTTGAATCTCATAAAGCCTACGGATTAGTCGTAAGCACAAGACCAAACATAAGGAATTGCCAGTACCATCTAGATAAGATATGGAGACATAAGCAAATATAAGATGCTCAGTGTGTTTTTTTCTTTTGAAACAGAAAGAAAAGCTAACGTCTTATGATAGCAATCCAGAGTGGTATATTATATAAACAAGTAAGAGAAATTACAAAAGAGATCCCCAAAAATGTATCAGGGACCAGCTCTCTCTTACAATTCTTTCACAGTACACAAGCCTCTCTTGAAAGAGTCTCTCATTTCTTGCTTTCCACACACACCATAGAGTGATAGCCATGCGTACATGTGGCTTCCCTCTCATACCAAACCCATGCCAGATAGAATCCCAAACTGGTACCGGCTCCTGACATGTTCTTCTCCAAACAGCATCAGTGTCAAGGAAAGAAGAAAAGAGGTGATTTACATTGTCAGTATTCATCTCACACAAAAAACAAACATGGTGATTAGTTCCCAACCTTCTATGTCGCAGATCACTTGTGATCAATCCATCTCTCCTACATAACCAGAGACAAATCTGCACCATGAGAGGAATTTTTAAAAGCTAGATATTCTTGTCAATAAAATCTCATCTCCACCCACTTTCAAGGCTCAAATTCTATTATAGCTAGAATGCACACTATAAATCCCCTCCCAAAGGTACATGTCCTCCATTCCAGGCCTAGGTTTAAAGCTTTCAAGGTCTGAAATTAGCCTCCTCCTTTCTTCGCACAGCTTGGTAGTTCTGCTAGAATTCTCCTCAATCAGATTCCAGCTGCTGCTGCTGCAAGACCAGACCTTGCTGACAGTGGCCCCCTTGTCAGATGCGACAGCAAAAGCTCTTGTATAGAGCTCCTTCAAGACACCCAGCCCTGACCACCCCTCCTTCCAAAAACTGAAGGTCTTGCCATCCCCAAGAGCTGGCTGCAGTAGGTGGAAGTGATCACCAAAGCTCTTATCACTGATTTCCAAAAGGGAGAAGGCCTGCTGGGTTGAAGTCTAGAAAGCACACTGTTGGATGCACCATAGCTATCTCTGATCAGGATAGTCCACAGCTTCAGGTCTCCTTGAAAGAGTTTAATAGCTCACTTAAGTAGCAAAGCATCATTAAAGTGTTTCAGGGACTTAATCCCAAGTCCACCCCTATCTTTTGGACAACAAATCTGCTCCCATTTGAGTGGCTGCAAGAATCTGCCCTCATGTTTATCTCCCTTCCAAAAGAACCACTTTCTCGACACATCCAACCTTTTCCAAATGGAGTTAGGTGCTTTAAATATGGAAAAGTAGAAAACAGGGATGGATGTGATCACAGAGTTGGGCAAGATAAGTCTTCCACCTTTGGAGAGGAAACTGCTATGCCAACCATCCAATTTCACTGAAATCTTATCAATGAGGCAGCTCCAATCTCTCTTCATTCTAGTGCACCTCAAAGGCTGCCCCAAATATCTAATAGGAAGACTGATGCTGGGAGACATCAAAACAGTAGCTAGAGCTCCTTGCTCCTCCTCAGATAAGCCAAAGCAGACCAAACTAGATTTATCCCTATTCAACCTCAAGCTAGAGAGCTCACCAAAGATATTAATCATATGATGCAAAGCCATTGTTTCATCCATAGACCCTTCTACAAAGAAAACTGTATCATCTGCATACTCAGGAATGGGAGCCAGATTACTCTTGCACGACAAAGAGTACCCTCTAATAAGACTTGCTTCAGCAAGCTTACAAGCATACTAAGCCAGGTTGTCAACTGCCAAGTTGAAAATCAGGGGAGCCAGGGGACATCCTTGCCTGATGCCACAATGGGGCTGAATCCACGACCCACAGGGCTTCCCATTTATCAGGGGGGTGAAAGAGGCAGTGGTGATACATCTTTTCACCCAATGGATCCAAGTAGAAGGAAAGCCCCTTCTTTTAAGCACAACCCAAAGATAAGGCCAACTGATGGAGTCATAAGCTTTGCGGAAGTCAACCTTCCAAAGAAAAGCCTTGCATTTTCTCTTATGCCATCCACAGATCATCTCTTGTGCCATGATGAAGGATTCTTGTAGAGATCTGCCAGGGAGGAAGGTTGATTGAGCAGGATGGATCAAATCTTGCAAAAGAGGCCTCAATCTATTGGCCAGGACCTTGCCAATCACCAAGTACAAAGAGTTAGAGAGAGCAATAGGTCTAAACTCCTGAAAAGATTCAGCACCTGGAGAATTTGGCAAAAGAAATAGATAGGAGCTATTTATTCTTTCAAAGCCAAAATTGCCATTCTCAAACTCTCTAATCACTTCCATAACCTAAGTGCCCACAATGTTCCATAATTCTTTGTAGAAGAGAACTTGGATTCCATTAGGACCAGGTGATCCTTCACAATTGAGATCCTTAATGGCCTTCAAGACTTTAGCTTCAGACATAGGTTCAATTAGGCTGGACCCCTGAGCCTCAGTAATTTTGGGCAGATCACTAGCTGCCATCCTCCAACGGCCCCTACCTACAGCTCTTGAAGAGTCCTTGAAATATTTGATAGCCTTAGCTCTGATATCAGAGATGGAGGTAATTCTCTGCCCCTCTTTAACAATGAAGAGATCATATTAGCTCTTCTTCTAGAACTGGCAACCAAGTGGAAGAATTTAGTGTTTGCATCCCCCTCACTCAGCCATAGCTACCTTGATCGTTCCCTCCAATCCATCTCCAGTTTCAGGTCTTCTTCAGCCACCACCCCCTGCCACCTCTTTCTATCAGCAAAGTCCAACTCAGATAGCTAAGCCACAGCTTCCTTGGTATCCAATTCCTGAATCTTCAACAAGGCCTCTCGACATTTCTAATGTCTGAGGACAGAGACAATATCACCATACTCCTTCAGCATTCCTTTCAGAGCCACAATCTTGGAAGCCAACATTAAGTTAGCCGTGCCTTCAACCTGCTGGGTCCTCCACCATCCAACAAACATATCTCTAAACCCTAGCTCGCTCAGCCATGACTTCCTAAACTTGAAATAGGATCCAGCCAACACCTGTTCACCATTGTCCCAGACCGAAGGTGTATGGTCAGAGAAGGGCCGTTCAAGACCACAAACAAAGGACAATTGGAAGAGATCCATCAGCCCAGCATTGCCAAAAAACCTATCAATCTTGGACATGAGCCCATTACCATTCTTCCAAGTGAATTCAGAACCTGAAGAGGGAAACTCACACAAGCCCAGAGCCTGGACCATGAACTGGAAGCCAGTGGCGTAGCTATCCACCACCCCATTTGGTCTATCACTCCCCATCAAAACACAGTTGAAGTCCCCTCCAACAAGCCAAACCGCCCCATTCACAAAATCTACAACTAGGTTCCAATCCTCTCACAGCTCCTACCTCCTGCTAGGGTCACTAGGACCATACACACCTATCACAAAGAGATCACTGTCCCCCAGGCCTCTTTTGAACCTGCAAGTCAAAAGGTGCCTAGCCACTGAGAACTCCTCCAAACGTAGCACATGCTTCCTCCACCAGATGGCAATTCCTTCAGATCTGCCATTGGAATTGATCACCACAAGGTCATTTGCAAGACCAGCTCCCATCTCCACCCATGCCCTATCAGATTCACTATCAATATGTGTCTCTTAGAGGATGGCACAATCAATCTCCCATTCACACAGATATCTAAGCAAAGACCCCCTCCTACTTCTATCATGCAGGCCACACACATTCCAAGTAAGAATCTTCATTTGGGAGTCAGATCTGACCCCTTCTTAGCAGTAGATGCTTTGCCAACCTTCATCACAGCTGCAATGACAGACTCATCAACTTTTTGTGTAGGAGTGTGTCTTCTTAGCCTCAATTTGTATGGAGGTTTCCCAAGCCCAGATGTAGAAGGAGTCTTAGACTTCAATTGCAATTCATCAACCACAGGAGAGCAACACTGCAATTCCAAGGAGTTCACAGAGGGAGCTACCAAATCAGAGTAAGCAGGATCCCCACCAGGAGCTTTCAGGTCCTTAGCCACAGCTTCATCAATCACATTAGCTGCCTCCCATTCTTTAACCATCACTATAGATTCATCCTAGAATAGAGGTAATCTAGCCCCATCCTCCAGAGTTTCAGTTCTGATCTCCTCAGCCCTGAAGCTCCCCACCCCATCTACCAAATCCAAACTTTTAGTGTGTTCTACCACCAACTCCTGACTAACACAGTTTGTTTATAAGGAAGGAGTTCTGGATCGCAGCACCTCAACATAAGAGGGGGCTGCTGAATCACCTCAACACCCGTGTTTGCCATGTGAAATTTCAATAAGATCATCCAAGAGTTGCCCCCACACCTGAGAATCAGTTTGTCAGGAATAGACCCAGCCCTGGAGACATTCACCCTCACTTTCAGAACACTGGCATCTCCTTCAGTCAGGCCAACAACAGTATCCTCAGCCACAGATGCAAACCCAGTGACCATATTTTCCACCACCGTCTTAGACCTCAGATGTAGAGGAAAGTCTCTGATCTCAAGAGAACCAGACCTGGGAGCAGCTGTTTGAGGGGGATGTTCAGGTAAAGAACCATCAAAGGGGAACACTAACTACCTGATCACTGACAATCCACCCAAATTGCTGGTCTGAAAATAATATTTCTCGATATCTACCACACCCACATCAGAAAGCACAAACCGCGATGGAGAGTGATAGCGAAAATACGCGGTTTGTTAAAATACGTCGTTGTAACGCGTAAATCCGCTTTCGCTTTTAAAATTTATATCCTAGATAGGGGAGTATCTAGGGTCGTCCAAGGAGGCAATATGGTTGCAAAATTGATTCTCTTGCTTGGAATATATCTCAACTTTCTTTTTGGTAATTTTCAATATACCATTTTTCTTTATTTTTGAACTAAGGCAACATGCGAAATTATGGCGGGAAAAGTGTTTACACTTCCAATTAAGTAAACTACTCTAAAGTGGCAAGTAGAGCCTCTCCCTAAGCTCACTCTAAGCAAGTGAAGGCCTAGAATAATTAGGGAGAGGAAGTGAAGAATGCTGAAAATAAGCAAATAGAAATGCAAACAAAAAAATTGCAAAGAAGGCAACTAGATAATTGATAAAGTGTTTTACAAAAGGCCTAGTAGAGGAAAGCTTGTACTACTAGAAAATTGCAAATAAGAAAATAAAACACAAATCCTCTAGATAGATGGTGAAGAAGAGGGCTTCTTGCTCCAAGGTTGGTGGCTCCCAAGCTTGAAAAGAATCCTTCAACTCCTTCCTTGCAGTACTCCGCCAAAGTGATGACCTCCAAGGCAAGCCCTAAGGGGGCGTGCCCTAAGTTTCTCTCCAAGGGTGGACGTCCACCCTAAGCTTTTCTCCTTTGCCTGGCCGTCCTCCTTGAAGTGGGAGAGTCCTCCTCCTTGGCGTGGCTCAAGTTGAAGAGAGTGGGGAGAAGAAGGCACCAAAAGGGCTGGTGATGTGCCCCTTTAATCTCCTCTACTCCTTCTTCTTGGCCGTAGGTATAGGTGGTTTAGGTAGAAAATATACTAAGGGAGGATGCCTCAAAATGGTGGTAGGTGGTGGCCTTTTATAGAATAGGAGGGGGGCTATGGTGACCTTTGAAATGGATGGCTAAGATGGAAGGAGGGAGGTGGTTAAGGATCCAATGGCCAAGGGTGTTTGGCGCCACCTTAAGGGACACCTAAGGGGTGGTTATGTGTGTTGACACCCCTTGATATTGGCGCCAAAATGGCTTCTAGAAGAGGGTCTAAGTTGGCGCCAAGAAGGATTCTAGAAGGGGGGTTAGGTGGATGGCTAGGATGGCTTATGTGGGTAGGTGTAGGGTGGATTAAGGGGCTGAAAGTGGCGCCAATATAGAGGTGGTTAGGGGTGGTTTTTGGTGCCAACTTGAAGTGTCTTTTGGTGGAGATAATGGGGTGAAGGGATGGCTAGGAGGTGGTGTCAACTTGAGTAGGGTAGCTAGCTTAGGTAGGCTTGAGTTGGTGGAGCTAGCTAGGGTTGATTTTGGAGGTAATGAATGGCCAAGGAGCTGGTTGTTAGCTAAGCTAAGCTAAGCTAAGATAAGCTAAGCTAGCTTAGCTAAAGGTGGAGTAGAGGAGAAGGTGTTGGAGCTAGGGTTTGGAGCAAGGAGCTGAGGAGAAGAAGTCTGGAGCTGGAGCTGGAGCTGGCTGCTGCTGAAGAGGCTGGCATGGGGCTACTCTAGCTGGCTTAGCTTGCTAGTTCTTTGCTAGCTACTAAGCCAAGCTAAAGTGAGCTAGCTTCTACCAAAATGAGCTGAGGTGAGCTAGGTCTGGTGCTTCCGGGGAGAATCAAGCTGGTTGAGGCAGCTAAGGTAGCTTAGCTCAACTGAGTTGAGCTAAGCTGAGTCCCCGGGAGCTGGACTTGAGCTTCCTGAGCTGAGATGAATTCTTCTTCAGCTGGCTGGAGTTGAGTGGAGCTGGATGTAGCTGGATCTGAGCTGGGGTGAACTCCTGTCAACTCAGCTGAGCTAGCTAGAGCTCCCTGTGAACTAGTGGGAGCTGAGGTGAGCTAGACTCAGCTAAGTTGAGCTGGATCTGAGCTGACTTGAGCTAGGGTGAGCTAAGGTGAACTCTCTTGAGCTGCCATCCAGCTGTGATTAGCTGAATGGAGCTGGGATGAGCTAACCCTAGTTCAAGTAAGCTAGGTTCCAGCTGCGGTGAGCTAGATCAAGCTGAGGTGAGCTGGATCAAGCTGAGGTGAGCTGGATTAGGCTGAGTTCCAGCTAGTCTAGGCTTCTCCTTCACCAATTGCCTTCTTGAGTGCTAGGGTTTTAGGGATCTGTGCATCTGTACATCCCTAACACTCACAAAAACTTATTAAAATGACAATAAAAAATGCAATGCATGCCTATCCTAATTTATGCCTAAATGCAGCCCAAAAACCCGTTTGCAGAGTAAAATCCTAAGAGCTAGGTTAGTTTTAAAGCATAAAAATGATGATAAACTGGCGTTTATCACACCCCCATGCTTATCTTTTGCTAGTCTCTTAGCAAAACATTAATTTTTTTGGAAAACGGAATTTTTGGGAAATCTAATTTTTTTTTTGACTTTTGAGGAGAAAAAGAGATTAAGGGACCTTGGTAGATTAAAACACAGGAGATACGGGATTTGTTGAAGAGAAACATCAGGATTTGTTTTTGGATCCAACCATTAGATAGAACGGGATCAATATATCCTCAGAAAATTCACAAATTAACCCCTTGTTAATTCAGATGACTTGAAATGTTTGTTTTTAGGATTTTTCTGGCTCGTGAATCTGATTCGCAACTTGCAAATTCCTTTAAAACCTTGTGTCTGTGCTTGTGAAAAGCCAACCTTTATAAGGACGTGTTATTATTATTATTATTATTATATATATATATATATATTTTTTTTTTTTTTTTTTTTCTCCCCCGTGCTTATTTTTAGCTTAGTCTTACAACAGATGTGTCGGTATCATCATTCCCATTACCATTCCTCGAGGGGGCTCTGGCGCCAGTACTTCGGGATAGCACTGTCCATGACACCACCCAGGAGCTCACAACCCCAAAACACGATGCGGTGAAAAGGGGCGCTCCAAGCAAACTCAAGCTCTTGCTCCGACGCTATAGGTAGAGCACCGTCCAAGACACTTGAGCTGCTGAAATGCGCTTTAATGCTCCGTCTAAAGATATGAAATATAGATATAGAGCAGCGCCGAGGCGGTAACATGTTGACATCGCGTCCTCAAAGAAGGTTTTTTCCTTCTTCTCGACGGTGGGAACTCAAACCAATGATCTGCTTCAGACTTTTACTAAATCCAAACAAGGGAGTTTTTTCAAATTTTTAGTTGTTGGCTTGTGTGTAAAAATTGACACAAGAAGTTTCTCAAGAATCGCAGGTTTTTGAATCAAAAACTAAGTCAAATACTTTCCATATTACAAAATAGGATCAAGTCACCTGAACTATCATGAGTTCAGGTGGAATTTTAGAGAAGGATATCTGATCTAGTCTAAAATAGACCCTGGAATTCTAATGATCAGATCCATATCCTTATCCTTAGTTTGTTAAGGATTAAATCCCATTGTACCAGAAGTGAATTTTTCGACCTTAGTCCTGATTTCAAAATTTTTCCTCAAAAAGTTTTCAACAATTTTTTTTTTTTTTTGGTATGCAAGCAGGAAATAAATTAAAGAAAATTGCATGTTTTTAGGTTTTAAACATCCTAAATCGATCGTAAAAATTTAAAAACACCCCCCCCATGCTCAAGATATGCCATGTCCTCATGCATTAGGAGGGAAAAGGAATCACCTTAGTGAAGAACGGTCAGGTTTAGGATGAATAAAACCTGGAAAAAGAAGAAAAAAGGAAAGCAAGAAAATGATGGGTTACCTCCCATCCAGTGCTATCTTTTACGCCATTCAGCCGGGCGTGAAGGTATGCACAGAAGACGGAAAATCATGTAAATAATTGGACACTTGAATGCCCGCAAAAAAGGTGTCTTCGTCTAGATCCCTAGAAAATTGATTAGAAATAATATTGGGATCAAAGTGAGATGGAAATTGATAAGTGTGGCCCGAGTCTGGCCATAGTTTTAATTCAGGTTGGGTGCCAAACTCGGGCGGGGTTGGTGGCAGGTCCGTAAGAAAGGGGTCGGGGAAGGAATGGTGAGTTAGTGTGGAAAAATTAGGTGCGTTAATAGTGGGTGGGTCAGGGGGGGTATCAGGAACAAATTTGGAGTCAAGACAAGTTTCCGGATCACAGATCTCGCCGACCACTGAGTTTGAATCAGAGTTCTCAAAAAAACTGTGGTCGGTAAGGGTATCTATTAACATTGTCTCCTCCACCATATTAGAAATTTCAGTATCTGAGTCCTCAAAGAAGTTATCATCATGGAATCTCCTGGAGGATTTAAAAATATCTAAGGTGATAGTTTGGCCTGCACAGTTGATATCCATTTTGCCTGTGTGGCAATTGATATTTGCCTTTGCAGTAGCCAAAAAGGGGCGTCCAAGGATTATCGGGGAGTCCAGTAATGATTCGGGTGCCTCAATGTCAAGAACCAGAAAGTCTGCAGGGAAGACACAATTCTGGACCTTGACTAATACATCCTCAACAATCCCACGAGGTTTGATTGTAGATCGGTCGGCTAATTGCAGGGTAACCTCGACGGGTTTTAATTCACCGATCTGAAATTCTTCGAATAAACTTGTGGGAATAATATTTACAGAGGCACCAAGATCAAGGAGGGCGCGATTAAATGTAGTGTCATCAATAATTACAGAAATTAAAGGCGCCCCCGGATCTTTCATCTTAGGAGGCAGCTTACTCTGTATGACAGAGCTTACTGTCTCTGAAAGATGCACCTGTCCTAGATTTTTAGCCTGCCTTTTAGGAGTACAAATATCCTTCAAAAATTTAGCATAGGCAGGTATATATTTGATGGCATCTAGGAGAGGGATATTGATATGAACTTGCCCAAATAGCTCCATGAGTTCTTCTGTAGTGGGCTCAGATTTCTTTCTTTTGTGTGTGCAGGAACTACAGCGGGAAAGCGGGAATCTGGAAGCGAGAGCTTAAAGATCCTTTTCTTCCCGCGAAAATTCAGGTTGGTTCCTCTTTCTGGTCACATAAATAATTAAAACTACCAAAAATATATTAAACTTGGCTTTTAAGACCATAAACACTTAAATTAAGTGAAGTGGTGCATTTTAAAATCCATTGTTTGCTTGTATGCTTCTTTAGCACCATTCCATTGCAAGTATTGGTGTTCTGTTTTTCGGGTCTAGATTTCTGTCCAGACTTGAAAAATTGATTCCTAACACCACAAACCTCCTAAAATCATAAACTTTCATAGAGTGATTCCCAATTAAGTTTGGAACATCTGTTCCAAATTTCAGATCAATTGGATTTGTATTTAATTTTTAAAAATTCGTGGATTACAGAGGGGTCACACCCTCTAATCTTCCTGTTTTGCTGCTGTCCGCGAATTTTCAGAATTTTTATACTCATCCAATTTTTGTGGAATTTATCTTGTTGGAATCCCTGTGAAATTTTACATATCATATAAAATAATAAAAATTTTCTGAGGTCGGTGGTAATACTGAAAAATCTATAATACCAACCTGAATTTTCGCGGGAAGAAAAGGATCTTTAAGCTCTCGCTTCCAGATTCCCGCTTTCCTGCTGTAGTTCCTGCACACACAAAAGAAAGAAAGAGAAGGGGATGAGATCCACTTCAAGCAAGAGAAAATGAGTTAATGCAAAGCCGTGCCTCCCCGGCAACGGCGCCAAAAAGTGATAGCGAAAATACGCGGTTTGTTAAAATACGTCGTTGTAACGCGTAAATCCGCTTTCGCTTTTAAAATTTATATCCTAGATAGGGGAGTATCTAGGGTCGTCCAAGGAGGCAATATGGTTGCAAAATTGATTCTCTTGCTTGGAATATATCTCAACTTTCTTTTTGGTAATTTTCAATATACCATTTTTCTTTATTTTTGAACTAAGGCAACATGCGAAATTATGGCGGGAAAAGTGTTTACACTTCCAATTAAGTAAACTACTCTAAAGTGGCAAGTAGAGCCTCTCCCTAAGCTCACTCTAAGCAAGTGAAGGCCTAGAATAATTAGGGAGAGGAAGTGAAGAATGCTGAAAATAAGCAAATAGAAATGCAAACAAAAAAATTGCAAAGAAGGCAACTAGATAATTGATAAAGTGTTTTACAAAAGGCCTAGTAGAGGAAAGCTTGTACTACTAGAAAATTGCAAATAAGAAAATAAAACACAAATCCTCTAGATAGATGGTGAAGAAGAGGGCTTCTTGCTCCAAGGTTGGTGGCTCCCAAGCTTGAAAAGAATCCTTCAACTCCTTCCTTGCAGTACTCCGCCAAAGTGATGACCTCCAAGGCAAGCCCTAAGGGGGCGTGCCCTAAGTTTCTCTCCAAGGGTGGACGTCCACCCTAAGCTTTTCTCCTTTGCCTGGCCGTCCTCCTTGAAGTGGGAGAGTCCTCCTCCTTGGCGTGGCTCAAGTTGAAGAGAGTGGGGAGAAGAAGGCACCAAAAGGGCTGGTGATGTGCCCCTTTAATCTCCTTCTCTACTCCTTCTTCTTGGCCGTAGGTATAGGTGGTTTAGGTAGAAAATATACTAAGGGAGGATGCCTCAAAATGGTGGTAGGTGGTGGCCTTTTATAGAATAGGAGGGGGGCTATGGTGACCTTTGAAATGGATGGCTAAGATGGAAGGAGGGAGGTGGTTAAGGATCCAATGGCCAAGGGTGTTTGGCGCCACCTTAAGGGACACCTAAGGGGTGGTTATGTGTGTTGACACCCCTTGATATTGGCGCCAAAATGGCTTCTAGAAGAGGGTCTAAGTTGGAGCCAAGAAGGATTCTAGAAGGGGGGTTAGGTGGATGGCTAGGATGGCTTATGTGGGTAGGTGTAGGGTGGATTAAGGGGCTGAAAGTGGCGCCAATATAGAGGTGGTTAGGGGTGGTTTTTGGCGCCAACTTGAAGTGTCTTTTGGTGGAGATAATGGGGTGAAGGGATGGCTAGGAGGTGGTGTCAACTTGAGTAGGGTAGCTAGCTTAGGTAGGCTTGAGTTGGTGGAGCTAGCTAGGGTTGATTTTGGAGGTAATGAATGGCCAAGGAGCTGGTTGTTAGCTAAGCTAAGCTAAGCTAAGATAAGCTAAGCTAGCTTAGCTAAAGGTGGAGTAGAGGAGAAGGTGTTGGAGCTAGGGTTTGGAGCAAGGAGCTGAGGAGAAGAAGTCTGGAGCTGGAGCTGGAGCTGGCTGCTGCTGAAGAGGCTGGCATGGGGCTACTCTAGCTGGCTTAGCTTGCTAGTTCTTTGCTAGCTACTAAGCCAAGCTAAAGTGAGCTAGCTTCTACCAAAATGAGCTGAGGTGAGCTAGGTCTGGTGCTTCCGGGGAGAATCAAGCTGGTTGAGGCAGCTAAGGTAGCTTAGCTCAACTGAGTTGAGCTAAGCTGAGTCCCCGGGAGCTGGACTTGAGCTTCCTGAGCTGAGATGAATTCTTCTTCAGCTGGCTGGAGTTGAGTGGAGCTGGATGTAGCTGGATCTGAGCTGGGGTGAACTCCTGTCAACTCAGCTGAGCTAGCTAGAGCTCCCTGTGAACTAGTGGGAGCTGAGGTGAGCTAGACTCAGCTAAGTTGAGCTGGATCTGAGCTGACTTGAGCTAGGGTGAGCTAAGGTGAACTCTCTTGAGCTGCCATCCAGCTGTGATTAGCTGAATGGAGCTGGGATGAGCTAACCCTAGTTCAAGTAAGCTAGGTTCCAGCTGCGGTGAGCTAGATCAAGCTGAGGTGAGCTGGATCAAGCTGAGGTGAGCTGGATTAGGCTGAGTTCCAGCTAGTCTAGGCTTCTCCTTCACCAATTGCCTTCTTGAGTGCTAGGGTTTTAGGGATCTGTGCATCTGTACATCCCTAACACTCACAAAAACTTATTAAAATGACAATAAAAAATGCAATGCATGCCTATCCTAATTTATGCCTAAATGCAGCCCAAAAACCCGTTTGCAGAGTAAAATCCTAAGAGCTAGGTTAGTTTTAAAGCATAAAAATGATGATAAACTGGCGTTTATCAGAGAGATAGCTGTAATTTTCCAAGCATCAGTCGATAAGGAAAGAGAGCTTACTAGTTGTCGAACTCTCTCCAGGGAAAGAGTACCCATCATCACTTACCCAATTAGGGCCCCATGCAAGACCATCTCCGCCACCTTAACGTCCTCAGTCAGGGGAACCTTTACATCCATAATGTGCCCCAAAGAGTTGATGGGGGGGTAGAAGAGGTAGCTGCACCTCACCCATTGGAAACGAAGGTGCATTGCACAACCTACCCCCTACCACTGCGAGACATCAGGCAAGAGTCCCACTTGTGACCAAAGCCTCCACAAGCAAGACAGAGCAACGGCCGATGGCACATCGCCGCCAAGTGCCCCCGAAGTCAGCATCTGAAGCAAATCACTTCCCTACGACTTCGTCTCCAACCACCATGAAAGCCCCTCCTATCCAGAGTCCCGGCTCCACCAGACACCTAAGTGCCATGCTCATTTCTTCACCAAGACCACGAGTGCCATACCGTCCATCCATCAGAGCCGTCAGTGGGGGCGTCGAGCCCCCTCAGGCGGCCAGCCATCCTCGCCGAAGCTTCCTGCCCAAAAGAGAATTCGAATTTCACCAGACACTGTAGCACCTCAGGGGAAGGAGTCCAAAATTAAATAGGGAATTTTCCCTATTTCTTCTTGGTTTTTCAAATGGCAACTGACAGGTCATGGTGAATTGATGGAACTACAACCAAAACGAGCCATAGAGACAAAAACAAGCATGAATGATTGTTGCAATTTTTGCTTGGTTTTTTGGTGGTAATTGGAAGGTCAAGACCATTATAAGTAATATCTCTTGAGGCATTATCTACAAAACCCTCATCACTATTGTTAGCAAAACCTTATCCTCAAATTACTTGCATGTTAGGACTTTATAGCCGTATTTCCTTTATTTGCTTTTTCTTGGCAAAAAATTTTCTTCACTTATTTACCATTATATAAATGTTCCTTGTATGGACCTTATTTTTCTCAATTTTCCTTATTTTCTCCTCTTTGTTCATCTACAAATAGAGAGATATTCCTCTACAATAAAGCATATAATTCCATCAAAGCTAACAAGGTATTGGAATGGAGCTACCCTTAGGGCATTGAGTTCTAACACCTCCACCCTCCCTAAACCCTTAGCATACCTCTACCTTTAAAGCAGCGACACACCATTGTCTGGAGAAGAAGGTGGCAGCAAGCTGCTTGCCCTTCTTATACTCGTTCAACTCACTGAGTACAATGTGTTCTCCCACCCCATTGCACCTTCGATGAGAGAAACACGAGCCCCAAGTCACAAAGGCTCGTATGCCCCCACCCTACTTGTGCTTATCAATACCACCTTCCAATTATTCAACTGGACCTAGTTCCTATGTCAAATATGCAGGATCTCCCCTCGATGCTTTGAATGTCTACATCGTGCCCACAACATGCTGATGAAATGACCTTTTTTCTAATGTAAGGCTATATCGACACACATGTAACGTCAAAATGTAGAAGCATCAACAATCTTATACCAAATGTTGATGTAATATGTTGACAATTTTGACAAAATGGATCATAGCACTAGGTCACACAATGTTGATGTAAAAAACATGGACACACCCCAGAATAATAGTGCATCACACAAAAACATAAAGTGCATAAAAGTGGGCACACCCCACCATACATTCAAAAAAATGACAATATGTTTTCCATGACATCAGCAATCATCAAATATTGACTACATCACTCTAATTATAGTCCACGTACATCAGTGCAATCATATTGTACTACATATTTTATAAAAAATGTCAATATATGGGGTGCCCCCAACATCTAATATAGTCCTAAAATATCATGAAAATAAATTATAAAAGATGAAATTATACGTCCGATGTATTACAGCCTCTGAGCATGACCGTCACCAACAATTTGTAAATTCAATAATGCACAATAAATGAAATAATAAACCATTATGTTATTATTAACCTAAGCAATTAATTTGATATAAGGAAAGGAAGAGGAGAAGGGGATGAGGAGGTGGGTGGCAGTAGGAGAAGGAAATGAGGAAGAGGGAGCAAGGTGAGGAGGATAAGGAGGGTGGTAGTAGGGAGGAGAGAATGATGGGGGATGGTAGTTGGGAGGAGAACGAGGAGGGGTAGGCAGCAGAGGAAGGGTAGGGAGGAGGAGGAGGAAGGGAAGGGGCAGTGGAGGAGGAGGGAAATGGGAGTTGCGAGGAGGAGAAAGGGAAGGCACAGTAGGAAGAGGAAGAGAAGGGGGATGGCAGGAGGAGGATGAGGGAGGGTAGGGGCCATCAAGGAGGAGGAGGAGGGCAGCTAGAGGGGTCAGGGAGGAGGACGGCCGGAGGGGTCAGGGAGGAGCAAGAGGAGGGGGCTGGCAGGAGGGGGTCGAGGAGGAGGAGGAGGGTGACAAGAGGGGTCAGGGGGGAGGAGGAGGATGGCAAGAAGGGGAGGAGGAGGAGGACGGCAGGAGGGTGTTGGAGAGGAGTAGGGTGTCTAGGAGGAGGAGAAGGAGCATGGGGACGGCGAGGAGGAGGACAACCCCTTTGAAGAAAGAGGAGGATGGCATTGCGGAGGGGAAGGAGGATGACGAGGCCACCAGGGACAGCAAGGAGGACAATGATGAAGACACATTTAATTAGGATAAACTACCCATTTATGCAAGTTCCTAAGCTTAGATATGCATTCTATGTTATAAATATTGCATAGCATGCATCATTCTGCATTTAGAGTAGTCTGTATAAATTTTATGTTAATTGCATCCTTTTATGGTCAGAAGCGGAGATCTAATTTGGACTCTTGGATTGATAATCCGATAGTACAGATCTGATCAGGACAACGATCGGAGTCCAATACCTCTGAAATCGTCTTAATGGAGTCCTATAGCACCTTGTGCAATCTGATGAAGATTAATGACCAAGGGACTAGGAAATGCAATGTAAAGCTTCGAACGACAAATCTGACTGCATGGATGGATTCAAGTCATCAATCGTAGCCCAATGGCATGAAAATCGACTCAATACAACTTCTATAGTAGCCTATAGAATGGAAAGAAGATAGACAGCCCAGATCATGCCACATGGCCCTATCTAGGCCTCCCATGGGCACACACACACCACTGCACGCGCGTAGTGCATGGGCGCACACGCAATAATGCGGGCACGCAGCAACGCGGAGCATGTAACGTGCGGTGATAAGCAGCGGCGAGCATGCACAGAGCGCGTAGCACGCAAATGTAGTGAGCGCCAGCGGGCATGCACAACATGGGTACTCAGAGCGCACACACAAGCACCACGTGTGGGGCATGTAAGCTGGAGCTTTAGCGACGCTTGTGGTAGATCTTCAGCGACGTATATGACTGTCACTAAAATGAAATGGATCCTTTCCTGCACTATAAAAGGACACCTACCCCACCCATTCTTCTTCATCTCTTCCTTTCTCTCCCTTACCACCTCCAAGGCTCTAGAGAGAGCTTGTCCCAAGCCTAGGATGCTCCTCTAGAGTAGAAAACTAAACATTTTCTCACCTCTCATCCCCTCTCATGGAACATCTCGTGCCTGTCCTCCCACCACCCTCGGGAAGTAGATCCTCACCGCAATGCTGTCTTGTCTAGTCCTCCGACACTGTTCTCTTGTTTCCCGCTCCTCACCACCTTCGTCTGAGCGCTGTCAAAGTGAGGTGTCCTCTAAGTGACCGTCGAGGAGGATTCTTCTCACCACTCTATCTTTTTTCTTTCTAGTGTAGTTTTTCGCTTTCTTATCTATAGTTGTAACAAACACTTGTTTTGAAAGTATATGTGATTGTTTCTCTCTCTCTCTACAAATAGATTAGATAGAAATTATTTCAACCTGATCTCTTACCTTATAAAAATACAAAAAAATAACAAAAGATAAAAAATAACAAAAAGGAAATAAATTTGAAGTGTTGATTTCAGACCAAACGTTCGCCTCCCCATGTTCAACTCGGGACTCCCTTTCGAGTTTCGATTATAAATTTTATCTGATATCTAATTTCTATGCACTACGATGACGGGTTTCCAACTAAAATATTTAACGTACGAAATCATGCTCACCAAATGACGAGGAGACCATCAGAGCAGTGGGAGGAGGGTGTCAGGGAAGTGGAGAAGTTACCTGAGGAGGTGGGGGAGGAAGGGCAGCGATGAGAGCTCGGACAACACTGTAGGAGGAGGGTTTAGGGAAGATGAACAGTGATGGGAGGTCAGCCAGCATGCGATAGGTGAAGCGATCTACGTCATCGGTTATATCAGAAACCAATGGCAAAGGATAACTTTAGTCCCTCCTCCATCATGCCTAAATTTTGGCTGCTAATTTTAACCTACCTTTCACCATGGCTTATTCCACTAACCAATGGAAAAAGTCACTAATCCTGCCAAATTTTAGGTGCTAATTTGAACCATCCTTTCACCATCGCTTCTTAAACCAACCGATGGTAAAAATATAATTGTCATCGCTTAATAAACCGACGGTAAATATTAATGACCATCGGGTGCCCAATCGCCTTTCTTTAGTTGGTGGTAGGTTGAGTACAGGCCTTCACCATCGCTTATTTGAATAAGAAACAGTAAAAATATTTATCCCATTTTCTAATAGTGCCCATACTCTTTTTGGTTCCTAGTTGTTAATTCCTTTCGAGTTAGAGGGTTCATTTAACTCTCTTTTCTTGGCCTTTTGATATAAAAATGCATTTCTAATCTTCTTTTGATTTTTCTTTTTAATGTCACATTTTTCTACATATGTTCTAGCAGAATATTTGAGGTCATTAAGTGTGTCTTTAAAGTGAATATATTATTCCTTGAGATTTTCTACTTTCTCATGGAACTCTACATTCACAACTCTCATTTCATCTAATTCCATTTTCTTATTTTCTAAATCTAGAGATAAATCATCTTTTTCATTTTCTAAACTTAAGCACTTATACTTAAGTTCCTTATTTTCATTGTTCAACTTTTTAGCCAATTTTTATAAATCATGGTGTGCATCTAATAATTCATCTAAAGTAAGGTTAGAGTTTACCTCTTCTTTGCTTAATTCTATTAGCGCAATGAGACATAGATGGGTAACTTCATCTTCATGGCTTTCTTCCTCGATAGCTGATTCCGAACTTGGGTTGGAATCATCTCATGTTACTTCTTTGTAAGTGGTTTCTTCATGCATGACAAAGAGCTGGTTCCATATCTCATATGCACTTTTGCATAAAGCAACTTTGTCAAATTCCTCTCTTGTTAATGCACAAAATTGTGCATTCATGGCTTTAGCATCATTTGTCACTTTCTTTTTCTCTTCCTTCGTTAACTCTTTTTCTTCTTTTCTCTTTGGCATATATTTGGACTCGATGGTATGCCAAATCTTAAAGTCAATTACTTCAAGAAAAATTTGCATTCTCTTTTCCAATAATCATAATCTAATCTGTCAAATAGTGGTGGTTGGAAAAATAATTGCCCCTTCATAAAACTTGTTGTTGTGACCATGTGAAGGTGGGGTGTGACGTCTCCTTCATGGTCAGGCTCTGATACCAAATGTGAGGATTGCGCATGTGTAACTTACCTGCAAGGATCTTACTTGGCCACAAACACAAGATTAAGAGTGATAACAATTGTAAAAAAAAATATGACATAATATACACAATGATTTATAGTGGAAACCCTACGGGTAAAAACCATTACCTAAGCCTCCCAACTTAAGATTTTCTCGATTAGGCAATGCCAGTCATTCCATTAAAGCACCACATGAATGAGGGTGGCACAACCTCTTACAAACCACTTCTCTTTTACCAACAAAGAGAAGTTACAAACAACATTTGGAATTCCAACACAAAGAATCCCAACAATTGAAATGGAAGAAATAAATGAAATACAGATATTTATCCTATGGAACCCTAAGGAACTGAAATATGCAAACCAAGTTTTCTTTTCAAAAGCACAAAGCGACGTGCTTTTGAAGAGCGCAATAGAATCAGCATGAAAGCACGAGGAAGAATTGGAGTGGAAGCACTTTTTCACTTTGATATGTTTTTCAAGGTACGTTTTAAGAAGAGGGGCATGGATCCCTTTTTATAGGAGAAAACAGAGCCTTTTTGGAATGTTGAGAAAAAAATCATTTGAACCAATTATTGAATTCGTCGATCAATTTTCATTTTGATCGATCAATTAATTTGATCTATCAAGTCTAACATTTTGGTCGATCAATATTGTCTAACTATTTATTTTATGATTTAGAAAGGAAGGTTTATCTTTAATCCTGAGTTCCTTATAGTAATTTTAGACTTAAGAATTATAAAAGAATTACATTTGACTAAAGATAATCTTCACTTTGATCCACATAGAGGATAATTGACTTGATTTGTGCAAGCACGATCCTCAAAGATTATTTCACAATAAAACATAATTTTTTTTATCAAAACAAAGGTCTCAACACTAGATTTACAAATTAAAAAGTTGGTCAAAATTTATGTATACAACGACATAACATGCATTTACAAAACATGTATTTTTCATATTAGAACACTGCTTCGAGCACACAATTTGCAACGGTTGGTGGCAGTATTATACTAAGTGGATTGCTCATGGAGAGGATCTTATAGAGGAAGTCAGATGATCTCCAATAGATTTTGATGAGTTTGCTGTGGATATTGAAGTTGATGACATCGATGAAATGCTTGATGAAATGAGAGCAGGAGATGAAGATCTGGCTAGTGGGGAAACTTCTAATAAGTTCTATGATGCTATTAGGGCAGTAGATAAACCTTTTTCTCTCTGTATTATGTCCATTTTGAGATCGTCATTTCACTTGAAGTTATTTAGGATGAAGGTTATGAATAAAGGGACCTCTAAATTGATGTCTGAGATTCCTGAATTCATTGGAGAGCTTTTAAAAAATCTGAAAGGTTGTCCACAAACATCGTATGAAGAAAAGAAATAGATTCACGTCCTTGGTTTAAATTGTGAGAAAATTGATGCGTGTCTAAATGATTGCAAGTTATATAGAAATGAATATGCAGAGTTGAGTAGTCATCCATAATGTGGTGTGGACAGATATAAAGTGGGAAAATCACTAAATAGAAGGGTCAGAAAATAGCTTGAGAGGGTTTTACATTACTTTCCATTGATTCCTAGGCTTCAACACCTTTTTATTTCAAATAGAATTGTGAATTTGATGACGTAGAATCAGGATAACAAGTCACAAGATGGTTACATTCGTCATCCTGTAGATTCAAAAGAGTGGAAAATGTTTGACAACACTCATTTAGCACTTGCAGAGGATGCAAGAAGTGTGAAATTAGGTCTTGCAAGCAATGTGTTTAATCCTTTTAACCCATCCTATTCAATTTGGCTAGTCGTGATGGTAATTACAATTTACCTCCATGGCTTTGTATGCAATTGTCATTTATCATGTTGACTCTCCTCATCCCAGGTCCAAAGTAACTAGGAAATACAATAGATGTTTATCTTCAACCATTGATAGATGAACTAAAACTGTTGTGGTATAACGGCATTCATACATATGATGCACTTAGAAAAGAACTCTTTAATATGCATGCTACGTTATTGTGGACCATTAATGACTTCCTTGCATATGCAAATTTGTCAGGATGGAGTACAAAAGGGAAGTCTACTTGTTCAGTATGTATGGATGACACTCATCATCCTCAACTACCTAAAAGCAACAAGTTCTGTTATTTTGGACACTGTAGATTCATGCCTGTTGAGCATTGATGGCAAACTATAGTGTTTAAGGACAAGTTCGATGGTAAAACTTGTCGGTTAATGCCAAGGTCTCAGCTGAAGGAGGGTATTGATGCCAAGGTCAGAAATACACTGTCCTATCTATCTCTCCCGGTGCCATGTGTAGGCACTTCCACCAAATATGCCACCCAACGTCTCTTGAGTACCACCAATCCCTAATAATGCCTCCTCAATAAAGTTCATGAATGTATGCTTGCTTGTGTTGTGTTGAAAAAAAAATTACATGGAAAAAAATATGAAAAAAAGAGAGGAGAAAAAAAGAAGAAAGACAAAGAAAAAAAAAAAGGAAGAAGAAGAAACAAAGAAAAGAAAAAGAGTATGTGAATATTTAGTGTTTATTTCAGTTGCATTGAGGCAATACCACCAAATAAATTTGAGATCCACCAAATATGGCCTTAACCTATCTTTCTATGTTTCTGACCACCCGAATACTGGCTGAGGAATTCTGACTTAGTGTTAGGCTTATGGAAACTCAATTAAAGTGTTAATGCCAAGTGAGACCACCAAATACAGATCATATGTGTGAATCTGGTGAGATTGTGAGCTCTAAGAAAAAGAAAGAAAAGAAAAGAAAAAGAGAAGAGAGAAAGGGAAAATGAATATAATAGAACCGAAGGGAGCATAGTTTTTGTCGTCTTTCTCTGGGTTGAGTTACTTAGTGATTTGGGAATCTATATTTTGCAATACTAATCTCTATGTAGCACCAAGTGAGAGTGAGCAACCAAATAAACACCTGTACCCCTTAGAGATTCTCTACCTAAGCTTAAAGCCAGGGTGGAATTCATAGAATATTTTGAATACCCCGAGGGAAGAAGTCCGCCTATCCCACTAGAATTTTTACTAGGGGTCAAGTACAGGCTTTAGAGGTGTATCAGTTTTTCACTCGAATCCGCTGCAAAAGCTACATAGCTGCACTTTCACGATTGTCTAGATTTTTAGAGCATAGGATGAAAACAAAAAGGAGAAAAATCTCTATGCATACGCTTGATAAAATAATCAGTCCCTTAGGGACCTGGCTATAAATAATTTAGTTTTGCATTTGCTAGGGATTAGCAAGATTTAGGCATGGGGGTATGATTGTGCAGTAATCATAGGTCTTAATTGACGTAAATTAGGCTAGAACTTAGCATAAGTAGGGTAATTCATGAATGCATAAGCATTATCTGCATCTTTACTGGTTTCCTTTAGCTATGCATAAAATAATGTTATAATGTGCTGATTAAATGCATTATGTCAAATGCAGGCAATAAGCTGATCAGAAGCTGGATCTAGAGCTGGATTAGGAATAATGTGTTACAGCAGGGCTGGAGTAGAAGACCTAGATTAGATGTAGGATATAATAATGTAAGGGAGTTAAGGTATGCTATTCTATTAAGCAGGAATAAAGTAGTAAAATGTGAAGAGCTTAGGTCCATCCTAGCCCTAGGATAGCCTAGAGACTTCCACAAGTCTTAGCCACCCTTAGATTAGGTCACCACACCCTAGGATACCTTAAAACCATAATTCCAACCTCTATCTAGACGTCCAGATAAGTTATTGGATGTCTAGAACCATTAGCCAACTCCCGCACACCTCAAACCCACTTCTGCAGTGTTATTGGACGTCCAATTTCTGCACAATACCTAACACCGAACCTTGAATTCTTCCTAACTCTGATTGGACGTCTAGACAACAAGTTTAGACTTCTGATTTTTTAGTATAAGATGTCTGATTCTATTTTTGGACGTCTGGAACTACTCCCCAGTTCCTGTTTTAAGATTCAAGCCTTGACCTTGGATCT
This sequence comes from Thalassia testudinum, assembly GCA_037157565.1. Taxonomy (NCBI): domain Eukaryota; kingdom Viridiplantae; phylum Streptophyta; class Magnoliopsida; order Alismatales; family Hydrocharitaceae; genus Thalassia; species Thalassia testudinum. Next base: position 86,444,602 of record JAZHRO010000014.1, on the reverse strand, counting down.
CTAGCTCCCTAGACCCAATTCCAACCTCATAGGAACCTAAATTAATGTGCCCTAACCCTAGCACATCACCTATAGACCTCCCTAAGGACCTAATTAGGTCCTCACCAAACCCAATTGACTTAGATCAAAGTCAATTACCATCACCTAAGTCAATTGGACTCATAGGGTGCAATTGAGCTCAAATCTCAACACACACAAGTCCAATTGGACTTAGTGAGAATCTAATTGACCTAAGCCCAACCTAATTGAGTTATTTCACTCTCAATTAGGTTCACACTCATTCAATTAAACTTGGGTTAAGTTTAATTGAAATTTCCCCTTAGCAATTAGGGTTTGCAACCCTAATTCAAGGCATACACCTACCTAAACCACTTAGGACCTAACCTAAACCACCTAGCCATATAGGGCATGACCACACACACACACCCATTCACACACTCCCACACATCTAGAGTTCTCTAGAACTCTCTCCAAGTGGCGCCACTCTTGGTTGCCAAAATTAGCAACCAAGAGACATTCAAATTGAGATCCAATTTTTGTGGATCTCAAAACCACTTAGCCGGCCACTTTTGGAGCTCTCTCTAGAGTGTTCCACACTTCTCTAGAGAGACTCCTTAGGTCTATAAAAAGTCCTAAGGGGTGGCCATTTGCACCCATCCACATTATTGGCTTCATCCATTTTTCTTGGCATTCATTCACATCCACCTCCACTTAGGCTAGCCACACTCATCTCCATTCCACCTCCACGAGTTGAGCACCACCATGAAGGCCACCATCTCCACGCCAAGATGCTGGATCACTTCCAACCTCCCTCCAAGGGCTAGCCTAAGCACCATTGGCCCCCCCTCCTTCCCTCAGCCAATCAAAGGCCATCGGAGACCACCTCTGAATGCCCTTCTTTTCTACTAGATTAGTAACTTAGCTCTCGTAGTTTTACTGCTTTCATTTACTGCTTAGTAGTGTAGCTCTTGTTCTTCCCCAATGATGCATGCAAAATCCCTCCATAGATTCCTGTATGCGATCATTTTCTGGTAGTTTGATTTACATTTTAAAGCATTCATGTACAAGCTTTCCTCTACATTTCATGTTGCAAACACTTCTCTGAATGAATGCACAAAAGATATATTTTTATACATATCTCTATGTTTGAAATCACCATGAGCTTATTGGTTGCCATCTTTCCTGTGTGAGTCAAGTTACCTGTTCTTCCCATATATATATATTTTGCAACTAAGCATGTCATACTTAAATACGTAATAATCATGAACTGGCATGTGATTCTAAACGAGTAGAGCGATAAAAGATTGATTTCAGAATTAAACAAACGCCTCCCAGAGGCGAATGACAGGGACACAAAGTCTCGTTATCTTTAGAAATCATTTTTTGACGAATGTTTTTGTGCACCTATACTACGATTCTTGATCACTTAAAATGCTCGAAAATGGCTTTCCATCATCGGTATTCTTCCAGGAATATGAGGAATAAACTGAGTACAAATTCAATAAGGTTATCAAGTTTTCAAATAATAGAGAAATTACAACAACTTGCCAACATATGATTAGGATGCCTATTCAAGAAAGATCAAATAGCTTTGAAACATTCGGGTTTTAAAAAGAAGAGCATTTTCTTCATATAACTCCCATATTGGAAAGTGCTAACAATCCAACATAATCTTAATGTGATGCATATTGAGCAAAATGTTATGGACAACATTTTGCATGTGTTCAACTTAACTAATAGTCCAAAGGATACAGTGAAGACGAAGAAAGACACGATAACCTTAGGCATTCGTCCAGAGTTACATGTTATTGAAAAAGAAGATGGCAGTTGTGACTTTTGGGAAGCCATTTACAACCTAAATAATGATCAGTGGGAAAAAAATTTCACCTTCTTGAAAGAAGTATGGGTGCCAGATGGCTATTCCTCACAACTTTCTTTATGTGCAAACGAGGCTCAAAAGAAAATTAGTGGGTTAAAGAGTCACAACTCTCACATTTACATGCAAGTCTTGTTCCCACTAGCTATTCATGGAGTGCTTCCTAATTTAGTTGTGGATTCATTTATAAAGATGAGTTGTTATTTCAAAGCTATTTGTTCAAAGACATTAAATTCTACTATATTAGAATACTGGGACAAACAAACAGTCGTCACATTATGTAAAATGAAGCAGATATTTCCACTAGCTTTCTTTGATGTCATGGTTCATTTAACTCTGCATCTTGAAAATTAAGCGAAAATTCTTGGGCCTGTGCAATACAGATGGACATATCCAGTTAAATGTTTTCTAAACAGACTAAAACATTATGTGTTAAACAAGGCTAAGCCTAAAAGATCTATTGCTGAAGGATATCTTGTAGAAGAATCTATTAACTTTTGTGTCATGTATATGGATGAGACTGACAATTGATTTAAACAATTGCAGAGAGATTATGATGGAGGGTATAATGAGAATGATGAAAATTGTCACTACAACAAAAATAGGCTTTAGTGACAAAGAATATTTGTCGCTAAAAGTACTTATTTTGTCACTAAAATACTTCAGTGATAATTCAAAAATTTATCACTCCACTGTCACTAAGATTGTTGTTGCCAAAAGTTTGCAACAAATTTTATTGTCACTAAATTAACAATTGTAGTGTCCAATATATTTTACACTAAATCATTATTGTAGAAGCCTGTAAAGTCAAGTACAATTGTCACAATTTTCGTCCCTAAAGTCTATCTATAGCTACAAAAAAATACATTGCCAAAATATCACTATATAACAATTTAGTGTCAAATATAATTGTCACTCTCCATGATGAAGGCATATAGAGTCAAACACAATCGTCACAATATTTGTTCCTAAAGTCACCCTATAGCTACAAAAAATTACATCGTTAAAATATCATTGTATGATACTTATAATGATAAAGTTAAATGTAGGTAACTTGTCACTAACAATTCACTTCAATATTATAGAGCATTATTTTTATATATTGCACTTTCTGTATACACCATAATAAATCTCTTAGCAACATTTGCATTTGACTTTATTTATTTCTTGAAAGCTAATTTCATATAATAACATATTCATATTGCACATACTATTTCCACACCTGAAACTTAGGCTTAAAGCACCTTTTTATTAGATCAAAAGATTATTACATTCAGCACCCTTCGAGGGGATTTACAAAAAAATAATAAAATATAGAAGCTAAATTCAATGAAAAAATATACAAATGGCAATAAAAAAATCTAGTCTAAATGCTTCATCAACTAAACAGAACCTTCATCTCTAATCTTTAAATGCCATCAAGTCTTTTCATAAACACCAATTGAAAAATCACCATCTTCTCTTGCTAAAGCAAATCCTGTGAGGCACTTCTAAATTAGATTCCTTATCTGCATGTTGTTGAATCATCTCAAAAACTGGCATGTGCTCCATGTCATTAAAGTTATTTTGTGCTCCATATGTGCTTCATGCAACAAACAAAACCAAACATGGCATCAAAATAAAGAAATGAACCAAACAAGAACCAAGTTGCAGGTGCAAAGCATTTAAAGTACACTGACATAATATGCAAGGCAACTGAAATGAACTGAAGAAAATAAAAAAAAATCAAGCAATGAAATCTACACAAGTTTTGAATGAAAAAAGAAGAAGCCTGAATCTATTAATAAGCATGTACCTTCAATGTACCTTTAGGTCCATCATATTATTAGCAACTTTATCCTAGTGGTCAAGAACAAATGCCTAATCATTGGAATCATTATTGGAAACTACATTACTATTACTTTATGAAATTTATTCTGAAAATTGATAATACAAGAAGAGAACATGTAAATCTAATAAAAAAATATATCATAAAGATATATGATAAAAATGGGGAAAAAAAATATTAGCAAGATATCGACTATCTTTCTTTTAAATGCTAGAAGAATCCACTCCTACACCACCAATGCAGCACCATTAAACATCCTCATCCTACATACATGCATGATGAACATTACTAGTACATAGCAATTCATCAACTTCTGAATAAATGAACACTCTATTGCTTACCTTTATTATTTGTGGCATTCATTGTTTGGAGTTTCTTTAGATTATATGCAAAAACAAAAAGTCAAAGCTATGCAAGTAACAAAGTGAAAGCCATAGGAAGACATATGTTATGTGGCTGCAATGATCATTGAAGAGGGGAGACATGTAGTAGTCAAATTTGGATATGACTTCCTTTTAGGGAAATATTCAGTGGCTTTCCTTGCATGCCTATTTATTTTTCATGAAAAAAAGGTGATCATTTACTGCTAAAAAGAGTAAAATCTTATTCACTTCTAATGGCTCTCTCATACAATGCTTTCATCTTCCGAAGATGTATACGGAGTAGTTTCTGCAATAACAAGTTTTGAAGTATATATAGCATTCTCATGAATATTAACCACTTGTTTGGCCTTCAAAATTATTGCTCTATTCTTAAGAAGATTTAAAACAAACTAATACCAAGCTTGATCAATATTACACTCTTTCAGACATTTGTAACATGTGATTATCCAATTTTACATTTTATTTGAGATATGAAGTTTCCCATCATCACATATTTGCAATTAAATCACTACAAAATTACAAAAGAATATGCAAGTCTAATTAAAGGAAAGTATATGAGGGAGAGAATGCTACTAAAAAATAAAGCCATTAACTACTACTTTAACTGATTTCTAAAAAGAGATGATGATAGAGGGCATCCTAATGATTGGAAGAGTTTAGAAAGCATTGTGAAACTCTTGACACCATTGCATAGCAAAGAAAAACATGACTTCAACAATCAGCAACATAAAAGTGAAATTCCTAACATGGAATCACAGACTACATCCAAAGGAAAAGTGATTAAAGTTGGCCATGGAAATGAGACAAGCCCACTGTGGAAGATTGCTTTTGGAGAGGAATTCATCAGTTTGCAAGTACTAGCATGTTTTTGGCACATGAGAAAGGAATGGCAGGGATTTTAGCCATGCCATCCTATTGTAACATCAGGAATAAAGAAAATAGCAACCACAAAGAGAAAAGGCAACGACAAAGAGGATATTGTTAATAAAAGAGGAATAAATGAAGAAGCATTATAAGGGGAAAAAACTTCCAAAATAGAAAAGAGAAAGAAGCATGTAATTTGGTGTATGAGGATTTCTTTTTGTGCTTCAAAATTTCGAATACTAGTGACTTGATTGCTATAAGATGTCCCAAGCAAGATTTTTTCCTTTTACACTGCAAATATGAGAAATTAATCAGATTGAGCAATTACATGTAAGAAATGGTTGTTGCAGACCCTATCCTTAACCATGTGGAGACATTAAGAAATTTGTACCAAGAAAATGTTTGATTCTTCTTATTTTAGATTATCAATTTCTGAGCTAATCTCCAATAGGAGATTGGTGGATTTGGCATCCTCGTTCAAGTAGCATATAGCAAATAATAAGGTGGGGAAATTATTGTTCTCTTTTGGTCAAACTATTGCACTTTCTATATTTAGCTGAAAGGTACATGTTACCCTAACCAAAATTATTCTCTAGATTCTTGTGAAGATGGAAAACAAAAGTGACTCTAAAGAAATGGTTAATAGTCATTGTCAAGCAACAGTCAACGCATTGTATGTATGGAAACAATACACTATTCTAAAAGAACCCTAAGCATCCATTTTTGCACAACAAACACACATGTGACCTAACCCACACTTTAAGGCATCACCCTTGTCTAACCAAAAACTCACAAGTTTGCAACTAAAAAAATCATCTGAGATACTTGTTCATTATAAGAAATAGCAAAGACGCATATGATGCACTAATGAAGACTATTTAAAAGTAAGGAAACTAACTTCTACTAAAGAAACCATCCTAATGGAATGACTAGAAATATAAAAGTGATGGGATTCAAACCTTGGCATCCTTATGTATTGCTCCCAAGTTAACCTTGCCATTAGTTTCCATTGGTGCCAAATTTCTCTCGCGCGACTACTCAACACCCAAAGAACCATTTTCAACAGCTGCTGTAGGAGCCTCTTAAGCAACCTTGGCATCTGACACATCCACACCATGCACTCCAATTGGAACCTCATCAGTATCCATCTTTGTCTCCCATTTTAGAGGTTCCTTTGGCACTACAATTACTTCATCGTCTATCATCTGGAAACAAGGAAAGGAATGACAAAAGTGAGTATTTTGTGCAACCATACTTGATTTTTAAAGAGTTTACAAAACTTCACATATTATAATTCCATTATTATTCAATTAGATTATAAATTTCATAGTGGCACATTCACTAGTGGCTAATTAGAAAGGGTCAACCTGCCAAAATATTGTCCAGCATAATTAGAATTAAAAACAAGCTGAAAATAATTGTCATTTAAGCTTCTATGTCATGTACCATTAATACACACCATGTACCTACCTATCTTGGTTTCACCTAAACTTTGTCAGCATCAGCATGCATAACATCAACTAGAAATATGTTAGACTTTCTAAATGTAATAGCTTTCAAATTAGGAAACAAACTGCCTTTGGGGATTACAATTTTGTTCTACTCAGTTTCCACTGCCTCATCTTGTAATTCAATAGAAAGACATCCCTAGGCCAATGAAATCGAATACAAAAAGCATTCTTGGATTTGAAATGACATAGATGATCAAATAAATAGATTAGTAAAGACTAAAAATGAAAACAACAAACCTGCCAAGTTGCATTATATATCATTAACAAAATCATATAGGAAAAGAAACTAACATAATGCAAGAAAGAGAACACAACGTTATTATTCAAGAAGTAAAGAACAAAAATAAGCATCTCTAGGATGCCTATCTAGCAACTCGTAACAAGGATTGAATGAAAACATGCCCAAAGTAGAAATCATCACATGGTAAAAGCATAAAAAATTCATGTAAATTACATCATAGCATGGGAAAAAATTTTTTTCCTAGTGATGCTATTGATAATTGTCCATCTTCAATTTATCCACTACTGGTCAAAATATGTCATGTACCATCCAAATTCATGTAAATTACAACATAACATGGTAGTGATCCTTCTTTTTTTTGATAAAAGGTCCACACAATCATGTTATGGAACTATGTCTGATCTAAAGTAGAGTAGATTCTAAAGAATGAATCATTTTTATATCTTCACATAGTCAACTACCTTTAAATTAAGCCAATTTAACATCAAATTCATTCCCATTATATCTTCCAAGCATATTTACCAAAAAAGCCACCTACATTAGCACATTTCACCAACTTCACTTCAAATATCACTCCTTTTTACAAATAAAAATATTCAAAAGTAATTACTAACAACACATGATGGGTTATCATGACAAATATACTTGAAATTCCCTGACTTTGAAGGTTGCATCGAGGATGGTGCACCCTCTCAAGATGCACTCACTTGCATTCATCATCCTCCTTGGCTCCTTCCCAAAGAACTTTGCGAGTATCCTAATGAACTCTACAAGTATCCTCCCAATCGAACCCCACCACTCGATGACCTCCATCGCCTTGATGTCCTCGACCCCGATCCTGAAGTCATTTAGCACCCACTCTAGTGGCACCTTCACCCTCTCCAATATCAGTTGATAGATCCATTTGAATTCCTCCTTCCTCATCAACCCACTCACATCCTTCCCCTCCATCAGGCACTCTATGATCATCGATGACTCTAGATTCACTCTCAATACCTTCAGCATCTCTCATGTCACCTGCAGTCGAAGGCTCGCTCACACGTTCCCACGCATGTTGATCTTGTATTCCTCCTTGAACTTGTCAATGATGTGATAGAAGAGAACCTCGTCGAAGTTCCTTTTGGTAAGGCTGCACACAGTTATAGGTAGGGGAAGGGACCCCGAGGTGGCCATTCTTGTAGGTGTTGACATAGACCCACATGGTGAAGTGGTTGAGGTAGAGGTCGAAGGAGACAATGCAAAGGATGGGGGTCGTGCTCAGGGATGTTGGTCTTGTAGATAACGTAGGCGATGGTGGTGGTGGTGGTCTTGTGGAGGAGGCAAAGTAGGCAGAGGTCCGAGATGGCAACAACGTTGAGGATGGCATGGCACTTGGCGTTGTCGAGATTCTTGTAATGGAGTGGAGGTTGGAGAGGAACACGATGAGGAGCTACGTGTGGGTGAAGGAGCGATCCCTGCCGAGGCAGCAGGAAATAAATTTCAAAATATAATTATTGGAAATTTTAATTTTCTAAATGTATTTGAGGGGTTTTTATTTAGTTATGTGTGGTGGCAAACTCTCCTTTACAAAAGGTGAGTTTGAAACGGCCACCATCTCCCCTCTTGGGAAGTGCCAAGGGGGTGATTGTCGTGGTAAACTCGTCTACTATAAAAAGGCAAGTTCCGTGAAGCAACTTAAACTCCTGCCAAACTCACCTTCTATGAAGGTGAGTGTCTTCCTCAAAGTCACCTTTCCTAAAGGCCAGTTTACTGTGGGTATATCCAGCTCTACGCCTAGAAGCCTTCCTCCTCCTTCCAAGCTGCTTCCATCAGCGCTTAAGCTCTTTGATTCTTGTCCTCATCCGAGTGCACACCACTGCCGAGTCTCCTCCTCGCCATTAGGTGCTACCACGTCTTCCTTTTTGTCAGTTGCTGCCACATCAACGTTGTTGCGACATCCCCTCATCGACCGTGCTGCTGTTGCAGCGACACTGCCCTCGTGGCCCTCGCCGCTGTTGCAGCAACACTGACCTCGTGGCCCTCGTTGCTACGACAGCCACCTCGCCACCCTCACCATTGTTGCTACCACTGGCTATGAAGGTTGAATTTTTCTTTTTGTTCCTCAGAAAGAGAACAAGAGAAATTGGTAATGTTTTTGAAAATCTCTCTTACTTGAACTAGAAATAGATAATATTTTTATTGGTTATTAGTGTTAAATTTACTTATTTTTTTTGAAACTGGGGTTAAATTTACTTATGATAATCAACCTCAAATGAAATTCAGAAATTTCACTTCAAGAGAGAAATTGATATTGTGCTTACCTATGAATGTCTTCTGATTATGTTTTGTTAGTCTAGTTATAATGGGTGGAAACGTATTTTGTCTTTGTTATGTAAATGGAAATGTCGAATATAGAGATGACAGTGTTGGTTATGACAGAGGACCAATTAGAACTATAATGGTACGTAGTGATTGGAAACTTGACAGATTGCATAGGCATATTTGCATGAAAGTTGAAATTAATTAATGTAATTGTAAAGTTGATATTCAACATAGGTTTCCATTAAATTTGGGAAATCAAGGGAACAAGCATGTCATCAAATATGTTTGATGCCCTTCTTTGATGATGATTCATTAGAAACAATGATGTCTTCAGTGAAAGCAATGGTAATTATGTGGAACTATGTATTGACTCTCAAGAAAGGTGTGAAGCATCCATTGAATGTGCTATGTGAAATAGAATGTCTAATGTAACTATGGAAGAATGCAATGTTGTTAATGAACCCAATGCAAAAGTGAACTTGGCTGTTTGTGTTAATGAAGGTGGTGTGCATGATGATGCTGGCGAGCCAATTTGGCATTCACTAGATCACATACATACAAAGGAAGTGTCGGATTGTAGAGGCGACTCATTGGGTGGAATTGATACGCATGCTCAAACACATCAAGCAAATGAAAATTCTACCAATGCTTCTCAAAGTTACTGTTTGTCGCAAAATGCATAAAATGTTATTTTTATCACTGTAGATCGAATCACGTCGAAACAAATAAATTTATAAATCAGAATCGGTGAGTTCCAAGTCGTTTGCTGGGAGGCAAAACACGATTTTTAAAACTCCTCGTACTAACTAATTATCTAACATAATGAAAGCATGGAAATAGAGAGAGGATATCCATAGAATCAGATTTTCATTACTACTTGCAAACAATTCTTACAATAGGAAATAAACAAATATGCTAAAGAGTAGAGATGGAGAAAAGAATAGATGAAGGACAATGCTGCTTGTGGGATGTTTGTGTGAAGTGCAGCAACACTTCAGATCTAGAGTGCTAGGAAGGAGACCAAAGAGAAATTGCAGAGAAAGAGAGGCTGGAGATGTGTCTAGTGGGAGTTGCCTCTAAACTGGGGGCCCTGGGGCTCCTTTTATAACTAAAATGAGGGGCAACGTGGGTATTTAGGCCCCCCAACCAATGCAACAACCTTGGAGCCTTTAGATCCGTCGATCGAGAGATCAACGAATAAAATCGCGCCACAAAATAACCTTCCGCAAGCCGTATATGTGTGGAACGTATCTAATGGTGACCCGTGGCACATGCTCGGTCGCTGGATCCACTGCCTCGCTCTCCTCGCACGAGCACACACTTTCATTTCTAGCCGTCCGATCACACTATCAGACTACTGGCTTTGTCCCTGTGTACAATGGGGAGTCAGTTCAGGCGTTCAACCACACATGCTTCCACGCCACGTGGTCATGTCCTTGTTGGAACACGATTTCTATGCTAAGAGATTTGTGTTTGAAAACCTATCATTGTAGTCACAAAAAAATCCACCAAATAGATAATTTAACCAAAACTCTGGTGAGTCCTAGGTCGAATACAGGGAGGTGAACGTTTGATTAAAAACCACATTGGGATTATTGTCACAAAAGCATATTAACTTGTTGAAATTTATCTAATAGCTATTCTACTTGAAGAATAATTTATAGAAAAGAGAGAAAGAATAATAAAAATAAAGAGAAAATAGAGAGAGAATGAATAAGAATTTTGTAACAATAGGTGCATGTCTATTACAACTATGTACTACACCAGAAAGGAAGAAATCAACACTAGAAAGCGATCAAAGAGAAGGGGATGATAAATTATCCTCCTCGACAGCTGCTTGGATAATGACCCACATTGACAAGGTGCACGAACGAGGGTGGTAAGATGTTGGACGAAAGAGTATGAAGACAGAGGATTGAGGATGGAACAAGGCCACATCACAGCAGGATTTGCTTCTCGAATGGTAGTGAGAGGACAACCACAGGATGCTCCACGAATAAGGTTGAGAAGATCGAAAAATTATCTTTTTAACTCTAATGGAGCATCCCAGGTTTAGGACAAACTCACAGAGCATTGGAGGGGGTGAGAGAAGAGAGATAGGGACAAAGAAAATGTGGAGGGGAAATGGCCTTTATATAGTTGCATACATAGGGGCAAAAGAGGCATTTTAACTTTCAACATTAAACTCTTCTACCTTTAGTGACAGATACATGTGTCACAATAGATGCACGTCGCTGTAACCGCACGCCTCATCACCGCTGCTTTCTCCTGATCCAAGCATCCACAACGTGCCATGTTGACTGACTTTTCTCCTTAAATCATTAAGTGCTCGATCGTGCCTCATCACATTCAAGAGATCTCAGCCGTCCGATCTCTTGCACTCAAGCCTCTTCATCTTCAGGCCAATGTGCACCCGCATTAGATTGGGCATGCGTTGGTGCATCATCACATGCATGTGGGGCTACGCTTCCATTTGACCACCACGTATCCACTGCCGATGCCGTCTAATCATGATCCAATGGGCAAATTTTGCCCATGCCAGCTCCCCACTTCAATTTGAGGCAAGCTGTGCTTTGAACCAGTGCCCACTTCTCCACGTGAAGGTGCATAACCAACGTGCTACATGGCTGTTTGTGGTGAATTTTGGATTTAACATTCATGTGCTGTCAGTCGTTGGATCTCAATCCAATGACTGAGATCGCATCTTGATCACACCTTTAGAGGTGAAGCAGGAGGCTTGGCCAGTGTTTGGCGGCTGGGATGGCACCACATGGCACCATCCTAGCCATCCATTTCTCTAACTTACAGATGGTGCCACAGATGTCAGATTAGACCAATTTTTGCACCATTGGGCTGCGATCGTCGATTCAAAACCATTCGTCCGATTGGACTTGTCGTCTGAGGTACGGATTTATACCACCTTGGCCCATATCCTCTAATTTTTCTTGGACTATATATGAAGCTACGAAAATCCAATCAGTGCTATCTTAGTGGCGTTGGACTTCGACCGTCACCACGATCAGATCTGTATGGTTGGATCTTCAATCCGAGTCCCAGATAAATATTTCCCTATCCCATGACCACAAAAAGGGAAAATTAACCTATAATTTATACAATCTGTCCTAAATGCATGATGATGTATGTTATGCAATATTTATAATGCATGATGCTTTTATAGACATAGGAACATGCATAAATAGCATTTTAGGCCAATTAGATGTACGCACATCAGTCCTCGCCGCTTGATCTGATTCGATGGCCTGATTTCGCATGAGCGCCACCGCCTCCTAGATTTCACGTGATGAGTGATTAGAACATGCATTGCTTCTTTGCATGCGAAAGTGCTAACCAACGTGCTATGCGTGCATTTGTGTTGCATTTTGATTTTGTGCACAACTGCCCTTAGCTGTTGGACAAAGATCCAACGGTTGAGTTGCATTCTTCTTTGATGAGGGGCACACGAAGAGGGTAACATGCCTCCTTCGTGGCCATTGGATGATGATCCAATGGCCCACATTTGTCCTTCAGTAGTTGGGGCATGCGATGGGCTATTGGGATGGTGCCACATGGCTCCATTTTGATAGTTCATCTTCCCACCTTTGTACTTGATGCTATAGGACTCCGATTGAGCTGATTTTTGCACCGTTGGACTGCGATCATTGAGTCAAATCCATCTGTGTGGTCGAATTTGACATCTGTGGTTTGGATCTCTACTATCATTCTTCTTGGCCTTTGTTTCTCTATGGGTTGTATGTGATGCTATGGATGTCTGATCAAGACGATTCCAGAAGTGTTGGACTCCTGTCATCATCCTGATCAGATCTATCTAGTCTGATCTATCATCTACGGCACTGAATCATCTGGAGTTAATATTGTCTCTATTTTAGAGCATGAAATAACATTATTATCTATAAAGCTAACAAATCAACTATGATGCAAATTATGATGCTTATGCATGCATTGTTCCTAAAGTAAGCTAAAATCTAACTTAATTCAAGTAGATTAGGTCCTATGATTACTGTGCAATCATTCACCAATTTGGCTTGCAACCAGTGTAGGCACTTGTGATATTGACGTGAATGATTGCCAAGATGCGGAGATGCACGTCGAAGATAGATTTCACGGTATTGCTCCTACTACTGATGATGAGATGGAAAATGGTGTAGGAGATGATACAAGGGGTCAACAGGAGGATAGGAATGATGTTCCTATTAATCACCGTGTTCCTTTCATTAGTCTATGTGGTGGAGAAACATATTGCTCTTGGGAAGGAAAAGAAAGCATTCTAGGTAACAATATAATCCTAAGCAATGATTTGACAAAAGGAATGTTGTTTCCTAGAAAGGAAGATGTGATATCTGTTGTGAAGAATTATTACATTGTTTGTGAATCATCAAAAATCAATTTGGTTTGTGATTTATACAGAGAAAGATAATGGTTGCAAATGGAGATTACGAGCATATCACCAAAAAATTGATGGACAATTTGTGATTGGAATTCTGGATGGACCACATACTTGCATTGATACAAGCAAAAATCAAGATCATCCACAATTCGATTGTAATTTGGTTACGCATTGGATAGTGAATCATGTTAGAGATTCTGCAATTGTAAAGATCTCACAACTGAAGATAGCCTTAAAGGATAAGTATGGCTACCAGGTGACACGAGGGAGAGTTTGGGATGCGAGAAGTAAGGCCATCAAGCTTGAGTACGGTGATTGGAAGGCATCGTATATTGACTTGTAATACTTCATGCTATAAAGGACAGGAATCCAAACACTATTATTGATATTGCACATGTGACATCATATGAGGATCCTACTAAGGAATATTTTATGGTAGCCTTTTGAGCATCCGGTCCATGTATTGAAGTATTCAAGTACTATCGCCTAATGATTAGCATTGATGGGACATTCTTGTATGGAAAGTACAAGCAGAAGTTACTTATTGCTTACAGTATCGACGATGGTAACCATATTGTACCATTAGCTTTTGTAATCATCACTGTGGAGGCAACAGACATGTAGGGGTGTTTCGCATGCACCTTCGCAATCACGTAATTGGAGACATGAAGTTCTCGTATGTTTGATTTCAGATCATCATGGAGGGATTTTGGCAGCAATGACAAATGATTTTGTTGGATTGCGACCTCCCTTTGCTATATGGAGGTTTTTTTCACGACAAGTTGCAAATAACTTCAACGTCACCCACAAGAATGCTACATTGAAAAAGTTGGTGACACAAGCATCATTGCAAGTGACACTAATTAATTTCAAAGATGTATGGATAAAGTAAAGGACATTAATTAAGATGCACCAAAGTGGTTTGATGAACACAGATGCCCACCAGAAAGGTGGACATTAGCATTTGATGGTGGTTATCGAATTGGTTACATGACAACCAATGTAAGCAAAAGTTATAATGCCATGCTGAAAGATGCAAGATGTTTACCTGTGGTTGCACTGGTTCTGAGGACATCTTACAACTATGTGTCATATTTTGATGAGCAACGTGTGGAAGCATCTATGGGGATATTAAGAAATGAGCGATTAACAAAGTATTCTCAGAAAAAACTTCAGCATTGGGGTGGTATTGCAAATGTACATCATGTGACAAGATTTCATGGACAACCTCTTCTAAATTACGAGGTTATTATCGATCAGCGACCGATGAGCGTGAATTTCATACGCGAAAAGATTTGAGTTAGAAAACCCATTGTATAGTGTGTAGAAATTCGCTAACCAAATAATATTTATACTGAAACTCCGAGGGAGCCATAGGTCGAACACGGGGAGGCAAACGTTTGGTTTCGAAATTTGCGCTTTGGTTTTATTTGTTTTTATTATTTTTGACTTTTATGATTTTTTTGATATTTTCATAAAGCAAGAGATCAGACCAAATAAATGTTTCTATTCTACTCTACACTAACAAAATAACAAAGAGAGAGAGGGAGAGGGGGAGAGAGAAACATTTCATAAAATCGAACAATGTATAATACAACTAATTGAAATTACACTATAAAGCGATTAAAGATAGAATGGGTTGAGAAAAATCCCCATTGACAATCGCTTGGACGATGACTTGCTCTGACGATGCCCTAGACGAATGTGGTGGGAAGCTAAAGAAAGGAGAATGGTGGCAGAGGAAGGAGGATGGGGCAGGACGGCATCATAGTGAGGATCTACTTCCCAAAGTGGTGAGAGGATGGCCACGAGATGCTCCATGAAGGGGGATGAAAGGTGAGAAAAATATTTGTTTTCTACTCTAAAGGGGCATCCCAGTCTAGGGACAAGCTCTCTTTAGAGCCTTGGAGGTGGTGAGGGAGAGAAAGGAAGAGATGAAGATGGATGGAGGGGTGTGGGTCCTTTTATAGTGGAGGAGGAAAGGAAGAATTTCGTTCATGGGCTGTAGCGACATCAAAGTCGTCGCTGAAGATCTGCCCCAAAATGTCACTAAAGATTTGCATACACCCCTGTTGGCACTCACGCACGCGCATCACTGGTGCTGCTGCCGCTATGTGCATCTCACACTCGTGCCTCACGCGTGGGTGCTTTCTTATGCTGCTGATGCACAACTGGTGCATGGCTAATGCGCACTGCTTGTGCATAATGCTACAATTATGGATTTGGGGGAGGGGGATTGCAGGATTCGAACCCACACCCCTCCTTTGGGAGTGTGCTTCAAGACCAATGCACCACCCTTATGATTGTGTCTCAGGGAGGACTTGAGTACTTAGGGTGCGGAGGCATCCCAGCCATTGGATCTTGATCCAATGGCTGTGGTACGAGGTCGCAGATGATGAGGGGCACCCGCAATTGCTGCTAGCCGATGTTGACATCATTAATCACCAACTCTAGTGGCACCTTCACCCTCTGCAGTATCAACCGACAGATTCGTTCGAATTCCACTTTCCTCATCAACCCACTCACATCCTTCTCCTCCATCAGGCACTCTATGATTATCAATGACTCTAGATTCACTCTCAACACCTTCAGCATCTCCCATGTCACCCGCAGCCGAAGGCTCGCTCGCACATTCCCACGCATGTTGATCTTGTATTCCTCCTTGAACTTGTTAATGATGTGACAGAAGAGAACCTCATCGAAGTTCCTTTTGGTAATGTTGCACACAGTCGTAGGTAGGGGAAGGGACCTGAGGTGGCCTTTCTTGTAGCTGTTGACACAGACCCACATGGAGGAGTGGTTGAGGTAGAGGTCGATGGAGACAATGCAGAGGATGGGGGTCGTGCTTAGGGATGTTGGTCTTGTAGATATCGTAGGCGATGGCGGTGGTGGTGGTCTTGTGGAGGAGGCAAAGTAGGTAGAGGTCCGTAATGGCAACAGCGTCGAGGATGGCAAGGCACTAGGCGTTGGAGAGGTTCTTGCCAATGGAGTGGAGGTTGGAGAGGAACATGATAAGGAGCTATGTGGGGGTGAAGGAGTGATCGCCACTGAGGTAGCAGGAAACAAATTTCAAAATATATTTATTGGAAATTTTAATTTTCTAAATGTGTTTGAGGGGTTTTTATTTAGTTATGTGTGGTGGTAAACTCTCCTTCACAAAAGGTGAGTTTGAAACAGCCATCATCTCCCCTCTTCGGGAGTGCCAAGGGGGTAATTGTCGCGGTAAACTCACCTTCTATGAAAAGGCAAGTTCTGTGAAGCTAGTTAAACTCCTGCTAAACTCACCTTCTATGAAGGCGAGTGTCTTCCTCAAAGTCACCTTTCCTAAAGACAAATTTACCGTGTGTATATCCAGCACTGTGCCTAGAAGCCTTCCTCCTCCTTCCACACCACTTCCATTAGTGCTCAAGCTCTTTGCTTATTGTCCTCATCCGAGTGCACACCAACGCCGAGTCTCCTCCTCACCGTTAGGTGCTACCACATCCTCCTCTTCGTCAACTGCCGCCACTTCAATGTTGCTGCGACATCCCCTCATCGACCGCGCCGCTGTTGCAGCAATGCTGCCCTCGCTGCCCTCGCCGCTATTGCTGCAACAGCCACCTTGCCACTATTGCTCCCACTAGCTGTGAAGGTTGAATTTTTTTTTTGTTCCTTCGAAAGAGAACATGAGAAATTGATACCATTTTTGAAAATCTCTCTTACTTGAAGTAGAAATAGATCATATTTTTATTGGTTATTAGGGTTAAATTTACTTATTTTTTTTGAAACTAGGGTTAAATTTACTTATGATAATCAATCTCAAATGAAATTGAGAAATTTCACATCGAAAGTGAGAAATTGATATTGTGCTTACCTATGAATGACTTTTGATTATGTTTTGTTAGTCTTGTTATAATGGGTGGAAACATATTTTGTCTTTGTTATTTAAATGGAAATGTTGAATATAGAGATGATAGTGTTGGTTATGACAGAGGACCGATCAGAACTATAATGGCAAGTAGTGATTGGAAATTTAACAGGTTGCATAGGCATATTTGCATGAAAGTTGAAATTTATCGATGTAACCATGAAGTTGAGATTCAACATAGGTTCCCATTAAATTTGGGAAATCAAGAGAACAAGCATGTCATCAAATATGTTTTGATGCCCTACTTTGACGATGATTCATTAGAAACAATGATGTGCTTCAGTGAAAGTACTGGTAATTATGTGGAACTATGTATTGACTCTCAAGAAAGGTGTGAAGCATCCATTGAATGTGCTATGCGAAATAGAATGTCTAATGTAATTATGGAAGAATGCAATGTTGTTAATGAACCCAATGCAGAAGTGAACTTGGTTGTTGGTGTTAATGAAGGTTGTGTGCATGATGATGCTGGTGATCCAATTCGGCATTCACCAGATCACATACATACAAAGGAAGTGCATGATTGTAGAGGCAACTCATTAGGTGGAATTGATATGCATGCTCACTCACATCAAGCACATGAAAATTCTACCAATGCTTCTTAAAGTTACTGTTTGTTGTGAAATGCATAAAATGTTATTTTTATCATTGTAGTGTGAATCACATCAAAACAAATAAATTTATAAATCAGAATCGGTGAGTATCGAGTCATTTGCAAGGAGGCGAAGCATGACTTTTAAAACTCTTCATACTAACTAATTATCTAACCTAACGAAAGCATGGAAATAGAGATAGGATATTGATAGAATCAGATTTTCATTGCTACTTGCAAACAATTCTTACAATAGGAAATAAACAAATATGCTAAAGAGTATAGAGGGAGAAAAGAATAGATGAAGTACGACACTGCTTGTGGGATGTTTGTGTGAAGTGCAGTAATACTTCAGATCCATAGTGCTAGGAAGAAGACCAAAGAGAAATTGTAGAGAAAGAGAGGCTGGAGATGTGTCTGGTGGGAGTTGCCTCTCAACTGGGGGCCCTGGGGCTCTTTTTATAACTAAAATGAGGGGCAACGTGGGTATTTAGGCTCCCCAACCCATGCAACAACCTTGGAGCCTTTAGATCTGTCGATCGAGAGATCAACGAACCAAATCGTGCAACAAAATAACCTTCCACAAGCCGTATATGTGTGGAACGTATCAAATGGTGACACGTGGCACAAGCTCGATCACTGGATATGAATGCTCAAACACATCAAGCAAATGAAAATTCTACCAATGCTACTTAAAGTTACTGTTTGTCATGAAATGCATAAAATGTTATTTTTATCATTGTAGTGTGAATCACGTCAAAACAAATAAATTTATAAATCAGAATCGGTGAGTATCGAGTCATTTGCAAGGAGGCGAAGCATGACTTTTAAAACTCTTCATACTAACTAATTATCTAACCTAACGAAAGCATGGAAATAGAGATAGGATATTGATAGAATCAGATTTTCATTGCTACTTGCAAACAATTCTTACAATAGGAAATAAACAAATATGCTAAAGAGTATAGAGGGAGAAAAGAATAGATGAAGTACGACACTGCTTGTGGGATGTTTATGTGAAGTGCAGTAGTACTTTAGATCCATAGTGCTAGGAAGAAGACCAGAGAGAAATTGCAGAGAAAGAGAGGCTGGAGATGTGTCTGGTGGGAGTTTCCTCTCAACTGGGGGCCCTGGGGCTCTTTTTATAACTAAAATGAGGGGCAAAGTGGGTATTTAGGCTCCCCAACCCATGCAACAACCTTGGAGCCTTTAGATCCATCGATTGAGAGATCAACGAACAAAATCGCACAACAAAATAACCTTCCACAAGCTGTATATGTGTGGAACATATCTAATGGTGACACATGGCACATGCTCAACTACTGGATCCATTGCCTCGCTCTCCTCGCACGAGCGCACACTTTCATTTCTAGCCGTCCGATCACACTATCAGACTACTGGCTTTGTCCCTGCGACAATGGGGCGTCAGTTCAGGCGTTCAACCACACATGCTTCCGCGCCATGCAGTCATGTCCTTGTTGAAACACGATTTCTATTCTAAGAGATTTGTGTTTAAAAACCTATCATTGTAGCCACATAAAAATCCACCAAATAGATAATTTAACCAAAACTCTAGTGAGTCCTAGGTCGAATACAGGGAGGTGAACATTTGATTAAAAATCACGTTGGGATTATTTTCACAAAAGCATATTAGCTTGTTGAAATTTATCTAATAGCTATTCTACTTGAAGAATATTTTATAGAAAAGAGAGAAAGAATAATACAAATAAAGAGAAAATAGAGAGAGAATGAATAAGAATTTTATAACAATAGGTGCATGTCTATTAAAACTATGTACTACACCCGAAAGCAATAAATCTACACTAGAAAGACATAAAAGAGAAGGGGATGAGAAATTATCCTCCTTGGCAGCTGCTTGGATGACGACCCACATTGATGGGGTGCACGAATGAGGGTGGTGGGATGTTGGATGAAAGAGTACAAAGATGGAGGATGGAACAAGGCCACATCATAGTAGGATTCGCTTCTCGAATGGTAGTGAGAGGACAACTGCAGGACGCTCCACAAATGGTGGTGAGAAGATGGAAAAATTATCTTTTTAACTCTAATGGAGCATCCCAGGTTTAGGATGAGCTCATAGAGCTTTGGAGGGGGTAAGAGAAGAGAGAAAGGGACGATAAAAATGTGGAGGGGATATGGCCTTTACATAGTTGCATACATAGGGGCAAAAGAGGCATTTTAACTTTCAACATTAAACTCTGCTACCTTTAGTGACAGATACATGTGTCATTGTAGATGCACGTCGCTGTAACCGCACGCCTCATTACCGCCGCTCACTCCTGATCCAAGTGTCCAGAATGCGCCACGCCGACCGACTTTTCTCCTTAAAGCATTAAGCGCTTGATCGTGCCTCATCACGTTTAAGAGATCTCAGCCGTCTGATCTCTTGCACTCAAGCCTCTTCATCTTTAGTCCAATGTGCGCCTGCATCATATTGGGCATGCGTTGGCGTGTCATCACATGCATGTGGCGCTAGGCTTCCATTCGACCGCCATGTATCCGATGTCGATGCTGTCTGATCACGATCCAACGGGCAAATTTCTCCCACGCCAGCTCCCCACTTCAATTTGAGGCGTGCCGTGCTTTGAACCAGTGCCCACTTCTCTGTGTGAAGGTGCATAACCAACGTGCTACACAGCCATTTGAGGCACATTTTGGATTTAATATTCGCGCACTCTCAATCGTTGGATCTCAATCCAATGACTGAGATCGCATCTTGATCACACCTTCAGAGGTGGAGCAGGAGGCTTGGCCAGTGTTTGGCGGCTGGGATGGCACCACATGGCACCATTCTAGCCGTCCATCTTCTCTAACTTGCAGATGGTGCCACAGATGTCAGATTAGACTGATTTTTGCACCATTGGGTTGCGATCGTCGATCCGAACCCATTCGTGGGGTTGGACTTGTCGTCTGAGGTACAAATTTATACCACCGTGGCCCATATCCTCTGATCTTGCTTGAACTATATCTGATGCTACAGAAATCCAATCAGGGCGATCTTAGTGGCATTGGACTCCGATCGTCACCACGATTAGATCTATAAGGTTGGATCTTCAATCTGAGTCCCTGATAAATATTTCCTTGTCCCATGGCCACAAAAATGGAAAATTAACCTATAATTTATGCAATCTAACCTAAATACATGATGCTGTATGTTATGCAATATTTATAATGCATGATGCTTCCATAGACATTAGAACATCCATAAATAGCATTTTAGGCCAATTAGATGTATGCACATCAGTCCTCACCGCTTGATCTAATTCGATGGCCTGCACCACCACCTCCTAGATTTCGTGTAATGAGCGTTTCGAACATGCATCGCTTGTTTGCATGCAGAAGTGCTAATCAACGTGCTATGCATGCATTTGTGTTGCGTTTTTTATTTTGTCCACGGCTGCCCTTACCTATTGGACGAAGATCCAACGACTGAGATGCATTCTTCTTTGATGAGGGGCATGTGGAGAGGGTAACATGGCTCCTTCGTGGCCGTTGGATGATGATCCAATGGCCCACATTTGTCCTTCAGTAGTTGGGTGTGGCGATGGGCCACTGGGATGGTGCCACGTGGCACCATCCGAACCGTTCATCTTCCCACCTTTGTAGTTGATGCTATAGGACTCTGATTGAGCTGATTTTTACACTATTGGACTACGATTGTTGAGTCGGATCCATCCGTGTGGTCGAATTTGACATCTAAGGTTTGGATCTCTGCTATCATTCTCCTTGGCCTTGGTTTTTCTATGGGTTGTACGTGATGCTACAGATGTCTGATCAAGACAATTCTGAAAGTGTTGGACTCCTGTCGTCGTCCTGATCAAATCTATCTGGTCTGATCTATCATCTCCTGTCCTGAATCATCTGCAATTAATATTGTCTCTCTTTTAGAGCATAAAAAATCATTATTATCTACAAAGCTAACAAATCAACCGTGATGCAAATTATGATGCTTACGCATGCATTATTCCAAAGTTAAGCTAAAATCTAACTTAATTCAAGTAGATTAGGTCCTATGATTACTGTGCAATCATTCACCAATTTGGCTTGTAACTAGTGTAGGCACTTGTTATGTTGATGTGAATGATTGCCATTATGAGGAGATGCACGGCGAAGATAGATTTCAAGGTATTGCTCCTACTACTGATGATGAGATGGAAAATGGAGGCGTAGGAAATGATACAAGAGGTCAACAGGAAGATAGGAGTGATGTTCCTATTATTCCTTGTGTTCCTTTCATTAGTGTACGTGGTGGAGAAACATATTGCTCTTGGGAAGGAAATGAAAGCATGCTTGGCAACAATATAAGCCTGAGCAATGAATTGACAAAAGGAATGTTGTTTCCAAGAAAGGAAGATGTGATATCTGTTGTGAAAAATTATCACATAATGAACAAATATGATTACATTGTTTGTGAATCATCAAAAATCAATTTGGTTTGTGATTTGTACGGAAAAAGATAATGGCTGCAAATGGAGATTATGAACACATGGCCGAAAAATTGATGGACAATTTGTGATTGAAATTCTGGATGGACCACATACTTGCATTGATACAAGCAAAAATCAGGATCATTCACAATTGGATTGCAATTTCCTTATGCATTCGATAGTCAATCATGTTAGAGATTCTGCAATTGTAAAGATCTCGCATCTATAGATAGTCTTAAAGGATAAGCATGGCTACTAGGTGACACGAAGGAGAGTTTGGGATGCAAGAAGCAAGGCCATCAAGCTTGTGTATGGTGATTGGAAGGCATCGTATATTGAGTTGTAATACTTCATGCTATAAAGGACAAGAATCCAGACATTGTTATTGATATTGCACATGTGACATCATATGAGGATCCTACCAAGGAATATTTTACAAGAGCCTTTTGGGCATTCGGTCCATGTATTGAAGTATTCAAGTAGTGTCGCCTAATGATTAGCATTGATGGGACATTCTTGTATGAAAAGTACAAGCAGAAGTTACTTATTGCATGTAGTATGGACGATGATAACCATATTGTATCATTAGCTTTTGTAATCATCATTGTGGAGGCAACAGACACATAGGGGTGTTCCTCATGCACCTTCCCAATCACGTAATTAGAGATCATGAAGGTCTCATATGTTTGATTTCAGATCATCATGGAGGGATTTTGGCGATAGCAACTAATGATTTTGTTGGATTGCGACCTCCCTTTGCTATATGGAGGTTTTTTTCACGACATGTTGCAAGTAACTTCAACGTCACCCACAAGAATGCTACATTGAGAAAGTTTGGGACATGAGCATCGTTGCAGGTGACACTAATTAAATTTCAAAGATGTATGGAGAAAGTAAAGGACATTAATTAAGAGGCACCAAAGTGGTTTGATGAACACGGATGCCCACTAGAATGGTGGACATTAGCATTTGATGGTGGTTATCGATTTGGCTACATGGCAATCAATGTAAGCAAAAGTTATAATGTCGTGCTGAAAGATGCAAGATGTTTACTTGTGGCTACACTGGTTCTGAAGACATCTTACAACTATGTGTCATATTTTGATGAGCAACGTGTGGAAGCATCTACGGGGATATTAAGAAATGAGCGATTAACAAAGTATGCTCAAAAAAAGCTTCAGCATAGGGGTGGTATTGCAAATCTACATCATGCGACAAGATTTCATGGACAACCTCATCTCAATTAGGAGGTTGTTATCAGTCAATGGCCGATGAGCATGAATTTCGTACAGGAAAAGATTTGAGTTAGAAAACCCATTGTATAGTGCTTAGAAATTCGCTAACCATATAATATTTATACGGAAACTCAAAGGGAGCCCTAGGTTGAAAACAGGGAGGCAAAAGTTTGGTTTTGAAATTCGTGCTTTGGTTTTATTTGTTTTTGTTGTTTTTGTCTTTTATGATTTTTTTGGTATTTTTATAAAGTAAGAGATCAGATCGAATCAATGTTTCTATTCTACTCTACACTAACAAAATAAGAGAGAGGGAGAGAGGGAGAGAGAAACATTTCATAAAATTGAACAATGTATAATACAACTAATTGAAATTACACTATAAAGCAATGAAAGATAGAATGGGTTGAGAAGAATCCCCATTGACAATCGCTTGGACGATGACTCGCTCTGATGACGCCCCAGACGAATGTGGTAGGAAGCTAAAGGAAGGAGAACAACAGCAAAGGAAGGAGGATGGGGCAGGACGGCATCATGGTGAGGATCTACTTCCCAAAGTGGTGAGAGGATAGCCACGAGATGCTCCATGAAGGGGGATGAGTGGCGAGAAAAATATTTGTTTTCTACTCTAGAGGGGCATCCCGGGCTTGGGACAAGCTCTCCTTAGAGCCTTGGAGGTGGTGAGGGAGAGAAAGGAAGAGATGAAGATGGATGGAGGGGTATGGGTCCTTCTATAGTGGAGGAAAGGAAGAATTTCGTCCATGGGCTATAGCAACATCAAAGCCGTCATTGAAGATCCACCCCAAAATGTCACTAAAGATTTGCGTACACCCCTATTAGTACTCACGCATGCACATCACTGGCACTACTGCCACTATGCACATCTCGCACTCATGCCTCGCGCGTGCGTGCCTTCTTGCACTGCTGATGCACAACTGGTGCATGGCTAATGCGCACTGCTTGTGCACAATGCCGCAATTGTGGATTTAGCGGAGGGGGGTTGCAGGATTTGAATGACACCCCTCCTTTGGGATTGCGCTTCAAGACCAATGCACCACCCTTATGATTGTGTCTCAAGGTGGAATTGAGTACTTAGGGTGCGAGGGCATCCCAGTCATTGGATCTTAATCGAATGGTTGTGGTACGAGGTCGCAGATGATGAGGGGTGCCTGCAGTTGCTGCTGGCTGGTGTTGGGCAACCCAGATGGCTCCACGTGGTGCCATCTGGGTCGTCCATCTTCTTTCACTTGCAGAGGATGCCACGGTGATTAGATCAAGATGATCTTTACGTTGGTGGACTGCGATCGTTGCTTTGGATCCATTCGAACTATTGCATTTTTCATCTAAAGCTCGAAGGATGTCTCATTGCCTCCTAGCCATTATCTTCTTCAGACTGCATACAGTGCATTGGGATTCTGATCTATACTATTTCGGAGGCGTTGGACTCCGATCATCATGCTGATCTTATCCGTTTGGTTGGATCGTCAATCCGAGGCCCTAAATTAAATATCCTTTTCTCCTACCCATAAAAGGACATAATTAACCTAAAATATGCACAAACTACTCTAAATGCAGAATGATACATGTTATCCAATATTTATAGCATGGAATGCATATCTAAGCCTAGACATGCATAAATAGGCATTTTATCCTAAATAAATGTGTCTACATCATACCCCCATGCCTATCTTTTGCTAGTTCCTAGCAAAATCAAACTAAATGCTATGCATGAAAATAGAATTAGGGTCTAATCACTTAGGCCTAAGTTGTTTATTAACAATAAAAAATTTCAACTAAGGTCCTAAACTACGAAAACTCAACAGTACCTTAGGTGTCTGCCATAATGTAGACCACCCAAGTCTTCGTCTTAAGGAAAGATACATTCTTTTTCTTTTTATTCTTTTCTAACTTTCTTTTTTAATTTTTGGAGTTGAGAGTTTTGGGATAAGTTTTTACGACTACCCAACCCACCCAAGACTTAAAAAGGACTCTAAGTGCTAAGAATCTTATGGAGTGATAGACTCATTAGGTTGCTGATAAAATGGACTTCAGCTTTCTACAACCCTAGGTGACCTTAAGAATTTCTACCTAAGGGTTTATCTTTCCGATCGGTAGCTTTCTCCCTACCTTTTATTTCTTAAGGGGTCAACACAAGGGCGAACCCAGTGTATATCTCCCCAGCTTATTCTACTTCTTCACTACTTTGTAAGAGTTTAGGAATTATACATGCATTTCGTGAGCTGGGTTCTGGACAATCGACCGATGAGCTGTTACCACCGACCACTTGCCAGCCATACTCGTGCGGTGAAGTGTGGCTTATTTATTTATTTTATTCTTTTCTCTTTTTTCTATTTTTTTTCTCTCTTTTTCTCTTTTTTTCAGTATTTCTTCTTCTCTTTTTTTCTAAGTAGGTGGCTTCCCTCATCTAAGATTTACCTAATGGCAGTAGGAAGAGAATGGTTGTGTGGCTGGGCTCTAGACAACCGACCGATGAGCTGCTACCACCGACAACTTGCCAGCCATACCACCCTAGATGATTCATTAGCTACCCAATTTCCATAAAAACTACTAGAAAGTGAGTTAAGGCAAATAGTGTGTAGATGCTTAGACTTAAAGTCCCCTCATATCAGAGGGTAAGTGGATAAGATGTGTACTTATCATCCCCATTTATTAGACAAATTGAAGTAAAATTAACTTGGGGAGGACTTGAGACCAAGTACACATTTTAGTGCACACGTGGCCTGATTATGCCCAAAGACCTGAGGAGTCTAAGTATTCAGGTCTTATCCTATCATTTCCTAAAGTTAACTCTTAATGCCTAAGTTCTCTTCTAATTCTTTTTATTTTATTTTATTTATTTTTTATTTTTTAAGAAAATAAAAGAAATTCCACAAACCTAACAAAATAATTTCATGATTAAGTATCCACCCTCCCATTCCTAAATGATGTAATGTTCTCATTGTAAAAATAAAGACATGAAAAGGGTAAAGCAAATAGATTATCACCTGAATTTCATGACAATCCAGTCGGCTCCGCAGAGAGAGGAGTATACACATGTTCTAAGTTTATTGCATTTAGCTTGACATAATATACAAACAGGGAAGAAATTAAGAATTCATAAGTGTGGGTCAGGATCAGAATAAAAATATTGATTATAGGACTCGCCAGTAGGTGTCCACAAATGTAAACCAGATTATGGTGTAGACCCATGCCCCAGGGTCAAGTAGTTCTAAGGTTCTGGATGAAAATCACCCAGAACTAGAGATTGTTGTGTTTGTGGGGCTAGGCCTGTGGTTTGGTGGTGTGAAACTCAAGTATGAAATGTCGGACAATGGGTAGATCTGATTTACTAGGTTCATATGTCCACTTAGAGTTTATATCAGAAAGATAATCAATTGTTATGTACTTGGGTTTCACATCCTCAATGTCAATTATCATAAGGGTCCTGGTAGACGGTAGGTGGTTTCAGGTCAATAGGAACCGTTAAATTCAAAATTGTATTTCCCTCAAAATTAGTCTCCTAGATTTTGACTTCCAAATTCCTATCGTCCAAGTTCAAGTGCTTAGTTTTCAGGACTTCAGGATAGTTGTACACCCCATCTAAAATATCCAAGTCCAACAATTGTGGTTGAATCAGGATTGACTTGGGTACAATGATTTCCAAATCAAAATCATAATCAATCCCTTCAGGGTGTGGTTGAGGGATGGGACTATTGAATGAATCTTCTAGTAAATCAGGATTCCAATCCTCCAAGTTAGCCCCAACAGGATCACATTCTTCAATGTTCAAGCTATCAAATAGTTCATCAGATTCCTCAGGCCCATTTGTCTCACTAAAACCATTTTCTTTGAGCTCAAGTGAGACCTTGCCTACAGATTCTTCACCCTCACAATCAAAGAATTCTTGATCCTCATTTATATATGTCTCAAAATCCTATGTTGTTCCGTGGTCTATAGGGACATATTTTTCCTCGCTCCCTAGCTCAAGGATCTCGAGTGAGAAAATTGATTTATCCTCAATGGGTTGCTTTAGACCAACTTGGTCATCCCTGGTCTTAGAAAATGTGTCCCCCCTTACAAGCGCCTAAGCAGGTTCTAACATTGGCTCTCCTAAAGGGGGTTCCTCCTGGGAATCATCCCAAGATTGGTCTAAGGCAACCACAAATTTCATCCTCAATCTTGACAACTTCCCAAGTAAAAACTCACTCGAGCCCCTATCCCTAACATCTTGGAGCCAATCCAATAAAGAACCATTAAGTTCATTAATCATTTTGATCATAGTCTCCAATGCTTCAGTGCATGGTGTTAGTTGAGCTTCTAAAGATTGTATGGTGTTCCTCAAGTTAGCCAACACCCTGTCTTGGACCTGGTTCACTTTAATCGAATCGTTAGATTCAGGGTGGATGGGTTTGGGTTAAAACTAAGGTAGTCAAGAAATTGTGGTTCTTGGGTTCCTCCTTAACAGTATGTCATTTTGGGTTATTCAAAGAGAGGTGGTGACCTACATTCAGTATAATCCTGGGGAGGGTAGGTGGTATAATCATCATATCCTTCTTAATTGTAGATCTGGTTGGTTTAATCATCAAAAGCTATAGATCTATACTCAGTGTAGCTCTGGGAAGGATAATAATCATAATCATGATGTCTAGGGTTAGACCCTAGACATTGAGGTTCGGAATCATATCCCCAATCAAAGTTATCCTAGCTAAGAGATAGATAGTCGTAAGTTAGATCGGGATAATAATCATCTTGGGTATAAGTGATGGTGGGAGGGTAGGATTGGAAATTTGCGTAGGATGTGGAAGGATACATAGTAAAGTAGGAAAGAAAAATAGAAAGTAGAAAGGTGCCCTACAATTCAACCAACCAAACCTATCCTTAAGTGGGTAGCCTGAAGACCTACAGACTCCCAGAACCCGTCTTAAGATGACAGAAATGATTTGATCTACTTCTATCCGATCAATCCAACCAGTTAGAGGGAGGGGTTGGGGAGAAGGTTCTTCCTTTGGCTTGCACCTCTGGTTCCTTTGATACCCCCTAACTATGGTTGTTTGACTCTACACCATTAACTAGACATCAGATGGACTAGTACAAACAAACTAATAAAAAAAAATCTTAGTTGGAGTCCCAAAGAGTGAGTTAATCCTTAAAGCCAATGTCTACTAAGTTTTAATTAGGCTTGGGGTGATTGTGCTCTTAGAATGTGATGAGCCCTTTAGATGGGTTGTGCCCTTAATGATCAATTCAAATGTGTGTGTGCACAACTAGGGTTTTCAAACAAGGTTATTATGATGTGTATTTTAGGGTTTAACCTTGTTTAGTAGCTTTTAGGATTTAATCTTTAGGTGTATTCAATCAAGGTTCAGTAGAAAATTCCAAGTTTGGAAAGCACCGATGATGATATATTCCTTTAAAAATCAGGAATAATATGGAGTGCCTAATTCAACCCTAAAATTCAACCCTCTGAAGCAAGCTACTGGTGAATCACTTTTAATTTGAGTGGTGCAGCCCAAACAGTTCAAGCAATTGGTATGTTGCTCTACTTGATTAAGGCACATAAAAATCTTTAACTTAATCAAATTTCTACTTACTTATTTGTGTGTTGAGTTAAGGTGTACCAGATCCACAGGTGAGATTCTTGTTAAGTGCTAGAATCAATGTACGGTGGTGCCCCTTAGGTCAAGAGTTGTGAGTGTTTAATGTGTGTAACATTCAGTAAATCCTACAATCAGATAGTTTTTTTTTATTTTTTAACTTATGCAAGAGGGTGAGGTGAGTGGAGTGATAATCAAACAACCAAGATCTAACCAAAGGTTTATGCAAGCACCTAAGTTGATTTGGGTTTGAGTTATTAGTATGATGAAATGAAATCTAGTGTGGGGGTGGTGGGGATACACTTGCATAACCTTCTAACTGCACTTTACTCCGATCTATTCCGCTTTGGCTCACCTTGGAAGGGTACTTGTAATCATAGAAAGAAAGGAGCAAAGTGAGCAGAAAGGTTAAGGTGAGAAAACACGAAAAAACCAAAGTGCGTTGCTCCCCGGCAATGGTGCCAAAATGATTAAGTGTGAATTTTATATGCTAAAATATTTGAGTTAGAAAACCCATCATCGTAGTGTGTAGAAATTCACTAACTAGATAAAATTTATACCAAAACTCTAAGGGAGCCCCAGGTCGAACACAGGGAGGCAAACATTTGGTTTTGAAATCCATGCTTCGATTTTATTTCTTTTTATTGTTTTTGTCTTTTATGATTTTTTTGGTATTTTCCAAAAGTAAGAGATCAGATCGAATCAATGTTCCTATTCTACCCTGCACTAACAAAATGATAGAGGGAGAGAAAGAGAGAGAGGGAGAGAGAAACATTTCATAAAATAAAAAAACGTATATTACACTAATTGAAATTACACTAGAAAGAAATAAAAGAAAGAATGGGTTGAGAAGAAACCCTGTTTGCACCTCAAAACACGCCTGTAATAACACCTTCTTGTGCTATTTTCTAGCATTAACTATGTATATTATGATCCTATAGTCGCATTTATAAAGACACTTGCATTCATGCATTTTATTGAGAAGAGGAAGAGGAGTGAAATAATGGCTTGCATATTAACATTTTTCTTCAAGTGCCTCCTTGCAAAATCCACCTCTTTTTATTTTTCCTCTTGATTTCTTCTTTTCTCTTATTCCCACGGTTCATTTCTTCCACGCCATGCTGCATGCGATGCCATACCCTGCCAACATCTCTCCCTGCGGTTGCCACTCTCCAACACCTCTCCCTACTGCTGCCATGCCTCCCCGCCACGCTCTCGTCCTCTATAAAGCCGCTGCTCTTCCTCGCGACGAAGAATAGGGGAGCTGCTGCAAAGACCCCACAGCCACCACCTTCCTCTCCACCGTTTTCCCCTCCCATACGTCGGCCCTCCTTCGAGGAGACACCCGACGAGCAGGAGAACCCACTGTGGTGCTCACCACCACAGTGGGAACACCACTGCCCAGCTCTTCAACGAGCAGGTGGGCGTGGCGTCTTCTTTTCTTTTCGTTTTCATCTCCGCACCATTGCTGCCGCTTCAAGGTCCAAAGCTTGAAGCAGCAGCAGCAGCAGCCAAACCGTGGCGGCGGCAGCAGCAGTAGCTCCCCTCGCTCCTCCACGACCTTCCCCGCAGGCGCTCAGCCCTCCGCGTGCACCTGCAGGGCACTTCTCCGCTCCGTCCTCTGCTCTGTCGCCTCTGCCCTTGCACCCGCGACCGGCCGCTGCACGCACTGCAGCGGCCGGCCAGGCCCTCTCGCCGCCCGCAGACCCTCCTCCACGTTCGCTCCTCCACGCCATCGCCCGCTCTCTGTCCTCGCACCCGGTCTGCAGGAGACGCCTCACGTCCTCTGCGCGAAGGCGCGGTGCACCGCGACGGTCAGACGTCCGCCTTCGCCTTCAGACGATGCGGCCTCAGACGTCCGCCGCCTCTTGCAGACGTCTTAACTCGCGCGTCCGCGATCTCTCTCTCTCTCTGCCGATCTCTCTCGCGCGCGTCCGCTCGATCTCTCCCGCCCGCTCTCTCTCTGTCTGGTGCTCTCTCTCTCTTTTATTTAACTCACAGCAACACACACACACACATTCACCGACGCACACACACATTCACCGACACACACACACACACTTATAGTAACATATATACATACATATATCTATATATATATACTTATATACATAGTATATCTATATAGTTATGTATACATACATATAATATAATATTTATATACATATACATATATAATATATATATATATATATATATATACACATACTTATATACATATATATATATACATATCTATATACTTATACATATACACATATATATATATCTAGATACATATATACTTATGTACATATATATATATACATCTATATAGTATTATATATATATACTTATATACATATATACATAGCTATATACATATATACATACATATATATATATATATATATACATATACACCTATATATATATACATATATATCTATATATATCTATACATATATACCTATATATTTATATATATAAATATATTTACTTATATACATACATATGTACATATATTTTCACGTTATTTGCTATACGTTGTATCGTGGGAATATCTGCACCAGTTGCTGATATTCCCCGATACACGTGTACAGAAAGCGTGGACACATTCATCATCCATCCTCACTCCACGCGGCACATTGTCGTGTTGGTTGCGTCTTTCTAGACGACGACCGACCCGACACGATGCTACACTCCATCGCCTCCTCCACCCCCACCCCTTTATAGATATAATACATATATATATATCTATAGATGCTATATTTACTTTCTTTTTGTTTGCTTTCTTTTTAGTAAAAAGATAAAAAAAATATATAAAAGAGAAAAGATAATCTTTGATTTGCAGGTACCCTGTCTTGTAAGTAGCAAGACGTGTTTTGAAACTCTGTTTTGGCTAAAAGCCAAGGACACAATTTTGAGGGTGTGCCTCAAGAACAAGGATTACCAGAAAAAAAACCTAAATAAGAAAAATACCAAAAACACAATAAACGAACGAAAGAGACGCATTTTAAGGAAAACATAGAAACTCGACTTGAACCCCACTTCCCTGAGTTCGACCCTGGGCCTGAAAGTGACAAGATAAAATCAATTAGGTCAGGTTAAAAATTTTGTAAAGAGATGGTTAGGTCTGAATTAAGATAACCACTATACGCATTTCAACGATAAAAATATCATATTAACAACCTATTCGGGCCGACCCATCAAACCCCCACGACGATTGCCTGGAGGATGGCTCGCTCTGACAATGCCCCGAACGAATGTGGCACGAAGCTAGAGGAAGGAGAATGGCAGCGGGGGGAGGAGGACGAGGCGGGACGACATCGCGGTGAGGATCTATTTCCTGAAGTGGTGAGAGGACGGCCACAAAATGCTCCACAAAGGGGGATTAGAGGCAGGGAAAATCTTTGTTTTCTACTCTAATGGAGCATCCTGGGCTTGGGACAAGTTCTCTTTAGAGCCTTGAAGCTAGTGAGGGAGAGAAAGGAAAAGATGAAGATGCATGGATGGGTGTAGGTCCTTTTATAGTGGAGGAGACGAAGAATTCCATCCATGGGCTGTGGAGACATCAAAGCCATCGCTGAAGTTCTGTCCCTAAATGTCACTAAAGATCCACGCGCACCCCCGCTGGCACTCATGCACGTGCCTCACTGGCACTGCTACCGCTGCGGACATCTTGCATCCATGCCTTGCATGTCATGTCGCATGTGCACGCATTAGCATGTGCTATTGATGCATGATAGGTGCGTGGCTGATGCCCGTTGCTTGTGCACGCTGCTACAATTGACGATTTGGGTGGTAGGGGGTTGCTGGATTCCCACGCCCCTTCTTTGGGAGTGTGCTTCAAGACCAATGCGCCACTCTTGTGATTGTATCCTGAGGAGGCATTGAGTGCTAAGTGCACGAGGCATCCCAACCATTAGATCTTGATCCAACGGCTATGGTACGAGGTTGCAGGTGATGAGGGGCACTCGCGGTTGCTGCTGGAGTGTTTGGCAGCCTAGATGGCACCACGTGGTGCCATTTGGGATTTCCATCTTCTTTCGCTTGTAGAGGATGCGACGGTGCTCAGATCAAGATGATCTTTACGTTGGTGGACTGCGATCTTCACTCCGGACCCATCTGTGTGGTTGGATTTGGGTTGGGTGGGTTTGGGTTCAGTGCAGGGGAATCAACGAATTGAGGATCTTGATACCCTCCCTGATAATAAGTCATTTCAGGTTGTTCATAAGGTGGTGATGACCTAATGACAGTGCATTCTGGGGAGGGATAAGGATCAATGCATTCTTCTTGATTGTAGATCATATTAGGTTGTCCAAATGAGGATGATGATCTATAATAAGTGTAGCTTGGAGAAGGATAAGAATCAAGGTCATGGTGTCCAGAGTTAAACCTTGAACACGAAGGTCTGAAACTATATCCCCAATCAGAATTATCCCAACTAGAAGATGGATTAGAATAAGTCTAGTTGGAATAATAATCATTTTGGGAATAAGTAGTGGTAGGAGGGTAGGAGTGGAAGTTTGAATAGAATGTGGAAGGATCCATGACAGAATGAGAGGAAGAAAGGTGCCCTACAATACAAACAAACAAACCTGTTC
This sequence comes from Thalassia testudinum, assembly GCA_037157565.1. NCBI lineage: Eukaryota > Viridiplantae > Streptophyta > Magnoliopsida > Alismatales > Hydrocharitaceae > Thalassia > Thalassia testudinum. Next base: position 86,410,834 of record JAZHRO010000014.1, on the reverse strand, counting down.
TTAAGTGGGCAAACCTAAAGACCTACTGACTCCCAGAATCAGTCTTAAGATTAATAAATGATTTAATCTACTCTTTCCGATCAATCCAACCAGTTAGAGGGAGGGACTGGGGAGAAGTTTCTTCCTTTGGCTTGCACCTTAGGTTCCTAGTGTACCCCCCAACCGTGATCGTTTGATTCTGCTTCCCTAATCGAAAATAATCTCAGTCTAGGCTCTAAAGAGCGAGTCAAATCTTTAGGGCCAATATCTACTCTATTTTAACTAGGGTTAGGTTTGAATGTGCTTCGGAATGTGATGTGCCTTTATCTAGGTTGTGCCCTTAATGCTTGATTGATATGTGTGTGCATGCACAACCAATGGTTTTCGAGCAAGATTATTTTTGGATGTGGTGAATTTTAGGGTTTAAATGTTGCTTAGTAGCTTTTAGGATTCAACTTTAGGTGTATTCAATCAAGTTCAGTTGGCACACCAAGTTTTGAAAGCACAGGTGAAGTTGTTTTCCTTTAAAGCTTAAAAGAATGTGGAGTGCCTGGTAAATCCCTAAAAGTTGAACCTCTGTGGTAGCTACTTGATGAGTTGACTTTAATTGAAGTGGTGTGTCCCAATCAACTCAAACAATTGGCTTGATGCACCACTTAGTTAGGCACACAAACGATTACCTAATATGATTTCTACTCAATTATGTGTTTGGGTGTGTGTAACGGTTCCAAATATTGGTTTACCGGTTGAGTTTGAAAATCAGAAGAGGTTGTGTACCTCTGTGAGATCTTTTCTAATTTTTCTTTTATATGTGGAGGGTGAGGTGGATGGAGGTGACAACCAAACAATCAAAACTAACCTTAGGGTTTAAGATAACTCCTAAGTTAATTAGGGTTTATGTTATTATGTGATGGAATGAAATCAAGTGGGTAGGGAGGTGGGGGTAAACTTACAAACCCTTCAACTGCACTTTACTCTAATCTACCACTTTTCCTCACCTCATGAGAGTACCTACAATCACAATAAGAGAGGGGAGAAGTGAGGTAAAAGATAAGGTAGGAAAATGCGAAAAATAAAAGAGCATCATCTCCCTGGCAATAGCAGCAAAATGTTTAGAGTGGAAAACTACATGATCAAACGTGGATTTGAAAAACCCGTCATTGCAGTTCGAGTTGTGAAGCAATTCGTCAACAGATAAAATTTTACTGAAATTCGTAAAGAAATTCTAGGTTGAACATAGGGAGGCGAACATTTGATTCAAAACTACATTTGCTTAATTGTCACGAAATAGATTAGCTGGTCGAAAACTAGCTATCTATTTAAAGAATAAGTAATAGAAGAAAAGGAGAGACAATATTACAAATAAAGACAAAAGAGAGGTAGAATAAACATGGATCTCATAACCAAATGTTGTTCTTTACACTAATCATTACAACAAGAAACCAGGAAAAGGGTAAAGAGAATGGAATGAGAAGTATCCTCCTCGACGATTGCTTGGAGGATGAGCCAGATGAAGCGACACCTAGAAGATGGAGGACGGAGTGGGAAGAAGGAGGATGAAGCAGGAAGAACTGTGGGTGAGGCAGGACATCATCATCATCGCGGAATCTGCTTCCCGAATGGAGTGAGAGGACAACCGTGGGATGCCCATGAAGGGGGAGAAGGTGGAAAAATTCTAATTTTTACTCTAGAGGAGAATCTTAGGTTTGAGACAAGCTCTTAGAGCTTGGGAGGGGGTGAAAGAAGAGAGGAAGGGATGAGAAATATGTCAGGGTCGTAGGGCTATATATAGGTGTAGATTGGAGGGGGTACAAAGGTCATTTCACTTAAAAACATTCAATTAGGGGTCTTTAGAGACGTATTTAAACGTCACTAAATCCCCCAAATGTGGGCTTAGTGCATGCCCGCCTGCACCCTATCTATTTCCCCGTGCCTCAACGCTCACTGACCGCATATTCTCAACCATCCGATTGAAAGATCGGACGACTTAAACGCACTCGAGCCCCTCTGACTTTACAATCACACCGCTATTGCTTTGCCCTCACCCGTTATGGTGTGACATAGCCCCATTCCAAGCCGCTGGATCCAAATCGAAGGGTCATCATCGTGTGCCAGCCCTCCCTTTACATTACTCGTCTGATCACGCGTACGCGGCAAGCATTCAATCGTGCATCTGCCTAATCTGAAGATTTGGGTCGTTGGCGTCAGATCGGGCGGCTGGATTTTGCACCTATGCGGGAATAGGAGATGCATTGCGCACGACTCGCCTATGCTGTGCCTTCTTCTTTGTCAAGTTTTTAATCGTGGTGCACGCACTTGTGGCCATTGGATCAAGATCCAACGACCCAAATTTGACCTTGCGTTGAGGATAGAGTGAGAGCGTGGTGGGTCTTCAGACTTCTACTGGGTCAGTTTGGGCGATCGAGATGGCACCATATGGCACCATCATGGCCGTCCATCTTCTTTGACTTCTAGAAGGTGCCACGGATGTCAAATTGGGTCGATTTTCATGTCGTTAGACTGTGATCGTCGATTCGAACGCATCCATGCAGTCAGATTTGTTGTCTGAAATGCAGATTGACACCTTCTTGGCCCTTGATCTCAGATTTCCCCTGGACTATATCTGATGCTACGGATGTCCGATCAAGGCGATCTTAGAGTCGTTGAACCCTGATCATCGCCCTGCTCAAATAGGTATAGTTGAATCTTCAATCTGTGGCCTCGATTAAAAGTCACCCTGTTACCTTACCACAAAAATAGAAAATTAACCTGAATTTTATACAAACTATCCTAAATGCAAGATGATGCATGTTATGCAATATTTATAATGTATAATGCAACTATAATACTAACAACATGCATAAATTGACATTTTAGGCTATTCAGATGCTTATGCATCACTCGCCCTCCACACACACCAGAGGGTCACATCCATGCATAGATGTGGCCTCCTAGGTGTCCCAAAGCTATGCCACAAGGACTCCCAAGGTGGGAGCAGCTCCTAACAAGTTTTTCTCCAAATCGTATCTATAATCAAATCGGAAGAAAACATATGATTCAGACAGTCAATGTGCATTCCACATACGTGACATTCATTTAGTGCTACCCCCATCCTCTTGTGTCTAAGGTCGCCTGTGATCAATCCTTCCCTTCTACACAACAAGAGAAAAATTTACACCTTGAGGGAGACCTTGAAAGGCCAAAGTTTCTTGTCAATGTGATCGCCCCCCATACCATTGCCAGAATTCATGATTTTTCCATAGGCACATTGAGCCGTATAGATGCCATCCCATGCATAAGTGTCCTCCACGTCGGGCCTTCGAATGAAACTTTGCAAGTCTGAAATTAGGTTCTGCCTTTCTTCCCATAACCAAGTTCCCTCCCTGATGGCCTCAGATTCACTCAAGTACCAGCAACCGCAAGACTCTGACCAATAGTTGCTGACCGCCACTTCTTTATCAACAACAACCAAGTATACCCTCGAGTAAGACTCTTTTAGAATGCCCAGCGACAACCATTGTTCCTTCTAGAAGTTGAAGGCTCTGCCATCTCGAAGTACCGGCTGCAGCAAATGCCAATTATTTCCAATAGCCTGAGTGACAGAACGCCAAAATTAGGATGGTTTGGAGGGGTATAATCTCTTTAATGCACTATTAGAGCTGCCATAGTCATCTCTAACAAGTTCAGTCCATAATTTTTCCTCCCCTTTGAGAATTTTTATAGCCCATTTAATCAATAAGGCCTCATTGAATTCTAATCCCCAGTCCACCTTCTTCTTTGGGACGACACAGATGTTCCCACTTCAATGGCTGCATGAATCTACTGTCATGTCATACACCTTTCCAAAGAATCCCTTTCGCATCAAATCCAAATGTTTCCAAATAAAGAATATAGATTATAAAGAAAAGTGTGGAAAAAAGAATGAAGTAAATCTTCATGATCGTACATGTTCTTCTTACAAGTGGCAGATATACAAAATTCCATGTTCACATGCTTGTACAGTCCTTTCACATAGAATTGTACATCTCAAACAATTCATTGGAGAGTGGTATACATGGGAACAATAGTTTAAACTGTACTATGGGAGATTCTATCCATATGGCAATAAGGAGACATGGGAACCTCATTCACTTCCATTGATAATACCTCATGAAAGCCGAAGATGTGAAAAAGGTCGACCAAGATCAAGTAGAATATATAATGAAATGGATATTAGAGAAGCCAGGAGGGCAGAATATTTATATTGGTTGTAACCAACTTGGACACAACATTCGTAGGTGTGCACTTGCTACACAAGCATCTCAGTCCTCCTTGCCAACTGCACAATATTCTACACCTACTGTACAGTCTTCGGTGCATCACAAAAGCAAGAATAAAAATAAATGTTGGATTTGTAGACAACTTGGACATAACAGAAAAACTTGCCAAAATAGAGGTACAAAATGCAAATATAACTTGTTTCTATTTTGTACTTGTTTAAATTTATTCATATAACCTCATTTCACGAACAAAAGCATTTATGTATGCATCTAACCTCATTTTGACAAGCTTTCTTTTTGAACTTTACATTATTCCTTTTTTATAACTTTAGTATTTTATGATTTTTACAGATGGAGCCAGGACCTGATGATAGGAATGTATTGAGACTGCAAGATAGCCATCGATCACACAGTGTTTGGGAGGGTGGACATGTAAGGGAAAAAATTAATCACATAAATTGTCAAATAATTATTTCCTCATTTGATAATAGTGTTATTTTCAATTGTAGTACTCTACATGATTGAACCAATTGATCCGAGAGTGGTTAATTATGTACAGAGAGCTGGATTTGGAGGCATACATGAGCTTGAGTTCGTCCAGCTTGATTGGCACATTATTACCACCCTAGTAGATAGATGGAGATGTGAGACTCACACCATTAACATGAGGCATAGGGAGATGACCCCTACTTTGGAAGACATATCGATTATTACTGGCCTAGTTGTAGATGGAACACTTGTTACTAATGTTACGATAATGGATAGTTGGCCAACAATGTGTGGATGTTTGCTTAGACAAACACCAAAGCGAGGAAGATTACAGGTTCGAGTGTTATCATGACATGGCTTGCTAATAACTTCCAATAGTTTCCACCTAATGCAGATGATGAGACAATACAGCAGTATGCACGGGCATACATATTATAGCTTCTTGGTGGCATCCTTTTTGCAGACAAGTTAGGATCTCATGTCTCCCTTATGTTCTTGCCACTCCTTGAGGGTTTAGATGCTGCATAACAATACAGTTGGGGTTCAGTAGTTTTTGCGTACTTGTACAGGTAGCTCTGCCTAGCTTTAGCTGCTGGGACAGATGTGATTGGAGGTGCTTTAGTTGTACTATAGATTTGGTCATGGGAGCGATTCCTCCACATAGCTCCAGTCATTCACCATCGTCATAATTGGCATGCACGACCACTGGGATGTTGCTGGAAGACAACATTCGATGTCAGGTTGGTGTCGACACATGTTGTTAAACTATACTGAGATGCATTCGACTTACTAACCCCTGATCAAGTACATGATCATATATTTTTTTCATGCATTCGACTTACTTTTCTTTAAATGATGGAATTGAAATTATAGCATAACATTACACAAATTCTATATAGGTGACATGGATTCCTTACATGAATGACATTATGCAAACATTACCAGAGTATTGCGTAGTGGGGAGAGAGATATGGAAAGCTCGAGTGCATCTGATTGCTTTCTACATAGTTGAGCATCATTGTCTAGATCGAGTTGTGCATCAGTTTGGAGGTCTATAGAGCATACCTGTAGTAGTTGACACAGATGATCACCTCCACAGACTATATCTTAGAGGGAAGATGGACACTAACTGGAGGGATTACCACAGACAGCATATCGAGAGGCGGGATGCACTTCATCAGCACATTGTCCACACAGAGCTGGTTGGTGAAACAAGAGTCACCGATGATTACTTTCCATGGTTTGATAGTGTCACCAAGAGATATATTGGTAGACATGGAGCTGTATAAGCATTATTTATTCCTTAATGATGGCATACATGATTTATGCAGTATTTATTTATTTATTTATCATGAAACAACCTATTAATTATATTGACATGAAAATTGTAGATATCCCAATGGACACGTACCATCGAGTTGGCAGCTAATAAACCGGACATCCATAAAATTACAGAGGACACAAGAGCTACAATACAACACTCAATTGCAATTCAATTCACGGGAGTGCCACATGACCAAAATGATGGTCAGCGACCTATTCGTCAATGTGGTAGACATAGACGAGGTCGAAGACCAGCACTAGTAGCAGCACAAGCACCAACAAATGATCAGGCCCATGCACCAGCAGCAGCATCAGCACCAGCACCAGCACTAGCACCAGTAGATGATCAGGCCCAAGCACCACCACCAGCAGATGATCAAGATCAGGCAGCAGCATATGAGCAGGCTCAGGCACCTCCACCACCACCAGCAGTAGATGATCAGGCCCAGAACCAGCAGACGATCGCTATCTGGCCTAGGCACCAGCACATGATCATGATCAGACACCATTAGATCAGGGCCAGGGAGCACCACCACATAATCTAAGCCAGGCATCACCTACACTACCATCAGGAGACACTGGTAGCTCATCCCATTCTGATTATGTTACTCTCAGAGGTGCCACTTGACCCATTACAAACCCCAGGGGCACCTAAAAAAAGACATGGAGATTATGATGATGACTTAGGTGAGATAGTGACTTAAGGGCTCGCACACGTGGTCACTACACAACCATCACCATTGAACTTTAGGTCCATGGATGGCATAGGATCACAAATAACCTAGATTGATCGGTTATCGTTACTTAAAGGAAATGACAATCCGATGGTTTATCTACAATATAAGCGAAGGAGGAGAAAGTAATCATTGGACATGTATGTATACTCATTTCTCTTCGGTTGCTTGTAGATATATTGTATACTAAGGTTTGTCACTTGTAATGTTTTTTAATGTTATGTACCAACGTTCATGTCTAATGTCAACTTGGTAAGGCTGATCAAGTGGAGATTGCATTATGGTTTCTGTCAAGTAAGACATTCCAAAGCTTTCCTTATTTTCCTTCATATTTTAGTTATTCCCACCATCCACCAACAGCAATGATAGTAGTAGCTACCGGCAGCTAAAGCTACCAGCAACAGCTGCTGCTACAGTCAATTCAATGGTTTGCAGTAGTAGCAACAATAGCTGCCGACAACTGCATGTAGCTCAAGCACCAACAGCAGGCACAGCTGCATGTAGCTCAAGCCAATAGTAGCAGCTACTACTGCTGCTCGAGCTAGCTACAACAGCTACTGCTACTATTGCTTGAGCTAGCTACCTCGATGGACCATTAGCATCTATAACTTCCTCTGGCTTAGGTAGGAAGCCTCGTAAATACACACCTACAAGAGTTAGTTGTTGACTCTAACAATACCATAAGAATCAATATTGAACATCCCTTTGAAATAGCATAGGCACCCCATAGAGTGACATTTTGGCTCAAGCACTTGCACGTATAACTTCATTAAATAGGGAAGTATTTTAATTGCGACTATCCCAACTAATAAAGTAAGGTCTATTTTCCTAGCACATCATCTTAGTACCAATCCATAATGATCAAAGTTGAATCAAGTGCCTACTAGCATATCAAATTCAAGGAAACAACAACTATATCATATAGAGGTGGACATAAATGTAGAGTCCTAACTAATTTGAAAGATCTAACTTTTCAAAAAAATAAAAGAAAGATGACAATCTATGAGTTGTGTAGCAACTACAAAATAGTAGTTTGTAAAATATACAATAAGATATACAAACAGAACCAATCCCAAGGAAAGGACTGTAAAAATAGGGTTGATAAATAAAATTACCCCTAGGTTTCCTAATGTTACTTTTGATCCTAGAAATACTACAAGAATTTCATCTATTGGCTGAGTTAAACTCTTTATGTTTAAGAGAAAAGTAGATGAAAGGATTAGAGGGTGCAGCTATCTTAAAACTATTTTATTGTCATTACTATCTTATGTGATATTCTCAAGCTTTTAATTCCAAGACTATTTGTTTGCATACAAGGTGCAAGTACCAAGATTAGGAATTTTATTGCTTCTGCTGTGGTGCCATACAGAGTCCCATGATATGGTTTTAGGTAGAGTAAGGGTGGTTGTTAGTAGAGTTCGTCATCCTTGTATTTGTAACATCATATATGTAGTTAGGGTGGTTTTTGATGTTTCCCTCAAGAAGGGCTTTATGTATACATTTTCCTTTAAGATCAATGTATGTAAACTTCTGAGGACTTAATGTTTTGTACTTGCAATGCAAAGTCGAATCTTCTTCTTCAAATTAATTTTTTATGTCTAAAATAATTACTTTCCATGTTTTTGAAGTTAGAGCATGATGAAAACACCATCATGAGCCATAACTAAATCAATTTGATCGGATTAAGTCTTGAAATGCTCCTACATAACCACCAAAGAACCCTAAATCATTACATAATCATTCTGAGGGAAAGACAAGAAAATATGGCTAAAACTACAATTTAACCATCATATCATGAATGCAAAATAACCACGGGTTTTCTTAGGGGTTAATTAATGCTCAAATGGTCCTAAAATGCTAACAAGTGGGTTTGAACAGACAGAAAAGGGTTTTCACTTGTTTTGAGAATTAAATGACTTTTGAAACCCTTAAAAAAGATCTACTTAATTAACTGAGGTTATGGCTAAGATAAAATTCACTTAAACCCTTTAAAATTCATAGAAAAATATTCTCTATGATTTTGTATCTTCAATTTGACCATCAGAACCCATCTTGACCTAAAACAAAGTCTCTGACTGACATTTTCCCTAATTTGGGTTTTTGCATAAATTACCTAGTCAAACGTGGTCAAAACTAAAATCCAACTTCACCATTGAATTTCTTAGGTCCAAACTAGGTTTATGCCAAAATTTGGACCCAATCTGAGATTGTCTTAATCTAGTTTGCAACTTAGTCCTGTTTGATCACACATATGCCCTTCACTTGCAAAATCCTTACAAAAAGGCCCCTAACTTTGTCATAATCTTCACAAATAGGTCCCTAATGCCATTAAAAGCAATTTTGAGCTTCACCATTGAGATCGAGCGAGGATTTCTCACTCGATTCTCAATCAAATAGTCCCAAAATAGATACTCAAATTCTTGACGAAGTTGCCTTCCATTTGAGCTACATCTTAAGCCCCAAGACTTGCCCAAATCCTAATGCAAACTCTTTGAAAATTGGGTTTCCAACTCCAGCGACCTTCTAAGCTTGGGAAGCTTGCTTCCTATGCTCAAACCGCCCTCTAAGGGACTATAAAAGACTCCCCAAATTACACCGAAGATCTCACGCTTGAATTCAGCCTGGAACACCTCCAATTCCTCTCCTTCTCGATCAAAGTGCTCCTCAACATTCGATGACTCTCCCTGTTTCCGTTCTTCCTCCATTCACAATACTACTGATGGAGCTATCTTCCTCATCTTCTTCCACATCGAGTCGTACCTGCCGGCTCCCCTATCCTCTTCATCCTCGTTGTTTCTTACCCACCGGAGCTCTTTCCTTCTCCAGCGTCGACCATACCACAACTTGGGCCATCTATGCTCCCTGTCATCCGCTACCTCTCTCAAACGACTCCTCAACTTCCCCTCACCTTGACAGTACCCTCAACACTCCACTTTGACTGTGCCAACACCCTTCGCGACTCCATCTTCCATCTCTCCGGAAGACCTCCAGCGAGCCCTAGCAGCTTCCATACATCGCCAAAGTGGCCGCTCCCGCACTCGACACTTCGCCGTTCACCGTAGATCAAAATCCCTAACTTAGTTAGGGTTATTGATCAACTCCGCACTTCCCCAAACACCACCACCTTCACACACATAGTCCGACATCGCCCCACATACTTAGACCACGTCATGCCATGCAACCACCACCTTGCACTCGCCGTGGTCCGCCGATACTTCCTGAGCTTTCTAATGCAGCCGCCGAAAGGCCTTATTGTTGATTTCACGTACCAACCCCCTCCACCATTGACGTCGCAAGCTTGCTTGAAGCTCTCTCCAGACCTGCAGCTCCAGGTCTTCGACTCCAAACGAAGAGAATTTCATCTAGGAACACGCCCGCCAGATTAATTGGAGTCATTGATGGCTCCTTGCATGTGAATTGGACGAAGGCCTCAGCAGCTGTGCACGCAAAGAAGGGGACTGAAGATAGTCCCACATTAGAAGTTTACGAATGGCTGTGCTCACATAAATTGAATTTGTGATATGGGCTTATCGCCTCGTACACAAGGGGTGAGGTCCCTCACACCCCTCACATGGCCTCGTTCATGACACTACCTTGCGGATCTAGCTTGGTCCGATTACCCGCCTAAGCTATATGCTCATTGCTCACCACCCACTACCGGTGAGCCTGGCCCCGGATGCGCTCTAGGTCTGATTACCCGTATACCCGGTACTGTTGAAGGCTCTGGGAGAGCATGACCCAAGGAAAGAAAGAGACGAGAGCGCAAGGGGGTTAGGGGGTTTTTCTCTCTGGAGAACTGGCTGACACTTAGCCAAATTTGAGATCCCTTCCCCCTTTGCGTGAAGAAGAGAAGCATAGCAGAAGAAGAAGATGGAAAAGAGCCGAGAAAGAAGATGAAAAGAGGAAGAGTCTACGAAGAAGAAAAGAAGAAGAAGAAGAGAAGAAGAGCTGCAACAGTAGAAGAGTTTGTGAAGAAGAAGAAGGAAACCAAGAGAAGAGAAGAAGAAATCAGAGAAAGAAGAAGAAGCAAAGCAATGTTTATCAAACGTGTAAGACGTCTGATCATTCAATCAGATAGCTGATTTGAGTTTATTTCATACATAGTTATTGAGTTCCACTTGATATTATTGTAGGGAGTAATTGGTGATTCAAATCACCATTTTACTTCATTCTTTTTGCAGTTTGACACTTGATATTATTGATACATTATTCTGAATCAATTCTTGATTATAATTTCTTATCTCTATTGCTTAAAATTGCAATCTTGAGAATTGAATTCCTACTTGCTCCTAGCAAACGACCTTAGGCTTTTCGAGTATAAATTTTATCTATTTTTCATGAGATTTTGACTATACTACAATGCAATGATTTAAAATCTAATCTCGCACGAATAACAGAGCATTGTATGTTTTTTGATTTTTTTTTCTTTAGAGATCAATCTATGTTTTGTGCATGACTTAGGAATACACCTTCTCTGATCAACTCAGATAAGAGGAGATGATTTCACTTTCTTCCACATATTCACTGATCTCCCTCACTTCACACTCACTTCTAAATGTTTTCCTCAAAGTTTTGATCACAATTCACCCACTCATTGAAGCATCAATTAGATCTAATGCTCCCTAGCACCTAGATCTATTTTGAATTGAACCAATTTGATCATCGATATCAGATCTGTTGGCTTTACTGAATTGAGAAGTTCTTTGATTGAATTCAAAGTCAATCAGATTTAAGTGATTGAATTGATTTTTCTTTTGTTTCAATGAGTGGATTGAGATCAGTTTAAATGATTTGGATTGGATTTTAATCATCGAATGTGCTTACACCCAATTTCTCATTGCATTATGGTTTTCAAATGGATTTTGAGATACTAGATCTAAGGATGATCAGTTTTGCTGATTTGAGGCTCTAGTCATGTCTGCATATTCAAGTTGGACAAATTTGGAGTGGAGTTTTCATGCTTTGACATCTTGATCAGGAACTTCATCTTATACTATCTATAAAGATGGAAGTCCTATTAAGATGTCAATGACAACTAGGAGATACATTTGAGCTTTCATGTGTGTTTTCAATATATTTAAAATGAGTTTGGGGTAGTTTTTATGAGATTTCATTAGTTACCTCAGATCTGATTTGTTTCATCAGATTCTTGTGAGATGTTGCATTTGAAGAGAGCTTTAATGCATAGATTTGATTTCTAAATGAGTTGAAAGTTTGATCAGTTTGCTTTTGAATTTGCAAATATGCATTTGAGAGTCAAATCTCCCAAAATCATAAAACTAAAGTGCTGCATAGTAGCTACATTCATTAAAGTTCCTTTCTATTTTCAATGGGTTTTTGAAATCAAATATCATTTCTAGAATTTATTTGAGCCTTAGATTCAAGCAACTTTTAGCTATTTGGTTCAAATTGAGAGTGCAACAGTGTCTGCATTAGGAATTTAAGATGTCTGATCACATGAGTAATTCATCTAGTCTGATCGAAAATAGCAACAAGTGCAGCAATCAGCTGTTGAAATTTCACTAGCTGCTACCATAGCTAGAACACTTCAACAACAGTTATTGCAGTTTTTGAAAGAATAGCATGTTCCTAAATTGGCTGGTCCGTAAACTAATTTAATTAGCTATCTATTTAAAATGAAATTTTTAATGCAAATCAAGATGGAAATCAAGTTTAAATGTCTCAACATCTTTCTTGGTATGTATTAAACATGGTTGATATGTTTGTCTAATTTTCCAACCTTGATTGAAGGGAGAGAGAAGGGAAGTGGAGAGGAATGATCGACCATGGTGAGGGATGGTCAACTTGGTGGTCGAGGGTAGGGCAGAGGAGAGATCGAAGTGGGGAAACCCTAAGGTGTAGCAATCGGATGGATGGGGACTGAAATGAGTGGGAGACGTGAAGAAGGGTTAACAGAGAAGTTGTCTGCTATCACTGCCGAAGGAGAGGACATATAGCGACGATCTGTAGATCCCCTCTTGTTTGCCTGGCTTGTGGTGGACACGGGCATAAGAGAGATGCCTGCATGAGGTGAAGAAGGGGACCCGATAAGTCGTCGGTCTGGTGCCCTAGGCTGATGCATAATGTCAGACCGCCACCGCCGCTAGATAACTATAAGGGTTTTAGCATTGATGTTGATGTTCCAATGTCTGAGAATACTAAGATTTCTAAACTTATGCTCAGAGGTGCTTTGGTAGGGAAGGTGATGGCCGGAAATCTGTTGACAGACCGCATCAAAGGTTTGGTAAAATCCCTTTCACTCTCTGTTGAAGATTGGAAGATTTCTACCCTATCACCTACGTGATTTGTTCTGTTTGGTTTGGGTATGATGGATGGTTGGGCATGTTTTGCGTGTTTAGAAATTGAGGTTACAAGTAACCTGTCGTCCTAGCTGCAAAACACGTCGATCAAATGAAATTTATACCAAAACTCCAAGGGAGTCCCCGGTCGAACGTAGGGAGGCGATGTTTACTTTACATGAAAATTGCGCTTCGTTTCATTTCTTTTTGGTATTTAGGGTTTTGATATTTTTTTGTATTTTTGGAATAAAAGAAATCAAGCAAACGTATCACAAGATAGAGATCTGGAACAAATCTGATATATATTACTTCTAATGTCAATTACAGGAAACTGTGAAAGCATATAAAGAGAGGGAGGTGAGAGGAAATCTCCTGAATCGGCTGTTCGGCAAGATGACTTCGCTTGGCGGAAGCTCGGATGAAGGAGGTGAGGAGCGGGACGACGAAGGTGAGATGCTGGAGGACGTCGTGTTGAGGAAAGCTTTGGCGTGGCTCTGGAACGGAGGTGAGAAGACGGAGGTGATCTGCTACCGAAATGGAGGTGGGAGGACAGCTCCAAGGTGACCTATGAAGGGAGATGGGAAGTTCGAGGGGTATTTGGTGGGGCAGAGGTTTGCTACACTAATAGGCACCTTGGGAGCTTGAGAACAAGCTCTAATGGAGTGTTGGTTGGCTTGCTAGAGCTTGGGAGTAGGTAGGAGTCGAGTAGGTAGAGATGGCTTGGAAGGGAGGGGGTGAAGGTCCTTTTATAGTGGTGGAGAAGAGGCAAAAATCCGTATGGGACCATTAGTGACATTTAGGCTGTCACTGGAAACGTCACTGTAGGCAGCTCATGCCTACTCTTTGCTGGCATGCGATGAATTACTGACAGCTGTAAGCGTCGTTGTATGTCAAGCTCATGCGTCGCTGTAGTCCACCTCACGCTGCGCTAGCACCACTCCTGCCTTACCATGGGCACACCCACGCCCACGCGCTGGCGCTGCGCTTGCATTGCGCGCATGCGGGCCTGCAAGTGTGCGGTGCTGCATGCGTGCACTGGCAGCCTAGGCTGCGCCACGTGGCGTAGTTTGGGCCATCCATCTTCTTCTTATTGTAGGGGCTGCTAGAGAAGCCGGATTGAGTCAATTTTTATGCCGTTAGGCTGCGATCGTCGACCCGAATCCATCCGCATGATCGGATTTATCATTTGAAGCTTCGAATTATGTCTCCTAGTCCCTTGGCCGTTGATCTTCCTCAGACTACATATGGTGCTACGGGACTCCGATCGAGGCGATTTCAGAGGCGTTGGACTCCGATTATTGTCTTGATCAAATTCGTACGGTCGGATCATCAATCCGAGGCTCTGAAATAAATATCCTTCTCTCGTAACCACAAAAAGGATGCAATTAACCTAAATTATACACAACTACTCTAAATGCAGAATGATGCATGCTATGCAATATTTATAACATGAAATGCAAATCTAAGCCTAGGAACATGCATGAATAGGCATTTTACCCTCAATAAATGTGTTTACATTATACCCCCATGCCTATCTTTTACTAGTCCCTAGCAAAATTAAACTATATGCTATGTATAAAAGCTGAATTAGGATTAGATCACTTAAGCCTAAGTCGTTTATTAACAATAGAAAATTTCAACTAAGGTCCTAAACTACGAAAACTCAACAGTACCCAGGTGTCTACTAGAATGCAAACCGCCCAAGTTCTCGCCTTATTTGAGAAGGGAAGAAATATATATTTGTTATTTTTTTGCTTTTCTATTATTTTTGTACTTTTGGAGTTTGAGAGTTCCAGGATAACCTTTTACGGCTACTCGACCTGCCCAAGACTCGAAAAGGACTCTAAGTACTAAGCATCTTTGTGAAAAAGTGAGACTCACAAAACGACCGTTAAGATAGACTTCGGGTTTCTACGACCCTAGGTGACCTTGCCTAAAGGTTTATCTTTACGATCGGTAGCTTTCTCCCAACTTTCATTTATGGGGTCAACACAAGGGCGAACCCAGTGTATATCTCCCCGTTTTATTCTACTTCCCTGCTTCTTCCCTAAGTGTTTTTGGAATTATTGCACAATTGTTTTTTTGTGAGCTGGGTTCTAGACAACCGGCCGATGAGCTGTTACCACCGACAACTTGCTAGCCATACTCGTGCGGTGAAGTATGGTTTTATTTGTTTTTTATTTTCTCCTTTTCTTTTTCTCTTTTTTCTTTCTTTTCTTTTTGAGTGTTTCTTTTTTTATAAGTAGGTGGCTTCTCTAATCTAAGATTTACCAAAGGCAATACAATGAAAATGGTCTTGTGGCTGGGCTTTGGACAACCGGCCGATGAGCTGTTACCACCGACAACTTGCCAGCCATACCACCCAAGTCGGTCCATTAGCTACCTAATTTTTGTAAAAATCATCGGAAAGTAAGTCAGTGCAAAAAATATGTGTAGATGCTTAGGCTTACAGTCCCCCCAAATCAGAGGGCAGGTTGATAAGTCGCATACTTTCATCCCAAATTATTTACCAAATTAAAATAAATTTTAATTGGCGAGGACTCGAGACTAAATCCACATTTGAGTGGACACCTGGGCTAATTAAGCCCAAAGACCTGAAGAGTCTAAGTGTTTTGGTCCTCTCGTATCACTTCCTAATGTCAATAACTTCCAAATGCCTAAGTTCTCTTTTCCTAACTTTTTCTTTTTTTATCTTTTTTCAAATTTTTAATTTCTTTTAATTTTATAAGAAACTAAAAGAAATTCTACGGAGTTAACATAATGATTTCAGGAATCAATTATCCACCCCCCATGCCTAAATGATGCAATATCCTCATTGTAAAAATAAAGACATGAAAAGGGAGGAGTACACAGAATATCACCTGAACATCGTGAGGAATCCGGTCAGCTCCGTAGAGAACGTGAAATATAAACTTGTGCTAAATTTAATGCCTTCAGCTAGGCATAAAATACATATAAGGAAGAAATTGAGAATTCACAACTGTGGGTCAAAATCAAAATCAAAAGGTTGATCCTGAAACTCGTTTGCAGAAGATGTCCACAGATATGGATGAGATTATGGTGCAAACCCATGCCCCAAGGTCGATTGGTTCTCAAGTTCTGGATGAAAATCACCCAAAATCGAAGGTTGTTGTGTTTGTAGGGCCAGGCCTGCGGTTTAGTGGTGTGCAACCCAAGATCAAAGTGTTAGACAATGGGTAAAGATGGTTCAATAGGTGCAGTTTTCCACTTAACATCTAGCTCAGAAAAATAATCATTTATTCTAGGATTGGGTCGCACGTGAAAGATATCATAAGGGTCCATATACAAGATAGGCGATTTCAGGTCAATAGGTACCCTTATATCCAAACTTGTTTTTCCCTCAAAATTAACCTCCCAAATTTTCATTTCCAGCTTCCTATCCTCTAAAATCAAGGTTTCCGGGACCTCCAGATCATTGAACACCCCATCTAAAGTACCCAAGTCCAACAATTGTGGCTGAATCAGGATTGACTTGGGCACAATGATCTCAAAAGTATGTTCATTCAGCTCTTCAGGGTGTGGTTGAGGAATGGGGCTACTAATTGAGTCCTTGGGTATCCGATCCTCCAAGTTAGCCCCAACCGAATAAGTGTCTTCAATAATTGGGCTATCAACTGGTTTGTCAGATTCCTCAAGCCCATTTGTCTCACTAAAATCCTCTTCCTTAAGTTCAAGTGAGACTTCACCAAGAGATTCCTCACCCTCAAAATCAAAGAATTCATGATCCTCATTTGTATATATCTCAACATCACAAGTCATTCCATCATCCAAGGAGACATAATTTTTTCGTTTCCTAACTTGGGGATCTCAGGTGAATCAATCGGTTCATCCTCAAAGGGTTGCTCTAGACCAATCTGGTCATCTCCAATCTCCGAATACGTGTCCCCCCCAATAGGCACCTGAGCGGGTTCAGACATTGGCTCTCCTGAAGAGGGTTCATCTTGAGAATCATCCTAATATTTAACTAGTGCAACCACAAATTTCATCCTCAACCTCAACAATTTCCTAAGAAGGAACTCACCCAAGTCCCTATCCATAACACTTTGGAGCAAATCCAATAGAGAACTATTAAGTTCATCAATCATTTTGATCATAGGCTCCAGTGCTTCAGTGCATGGTGTTGGCTGAGCATCTAAAGATTGTATAGTGTTCCTCAAATTAGCCAACACCCTATCTTGGATCTGGTTCACCTGAACCGACCGGTTCGGTTCAGGTTAAATCTAGGGGAGTCAAGATGTCAAGGTTCTCGGGTCCCTAGTCGAAAGTAGGTCATTCTAGGTTGTTCAAAGGATGGTGGCGACCTATATTCAGTGGAATACTGGGGAGGGTAGGTGTTATAATCATGATATCCTTCCTGACTGTAGATTGGGTTGGTTTGGGCATCAAAGGATGGAGATCCATATTCATTATAGCTCTCGGAAGGATAATAATCATAGTCTTGTCGTCCAGGGTTAGGCCGTGGACCCTGAGGTTTAGATTCATATCCCCAATCAAAGTCATCCCGGTTAGTGGATGGGTAATTACAAGCCAAGTCAGGGTAGTAATCATCTTGGGGATAAGTGGTGGTAGGAGGATAGGATGTGAAATGTGTGTAGGATGTGGAAGGGTACATGGTGAAGTAAGGAGGGAAATTAGAAGAGAAAGGAGCCCTGCAATACAAAACTACAAGCCTATCCTTAGTTTGGGTAGCCTAAAGGTCTATAGACTCTCATAATCCATCCTAAGATTATAGACGATTTACTCTACTTATGTCCAGGCAATCCAACCAGTTAGAAGGAAGGACTGGGAGAAGGTTCTTCCTTTGGCTTGCACCTCCAGTTCCTAGTGTACCCCCAGCCGCAGTCGTTTAACGCTACTCCCCTAGCTAGACATCAGATTGACTAGTATAAGTAGGCTAATTGTGAACAATCTCAATCCGAATCTTGACAAGGGAACCAGTCCTTAGGGCCAACGTCTAATCAATTTTAGTTAGGCTTGGGACAATGGTGCTTCAAAAATGTGATGGGCCCTTTAGATGGGTTGTGCCCTTAATGATCAGTTAAAATGTGTGTGTGTGCACAACCAGGATTTGCAAACAAGGTTATTTGATGATGTGTCTTTTAGAGTTAACCTTGTTTAGTAGCTTTTATGGTTTAATCTTAGGTATATTCAATCAAGTTTAGGAAAACACTCCAAGTTTTGCAAGCACTGGTGATGATATATTCCTTTAGAAATTAAAGAAAAAAATGTGGAGTGCCTGGTTCAGCCCTAAGAATCAACCCTAAGTGGCAAGCTACTTGATGAATCGCTTTTATCTTAAGTGGTGCGGCCCAAACAGTTCAATCAATTGGCCTATTGCATCACTTAGTTAAGGCACACAGAAATTTTTGACCTATTCAGATTTCTACTCACTTATTTGTGTGTTGGATTAAATGTACTGAATCCATAGGTCAGATCCTGGTTAAGTGGTAGAATTGATGTGATTGTGCGCCTTAGGGTGAGAAGTTGTGGGTGTTAAGTGTGTAGCTTACAGAAAAGCCCACAATCAGATAACACTTTTTTTTTTTATGTAGATGGCGAGGTGAGTGGAGGTGGCAAACAAACAACCAAATCTATCCTAAGGTTCACAAAAAGCACCTAAGTTGATTTGGGTTTGAGTTATTCGGTTATGGAATGAAAACTAAGGTGGGGGTGGTGTGGGGGACACTTACAAAACACTCTATCCACACTTTACTCCAATCTACAGCACTTGAATCTCCATGCTAGGGTACCTGCAAGACAGTAGATCAAAGACAATTAGGGTTAGTGCTATGTAAGTGCAAAGAAGCGCAATAAACAATAAAGTAAATTCCATTGCCTCCCCGGCAACGGCGCCAAAATGGTTGGGCATGTTTCGCGTGTTTAGAAATTAAGGTTACAAGTAACCTATCGTCGTAGTTGCAAAACATGTCGATCAAATAAAATTTATACCGAAACTCCAAGGGAGTCCCAGGTCAAACGTAGGGAGGCGACGTTTGCTTTACGTGAAAACCGCGCTTCGTTTTGTTTCTTTTTGGTATCTTAGGGTTTTGATATTTTTTCATATTTTTGGAATAAAAGAAATGAAGCAAATGTATCATTAGATATAGATCTGGAACAAATATGATATATATTACTTCTAATATCAATTACAAGAAACTATGAAAGCATATAAAGAGAGGGAGGTGAGAGGAAATCTCTCGAATCGGCTATTCGGCAAGACGACGGCGCCTAGCGGAAGCTCGGACAAAGGAGGTGAGGAGCGGGACGATGGAGGTGAGATGTTGGAGGACGTCGTGTTGAGGAAAGCTTCGGCGTGGCTCTGGAATGGAGGTGAGAAGATGGAGGTGATCTGCTATCAGAATGGAGGTGGGAGGACAGCTCCACGGTGACCTTTGAAGGGAGATGGGAAGTTGGAGGAGTATTTGGTGGGGTAGAGGTTCACTACACTAATAGGCACCTTGGGAGCTTGAGAACAAGCTCTAATGGAGCGTTGGTAGGCTTACTAGAGCTTGGGAGTAGGTGGGAGTAGAGTAGGTAGAGATGGCTTGGAAGGGAGGGGTGAAGGTCCTTTTATAGTGGTGGAGAAGAGGCAAAAATCAGTATGGGACCATTATTGACATCCAGGCCATCACTGGAAACGTCACTGTAGGCAGCTCATGCCCGCTGGTGACCATTGCTGGCTTTGTTGGCATGCGATGAATTATCGACGGCTGTAAGCGTCACTGTAAGTCGAGCTCATGCGTCGCTGTAGTCCACCTCACGCTGCGCTGGCGCCGCTCCTACCTTGTTGCGTGCGCATGCACGCCCACGCGCTGGCGTTGCGCTAGCGTTGCATGCATGCATGCCTGCACGCCCGTGCACGTGCGGTGCTGCGTGCGTGCGCTGGCAGCCTGGGCTGCGCCACATGGCGCAGTTTGGGCCGTCCATCATCTTCTTGTTGTAGGGGCTGCTTCAAAGGTCGAATTGAGTCGATTTTCATGCCGTTAGGCTGCGATCGTTGACCTGAATCCATCCGCATGGTCGGATTTATCATTTGAAGCTCCAAATTATGTCTTCTAGTCCCTTGGCCATTGATCTTCCTCAGACTGCATATGGTGCTATAGGACTCCGATCGAGGCGATTTCAAAGGTGTTGGACTCCAATCGTCGTCTTGATCAGATCCGTACGGTCGGATCGTCAATCCAAGGCTTTGAAATAAATATCCTTCTCTCCTAACCACAAAAAGGATGCAATTATCCTAAATTATATACAACTACTCTAAATGCAGAATGATGCATGCTATGCAATATTTATGACATGAAATGCAAACTAAGCCTAGGAACATGCGTGAATAGGCATTTTACCCTCAATAAATGTGTTTACACCAATGGACATGGAGCGTCTTTGATTTAAATCATCTAATTTTGAAAATTTAGCTATGATCTGGAGACTCATCTCGCCTTTCAATGGGGCCTTGCCTGACAGGCCACCTCGAAGGGCTGCCGCTCTATCAGGGAATCTGGAAATCAGTGGTCTACCTTTGTATCTTAGGTTGCAAAGCATGGTAGCTGCTGCTTTGGCTGGATACATGACTGCGGCTGAGGAGGCAGAGGTTGGTTTGAGAGAAGGGGATGGAAGAACATTACATGTTAATGTGGAGATTCTCAAAGGGGGATCATTGTCGAAGAAGATCATTCTCAGATGAGGTGGGAGTTCATGGCTCCTGCAGTTGCAACTTATGGGGATGGTGAAGGAGGTCTATGAGCAGATGGAACAGTGACCCTATGCAGAGATTGTTCGTAAGGAGCCTCAACTGGACCACGCAGAGAGAGGTACATCTGAGGGAGCTCCTAAACCAAAAAGGAGGAAGGATCATCATCATAAGGAGATGGTTGAGGAGGAGATGGATGAGATGGGGGATCACTAGATTGTACAAGAGGGTGAACAGTCTGTGGGGGTGCTGCAAGAAATTTTAGTGAATTTGGTGGTACAAAATTCTCCTTTCAATATTGATGGGGAACTGAAATATGGGGTTGGAGCCTTGTCAAAATCAGCATTGTGGAGATCCCCATATAAACTACGGAAATGAAAGTTGAATTTTACTACAAAGAAGGTGGATGAAAATTCTGTTGCTTTGATACTTGGTGATGAACATAACCTTCAAGCAAACGTGGGGGGCTCTCAAAAGGGGAGATGAGAGTTCTTTCTTGGAATGTGCGTGGGTCACGCGATAATGTTCGAAGAGCCACACTTATGAGAATGGGACATTGAATGTGCTCTCATTCAAGAAACGCATATAGAATGTGAGAACTGCTCCATGTGGATTGATTTGAAGAAGAATTGGTATGCTGGCTGTGTGGTAGTAGAAGCAAAAGGCAGATCTGGAGGGTTGGCCTTTTGGTGGAATGAGGCATGCTTGGAGGTGCTTGAGGTCATTAAATCTAGGCATGCTATCTCCTACAGATGTATGATGATCCAAGGGGAGGTGAAGTGTCTTCTCACTGGTGTGTATGGCCCATGTGTGGCGAGCAGTCGGTCTGAACTATGGAAGGACTTGACAGACCTTGCAAGACATTCCCAGGGACTACCATGGTTAGTGGGGGGAGACTTCAACTATACCTTGACAGAATCAGACAGATCAACTGGGTTAATGGACAATGCCTCCATTAGCTTTCAGATAACAGTTGAAGAACTGGGATTGAGTGAATTCCCTACCACTGGGGTGGAATTCACTTGGAGAAGTGGAAGTGGCTCATGCTCCAAATTGGATAGATTCTTCGAGAATGCGGAGCTGATGGAAAAGTTTCATTTGTCTTCGGTGGCAGGGTTGGAGCGCCCCTTCTCAAACCATACACCGTTGATCTGGGAAAGTGGGGATAGTATACATGTGGGTTCCTACTTCAAGCTCAGGAAATCCTGGCTTAGAGAGTAAGGCTTCCGTGAGATGGTGGAATGTTGGTGGTGTTCTAACCAGGTTGAAGGCATTGCAACTGTCAAATTAGCTGCGAAACTTGCATCTGTCTGGTCTATGCTAAAGGAGTATGGTGCAACAGTTGCAGTATTGAGGAACCAAAAATGCACTGAAGTGCTGCCAGCAATATAGTATTTGGATGGGAAAGAGGAGGCAACCAATCTAACTGAATGGGAGCGGCGAGACAGGAAGCAATGGAAGGACATTATTGTCAAGGAAGACTTAAAAAGAGAAATGGATTGGCGTGAGCGCTCCCGGCAACTGTGGCACAAAGAGGGGGATGCTAACACCAAATACTTCCACTTGGCAGCCAGTGCATGTAGAAGATATAACCTCATCTCCTCCATTATGGTGGACGGTCAAGAAACCTCATCTGTGCATGAAATTAGAGTAGCAACTACCAGATATTTTAAAGACAGTACTCAGGCTATAGTATGGGGAACATGGATGATGGTAAGGTCTGTCTTTCCTCGCATCTCTAAGCTGTAGGCTAACTTGGTGACGTCCATTTCTGAAAATGAGGTGTTGGAATTAGTCAATGATCAGAATACTGAAGGTTTGTTGGGTCCAGATGGTATGTAGGTCTTCTTCTACAAAGAATTTTAGACTATGCTGAAGGGGGAGGTGATGAAGGTAATTAGGGAATTTCAAAGGGGCAATTATGGCTTCAATAAAAGTAACAGATCTTACCTCTTTTTACTTCCAAAAATGCCAGGTGTGAACTGCTTCGAGGAGTTTAGACCAATTGCTCTGTCTAACTCCATATATTTATTGGTGAGTAAGGTTTTGGCGAATAGATTAAGGAAGGTTCTTCAGGACATCATCCTCCCAGTACAGTCCGCTTTCCTCCCCAATAGGTCATTACAAGAATCATTCATTATGGCACAGGAGATGGTGATGGGCTAGCATAGGAGAAAGTGCAAAGCTTTCCTCTGGAAGGTTGATTTCCAAAAGGCATATGATTCGGTGTTTTCACAGTATGTATGGGAAATATTTAAGAGAAGGGGGTTTCCAGCTAAATGGCTATAATGGATGAAGAGATGTATAACCACTACTTCCTTCTCACCCTTGATTAATGGTAGATCGTGTAGGATGTGGATCCAGCCTCAACGTGGTGTTAGGCAGGGATGTCCACTGGCTCCACTTGTTTTCAACCTTGCAGTTGACACTTTGGCTAGGTATGCCTGTAGACTATCAGAGTCTGGCTAGGTATGCCTGTAGACTATCAGAGTCTGGATTCATTAGAGGGTATTCCGTCTTTAACAGAAGTGCATTGGCTCCAGTGTTGCAATATGCTGATGATACAATATTCTTTGTGGAAGGGAATGAACAAGAAGCTCAGGCACTATTCCACAAGGTACAGATATTTTGGGAAATATCAGGGTTGAAACTAAATGGTGATAAATCTTCTTTGGTCTATTTTGGGCTAATAGGAGAACAAACAACCATCTCTCCAACACTAGGTACCCCCTGGGTTACTCTCCCAATCAAATATTTGGGCTTACCTCTAAAATGTACTAAACTAAGGAAGAGTGAATGGCATGCCTTATTGGATAAAATCTCTGTCAAACTACAAGGGTGGAGCAGTAGATATCTATCCAAAGGGGGTAGACTTATTCTCTTGAACTCAGTAATAACCTCCATCCCTGTGTTTTTCTTCTCCATGTTTAAAGCACCCAAGTCCATCTGGAAGCATATTGATGTGATGAGGAAGCGATTCTTCTGGAAGGGAGCAAATCATGAAGGTAAATTGTTCCAACCAATGAAGTGGGATGGTCTCTGTAAACTGAAAGACCATGGTGGTATGGGAATTAAATCTCTTAAAGAGTTCAATGATGCTTTGTTGCTTATGTGGGCCATCAAATTGTTTAATGGGGAACATAAGAATTGGGTGGTCTTTATTAATGAAAATTATGGAAGCTCACATAGCTCTCTAGACCGACTCCAACCATTTAAGCCATCTCCCTTCTGGAAGTCTGTGGTACAACCTATGAAGAACAACTGATAGATGTTTAAGCCTATCTTAGGTGATGGACGGTCCTTTAAATTTTGGCAGGAGGAATGGTCACCCTTGGGTCAACTAAAGAACACCTATCCAAGAGTTTATGCGGCTGACATGAATAAAGGGGCTCCAGTCTACAAGTTCTGGTTTGATGGAAGTAATGATTGGCAAATCGAAGGGGGTGACTCTAGCAGAGAAGGCACAAGAACATGGGAGGAAAGAACACGACTAGAGCAAGACCTGATGACTTTTAAACTTTCTTTTGGTTGTGTAGACAGATATTGCTGGGATGGAACCTTCACTCCTCTAAGAGCATATGAAAAACTCATGAGGCATTCCCACTCATTGGAAATGGATGTGATAGGAAAAAAATTGTGGCTGCTAAAGATCCCAATTAAAATACAGATTTTTCTATGGCTATGCAAGAGGGATGGACTGGTGACAAGTGATCTCAGACACAGAAGAATGGGTGCTATATTGCAGTCCTGCCTTCTTTGTGGTTTGCTGACTGATAGCTCCACCCATATTTTTTCTTCCTACATAATTTCTGATGCGATATGGAGAAAAGTTTGTAGGAAAACTCTCCCCATTTGGGATGAATTATGGAAAAACCTTTTGTTGTTTGAAAAGCTACCTAATCACATGGTGGAAGTCATGTGGTGTGTGTGGAGAGTAAGAAATGATTTTTTGTTTCACGAGAGATCAATATGTGTGGAGCAAATTATAAATGTTTGTTGGTCTCTCATACATAGTGGGGGTCTACATTGTAATCATGTTTTATATTGATTAATAAAATGCTCTCCTGGATTGCTATTGTGGCATGATAGCTTTCCTTTTTATTTCCAAAAAAAAAAAAATTCCAACCTTTAAAACTGAAAAAGTGACCTTAGGTTCCTAGATAAACATTCATCTAGGCCTCTTTTGTGCTAGATTGTAATATAAATAAAAATTCAAAAAAAATAAAATAAAGGTGTCTTTAGTAGGATAGGTATATTTCTAAGTGTATGCCAACTTTCAGGATAATCTGAACCCTCGGCTTGGTAGAACATACCAGCCGACAGTTCAATCTACCTTGGAATTTAATAAAGAACCAAACTTGAAAAATACCGAAAACATCTCTCTCTTTCTCATCTCATTCTTTCTCTCTCATCCCCTACCTCCCCTAAACCTATAAAACTTATCAAAATCAGAAAAACCTCAAAAATATCCAAAAAAGTACCCTATATACTTTGTATATACTTGTATATATAATTTAAACTTAAGCTTTATGTATATAGTGTACAATAGGTATATAATAGGTATATATTAACTTATATCTGTATTCTATGTATTAAATAAAATATTTAGAATGATTTAACATATATATAACTTAATTGTATTATTAGATATTAATTTATATAAACTAAATGTATATAAACCTAAGTAATTATATAAACCTATCTATATGTATATAAATGTACCTAATACTGTACATACATATTTATATATATAATATGAATATTATAATAACTATAAACTAATTTAATTGTATATTTAGAGTAGGTAATTAAGTTATTAGGTTAATTAGGTAATTTATTAACTTAAAATAAAATAAATTATTAATTTAAGTTAATACTGAAGTAAACTATAATGTATATTTGTGCTATATTATATTAAATATTTTCAAACTATTTATATTATATTTATACTGTATTATAGTATTTGTAAATTTCTATATGAGAAACTAACTTAAACATGTATTTAATTGTACATAAATTAAAATAAATTTCCTAAAATATAATAAAAATGTATAATAAATAATTTATTATTTATATTAACAATGTATAAAGTTAATTTTATGATTAAGGCATTAATTTATCTTTAATTAAGTAATTAACCTTTAATTTAACTTGCACAAACAACATTTAACTAATTTTATTATATATGTAAGTAACCTATTTATGCAAACTAATTACACAATTCTGTAGCCTTATATAAGGGCTTCAAAATCATATAATTTATTTTTAATTTACATTAATTTATGACCCTTAAATCGAGGGCCAAAATCATCGAATCAGAACGCAGCCACGCATAGTAACAGCGTCAATTGACACTAAAGATAGCACAACATTGGTGGCTGATGGAGTGCCATTGTGGTATTTAAAGTTTTCATGCTCTAGCCTTCCCAGTTGTCACAGTGCAGGGCACCCTTACCATTATACCCATTCTTGTCTCCTCTAATACAAATGACCATATATGATACATTGATGCACAGTGGCAGGTCGGGGGCCATGCACCATGCTAGGGATGAAATGGGCCCAATATTGGGCGTGAAATTGGACATTAATGCACAAAATAAAGACTAGGGTAGGCAAGTAGTAAAGGTCTAGTCCCACCTCAATAAGGGTGCTGTGTATCCCTCGAACGTGGTTAGCCCGCCCATCTAAAACCCAATTTTTAGGTTAGCACACTGTAGCTGTGTGTTTATGAAGAGAGAACATTGGAAATTTAAGTTTCAAGGAGGAGAGAGCCTTGAAATTTGGTTTAAATGTTGTATGTTGTACTTGTGTATATATATATGTATAATATGTATAGTATATAGTGTATAGTATAAAAATATATGCATATAAATAATGTAAATAAATAAATATAAATATGTATAAGTATATATACATATATACGTCATAGTGTAAGTAGTATAGTATGTTTGAGCCCAAATATGTATATAAATAGCTAAGAGCTTTAGTGATAGATATATATGTCACTGTACATAGCTTTATATGTCAATATATATAGCTATTTTGCCTTATGTCATGTATATATTTTACTAAGGTTACAGTGACGCTTATTTATGTTACTGTATATGTAATATATGTTAGCATAGATATTAGTATGTTAATATAATTTAGTATAGTAGATATTATTAGTTATTTTTGTACCTATACCTAGGTATTATCTATATTAGTCGTAAATAATTAACATAAAGTAATTATATATAGTTCTTGATGCTTTAATTGATTCTTTTGTAAACACTTAATCCATTCATACATTTTTTATTCATTCATTCATTTCGTAAATAAAATTAACATTTTTGGAATAAAAGAAAATTTTTGGATTTAGAGAGTGATGTATATACATTACTGCCCCCCAGTGAACAACTTAAAAACAAACCACTAAAGATTGTAAAAAAATAAAATTGACGCGACATCGGTTTGCATTTTGTGACATCTATACAACAACAACGACACATTAAATATCATTTTTAGTGCAAATCGAAAGTCGACGAGCATATTTTTGCCATGACATTAGCAACCATAAGAAAGTACTATTAATGCCAAAAATATGATCGATGACTTTCGATTCTCACTAAAATCAGTATTTTAATGTGAGACATTCCAAACAAAGTATGTAACACTTAATTATCAATTCATTTAAATTTTATACTTACTTTTATATGACATTAAATTGTTAAGCGTAATTTAATTTGTAATTTATAGGGAGCAATGACGAACTTAATCAATCCCCCTACTCCAGATGCCTCCTTCAAGACTTAGCAGTAGCCTCCTATTGATGACACCAAACGAGGCTTTTAGGAGTGTCATGCCTTCGTAGCATGGAGGCTTCGTTTGTAGTGGGGGCAATCTGACAATCTCCAGTTAGTATAGGCAGAAGGGGTCATCATCGAGCTGTTGCTGATAGGTTCAGACACTGCAGTAGGAAAATTAATAAATGCAGCAACAGGTCCATAATATCACCTCACAACTCCAGCAGCAAACTTAAGCTTGGCAAGATGCCAAGCAATTCATGGAGTAGTAGAGGCAGGCGATGGAGCAGCAGAGAATAGAGAGGCAAGAGTTGATGCCATTTCTATGAGGTAGCGGTCGGGATCACACGTTTTATCACTACTTGCCTCGTAGAGATTGATGAGCCCATATCTGTGGACTATTTGATTACTTTAATGCCTAGACATTAGATTAATATTAGTATGAACATAGGTTGCAGTAGAATGTAAATAAATTAATTCATATATTTGCAAGTTATATGCATTACATTACATTACATGCATTGTTAGATGTAAGTTCCATTTAATAATTGTAGTGGTTCATCCATAAATTTGCAATCAATTATTTTCCATATTTTAATCGTATCCATGCTGCAGGTTCAAACATTAAAAGGGAGCTTGACTTTTGATGGCAATTCAAGGCAATAATGAAGGAGCAGGAGAAGTGGATCTGGTCGGCAGCATCCTCCGACGCTCCTTCCCTTTGGTCTCCATTTCAAATCATCCTACAATAGTTATAAGAAAGAGGAGCCACAACCAAACTAGTGGTGGCCACCACCCACTCCACCACCATGCGTCGCTCATCACTGCGAGACTCTAGGGCTGAGCTCCACCACATCGTGGATCGGCAAGGCGACATCTTGCTGTGCCAAGCTGGTGGAATCGTGTCGGCACTGTGCATGAGCCTTCACGACTCCACCACATTGTAAGCGTGGCCACACCAGCCACGTGAATATCTTCTTCTCCATCATTTTCCTCTTTCTCATGAACACCCACCCCATCTTCACCTTCGCGAGAACCCATAACTGCCGACTTCACCTCAACCAGTATCGACCCTCACGCCAACAACAGTACCTCCCACAACACCACCAACTCCCATGACTCTTCCTTTTCTTCTTCGTTTCCTTCTTCTTCTTCTTCTTCCTAATCTTCTTCCCATATCACCCACTAAGAAACCTATCCCCTCCACCACCACCTCACAGCCACCTCTACTTGAATCACCATTCTTCCACCTCATTGACCACCTTCTCTCTATCACTCGCATTCCTACCACCGTGCCTCACCGATGACCTAAACTCGCTCCCGCACAGCATGCGCTTACATTGCTGCCGTGTGTTCCATGCCACTGTAGCAGCCAATGCCACTCATCATCGCCCCTTTACTCGCATGCGACTGACCTCTCGCACGAGCGCCAGTGCGTAGTCGACCTCCGCCCTACGTGCATGGAGCTCTCCTCTTCGCGAGCTTCAGCAGCAAATAGAGCTACAGCCACCACCACCCACCACCTTCCTCTCCTCCGTTCCACTGTCTCCAGCCACCTATCACAAGGCTAGCACCACCATTAGGTGCATCTCGGCCCAACAGTCCTCCGGTGAGCTTCTCTCCTCCAACCTCTCCTTCTCTGATGCAAGGGAAGCTATTGAAGCAAATCCCCTATTTCCTTCTCAATTAAAATTTTCATTCAAATGCCATTGTTGAAATTTAAATGATTAATATATTCTGGTTGATTTGCATGTGAAAATGAGTTTGCAATGTTTCGTATGCATATATATTGATATCCCTGAATAAACAAGATACCATTAATTAGTTAATAGGCTAGTTCCTCCCCGTGGACATGACCCTCTCTTCTTTAGTGGTTTATTTATTTTGTTTGTTTTGAAAAGCGATTTTATATCATGCAACCAAATACAACGACATGTCATTTTATGTGCAAAACTAAATCGAAAATGAAAATTGTCTTTTCAGAGATGCCAATGACTTTGGTGGTGGTGGAGCAAAACACGGGGTAGGAGCTGAGGCATAGTTTTACATTACTTCTCTATTTACTTAGCTAGGTTCATATGCATTTTGCCTAGGTAGGTTTACATATTTGTATTAGTTACATGTGTATTTTGACATTGACAACTTTTTTGATCAGTGAGACACTATTTCCTATTGTTGTATATTGCAATATGTTAATTACTTTCAATTAGTGTTTATAGGTATTGTAGATGTGTTCATTTTGTATCATTAAAAAATAAATAAATCTTTATATGCGACGGGTTTTAATATAAATTGTTGTATATATCAAGTAAACGACGGTTATTAAACTGTTGTCTATATCCCATAACCATCGCATAACATCAAATCCAACACCATTCAAAATGTATCGAGGCCTCCTCCAATGGTCCTTTAAAGACGACTGGTTCGGAAACCATCATGTAATGCAACAAACAATGGTTACAAAACTATCATGTAATGTTAATGTGGGAATATAAACGGAAAATTTAATATATTAAATGATGGTTGGAGACCCAACGTATAGCGTAAGAGACGACGGTTGCCATATGAACCATCTTAGAAATGCTAAATATGGTAGCTTTAAGAACCTTTGTTTATTCTTATCTATATACAACAGTTCGCACATACCTTAACGCAACACACCCTTCCACAATGGCATTATACAATGGTTTTGAATGTTTACGAGATGATTTTGAATCGTTGCAAAAAGCAGCCATTCTTGTAGTGATAATTTTAAAGACCACTAAACTACTTGAGTCAAATTAATTAACTAGTCACCTTAAGAAAACTTGGGACTACTAAGAGGAATGGGTCTAACATCAATGACCTAAAAATGCATGTTTCCAATCTTAATAGTGCAATTTTCAAGAAAATGGCATGCGTGCATGTTTTTACACTTCAACACTTGTAAATAATACACCTAGGTCATTAGGAAATTTCTATCTCTACTCTTGCACCAAAAGGGAAGTTAGCCGGAAATCAATAAGCCTATCCACCATGTTCTTCGATTTCTTGTGCATGGGCTCGATTCAAGGTTTCCATACCTTGCGAGTAGGTCTTAAGCACAAAACAAAGGTCGGCTATGATTTGTAATTGTAGAAAATTCATTTGGTTGCCTTTTGAACACTAACTCAAAGATTGAAAATCTACAAACAACAAAGTCCCACTATATTTGTGTTTGGTTGGTGGTGTGGTGTGCATGGTTAGAACTCTTTAGGAAGTTTTATTGTTGAATTAATAAAAACCTGCGAGAGTTTTGAAACCACCCAATTCAAAGTGATGGATCTCCCTTACTCCTACTTCTTAAATAATCAAAACCAATATTTCAAATCTTTAAACTGTGACCCCATGCCTCATGTCTATCCATCCTTTAATGGATATAATGATAATTCATGGGGTCATTCATTTTCCCACCTTAGGTGTACTAGCCTAATAACTCCCACTTATTTTGAATAGAGCCTAAGAAAGGGATTTCCCACCCTAGGAGTCCCTATTAGCTTGCAAACACCCAACCCTCCCACCCTTCATGACTTTTCTTATCAGGGTTGGGCGGATACATGTTGTGATGAATCAAGGTGTAAAAATGTGTTGTAGTATAGTCAAAAGTGCAAAAATGACTTTTGAATTTATACTCAAAAGATGTCATTTGAGGTTATTCGTAGAGAGTAATTGATTTTTGCGACTTAACACTATAAAAAATTTCGACTATAGGAACTAGATGCAAATAATTTGATCTTCAAAAATAATTATTCTAGTTCAAAAATATTAAGACGAAACCACCCACAATGTGGGATTAAAAATGTGAAGCAGATTGAAAGAAATTAATCACACAATTTAATACTGCAATAGAGGATATTGTATTTTAATTATTTAAAGCTTAATTAAAGATACTAAAGAAATAATGTTTTTAAGCACTAAATAATCTAGATCAATAATGTTTAAACAAATATTATAATAAAAATGCCTATAAAAACAAATTCTCAACTAATCTAGGAAAATTTATAAAAATTTCCCTAAAATATTTATTTTTATTTCAAATATGTCCCTAAAAGCTTGCAAATAGGTCCCTAGAAGTTTCTAGCCCCTCTACTTCCATGCCGATGAGGCAGTCAGCGATGACATCCAGCCGTTGGATCTCTCCGATGAGCGACGGCGGTGGCAATCGAAGGCTAGCATTAGAGAAGATGGCCAACTCCGATGAGCACCTACAGGGAAAATATAATGTCTTGCAACCTCTCGTCAGTTTCAAAAGCTTTAAGGTGATGTCTCGAAGCAAAGCCTTATGTTAATTGGGCGTAAGGCTATATGTGTGGTCATGACGAAAAAGCTTTTTAAAGCCTATAATGGCGGTGATGGTGGCATGGGATAGAGGAAGTGAAAATAGAAATTGAGAAGTCTTAAAGCTAAAGTTAACTTTGGCGAGTAAAAATCCTAACCTAATTTGATGAAAAGTGGAGAAATAACCTAGGGAGATGGTGAGCCTCCAAGTGAAGAAGGGGAGAGGAAATTGGAGAGATTGAGGGGGTTTCAGAGGCTGAAGCTTTGAGCAAGAACGGGGAAGAAGATCCCCTACTCAGTTGGTGACAGGCAGCAGCAAAGAAGCAGGGTTGAAGGTGCTCCAAGGTCTGTCAATGGCATGCTCGAGGAGGAAGAAAGGTAGGGTGTTGGCGCTCAATTTCTTTACCAAAATGCATTAGTAGATCACAGTGATGCTTTAAAGAGGTTTACCCTTCTCAATTGAGGTAAGAAATCATCCTCAAATTGGTTGATTTCAGGTGTGATTTCGTGATTATTTTGAGCAAGGATGGCGGCCTCCATAGATGGAATCAAGGGTTGAAATTAGCACCAAATTGTGCAGCTTTGATTGAGGAATCATCCTTCCAAATTTGGTGAGGCTCTACCTCATAATTTAGGAGATATTAATCTCTAAACCTCGCTGTAAATGCAACTTGAAGGAGCTCATGCAAAGGACAAAGACAGCTGACATCATCATGACATCTCCCAAGGACCATAATGAAAGGGTTTTGATATCAGCAAAGGACCAGAGTGAAAGAAATTCAAAAGTTGAGGGCTAACTGCAAAGTATGTAAAGATGAAGTCTAAATGATCACAACATTTTAGGGTAACCTAATTAGTACCCAAGGAATCTAATGGTGCTTAAATTTTGGGTTTTGATGAAGTTTGATTAGTCAATTGGCATTTGAACCCAAAATATAATAAGTGTTAACCTTAGTCTTCGATTTAGGTCAAATTGGGCTTTTTTTATAAAACTGATCATTCTAAACCTTAGATAATATTTTTCAATGATTTTTAAAAGGTTTATTTTACATTTATTCCAGTTAGAACCCTTTAAATTAAAGTGAGGCTGAAATTAACATTTTTAATTGCAAATTATCTCTCAATCTCTAACGAAACCCTAAATTAATCAATGTAAGCCCAATTATTGGAAGTTTAAGCTTAGTTGACCTTTGATTAAGTGTAGGTTCACCCTTTAGTTAATCTACACTTGTATTTCTTCATTGAAACAACAAAGTTAACCATTTTTTACGCATGCTCTCAAATTCTTGATATTCTTAAGTTATACCCGTTGATATATCAATTAGTTGAATTTAGCTTTGGAAATTAGTCAATTTGAGTTAGATATAGAGGATGATGGTGTTACCATCAATACCCTTAGGCAACCTGAGCCTGAATTTGATTATCCCCCTTGATCTGGTAGTAGCCTCTCCTCTTTTACGATAGAAATGCAAAAACAACATATGAAAATGATAGAATCCATGGGAAAGATATTGAGAAAAATTTGAAGATTAAATAAGGAAATTAGCCAGCTTAGCTACCCTCCCACCACTAAGTCTAATCCCTACCTTTATAATCCTGATCACCAAAATAATTTTTCTTTTATGTTTATGTGGTGCAAGTGTGTGAGACATTTGTGCACCTTTTGGGGTGGTAAGGACAAGCACACTACTTACTAAGGCTCGCGTAAGCAAGCCCTACAGAAAATAAAAATTAAAGTGTGTGCACCTTATTAAGGAAGTGACTCTCCATCCTCTAAGGGTTGGCTTCCATAAAAGAGTTATTCTCTAACTCTACATAGGTCCAATGATTTATTAACTTTCTACTCGGGTCCTAAAACTCAATTCATGCATGTGTATGTTCAAGTTTTTCAAACTCTTAGACTAGAGGTGACAAAGAGACCAGGTTAAACACTCATGCCCCTTTGTCTAAGAAAACAGATTACCTAACTCTTCTTGGTAGGGTAATTTCCAGCCATGCATGATATATCAAGCATATTTGGCCCGAAAGGTCTAAGGTCAAGGGTATAGGTGTCCTTATACTAGATGAAAGAATAACAAACATAGTAACCAAGACTAGCAAAATAATCATTCAACACATTTTTCTTCCTCTTTGTTTATACAATTCAGCTCAAAAACATTTTCTGCCTCCTTTCGTCAGCAAATTTCTTTTGTATTTACGTATTATTTTATGAGAACCTGATTACGCAATAATCATAGGTCTTAATCAACCTAAATTAGGCTAGAACTTAGCATAAGGTAGTGAAATTCATGCATGCATAATCATTACTTGCATCTTTACTGCTTTCCTCTAGCTATGCTTGAAATAATGATATATTGTACTAATTAAGCGTATTATATAAATTGCAAGAAATAAGAAGCGTAGAAGCTGGATCTGAAGCTGGATCTAAAGCTAGACTTGAAGCTAGTGCTGCATCAGAGTTGGAGAGGAAGATTAGAATAAAATGTAGTAGAGAAATAATGTAAACGGTTGAGGTTTCCTATTCTATTGAGTAGAAGTAAAGCAGTTAAATTATGAAGAACTTAAGTTTAATCCTTTCCCTAGGATAGCCCTAGAAGACTTCCCAATCCTTAGCCACCCTTAGATTAGGTTACCATAGCCTAGGAAGCCTCAAAACCCTAGTTTCAACCCTTATCTAGAGGTGCAAAAAGGTTATTGGACATCCATGACCCTTAGCCACAACCTGCACACCTTAAACCCATGTCTGCAGTGTTATTGGATGTTTAGACACTTGGCCAGATGTCCAATTTCTGCAAAATACCCAAGATAGAACCTTGAATCCCTCTTGAATCTAATTGAACGTCTAGACAACAAGTCTGGACTTCTAATTTTTTAGTATAAGTCGTCTAATACTATTATTGGATGTCTGGAACTGCTCTCCAGTTCTTGTTTTGGAATTCAAGCTTGGATCTTGAGTTCTTAGGTCCCTAAACCTAATTCCAACCCCCTGGGAACATAAATTAAGTTACCTTAACCCTAGTACACCACCTCTAGACCTTCCTAAGAACCTAATTAGGTTCTCATTAAGCCCAATTGACTTACATCATAGTCAATTACCATTACCTAGTAAATTAGACTCATAGAGTCCAATTAAGTTAAGATCTCACCCCACACAAGTACAATTGGACTCAGTAAGAGCCCAACTGACCTAAGCCCAACCTAATTGAGTTATTTCACTCTCAATTCCACACCCATTCAATTAAACTTGTGTTAAGTTTAATTGCATTTTCTACATAGCATATTATGGTTTGCAACCGTAATTTGATACCTAGCCTAACATAAACCTATTAGGACCTAACCTAGCTCACTTAACCACCTAGGTCACGACCACACACACACACACACACCCATTCACACACTCTCACGCCACCTAGAGTATTCTAGGTACTTCCAAAGGAGTCGCCACCTTGGTTGCCAAAAATAGCAACCAAGGATGGGTCTTCCGTTAGATCAACTTTTGGTGGATCTAAGAACCACCCTATTTCACTCTTGGATGGCCACACTTGCGACTCTCTCTAGAGAGATCCACACTTCTCTAGAGAGTCTCCCTTAGGTCTATAAAAAGACCTAAGGGGTCCCCATTTGCACCCAATCAAGCTTGGCTTCATTATTCCACCTTCCATAGCATAGCTCCATCTCCACACCTCCACCTCGACGAGCTCTCACCATGGCCAGCAGTAGCTCCGCTCCAAAAGCTTGGATCACCTCCTCCACACCTCTCCAACGGCCAGCCTAACACCCATTGGCCGCCCCTCCTTCTCCTCTTAACCATGTCAAAGGCCATCAGAGCCCACCTCCGAATGCCCTTATTTCTATTAGCTAAGTAGATAGTTCTTCGTAGATTTACTGATTTATTACAGCTTAGTAGTGTAGCTCCATATTTCTCCCCCAATGAGGCATACATAATCCCCCCCATAGATTCATGTATGCAGTCATTTTTTGCTAGCTAGTTTTATATTTCCAAGCATTCCTCTAGCTGTGCTGTAACCACCATCTTGCAATCAATGAAATCATCATTTTATATATCTCTATATCTATGTGTGAAAATCACCATGTGCTTGACTGCCATATCTTTCGCATGGTAATCAGTTTCCTGCGCTCATTTTATATTTCTATTGCAACAGCATGTCGTGCATGAATACGTAACTTAGTATAAACTGACTTGTGATCTTAAGCAAGTAGAGTGAGTGAGATCGAAAATTATTTTGCATTTTCTAAATGCCTCCCAGAGACGAACGACCGGGACTCCAAGTCTTGTTATTTTAGAAATATTTTTGTTTTGATCTGATTTTGCACTATACTACGACATAACGATGATTTTCATATTCGAAAACAGGAGATCCGCATCAAACAAATGGTACCGTTGTTGGGGAGGCAATGCAATTGATTTTTGATCTAAAGCTTTTAGTGACATCTTCCTCTGCTTGCTTGTTGGATGTGTAGGAAATCAAGAGAAAAGGGATCTGCACACACATCGAGCATAGAGAGAAAATGCTGGTGCATATCTCTCCCATAGCTTGGGATTTTTGTTTGAACTCTAGGTTAAATTATTTTCTTAGCTAGAAATTTCTTTCTAAAAAAAATAGCATATTTTGAAAAAAAAATAACAAAAATATTTTTCTTTAGGTTGTTAGATTAGGCTTCCTTTTGAATCTTAGATTAGTTTGCTTGAAAAAAAAAGAAAAAAAATTTGAAAATGCTTTTCCCTCCAAAAAAATTTGAAATTTTTTGAAAAAAGAACATTTGAAAAGAAAAGAAAAGAAAAGCAAATCTTTTTGGTGGAATTTGAATTTGAATTTTGAACACCTTTTAAAAGCTTTTCCGCCAGTTGCTAAAATTTGGCTAGACTTTAATTTCAGAATTAAAAACTTATTTAAAAAATAATTAATGGGTGAAAAATTCTAAAATTCAGGAAAGTACTTCATTTTCAAACCATCCTTCAAATGGAACCATTTATTTGAAAAAATTTTAGTATAAAATTTTCAAAAATTCATGAAGTACAAGGGTGTCAGACTAACCCAGATTTGAAAATTTTAAAAATTCAAAAATAAAATTTGACTAATCTGCAAATTTGTACTGATAAAAAATGGTTGGGTTTGAAAGCTAATCTCATTAGCTTTAATTTACATATTTTTCCAGAATTTTTGAATATCATTTGTTACTGTTTCAAAGCAAAAAATTGACTAGGGGTCAGAATTCCAAATCTAACCCCTTGACAATTAAAAATTCCTATAAATTCGGTTGAAATAGTAAAAATTATGAAAAAATATTCTCTGAAAAGATAATTGAAAAAGGAATCTACTTGCCAAATTTCAATTTATTCGGATTCCAATTTTGTTCATAGAATTAATTTTATTCTTTTGGTATGCTGAAAAGAAGGAAAAAAAACCCTAAAATTGCCTGAACCCTAGGTTACACCTTTAGAGTTACACTCTATAGTCCACACACTTGAGCTAACCTAGACTTAGCTACATCTAGTGTTTAACTGGTGAGCCTGGTTGACAAGTCGATTCTTCTCTTTTAAAGTCGTTTGTAGTTTTATGTGGTGGAAAAGTCGACCAATCAATAATTAAAATAACGACTCGCAAAGGAGTGGGTCATGTCCATAGGGAGGCAATGACATATTTAAATTTGCACCGGTTAAAAACGTATGTTCGTAGTTAGTTTCGGCAAGAATCGAGCCTAATCTGCCTTCAGATTAAGAAAGTATCAAGAGAACAGGCTGAAATGGCAATTTTGAACAACTAACGGATATTTTTTGCAATGCAGCTTTAATAAAATATCAATAAAAGTTGGCAATGGCAGAGAATGTAAATATTAATAGGCCTTTTACTGTAGCTAAACAGGGGATCTTCTTCCCCTTGGCCGTGTGCGAGGAGGAAGGAACGGCTGGAGGCGTGAAGCTCGGAGGAAGTTCTTTAGACCGAGGGCTTCGCGACGGTGGTGGCGGCGAGTTGCGAGGTGGCCGGAGCCAATCGAATGGAGCTTCGATGAAGGTGGGCTTCGACGGTGGCTGCACCTACTAGAGGAGGCGTGGATGGCCACGTGCGGAGGCTGTTGTTGGTGGTGCGCGCGGAG
Organism: Thalassia testudinum; assembly: GCA_037157565.1. Classification (NCBI taxonomy): domain Eukaryota; kingdom Viridiplantae; phylum Streptophyta; class Magnoliopsida; order Alismatales; family Hydrocharitaceae; genus Thalassia; species Thalassia testudinum. Next base: position 86,372,842 of record JAZHRO010000014.1, on the reverse strand, counting down.
GCTGTTGTTGTGTGCAATGAGGCCGCACGCACTGCTGGAGGTGCGTTGGCCGCAGGTGCTAGAGCTACACGGGTGACGGAGGTGCTGAAGGGGTTTGCCCGTTGCGGGTAGGCAGAAGGTCTTGCTGCAGGAGGTGAGGCGGATGCGCTAAGGGCTGAAGGAGTCAGGCGCAACAAGGGCATGCGCCGTGGATGCTACAGGGTGTGCAGCGTGCCGAGGCTGCAAGGCTTATGCAGCCGGAGGGATGCGGGTGTGAAGTGAGCGGCCGGTCCTACTGCTGTGTGCACGGGTGGTGCGCTGGAGGAGATGCGTACGCGCACAGGTGAGAAGTTGGTGGCCGGTGCTGCAGGGTGCACGCGTGGGTGGTGCGGACGTGAAGTCAGTTGTTGCTGCAGATGGTGCAGTGCACCGAGGTTGCAAGGAAGGCGCGCGCAAGTTAGGGATGGTGTTGGAGGCTGGAGGAGATGAACAGGCTTGAAGTGGATGCCGGTTGCTGGTGTGTGTGGGGATGAAGCTTCAGACATCCGGGAAACTTCTTAACTGACGGAGGAGTGAAGTTGCAGTGGCTGCAGTGGAGGTTCTTGGTGATGACGGCGAGGGTAGTGATATTGATTTTGGTGAGACACAATGATGTAGACGCGGTCCTGATGGTGATGTGTTACGCCACACACCCATGGTAGTGGAGGCTCATCGCCACGGTTGAGGCCAGTGGTGGTGGAATGGACGAGAGATGAACTCTCTGCACAGTGTGGAATCGTTGGGATGGTGACCTCCTGAGCTTGGCTGCCTCCCTCCTCCTTTTGTAGCCACCTACATAGATTTGAAAGGAGAGATGGGAGCAGATCCACATTCTCTGCTCGTCCTTGAATGCAGGTTTTAGTGTGGCAGCTGGTGGCGTTGGAGCGGCAGCTGTCACTTCAAGACGAAGAATAAAAAAATAGTGTTAAAATATTATGGTTATTTATATACAAACCCTCAACTTTTATGTTAACTTAAATTACTGTATGCAATGCACCTAATTGGTTAACTAATTAAATGAATGCAATTCTAAGTTAATTCTAAATGCATTTAAATATGAATGCAATGCACAAATTATGTAATTAAATTTGAAATATGAGTTAACCTATTTACATCCTAATTTATGCTAAATAAATGTTAGAATTAACTTAATGTCTAGGTATTTAAATACTTAAATAGCCCACAGATATGGGCTAATCACTGGTCACCTTGTGGGCCACTCACCCTAAACCCCAGTGAAGAAAAAAGGGTTAAAATAAATTCTAAAACACTAAATCAACCCGAATTCGTTATCATACTACTAGATGTTTTCAAGCTCTCTAGACAAACTTAGTGATTAAGTCTGCGGGGTAGTGTCAAACGACCGTGGCTTGGGGGTCAAGTAATCAGAGGTGCAAGCCAAAGGAAGAACCTTCCCCATAGTCCTCTCGTAACCAGACTGGCTGGGATTGCTTGAGAGGCGAGAATCACTTTCAGTTAGTTCTCAATGAATTTTTCTTCAGGAATTCAAACCCAAAACGAAAAATCTAATTATCTGATCATATAGACCATCTGATTGATAGGGCTTAGCCTTGTCCGGCTGGTTGCTCCAGCCTAGGGGTTGGCTAGTGTATGCAAGGAAGGAGGTCAATGAGACCTCAACTGGTTGGACCATGGGAGCCACTCCCAAGGAGGCGAGTCACCTCGCTCGAACCATCTTCTTCCCTACCCTCCTCTTCTTCTACTCTCTTAGCTGAGATGGCTAACCCTGGACCCCGACTTGGTCAAGATCCTACAAATCTAGACTCGATGGCTCATCTGGAAGCCTAGGTCGTTGAATCTGAGGAACGGCAGAAACAAAACATAGACTGTATCCTGAACACTTTGGACAAAATGTAGCATCCATTGTGAGGAGAATAGCCTCAGGATTACTACGATCCGGCAACACCAATTGTCTCAACTCTAGTCTATATTATCGTAGGCAGAGACAGGTTTGAGCTCAAGCCTAATCTAATTGGGCTGATCCAAAATTACTTTTATGGAAACTCGAATGAGGATCCATTCCAACATTTAAAGGACCTGAGTTGAATCATGGAAACGAGTCGACCCAGGGACCTAGATCTTGGAATTGTTCTGATGAAGCTTTTTCCGTTTTCTCTTAGGGATAAAGCTTCATACTCGTTCAAGGCCATCGGGAAGCTGATTGGAACATGGCCAGAATTACAACGTAAATTTCTGCATAAGTTGTTCTCGATCGGTCGAATGAATGCGATGACGGGAGCGATCACAACTTTCTCCCAGGGACCTAAGGAGAAGTTGTATGATGTCTAGCACCGATTTCATGATCTCCTGAGAAAATGCCCGCACCATGGTGTGCCCAAATGGCACCTAGCTCAGATTTTTTACCATGGGCTGGATGACTGATGAGAACCTCATCATGAACCCTAACTAACACAATCTAATCCAAATATGTGTGAAAAAGCTCCTACAAAACCCAAAGAGAGGCTTAACTCAGAGAATTCTGAGTTAAAGAATAAAATAAATCATCAGGGGTAAAACTACAATTTCACCAATGTAGTATGAAAACAGGGTAATTAAGGGTGCAAATATAGGTCAAATGAGCTTAATAAGAAGGGAAGTGGGATGATCTAATCTGAAAGGGGTTATAGCAACTTCTAGGAATTAAATAACATTCTATAACCCTAAAACAAACCTACTTTAATTCACGAGGTTCAAGGTAGGATAAAAATCAACTAAACCCACTAAAATTCATAGAAAAATATTCCCTAGGGTTTAGAACTTTCAATTTGGCCTTTGCAACCTATTTTGACCTAAAATGAGAACCATACCCAATTAATGACTTAATTTTGGTTTTTACGCAAATTTACCGATCAAACATGGTCTAACCTAAAATCAAATTTCACCATTAAGATCCTTAGGTTCAAATTAGTCTGGTATAAAAATTTGGGCCTAAGAAAAGACCATCTTGACCGACATTACAAATTGGTCCTCCTAATTTACTTTTTGACCCTTATCTTTTGAAACCCTTGCGTTCAGCCCCCTAACTTATTGTCGTTCATTGCAGAACGATCCTCCCTGCCATTTTCTACGCAGCGCCATACCTCTGGCGACCTTGCGCGGAGGATGGCGCCTCGCAGGGTAGGGCGGCCGTCCTCTAGAATAGATGGGGGGTTCCCTGTGACATCCTCTGTCGCAGGGACCCTCCCCTACCCTCTTCCACCGACCATGCCTCTCGTGCGAATGCACAAAAGGCATGGGTGTCCTTTCTGACCACTCTCCGACGAGGCAGGCACGTTGCCTCCTCGGTCCCCTCTCCTCGCCAAGGCCTTTATAAGGAGCGGCAAAGTCTGCCGACTCCTTCAAGCTTCCTCTGGTGGAGAAATACCCCACATTTCATCTCTTCCCCCTCCGGTCAGAGCGCCCGACCTTCCGGCAATCTTCTCCTCCTCCTCCTCGTCGCTCTGCTGCCCTGCCTGCAGCAGAGTTCACTTTTCCTTGTCGTCCGCGCCAGGCTGTACCAGCTGGCACCCTCAGACCGCCTCCTCATCGCCGATACCCTCCTCCTTGGCATCTTCATCCTCAGCTTTGGTAAGCACAAGCCAGATGCTTCCCTCTCCCCCTTCGTCGATTAAATAGGTAGGACTCTTCCTCTCTCTCTCCCTTACATTTTCCCTCTCTTAATTTACCCTTTTACTCCACTGCCCGCCACTTCCACCTCCATCTGCTCCGTCTCCAATCACCTACTCCAGTGAGTCCATTCCACTTCCTCAGACCACCTCAACCATTCCCCCCTCTCCATTCGCTTCCAATCACCGCCCAACCACCCCTCGAACAAACCCACTTTCACGCACATAGTATGACCTAGGTCCACCTCCATAGGAGTTCTTGCGCCTCGCTGACCACCGCACTGCCTTCGCCGCACTCTAGAGAAGCTTCCCACGTTTTCTGACTTGGCCAATAGGCCATCACTTGTTTTCAGGTCAACACCCCCTTGCTGCCATTGTTGAGCTGCTGCAGCTCCTTCACTCGCAGCACCAGGCCTTCTCTAGCCCAGGTGCGAGTCCCAGCCAGGACGGACTGACTCCGCGAGGGCACCCAGGCTTGCGATTTGGGTCACGAGCCTCGCAGCTGCCCCAATAGGCAGCAACTCCCTCGCCTGCAGACGTGCAATCTGGAGGTGGGACTTTAGTCCCACCTCGTAAGTGTGCGGCCGCGTGCCCACACTTAAATTGAAAAAGTGTATCAGGCTGCTTGCCTTTGATACATAGGGGTTAGGTCCCTCACACGCACGTGGCGCGCCATGCGCTCGCTCACCCTCGCCATCGCTCATGCCCCGTGGGTCTGGGCTAGATCCGACTACCCGACCAAGCACTCCTTGCCCACCACCGCATGCCGGTGGGCCTGGTCCTGGGCGTGCTACCCGAACCCGATTACCCGACTTTGGGAGAGCATTCTTAAGAGAGATTTAGAGAGAAAGAGAGATGCGGGGAAGGGGTGGGGGTAGGTTTTGCACTGATGGGTGTGTATCCGCGTAGGGAAGAAAGAAAGAAGAAAGGAGGAGTGGCCGAAGCCTTAGCCGCACTAAGTAGCTGAAGAAGAAGAAAGGAAGGAGAGGAGCTGAAGAAGAAGGAAGGAAAGGAACTGTAGCAATTGCGTAGATAAGCCATCTAAGCACCGCCTCAGACGTCGGAAGGGCAACAACCAAAAGAAGAAGGAAAGAGGAAGGAAGGTCATCGACCAGACCAGAAAGAAAATTGAAGAGGAAAAGAAAAGAAGCAGAAGCAGAGAAGAAGAAGAAAAGAGAAAGAAGAAAGAAGACACAGTTGCAAGGAAGGAAAGAAGAGAAGAAAGAGAAGAAGAAAGAAGAAGGTAGGCTGAGAAAGAGAAGGGAAAGAAGAAGAAGATCACCACAGCCACAGGCTAAAGAAGAAAGAAGAAGGCAGGAAGAAAAGAAGAAAGAAGAAGAAGAAGAGGAATGGTCAAAGCAGAAGAAGAAGAGAAAGAGAAGAGGAAGAGAGAAGAAGAAGAAGCCAACAAAAGAGAACTCTAGCTATCTCTCTCCCTCTCTCTCTCTCTCTCTCTTATTATTTTTGTAACATAATTGTGAACATTTATGCTTCTAGAATCATAGTTGCTCCCTGAGTTCGACCTCGGGAAAACTTGTTATTCCGAGTAAAAAATTTTGTAGTAATCTGGTAGCTGTTTTATCATATACTGCAACGAATATAAATAAACATAAAGATGAAACACGCGACACCGCCATTACTATTCTTGGCATCGTTGCTGGGGAGCAATGGCTATTCTAGAAACCATAAAATCTCTATTCTTGAGTTTCTACTACCTCTTCTCTTTTGTGTGCAGGCATAGGAAATCAAGAGAACAACAAGCAGCCGCACAACAACCACTCCGAGGATAGGTAATTTTCTATCCTCTCATTTTAACCCCTAAATTCAAAAGAGGAAGAAAAAGAAAGAACAAGCAATATAGGTGTAACCTGTCTTCCATACCAAGTAAATCATCAAAGATGCATGTTGGTCGTTTGGCCCGGATAGGTTGTTAATATGATTATTTTATCGTTGAAATATGTATAGTGGTTAACCTAATTCGGACCTAACCATCTCTTTACAAAATTTTTAACCTGGCCTACTTGATTTTATCTTGTCACTTTTAGGTCCAGGGTCGAACACAGGGAAGTGGGTTCAAGTCGAGTTTCTACGTTTTCCTTAAAACGCGTCTCTTCCGTTCGTTTATTCTGTTTTTGGTGTTTTTCTTATTTACAATTTTTTTCTGGTAATCCTTACCCTTGAGGCACACCCTCAAAATTGTGTCCTTGGCTTTTAGCCAAAACAGAGTTCCAAAACAAGTCGTGCTACTCGCAAGATGGGGTACCTGCAAGTCAAAGATTATCTTTTCTCTTTTATATACTTTTTTTTATCTTTTTACCAAGCGAGAAGCAAACAGACAGAAAGTAAATATAGTATGTATATATATATATATAAAATATAGATATAAAGGGGTGGGGGTGGAGGTGACGATGGAGTGTAGCACTATGTCGAGTCAGTCGACGTCTAGAGAGACGCAACCAACTCGACTGGGTGCCCCGTGGAGAGTGGATGGATGATGGATGATGTATGGGTCCACGCTTTTTGTACGTGTGTATCGGGGAATATCAGCAACTGGTGCAGATGTTCCCGCAATACAGCATATGGCAAATAACGTGAAAAAATATATATATCTGTATGTATATAAGTAAATATATCTATATATATATAAATGTATAGGTATATATGTATAGATATTTATAGATATATATATGTGTATATATATATATAGGTGTATATGTATATATGTATACATGTATGTATATAGCTATATATGTATATATGTATATAAGTATATGTATATATATATAAGTATATAGATATGTAAATATATATATGTATATAAGTATGTGTATATATATATATATATATGTGTATATGTGTAAGTATATAGATATATATATACTTATATATATATTTATGCATATATATATATATATATTATTTATATATGTATGTATACATAACTACATAGATATACTATGTATATAAGTATATATATATATATATATAGATATATGTATGTATATATATATGTATATATATATATATGTTACTATATATATGTATACGTATAGATATATATATATGTTTATACTAGAGTTTATGTGTGTGTGGGTGTGTGGAAGTGTCGGTGAAGATGTGTGTGTGCGTTGGTGTAGTGTACTGAGAGTGAGTGAAAAAGAGAGAGAGAGAGAGAGAGAGCTGGAGAACGCAGAAGGGACGAGTTAAGTCGTCGGTGGATGGTGGCAGACGTCTGGAGCCATGTCGTCTGGAGAAGGCGGCGGACGTCGGGACATCGCGGGTGCGGGCACGCACCTTTGCGTAGGGTTTCTGCAGGCCGACGCGAAGACGACGAGCGGGCAATCCGTGGAGGGGTGCAGAGGTTGGCAAGGGACGACAAGAGGGCCTGGCCGGCCGCTGCAGTGCACGCAGCGGCCGGTCGCGGGTGCAAGGGCGGAGGAGAGAACGGAGATGGAGGCGGGGAATGCCCTGCAGGCGCGCGTGAAGGCAGAGAGCGGCTGCGGGGAAGGTCGCGGAGGAGGCGGGGGTGCTGCTGCTGCCGCTGCGCTGCGGTTTGGCTGCTGCTGCCGCGACTTTAAGCTTCGGAGCTTGAAGCGGCAGCAATGGCATGAGACGAAAAAATGAAACGAAGGAAGACACCACACCCACCGGCTCGTTGAAGAGCTGGGCGGTGGTGTTCCCACTGTGGTGGTGTGCACCACAGTGGGTTCTCCTGCTCGCCGGGTGCCTCCTCGAATGAGGGCCGACGTATGGGAGGGGAGGACGATGGAGGAGATGGTGGTGGCTGTGGGTTTTTCTTCTGCAGCAGTGTGTGTCTCGCGAGGAAGAAGCTGCAGCTTCTTATAGAGGAGAGAGTGGCATGCCTGGCTACAGCAGGGAGAGGGTGCGGGATTGGCAGCTGTAGGGAGTGGCGTTGGCAGAGAGACATGACGTGGAGTAAATGCATGAAGCTGCGGGAAGAGAAGTGCAACCGTGGGAAGAGAAAAGAAAGAAAGAGGTAATAAAAAATAGAGAGGGGACTTTTTGCAATGAGGTACTTGAGAAAAAATGTAAATATGCAAACCATTTATTCCATTCTCTTCTCTCAATTAAATGCATGAATGCAAGTGTTTTTACAAATGCAACTATAGAATCCTAATAAGCAATGTTAATGCTAGGAAATAGCATAAGAAGGCTTTATTGCAGGCGTATTTTGAGGTGCAAACATATACCCCCATGCCTATCTTTTGCTAGTCCCTAGAAAAATAGTATTTAGAAATGATCTTAAGCTGAAAATTTTCTTCTGAGGTGATAAAGGTGTGTTTATTATCGGATATTGTGAGAGCTAATTTTAGAGAAGAGTACTAGTACTTTAAGTCTTACATGACATAGATCATCTCTCAACTAACCAAGACTCTTGATATTTAAACCTTAAGTATGATTTCCAGGACCCAGGAGGTTTTTGCCATACTCGAGAGCTCAAGAGGTTATGGTTTGTGCATAGTGAAGGATCAAGACTAACCAGATGATCATTAAGACTCAATCCCAGGGTTTTACGAATTTTTAAGTACAGGTTGGTCCCAGTTTCAGCCTATGTCTTCGGGATGACCCTTAAGGTGATGATGGAAAACTCAACTCTCATTTTCTAATTTTTTGTGGCTCACAGAAAAACAAAGGATACAGACATTAATGAGATATACTGACTCTTTTGCAACATCTCTCTCTTTTTTTTTTCTTCTTTTTTGACAACTTTTTTTTTTGAAACACGTGTCAGTATATCTCTTACAACACATTCAGAAGGAGCACCCATTTTTTCTTTTTGGTGGGAGAGTTTCTTTTTGGTGGAAAGAGTTGCTCCTAAACACAAGACTAAAGATTAGGATAAAAAGTCTACCTGCTCGCACAGGTAAGGACTCCACCTTCCCTAATGAACACTAGGGTTGGATCTTATGTTCACCTGGCCTTTCCTGATATGTGTAGTGTGAATCAAGTTTAATTAAGCTCTCAAGTAAAAGTAAACCAACGGATCTTGTACTGGTGTCTCAGGTACAAGAATACATCCTTAGTTAGCAGAGATCTTGATCTATTTTGTCAATGCTTTAAGTGAATTAAGCCGAGCCTGAGCAAATCAAGCTTTTGTGGCCTGGAAATTCATCAAAATAGAGGTTTAATATCCATAAACACTTATTGTATTTTTGTTTCAGCTTTTAGATTATTACTGAACATCATTTTCTCTCTCTGTTTTTTTTTTTCTTTTTTTTAATGTTTATATAGAAACTGCATGATACCTTAAAATACCCAGATCCTAAGGATGCCTATCCACCCCCCCATGCTAAACAATGCTATGTCCTCATATGCATGCAGGGAAGGCTAGAGAAAGGACGAAAGATGGGGTAGCGAGAGCTGAAGTGCAGGGTATAGATCAGGGTGGTAGGGTGGGTGGATGGTGGGTGGTGAAGTGATCGCGATAGAGGCGTGAAAAGTGATGGTGGATGGTGAGTGCTGTTAGGGTGCCTCCCAACAAGCACTGAATTTAATGTCCCCAGCTGGACTCAGAATGTGGCAAAGAATTAGTTACCCTCCAACAGGGCAACGGTTTCTCCAAGGGGGCAAGTTCATGAGTCAGATAGGGTTTCAAACGCTTCCCGTTGACTGGAAATTTATGCCCAAATTTGGGATCTTCGATCTCGACGGCCCCATTGAGGAATGGTCTTGAGACCAGGAAAGGACCAGTCCATTTGGACTTCAATTTCCCAGGAAAGAATTTGAGTCGGGCATTATAGAGCCAAACTTGCTGAGATGGCTCAAATTCCTTCCGCCGAATATGGCTGTCATGAAAAGCCTTAGTGCGCTGTTTAATGGTAAGAGCAGAATCATAAGCTTCACGATGGAGCTCTTCCATCTCTTGGAGTTGGAGTTTCCTTTCTCTACCACACAGGTCTGGGTCGAGGTTACATTGGCGAACCGCCCAATAAGCGCGGTGCTCCTACTCCACGGGCAAATGACAAGGCTTCCTGTAAACGATTCTATATGGAGACATACCAAGGGGAGCCTTGAAGGCGATCTGATACGCCGAAAGTGCGTCAGTCAGCTTGTCGGACCAATCCTTACGGTCAGGCCGAATCATTTTCTGGAGAATCTGCTTGATTTGCCGGTTTGACACTTCCGCCTGGCTGTTCATCTGAGGATGATACAGGGATGCGATATGATGGTGGACTCCGTACCTCCTCAGAAGTGCCTGAAAAGAAGCATGGGTAAAGTGGCTTCCTCCATTCGAGATAATGGCCCGAGGGATCCCAAAACGCGCAAAGATGTGGTCCTTGACGAATCGGGTGGAGATAACATGGTCAGCACGGCGCGTGAGAATAGCCCCGATCCATTTCAAAACATAGTCGACGGCCACGAGGATGAATTCGAAGCCATTGGATGGAGGAAAGGGACCCATGAAGTCAATTCTCCAGATGTCAAAGATTTCCAAAGCTAGGATGTGTTGCAAGGGCATCATGTCACGACGTGCCATTGACCCTAACGACTGGCACCTAGTGCAATGCTTGGCATAAGTGTGTGCGTCCTGGTGAAGGGAGGGTCAAAAGAAACCGCACTGCAACACCTTGGCTACAATTTTCCTCCCAGAGAAATGGCCTCCACAGGCTTGATCGTGGTAGAAGGATAGCACACTGGGGAACTCACTATCAGGAATACAGCAACGGATGATTTGATCAGCACCTATCCGAAAAAGAAGTGGATTATCCCAGAAATAATACTTTGCTTCTACCATGAGACGCTCACGCTGGTTTTTAGGCCAGCCATGTGGAAGAGATCCAGAAGCAAGGAATTGGCAATGTCAGCATACCACGGTCCACTTGCCACATTTATTGCCAATAGGTGCTCATCAGGAAAATTTTCATTAATTGGTAGAGTAAGTCCAATATGGTCAGGGTCCAGTCTGGAAAGGTGATCAGCCACAACATTCTGGGCTCCGACCTTATCGCGAATCTCAATGTCAAATTCCTGGAGCAGAAGGATCCAACGAATCAGTCTAGGCTTGGCATCCTTCTTGTGCATGAGATGGCGAATGGCCGCGTGATCAGTGAAAATAATAAATTGATAGCCCAGAAGGTAAGAGCAGAATTTATCCAACCCAAAGACGACCACCAGTAGTTCCTTTTCAGTGGTAGTATAATTACGCAGGGCCTCGTCTAACATCTTACTGGCGTAGTATACCACGAAGGGGTGTCTATCGCGTCTTTGTCCCAGGATGGCTCCGACTGCAAGGTCTGAAGCGTCACACTGATGAGTGGCTACTCATCATAGCTAAAAGGCCGAAATTAAGCTAGATACTAAGCAAAACAATATCAAATTAACACATAAAAAGGGTTAAGTGTGGGAATTAAAGAAAAGACCTAAAACTTTTAATGTGTGTTAAAATCTCCTAATTAGGTCACAAAAATGGGATATTCTGAAAACTAAAGAACAAATGATGATCCATGCATCAATTGAACACATAAACAAGTTTGAAAAGCCAAATCAGAAGTAAAATCAATGTCGTAAATGTTCAATTAAGCACATGTAAAAATTTGAAAGCAATTGGACATCATTTAGGCTTAGAAATAAATAGATTACAATTAGGTCCTTCATGCATTACATTTCTACCCTTCAAAACTCCTTTTTGGACCTATTTGCAAGCCGCAGGGACCCTTTTATAAGACTGCAGGGCCCTTCCAGCTGCTATTCTTCTCGCTTATGGGCCTGCATGCAAATGTTCTACCCCTTCTTCTAAGGGTCCGTCTGCAAATTTCCCCTTTATTTCAAAGAGAAGCCTGTGTTCTTCACGCGCACTGTAGCGCGCGAAGAACACAGCCACTCTCGACCGTCCATCGCACTTTTGATCTCGATCTGCGGCTGGATTCAAATGGAACCTTCGCGCGATTCGGTGCGTGCGTTCACCTCTCTTCCCAGATCTCATCTGACGGTCAGATCTCTCTCTTGACTCGCCGCGCGCTCTACCCATCTCATCCTCACCGCCGACCTGATTCTGATTAACCTCACCCTTGCAGTGATCTCAGTCACTGAGCTGCTATTTAAGCACCTCAGTGGTGTCGCGCGCGAAGGATCGCTCCCTCCTACATCTCTTAGCGATCAATTCTTCCACTCCAGTCTCTCCTCCTCACCTAGACCCTGATTTCACAGCCACCGGCTGTGGAATCATCGCCTGCTCTCGACCCTCCTCGTCGCTAAGGACCTCGTAGCACCTGAGGACGACCTTGGAGTCTCACTAGCAGACTCTTCCCTCCGCTGGAGTCACCCTCCTCCTTTCTTCCTCCTTAGCCGCCGGCTAAGGACCCATAGGTCCCATTCTTCCTGTTAGTTTAGTTTTTAATTCTGCACAAGTAGTGTTAGATTTAGTTTACAGTAGTTTAGAATAGATTTAGTTTTAATTGTTAGTGTTTAATGTTAGCTGTAGTTAGATTAGTCTTAGGAGTAGACTTAGTATTAGATCCCCTCCCTCACCTCCTCTGATCAGTCTAGATCAGAGGGGAAGAATCATCTGTTCATTAATCAATTTATCCCCCTCTTCATGTTGTGTTTTTCCACCATCCAATTCTGATTTATGTTCCTTTTAACGACGAATCTTTCATCTGTCACCCACACATCTGGACCCAATTCCAGATCTGATGGTGTACTGCCTCAGATCTGAAATTGGCGTCACAAGCACCATTTGGGGCTTCTCACTCACCCCATTTGTGTTCACAAAAGCCCCTTTTATTTTAGATTGATTGCCTCAGTTTGTCAGATTCACTTTAACATGGGTTTTGAAGAGATTTTGCTTCCTGAAATGTCTTGACAGATCTGACAAATTGAAGGGATTTTGGTTTTCCTTGAGGGCAAGGATTCTGAGAAGTTCTCTGGTGACAGAGAACAAATCAGAAGAGCCTTTCATGAATTTGCTTCTGCCTTGATCTGAATGCATTTGCTAGCTTTTATAAATTCCTTTAATGCATTCTTTTTCTGATTTGTCATTTCAGAACTGCCATACACCACCTGTTTGATAATTATTTTTGTATGGTGATTCTCTAACCTAAGGAGTTTTCCATACTCCTTAAGGTTGCAAGAAACTGGGATTGTATGTTTTTGGTTTTAATTGATTGAGTTAAGTCTTCCTTCATGCTGTCTATGGCATTAGGAAGACTAACTCAATGCCATTTGTGTTTTGATCTGAAATGATGCTTTTGATAAGGGCTTTTCCTTGTGGGTATTTGAACTGAATTCTTATGTGATTTTCGTGAGATCTATACCCTTATCAGATTTGGATTTCAACTCTTTAATTTTTAGTTTGTTCTGAATTTTCTCTTATTCCCAGTTATACAGTAAAATGCTGCAAACTGCAGCAACATTCCCCTCTTCTCTAAATTCTCCTCTTCTCTGTGAATGCTTTCCCCCTCTTCAAATGGACTAACTGCAGCAGCAGTTAGCCCATTTGACAGTGGCTTAAGCCACTGACACTGTTAAAACCCCCAGAACAGCTAGTTTAACTTAAATAAAATAGAAATAAATTCGTAAATATACAATAAAAATACGTATAAAATACTTAAGTATGTAAATTGAATCTGTATAAGGTCAATTAGACCATTTACTAACTATTTTATAAGTAATTAACTATTTAATCACCTAAATCAACCTGTACAACCAGCCTAGTTTAGCGAATTTATTTGTATAGTAAACATATTTAAAATTCAAAATTAATTGATCAATTATGTAGTATTATGTAAATACTTTATTAACCATATTTTATTTTATTTTATTTAATAATTTATGGCCCCCAAATCGAGGGCCAAAAGTCCGATCAGACGCAGCTGCGCCTGATTTCCAGCGCACGATGTGGCGCTGGAATAGCACCACATCGTGTGCTGCAAGTCAAGCGCAGCCACATAAATGTGATTTGTGTTTCTTATACGCCAGTCGTCACGGGCGCCGGGCGCCCGAAACACTGCCTACGAACATCTGACCCGATTACCCGTAGAGCTCTGGTCTGAGTACTCTGTCTGATTTGCGATAAATATGTGACGTGTGTGTGGCCGGGGGCCCGAGCGTGTGCGAGCATATGGCGTTGGGCTGAGGCCTGGCGCTGAGATTAAAGACATAATTAAGCCACCTAATCTGAGATTAGGGCGCGCTTAGTAGAGGTCTGGTCCCACCCTAAGGGTGCTGTGTATCCCTCGAAAAGCGTGCCCGCAAACTAAACACGTTTTAACTAATGATATTAGCCTAATCCCCTCCCCACCGCAACCTCTGAAATATGCTAAGACAGAAGAGTGAACAAAGAGTTAACACGAGAGAAAAAAAAAGCAAAGAGTACAAGAACAACAGAGAAAAGAACAAGAGTAATAAAAAGAGAAAGAAGAAGATGAATACTTAGAATAAAACAGAAATATGAACACAAGAAGAACAGGAGTTAAGAATACAAAGAACAGAGACTTAATGAAGAAAGAAAGAGAAACAAAGAATAACTAGTATACATACGTATAAGTAAATCTATATAATTACTAACAGAATAAAGCGACACTATAAACGTCGCTAAAGATCTCAGTTTTGCCTCTTTAGGTTGTATATAGTGTTTTCTGAGATTTAGCGACACTTATATCTGTCACTGAAACTGCTGTATATGTTACTGTACATAACAGACTAATAAGTTAAATTTCTACACCAGTGCATTCTAATGTATTATATACTATTATGATAGTATTAATAGGATACCTTGTAAATACATAGTTTAGAGTATAATAATAGATTGTTTGATGCTTGTTCATAGTTAGTATTTTTGCAAGCATTTCTTAGTAATTAGGTAAATAAAACACACATTCATTCATTCTTTAATAAAATGTAAATTTTGGAGATAATCAAAGAGTGACCGAATTAAATTCAATAAATTGCCTCCCAGTGAACGACCTGGAACAAAACCAGTAAAAATTAGATAAATAAGCAAATGATAATAATGGTTGTAATGACTGGAACTCACCCATACTCACCACTATACGACATCCTTAATGTTATATTGTACACCCTGTACTACAACGACATAATCAACAATCATTACAAGCCACCAGATGCACAACAACATCATTTTGGCGCCGCTGCCGGGGAGGCAACGCTCTTTGCACCAAAAATTTTCTTTTCATTCTTTTGTATATAGAAATTCTTTATTCATTCATTATAATTGCTTTTATTTTCCATTTGAATTAACTGTGTATACATTCCTTTATTCTTTTACTAATCATTTGTTTTTTTCCACAGCACTTGAGGAGGAGTGTCGTCTTCCTGGTGGAGTCGCTGCGCTCCAGATCCGTCTTCCTGGTGGAGTTTTGCCTCGAAGTCGCTGTAGGATTTTAGTATTAGTTTTAGTATAGATAGTTTTAGGTTTATTGATTAGGAGCAATTGTTAGTCATAAGTTGTGAGAGCTTGTTCTCACACAATTTTTGTAATAATTCTGGACTATCTGGACTCTATTTCTTTCTCTTCTTAATTTCTTTCCTTACTTTTGAATTGCATATAAAATTTTTTCAAAAAGAAAGAAAAAAAAAAAAATCAAAAAGACCTCATACTTATCTAGCAGCAGCATAACCTCAGGCATCCATTTTTAGGATTGCATTTCATTCCTGCTAGATTTTAATTCAAGTCAAATCTGCATTAGAAGATTGCTGGAGTCAGGTACGCATTTCTTATCTAACTCTAACTCCTGCCATATTTGCATTTGACTTAAAATTAAAGAAGACCACTACTTGTTCTGAATTTAGTAAAAAGTGAAATGAGCAGCATAGAAAACATATTTTAATCACTTTAATTAAATCAAAAAGGAGATAGCAAAAATTGGGTGAAACCATGTTTGAGATTTTAATCGCCTTGTGTTGAATGTTATCGTGCACACAGCACGATCACTTAAGGCCACAATACACGGGTTTCTACCTCATCTTTCTGCAACCACAGGATCTGGATCCGCACGCTCAGTCTTATCCAGATTCCCAGTGGATTTTAGAGGTCTGCACTTCGCTAGGTTTATCTTAGGATACGTACAATTGCTTGAAACAATTGTTTGCGTATAGCATACTTTGCGTAGCAGCCTCTAGGAAAAATTTTCTCCGATTCATTTCGATTGATTGGTCTTCTTGAATTGAGATTTTATTGGGATTCTTCTATTTTATTGTGAACGTTAAATTTTTTTTTTCCATTGAGTTGGATCGAATTAGAGTAAACGGGAATTCAAAAAAAAAATCAAATCAACTCAATGGAAGGTAGGAGATCCCAAAACCCAGAACTTGTACTCCCCTTGGGTACTGCTACCCAAGCTACTGCATCATCTTCTTTGCCTTCCACTTCTAATCCCTTACCTCCTGAGTCTCAAAATACTTTCCACAATCCCCCTCGCCAAGAGGATGATCTTGATTCTTCACACTTTGAGGATTTTGAAGAACTTCCTCCAGACTTAGTTGCACATCCTCTACCACAGCAACCACCTATCCCTAGGTTCCAACCTCCACCTTATCCTAATCATCCTAATCCACCCCCGGAGAGAGGACCTATGCCTCATCTTCAGCACCTTTTCGATACACAACTACAAATGAATACCTTAACCCAACAGGTGCAACAGCTTGCTCAAGCTGTAAATCTATTAGCTAACCCCCAACCACAACCACTTCAACCTAGAAATCCTCAGGCACCACCCCAACCCCGTAGACCTCAACTACGAGATTACTATAATCCCGCAGTTGCCCAACCAATGCCTGTGGTACGTTATCCCAATGGGGGTCGTGCTGCTGAACTGAAGCCGAACATTATAGCACTCATTCCTCACTTCCATGGACTTGCTTCTGAGGACCCTTTTCAGCATTTAGAGGAGCTGAAGAATCTTGCCCAAACTTTGGGTCCGCAAGGACATGATCAGCACACGCTTTTGATGAAAATGTTCTCCTTTTCATTAAAAGATAAGGCAGCCTTTTGGTTTAGAACACTTGCACGGACTACACCTATAGATTCCTGGGCTTCTTTAGAACATGAGTTCTTAAAGAAGTACTTTCCTGTAGGCCGCACTAATGCCTTAAGGCGTGCCATCACCACCTTCACCCAGAATTTAGGAGAACCTATGCACGAGGCTTGGGAGAGATTCCATGAGCTTTTGAGAAAATGTCCCCACCATGGTGTCCCACGCTGGCAACAGGTCCAGATCTTCTACCATGGGCTCCATGATGACACACGGAATTTTGTAGATGCCGCTTGTGGAGGCAATTTCCTGTGTCGGGACGAGGACTCAGCCTTTGAGCTCTTTGAAGGCATGGCCGAAAACTCTATTAACAATGCTTCAATGAGCGTGTTTAATAGAAAGTCCTCACATTCCCACTCACACACGGGGGTACATGAAGCCCAATCCAGTAGCAAAGACTTAGAGATAGTGGCTAGTCAACTGGATAAAGTGGGCTTAATCGAGAAGAAAGTAGATGAAGTATGGAAATTTCTCTCAAAACACCCATCTTCTTCTTCTCAGTCACCAGCACAAAACACTTCTTCTCAGTTTCCCACAGGGAGGGAAACTGTGAATAACCTTTCTGTGACACAAACTGCATTACCGGATTTTCCATTCCCATATCCTTCACCGGTTGGAGGAACCTTTGTTCCTCCCTTCACTGACTTCCCTGCACCTTCTGGAGCTTCGGAGGAGCTTCATGCCATTCACAATGATCCTTTCACACAAACCTATAACCCTGGATGGCGTAATCATCCAAATTTCTCATGGTCGGGAAATTCACAAAGACCTCCTTTTCAACAACCTTCTGCACCACCATTGCACAACCCGATCCGAGCACCACCTCCACAATCACACGGATATCCACCGCGTACCTACCAACAACCCCAACCCAGGCCCACCCAATACTCTCAATCTGGGCCTACACGAGATGATCAGTTGGGGTCTATCATGAAAGCTCTTGCTGATATGCAACAACAGAATATTGCTATGCAGCAGAGACAGGACGCGGCCTTAGCTGAGATGAGAGCCCAGCTATCACACTTGACGGAGTCCCGTCAACCACATTCACTCCCATCCCAAGCACAACCCAACCCTAGGAACATACCTGCTCAAAGGTATGTCCAACCTAGACCAACACTGCAAAACCAAACACATGACATTTCACAAGCAGTGCACAACACTGAATTCTTCACTGACTCAAATTCCTCTCTTGCACAAACGCAACCACCTCTGCTACCTAACAATGATTTACCATCTACCTCTAGAGCTGAACTAAATGCCATAGTCACTAGGAGTGGTAAATGCACACTAGATCCACCTCTTCCAACACCTACCACTTCTAGTTCTGCTCCTCCACTTCCTACTTCTCCTCTACCTATAACTGAACCTCTCACAACTCCAGTACCTTTTCCTGAAGCTTTAAAGAAGAAGGAGAAAGGAAAGAAAAAGACCTGTGTGGCACCTGAGGAGGATTTGCTTAAGCTCTTTGAGCAAGTCCACATAAACATCCCCTTGTTGGATGCAATCCGCCACATCCCTCTTTACGCTAAGTTTTTAAAAGACCTATGTACACCTAAGCGTGAAGAAAGAATTCAAAAAGGGAGTAGTCCAATCATTCTCTCGGAACAAGCTAGTTCCATCATCTCTAGTACCCTCCCAACTAAGATGAAAGACCCAGGCACCCCTCTCTTATCCTGCATGATTGGTAACACCACATTCAATAGAGCACTACTTGACCTAGGTGCTTCCATCAATCTTGTCCCAACCTCTCTACTGACACATTTTGAGGTTGGCAATTTAAAGCCAACCAAGGTGTCCCTGCAATTAGCTGACAGATCAGTTAAGACACCTCAGGGAGTGTTGGAAGATGTCATAGTGCGGGTCAAGGATTTTTACTTCCCTGTAGACTTTATAGTCCTTGACATGGAAGTACCTGAAGATATCCAGAATACACCTATCATTTTAGGAAGACCTTTCTTGGCTACGGCCAAGGCAAACATCAATTGTGAGGAGGGCCTTATAGAATTAAAGTTTGGAGATCAGAAAATAAAAATTGATATTTTTCAGGCCCAAAGAGGACCGACCTGTAGTTTAATTGAAGAAATCTTCTCCCTGGATTCATTGGATCAATTGGTTGAGGACACCTTGATCAATTCATTAAATTTAGAACCTCAACACTCTTTGGACTCTGACGTGACTTCCACTGAGATACCAAATTTAGAGACTGAGGACCTTCCTCCCATTCCATTAGTATCTCTAGGATCTCCTGAAACTTTCACACCTGCTCCTTCTGATCCTGTGCCTGTTGAACTCAAACCTCTTCCTGACTCTCTCAAATATGTTTTCTTAGGACCTGATCAGACCTATCCGGTGATTGTTAACTCTTCCCTTTCTTCTAATCAAGAGTCACGACTCTTATCTGTCCTAAGAGCACATAGGCAGGCTATAGGATGGAGCCTTTCTGACCTTACTGGCATCAGTCCTTCTTATTGCACACATAGGATTTTCACTGAAGAAGGATCTAGACCTACTAGACAGCCCCAGCGTAGATTAAATCCTACATTACAAGAGGTGATAAAAAGTGAAATGATTAAATGGCTGGACAATGGAATTATCTACCCAATTTCTGACAGTAGATGGGTAAGTCCTGTTCAGGTTGTGCCAAAAAAGGCCGGACTTACCATCATCACCACTGATTCTGGAGAAGTCATCCCTACACGCATTGCTAGTTCGTGGCGAGTATGTATAGATTACCGAAAACTCAACCAAGCCACGAAGAAAGATCATTTCCCTTTGCCCTTCATTGATCAAATACTGGAAAGAGTGGCAGGGAATAGATTTTTCTGCTTTTTGGATGGCTATTCAGGATATAATCAGGTGGCAATTCACCCCGATGATCAGGAGAAAACAACATTCACCTGCACCTACGGAACCTTTGCATTCCGTAGGATGCCTTTTGGATTGTGCAACGCACCTGCTACATTCCAGCGGTGTATGTTTGCAATCTTTTCTGACTTAGTAGGCGATTGTTTAGAAGTCTTCATGGATGACTTCTCGGTCTTCGGGAGCACATTTGATGCATGTCTAGACCACCTGACCAAGGTCCTACAAAGATGCATTAATGTGAATCTGGTACTTTCCTGGGAGAAATCTCATTTCATGGTAACTGAAGGACTTGTATTAGGTCACCTTATTTCTGAGAGAGGAATTGAGGTTGACCGCGCGAAGGTAAAGTTGATTTCTGATTTACCACTACCTTCGTCGGTTAAGCAAATTCGATCTTTCCTTGGGCATGTTGGTTTTTATCGCCGCTTTATAGCGGATTTCTCGAAAATAGCCCGACCTCTCACTACTCTCCTCTCTAAAGACGTAGACTTCCAGATCTCTGACGATTGTGTTCGTGCCTATACGACACTTCGTGATCTGATTACCAAGGCACCCATACTGCAACCCCCGAATTGGTCTCACCCTTTTGAGATCATGTGTGATGCCTCTAATTATGCAGTAGGAGCTGTCCTTGGTCAAAAATTGGACGGGAAACCCACAGTCATCTATTACGCTAGCAAGACCTTGGATGAAGCTCAGAGGAATTACACCGTCACGGAAAAGGAATTGCTAGCTGTAGTATATGCACTGGAAAAATTCAGACCTTATCTTTTAGGTTCCCACATTATAGTCTACACTGACCACACGGCAATTCGATATCTTCTCGCCAAGAAGGATGCGAAATCTCGTCTGATTAGATGGATCCTACTTTTACAGGAATTTGATTTAGAGATTCGTGATAAGGCTGGAAAGCAGAATGTGGTAGCTGACCACTTATCCCGCCTTCCTTCTGAAGCGATTTCTCCTTCTTTACCCATCTCTGACCACTTCCCTGACGAGCAATTGCTGGTCATTCATTCTGATCTTCCCTGGTATGCTGACATTGTCAACTACCTGGCTTCTGGACTCATCCCCACTAATTGGGTCCGACATCAAAAAGACAGACTTAGATCCGAGGCCAAGCACTATTACTGGGAAGAACCTTGGCTTTTCAAGCATTGTAAAGACCAGATCTTTAGGAAGTGCGTCCCTGATAAGGAGATTAGAAGCATCTTATCATTCTGCCACGACCAGGCGTGCGGCGGTCACTTCTCTGGCAAAAAGACCGCTGCAAAGATTTTGCAGAGTGGTTTCTATTGGCCCACAATCTTCAAGGATGCACACGAATATAGCAGGGCATGTTCACGCTGTCAGTCTCTTGGTAGTATTGGCCGCCGAGACATGATGCCCTTGAATCCGATCATGGTGTGCGAAATCTTTGACATTTGGGGCATTGACTTCATGGGACCTTTTCCTAAATCTTATGGCTTCGAGTACATATTGTTGGCAGTTGAGTATGTTTCAAAATGGATTGAAGCCATCCCCTCAAGGACTAATGATCATAGAGTTGTGACACAATTTGTTCAAGATTTCATCTTCTCTAGATTCGGGGTACCTAAAGCCATCATTAGTGATGGAGGGTCTCATTTTAGAAACACACATTTTCAGTCCCTACTGCAAAAGTATGGGGTGTCACATAGGATTGCTACATCTTATCACCCTCAAACCAATGGACTTGCTGAATTATCTAATCGGGAGATCAAAAAGATTTTACAGACTACCATCCGACCTGATAGAAAGGATTGGTCTTCCCGCCTTTCTGATGCGTTGTGGGCATATAGGACAGCCCACAAAACCCCTTTAGGCATGTCTCCTTTTAGACTTGTGTACGGGAAACACTGTCATCTTCCTGTCGAATTAGAGCACAAAGCCTATTGGGCCATCAGAAAGTGTAACTTAGACTTAGAGAAGGCCGGTGATCTTAGGAAATTACAAATGTCTGAGCTCGATGAATTAAGGAATGAATCTTATGAAAGCTCAAGGATGAATAAGGACAAACTTAAGGCCTTCCATGACCGTCACATTCTTAGGAAATCTTTTCACCCTGGTAAAAAAGTCCTTCTCTTCGACTCTAGACTGAAACTCTTTCCTGGGAAGTTAAGATCAAAATGGATTGGACCTTTCAAAATCTTGAGATTATTTGATAATGGAGCCGTTGAGATCACTGAACTTGACAAATCTGAACCCTTTATTGTTAATGGACAAAGACTGAAACCTTTCATTGAGCCGCAGGATCTCAGACTTGTCAATTCCACCATTTCGCTCCTACATTTTGAATTACCATATAAGTTTTCGCCTAGCTGAAGGCGTTAAACTTAGCAACACCTACCCTTGTATATAGCTGTTTTACACTTTTCTTACTCTTACCTTTACTTACATTTAGTGTCTACCCTTGCATTCTGAGCATACATTCATTGACACACATGTCATGCATTTCACTTCCTAGCCCGACTGTTCACTCTGATCCTAGATCAGACTTAAAATCGTCCGCACAGAGATTTTATCTCCTCATTCCGACTTCCTTCCATCACCCAGCCTAGGATAGTGAAAAGCAGAGCATGCATTTGCATCCACCCTTTCATTCAATGAGGACATTAAAACATTTAAGCATGGGGGGGGTGTAAAGGGTAAAACATTTAAACCAAAATGCAATTGTAGACACAACTATAGTACATATAGTATTATCAAAAAATTTATATACTTCAAAAAAAATTGAAAAATTTTGAAAAAATTTTTTTTTAAAAAAAAAAAAAAAAAAAAAAAAAAAAAAAAAAAAAAAATTATTACAAAGCTAAAAATACAAAAAAATAACAAATCAGAAAAATTCCAAAAAAATACAATAAGGGACATGTACTTTATTTGTCAAAGGAAGATATTCATTTCAAGAGAGGAGGGAGAAAAAGAAAAAAAAGAGAAGATAAGTGATCTTATAGCTGAAAACAAAAAATAGAATAAGTGTCTATGGACATTCAACCATTACTGGTTTGACCTACCGGGCCATAGGAGCTTGATACAAGCTTAGGCTTAATACACTTCGAGCCTTGACAAGATAGACCACAGTCTCTCCTAACTTTAGGACAATTCTTGTACCTGAGTCACCAGTACAGGATTCGTTGGTTTGCTTTGACTTAGGAGTCTAAGTAACCTTGGCTTACACTACACAATGTCAGGAAAGACCACTTGAACCTAAACCTCAACCCTTGTGTTCATTAGGGAAGGTGGAGTCCTTACCTGTGCGTGCAGGTAGACTCTTTGTCCTAATCTTTAGTTTTGTGTCTAGGAGAAGCTCTTTCCACAAAAGAAATCCACCCACCAAATACAGTGCGCTCTACCAAATAAGTTTTGGAGACATACTGTTCAAAAAAAAAAAAAAAAAAAAAAAAAAAAAAAAAAAAAGTTAAGTATGTTCTCCAAAATGTCTGAAAAACAACTCTTCCACCAAAAATGTTTTCAGGGTTCAAAATAAATACCCTATTTTTCCACAAAAAAAAAAAAAAAAAAAAAAAAAAAAATCTTCTCTGAGCCACAAATACAATAAGGGTTGGGTTTGAATACCATCAATTTTTGAGAGTCATCCGAAAACATGAGCTGAAGTTAGGACCAACCTGGACTTAAAAAGAAGTGAAACCCCGGGATTGAGCCTTAGAATTCACCTGGTTAGTCCTGACTTATCACAAAGCACAGCCATAACTTCATAGCATTCTGAGTCTCTGTAAAAACCTCCTGAGTCCTGGAATTCGACTTAAGGTTTAAATATCAAGAGTCCTTGTTGGTTGAGAGATGGTCTATGTCATTTAAGCCTCGAGTTCTGGTAGGTTATCCTCAGTAACCAGGTTCTCACAATGTCCAAAAACACAGTTGGTATTGGAAAATGTTTCAGCTTAAAGATCATCATCATAAACACTTAAAAATTTTTGAAAGAAGAAAAAGATATCTTTACACACTTACCTTGCTGATACTTAAATTGCCTTACACTTCAACAGATTGTTTGCTAAGGGACTAGCAAAACGTAAGCATGGGGGTATGATGAGTGGCTACTCATCATAGCTAAAAGGCCGAAATTAAGCTAGATACTAAGCAAAACAATATCAAATTAACACATAAAAAGGGTTAAGTGTGGGAATTAAAGAAAAGACCTAAAACTTTTAATGTGTGTTAAAATCTCCTAATTAGGTCACAAAAATGGGATATTCTGAAAACTAAAGAACAAATGATGATCCATGCATCAATTGAACACATAAACAAGTTTGAAAAGCCAAATCAGAAGTAAAATCAATGTCGTAAATGTTCAATTAAGCACATGTAAAAATTTGAAAGCAATTGGACATCATTTAGGCTTAGAAATAAATAGATTACAATTAGGTCCTTCATGCATTACATTTCTACCCTTCAAAACTCCTTTTTGGACCTATTTGCAAGCCGCAGGGACCCTTTTATAAGACTGCAGGGCCCTTCCAGCTGCTATTCTTCTCGCTTATGGGCCTGCATGCAAATGTTCTACCCCTTCTTCTAAGGGTCCGTCTGCAAATTTCCCCTTTATTTCAAAGAGAAGCCTGTGTTCTTCACGCGCACTGTAGCGCGCGAAGAACACAGCCACTCTCGACCGTCCATCGCACTTTTGATCTCGATCTGCGGCTGGATTCAAATGGAACCTTCGCGCGATTCGGTGCGTGCGTTCACCTCTCTTCCCAGATCTCATCTGACGGTCAGATCTCTCTCTTGACTCGCCGCGCGCTCTACCCATCTCATCCTCACCGCCGACCTGATTCTGATTAACCTCACCCTTGCGGTGATCTCAGTCACTGAGCTGCTATTTAAGCACCTCAGTGGTGTCGCGCGCGAAGGATCGCTCCCTCCTACATCTCTTAGCGATCAATTCTTCCACTCCAGTCTCTCCTCCTCACCTAGACCCTGATTTCACAGCCACCGGCTGTGGAATCATCGCCTGCTCTCGACCCTCCTCGTCGCTAAGGACCTCGTAGCACCTGAGGACGACCTTGGAGTCTCACTAGCAGACTCTTCCCTCCGCTGGAGTCACCCTCCTCCTTTCTTCCTCCTTAGCCGCCGGCTAAGGACCCATAGGTCCCATTCTTCCTGTTAGTTTAGTTTTTAATTCTGCACAAGTAGTGTTAGATTTAGTTTACAGTAGTTTAGAATAGATTTAGTTTTAATTGTTAGTGTTTAATGTTAGCTGTAGTTAGATTAGTCTTAGGAGTAGACTTAGTATTAGATCCCCTCCCTCACCTCCTCTGATCAGTCCAGATCAGAGGGGAAGAATCATCTGTTCATTAATCAATTTATCCCCCTCTTCATGTTGTGTTTTTCCACCATCCAATTCTGATTTATGTTCCTTTTAACGACGAATCTTTCATCTGTCACCCACACATCTGGACCCAATTCCAGATCTGATGGTGTACTGCCTCAGATCTGAAATTGGCGTCACAAGCACCATTTGGGGCTTCTCACTCACCCCATTTGTGTTCACAAAAGCCCCTTTTATTTTAGATTGATTGCCTCAGTTTGTCAGATTCACTTTAACATGGGTTTTGAAGAGATTTTGCTTCCTGAAATGTCTTGACAGATCTGACAAATTGAAGGGATTTTGGTTTTCCTTGAGGGCAAGGATTCTGAGAAGTTCTCTGGTGACAGAGAACAAATCAGAAGAGCCTTTCATGAATTTGCTTCTGCCTTGATCTGAATGCATTTGCTAGCTTTTATAAATTCCTTTAATGCATTCTTTTTCTGATTTGTCATTTCAGAACTGCCATACACCACCTGTTTGATAATTATTTTTGTATGGTGATTCTCTAACCTAAGGAGTTTTCCATACTCCTTAAGGTTGCAAGAAACTGGGATTGTATGTTTTTGGTTTTAATTGATTGAGTTAAGTCTTCCTTCATGCTGTCTATGGCATTAGGAAGACTAACTCAATGCCATTTGTGTTTTGATCTGAAATGATGCTTTTGATAAGGGCTTTTCCTTGTGGGTATTTGAACTGAATTCTTATGTGATTTTCGTGAGATCTATACCCTTATCAGATTTGGATTTCAACTCTTTAATTTTTAGTTTGTTCTGAATTTTCTCTTATTCCCAGTTATACAGTAAAATGCTGCAAACTGCAGCAACATTCCCCTCTTCTCTAAATTCTCCTCTTCTCTGTGAATGCTTTCCCCCTCTTCAAATGGACTAACTGCAGCAGCAGTTAGCCCATTTGACAGTGGCTTAAGCCACTGACACTGTTAAAACCCCCAGAACAGCTAGTTTAACTTAAATAAAATAGAAATAAATTCGTAAATATACAATAAAAATACGTATAAAATACTTAAGTATGTAAATTGAATCTGTATAAGGTCAATTAGACCATTTACTAACTATTTTATAAGTAATTAACTATTTAATCACCTAAATCAACCTGTACAACCAGCCTAGTTTAGCGAATTTATTTGTATAGTAAACATATTTAAAATTCAAAATTAATTGATCAATTATGTAGTATTATGTAAATACTTTATTAACCATATTTTATTTTATTTTATTTAATAATTTATGGCCCCCAAATCGAGGGCCAAAAGTCCGATCAGACGCAGCTGCGCCTGATTTCCAGCGCACGATGTGGCGCTGGAATAGCACCACATCGTGTGCTGCAAGTCAAGCGCAGCCACATAAATGTGATTTGTGTTTCTTATACGCCAGTCGTCACGGGCGCCGGGCGCCCGAAACACTGCCTACGAACATCTGACCCGATTACCCGTAGAGCTCTGGTCTGAGTACTCTGTCTGATTTGCGATAAATATGTGACGTGTGTGTGGCCGGGGGCCCGAGCGTGTGCGAGCATATGGCGTTGGGCTGAGGCCTGGCGCTGAGATTAAAGACATAATTAAGCCACCTAATCTGAGATTAGGGCGCGCTTAGTAGAGGTCTGGTCCCACCCTAAGGGTGCTGTGTATCCCTCGAAAAGCGTGCCCGCAAACTAAACACGTTTTAACTAATGATATTAGCCTAATCCCCTCCCCACCGCAACCTCTGAAATATGCTAAGACAGAAGAGTGAACAAAGAGTTAACACGAGAGAAAAAAAAAGCAAAGAGTACAAGAACAACAGAGAAAAGAACAAGAGTAATAAAAAGAGAAAGAAGAAGATGAATACTTAGAATAAAACAGAAATATGAACACAAGAAGAACAGGAGTTAAGAATACAAAGAACAGAGACTTAATGAAGAAAGAAAGAGAAACAAAGAATAACTAGTATACATACGTATAAGTAAATCTATATAATTACTAACAGAATAAAGCGACACTATAAACGTCGCTAAAGATCTCAGTTTTGCCTCTTTAGGTTGTATATAGTGTTTTCTGAGATTTAGCGACACTTATATCTGTCACTGAAACTGCTGTATATGTTACTGTACATAACAGACTAATAAGTTAAATTTCTACACCAGTGCATTCTAATGTATTATATACTATTATGATAGTATTAATAGGATACCTTGTAAATACATAGTTTAGAGTATAATAATAGATTGTTTGATGCTTGTTCATAGTTAGTATTTTTGCAAGCATTTCTTAGTAATTAGGTAAATAAAACACACATTCATTCATTCTTTAATAAAATGTAAATTTTGGAGATAATCAAAGAGTGACCGAATTAAATTCAATAAATTGCCTCCCAGTGAACGACCTGGAACAAAACCAGTAAAAATTAGATAAATAAGCAAATGATAATAATGGTTGTAATGACTGGAACTCACCCATACTCACCACTATACGACATCCTTAATGTTATATTGTACACCCTGTACTACAACGACATAATCAACAATCATTACAAGCCACCAGATGCACAACATCATCACACACATAAGTTCAAAGTCGAGGGACCAATCAGGCGGCTGGAGAATAGGGGCCTTGGTGACAGCATTACGCAGCTACATGAATGCTTGTATACAGTCGGGGCCCATGTCGAAGGGCACGTCGGTTGATATTAGATAAGTTAAGGGTCAAGAAATTTTGGAGAAGTCTTTGATGAACTTATGTGTCCCAAGAAGGAGCGGATTTGTTTGATAGAACCATGCACAGGTAAATCAGCAATGATGTCGAGCTTAGCTCTGTCAACCTCGATACCCCTATCGGAGATGATATGTCTGAGAACAATTCCCTCGTGCACCATAAAATGACTTTTTTCCTAGGAAAGCATGAGGTTTACATCAATACATCTCCTAAGGATGCGAGTCAGGTTGGCAAGACATTCGTCGAAAGATGGTCCAAAGATTGAAAAAGTCATCCATGAAGACCTCGAGAAAGTCACCCACCATGTCATGGAATATCGCCAGCATGCATCTCTGGAAAGTTACTGGCGCGTTGCAAAGTCCGAACGGCATCCTTCTAAAGGCGAAGGTGCTGAAAGGGCAGGTAAAAGTTGTTTTCTCTTGGTCTCGGGGGTCAATTGCCACTTGGTTATATCCTGAGAATCCATCCAGGAAGCAGAAAAATTTATTTCCCGCTAACCGCTCTAGGATTTGGTCAATAAATGGTAGCGGGAAGTGATCTTTCTTGGTTGCAGCATTGAGTTTCCTATAATCTACACACACTCTCCAAGATGTAGGAGTGCGTGTAGGGATGGATTCGCCCCTGTCATTGACACGGATAGTGAGTCCTGCCTTTTTGGGCACAACGTGAATCAGACTCACCCAGGGGCTATCGCTGATCGGGTAGATTATACCCGCATCTACCCACTTAATGATTTCTTTCCTAACGACCTCCCGCATGTTAGGGTTGAGACGTCGCTGCATCTCGCGGGAAGGTCGAGCCTCCTCCTCCGTATATATATGGTGAGTGCAGTAGGAGGGGTTAATGCCAAATAAGTCTGATAAAGACCATCCAATAGCTGCCTTGTGTTTTAGGAGGACCTTAGTTAGTTTGCACTCCTTCTCCCTAGTCAATTTTGAACTGATGATTACAGGGAGCGTTTCATTTGGCCCCAGGAAAGCATACTTGAGTGTATTAGGCAGCACTTTTAGCTTGGGAGTGGATGGGGAAGGATCTGGCATTTCCTGGGACGAGAGTATCCCAGACGGGTAGGAGAAGAAGTTAGGAGGAAGAAACTGGCCTTCAGATTGGCTAAGAAGAGGGGCTTCTTGGATAGATGGATCCAAAAATGAATAGCCCCGGTGAGAAGTATATGGGCTCAAGGTCCCATTGTGGATTTGCAAATCCTCCTGATTTGGCGGGAAAGAAAGGGAAATTCGGTCTTCATGAGTGTGGACCGACGGTGCGTAGCCCGGATATGACTCAGACCACGAGGTTTGGGAAGCGCAGAAAACCTCGTCAGAAGTCTGGCCAAGAGAAGGTACTGGACAAGGGAGGGATTGGGGAACGTCACAGTATGTGTTGGTCAGGCAGTCATCAGTGTTTATAGGTAATCTGCAGCAATCCGAATAGGTCCCAATTAGTTCGATACACGCGCTGACGGACATGTCCTCGTCAAACGTGTCATCCTCGATGCAATCACAATCAAAGTTCTTGGCTGCCTTGAATATGTTAAGCTTGAGCTTCTCAGATCCAACGGCAATCTCAATACAGCCTGACTCGTAGTCGATATGGGCGCGGGCTGTGGCCAAGAAAGGTCGACCGAGGATGATCGGACAATCAGAAAGTGAACTAGGAACTTCCATATCTAAAACAAGAAAGTTAACAGGAAAATAGAGACTGTTGACCTTAACCACCACGTCTTCCACCACACCCTTTGGGATTTTGACAGAACGATCTGCCAACTGTAATGTGACAGGGGTGGGTTTCAGATTTCCCAAGGAAAATTTTTCGAGCGTGATGGTCGGTATGAGATTGATGGAAGATCCTAGATCAAGCAGGGCACAGTTAAAACTACAGCCTTGGATGCTATAGGAAATCAGTGGTGTGCCCGGATCTTTCTGCTTCGGTGGTAAGTTTAACAGTATAGCACAACTTGCATGAGGCGAGAGAACCACCAGATTCTTAGTCTTCTTTGACTGTCGCCTGGGTGTTGTGTAGTCTTTGAAAAATCGAGCGACAGTAGGTATGTGGTTGATTGCCTCGAGCACGGGTACCTTGATTTCTACATCCCTGAACAAATTACGCAGGTTGTCAAAGGCCTGCGTATTTTTCTTTTTGCCTTTTGGCTCCCTTAGTAGAGCCTCAGGGAATGGGACTGATTCTAGCACAAGTTTGGGTACATCATCCTCTCGCGAATGCGGCACACATCCCGAATGAGAGGGCGAAGAAGAAGACAGGCCAGGATCAGGTCGAGGTGGATCGACGGTCTGCTTACCACTCCTCGTAGTGATAGCATTGGATGATGCGGGTCCAGCGGGATCATATGGCGGAGGAGGGTTCGCAATGGAGACATAAGAGTGCGGCGCTACAATGGGATTAGCCTGATATCCTGGTGGAATGCTCGGAGCTTGCAGAACTTGATTAACCTGTCCCTAAGAAGGTCGTACCTGTGGTTGAGGACCACGAGGTACGAAATTTTGCGGGTTTGGAGTAGGTTGGGCGGGAAGAGTTCCCTAAGATCGAGTCGCCATACGTAGTTGACTGATCTCAGCGTTCTGCTGCGCCAATTGGTGCTGAAGAGAGGTCATGTTCTCTTCATGGCACTTTGACATTTTCGTCATCATTCACATCAATTTGTCAAGAGGGCTTGATGCGTGTTCAGTTTGTGGTACACAAGTTCCTGATGGTTGATTTGCCATAGGATTAAATTGGGCCCTTGGGATGACGGGTGCGGACGGTCGCATTGGTCCACCCGCGAGGTTTTGGCAATGCGGGTTGTTGGACCATGAGAAGTTCGGATGATTACGCCACCCTGCGTTATAAGTGGCAGAGAACGGGTTGTTCCCTAGGGCGCAAGCATCTTCTATGCCAGAAGACGCATCCGCATGTAAATATGCGTTCGAGCACACGGAGGCTTGGTCCTCCATGTCAAAATACTGGCTCGCAGAAGCCAATTCTACATGACTTACTGAGTCGCTTGGCGCGACACTCGGTAAGGAACGTCTAACGGGGTTTCTCAGGATAAGCCTGGTGTTTGAAGAATTTGGATTGTGACGAAGTGGTAAAGAGGTGGTGTTTGCCATAGATCGGGCGGGGTTGGCTAGAAGCTCGTCCAGCTTCTTGTGCACGACGGAGACTTCATCCAATTTTTGTGCAATAAGGCTTAGATCAGTGGATGAATGGGAGGGTCCCGTGTTAACTTCATGGACATTTCGGGGTTGGCTGGTACGATTAAAGGCGACAACGGAGGCATTGTTTATTGAGTTTTCACTCATATTTTCAAATAGTTCGAATGCTCCATTCTCGTCTTTATTCATAAAATTCTCTCCGCAGGAAGCGTCTGCAATCTGCTTCAAAGTCTCATTTAGCCCGTAGTAGAAAATCTAGGCTATATGCCACTTAGGCAGACCGTGGTGCGGACACTTCCTGAGGAGGTCGTTATACCTCTCCCAAGCCTCATGAAATTGTTCGCCGTTTTGTTGCGTAAAAGAGGTGATAGCACGGCATAGCGCATTGGTTCGCCTGATTGGGAAGACCTTCTTGAGAAACGCTGTTCGCATCTCTTCCCAAGAATGGATGGTTCTCCTAAGGGTGCGTAACCATTACGACACTTTATCCCGCAATGAAAACAGGAACAACTTCATGAGGACTATAGATAACCCGACATTCTTGGTTTAACGGTTTCAGCAAGTCAGGTTAGGTCTTCCAAGTGGAGAAATGGGTCTTCACTTGCAAGACCATGAAAGTGAAAATTTATTAGGCCAATTATGTTTGGTTTTAATTCAAAGTCGTCCCCGCCCATGGGGACCCAGATTTGTCCTATGGTCTCTGTAGCAGCGGGATTCTGATAAGAGCTAAGAGACCTAGGCTCCTCCCGTTCGGGAGGATTCTTCATTTCCTCCAATGTTTCCCAAATGGCTTTGATTTGCTCATTATACATTTCCATTTGGGCTTGCAGGCGGGTTATGGGATCTACGGCTCCACCACCTGGTGGATTCTGAGGGCGGTTTCCTCCCTCAGGATTTGGGGGTGGGCGTGCAGCCATGTTTGTGGAGGAGGAGGATGATTCAGCTTCTTTTCTAGATTTACCAGTCAATTCAAATAATTCAGGGTTTTGTGATCTCCTCCCAAACATGCACTACCGTAGGAAGAGTTGGGGAGATGAGAAGGGAAAAGGGATGAGAGAAATGATGCCGCAAAAGTACACTTGATTACAAATCAATACAGTCAAGTTCCTAACCTCTACAGTGTACCCTTAGACCTAAAGATCTAAGTTACCTACTATCAAGAACTACGGAACCGAATGCGAGCACTGCGGAACCACCGGGCCAGATTGAAAGGCCGTTTGCCCCAGTCTTAGACACCCGATAACACGCGGGAACTCTCACCAGCACGTAGCCACTACACGCAAGTAGTTAAACCTCCAATCCTCAGCAAGGGTCAAGTTACTACCAATTTTATTTAGAGGCTTAGGATCAAGTGCTTCTGGAATGTGAAGGGCATTATTTACGGGTAATGCCCAAGTGATTGATTTTCAGAGTGTGTAAAATAAGCATGCAACGGGGAAATCCCCCCGAATTGAAGTTTTTATTGGTGAATAGTTTTTAATGTTCATCCTTAAGTAGTATGAATTTTAGGGTTTTGCTGAATTACCAATTCAACCAATCTCCGGGTTTTTGCAAAAATACAGGCTTTCTTTCTAAGCCCAAGAAACCCTTCTTCAATATCAGTTAGTTAATGCATGCTAAAATGCAATGGGCTACCCTAAATGGAGATTTCTATATGTGGATGCACGAATCAGTTTTATATCAATGTGAAAGGGAGCCAAAGCACTTAAATTCAAGTGCTCCCAATCACTAGAAATGATTTCCACACACAAGGCTTCAACCAAAAGATAAAGAAAATCAAATTGTTGGGGTTGAAGTATTCAGGATCGAATCTCAGGCAAGTTGAAAAGTCGTGATGGGGTTGGAATTAACTCAATTCCATGTCTCCCCACCAAAAATGTGATCCCGAATTGAAAATAAGTGAGGCAAAAGAGGGATGCAAGCAATCTTTTTCTTTGCCTCAAATAATACTTCCCACGGCGAAAAATCCAAGAATCAAGATTCTCAGATTTTCACTATGTGAAGTGTGGCATGAAATCCTGGGGCAGTGGGAGTGAAGACAAATAATCAAACAAGTGAATTTTAATCCACTTGCCCTAAGAAATCTCAAGTTTTTCTAGTTTTTTAGTTTTTAGTTATTTTTTTTTTATTGAGGTGGCAAGTTAACCCTAGTTCGCTAAGAAAAAGAGAACCTACTTGTTCGGCAACGTGTGCGAAGCTCCAATGCGGTGTTGGCGTCTTCACGCTCTCGTTCCCACCTTGGATCTGCTCACGTCTTCGGCCTCGTCTGCTTTCCTTCTCCTTCCACCAGGTTCACCTGCACACCAAAAAAAACAATACCCGTGAAGAGAGAAGAGAAAAATTGAAAGGAATTTAATAAAAACTTACTTGAAGGCGTACTTCCCCGGCAACGGTGCCAGAAAAGATGGTCGTTCAGCCCAGATAGGTTGTTAATATGATGATTTTATCGTTGAAATATCTATAGTGCTTAACCAAATTCGGACCTAACCATCTCTTTACAAAATTTTTAACCTGGCCTACTTGATTTTATCTTGTCACTTTTAGGTCCAGGGTCGAACTCAGGGAAGTGGGGTTCAAGTCGAGTTTCTACGTTTTCCTTAAAACGCGTCTGTTCCATTCGTTTATTCTGTTTTGGTGTTTTTCTTATTTACATTTTTTTTCTGGTAATCCTTACCCTTGAGGCACACCCTCAAAATTGTGTCCTTGGCTTTTAGCCAAAACAGAGTTCCAAAACAAGTCGTGCTACTCGCAAGATGGGGTACCTGCAAGTCAAAGATTATCTTTTCTCTTTTATATACTTTTTTTATCTTTTTACCAAGCGAGAAGCAAACAGACAGAAAGTAAATATAGTATGTATATATATATATATAATGTATATATAAAGGGGTGGGGGTGGAGGTGACGATGGAGTGTAGCACTATGTCGAGTCAGTCGACGTCTAGAGAGATGCAACCAACTTGACTGGGTGCCGCGTGGAGTGTGGATGGATGATGGATGATGTATGGGTCCACGCTTTTTGTACGCGTGTATCGGGGAATATCAGCAACTGGTGCAGATATTCCTGCAATACAGCGTATGGCAAATAACATGAAAATATATATATATGTGTATGTATATAAGTAAATATATCTATATATATATATAAATGTATAGGTATACATGCATAGATATATATAGATATATATATGTGTATATATATATATAGGTGTATATGTATATATGTATATATGTATGTATATAGCTATATATGTATATATGTATATAAATATATGTATATGTATATATCTATATATATATATATATATAATACTATATAGATGTATATGTATATGTATATAAGTATATGTATCTAGATATATATGTATATATATATATAAGTATATAGATATGTATATATATATTTGTATATAAGTATGTGTATATATATATATAGGTGTATATGTGTAAGTATATAGATATATATATATACGTATATATATATTATATATATGTATGTATACATAACTATATAGATATATGTATGTATATATATAAATGTATATATATATATATACATATAGATATGTATATGTTTATACTAGTGTTTATGTGTGTGTGGGTGTGTGGAAGTGTCGGTGAAGATGTGTGTGTGCGTTGGTGTAGTGTACTGAGAGTGAGTGAAAAAGAGGGAGAGAGAGAGAGGGAGAGAGCTGGAGAATGCAGAAGGGACGAGTTAAGTCGTCGGTGGATGGCGGCAGATGTCTGGAGCTGCGTCGTCTGGAGAAGGCGGGGGACTTCTGGACGTCACGGGTGCGGGCACACGCCTTCGCGTAGGGTTTCTGCAGGCCGACGTGAAGACGACGAGAGGGTGATGCGTGGAGGGGTGTGGAGGTTGGCAGGGGACGGCGAGAGGGCCTGGCTGGCCGCTGCAGTGCACGCAGCAGCCGGTCGCGGGTGCAAAGTCGGAGGAGATAGAAAGGAGATGGAGGCGGGGAATGCCCTGCAGGTGTGCGCAAAGGCGGAGAGCAGCTGTGGGGAAGGTTGCGGAGGAGGCAGGGGTGCTGCTGCTGCCGCTCCACCGCGGTTTGGCTGCTGTTGCCGCAGCTTCAAGCTTCGGAGCTTGAAGCGGCAGCAATGGCATGAGACGAAAAAATGAAACGAAGGAAGACACCACGCCCACCGGCTCGTTGAAGAGCTGGGCGGTGGTGTTCCCACAGTGGTGGTGTGCACCACAGTGGGTTCTCCTGCTCGCCGGGTGCCTCCTCGAAGGAGGGCCAACGTATGGGAGAGGAGGACGGTGGAGGAGAAGGTGGTGGCTACGGGTTTTTCTTCTGCAGCAGCGTGTGTCTTGCGAGGAAGAAGCTGCAGCTTCTTATAGAGGAGGAGAGAGTGGCGTGCCTGGCTACAGCAGGGAGAGGGTGCGGGATTGGCAGCTGTAAGGAGTGGCATTGGCAGGGAGACATGACGTGGAGTAAATGCATGCAGCTGCGGGAAGAGAAGTGTAACCGCAGGAAGAGAAAAGAAAGAAAGAGGAAATAAAAAATAGAGAGGGGACTTTTTGCAAAGAGGTACTTGCGAAAAAATGTAAATATGCAAGCCATTTATTCCATTCTCTTGTCGTCTCAATTAAATGCATGAATGCAAGTATTTTTACAAATGCAACTATAGAATCCTAATATGCAACGTTAATGCTAGGAAATAGCATAAGAAGGCTTTATTGCAGGCGTATTTTGAGGTGCAAACACATGTTTTCAATTTCAACCCACTATTCCTGCTGATTAGCCCATAGTTGTGGGCTATTTAAGTATTTAAGGGCCTAGACATTAGGTTAATTCTAACAATTATTTAGCATAAATTAGGATGTAAATAGATTAATTCATATTTTTAATTTAATTACATAATCCATGCATTGCATTCATATTTTAAGTGCATTTAGAATTAGCTTAGAAAGACATTCATCTAATTAGCTAACCAATTAGGTACATTGTTTTCATTAACATAAAGGTTGAGGGTCTGTATATAAATGACCATAATATTTTAACATTATTTTCTTTATTCTTCTTCTTGCAGGAACGGCTGGCTGCCGCTCCAACGCCACCAGCTGCCGCAGTGAAGAACCCATTCAAGGAGGAGCGAATGTGTTGGATCTGGTCGGGCAGCTGATTTCAAATTTGTGTAGGCCACTACAAAAGGAGGAGGGAGGCAGCCGAGCTCGGGAGGCCTCCACCACCAACCCACCACTGTGCAGAGAGATCTCCTCTCTTCCAATCCACACCGCCGGCCTCAACCGTGGCGGCGAGTCTCCACCACCGTGGGCGTGTGGTGTGACAGGCCACACCGCCATCCGGAGCTCGTCCACATTACCGTGAGCACCTTAGCGTGCATCTCCCTCGCTGTCGTCACCAACAACCACCGCCGCAGCCACTGTGCAATCACCCTTTCAGTCAGTTAAGACGTCCGGGAAATTTCCCAAACGTCTAAAGTCCACCCCCCACTCCAGCAGCAATCTCCATCCTCCCACTTCACTTCCACCACCCACGCCGCAGCAGCCACCCTCTCATCTCCAACCGCACACAAGAACCCGCCACTTCCTCCCGCTCTCACAGCCTGCACATGCACGCCAACAGAGTGCGCAACCGCCTGCGCCCGCACACCCTCCAGCCACACGCAAGGCGTACACAACCTCTAGCCCTCACGCCCGCTCACTCCACCTTCCCCGCGCCTGCAACCTTCGCCATCTACACGCGCAATCGCCTGCGCACCCACGCCAGCTGCATCCGCACCTACAGAATCACTCCCACGCCCGCAGCACCTCAACCGCTCACTCCCGCATCCACTCCATCCCGCGCGCATCGCCTCCAGCTGTACGCAAGGCGTGCACTGCCTGCAACGCCTCTCTGCTCACTCCAGCCCACGCCTCAACCAGCACGCCCTCCAGCCGCACCTGCAGAATCACTCCCACGACCTGCAGTGCCTTCCGCCAATAGCACGCACTCCTGCTTGCCTCGCTCACCGCCAACAGCAGCTGTAGCACCGGCTGCAGCCACCTCCGCCAGAGCTCATCCAGCCGCCTTCGGCCGCCGCGCGACACACCGCCACCACCATTTCGAAGCCCTCAGTCCAAGGAACTTCCTCCAAGCTTCCCGCGTCTGGCCGTCCACTCCTCGCCGCGCACACCAAAGGGGAAAAAATCCCCTGTTTTGCTATAGTAACCGGGCCATTAAAAATTACATTTTCTGCCATTGTCGATTTTTATTAATATTTTATTGATTCTGCATTCAGACAAATATCCTCTAGTTACTCATAATTACTATTTCAGCATTGTTTCTTGTTTCAACCTTAATCTAAAGGCAAATCTGGCTTGATTCTTGTCCAAACTAACTACGAACAAGCATTTTTTAACTGGTGTGAATACAAATACGTCATTGCCTCCCTGTAGATACGACTCGCTTCTCTGCGAGTGGTTATTTCTTTCTAAATATTGATTAATCGATTTTTCCACCGCATAAAACTGTAAACGACTTTAAGGCGAACAATCGACGAGTCAAATGGCGCCGTTGCCGAGGAGGCGACAGACGCAATAATTTCGCCTGACTTTATTCTGATTATTTGTCAATTACACAGTGATTTGACCCAATAATTATTTTCTCTTCTGTGCGAGAAATTTATGCAAGAATCAGCCAGTGTGAGAGGCGACCCTTGACGTCGCCAGAGGAGAATTGGACGAGCTATTTTGAAAAGGAGAAGGACGAGGATGCGGAGGACATCATTGTATATTTATTCGCTAGTTTGATAGAATTAAGACTTTAGATTTAATTTTTCATTGCATTTGGTTTGAAACCCTTATTCTGGGGTATATTTTGAGGGGTTTGTTCCCCGATTTTGTTTTGGGCCCATGTTGGGTAATTTTTGGGAGCCTATTCCCTTTTCTTTAGATTTAGGTTTTTAGTTTATTGATTACTTTTATTTGCTTGTGCATAAGTAGTTTAAAAATTAAAAAAATAAAAAAAATGAGCTACCTACTAGAAGCTGCCTGCCCTAGGATGAACCATTTAGGTCTGTATGAGCAGCCTCTAGATTTATTTCCCTGCATTGCGTGCATTCTTGCATCGTTGATTGCTGGAAGCAAGGTACGCATTCTCTTACTTTGCATCCTATTCTTGATCATGCATTGCATTTGGATTTAATTCAATGACCACAAAGTTTGTCTTGAAGCGATCTAACAAGTGTTCACATATATTCAAAAAAAAAAAAATAGGACTAATTAAAGGAGGGACATCTAAAAATCAAGGACTTGATTGTAAAACGTGGTGTGTGATTCAAAATTCAAAATCCTTCTGCTGTGAATGCACACTTATATCTGTTGCACCACAGCACTCATTTAGACACTCCTAAGTCTTGAAACGACTAGGACAAGAGCCCTCCTACTGTTGGATTCTGAAGTATTCAGAACTTGAGATCAAAGGTTTTGTAAATCTAAAGAGGGGGATACCCTATCACGGATTTTTGGGGGTAGTTGAGAAGCACCGCGAAAGCACAGCTTCAAAGGAAGGCTTAGGCCTACTTGCATCCCTCGATCTTCCATCTTTGGATTTACTTGACCATTTGAGATTTAGGGAAGAATACCTAAGCTCCAACTCGGTCTTTTTAGGCATTTCGAAGGTTGACAATAGGCGTGTAATTGATTGGGCAACTTCTTTTGTCACCTACAATTTGAACTAAAGTCAAGAGCCTAAATCTGCAAAGACCAAACAAGTCCTTTTGAATTGTGTTTGTAGTGCATGCTTGGTAGGCGTTCTCTTAGGAGACAACTTGTATTTGATCCTGAACCTGAAAGAATCCTAAGAAGAGACCTTCCAAGGGTAGAAATGGCTGGTCAAAGCAACCTTAAGGAATATTTCATCCCAACCAATCAAGCTAGCCCAGCACTACGTAGACCTGGAGGGGACAATCCGTATGAGATCAAAAGTAGTACCATATCCTTGCTACCCTCCTTTTATGGCACTACTAGGGAAGACCCTTACAGGCATATTGAGGAATTCACCGAGGTCTGTTCCACGGTGAAGCTGCTGGGCGTTACTGATGACGCTCAAATGCAGACCCTCTTTTCCTTCTCCCTAAAGGACAAAGCCAAGTATTGGTATCACACCCTTGATAATATAAATACTTGGGATGCCTTAAAGAAGGAGTTTTTGAAGTACTTCCCCATGACCAAAACAAATCACTTTAGGAGCGAAATTATGAGTTTTGTTCAAAAGGATGGGGACCCATTCCATGATGAGTGGGAGCGCTTTAACGATTTGCTGAGACTTTGCCCACATCACCAGGTGCCTAAATGGCAACTGGTTGAAAGGTTCTACACCGGACTTAATGATTCGCATAGGCAAACTATGGATGGTGCCTGTGCAGGAACCTTTCTATCTAAGACTGAGGATGAAGCTTGGAACTTATTTGATACTTTGAGTGAGAATTCTATTCACTTGAATTCTGCCTACATGGATAGAAAGTCCACTCTCATGCAAAGAAAGTTGGAGGCGAATGAAGCAAGGGACACCCAGAATTTAGCCTATCAGGTTCAATTATTGAATCAAAACATGGAAAGGCTTATGTCGAACCTGAGTTCATTCGTACCTAACACCTCCACATCCCAAGCTTCCAAATGCGTAATTTGTCAAGGCAATACACACGCCACTGTGGATTGCCACTTGGCCTCCCAATTCCCTGAGATTGTACAAGGGGATTTGAATGCCGCTCAAGGGTTCTGTCCAAGACCTCATAATGACCCTTTCTCCAACACTTATAATGAGGGATGGAGGAACCACCCAAACTTTTCATGGAGACAAGGAAATGTCTCAAATTCAGGGAATTACAAACCACAATCTTTTCAAAACCATCAAATGAACCAACCTTAGACCTTTGCCCAACCTAAAACCTCTGAGATGGATGAATTGAAGGCGATGTTGAAAACTATGCAAGAAAGTCAAAGTGCCATCATCAAATTTCATGACAAGGCTATACATGAGATGAAATCACAAATTGGACACCTTGTTGAGGCCGTTAGACTGAGGGAGACTGGGAAGTTCCCCAGTGCTGCTGAGGAAAATCCTAAAGGAAAAGGGATTGTCTTTAGGGAGCATGCTCAGGCGGTGACTATTCTGAGGAGTGGGAAAGAAATTTCCAAACCCGATGCTCCTATAGTCTCACCCCCTAAAAAACCATCCACCCTGACTTTCACCCCCACCGAAGAAGACTTGCATAAATTGTTGGTGCTAGAGCACCACGATCATTTGTTTTGATGATAACAAAACACGTGTTATTTAACATTTGCACTTGGAGTCTTAGATTTCAGGTCAATTGCAAATGTAGACGTGATTAGATGGAATTCGAGCTCGCATCCAGGATGGATTGGAGGAGCTCGACGGAGAACAGAGAAGATTCGCGAGGAGCGATAGATTGAAGATGGAAGGACAAGAAGAATAGGATAGAATTCTGTTTATCTCTTTCTTGTACTCTTGTCTTTATTTTTTCTTGCTCTTTATTTCCTTAGAACATTATGTTAAAGAGACTCAAAGTACCTTAATAGTAGTCCTAGGAACACCGACACAACCCTAGGATACATAGGTTTCCTGTAGAGAACTTAGAAAACCAATATAGGGTTCAAACAGCACTTTCAGACGTCTAATTCCCAAATCAGACGTCTAATAAAGTGTTTTAAGATGTCTAACTGTTGATTCAGATGTCTGATAACATTTAGGCTGGACATAGTTAGTTCTGTCTGATGAAATCAGACGTCCAGACCTTAAACCAAACATCTTAGGAGACGTCTGATGACTTTGCCAGAAGTCTAATTAGTGGACCGTTGGTTGGCTTAGCGAACGCTCAAGAATGTGACCATTAGAGCATTATCAGGCGTCCATAGGACTTTCCAGACGTCTGATAATTGACCGTTTTGCCTCGGCTGACCCAAAATCTCTTCTCAGAGATTTTCTAGCCGTTGCAACGTTCGGAAATCCATTCCCACAGAAAAGTAGGTTTCCAGACGTCCTGACAAAGTGCCAGACGTCCTATATGTCGTCTGATGGACTTGCACAAGAACCCTGTTTAGATCTGATTCAAGTCAGGAAGAGACTCGCCCAAAATCAGACGTCTGACCTTGAAATCAGACGTCATAAAGTGAACTTCCAGACGTCTGATGCTAGAATTAGACGTCTGATAACCCTGTCAGTGTAGTGATTGTTCCTGATTTTGGGTTGGTTCACTTGGGCTTTGCACCCAACGGCTATGGAACCTTTCCTAAGCCTTCCAAAGCCTTCTTAAGGCCTCTATAAATAGAGGGGAACCTTTGCAACACAAAAATACACCAAGATACACAAGAAACACTTTGTAATACACTTTCCACTCTCTTGTGTCCTAGCTAACTCTTGCTCTCCAAGCTCAAGCTCCATTCTCTTGAGAGCATCAAGCTGTTGCGCACTCGCTCTCCCGCCGTTATTCATGAGAGCGACGTTGTGCCGTCGCGTGGCATACGCATCCGCGTCGTCGACGCACTCCTTTCAAAGGGAAGCATCTTATTTCCTATAGAAGCTTAGGTTAAATATTACTTTGTTGTTTCTACAGGATTACTTGTTTTATCTTTGTTATTTTTGGTTGGGTATTCACTTTGCAAATTCCCATCTCCTTCGCGAGACAAAATCCTTCTCGTGAAGAGAAGGGGTTGAGGTACGCTACCCTCGTCTAAGTAGCGTGGTTGTAATTGAGGTTGAATCACCCTCGTTTTAAAGTGATTTGGTTTAGTGGATTTTGATCAACTTGGTTGATCAGAAAATCCTAACTAGAGAGGGTTAGGTGGTGGTTTTCACCCGGTTTGGGTTTCCACCTAAAAAATACTTTGTGTACTTTTGTGATTGCATCTTGTGAGATTGTTTATATTTCAATTCCGCATTTTTTACGTTACGCTGATCTCACCCCCTCCTAGTAGGAAACTTCAGTTGGTATCAGAGCAGGTTCTTGCGAGATCGGAGTAACACCCAGTAAGAGATCAAATGGAGGGAAGCACATCCGCAATCTGAATCTCCGAGGGGCAGTCCACGTCCCGTCCGCCATTCTTCGAGGGGAGCAACTACCCCTACTGGAAGCTGCGGATGAAGACTTGGATTCAAGCCAATGACTTCACGATTTGGGCCAGGTGCGAGATGCCATTTGAGATCCCAGAAAAACCCGCGGGAGGCTACTCGCAACAACAGATTCGTGAACTCTCGCTCAACGCGAAAGTAATGAATGCGTTGTATTGCGCGCTCAGCTCGAAGGAGTTCAACAGAATCTCGCAATGCACCACCGCATACGAGATTTGACACACACTTGAGGTAACTCACGAAGGTACCTCTAAGGTAAAAACCTCTAAAATTAATTTACTTTCTCAAGAATTTGAATCTTTTTCTATGAAGCCTAACGAATCTTTAAGTGAGATGAACACTAGGTTCACTCTCATTGTAAATAATTTGAAAGCATTAGAGAAGACTTTCATCAAGGGGGAGCTTCAAGGGAAGCTTCTTCGTTCCCTCGGACTGGAGTGGGAACAGAAAGTCACCGCCATCAAGGAGGAGAATGAGTTGGAGGAGCTAAACATGGAAGATCTCCTAGGCAATCTAATGGCCTACGAGACTAAGTTGAAGCAGAAGAAGGATACACCGGAGCCTAAACCGAAGAAGACTCTCTCCTTCCGAGCCACGTCGGATAGCGAGGTAAGTTCCGACGACGAAGACTTTAGAATTTTACTTAAAAAATTTTCCAAGTTTTGTAGGGAATTAAAGAAAGAGAAAAAGGAGAAGAAGGAAAGCCCGAGACGTTACTACCACTGCAACGAGAAAGGGCACCTACAACCAGAGTGCCCTCTTCTCAAAAAGGAGAAGAAGAAGGAAAAGGAAAAGAGATCTAAGAAGAAGGCGTTCCAAGCCACTTGTGACAATTCTAGCTCGGAGGAAGAAGAAGAAGAAAAGTCCATAGAAGAAGAAACCGCTTGCTTCGGTTTCATGGCCAGAGGAAGCGACAGCGAAAGCGGAAGCAACTCAGACAAATTAGGTAAGTTACGACTTACAAGAAGCTTTTAATGAATTATTTGATGTTAGTAAATCATTAAGAATAGAAACAAAAGCATTAAAAAGAACCTTAGTTTTCTTAAAAATGAAAATGATAGGTTAGAAAAACAACTTAAGGACATAAAAGCTAGTCCTAGAATTGATAACCTATTATTAGAAAATCAAAACCTCATCAATGAAAATAATAAATTGATTGAGGAAAATGATAGTTTAAAGTTAGAAATCTGTGATTTAAGAACTAAGATGCATACTATAGAAAAAGAAATCGCATGTCTTAGGGAAAACTCTAACAAACTAATCAACAAAGTAGATAATTTATATAGCCCTAAGATTGTGAAAGGATCTCCATCAAGGAGACCCGCTAACAGATCCGGATCC
Source organism: Thalassia testudinum (assembly GCA_037157565.1). NCBI lineage: Eukaryota > Viridiplantae > Streptophyta > Magnoliopsida > Alismatales > Hydrocharitaceae > Thalassia > Thalassia testudinum. Next base: position 86,329,668 of record JAZHRO010000014.1, on the reverse strand, counting down.
AAGCCCACTTGGATACCGAAAAAAGAATTAGAACCTTGTTTTGTAGGGTTCAGGGATAACTACAACACAAAGGAGTGGACCTACAAACTCAAAGTTGGTCAACTCAAGTTGGGAGAACCAAGGAGTAGACCAAGGAGGAGAAAAAGAAGACCGACGAGACAGCGAACAAGCGACGGACCCGCCGCACGTTGACCACCAGATTGGAGACTGGCGCCAATGCCCGGGCCTCCAAGCTACGGATGGGAGCCCCATCCGATGTGGCATCCACCACAATTCGGGCCATTTTATTGGCCATGGTAGCTGAGGTAAAAATTCTTCACCCTATCTTTTTAACATTAGCATTTAGATAGGGGGAGTTAAAAAATTTTCTGAGCTAATTGTAAATTTTTAAGGGGGAGATATAAGGTAGCTAAATTTCCTTTAGAAAGGGGGAGAAAAGTAATAGCTATCTTGTTGTTATAAAAAAAAAAAAAAGGGGGAGGACATCACCTTTGTTAAAAGAAATTTATAGAAGAGCATGTTTTAAGGGGGGGTTATAGGAAATCAATTAAATCTTTTTGATAATGTCAAAAAGGGGGAGGATTTTCTTTGCATTAATATTTATGGTTTTGTCATCATAAAAAACAGGGAGATTGTTGGTGCTAGAGCACCACGATCATTTGTTTTGATGATAACAAAACACGTGTTATTTAACATTTGCACTTGGAGTCTTAGATTTCAGGTCAATTCAAATGTAGACGTGAATAGACGGAATTTGAGCTCACATCCAGGACGGATTGGAGGAGCTCGACGGAGAACAGAGAAGATTCGCGAGGAGCGATAGATTGAAGATGGAAGGACAAGAAGAATAGGATAGAATTCTATTTATCTCTTTCTTGTACTCTTGTCTTTATTTTTTCTTGCTCTTTATTTCCTTAGAACATTATGTTAAAGCGACTCAAAGTACCCTAACAGTAGTCCTAGGAACACTAGCACAACCCTAGGATACTTAGGTTTTCTGTAGAGAACTTAGAAAACCAATATAGGGTTCAAACAGCACTTCCAGACGTCTAATTCCCAAATCAGACGTCTGATAAAGTGTTCTAAGACGTCTGACTGTTGATTCAGACGTCTGATAATATTTAGGCTAGACATAGTTAGTTCTGTCTGATGAAATCAGATGTCCAGACCTTAAACCAGATGTCTTAGGAGACGTCTGATGACATTGCCAGACGTCCAATTAGTGGACCGTTGGCTGGCTTAGCGAACGCTCAAGAATGTGACCGTTAGAGCCTTATCAGACGTCCATAGGACTTTCCAGATGTCTGATAATTGACCGTTTTGCCTCGGCTGACCCAAAATCTCTTCTCAGAGATTTTCTAGCCGTTGCAACATTTGGAAATCCATTCCCACAGAAAAAGTAGGTTTCCAGACGTCCAGACATAGTGCTAGACGTCCTATATGTCGTCTGATGGACTTGCACAAGAACCTTGTTTAGATCTTATTCAAGTCAGGAAGAGACTCGAACAAAATCAGACGTCTGACCTTGAAATCAGACGTCTTAAAGTGAACTTTCAAACGTCTGATGCTAGAATTAGACATCTGATAACCCTGTCAGTGCAATGATTGTTCCTGATTTCAGGTTGATTCACTTGGGCTTTGCACCCAACGGCTATGGAACCTTTCCTAAGCCTTCCAAAGCCTTCCTAAGGCCTCTATAAATAGAGGGGAACCTTTGCAACACAAAAATACAGCAAGATACACAAGAAACACTTTGTAATACACTTTCCACTCTCTTGTGTCCTAGCTAGCTCTTGCTCTCCAAGCTCAAGCTCCATTCTCTTGAGAGCATCAAGCTGTTGTGCACCTGCTCTCCCACCGTTATTCACGAGAGCGACGTTGCGCCGTCGCGTGGCACACGCATCCGCGTCGTCGACGCACTCCTTTCAAAGGGAAGCATCCTATTTCCTATAGAAGCTTAGGTTAAATATTACTTTGTTGGCTCTATAGGATTACTTGTTTTATCTTTATTTCTGGGTATTCGCTTTGCGAATTCCCGTATCCTTCGCAAGACAAAATCCTTCTCGTGAAGAGAAGGGGTTGAGGTACGCTACCCTCATCTAAGTAGCGTGGTTGTAATTGAGGTTGAATCACCCTCGTTTTAAAGTGATTCCGTTTAGTGGATTTTGATCAACTTGGTTGATCGGAAAATCCTAACTCGAGAGGGTTAGGTGGTGGTTTTCACCCGATTTAGGTTTCCACCTAAAAAATACTTTGTGTACTTTGTGTGATTGCATCTTGTGAGATTTTTTATATTTCAATTCCGCATTTTTTACGTTACGCTGATCTCACCCCCTCCTAGCAGGGAACCTCATAATTCTTCTCCGCTTGAAATCACCTCACCAGAAGAAGTTGCCCCCGTTCCACCCCTTACTCGACATGACAACCCTTCCACCCAAGATCGAGAGTGCCTTTTCCAGAGTGCTTATCCACCTCTGGGCAGACTTCTGCTGGCTCATCTGGAGCAAAAGATGAGACGGATGAGATTATGGAAACTTTCAAGCAAGTGCAGATTAACCTGCCTTTACTTGAAGCTATGAGGCAGATTCCGTCTTATGCTCACTTCTTAAAGGACCTGTGCACGAAAAAGTGGCAATCTAGAAAGCAGGTCCAATCAAAAGTTGTCCTTCCTAATTCTGTTAGCTCAATTGTTGAACATGGCACACCCCCGAAACTTAAGGACCCAGGAGCCCCATACATCTCTGTAGTTATTGGTGACTTACAAATTGATGAGGCTCTACTTGATCTGGGTGCGGGGGTGAACATCCTTCTGAGCTACGTGTATGAACAACTTGGGGGAGGCAATTTGAAGCCTAGCCCTGTAATCCTTGAAGTTGCTGATCGATCACTTAAGACACCACGGGGAATTTTGGAAGATGTCCTCATATGAGTGGAGGATTTCTTCTTTCCCGTTGACTTCTTAGTTTTGGACACTGACCCTACAAACAATCCAACCAAACCCTCCATCATTTTGGGCCGCCCCTTCCTTGCAACTTCAAAGGCTACTGATCTATAATCAGTGTAGCTCTAGGAAGGATAATAATCATAATCATGATGTCCAGGGTTAGACATAGACATTGAGGTTCGGAATCATATCCCCAATCAAAGTTATCCCAGCTAGGAGATGGATAGTCATAAGTCAGGTCGGGATAATAATCATCTTCGGTATAAGTGATGGTGGGAGGGTAGGATTGGAAATTTATGTAGGATGTGGAAGGATACATAGTAAAGTAAGAAGGAAAAATAGAAAGGAGAAAGGTGCCCTGCAATTCAACCAACCAAACCTATCCTTAAGTGGGCTGCCTGAACACCTATAGACTCCCAGAACCCGTCTTAAGATGACAGAAATGATTTGATCTACTTCTATCCGATCAATCCAACCAGTTAGAGGGAGGGGTTGAAGAGAAGGTTCTTCCTTTGGCTTGCACCTCCAATTGCTTTGATACCCCACAACCGTGGTTGTTTGACACTACTCTCTTAGCTAGACATCAGATGGATAGGTAGAAACAGATTAATAAAAAAAAATCACAATTGGAGTCCCAAAGAGTGAGTTAATCCTTAAGGCCAACGTCTACTTAATTTTAATTAGGCTTGGGGTGATTGTGCTCTTAGAAAGTGACGGGCTCTTTAGATGGGTTGTGCCCTTAATGATCAATTCAAATGTGTGTGTATGCACAACCAGGGTTTTCAAACAAGGTTATTATGATGTGTCTTTTAGGGTTAACCATGTTTAGTAGCTTTTAGGGTTTAATCTTTAGGTGTATTCAATCAAGGTTCAGTAGAACATTCCAAGTTTTGAAAGAACCGGTGATGATATATTCCTTTAAAAATTACGAATAATGTGGAGTGCCTAATTCAACCCTAAAATTCAACCTTATGGGGCAAGCTACTAGTGAATCACTTTTAATTTGAGTGGTGCGGCCCAAACAGTTCAAGCAATTGGCATGTTGCACCACTTGATTAACTCACATAAAAATGTTTAACCTAATCAAATTTCTACTCACTTATTTGTGTGTTGAGTTAAGGTGTACCCGATCCACAGGTGAGATTCCGGTTAAGTGGTAGAATCAATGTAGAGTGGTGCACCTTAGGTCAAGAGTTGTGGGTGTTTAATATGTTTAACTTTCAGTAAATCCCACAATCAGATAGTTTTTTTTATTTTTTAATTTATGCGGGTGGGTGAGGTGAGTGGAGTGATAATCAAACAACCAAGATATAACCTAGGGTTTATGCAAGCACCTAAGTTGATTTGGGTTTGAGTTATTAGTATGATGAAATGAAATCTAGGGTGGGGGTGGTGGGGATACACTTTCATAACCTTCTAACAACAATTTACTCCGATCTATTCCGCTTTGGCTTGCCTTGGAAGGGTACCTATAATCATAGAAAGAAAGGAGCAAAGTGAGCTAAAAAGTTAAGGTGAGAAAACATGGAAAAAGCAAAGAGCGTTGCCTCCCCGGCAACGGTGCAAAAATGATTAAGTGTGAATTTTATACGCTAAAATATTTGAGTTAGAAAACCTATTGTCATAGTGTGTGGAAATTCGCTAACTAGATAAAATTTATACCAAAACTCCAAGGGAGCCCCGGGTCGAACACAGGGAGGCAAACGTTTGGTTTTGAAATCCATGCTTCGATTTTATTTCTTTTTGTTGTTTTTGTCCTTTATGATTTTTATGGTATTTTTAGAAAGCAGGAGATCAGATCGAATCAATGTTTCTATTCTACCCTACACTAACAAAATGAGAGAGAGAGAGAGAGAAGAAAAGAAAGAGAGAGGGAGAGAGAAACATTTCGTAAAATTGAAAAACGTATATTACAACTAATTGAAATTACACTAGAAAGCAATTAAAGATAGAATGGGTTGAGAAGAAACCCCCACAAAGGTCACTTGGAGGATGACTCGCTCTGACGATGCCCCGAACGAATGTGGCACAAAGCTAGAGGAAGGAGAACAACGGCAGAGGGAGGAGGACGAGGTGGGATGACGTCGTAGTGAGGATCTACTTCCTGAAGTGGTGAGAGGACGACCACAGGATGCTCCACAAAGGGGATCAGAGGCAGGGAAGATCTTTGTTTTCTACTCTAAAGGAGCATCCCGGGCTTGGGACAAGCTCTCTTTAGAGCCTTGAAGCTGGTGAGGGAGAGAAATGAAGAGATGAAGATGGATGGATGGGTGGAGGTATTTTTATAGTGGCGGAGACGAAGAATTCCATCCATGGGCTGTGGAGACATCAAAGCCATCGCTGGAGATCTGCCCCTAAATGTCGCTAAACATCCACGCACACCCCCGTTGGCACTCACGCACGCGCCTTACTGGCGCTACTGCCACTGTGCACATCTTGCGTCCATGCCTTGCATGCCGTGTTGCATGTGCATGAGTTGCATTGTGCTACTGGTGAGAGGCTGGTGCGTGGCTGATGCCCGTTGCTTGTGCACGCTGCTGCAATTGACGATTTGGGTGGTGGGGGGGTTGCGGGATTCGAACCTGCTCCCCTCCTTTGGGAGTGTGCTTTAAGACCAATGCGCCACCCTTGTGATTGTATCTCGAGGAGGAATTGAGTGCTAAGGGTGCGGAGGCATCCCAGCCATTTGATCTCGATCCAACAGCTATGGTACGAGGTTGCAGATGATGAGGGGCACTCGCGGTTGCTGCTAGCTGGTGTTGGGCGGCATAGATGGCACCACGTGGTGCCATTTGGGTTGTCCATCTTCTTTCGATTGCAGAGGATGAGACGGTGCTCAGATCAAGATGATCTTTACGTTGGTGGACTGCGATCGCCTCTCTGGATCCAACCATGTGGTTGGATTTTTCATCCGAAGCTTGTAAGGATGTCGCATTGCCCCCTAGCCATTGATCTTCTTTGTACTGCATACAATGCTATGGGATTCCTATCTAGACGATTTCGGAGGTGCTAGACTCTGATCATCATCCTAATTAGATCTGTATGGTCGAATCATCAATCTGAGGCCCTGAATTAAATCTCCTTCCCTCCTGGCCATAAAAGGATTCAATTAACCTAAAATATACACAAACTACTCTAAATATAGAATGATGTATGCAATATAATATTTATAGCATGGAATGCATACGTAATCTTAGGACATACATAAATAGGCATTTTATCCTAAATAAATGTGTCTACATCAGCAGCATGCAGATTATTTTTTTTGAAACTGAAAGGAAAGCTATCGTGTTATGATAGCAATCTGGGAGGGCATTTTATTTAATAGTAAAAGGAAAGACAAAGAGAACTACAAATTAGATCCCAATCTATGTATGAGGGACCATCACTCATTTACAATTTTCTTGCAGCATACTGTTCTCTCCTGAAACAGTCTCTCATTCCTCACTGTTGAGAGTGGGAAACTACGCAATAGAAGTTGGATTTGAAAAACCTGTCATTGTAGTTCGATTTGCGAAGCAATCCATCAACAGATAAATTTTTACCGAAATTTGTAAAGAAATTCCAGGTCGAACATAGGGAGGAGGACGATTTATTCAAAATCATGTTTGTTTAGTTGTCATGAAATAGATTAGCTGGTCGAAAATTAGCTATCTACTTAACGAATAAATAGTAGAAGAAAGAGAGAAAATATTACAAATAAAGACAAAAGTGAGGTAGAATAAACATGGATCTCATAACCAAATGCAGTTCATTACATTAATCATTACAACTTGAAAGCAGGAAATCTACGCTAAAAGTAGTAAATCTACTCTAGAAAGTGGTAAAGAGAATGGAGAGAGAATTATCCTCCTCTATGATTGCTTGGAGGACGAGCTGGACGGAGCGATGCCTGGAAGATGGAGGACGGAGTGGGAAGAAAGAGGATGAAGTAGGAGGAATCGGGGGTGAGGTAGGACATCATCATTTTCGTGGGATCTGCTTCCCGAATGGAGTGAGGGGACAACCGAGGGATGCTCCACGAAGGTGGGAGAAGGTGGAAAAATTCTAATTTTTATTCTTGAGGAGCATCTCGGGCTTAAGACAAGCTCTTAGAGATTTGGAGGGGATGAGAGAAGAGAGGAAGGGATGAGAAATATGTGGGGGTCGTAGGACTATATAAAGGTGTAGATTGGAGGGGGTACAAAGGTCATTTTACTTAAAAACATTAAATTAGGGCTCTTTAGTGACGTATTTAAACATCACTAAAGCCCCCAAACTTGGGCTTAGTGCACGCCCACCTGCACCCTCTCTCCTTTCTTGCATCTCAACGCTCACTAACCGTGCATTCTCAGCCATCCGATCAAAGGATCAGACGGCTTAAATGCACTCGAGCCCCTCTAACTTCGGACGTTGAGTAGCTAAGTGTAGATCTCAACCGTCCGATCAAGGTCAGACGGCCACAATCATGCCGCTATCGCTTCATCTTCACCTATTATGGCGCGACGTAACCCCATTCCAAGTAGCTTGATCCAGATCAAAGAGTCATCATCGTGTGCAATCCCACCCTTTACATCGTGCGTCCAATCACTCGTACCCGGCAAGAGTTGAATCGTGCATCTGCCTTATCCGAAGATCTGGGCCATTGGCGACAGATCGAGTGGTTGGATTTTGCGCTTGCACGAGAAGAGGCGATGTGTTGCGCATGACTCAAATGCATGCTCTCAGCTCTTGCAACGCCTTAACAGCTACGCTGTGCCTTCTTCTTTGTCAAGTTTCTAACTGCGGCACATGCGCTTGTGGCCGTTGGATCTTCAACGGCCCAGATTTGATCTTGCGTTGAGGGAGTGAGAGCGTTGCAGGTCTTTATACTTCTACTGGGCCGATTTGTGCGTTCAAGATTGTGCCACATGGCGCCATCTTGGTCGTCCATATTCTTTGACTTCTAGAAGGTGCCACGGATGTTGGAGTGGGTCGATTTTCATGTCGTTAGGCTGCGATCATTGATCTGAACCCATCCATGCGATCAGATTTGTCATCTGAAATGCAGATTAACACCATCTTGACCCCTAATCTCAGATCTTCCTCAGACTATATCTGATGCTATGGATGTCCGATCGGGGCGATCTTGGAGTTGTTGAACTCTGATCATCATCCTGATCAAATCTGTACAGTTTGATCTTCAATTCAAGGCCCCAATTTTTTGTATACAAACTATCCTAAATGCAAGATGATGCATGTTATGCAATATTTATAATGTATGATGCAACTATAATACTAAGAACATGCATAAATAGACATTTTAGGCTATTCAGATGCATACGCATCACACCCCCATGCCTATCTTTTGCTAGTCCCTAGCAAAAAGTACATGCTATTTATAAAAGAATTTGGATTGGATTGCTTGGGCAAAAGTCATTTTCAACATTAAGAAATTTTCACTTAGGACTTGAACTTCAAAGACACAAGGGTGCCTGAGTATCTGCCAAAATGCAGACCGCCTCAAGCCCTCGTCTTATTCAAAGAAGGATCTCTTTTTCTCTTTTTCTTAATTTCTATTTTTTTTTTAATTTTTGAGTTTAGGGTTTCAGAGCGACCTTCTACGGCCACTCAACCCACACAAGAATTGATGAGAACCCTAAATTCTAAGCATCTTTTTGTGAATGTGATAGACTCGTTGATCGGCAATTAGAATGAACTTCAAGTTTCTACACCTGTAGGTGACCTTAAAAAGAATTCTTCATAAAGGTGCATCTATACGATTGGTAGCTTTCTCCTTGCTTTTATTTTTTTATGGGGTCAACACAAGGGTGAATCCAGTGTATATCTCCTTGTCTTATTCTACTCCACTTCTTCCTAAGTGTTTTAGAAATTTTTACATGCATTTCTTGAGCTGGGTTCTAGACAACCTACCAATGGGTTGTTACCCACGATAACTTGCCAGCCATACTCGTGAGGTGAAGTGTGGCTTATTTCTTTAGTTTTCTTCTTTTTTTCTTTCTCTTCTTTTCTTTTTTTCTTTTTGGACTTTCTTTTTCTTTTTTAAGTAGGTGGCTTCCCTGGTCTAAGATTTACCTAAAGGCAATAGGAAAAGAATGGTCCAGTGGCTGGGCTCTGGACAACCTACCTATGGGCTATTACCCACGATAACTTACCAGCCATACCACCTTAGAAGGTTCATTAGCTACCCAATTTCTGTTAAAACCATCGAACAACGAGTCAGCGCGAATAGTGTGTAGATGCATAGACTTAAAGTCCCCTCAAATCAGAGGGTGGGTTGATAAGTCGTGTACTTATCACCCCAACTTATTTAATCAAGTTGAAATAGAACAGGATGGCGAGGACTTGATAAATAAATCCACATTTTAGTGGATACCCGGGCTGTTTAGGCCCAAAGACCTAAAGGGTCTCAGTGGTCAAATCCTACTGCAATATTTCCTAAGATTGAAAAGTCCTAATGCCAAAGTATTCTTTCCTAATTCAATTTTTTTTATTTTTTATAATAAAGATAAAATAAAAAGAATCAATGGAGCTAACACGATGATTTGGAGATGGATATCCACCCCCCAATGCCTATCTAATGCAATGTCCTCATTATATTAAAAGACATGAAATAGAGTTGAATAGAGTAGAAAGCACCTGAATTGCGTGAATAACAGGTCGGCTCCGAAATGAAAATAACTTGTATATGTGCTGAAGTTAGTGCCTTCAGCTAGGCACACTATACAAATAAAGAAGAAACAAAGAATTCACAGGTGCAGGTCATAATCAAAATAAAAAGATTCACCTCAGGACCTGCCAGCAGATGTCCATAGATGTGGACCAGATTGTGATGCAGACCCTTGCCCCATGGTCGAGTATATCTAAGGTTCTGGATAAAAAATATCCAAAACCTGAAATCAGTATGCAAGCGGGGTCGAGCCTACGATTTGTGAGGGTGCAACCCAAGACCAAAAAGTCAGGTTATAGAGAAATCAAGCTCAAAACGATAATTAATGAATGTGTGGTTGGGTTGGACATCCTCTGAAAATATGTATAAGGGTCCTTGTAGAAGCTTGGGAGTTTTAGACAAATTAGAACCCTTAGACTTGGTTTTCTGCTTCCTCGAGAATCGACTTCCCATATCATCATTTCCTACTTTCTATCCTCCGCAATCAAAATTTCAAATTCTGCGACCTCCTACATATTAATCACCCCGTCTGAATTTTCCAAGTCTAAAAGATGTGACTAAATTAGAATGGACTTGGGTTTAGTAATTTCCAGTAAACTCTATGGGGTGTGATTGAGGATCGGGGCTATGAATTGAATCCTTCAAAATAGGATCTGAATCAGCCATGCGAGTCCCAACAGGACCAAATTCCTCAATTTTAGGGCCATCAAATGATTTATCAAATTCCTCAGACACAGATGTCTCACTAAAATCATGTTCTATAAGCTCATGTGAGACTTTGCATAATGATTCTTCACCTTCAGAATCAAAGAAATCTAAATTCGCATTAATGTGTCTCAAAATCATCAATCACTTTCTAATCCATGGAGACATACGTTTCCTCGTACCCCAGCTCAGGGACCTCCGGTGAAGAAATCAAATCATCCTTATTTGATTACTCTAGAACAACCTAGTCAATCCTGATCTCGTAACATGTGTCCCCCCCAATAGGTACCTGAGCGGGTTCAGACCTTGGCTTTCGTGAAGGGGATTCGTCCTGGGAATCATCCCAAGATTGAACTAAAGCAACCACAAATCTCATCCTCAATTTTGATAATTTCCCAAGTAAAAACTCACCCGAGCCCTTATCCTTAACATCTTGGAGCCAATCCAACAGATACTTGTTAAGATCATCAATCATTTCAATCAGGGGCTTTACTTCTTTAGTACAAGGTGTTGGTTGAGCTTCTAAAGATTGTATAGTATTTCTCAAGCTAGCCAACACCTTCTTTTGGACCTGGTTAACCTGAACCAAATGGTTTGGTTCAGAGTTGGGTGGGTTTGGGTTCATTGTAGGGGAATCAATGAATTAAGGACCTTGATACCCTCCCTGATAATGGGTCATTTCAAGTTGTTCATAAGGTGGTGATGACCTAATGGCAGTGTATTAAAGGGAGGGGTAAGGATCACTACATCCTTCTCAAGTGTAGATCATATTAGGTTGTCTAAATGAGGGTGATGATCTATAATCAGTGTAGCTTGGAGAAGGATAAGAATCAAGGTCATGGTGTCCAGAGTTAAACCCTGAACACGAAGGTCTGGAACTGTATCCCCAATCAGAATTATCCCAACTAGAAGATGGATTAGAATAAGTCTGGTTAGAATAATAATCATTTTGGGAATAAGTAGTAGTAGGAGGGTAGGAGTGGAAGTTTAAATAGAATGTGGAAGGATCCATGACAGAACAAGAGGAAGAAAGGTGCCCTGCAATACAAACAAACAAACCTATCTTTAAGTGGGCAAGCCTAAAGACCTACAGACTCCCAGAACCCGTCTTAAGATAAATAAATGATTTGATCTACTTCTTTCCGATCAATCCAACCAGTTAGAGGAAGAGACTAGGGAGAAGGTTCTTCCTTTGGCTTGCGCCTCAAGTTCCTAGTGTATCCCCCAGCCATGATCGTTTGATTCTACTTCCCTAGCTAGACATCAAATTGAATGGTAGAAATAGACTAATCGAAAATAATCTCGGTCTAGGCTCCGAAGAGCGAGTCAAATCTTTAGGGCCATCATCTACTCTATTTTAATTAGGGTTAGGTTTGAATGTTCTTTGGAATGTGATGGGCCCTTTATTTGGGTTATGCCCTTAATGATTGATTGATATGTGTGTGCATGCACAACTAATGGTTTTGAAGTAAGATTATTTTTTGATGTGGTAAATTTTAGGATTTAAATCTTGCTGAGTAGCTTTTAGGATTCAACTTTAGGTGTATTCAATCAAGTTCAGTTGGCACACCAGGTTTTGAAAGCATAGGTGAAGTTGTTTTCTTTTAAAGCTTAAAGGAATGTGGAGTGCCGGGTAAATCCTTAAAAGTTGAACCAATGTGGCAGCTACTTGATGAGTTGATTTTAATTGAAGTGGTGTGGCCCAATCAACCCAAACAATTGGCTTGATGCACCACTTAGTTAGGCACACAAATGATTACCTAATCTGATTTCTACTCAATTATATGTTTGGGTGTGTGTATCGGTTCCAAATATTGGTTTACCAGTTGAGTTTGAAAATCAGAAAAGGTTGTGTACCTCTGTGAGATCTTTTTTAATTTTTCTTTTATATGTGGAGGGTGAGGTGGATGGAGATGACAACCAAACAATTAAAACTAACCTTAGGGTTTAAGATAACTCCTAAGTTAATTAGGGTTTATGTTATTAAGTGATGGAATGAAATCTGGTGGGTAGGGAGGTGGGGGTAAACTTACAAACCTTCAACCGCACTTTACTCCAATCTACCGCTTTTGCTCACCACGTGAGAGTACCTACAATCACAATAAGAGAGGGGAGAAGTGAGGTAAAAGATAAGGCAGGAAAATGCGAAAAATAAAAGTGCATCATCTCCCCAGCAACGACGCCAAAACGTTGAGAGTGGAAAACTAAGCGATCGAAGTTGGATTTGAAAAACCCGTCGTTGTAGTTAGATTTGCGAAGCAATCCATCAATAAATAAAATTTTACTAAAATTTGTAAAGAAATTCTAGGTTGAACATAGGGAGGTGGACGTTTGATTCAAAATCATGTTTGCTTAATTGTCACGAAATAGATTAGTCGATCGAAAACTAGCTATCTATTTAAAGAATAAATAATAGAAGAAAAAGAGAGAATATTACAAATAAAAACAAAAGAGAGGTAGAATAAATATGGATGTCATAACCAAATGCTGTTCATTACACTAATCATTACAACAAGAAAGCAGTAAATCTACGCTAGAAAGCAGTAAATCTACTCAAGAAAGCGGTAAAGAGAATGGAAAGAGAAGTATCCTCCTCGACGATTGCTTGAAGGATGAGCCGAACGGAGAGATGGCTGGAAGATGGAGGATGGAGCGGGAAGGAGGACGAAGCAGGAGGAATTGTGGGCAAGGCAAGACGTTATCGCCATCGTGGGATCCACTTCCAGAATGGAGTGAGAGGACAACTGCGGGATGCTCCACGAAGGGGGAGAAGGTGGAAAATTTCTAATTTTTACTCTAGAGGAGCATCCTGGGTTTGGGACAAGTTCTTAGAGCTTTGAAGGGGGTGAGGGAAGAGAGGAAGGGATGAGAAATATGTCGGGGTCGTAGGGCTATATATAGGTGTAGATTGGAGGGGGTACAAAGGTCATTTCACTTAAAAACATTAAATCAGGGGTCTTTAGAGATGTATTTAAACATCACTAAAGCCCCCAAATGTGGGCTTAGTGCATGCCCACCCGTGCCCTCTCTATTTCCTTGCGCCTCAACGCTCACTGACCGCGCATTCTCAATCGTCCGATCGAGAGATTGGACGACTTAAACGCACTCGAGCCCCTCTAACTTCGGACGTTAAGCAGCTTAGTGTAGATCTCAATCGTCCGGTCAAGATTAGATGGCCACAATCATGCTGCTACCACTTGGTCTTCACCCATTATGGCACAACGTAGCCCCATTCCAAGCTGCTGGATCCAGATCGAAGGGTCATCATTGCATGCCAACCAGGCCTTTACATCGCTCGTCCGATTACGCGTACGTGGCGAGCGTTCAATCGTGTGTCCACCTGATCTGAAGATCTGGGTCGTTGGCGTCAGATCAGGCGGCTGGATTTTGCTCCTACGCGAGAAGAGATGTGTTGCGCACGACTCGCCTGCGCTGTGCCTTCTCCATTGTCACATTTTTAATAGCAACGCACATAAATCTAGGTCGTTGGATCAAGATCCAATGGCCTAGATTTGATCTTGCATTGTGGAGAGAGTGAGAGCATGGCGAGTCTTCAGACTTCTTCTGGGTCAGTTTGGGCAATCAAGATGGCACCACATGGGACCATCTTGGCCGTCCATCTTCTTTGAATTCTAGAAGGTGCCACGGATGTCGGATTGGGTCAATTTTCACATCATTAGGCTGTGATCGTCGATCCGAACGCATCCATGTGGTCGGATTTGTCATCTGAAATGCAGATTGACTCCATCTTGGCTCCTGATCTTAGATTTTCCTTAGACTATATCTGATGCTACGGATGTCCGATCAGGGAGATCTTGGAGTTGTTGAACTCTGATCATCGCCCTGATCAAATCCGTATAGTTTGATCTTCAATCCGTGGCCTCGATTAAAATTCACCCTGTTACCTGACCACAAAAATAGAAATTAACCTAAATTTTATGCAAACTATCCTAAATGTAAGATGATGCATGTTATGCAATATTTATAATGTATGATGCAACTATAATACAAAGAACATGCATAAATAGACATTTTAGGCTATTCAGATGCATATGCATCACTTGCCCTCCACACACACCAGAGGGTCACAACCATGCGCAGATGTGGCCTCCCAGGCATCCCAAAGCTATGCCACAAGGACTCCCAAGGTGGGAGCAGCTCCTGGCAAGTTTTTCTCCAAATCGTATCTATAATCAAATAGGAAGAAAACATATGATTCAGACTATCAGTGTGCATTCCACATGTGACATTCATTTAGTGCTGTCCCCATCCTCTTGTGTCTAAGGTCCCCGGTGATCAAGCCTTCCCTTCTACATAACCAAAGAAAAATTTGCACCTTGAGGGGGACCTTAAAAGGCCAAAGTTTCTTGTCAATGTGATTGCCCCCCATACCATTGGAAAAATTCATGATTTTTCATAGGCACATTGAGCCGTATAGATGCCATCCCATGCATAAGTGTCCTCCACATCGAGCCTTGGACTGAAACTTTGCAAGTGTGAAATTAGGTTCTGCCATTCTTCCCATAACCAAGTTCCCTACCTGATGGCCTCAGATTCACTCAAGTACTAGGAGCCGCAAGACTCTGACCAATAGTTGCTAACCGCCCCTTCCTTATCAGTAGTAACCAAGTATACCCTCAAGTAAGACTCTTTCAGAATGCCTAGCGACAACCATTGTTCCTTCCAGAAGTTGAAGGCCCTACCATCTCCAATTACTGGCTGTAGCAAATGCCAATTATTTCTAATAACCTAAGTGACAGAACACCAAAATGGGGATGGTTTGGAGGGGTATAATCTCTTTAATGCACTATTAGAGCTGCCATAGCCATCTCTAACAAGTTCAATCCATAATTTTTCCTCCCCATTGAGAATTTTTATAGCCCATTTAATCAATAAGCTTTCATTGAACTCTAATCCCCAGTCCACCTTCTTCTTTGGGACGACACAGATGTTCCCACTTCAGTGGCTGCATGAATCTACTATCATGTCGCACACCTTTCCAAAAGAATCTCTTTCACATCAAATCCAAATGTTTCCAAATAAAGAATATAGATTATAAAGAAAAGGGTGGAAAAAAGAATGAAGTAAATCTTCATTATCGTATATGTTCTTGTTACAAGTGGCAAATATACAAAATTCCATGTTCACATGCTTGTACAGTCCATTCACATAGAAATGTGCTTCTCGAACAATTCATTGGAGAGTGGTATACATGGGAACAACAATTTAAATTGTACTATGGGAGATTCTATGCATATGGAAATAAGGAGACATGGGAACCTCGTTCACTTCCATTGATAATACCTCATGAAAGCCAAAGACATGAAAAAGGTTGACCAAGATCAAGTAGAATACACAATGAAATGGATATTAGAGAGCCAGGAGGGCAGAATATTTATATTGGTTGTAACAAACTAGGACACAACATTCGTAGGTGTGTACCTGCTACACAGGCATCTCAGTCCTCCTTACCAACTGCACAATATTCTACACCTACTGTACAGTCTTCGGTGCGTCACAAAAGCAAGAATAAAAATAAATGTGGGATTTGTAGACAACTTGGACATAACAAAAAAACTTGCCAAAATAGAGGTACAAAATGAAAATATAACTTATTTTTATTTTGTACTTGTTTAAATTTATTCATATAACCTCATTTCATGAACAAAAGCATGTATGTATGCATCTAACCTCATTCTGACAAGCTTTCTTTGTGAACTTTACATTATTCCTTTTTTGTAACTTAAGTATTTTATGATTTTTACTGATGGAGCCAGGACCTAATGATAGGAGTGTATTGAGACTGTAGGATAGCCATCGATCACACAATGTTTGGGAGGGTGGACATGTAAGGGAAAAAATTAATCACATAAATTGTCAAACAATTATTTCCTCATTTTATAATAGTGTTATTTTCAGTTGTAGGACTCTACATGATTGAACCAATTGATCCAAGAGTGGTTAATTATGTACAGAGAGCTGGATTTGGAGGTGTACATGAGCTTGAGTTCATCCAGCTTGATTGGCACATTATTACCACGCTAGTAGATAGATGGAGATGTGAGACTCACACCTTTAACATGAGGCATAGGGAGATGACCCTTACTTTGGGGAACATATTGGTTATTACTGACCTAGTTGTAGATCGGACAGTTGTTACTGATGTTACAACAATGGATAGTTGGCCAACAATGTGTGGATGTTTGCTCAGATGAATAGCAAAAGGGAGGAAGATTACAGGTTTGAGTGTTATCATGACATGACTTGCTGATAACTTCCAATAGTAGCCACCTAATGCAAACGATGAGACAGTACAACAGTATGCACGGACATACATATTGCAGCTTCTTCGTGGCATCCTTTTTGTAGACAAGTTAGGATCTCATGTCTCCCTTATGTTCTTGCCACTCCTTGAGGGTTTAGATGCTGCATGACAGTACAGTTGGGGTTCAGTAGTTTTTACGTACTTGTATAGGCAGCTCTGCCTAGCTTTAGCTGTTGAGACAGATGTGATTGGAGGTACTTTAGTTGTACTGTAGATTTGGTCTTGGGAGCGATTCCTCCACATAGCTCCAGTCATTCACCATCGTCAAAATTGGCATGGACAACCACTTGTCGTTGGAGGACAACATTCGATGTCAGGAGGGTGTCAACACATGTTGTTAAACTATACTGAGATGCATTCGACTTACCGACCCCTGATCAGGTACATGATCATATATTTTTTCATGCATTCGACTTACTTTTTTTTAAATGATGGAATTGAAATTATAGCATAACATTACACAAATTCTATAGAGGTGACATGGATTCCTTACACGAATGTTGTTATTTAAACATTACCTGAGTATTTCATAGTGGGGAGAGAGATATGGGCAGCTCGAGTGCATTTGATTGCTTTCTACATAGTTGAGCATCATTATCTAGATCGAGTTTTGCAATAGTTTAGAGGTCGACAGAGCATACCTGTAGTAGTTGACACAGATGATCACCTCCACAGACTCTATCTTAGATGGAAGACGGACACTGTCTAGAGGGATTACCACAGACAGCATATCGAGAGGTGGGATGCACTTCGTCAGCACATTGTCCACACAGAGCTGGTTGGTGAAGCAAGAGTCACCGATGATTACCTTCCATGGTTTGATGGTGTCACCAAGAGATATATTGGTAGACATGGAGTTGTATTAGCATTATTTATTCCTTAGTGATGGCATACATGATTTATGCAGTATTTATTTATTTATTTATCATATAAAAACCTATTAATTACATTAACGTGAAAATTGTAGATATCCCAGTGGACACGTACCATCGAGTTGGAAGTTGATAAACCAGACATCAATCAAATTACGGAGGACACAAGAGCTACAATACAGCACTCGATTGCAGTTCAATTCACAGGAGTGCCACATGATCAAAATGATGGTCAGTGACCTATTCGTAAATGTGGTAGACGTAGACTAGGTCAAAGACCAGCACCAGTAGAAGCACAAGCACCAGCAGATGATCAGGCCCATGCACTAGTAGCAGCATTAGCACCAGCACTAGCACCAGCAAATGATCAGGCCCAAGCACCACCACCAACAGATTATCAAGATCAGGCAGCAGCATATGAGCAGGCTCAAGCACCTCCACCACCACTAGCAGTAGATGATCAGGTCTAGACACCAGCAGATGATCACTATCTGGCCTAGGGACCAGCACATGATCATGATCAAACTCCATCAGATCAAGGCCAAGGAGCACCACCACATAATCTAAGCCAGGCATCACCTACACTACCATCAGGAGACATTGGTAGCTCATCCCATTCCGATTATGTTACTCTCAGAGGTGGCACTCGACCCATTACAAACCCCTGGGGCACCCAAAAAAAGACAAGGAGATTAAGATGATGACTTAGGAGAGACAGTGACTTAGGGGCTCGCACACGTGTTCACTACACCACCATCACCGTTGAACTTTAGGTCCATGGATGGCATAGGATCATAAATAACCCAGATTGATCAATCATCTTTACTTAAATAGAATGACAATCCGATGGTTTATCTACAATATAAGCGAAGGAGGAGAAAGTAATCATTGGACATGTATGTATACTAATTTCTCTTCAGTTGCTTGTAGATAAATTGTATACTAAGGTTTGTCACTTGTAATGTTTTTTTAATGTTAAGTACCAATGTTCATGTCTAATGTCAACTTGGTAAGGTTGATCAAGGAGAGATTGCATTATGGTTTCTATCAAGTAAGACATTTCAAAGCTTTCCTTATTTTCCTTCATATTTTAGTTATTCCTACCATCTACCAACAGCAACAATAGTAGTAGCTACCGACAGCTAGAGCTACCAGCAGCAGTTGCTGCTGCAGCCAATTCCATGGTTTGCAGTAGCAGTAGCAACAGCTGCCGACAACTGCATGTAGCTCAAGCAGCAACAGCAGCCGCAGTTGCATGTAGCTCAAGCCAACAACAGCAGCTACTACTGTTGCTTGAGCTAGCTACCTCGATGGACCATTACCATCTATAACTTCCTCTGGCTTAGGCAGGAAGCCTCATAAATACACACCTACAAGAGTTAGCTTGTTGAATCTTACAATACCATAGGAATCAATATTGACATCCCTTTGAAATAGCATAGGCACCCCATAGAGTGACATTTTGGCTCAAGTGCTTGCACATATAACTTCATTAAAGAGGGAAGTATTTTAATTGCGACTGTCCCAGCTAATAAAGTAAGGTCTTTTTGCCTAGCATGTCATCTTAGTACCAATCCATAGTGTTTCTTACATGTCATCGGTCTAACATAAGGAGGAGCGAGGGGACCCGATAAGACCTCGATCTGGTGCCCTAGGCCGACGCATAATGTGAGACTGCCGCCGCCACCAGATAACTATAAGGGTTTCACCATTGATGTTGATGTTCCAATGTCTGAGGATACTAAGATTTCCGAACTTATGCTCAGAGGTGTTTTGGTATGGGAGGTGATGGTCGGAAATCCGTCGACAGACCGCATCAAAGGTTTGTTAAAATACCTTTCACTCTCTGTTGAAGATTGGAAGATTTCTACCCTATCACCTACGAGATTTGTTCTGTTTGGTTTGGGTATGATGGACGTGGAGCATCTTCGATTTAAATCATTTAATTTTGAAAATTTAACTATGATCTGGAGACTCGTCTCGCCTTTCAATGGGGCCTTGCCCGACAGGCTACCTCAAAGGGCTATCGCTCGATCAGGGAAACTAGAAATCAGTGGTCTACCTTTGCATCATAGGTCGTGAAGCATGGTAGCTGCTACTCTAGCTGGATATGTGACAGCGGCTGAGGAGATGAAGGTTGGTTTGAGAGAAGGGGATGGCAGAACATTACATGTTAATGTGGAGATTCTCAATGGGGGATCATTGCTAGAGAAGATCATTCTCAGATGCGGTGGGAGTTCATGGCTCCTGCAGTTGCAACTTACGGGAATGCTGAAGGAGGTCTATGAGCAGAAGGAACGGCGAACCTATGCAAAGATTGTTCGCAAGGAGCCTCACCTAGACCACACAGAGAGAGGTACATCTGAGGGAGCTCCCAAACCAAAAAAGAGGAAGGAACATCATCATAAGGAGATGGATGAGATGGGGGATCACTAGATTGTATAAGAGGGTGAACAGTCTATGGGGGTGCTGCAAGAAATTTTAATGAATTCGATGGTACAAAATTCTTCTTTCAATATTTATGGGAACTGAAATATCGGCATTGGGGAGATCCCCATATAAACTACAGAAAAGAAAAATGAATTTGACTATGACAAGTGGTTTTCGCATGTTTTGAAATCGTCAGAAATCGTAGTATAGTCGTGCTAAATGCTCGTCAAAGATATTTGTAATAACGAAACTCGATTGATTTTATTCTTTTTAGAACTCGAGTCCCGATCGTTCATCTCTGGGAGGCGTGAAAACAAGTCGAGATTTGGATTGGCCTAATCTAACCTAAATCTAGCCTAAGCTAATATTTTTGACTTTTTGTGTTTTTGATTTTTATTTTGAAAAGAGAATTGAAACCTAGATCTAGATAAACTAGCAAAAACCTAAGTGACTATGTGCATCTAAATGAGGCCATGGTGGCGATGCATGGTGTGATCAAACCTATGTATCATATAGGCAAGCAAACATGAGGACAATCAATCATCGAAACATCATGAAATTATTTATGCATAAAAGATTATCACATATCATCTACACTAGAAAGCAAACAAATAGAAGAAATCCCTCATGCCAGAAAGTTGCCACTAGGGCCATCGGCCTTGTGTGAGGGTGTAGGCTAGACCTTGGGTATACAAACCCATCTACATGCCTGCCAACAAGAGATGGCCGGCCACAAGAGGCTATGGGTGAGCCTTCATGGCCGTCCAAGAAGAAGAAGAAAGAGAGAGGGTGTGTGCACCCAAGTGGAGAGAGGGTAGCGTGCCCACAAGAAGAAGAGAGGGTGGAGAACCCTTTTTCTTCCTAGCCATCCTTGAAGCTTTGGAGGGAGGCTTCTCTAGCTAGCCGTCCATGGAGCCTTGGAGGAGGATGAGGAGGATGGCCTTAAGGTTTTGGAGGGTGGAAGGTGTCACAAGTGGGAGGAGAATGGATGGAAGATCCTCCATTTCGTGGCTCTCTCTTTGGTTCAAATGGGAAGGCTCAATTTGGTTGCCACTTTTGGTGGCTACAAAAATAGCCAATGCTACATTTTTTGGAACTAGGTTTGACACAAGTATTAGGGTTTCCAAGAGAGTGTGCATGGGTTTGGTAGGGGTAGAATGGGAAGGGGGGTGTGTGTGTGTAGGTGTGTATTTTTTGTGGGACTAGGTTGTGGGTTTTGGTAGGATTAGGTGCTAAATAGGTTGGGTCAATCTAAATTAAGTGGGTGTGGACCTAATTAGGCTTAGGAAAGTCTAATTGGATAGGAGTGAACCTAATTAGATCTAGGTAAAGTCTAATTGAATGTGTGCATGTGATTAGGCTAGGGTAACC
This sequence comes from Thalassia testudinum, assembly GCA_037157565.1. Classification (NCBI taxonomy): domain Eukaryota; kingdom Viridiplantae; phylum Streptophyta; class Magnoliopsida; order Alismatales; family Hydrocharitaceae; genus Thalassia; species Thalassia testudinum. The sequence goes on along the minus strand of JAZHRO010000014.1, from coordinate 86,308,372 downwards.
CTAATAGGTATGAGTCAATTAGATCCTGGGTGGATCCAATTGGGCTCAAGTGCACCCAATCAACTGTAGATGCACCTAATTAGGTATGGGATGGTTTAATTGGGTTAGGGATAGGATAAGTATGGCAATGGATAGTGGACTAGGCTTAGGAGGTCTTTAATTAGGTTTCCTAGGGTGTTTGGTGGGGTTCCTAGGTCAAAATAGGTAAGCTAGGGCTTCCAACACCAAAATCAGGAACCAGACAGCAGTATCAGACGTTCAGGATAGTGGTCAAATGTCTTATACTACAAAATTGGACGTCTGGGCATTAAATTAGACGTCCAATTTTGTATCAGTATGAGTTTTGGCTTCCTGGATTGTTATTCTGTCTGGACATCTTAAAAGGTGCTGGAGAGTGGATTTTAGGTTTTCTAAGGGGGGTTTTGGTTCCTAAGTGTTTTGGAGAGGGATAGGGTGGATAAGAACATGGATAGTGCTATCCATGTTTGGGTTCTAAGGCTGAGAAAGCCTAATGGAAGTTGTTTTGGGTTTGGGAAGGCTATCCTAGGGTTTCTAAGGGTAGGGATAAGGCTATCCTCCTCACTCCTCATATCTGGATCAGTCTTCTTCTTCCTTTATTGCTTTATTCCATTATCTCCATCCTGGATCACTTTATTACCTGCAAATAGTAATAAAAACCATTAAATAGCAGGATATCTCATCTTATGCTAAATAGACTGATGCAATATATGATATGCAAGATATGTGTGCAATATCCACAAATTAAGCTAGGTTCAAACATTATTTAGGTTGATTAGGGCCCATGATTGCTATGCAATCAGACTACCAAGAAGGTGGATGAAAATTCTGTTGCTTTGATACTTGGTGATGAACGTAGGCTTCAAGCAAATGTGGGGGGCTCTCAAAAGGGGAGATGAGAGTTCTTTCCTGGAATGTGCGTGGATTGTGCGATAAAGTTCGAAGAGCCACACTTATCAGATATCTCAGATAATGTGACATTGAATGTGCTCTCATTCAAGAAACGCATATAGAAAGTGAGAACTGCTCCATGTGGATTGATTTGAAGAAGAATTGGTATGCTGGCTATGTGGTAGTAGAAGCTAATGGTAGATTTGGAGGGTTGGCCTTTTGGTGGAAGGAGGCATGCTTGGAGGTGCTTGAGGTCATTAAATCTAGGCATGCTATCTCCTGCAGATGTAAGATGATCCAAGGGGAGATGAAGTGTCTTCTCACTGGTGCGTATGGCCCATTTGTTGCAAGCAGTCGGTTTGAACTATGGGAGTACCTGACAGACCTTGCGAGACATTCCCAAGGACTACCATGGTTAATGGGGGGAGACTTCAACTGTACCTTGATAGAATCAGACAAATCAAGTGGGTTAATGGACAACGCCTCCCTTGGCTTTCAAATAATAGTTGAAGAACTGGGATTGACTGAATTCTCTACAGCTGGGGTGGAATTCACTTGGAGAAGTGGAAGTGGCTCATGCTCCAAATTGGACAGATTCTTCGGTAATGCGGAGCTGCAACTGTCAAATTAGCTGGGAAACATGCGTCTGTTCGGTCTATGCTGAAGGGGTATGGTGCAATAGTTGTAGTATTGATGAACCAAAAATGCACTGAAGCGTTGGCGGCAATTCAGTATTTGGATTGGAAAGAGGAGGCAACCAGTCTAATTGAACCGAAGCAGCGAGACAGGAAGCAATGGCAGGACATTGTGGCCGAGGAAAACTTAAAAAGAGAAATGGATTGGCGTGAGCACTCCCGGCAACTATGGCTCAAAGAGGGGGACACTAACACCAAATACTTCCACTTGGTAGCCAGTGCACGTAGAAGATATAACCTCATCTCCTCCATTATGGTGGACGGTCAGGAAACCTCATCTATGAATGAAATCAAAGCAGCAGCTACCAGATATTTTAAAGACAGTACTCAGGCTGTAGCAAGGGGAACATGGAAGATGGAAAGGTCTGTCTTTCCTCGCATTTCTATGCAGCAGGCTAACTTAGTGACGTCCATTTCTGAAAATGAGGTGTTGGAAGTAGTCAATGATCAGAATACTGAAGGTTTGCCAAGTCCAAATGGTATGCAGGCCTTCTTCTACAAAGAATTTTGGACTATGTTGAAGGGGGAGGTGATGGACATAATTAGGGAATTTCAAATGGGCAATTATGGCTTCGATAAAATTAACAAATCTTACCTCTTTTTACTTCCAAGAAAGCCAGGTACAAACTATTTTCAGGAATTTAGGCCAATTACTCTGTCTAACTCCATATATTTATTGGTGAGTAAGGTTTTGGCGAACAAATTAAGGAAGGTTCTTCAGGACATCATCCTCCCAGTATAGTCTGCTTTCCTCCCCAATAGGTCATTACAAGAATCATTCATTATGGCACCGGAGATGGTGATGGGCAGGCACAGGAGAAAGTGCAAAGCTTTCCATTGGAAGGTTGATTTCCAAAAGGCATATAATCCAGTGTCTTGGTAGTATCTATGGAAAATATTTAAGAGAAGGGGGTTTCCAGCTAAATGGCTACAATGGATGAAAAGATGTATCACCACTGCTTCCTTCTCACCCTTGATAATTGGTAGATCGTATGGGACGTGGATCTAACCTCAACGTGGTGTCAGGCAGGGATGTCCACTGGCTCTACTTGTTTTCAACCTTGCGGTTGACACTCTGGCGAGGTATACCTGTAGACTATCAGAGTCTAGATTCATTAGAGGGTATTCCATCTCCAACAGAAGTGCATTGGCTCCAGTGTTGCAATATGCTGATGATACAGTATTCTTTGTGGAAGGGAATGAACAAGAAGCTCAAGCACTATTCCACATGGTACAGATATTTGAAGAAATATCAACGTTGAAACTGAATGGTGATAAATCTTCTTTGGTCTATTTTGGTCTAATGGGAGAAGAACAAACAACCATCTCTTCAACACTAGGTACCCCCTTGGTTACTCTCCCAATCAAATATTTGGGCTTACCTCTAAAATACACTAAACTAAAGAAGAGTGAATGGCATGACTTATTTGATAAAATCTCTGTCAAACTACAAGGGTGGAGTAGCAAATATCTATCCAAACGAGGCAGACATAATCTCTTGAACTCAGTAATAACCTCCATCCTTGTGTTTTTCCTCTCCATGTTTAAAGCACCCAAGTCCATCTGGAAGCATATTGATGTGATGAGGAAGCGGTTCTTCCGGAAAGGAGAAAATCATGAAGGTAAATTTTTCCAACCAAGGAAGTTGGATGGTCTCTGTAAATCAAAAGACCATGGTGGTATGGGAATTAAATCTCCTAAAGAGTTCAATGATGCTTTGTTGCTTAAGTGGGCCATCAAATTGTTCAATGGGGAACATAAGAATTGGGTGGACCTTATTAAAGAAAATTATGGAAGCTCGCATAGCTCTCTAGACCAACTCCAACCATTTAAGCCATCTCCCTTCTGGAAGTCTGTGGTACAAGCTATGAAGAATAACTGGCAGATGTTTAAGCCTATCTTAGGTGATGGACGGTCCTTTAAATTTTGGTAGGAGGAATGGTCACCCTTGGGTCAACTAAAGAATGCCTATCGAAGGGGGTGACTCTAGCTGTAACGAATGTGTGCCCCAGACGTATTTTAAGACGTCTGGGAGGTGGCTCAGACGTCGGACAAGACGTCTGGGATCACAACCAGACGTCTGATAAGACGTCTGGGATAGTTGCAAGACGTCTGGAAATCCGTTATTTTCGACACACGCGAGTCGCCTGCGCGCCTGAGCGCGCAGACCGCATATTCCCTCTTTTCTCTGCGGCTGCAGGCGGCCTGCCGCCTTCTCTCTCTCCTCTCCGCGCGGCGTTAAAAGGGGCGCACCTCCCCTCCCGTCTCCACCGTCTCCTCCTTCTTCTCCTTCCTGTGCGCGAGAGCGAGCGGACGCGAGGGCGGCAGCGGCGGCCGCAGTGAGCGTGGAGGTGCGGCGTGCGAGGGCGGAGCTCTGCAGTGAGGGCGAGCTCGCCGGAGCGGCTTGGCCGGCCGACGGAGGGCGCAGGGGGCGCGGAGCGACGCGGAGAGGGACCTGCTGCGGTATGAGCAGCAGGAGCGCGAGGTGCGACGCGGGCGGCGTCGCGAGCGGAGGCCGAGCAGGGTCCTGATTCTGGAAAAATTTCCAGAATCAGATGTCTGGATTGATAGCCAGATGGCAAGGTCGACGTCTGTAAGATCATACAGACGTCTGAAAGGTGAGTGTCCGCTTTCTCCTTCCTTCTTGTCGACTGACCGTACTGAGGGAGGGGGGGTTGGCTGTGCGCAGGTTCGCTGATTCGCCATCCTTTGCGAATCAGACGTCTGGAAGTTGTACCAGACGGCGGGAGTGACCTCCAGACGTCCGGAGGGACCATCGGACGTCTGGGATCTAGGCAGACATCCCCGCAGACTTCTGGACGTCTGGGAAACCACGCTGAACAGGTAATTCTCTGATCCACTTTTTAAGACGTCTGGAAGGAGTTCCAGACGTCTGATTTTGCACAGTATCGTCTTTTTCGACCCGTTTAGGGTCCGTTCGGGCTCCGTTTTCCGCGATTCGAGTTGCGTGCGTTGCAGAATTAATTCCTCTACCCGTCTACAATAGCTATACACTGTTCTGAGACACTCCTTGTGTTTGATCCTTGTGATAGGACCTCATTCGGTTGCAGTCTTGAGAGTCGCGGAGGCACGCGGGATTCCCGATCACGCCCCCATTACTCCCGTTGTATCTGGTAGAGTGGCTTAAGTTATTTTTAAAATCTATTAAAGTATGGAACCATAACTAGAATCTAGGACATTGCATGAATCCTAGGAATGAGAAATGTATGGAATGATAGCTCCTAGGTGATGCATGAATCCTAGGGCTGGAAAACTAGTTGTATGCTAGATCCTAGGATGTGGCATGAATCTTAGGATGGAAAAACTAGTGGAATGTATAATACTGCAGTCTTGGAAAAATGGAAAGGAATATAAAGCTGCCTGTAATTTGAATTAACAGCTGCCTGTTATGAATAAAGAAACATGTTTGAGATCATGGATTTTGAGAACGTGAATCTAGAAAGTGAAACATATGATGTTCTGAGATAAAGAGCTAGAACCCTACGGGGAATTAGGAGTGGAACTCCTGGAAAGAAAAAGAAATGGAACTGAGATGTAGTTTGTATTGTCTCTTGGGTACGCAGTACCAAGGAAAGTACCTGTACCTGTTTAGTGCAGAGTGGGGCCAGCCGCCCCAGGGACCCGGGGTTAGGATTGGCCGCTCTGTACCGACTTGTTGGCCCTCGTGTACGTAGTACCGAGGAGAGCTAGTAGTGTTAGGAGAGTACTAGCTACCCCACGGGCCCCGGGGTTCTGCTAGCCTCCTTCACCGACTTGTTAGGCCCACTAGGGCAAACCAGGGTAGTCAGGCGAGGGTGCGCGGACTGTGGAGGGGCAAGGCCCCGGTTTGGTTACTGTGGAGGGGTTGGACCCCTGTTACTGAGAGGGCTCTGCCCTGGTTCCGTGCTGTGCTTTGGGCGCACCCGTTAACGGAAACGACTGACCGCGTGCCAGTGCGGGCTAGCTACATGTGCGTTTATCGCGCGTGCCGTAGTCACCGTTACGTCTGTCAGTGACCTTGGGGTGGTTGACTGAGGGTAGGATCACCACGGGGGACTCTCCCGGCCAGGAGAGCACCACGTGCTACTTCTACTTTTGGAAAAGACTGCAATCAAGATCGTTCCCACGAGGACATTCGAGATCAAGTAAAGGATCTGAGAAATAAATGAAATAGTGAGAAAAATTGAAAGATGTGAATAAAGGAAGTAATAGAACATAACAGCTACTGTACACTCTACTGTTGCCTTTAGTTAGTTTGCCACTCTACTCAGCGTTTTGCTGACGTGTTACACTCGTTACCTTTTTCAGGACCAGGTGTTGAGTAGCCAGGGTCGACGGCTGCAGAGGACGCTGGGCCGAGTAGGGTCCAGTAGAGTTACCACAGCCTTTTGTACCCCTTTTTGTTTCTGTTCTAGTGAGTAGTTTTTGTTTCCGCTGTACCTTCTTTACCTGCAGTTCTTGTTATATGATAAATGCTGTTTTACTGTTGTGGTGGAACCTACTGTAGTAGTTTCTTTCCTTACTGCTGTACTTTCTTACTGTTAGTTATATTCATGCTGAATGTGGTTTATTTTACTGTCTTTTGGTTACTTCCTCGTTGGACGACTAGGTCTTGGGATTAGTCGAGTCGGTCCGGTTCTCGTGTCTCGTAGGGACTCGGGAACCGGGTCATTACAAGATGGTATCAGAGCAAGGTCATCCCGAGAAGTGAATCAACTGACTGGAAAATAACCAATTCACATGTTTATAGCTAGAGTAGCCACCACAACATATCTCTTGACATGAGCTCTTAGAAGTTTTGTTAGGTACCGTCTGTTTTGACATTTCCGTTTCGTTTCGCGTCTCCTTGCAGGAGATGCCTCATCGCGGGACTGGCGAGACTGGCCGCGGGCGCGGCCGAGGGCGAGGTCGGCGAGGTGGACGTGCTGTCGTTGACGTCTCGGTGGACCAGCCACCACTCCCTGGCGTCCAAGCCCAGGACCTCGCCAGACTGATACGGGATATTGTACGAGAGGAGCTCCACCCACCGCCCCGAGCACCTCCTCCTGGGGTTGCAGAGGGGGAGTCCTCTGTGGGACCACGCGACAGACGCAGCGCTGGACACGAGGGAGGGGATGGGCCCCTGCCGCCCCCACCTTCCTCCGACACTTCTGTACACGAGGCACCTTCGCCTGGAGGTGCACCAGCACCTCCCCTACAGCGCCACTTCGAGCTTTTCGGACAGTTCTGGAAGCTGAAGCCCCCCTCCTTCAAGGGGGATGAGGACCCGACCGAGGCAGAGGACTGGCTTGAGCAGCTGGAGAAGATCTTCGACACCCTTCGCCCCCGGTGGAGTGCCGTGTGGCCTTTGCCACGTACCAGCTGGAGAGTGCGGCACACCGGTGGTGGAGGGTGGTCCGGGGACAGGAGAGGGACGAGCCGACGTGGGACCAGTTCATCACCCTCTTCTGCGAGCAGTACTTTCCCCAGACGTGGCAGGACCAGAGGAGGCGGGAGTTCCACACTCTCTGCCAAGGGACGATGACCGTGAGCGCGTACCGCACGCGTTTCTTGGAGCTGTCCCGCTTTGCAGCGACAGCGGTAGCCACTGAGGAGGAGCGCCTTTGGAGGTTCACCGAGGGGCTCTGGCCTGCGATCCGGGGGTATGTCAAACCCCTGAAGCTGCCGACGTTTTCGAGGGTGGTAGAGGCAGCTATGACTTACGAGGAGAACAACCCGTCCGCGCGAGAGACCGACGGCGGACGGAAGAGGCCCTTTCAGCCAGACTTCTCACAGGGTCGGCGAGAACGGAGACACGTGACGTCCGCAGGAGAGCCGTCACGTTGTGCAGGGCCATCAGTGGCCTTTGGGGGCCCTCGACAGGGGCCAGTCGCCAGCACCGGACCCCCGCCTAGCCGACAGCAGGGACTCACTGAGGGCGGGAGTCGGGTTCCCATCTGCTACCAGTGTGGCCAGCTGGGCCACGTCAGGAGGGACTGCCCATCTAGGGCAGGAGGTCAGCAGATACTTCCCGTGCAGAGCACTGGAGGGCGCGCAGGAGGCCGCGGTCCCCAGGCACGAGGAGGAGGACAGCAGTCGCGAGGAGGGTACCGGCCAGCACCTACCCGTCCGACGTAGAGTGTGGCTGCTTCGTCCGCACCTAGGGCTGAGGGGCGTATCAACGCCCTAACACACAGGGACGCCAGAGCATCGGGATCCGTGGTAGCAGGTATGGTTTCAGTTTCTGGCAGACTCGTTTACACGCTTTTCGATTCCGGCGCTACGCACTCGTTTATCGCAGCCAGTTTCGCAGTTAGTTTGGACCAGGATTATACACTGTTAGAGAATCCGTTCGTAATCAGAGGTCTGAGTGGTCAGCTGTTTGTAGCTGAGGAGGTGTACACGGGTTGCGGGGTCAGCATTGGGGGACATAGCCTGCCAGCTGACCTGATTATGATACAGATGGAGGACTTTGGAGTGATTCTGGGGATGGATTGGCTGTCCGCTTACCACGCCTTGGTAGACTGTTTTGAGAGGAAGATTGTCTTCTCCATTCCGGAGTTGCCTTCTTTCGAGTTTCACGGGCAGCCAGTGGACAGAGGTTTCAGGTGCATTTCGGCACTTCGGGCGGCGAGACTTTTGAGCCAGGGGTGTGAGGGCTTCATAGCTTGTGTGGTGGCAGAGCACAGCCCCGTGGCAGACTTCCAGAGCATCCCGGTGGTCAGAGAGTACCCCGACGTGTTTCCAGACGAGTTACCAGGACTATCGCCCGAGCGTGAGATCGAGTTTGAGATCTCACTAGTACCAGGGACCAGCCCCATCTCCACTGCGCCATACAGAATGGCATCGCTTGAGCTGCGAGAGCTCAAGTCCCAGTTGCAGGACCTTTTGGAGAAAGGTTTCGTGAGGCCCAGTGCGTCTCCCTGGGGAGCCCCGGTACTGTTTGTGAAGAAGAAGGATGGGACCCTACGCCTTTGTGTGGACTACCGACAGCTGAATAGGGTCACCATCAAGAACAGATATCCGCTGCCGAGGATCAACGATTTGTTTGACCAGTTGCGGGGTGCCACGGTGTTTTCCAAGATCGACTTGAGGTCTGGATACCACCAGTTGAGGATCAGGGAGACCGACGTCTCCAAGACAGCTTTCCGCACCCGGTACGGACACTACGAGTTTTTGGTCATGCCGTTTGGGCTGACCAATGCCCCCGCTGCTTTCATGGACCTGATGAACCAGGTGTTTAGACCGTACTTGGACCAGTTTGTGGTGGTTTTCATAGATGATGTACTCATCTATTCTAGAGATCGGACGCAGCACGGAAAGCACTTGCGAATGGTTCTAGACACTCTGAGACGACGCAGGCTGTACGCCAAATACAGCAAGTGCGAGTTCTGGTTGAGGGAGGTGACCTTTTTGGGTCATGTGATCTCTGGAGACGACCTGGCGGTGGACCCCGCCAAGGTCGAGGCAGTGCTCAGGTGGGAGAGACCGCGTTCAGTCACTGAGATTCGCAGTTTCCTGGGACTGGCAGGTTACTACAGACGGTTCATCAGAGGATTTTCACAGATTGCGCGTCCTATGACACAGTTAACCCGGAAGGATGTGCCTTTTGCTTGGACAGACGCCTGTGAGGCGTGTTTTCTGGAGCTGAAGGAGAGGTTGACCTCGGCTCCCGTGCTCACCATCCCTGACAGTAGTGGCGGGTTCGTTGTGTACACGGACGCTTCCTTGCAGGGGTTAGGAGGTGTGCTCATGCAGAGGGGTCATGTGGTCGCTTACGCTTCACGGCAACTGAAGCCCCATGAGCATACCTACCCTACCCACGATCTAGAGTTGGCAGCTGTTGTCTTCGCGCTGAAGACATGGAGGCACTACTTGTACGGTGAGACCTTCGAGATTTTTACAGATCACAAGAGCCTCAGATATCTGTTTGACCAGAAGGAGCTCAACATGAGACAGAGACGTTGGTTGGAGCTCCTGAAGGACTACGACTGCAGCATCTCCTACCACTCGGGAAAGGCCAATGTGGTGGCTGACGCCCTGAGCCGTAAGGCGCCCGCACGCTTGGCCAGTCTACAGTTACAGAGTTGGAGCCTTTTGGAGGAGGTGGGCAGTTGGCGACCTCTAGAGTTACGAGGGTACTGTGGGGCAATGACGGTGACACGGCAGACCAGGCCAGAGTTGATAGACCGCAGCATCACCATGGACTTGGTGGTGGGCTTACCTGTTACCCAGCGAGGACACGACGCAGTCTGGGTAATAATGGATAGATTGACGAAGACGGCACGATTCTTGCCGATCCGAGTCACTTTGGGACCAGCACAGTGGGCAGAGAGGTATATCCGTGATGTGGTGCGACTACACGGAGTTCCACGGGAGATCGTATCCGACCGGGATACCCGCTTTACGTCCCAGTTTTGGGCTGAGTTTCAGCAGGCTTTGGGGACGAGGTTGAGGTTTAGCACGGCTTACCACCCCCAGACGGATGGACAGTCGGAACGCACGATACAGACACTTGAGGACCTTTTGCGTGCCTGTGTACTAGACTGGAGGGGCTCTTGGGAGGAGCACCTGCCCCTGGCGGAGTTTGCATACAACAACAGTTATCACTCGAGCATCGGCATGGCTCCCTACGAGGCTCTGTACGGATGGAAATGCACGCCACCCTTGAGTTGGGTTGAGGTGGGGACCAAGTGGGAGGTTGCCCCAGGTTGATCCGGCAGAGTCAGGAGGTAGTTGAGCAGATCCACAGACGACTCCGCACTGTCAGGAGCAGACAAAAGAGCTACGCAGATCGAAGACGCAGAGAGGTGCAGTTCGAGGTTGGGGACCACGTCTTCCTTCGTGTTTCGCCCATGAAGGGCTTACAGCGGTTTGGGGTGAGAGGGAAGCTCGCGCCGAGGTTCGTGGGGCCCTTCGAGGTCCTGGAGCGGGTTGGACCCGTTGCTTACAGACTTGCCCTTCCCCCGCAGCTTTCTGGTGTGCACGACGTGTTCCACGTGTCCAACCTCAGGAAGTACGTAGCCGATCCCAGCCACGTACTGAGTCACGAGAGCGTCGAGGTGAGCGACGACCTGACCTACCCCGAGCGGCCAGTGCAGATCCTAGACCGAGCCGTCCGCAGGTTGAGACGAAAGCAAGTACCCCTGGTAAAGGTTTTGTGGAGGAGCCAGCGGTACGAGGAGGCTACCTGGGAGCCTGAGGCGGCAATGCAGGAGCGGTACCCAGAGCTTTTCGCGGGTACGTCTTTTCGGACCGGCTTTGGTCCTCTTTGAGTTTGTTATGGTTATTTGGACATCTTTTTCCCGCACCCTAGTTGGCGCAAGTTTCGGGGACGAAACTTCCTTTGAGTTTGTTATATTGTAACGAATGTGTGCCCCAGACGTATTTTAAGATGTCTGGGAGGTGGCTCAGACGTCGGACAAGACGTCTGGGATCACAACCAGACGTCTGATAAGACGTCTGGGATAGTTGCAAGACATCTGGAAATCCGTTATTTTCGACACACGCGAGTCGCCTGCGCGCCTGAGCGCGCAGACCGCATATTCCCTCTTTTCTCTGCGGCTGCAGGCGGCCTGCCGCCTTCTCTCTCTCCTCTCCGCGCGGCGTTAAAAGGGGTGCGCCTCCCCTCCCGTCTCCACCGTCTCCTCCTTCTTCTCCTTCCTGTGCGCGAGAGCGAGCGGACGCGAGGGCAGCAGCGGCGGCCGCAATGAGCGCGGAGGTGCGGCGTGCGAGGGCGGAACTCTGCCGTGAGGGCGAGCTCGCCGGAGCGGCTTGGCCGGCCGACGGAGGGCGCAGGGGGCGCGGAGCGACGCGGAGAGGGACCTGCTGCGGTCTGAGCAGCAGGAGCGCGAGGTGCGACGCGGGCGGCGTCGCGAGCGGAGGCCGAGCAGGGTCCTGGTTCTGGAAAAATTTCCAGAATCAGACGTCTGGATTGATAGCCAGACGGCAAGGTCGACGTCTGTAAGATCATACAAATGTCTGAAAGGTGAGTGTCCGCTTTCTTCTTCCTTCTTGTCGACTGATCGTACTGAGGGAGGGGGGGTTGGCTGTGCGCAGGTTCGCTGATTCGCCATCCTTTGCGAATCAGACGTCTGGAAGTTGTACCAGACGGCGGGAGTGACCTCCAGACGTCCGGAGGGACCAACGGACGTCTGGGATCTAGGCAGACGTCCCCGCAGACTTCTGGACGTCTAGGAAACCACGCTGAACGGGTAATTCTCTGATCCACTTTTTAAGACGTCTGGAAGGAGTTCCAGACGTCTGATTTTGCACAGTATCGTCTTTTTCGACCCGTTTAGGGTCCGTTCGGGCTCCGTTTTCCGTGATTCGAGTTGCGTGCGTTGCAGAATTAATTCCTCTACCCGTCTACAGTAGCTATACACTGTTTTGAGACACTCCTTGTGTTTGATCCTTGTGATAGGACCTCATTCGGTTGCAGTCTTGAGAGTCGCGGAGGCACGCGGGATTCCCGATCACGCCCCCATTACTCCCGTTGTACCTGGTAGAGTGGCTTAAGTTATTTTTAAAATCTATTAAAGTATGGAACCATAACTAGAATCTAGGACATTGCATGAATCCTAGGAATAAGAAATGTATGGAATGATAGCTCCTAGGTGATGCATGAATCCTAGGGCTGGAAAACTAGTTGTATGCTAGATCCTAGGATGTGGCATGAATCTTAGGATGGAAAAACTAGTGGAATGTATAACACTGCAGTCTTGGAAAAATGGAAAGGAATATAAAGCTACCTGTAATTTGAATTAATAGCTGCCTGTTATGAATAAAGAAACATGTTTGAGATCATGGATTTTGAGAATGTGAATCTGGAAAGTGAAACATATGATGTTCTGAGATAAAGAGCTGGAACCCTACGGGGAATTAGGAGTGGAACTCCTGGAAAGAAAAAGGAATGGAACTGAGATGTAGTTTGTACTGTCTCTTGGGTACGCAGTACCAAGGGAAGTACCTGTACCTGTTTAGTGCAGAGTGGGGCTAGCCGCCCCAGGGACCCGGGGTTAGGATTGGCCGCTCTGTACCGACTTGTTGGCCCTCGTGTACGTAGTACCGAGGAGAGCTAGTAGTGTTAGGAGAGTACTAGCTACCCCACGGGCCCGGGGTTCTGCTAGCCTCCTTCACCGACTTGTTAGGCCCACTAGGGCAAACCAGGGTAGTCAGGCGAGGGTGCGCGGACTGTGGAGGGGCAAGGCCCCGGTTTGGTTACTGTGGAGGGGTTGGACCCCTGTTACTGAGAGGGCTCTGCCCTGGTTCCGTGCTGTGCTTTGGGCGCACCCGTTAACGGAAACGACTGACCGCGTGCCAGTGCGGGCTAGCTACCTGTGCGTTTATCGCGCGTGCCGTAGTCACCGTTACGTCTGTCAGTGACCTTGGGGTGGTTGACTGAGGGTAGGATCACCACGGGGGACTCTCCCGGCCAGGCGAGCACCACGTGCTACTTCTACTTTTGGAAAATACTGCAATCAAGATCGTTCCCACGAGGACATTCGAGATCAAGTAAAGGATCTGAGAAATAAATGAAATAGTGAGAAAAATTGAAAGATGTGAATAAAGGAAGTAATAGAACATAACAGCTACTGTACACTCTACTGTTGCCTTTAGTTAGTTTGCCACTCTACTCAGCGGTTTGCTGACGTGTTACACTCGTTACCTTTTTCAGGACCAGGTGTTGAGCAGCCAGGGTCGGCGGCTGCAGAGGACGCTGGGCCGAGTAGGGTCCAGTAGAGTTACCACAGCCTTTTGTACCCCTTTTTGTTTCTGTTCTAGTGAGTAGTTTTTGTTTCCGCTGTACCTTCTTTACCTGCAGTTCTTGTTATATGATAAATGCTGTTTTACTGTTGTGGTGGTACCTACTGTAGTAGTTTCTTTCCTTACTGCTGTACTTTGTTACTGTTAGTTATATTCATGCTGAATGTGGTTTATTTTACTGTCTTTTGGTTACTTCCTCGTTGGACGACTAGGTCTTGGGATTAGTCGAGTCGGTTCGGTTCTCGTGTCTCGTAGGGACTCGGGAACCGGGTCGTTACACTAGCAGAGAAGGCACAAGAACATGGGAGGAAAGAACTTGCCTAGAGCAAGACCTGAGGGCTTTTAGACTTTCTTCTTGTTGTGTAGACAGATATTGCTGGGATGGAACCTTACTCCTGCAAGAGCATATGAAAAACTCATGAGGCATTCCCACTCATTGGAAATGTATGTGATAGGAAAAACATTATGGCTGCTAAAGATCCCAATTAAAATACAAATTTTTCTATGGCTATGCAGGAGGTATGGACTGGTGACAAGTGATCTCAGACACAGAAGAATGGGTGTTGTATTGCCATCCTGCCTGCTTTGTGGTTTGCCAACTGATAGCTCCACCCATATTTTTTCTTCCTACATAATTACTGATGCGGAATGGAGAAAAATTTGCAAGGAACCTCTCCCCATTTGGGATGAGTTATGGAAAAACTTTTTGTTGCATGAAAAGCTACCTAATCACATGGCGGCAATCATGTGGTGTGTGTGGAGAGCAAGAAATGATTTTTTGTTTCAGGAGAGACAAATATGTGTGGAGCAAATTGTAAATGTTTGTTAGTCTGTCATACATATGTGGCGGTCTACATTATAATCTTGTTTTATATTGATTAATAAAATGCTCTCCCAGACTGCTATCGTTGCATGATAGCTTTCCTTTCTATTTTAAAAAAAAAAAAAAATTTCAACCCTTAAAACTGAAAAAGTGACCTTCGGTTCCTAGATAAACATTCATTTAGGCCTCTTTTGTGCTAGATTGTTATATAAATAAAAATTCCAAAAAAATAAAATAAAGGTGTCTTGTGTAGGATAGGTATATTTCTAGGTGTATGCCAAGTTTCAGGGTAATCTGAACCCCCAGCTTGTTAGAACATACCAGCCGATAATTCAATCTACCTTGAAATTTAATAAAGAACCAAACTTGAAAAACACCAAGAAGATCTCTCTTTCTCATCTCATTCTTTCTCTCTCATCCCCTACCTCCCCTAAACCTATAAAACTTATCAAAATCAGAAAAACCTCAAAAATAACAAAAAAAATACTATGTATACTATGTATATACTTGTATAAATAATTTAAACCTAATCTATATTTGTATAGTGTACAGAAGGTATCTAATAAGTATATATTAACTTAAATCTATATTCTATGTATTAAATAAAATATTTAGAATGATTTAATATATATATAAATTAATTGTATTATTAGATATTAATTTATATAAACTAAATGTATATAAACTTATGTAATTATATAGTAATTTATCTATATGTAAATAAATGTACCTAATACTATACATACATATTTATATATATAATTTGAATATTATAATACCTATAAACTAATTTAATTGTATATTTACAGTACGTAATTAAGTTATTAGGTTAATTATGTAACTTATTAACTTAAAATAAAATAAATTATTAATTTAAGTTAATATTGAAGTAAACTATAATGTACATTTTTGTTATATTATATTATATTTATACTGTATTATAGTATTTGTAAATTTCTGTATGAAAAACTAACTTAAACATGTATTTAATTGTACATAAATTAAATTAAACTTCTAAAATATAATAAAAATGTGTAATAAATAATTTATTATGTATATTAATACTGTATAAAGTGAATTTTATGATTAAGGCATTAATTTATCTTTAATTTAACATGCACAAACAGTAACATTTAACTAATTTTATTATATATGTAAATAACTTATTTATGTAAACTAATTACACAATTACATAGCCTTATATAAGGGTTTTAAAATCATGTAATTTATTTTTAATTTACATTAATTTATGGCCCTCAAATCGAGAGCCAAAATCATCGAATCAGAACGCAGCCACGCATGGCTGCAGCGTCAATTGATGCTGGAGATAGCGCCACATCGGTGGCTGATGGAGTGCCGCTGTGGTATTTAAGGCTTTCATGCTTTAGCCTTCCCAGTTGTCACGGCGCAGGGCACCCTTACCCCTATACCCATTCTTCTCTCCTCTAATACAAATGACCATATATGATACATTGATGCACAGTGATGGGTCAGGGGCCATGGACTTTGCTAAGGATGAAATGGGCCCAATATTGGGCCTCAAATTGGACATTAATGCACAAAATAAAGACTAGGGTAGGCCACTAGTAAAGGTCTAGTCCCACCCAAATAAGTGTGCTGTGTATCCCTTAAACGTGGCTAGCCCACCCATCTAAAACCCAATTCTTAGGTTAGCATATTGTAGCTATGTGTTTATGAAGAGAGAACATTGGAAATTTAAGTTTCAAGGAGGAGAGAGCCTTGAAATTTGGCTTAAATGTTGAAGCCCTGTGTGTGTGCATATGTTGTACTTGTGTATATATATATATGTATAATATGTATAGTATACAGTGTATAATATAAAAATATATGTATATAAATAATGTAAATAAATAAATATAAATATGTATAAGTATATATATATATGTCATAGTGTAAGTAGTATAGTATATCTGAGCTCAAATATGTATATAAATAACTAAGAGCTTTAGTGATAGATATATATGTCACTGTACATAACTTTATATGTCAATAGAGATAACTATTTTGCCTTATGTATATATTTTACGAAGGTCACAGTGATGCTTATTTATGTTACTGTATATGTAATATATATTATTAGTATAGTAGATATTATTAGTTATTTTTGTACCTATACTTAAGTATTATCTATATTAGTCATAAATAATTAACATAAAGTAATTATATATAGTTTTGATGCTTTAATTGATTCTTTTGTAAATAATTAATCCATTCATACAGTTTTGATTCATTCATTCATTTCATAAATAAAATTAACATTTTTGGAATAAAAGAATATTTTTGGACTTAGATAGTGATGTATATACATAACTGCCCCCTAATGAACAACCTAGAAACAAACTAGTAAAGATTGTAAAAAAATAAAATTGACGCGACATCAGTTTATATTTTGTGACATCTATACAACAACAATGACACATTAAATACCATTTTTAGTGCAAATCGAAAGTCAACGAGCATATTTTTACCATGACATTAGCCATCATAAGAAAGCACTATTAGCACCAGAAATATGATCGATGACTTTCGATTCGCACTAAAATCAGTATTTTAATGTGAGGCATACTAAATGAATCATGTAAGTAACACTTAATTATCAATTCATTTAAATTTTATACTTACTTTTATAGGACATTAAATTGTTAAGCGTAATTTAATTTGTAATTTATAGGGAGAAATGATGAACTTAATCAACCACCTTACTCCAGATGCCTCCTTCAGGACTTAGCAGCAGCCTCCTATTGACACCTAATAAGGCTTTTAGGAGTGTCATGCCTCCGGAGCATGGAGGCTTCATTTGTAGTGGGGGCAATCAGATAATCTCCACTTAGTATAGGCGGAAGGGGTCGTCATCGAGCTACTGCAGATAGGTTCATACACTGCAGTAGGAAAATCAATAAGCGTAGCAGCAGCTCCATAATATCACCTCGCAACTCCAATAGCAAAGTTAAGCTTGGCAAGATGCCAAGCAATTCATGGAGTAGCAGAGGCAGGTGATGGAGCAGCAGAGAGCGGAGATGCAAGAGTTGATGGCATTTCTACGAGGTAGCAGTCGGGATCACACGTTTTATCACTACTTGCCTTGTAGAGACTGATGAGCCCATATATGTGGACTATTTGATTACTTTAATGCCTGGACATTAGATTAATATTAGTATGAACATAGCTTGCAGTAGAATGTAAATAAATTAATTAATATATTTGCAAGTTATATGCATTACATTACATTACATGCATTGTTAGATGTAAGTTCCATTTAATAATTATAGGGGTTCATGCATAAATTTGCAATCAATTCTTTTCCATATTTTAATCATATCCAAGCTGTAGGTTGGGGCATTAAAAGGGCGCTTGACTTTTGATGGCAACTCAAGGCAATAATGAAGGAGCAGGAGAAGTGGATCTGGTCGACAGCATCCTCTAACGCTCCTTCCGTCTGGTCTCCATTTCAAATCATCCTGCAACAGTTATAAGAAAGAGGAGCCACAACCAGACTAGTGGTAGCCACCACCCACTCCACCACCATGCATCACTCATCACTGCGTGCCTCCACGGCTGAGCTCCACCACATCGTGGGCCGATGAGGCAACATCTTGCTGCGCCAAGCTGGTGGAATCGTGTCAACACCATGCGTGAGCCTTCATGGCTCCACCTCATCGTAAGCGTGGCCGCACCAGCCACGTGAATATCTTCTTCTCCATTTCCCTCCTTCTCACGAACACCCACCACCATCTTCACCTTCGTGAGAACCCATATCCGTCAACTTCACCTCAACCAGTATCGACCCTCACTCCAACAGCAATACCTCCCACAACACCACCAACTCCCATGCCTCTTCCTTTTCTTCTTTGTTTCCTTCTTCTTCTTCTTCTTCCTAATCTTCTTCCCATGTCACCCGTTGAGAAACCTATCCCCTCCACCACCACCTCACAGCCACCTCTACTTGAATCACCATCTTCCACCTCGTTGACCACCTTCTCTCTATCGCTCGCATTCCTGCCGCCGCGCCTCACCAATGCCATAACCTTGTGCCCACACAGCATGTGCTTACATTGCTGTTGTGTGCTCCATGCCACTGCAGTAGCCAATGCCACTCATCGCCCCCCCTTCACTCGCACGCGGCTGACCTCCTCTCACACGAGCGCTAGTGCGTAGTCGACCTTTGCCCTCCGTGCATGGAGCTCTCCTCTTCGCGAGCTTCAGCAGCAAATAGAGCTGCAACCACCAGCACCCACCACCTTCCTCTCCTCCGTCCCACTGTCTCCAGCCACCTATCACAAAGCTAGCACCGCCATTGGGTGCGTCCTGGCCCAACAGTCCTCCGGCAAGCTTCTTGCCTCCAACCTCTCCTTCTCCGATGCAAAGGAAGCAATTGAAGGAAATCCCCTATTTCCTTCTCAATTAAAATTTCCATTCAAATGCCATTGTTGAAATTTAAATGATTAATATATTCTTGCTTATTTGCATGTGAACACTTATGTTCTAGTTTAATTGCATAGAATGTTGATAGATGTTGAAAATAAATTTGCAATGTTTTGTATGCGTATCTATTGATATCCCTGAACAAACAAGATACCATTAATTATTTAATAGGCTAGTTCCTTCCTGTGGACCTGACCCTCTCTTCTTGAGTGGTTTATTTATTTTGTTTGTTTTGAAAAGCGATTTTCTATCATGCAACAAATACGACACGTCATTTTATGTACAAAACTAAATCGAAAATGAAAATCATCTTTTCAGAGATGACGATGATTTTGGTGGTGGTGGAGTAGGACACGGGGGATGAGCAAAGGCATAGGTTTACATTACTTGTCTATTTACTTAGCTAGGTTCATATGCATTTTGCTTAGTTAGGTTTACATATTTGTATTAGTTACATGTGTATTTTGACATTGACAACTTTTTTGATTAGTGAGACATTATTTCCTATTGTTGTATATTGCAATATGTTAATTACTTTCAGTTAGTGTTTATAGGTATTATAGATGTGTTCATTTTGTATCATTAAAAAATAAATAAATCTTCATATGCGATGATTTTTAATATAAGTTGTCATATATATTAAGTAAATGACTGTTATTAAACTGTTGTCTATATCCCATAACCATCGCATAACATCAAATCCAGCACCATTAAAAATGTATCGGGGGCCCCTCCGACGATCCTTTAAACAACGATTGGTTCGGAAACCATCATGTAATTCAAGAATCAATGGTTACAAAATTGTCATGTAATGTTAATGTGGGAATATAAACGGACAATTTAATATATTAAACAACGGTTGGAGACCCAACGTATAGCGTAAGAGATGACAGTTGCCATATGAACCATCATATAAATGCTAAATTTGACAACTTTAAGAACCTTTGTTTATTCTTATCTATATACAACAGCTCGCACATACCCTAATGCAACACACCCTTCCGCGATGGCATTATACAATGGTTTTGAATGTTTACGAGATGATTTTGAATCATTGCAAAAAGAAGTCATTCTTGTAGTGATAATTTTAAAGACCACTATACTACTTGAGTCAAATTAATTAAGTGGTCACCCTAATAAAAATTGGGACTACTAAAAGGATTGGCTCTAACATCAGTGACCTAAAAATGCATGTTTCCAATCTTAATAGTGCAATTTTCAAAAAAATGGCATGCATGCATCTTTGTACACTTCAACACTTGTGAACAATACACCTAGGTCATTAGGAAATTTCTATCTCTACTCTTGCACCACAAGGGAAGTTAGCTGGAAATCAATAAGCCTATCGACCATGTTACGTCGATTTCTTGTGCATGGGCTTGATTCAAGGTTTCCATACCTTGTGAGTAGATCTTAAGCACAAAACAAAGGTTGGCTATGATTTGTAATTGTAGAAAATTTGTTTGGTTGCCTTTTGAACACTAACTCAAAGAACGAAAATATACAAACAACAAAGTCCCACTATATTTGTGTTTGGTTGGCAGTGTGGTGTGCATGGTTAGAACTCTTTAGGAAGTTTTATTTTTGAATTAATAGAAACCTGCGAGAGTTTTGAAACCACCCAATTCAAATTGATGGATCCCCCTTACTCCTATTTCTTAAATAATCAAAACCAATACTTTCAATCTTTAAACTGTGACCCCACACCCCAAGTCTATCCATCCTTTAATGGATATAATGATAATTTATGGGGTCATTCATTTTCCCACCTTAGGTGTACTAGCCTGACAACTCCCACTTATTTGAATAGAGATAGGAAAGGGACTTCCCACCCTAGGAGTCCCTATTAGCTTGCAAACACCCAACCCTCCCACCCTTCATGATTTTTCTTATTAGGGTTGGGCAGATACATGTTGTGATGAATCAAGGTATAAAAATGTGTTGTAGTATAGTCGAAAGTGCAAAAATGACTTTTGAATTTATACTCAAAAGGTGTCATTTGAGGTTATTCGCAGAGAGCAATTGATTTTTCGACTTAACACTATAAAAAATTTTGACTATAGGAACTAGATGGAAATAATTTAATCTTTAAAAATAATTGTTCTAGTTCAAAAATATTAAGAGGAAGCCACCGACGATGTTGGATTAAAAATGTGAAGCAGATTGAAAGAAATTAATCATGCAATTTAATACTACAATAGAGGATATTGTATTTTAATTATTTAATGATTAATTAAAGATAATAAAGAAATAATGTTATTAAGCACCAAATAATCTAGATCAATAATGTTTAAATAAATATTATAATAAAAGTGCCTAGAGAAACAAATTCTCAACTAATCTAAGAAAGTTTATAATTACTCTAAAATATTTATTTCTATTGTAAATGGGTCCCTAAAAGCTTGCAAATAGGTCCCTAGAAGTTTCCAGCCCCTCTACTTCCTTGCTGATGAGGCAATCAGCGATGTCATCCAGCCGTTGGATCTCTCCGACGAGAGGCAGTGGTGGCGATCGACGATCGGAGTTAAAGAAGATGGCCAAATTCGATGAGCACCTACAGGGAAAATATAAGGTCTTTCAACCTCTCGTCAGTTCCAAAAGCTTTAGGGTGATGTCTCGAAGCGATGCCCTATGTTAATTGGGCGTGAGGCTATATGTGTGGTCATGGTGAAGAATCTTCTTAAAGCCTATAATGGCGGTGATGGTGGCATGGGATAGAGGAAGTGAAAATAGAAATTGAGAAGTCTTAAGGCTAAAGTTAACTTTGGTGAGTAAAAATCCTAACCTAATTTGATGAAGAGTGGAGAAACAACCTGGGGCGATGGCGAGACTCCAAGTGAAG
This sequence comes from Thalassia testudinum, assembly GCA_037157565.1. Classification (NCBI taxonomy): domain Eukaryota; kingdom Viridiplantae; phylum Streptophyta; class Magnoliopsida; order Alismatales; family Hydrocharitaceae; genus Thalassia; species Thalassia testudinum. The sequence goes on along the minus strand of JAZHRO010000014.1, from coordinate 86,286,915 downwards.
AAGGGGAGAGGAAATTGGAGAGATTGAGGGGGTTTCAGAGGCTGAAGCTTTGAGGAAGAACGGGGAAGAAGATCCCCTACTCAGTTGGTGATGAGCAGCGGCAAAGAAGCGGGGTTAAATGTACTCCAAGGTCTGTCAATGGCATGCTTGAGGAGGAAGAAAGGTAGGGTATTAGCGCTCAATTTCTATACCAAAAAGCATTAGTAGATCACAGTGATGCTTTAAAGAGTTTTACCCTTCGCAATTGAGGTAAGAAATCATCCTCAAATTGGTTGATTTTAGGTGTGATTTCGTGATTATTTTGAGCAAGGATGGTGACCTCCATAGATGGAATCAAGGGTTGGATTTAGCACCAAATTGTGCAACTTTAATTGAGGAATCATCCTTCCAAATTTGGTGAGGCTCGACCTCATAATTTAGGAGATATTAATCTCCAAATCTCGCTACAAATGCAACTTGAAGGAGCTTGTGCAAAGGACAAAGACAACTGACATCATCATGACATCCACCAAGGACCACAATGAAAGGGTTTTGATATTAGCAACGGACCAGAGTGAAAGAAATTCAAAAGTTGAGGGTCCAACTGCAAAGTATGTAAAGATTAAGTCTAAATGATCACAACATTTTAAGGTAACCTAATTAGTACCCAAGGAATCTAATGGTGCTACAATTTTGGGTTTTCAAGAAGTTTGATTAGTCAATTGGCATTTTAACCCAAAATATAATAAATGTTAACCTTGGTCTTTGATTTAGCACAAATTGGGCATTTTTCATAAAATTGATCATTCTAAACCTTAGATAATATTTTTCAATGATTTTTAAAAGGTTTAGATTACATTTATTCCAGTTAGAACCCTTTAAATTAAAATGAGGCTGAAATTAAGGTTTTTAATTGCAAATTATCTCTTAATCTCTAACAAAACCCTAAATTAATCAATGTAAGCCCACTTATTGGAAGTTTAAACTTAGTTGACCTTTGATTAAGTGTAGGTTCACCCCTTAGTTAATCTACACTTGTATTTCTTCATTGAAACAACAAAGTTAACCATTTTTTATGCATGCTCTCAAATTCTTGATATTCTTAAGTTATACCCTTTGATATATCAATTTGGTGAATTTAGCTTTGGAAATTAGTCAATTTGAGCTAGATATAGAGGATGATGTGTTACCATCAATACCCCTAGGCAGCCTGAGCTTGAATTTGATTATCCCCCTCGATCTGATAGTAGCCTCTCCTCTTTTATGATAGAAATGCAAAAACAACATATGGAAATGATAGAATCCATGGGAAAGATATTGAGAAATATTTAAGATTAAATAAGGAAATTAGCTAGCTTAGCTACCCTCCCACGACTAAGTCTGATCCCTACCTTTATAATCCCGATCACCAAAATGATTTTTCTTTTATGTTTATGTGGTGCAAGTGTGTGAGACATTTGTGCACCTTTTGGGGTGGTAAGTACAAGCACACTACTTACTAAGGCTTATGCAAGAAACCTTATAGAAAACAAAAATTAAAGTGTGTGCACCTTACTAAGGAAGTGGCCCTCCATCCTCTAAGGGTTGGCTTCCATAAAAGGGTTATTCTCTAACTCTACATACGTCCAATGTTTTATTAACTTTCTACTCGAGTCCTAAAACTCAATTCGTGCATGTGTATGTTCAAGTTTTTCAAACTCCTAGACCAGAGGTGACAAAGAGACCAGGTTAAACACTCGTGCCCCTTCGTCCAAGAAATCAGATTACCTAACTCTTCTTGGTAGGGTAGTTTAAGCCATGCAGGATATATCAAGCATATTTGGCTCGAAAGGTCTATGGTCGAGGGTATAGGTGTCCTTAATAACCAAGACTAGAAAAATAATCATTCAACATATTTTTCTTCCTCCTTGTTTATACAATTCATCTCAAAAACATTTTCTTCCTCCTTTCGTCAGCAAATTTTTTTTGTATTTTTGTATTGTTTTATGAGAACCAGATTACGCAGCAATCATAGGTCTTAATCGACCTAAATTAGGCTAGAAGTTAGCATAAGGTAGTCAAATTCATGCATGCATAAGCATTACTTGCATCTTTACTGCTTTCCTTTAGCTATGCATGAAGTAATGATATAATGTACTAATTAAGCGCATTATATAAATTGTAGGAAGTAAGAAGCGTAGAAGCTGGATCTAAAGCTAGACTAAATCTAGTGCTGCATCAGAGCTGGAGTGGAAGATTAGAATAAAATGTAGTAGAGAAATAATGTAAACGATTGAGGTTTCCTATTCCATTGAGTAAAAGTAACATAGTTAAATTATGAAGAACTTAAGTTTAATCATAGCCCTAGGATATCCCTAGAAGCCTTCCCAAGCCTTAACCACCCTTAGATTAGGTCACCATATTCTAGGAAGCCTCAAAACCCTAGTTCCAACCCTTATCTGGAGGTCCAAATAGGTTATTGGATGTCCATGACCCTTAGCCACTACCCGCACACCTTAAACCCATGTCTGCAGTGTTATTAGATGTCTAGACACTTGACCAGACGTCCAATTTCTGCAAAATACCGAAGATAGAACCCTGAATCCCTCTTGACTCTAATTGAATGTCTAGACAACATGTCTGGATATCTGATTTTTTAGTATAAGTAGTCTGATACTATTATTGGACACCTACAACTGCTCTCTATTTCCTATTTTGGAATTCAAGCTTGGATCTTGAGTTCCTAGGCCCCTAAACCCAATTCCAACCCCCTGGGAGCAGAAATTATGGTACCCTAACCCTAGTACACCACCTCTAGACCTTCCTAAGAGCCTAATTAGGTTCTCATTAAGCCCAATTGACTTAGATCATAGTGAATTACCATTGCCTAGTTAATTTGACTCATTGAGTCCAATTAAGTTAAGATCTCACCCCACACAAGTCCAATTGGACTCAGTAAGAGCCCAATTGACGTAAGCCTAACCTAATTGAGTTATTTCACTCTCAATTTGGTCCACACCCATTCAATTAAACTTGTGTTAAGTTTAATTGCATTTTCCACTTAGCAAATTAGGGTTTGCAACCCTAATTTGAGACCTACCCTAACCTAAACCTATTAGGACCTAACCTAGCTCACTTAACCACCTAGGTCACGACCACACACACACACACACCACCTAGAGTATTCTAGGTTGTTCCAAAGGTGGTGCCACTATGGTCGCCAAAAATAGCAACCAAGCATTGGTCTTCTCTTAGATCCACTTTTGTTGGATCTAAAAACCACCCTCTCTCTCTCTTGGACGGCCACACTTGAGACTCTCTCTAGAGAGTTCCACACTTCTCTAGTAAGTCTCCCTTAGGTCTATAAAAAGACCTAAGGGCTTGCCATTTGCACCCATTCAAGCTTGACTTCATTATTCCACCTTCCATAGCATAGCTCCATCTCCACACCTCCACCTCCACAAGCTCTCACCATGGCCAACAGCAGCTCCACTCCAAAAGCTTAGATCACCTCCTCCTCACCGCTCCAAGGGCCAGCCTAACACCCATTGGTCGCCCCTCCTCCTCTCAACCATGTCAAAGGCCATTGGAGCCCACCTCCGAATGCCCTTATTTATGTTAGCTAAGTAGATAGTTCTTCGTATATTTACTACTTTATTATAGCTTAGTAGTGTAGCTCCATATTTCTCCCCCAATGATGCATGCATAATCCCCCACATAGATTCATGTATGCAGTCATTTTTTGCTAGCTAGTTCTATATTTCCAAGCATTCCTCTAGCTGTGCTGTAACCACCATCTTGCAGTCAATGAAATCCTCATTTTATATATCTCTATATCTATGTGTGAAAATCACCATGTGCTTGACTGCCATATCTTTCGCGTGATAATCAGTTGCCTGTGCTCATTTTATATTTCTATTGCAACAGCATGTCGTGCATGAATACGTAACTTAGTCTAAACTGACATGTGATCTTAAGCAAGTAGAGTGAGCGAGATCGAAAATTATTTTGCATTTTCTAAATGCCTCCCAAAGACGAACGACTAGGCTCCAAGTCTCGTTATTTTAGAAATATTTTTGTTTTGATTGGATTTTGCACTATACTACGACATAATGATGATTTTCATATTTGAAAATGCAAGAAACACATCAAAAAAATGGTGCCGTTGTCGGGGAGGCAACTCAATTGATTTTCGATATAAAGCTTTTAGTGACAAATCTTACTCTGCTTGTTTGTTGGATGTGCAGGAAATCTAGAGAAAAGGGATCTGCACACACATCGAGCATAAAGAAAAAATGCTGGTGCACATCTCTCCCATAGCTTAGGATTTTGGTTTGAACTCAAGGTTAAATTATTCTCTTAGCTAGAAATTTCTTTCTAAAAAAAATTACATATTTTGAGAAAAAAGCAAAAAAATTATTTTTCTTTAGGTTGTTAGATTAGGCTTCCATTTGAATCTTATATTAGTTTGCTTGAAAAAAAAAATTGCAAAAGCTTTTCCCTGCAAAAAAAATCAAAAATTTTTGAAAAAGAAACATTTAAAAAAAAAGAAAAACAAATCTTTTTGGTGGAATTTGAATTTGAATTTCGAACACATTTTAAAAGCTTTTCCACCGGTTGTTGAAATTTGGCCAAACTTCAATTTCATAATTAAAAATCCATTTAATAAAAAATTAATGAGCAAAAAATTCAGAAATTCAGGCAAGTACTTAATTTTCAAACCATATTTCAAATGGTAGCATTTATTTGAAAAAATTCCTAGTATAAAATTTTTAAAAATTCGTGAAGTACAAGAGGGTCAGACTAACTTAGATTTGAAAATTTTTAAAATTTAAAAATCAAATTTGAGCAATCCACGACTATGTTTTGACTAAAAATGGTAGTGTTTGAAAGCTGATCTCATTAGCTTTAACTTACATATTTTTCCAGAATTTTTGAATATCATTAATACTATTTCAAACCAAAAAACCAACTAGGGGTCAAAATTCTAGATCTAACCCCTTGATAATTAAAAATCCCTATAAATTTGGTTGAAATAGTAAAAATTACGAAAAAATATTCTCTGAATAGATAATTGAAAAAGGAATCTACTTGTCAAATTTCAATTTATTCTGATTCACATTTTGTTAGTAGAATTACTTTTGTTCTTTTGGTATGCTGAAAAGAAAGAAAAAAAAATCCTAGAATTGCTTGAACCCTAGGTTACACCTTTAAGGTTACACTCTAGAGACCACACACTTGAGCTAACCTACCTTAGTTATTTCTAGTGTTTAACTGGTGAGCCTGGTCACCTTATGGGCCACTCAACCCAAACCCCAGTGAAGAAAAAAGGGTTAAAATAAATTCTAAAACACGAAATCAACCCGAATTCGTTGTCATACTACTGGATGTTTTCAACCACTCTAGCCAAACCTAGTGACTAAGTCTGTGGGGTAGTGTCAAACGACCATAGCTTGGGGGTCAACAGAACCGGAGGCGCGAGCCAAAGGAAGAACCTTCCCCTTAGTCTTCTCGTAACCAGACTGGCTGGGTTAGCTTGAGAGGCAACAATCACTTTCAGTCGGTTCTCAATGAATTTTTCTTCAAGAATTAGAACCCGAAATGAAAAATCCGATCATTTGATCGTATAGACCATCTGATTGACAGAACTTAGCCTTGTTTGGCTAGTTGCTCCAACCCAAGGGTTGGCTGGTGTATGCAAGGAAGGAGGTCACTGAGACCTCAACTGGTTGGACCTTGGGAGCCACTCCCAAGGAGGTGAGTCACCTCGCCCGAACCATCTTCTTCCCTACCCTCCTCTCCTTCTACTCTCTTAGCTGAGATGGCTAACCCTGGACCCCGACCTGGTTAAGATCCAACAAATCTTGACCCGATGGCTCGTCTAGAAGCCCGAGTCGTTGAATATGAGGAACGGCAGGAACAGAACATAAACCGTATCCTGAACACTTTGGAAAGAATGCAGCATCCACCACGAGGAGAATAGCTTCAGGATTTCTACGATCCGGCAGCACCGATTGTCACAGCTCTAGTCCGGATTCCCGCAGGCAGAGACATGTTCGAGCTCAAGCCTAATCTAATTGGGATGATCCAAAATTAGTTTTATGGAAACTCGAATGAGGATCCATTCCAACATTTAGAGGACCTGAGTAGAATCTTGGAAACAACCCGACCCAGGGACGTAGATCTTGGAATTGTTCCGATGAAGCTTTTTCCATTTTCTCTCAGGGATAAAGCTTCATACTTGTTCTAGACCATCGGGAAGCTGATTAGAACACAACCAAAATTACAATGTGAATTCCTGCATAAGTTCTTCCTGATCGGCCGAACGAATACGATGACGCAAGCAATCACAACTTTCCCCCAGGGACCTAAGGAGAAGTTGTATGATGCCTACGACCGATTTCATTATTTCATGAGAAAATGCTCACACCATGGTGTGCCCAAATGTCACCTAGCTTTGATTTTTTACCATGGGCTGGATGACACACATCGATATCTGGTGATGCATCCAGTTGCGGGAATTTCCTTGCAAAAGGCAAAAATAACGCATTTGAGTTTTTCGAGTCTCTAGCGGAGAAGTCAATGAATGCTGCATCAATGAACCAATTCCAATGGCCTGGACAGCAGTGAGTTAGTGTCCATGTGGCCCAAGCAGAGTCTATTCAAGCTGATATGGAAATTATCGCCAAGCAGTTGGGAAAGATGGATTTACTGGGAAAGAAGCTCGATGACATAGATCAAGGACAACAGGATCTGGAAGGAAATTCTACTGCATCGAGACCCTCTTATGCATCCCGAGCCACTCTTTCTTGAGTTAATCTGCTCATTTGGGATGCGCCTCCTCCATTTTCACGGGGCCCTGCATATCAGGATCTTGCGAACAATCTCAATCTAGCACCATATAATCAAGGTTACGCACCACATGATAATTATAATGTGTATTCCATTGATGAATATGCGCCTCAGACGTTGTCGGCCTATGAAGACGTCAATGCTATTCTGGAACACGGGTGTAATAACCCATACTCAGAGACGTATAACCCTGGTTGGCACCAGCATCCGAACTTCTCCTGGTCAGGTAACTCATAGAGAAAACATCAAGATCCACACTACCAGACCAAGCAGTATGGGAATGCATAGAACATATACCTTAGGCAGTAGCCATTCCCATCTCAGAAGCAGCAATCACGCTCTGTCTATCAGCCACTGCATCAAGCTGCTAGTCACCCTCCAAAGCGAGCCAATTTGGAGGCACTGAAAGAGGAGCTGCAAGAATCAATGCGAAAGTCTACACAGGATGGCTTGCAGAACATGAAGGCAATGGCTGACTAGATACAGAACATACAAAACCAGTTACTACAGGAGCATATGACCCAGGGAGCCTTTCCCTCCCAACCTATCCCAAACCCACCATATGTGTAGAACAAAGGCACCCTGCCCAGGTTTCTGGCACCACAGGGACAAGCATACGCCATATTACAGGTGCCTCCTATACCACCTTGTTACATTCAAGGCTAGCTACCTTTGATATAGAACACCACATACTCTACCCCTTCCACTCCACCACCTCATGGATAGCAAGCTGATGCAAACATTATTTCATTGAGGAGTAGGAAGAAAACACACGACCCACCATTTAGGTAGGAGGGTCGTGATTTTTCCCGCCCTTCATCGCAGAATGGTTCGACTCCATCTCAAGAGCCACCTATTGTAGATAGGGCAAGAGGCAACTTGACCCTGAGATTCTCGTTCCTTTTCCTGAGGCTTTGACATGAAATGTAGTATAGGAAAAGGACACACGAAATTTCAAGGACCTGAAGTCGATGTTCAAGGAAGTGCATATCCAGATCCCTCTCCTTGAGGCCACTAATCACATTCCTGCTGTCACGAGGTTGTTCAAGTACTACAATACCCCGAAGCGACAGTTGAAAATACGACGATAGGTGGTACTATCGAAGGAGGCTAGCGCCGTGATTCTAGCCGACTTACTGTCAAAAAAGAAAGACCCTTGTACCCTACTCATTTCCTACTTCTTGTAGGATTCTCCATTTGATCAGGCCCTTCTAGATCTGTGTTTGTCCATCAACTTGACTCCCACCACCGTATATAATCGATTTCGATTTGGGGAGTTAAAACCCACCTCGGTCATGATTCAACTAGTTGATAGATCAGTGAAAACATCGAGGGGGTGGTTGAGAACGTGATCGTGAAAGTCCATGGATTCTATTTTCCCACATACTTTTTCATTCTTGATATGGAGGTTTCTCCTAATCTTCGTGATGCACCAATTATTTTGGGTTGCCCATTTCTGGCGACAGCCCAAGCAAACATTAATTGTGCTTCCGAGTGTATGGAGATAGCCCTAAGTAATGCGTGACTTAGACTTGACATATTTAGGGCATCAAGGAACTTTGACTGTGATCGTATTGAGGAGGATGGTGATGATGAAGAATCGGAACATTGTGGTAACATTGGGCTCCTTTGTGACAACCCAATGTCTCATTCGTCTGCACTGTTAAGGTTCTTGGACCTCAATCCACACAGGATTGAGACTACTGCAAGGCACATATCTCCCAAAGGATCTGATTGTCTGGGGTATATATCTAACCACAACACCCCTGACTCTGGCTGTCCTGATCCACACAATACTGAATCACCCCTGTTGACGTAGGAAGATGTAAAAACAACAGACAGGCTTTTCGTTAGCACAGTCACAATCGACCACTTTATAGGTGGTGAATCAGCAATAATTCACATTTATCCAAATCATCAAACTTCTACCTTTGATTCTGCTCCTCCCCTTCCAACTCCCACCCCCATTTCTAAGTCTGATCCACCCCTGATTGAATTGAAGCTCTTACTTGACTCACTCAAATATGTTTCCCTAGGCGAAAATGGGGCATACCCAGTCATTATCAATACTCACTTGACCCAAGAATAGGAACACCAGCTGATTTCTATGCTACAAGACCATAGGGCTACCCTAGGGTAGAGTACTGCAGATCTCCATGGTATTAGGCCCTTGTATTGCACTCATCGTATTTCCATAGATGAGGGGGTGAAACCTTCGAGACAACCTCAACAACGACTGAACCTGAACATGCTAGAGGTTGTTAAGGAGATCATCAAATGGATGGATGCAGGTATTATATACCCAATCTCTGACACCCAATGGGTGAATCCGATTCAGATAGTGCCTAAGAAAGCAGGACTCACCGTTGTAAAAAATGATAGGGCGAATCCATCCCAACTTGCACTGCAACATCACGGTGGGTTTACATAGATTACAGAAAACTGTACATGGCTACCTAGAAGGATCACTATCCTTTATGATTCATTGATCAGATCTTGGAGCAGTTGTTGGAGCCTAGTTCCATTTCTCTTCTGTGTTTTGGTGTTAACAAAACCATTTTTAAATCTAATGTGTTTATGAAGTATTACAGGTCAAAAGAATCTATGGATGCAAGCAACAAGATTGCATATGCAGGAAGAAGATTAGAAGACTAGTTTTTGATGTATTAATTATTTTTTAGAATATTTGTACATCTCCTAACAAGTAAAACATAATCTAGAAGTTAAAATCAAAGTACATATAATTAGAGTTCAGAAAATCATTCATTCACTCGCTTCAAAACTCAAAATCGATTTTTTCAAAATCAAGTCGTTTAGAGTAGGTTGGATCTCTCTAAAAATTGATTTACACTTACAAAATGTGGTACTTGTAGCAAGTACCAGTATTGGTCATAACTACCGGTACATGCTAGGCACAGGTTTGGGCCTAAGTCCCAAACTGTAAATAACAATTATCGGTACTCATCATGAGTACCGGTACCAAGTAGTCACAGTTTGTGCACTTGGGTTTTGCTTTGACCTTACAAGTACCGGTACTAATCACTAGTATCGATACATGTAGGTAGACCTAAATCTGTGAATCACAAGTACCAGTACTCATCATGAGTACCGGCACCTATTGACTTAGTTGGGTTGCCTGTAAGCAGTCAGTACTGGTACCAAAAGTTTAGTACTAGCACCAACTAACCATTGTGACCAATCTGAATGGCTATCTTGCAATTAAATCTATCCTTAATCTTCCCAAATTACCCCTAACGGCTAGTAAACGTGGAGAAGGTGCTTAGTTGGTTATATAAGCACTCCTTGAGTGTCTTTTGCACACAACCAAGAAGCTAAAATTCTATCTTTGCCTACACCTTCATTTCTCAAATTACTCGCTGCAAAAGAGCTTGTCTTATTTCAATTCTCTCAAGGCCATTCTCCACTTGCAACAGTCCTCTAGGTGATCGTGTTCTTCACTGAAAAAATCATTTATTTTACACCTTAATTTTCCCGTTAGATTAATTTACATACTCAAATTAAGCTATATAATTATTGGAGACTTAGGGATTAGTTGTAAGCTTTTATTTATATTTTGCTTACACCTGTATCTTTATTTCTTTTCAATATCTTGTAATTGGGTTGAGGTAACCCATTAATTACCTCAGGTTTTAGTAAATTGATTCCCTCTGGGTTGAGGGAATCGGGTTACAAATCCTAAGTTAGGAGACTTAGGTAGCGGAGTACCCAAGTGAGGGGAACCACTATATATCTTGTGCATTTTGTGGTTTGATTTTTCTTGCAAATTTTTTACCACCTATTCATTCCCCCTTCTAAGTGTGCTTGTGATTTACAGATCCTACAACGGTTAGCCGAATGCAGTTTCTTTTGCTTCTTGGATGGATACTCTGGGTATAATCAAGTAGCGATTGGCCTGGCTGATTAAGACAAGACCACCTTCACATGTCCCTTCAGAACATTTGCCTTCAAGCAGATGCCCTTCGGCCTTTACAATGGACCAGCGACATTTCAGTGTTGTATGAGGGCCATCTTCTTTGACATGATAGGGGACTATTTGGAAGTTTTCATGTATGACTTCTCTATCTTTGGAGATGACTTCACGTCTTATCTTGAAAAGCTCACCAAGATCCTGAAATGATGTATTGAGGTAAACCTAGTAATATCCTGGGAGAAAAGACATTTCATGGTGAGGGATGGCATTGTACTAGGGCACAAGATCTCTGCCAATGGACTCGAGGTTGACCGAGCTAAATCTGAGTCATATCTTGATTACCCCCACCTAGCTCGGTCAAGCAAATAAGATCATTCTTGGGTCATGTCAGATTTTACTAGAGATTTATAAGTGATTTCTCAAAAGTTGCATGACCTTTGATGAATGACCTAGTAGCCAATACCCAATTTGAATTTAACACCTCATGTCTCAGTGCCTTCGAGACTTTACGAAGTGCTATCTCTGATTCCCCGATTCTCCAACCACCTAAATGGTCTCTTGATTTTGAGATGATGTGCGATGCCTCTGATTTCGCCGTTAGTGCTGTTTAGGCTAGCATCGGGAGAAACAACACTTCATCATATACTATGCTAGCAAGATGCTGAATGAAGCTAAGCATAATTGTAATGTCACTGAAAAGGAACTACTAGCAATAGTATTCGGGTTGGAGAAGTTTCGATCATATCTGTTAGGGTCTAAGGTCATCATCTTCACAGACCACTCCACCCTCTGGCATTTGTTGGCAAAGAAAGATGCCAAACCCCATCTTATCAGATGGATCCTTCTATTGTAAGAGTTTGATATTGAAGTACGTGACAAAGCCAGAAAATAAAATGTTGTGGCGAATCACTTATCCAAACTAGACCTAGCCCACATCCCTTACTCCCTATTTCAGATCAATTTCCAGATGAATCTCTTTTGGCAATTCACTCTATTAAGTTCCCCTGGTATGCGGATATCGCAAACTATCTTGTCGTAGGCATGATTCCTGCAAACTTATCTAAGGACCAGAAACTCAAATCATAGCAGAGGCCAAATTCTACCTCTAGGATGATCCACTGCTCCTCCGCATTTGAGCCGATCAGATCATCAGAAGATGCCTCCCAGATTCCGAGATTCTTAGTGTGTTATCTTTTTGCCACAACGATGCTTGTGGTGGTCATTTCTCCTGGTGGAAAACTGCTGCAAAAATTCTATAGTCGAGATTTTTCTGGCCAACTATTTTTAGAGATACACACGAGTATGTCCAGTACAATAAATGATGCCAGTCGATCGGTTCAATGACTAGGAGAGACATGATGCCTCTCCAACCCATCTTGGTTGTAGAAGTGTTCGATGTTTTGGGCATCGATTTTACGGGCCCTTTTCCAAATTCGCATGGCTTCGAGTACATATTGCTTGCTATTGACTATGTCTCGAAGTGGGTCGAAGCCATCCCGACGAGATGGGCTGATCATAAAACCATCAATGCTTTTGCAGGGGAATACATTTTTGCGAGATTCGAAACACCCCACACTCCTGATTAGCGACGAGGGAAGCCACTTCATCCATGCCCACTTCAGGTCATTACTAAAGAAATATAGGGTACATCACCGTATAGCCACCCCCTATCATCCGTAGACTAATGGGCAGGTTGAAGTGTCTAACTATCAAATCAAGCTAATTCTCCATAAGATGATTACACCAGACAGGAGGGACTGGTCTGATAAATTAGTTGATGCACTTTGGGCATATTGGACTGCCTACAAGGCCCCACTCGGAATGTCCCCATATCACATGGTATATGGTAAGGCTTATCACCTTCCTGTCGAGCTAGAACACCACACCTTTTGGGCAGTGCGAAAATGTAACCTTGATCTCGATGCGGGACATCATGAACAAAAGCTCCAGCTCTGTGAATTAGAAGAAATCTGACCTGAAGCTTTTGAGAACTCTGTGATATACAAGGATAAGACCAAGGCCTTTCACGACCACCACATCCAGAGGAAAGCATTCACGCCCAACCAATAGGTCTGGTTGTTTAACTCATGATCGAAACTCTTTGTAGGGAAACTCAAGTCCAAGTGGACTGTCCCATTCGTTGTGATTCACCCCTATCCTAATTGGACGGTCCAAATCATGGACCCAAAATCTAGGCATGTTTCTATAATAAATGGCCAGCACTTCAAGCCATTAATGGCCCAGGAACCTCCTCCAGGTGACGAAGTTATTCATCTTATCGGGGATGTATGATTGAGTTTTCGCCCAGCTGGAGGTGTTAAACTCAGCATCTACCCACATTCTTCATCACCATATACATACTTGCTTTATACATAGAATAATTTTCTTTTAGCATATTTCCTTTCTGCATATTGCATACTGCCAGGTTGGTCAGTGCTGAAATTTAAAATTCAGGAGCAATTCCAGGTGATCTCTACCCACTTACTCCCTGCTGTATTTATTTTCTTTTATATCCATGCATGAGGACATGCAAGAACCTAGGCATGGGGGTTAGATATATAACAAAAGTGAAAATTTTTTCTACAAACACTTAGAAAACCTTGGAGCAACATGTCAAACGTACTTTAGGATCCTAAATGTAAGAACAACCAACTCCACCTCCAATGCTCGCATTGGAGCTAGAAATCATCTGCAACAGCCATTTCCAACTCACCCGCTCACCCTTTGCTCTAAATTTAGGAAAAAGTTGAATGTAACTGATGAGTGCCTCATCATGAGCCCTAACTAGCTCATTTTGACCTAAGAAAGAGAATAAGAGCTCCTGCATAACCTAGAGAAGGGCCTAATTCAAGGAATTAATGTTCTGAGAAGAAAACATGAAACAAAGGTTAAGACTGCAATTTTATCATTGCAGTACATAAACAGGATTTCTCAGAGGCACAACATATGTTAAATGGTCTGACTAAGGTAAAAAGTGGGTTGATTCAATCAGAAATGGGTTATTGTGCAATCTAAGAATTAAATGACATTCTATAGCCCTAAAACTGACCTGCTTAATTCAACAAGGTTCTGGCCAGAATAAAAATCATAAACCCTCTAAAATTTATGGAAAAATATCTCCTAAGGTTTAGAACCTTCAAATTAGATTTTGGAACCTGTTTTTACCTAGTTTGGGGTCTTAGCTCATTAATTGACCTATTTTGGGTTTTTGTGCAAAATGTCCATCCAAACATGGTCAAACCTAAAATACAACTTTACATTGGATTCCTTAGGTCCAATTTAGGTTTGTACCAAAATTTGGACCTAAGGGGAGGTCATCTTGACCTACTTTGCAAAATAGTACACCCAATTATATTTTGGCCCCTATCTTTTGAAAATCATTGCACAGACCCCCTAACTTCCTCGCCACTCTTACAAACAGGTCCCTCCACCATTAATGGTGGAAATCCTACATTGGCGAGGAATGGAGGGGGAGTACTCCCCGTTCCCTCAGAGATCTCCCAGATTTGGAAGGGTGATTCTCTGAGGAATTCCCTTCCATCTGAGCTTGATTGCAATCTCTGATTTGCACCCAATCTCTCATGCGAATGCACGAGAGATTTGGGTCTCCAATTGATTCCTTCTCCGGCGAGGACTCTCATGCTTGGAAGCTTGTCTTCAAAGCACAAGAGCCCCTGCCAACAACTTTAAAAGCACTACCACTTCCGGCTGCATCTCTTTAGCTCGACTTGGCCAGAGATTCACCCGAATTTCATCTCCTTCTCCTCCAGTCAGGAGTCCAGCAAGCTCCGGTGAGCCCCCTCCTCTTTCTCGTCACTCTGCCACACTACTAGTGGCAGAGCCACCCTCACCATCTTCCTCTACATCGCGCAACACCCACGCGAGCACCTCTAGCCCCGTTGACATCACCGTTACCCTTCCCCTGGACATCGTCTTTTCTTCCGACAGCAGGTACAGGCAGCCACCACCTCTCCCCCTTCGTCCACTTAGTTAGGTTAGAATTAATCCTCTCTATCCCCTCTTCAATTCCCCTCTTTCTATTACCCCTTTTCGACCCCTTGCAGCCACTGTCCACCGCCATCTTCTCCACCTCCAGCCACCCACTGACGAGGTGCCTCCACTGCTCCACACCTCAACACACCACGCCAGACACCTCACCACCTCCTCCATCGTACACTGATCACCTTCCACCCATCTATCGACCACCATCACCTCCCTAAATGCCCCCTGACCAAACCCATAATCAAGGCCACAAGGTGACCTAGGCAGGCACGCTTAGGCCGCCCTGCGACCTGTCACCAACCGCCTTACCTTCATCATGCCACGGTGGAGTCCCCTGTGCGATGTAATGAGCTTGTAAGGCCATTTTACTGGAGAACAGGATCAGACCTCAGCCGCCATTAGAGCAGGCTTGAAGCAGCTCGCAACCTTCACCTACTGCCCCAGGCTTCAGGAAGCAGGGACCCAGGTGCGTGGGATCCCTTCACAAACCCCTCATGCATAGCAATTGAAGTCCCAGCACTCTGCAGCATCAGCAATTGAGCATGACAACCCTACGGATGCGAGTGCAGAAGCAGGTGGGACATTTAGTCCCACCTCGTGAATGCAAGAGCATGCTGCGCAGGATAAATTGATTTTGTGCTTTCTTCTCATTTCCTCCAGTACACAAAGGTGAGGTCCCTCACCCTCACTCACCCATGCCTCATCCGCAACCTACCCCCGCGAATCTGGCACCTGACCCGATTACCTAAACCTATCACTCCTCACGCACTACACCATGCCAGTGTGTCTGGACCTGGGCGCGCGATACCCAGCTCTGGGAGAGTGTACTGAAGAGAGAATAGAGAGAGAGATGTTGGGGAGGGTAAGGGATAGGTTTTTCTATGTGGTGTTGTGCAGGAAAGGAGGAGCTAAGGAAGGAAGAGGTGAAGCAGGGAAGCTAAGGAAAAAGAAGAAGGAAGAGGAAGGTACAGCTGAGGTGAAGCTAAGACACTTGGTTGCAGAAAGGAAGTGGAAGGAAGGCCAAAGAGAAGAGAAAGAAAGAGGAGAGAAAAGGGCTGAAGAAGCCAAGGGAAGGAGCAGCACTGTAGCAGAGGTGCGGCTAAAGACAAAAGAAGAAAGAAAGAAGGAGAAAGGCACTGTGCAAGAGAAGAAAGAAAGAGACAAGGAAGAAGAGCTGCAGATGGCAAAAGTCAGAAGAGAAGAGCTGAGGAAAGCCAGAGATAAAGATAGAAGTAGAAAAGAAAGAAGAGAGTAGAAAGAAGGGCCATCATTTAAGTCATCTAATCATAGAATCAGACATCCAATTCTTTTATTTTTGCTATAATTTTAATTCCTAAACTCCTGCATTTCTACTCTGAATTAGGTTTTGAGTAACTCTAAGTGTTCAATTACATTATTGAGATTTGTGAATAAATTCCATTTCCTCCCTGTGTTCGACCTCGGATACTTAGGTTTTCGAGTAATAAATTCTTATTTTTTTTCGCGGAAATTTCATCTATACTATAATGTGACAACTTTTAAAACACGATCTAGCCTCGTCAACAGTAACCTGATAAGGGAATTTATGAAGTACAAATGAAAGAGGTTACTTGTTTATAGCACACATACATAATGCATTCATGAATAAGATTATTTTTATTAAGAGAATGCATTAGGAATTTTATCCACTAGTTGATTCTTGTAATTTGGAATCCAGTACAATTTTCACACCCACATGTAGAATTTGCAATGGATTCACGGTGAAGACTAATATATGTCTTTAGTCTGTCAAGAATAAGCAGTGCTTCTTTTCCTGAACCCTTGGATAGTGTTTTGGGAGTCAAGTAGATTTTCTTCTAAAAGTCCACCAAATAGTGTGAGATGACAGTAAGGAGTACTGGTGCTCTAAGATTAGTACAAGGAATCTAGAATCCTAAATAATTAGGTAATGATACTTAGAGAATTGGCATAGTTTCCACTCTCGAATCCTACGTATACATTTTGTGTGAAATATTGAGAGCCACCAATCACGGCAAATACATGGAGAGCGAGTTCTGATAAAACTAGGGCAAAGGTGGATGGTTATGACCAATCTTTACGAAATCCTCGGCTGAAGGAGGGTATTGATGTCAAGGTCAAGAATACACCATCCTATTCGTCCTTCCCGGTGCCAAGAGTAGGCACTTTCACCAAATAAGCCACCCAATATCTCTTCAGTACCACCAATCCCTAATAATGCCTCCTCAGTAAAATTCATAAATGTGTTGTTAGATTGTCTTGCATTAAAAAAAACTATTTATAAAAAAAAAAGAGAAAATGAAAATAGAAAAAAATGAGAAAAAAAAGAAACAGAAAAAGGAAACAAAAAAAATAGAAAAAGAAAAAAGCAGAAAAAGAGTTATGAGTATCTAGTATTTATTTCATTTGCAATGAGGCAATACCACCATATAAAATTGAGATCCACCAAATATGGACTTAAGCAACTTTTCTCTGTGTTTCTGACTGCCCAAATACTGGCTGAGGAATTCCAACTTAGTGTTAGGGTTATTGGAACTCTATTAAAGTGTTAATGCCATGTGAGACCACCAAACATGGAATATATGTGTAAATCTGGTGAGATTGTGAGCTCAAGAAAAGAAAAAGAAAAGAAAAGAGAAAGAGAGAATGAATACAAAGGAACCAAAAGAGAGCATAGTTTTTCTCGTCTTTCTCTGAGATGAGTTACTTAATAATTTGGGAATCTAGATTCCGTAGTACTAATCTCTATATAGCACCAAGTAAGAGTGAGCCACCAAATAAACAACCATTTCCCGCAAACATTCTTCAACCCAAGCTTAAAGCTAGGGTGGAATTCATAGAATATCTTGAATACCCCGAGGGAAGAAGTTTTCCTATCCCACTAGAATTTTACAAGGGGTTAAGTATAGGATTTATAGATAAATCAAGTTTTTCACTCGAATCCGTTGCAAAAGCTACATAGCTGCACTTTCACGATTGTCTGGATTTCTAGATTTTAGGATGAACATGAAAGGAAAAGAATTTCTAGGCATACACTTGATAAAAATAATCAATCCCTTAGGGACCCTTCTATAAATAACTTAGTTTTACATTTGCTAGGGACTAGTAAGATTTAGGCATGGGGTTATGATTACGCAGCAATCATAGGTCTTAATCGACCAAAATTAGGCTAGAACTTGGTGCAAGCTAGTGAAATTCATGCATGCATAAGAATTACTTGCATCTTTACTTCTCTCCTTTAGCTATGCATGAAATAATGATATAATGTACTAATTAAGTGCATTATATAAATTGCAGGAAATAAGAAAGCTTAGAAGCTGGATCTAAAGCTGGACCTGAAGCTAGTGCTGCATCGGAGCTGGAGTGGAAGATTAGAATAAAATGTAGTAGAGAAATAATGTAAACGGTTGAGGTTTCCTACTCTATTGAGTAGAAGCAAAGCAGTTAAATTATGAAGAACTTAAGTTTAATCCTAGCCCTAGGATAGCCCTAGAAGCCTTCCCAAGCCTTAGCCACCCTTAGATTAGGTCACTGATTGCACAGCAATCATGGGTCCTAATCAACCTAAATAATGTCTGAACCTAGCTTAAATTGTGGATATTGCACTTATATCTTGCATATCATGCATTGCATCAGTCTACTTAGAATAAGATGAGATATCCTACTTGTTAATGGTTTTTATTGCTATTTGCAGATAAAAAAGTGATAAAGGATGGAGATAGTGGAATAAAGCAATAAAGGAAGAAGAAGACTGATCCAGATAAGAGGAGTGAGGAGGATAGCCATATCCCTATCCTTAGAAACCCTAGGACAACCTTCCCAAACCCAAAACCACCTCCATTAGGACACCTTAGCCTCAAAACCCAAACATGGATTGCACTATCCATGTTCTTATCCACCCTGTCCCTCTCCCAAACACTTAGGAACCAAAACCAACCTTAGAAAACCTAAAACCCACTCTCCAGCACCTTTTAGGACGTCCAGACATTCGGCTAGACGTCTGATTTCTGCAGAATAACAATCCAGGAAGCCAAAACTCATACTGACACAGAATTGGAAGTCTAATTTAGTGTCTAGATGTCCAATTTTGTAGTATGAGATGTCTCATCACTATCCTGGACGTCTGATACTACTATCTGGCTCCTGATTTTGGTGTTGGAGGCCCTAGCTTGCCTATTTTGACCTAGGAACCCCACTGGACACCCTAGGAAACCTAATTAGAGACCTCCTAAGCCTAATCCACTATCCATAGCCCTACTTGTCCTATCCCTAACCCAATTGAACCATCACATACCTAATTGGGTGAATCTATAGTTGATTAGGTTTACCCGAGCCCAATTAGATCCACCCAGGATCTAATTAACTCATACCTATTAGGGTTACCCTAGCCTAATCACATGCACACATCTAATTAGACTTGACCTAGACCTAGTTATGTCGACTCCTACCCAATTAGACTTTCCTTAGCCTAATTAGTTCCACACCCACTTAATCTAGATTGACACAACCTATTTAGCACCTAATCCTACCAAAACCCACAACGTAACCCTACGAAAAATACACACCCACACACACACGCACACCTTCCCATTTTACTCCCACCAAACCCATGCACACTCTCTTGGAAACCCTAAAGGCTTGTGTCAAACCTAGATCAAAAAAATGTGGCATTGGCTATTTTTGGAGCCACCAAAAGTGGCAACCAAATGGAGCCTTCCATAAGGGCAAAGAGAGAGCCACGAAATCAAACTATCTCCATACACTCTCCCATCCATACTCTCCACTCTAAACTTGCTTCCACCCTCCAAAACCTTAAGGCGTCCTCCTCATCTTTCTCCAAGGCTCCATGGATGGCTAGCTAGAGAAGCTTCTCTCCAAGGCTTCAGGGACAGCCATTGGTAGAGAAAGGGTGCAACACCCTCCTCTCTCCACTTGGGTGCACTCGCCCCCTTCTTCTTCTCTTCTTGGACTACCATGAAGGTGCACCCATAGCCTCTTGTGGTTGTCCATCTCTTTTGGTAGGCATGTAGACCGGTTTGCATACCCAAGGTCTAGCCTACACCCTCACACAAGGCCGAAGGCCCTAGCGGCAACTTTCCGGCACAAGGGATTTCTTCTATTTATTTGCTTTCTAGTGTAGATGATATGTGATAATCTTTTATGCATAAATAATTTCATGATGTTTCTATGATTGATATTGTCCTCATGTTTGCTTGCCTATATGATACTTAGGTTTGATCACACCATGCACGGCCACCATGGCCTTATTTAGATGCACAGAGTCACTTAGGTTTTTTCTAGTTTATCTAGATCTAGGTTTCATTTTGCTTTTCAAAATAAAGATCAAAAACACAAAAAAAAATGTGCAAAAGACAAAAACACAAAATAATATTAGGTTAGATTTAGGTTATAAAAGCTGATTCAAATCTCAATTCGTTTCCACGCCTCCTAGAGACGAACGACCGAGACTCAAGTTCTAAAAAGAATAAAATCTACGTGAGTTTTGTTATGACAAATACCTTTTACTAGTGGTTTTTGCGACTATACTACGATTTACAACGATTTCAAAATATGTGATTTCCACGCTCGTCAAATGGCACCGTTGCTGGGGAGGCAACATGCGAGTTTATATTTGGATTTGATTAACTTCTATTTGTTTTGATTGTAGGGTGTCAAGATGAGGATCCGTGCACACATCGACCCATGGTGAAGATCGCAGGTATCTTCTTCGTTCTCTTGTTTGTTGCTACCTTAGGTTAGAAAATATATATATATTCAAATTCAAATTTTTGGATTTGAATTAAAAAAAAAAATTCTTTCTTTGCTGTGTGTTTTAACTTGGGAACTATTTAAACACACCAAAATCAGATTTGAAAATTCAGCCAACAAATATTGAAGATTTTTAAAAATTTATTGCTGTGAAATTAGGAGTCCAAAAATATTTGGATTCGATCTACTGTTAGGTTTTTAAACCAGCTTTCCAATGCCATCTTTTATTTGGAAAAATTCACACTGTACGAAGTTTAAAAATTCGCACAATGGAAGGGGGTCAGAACAGTTTGGACTCTAATTTTTTTTATAACTTTAAAATGTTAATTCTGACCTCTACATAAATCAGATCTCTTTGAAATTTGTGGGGTTGGAAAGCCATTGAAACCTAGTATTTTCTACAAATTTTCAAGAATTTTTGAATTTTTTTTTGTACTGTTTCAAATTGCACTTCTCGCAGGGGGTCCATTTAGTCTATTTGAACCCCTAAAACATAAAAATTCGTGAAAAATTGCACGAAATAGTAAAAATGTTAAAAAAACATTCCCTGAATAAATTATTGAAAAATTAAGATCTCTACCAAATTTCATATTATTTTTCTTCACTTACTGATTTGGGGAGTGATTTCAAGTTAGACTAAGGTCAGACTGCAGATTTTAGAAGAAGCACAATCCCTAGGTAATTCACATTAGGGTTTAAATTTAGAGACCTGAAACAAACCTGTTTGAGCCTGATTTGGGTGTGATTGCATGAGAAGGGATTTGCTATGATCGATTGTCTTCCCCTCACCCACTTGAATTGAAATTGATCTATATTTCAACTTAGGCAACCAATTAGGTTTATTTCACTTAGTAGTGGTGCATTAGGACCATTGTTTTCCTTGATTGGGTCGCACCACTTCTACCTTATTGGACTTAAAAGCATCATATAGACCTATCTGATATTAGGGTTTCCACACTAGGGTAGAGCACATTTGCATGCCATACTTAAAGGAAATTCATATAACAATTGGGACTTGCAAAACCTGTTGTGTGCTTCACTACATCCTTTTTTGAATTGACCTAAACAAGGAAACCTTAAAAGAAAAAAAAAATTAATATAAGCACTTGAACCATAAAAGCCACTACACCAATTAAAGCTTGTATTGCAAACCCTTTGTCTGCGCACTTCACACTTTAAATCCAATTTTAAGGGAAACACCCCCAATCGCCCAATCACATTCCAAGAGCACTCTAAGCCCAAGCCTAAAACTAAGTAGACGTGACCTAAGCAGGACTAAATTACTTGGTAGCTGAAATTTAATTGGGTAAAAATCAAGGCCTTGTCTATTTGGACCAACTGGTGACAAGAAAGGTCGGTGCGGTAACCACGTTAACATTTAATGGTGCCCTACCATGCGGGGTGCCCTAGGGGGTCCCACCAATCTAGCTAGCCAAGTAATTCAAGGGTTGGTTTAACCTAGTTCCATCTCAGGATACCAGGTTTAGATCCAATTAGGGTATACATGTTAAGTTTAGCTTGTTTGCTTGATTTAGGGCTCTCTCATCTTTCCTCCTAGGCCTTTACCTTAATTCCACCAGCCCCTTGTAGCTGGTTGTGTCTTCCTAAGGAAGACTATCTCTTATCTCTATTCGCATCTTCTTTCAAATGTCCATGAACCCATATCATTCTTTTGACCATCAGGGTCCATCTACCAAACCAACCATGATTTTGACTCCTCCTAGTTGGGAGACTCATCCTAACCAGCTGGGATATGATCATCCTTATCCCCCAGCTTATTTAGAACCTGAACCTCATGGATCCGACCGTTATCTAGATCAGAACCAATTGAAAGCCATAGTTGCTGAATTCTGAGAATATAACAAGGACCATATAGATCAATGTGCCAAACTTCTAGAGCAAATTAGACAATCTCAGGCACAATCTCAATCTTATCACTCCTCCCAGGAATAAGAGACTTGGAAAAGCCAGCCTAGTGGGTCTAGTGACCCATATTTTGGATCCACTAGCTACTCTACTGATTCTTGCTACCATGGGGAGGCATCCTAGACTCAGCCAACCCAAAAGGCACCTTTGGACCTAATCCGTGATTTGGGTAGATCAATCGAGGAATGCACTATTTCTGATACACCTGTACCTGATGAGATATCTCTAAGGAATTGGAATAATGGATCACAAGTACAGGACCACAAAACAGGTTCTTAATCAACTCCCTCTATAGTCAGCCCCACTCAAGGTGATACACCCATTGATTCATATCCAAATTCGTATAACCTAGAGTGGAGGAACAATCCTGATCTTTCATGGTCACCAAAGAGACTGACTCAGACTGAACATCAATCTAGGCCAACCCAATATTCCACTCAAACCACTTTAGGGCAACCATCTAGTCCAGCCCAACCAGCAACCCACCCTTGAAGATATCATGAACATTTTGTTGGACTTTGACAAAAAAAATGAAGAAAGGCTGACTAAGTTGGAAAATCAAGTGAAATCTCAAGGGGATCAAATTAAGAGACTTCAAGAATCACTTTATCCCTGGATGCAAATGCCTTTTCACTCCTATTCTCCACCTATTCTTCCGACCCCTCCTCCAATCTATCATACATGCCATTATGTGGGGGCCAAATCTGTGGCCTCTAAAAGGAAGAGAAAAGCTAAGAGCCCACCCAAACGACCTGATTCGGGCTCAACCAAAAATCATAAGACCAAACCCACATCCAGCTCTGACTCAGACTCAAGGGACAAAAAGAAGAAAAAGGCTTCTGAAGTTGATTTGACCTATTTACCCTTTCCTGAGGCCTTAAAGAAAGAGTCACAAAAGAAGAAAACGACTTGCACACCTAAAGAGGTGGTTTTATCAGCTAACATAAGTGCATTTGTTTCTGGCACTCTACCACCCAAAATGACTGACCTTGGAAAACCCTTCATATCTTGTGCCACAAACGGATTCACCTTCAACAAAGCCCATGTGGATCTAGGGTCTTCCATTAGCTTGATTCCTACCGCCCTTTTTGACCGCACCAGACTTGGAGATCTGCAGCACACACCTGTCACCATTAGAATGGCAGATGGCTCCATCAAACTACCTAAGGGGGTAGTTCAGGATGTGATTATTAAAGTGCAAGGTCTTAGCTTTCTGGTCGATTTTATTATTTTTGACATAGATATATCGGAAAAGCTAAGTAATTCACCCATCATTCTGGGTCGACCATTCTTGGCTATAGCCAATGCACGGATTGACTGCTACTTAGGATGTATGGAGATGAGTAGCGGTAATGAGAAGATTCACTTTGATATTTATGCAGCCGCTAAGAAAACAAAGTCAGTGTATTTTCTGGATGACATGGAAAGTGAGTCGGAGGGTAATTCGGAAGAAACTATGGCAATTGACACCTGGGTAGAACCACTTGCCCCGAATCGACAATCCACTAGATCACATAAGTCACCATCAATACCAGATCAAATCATTAATAGTATGGTTGACTATCTTGATCGACCTAGCCCAATTTAAACCCCTGCAACTTGCAATGAATCCTGGATTACTCAATTAATCAAAATGATTCATGAAATAAAAGAAGCTAGTGCAAAGGAATATGATGATATAAAGAAAGAGCTTCATAAAAGTTGGGATGAGCAACAAAAATCAAAATCACTTCAATTTGGGTCAGGTGTGCCACAGCCAATTTGTGATTTGGTGGTGGTCATACAGGATTCTGTTGATCAAACACCTGAGGTGGATGATATTGATAATCTTATTAAAGTCGAGAATGGAGATTTATTTGAGCATCTTGATCTTGATTTAGGGCCTGAGTACCAATCATTTCATTTTGATGAACCAAGTATTAAGGGACCTGAATATGATTTTGTTGTATTCGAGAATACCCATGGAGACATTGATGAATTAATTCAAATGATCTCAGACACGGAGCAACAAAATCAAAAGGATTGTAACAACTCCTCAATCAATGATTCAGCTCATTCCACTTTCATGGAGGGACTCACTACTAAATCTAATGACCAATTTCATCTAAGTGAGAAGGAAATATCCCCTTATGAAAAGATATTCAAGAGATTGAAATACTATTGGGGATAACATATGATGAGTTATTAGAGGAAGCTAAAAATTTTGGGAAATCATGTGATAATTGGGAATTGGCATTGGAAAATTTGGAAGAGAAAAAAGAAGATGAGACCCAAACATCTTTGGTAGAGATAGAGACTGATCACTGGACCTTGATTTCCATATTTGACCACACTACTTGGGTCATGCCTTCCATACATCACCATTATGAGGACCCATATGATTTCACCCCACACGACTCCACCCATACCCCTACCACCCACATTCTCCATCACCTCTTCGGGATGCCTTCATATTCATTTCTTCCAGGCACCCGTATTTATTTGTCTTTCTTCTATAGCATCTAGCTGCAGATAATCCCAAGCCCCATCTACATATTTTTTTGATTATTTTGGACTTGGAATTCTTGGATGGTTGGTTCGCATTTGCGGTCCGCTGTTGGTGAATGAGACTAAAATTCTTATCATTTTACTCGCCATTCTCAATACTGTATTGGTATATCCTTTTTGAGTGTATGCCCAGCTGGAGGCATTAATCTCAGCACTTATATATATAGCATATTTTATTTGTCATATTTTTTTTCCTGCATATTCAATTTCAGGTGTTGGAATAAGTGGAACATCAAAATTCAGGAGCCATTCCAGGTGAATTCTACCAATTTACTCCTTGTCTTAATTTATTTTTCGTTATATTCATGCATGAGGACATGTAAGAAAGTAGGCATGGGGGGGGGGTAGTAATTGTAAACTGAAAATTTTTCTACCAACACCTAGGAAAAACCTTTCGTACATCATGCTAATTGCACTCTAGGGACCTTAAATTAAGAACAACCGACTCCACCTCTAATGTTCGCATTAGAGCTTAAAATCGTCCGCAACAGCCACTTTCAACTCATCCATTCACCTTTTTGTTCTAAATTTAGGGCCAAGCTGAATGTAACATGTATTAGGGAAATCCTTGAAGTGCAACTTTGAAAGGTTACAAATAGCATTTATATATATTGCATTCATGAATAAGATTTTTATCAAGAGAATGTATTAGGGATTTTATCCTCTCATTGAATCCCGTAATTTGGAATCCAGTACAATTTTCACTCACATGTAGATTTTGCAATGGATTCACAGTGAAGACTGATGGACGTCTTTAGTTTATCGAGAAGAAGCAATGCTTCTTTTCCTGAACCCCTAGATAGTGTTTTGGGAGTCAGGTAGATTTTCTTCCAAAAATCCACCAAATAGTGTGAGATGAGAGTAGAGTGTATTGGTGCTCTAAGATTAGTGCAAGGAATCTAGAATCCTAGATAATTAGATGATGATACTCAGAGATTAGGCATAGTTTTTTCTCTCGGTTCTTGCATATACATTTTGTGTGAAATTTTGAGAGCCACCGAATAAGGCAATTAGGCAGAGCGAGTTTTCATAAAACTAGGACTAAGGTGAATGGTTACAACCATTCTTTAAAGAATCCTTAGCTGAAAGAGGGTGTTGATGTCAAGGTCAGAAATACACCGTCCTATCCGTCTCTCCCAGTGCCATGAGTAGGCACTTCCACCAAATAAGCCACCCAATATCTCTTAAGTACCACCAATCCTTAATAATGCCTCTTGAATAAAAAGTCACGCATGTCATGTGCTATTTTGCGTAGTACTGATTTGTAAAAAAAAATGATGAAAAAAAAGAGATATAAAAAAAGTAGAAAAATGAGAAAAAGAAAAAAATAGAAAAAAAAATTTTAGAAAAGGAAAAATGCAGAAATAGAGTTACTAGTATTTAGTGTTTATTTCTGTTACATTGAGGCAATACACCAAATAAAAATGAAATCCACCAAATATGGCCTGAACCTATCTTTCTGTATTTCTGACCGCTCGAATACTGGCTGAGGAATTCCAACTTAGTGTTAAGGTTATGGGAACTCAATTAAAGTGTTAATGGCAAGTGTGACCACCAATTACAGATCATACGTGAGAATCTGGTGAGATTATGAGCTCTAAGAAAAATAAAAAATGAGAGAGAGAGAATGAGAGAATGAATACAAAGGAACCAAAAGAGAGCATAGTTTTTCTCGTCTTTCTCTGAGTTGAGTTAATAATTTGGGAATCTAGATTCTTTAGTACTAATCTCTATGTAGCACCAGTCAAGAGTGAGCCACCAAATATATAATCTTTTCCCTTTAAGATTCTCCACCTAAGCCTAAAGCCGGGTGGAATTCATAGAATATATTAAGTACCCTGAGGGAAGAAGTTCACCTATCTTGCTAGAATTTTTACAAGTGGTCAAGTACAGGCTCTAGAGGTGAATCAGGTCTTTCACTCAAATCCGTTACAAAAGCTACGTAGCTACACCTTCACAACTGTCTGGATTTCTAGAACATAGGATGAAAACAAAAAGGAGAAAAATCTCTAGGCATACACTTTATAAAATAATCAATCCCTTAGGTACCCTTATGTGAACAATTTAGTCTTGCATTTGCTAGGGACTAGCAAAGTTTAGGCATGGGGGTATGATTGCACATCAATCGTGGGTCCTAATCAACCTAAATAATGTCTAAACCTAGCTTAAATTGTGGATATTACACTCATACTTGCATATCATGCATTGCATCAGTCTATTTAGAATAAGATGAGATATCCTACTAGTTAATGGTTTTTATTGCTATTTGCAGATAATAAAGTGATAAAGGATGGAGATAATGGAATAAAGCAATAAAGGAAGAAGAAGACTGATCTAGATAAGTGGAGTAAGGAGGATAGCCATATTCCTATCCTTAGAAACCCTAGGACAGCCTTCCTAAACCCAAAACCACCTCCATTAGGACACCTTAGCCTCAAAACCCAAATATGGATAGCACTATACATGTTCTTATCCACCCTATCCCTCTCCCAAACACTTAGGAACCAAAACCAACCATAGAAAACCAAAAACCCACTCTCCAGCACCTTTTTGGACATCCAGACATCTAGTTGGATGTCTGATTTCTGCAGAATAATAATCCAGGAAGCCAAAACTCATACTGACACAAAATTGGAAGTCTAATTTAGTGTCTAGATGTCCAATTTTGTAGTATAAGATGTCTGATCACTATCCTGGGCATCTGATACTGCTCTCTGGTTCCTGATTTTGGTGTTGGAGGCCATAGCTTGCCTATTTTGACCTAAGAACCCCACCAGACACCCTAGGAAACCTAAGTAGAGACATCTTAAGACTAATCCACTATCCATAGCCATACTTGTCCTATCCCTAACCCAATTGAACCATCCCGTTCCTAACTGGGTGAATCTATAGTTGATTGGGTGCACCCGAGCCCAATTAGATCCACCCAGGATCTAATTAACTCATACATATTAGGTTTACCCAAGCCTAATCACATGCACACATCTAATTAGACTTGACCTAGACCTAATTAGGTCCACTCCTACCCAATTAGACTTTCCTAAGCCTAATTAGGTCCACACCCACTTAATCTAGATTGACCCAACCTATTTAGCACCCAATCCTACCAAAACCCACAACCTAGCCCTACGAAAAATACACACCCACACACACATGCACACCTTCCCATTTTACTCCCACCAAACCCATGCACACTCTCTTGGAAACCCTAAAAACTTGTGTCAAACCTAGATCCAAAAAATGTGGCATTGGCTATTTTCGGAGCCACCAAAAGTGGCAAAGAAATGGAGCCCTCCATAAGGGCAAAGAGAGAGCCACGAAATTGGACTATCTCCAGACACTCTCCCATCCATACTCTCCACTCTAAACTTGCTTGCACCCTCCAAAACCTTAAGGCATCCTCCTCATCTTCCTCCAAGGCTCCATTGACGGCTAGCTAGAGAAGCTTCTCTCCAAAGCTTCAAGGACGACCATTGGTAGAGAAAGGGTGCAACACCCTCCTCTCTCCACTTGGGTGCACTCGCCCCCATCTTCTTCTCTTCTTGGACGACCATGAAGGTGCACCCATAGCCTCTTGTGGCTGGCCATCTCTTTTGGTAGGCGTGTTGACGGGTTTGCATACCCAAGGTCTAGCCTACACCCTCACACAAGGCCGATGGCCTAGTGGCAACTTTCCGGCGTGAGGGATTTCTTCTATTTATTGCTTTCTATTGTAGATGATATGTGATAGTCTTTTATGCATAAATAATTTCATGATGTTTCCATGATTGATATTGTCCTCATGTTTGCTTGCCTATATGATACTTAGGTTTGATCACACCATGCACCGCCACCATGGCCTCTTTTAGATGCCCATAGTCACTTAAGTTTTTGCTAGTTTTTCAAGATCTTGGTTTCATTTTGCTTTTCAAAATAAAGATCAAAAACACAAGGAAAAGTGCAAAAGACAAAATGTCAAAAAAATATTAGGCTAGATTTAGGTTATAAAAGCCGATTCAAATCTCAATTCGTTTTCATGCCTCCCAGAGACGAACGACTGGGACTCAAGTTCTAAAAAGAATAAAATCTATGCGAGTTTCATTATCACAAATACCTTTGACTAGTGGTTTTGGCGACTATACTATGATTTCCAACGATTTCAAAATATGCGATTTCCACTCTCGTCAGTCACCATAGCCTAGGAAGCCTCAATACCCAAGTTCCAACCCTTAACTGAAGGTCCAGATAGGTTATTGGATATCCAGGACCCTTAGCCACAACCCGCACACCTTAAAACCATGTCTACAGTGTTATTGGACGTCGAGACACTTGGCTAGACATCCAATTTCTACAGAATACCCAAGACAGAACCCTAAATCCCTCCTAACTCTGATTGGACATCCAGACAACAACTCTAGCCTTCTAATTTTTTAGTATAAGTCATCTGATACTATTATTGGATGTCTTGAACTACTCTCCAGTTCCTTCTTTGGAATTCAAGTTTGGATCTTGAGTTCCCAGGTCCATAAACCCAATTCCAACCCCATAGTAACCAAAATTAAGGTACCTTAACCCTAGTACACCACCTCTAGACCTTCCTAAGAACCTAATTAGGTTCTCATTAAGACCAATTGAGTAAAATCATAGTCAATTACCATTACCTAGTCAATTGGACTCCTAGAGTCCAATTGAGTTCAGATCTCAACCCACACAATCCAATTAGACTCAGTGAGAGCCCAATTGGCCTAAGCCCAACCAAATTGAGTTATTTCACTCTCAATTAGGTCTGCACTAATTCAATTAAACTTGTGTTAAGTTTAATTGCATTTTCTCCTTAGCAAATTAGGGTTTACAACCCTAATTTATGACCTACCCTAACCTAAACCTATTAGGTCCTAACCTAGCTCACTTAACCACCTAGGTAACGACCACACACACACATTCATGCACTCCCACACCACCAAGAGTATTCTAGGTCCTTCCAAAGGTGGCGCCACCTTGGTTGCCAAAAATAGCAACCAAGGATGGGTCTTCTCTTAGATCCACTTTTCGTGGATCTAAGAACCACCCTCTCTCTCTCTTGGATGGCCACACCTGGGACTCTCTCTCTAGAGTTCCACACTTCTCCATAGAGTTTCCCTTAGGTCTATAAAAAGACCTAAGGGGTGGCCATTTGCACCCATTCAAGCTTGGCGTCATTATTCCATCTTCCATAGCATAGCTCCACCTCCACACCTCCACCTCCACAAGCTCTCACAATGGCCAGCAGCAGCTCCACTCCAAAAGCTTGGATCACCTCCTCCTCACCTCTACAAGGGCCGACCTAACCCCCATTGGCCGCCCCTCCTCCTCTCAACCAAGTCAAAGGCCATCGAAGCCCACCTCCAAATGCCCTTATTTCTGTTAGCTAAGTAGATAGTTCTTTGTAGATTTATTGCTTTATTACTACTTAGTAATGTAGCTCCATATTTCTCCCCCAATGATGCATGCATAATCCCCCCCATAGATTCATGTATGTAGTCATTTTCTGCTAGATAGTTTTATATTTCCAAGCACTCCTCCAGCTATGCCGTAACCACCATCATGCAATAAGTGAAATCATCTCTTTATATATCTCTATATCTATGTATGAAAATCACCACGTGCTTGACTACCATATCTTTCGCATGATAATCAGTTGCCTACACTCATTTTATATTTCTATTGCAATAGCATGTCTTGCATGAATACATAACTTAGTATATATTGACATGCGATCTTAAGCAAGTAGAGCTAGCGAGATCAAAAATTATTTTGTATTTTCTAAATGCCTCCTAGAGACAAACGACTAGGACTCCAAGTCTAGTTATTTTAGAAATATTTTTGTTTTGATCGGATTTCACACTATACTACGACATAATGACTATTTTCACATTCAAAAGTGTGAGATCCGCATCGAACAAAACCCTTCAAAGATATTAATATTTTTAATTAGTTGCACTTTAATATCCCCCCATGCCAAAGTTTTGCAATGCCCTCATTGCAAATAGGATTGGTTCGTATTCAGCTTAGTTCAAATTGTTAGAACAGTTTTAAATAGGCTGGGTGGGGGAGTTGTAAATGGTTAAATGCAGATGATTTCAAGATCCAATGTGAGAATTGGCAGTGGAGTCGGTTGTTCTAAAGTAGGAACCTTAGAGTGTAATAAGAGTGGTGTGCAAAAGGGATAAAAGGGTCTCGAGTTTTTTAAGAGAATGACAGGTTACCTCCCATTAAGCACTAAGTTTACCACATCCATCTGGGCACAAGGTAGGCCAAAGGATTCTTCAATCAAGTTTGAATTATTTAGCTCAAGAAAAGGTTTCAATCTTTGTCTATTCACGACAAAAGAATTCGAGTCTTGACTAGATTTGTTGATCTCAACTGCTCTATTTCCAGAGATTCTTCCATACTATAGAAGGTCCAATCCACTTCAATATCAGCTTTCTCGAGAAGAGCTTAAGCTAGGCATCAAGAGGAAGCACTTTCTAACAAGGATCGAAATTATTTCATGAAATGTGGTTACCATGAAGGGCCTTTACCCATTCCTTGTAGATAAGCTAGTTCTCATATGCATCATTGCATAATTTATCGATCTTGCTAATTTTTAATTGACGATGGATTCCGACCTTCCCAAGATCCAAATTACAATTCTGTACTACCCAGTAGGCTTTATGCTCCATCTGTACAGGAAGTGACATGCCTTCCCGTAAACCAGTTTGAAGCAAGACATTCCTAGCTGGGTTTCATGGGAGATACTATAGGCCCAGAATGCTTCCAAAAGCCAGGTTGACCAATCTTTTCTGTCAGGTTGGATGGTGACCTAAAGAATCTTCTTTATTTTCTGGTTAGAGAGCTCGGCCAGTCCATTAGTTTGTGGGTGATATGGAGTCAAAATTCTATATGACACCCCATATTTCTTCAACAAGGACTAGAATGGCACATTCACAACATAGGACCCACCAATGCTGATGATGGCTTTAGAAACCCTAAATCTAGAAAAATGTTCTTCTAAATGAAGTGAGCAACCACCTTATGATCATTCGTTCTAGAGGGGATGGCTTTGATCCACTTAGAGACATAATCAACTGTAAGCAAGATGTATTCAAAGCCATTTAAAATGGGAAAAGGTCCCATGAAATCGATCCCCCAGATATCAAAAATATCATACACAAGAATCAGGTTCATGGGCATCATGTCACAAGTGCCCATGTTGTCAAGGGTTTGGCAATGAGCACATGCCCTACATTAAGTCTGTGTGTCTTTGAATAGTGGAGGCCAAAAGAAGCTACACTGGAGGATTTTGGCTGTGGTTTTACGTCCTGATAAATGGTCACTATAGGCCTGGTCATGGCAAAAAGAGATGACATCATTGACCTCATCATTAGGAATGAAACTTTCAATAATCTAGTCCTTGCTGATGCAGAATAAGTAGGGATCTTCCTAGAAGTAATACATGGCATCAGAAATCAACTTATCCTGCCTGTTCTTAGTCCAATCAAATGGGACTTTCCTAGGGAGCAAGTAGTTCATAATGCCAGTGAACCAAGGAAGTCCATTAATGACCAAAAAATGTTCGTCCAAAAAATGCTTGGTGGTAGATCCAGATGGGTCAATGATCGAAGAAGGAAGACGAGATAGATGGTTAGCAACACATTCTACTTCCTCGCCTTATCATGTATCTCAAGGTCAAACTCTTACAAAGGCAAGATCCATCTAATCAACCTTAGTTTGGCATCCTTCTTCACCAATAAGTGCCACACAGTGGTGTGATTCGAGTAAATAAGTACATGGGATCCAAAGAGCTATGATCAGAATTTCTCTAGACCAAATACTACAGCCAGTAGCTCTTTCTCCGTAATTATATAATTATGTTGAGTCTCGTCAAGTGTCTTGATGACATAGTATATTACCACTTGTTTCTTGTCAATCTTTTGTCCAAGCATTACTCCTACTGCATAGTCAACACATCTCACATGATCTCAAACAGCTGAGATCAGTCAGCAGATTATAGGATAGGAGCTTGGGTTACTCAGTCGTGCAAGATTTCGAATGCACGAACACACTCATTCATCTCAAAGGGAGTTTCTTTTGAGAGAAGATTTGACAACGGGAGTGCAAGTTTAGAGAAATAAAAAATGAAATGTCAATAAAAAGTAGCGTGCCCAGAAAAGATCAAATTTCTTTGACCGAATAAGGCAAAGGAAGTTTGGAAATCAAATTCACCTTTGTTCGGTCCACTTGGATACCCTTTTCAGAGATAAGGTGTCCAAGAATGATGCACTCAAGAACCATGAAGTGGCTCTTTCCCAAGATGGAACCAGGTTCACTTCAATGCATCAACGGAGGAGCAGAGCCAAGTGTGGCAGGCAATCATTAAAGGTTTGACAAAAGATCGAGAAGTCGTCCATGAAGACTTCAAGGAATTTACCCACCATATTGGAGAATATGCCTAGCATGCATCGTTGAAAAATGGTGGACAAATTTCATAGCCCAAATGACATCCTAAAAGATGCGTACGTGATTGCACCGCAAAAATACACCTGCAATTGTGCCGTCTTGTGCTATTTCCTAGCATTACAAGTGCATATTAGGTATCCTTAGTCGCATTTGTAAAAATACATGCATGCATTTATTTGAGAGGGGAGGAGAGTGAAATAAATGGCCTTGCACTTAACATTTTTTCTAAAGTGCTGCTTTGCAAAATTCACCATCCTTTTATTTTTAATTTTATTTGACTTTGAAATTCTTCCCGCGGCTGCATGGAATGGCCTCTTCTTCTTCGCACCATGTCCTGCTCAGCCATGCTCTGCAGCCACTCCCTGCAGCCGCATGCAAGCCATGCACAGCCAGGGCATGGCTGTGCATGCTTTCTTCTTCTTTAAAAAGAGCTCGGCTTCTTCTTACAAAAGGGAGCCGGGTCCACAGAAAAAAAAGCCAACACATTGTAGCTCTTCTTCTCCAGGCCATCCCCTCCCCTCTCCCTCCATACGTAGGCCCTCCTCCTCTGAGGAGCCACTCTGCGAGCAGGAGTACCTCACGGTGGTGCACAACCACCACCCTGAGTCCACCACCGCCCAACTCATCAAAGAGCCGGTGGGCGTGGTGGTATTCTCTGCTTCTCCAATTCATCCATTGGAGCAGGAGCTTCAAGCTTTGAAGCTCAAGCTCCGCACAGCAGCAGCAGCGGCAAGGTCCTCCAGCGCATGCCTACAGGCTGCCCTCGCCTCCAGCGCCGTTGAACGATTACGAACCTACGCTAACGTGTTCGGTTTTGGAAAACCTGTCATTGTAGTTCGAAAGCGAAGAATTCGTGTTCAACAAATAAAATTTATACCGAAATTAAAATTCCGGGTCGAACACAGGGAGGCGAACGTTTGATTTAAAAACTACGCGTTTCTTTTTATTTGTTACAGAATAATTCAATTTAGTACTATCTAATTATTTATAATAAATAGAAGAGAGAGAGAGAGTAAGAGAGAAAAAGAATATTACACAGAGAAATCAAAATGAGATGTAGAATAACCAAGAAATTTTTGTATTGAAGAGATTGTTCATTACAACTAGAAAGCATAAAACAATTACTCTAGAAAGCGATAAATTTACTATAGAAAGCATTAAAAGAATGGAGAGAGAAATGTCCTCCTCGACGATTGCTTGGAGGATGAGTAGATTAATCTAGAAAGCAGTAAATCTATACTAGAAAGCGGTAAAAAGAATAGGGAGAGAGAAATCCTCCTCGACGGTTGCTTGGAGGACGAGCCGGACGGTTCGACGTCTGGACGAACGAGAACGGAGCAGGACGAGGGAGGACGAAGTAGAAGAGCGGGAACGGAGCAGCACGCTGTCGTCGTCGCGGGATCCACTTCCGAAGGAGGACGAAAATTTAGACTTTATCTCGCGAGGAGCATCCCGGGTGTGGGACAAGCTTCTCTTGAGCTTTGGAGAGGTAGAGAGGAGAAGGAAGGGATGAGAATTTCGAATGGAGGGGGTCTCCTTTTATAGTTGCAAGGAGTGGGGGCAAAATGGACATTACAACTTCAAAACAATAAATGAGGGGTCTTTAGTGACGGATGAAACCGTCGCTAAAGCCCCCAGCGCGCGCGTCGCTTCCGCGCCCACGCGCGCCCGCTCAGCCGCCCACGCGTGTAACGCCTAAGCGCTTCTATTGATTTTCAGCCGTCCGATCGCGAGATCGGACGGCTTAAAATCGCGCCTTCACCGTTGCCGCCCGCCCGCCTGCACGTGCGATCGCGCGTCCACGCGGGCGTCCAATCGTGCGTCGTCCTGATTGAGCGCGTGCGGCCGTTGGATCTCCATCTGACGCTCATCCGCGGCCGCTCAATCGCGCCTTCCGCTCCCTCGCCGCGGCTCGAACTCGTGCCCCGCGCTCGCGTAAGCGCGCTCGACCACTATGCTGCGGGGCGCGGATGGTCGAGCGCATGTTTTAAGCGCCGGGCGGCCACAGTCGTTGGATCGAGATCCAACGGCAGAGAGGAGATGGGTGCGCGGTTTTCACAAGATGCATGCGGTCGTTTGGGCGGCTGAGATGGCGCCACGTGGCGCCATCTTGGCCGTCCATCTTCTGGAAGTTGTAGATGGTGCCACGGATGTCGGATTGACTCGATTTTTTTGTCGTTGGGCTGCGATCGTCGATCCGAATTCATCCGTGCAGTCGAATTTGTCATCTGAAGTGTGGATTTACACCATCCTGGCCCTTGATCTTCTAGGGTTCCCCGATCTCTATCTGATGCTTCGGATGCCTGATTAGAGCGATCTTGGAGTCGTTGAACTCCAATCGTCGCCCTGATCACATCCATATGGTTGGATCTTTGATCCGAGGCCCCGATAAAATGTTTGCCCTGTCCAAGCACATAAAAGGAGACAATTAACCTCCATTTTATTCAAACTACTCTAAATGCAAGATGATGCATGTTATGCAATATTTATATTATGAAATGCAATCCTATGCTTAAGAACATGCATATATAGACATTTTAAGTAGTGTAAATGTGTTTACATCATACCCCCATGCCTACCTTTTGCTAGTCCCTAGCAAAACTATATGCTATTTATAAAAGAATTAAGTTAGATTATTTGGACCTGAGTTATTTTCAATCATTAAGAAATTGTCTACTTAGGAACTGAACTTTCAAAGACACAACAGTGCCCGGGTATCAGCCAAAATGCAGACCGCCTCAAGCCTCGCCTTATTCAAAGAAACATTTCTTTTTCTCTTTTTACTCTTTTCTATTTTTTTTTTGGATTTTCAAATTTTAGGGTTTAAGAGTGGCTTTCTACGGCCATTCAACTCACCCAAGATTTGATGAGAACCCTAAGTTTTAAGCATCTTATTGTGATTGTGATAGACTCGTTGACCGGCAATTAGAACGGACTTCGGATTTCTATGCCTCTAGGTGACCTCAAAAAGAATTCTTCCTAAAGGTGTATCTTTACAACTGGTAGCTTTCTCCCTACTTTTATTTTTTAACGAGGTCAACACAAGGGTGAATCCAGTGTATATCTCCCTGGTTTATTCTACTTCTCCTCTTCTTCCTAAGTGTTTTGGGAATTTTTAGTGCATTTTCTGAGCTGGGTTCTGGACAACCGGTCGATGAGCTGTTACCACCGACAACTTGCCAGCCATACTCGTGCGGCGAAGTGTGGCTTATTTCTTTTTGTTCTTTTCTCCTTTTTGATTTTTTATTTTTTTTTTCTTTTTTTTTTTTAAGTAGGTGGCTTCCCTGGCCTAAGATTTACCTAAAGGCAGCAAAAAGAGAAAGGTCCAGTGACTGGGCTCTGGACAACCTACCTATGGGCTGTTACCCACGATAACTTGCCAGCCATATCACCCTAGAAGGTTCATTAGCTATCCAATTTCCGTAAAAATCGCCGAACAACGAGTCAGTGCAAAGAAAGTGTGTAGATGCTTAAGACTCGAAATTCCCTCAAATCAGAGGGCGGGTTGATAAGTCGTGTACTTATCACCCAAACTTATTTATTCCAATTATAATAGAATTAAGATGGCGAGGACTCAAAGACAAATCCACATTTTAGTGGATACACAGGCTAATTAAGTCCAAAGACCTGAGGGGTCTTTGTGTTCAGATCCTAATGTAGTATTTCCTAAGATTGAAAATTTTCTTAAACCCAAATTCTCTTTCCTAATTCTGAAATTTTTATTTATTTTTTTTTATAAAAGAAAATAAACAAATCTACGGAGCTGGCGAATGAATTCAGAGATGAATATCCACCCCCCATGCCTATCTAATGCAATGTCCTCATTGTATTAAAAAGACATAAAATAGAGTGGAAAATTGTAGAAAGCACCTGAATTGCGTGAATATCATGTCCGCTCCAAGATGAAAACGAAAAAGAACTGTATAAGGGCTGAGTTTAGTGCCTTTAGCTAGGCACACTATACAAAGAAAAGAAATGAAGAATTCACATGTGCAGGTTAGAATTAGAATGAACAGAAGAATCCTCTGACCTGTCAGCAGAGGTCCACAGATGTGGACCAGATTGTGGTGCAGACCCACACCCCATAATCGAGAATATCTTAGGTTCTGGATAAAAATTACACAAAACCTAAAATCAGAATGTAAGAGGGATCGGGCCTGCGATTTCTGAGGATGCAACCCAAGACCAAAAAGTCGGGTTACAGAAAATTGAAGCTCAAAAGGATAATCGTTGAATGTGTGCTTGAGTTGAACATCCTCGAAACAAATGTCGTAAGGGTTCTGATTTGATGGTTTCAGCTTAAAAGGAACCCTTCGACTCAATCTTCCATTTCCTCCAAAATTAACTTCCCAAATTAGAACTTCCCCGCTCCTATCCTCCTCATTAAGTGTATCAAATTCCAAGACCTCTTGTATATTCATCACCCTGTCTGGAATCTCCAAGTCTAAATGATGTGGCAGAATCAAAATTGACTTGGGTCTAATTATCTCAGAATTAGAATCATCAATAAGCTCAACATGGTGTAACTGATAATCAGGGCATTGAATTGATTCCTCCAGAAAATGTGATTCTGGATCTGTAATGTGTGCCCTAATAAGATCAGTTTCCTCAGTTATTGGGCTATTAAATGATCTATCAGATTCCTCAGGCCCAATTGTCTCACAGAAATCATGTTCAGGAAACTCGCGTGCGACTTCGCAACTTGAATCTTCACCATGAGGATCCGTATCAATGTATGTCCCAAAATCAGTTGTCACTTTCTGTTCCAAGGAGACATATGTTTCCTCGTAACCCGGCTTAGGGATCTCAGGTGAAGAAATCAAATCATCCTTAATTGGTTGTTTTAATTCAATCTGGTCAGCCTCGTAACACGTGTCCCCCCAACAGGTGCTTGAGTGGGTTCTGTCATTGGCTTTCCTGAAGAGAGTTCATCCTGGGAATTATTCCAAGATTGAATCAAAGCAACCACGAATCTCATCCTCAATTTCGCTAATTTCCCAAGTAGAAACTCACCCAGGTTCTTATCCTTAACATCCTGGAGCCAATCCAACAAAGACTTGTTTAAATCATCAATCATTTCAATCAGGGGCTCCAATCTCTCAATGCAAGGTATTGGCTGAACTTCTAAAGATTGAATGATATTCCTCAAGTTAGCCAGAACCTTATCTTGAACCTGATTAACCTGAACCAAATGAGTTGGTTCAGGGTTGGGCGGGTTTGACATCAATGTAGAGGAATTAACGAATTGAGATTCGTTATACCCATCCTGATAATAGGTCATTTCAGATTGTTCAAAAGATGGTGATGACCTAAAGGCAGTGAAATCAGAGGATGGGTAAGGATCAGTGTATCCTTCTTGATTGTAGATCGTATTAGGTTGTTCATGAAAGGAGGACGATCTATAATCGATGTAACTCTGAGAAGGGTAGAAATCAGAATCAAAGTGTTCAGGGTTATACCCTAAACACGGGGGTCAGGAATTGTATCCCCAATCCAAATTATCCCAACTACCTGATGGTCGATTACAATACGAGTTGGGATAATCGTCATGTTGAGGATAATTTACAACAGGAGGGAAAGAGCGGGAATGTGTGAAATATGTGGAAGGATTCATGATACACGGGAGGAAGAAAGGTGCCCTGCAATACAAACAATCAAACCTGTCCTTAAATATGTTAGCCTAAAGACCTACAGACTCTCAAAACCCGTCTTGAGATAAAGGAACGATTTGATCTACTTCCGTCTGTTCAATCCAACCAGTTAGAAGGAGGGACTGGGGAGAAGGTTCTTCCTTCGGCTTGCGCCTCCAGTTCCTAGTGTACCCCCCAGCCGCGATCGTTTGACTCTACTCCCCTAGCTAGACATCAGATTGAACAGTAGAAACAGACTAATCGAAAATAATCTCGTTCTGGGTTCTGAAGAGCGAGTCCAATCCTTAAGGCCAACGTCTACTTTGTTTTATTTAGGGCTAGGTTTGAATGTGCTTTGGAATGTGATGGGCCCTTTAAATGGGTTGTGCCCTTAATGATTGATTGATTTGTGTGTGAGTGCACAACCAGTGGTTTTCAAGCAAGATTGTTTTTGATGTGGTTAATTTTAAGATTCAAATCTTGCTTAGTAGCTTTTAGGATTCAACTTTAGGTGTTTTCAATCAAGTTTCATTGGCACACCAAGTTTTACAAGCACAGCTGAAGAGGTTTTCCTTTAAAGTTTAAAAAGGATGTGGAGTGCCTGGTAAATCCCTAAGAGTTGAACCTAATTGGCAGCTACTTGATGAGTTGATTTTATTTGAAGTGGTGCGGCCCAATCAACTCAAACAATTGGCCTGTTGCACCACTTAATTAGGCACACAAATGATTACCTAATCTGATTTCTACTCAATTATGTGTTTAGATGTGTGTACCGGCTCTTAAGATTGGTTTACCGGTTGAGTTTGAAAATCAGATGAGGTTGTGTACCTTTGTGAGATTTTTTTTATTTTTATTTTTTAATGTGGGGGTTGGCGTGAGTATGGGTGTCAAACAACAAACAATCTAACCTTAGAGTTTATAAAAACACCTAGGTTGATTGATGTTTGAGTTATTATGTGATGAAATGAAATCTAATGGGTGGGAGGTTGGGGGTAACTCACAAAACCTTCTACAGCACTTTACTCCAATCTACAGCTTTTTCCTGCCTCGAAAGAGTACCTGCAATTACAATAAGAAAGGAGAAAAGTGAGGTAAATGATTTGTAAGTTACAAAACGCGAAGAGAAATCAAAGATCGTTGCCTCCCCGGCAACGACGCCAAAATGTTGAACGAATACGAACCTACGCTAACGTGTTCGGTTTTGGAAAACCTGTCGTTGTAGTTCGAAAGCGAAGAATTCGTGTTCAATAAATAAAATTTATACCGAAATTAAAATTCCGGGTCGAACACAGGGAGGCGAACGTTTGATTTAAAAACTACGCGTTTCTTTTTATTTGTTACAGAATAATTCAATTTAGTACTATCTAATTATTTACAATAAATAGAAGAGAGAGGGAGAGTAAGAGAGAAAAAGAATATTACACAGAGAAATCAAAATGAGATGTAGAATAAACAAGAAATTTTTGTATTGAAGAGATTGTTCATTACAACTAGAAAGCATAAAACAATTACTCTAGAAAGCGATAAATTTACTCTAGAAAGCATTAAAAGAATGGAGAGAGAAATGTCCTCCTCGACGATTGCTTGGAGGACGAGTAGATTAATCTAGAAAGCAGTAAATCTATACTAGAAAGCGCTAAAAAGAATAGGGAGAGAGAAATCCTCCTCGACGGTTGCTTGGAGGACGAGCTGGACGGGACGACGTCTGGACGAACGAGAACGGAGCAGGACGGGGGAGGACGAAGCAGAAGAGCGGGAACGGAGCAGCACGCTGTCGTCGTCGCGGGATCCACTTCCGAAGGAGGACGAAAATTTAGACTTTATCTCGCGAGGAGCATCCAGGGTGTGGGACAAGCTTCCCTTGAGCTTTGGAGAGGTAGAGAGGAGAAGGAAGGGATGAGAATTTCGTATGGAGGGGGTCTCCTTTTATAGTTGCAAGGAGTGGGGGCAAAATGGACATTACAACTTCAAAACAATAAATGAGGGGTCTTTAGTGACGGATGAAACCGTCGCTAAAGCCCCCAGCGCGTGCGTCGCTTCCGCGCCCACACGAGCCCGCTCAGCCGCCCGCGCGTGTAACGCCTACGCGCTTCTATTGATTTTCAGCCGTCCGATCGCGAGATCGGACGGCTTAAAATCGCGCCTTCACCGCTGCCGCCCGCTCGCCTGCACGTGCAATCGCGTGTCCACGTGGGCGTCCAATCGTGCGTCGTCCTGATTGAGCGCACGCGGCCGTTGGATCTCCATCTGACGCTCATTCGCGCCCGCTCAATCGCGCCTTCCGCTCCCTCACCGCGGCTCGAACTCACGCCCCGCGCTCGCGTAAGCGCGCTCGACCGCTGCGCTGCGGGGCGCGGATGGTCGAGCGCATGTTTTAAGCGCCGGGCGGCCACAGCCGTTGGATCGAGATCCAACGGCGGACAGGAGACGGGTGCGCGGTCTTCACAAGATGCATGCAGCTGTTTGGGTGGCTGAGATGGCGCCACGTGGTGCCATCTTCGCCGTCCATCTTCTGGAAGTTGTAGATGGTGCCACGGATGTCGGATTGACTCGATTTTTGTGTCGTTGGGCTGCGATCGTCGATCCGAATTCATCCGTGCGGTCGGATTTGTCATCTGAAGTGTGGATTTACACCATCCTGGACCTTGATCTTCTAGGGTTCCCCGATCTCTATCTGATGCTACGGATGCCTGATTAGGGCGATCTTGGAGTCGTTGAACTCCAATCGTCGCCCTGATCACATCCATACGGTTGGATCTTTGATCCGAGGCCCCGATAAAATGTTTGCCCTGTCCAAGCACATAAAAGGAGACAATTAACCTCCATTTTATTCAAACTACTCTAAATGCAAGATGATGCATGTTATGCAATATTTATATTATGAAATGCAATCCTATGCTTAAGAACATGCATATATAGACATTTTAAGTAGTGTAAATGTGTTTACATCAAGTGCGCACCTGTAAGCGCCCTCGCCTCCCGCTTCTTCGCACTGCACTCGCCTTTCCACCCACAACCGGCCACTGCGCGCCCCTGCAGTGGCTGGCCAAGCTTCACCGCGCACACCAGCCAACACCCACAGCCACTGCATGTCCTGTCGCGCTCCTTCGCCTGTGACCTAGCCCTCTACGTGTGCCTTGTTGCGAACCACCTCTCTGTCACCAGTAGCCGGCTCCACTCTTCTGCGTGTGCACCGAGCAGTCCATGCCCTCTGCACTCACAGCACTGGTTACAAGTGGTTGCGCGGCTTGCCCAGACACTGTAGCCACTGTTCATGCATTTCAACGGAACACTGTGGCTACAGTGGGGTGATCGGTAAGTTTCTCACTTATTCAGTCACCTAGCGCGCCGCAACCGGCCGCAGCCTGGGCTTGCGTCCAGTCCCACACCCACTCCAGCGCTCGCTCGCGCGTCTGCGTGCGGTCCTCTACCAGCGCCTACACCCGCCCACATCTTCACCCGCATACGCTCACCCGCTCCCAGCGCCTCCGTCTGCCCGCACCCGAATGTCCGCGCAGCGCTGTGCGCTGTGGCTCATTCCCTCGCGCCCACTCCCCTACGTGCGTGCACCTCTCCGTGCGCCTACGCACTTGCGCGTGCGTGAATCACCAGACGATGCCCCACTATTGTAGACGGTTTAACTCTCCCAGCCTTCACTCCAGCAGTCTTTCTCTCACTCTCTCTCTCTCTTTCTCTCACAGAACTCTCTCACTCTCTCTCTGCACACACACACACACACTCACACTCTCATACACACACACACACCTATGCTCTACTTTATATATATATATCTACGTACATATATATATATATTGATATATATATACATATATCTATACATATAGTAGTAGCTATATAGCTAAGTATTATTATACATATATACATCTATATTCTTATATATATATATATACATCTATATACTTATATATATATATATACACACACACATATATACATATATATCTATATAACTATATATACATATATATATATATATATATATATATAGACATAACTATCTACATATATCTATATACATATATTACTATATATATATATATACCTATATATATATACATCTATATAGTTATATATCCATACATATACATATATATATATCTATACATATATCTATCTATACATATAGTTACATACATATATATATATACTTATATATATATACATATATACATATATATACACATATAACTACATATATGCCTATATATTTATAACCATATATACATATAGATATATTTACATATATACATATATATATATATTTTCACATCACCTACAATACATGGTATCGCGAGAATATCTGCACCAGTTGCTGATATTCCCCGATACACGCGTACAGAAAGCGTGTTCGCACACATCTTCCACCATCCATCTTACACTCCATGTGGCACTTTGTCCTGTTGGTTGCATCTTTCTAGACGATGACCGACTTGACACCGTGCTACACGCCATCTCCACCTCCACCCCCACCCCTTTATACATATATAATATATACATATATATATACTATATTTACTTTATTTCTGCTTCTTTTTCTTACCAATAAAAAGATAAAAAAATATATTAGAAAGAAAAGATAATCCTTGACTTGTAGGTACTCCGTCTTCCTAATAGCAAGACCCATTTTGGAACCCTGATTTGGCTCAAAGCTAAGAACCTAATTTTGTGGGTGTGCCTCAAGGACAAGAATTATTAGAAAAAATCTAAATAGAAAAACACCAAAAACACAATAAATGAATGGAAGAGATTTGTTGTAGGAAAGGCGTAGAAACTTGACTTCTAACCCTACTTCCCTAAGTTCGACCCTGGGCCTAAAAGTGACCAAGATAAAATCAAGTAGGCCAGGTAAAAAAAAATTTGTAAAGAGATGGTTAGGCTCGATTTAGGTTAACCGCTATACACATTTCAACGATAAAATCGCCATATTAACACAACCTAATCAGGTTCGAACATCATCCCTTTCAGTATGTTCTATAGGGGAAGGTAAAAGTGGTCTTCTTCTGATCTTTAGGGTGAATTGCCACTTGTTTATACCGAGAATAACCATCCAAAAATCGAAAAATCGATTACCCGCGAGCTTTTCTATGATCTAGTCAATAATAGGAGAGAGAAATGGTCATTTCCATGGAGGCATCCAATTTCCTATAGTCAATCCAGACCCTCCATGAATTGGTAATCCGAATAGGGATGGTTTCCCCAGAATCAGTGCTGACCATAGTAAGCATCACCTTGTTAGGCACAGCCTAAATGGGACTCACCCAATGGCTATCAAAGATGGGGTACATAATACCCGCATCAAGCCACTTGTTATCTCCTTTTTCACGACCTCCGGGAGATTCAAATTAAGTCTTTGCTATAAGTACCTCTATTTTGATGCACCAAAATTATGTTATCTGTGAAACTAATCTTTTAGGACCCTCTCATGGATTAAAGAAAGAAGAATGCTAACTTTGTCTCAGTGTCTTTTTATCTTTATTGAGTTTAGACTATTTTGTAAGGAACCTCAAAATAAGTTTCAAATGGATTTTCGCACTTCTCATAAGAAATAAGTTTTTAGGGTTATTAATCGACCAAGTGTATTGATCAACTCAACAAATTAATTAATCAATCAAATTAGCCCATTTTAGAAAGTTGATAAGTACACTTTTGATCGACCATTTAGGTTAATTTTCGACCAATCATTTATCGATTAAATAACCAATTTAATCGAAAAAAATCCATTTTGATCGACCAATTTAATTTCTTTTTCTGGTTGATTTTCTAA
Organism: Thalassia testudinum; assembly: GCA_037157565.1. Taxonomy (NCBI): domain Eukaryota; kingdom Viridiplantae; phylum Streptophyta; class Magnoliopsida; order Alismatales; family Hydrocharitaceae; genus Thalassia; species Thalassia testudinum. The sequence continues at coordinate 86,242,061 of JAZHRO010000014.1, read as the reverse complement.
GATAAATAGATATTGTATGTAGCCTTTTTCAAATACACCTTCAAGAAGAAATCCATCTTAAAGAAAGAGCTTTTCGTGCCTCCATCTAAGTGCTTCTATGCTTTTGTTGTCACAACTTTCAAGGCACGACGATTCAAACCTCTGCTGAAATCTAGTTAGACTTTCCTTGAGGTTCGATAGGTGATGAGAAGCTCATCATGGTCTCTAATTACCCCTAATTAACTAGTCTTACTAGTTAATTAGCTAGAAATATGTAAATATATGAGTTAATTATTAAATAAGGGATAAATAGTAAAGGACCTTAAAATAAGTTTAAAATGCTATATTATCATCCAATTATTACTATTAATAATTTAATTAATAATTGGACTCGGAATATTATTAATAATTCATCAAATTAATGTGTTAACAAACTTAAGTATAATATATACCTAAGTATGTAATAACATTACTTAATTAAATAAATTAATCTAAAAAGGTCAAAAATGTAAATTCAAGGTCTAGATACACAAATTGTCTTATTTATAATCATATATAAAATGTTGAAAAAGTTTTAAATTAAAATAATCCTTGAAAACTTGAGTTTACATTTTAGTCATTAAATTTTATTTCAATCGGGTCCTTATTCTCCATTTACTTCCTTAGTTTTCACTACAAACAAGTCCGTGAAACTTCTCCTTTCTTCTTCAACCGTCTGGACGACTGACGACAGGAGGCGCGTCCACCATCAGATCACCGCCCATCTGACGTCATTCTTTCTTCTCCAAGCTCCTGGAGCTTGGGCTCACCATCTCCTTTTCATCCACTGATCTAGATGATGCTAAAATCCTATTTTAGGGTTGGAGATAACCTCACCGGCATCGGAGAAGACATCGGTGGTTACTCTCCTCCTAGCCGCTTCTCCGTCCAGATTCCACCTCCATCTCAGCCACCGCCACCTATAAATACCCCTCCATACCCTCGATTTTCATCAAGTTGGCTCCTTTCCCTCTTCTTCACTAAGCTAACCCAATAGGCTATTCTCTCCAAACTCTGGTGAATTTCCTCCGCCTCATCTGACTTACTCCATCCATCTTCGATAGCTCTGGACCTTCGCCGAAGTCAGCCCAGTCTTCTAACACAAGTGCTGACTAGGAGCTCTCCTCTGCTTCACCTCACAACCGCCCGCCAGAGATCTTTCGACAACCTTCTGATTTCCTCCTCCTTCATGAGCCATTGATAGAGATCTTCTATCTCCTTTGTCCAAGTAATAGTATATTAGGTAGGTAGTTTAGTTAGGATAGTTAGTTAAGTAGAATAGGTAGTGTAATGTTAGATTTCACACTCATGTTCCTCAACTCTGGCGAGCTCCTTGAGCTTGTCGGGAGTAATTATTTTGTCTTTTTATTCACCGTTCACCTTCTTGAATCTTCCATGAACATTTCTATTGTTTTTAATTACTGAATAGATCATTTAATCGCCTAAACCACCTCCACCTCCACCTCCACCAACTACTCTTGTTGTCCATGGCAGCAGTAGTTGAGGTATGTCCACCTTCACTGGGGTCCTCCACCATCTATTCATCACCTAAGGGCCCTAATCCTCACTCTAATTCGAATAATTACCCCCTATAACCTAAATGCCCAATTTTAATTGAGCTCCTGAACTTGCTGTCAATGGCGGCTCAAGAGTAGCTCAAATCATTAATTATATACATATATACTATCGTAAATATCTGTTGACTTGTTTTCTCCACTCAATTGAGTGGGAAAACAAGCCTTGAGCCTAATCCAACTCAGATCTTGTTCAAAATGAATTCACTATTTAATCTTTACTTAAATGGATAAATGATGAAATTAATTTGTTCTTGAGGTTCCTTGTGACCTCAAAAAGCATTTTGAACCTTTAATGGCATAATTTCATAATTTCTGTACACATTTACCTTTTCTGTACTCATCGGAGCTCCGGCGAGCCTTGATGAGTGAAAATAAGCTCATCAGCCTATTAAACTTAGTGTGAAGCTGCAGATCAATGATTTGAGGTTTACTGATTATGCTAAGGTAGTTTCTTTAAGTCTTAGTGTGTGGAGTTCTTATTAGGTATTCATCTTCTCCAACTCCAGCAGAGTTGGAGATGATTGAAAGTAAGGTTTTAGTCTTGTTTAAAAGGACCGAAAGCATCAGTGTTGTGCCCTGAGTTCATTTCCATGATTCAACCACTGTAATGAACATTGGTTTGTCCTGACGAACAAACACCTTTTCAAACTCAGGTGACAAGCCTGGAACCCTAGGAACTTTAGTTGAAACACCTTTCTAAGGGTCTAAACCTATTCCTGAAGTTGAAGAGAAGTTGTTTAAGGCTTTAATTCCCTTTGAAATGGCTTAAATCAGAAAGTCAAAATTCGATGTTAATTGGTCAAACTAAAGTCTGATCCTTGGATTCTGGATTCAATAAGGCAAATTGAGGAGTTTAAGATGTTGCTGGGATGATTGTGAATGATTTTGATAATATTTGGATGAGCTCTGATGGTTTATATTGTACAATCTGATATATGTCAGTTTGGGTTATTTTTGAACCCAAATTGACGATAGTAACTTTTTGATGAGATTTGAATGAAAAATCTACCCAAATGGATTCGCAACAACCTCTAGAGGTTGTCTAAGCTGATTAATTAGGTTTGTAGCTATTTGTTAGGACCTTTTAGAGTCAGAATCATAGAACCGAAGCTCCCTGGGAAGCTTTTAGCTTCTGCACATTTCCAGAAGCTCCTAAGAGCTTATTACCTCCACCAACAGCTGCGGAATCATCCCTTAAAACTATTCAACACTTCATCTAGAAGTTAAAGTCCAGTCTGTTGACTTTAGAGCTAAAAATCCAATTTGAAGGCCAAAATGATCGTAGTAAACCAAGGACCTTCGCCCTTCAAATTGAAGATTTTACCCTACCCTGAGTATCAAATTGACACTTCAATTATGTAGATCTTCTCAAGAGCTTTCCAACAAGTTTTTATTTGCTTGGAATGGAGCTCTGAGGAGGAAGGAATTGTCGTTTGAAGTTCGGTCTGGGAGAGGGAAACTTAGTCCCACCTCGAGAGAACTTGAGCAGCCGCATGGGTATAAAAGTTTTTTATGTTATGGGCTCCTCAGTCAATAGTGCACGGCATAAGGAAACGAATTAGCATTGGGTGTGTGTGTGGGCACGTGCAGTGCGCATGCCTGGGTGTGTGCGTGCCTGTGTGGGCGTGCGAGTGTGGGCCTGTGAGGGTGTGTGCATGGGCCTGGGAGGCCGTGAGTTGAATGGGCTTGAGACTTTGAACGGGAAATAAACTGAAACTAAATAAATCAGTCTTGGACCGAGTAGGGTCTTGTCCCACCCTGAGAAGGGTGCTGTGTATCCCTAACCGGTCCAAGCCGCCAATTATAAACCCAATTTTTGGTTTAAATAGATAAACCAGTTCTATTCAGAAAGAAGGTCTGCAAGAGTTCTGAAGGAAAAAATGCTAAGGCTCAGAAGAGGAGAAGAAGCAAAGGAAAGGAAAAGGAAAAGAAAGAGAGAGCTTGTAGAGAGAAAGGAAGGTTGAACAGACAAGGGCTAAAGAGAAAAAGCAAAGAAGGAAGAGAAGAAAGAAGACTTGTATAAAGAAATAGCTCGAGAGAGTTTAAGGAAAAAGATTAAGAGGAAGATTAAGAAATAAGCAAAAAGAAAAGTGAAAGAAAAAAAAAGGTAAAAGAAGAAGAGAGAAAGAAAGAGGCTGAAGACAAAGAAGAGAAAGCAATGGTTTAATTTCTTGCACATTTTTAATTCCTTTTGAGTTTATTGTTGTAATAAGGCATATTTCCATTAGTAATATTTTCTATTGCCTTAATCACTTGAAATAACAAGAAAAAAAAACATGTTTACTTGTTGTTAAAGAAGATCATTTTTGTAAATGTGTTTTCTTATGGAATTTTGCATATTCTCTTAATTTGAAATCATTAAGAAAAATTCATGTTCTTTAAAATAAATTTAATTATACTCTCTATAAGTAGCTTAGACATAATGGTGAATTCTAAATAAGCTATGCCTCCTAGTGAACGACCTAGACTCAACTAGTTAAAAGAAATAAATTATAAAATGTTAGGTTAACTTGACCCTATACTACTCAACTGACTCAAATTCAAGTTGACCTAAGTTACTTTCTTCTGCACATAATTAAGCATAATTAACTTAATTAACTGTGTTGAGAAAGCAACACAACATTTTAATGGTGCCGTTGCCAGGGAAGTAATATTTTGCTTCATTTTAATTCACCAAAACACTCCCTTTTATAGTTTTGTCTAATCATCATTTTAATGGTGCCATTTGAAGTAATTGTAATTATATTTGTCATTATTTCTGTTTTGTGTTTTGTACTAATTAGTTTTATTTTTATTTTGTTTTCTATCTTCGTTTCAGGTTTACCTCTGCGGGTAATCTCAGGAAAGAAGGCAGGTTTTCTTTTTCTGTTTTCCATTATAAATACCATTGTAAGTACTCTTTCCTTAGTCTTTAGTTTAGTTTGAATTGATGCATTTAGTTAGTTAAAAATTAAAAAAATACAAAAATACATACTTCTTAACTAGCAGCAGCATGTTATAGGCATACACTCTTAGGAGTGCATTTACCAACTAGTTTCTTTATGATCTAACTCGGGAAAATTTCTACTATTTTTCTCGCATCATTGGGAAAAACATGCGAAAAATCATGTAGATCCCTGTCCTGGAGATAATATCAGGACCACATATTCTCTGAAAATACTTAAAAAGCGGTCACTTTAATTCTTTCTATCATATTTTTGAAAAGATTAAGTAAAAAAAGATAATAAAAATTGTGACTTAAATCTATTTGCAAAATGCATGGAGGTTTTATCGCTATCATCTGTTGCATGCTATTGCACACACAGCGCGATCACTAGAGTCACACGAGTCTTAATTTTCTACCTCTCCTCTTTGCACCTCTTAGGGCTTTAGTCAAAGATCAACAAGTCTATCTCACTACTAGAGCCCCTGGGAGCCAGTAGTGAGCAGTCTCGATCCTAGACCTTAGGCCTTTGAGCTTTAAGGATATGCACTTGCGTAGCATGGGTTTAGGATGCGTATTTTGATACTGATACTATACTTGTTTGCGTCCAAAGTATTTTTGCGTATTTTAGGACTCTCTTCTTTCCTTTGAAAGAAGAGAAAAACCTGCTTTTTCGTGCTGTTTTGCGGGTTTTGTTGCCGCTTATTTCTAGTGGTGTGAGTGTGCCTTTGCACATTCTTTTCATTTTATGCATGGAAGGCAATCCTTGCATCCACCTCTTATAACTCCTTTGATAGGTGCTCCTATGCCTGTTGCAGCTAAGCAACCACTTAAATTCCCATTTGATTCGTCTATTTCTATGGATCAATTGCAAAATCAAAACCTCGAGATCCCTTCTTCTTCTCGTCAGGGGGAGATGCCACCTTTTGACATTCATGAGGCGCTCCTGAACCAGAATATTAGAATGCTTGAACAGAATCGAAAAATCAATCTTTTAACTGCTGCCTTAAATAATTTACAGAATCTTCAAACCCATCCTCCACCTCAACCTGAGGCGGGTTTTGACCTTCTTGATTTACCAATTCCTCATCCTAGGCCTCTGCACAAAGGCTACTATAATCCATCTAATGCACAAGTAGAGCCTAATATTAGGATTCTCATTAGGGAAAATGATCCAAGATTAAAGCCAAACATTGTAGGTCTAATCCCACATTTTCACGGATTTGCATTCGAGGATCCATTCCAACATATTGAAGATCTTAAAAATCTATCTCAAACTCTTGGACCTCGAAATCAAAATAGGGAAATCCTACTCATGAAGATGTTCTCTTTTAGCCTTAAAGATAAAGCTGCATATTGGTATAGAACTATTGCAAGACCAATCTCAACTTGGGCTGAACTCGAATCTGCATTCTTGAAGAAATTCTTTCCTATTGGTCACATGAATGCTTTAAGGCTAGCAATCACAACTTTCAATCAAAATCAAGGAGAACCAATTCATGAAGCGTGGGAACGCTTTCATGAATTACGAAGGAAATGCTCACATCATGACATCCCTCATTGGCAACTAATGCATATCTTCTATTATGGATTGCAACCGGGCATTCGCAATATAGTCAATGCCTCTTATGGAGGGAACTTTCTCAATTGCGACGCAGAATCCACTTCAGAATTATTTGAAGGGATGGCGGAGAACTCGATCAACAATGCATCCAGGTCACAATTTACGTGGGGCACGAATACAGCACATCAAAATCCGCATAAGGGCATTCACGAGATCGATAATCCGTCTAATTCAAAGGATTTGGAAATTATTGTAGAAAAATTGGACAAAGTCGACATCGTAGCAAAGCATCTCGATGAGGTTCGAAACACTATGAAAACTCTTACACCTCTACTTCTTACGCAAAATCCCGTTCATTCACCTATTTTGCAAATTCCCACGAGGAGGAAATTTGTGAATAATCTGGATTCTAGAGATCCATCTTCCTTGGGTTTTCTATCTACTCCTGTACCAACCCAAGCAGGGACCTTTGTTCCACAATCTTTCCCACCCTTTTCCCCACCCTTTCCTGTTGCAGAAAACACATCATATCTTTTTGGTTTACACACCATCCAGGAAAACATTCCAAGATCAAATCCTTATCCTAATACCTATAATCCTGGATGGAGAAGCCACCCTAATTTCTCTTGGTCTACTCAAAATCAATGACCAAATTATCCAAATCAGACCCATCTAAACCCACCTCCATTGCCCTCTCAGCAACCAAATGTGAGGCCTAATTTTATGAGTATGCAGAATTACTTTATCCTATTAGAGATATGCAGCTCGATCAGATTTTGAGAGCTGTTATAGAGAGTCAGCGACAAAATGCTAAAACTCTCGCTGAGATCCCAAGGCAATGTAAGGTAGAATTGGTTGATTTATGAAAATAGATCATGCTTTTGGTTGAGTCTCGTTAGCCATGTACTCTTCCATCTCAGCCAATTCTGAATCCTAGGAATCCGTAAAACCTTAGGCAACATCATGGCCATGTACATTTCCTTAATTAGGCCTTTGATTCTAATCAGAACCCATCCTCTGTACTTCCTGAAAATAATCCACCAAGCCTGCATCAACAACCTTTATTGTATCAAAATGACCCACCTATTATTGAGAATTAGAATTGACTCTGCTGATCTTCTGAATTTGGTTGGAATCATCTCTTTTATTGCCTCAATCTTTAATATTTTACATCTCAACCTAAATCAGATATGATCTTTACGAGATTCACTCTTATCTTTCTAAGATTTTTATCAGAATCTGGTTTTGGTTCTGCGAGATCTATTTTAGGCAATCTCAGGATGAGTTTTTGCTGGGTGGTCTTATCTATTTTTCTATTTTTGAATCAATTCTTCCATAACTCCATTACTTTTACCATACATATTCTTTTTAGGAGTTCTTTACAAGGATTGACACCTAGCTGAGGGCGAAAAACTCAGCATTTTATAAAAAGTTGTTTCCTACTTTCTACACTTTTCTCTTCCTATACACTTTTCTGATTTTTCACTTCATCTTACATTGATTACCTTCATTTAGTCTGACTGTCCACTCTGACTTTTGGTCAGACTTGAAATCGTCCGCACAGAGATCTTCGATCTCCTTTATCCGACTCCTTCCATCACCCTATACTAAATGAAGTGTAATATCTTTTCACCCTTCTTACAATGAGGATATTGTAAAATCTTAACTTAAGGGGGTGTGAAATGAAATTTTCACTTCAATTATTTGTGTATAAAAAATATATAAAAAACACAAAAATAAAAAACCCATGAAATTTAAAAAAAAAATAAAAGTAGCAAAAATTCTAAAAATTGCAAAATAAAAAATATCATAAAAATTGAAAAATTTTATAAAATATAAAAATAAAAATATATAAAAATAAAAATTTGGAAATTGAAATTTAAAAAAAATAATAAAAGGGGTATTTTCATTTAAAATAAAGAAAAGAAGAAGAAAAAATATAATTAAGAGCTTAATTTTTCTTTTGGGTCAGAAACCAAAAAAATATAACTAAGAACTTAATTTTTCTCTTAGGTCAGAAACCAAAAAAATATATTAAGAATATCTAGAGTATACATATATGAGAGCATTAAATTCTTATTTAGATTTTTACTTATAGCATTTTGTAAAAACACACTTTTATTTGCAAAATCTTAAAATAAGATTTTATTTGAATTAGAATCTTTAAACCTTAAAGCTTTGTTTGTTCTATTCATACCCTAAAATTAAGAAACTAAGGTGTATTAAATTTAAAACTTAAGTTTTGGAATTAAATTATAACATTTTCATCAATTAGATTAAGTAGTCCTTTTGCTTTTTGAATATTTGATTTTATCATAAAGTTAAGTAGAAAGGCCAGATATTCAGAGTTAATTAAGTAGAGAGTTAGTAGAATCTTAGTCTTCAAGTCTATTAGGCTATAGTTAGCTTAATCAACTAAAGGACATTTGGCTAGACTTGGTAATTTTTGTCTTGACAGATCCTAGAGGAGGAAACTAAAAGTTTAAAGAACCTAAGAGTGAATGGCTTTGTTGTCCAAGCTCTGGTTTGAGAGCTAAGTAACCTAAACATCCAAAAATCACACATATAGAATTATCTTGTTGGCATCTAAGACTGCGAAAATACAGATTTTAAGAGATCGATTCTAAATCCTCTTTAGTCCAAGGATTTCCGCGGGGCAATTCTTGAAAGGGTGAAGGGTGTGCCACTCACCTAGAAAAAGGATTTGGAGAATAAAGTTAGTAAGAAAAATGAGAAGGGGGAGAAAAATAAAAAATAAAATAAAACACCCGCAGTTAAGTACCTTGTTACATATGGGTACTTATGCAGTTTTTCCATAAAAATAAAGCATCTCGGTATAAATAGATGCTACCCTTCCTTCCATCAAATAAAAGAGCACCTTGCTATGTATGGGTGTTCTAACCTACAGAAAAAGTTAAAAATATGGAGATAAAAATTATGAATAAGAGACCCAGTGGTCCACCGAGGAGAAATACACAAAAAGTGTTGACCTCAGGATAGAAAACTAGTGAGGAGAAAGCAACCAAACTTTAGTAAGGCCAAGCTAAAGGCTTCAATTGGAATAATCTGGATTGGAAATTGATGTCTTACGATCTGGATTTTTGCAAATTTAGATGCCTTTAGGACAACTCTCTTCACAAGCATGGATGTTTTAAAATCATAGCTACCGAACCTTGGTATTGGGCAATGAAGACTAAGAAATCAGATTTTGAGGATTTACAATTGAGACCTAAAGGGGAAGGATTGACAAAATCGTAGATCTAGAAGTTTTTCCTTAGTACTGTAGGCTAGTAGATTAAAATTTTACTACTCTAAGTTTCATTAATAATGAATATCTGGCTAATTTGCTTAAACTTAGATTGATAAAAATCAAATATCATAAACAAAGGACTAACTTAAGTCTATTAAGTTTTTGCGTTAAAATCTAATTTCCAACTCTTAGGTTTTGTTTTCTTAAAACACTTTGAACATTAAGTTTTAAGGGTTAAGAATGGTTACAAAGAATAAGTGATTTTTGAGATTCTAATTTTTGATAAAATTCTTGTTAATAACTCTATTTTTAATTAAAGTGTGTTTTGAAGATGTTTTGAGTTTAAGTCTAAGTAAGGAAATTGTCACAAAATGCTCTATATATTAGTTATTTATATTAAATCTAAAAATTAATTCTGACCTAAGCTTTCCTCTACTTGGTTCTTATTTATATTAATTTAGACCCAAGTGCTTTAAATCATCATATTTTTAGTTAATTTTGCTAGGGACTAGCGAAACTTTGTCTTGGGGGTATGATGAGAAACTCATCATGGTTTCTAATTACCCCTAATTAACTAGTCTTCCTAGTTAATTAGCTAGAAATATGTAAATATATGAGTTAATTATTAAATAAGGGATAAATAGTAAAGGACCTTAAAATAAGTTAAAAAAGCTATATTATCATCCAATTAATATTATTAATAATTTAATTAATAATTAGACTCAGAATATTATTAATAATTCATCTAATTAATGTGTTAACAAACTTAAGTATAATATATAACTAAGTATGAAATAACATTACTTAATTAAATAAATTAATCTAAAAAGGTCAAAAATGTAAATTCAATGTCTAAATATAGTAATTGTCATATTTATAATCATATATAAAAAGTTGAAAAAGTTTTAAATTAAAATAATCCTTGAAAACCTAAGTTTATAATTTAGTCCTTAAATTTTATTTCAATCAGGTCCTTATTCTCCATTTAGGTCCTTAGTTTTCACTACAAACAAGTCCCTGAAACTTCTTCTTTCTTCTTCAACCGTCTGGACGACTGACGACTAGAGGTGCATCCACCATCTGATCACCACCCATCTGACGTCATTCCTTCTTCTCCAAGCTCATGGAGCTTGGGCTCACCATCTCCTTTTCATCCACCGGTCTAGATGATGCTAAAATCCTATTTTAGGGTTGGAGATAACCTCACCAGCGTCAGAGAAGACGTCGGTGGTTACTCTCCTCCTAGCAGCTTCTCCGTCCAAATTCCACCTCCATCTCAGCCGCCGCCACCTATAAATACCCCTCCATACCCCTAATTTCCACCAAGTTGTCTCCCTTCCCTCTTCTTCACTGAGCTGACGGAATAGGCTATTCTCTCCAAACTCCGCCTCATCTGACTTACTTCATCCATCTTCGATAGCTCTGGACCTTCATCAAAGTCAGCCCAGTCTTCTGACACAAGTGCTGACTAGGAGCTCTCCTCTACTTCACCTCACAACCGCCCACCAGAGATCTTCTGATAACCTTCTGATTTCCTCCTCTGTAATGAGCCATCAACGGAGATCTTCTATCTCCTTCGTCCAGGTAATAGTAGATTAGGTAGGTAGTTTAGTTAGGATAGTTAGTTAGGTAGAATAGGTAGTGTAATGTTAGATTTCACACTCGTGTTCCTCAACTCCGACGAGCTCCTTGAGCTTGTCAGGAGCAATTATTTTGTCTTTTTAATTCGCCTTTCACCTTCTTGAATCTTCCATGAACATTTCTATTGTTTTTAATTACTGAATGGATCATTTAATTGCCTAAACCACCTCCACCTTCACCAACTACTCCTGTTGCAGCAGTAGTTTAGCTATTTCCACCTTCACTGGGGTCCTCCACCATCTATTCATCACCTAAGGGCCCTAATCCTCATTGTAATTTGATTAATTACCCCCTATAACCTAAATGCCCAATTTTAATTAATCTCCTAACCTCGCTATCAATGGCGGCTCAGGAGTAGTTCAAATCATTAATTATATACATATATACTATCGTAAATAACTGTTAACTTGTTTTCTCCACTCAATTTAGTGGGAAAACAAGTCCTGAGCCTAATCTAACTCAGATCTTGTTCAAAATGAATTCACTGTTTAATCTTTACTTAAATGGATAAATGACGAAATTAATTTGTTCCTGAGGTTCCTTGTGACCTCAGAAAGCTTTTTGAACCTTTAATGGCATAATTTCATAATTTTTGTACACATTTACCTTTTTCTGTACTCACCGGAGCTCCGGCAAGCTCCGACGAGTCAAAACAAGCTCTTCAGCCTATTAAACTTAGTGTGAAGATCCAGATTAATGATTTGAGGTTTACTGATTATGCTGAGGTAGTTGCTTTAAGGTTTTAGTGTCTGGAGTCCTTATTAGGTATTCATCTTCTCCAACTCCAATAGAGTTGGAGATGATTGAAAGTTAGGTTTTAGTCATGTTTAAAAGGACCGAAAGCATCAGTGTTGTGCCTCGAGTTCATTTCCATGATTCAACCACTATAAAAACACTGGTTTGTCCTGACGAACAAAAACCTTTTCAAACTCAGGCGACAAGACTGGAAACCTAGGAACTTTAGTTGAAACACCTTTCTAAGGGTCTAAACCTATTCCTGAAGTTGTAGAGAAGTTGTTTAAGGCTTTAATTCCTTTTGAAATGGTTTAAATCAGAAAGTCAAAATTTGAGGTTAATTGGTCAAACTAAAGTCTACTCCATGGATTTTGGAATCAATCAGGAAAATTGAGGAGTTTAAGATGTTGCTGGGATGATTGTGAATGATTTTGATAAGATTTGGATGAGCTCTGATGCTTTATATTGTAGAATTTGATATTTGTCAGTTTAGGTTGTTTTTGAACCCAAACTGACGACAGTAACTTTTTGATGAGATTTGAATGAAAAATCTACCCAGATGGATTCACAACAACCTCTAGAGGTTGTCTGAGCTGATTAATTAGGTTTGTAGCTGTCTGTTAGGACCTTTCAGAGTCTGAATCATAGAACTGAAGCTCCCTGAGAAGCTTTTAGCCTCTGCACATTTCCTGAAGCACCTAAGAGCTTATTACCTCCACCAACAGCTGCGGAATCATCCCTTGAACCTACTCAACACTTCATCTAGAAGTTAAAGTCCAGTCTGGGTACTTTAGAGTTGAGAATCCAGTCTGCGGGCCAAAATGACTGTAGTAAACCCAGGACATTCACCCTCTGAATCGAAGATTTTATCCTCCCCTGAGTATCAAATTAACACTTCAATTGTGTAGATCTTCTCAAGAGCTTTCCAACAAGCTTTTATTTGCTTGGAATGGAGCTCTAAGCAGGAAGGAATTATCGTTTGAAGTACAGTCTGGGAGGGGGAAACCTAGTCCCACCTCGGTAGAACTTGAGCGGCCGCATGGGTATAAAAGTTTTTTGTGTTTTGGGCTCCTCAGTTGACAGCGCACGGCGCAGGGAAACGAATGAGCATTGGGTGTGTGTGTGGGTGCGTGCAGTGTGTGTACCCAGGTGTGTGTGTTAGTGCGGGCCCATGAGGGCATGTGGATGGGCTTGGGAGGCCGTGAACCGGATGGGCTCGACACTATGAACTGGAAATAAACTAAAACAGAATAAACTAGGCTTGGACCTAGTAGGGTCTGGTCCCACCCTGAGATGGATGCTGTGTATCCCCGACCGGTCCAAGTCGCCAATTATAAACCCAATTTTTGGTTTAAATAGATAAACCAGTTCAGTTCAGAAAGGTCTACAAGAGTTCTGAAGAAAAAAATGCTAAGGCTCAGAAGAGAAGGAGAAGAAGCAAAGGAAAGGAAGAGAAGGAGAAGAAAGAGAGAGCTCATAGAGAGAAAGGGAGGTTGAACAGACAAGGTCTAAATTGAAAAGGCAGGGAGGAAGAGAAGAAAGAAGACTTGTATAAAGAAAGAGCTCGAGAAAGTTTAAGGAAAAAGATTAAGTGGAAGATTAAGAAATAAGTAAATAGAAAAGAGAAAGAAAAAAAAAGGTAGAAGAAGAAGGGAAAGAAAGAGGCTGAAGACAAAGAAGAGAAAGAAATGGTTTAATTTCTTACACATTTTTAATTCCTTTTGAGTTTAATGTTGTAATAAGGCATATTTCCATTAGTAATATTTTCTATTTCCTTAATCACTTGAAATAACAAGAAAACATGTTTATTTGTTGTTAAAGAAGTTCATTTGTGTAAATGTGTTTTCTTATGGAATTTTACATATTCTCTTAATTTGAAATCATTAAGCAAAATTCATGTTCTTTAAAATAAATTTAATTATACTCTCTATAAGTAGCTTAGACTTAATGGTGAATTCTAGGTAAGCTATGCCTCTCAGTGAATGACCTGGACTCAACCAGTTAAGAGAAACAAAATCTAAAATATTAGGTTAACTTGACCCTATACTACACAACCGACACAAATTCAAGTTGACCTAAGTTACTTTCTTTTGCACATAATTAAGCACAATTAACTTAATTAACTATGCTAAGAAAGCGACACAACAACAGCTTTATACTATTTTTACTTGTTGCTTTTAATTATGGATCCCAAGTTGTTGGGAGAAATCTGTTGTTGTGCTTCTCTTCAGGTTGTTAAAAGAAGGGACCATTGTAAGAGGTTGTGCCACCCTCATTTCAAGTAGTGTGTTAGTGGATTGACTAGCCTCGACTAGTTGGGAAAATCATAAGCTAAGAGGCTTGGGTAGTAGTTTTCACCTAAAAAGGGTTTCCACTATAAATCCAGGTGTCTTCTATGCATGAATCTCTATAATTTAATTTGTCTTTGCTACTACGATATTTAAGTATGTAATAGATGACACTATTCACCCCTCCACTCTAGTATCCACTAACATCCGCAGGAACCCTCATTTGGTATCAGAGCTTTAGCATCCAAGAGATATCAAAGTCATCTATCGACACATACACTGAGGGGCAATCAGTCATTACTCCTTGATGGAATGAACTATGGCTACTGGAAGATGTGGATGTAGATTTTCCTGGAATATATGGACTACGAAGTATGGGATGTCATCACGTCCAAATACATAAGACCAAAAATCAAAGGGGGAGTAGTAGCAACCTCGGATCAAAAGAAATTGGCAACGCACAATGCAAAAGCATGAATGCAATCTTCTGTGGACTCTCCAAGGAATAGTTCAACCGCGTATTTGCATGCAAGAGGGCTTACAAAATCTAGAGCATCCTGGAAGTCACCCATGAGGGAACATTGATAAATGCTAGTTTATCATCTGTCTTATACCCTAAAATAGATCTAGCTCTTAGGGTTTTATGTCTGCAAATAGGTTTTTGAGCTACATTTAGGCATTCACCTAGGTTAGGCATGCATTGCATTTTATTGTATTTTTAATGCATCTCTTTGACCATCAAGGATAGATATAAAGTCAGATCCCACATACCTTCACACTCAAGAATGCAAAAGACGAAGAAGAAGCTCCTATGAACAGGATCCTTGCTCATTCTAGCTAGATCAACTCATCCCTAGCTCCATTCAGTTCATCTCTATTGAATGGTAGCTCTAGCTAGTCCACCTCAACTCCATTCAACTCACTTCAGTTGAATGGCAGCTCAAACTAGCTCAAGTCAGTTGATCATAGCTCCATTCCAACTCCTCCAGCTCAGAACAGTTCAATAGAAGCTCAACCTGACTAGGATGAGCTATTGCCATCAATTAACTAGACATAATCAGCTGAAGATGACCTCAACCAGCTCAAGCAAGCTCAAGTCTAGCTCCCAGAGACCTAACTCAACTCAACTTGGTTGAGCTGAGCTACTTGACCTAAGCTAGCTACTCCAGCTAGCTAGGTATTCTTTGGGAAGACTAGACCCAGCTCACCTTTGCTCATATAAGCAGAAGCCAGCTCATCTTTGCTTGGCTTAGTATCTAGAAATGAACTAGCAAGCTCAGCTAGCTAAGATAGCTCCTTGCAATTCTCTGCAATAGCCACCAGCTCCAGCACAGCTCCTTCCAGCTACTCCAGCTCATCACCTCCAAAACCCTAGCTCCCTCTAGCTCTCTACCCTACTAGCTAAGCTAGCTAAGCTATCTTAGCATAGCTAGTCACCTCCTTGGCCACCAAAATCTAACCCTAAAACCCACCTAACTAGCTCCATCAACTAACCTTACCTAAGTCCACCTAAGCTACCACCACTCCACCTCAATCTTGGCTCCAACCCTATACATCCCTTCACCCCTCTCTACCACCAAAAGACACCACCAAATTTCCACCAAAACCACCCACAAATGGTGCCAACTTTTTCCCTCCAAAACCCTTGAAATCTAACATAACACCTACCCCTTCAACCCATCTCCACCCTCCATTTTTTCCCTCGAAAATCAGCACCTTCTAGAAGGTATTTTTGGAGGGAAAACCAAGGCTCCTCTTCATTTACCCCACATTTTTTCCTCCAAAAATATCCAAGCACCCCTTCAGTTCCCTCCAAAAAATACCATAACCACCCCCCTTCCCATTCTAGAAATACCCTACCCTACCACCACATAATTCCCATCTTCTTTCTTAGTTAGGTCCACCATTAATCCACCCATTCTTCACGCTAAGGAAGAAGGAGAGACGAAGATCAAGGGGGCAACCTACCAGCCCCCTTGGTGCCTTCTTCCTCTCTTTCTTCTCTTTTAGCCACGCCAACGAGGAGGCCATCTTCACCTAGAGGGGACTACCAGCCAAAGGAGAAGACAACATGGTGGTTGATGCCCACCTTAGAGGAGAGCTTGAAGGAAGGAAAATTGAAGAAGGAAGAGAAGGAGAACTTGGTCACACGTGTTTCACATGATAGAAATCGAGGTTACAAGTAACCTGTGTCATAGTTGCAAAACACGTCGATCAGATAAAATTTATACCGAATCTCTAAGGGAGTCCTAGGTCGAACACAGGGAGGTGACGTTTACATTACTTGAAAATCGCGCTTCATTTTGTTTCTTTTTGGTATTTTGGGGTTTTGTTATTTTTTTGTATTTCTGAAATAAAAGAAAACAAGCAAATGTATCACAAGATAGAGATGTGGAACAAATATGATATATATTACTTCTAATGCCAATTACAAGAAACTATGAAAGCATATAAAGAGAGGAAGGTGAGAAGAAATCTCCCGAATCGGTTATTCGACGAGACGACGGCGCCTAGAGGAAGCTCGGACGAAGGAGGTGGAGAGCGAGATGATGGAGGTGAGATGCTGGAGGACGTCGGGTTGAGGAAAGCTTCGACGTAGCTCCAGAATGTAGGTGAGAAGGTGGAGTTGATCTGCTATCAGAATAGAGGTGAGAGGATGGCTCCAAAGTGACCTATGAAGGGAGATAGGAAGTTGGAGGAGTATTTGGTAGGGCAGAGCTTTGCTACACTAATAGGCACCTTGGGAGCTTGAGAACAAGCTCTAATGGAGCATTGGTAGGCTTGCTAGAGGTTGGGAGTAGGTGGGAGTAGAGTAGGTAGAGATGGCTTGGAAGGGAGGGGGTGTAGTTCCTTTTATAGTGGAGGAGGAGAGGCATAAAATGGATAAAGGACCTTTACCGACTTCCAGACCATCACTGGAAATGTTGCTGTAGAAAGCTCACCTCCACCCACGCCCATAGCTGGCTCTGCTGGCTTGCAATGAAATAGCGATGGCTATAAGCGTCGCTGTAGGTCAGCCCAGCTATCGCTGAAAGCTGGCGCCAACCGCCCTTACGCAAGCACTGCCTGCCCCGCTCATCACGTACGCTGACCGTGTGCACCCGACTGTGTGCACATGTGCTATGCGCTGGCATGCGCACTTACTATGCACTGGCGTGCACGTGGGCGCGTGCACTGGCGCTGCTGCTGCCGCTCCATGCCCCGCCCAATTGCGAATTGGAGGGGCTGCGGGGATTCGAACCTGTGCCCCTCCTTTGAAAACCAGCGCTCCTACCAATGCGGCAATCCTTCCCTTGTGTCGTGTGGAGTGGCTTGGTGTGTCTGCTTCGCAACTGTTGGATCTTGATCCAATAGGTAGGATTGAAGGACACGGATGAAGAAGGAGTTGGGCAGTGCTGCAGGCCAGTGTTGGGCGGCCTGGATGGCACCACGTGGCGCCATCTGGGTCGTCCATCTTCTTCTTCTTGTAGAGGGTGCTACGATGCTCAGATCAAGATGATTCCCGTGCGTTGCTCCAGATCCATCCGTATGGTTGGATTTTCCATCCGAAACCTGTATGGATGTCACATTGCCCCCCTGGCCATATAAAATGGAGGAATTAATATATAAAATATACAACTATCCTAAATGCCATGCAATGGATGTTATGCAATATTTATAACATGATATGCAATGCTAAGCCTAGGAACTGTAAAAAATAAGCAATTTATCATGAATTTATGCGTGTTCATCATACCCCCATGCTTACTTTTTGCTAGTCCCTAGTAAAATTAACCTAAATGCTATGTATAAAAGTAGAATCAGGGTTCGAGTAATTAAGCAAAATTCATTGATTGCTTTAGAAAATCTCATCCCTAAGACCTAGTTACAAAAACCCAACAGTGCCTGGGTGCCTGCCAGAATGCAGACCGTTCGAGCCCTCGCCTTATTTGAGAAGATAATTTTGTTTTTCTTTTCTAATTTTTTTGTACGTTTGGAGTTTGAGAGTTACGGGATAACTTTTTATGGCTTCCTGACATGCCCAAGACTCGAAAAGGACTCTAAATGCTAAGCATCTTTGTGAAAAAGTGATAGACTCACAAAATGGCCGTTAAGATAGACTTCGGGTTTCTATGACAGTAGGTGACCTTGCCTAAAGGTTTATGTTTACGATCGGTAGCTTTCTCCCTACTTTTATTTATGGGGTCAACACAAGGGTGAATCCAGTGTATATCTCCCCGATTTATTCTACTTCCCTGCTTCTTCCCTAAGTGTTTTGGGAATTATTGTGCATTTTTTGTGAGCTGGGTTCTAGACAACCGGCCGATGAGTTGTTACCACCGACAACTTGCCAGCCATACTCATACGGTGAAGTGTGGTTTTATTTTTTTTTTATTTTCTACTTTTTTTCTTTTTTTTTCTAAGTAGGTGGCTTCCCTGATCTAAGATTTACCTAAAGGTAGTACAATGAAAATGGTCTTGTGGCTGGGCTCTGGACAACCAGCCGATGAGCTGTTACCACCGACAACTTACCAGCCATACCACCCAAGTCGGTCCATTAGCTACCCAATTTCTGTAAAAACCATCGAAAACTGAGTCAGTGTAAAATAATGTGTGTAGATGCTTAGGCTTAAGGTCCCCCCAAATTAGAGGGCGGGTTGACAAATCGCATACTTATCATCCCAAATTATTTACCAAATTAAAATAAATTTTAATTGGCGAGGACTCGAGACTAAATCCACATTCGAGTGGACACTCGGGCTAATTAAGCCCAAAGACCTGAAGTATAAGTATTCAAGTCTCAAAGAATCAATTTCTAAAGTTTACAACTCTTAATGCCTAAGTTCTCATCTCCTAATTCTAATTTTTTTTTTAACAAGAATCAAATAACAGGAAATTACTGTTACAGCTGACAAAAAGGTTATAAAATATGTCCATCCCCACATGCTTAGCTTTTGCAATGTCCTCATTGTGAAAAAACTGAAAGCATGCAAGAGAGTAGAAGTGGAAGAATAGCACTTGGTTTCCGTGAGACACTGGTCAGCTTGGAACAGTCTTTACATGTGCTAAGTTTAGTGCCTTTAGCTAGGCAAGGTTCTCAATCAAAAATAACTAAACATTGAGGCCACAACAACATAGTTTTCGAGCCCCTAGGTATGGGTCCCGAAGAGTGAAAATGGGCTTACCAAAGAGATGAATAATGAAAGTGGTAAGTTGGTGGTGCAGGGAGAGCCCAAATGGTCTCCAATAGGAGTTTTGTTGATTTATTACAGAGGAAGTGTAGTTGGGTATAGAAGTTATGCAGTGGTTGGGTGAAAAAGGACGATGAGGGTTTTGTGATGTGCATGGGATTTGTGGGTACTCTAGAATACCTAGTGTTTGAAGAGTTCTTCCCCAATGTTCAATTTCATCCTTACACTCTAGGTTCTTAAACCAACCATCCTGATCCTCATAATTCCCACCCACAAGTTGGACCTTAAACTCTAAGCATTCAGGATAAGGATATTGTTGAATTTTATCTTGATCATGTGAATCATCCAACAATTTTTTGATTTCATGTATATCTTCCTCATCCCGTGTTGCCACAATTGGTCGCATTTTTTCTTTGTCCTCAATTATTTCAGCAACTGTGTGATCTTCTTCCCAAGTTTGGGTTGAGTTGGCCATTAAAAGGTTGTCTAAGGTATGTATAGCCATTACTTCCTCTATTCTACCAAGCTCCTCCATCAAACCACACTTAGTTTTATTCTTCTTTGAGACCTCGAAAATATTGAATCAATTTGTCTTATCACTTGAGGCCATTTCTATATTTCCCAATTCACA
The DNA here is from genome assembly GCA_037157565.1 of Thalassia testudinum. NCBI lineage: Eukaryota > Viridiplantae > Streptophyta > Magnoliopsida > Alismatales > Hydrocharitaceae > Thalassia > Thalassia testudinum. Next base: position 86,222,263 of record JAZHRO010000014.1, on the reverse strand, counting down.
ATCAATCCTCGCCTTGGCAGTAGCCAGGAAAGGTCTTCCCAAAATAATCGGGGTGTGGTTGAGCTGTTTTGGGGCTTCCATGTCCAAGACCATGAAATTAGCAAGGTAATGTAAATCATTAACCTTGACTAAAGCATCCTCCAAAATGCCCCTTGGTTTTGTAATGGATCTATCGGCTAACTGCAAGGTTTTGTCAGTGTGTTTTAAGTAGCCTAGACCCAATTCCATGTGTAGTGAGGTGGGGATCACATTAATGGAAGCACCTAAGTCGAGGAGGGCCCAGTCAAAAGTAATGTTTCCTATTATGTGGCTCCTGGGAAATCAACGGGGCTCCTGGGTCCTACTTCTTAGGAGGTAGCTTGTTTATGATCAATGTGCTTGTGTTATCAGACAAAACTACTCTCCTATTGATTTCAGATTTTGCTTTATGCCTTTCTTTATATGCATTTAGTAAACCCATGGCGTAGGCAAGGATTGATCCGATAGTCGCGAGGAGTAAAATGATTGTTAATTTGAAAGCCAGAAGTTAGGGCATCCTTTCCTCCAATTTCTCCTCTGACTTTTTCTGTTTGCCCATACAACAACAACATACTCTCGAATTTGACCCTGATGTTTTGTTGATCACATTCTTAGTTGGGAGTTTGGAATTCTTGCTACAACGCCTAATGGGGTTGACATGGGGTTGGGTAGGTCCCTTGCATTTACTACCACTCCTCAAGGTGATGCTGTTTACCGTGGCAAAATGCTGTTGGTTAGTGCCTTGGGGAGGGTTGGGCAAAATAGGAGGCTCCCAGTTGATTATGGTAGGAACTTGGTTAGCTCCGGGAGGGGCTGGGGTAGCCTGATAAATAGCATGAGCTTGAGCATACAACTCCCCATCGTTACCAAACCCTTGAGGCCCAGCTCCTCAGTTCTGAACATTCCTTAGGTTTGGTATAGAATGTGATGGTAGAGATCCAGGCTGCCGGTTGTTTGTACTAAGTCCGGATTGCAAGGTGTCCATCGAAGTTTTCATCTGTTGCATGAGCTGGAGCATTGACCCTTGCATTTCTACCATTTTCAGGTTCAAGTCAGCCTGCTCGGTGGGTTGTTGAGCATTCCACATGGGCTCATTAACCTAATTCAGGGGCAACTGAGTATATACATGACCCTGACCCATTGGTTTTTGCGGTACATAGTTGTTGGGACGATATTGGGTCTGTTGCCCTTGATCTTTCCAAGAGAAGTTAGGATGATCTTTCCAACCAGAATTGTAGGAATTTGAATAAGGGTTGGACCTAACATTCTCTTGCACAGCATAAACATCCTCGTAAGATGAGGATGAAGAAGGATCAGAAAGACTGGGATCAAAGGCCCCAGTTTGGAACCCATAAGGTTTCGAGAAGAGTTGGCTCGAAGGTCGAGCCGTCTCTAGTTGGTTCACAAACTCCCGTCCCATAGGAGTTTGTGAAGAATGGAATCCTGATCCCTGGGATTGAGTGGATCTAGAAAAATTAGAGTTTCCGGACATCCACTCTTCCATTCATTTAGTAACCAAATCCATCTTATCTAATCTATTGCAGATCAATTCCATATCAAATGTACGAGAATCTAGGACCTCATTGGCATTTGATCTAATTTGTTGGGATCGGTTGAAGGTTTCCATGGAGGCATGGTTTAAAGAATTTTTGCTCATTTCCTCAAACAAATCACATGCGCTATCTGCATCCTTGTTGAGGAAATTGCCTCCGCAAGAAGCGTCCACATGATTACAGAGTTGATCATTCAACCCGTGATAAAAAATCTATACAAGCTACCATTTAGGCACCTCATGGTGTGGACACTTCTGCAACAAATCCTGGAATCTCTCCCAAGCCTCATGAAACGGTTCCCCCTGCCACTTGGCAAAAGTGGTAATTTCCCATCGCAATGCATTGGTTCACCCAATTGGGAAGAATTTCTTCAGGAAGGCCGATTTCAAAGCTGTCCAAGTAGTAATCGGTCTTCTAATGGTACGATACCAATGTGCGGCCTTATCCCTGAGTGAATGGGAGAAAAGCCTCATGAGCATCTATTCTTCATCCACATTCCATGATTTGGTAGTCTGAACCAGAGTGATCAGGTCTTGCAAATGTTGGAATGGGTCATCTGAGCCAAGCACTTGAAAGTGTTTAATTACACTCAAAACTTGGGGCTTGATCTCAACATCTCCGGTGGGGATCACAACGTCGAGACGATCCTCATAATATGAAGGATCATAAAAATTCTTCAAGGGTCGAGTGCCCTGACTATTCATTCGTTGCAACCATTGCTGCATTTGCTGCAATTCTTCCAACTGCCTCTGAATCAGCTTCTACTGGTTCGGAGGCGGGGGAGGTGGTTGTTGATCTGCCATGGGATCTACTTGGCTAAAGCTCAACCTCCGCCTTTGGGAATGGTCTAAAGGTCCTTCCAAACGAGGGTTCAATGACCTCTTCCAAGCATACACTGGAAGGAAGTCAGAAGGATGAGGAAGAGAAGGGACCCTATAGCACAAAAAATACAAGCCTGTCCTTAGGTTAGGTAGCCTAAAGGTCTACAAACTCTCAAAATCTGTCCTAAGATTATGGATGATTTACTCTACTTATGTCCAGGCAATCCAACCAGTTAGGAGGGACTGGGGAGAAGGTTCTTCCTTTGGCTTGCACCTTCGGTTCCTAGTGTACCCCCCAACTGTGGTCATTTGAAGCTACTCCCCTAGGTAGACATCAGATTGACTAGTATAAGTAGGTTAATCGTGAATAATCTCAATCTAGATCCCATAGAGCAAACCAGTTCTTATGGCCAACATCTACTCAATTTTAGTTAGGCTTGGGATATTGGTGCTTTTGGAATATGATGGGACCTTAATGGCTTGTGCCCTTAATGATTCGTTTGATAATGTGTGAATGTGCACAACCAAGAGGTTTTCAAGCAAGATTATTAATGATGATGTTAGTTTTAGGATTCAAATCTTGCTTAATAGCTTTTAGGATTCAAATATTAGGTGTTTTCAACCAAGTTTTGTGAGGCAAACCAAGTTTGTTGTTGAAAGCACGTGTTCAAGTATTTTCCTTTAGAAGTCAAGAAAAATATGGAGTGCTTGGCTTGACCAAATTATTGAATCCTATGGGGTAGCTAGAAAATGAACCTCTTTTAGATTAGGTGGTGCGGCCCAAATAATTCACTCAATTGGCTCAAATGCACCACCGATTAAGGCACACAAAAAGATGGTTAACCTAATATGATTTCTACTCTTTTATGTGTTGAATTCGTGTACCGAGTCCACAGGTTGGAAGCTCGGTTGAGTAGATAAAAATCAAGTACGATTATGTGCCTTAAATGTGGGTGTATAGAGTGTGTAAATTGATTTGTCCCACAGAAATATCTTTTTGTTTTTTTTTATATAAGATGTGGGTGAGATGAGTGAAGGTGGCAAACAAGACAAACAAAGTCTATTCTAGGGTTTATGCAAACACCTAAGTAGATTAGGTCTTGGTTATGATTATGGCGAAATGAACCAGTGGGGGGGAAAGTGGGGGACACATACAGAGTACTCTACCTGCACTTTACTCCGATCTACCGTAGTTGGATCTCCATGTCAGGGTACCCGCAAGACAGTAGATCAAAGACAAGTAGGGTTAGTGCTATGTAAATGCAAAGAAGCCAAACAATAAAGTAAATTCCGTTGCCTCCCCGGCAACGACACCAAAATGGTCGCGCATGTTTTGCGTGTTAGAAATCGAGGTTACAAGTAACCTGTCGTCGTAGTTGCAAAACACGTCGATCAGATAAAATTTATACCGAAACTCCAAGGGAGTCCCAGGTCGAACACAGGGAGGCAATGTTTAATTTACTTGAAAACCATACTTCATTTTGTTTCTTTTTGGTATTTTGGGGTTTTGTTATTTTTTTGTATTTTTGAAATAAAAGGAAATAAGCAAATGTATCACAAGATAGAGATGTGGAACAAATATGATATATATTACTTCCAATGTCAATTACAAGAAACTATGAAAGCATATAAAGAGAGGGAGGTGAGAGGAAATCTCCCGAATCGGTTGTTCGGCGAGACGACGGCGCCTGGCGGAAGCTCAGACGAAGGAGGTGGGGAGCGGGACGACGAAGGTGAGATGCTGGAGGACGTCAGGTTGAGGAAAGCTTTGGCATAGCTCCAGAATGGAGGTGAGAAGATGGAGTTGATCTGCTACTAGAATAGAGGTGAGAGGACGGCTCCAAGGTGACCTATGAAGGGAGATGGCAAGTTGGAGGAGTATTTGGTGGGGCAGAGGTTCGCTACACTAATAAGCACCTTGGGAGCTTGAGAACAAGCTCTAATGGAGCGTTGGTAGGCTTTCTAGAGCTTGGGAGTAGGTGGGAGTAGAGTAGGTAGAGATGGCTTGGAAGGGAGGGGGTGTAGGTCCTTTTATAGTGGAGGAGAAGCGGCTAAAAATGGATAAAGGACCTTTAGCGATCTCCTGACCTTCGCTGGAAACGTTGCTGTAGATAGCTCACCTCCACCGATGCCCATAGCTTGCTCTACTGGCTTGCAATGAAATAGCGACGGCTGTAAGCGTTGCTGTAGGTCAGCCCAGCTATCGCTGGAAGCTGGCGCCAACCGCCCTTGCGCCCGCGTCGCCTGCCCTGCTCATCACGCGCGCTAACTGCACGCGCCCGGCTATGTGCGCATGTGCTATGCGCTGGCGTGCACGTGCGCGCGCGTGCTGCCTTGCGCTGGCACTGCCACTACCGCTCCATGCGCCTGCCCAATTACGAATTGGAGGGGCTGCGGGGATTCGAACCTGCGCCCCTCCTTTGCAAACCAGTGCTCCCACCATTGCTGCAATCCTTCCCTTGTGTCTTGTGGAGTGGCTTGGTGTGTCTGCTTCCCAGCCATTGGATCTTGATCCAATGGCTAGGATTGAAGGGCGTAGATGAAGGAGTTGGGTGGTGCTGCTAGCCAGTGTTGGGCAGCCTGGATGGCACCACGTGGCGCCATCTGGGCCGTCCATCTTCTTCTTCTTGTAGAGGGTGCTACGGTGCTCAAATCAAGATGATTCTCGTGATGCCAAACTGCGATCCTTGCTCCAAATCCATCCGTACGGTCGGATTTTCCATCCAAAACCTGTATGGATGTCGCATTGCCCCCTGGCCATAGAAAATGGAGGAATTAATATATAAAATATACAACTATCCTAAATGCCATGCAATGGATGTTATGCAATATTTATAACATGATATGCAATGCTAAGCCTAGGAACTATCAAAAATAAGTAATTTATCTTGAATTTATGTGTGTTCATCAGAACTCTTTTCAAGTGTGGAGCAACCACACTTGGAGCAAGGGCCATCAGGATCTTCTACCAGAGAATTCCCCATTCTTCTTTATCTTTCCAATTTCTTGTATTAGCTAGTGTTTCTGTTTTGTTTTCATGTAACAAGCATTCCTCTACCTGTATTTTACTATGCTAGCAATACAAGTTTTCATTGCCTTCTAAGTTCATGTTTTAATTTAGTGTGTTTTTCTTCTCTTATTAGTGTAGTGCACACCACACTCTCTTCTTTTAATTACCCTAAGCGACTTGCCTAGAGTGAGCTTAGAAGAGAGGGTTTCATTTTGTCACTTAGGCATAGGTTTAGCGTAGTTATCTCCACTTTCAAGAACCCAATTATTTCCAAAATCATAGAAACAACAAAACCAAAAATCATAAAACTGCTTGTGTTGAATTGAGAGGCGAGAGAGAGAGAATCATTTTTGTGACTAATAATTTGGCCTCCTTGGACAACCCTAGATACTCCACTATCTAGGTTCTATAAATTGTAAAGGCAATTGCAAAATTGTGTGTTGTAATGACTCAAAACCCTAATTTTATCAAACCACACATTTTTCGCATCGCGCCATTGCTAGGGAGGCACAGCTTAGTCACATTATTGGTCTCTCTCTTCCTTGCTCGATCTTTAGGAAATTTTGTTTGTTTTGATTCAGGGTGCAAATCATGAGCGGGTGCAGGATTTGGAGTACTTGGAGTGGAAACCTCAAGTAAACTTGTCTTCTCGTGTACTTCAGGTTAATACCCCTTGCCATCTCCTGTATCATCGTCAAAATCTCTTAAAAAGATCTTTTAATTTAAAAAAAGAAAAATTAAGGGTGGTGGAACCCTAAACTCTTTGTGTTGCTTGTTTACTTCATTTTCCCAACACCTTTACCTTATTGGTGTATGATTTTTGAAAATCCAGACATCTATCATGACTTTCAAAAATTAGGTTCGGGCACTTAGGAGATTCCTAAATTTACCAAATTTCACCCAAGGAAGCCCCTTTGAGTCAGGAACCTTGAGTCTAGTTTTCAAGAAATTTTTCTGAATAGATGATATTAAAAAATTCACAGACTGAATAGGAGTTAGACCTTATTTTCTTACTATTTTCTTACTGTCCGTGAATTTTATTCATATTTAGGTAAAATTTATTTTTTTGGAAATACTTAGGAGCTTACTAAATTTACCAAATTTCACCCAAGGAAGCTCCTTTGAGTCAGGAACCTTGAGTCTAGTTTTCAAGAAATTTTTCTGAATAGATGAAATAAAAAAATTCAAAGACTGAATAGGGGTTAGACCTTATTTTATTTCTATTTTCTTACTGTCCGTGAATTTTATAAATTTTTTCACTCTTCATATTTAGGTAAAATTCATTTTTTTGGAAACCATGAGAAATTATCTACATCATATAAAATTCTAAAACATTTTTTAATCCATTTGAGTTTTCTACAGAATCAATTTCCTAAATCTATCAATTTTGACTCTTGACACTAGTAAGAAGAAAAATTCTAACAAAAAAATCATTTTTAGATTCTTTGTTTGATTTTACATCAGGTGGTGATATTGTTTGTCTTGTTTGGACTACCACCTAAAAAGATTTCGAAAAGATATTCATTTTTAGGAGTTCCATAACTAGGAATTTCAACTTTAGTGTTTTAATTTTCTCTTACATCAAATTTTAAAGGAATTGATCTCCACCAACAATAATTTGTTTGCCATTATTTTTTGGAACATCAAAACCTTGTTTGAACATTTAATAGGAGAGAATCCTAAAAGATATTATATCTTTATTAAAATCCTAAAATACTTTAACTAAAAAATCCTTATTTGCAAATCCTTTTGATTTGGCTTGGGCACCACTTCTCGCCCAATTTGCACACACATAAAAAAAGAAATAATCAGGCATTACTCCAACTAACACCCATCACATTCCTTATGCACTTTAAGCTCCTAGACCTAATTAAAATTTTGTAGTAATTTGACCTCTAAGGTTTCACCAAACTTAGGCTTGCTACCTAGATTTTAAGTTTTCTATAGTTGATATCAATTCCTTCATCTATATCTGGTACTAGGCTGAGGGGCCGTGACAAACGACCAGGCGCAGGTTTATACAAGCCTCCAGTGATTTTCCTGAGACATGCTTGGGCCCAACCCTCCCCTTATTCAACCTAATAAGATTTGTTGAGGGAACGGATATCCACTATTGATTTCTTATTTCCTAGGTAGACCAAGTCTTAGGTTAATGTTTAGGGAGTCACATTTAAGTTAGGTCTAGAATTTTGTTTGCTTTATTGCACACTTTCTCTCATCTCTCCCTCCTCTCCTACCCGTTTCTTCCATTTTTGCACGGGTGGTGGTTCCAAACTCCACACTTGGAGGGACCACTTGATTTTTGCCTCCCCTACATATAGACCTCTTTTCCCTCATTCTTTCTTTTCTTTGCACATAAAAAAAAATGGAAAAATAAAATAGGTCCTCTAACGCACATGCTGATTTTTCCATTCCTCATCTATCCGCCCTGGAGCTACCTAACCAAGCCCCCCACCTCATATCTACTCCATGATAGCTGAGCAAGTGGCTCAACTACAAGCTAATCAACAACTGTTGACTAGGGCTATAACAAACCTAGCCAACCAAAGGAGACTTGCCAAAACTACCCAAGCTCCATGGGCTCCACATCTAACCCCAGCTAACATCCCAAGGAGAGAAAATTTGCATACTTTTAACACTACCCCTGCTGAGTATAATCAATATTCTGAAGCTTCTTATGGCTCACCAAGGAATTACACATATCCAAATCATAGCCCCACTAGAAAGATCTCCACCCTCCAAAAATAATTTAAAAATTCCTTTAATTGGAGGAATTATTCGACTCACTCCTGGACCAATCCGATTCCTCACCAACAACAGAACCCACTTGGAGGGTATAGTTCAAATTAGACTTTTGATCAATTTGGGCCATCTCAAGAAGACATTAACGCCCAGATGATGAAAACTGTATAGGAAATGCAAAGCAAAACGACGGAAGTAACCTGTGTTATTAACAATCTTCATGATCAAGTTGTGATTACTCTGACCTAGAGACCTATAGGACATTTACCATCCCAACCTATACTCAATACTGTGAATCAAAGGAACCAATATCCAAGTGGAAATCAAAATTAGAACCACACTAATCAACCACCCATAAACTCGATACCTCAGCACCAACCAAGTTTCTATCAACAACAAGCCCCCCCACCTCCTCCCAGGCATAACCAAACTGCACATGTAGATACTTTAAGGAGTGAGAAAACCACCACTGATTTAGGGCCTTCACACTAATGGATGAAACCCACTCTCAACCTATACAAATTGACTTTGCTAGCCCTAATCAGGAAGAAGAAAAAGAAACACCAAAAATGCAAAATTCAAATCCTATTCCTCACCCTCAAGCACTACAATCCAATCTTGTTAAAAAGAAATCAGAGCCCTCTCACCAAGATCTTTTGGACTTATATGGGAAAGTTGAGACGAACTTTCCCCTCCTAGAGGCCATCCCTAGCTATGCTCATTTTTTGAAAGAATTGTGTACTCGAAAGCGGCAGGCCTAGAATTTAGGAAGGGTTATCCTTTCTATGATAGTGAGCTCAGTTGTCCAGAGCAAGCTACCTCTCATGAAAAAGGACCCAAGTGCACCACTCATTTCGATTGTCATAAATGACACCACCTTTTATCGCACCCCTCTCAACTTAGGTGCCTCTATTAATCTCATTCCCCTAGTTTTATTCAAGAAATTTCAATTTAGTGAATTAAAACCTATTAAGGTTCAATTTCAATTGATAGACTGAACTGCCATTCAACTGCATGGAGTTGTCAAGGATAGTATTATCAAGGTCCAAAATTGTCTATTTCCAGTTAATTTTCTGGTCCTCGACATAGAGGGACCTGAGGCTCTCACAAATGCCCCTGTCATCCTTGGAAGACCTTTTCTGATTACTGCACAAGCTAATATCAATTATCATTTCAAAAAAATGGATATAAGTTGCGGTAACCAGCCTACCTTATTAGATATTTTCCAAGCTTCCAAGAAGTCCATTGATTATGAATTTTTTGAGGATGGTAGTAATAAAATGGAAATAGTAATTGAGAAATTTATGTTGATCAACTCCTACTCGGCTTTGACTAGTATTGATCCAAATTCTATTGATTCATTTTCTGAATATGATTATGTGGCCAAAGACATTTCAGACCAATTAGGGTTTGACCTTCATTCTTCAATTCATCCTGATTTTCCACTTGACCCATTCACACTAACTTCACCCACCCTGCATCACATTGACTTCTCTCCCCTCCCTTTCCATTGAACCTACCACCTAACCCACCCAAGTTTGGCTTTCTACATGTACTCAAAACATGGCCAGACCTAGGTCTTCCTAAAATTTTTCCATTTCATTTTGATCCCTATATCTTTACCAATCATCTTTTAAGGGATCCTAAGGAAGACATATTTCTTGAGGACATTCAAGTGTCCAATTATTTACATGATTGTACATCTTTCGTGCTTTGATTTACGCTCGGCTGAATAGGCATAAAAGATAGCACTAGATGGGAGGTAACCCATCATTTTTCCTACTTTCATTTTCTCCTTTTTCCAGGTTTTGACCATCCCGAAACCGATCAATTTTCATTAAGGTGATATCTTTACCCTCCTAATGCATGAGGACATTGCATATCATAAGCATAGGAGGGTGTTTTTAAATTTTGATAATTTTGATGATTGATTCAGGATTTTCAAAGCCTAAAAAATATGTAATTTTTTTTTTGCATGCATCTCACTATAAAAAAATCCTAAAACTCTTTGAAGAAAATTTTGAAAATTGGGACTAAGGTTGAAAGATTCATTTTAAGGTACAATGGGATTTAATCTTTAACAAACTAGGGATAAGAATACAGATTTGATTATTAGAATCTCTAGGTCTATTTTTAGACTAGATCAAGTATCTTTCCCTAAATTTCACCTGAATTCATGATGATTCAACTAACTTGATCTCTTTTTGTGACCTGGAAATTACTTGGCTTAGTTTCCGACCCAAAAACTTGCGTATCTTGCAAAAATTCTTGTGTCAAAATTCACACACAACCAACACTTAAAAACAAATTAAAAAAATTAGAAGAGTCCCTTATCTATTCTTAGTGAAATCCGAAGTAGATCATTGGTTTGAGTTCATACCACTGAGAAGGAGGAAAAATGCCTCCATTGAGGAGGCGATGTCAACATGTTACCGCCTCGACACTACTCTATATCTATATGTCATATCTTTAGACCAAGCATTAAGGCACAAATTTGCAGCTCAAGTGTCTTGGATAGTGCTTCACCCATAGTGTCGAAGTAAGAGCTTGAGTTTGCTTAGAGCACCCCTTTACACCACATTGTGTTTTGGGGTTGTGAGATCCTAGGTGGTGTCTTTGACAGTACTATCTAGAAGTGTTGGCACCAAAACCCCCTCGAGAATTGGTGACAAGAATGACGATCCTGACACATCTGTTGTAGGATTAAGCTAGGAGTAAGCATAGGGGAGAGAAGAAAAAAAAAGAAAAAGAGAAAAATACACGACATTATAAATATCCTAATAAATGGTGGCGTTCACAAAGAACCAACACAAGGTTTTAAAAGATTATGCAAGTTACAAGTCAAATTCAAGAGCCAAGGAAATCCTAACTGCAGAATAGTTTTATTTTCGTGTCATCTTTCATTATGTGTTGATGTTTTTGAGGAAACAACAATAACAACCACTGCGATCCACCAAACATGACCCATACCTGCTTTTCAGTATTTTTGATCAACCAAATACTGGTTGAGGACTTCTAACTTAATTGTAGGGTTATTAGGACTATAATTGAAGTGTAAATGTCATGTGAGGCCACCAAACATTGAGTACATTTACAAAATCTAGCAAGATATGTAATCTCAGGAAAGAAAGAATGAGTGAGTGCAAGGGAACGCAAATAGAGCACAGTGTTTAGCCTTTCTCTGGGGTGACTCATTTGATAGTCTAGAGATTTAGAGTCTGCAGTACTAGACTACATTTAGCACTATATGAGTGTGAGCCACCAAATATAAATCCATTCAACTCAGTATCTCTAACCTAAGCCTAAAAGCCGAGGTCAAATTATATATCATTTTCTACTTTATCCCCGAGGAAAGTAGTTGCCTATCCTAATAGAATTTTATTAAGGGTAAAGCACAAGCTTTAGATGTAAGTTGGCTTTTCATTTGATCCTTTACCTAGGCTACTATCAATTCACATTTGCCTGAATCTCTAAATTTTTGGAATAAGAAAAGAAGAAATATTTTGGTGACTTCTATTGCTTTTACACTTTTGCTAGGGACTAGCAAAACTTCGACATGGGGGTATTTGCTGAGTCCATTTTAATGGACTATTGTTACTCCTAAGTTAACTTTATTCTTGTGTTTTATGTTTATTAATAACTACATTAGGTCATAGAATGATTGCATGCATCATTACTTAAGTTTACATATGTTATATTGCATTTTATAACTTATTGTGTATAAAAATAATTATTGTATATTTCGTTATTGCAGGAATAAACCCAACCTCTTTTCAACATGCCCCTCTCCCATGTAGGTCACTCACACAACGCACCCACAGCTGAACCCTCCTCCACCTGACCCGCTCCATCTCTATCTTCTCGCAACCCAACCTCCAACACCTAACCCACTCACCCTCTTCATGCAAGGCCAACCCAACTTTCAGGCTACTTTTAGGTAGAGTTAATAGCAACTGTAAAAATGGGAGAGGAGGAGGAACAAATTTGTGAAGAGGTTAAAAAGCAAGGGCCCTTCTCCTTTGAAAGAAGATCTCTTCCTTCCCCCTGGGGGGGATCTCCTCCCTCTCCACCACCGTGGAAGAAGCGCACCTGTGTTTCAATCCTGCACCGTGATCAAGCGAAAACTGTGGCCTGAAACGTACCCACCTCCTCCTTCCCCTATCGTGGTGTGCACGGTGACAGTGTGCACATCATCCCACCGTGCGTACCATCTCACCATCTTCACCTTCCATAATACCCCCACTCCATGCACACTATTCATCTTCTTCCCCTTCTCTTCCTCTTCCCCTGTTTCTCTTTTATCTTCAACCTATCGAACCCAAACCCACCACCACTATCACTACAAGCCACCCTCTCCTCGCACGAGGACCTCTCCTCTATGCATGCCACACTCCAGTAGTGAACAACCTCGCTCAACCATCAGCGTGCACATCCCATCCCGTGCACCATCTACGTAAGCTCCCGCCTCTTTGCCCTCGTTGCAGTACAGCCAACACGCATGCATGAACAGCAGCAGCAATGGCCATCGCACAAGCACCTCTCCGCGCTCCACCAGCGGCCAGTAGTGTGCCCGTGCATGTCCCCCCTCTTCTTTGTGCACCCGTGCATGCCCCCTTGTGCAACTTGCAGCCACTAGAGTTGCTGCTCCAACAGCAACCCCACCGGCCACTCCTCCTCCAACTGGTCGCCTCCGGTGACCATCGGCCACTCCGTCATCGCCAAAGCAACACCCTCACTCCAGAGATCCTCCACGGCCATCCACGTCATCGATTAGCCCCTCCTTCAGCTATGGCAAGACTCGAGAGCAGGTGCTCTATTTTGAGTTTAATTAAATTTTACATGTGAATGCCATTGCAACTTCCAATTCATTTATTTATCTTATTATTATATTCAGGTAGATTTGCATGAATATCCCTCCAATTTATTTGAATTATGGATGGTTGCATTTGTTCACGATTGGGATATTGGTTACAATGAATAAGGTATCTTTTATTGAAGATTAATCTTTACATTTATTTCCATTGCCAAGATTACTAGTTAATAGAATATTAGGTTGTGGTGATTTTGCATTTAAACACCTGCATTTTTTATCAATTGCTTAGAATGATGATTTATGTTGAAAAAGAATTACACAAATTAAAACCCACTTTGTTTCTTGAATAAACAAGGCATCACTCATGAGTTTACTAGACTAATTCCTCCCTGTAGAGATGACCTAATCGTTGTGGTTAGAAATATTTAATGTTTTGATAGTCGATTTTCCACCACAAAAGCTTTACAACAACACGTCATTTTATGTTGAAAATTTCAACGAAAGTGAAAATCAACTCATCACTTACTAGCTAAGCTAGCTAAGCTAGCTTAGCTTAGCTAGTCACCTCCTTTTCCACCAAAACCTAGCCCTAAAATGAACCTAACTGGATCCTCCAACTAACCTTACCTAAGTCCAACTAAGCTACCACCACTCCACCTCAATCTTGGTGCAACACTATACATTCCTTCACGCCTATCTACCACCAAAAGACACCACCAAATTCCCTCCAAAATCACCTAAAAATGGTCCCAATGTTTTTTCCCCAAAACCCTTGAAATCCAACCCTACACCTACCCCTTCAACCCATCTCCACCCTCCATTTTTTCCCTCCAAAAATCAACACCTTCTAGAATGTATCTTTGGAGGAAAAACCAAGGAACCTCTTCATTTCCCTCCCATTTTTTCATCCAAAAATATCCCAGCACCCCTTCATTTCCCACCAAAGAATACCATATCCATCCTATAAATACCCTACCCTACCAGCACATAATTCCCACCTCCCTTAGTTAGGTCCACCATTAATTCACCCATTCTCCACACCAAGAAGATGGAGAGAAGAAAATCAAGGGGGCAACCTACCCACCCCCTTGGTGCCTTCTTCCTCTCTTTCTTCTCCCTTAACCACGCCAAGGAGGAGGTCATCTTCACCTAGAGGGGACGGCCAGGAAAAGGAGCCAACAAGGTGGATGACGCCCACCGTGGAGGAGAGCTTGAAGGAAGGGAAATTGAAGAAGGATGAGAAGGAGAACTCTTTTCAAGTGTGGAGCAACCGCACTTGGAGTAAGGGCCATCCGGATCTTCTACCAGAGAATTCCCCCTTCTTCTTTATCTTTCCAATTTATTGTATTAGCTAGTGTTTTTGTTTCTTTTCTGTAACAAGCATTCCTCTACCTATATTCTACTATGCTTGCAGTACAAGTTTTCATTGCCTTCCAAGTTCATGTTTTAATTTAGTGTGTTTTTCTTCTCTTATTAGTGTAGTGCGCACCACACTCTTTTCTTCTAATTACCCTAAATGCACTTGCCTAGAGTGAGCTTAGAAGAGAGGGTTTCATTTTGTCACTTAGGCATAGGTTTAGTGTAGTTATCTCCACTTCCAAGAACCTGATTATTTCCAAAATCATACAAACAACAAAACCAAAAATCACAAAAATACATGTGTTGATTTGAGAGGCAAGAGAGAGAGAGAACCATTTTTGTGACTAATAATTTATCCTCCTTGGATGACCGTAGATACTGTACTATCTATGTTTTATAAATTGTAAAAGCGATTCCAAATTTGTGCATTACAATGATTCAAAACCCTAATTTTATTAAATCACACATTTTCGCATCAAACATCAAAGGTAAAAGAAGCTCGTATAAATTTACTAACTTAGAAATATGAGCTTTTAAGGATGAAGAAGGGTGAATCTATAAAGGAGATGCTTACAAGATTTACGGATATTATAAACTCCCTACAAAATCTGTATCAAGACATAAAGAATGAAGTCTTAGTAAAGAAGATCCTCCGGTCACTCACTAGCGACTGGGAAACGAAGACCACAGCCATATAGGAATCAAAGGATCTATCTAATTTGAAACTAGGCAATCTTGTTAGAAGTCTGATGGCTTACAAGGTCTAGCGTCAACACATGAAGGAGCATGAGAATGAAGGAGTGAAGAAGAAGACTGTGGCACTCGAAGCCAATGATCAATCTGAGCATTCATCAAGCGAAGATGAAGAGGAAGACAGCTTTTCTCTCAAGGAAGTTGAAGAAGTTCCTCAAGAGCAAGAGGAGTTAAAGAAAGAAGAAAGAAGAATAAAAGGCAGATGCCATCATCTACTACAACTACAAATGAAAGGGACACATCAAAAATGATTGTCCACTTCTTAGGAAGGAATCAGGGAAGATAAAGAAATTCCCAAGATGGGATGGGAAGAAGAAGGCTCTTCAAGCCACCTAGGATGAGTCAAACTCAATCTCAGAGGACAAAGAGACCTCTAGTGAAGTTCTTCTGGAACTCATGGCCCTAGAAGATGAGGTAGCATCTTTCTTGCAAGATGAATTATTAGATGCTTTCTTTGAAATGCATGACATAGCTAAATCATTAAAAGAGAAAATAAAAGCTTAGCAAAAGCCTTAGGAGAAGAGAAAGCACAAAAAGATACACTTGCTTTAGAACATAAAGAGCTATTCCTTGAAATTACTTCACTAAGATCACAGATAGATAATCTAAAAGTAGATATAAGCAAACTAAAAGAGAATTCTGCTATTCTTTTAAATGATCTAGCTAAATTCACTAAAGGTAGTAAAAATCTGAATAAACTCTTAGGAACACAAACCCAAAGCACCACAAAATTTGGGTTAGGATATATACCTAAAAATGATCACGAAACATCTAGTTCTAGTCAAAGGAAAGAGAAAGGGTGCTTGCCTAAACAGGCAGCACTAGCTAATCACCATGGACCTAAGCAAAAATTGGTGCCAAAAGCACTCTTGAAATCCTATTTTGTAGGTCAAGTAGATTATAAGAGGTGGATATATCAAGAAACAAATGGAAAACTAAAGCCAATTTATAGATCCAATGATCCAAGGCCTTACAAATGTAAACAAATGATAGGATCTAGAAGAAAGAAGGTGAATCATGGACAGCAGGTGTTCCAAGCATATGACAGAAGTGGAAGGCTTGTTCCTATAACTCCATCACTAGGAAGGTAGTAAAGTCCCATTTGGGAACAACCACAAGGGTCATTTTATTGGCACTGGCCAAGTTGGTAACTCCTCTACTTCTTTTGATAATGTGCATCTAGTTAGTGGATTAAAACATAATCTTCTTAGTGTAAGTCAAATCTGCGATAAAGGACAGAAAATTACTTTCATCGTAAATGGTTTTAAAATAAGAGATAAAGAAACCAACCAAATTCTTCTAAAAGGAAACATACATAAAGATATTTATATTGTCACCTTCGACAAATGCAACAACCTTGAATGTCTTGTTGAATCTAACGAAGAGGCAATACTTTGGCACAAATGGCTAAGTCATGTTCACATGAAGAACATCAGCAGACTTATGAAACATGAGCTTGTCAAAGGCCTGCCAAAGATCAGCTTCAAGAAAAGCAAAGTCTACGATTCTTGTCAGGTTGATAAATAAACTAAAAATCCATTTATACCAAAAAGGATGGTTAGCACCTCTCAAGCCATGGAGTTACTTCACCTAGACTTGTTCGAACCAACCAAATCCAAAAGCCTAAGCACGTGCAAATATTGTTTAGTCATAATCGATGATTTCTCAATATTCACCTAGGTATCCTTCTTGAAAAGTAAAGATCTGACGATCGATGTTTTTAGTAAACTCGTAAGAAGATGTAGAATGAGAAAGGACCTGAAGTCATTAGGATTAAAAGTGATCACAACGGAGAATTTGAGAATCAATCTATTTCTGATTATTGTAATCAATATGGGATAAAACATAAATTTGCTTTTCCTAGAGCCGCACCTCAAAATGGAGTAGTTGAAAGGAAAAATAGGACCTTGCAAGAGTGTGCCTGTACGATGCTATGCGAGTCAAAGCTACCTCAATATTTTTGGGCTGAGGCTGTAAACACTACTTGCTATAAAAAGGAAGGATCCAAGTGCACCTCTAATTTTGGTTGCATAAATGACACCACTTTTGATCACGCCCACCTTAATCTTGCTGCCACCATTAATCTTATCTCCACAATTATTTTTGAGGAATTTAGATTCAGTGAGCTTAAGCTTGTTAAGGTTACTCTACAATTAGCTAACCAATCTACAATTAAACCTTAGGAGATTGTCGAGGATGTCATTTCTCGAGTCCAAAATTGTCTATTCAAAGTAGATTTTTTGGTCCTGGATATCAAGGTATCTAAAGCTCTAAAGAATGCCCCCATTATTCTTGGAAGATCTTTTCTTCCCACCACTAAGGCAAATATAGATTATGATTCTGGAAATATGAAGATCCCTTGGGGTGGCAAATCTATCACCTTGGATATATTTCAGGCATCTAGGAGATTCCAAGAACCAGAGTTTTTTGATGATTCACATTTGGAATTGGATAATTTGGTGGAAGAAACTATGCACATTTCACATGTAGGCAGCTGCTTTGCGATTGAATCCGTTCCTGAGTTTCATTCACCTCACCCTCCCACCCTAACTTCACCTTCCACATCTGACTCTCCATCTGACTCTTCCCCTCTCTCTTCTCCTTTGGACCTCCGTTCCCATTCTCTCTCTGAATCGGACCCACAATTGGATCTGAAGCCTTTACTGACTCTCGAAAATAGGTTTTACTTGAACCTAATAATTCTATGCCCCTGATTATCAATTCTCATCTCTCAGGGGATTAACTGGAAAAACTTTTCCAAGTTCTAAGCCAAAATAGAAAACCCATTAGTTGGACTTTACATGATCTTAAGGGTATTAATCCGTCCTATTACACTCACCGTATCCACCTTGAGGATGACTCTTGCCCCACCCACTAGCCTCAAAGGTAACTTAATCCTAATATGCAAGAGGTGGTTAAATAGGAGATCATTAAAAGACTTGATGCTAGCATTATTTACCCAAACTCGGATGACACATGGGTTCGTCCTACTCAAGTTTTTCCCAAAAAAGTGGGATTAACCATCATCACTAATGACAAAGGGGAAATATTACCACTTGGACTGCTTCTTCTTGGCAGGTGTGCATTGATTACTGAACATTAAACACCACCACCAAGAAAGATCATTTTCCACTCCCTTTTATTGGTCAAATATTGGAGCACTTAGCCGGTCAATAGTATTACTATTTTCTTGATAGATACTCCGACTATAATCAGGTTGCAGTCCTCCCTAAGGACTAGGAGAAGACTACATTCACCTACCCTTCAGAACCTTTGCTTTTGGAAGGATGCCTTTTGGATTGTGCAATGCACCTTTGCTACTTTTTAGTGGTGCATGCTTGCTATATTTTCTGAATTAGTAGGTGAATGTGTTAAGGTTTTTATGGATGACTTCTCTGTCTTTGGAGATTCTTTTGATTTCTATCTTGCTAACCTTAACAAGACTCTCCAAAAGTGCATAGAGGTCAATTTAATCCTCAGTTGGGAAAAGAGTTACTTCATGGTCCAGGAAGGCATCATCTTAGGCCATGTCATATCTAAAGATGGAATTGTGGTAGATCGATGCTATTTCTAGACTCCCACTGCCCAATTCTATTAAGCAGATATGCTCATTTTTAGGGCATGTGGGGTTCTACCGTAGATTCATCAAAGACTTCTCCAAAATCTCCAAACCCTTAAGTCAACTTCTTATGAAAGATCAACCCTTTGACTTCAATCACCAATGCTTGGACTGCTATGAACAATTGAAGAACGAGGTTACTAAGGCACCAATTTTACAAGGACCTGACTGGAATCATCCCTTTGAATTAATGCCAAATGCATTAGATTATGATGTGAGGGTAGTTTTAGGGCAACGCATTGACAAGTAGCACATTTTTATCTATTATGCTAGCAAAACCTTGGTTGATACACAATTGATGAGAACCTCATCATGAGCCATAACTAGCTCATTTTGACCCAATACAAAGGATAAAAGCTCCTACATAACTCAAGGAAAGGCTTAACTCAGAGAATTCTGAGTTTAAGGAGAAAACAAGTCATAAGGGGTAAAAATGCAATTTTACCAGTATAATCTGCATACAGGGTAATTCAGGGTCCAAACACAGGTCAAGCAAACCGAATAAGAAGGAAAGTGGGATGATCTGACAAGGGCTACAGCAATTCCAAGGAACTAAATGATAATCTTTAACCTTAAAACAAACCCACTTCAATTCACGAGGTTCGAGGCAAAGTAAAAATAGAATAAACCCTCTAAAATTCATAGAAAAATAATCTCTAGGATTTAGAACCTTCAATTTGGCCTTCAGATCCCATTTTGACCTACATTGAGAACCATGCCCAATTAATAACTTAATTTGGGTTTTTGCATAAATTGACCGGTCAAACAAGGTTTAATCTAGAAATAAAATTCACCATCAAATTCCTTAGGTCCTAATTAGTCATGTATAAAAACTTGAGCCTAAGAAGAAGCCTTCTTGACCCACTTTGCACTTTGGTCCTCATATATTTACTTTTTGGCCCTCAACTTTTGAACCCTCACATTTCTGCCCCTAACTCTCCTTCGTTCTTTGCATTCAGGTCCCTCCTGCCAAAACCTGCCAGCACCATGCTCTGGCGACCTTGCGCGGAGCATGGCGCCGCGCAGGGTGAGGGGGAGGGGCTGGCAAGTCAACCAGGGGTGCCCTGCGTTGTCAGCCGTCGCAGGAACACCCCCCTGGTCGCTGCAACCCACCATACCGGCCGTGCGAACGCACGGACGGTATGGGTTTCCATCTCCGGCGTCCTCCGGCGAGGGAGACACGTCGTCTCCCTCCGCCCTCCTCTCTGATTCCGCCTCTATAAATACCCCCGTCGCTCCGCCGTTCTGGGCAGCTCGGTCCTGACGGAGAAAGACCCCCACATCCTCTCTTCCCACTCCGACAGGAAGCCCTCCAGCTCCGGCAGCCTCCCCTCTTCCTCCTCGTCGCTCTGCCGCACTACCAGCTGCAGGGTTGCTCTCCCTCGCTCTTCCCGCGCCACGCCGCACCCAGCTGGCGCCTCTCCGGCCCTCTGCTCGCCGCCGCCCCTTCCCCCAGTCATCTTCTTCTCCGGCGACAGTCGATACGACTGTCGCCCGCTCCGACCCCTCCTCCTCCTGCTAAGTAGGTAGAACTCCTCCTCTCCCTCCCCTCTTCCTTTTCCTCATTTTACATCTTTACTGTTACCTCGATTCCGACCAATCACCCTCACCTTCTCCGCCTCCGGCCATCCTCCGGCGAGCCGCTCCCATCACTCCAGCAACCCACACGGCTCGCCGACCACCGCAGAACCTCCGCCCTTCCACTTCCCCCACATCACCCTCTGCAACTCCACCGAACAAACCCATCTTCCGACCCACAGTCCGACCTAGGGCAGCTCTTGGGCTCCACCCCGCCGCCTGCACACCCCCCGACCACCTTCGCCGTGCCACGGCGAAGGTCCTCCGCATTTCTGATTGGGCTGAGAGGACGTTTTGCTATGGGCAGGTACCTGCGCTCGTCGCCGCCATTGTTGAAGCGAAGCAGCTTCTTCACCTGCTGCCCCAGGTGCGCCGCACCCAGGTCACCCTCCCAGGCTGTGCGGGGACACTTCGGCAAAGCGTTAGGCTGCAGTTGAGGCGAAGCTCTCGCGCGAAGCCCCCACGCTTCGCCTCGACTGCCGCTGCTTCCTCCGCGCAGGCACCCAAATTGGCGTGGGGCATTTAGTCCCACCTCGTAAACTTTCAGAGGAGAGCGCCCGCATAAAGGCAAAAAGTGCCTTATGCTCGTTGCCTCCTGAGCACGGGGTGAGGTCCCTCTCACTCACTCGCTCGCTCGACCCGGTCTCGTCCGCGCTCACGCCTCGCGGACCTGGCCCGACCTGACTTAGACTGACCTGCACTCCTCGCCCACCACTCACGCCGGTGGGCCTGGACCCGGGCGCGACCCGTACCCGGCAACCCGGCAGCTCTGGGAGAGCTTTCCTAAGAGCGATTTCTGTGAGAGAGAGACGCGGGGGAGGGTAGAGATAGGTTTTGCCCCTCTGATCAAGCAGTGCAAGTTTGCAGGCACAGGTGAAGAAGAAGAACTGGAGAAGAAGACTGACGGAAGAAAAGCAGCCAGGACTGCTCGAAGCAAAGAGGAAAAGGCGAAGAAGAAGAAGACGAGCGAGGCAGAGAAGAAGGACGACGCTCTGAAGGCAGAAAAGAGGAAGAAGAACAGGACAAGGACCGCTCTGCAGAAAAAGAAATAGACAAAGCAGAAACAAGAGCTAAAAGCCGAAGAAGAACATCACCCACTGCTGCAGAAAGAAGAAGAAGACCACAAGGAGATAAAGGAACCAAAAGCCAAAGAGAAGAGAAAAGAAAGAAGAAGACAGACGAGAAAGAAGAAGCCAACAAATTTTCATCTCTCTCTCTATCTATCTATATTTTTGTAAAAGAAACTTTGTACCCCTAGAATACAACTTGCTCCCTGAGTTCGACCTCGGCAACTCTTTTATTTTCCGAGTAAAAAAATTATATATTTGAAATGATGGCAATAACTGGCTATACTACAACGACATAACAATAAAACCCGGTTATCTCTTCACGCTCATAGCCTATCAAATTTGGCGCCGTTGCCGGGGAGTAACGGCTATTCTAGAGGTAAACATTCCTGTTTCTTTTTAATTTCTGATAATCTCCTCTCTTTTGTGCAGCTACAGGAAATCAAGAAGACAAGCAACCGCATGACAACCACTCCGAGGACAGGTAAATTTTTCCTCTTGCTATTAACTCCTAAACTCTAAAGAGGAAGAAAAGAAAAGAACAAGTAATATAGGGCTAACCTGTCTTCCATACTTAGTAACCATAAAGAGTTGCATGTTTTCAACTCATTAGTCCTGCACACTATTAAGGGTATTTTAGGGCTAACACATTCTTGCTTGAGCCCTAATTACCCAACAAAGAACTAACTGGACCAAGTAGAGCCAACATAAGATTCAACATTAGGGTTTTAGAGACACACTACTTAAATCAAGAATGGAGAAAATCCAAAAGAAGTGTGCCTAAACCATTGATTGAAAATACCTATTCAAAGAAAACCTAAAACAATTGGCTCTCTAAACACTTGAACCCTAAAAGACAAGACCTAAAAACTCTCAAAGAAAACAAGAGGTAAAGTTGACCCCTTGGGTCAACCAACCTTAAATTAGGTCACTCTTTGCACTTAAAAGACTAAAGTTCAAGTGAAACCTTAAGCACCCTGATCTTAAAATTGGTAGACTTAAGAGGTCAAGATCCCCATTCTGGTCTACCTGGAACCGCAGTGACAAGAGAGGTCGGGTGGGGGAAACCCTGTAACCCGTGGGGACGCTCTACCGTGTAGGGGTCTTCGCGGGACTCTCCCTCTCTGGCTGCCCAGGTAATTCTCAGGTGGACGATCTTTCTGATCAAGGGGTCCATCTGCCCCGCACCTCTATAGTCACCCAACACATTTTTGGGTGTCTTGATTGGGTCCAGCACCTTCTAAACTTACCTCTTCCAAGAGTGCATGTACGGAAGGAGGTCCTTAAGACCACCCTTAAGACCTCCTTTAGAAATTCGCACTCGTCAAGGCCAAGCCTCGACGCCCGTGTTTGTGCAGCAACACCCTCACATTATTCTCTCTTCTGATTCAGAACCAAGTTCTTCTTCTTCCCCCATCATGGCTCAGCCAGTTGAGGAAGAAAATAATCTGGAACACCAGCTCCAGCGACTCAATGACCTCTTCCAAAACTTCGTGCACCCACCACAGTGTCCTATGATGCGGGACCACTACAATCCTGCTGCGGTGGCTATTGAGCCTCGAGTCAGAATCCCGACTGGAGGACCTGATTCCGAATTAAAGCCCAACATGATTCATGCTATACCTAAATTCCATGGGCTTAATTCTGAAGATCTCTTCCAGCACATCAAACAGCTAAAGCATCTGGCCCACACTTTTGGATCAGATGCGCAAAATCGGGATATTCTTCTCATGAAGATGTTCTCCTTTTCTCTTATGGACAAGGCTGCCCATTGGTATCAAACTCAGACCCGGCCGATCAACACTTGGGAAGAACTTCAATCCGAGTTTTTGAAAAAGTTTTTTCCCGTTGGTCGGACCAACGCCTTGCGCCATCAGATTACACACTTCACTCAACAATCAGGAGAACCTCTCCATGAGGCATGGGATCGTTTTCAGGATCTTATGAGAAAGTGCCCCCATCACGGAGTTCCTAAATGGGAACAAGTCCAATCTTTTTACCAGGGACTCCGTGAGGACATCCGCTTTTTCGTCAATGCAACTTGCGGAGGAAACATCATGGGTCAACATGAAGACACCGTATGGGAGATTCTCGAAAACATGTGCGAGAACTCCATCAACAATGACTCCATGGGATTATTCGACAGGACGAATACCCGCGCAGCGACGAATCTTAAGGGAGCACATGAGACGCAGGGCCTGTCCGCATCAGTCGACATGGAATTAATGGCCAGTCGATTGGACAAGGTCTCAATCATTGAGAAGAAGGTGGATGAGCTGACTCAGCACTTGCAGCGAGCCACCTCCGCGCGTAACTCCTTTGCACAACCTCCTTCCACACAGGAGACTGTGCAAAACATCCTCCACCGATCTTCCCCTAGGATGGATCCATATCCATCCCCATCTGATTCTCGGATCGGAGGATCATCCGATCCTTTCTACACTAGCCCGGGGAACTCCATTCCCCCTTTCCCTGATTCTCAGGAGGTTCCTCAGGCCTACGAGGACCTCAACGCCATCCAGAACGACCCATTCTCCAACACTTACAACCCTGGATGGCGAAACCATCCCAATTTTCAGTGGGCGGGAAATTCCCAAACCCAAAGACCACCTTTTCAGTCCCGCCCACAGCCCTCTCGTCATTACCAGCCGCCTCAGCCTCAGCCCAACCCTACTTATCCATCAGGGCCAAATCAGGATCAAATGTCCCTAATCCTTCAGACTCTGGCTGACATTCAAAGAACGAATGCGGCTATTCAAAAATAGCACAAGGACGAACTTACAGAGGTTAAAACTCAACTGGCCCAGTTGGCAAATTCTCGCCAGCCAGGCACACTCCCTTCCCAACTTCTTCCTAACCCAAATAACATGCCAACCCAGAAGCGCGTTATGAATCCAAATTTAGGCCACGCTCAATGGATTTATCAGGCCCCTACTGCTCCATCTCCAGACGAGACGGAAGCCTCAACTTCTTATGCGGGATTTCAGCAGCAGCCACCCCTCTTACCAAACCCAAACCAAAATCAGGCCGGATTAAATTCTGTAACAACACGTAGTGGTAAAACAACTCAAGACCCGCATTATCCAAACCACTCCAAGCCTGATAACCATGACCCTAGGATAGTTATCCAAGATACTGCTGTTCCGGATCCACAACCTGGACCTATCCTAGAAGAACCAACCAAGATCCCGTTTCCCGAGGCCTTGACCAAGGGAAAGAAGACCACCAAACCCGTGGCCCCTGAGGAGGACCTGGTCAAGCTCTTTGAGCAGGTCCACATAAACATCCCCTTGAAGGATGCAATCCGCCACGTACCAGCTTACGCACGATTTCTAAAGAATATATGTACACCCCAGCGTAAGCCGCGAACCAAGGGAGGGAGCCCAATTGTTCTGTCAGAGCAAGCCAGCTCTGTAATCCTCAGTAGACTCCCACCCAAGGCAAAAGATCCTGGTACTCCCCTGATTTCCTGCAAGATAGGTGGTACCCAATTTGATAGAGCATTGTTAGACTTGGGTGCATCCATAAACCTGATACCCACATCCTTACTTGACCATCTAGAAGAATCTGAGCTAAAACCAACCGAGGTGACATTACAATTAGCAGATCGATCTATAAAGTCACCAAAAGGGATTCTCGAGGATGTTATCGTAAGAGTGCGGGATTTCTATTTTCCAGTGGACTTTATAGTCTTAGATATGGACGCACCTGAGAACCCTAGGGATACACCAATCATTCTAGGGAGACCTTTCTTGGCTACTGCTAGAGCCAACATCAGCTGTGAGGAGGGCCAAATAGAGCTTAAGTTTGGAGATCAAACACTGAAAATTGATATATTTAAGGCCCAACAAGGAATTAATTGCGGTGTCATCGAACAAATTTGTGACATCAGGACTTTGGTTGATGAATCACACTTCCAGAATGACTCGATTATGCCTCATCAACCACAGAAGGATCTTGACCCGCAAACAGAGGAGTCGAATCCAGATATGAACAACCCAGTAACTCCCACCCTTGAACCTCACATCTATGCTGAACCACCCGCTGCTGCTGATAACCCCATCCTCGAACTGGAACCCCTTCCTGCTCACTTGAAATACATCTTTTTGGGTTATAATCAGACCCTTCCTGTGATTATCAATTCCAACCTTAGTCCTGAACAGGAATCCCGTCTGATTGTTGTCCTCCAGCAACATCGCAGAGCCATCGGATGGACTCTCGATGATTTGACTGGAATAAGTCCCTCTTATTGTACTCATCATATCTATTCAGAAGAGGGCACACGACCTTCTCGTGAAATGCAGAGACGCTTAAACCCCAATCTGCAGGAGGTCGTGAAAAAGGAGATCATCAAGTGGTTAGATGCCGGAATCATCTACCCGATCTCCGATAGTCGTTGGGTGAGCCCAATTCAGGTCGTGCCCAAGAAGGCAGGGCTCACCACTATAACGACTGAGACCGGAGAAATCATTCCTACCCGATTAGCCAACTCGTGGAGAGTCTGTATAGATTACCGCCGACTCAATTCCTCCACGAAGAAGGATCATTTCCCACTACCCTTCATTGATCAAATTGTCGAAAAACTTGCGGGAAATAGGTTCTTCTGCTTTCTTGACGGGTACTCCGGTTATAACCAGGTGGCAATCCATCCTGAGGACCAAGAAAAGACCACGTTCACCTGCCCCTTCGGAACATACGCTTTCCGAAGGATGCCTTTCGGTCTTTGCAATGCACCCGCTACTTTTCAGCGATGCATGCTTGCCATATTCTCAGATATGGTAGGTGATTATCTGGAAGTCTTCATGGATGACTTTTCAGTTTTCGGAGCATCATTCGATGATTGCCTCCAGCACTTGGTCCAGATACTCAGGCGGTGCATCGATGTGAATTTGGTTCTTTCCTGGGAAAAGAGCCATTTCATGGTGCCTGAGGGAATTGTCCTGGGACACTCAATTTCGGAAAAAGGTATCCAAGTGGATCGAGCTAAGGTTAATTTGATTTCTCACCTTCCTATGCCTAGCTCGATCAGGGACATCCGTTCCTTTTTAGGGCATGTCGATTTTTATCGACGATTTATCCCTGATTTTTCAAAAATCGCGCGCCCCCTGACCACTCTTCTCTCCAAGGATGTTCCTTTCGAAATTTCCAAGGAATGCACTCAAGCATTTGAAATCCTGCGTGACCAAGTCACCCAAGCCCCGATCCTATAGTCCCCTGATTGGTCTCAACCCTTTGAGATCATGTGCGATGCATCCGACTTCGCTGTAGGAGCGGTTTTGGGGCAGAAAATTGACGGGAAACCTGTGGTCATTTACTACGCCAGCAAAACACTCGATGAGGCTAAGCGTAACTATACGGTTACTGAGAAAGAGCTGCTAGCTGTAGTATTTGCCCTATAAAAATTCATATCGTACCTTCTGGGTTCCCGTGTCATCATATACTCGGATCACACAGCTGTGAGGCATCTCCTTGCAAAGAAGGACGCGAAACCTCGATTAATCCGATGGATCTTGCTATTGCAAGAATTTGACCTTGAGATTCGCGACAAAGCGGGAAAGCAAAATGTGGTAGCTGATCACTTGTCCCGTCTTCCTTCTGAAATAATTGACCCTTCCGGACCCATCACTGAGCATTTTCCCGATGAGCACCTGCTGACTATTGGTACTAGCCTTCCATGGTTTGCTAATGTAGTAAATTACTTGGCATCTCATCAAATCCCGTCCGATTGGCTGAAGGCCAAGAAGGACAAATTACGCTCCGATGCCAAGTATTACATTTGGGAAGACCCGTACCTCTTCCGCATAGGTGCCGATTAGATCATCCGGAGATGTGTCCCGGAAGGGGAATTCAACAATATCCTCTCTTTCTGCCATGACCAGGCATGCGGTGGCCATTTCGCCGGGCATAAAACCGCATCAAAAGTCCTCCAGTGCGGCTTTTACTGGCCCACACTGTTCGAAGACGTGTACAGTCACTGCAAGGCATGCAGTCGTTGCCAGACTTTGGGCAACATGAGCCATCGCGGCATGATGCCTATGCAACCGATTCTAGTATGCGAAATCTTTGATGTTTGGGGGATTGATTTTATGGGCCCCTTTCCTGTTTCGGATGGTTTTGAATACATTCTGTTGGCTGTGGACTACGTGTCCAAATGGATCGAAGCCATACCGACCCGAACTTGTGATCACAAAATCGTTCTCAAATTCATTCATCAAAACATTTTCTCAAGGTTCGGGATTCCTCGTGCAATAATCTCTGATGGGGGGACCCATTTCACAAATGCTCAGTTTAGGTCACTGATGACCAAATACGGGGTGTCTCACCAAATCTATACTCCTTACCACCCCCAAACTAATGGTCTAGCTGAGCTATCTAATCGGGAAATCAAGAAAATCCTGCAAGTCACTGTTCGACCTGACAGGAAGGACTGGTCGTCCCGACTTCCGGAAGCATTGTGGGCCTATAGGACCGCCCACAAGACCCAATTGGGCATGTCTCCCTTTAGACTGGTATACGGAAAGGCATGCCACCTTCCCGTAGAACTGGAGCATAAAGCCTATTGGGTAGTACGGAACTGTAATCTAGATCTTTCCAAGGCTGG
This sequence comes from Thalassia testudinum, assembly GCA_037157565.1. Classification (NCBI taxonomy): domain Eukaryota; kingdom Viridiplantae; phylum Streptophyta; class Magnoliopsida; order Alismatales; family Hydrocharitaceae; genus Thalassia; species Thalassia testudinum. The sequence continues at coordinate 86,194,329 of JAZHRO010000014.1, read as the reverse complement.
GACCCACAGAAAACTCCAAATCAGCGAGATCGATGAATTACGCCTAGACGCGTACGAGAACTCGCAAATCTACAAGGAGCGGGTTAAAGCCTTCCACGACAAACACATCTCGAGAAAGATCTTTCATCCTGGTCAAAAGGTCCTACTCTTTGATGCCCGACTAAAACTCTTCCAAGGAAAACTGAGATCCAAGTGGGTCGGACCATATTTGGTCCGACAGGTTTTTGGAAATGGAGCAATCGAAATCAGTCCACTTAGCCACGATTCTAAACCTTTCATCGTGAACGGTCAGAGACTCAAGCCATTCATTGATGTAACTTCTACTGATTTGGCTGAAGCATCTTATATCCTCCATTCCCCTTGAGCTTATTGCGCCCAGCCGATGGCGTAAAACTCAGCGCTTAACGGGAGGCAACCCGTCATTTTCCTAAAAATCCAAAACTTTTTCTGACACCTTTTTGCACTTAAGGTTCACCCTTGTAGACAGCCGACCCCACCTCAGATGCTTGCATCTGGGATTAGAAATCGTCCGCAAAAATTCAACCCAACCCATTCACTCATTCAAATTTCTGTCTTAAGGAATGAACTAAGTTAAATAAAAACCCCCTAGATTACAATGAGGACATTGCAAATCTTAGGCATGGGGGGGGTATGAAAGTGCAAAACTTGTAAAAAAAGGTTTCAAACAAAAAAATTCACATATGCCAAAAACACCATAAAAATTAAAAAATTTTGAAAAAGAATAAAAGGAAAAGAGGAGAAAAGAAACAAAATGAAAAAGGAGCACAAAATTATGAGAAAAAGTGATAGTCATTCGTAAGGAACTAAGGAATTAACCTAAGTTCTAGACCTCATTCAAGAAAATAATTGAAAAGTGCATAATGAGATTAGTAAGAACGCAAACCTTAGGCATTCTTGAATAGACTCTTAGTACCCATTAAGATCTAGACAATCCTCAAGAGGTTGAGGAAAATGAAAAGCTTAAGTACTAGGTCCAAGGCTTAGGGAGTATTTGGCCTCGTTAACTAATTTTTGGTTTACGGGACTCAGTAACCTAAGCACCCTAACCTCACACACAGCCTGGTTCAGTAAGCGTAAAAATCAAAATCACTCAGAAGCGTCACAAAATTCTGAAAAGAACACCTAGAATAGGAGCGGCCGATCAACACAAGTTGATTTGGACGAGTTCCCAGCGCGGAGAGGCGGGAAATCCCCTCGAAGATGCGTAACAAAATATCATCTCCTCGGTGCTTGTCTGTTAGGATATTTACATATCCTACTGGGGGCATGTAAGCACTCTGCTGGTTCAGATTCCATGGATGGCATTATCTCGAAGTGTCAATTGCCAGGGTCTGGATTCGGCCACGGAACACCATGGATGGGATTATCTCGAAATCTCAATAGCCAGGGTTCCGGGGGTTTCCATGGGCGGTGCTATCTCGAAGCATCGATCGCCAGGAACCCTTGAGGATTGATGATGGGAGCAAGGAATCTGATACAGACCGTGTTGAAAAGCCAATCCTAGGCTAGAAGTAAAAAGAAAAAGAGAGAGAAAACTCTCCAAACAAAAAAACTTTCTATCTCTCTCTTATAAAACGCACTGCGAACTGAGCCAGGGCTAAAATCATTTCAAGCATGGGTGCTTTAACCACAAAGTCCAATAAACCTTAGGTTAGTTCTTATGGGCCTTAAAAACCCTTGCTAAAGACTGAAGCTAAGGCTAGACAGATTTGGATCTTCATTGGTACTAGAGTACCTTTTAGGCCTATGGTCAGCATTCTAACCTAATCTAAGCTCAAATAAAAAAGCACTTATCTAAAGCTATTAAGAACTTCATGGTCTAGAACAAGGGTTGAAACTTTAAGTTTTTGCTAAGGGACTAGCAAAAGCTAGGAATGGGGGTATGATGAGAACCTCATCATGAGCCATAACTAGCTCATTTTGACCCAATACAAAGGATAAAAGCTCCTACATAACTCAAGGAAAGGCTTAACTCAGAGAATCCTGAGTTTAAGGAGAAAACAAGTCATAAGGGGTAAAAATGCAATTTTACCAGTATAATCTGCATACAGGGTAATTCAGGGTCCAAACACAGGTCAAGCAAACCGAATAAGAAGGAAAGTGGGATGATCTGACAAGGGCTACTACAGCAATTCCAAGGAACTAAATGATAATCTTTAACCTTAAAATAAACCCACTTCAATTCACAAGGTTCGAGGCAAAGTAAAAATAGAATAAACCCTCTAAAATTCATAGAAAAATAATCTCTAGGGTTTAGAACCTTCAATTTGGCCTTCAGATCCCATTTTGACCTACATTGAGAACCATGCCCAATTAATAACTTAATTTGGGTTTTTGCATAAATTGACCGGTCAAACAAGGTTTAATCTAGAAATAAAATTCACCATCAAATTCCTTAGGTCCTAATTAGTCATGTATAAAAACTTGAGCCTAAGAAGAAGCCTTCTTGACCAACTTTGCACTTTGGTCCTCATATATTTACTTTTTGGCCCTCAACTTTTGAACCCTCACATTTCTGCCCCTAACTCTCCTTCGTTCTTTGCATTCAGGTCCCTCCTGCCAAAACCTGCCAGCACCATGCTCCGGCGACCTTGCGCGGAGCATGGCGCCGCGCAAGGTGAGGGGGAGGGGCTGGCAAGTCAACCAGGGGTGCCCTACGTCGTCAGCCGTCGCAGGAACACCCCCCTGGTCGCTGCAACCCACCATACCGGCCGTGCGAACGCACGGACGGTATGGGTTTCCATCTCCGGCGTCCTCCGACGAGGGAGACACGTCGTCTCCCTCCGCCCTCCTCTCTGATTCCGCCTCTATAAATACCCCCGTCGCTCCGCCGTTCTGGGCAGCTCGGTCCTGACGGAGAAAGACCCCCACTTCCTCTCTTCCCACTCCGACAGGAAGCCCTCCAGCTCCGGCAGCCTCCCCTCTTCCTCCTCGTCGCTCTGTCGCACTACCAGCTGCAGGGTTGCTCTCCCTCGCTCTTCCCGCGCCACGCCGCACCCAGCTGGCGCCTCTCCGGCCCTCTGCTCGCCGCCGCCCCTTCCCCCGGGCATCTTCTTCTCCGGCGACAGTCGATACGACTGTCGCCCGCTCCGGCCCCTCCTCCTCCTGCTAAGTAGGTAGAACTCCTCCTCTCCCTCCCCTCTTCCTTTTCCTCATTTTACATCTTTACTGTTACCTCGATTCCGACCAATCACCCTCACCTTCTCCGCCTCCGGCCATCCTCCGGCGAGCCGCTCCCATCACTCCAGCAACCCACACGGCTCGCCGACCACCGCAGAACCTCCGGCTCCTCACCCTGATCAACCTCCGCCCTTCCACTTCCCCCACATCACCCTCTGCAACTCCACCGAACAAACCCATCTTCCGACCCACAGTCCGACCTAGGGCAACTCTTGGGCTCTGCCCCGCCGCCTGCACAACCCCCGACCACCTTCGCCGTGCCACGGCGAAGGTCCTCCGCGTTTCTGATTGGGCCGAGAGGCCATTTTTCTGTGGGCAGGTACCTGCGCTCGTCGCCACCATTGTTGAAGCGAAGCAGCTTCTTCACCTGCTGCCCCAGGTGCGCCGCGCCCAGGTCACCCTCCCAGGCTGTGCGGGGACACTTCGGCAAAGCGTTAGGCTGCAGTTGAGGCGAAGCTCTCGCGCGAAGCCCCCGCGCTTCGCCTCGACTGCCGCTGCTTCCTCCGCGCAGGCACCCAAATTGGTGTGGGACATTTAGTCCCACCTCGTAAACTTTCAGAGGAGAGCGCCCGCATAAAGGCAAAAAGCGCCTTATGCTCGTTGCCTCCTGAGCACGGGGTGAGTCCCTCTCACTCACTTGCTCACTCGACCCGGTCTCGTCCGCGCTCACGCCTCGCGGACCTGGCCCGACCCGACTTAGACTGACCTGCACTCCTCGCCCACCACTCACGCCGGTGGGCTTGGACCCGGGCGCGACCCGTACCCGGCAACCCGGCAGCTCTGGGAGAGCTTTCCTAAGAGCGGTTTCTGTGAGAGAGAGACGCGGGGGAGGGTAGAGATAGGTTTTACCCCTCTGATCAAGCAGTGCAAGTTTGCAGGCACAGGTGAAGAAGAAGAACCGGAGAAGAAGACTGACGGAAGAAAAGCAGCCAGGACTGCTCGAAGCAAAGAGGAAAAGGCGAAGAAGAAGAAGACGAGCGAGGCAGAGAAGAAGGACGACGCTCTGAAGGCAGAAAAGAGGAAGAAGAACAGGACAAGGACCGCTTTGCAGAAAAAGAAAGAGACAAAGCAGAAACAAGAGCTAAAAGACGAAGAAGAACATCACCCACTGCTGCAGAAAGAAGAAGAAGACCACAAGGAGATAAAGGAACCAAAAGCCAAAGAGAAGAGAAAAGAAAGAAGAAGACAGACGAGAAAGAAGAAGCCAACAAATTTTCATCTCTCTCTCTATCTATCTATATTTTTGTAAAAGAAACTTTGTACCCCTAGAATACAACTTGCTCCCTGAGTTCGACCTCGGCAACTCTTTTATTTTCCGAGTAAAAAAATTATATATTTGAAATGATGGCAATAACTGGCTATACTACAACGACATAACAATAAAACCCGGTTATCTCTTCACGCTCATAGCCTATCAACAATGAAACTACACAATCACTGAGAAAGAACTTCTTGCCATTGTGTTTGCCATCAAAAAATTCTGATCTAATTTATTGGGGTCTTATGTCATTATATACAAAAACCACTTAACACTAAAATATTTGCTAAACAAGAAAGATGTGAAACCCTACCTTATTCGATTGATTCTCTTACTCCAAGATTTTGATATGGAAATTACGGATAAGTTGGGTTCACAAAATGTTGTGGCCGATCATCTCTCCCATCTCACAACAGATGACATGGTTTCCCCCCTAGATATTTTCTGTGATGAAACCCTCTTGGTAGTCTCTAACCTCCCTTTGTATGCCCTAATTGGGAATCATCTTGCGACAGATCGAATCCCAACTAACTGGACTAAATCCAAAAGGGATAAGTTCTTTGGAGATATTAAATATTACTTTTAGGAGGAGCCCGATCTATTCCGTATCTATGCTGACCAAGTCATCCAACGGTGTGTGTCTGATTCAGAATTTCATGATATTTTGAACCATTGTCATGTGATGGCCTGTAGCGGACATTTCTCAGGTAAAAAGACTGCAACCAAATTTTGAATTCGGGATTTTACTTGGCCCAGCATATGCAAAGATGCTCAAAATTTTGTTCAATCTTGTGTGCGTTATTAGAGCATTGACAACATTACAAAAAAGGAAATGATGCCCCCCAACCCAATTTTGGAAGTTGAAATTTTTGTTGTGTGGGGTATTAATTTCAAAGGACTATTCATCAATTCTTGTGGGTATTTGTACATATTAGTCGATGTTGACTATGTCTCTAAATGGATTGAAGCAATACCTTCCCGCACCAATGATCAATGGGTAGTCATTAATTTCATTAAAAGGAATATCTTCCCAAGATTCAAAGTTTCTAAGGCCATCATTAGTGACAAAGGATCTCATTTCACCCACTCCCACTTCCAACACCTTTTGTCTAAATATGGGGTTGCTCACAAAATCTCAACTCCTTAACACCCCAAAACTAATGGCCAGGTTGAAGCTTCTAATGGGGAGATCAAAAATATTTTGCAAAAAATAGTTAGGCCCAATCATAAGGACTGGTCCAGTAAACTGGACGATGCTTTATGGGCAAACTATATTGCTTTCAAAACTCCCCATAGCATGTTTCCATTTAATTTAATTTTTGGAAAGCCATGCCATCTCCCAGTTGAACTTAAGCATAGGGCATTTTGGGTATTTAAACAATTTAATATGGATTATTTGACGTTGGTAAACAACAGAAATTACAACAAACTGGAAGAAGTTCGTAATTTCACTTATGAAAATGTGCGGATTTTGAAAGACCAAACTAAACATTTTCATGATAAATATATTGTTCGAAAACACTTTGAACCAAATTAGTGTGTTTGGCTTTTCAATACCCGATTACGAATTTTTCCCAGAAAACTTAAATCCAAGTGGATCAACCCTATATTGTCCTGAAAACATATCTATACAACACTGTTGATATTTTTGATCCAAAAACTAATACTTCTTTACAAGTTAACGGCCAATGATTAAAGCCCTATTTGGATAACCCTCCAAATCTTCCATCTGACTCTCATGATTTACACGACATACCAAATTCTTGATGTACTTCATGCCCAACTAAAAAGGCATAAATGACAACCCTTGGTGGGAGGCAACCCATTGTTTTCCTGCTTTCCTTTTTCCTTTTCCCAAGTTTTGATCATCCTGATTCCGACCTTTTCACTCAGGTGATATCTTTTCCCTTCCTTATGCATGCGGACATTGCATACCTTGACCATGGGGGGGGGGATGTTTTAAATTTTGATGGTCATTTTAGGATTTTCAAAACCCACAAAAATGCAAAAAATTCCTTTTCTTTTGCATGCATTTTCATTAAAAAAATTTCAAAAAAATCATAAAATACTTTTGAGGAATTTTTGAAAACACGAGACTAAGGTTGAGACTTTATTAATAAAGGTACACATGGGATTTAATCTTTTACAAAACTTAAGGACAAATCCAAGTATCGCTGGTTAGATCTTTCAGGTCTAAAAATCTTAAATTTGATCGATGTATCTCAGAAAGAATTTCTCCTTGACTCGTGAAGAAACTAATTGGCCCTAATTCAGTCTACTACTTTAAATAGTACTTGACTTGGTCATCGATCTAGAAATTTGAATTTCTTGTGAAGCTCAAGTGTCAAACTCATTCACATGTACAAAGCCAACAAAACCCAAGCCCAAAAACATCTAATAAATAATTTATTCTTCCTTAGTCTTCATGAAAGTCTGAAGTAGTTGATTGGTGTGAGTTCTCACAGTAGAGAAGGAGAAAAATGTCTCCTTTGAGGACATGACAAAACATGCCACCACATCGACGTTGCTTTATATCTAAGTCCATATGTTTATACGGAGCATTATACTGTATTTTGTAGCTTAGCTGTCTCGAATGATACTATCTCAAAATATCGAAGCAAGAGCCTGAGCTTGCTTAGAGCACCGCTTTATATCACTTTATGTTTTGGCGTTATGAGCTCTTAGTGGGTGCCTTTGATGGTTCTATCTCGAAGCATTGGTGCCAGAGCCCATTCAAGGATTTGGTGATGGGAATGATGGTCCTGACACAATCTGCATTAGGGTTGATCTAGGGATAAGCATGGGGAAGTAAAACTTTTCAAAAAAAAAAATAATTATTGGCAATTCACAAAGCACCGATACTTGAATTTTCATCGTTACACAAATTCTAGATCAATTTATTAAGTCAAGAAGGTTTTTACTATGAAAATAGTTGATGGGATAATTGAAGTCAGATGAGGTAAATTTGTTAAATTCTAAGGTAGAAGCATTAATTCTGTGTTATGCTAACCCTTAGATCCAAGGATAAATCTTAATGCTTATCTTAAACAAATCCCATACCTTCCTTAGCCTCAATCAGCCAATGTTCCATAATAATGTTTTCCTCAAAAGTAAAAAATGTAGTTTTCCGCAAAATCGCTTGCAAAATTTAGTTTTGCTAGGAGATTAGCAAAAGGATAAGCATGGGGGTGCGACAAACACCAGTTTATCATCACTCTTATGGTTGAATACACATCTAGCACTTAGGTTTTCCAAACTATGATATGGTTTGGGATGGCATTTAAGCATTTCTTAGTTTAGGCATGCATTGCATTGTTTTTCTTTATTTCTGGCTTTCATACACTTCCTATCATTGCCAGGGATAAGCACACAATGAAAATAATCTAAACCATGGCAATGTGAAAAGCAAAAAATGAAGAGTAAGATCATTCTAGCTGGATCTTAGCTCAATCCAGCTCACCTCAATTGGATTCTAGCTCAACCCAACTCATTCCAACTCTTCTTAGCTCACGGTAGCTCCAGTAAACTTAGCTTAGCTACTAGTCCTCAACTAACTAAGGTAAGCCAGCTATGGAGTCCTCAATCAGCTCAGGGCAGCTCTACACCAGCTCATGAAGACTCACCCCAACTCAACTTAGTTAAACTTGTCTATTGGACCTAAACTAGCTAGCTTATCTAGCTAGGGTGTCATGAAAAAGATCATAACAGCTCCCCTCGGCTCTAGAATAGTTGAGACTGCTCAACTTAGCTCAACCTACTCAACTTAGTAGCCAGCAAAGAACTACCTAGCTAAGTTGAGTAGTTGAGCTCCTAGAAGACCTTCTACAGCTCAACACAAGCTCCATGCAGGCTCAGAGCAACTCCTCCAGCAAAACCCTAACTCTCCTCCACTACCCTACTAGCTTATCTTAGCTCTACTTAAGGTCCATACTCATGGTTGACCACCCTACTTAAGTTCCACCTAAACTACCACCAAGTTGGAACCAAGTTTCAACCACCACCATGCCTTGACACCCCCTCAACATGGAGCCAAAACTAGCACCATTTCCTCCCATAACCACCCCCATCTCCATGCCAACTTTCCCTCCAAAAACCCCCTCAATCACCACCCTACACTTACCCACCTAAGCCACATCTACCCTTGGATTTTGGCACCAAAACCATCCCTTCTAGAACCCTCCTAAGGTGGCACCAAACCCACACAACCCATCACCCTTGGCCATCCACCAAGGGCGGCCTCCACCTTTAACCACCACCCCAAACACCTCTTAATGTGGTGCCAACAATCCTTTTCCCTTCATCGCATAACCACCTCCTATAAATCCTTCCTAGCCATCCATAATCCCATACCACCCCCCCTCCTTCCCTTCCTATTTATACCAACTTCCTACCACCAAAAATAGGTACCCTTGGCTATATTAATTCCATACCTATATCCACTACATAGTCATCCATAAGAAGATGAAATGAGAAGAAAATTAAGGGAGCTACCTTGCTCCATTGATGCCTTCTTCTTCTTCCTTCTTCCTTGGACCAAGCCAAGGAGCATTTCACATTAGGGGACGACCAGGTAGAGGAAAAGAAGCTAGGGTGGACATCCACCCTCAGGAGAGGAGTTCACAATCATCTCAAGGAGGAGCATCTCAAGGAGGAGCCCTTTATTGAGTGTAGGAGGCTCTAGACTTGGAGCAAGGAGTTCTTCATCTTCAGTTATTGGGAGAATCTTCTAGTCTTTCCTATTCTTTTGTATTAATTTTATTATAGAAGTATTCCTCTATAAGAGATTTGTAAGATAGAATTTTCTTCCTAATTAATAGAAGTTGCCTTTCTGTGATTTTCTTTGTGCTAGTTCTATTAATCTCTTTTTGTTTCGTTCACCTTAGTGCACTTCACCCCATCTTTCTAATTACCTTAGGCACACTTGCCTAGGGTAAGCTTAGAAAGAGGGATATCATTCTTATCACTTAGGTGTAGTTTTATTTCACAGCATTTATTTCACAATTCCATTACCCAATTATCATTTGAAAACCCAAAGAAAAAAATCAAAAGCATAAAAACATAATTTGAGGATTTAATAAAGTGAGAGAGAGAACCAATTATCGATTAAGAATTTGACCTCCTTAGATGAACCTAGATACCCCACTATGTAGGTGTGAGGGCTACGTATGTGCAACCTACCTGTACGGATCTTACTTGGCCACAAACACAAGATCAAGCTTGATATCGATTTTAAAAAAAAAATGGCACAATAGAAACAATCTCACAATACACATAATGATTTATAGTGGAAACCCCTTTAGGTAAAACCACTACTTAAGCCTCCTAGCTTAGGATTTTCCCGACTAGGCAATGCTAGTCAATCCACTAATGCACCACTTGAATGGGGGTGGCACAACCTCTTAAAAAGCACTTCTCTTTTACCAACAAAGAGAAGTCACAAATAATGTTGGGAATTCCAACACAAAGAATCCCAACAATTGAAATGGAAGAAATAAATGAAATACAGAAGTTAATCCTGTGGAACCACAAGGAATTGAAATATGCAAACCAAGTTTTCTTTTCAGAGGCACAGAGTGACGATCTTTTGAAGAGTGTAGTAGAATGAGCACGAAAGCACGAGGAAGAATTGGAGTGGAAGCACTTTTTCTCTTTGATATGTTTTTCAAGGTGTGTTTTAAGAAGAGGGGCGTGGAGCCCTATTTATAGGTGAAAATGGGGCCTTTTTGGAATGTTGAGAAAAGAATCATTCAAACCAAATTGGTTAGTCAATCAATACTATCTAGATATTTATTTTACAATGTAGAAAGGAAGGTTTGTCTTTAATCCTAAGGTTCCTTACAGTAATTCTTGACTCAGGAAATATAAAAGAATTACATTTGACTAAAGATAATCTTCCCTTTGATCCACGCAGAGGATAATTGACTTGATTTGTGTGAGCATGATCCTAAAATATTAGTTAACAATAAAACATATTTTTATTTCATCAAAACAGAGGTCTCAACATTCTCCCATTTTTTGATATAATAAAATTACAATTATGCATGCAATAAAATAAATAACTACTTTAGAATTACTCCTCATATCAACATGCATATTTTACTCCCCCTTTTTGTTATCAACAAAAAGATATATAACGAGCGACTTGTTATCAACCATACTTAAACAAGTAAAATTCTAAGAATGAAATTGACATTTTTCTCCCCCTTTTTGAAGTAAAATTCTATCAATTATAAAGCATGATATGAAATGAATCATGTTCATCATATGAAACATACGAAGTTCATGATAGTCTAGAAGGATGTCTATAAAAGCAAGTGCTAAGTAAGAGTTATATTCATGAAATGCATAACGCATGATACTCAAAACTAAATGCATATAGAATATATATATTTGAAAGATGTTATCTAAATGCCACTTAGATTGTGATCCTGATTTTCCACCTCAAATAATGATCCCATATCAAGGTTTGGTGTTGATTATTTTTCTCCCCTTTTTCTCAAACAACAAAAACCTATAGAATAAATCGATTTTGATCTCTCCTATTAGGTTGCTCCCCCTATTTAACTAATTCAATGCATAATATGAAAAAAACTTATTTATAACTAAGCAGGTAATAATGATTCAATTATGCGAATCATGCCTGCTAAGGTATAAGCAATTATACCTAATATCAGTAGCCAAGTAGAGGAGGTCTCCACCAAAAATATGGCATCCATTGACCTTGTTGGTTCCATGATCTTTCATAAACAAACTGATTATTATTTGCTCGTTGAAGGTTGCCTCTCAAATTGTGATTTCCATGTCGATCTTTCCCATAACCTACAACATAATTTTCCACAGATTTTTTTGATACTCGGAAAGCTGAAATAATCGATGGAACTTAGTGATGCCGTTATTATCGTTGCTATTTCGTTTGGTTGTCAGTTAGAGGGCACATCCGATGTCAAAATAATGTTTGACCATCGGACAAATTGAATATTTCGAAGTTGTTTAAAAATCGACGGTAATTGTATTTTTCATCGGTTGTCCCAGAAGCAATGGCATATGTAAGTCACTTTTTCCAACCTTTACATGCCCTTTCTTTATTTTCGCTATCATTTAAGTAAATTTTCCATTTCTTATATAAGCAGAGGCAAAAATACTTTTGCCGTCATTTTTCTTAAAAGTGATGGCATAGAGGTGATGCTAAAAATCTTTTTATCGTTGCTTATCCGAAAAAGTGATAGCATAAAAGGGGAATTGTGATTCTCTTGAACCTTATATGCTGTCGGTTATTAGGATAAGCGACTGCAAAAATATTTTTACCAACACATCTATGTCGTCGCCTATTTGAATAAGCAATAGTAAATGTAGGGGTTTTTCTTTTCAAATTACAAAATGATGGAAACTACTTACTAAACCTACTTAAAAGACTTGCTTTTATAGAAAAACAAGTAATGAGAATGAAGAGAAGTTTATATTTTATAAATATAAAGTCTAGTACATAAAAATTTTGAAAATGAAATATTTACTTAAAAAAGGTAACATGAAAATCATAACAAAAGAAAATGGATAAAAATCAAAATGTAGCTGCTCTGATGCCACCATCTCCACCTACACCACCCATGAAGTCATTGTCATCTTGTTTGTAGATGCTGGGATCTATTGAAGATGAATGCTCTGACTGACCCTTCTTTTGAAGAAGGGTTATAAGCATCTGAAGCTTATCATCCATGGTATTTATCTTATTCTTCTTCTCTACCTCTCTCTTCTCCCTCTCCTCCTCTCGTCTTTATAGTGTGTAAATCTTTTGATGCAGCTGACCGATGACACTAGATGAGACAACACCTTTCCTTCCAAAATAGGTGGGTAATGTGTATGCCCTCCCCGCACTACGAACGAAACCACCGTGTTCCAGTGGCATCACTCTCCTAAATTACTCCTCTAAATCCAAAGGCTGGTGGACGCTGTTGGACGTCTCGTCAGTAGGGGGTTGTAATAATTGTACCATTTCCTCCTAAATGTATTAAAAAATATTATTATGCTATATATATACAATGTTATAAATTTTTTGAGCTTAGGAAAGTTACATGTTTCTCCTGGTATGACTCATGAATCCACTTACAGGCACCCTCAGTTGCAACCTTACTATGGGTGACCTCGTAAATATCCATCCTTGTTATTTCCATCCCATCATGTGTACCGAATTAAAAATATGAAAACGATACAATTATATTAAAATAACTTAAAAATCAAGTAATATTCAACTCAAAAGTAGTTTCAACACTTACATAACGACTCCTGACCGTCTCGATGCTCCTCCTACCCAAAGAATGGGTCAGTGGTGGGGCTTTAGCCCTATTGGCCTTTTTTCTCTACTTGCTCCTGTAGACATATACAATAATATTTTTTATGAATTTAAGATATATAAAATTAATAAAATAAAATTTAATCATTTACTAACCTCCATCTTCAGATCCAACCAATGCTCACATGCCTTCTTTCAATCATCAGGCATGACATCAGGAGGATGATTCTCCATTGCCTCCTTGGGTGAACTACAGTTTGAAAAAAACTAAATACCAAATATAAATTGTTAGAAATAATATATGAAATTATGTATATAATAAAAATGTAAATGTTTAAAAAATATTACATTTCTCTTGGTCTCCATCCTCCAATCTCTGTGGATTTGGGTAATGTGCTTAAGAATATATGTGGAGGCATTGGGGTTGTCACCCTAATCGTAATTTGCCTACATTAATTTTTTAAAAAATATGTCAATCTTACTTTATAATAATTCTAAGATAAAGTTATAAAAGAAATAACTTTGATAAATGAAATTACCTACAATGTTGTCACCCTAATCATAATTTACCTACATTAATTTTTTTAAAAATATGTCAATCTTACTTTATAATAATTCTAAGATAAAGTTATAAAAGAAATAACTTTGATAAATAAAATTACCTACAACTGACGGAGGAATTGCCTCTTAAGCTTTGCGGACACCTTCCTCTAGTCGAAGTAGCAAATGGGCACAATGGACTTAACAATTGTTCCCACTCGACTGATGAAGCCCAGGTAATTCTCCACCTCCCTTGTAGTTCTAAGCTTGATTGTTATCCTCAGGCCCTTGGGGACACACTAGAGGTCTAGATTCTTTGTCTTCCCCTGTCCTCTTCTTAGTTTACCTATGTAAACATTAATCATATTCATTATATATTTTTGAAATTACAATAAACTTTAAAATATTTAAGTAATTTATGACTTGAAGGTATATGAGTTATAACCAAAACTTGTGCCCGCTGGTAAGTGGTCCACATGAACTGGGGACGTACTCCCCACCATCTCATCCTTCGCCTCCTCCCCCTCCTCATCTGATGCTCCATAATTTGGATCATCCTCTACTTGCTCTAGCAAGGTTAGACCAATCTCCTTCCCCTTTTCCTTCTCCCCACATGCAGTAAATGTGACATTTCCCTATGATGTACGAAATGTGACTTGGGGGGAACCTGGTGCTGGGGGGGTGGCTGAACCTGCTATCAAGGAGGTGGCTGAGCCTAAGGAGACGAAATGGGCTAGGTGGATAGCTATGTCTCAAGAGGACCCTTTCTTTTGGGATTTTTCTTAAACAACTTCATCTGTAACAAGTATAAAATGCAATAATTAATATGTTGAAAATCATTAATATATAAATCATTAATGAAAAATGTTTGCCAAAAATAAAAAATATATATTTAAAAATTTCAACAGAGTTTCCCCTTAAATTTGGAGATTTCTCTATAAACCTGCATATTAAAATTAAAGTGGGCACACCCCACATAAAAAAAAAGGGCAAAGACATGACCTTATATCAATTAAAAAAGTTAGGTTCTACCTCCATTCTAGTAGTTAGGTTCTCCCATCTAGGTTCTACCTCTAGTCCCTTATATTTGCAGCATGTTTTTTGCAACATAGCCTAGTCACTTTACTCGTAATAGAAATGGTGATTCCACCATTGCATAGCAACCATGGAACTCAAACATATTTAGCAAAGAGGTGGAATGGATGAGAAACAATGCATAAATGCAAATAGAATCTCTCAATAGTAGATTACAAGTGAGGAAAAGGGTCCAAATACTCTATCTAACCAACTGGAGGGGAGGAGACATAACAACTCATGGAGACTTCTAAGAGAGAGTCTTCTACTATCTATGCACCCTACACATTGCAAGTAATTTGAGAATGTGTACATTGGTGCAACATGTCAGGAAGAATGGTTAAATACACATTAATAGAATATTTAGATTTAAAGATAGAAGTTGAGGCCTCAAGCTGTTCATAACACTTTCTAATTAGTAATACATGTGAAATTAGGCTAGTAAGTGTGAAGAATGCAAAAATAGAGTTTAAGACTCGATCGATCAAAATAAGCCAAATAGGACTTGGTTAAATTTTTTGGGACCAAACTGGCACTAAATTGTGCCCAAACATAGTTTGAATTGCCCATTAGGATCCATTACCTTGCCTTTGCCACATGATAGTGATTGATTGGCTGCCCATGCCTACACGTAAAACTTTGACATGAGCTTGGCCTCATCTTCTACACTGACCCTCCACTAACACACATTAAAGTTTTTCCAATAGTTCTTTGGCTAACCTCCCAGCCATGTAAACATGGCTTGGCATGTGGATGCCCTCTACATGGCTTGATAACCTATTCTCCTATGTGCATTGACTACAGAAAGCATACCTCCACATGGTGTAGTCTCCCGAGAGTTGCTATTTCTCTCCTCTCTCCTCTCTCCTCTCTCCTCTCTTTCTTTCTCCTTTTTTTTCCTCTTTCTTTTCTTTCTCTTTTTTCCTTGAGTTTAGAGTTGCGAAAGATGACAAATGATGACCTAAAATCTTAAAGGATCCATTTTATAGGTAAAAGGATAGTAAATCTAAGAAACCTACATTTTAGCTTAATTAGTCCTTGCTTTAGTTTATGTATGCCATATGCCCTTGGATCATATTTTTTGATGCAATTCTTTGGGCATCAAAGATAAAGCATCAATGTCAATCATGCTTGACTTTGATACGAACTATTTGAACCTAGACCAAGAGAGTGGTAAGCAACTTGATCTTTAGATGAGACACTAGAGTTGTAGGACTTCCACCACCCACAATTTATGATCCACCACAAGTAATTAGTTGTCACACCACATCTCCATAGGCTGAAGCACAAAAACATCAAGATCTTTGAGAATAGATGAAATTCATATTGCTTCAACTTAAGCTTGAGCAATTGCACTATATTTAATCTCTACATTTGATCTAGTCACCAATTATTTGCTTCTTACTACTCTAGGTAAGTAAATTACCCTGAAGTAAGGGTATAAATGTCTATGGTGGATTTTCAATCAGTTGAAAGAGTAGCATAATCTATGTTGAACGTACGAATTACTATGCTAATGTGTTAGGTTTTGAAGAACCTGTTGTTGTAGTTTGAAAGCGAAGAACTCGTGTTCAACAGATAAAATTTATACCAAAATTGAAATTCCGGGTGGAACACAGGGAGGTGGACTTTTGATTTAAAAACTACGCGTTTGTTTTTATTTGTCACAAAGTAATTCAATTTAAAACTATATAATTATTTACAATAAATAGAAGAGAGAGAGTAAGAGAGAGAGAGAATATTACAAATAGAAATCAAAACAAGATGTAGAATAAACAGGGAATTCATAATTAAGGAGATTGTTTGTTTCACTATTACAACTAGAAAGCAGAAAACAATTACACTAGAAAGTGATAAATTTGCTCTAGAAAGCATTAAAAGAGTGGAGGGAGAAATGTCCTCCTCGACGATCGCTTCGAGGATGAGTAGAACTACTCTAGAAAGCAGTAAATCTATACTAGAAAGTAGTAAAAAGAATAGGGAGAGAGATATCCTCCTCGACGGTCGCTTGGAGGATGAGCTGGATGGGACAATGCCTGGATGAAGGAGGATGAAGAAGGACGAAGGAGGATGAAGCAGAAGAACGGGAATGGGGCAGCGCGTCGTCGTTGTCGCGGGATCCACTTCTGAAGGGGGACGAAAATTTGGACTTTATCTCGCAACAAGCATCCCAGGTGTGGGACAAGCTTCTCTTGAGCTTTGGAGAGGTAGAGAAGAGAAGGAAGGGAAGAAAATTTCGTGTGGAGGGGGTCTCCTTTTATAGGTGCAAGGAGTGGGGGCAAATTGGTCATTACATCTTTAAAACATTAAATAAGGGGTCTTTAGTGACGGATAAAACCGTCACTAAAGCCCCAACATGGGCGTAGTGGCCGCTGCCCACGTGTGCCCACTCAGCTGCTCTCTCTCTCAACGCATCCGCATGTTCAACCACCCACAGCCGTCCGATCGCAAGATCTGACGGCTGTGATTGCGCCTTTGCCTGCTGCTACACGCCTGCCACAACGCGTGCGATGCTGTGCTACACCGCTCATGCAATAGCACGTGAACGCTATCGGGTGCGCACGACAATTGGATTGTGATCTGACGGTCGATAACGATGCGCCCGCTCGCTTCAGAATTCACGTGGCGAGGCTCGAACTCACGCCAACGCCTCGCGATAAGGCGCTAGACTGCTGCGCTACCTCGCCAAATGGTCACGCGGACGATTTCAACGCGCCGCATCCACAGCCGTTGGATCTTGATCCAACGGCAGAGAAGAGCGGATGCAGGAGCTTCAGCAGGTGCGTGCAGGCATTTAGGCGGCCAAGATGGCGCCACGTGGCATCATTTTGGCCATCCATCTTCTGGATGATGTAGATGGTGCCATGATAAACGCCAGTTTATCATCATTCTTATGCATTAAAACAAACCTAGCTCTTAGGATTTTACTCCGCAAACGGGTTTTTGGGCTGCATTTAGGCATAAAATAGGTTAGGCATGCATTGCATTTTTTATTGTCTTTTTAATATGTTTTTGTGAGTGTTAGGGATGTACAGATATATAGATCCCTAAAACCCTAGCACTCAAGAAGGCAAATGGTGAAGGAGAAGCCCAGACTAGCTGGAACTCAGCCTAATCCAGCTCACCTCAGCTTGATCCAGCTCACCGCAGTTGGAACCTAGCTTACTTGAACTAGGGTTAGCTCATCCTAGCTCCATTCAGCTAATGTCAGCTGGATGGCAGCTCAAGAGAGTTCACCTTAGCTCACCCTAGCTCAAGTCAGCTCAGATCCAGCTCAACTTAGCTGAGTCTAGCTCATCTCAGCTCCCACTAGTCCACAGGGAGCTCTAGCTAGCTCAGCTAAGTTGACAGGAGTTCATCCCAGCTTAGATCCAGCTACATCCAGCTCCACTCAGCTGTAGCCAGCTGAAGAAGAACTCATCCCAGCTCAGGAAGCTCAAGTCCAGCTCCCGGGGAATCAGCTTAGCTCAACTCAGTTGAGCTAAGCTACCTTAGCTGCCTCAACCAGCTTGATTCTCCCCGGGAGCACCAGACCTAGCTCACCTCAGCTCATTTTTGTAGAAGCTAGCTCACTTTAGCTTGGCTTAGCAACTAGCCAAGAACTAGCAAGCTAAGCCAGCTAGAGTAGCCCTATGCCAGCCTCTTCAGCAGTAGCCAGCTCCAGCTCCAGACTTCTCCTCAGCTCCTTCCTCCAAACCCTAGCTCCAACACCTTCTCCTCTACTCCTCCATTATCTAAGCTAGCTTAGCTTAGCTTAGCTTAGCTTAGCTTAACTATGCTCCAACTTCCTTGGCTTGTGCCACCCCAAAAACCCACCTACCAACTCCACCCAACTAGCTCCACCTAAGCTCCACATAAGCTAACCTACTTGGCACCAACCTAACCTACCCACCACCACCAAAAGACACCTAAAAGTGGCGCCAAAAACTACCCATAACCACCCCTTAATGGCGCCACTTTTCCCTCCAAAAT
This sequence comes from Thalassia testudinum, assembly GCA_037157565.1. NCBI lineage: Eukaryota > Viridiplantae > Streptophyta > Magnoliopsida > Alismatales > Hydrocharitaceae > Thalassia > Thalassia testudinum. Next base: position 86,175,997 of record JAZHRO010000014.1, on the reverse strand, counting down.
CCCCCCTCATCTGCACCACACAATCCCCCTTGAATCCATCTCCACCATCCACCTAACTCCCCTTCTAGAAGACCCCATGTTGGCGCCAACATGGGGGTGTCTCTCCACCACCAAAAGACACCAACACCACCATAACCACCCCCTTTAACACCCCTTGGGTTGGCGCCAACTCACCCTAGCCATAGGATCACCACCCACCCTCATCCTTCCATCCTAGCCCTCCATTTCAAGGGGCACCTTAACCCCCCATCCTATTCTATAAAAAGCCACCACCTACCACCATTTTGGGGCATCCTCCCTTAGTATATTTTTCTACCTAAACCACCTATACCTACGGCCAAGAAGAAGGAGCAGAGAAGGAGATTAAAGGGGCACATCACCAGCCCCTTTGGTGCCTTCTTCTCCCTACTCTCTTCAACTTGAGCCACGCCAAGGAGGAGGACTCTTCCACTTCAAGGAGGACGGCCAGGCAAGGGAGAAGGACCTAGGGTGGACATCCACCCTTGGAGAGAAGCTTAGGGCACGCCCCCTTTGGGCTTGCCTTGGAGGACATCACCTTGGCGGAGCACTGCAAGGAAGGAGTTGAAGGATTCTTTTCAAGCTTGGGAGCCACCAACCTTGGAGCAAGAAGCCCTCTTCTTCACCATCTATCTAGAGGATTTGTGTTTGCTTTTCTTTATTTTAATTTTTCTAGTAGTAGAAGCATTCCTCTACTAGCCTTTTTTTGTAAAACATTTTTTAGTAATCTAGTTGCCTTCTTTGCAATTTTCTATTTTGCATTTCTACTTGCTTTGCTTTTTAGCATTTTTCACTCCCTCTCCCTAATTATTCTAGGCCTCCACTTGCCTAGAGTGAGTTTAGGGAGAGGCTCTACATGCCACTAGAAAGTAGTAGTTAAATTGAAGTGTAAATTACCTTCCCATCACCATTCCGCATGTTGTCTTAATTTAAAACAAAAAAAATGATATATTGAAAAATACCAAAAAGAAAGTTGAGATTGTATTCCAAGCAAGAGAATCACTATTGCAAACATTTGGCCTCCTTGGACGACCCTAGATACTCCCCTATCTAGGAATATAAATTTAAGAGTTGATCGGTTTTACGCGTTACAACAACGTATTTTAACAAACCGCGTGAAATCGCTATCATGCCACGGGAGTCGAATTGACTCAATTTTTGTGTCGCTAGGCTACGATTGTCGATTCGAATCCATCCATGCAGTCGGATTTGTCATTTGAAGTGTGGATTTACACCATCCTGGCACTTGATCTTCTTAGGTTCCCCGGTCACTATCTAATGCTACAAATGCCTGATTAAGGCGATCTTGGAGTCATTAAACTCCAATCGTCGCCTTGATCACATATGTACGATTGGATCTTTGATCCGAGGCCCTGATAAAAAGTTTGCCCTGTACAGGCACATAAAAGGAGACAATTAACCTCCCTTTTATTCAAACTACTCTAAATGCAAGATGATGCATGTTATGCAATATTTATATCATGCAATGCAATCTTATGCTTAAGAACATGCATAAATAGACATCTTAAGCAGTGTAAATGTGTTTACATCATACCCTCATGCCTATCTTTTGCTAGTCCCTAGCAAAAACTATATGCTATTTAAAAATGAATTAGGTTGGATTATTTAAGAATGAGTTACTTTCAATCATTAAGAAATTATCTACTTAGGATCTGAACTTTTAAAGACACAATAGTGCCCAAGTATCTGCCAAAATGCAGATCACCTGAAACCCTCGCCTTATTGAAAGAAAAATTTCTTTCTCTTTTTTCTCTTTTCTAATTTTTTGGATTTTCAAATTTTAGGGTTTAAGAGTGGTTTTCTACGGCCATTCAACTCACCCAAGATTTGATGAGAACCCTAAGTTTTAAGCATCTTATTGTGAATGTGATAGACTCGTTGACTGGTAATTAAAACGGACTTCGGATTTCTATGCCTCTAGGTGACCTAAAAAGAATTCTGCCTAAAGGTGTATCTTTACAACCGGTAGCTTTCTCCCTACTTTTATTTTTTTATGGGGTCAACACAAGGGTGAATCCAGTGTATATCTCCCCAGTTTATTTTACTTCTCCGCCTCTTCCTAAGTGTTTTGGGAAATTTTTTTAGTGCATTTACTGAGCTGGGTTCTAGACAACCGGTCGATGAGCTGTTACCAATAACAACTTGCCAACCATACTCGTGCGGCGAAGTGTGGCTTATTTCTTTTTATTCTTTTCTCCTTTTCATTTTGATTTTTTTTTCTTTTTTTGTTTTTTTGTTTTTTCACTTTTTTTTTAAGTAGGTGGCTTCCCTGGTCTAAGAGTTACCTAAGGGCAGGAAAAAGAGAAAGGTCTAGTGATTGGGCTCTAGACAACCTACCTATGGGCTATTACCCACGATAACTTGCCAGCCATATCACCCTAGAAGGTTCATTAGCTACCAAATTTCTGTGAAAATCGGCAAACAACGAGTCAGTGACAAGATAGTGTGTAGATGCTAGAAACTCAAAATTCCCTCAAATTAGAGGGCAGGTTGATAAGTCGTGTACTTATCACCCAAACTTATTTACTCCAATTAAAATAAAATTCAGGTTGGCGAGAACTCGAAAAACAAATCCACATTTTAGTGGATACATGGGCTGATTAAGTCCAAAGACCTGAATGGTCTTTGTGTTCAAATCATAGTGTAGTATTTCCTAAGATTGAAAATTTTCTTAAACCCAAGTTCTCTTTCCTAATTCCAAAATATTTTTTTTTAATAGAAGAAAATAAAACAAATCTACGGAGCTGATGAATGAATTCAGAGATGAATATCCACCCCCCCATGCCTATCTAATGCAATGTAGTCATTATATTAAAAAGACATAAAACAGAGTGGAATAGCATAGAAAGCACCTAAATTGCGTGAATGTCAGGTCTGCTCTGAGATGAAAACTAAAAAGAACTGTATATGTGCTGAGTTTAGTGCCTTCAGCTAGGCACACTGTACAAAGAGAAATGAAGAATTCACAAGTGCAAGTCAGAATAAGAATAAACAGAAGAATCCTCTGACCTATCAACAGAGGTCCACAGATGTGGACCAGATTGTGGTGCAGACCCATCCCCCATAATTGAGAATATCCTAGGTTCTGGATAAAAATTACCCAAAACCTAAAATCAGAATGCAAGCGGGGTCGGGCCTGCGATTTATGAAGATGCAACCCAAGACCAAAAGGTCAGGTTACAAAGAATTGAAGCTCAAAAGGATAATCGTTGAATGTGTGCTTGGGTTTGACATCCTCAAAACAAATGTCGTAGGGGTCCTGGTTTGATGGTTTCAGCATAAAAGGAACCCTTCGACTCAATCTTCCATTTCCTCCAAAGTTAACTTCCCAAATCAGGACTTCCCTGCTCCTATCCTCCTCATTTAGAATGTTAAATTCCGAGACCTCTTGCATGTTAATCACCCCGTCTAAAATCTCCAAGTCTAAATGATGTGGCAGAATCAGAATTGACTTGGGTCTAATTATCTCAGAAACAGAATTATTAATAAGCTCAACAGGGTGTAACTGACAATTAAGGCATTGAATTGAACCCTCCAGAAAATGTGATTCTGGATCCGTAATGTGTGCCCTAATAAGATCAATTTCCTCAGTTATTGGGCTATCAAATGATCTATCAGATTCCTCAGGCCCAATCGTCTCACAGAAATCGTGTTCAGAAAACTCATGTGAGACTTCGCAACTTGAATCTTCACCATCAAAGAAATCAGGATCCGTATCAATGTATGTCCCAAAATCATTTGTCACTTTCTGTTCCAAGGAGACATACGTTTCCTCGTACTCTGGCTCAGGGATCTTAGGTGAAGAAATCAGATCATCCTTAATTGGTTGCTTTAATTCAATCTGGTCAACCTCATAACACGTGTCCCCCCCAACAGGTGCTTGAGCGGGTTCTGTCATTGGCTTTCCTGAAGAGGGTTCATCTTGGGAATCATCCCATGATTGAATCAAAGAAACCACGAATCTCATCCTCAATTTCACTAATTTCCTAAGTAGAAACTCACCCGGGTTCTTATCCTTAACATCCTGGAGCCAATCCAACAAAGACTTGTTCAAATCATCAATCATTTTAATTAAGGGTTCCAATCTCTCAATGCAAGGTATCGGCTGAACTTCTAAAGATTGAATGATATTCCTCAAGTTAGCCAAAACCTTATCTTGAACCTGATTACTCTGAACCAAATGAGTTGGTTCAGGGTTGGGCGGGTTTGGGGTCAATGCAAGGGAATTAACGAATTGAGATTCGTTATACCCTTCCTAAAAATAGGTCATTTCAGATTGTTCAAAAGGTGGTGATGACCTATAGGTAGTGTAATCAGAGGATGGGTAAGGATCACTGTATCCTTCTTGATTGTAGATTGTATTAGGTTGTGCATAATAGGGTGACGATCTATAATCGATGTGGCTCTAAGAAGGATAAAAATCACAATCAGAGTGTTTAGGGTTAGACCCTAAACACGAAGGTTCAGAATTGTATCCCCAATCTGAGTTATCCCAACTAACTGATGGTTGATTATAGTGCGAGTTGGAATAATCGTCATGTTGAGGATAATTCAAAACAGGAGGGAAAGAGCGAGAATGTGTGTAATATGTGGAAGGATTCATGAGAATTGGGAGGAAGAAAGGTGCCCTGCAATACAAACAATCAAACCTATCCTTAAGTAGGTTAGCCTACAGACCTACAGACCCCCAAAACCCGTCTTGAGATAGAGAAACGATTTGATCTACTTCTATCTGTTCAATCCAACCAGTTAGGAGGGACCGGGGAGAAGGTTCTTCCTTTGACTTGTGCCTCCGGTTCCTAGTGTACCCCCCAGCCGCGATCGTTTAATTCTGCTCCCTTAGCTAGACATCAGATTGAACAGTAGAAACAGACTAATCGAATATAATCTTGTTCTGGGCTCTGAAGAGCGAGTCCAATCCTTAAGGCCAATGTCTACTCTGTTTTATTTAGGGCTAGGTTTGAATGTGCTTCGGAATGTGATGGGCCTTTTAAATGGGTTGTGCCCATAATGATTGATTGATTTGTGTGTGCATGCACAACCAATGCTTTTCAAGCAAGATTATTTTTGATGTGGTGAATTTTAAGGTTCACATCATGCTTAGTAGCTTTTAGGATTCAACTTTAGGTCTTTTCAAGCAAGTTTCGTTGGCACACCAGGTTTTGAAAGCACGGGTGAAAATGTTTTTCCTTTAAAATTTAAAAGAATGTGGAGTGCCTGGTAAATCCCTAAGAGTTGAACCTAAGTGGTAGCTACTTGATGAGTTGATTTTATTTGAAGTGATGCAGCCTAATCAACTCAAACAATTGGCCTGTTGCACCACTTAATTAGGCACACAAATGATTACCTAATCTGATTTCTACTCAATTATATGTTTGAATGTGTGTACCAGCTCCAAAGATCAATTTACCGGTTGAGTTTGAAAATCAGATGAGGTTGTGTACCTCTGTGAGATTTTTTTAAAATTTTTTTTCTTTTAATGTGGGGGTTGGGGTGAGTATGGATGTCAAACAACAAACAATCTAACCTTAGAGTTTATAAGAACACCTAGGTTGATTGATGTTTGAATTATTATGTTGTGGAATGAAATCTAATGGGTGGGAGGTGGGGGATAACTCACAGAACCTTCCATAGCACTTTTCTCCGATCTACTACTTTTTCCTGTATCGAAAGAGTACCTGCAATTAAAATAAGAAAGGAGAAAAGTGAGGTAAATGATTTGTAAGTTACAAAACGCAAAGAGAAATCAAAAATCATCGCCTCCCCGGCAACGGCGCCAAAATGTTGAATGTACGAATTGCTACGCTAACGTGTTAGGTTTTGGAAAACTTGTCGTTGTAGTTTGAAAGCGAAGAACTTATGTTCAACAGATATAATTTATACCGAAATTGAAATTCTGGGTCGAACACAGGGAGGCGGACGTTTGATTTAAAAACTATGCATCTGTTTTTATTTGTCACAAAGTAATTCAATTTAAAACTATCTAATTATTTACAATAAATAGAAGAGAGAGAGAGAGTATTACAAATAGAAATCAAAACGAGATGTAGAATAAACAGGGAATTCATCATTAAGGAGATTGTTTGTTTCACTATTACAACTAGAAAGTAGAAAATAATTACACTAGAAAGTGATAAATTTGCTCTAGAAAGCATTAAAAGAATGGAGGGAGAAATGTCCTCCTCGACGATCGCTTAGAGGACGAGCAGAACTACTCTAGAAAGTAGTAAATCTATACTAGAAAGCAGTAAAAAGAATAGGGAGAGAGATATCCTCCTTGACGGTCGCTTGAAGGACAAGTCGGACAGGACGACACCTGGACGAAGGAGGACGAAGCAGAAGGACGGGAATGGGGTAGCGCGTCGTCCTCGTTGTGGGATCCGCTTCCGAAGGCGGATGAAAATTTGGACTTTATCTCGCGAGAAGCATCCCAGGTGTGAGACAAGCTTCTCTTGAGCTTTGGAGAGGTAGAGAAGGGAAGGGATGGGAATTTCGTGTGGAGGGGGTCTCCTTTTATAGTTGCAAGGAGTGGGGGCAAATTGGTCATTACATCTTTAAAACATTAAATAAGGGGTCTTTAATGACAGATAAAACCGTCTCTAAAGCCCCAACATGGGCATAGTGGTTGCTGCCCACGTGTGCCCGCTCAGCTGCTCTCTCTCTCAACGCATCCACACATTCAACCATCCACAGTCGTCCGATCGCGAGATCGGATGGCTGTGATTGCACCTTTGCCCACTGCTGTGTGCCCACCCCAACGCATGCGATGCCACGTTACGCCGTTTGTGCAATAGTGCGTGGACGCTATCGGGCGCGTGCGGCTGTTGGATTGTGATCTGACGGTCAATAACGGCGTGCCCACTCACTTCAGAATTCGCGTGGCGAGGCTCGAATGCATGCCAGCGCCTTGCGATAAGGTGCTGGACCGCTACGCTGCCTTGCCCAAAAGGTCGCACGGATGATTTCAATGCGTCGCATCCACAGCCGTTGGATCTTGATCCAACGGCGGAGAAGAGCGGATGCAGGAGCTTCAGCAGGTGCGTGCGAGCGTTTGGGTGACCGAGATGGCACCACGTGGCTCCATCTTGGCCGTCCATCTTCTGGATGATGTAGATAGTGCCACGGATGTCGGATTGACTCAATTTTTGCGTCGTTAGGCTGCGATCGTCGATTCAAATCCATCCATGCGATCGGATTTGTCATTTGAAGTGCAGATTTACACCATCCTAGCCCTTGATCTTGTAGGGTTCCCCGGTCACTATCTAATGCTACAGATGCCTGATTAAGGCGATCTTGGAGTCGTTGAACTCCAATCGTTGCCTTGATCACATCTGTACGGTTGGATCTTCGATTCGAGGCCCTGATAAAATGTTTGCCCTGTCCAAGCACATAAGAAAAGACAATTAACATACCTTTTATTCAAACTACTCTAAATGAAAGATGATGCATGTTATGCAATATTTATATCATGCAATGCAATCCTATGCTTAATGACATGCATAAATAGACATCTTAAGTAGTGTAATTGTGTTTACATCAATCTACATTAATATAAACGACCATATGCATTCCTTTCCTTTCATAAATTCTTTTTTGCATGTCCTTTTCAAACTTCAATCCTTTTCTTGCAGAGGATTTAAGCTATCTTAAGAGAATGATTATATCATCTTATTATGCTTTAGTGGTCTTTCTATGAACCAACCTTTCCAATTACAAGAGATATATAAAGTCTATTGACAGTGACATGGAATCTTACCAAGCAATTATATATTGATCGACACCTATTAGCTTGCCTTTTTCATTATGGAGATATGCCTTGCCCAAATGCAGAAGCCAATCAAGCTATAGCCCAAATGCATTATGGAATATAAGTTGGGCTTGCCTAAATGCCTATGTTCTAGAGCAAGTCTAGCCATTGAAGTCAATCTACAAAGCCAGCTAATGTAGAAGCCAATCAAGCTAATTTGATATGAAAATCAACATGCGCATTATAGACAACCAACCAACAAATAAGAATGTCCCAAAGTAGTAGACACCATACGATTAAGTGTAGCCTTTAGCTACCAAACTTGTCTTTATATTGCTCAATTGTTCCATCTGGTTGGTATTTTACTGCTATGACCCATCCACATTCCACTAAGAAAGCATCTGCTAGTTCATTTGTAAGCTCCTATGTGCCCCTGGAGACTAGTGTAAACACCTCATCTTCCATGGTTTACAACAATTTGAATCTCATAAAGCCTACGGATTAGTAGTAAGCACAAGACCAAACATAAGGAATTGCCAGTACCATCTAGATAAGAAATGGAGACATAAGAAAATATAAGATGCTTAGTGTGTTTCTACTTGGTTTTTCAAATGGCAACTGGCAGGTCATGGTGAATTGATGGAACTGCAAGCAAAATGAGCCATAGAGACAAAAACAGATATGAATGACTGTTGCAATTTTTGCTTGCTTTTTGGTGGTAACTGGAAGGTCAAGACCATCAAAAGTAATATCTCTTGAGACATTATCTACAAAACCCTCATCACTATTGTTAGCGAAACCTTATCCTCAAATTACTTGCATGTTAGGATTTTATAGCTATATTTCCTTTATTTGCTTTTTCTTGGCAAAAGATTTTCCTCATTTATTTACCATTTTATAAATGTTCCTTGTATGTACCTTCTTTTTCTCGATTTTCCTTATTTTCTCCTCTTTGTTCATCTATAAATAGAGAGGGATTCCTATTCTCTCACTTTTGTGCGGGTTTAAAGTGTATCACGTTGCAGTATAGCCGACAAAGCGTTCAAACAAATAGAGAATTTTATTACTCGAAAATCGGAGTATCCGAGGTCGAACATAGGGAGCAAATGGAATTTACTACTAATCAAAATGTAATTGAACACTCTAATTTACTCAAAATGTTAATTCAAATATGAATGTATGCATTAAAAGTAATTATGACAAAAAATATGAAATTGGATGTCTGATCTGGTGGTCAGACGTCTTAAAAGTATTTCCCCTTTTTCTTCTTCTGATCTTCTTTCTCTTCTTTTCTTGCGAAGGCTTCTTCTTCCTGCCTTTGTATCGTTTCTCTTGTTTCTTCTCCTGCCTTGCCTTTCTTCTTTCTTCTTCTTCTGATCTTTGCTTTCTTCACTTGACCTTTCTTTTGTTCTCTAGCTTGCTTCTGCCTTGCTCTTCCTTCTTCTCCTGTGAAGGCTTCTTTCCTCTTCTTCTTCTCTGCCTTGGTCTCTCCTTCGCTCAGTTTCTTCTTCTGCTTCTTCTCTTCTCCTTGCGGCTAAGTCTCTCCACGCTCAGTCTGCCTACACAAGAGCAAAACCTACCCATTTCCCTCTACCCGCGAGTCTCTCTCTCTCAGCAATTCACTCAGGGACGCTCTCCCAGAGCCACACGGATAATCGGGTCAGATCGTACCCAGGGCCAGGCTCACCTGCAGGTGGTGTGATGTGCGAGGAGTGCTGAGGTTTCGGTCGGGTCGGATCCCGCCAGATCCCTGAGATCAAGCCGCGGACGAGGCAGGTGTGAGGGCAGGTGAGGGACCTCACCCCTGTGCTTACGGAGGAGTTAAGGTAATATCACAAATTCAATTTATGGCGCAGCGATGCCTCGTCTCTCCACGATGTGGGACTAAAGCCTCTGCCCTGATTTCGTGCGCGCCCGCAGACTTTGCGTGTCCTCCCCACAGCTGCTGGCTCTGCTTACGCTCCTTGCTGGACCAGGGCACTTCGCGACACTCACACGATTACGTAGCACCTGCAGCCTGGGAACCCTGGCGCTTGGAGCTGCTACGGAGCTTCTTCAACTGTTGTCCATGGTGGCAGGAGAGTCGACACTGTCAGACACAAAATGACCCTCTCGGCCCAATCAGACCAGCTAGAGACCTTCGCCGTAGCACGGTGAAGGCAATGGACGGTGCTGCAGGCTGTAGGTCGGACTAGGCGTGCATGCCTAGGTCAACCTGTGGCCGGAGTTGTGGGGTTGGTCGGGGGGTTATTGTGGAGGTCTGGAGTGGTAGTGGAGGGGTGAAATGAGTTCCTGGTGGTAAGGCGGAGCTCACGAGATGGTTGTCGAGCCGTGTGGAGGGGCAGAGTGGTGTGGGCGGCTCGCCGGAGGTCGGTCGGAGGCGAGGAAGATGGAGGTGTTCAGGCACTGTCGGGGGGTAAGTAGATAAAATAGCAAGGGAAAAAGAGAGAGGGGAATGTGGAGAAGGTATTTGGCCTAACTAAAAGGATGAAGGGGGACGGAGAGGCGAATAGCAGTACCAGTTGTCGCCGTAGAAGATGCTACCCAGTGGGGGAGAACGGCGACGACGACGGGGCTGAGGCGGCGTGCGCGGGTGCTACGCGACGCGGAGGAGAGTCAGGAAGCTAACTCTACCACTGGTTTTGTGGCAGAGCGAAGAGGGAGGGGAGGGGGGGCTCGCCAGGGCTTGCTGGGAATTTTGGCCGGGCAGGAGGAGATGAATTGGAGGTGGAAACTCGGCCAAATCAAGCTGAAGATGAGCAGCCGGAGGTGTGGGTTCTTATATAGGCACTGGGCCAGTCGTTCAAGGTGTGGAAGGCACGCAATCGTCTGAGGTCGGTCGCCGGAGATGGAAAGAGTTTAGATACCCAAATCCCTCGTGCGTTCGCACGAGAGATTGGGTTCACACCAGGGATCAAGATTGGCCTCAGATGGAAGGGAATTCCTTAGAGAATCTCCCTTCCATTTCTGGGAGGGGATCTCTAAGGAATCAGACAGGATTCCCTCTCAAATCCTCGCCGGAGCAGGATTCTGCCCTAATAATGGTGGAAGGACCTGATTGCAAATGTGGCGAGGAAGTTAGGGGCTTTCTGTTATGCTTTTCAAAAGATAGGGACCAAATTGTGATTTGGGTGTACTAAATTGCAAAGTAGGTCAAGATGACCTCCCCTTAGGTCCAAATTTTGGTACAAACCTAATTTTGACCTAAGGAATCCAATGGTGAAGTTGGATTTTAGATTTGACCTCGTTTGACTGGACATTTTGCGTAAAAACCCAAATTAGGTTAATTGATGAACTAGAACACTAATCTAGGTCAAACTGGGTTCCAAAGGCCAAATTAAGTGTTCTAAACCCTAGGGGATATTTTTCCATGATTTTTAGATGGCTTAATTGATTTTTACCCTAACCGAAACCTTGTTGAATTAAGCGGCTCTGTTTTAGGGTTACCGCATGTCATTTACTTCCTAGATTGCACATGAACCCATTTCTGATTGACTCAATCCACTTTTTATCTCATTTAGACCTTTTGACCTGTGTTTTGCCTCTGAGAAATCCCATTTATGTACTGCAATGGTAAAATTGCAGTATTAACCTTTAATTCATGTTTTCTTCTCAGAGCACTTATTCCTTCAGTTAAGCCTTCTTCTAGGTTATGTAGGAGCTTTTATCTTCTTTACTGGGTCAAAATGAGCTAGTTATGGCTCATGATGACGCTCTCATCATACCCCCATGCCTAGCTTTTTCTAGTCCCTTAGCAAAATTTCAAAGTTTTAACTTCCATTCTAGACCCTGAGTGTCTGTCAACAATTATAAGTGCTTCTCCTTTTGTGATTAGGTAGGAATGCCGACAATAGGCCTAGAGGTACTCAAGTACCAACCAAAATCTGGACCTGTTCCGCTTTAGCCTCAGTCCTCCACAAAGGTTTCTCCGGCCCACAAAAACTAACCTAGGGTTTGTTGGACTCCGCGGTTAAAGCACCCGTGCTTGAGACATTTTTAGCCTAAGTTCAGTTTGCAGTGCGTTTTTTTGGAAGAGAGAGATAGAAGATTTATTTGTTTGGAGAGCTTTTCTCTCTCTTTTCTTTTTATTTCTAGTTTCGAATTAGCTTCTCAACACGGTCTGTATCGGATTCCCCGTCCCCATCATCAATCCTCAAGGGTTCCTGGCTTTCAAGATTTCTAGATAATCCCGCCCATGGCAACCCCCAGAACCCTGGCTTTCGAGATTTCGAGATAATCCCACCCATGGCATTCCGTGGCCGAATCCAGACCCTGGCGATCGATATTTTGTGATACTGTCGCCCATGGTATCTGAACCAGCAGAGTGCTTACCTGCCCCCAGTAGGATATTTAAATATCCTAAGAGACAAGCACCGAGGAGACGATATGTTGTTACGCATCTTCGAGGGGAATTTCCCGCCTCTCCACGCTGGGAACTCGTCCAAATCAACTTGTGTTGATTGGTCGCTCCTAATCTAGGTGACTTTTGTAGAACATTAAACGCTTTTGCGTGATTTGGATGTTTATGCGCACTGAACCAGACTGTGTGTGAATTTGGGGTGCTTAGGTTACCGAATCCCGCAGACCGGAGGTCAGTTAGCGAGGCCAAATACTTCCTAAGCCTTAGACCTAATACTTAAGCTTCGCATTTTCCTCAACCTCTTGAGGATTATCCAGATTTTAATGGATACGTGAATTTCTAAGCTAAAGATACTAGCCCAAGAGGCCTAAGACCGGCGTTCCTACTAATCTCTTGTTATATCTCTGTAGCACTTTTCTTTTCTTTTTCTTGATTCGGTCTAGAACTTCAGTTAATCCCTTAATCTTTTACTAATGACTATTTCTTTTCATTTTCCTTTTGTGCTCCTTTCTTCATTTTTGCTCTTTTTCTCCTCCTTATGCTTATGTGGCTCACAAAATTTCCTCCCTCCCCCCATTTCTTGTTCTTTTTCTTAATTTTTTTCAATTTTTTTGTGTTTTTGACATATGCAAATTTTTTGTGTGTGAGACTCCTGATTTTTTTTTTCTTGGTTCTGTATGTATGCACTTTATCACCCCCCATGCCTAAGTTTTGCAATGTCCTCATTATAAACAGAGGGTGTGAATTAGTATTGAGGTCAGGGACTTAGAACAGGATACATCGGGTGGGTGAATGGGTCGAAAATGACTGATGCGGATGATTTTAAGCTCTGATACGTGTACCAGAGGTGGGATCAACTGTCTAAGGCTGGAATCAAGGTGCAATAGATGTGGAGTACAGATGGATAATCAGATGGGTCTCTATTTTTGGGAATGACGGGTTGCCTCCCGTTAAGCGCTAAATTTAATGCCTTCAGCCAAGAGGAAAATGGGGTGGAGAGGGGGTGGTCAACTCAATGGAATTCTGGAAAACAAGCACCTTAATTAAGAGCCTGGTTGGTCCAACCAGGTGCTTGTTAAGATCAGCGAGCTGATGATGCATCCCGAACCCAATAAGTCTGGTGGGTTGATAGATGTAGATCAGCAGATGCGGAACCCACCATATGCAGTGAAGTTCTGATGGATATGGAAGTGAAAACTCGGGTTCAGGCTGAGTCGAATCAGCCTGGTCAAAGTAGGGTTCTGAAAAATTATCCATGTAAGGTGTGGAATCCCTATAGGGGTGATCAAAGGATGGAGGCTCTTGATTTGTGGTCTGATCAGTACCCGATACCCGGTCTGGATATGGAGTTGAATCATCTGCAAACGGCTCAGTGAGAGGTGAATCGGAATAGAAATTGAGTCTGGTTGCGGGTCGGGGTGGGGAACGGGTTTTGATTGGTTCTGTATATGTGGAGCAGGTGGCTTCAAAGAAGATTGACATGTTATAATCAGGAGGTAGATTTTCTCCGATGTTATGGTTAGATTCGAGATCGTCGGAGAGTTTGCAAAAATCAAAGTTTGAATGAGATTCCAGATCATGAGTTCTACCATAGAATAAATCATATGTTGTATATTCAGCAGCCTGACTGGGATCTAGCCTAAATGTTAATTCTGAGCTTAAAAGGGTATCCTTATCTGGTAGAGGCTCAGATTCTAAGCTATTAGGGTAGACCCAATTGAAACCCTGCTCGTCCAACTCCTTGGTTTCTGTGTCGTAGATTGGCATGACTTCCCAAAAATCGATTCATTCCTCTCAGGAGGTTGGCGAGGGATATTCATCAAATCGAGGCCCAAAATCATATTCTTCATTAAAAGATTGATCTTCTTCATCTGGGGCCTTGAAATCTTCAAAATATGTTTTAGATCTAGGTTCTAGGCTTAGGATGTGGGTTGAATTACTAGAATTTAGGTCTGAATAACCTTCGAGGGTCACCTTATCAGAATAAGGGATGGAATTTACACCCTCGAGAGGTTCAGTTCTACTCTCATAGTTGCAGGAGTCTTGGGATTCTAAAATGGGCTCATCATGGTCTTTTCCTGCATTTGGAGCTTCCCAACCTTCTTCAATATCAGGTGCATTATACTCCATCTGGGTTGGGAATCCACAACCATTTTGTGCCTCAAACCCGAGGTCAGATTTATCCTCGATGTTGATCCAAGATAGCTCATCCTCTGTTGGTGGTATGTACGGGTATTTCTGATCAATCACTTGTTTTATTAATCTCATTATCTCTTCCCATTTTTCAAGACTATCTTGGTGTTGCTTCCAAAGTCGAGGATTTGTCATACATTGAAGGTATTCACTATTGTGCAATTTTTTTATCTCAATGTATGCAGTAATGAGCAAGTCATGGGTTGATCCTTTGTTGGCTTCTGCTAATAGTACTTGGGCATAAGTTATGACAAAGGTTGTGGTTGTTGGGACATCAACCTGAATGTTTCCTACTGTTGTTGAGGTTTCTTCATTTTCATAAAATCTCATGGCATCCTCAATCATTTTATCCCTCATGGATCTCCGATATTCAGGTTTCTCGACTGGTAGTCCTAGGTGATTTGGCTGCATTTTTGGATCAAGTGGTGGAATCAAGATGTAGAATCAGAGTTTGAATCACGATGTGTTATGAAGCGATCAGATCTGAATAATGAGTCCCACTGAAAATGTATATGTGTGCTCTAAAGAGAAAAGTTGAGGGACTGGAGATGTTCTTGACCCAATCAAGACACCAAATGATGTTTGGATGACTATGGAGGTTCGGGGCGGATGGACCCCTGGATTAGAGGATCGTCCACCTGAGAATTACCTGGGCAGCCAGAGAGGGAGAGTCCCGCAAAGACCCCTACACGTTAGAGCGTCCCTACGGGTTACAGAGTTTCCCCCACCCGACCTCTCTTGTCACTGAGATTCCAGGTAAACCAGAATGGGGACCTTCACCTCTTAAGTCTATCACTTTTTATTTCAAAGGTGCTTTTAGGGTTCTCACTTGAACTTTAGATGTTTTTGCTATTGTGACCTAATTTTGAGGTTGGTTGACCCAAGGGGTCAACTTCACCTGACCTGTCCTATAGATGGCAGAATGATTCTAAGTTTGGAGCCTAGAGATCACCCTGATTTGACTCCCAGGTTATTAGGTCCAAAAATTTTAAGATTCAAGTGATTTTAGAGCTCAATTTTAGGGTTTGTCTTATTTAGCTTTCATCAATCAAGGGCTTGGGTAGCACACTGATGCGGGAGGGTTTATTTCCTTTTATACAGGCATGTGTGACTAGTGCTTCAAGACCCTAATGTGGAAACCCTAATTTGGTTCTATTTCCAATCCTCTTTTTCTTTTTCAAAAGTTCTCTTTGGACTTATAAACAAGAAGTGTGTGGTCCACCGAGATTAAGCGTTATTTCAATTAGGCACAAGAATTTGTGGGATGGAATCTAAAAAAAATCACTCCAACTTCAAGAATATTTGCAGAAATTTTCGCAAAATCAGGAAATGTTTTGCCTTAGAGATGGTGATTACTATATAAAGAAGGCAATTGATTCCTAAATTAATTTTCTTCCTTTTGTCTTTCAAAGATTAGGGGATGATTAAGGAAGAAAAGAAATTACCTACCCTGGAGTGGTTGACTTGTGGGAGAGATTTTCTCATGAAGTACCTGCAAGATCACATCAAAGCAAAGTAGGGCAAGTTAGTGTTCAATATGATAAAAAGAATGTAGAGACTAGTGGTAAATTGCGCATTGCTCCCCAGCAACGGCGCCAAAAATGTTCTCTCGCTTTTGTGCAGGTTTAAAGTGTATCACGTTGTAGTATAGCCGACAAAGCGTTCAAACAAATAGAGAATTTTATTACTCGAAAATCGGAGTATCCGAGGTCGAACACAGGGAGAAAATGGAATTTACTACAAATCAAAATGTAATTGAACACTCTAATTTTCTCAAAATGTTAATTCAAATATGAATGTATGCCATTAAAAGTAATTATGACAAAAAATATGAAATTGGACGTCTGATCTGGTGGTCAGACGTCTTAAAAGTATTTCCCCTTTTTCTTCTTCTGATCTTCTTTCTCTTCTTTTCTTGCGAAGGCTTCTTCTTCCGGCCTTTGTATCTTTTCTCTTGTTTCTTCTCCTGCCTTGCCTTCCTTCTTTCTTCTTCTTCTGATCTTTGCTTTCTTCACTTGACCTTTCCTTTGTTCTCTGGCTTGCTTCTGCCTTGCTCTTCCTTCTTCTCCTGCGAGGGCTTCTTTCCTCTTCTTCTTCTCTGCCTTGGTCTCTCCTTCGCTCAGTTTCTTCTTCTGCTTCTTCTCTTCTGCTTGCGGCTAAGTCTCTCCACGCCCAGTCTGCCTGCACAGGAGCAAAACCTACCCATTTCCCTCTACCCGCGTGTCTCTCTCTCTCAGCAATTCACTCAGGGACGCTCTCCCAGAGCCACATGGATAATCGGGTCGGATCGTACCCGAGGCCAGGCGCATCTGCAGGTGGTGTGATGCGCGGGGAGTGCTGAGGTTTGGGTCGTGTCCGATCCCGCCAGATCCGCGAGATCAAGCCGCGGACGAGGCGGGTGTGAGGGCAGGTGAGGGACCTCACCCCTGTGCTTACGGAGGCGTTAAGGTAATACCACAAATTCAATTTATGGCGCAGCGATGCCTCGTCTCTCCACGATGTGGGACTAAAGCCTCTGCCCTGATTTCGCGCGCGCCCGCAGACTTTGCGTGTCCTCCCCACAGCTGCTGGCTCTGCTTGCGCTCCTTGCTGGACCAGGGCACTTCGCGACACTCGCACGATTACGCAGCACCTGTAGCCTGGGAACCCTGGCGCCTGGAGCTGCTACGGAGCTTCTTCAACTGTCGTCCATGGCGGCAGGAGCGTCGACACTGTCAGACACAAAACAAGCCTCTCAACCCAATCAGACTAGCTAGAGGCCTTCATCGTAGCACGGTGAAGGCGGTGGATGGTGCTGCAGGCCGCAGGTCGGACTAGGCGTGCATGCCTAGGTCAACCTGTGGCCGAAGTTGTGGGGTTGGTCGGGGGGTTATTGTGGAGGTCTGGAGTGGCAGTGGAGGGGTGGAATGAGTTCCTGGTGGTGAGGCAGAGCTCACGAGATGGTTGTCGAGCCGTGTGGAGGGGCAGAGTGGTGTGGGCGGCTCGCTGGAGGTCGGTCGGAGGCGAGGAAGATGGAGGTGTTCAGGCACTGTCGGGGGGTAAGTAGATAAAATAGCAAGGGAAAAAGGAAGAGGGGAATGTGGAGAAGGTATTTGGCCTAACTACAAGGATGAAGGGGGACGGAGAGGCTAACAGCAGTACCAGTTGTCGTCGTAGAAGATGCTGCCTAGTGGGGGAGAACGGCGGCGACGACGGGGCTGAGGTGGCGTGCAGGTGCTGCGCGACGCGGAGGAGAGTCAGGAAGCTAACTTTGCCACTAGTTTTGTGGCAGAGCGAAGAGGGAGGGGAGGGGGGGGCTCGCCGAAGCTTGCTGGGAATTTTGGCTGGGCAGGACGAGATGAATTGGAGGTGGAAACTCGGCCAAATCAAGCTGAAGATGAGCGGCCGGAGGTGTGGGTTCTTATATAGGCACTGGGCCAGTCGTTCAAGGCGTGGAAGGCACGCAATCGTCTGAGGTCGGTCGCCGGAGATGGAAAGATTTTAGATACCCAAATCCCTCCTGTGTTCGCATGAGAGATTGGGTTCACACCAGGGATCAAGATTGGCCTCAGATGGAAGGGAATTCCTCAGAGAATCTCCCTTCCATTTCTGGGAGGGGATCTCTGAGGAATCAGAGAGGATTCCCTCTCAAATCCTCACCGAACTAGGATTCTGCCCTAATAATGGCGGCAGGACCTGATTGCAATGGTGGCGAGGAAGTTTGGGGGCTTTCTGTTATGCTTTTCAAAAGATAGGGACCAAATTGTGATTTGGGTGTACTAAATTGCAAAGTAGCTCAAGATGACCTCCCCTTAGGTCCAAATTTTGGTACAAACCTAATTTTGACGTAAGGAATCCAATGGTGAAGTTGGATTTTAGGTTTGACCTCGTTTGACTTGACATTTTGCGTAAAAACCCAAATTAGGTTAATTGATGAACTAGGACCCTAATCTAGGTCAAACTGGGTTCCAAAGGCCAAATTAAGTGTTATAAACCCTATGGGATATTTTTCCATGATTTTTAGAGGATTTAATTGATTTTTATCCTGACCAAAACCTTGTTGAATTAAGCGGGTCTGTTTTAGGGTTACCTCTTGTCATTTACTTCCTAGATTGCACATGAACCCATTTCTGATTGACTCAACCCACTTTTTATCTCATTTAGACCTTTTGACCTGTGTTTTGCCTTTGAGAAATCCTGTTTATGTACTGCAGTGGTAAAATTGCAGTTTTAACCTTTAATTCATATTTTCTTCTCAGAGCACTTATTCCTTCAGTTAAGCCTTCTTCTAGGTTATGTAGGAGCTTTTATCTTCTTTATTGGGTCAAAATGAGCTAGTTATGGCTCATGATGCGACACTCATCAATTCCTCTATAATAAAGCATCTAATTCCATCATAGTTAACAAGGTATTGGAATGGAGCTGCCCTCAGGGCATTGAGTTCTAACACCTCCACCCTCCCTAAGCTTTTAGCATACCTCTACCTTTAAAGCAACAACACTCCATTGTCTAGAGAAGAACTTGGCAGCAAGCCGCTTGCCCTTCTTATACTCGTTCAACTCACCGAGTACAATGTGTTCTCCCACCCCATTGCACCTTCGATGAGAGAAACATGAGCCCCAAGTCACAAAGGCTTGTATGCCCCCACCCTTCTTGTGCTTATTGGTGCCATTAACGGAGAGAGTTTCGCTTATTTGTGATAGCAATAGAGGATATGTCGTAGTAATTAATGTGGTGGAAATCTCTCAATCAAATGATTAACATAGATATGAATTTAAACCACAATAAAGGATGTCGTATCCACAAGGAGGAACAAATTAATAAGTTCAGAAAATAATTTTCTTTTTCTTTTGTACTTATTCAATCACATGCGCAATCCATGTTCAAATCTGATGCGAAACAAGGCGAAAAGAAGGAACATGTAATTATTTAGAAATGCAGGGATATGATATAATTTTCCTTTCATGAAATAACTTGTAATGGCATGTAAAATAGTTGTATTTCAAAACATGGGGCTTTCTCTTTTAGGTCATGTGAGTGTATGGATTAGGTCTTATGCATTTATCACATCACCATTTAAAAGTTAAGTGCATAAAAGAAACACTCTAACATGTAAGGACATGCATGCAATTTCACTCAAATATATTAATCCACTAAATAATGCAATAGTGCTTGGCAATGGCACAAATCGAAATTTTTAATTTCACCTAAAATAGAGGAAAATTCCTCTCTACTCCTTACGTGTGTGCACGGGCTCGGCTGGCTGAGAGGTCCTTGGGGAAGGTGCGTCAGAGTGGTGGCTTCACGTCGGTGTTCTCGACATGGGTCAAGGTGGCCGGAGGCAAAGGTTGGTCGGCGGCGTACCTTGCTGCAGCCCGCTGTCGCCGCTACTGCTGGCGCTAGAAATCACTGTGGGGTCTGCATGATGCGGTGCGGGCGGTGCTGCCTGCTGAGGGTTGGCACGCAAGGGCACTTGGCGAGGGCGTGCTGATGGAGAGAGTGCGGGCGCAGGGAGGTATGCACCTGTAGAGGGCGCAGTGAGGCACTATCATGGGTGCTTGCGATGGAAGGCAATGGCGTGGGCACGTGAGGATGCTGGACAGGCGCTGGAGAGCGCTGTAGGGGGCGGTGAAGAGCGCTGGTGTAGCGTGCGGTGGAAGCACAGGTACAGGCGAGGGCGCGGCACTCGCTGCTATGGAGGCGTTGATGAGGGTGCGTGTGAACGGTGGATGCAAGGTACGGTGCTTGCTATGCACTGGGGAGAGTACGAGTGCAAGGCGGTGGGTGCGCGAAGGTGCTGCAGGGGCACGGCACCTGCAGAGGGTGTGCAAGGGTAGGCAGTGGGTGATGGCGTGGCACAGCGTGTGGGTGGGGTAGGTGGCCGCTGGTGTTGCACCTGCAGTGTTGGCTGGAGGCGTGAGCGTGCTTGTAGAGGGCACGCAAGGCGCTGGAGGTGGAAGGCGAGTGTGCTGTGTGCACAATGCACACTGTGGATGATGGATGGCGAATGATGGATGATCAATGGCCTTCCAATCCCCTCCGCCTCTCCTCTATATCTCTTCTCCTCTGCTTCTCAAGGGATTTTCAAAATCCCTTCCTAATTTTAGCCGGTGCTTGTTAGGTTCTGTTGGTCGTAGGTGGAGATATTTGTGGGGGGAAAATATCTTTCCACCCCCTGTTCTTTTCCACATTTGATCCTCCTCCCTCTTCTTCCCGATGAGTGCGCTATTGCGGGACCCTGCATGAAATATAATTACATAATAAGTAATAGAAGAAATGTAAACCTAAATAATGACACATGCAATCATTTAATGAACAAATGTGATTATTAACCAACATACAATGTTAGAATTGAATTACTTAGACGTAATAATAGTCCATTAAAATGGACTCATCACTTATCAATACCACCTTTCAATTATCCATCCCAACCTAGTTCCTATGTCAAATATGCAGGATCTCACCTCCATGCTTTGAATGTCTACAACGTGCCAACAACATGCTGATGAAATGACCTTTTTTCTAATATAAGGCTATATCGACACACATGTAATGTCAAAATGCAAAAGCATCAACAATCTTATGCCAAATGTTGATGTAATATGTTGACAATTTTGACAAAATGAATCATAACACTTGGTCACACAATGTTGATGTAATAAAAGTGGACACACCCCACAATAATAGTGCATCACACAAAAACATAAAGTGCATAAAAGTGGGCACACCCCACCATACATTAAAAAAAATGACAATATGTTTGCCATGACATCAGCAATCATAAAATATTAACAACATCACTCTAATTATAGTCCACGTACATCAGCTTAATTATATTGTACTACATATTTTATAAAAAATGACAATATGTGGGGTGCCCCCCACATCTAATATAGTCCTAAAACATCATGAAAATAAATTGTAAAAAATGAAATTATACGTCCGATGTATTACAGCCTCTGAGCATGACCATCACCAACAATCTTTAAATTCAATAATGCACAATAAATGAAATAATAAACCATTATGTTATTATTAACTTAAACAATTAATTTGATATAAGGAAAGGAAGAGGAGAAGGGGATGAGGAGGTGGGTGGCAGTAGGAGAGGGAGATGAGGAAGAGGGAGCAGGGGGAGGAGGATAAGGGGTAGCAGTAGGGAGGAGAGAAGGATGGGGGATGGTAGTTGGGAGGAGAACGAGGAGGGGTAGGCAGTAGAGGAAGGGTAGGGAGGAGGAGGAGGAGGAAGGGAAGGGGCAGTGGAGGAGGAGGGAAATGGGTAGGGGTAATGGAGGAGGATGAAGAGGAGGGAAATGGGAGTTGAGAGGAGGAGGAAGGGAAGGCACAGTAGCAAGAGGAAGAGAAGGGGGATGGTAGGAGGAGGAGGGAGGGCAGGGGCCATCGAGGAGGAGGAGGAAGGCAGTAGGAGGGGTTAAGGAGGAGGAGGAGGATGGTAGGAGGGGTCATGGAGGACGAGGGGTGATGAGAACCTCATCATGAGCCATAACTAGCTCATTTTGACCCAATACAAAGGATAAAAGCTCCCACATATCTCAAGGAAAGGCTTAACTCAGAGAATTCTGAGTTTGAGAAGAAAACCAGTCATAAGGGGTAAAAGTGCAATTTTATCAGTATAATCTGCATACAGGGTAATTCAGGGCCCAAACACAGGTCAAAACAGCTTAATAAGAATAAAAGTGGGATGAGATGATCTAGCAAGGGCTACAGCACTTCCAAGGAACCAAATGATAATCTGTAACCCTAAAACAACCCACTTCAATTCACAAGGTTCGAGGCAAAGTAAAAATAGAATAAACCCTCTAAAATTCATAGAAAAATAATCTCTAGGGTTTAGAACCTTCAATTTGGCCTTTAGAACCCATTTTGACCTACATTGAGAACCATGCCCAATTAATAACTTAATTTGGGTCTTTACGCAAATTGACCGGTCAAACAAGGTTTAATATGAAAATGAAATTTACCATCAGATTCCTTAGGTTCTAATTAGTCATGTATAAAAACTTGAGCCTAAGAAGAAACCTCCTTGACCGACTTTACACTTTGGTCCTCATATATTTACTCTTTGGCCCTCAACTTTTGAACCCTCGCATTTAGGCCCCTAACTCTCCTTCGTTCTTTGCAAACAGGTCCCTCCTGCAAAACCCTGCCAGCACCATGCTCCGGCGACCTTCCGCGGAGCATGGCGCCGCGCAGGGTGAGGTGGAGGACCTGGCAAGTGTACCGGGGGTGCCCTGCGTCGTCAGCCGTCGCAGGAGCACCCCCATGGTCATTGTAGCCCCCCATACCGGCCGTGCGAACGCACGGACGGTATGGGTTCGTATTCCGACCATTCTCCGGCGAGGGAGACACGTCGTCTCCCTCCGCCTTCCTCCCTGCTTCAACCCTATAAATACCCCCCGCCGCTCCACCGACGAAAGCAGCCTGGATCTGACGGAGAAAACCCCCAATTTTCCTCTCTTCTCACTCCGGCAGACGCCCACCAGCTCCGGCGGTTCTTCCTCCTCCTCCTCTTCGCTCTGCCGCAATACCAGCAGCAGAGATTTCTTCCCCTGCTCTTTCCGCGTCGCGCAATACCGGCGCGCGCTGCCTCTGCCCCGTCGTCACCGCCGTCCTTCCCCCACTGGGCACCGTCTTCTCCGGCGACAGTCGATACGACTGTCGCCCTGTTCCTCCCCCTTCGTCCCTGCAGTTAAGTTAGACTTACTCCCCTTCTCCTCCTCTTTCTTTCCCCGCTTTCGATTTAGTCAATTAAGCCCTCTACCGACCCTGTTCACCCTCACCCTCTCCGCCTCCGACCACCCTCCGGCGAGCCGCTCCCATCACCTCAGCGACCCACACGGCTCGCCGACCACCGCAGAACCTCCGCCTCCTCACCCTGATCCTCTTCCGCCCCTCCACTTCCCACCAAACACCCTCTGCAGACCCACCGAACACACCCACTCCCTCGCTCACAGTTTGACCTAGGACGACCTAACAGCTCCATCTCGCCCCCTGCAGACCCCCTGACCACCTTCGCCGTGCCACGGCGAAGGTCCCCCGCCTGTCTGATTTGGCCGAGAGGCCGTGCTATTGGTTTCAGGTTCCAGGCCTTGACCGCCATTGGCGAGGTAGCTCGAAGCCTGCTCGAGGTTGCTCCAAGCCGAGATATCCCAGGTTGAAGAGCCACGGCCAGCGCGGAAGAGTCTTGTGCATACACCCCGGCCCTCAATTGGAGTTGCGCGCCTCAACAGCTGTTGCAATTGGAAGCTTCATCCCTGCTGCAGGCGTGAGAGAATTGGGGTGGGACATTTAGTCCCACCTCGGAACCTCTCGAAGGCGCGCGGACGCATAAAGGCAAAAACTGCCTTATGCTGTTTGCCTCAGTTACCACGGGGTGAGGTCCCTCTCACCCGACCCGACCCGACTCGGCCTCGTCCGTGACCACGCTCCGCGGACCTGGCCCGACCCGATTAGACTGACCTGCACTCCTCGCCCACCACGCACGCCGGTGGGCCTGGACCCGGGCCTGACCCGAACCCGATTACCCGGTAGCGCTCTGGGAGAGCTTCCGAAGAGTGATTTCAGAGAGAGAGATACGCGGGGGAGGGGGGTAGAGTAGGTTTTTGCCTTGACGAATAAACTCTGAAGTGTGCAGGCCAAAGAAGAAGAAGCAGACCCGCTGAAGAAGAAGGAGCTGCTGCACTGTAGCGAAGGCATTGTTAAGTCGTCTCAGCACCGGGGCAGACGACGGAAGGTCAGCAGCCAAAGAAGAAGAAGACCCGCTGAAGAAGAAGGAAGAGCAGCGGCCATCGCGAAAGAAGAAAAAGAGAGGTCAAGGCAGGTGAAGACAAAGAAGAAGAAGAAATGAAGAGAAGCAAGAAGCAAGAAAAGAAGAAGACGATCTGACGAAAAAGAAAGAAAGGAAACAAGGAAGAACAGAAGAAGAAGAGCACGAGGGGAAAATTTGAAGAAAGCAGAAGAAAAAGAAGAAGAAGAAGAAGAAGAAGAACAGGAAGAACCAAAGACAAAGAGGAAGAAAGAAGAAAAGAAGAAGAAGCCAAATTTTCATCTCTCTCTCTCTCTCTTTATTTTTGTAATAGAACTTGTATATGTCTAGAATACAACTTGCTCCCTGAGTTCGACCTCGGGAACTCTTTTATTTTTCCGAGTAAAAAATTTTATATGAAACGTTGGTAACAACCGGCTTTACTACAACGATATAACACAAACCGGTCAAACCCACGCTTATCATCAAGGGGGTTAGGGAGGAGCAAGAGGAGGGGTTGGCAGGAGGGGGTCGGGAAGGAGGAGGAGGGTGGCAGGAGGGATCAGGGAGGGGGAGGAGGATGGTAGGAAGGGGAGGAGGAGGAGGATAGTAGGAGGGTATTTGGGAGGAGTAGGGTGTCCACGAGGAGGATGAGGAGCCTGGGGATGGCGAGGAGGAGGAGGACAACCTCGTCGGAGAAGGAGGAGGATGGCATTGTAGAGGGGGAGGAGGATGGCATTGTAGAGGGGAAGGAGGATGATGAGGCCACCAGGGACAGCGAGGAGGACAATGATGAAGACACATTTAATTAGGATAAACTACCTATTTATGCAAGTTCCTAAGCTTAGATATGCATTCCATGTTATAAATATTGCATAGCATGCATCATTCTGCATTTAGAGTAGTCTGTATAAATTTTAGGTTAATTGCGTCCTTTTATGGCCAAGAGAGGAGATTTAATTTGGACTCTCAGATTGACGATCCGGTAGTACGGATCTGATCAGGACAACGATTGGAGTCCAACACCTCTGAAATCGTCTTAACGAAGTCCTATTGCACCTTGTGCAATCTGAGGAAGATCAATGACCAAGGGACTAAGAAATGCAATTCAAAGCTTCAAACGACAAATTTGATCGCATGGATGGATTTGAGTCAACAATCGCAACCTAATGGCATGAAAATTGACTCAATCTAGCTTCCATAGCTACCCCTACAAAGGAAAGAAGATAGACAGCCCAGATCGTGCCACATGGCGCTATCTAGGCTGCCCATGGGTAAGCATGCACCACCGCATGCGCGTAGCCCATGGGTGCGCACGCAACGATGAAAGCACGCAGCAACATGGAGCATGTAACGTGCGGTGGTACGCAACAGCAAGCATGCGTGGAGCGCATAGCATGCGAATGTAGCAAGCGCCAGCGGGCATGCACAACATGGGCGCTTAGAGCGCACACACGAGCACCACGCATGGGGCACGTAAGTTGGAGCTTTAGTGGTGAATGCGGCGGATCTTCAGTGACATATATGGCATCACTAAAATGAAATGGATCCTTTCCTACACTATAAAAGGACCCCTACCCCACCCATTCTTCTTCATCTCTTCCTTTCTCTCCCTTACCACCTCCAGGTCTCTAGAGAGAGCTTGTCCCAAGCCTGGGATGCTCCTCTAGAGTAGAAAACCAAACATTTTCTCTCCTCTCATCCCCTTTCATGGAACATCCCGTGGCCGTCCTCTCACCACCTTCGGGAAGTAGATCCTCGCCGCAACGTCATCTTGTTCTGTCCTCCGATGCTGTTCTCCTTTTTCTCGATCCTCACCACCTTCGTTCGGGCACCATCAAAGCGAGGCGTCCTCCAAGCGACCGTCGAGGGGGATTCATCTCACCACTCTATCTTTTTTTTCTTTCTAGTGTAGTTTTTCACTTTCTTATCTATAGTTGTAACAAACACTTGTTTTGAAAGTATATGTGATTGTTTCTCTCTCTCTCCCTCTCTCTACAAATAGATTAGATAGAAATTATTTCAACCTGATCTCTTACCGTATAAAAATACAAAACAATAACAAAATATAAGAAAATAAAAAAAGGAAATAAATTCAAACTGCTGATTTCAAGACCAAACATTCGCCTCCCCATGTTCAACCTGGGACTCCCTTTCGAGTTTCAATTATAAATTTTATCCAATAGCTAATTTCTATGCACTACAATGACGGGTTTCCAACTCAATTCTTTTAATGTACAAAATCATGCTCACCAAATGATGAGGAGACCATCAGAGAAGTGGGAGGAGGGTGTTGGGGAAGTGGAGAAGTTACCTGAGGAGGGGAAGGAAGGGCAGTGATGAGAGCTCCAGCAGCCTTGTGGGAGGAGGGTTTGGGGAATATGAACAGTGATGGGAGGTCATCCAGCACACGATAGGTGAAGCGATCTACATTGTCAGTTATATCAGAAACCAATGGCAAAGGATAACTTCAATCCCTCCTCCATCATGCCTAAATTTTGGCCACTAATTTTAACCTACTTTTCACCATCGCTTATTCCACTTACCAATGGCAAAAGTCACTAATCTCGCCAAATTTTAGGCACTAATTTGAACCATCTTTTCACCATCGCTTATTAAACCAACGGAGAGTAAAAAAATATTTGTTGTTGCTTAAAAAGCTAACGGTAAATATTAATGACCACCGGGTGCCCTATCGCTTTTCTTCAATTGATAGTAGGTTGAGTGCAGGCCCTCACCGTCGCTTATTTGAATAAGCAACAGTAAAAATATTTATCCCATTTTTCTAATAGTGCCCATATTCTTTTTGGTTCCTAGTTCTTAATTCCTTTCGAGTTAGAGGGTTCATTGAACTCTCTTTTCTTGGACTTTTGATATAAAAATGCCTGCCTAATCTTCTTTTGATTTTTCTTTTTAATGTCACATTTTTCTACATATGTTCTAGCAGAATATTTGAGGTCATTAAGTGTGTGTTTAAAGTGAATATATTATTCCTTGAGATTTTTTACTTTCTCATGAAACTCTACATTCAAAACTCTCATTTCATATAATTCCATTTTCTTATTTTCTAAATCTAGAGATAAATATGTTAGTTCAACTACTCATATATAATATTTTGATGATTTTACAAATTGAAGAAAATGAAATAAAAAATAAGCATATTATATTGTTTCTCTCCGTAATGACATAATTGCAGGTTTCATAAAATTTTCCAAGACGGGAGATTAAAAGCATGAAGACAAGTAGCTTAAGTATTAGGTCAAAGTCTTTTTCATGTAAACTTTCAAAGGTTGTAATTTTCATTTTATTTGAGTCTAGAAATGTTGTAAAGAGCCCCCAATCATAACCTATAAATAGATAACTTAGGCTCTCTACACTTAGGATAAATTAGAAACAAAAGCCTAACACTAAGACTCTTATCAGACGTCTAGAACAAGGGTCAG
The DNA here is from genome assembly GCA_037157565.1 of Thalassia testudinum. Taxonomy (NCBI): domain Eukaryota; kingdom Viridiplantae; phylum Streptophyta; class Magnoliopsida; order Alismatales; family Hydrocharitaceae; genus Thalassia; species Thalassia testudinum. Next base: position 86,148,470 of record JAZHRO010000014.1, on the reverse strand, counting down.
ATGTCTGATTTTCCACTTTAAGACATCTGACAAGTGTCTTAGATGTCTAACTTCCTATAGTTCAGCCTTCAGCTTCTGTCTTCATGAACATCAGTCGAAGAACTCTTCTATCAGACGTCTATAACCTCATCCAGACGTCTGATACTTTACCTAGACATCCTTAAACTAACCGTTAGACTAAGCACCTATCTTCGTTTTATAGATAACGGGCAAAAATGTATTTCCAGACATCTTGACACACTTCCAAACGTCTACCTTTGGACCGTTGCCCATCTATTTCTATGAGTATCTCATTACGCCCATAAAATCTTTTGTCAGAAATTGTAGCGAGGTCTCTTTTGGTTTCTACACATCAAATAATTCCTTCAAACATCCAAAACGATGTCTGATCCTTTAAATCTAGAACCCTGTTTGGATCTGATGAAAACAGGGATGAATCCACCCTTTATTAGATGCCCAATAACCTAATCAGACATCTTATGTGAAAATATCAGACGTCCTTCTTTCGATCCAATGAAGTCAATTCATGATGGCCTACAGTATTAGACGACCAAAATTATAATCAGACATCCTAGAAGACATCCGATCCTAAATTTAGACGTCTGATATTGCTGTCAGACTCATCATTATCCTGATTTGTGGTGGATTTCGTCCTAATCTCTTGGGATTTGTCTAGAACGACTAGGAGAACTCTCCCAAGTATTTTTGAAGGTTCCAAACTTGCCTATAAATAGACTACAACTCCTCTTAGGCAAAACACACCTCTTCAGATTCAATTTCCTTAGAAAAAATCACTTGCTCACTACTCTAAGCTTCATCTTGCCCTTGTGCTGTGCCAACACTCTAATCAAAGGGCAAATCCATACTCCCGGCTTACTCCATTCTACAAATCCTCAGGTAGTTCTTTTTATGCTTAGTAGATAAGAAAGTAATTAAGTATTGGGGTGCTCTATACGTGTTGTTTTACTTCTTATTTTTGTACTTTAGGCATCCGGCCTGTCAGATCCCCGTCTCTTCATTTTGAAGGGAGAAACCTTTGTTTAGGGATTGGAGGTGGGATTTCTAATTCAGGTACACTACCCTAGTTTAAGTAGTGTGGTTAGTGGATTGATCACCTTGTGATCGAAAATCCTAAGTCAGGGGATTGGCTTAGGTGGTGGTTTTCACCCATCTTGGGTTTCTACCTAAAAATCTAGTGCCACCTTTTGTGATTGAATTTTCTATATTACAATATTTTATAATTTCACTATTCACCCCTCCTCTAGTTCAATTTCGTTTGGTATCAGGGTAGGTTTTCCACCTACAGGAGTAACACCCACGGAAAGATCACATGGAGGGGAAAGTCATTTCCACGGGCAGATTGGAGGGGCAATCCACTACTCGACCACCACTCTTCGAAGGGACAAACTACACTTATTAGAAGCTGAGAATGAAGATGTGGCTTCAAGCCAACGATTTCTCCATTTGGGAGAAATGCAAATCCTCATACATCATTCCCGAGAAACCAGAAACAGGATACACAGTGGAGCAAATTCATCACCTTGGACTGAATGCTAAGGCAATGAACTCACTCTACTGCGCACTCAGCTCAGAGGAATTCAACCGCATCAGCCAATGCAAAACTGCCCACGAGATCTGGAGAACCTTGGAGGTTACTCACGAAGGTACATCTAGAGTTAAATTCTCAAAGATAAATTTGCTATTGCAGGAATTCAAAGCCTTTTCTATGAAGGAGAATGAAAGACTTGGGGACATGTACACCCGATTCACGTTAATCGTGAATAGCCTCAAGTCACTAGGAAAGACATTTATAAAGTGGGAGCTTCAAGGGAAGCTCCTTCGCTCCCTTGGACTCGAGTGGGAGCAAAAGGTAACGGCAATAGAAGAAGCCAACCAAGTAGAGGATCTAGACATGGAAAATCTACTTGGAAATCTCATGGATTATGAATAAAAAATGGAGCAAAAGAAGAAATCAATCTCATCGAAGCCAAAGAAGAATACTTTAGCCTTCAAAGCTACTTCGGATGATGAGGTAAGTACTGATGATGAAGAATTCATTTTATTAACTAAAAAGTTTAAAAAGTTTCTCAGAAATAGAAAAGAGATCAAGGGAAGAAAAAGAGAGGAAGAACCTCTAATTTGCTATAATTGCAAAAGAAGAGGTCACATAAGGAAAGATTGTCCCTTACTCAAAAGGGATGGTGAGAAGAAACCCAAGAAGCCTTCTGACTACAAGATCTCCAAGCCGAAGGGATTCAAGAAAAAGGCGTTTCAAGCAACGTGGGATGACTCCACCTCCGAAGAAGAGGAGGAAACAAATGAAGAAACGGCATGCTTGGGATTAATGGCAACAAATGATGCTTCTGAGTCTGAATCTGAGGAACTAAGGTAAACTCCTACTCTTTAGATGAATTACAAGATGCTTTTGATTCACTATATGTAGATCATAAGAAAACAAAAACCCAAAGCAAGGTTTTAAAAGAAGAAAACTTAGAAAATAAGAAATTAATCAATGATCTTGAAGACAAGAATCTAATTCTTACAAATGAAACCACTACCTTAAATATGCAAATAAGAAATCTAACGATTGAGAAGGAGTCATTAACAAATGATTTGTATACGGCAATGAGTGAACAAAAATTTCTAGATAGAGAAGAACTACTCAACAAAATCCATGTGCTTGGAAAATCAAACTCCTTTAAAAAGGATGAAAATAGCTTACTTAGAGTAGAGATTAGGGCACTAGAAGATAAACTAGACATAATGAAAGTAGAGATAAATCACCTCAAGGAAAAATCAAATCAACTTCTTGAGGACCTAGCCAAATTTACAAAGGGGAAAGATAACTTGGACAAGCTCATTGCTCATCAAAAACCTTCCTTAAGTAAATTTGGACTAGGCTTTTCTAAACCTAGTCAAAGTGAGCCAAAAAAGGACCCTCCTCTAAAGGAGACCACTAACAAATACGGATCCACATTATAATGGATACCGAAAAGACAACTCTCACTTTGTTTTGTAGGGATGAAAGGACATCATAATGTCAAAAATTAGATATACAGAATGAAGGATGGATGACTCAAATTAGAAAGACCTATAGAAACACCAAGTCACCAATGAAGATCTTTTGTAGGGGGAAGGAGATCTACAAGAAAGAAGACAAGGAGACCACTGCCACCAAGGAAGCCGATGGGTGATGGACTTCGGATGCTCCAAACATATGACAGGAGACAAGCACCTATTTTTGGACCTCCAACCTACAGATGGAGGAACGGTTACATTTGGAAACAACCACAAGGGCCATATTATTAGCCTTGGTAAAATAGGTAACCCTCTCTCCCCCATCTCAAATGTTTCTCTAGTTAAAGGACTAAAACATAATCTTTTAAGTGTTAGTTAAATATGTGATAAGGGCTTTAAAGTAGTGTTTACTTCAAAAATGTTTGAAATTATGCATGCATTAACCAATGAAACCCTTCATAATGGAACTAGATTTAAAGACATTTATGTCGTAGAATTTGATAAAAATGGCACTTATGAATGTCTTGTATCAAATGATGAGTTAAGTATATGGCATAGAAGACTAGGACATGTTCATATGAAGTTGGTTCAAAAACTAGCTAAACATGAACTAGTCTGAGGTCTTCCTAAAGGAAAATTTTTAAATGAGCCTATCTGTGATTCATGTAAATTAGGTAAAATTATGAAATCTAGTTTTAAAAGCAAAGAAGTTATATCCACATCAAGACCTTTAGAACTACTTCTCCTAGATTTGTTTGGACCTACAAAATATAAGAGCCTTAGTGGATGTAAATATTGCCTTGTAATTATAGACGATTTTTCGAGGTTTTCATGCATCTCCTTCTTGAGATCCAAAGGAGTGTTTTCCATCTTTTCTATCTTTTGTAGGAAAGTTCAAAATAAAAAAGGCTACCAGATCACTCGTATCCGTAGTGATCACGGGGGCAAGTCTGAAAATTCCTTATTTGATGATTTTTGTCAAGAGCATGGTATTGCTCATGAGTTTTCTTTTCCTCGAACACTTCAACAAAATGGGGTGGTTGAGAGAAAGAACCGCACTCTTCAAGAGTGTGCCCGAACATTGCTCATAGACTCGGGGTTACCGAAGTACTTTTGGGCTGAGGCGGTTAACACGGCTTGTTACGTATTAAATCGCACCTTAATTCCATCCAGGTTGCGAAAAGCTTATTTTGAACTATACTATGGGAAAATACCCAAAATTAGTTATTTTAAAGTTTTTGGATGTCGATGTTTTATTTTGAATACCCGCTGTAATTTAGATAAATTTGATGCCAAAGGTGAAGAAGCCATCTTTATTGGTTATTCCTCATGTAGTAAGGCATATCGGGTTTTTAACAAGACCACATTAATAGTGGAGGAAACCCTCCATGTTTCCTTCGATGAATCTCCTCACTCCTCCATTGACCAAGTCAATATGGAAGACGAAGATGATTCTACTATTGATGTGTCTAACATTCCAAACTCCAATATCCATAATCTTCCAAAAGATTAGATATATCAAAGGGATCATCCAGAAAGCCAAGTCATTGGAAGTGTTTCCGATGGCGTTAAAACCCGATCTCATTTTAGTTGCTCTTTTGGTCTCTCCGCCTTTGTATCTCAAGTTGAACCCAAGAGTGTCGAGGAAGCATGCTCCAAAGAACCTTGGATGATGGCCATGCAGGAGGAACTCAACCAATTCCAAAGGAATAAAGTTTGGGATCTAGTACCTAAGCCTGAAGGGCAAATGGTAATAGGTACCAAATGGGTATTCCAAAACAAGTTGAATGAATCTGGTATGATCATTCGGAACAAGGCTCGGCTGGTAGCACAAGGGTACAACCAAGAAGAAGGATTTGATTTTGATGAGACCTATGCTCCGATAGCTCGACTCGAATTAATTCGCATGCGTCTTGCTTATGCCACCTTTCTTGGCTTTAAACTCTTTCAAATGGACATTAAGAGCATGTTTCTTAATGGATTCATTAAGGAGGAAGTTTTTGTAAAACAACCTCCTGGTTTTGAGTCTCATGATAAGCCCCATTTTGTCTATAAATTAAACAAGGCACCATATGGTCTAAAGCAAGCTCCTAGAGCTTGGTATCAAAGGCTCAAAGACTACTTGTTAAATGCAAAATTCTTTATAGGGGAAGCTGATTCCACATTATTCATTAAAAGAAAAGGAAAAGACATTTTATTAGTTTAAATATATGTAGATGATTTTATATTTGGTGCTACTAATGAATCTATCTGTAGAAGTTTTCATAAATTATGCAGGAAGAATTTGAAATGAGTTTGATGGGTGAACTCAAGTTTTTCTTGGGTTTGCAAATCACTCAACTCGAAATTGGAACCTTTGTGTGTCAATCAAAATACACAAAGGAGATGCTGAAAAAATTTGAAATGACCAAAAGTAAAGGGAAGAACACTCTTATGAGTGTCACAACGTCCATAGACTTGGACGAATCAGGTATGCCCATAGATCAAAAGCTCTATCGTATAGCATGATTGGATCTTTACTGTATTTAACTTCCAGTAGACCTGATATTTTGTTTAGTACCTACTTATGCGCTAGGTTTTAATCAAACCCTAAACAATCACACCTAAATGCTGTAAAATAAATATTTAGATATCTAGTTGACACATCTGATTATGGCTTATTCTACCCTAGGAGTCCACAATTCAACTTAGTTACATATAGCGATGTGGACTATGCAGGTAGCCGCACCGATAGGAAGAGTACTAGTGGGACGTGCCAATTCTTGGGCGAATCACTAGCCTCTTGGTTCTCAAAGAAACAATCTAGTGTAACCCTATCAACTACAGAAGCTGAATACATGGCCGCCGCACTGGCATGTTCCCAAGTGCTTTGGATGAAAAATACTTTGAAGGATTTTAACTTGATATTTAGGAGGATAAAAATATTATATGACAATATTAGTGCTATCAACCTCTCAAAAAATCCCGTACATCACTCTCGCACAAAACATATTGATGTTCGACATCACTTTTTGACAGATAATGTACTTAAGGGAGAAATTGAGGTTGAATTTATTTGTACTGAATTGCAATTAGCTGATATTTTCACTAATCCTTTGAATTATGATCGTTTTAATTATATATGTAGGAAACTAGGCATAAGTAAGCTAAGTGATATTTGGAGAATTTAGTGATTTAATGGAACTTCCTTTGTCATGAGCATAGATGGAGCCTTGACTTCACTAAGTTAAAAGCCTTCATTCTCAGTTCAAACATCAAAATGCACATTCTGTGCAATATCAGACATTTGATTAAACTATCAAACGTCTTATACTTAAAAATTCATCATCTGAATATCTGGGACAGGCGATGATTTTATATATCAAAAGAGCTAATAAAAGTGCTATTTCAGACGTCCGTCATCATTCACAAACGTTTGGGTCATCGTCCAAATGTATTGACAGACGTCTATCTGTGAGTCAGAACATGTATTATGAGTCGGACGTTTGATGCTGTGGTAAGACGTCGTATAGGTCATTTGACAATGAAATCGAATGACCCCGTAACTTTAGAGTAAAATCCAGGAAGGTTTATTTGCAGAAATTAGATGTCTAATTTTAGATTTAGACGTCTTGTATGTCATCTGATACAGAAATCAGACGATAACCTGGACAATAAATCATTTTCCAAGGAGGGATGCCTGTAGAAATCAGACGTCTAATTTTTGAATTAGTCATCTGATATATCCTCTGATGGTTAAAATATACGACGCCATCAAAAGGACTAAAATCCTAAAAGTCCAATCCCGACGTCTGACATCTTCTCCAGACGTCTAATCTGGGAAAAATCTACAGTTCACGTCTGTTCTCTGGATGGTTTGAAATGCAAATCTCCCCAACTTCAGGTGGAGACTTGCTCAAAGACCTTGGGATATAACATCCCCTTCGCAAGGTCCCACTCCCCTCTGTCAAATCCCTACCACTCTCCCTCCTACCCGACGGCCCACAGTTGCAGTTGGCGACCTTCCTCTCGTCGCCAGACTACCGTCGTGCCTCCTCGACGACTGGCGAAGCTGCTACTCCTCTGCATGCATCCTCCCAGCTTCTCGACCATGCATTTGGAGGCCTCCCCCCTCCTGTGGGTATACTCTCTCAACTCTTAGGGCATCTCCACATTTTTTGCCCATGATTGCCTTTGCCCTATCTGCATCTTGTTCTCCTTCTTGATTCACTCGTTCTACTTGCGTATTTCATGGCATTGTTAGCCCTAGAACCTAAACCCTCGATCAAACCCTCTTGGAGCATAAACGTTCTATGTTTTTGGCAAGGGTATTACCTCACGAGATTCAAGCCAACATTTTAGTGGCTTGAATCTAAGTGTATATTGCCACAACTTCTTGGCAGGTTGTATTGCCTCAAGGCATACTGCCACACATTTTTATTAATGATGATTGCATATCTATTGATTGAATCTGTGTTGTTGAAGTTTATTGGTTGAATGTTGTTTGGTTGAATGTTTTTATGGATGTTTTTGCAGGTATTCTGTCCTCAAAACGCCACCCTTTTCTTCCAAAACCTAACCACCCATTCCACCAAATATGCCTCCCCATAGGAAGCAAGCTGAGGGTTCTTCCACCTCCTCTTCCACCTATTTGGCAGATCAGCTACGGGGCGACATCTCTAGGCAGCGATTTCGTCGCTTCGCAAATGCCAAAGTTAAATGCCCTCGTTTTATTGTTTGGAATGATTTTGCTCATTTAAACCTTCGGGAACACTTCAAAACTCTCCATCTCTTCCCATATTTTGACTGTCAATTCCACTCTAGCATTGGAACTCTTGGCGTGTTCCATGATCTTTGCCATCTCTTTTATGCCAACATCGTTGAGGACTACAGCAACGATGAACTTGAAATCCATACCCGCTTATTTGGTCACGAAATCTACATCACATCCAAAACTATTTCCAACCTTCTAGCCATCCCCAATGTGGGAAATGACTTCAATGACATTCTGAGGCAATACGACTCAGAAGTCATCAATCAAGAGTTAGTCCTCCCTGAAAAATATGTTGAAAATCTTGGCACCCTACCTTGCAAAAACCTCAAACCCCTTCCATTTTTGGGTGGGACCTCCTAAACAAATCGGGAGGTTTCGATTACATCTCGTGCCAACACAAGGTGCACCTTTTTGCAGCCGTCCGTCATATTCCTTTCAATTATTGCCACCTCATTGTTCACATTATGAATGAGGACCATGGGGCATCACTTCTATTTGGGTCTATTCCATCTAAAATTTTTTCAACCCATCGGATTTCCATAACTGACCAGGTTGTTGACAAAAAGATTGAGCCTTACAACCGGGCCACAGCCGCCAAGATGCATATACTTAGGAAACATCTTGAGCCCGCCAATGAGCCCATTGAGGAAGAGCCCCTTCCACCCTTTCCTGATTTCCATGAAGTATGACCCCTTAAAATAGAAGCTCCCTGCTCGAGCTTTGAAGAAGCATGGGATCCAGCCACAGATTCCCTCTCCTTCGACATCTCCCTCCTGCTGCGTCGAACCGGTGAGATGTACACCTACATGGGAAGCATGCGCCGCAACATCGATGAACTTAGATCAGACGTTCAAAATTTGCAGATGGGACACGGACCTGCCCGTCGCCACCACTGGCAAGATCAAGAAGAATAGTTTAGTTATATTTTTCTTTCTTTGTCTTCTTTCTTCCAAGTTTGTATTAAGGGGCCTTGACCCCATACTTAATATTTTTTGGAACAATAGCTAGTCCGTGCTTAAGTGTTTCTATTCCTAGTCAATTTTCTTTAATGCTTTGTCATCTTCTAAGCATGCAATTTTATTAATGCACTCCATTTTGTAGATGTCACTCTTGTAGTTTGGGTTTCAACTCCCTTTCAGTACCCTTCATGATGATATTCAAAAAGGGGGAGAACAATGTAGGTAAGAACCTAGGGAATAACATAAAAGCAAAAAAACTTCTCAAATAGATATAGACCACTAAGTACAACTTTAAGGGGGAGAAAATAAGAACCTACAGCTATATTTTGAAAATCATCAAGAAGGGGGAGATTGTTAGTTCAACTACTCATATATAATATTTTGATGATTTTACAAAATGAAGAAAATGAAATAAAAAATAAGCGTAGCATATTGTTTCTCTCTGTAAAAACATAATTGCACGTTTCATAAAGTTTTCCAAGATGGCAGATTAAAAGCATGAAGACAAGTAGCATAAGTATTAGGTCATAGGCTTTTTCATATAAACTTTCAAAGGTTGTAATTTTCATTTTATTTGAGTCCAGAAATGTTGTAAAGAGCCCCCAATCAAAACCTATAAATAGCTAACTTAGGCTCTCTACACTTAGGAAAAATTAGAAACAAAAATCTAACACCAAGATTCTTATCAGACATCTAGAACATGGGTCAAACATCTGATTTTCCACTTTAAGATGTCTGACAAATGTCTCAGACATCTAACTTCCTATAGTTCGACCTTCAGCTTCTATCTTCATGAACATCAGTCGAAGAACTCTTCTATCAGACATCCATAACCTCATCCAGACGTCTGATACTTTGCCCAGACGTCCTAAAACTAACCGCTAGACTAAGCACCTATCTTCGTTTTATAGATAACAGGAAAAAATGTATTTCCAGACATCTACCTTTGGACCATTGCCCATCTATTTCTATGCATATCTCATTACTCCCATAAAATCTTTTGTCAGAAATCATAGCGAAGTCTCTTTTGGTTTCCAGACATCCATAAAGATGTCTAATCCTTTAAATCTAGAACCCTGTTTGGATCTGATGAAAACAAGAATGAATCCACCCTTTATTAGATGTCCAATAACCTAATCAGACGTCTTATGTGAAAATATCAGACGTCCTTCTTTCGATCCAATGAAGTCAGTTCAGGATGGCCTACAGTATTAGATGACTGAAATTATATTCAGACATCCTATAAGACGCCTGATCCTAAAATTAGACATCTGATATTGCTGTCAAACTCATCATTACCCTGATTTGTGGTTGATTTCATCCTAATCTCTTGGAGTTTGTCTCCAACGGCTAGGAGAACTCTCCCAAGTGTTCTTGAAGGTTCCAAACTTGCCTATAAATAGACTACAACTCCTCTTCGGCAAAACACACCTATTGAAATTCAATTCCCTTAGAAAAAATCACTTGCTCATTACTCTGAGCTTCATCTTGCCCTTGTGCTGTGCCAACACTTTGACCAAAGGGATCGGAGGTGGGATTTGTAATTGAGGTACACTACCCTTATTTAAGTAGTGTGGTTAGTGGATTGATTACCTTGTGATCGAAAATCCTATGTCAAGTGATTGGCTTAGGTGGTGGTTTTCACCCAACTTGGGTTTCCACCTAAAAATCTGGTGCCACCTTTTGTGATTGAATTTTTTGTATTACAACATTTTATAAATTCACTATTCACCCCCCTTCTAGTGCAATTTCAAAATCATCTTTTTCATTTTCTAAACTTGAGCACTTATACTTAAGTTCCTTATTTTCATTGTTCAACTTTTTAGCCAATTTTTATAAATCATGGTGTGCATCTAATAATTCATCTAAAGTAAGGTTAGAGTTTACCTCTTCTTTGCTTAATTCTATTGGCACCATGAGACATAAATGGGTAACTTTAGCTTCATGGCTTTCTTCCTCGATAGCTGATTCCGAACTTGGGTTGGAATCATCTAATGTTACTTCTTCCTAAGTGGTTTCTTCATGCATGACAGAGAGGTGGTTCCATATCACATATGCACTTTTGCATAAAGCAACTTTGTCAAATTCCTCTCTTGTTAATGCACAAAATTGTGCATTCATGGCTTTAGCATCATTTGTCACTTTCTTTTTCTCTTCCTTCGTTAACTCTTTCTCTTCTTTCTTCTTTGGCATATACTTGGACTCGATGGTATGCCAAATCTCAAAGTTCATTACTTCAAGAAAAATTTGCATTCTTTTCTTCCAATAATCATAATCTAATTTGTCAAATAGTGGTGGTTGGAAAAATAATTGTCCCTCCATAAAACTTTGTGTTGTGACCATGTGAAGGTGAGGTGTGACATCTCCTTCATGGTCAGGCTCTGATACCAAATGTGAGGATTGCGCATGTGTAACTTACCTGCACGGATCTTACTTGGCCACAAACATAAGATCAAGCGTGATAACGATTGTAAAAGAAAATATGGCATAATATACACAATGATTTATAATGGAAATCCTACGGGTAAAAATCACTACATAAGCCTCCCAACTTAGGATTTTCCCAATTAGGCAATGCTAGTCAATCCACTAACACACCACATGAATGAGGGTGGCACAACCTCTTACAAACCACTTCTCTTTTACCAACAAAGAGAAGTTACGAACAACATTTGGAATTCCAACACAAAGAATCCCAACAATTGAAATGGAAGAAATAAATGAAACACAGATATTAATCCTATGGAACCTCAAGGAATTGAAATATGCAAATCGAGTTTTCTTTTCAAAAGCACAAAGCAACGTGCTTTTGAAGAGCATAATAGAATGAGCATGAAAGCATGAGGAACAATTCGAGTGGAAGCACATTTTCTCTTTGATATGTTTTTCAGGGTGTGTTTTAAGAAGAGGGGCATGGATCCCTTTTTATAGGTGAAAACAGGGCCTTTTTGGAATGTTGAGAAAAAAATCATTCGAACCAAATTAGTCAATCAGTTTATTTAATTGGTCGATCAATTAATGTAATTGGTCAGTGAGAAAATTGGATTTAACCGTTAGGGTAATTTGGTCGATCAATCTTCCTATTTTGATCGATCAAGTCTAACTTTTTGGTCTATCAATATTGTCTAAATATTTATTTTATGATTTAGAAAGGAAGGTTTTTCTTTAATCCTGAGTTCCTTATAGTAATTCTAGACTCAAGAAATATAAAAGAATTACATTTGACTAAAGATAATCTTCACTTTGATCCACGCAGAGGATAATTGACTTGATTTGTGCAAGCATGATCCTGAAAGATTATTTCACAATAAAACATAATTTTGTTTCATCAAAATAGAGGTCTCAACACTAGATTTACAAATTCAAAAGTTGGTTAGAATTTACGCATACAACAACATAACCTGCATTTACAAAACATGTATTTTTCGTATCAGAACACTGCATCGAGCACACAATTTGCAATGGTTGGCGGCAGCATTATACTAAGTGGATTGCTTATGGAGAGGATCTTATAGAGGAAGTCAGATGATCTCCAGTAGATTTTGATGAGTCTTCTGTGGATATTGAAGTTGATGACATCGATGAAATGAGAGCAGAAGATGAAGATCCGGCTAGTGGGGAAACTTCTAATAAGTTCTATGATGCTATTAGGGTAGTAGATAAACCTTTTGCTCTCTGTATTATGTCCATTTTGAGATCGTCATTTCTCATGAAGTTATTTTGGATGAAGGTTATGAATAAAGGGACCTCTAAATTGATGTTTGAGATGCTTGAATTCATTGGAGAGCTTTTAAAAATCTGAAAGGTTATCCACAAACATCGTATGAAGAAAAGAAATAGATTCACGTCCTTGGTTTAAATTGTGAGAAAATTGATGCATGTCTAAATGATTGCAAGTTATATAGAAATGAATATGCAGAGTTGAGTAGTCGTCCATCGTGTGGTGTGGACAGATATAAAGTGGGAAAATCACTAAATACAAGGGTCAAAAAATAGCTTGAGAAGGTTTTACATTACTTTCCCTTGATTCCTAGGCTTCAACACCTTTTTATTTCAAATAGAATTAGGAATTTGATGACGTAGAATCAGGATAACAAGTCACGAGATGGTTACATTCATCATCCCGTAGATTCAAAAGAGTGGAAAATGTTTGACAACACTCATTTAGCACTTGCAGAGGATGCAAGAAGTGTCAAATTAGGTCTTGCAAGCGATGTGTTTAATCCTTTTAACCCATCCTACTCAATTTGGCTAGTCGTGATGGTAACTTACAATTTACCTCAGTGGCTTTGTATGCAATTGTCATTTATGATGTTGACTCTCCTCATCCCAGGTCCAAAGTAGCCAAGAAATACAATAGATGTTTATCTTCAACCATTGATAGATGAACTAAAACTGTTGTGGCATAACGGCATTCATACATATGATGCACATAGAAAAGAACTCCTTAATATGCATGCTACATTATTGAGGACCATTAATGACTTCCCTGCATATGCAAATTTGTCAGGATGAAGTAAACAAGGGAAGTCTGCTTATTCAGTATGTATGGATGACACTCATCATCCTCAACTACCTAAAACCAACAAGTTCTGTTATTTTGGACACTGTAGATTCCTGCCTATTGAGCATTGATGGCAAACTATAGTGTTTAAGGACAAGTTTGATGGTAAAACTTGTCGGTATTCTTCAAGGAATATTAGGAATAAACTAAGTACAAATTCAATAAGGTTGTCAGGTTTTCAAATAATAGAGAAATTACAACAACTTGCCAACATACTATTAGGATGTCTATTCAAGAAAGATCAAACAACTTTGAAACATTTGGGCTTTAAAAAGAAGAGCATTTTCTTCATATAACTCCCATATTGGAAAGAGCTAACAATCCAACATAATCTTAATGTGATGCATATTGAACAAAATGTTATGGACAACATTTTAGATGTGTTCAACTTAACTAATAGTCCAAAGGATACAGTGAAGACAAAGGAAGACACGATAACCTTAGACATTCATCCAGAGTTACATGTTATTGAAAAAGACGATGGCAGTTGTGACTTTCGGGAAGCCATTTACAACCTAAATAATGATTAGCGGGAAAAAAATTTCACCTTCTTGAAAGAAGTATGGGTGCCAGATGGCTATTCTTTACAACTTTCTCTATGTGCAAACGAGGTTCAAAAGAAAATTAGTGGGTTAAAGAGTCACAACTCTCATATTTACATGCAAGTCTTGTTCCCACTAGCTATTCATGGAATGCTACCTAATCTAGTTGTGGATTCATTTACAGAGATGAGCTAATATTTCAAAGCTATCTGTTCAAAGACATTAAATTCTACTATATTAGAATACTGGGACAAACAAATAGTCGTCACACTATGTAAAATGGAGTAGATATTTCCAACAGCCTTCTTTGATGTCATGGTCCATTTAACTTTGCATCTTGGAAATGAAGCGAAAATTCTTGGGCCTATGCAATACAGATGGACGTATCCAGTTGAACGGTTTCTAAAGAAACTAAAACATTATGTGTTAAACAAGGCTAAGCCTAAAGGATCTTTTGCTGAAGGATATCTTGTAGAAGAATCTATTAACTTCTGTGCCATGTATATGGATGAGATAGACAATCGATTTAAACGATTACAAAGAGATTATGATGGAGGGTATAATGAGAATGATGAAAATTGTCACTACAACAATAATAGGCTTTAGTGACAAAGAATATTTGTCACTAAAAGTAATTATTTTGTCACTAAAATACTTTAGTGATAATTCAAAAATTTATCACTCCACTGTCACTAACAATGTTGTTGCTAAAAGTTTGCAACAAATTTTATTGTCCCTAAATTAACAATTGTTGTGTCCAATATATTTGACACTAAATTGTTGTTGTAGAAGCCTATAAACTCAAATACAATTGTCACAATTTTTGTCCCTAAAGTCTATCTATAGATACAAAAAAATACATTGCCAAAATATCACTATATAACAATTTAGTGTAAAATATAATTATCACTCGCCACAGTGAAAGCCTATGGAGTCAAACACAATCATCACAATATTTGTCCCTAAAGTCACCCTATAGCTACAAAAAAATACATTGTTAAAATATCATTGTATGATACCTATAATGATAAAGTTAAATGTTGGTAACTTGTCACTAACCATTCACTTCAATATTATATAGCATTATTTTTATATATTGCACATTCTGTATACATCATAATAAATCTTTTAGCAACATTTGCATTTGACTTTATTTAGGTTTTGAAAGCTAATTTCATGTAATATCGTTTTCATATTGCACAAACTATTTCCACACCTGAAACTTAGGCTTAAAGCACCCTATTATTAAATCAAAAGATTATTACATTTAGTGCCCTTCAAGGGGATTTACAAAAAAATAATAAAATATAGAAGCTAAATTCAATGAAAAAATATACAAATGACAATAAAAAAATCTAGTCTAAATGCTTCATCAACTTAACAGAATCTTCATCTCTAATCTTTAAATGCCATCAAGTCTTTTCAGAAACACCAATAGAAAAATCACCATCTTCTCTTGCTAAAGCAAATCTTGTGAGGAACTTCTAAATTAGATTCCTCATCTGTATGTTGTTGAATCATCTCAAAAACTGCCATGTGCTTCATGTCATTAAAGTTATTTTGTGCTCCACATGTGTTTCATGCAACAAACAAAACCAAACATGGCATCAAAATAAAGAAATGAACCAAACAAGAACCAAGTTGCAGGTGCAAAGCATTTAATGTACATTGACATAATTTGCAAGGCAACTGAAATGAAATGAAGAAAATAAATAAAAATCAA
The DNA here is from genome assembly GCA_037157565.1 of Thalassia testudinum. Taxonomy (NCBI): domain Eukaryota; kingdom Viridiplantae; phylum Streptophyta; class Magnoliopsida; order Alismatales; family Hydrocharitaceae; genus Thalassia; species Thalassia testudinum. The sequence continues at coordinate 86,132,911 of JAZHRO010000014.1, read as the reverse complement.
TCAATGAAATCTGCACAAGTTTTGAATGAAAAAAGAAGCATGGATCTATTAATGAGCATGTACCTTCAATGTACCTTTAGGTCCATCATATTATTGGCAACTTTATCCTAGTGGTCAAGAACAAATGCCTGATCATTAGAATCATTATTGGAAACTACATTACTATTACTTTATGAAATTTATTATGAAAATTGATAATACAAGCAGAGAACAACATATAAATCTAATAAAAAAAATATATCATAAGGATATATGATAAAAATTGGGAAAAAAATATTAGCAAGATATCGACTATCTTTCTTTTAAATGCTAGATGAATCCACTCCTACTCCACCAATGCACCACCATTAAACATCCTCATCCTACATACATGCATGATGAACATTACTACTACATAGCAATTCATCAACTTTTGAATAAATGAACACTCTATTACTTACCTTTATTTTCTGTGGCATCCATTGTTTGGAGTTTCGGTAGATTATATGCAAAAACAAAAAGTCAAAGCTATGCAAGTAACAAAGTGAAAGCCATAGGAAGACATGTATTATGTGGCTGCAATGATCATTGAAGAGGGGAGACATGTAGTAGTCAAATTTGGATATGACTTTCTTTTAGGGAAATATTCAATGGCTTTCCTTGCATGCCTATTTATTTTTCATGAAGAAAAGGTGATCATTTGTTGCTAAAAGGAGTAAAATCTTATTCACTTCCAATGGCTCTCTCATACAATGCTTTCATCTTCCGAAGATGTATATGGAGTAGTTTTTGCAATAACAAGTTTTGAAGTATATATAGCATTCTCAAGAATATTAACCACTTGTTTGGCCTTCAAAATTATTGCTCTATTCTTAAGAAGATTTTAAAACAAACTAATCCCAAGCTTGATCACTATTACACTCTTTCAGACATTTGTAACATGTGATTATCCAATTTTACATTTTATTTGAGATATGAAGTTTCCCATTCTCGCATCTTTGCAATTAAATCACTACAAAATTACAAAAGAATATGCAAGTCTAATTAAAGGAAAGTATATGAGGGAGAGAATGCTACTAAAAAATAAAGGCATTAACTACTACTTTAACTGATTTCTAAAAAGAGATATATGATAGAGGGCATCCTAATGATTGGAAGAGTTTAGAAAGCATTGTGAAACTCTTGACACCATTGCATAATAAAGAAAAACATGACTTCAACAATCAGCAACATAAAAGTGGAATTCCTAACATGGAATCACAGACTACATCCAAAGGAAAAGTGATTAAAGTTGGCCATGGAAATGAGACAAGCCCACTGTTGAAGATAGCTTATGGAGAGGAATTCATCAGTATGCAAGTACTAGCATGTTTTTGGCACATGAGAAAGAAATGCCATGGATTTTAGCCATGCCATCCTATTTTAACATCAGGAATAAAGAAAATAGCAACCACAAAGAGCAAAGGCAATGACAAAGAGGATATTGTTAATAAAAGAGGAATAAATGAAGAAGCATCGTAAGGGGAAAAAAACTTCCAAAATAGAAAAGAGAAAGAAGCATGTAATTTGGTGTACGAGGATTTCTTTTTGTGCTTCAAAATTTTGAGTACTAGTGACCTGATTGCTATAAGATGTCCTAAGCATGATTTTTTCTTTTTACACTGCAAATCTGAGAAATTGATTAGATTGAGCAATTACAAGTAAGAAATGGGGGTTGATGACCCTATCCTTAACCATGTAGAGACTTTAAGAAATTTGTACCAAGAAAATGTTTGATTCTTCTTATTTTAGATTATCAATTTCTGAGCTAATCTCCAATAGGAGATTGGTGGATTTGGCATCCTCGTTCAAGTAGCTTATAGCAAATAATAAGGTGGGGAAATTATTATTCTCTTTTGGTCAAACTATTGCATTTTCCATTTTTAGCTGAAAGGTACATGTTACCCTAACCAAAATTATTCTCTAGATTCTTGTGAAGATGGAAAACAAAAGTGACTCTGAAGAAATGGTTAATAGGCATTCTCAAGCAATAGTCAAGGCATTATACGTATGGAAACAATACACTATTCTAAAAGAACCCGAAGCATCCATTTTTGCACAACAAACACACGTGTGACCTAACCCACAGTTTAAGGCATCACCCTTGTCTAACCAAAAACTCACAAGTTTGCAACTAAAAGAAATCATCTGAGATACTTGTTCATTATAAGAAATAGCAAAGATGCATATGATGCACTAATGATGACTGTTTAAAAGTAAGGAAACTAACTTCTACTAAAGAAACCATCCTAAGGGAATGACCAGAAATATAAAAGTGATGGGATCCAAACCTTGGCATCCTTATGTATTGCTCCCAAGTTAACCTTGCTATTAGTTTCCATTGGTGCCAAGTTTCCCTCGCGCGACTACTCAGCACCCAAAGAACCATTTTCAACAGCTGTTGTAGGAGCCTCTTAAGCAACCTTGGCATCTGACACATCCACACCATGCACTCCATTTGGAACCTCATCAGAATCCATCTTTGTCTCCCCTTTCAGAGGTTCCTTTGGCACTACAATTACTTCATCGTCTATCATCTGAAAACAAGAAAAGGAAAGACAAAAATGAGTATTTTGTGCAACCATACTTGATTTTTAAAGAGTTTACAAAACTTCATATACTATAATTCCATTATTATTCAATTAGATTATAAATTTCATAGTGGCGCATTCACTGGTGGCTAATTAGAAAGGGTCAACTTGGCAAAATATTGTCTAGCATAATTAGAATTAAAAACAAGCTAAAAATAATTGTCATTTGAGCTTCTATGTCATGTACCCTTGATACACACCATGTAACCACCTATCTTGGTTTCACCCTAAACTTTGTCAGCATCAGCATGCATAACATCAACTAGAAATATGTTAGATTTTCTAAATGTTATAGTGTAACGACCCGGTTCCCGAGTCCCTACGAGACACGAGAACCGGACCGACTCGACTAATCCCAAGACCCAGTCGTCCAACGAGGAAGTAACCAAAAGACAGTAAAATAAACCACATTCAGCATGAATATAACTAACAGTAAAAAGTACAGCAGTAAGGAAAGAAACTACTACAGTAGGTACCGCCACAACAGTAAAGCAACATTTATCATATAACAAAAACTGCAGGTAAAGAAGGTACAGCGGAAACAAAACTACTCACTAGAACAGAAACAAAAGAAGGTACAAAGCTGTGGCAACTCTACTGGACCCTACTCGGCCCAGCGTCCTCTGCAGCCGCCGACCCTGGCTGCTCAACACCTGGTCCTGAAAAAGGTAACGAGTGTAACACGTCAGCAAAACGCTGAGTAGAGTGGCAAACTAACTAAAGGCAACAGTAGAGTGTCCAGTAGCTGTTATGTTCTATTACTTCCTTTATTTACATCTTTCAATTTTTCTCACTATTTCATTTACTTCTCAGATCCTTTACTTGATCTCGAATGTCCTCGTGGGACGATCTTGATTGCAGTCTTTTCCAACAGTAGAAGTAGCACGTGGTGCTCTCCTGGCCGGGAGAGTCCCCCGTGGTGATCCTACCCTCAGTCAACCACCCCAAGGTCACTGACAGATGTAACGGTGACTACGGCACGCGCGATAAACGCACAGGTAGCTAGCCCGTACTGGCACGCGGTCAGTCGTTTCCGTTAACGGGTGCGCCCAAAGCACAGCACGGAACCAGGGCAGAGCCCTCTCAGTAACAGGGGTCCAACCCCTCCACAGTAACCAAACCGGGGCCTTGCCCCTCCACAGTCCGCGCACCCTCGTCTGACTACCCTGGTTTGCCCTAGTGGGCCTAACAAGTCGGTGAAGGAGGCTAGCAGAACCCCGGGGCCCGTGGGGTAGCTAGTACTCTCCTAACACTACTAGCTCTCCTCGGTACTACGTACACGAGGGCCAACAAGTCGGTACAGAGCGGCCAAGCCTAACCCCGGGTCCCTGGGGCGGCTGGCCCCACTCTGCACTAAAACAGGTACAGGTACTTCCCTTGGTACTGCGTACCCAAGAGACAGTACAACTACATCTCAGTTCCATTCCTTTTCTTTCCAGGAGTTCCACTCCTAATTCCCCGTAGGGTTCCAGCTCTTTATCTCAGAACATCATATGTTTCACTTTCCAGATTCACGTTCTCACATTCCATGATCTCAACATGTTTCCTTGTTCATAACAGGAAGCTGTTAATTAATTTCACAGGCAGCTTATATATTCCTTTCCATTTTTCCAAGACTGCAGTAATATACATTCCACTAGTTTTTCCATCCTAGGATTCATGCCATATCCTAGGATCTATCATACAATCTAGTTTTCCGGCCCTAGGATTCATGCAACACCTAGGAGCTATCATTCCATACATTTCTCATTCCTAGGGTTCATGCAATGCCCTAGGTTCTAGTTATGGTTCCATACTTTAACAGATTTTATTAATGCTTAAAACCACTCTACCAGGTACAACGGAAGTAATGGGGGCGTGGTCGGGAATCCCGCGCGCCTCCGCGACTCTCAAGACGGCAACCGAACGAGGTCCTATCACAAGGATCAAACACAAGGAGTGTCTCAAAACAGTGTATAGCTACTGTAGGCGGGTAGAGGAATAAATTCTGAATCGAACGCAACTCGAATCGCGGAAAACGGAGCCCAAACGGGCCCTAAACGGGTCGAGAAAGACAATACTGTGCAAAATCAGACGTCTGGAACTCCTTCCAGACGTCTTAAACGGTGGATCAGAGAATTACCTGTTCGGCTTGGTTCCCCGGACGTCCAGAAGTCTGTGGCGACGTCTCTCCTAGATCCCAGACGTCCGATGGTCTCTCCGGACGTCTGGAGGTCACTCCCGCCGTCTGGTACAACTTCCAGACGTCGGATTCGCAAAGGATGACGAATCCGAACACCTGCGCACAGCCAACCCTCCTCCTTCAGTACGGTCAGTCGACAAAAGAAGAAGGAGAAAGCGGAACTCACCTTTCAGACGTCTGTATGATCACACAGACGTCGACCTTGCCGTCTGGATATCAGTCCAGACGTCTGATTCTGGAGATTTTTCCAGAATCAGAACCTTGCTCGGCCTCCGCTCGCGACGCCGCTCGCGTCGCACCTCGCGCGTCCGCTGCTCCGCCCGCAGCAGGTCCCTCTTCGCGACGCTCTGCGCCCCCTGCGCCCTCCGCCGGCCGGCCAAGCCGCTCCCGGCGAGCTCGCCCTCACGGCAGAGCCCCGCCCTCGCACGCCGCAGCTCCTCCGCGCCTTCTGCTGCGCCGCTGCCGCTGCGCCCTTGCGTCCGCTCGCTCCGCCCGCAGCAGGAGAGGAGGAAGATGGTGGAGACGGGAGGGGAGGCGCGCCCCCTCCCCCTTTTAACGCCGCGCGGAGAGGAGGAGAGAGACGGCCACAGTCGCCTGCAGCCGCAGAGAAGATGCGGATCGCAGGTCTGCGCGCACAGGCGCGCAGACGAATATCCCGTGCGAGTATAACTGTTCGTCAGACGTCTGTAAACTATCCCGGACGTCTGGTCAGACGTCTGGATGTGATCCCAGACGTCTTTACAGACGTCTGGGCCACCTCCCAGACGTCTTAAAATACGTCTGGGGCACGAGCTCGTTACAATATAACAAACTCAAAGGAAGTTTCGTCCCCGAAACTTGCGCCAACTAGGGTGCGGAAAAAGGATGTCCAAATAACCATAACAAACTCAAAGAGGACCGAAGCCGGTCCGAAAAGACGTACCCGCGAAAAGCTCTGGGTACCGCTCCCGCATTGCCGCCTCAGGCTCCCAGGTAGCCTCCTCGTACCGCTGGCTCCTCCACAAAACCTTTACCAGGGGTACTTGCTTTCGTCTCAACCTGCGGACGGCTCGGTCTAGGATCTGCACTGGCCGCTCGGGGTAGGTCAGGTCGTCGCTCACCTCGACGCTCTCGTGACTCAGTACGTGGCTGAGATCGGCTACGTACTTCCTGAGGTTGGACACGTGGAACACGTCGTGCACACCAGAAAGCTGCGGGGGAATGGCAAGTCTGTAAGCAACGGGTCCAACCCGCTCCAGGACCTCGAAGGGCCCCACGAACCTCGGCGCGAGCTTCCCTCTCACCCCAAACCGCTGTAAGCCCTTCATGGGCGAAACACGAAGAAAGACATGGTCCCCAACCTCGAACTGCACCTCTCTGCGTCTGCGATCTGCGTAGCTCTTCTGTCTGCTCCTGACAGTGCGGAGTCGTCTGTGGATCTGTTCAACTACCTCCTGACTCTGCCGGATCAACCTGGGGCCAACCTCCCACTTGGTCCCCACCTCAACCCAACTCAAGGGTGCCGTGCATTTCCGTCCGTACAGAGCCTCGTAGGGAGCCATGCCGATGCTCGAGTGATAACTGTTGTTGTATGCAAACTCTGCCAGGGGCAGGTGTTCCTCCCAAGAGCCCCTCCAGTCTAGTACACAGGCACGCAAAAGATCCTCAAGTGTCTGTATTGTGCGTTCCGACTGTCCGTCCGTCTGGGGGTGGTAAGCCGTGCTAAACCTCAACCTCGTCCCCAAAGCCTGCTGAAACTCAGCCCAAAACTGGGACGTAAAGCGGGTATCCCGGTCGGATACGATCTCCCGCGGAACTCCGTGTAGTCGCACCACATCACGGATATACCTCTCTGCCAACTGTGCTGGTCCCAAAGTGACTCGGATCGGCAAGAATCGTGCCGTCTTCGTCAACCTATCCACTATTACCCAGACCGCGTCGTGTCCTCGCTGGGTAACAGGTAAACCCACCACCAAGTCCATGGTGATGCTCTCCCACTTCCACTCCGGCACTGGAAGCGGCTGAAGCGGCCCTGCAGGCCTCTGATGCTCGGCTTTCACCTGCTGGCACACTAAGCACTGCTGCACGAACTCACCCACATCCCGCTTCATCCCTCTCCACCAGAACTCGCGTCTCAAGTCATGGTACATTTTCGTGTTTCCGGGATGTATGGTGAATCTGGAACCGTGTGCCTCAGTCAGGAGCTCTCTCAACAGCTCCTCGTCTCTGGGGACGCACAGCCGTCCCCTCAAGCGTAACACCTGGTCTGTGAAAGAGAAGTCCCCTGGGTCCCCTGACAGTACTCTGTCGCGCAAAGACTGCAAGTACGGATCGGCCATCTGTCCCGTGATGATGCGGTCTATCAACTCTGGTCTGGTCTGCCGTGTCACCGTCACTGCCCCACAGTATCCTCGTAACTCTAGAGGTCGCCAACTGCCCACCTCCTCCAAAAGGCTCCAACTCTGTAACTGTAGACTGGCCAAGCGTGCGGGCGCCTTACGGCTCAAGGCGTCAGCCACCACATTGGCCTTTCCCGGGTGGTAGGAGATGCTGCAGTCGTAGTCCTTCAGGAGCTCCAACCAACGTCTCTGTCTCATGTTGAGCTCCTTCTGGTCAAAAAGATATCTGAGGCTCTTGTGATCTGTAAAAATCTCGAAGGTCTCACCGTACAAGTAGTGCCTCCATGTCTTCAGCGCGAAGACAACAGCTGCCAACTCTAGGTCATGGGTAGGGTAGGTATGCTCATGGGGCTTCAGTTGCCGCGAAGCGTAAGCGACCACGTGACCCCTCTGCATGAGCACACCTCCTAACCCCTGCAAGGAAGCGTCCGTGTACACGACGAACCCGCCACTACTGTCAGGAATGGTGAGCACGGGAGCCGAGGTCAACCTCTCCTTCAGCTCCAGAAAACACGCCTCACAGGCGTCTGTCCAAGTGAAAGGCACATCCTTCCGAGTCAACTGTGTCATAGGACGTACAATCTGCGAAAACCCTCTGATGAACCGTCTGTAGTAACCTGCCAGTCCCAGGAAACTGCGAATCTCAGTGACTGAACGCGGTCTCTCCCACCTGAGCACTGCCTCGACCTTGGCGGGATCCACCGCCAGGCCGTCTCCAGAGATCACATGACCCAAAAAGGTCACCTCCCTCAACCAGAACTCGCACTTGCTGTATTTGGCGTACAGCCTGCGTCGTCTCAGAGTGTCCAGAACCATCCGCAAGTGCTGTCCGTGCTGCGTCCGATCTCTAGAATAGATGAGTACATCATCTATGAAAACCACCACAAACTGGTCCAAGTACGGTCTGAACACCCGGTTCATCAGGTCCATGAAAGCAGCGGGGGCATTGGTCAGCCCAAACGGCATGACCAAAAACTCGTAGTGTCCGTACCGGGTGCGGAAAGCTGTCTTGGAGACGTCAGTCTCCCTGATCCTCAACTGGTGGTATCCAGACCTCAAGTCGATCTTGGAAAACACCGTGGCACCCCGCAACTGGTCAAACAAATCGTCAATCCTCGGCAGCGGATATCGGTTCTTGATGGTGACCCTATTCAGCTGTCTGTAGTCCACACAAAGGCGTAGGGTCCCATCCTTCTTCTTCACAAACAGTACCGGGGCTCCCCAGGGAGACGCACTAGGCCTCACGAAACCTTTCTCCAAAAGGTCCTGCAACTGAGACTTGAGCTCTCGCAGCTCAAGCGGTGCCATCCTGTATGGCGCGGTGGAGATGGGGTTGGTCCCTGGTACTAGTGAGATCTCAAACTCGATCTCACGCTCGGGCGGTAGTCCTGGTAACTCGTCTGGAAACACGTCGGGGTACTCTCTGACCACCGGGATGCTCTGGAAGTCTGCCACGGGGCTGTGCTCTGCCACCACACAAGCTAAGGAGCCCTCACACCCCTGGCTCAAAAGTCTCGCCGCCCGAAGTGCCGAAATGCACCTGAAACCTCCGTCCACTGGCTGCCCATGAAACTCGAAGGAAGGCAACTCCGGAATGGAGAAGACAATCTTCCTCTCAAAGCAGTCTACCAATGCGTGGTAAGCGGACAGCCAATCCATCCCCAGGATCACCCCAAAGTCCTCCATCTGTATCATAATCAGGTCAGCTGGCAGGCTGTGTCCCCCGATGCTGACCCCGCAACCCGTGTACACCTCCTCAGCTACAAACAGCTGACCACTCGGACCTCTGATTACGAACGGGTTCTCTAACAATGTATAATCCTGGTCCAAACTAACTGCGAAACTGTCTGCGACAAACGAGTGCGTAGCGCCGGAATCGAAAAGCGTGTAAACGAGTCTGCCAGAAACTGAAACCATACCTGCTACCACGGATCCCGAAGCTCTGGCGTCCCTGTGTGTTAGGGCGTTGATACGCCCCTCAGCTCTAGGTGCGGACGAAGCAGCCACACTCTGCGTCGGACGGGTAGGTGCTGGCCGGTACCCTCCTCGCGACTGCGGTCCTCCTCCTCGCGCCTGGAAACCGCGGCCTCCTGCGCGCCCTCCAGTGCTCTGCGCGGGAAGTATCTGCTGACCTCCTGCCCTAGATGGGCAGTCCCTCCTGACGTGGCCCGGCTGGCCACACTGGTAGCAGAGGGGAACCCGACTCCCGCCCTCAGTGAGTCCCTGCTGTCGGCTAGGCGGGGGTCCGGTGCTGGCGACTGGCCCCTGTCGAGGGCCCCCAAAGGCCAGTGATGGCCCTGCACAACGTGACGGCTCTCCTGCGGACGCCACGTGTCTCCGTTCTCGCCGGCCCTGTGAGAAGTCTGGCTGAAAGGGCCTCTTCCGCCCGCCGTCGGTCTCTCGCGCGGACGGGTTGGTCTCCTCGTAAGTCATGGCTGCCTCTACCACCCTCGAAAACGTCGGCAGCTTCAGGGGTTTGACATACCCCCGGATCGCAGGCCGGAGCCCCTCGGTGAACCTCCAAAGGCGCTCCTCCTCAGTGGCTACCGCTGTCGCTGCAAAGCGGGACAGCTCCAAGAAACGCGTGCGGTACGCGCTCACGGTCATCGTCCCTTGGCGGAGAGTGTGGAACTCCCGCCTCCTCTGGTCCTGCCACGTCTGGGGAAAGTACTGCTCGCAGAAGAGGGTGACGAACTGGTCCCACGTCGGCTCGTCCCTCTCCTGTCCCCGGACCGCCCTCCACCACCGGTGTGCCGCACTCTCCAGCTGGTACGTGGCAAAGGCCACGCGGCACTCCACCGGGGGGCGAAGGGTGTCGAAGATCTTCTCCAGCTGCTCAAGCCAGTCCTCTGCCTCGGTCGGGTCCTCATCCCCCTTGAAGGAGGGGGGCTTCAGCTTCCGGAACTGCCCGAAAAGCTCGAAGTGGTGCTGTAGGGGAGGTGCTGGTGCACCTCCAGGCGAAGGTGCCTCGTGTACAGAAGTGTCGGAGGAAGGTGGGGGCGGCAGGGGCCCATCCCCTCCCTCGTGTCCGGCGCCGCGTCCGTCGCGTGGTCCCACAAAGGACTCCCCCTCTGCAACCCCAGGAGGAGGTGCTCGGGGCGGTGGGTGGAGCTCCTCTCGTACAATATCCCGTATCAGTCTGGCGAGGTCCTGGGCCTGGATGCCAGGGAGTGGTGGCTGGTCCACCGAGACGTCAACGACAGCACGTCCACCTCGCCGTCCTCGCCCTCGGCCGCGCCCGCGGCCAGTCTCGCCAGTCCCACGACGAGGCATCTCCTGCAAGGAGACGCGAAACAAAACGGAAACGTCAAAACAGACGGTACCTAACAACACTTCTAAGAGCTCATGTCAAGAGATATGTTGTGGTGGCTACTCTAGCTATAAACATGTGAATTGGTTATTTTCCAGTCAGTTGATTCACTTCTCGGGACGACCTTGCTCTGATACCATCTTGTAACGACCCGGTTCCCGAGTCCCTACGAGACACGAGAACCGGACCGACTCGACTAATCCCAAGACCCAGTCGTCCAACGAGGAAGTAACCAAAAGACAGTAAAATAAACCACATTCAGCATGAATATAACTAACAGTAAAAAGTACAGCAGTAAGGAAAGAAACTACTACAGTAGGTACCGCCACAACAGTAAAGCAACATTTATCATATAACAAAAACTGCAGGTAAAGAAGGTACAGCGGAAACAAAACTACTCACTAGAATAGAAACAAAAGAAGGTACAAAGCTGTGGCAACTCTACTGGACCCTACTCGGCCCAGCGTCCTCTGCAGCCGTCGACCCTGGCTGCTCAACACCTGGTCCTGAAAAAGGTAACGAGTGTAACACGTCAGCAAAACGCTGAGTAGAGTGGCAAACTAACTAAAGGCAACAGTAGAGTGTCCAGTAGCTGTTATGTTCTATTACTTCCTTTATTTACATCTTTCAATTTTTCTCACTATTTCATTTACTTCTCAGATCCTTTACTTGATCTCGAATGTCCTCGTGGGACGATCTTGATTGCAGTCTTTTCCAACAGTAGAAGTAGCACGTGGTGCTCTCCTGGCCGGGAGAGTCCCCCGTGGTGATCCTACCCTCAGTCAACCACCCCAAGGTCACTGACAGACGTAACGGTGACTACGGCACGCGCGATAAACGCACAGGTAGCTAGCCCGTACTGGCACGCGGTCAGTCGTTTCCGTTAACGGGTGCGCCCAAAGCACAGCACGGAACCAGGGCAGAGCCCTCTCAGTAACAGGGGTCCAACCCCTCCACAGTAACCAAACCGGGGCCTTGCCCCTCCACAGTCCGCGCACCCTCGTCTGACTACCCTGGTTTGCCCTAGTGGGCCTAACAAGTCGGTGAAGGAGGCTAGCAGAACCCCGGGGCCCGTGGGGTAGCTAGTACTCTCCTAACACTATTAGCTCTCCTCGGTACTACGTACACGAGGGCCAACAAGTCGGTACAGAGCGGCCAAGCCTAACCCCGGGTCCCTGGGGCGGCTGGCCCCACTCTGCACTAAAACAGGTACAGGTACTTCCCTTGGTACTGCGTACCCAAGAGACAGTACAACTACATCTCAGTTCCATTCCTTTTCTTTCCAGGAGTTCCACTCCTAATTCCCCGTAGGGTTCCAGCTCTTTATCTCAGAACATCATATGTTTCACTTTCCAGATTCACGTTCTCACATTCCATGATCTCAACATGTTTCCTTGTTCATAACAGGCAGCTGTTAATTAATTTCACAGGCAGCTTATATATTCCTTTCCATTTTTCCAAGACTGCAGTAATATACATTCCACTAGTTTTTCCATCCTAGGATTCATGCCATATCCTAGGATCTATCATACAATCTAGTTTTCCGGCCCTAGGATTCATGCAACACCTAGGAGCTATCATTCCATACATTTCTCATTCCTAGGGTTCATGCAATGCCCTAGGTTCTAGTTATGGTTCCATACTTTAACAGATTTTATTAATGCTTAAAACCACTCTACCAGGTACAACGGAAGTAATGGGGGCGTGGTCGGGAATCCCGCGCGCCTCCGCGACTCTCAAGACGGCAACCGAACGAGGTCCTATCACAAGGATCAAACACAAGGAGTGTCTCAAAACAGTGTATAGCTACTGTAGGCGGGTAGAGGAATAAATTCTGAATCGAACGCAACTCGAATCGCGGAAAACGGAGCCCAAACGGGCCCTAAACGGGTCGAGAAAGACAATACTGTGCAAAATCAGACGTCTGGAACTCCTTCCAGACGTCTTAAACGGTGGATCAGAGAATTACCTGTTCGGCTTGGTTCCCCGGACGTCCAGAAGTCTGTGGCGACGTCACTCCTAGATCCCAGACGTCCGATGGTCTCTCCGGACGTCTGGAGGTCACTCCCGCCGTCTGGTACAACTTCCAGATGTCGGATTCGCAAAGGATGACGAATCCGAACACCTGCGCACAGCCAACCCTCCTCCTTCAGTACGTTCAGTCGACAAAAGAAGAAGGAGAAAGCGGAACTCACCTTTCAGACGTCTGTATGATCACACAGACGTCGACCTTGCCGTCTGGATATCAGTCCAGACGTCTGATTCTGGAGATTTTTCCATAATCAGAACCTCGCTCGGCCTCCGCTCGCGACGCCGCCCGCGTCGCACCTCGCGCGTCCGCTGCTCCGCCCGCAGCAGGTCCCTCTTCGCGACGCTCTGCGCCCCCTGCGCCCTCCGCCGGCCGGCCAAGCCGCTCCCGGCGAGCTCGCCCTCACGGCAGAGCCCCGCCCTCGCACGCCGCAGCTCCTCCGCGCCTTCTGCTGCGCCGCTGCCGCTGCGCCCTTGCGTCCGCTCGCTCCGCCCGCAGCAGGAGAGGAGGAAGATGGTGGAGACGGGAGGGGAGGCGCGCCCCCTCCCCCTTTTAACGCCGCGCGGAGAGGAGGAGAGAGACGGCCGCAGTCGCCTGCAGCCGCAGAGAAGATGCGGATCGCAGGTCTGCGCGCACAGGCGCGCAGACGAATATCCCGTGCGAGTATAACTGTTCGTCAGACGTCTGTAAACTATCCCGGACGTCTGGTCAGACGTCTGGATGTGATCCCAGACGTCTTTACAGACGTCTGGGCCACCTCCCAGACGTCTTAAAATACGTCTGGGGCACGAGCTCGTTACATATAGCTTTCAAATTAGGAAACGAACTGCCTTTGGGGATTACAATTTTGTTCTACTCAGTTTCCACTGCCACATCTTGTAATTCAATAGAAAGACATCCCTAGGCCGATGAAATTGAATACAAAACGCATTCTTGGATTTGAAATGACATAGATGATCGAATAAATAGATTAGTAAAGACTAAAAATGAAAACAACAAGCTTGCCAAGTTGCATTACATATCATTAACAAAATCATACAGGAAAAGAAACTAAGATAATGCAAGCAAGAGAACAAAACGTTATTGTTCAAGAAGTAAAGAACAAAAATAAGCATCTCTAGGATGCCTATCTAGTAACAAGGATTGAATGAAAACATGCCCAAAGTAGAAATCATCATATGGTAAAAGCATCCAAAATTCATGTAAATTACATCATAGCATGGGAAAAAATTTTTTTCCTAGTGATGCTATTGATAATTGTCCATCTTCAATTTATCCACTACTGGTCAAAACTATGTCATGTACCATCCAAATTCATGTAAATTATAGCATAACATGGTAAGAATTTTTTCCCCTATGTATGCTATTGATAATTATCCATCTTTAGTTTATCCACTACAGGTTGAAAACTATCTCTCATCATCCTAACTCCCTTAACCAAGATTTCCAAAAGTAATTACACATTAACAACTACATTGTTGGTCATTCATGGAAATGACTCCACCTCTTCACACTATTGAAAGAAATTACATACTCAGTGGTGCTCTCTCTCCTGTAAAGCTTGTGAAACACAAGACATCATCACATTGCAAAAGATTCTATTCAAAAGAAACTAATAATGACACTCCCCCAGCTAACAAAATTCTAAAGAAAATTAATAATAGTCTAGTCCTCACAAAACCATGTTTTTTCTTTTCTTTTTTTTGATAAAAGGTCCACACAATCATGTTATGGAACTATGTCTGACCTAAAGTAGAGTTGATTCTAAAGAATGAATCATTTTTATATCTTCACATAGTCAACTACCTCTAAATCAAGCCAATTTAATATCAAATTCATTCCCATTATATCTTCCAAGCGTATTTACCAAAAAACCCACCTACATTAGCACATTTCACCAACTTCTCTTCAAATATCACTCCTTTTTACAAATAAAAATAATCAAAAGTAATGACTAACAACACATGATTGGTTATCATGAAAAATATACCTAAAATTCCCTAACTTTGAAGGTTGGATCGAGGATGGTGCATCCTCTCAAGATGCACTCACTTGCATTCATCATCCTCCTCAGCTCTTTCCCAAAGAACTTTGTGAGTATCCTAATGAACTCTACAAGTATCCTCCCAATCGACCCCCACTGCTCGACGACCTCCATCTCCTTGATGTCCTCGACCCCAATCCTGACATCATTTAGCACCCACTCTAGTGGCACCTTCATCCACTCCAGTATCAGTTGATAGATCCATTCGAATTCCTCCTTCCTCATCAACCCACTCACATCCTTCTCCATCAGGCACTCCATGATCATCGATGACTCTAGATTCACTCTCTATACCTTCGACATCTCGCATGTCACCCGCAGCCGAAGGCTTGCTCTCACATTCCCACACATGTTGATCTTGTATTCCTCCTTGAACTTGTCAATGATGTGACAGAAGTGAACCTCATCGAAGTTCCTTTTGGTAAGGTAGCACACAGTTGTAGGTAGGGGAAGGGACCCAGAGGTGGCCTTTCTTTTAGGTGTTGACACAGACCCACATGGAGGAGTGGTTCAGGTAGAGGTCGATGGAGACAATGTAGAGGGTGGGGGTCGTGCTCAGGGATCTTGGTCTTGTAGATAACGTAGGCGATGGCGGTTGTGGTGGTCTTGTGGAGGAGGCAACGTAGGCAGAGGTCCGGGATGGCAACAGCATCAAGGATGGCATGGCACTACGCGTTGGTGAGGTTCTTGTCAATAGAGTGGAGGTTGGAGAGGAACATGATGAGGTGCTACGTGGGGGTGAAAAAGCGATCCCCGCTGAGGTAGCAGGAAATAAATTTCAAAATATAATTATTGGAAATTTTAATTTTCTAAATGTATTTAAGGGATTTTTATTTAGTTATGTGTGGTGGTAAACTCTCCTTTACAAAAGGCGAGTTTGAAACAGCCACCATCTCCCCTCTTGGGGAGTGCCAAGGGGGTGATTGTCGTGGTAAACTCGCCTACTATGAAAAGGCAAGTTCCGTGAAGCAACTTAAACTCCTGCTAAACTCACCTTCTGTGAAGGCGAGTGTCTTCCTCAAAGTCACCTTTCCTGAAGGCCAGTTTACCGTGTGTATATCCAGCTCTGTGCCCAGAAGCCTTCCTCCTCCTTCCACACAGCTTCCATCAGCGCTCAAGCTCTTTTCTTATTGTCCTCATCCGAGTGCACACCATCGTCGAGTCTCCTCCTCGCCGTTAGGTGCTACCACATCCTCCTCTTCATCAGCTGCTGCCACATTAGCGTTGTTGCGACATCCCCTCATCGACCACTTCACTATTGCAGCAACACTACCCTCGCTGCCCTTGCCGCTATTGCTACGACAGCCACCTCGCCACCCTCGCCACTGTGCTACCACTGGCTGTGAAGGTTGAATTTTTTTTTTTGTGCCTTAGAAAGAGAACATGAGAAATTGATAATGTTTTTGAAAATCTCTCTTACTTGAAGTAGAAATAGATCATATTTTTATTGGCTGTTAGGGTTAAATTTATTTATGATAGTCAACCTTAAATGAAATTGAGAAATTTCACTTCGAGAGTGAGAAATTGATATTGTGCTTACCTATGAATGTCTTTTGATTATGTTTTGTTAGTCTAGTTATAATGGGTGGAAATGTATTTTGTCCTTGTTATGCAAATGGAAATGTTGAATATAGAGATGACAATGTTGGCTATGACAGAGGACCGATCAGAACTATAATGGTACGTAGTGATTGGAAATTTGACAGATTGCATAGGCATATTTGCATGAAAGTTGAAATTAATCGATGTAACCGTGAAGTTGAGATTCAACATAGGTTCGCATTAAAGTTGGGAAATCAAGAGAACAAGCATGTCATCAAAAATGTTTTGGTGCCCTTCTTTGATGATGATTCATTAGAAACAATGATGTGCTTCAGTGAAAGTAATGGTAATTATGTGGAACTATGTATTGACTCTCAAGAAAGGTGTGAAGCATCCATTGAATGTGCTATGGGAAATAGAATGTCTAATGTAATTATGGAAGAATGCAATGCTGTTAATGAACCCAATGCAGAAGTGAACTTGGTTGTTGGTGTTAATGAAGGTGGTGTGCATGATGATGTTGGTAAGCCAATTCGGCATTCACCAGATCACATACATACAAAGGAAGTGCACGATTGTAGAGGCGACTCATTGGGTGGAATTGATACGCATGCTCAAACACATCAAGCAAATGAAGCATGCTCAAACACATCAAGCAAATGAAAATTCTACCAATGCTTCTCAAAGTTATTGCTTGTCACGAAATGCATAAAATGTTATTTTTATCACTGTAGTGCGAATCACGTCGAAACAAATAAATTTATAAATTAGAATCGATGAGTTTCGAGTCATTTGCAGGGAGGCAAAACACGATTTTTAAACTCTTAGTACTAACTAATTATCTAACCTAATGAAAGCATGGAAATAGAGATAGGATATTCATAGAATCAGATATTCATTGCTACTTGCAAACAATTCTTACAATAGGAAATAAATAAATATGCTAAAGAGTAGAAAGGGAGAAAAGAATAGATGAAGGACGATGCAGCTTGTGGGATGTTTGTGTGAAGTGCAGCAGCACTTCAGATCTAGAGTGCTAGGAAGAAGACTAGAGAGAAATTGCAGAGAAAGAGAGGCTGGAGTTGTGTCTGGTGGGAGTTGCCTCTCAAGTGGGGGTCCTAGGGCTCTTTTTATAACTAAAATGAGGGGCAACATGGGTATTTAGGCCCCCCAACCCATGCAACAACCTTGGAGCCTTTAGATCCATCGATTGAGAGATCAACAAACCAAATCATGCCTCAAAATAACCTTCCAAAAGCCTTAAATGTGTGGAACCTACCAAATGGTGACATGTGGCACATGCTTGGCCGCTGGATCCACCGCCTCACTCTCCTCACATGCGCATGCGCTTTCATTTTTAGCCATCCGATCACACGATCAGACCACTGGCTTTGTCCCCGCGTACAACGAGGCATCCGTTCAGGTGTTCAACCGCACATGCATCCTCACCATGCGGTCACGTCTTTGTTGAAACACGATTTCTACGCTAAGAGATTTGAGTTTGAAAACCTATCATAGTAGTTGCATAAAAATCCATCAAATAGATAATTTGACCAACACTCTTGTGAGTCCTAGGTCGAACACGGGGAGGTGAACGTTTGATTAAAAATCACGTTGGGATTATTGTCACAAAAGTAGATTAGCTGGTTGAAATTTGTCTAATAGCTATTCTACTTGAAGGATAATTTATAGAAAAGAGAGAAAGAATAATACAAATAAAGAGAAAATAGAGAGAGAGTGAATAAGAATTTTATAGCAATAGGTGCATGTCTATTACAACTATGTACTACACTAGAAAGCAAGAAATAAACACTAGAAAGCGATAAAAGAGAAGGGGTTGAGAAATTATTGTTGAAGCGACACTGCTCGATTGTGTTTTAACAGTTATTACGTCGTAGTATAGGTGATCAAGCGTCGTCAACAAATAAAGAATTTTATTACTCGAAAACTGGAGTATCCGAGGTCGAACACAGGGAGCAATTGGAATTTACTACTAATCTCAAATGTAATTGAACACTCTAATTTACTTAAAACTTTACTTCAAATGTGTTTAAAAAGTAATTCGGGCAAAAGAGTAAAATTGGACGTCTGATCCCAAGATCAGACATCTTAAAAGTATTTTCCCTTCTTTGCTTATTCTTCTTCGATATGCTTTCTTTCTGCTGCAGTCTTCACTTGACCTCTTCTTTCTCTGCAGTCTCTCTTCTCTTCTTCCTTCTGCCTTCTTCTTCGTAGGCTCTTCTTCTTCTTCTCTTCTGATCTACAGGTCTTCTTCTTGCCTTGATCTTCTTCCTGCCTTTGCTTCTCTTCTCTGCCTTGCCTTCTTTCTTCTTGGCTTCTGTGAAGGCTTCTTTCTCTTCTATCTTCTTCTTCTCAGCAGTCTCTCCTTCTTCCTTGCGGATATGTCTTTCTTCCTCAACGTTCAACCTGCCTACATAGAGAGCAAAACCTACCCCTTTCCCTCTACCCGAACGTCTCTCTCTCTCTGGAATTCACTCAAGGACGCTCTCCCAGAGCCATGGGTAATCGGGTCGGAATTCGCACCCGGGACCAGGTGCACCGGCAGGTGGGGTGATGCGAGAGGTGTGCTCAGGATGGGTCGAGTCAGATCCCGGCAGATTCGCGAGGTGAAACCGCGGACGAGGTGAGCGTGGGTCAGGTGAGGGACCTCACCCCTGTGCATTCGGAGGCAACGAGCATATAACACAAAATCAATTAAAAGCATACCCGCGCCTCATATCTCGCCGATGTGGGACTATCAGGCCTGCCCCAATCTCGCGCGCCGGCAGAACCTTCGTGCAATCTCCACAGTTGCAGCCTCTGTTAGCATTGATTACTGGATCAGATGGCTTCGCAGTGCTTGCCCGAATGCGCAGCACCTAAAACCTGGAGCTGTTGATGCCTGGAACTGGCTTGAAGCTTCTTCACCCGTCGTCAATGTCGGCAGCGGCTTCGATACTGTCACACAAAACAAGCCTCTCGGCTCAATCAGACCAGCTGGGCACCTTCGCCGTGACACGGCGAAGGTGTTGCACGGTACTGCAGGTCGTGGGACGGCCTAGGCATGCGTGCCTAGGTCGACCTGTGGCCGAAAGTGTGGGTGAGTTCGGGGGACTGTGGTGGAGGCGTAGATGGATGGTGGATGGGCGGAGAGTGTTCCTTGTGGTGAGGCGGAGCTTATCAGACAGTTGGCGAGCCATGTGGAGGGGCAGAATGGTGGGAGCAGCTCGCCGAAGGTCGGTCGGAGGCGAGGAAGATGAAGGTGGTCAGCGATGGTCGAGGGTCAATTAAATGAAATAAAAGGGGGAAAAGAGAGAGGGGAAGATGGAGAACAATTCTAACCCACTTACAGGGACGAAGGGGATGGAGAGGCGGACAGCTGTACCTGCTGTCACCGGAGAAGAAGCTGCCCAGTGGAGGACGACGGCGGCGATGACAGGGCTGAGGCGACGTGCGCGGGTATTGTGCGACGTGGAGGAGAATCAGGAAGATGTCTCTGCCACTGGTTTTGTGGCAGAGCGAGGAGGGAGGGGAGGGGGCTCGCCAGAGCTCGCTGGGTACTTTGGCCGGGAGGGAAGAGATGAATTGGAGGTGGAAGCTTGGCCAAATCAAGCTGAAATTGAGCGGCCGGTGGTGTGGGATCTTTTATAGGCACTGGGCCGGGTGTTCAGAGCGTGGAGGGCACGCCTCTGTCTCTGATGGCTCGCCGGAGAAGGAAAGAGGTTAGATACCCAAATCCCTCGTGCGTTCGCACAAGAGATTGGGTTCACACCAGGGATCGTGATTGGCCTTAGATGGAAGGGAATTCCTCAGAGAATCTCCCTTCCATTTCTGGGAGGGAATCTCTGAGGAATCGGAGAGTAATCCCTTTCTAAACCTCGCCGGAGGTCGACTCTGCCTTAACAATGGCGGTAGGACCTGATTGCAAATGTGGCGAGGAAGTTAGGGGGCTCTCTGTGATGCTTTTCAAAAGATAGGGACCAAATTATGATTTGGGTGTTCTAAATTGCAAAGTAGGTCAAGATGACCTCCGCTTAGGACCAAATTTTGGTAAAAACCTAATTTGGACCTAAGGAATCCAATGGTGAAGTTGGATTTTAGGTTTAACCCCGGTTGACTGGCCATTTTGTGTAAAAACCCAAATTAGGTTAATTGAAGAGCTAGGACCCTAATCTAGGTCAAACTGGGTTCCAAAGGCCAAATTAAGTGTTCTAAACCCTAGGGGATATTTTTCAATGATTTTTAGAGGGTTTACTTGATTTTTATCCTAACCAGAACCTTGCTGAATTAAGAAGGTCTATTTTAGGGTTACCAAATGTCATTTAATTCCTAGATTGCACATGAACCCATTTCTGATTGATTCAACCCACTTTTTATCTCATTTAGACCATTTGACCTATGTTTTGCCTCTGATAAATCCCGTTTATGTACTGCAATAGTAAAATTGCAGTTTTAACCTTTATTTCATGTTTTCCTCTCAGAGCACTTATTCCTTCATTTAGGCCTTCTACTAGGTTATGTAGGAGCTTTATCTTCTTTATTGGGTCAAAATGAGCTAGTTATGGCTCATGATGAGCCTCTCATCATACCCCCATGCCTAGCTTTTGCTAGTCCCTTAGCAAAACTTCAAGGTTTTAACTTCCGTTCTAGACCCTGAGTGTCAGTGCTTTTCTTTTTCTTTTGTGATTAGGTTAGAATGCCGACAATTGGCCTAGAGGTATTCAAGTACCAACCAAAATCCGAACCTGTTCCGCTTTAGCCTCAGTCCTCTGCAATGGTTTCTACGGCCCACAGAAACTAACCTAGAGTTTGTTCGACTCCGCGGTTAAAGCAACCGTGCTTGAGACATTTTTAGCCTAGGTTCAGTTTGCAGTGCGTTTCCATAAGAGAGAGATAGAAGATTTATTTGTTTGGAGAGCTTTTCTCTCTCTTTACTTTTTTATTTCTAGCTTCGGATTAGCTTCTCAATACGGTATGTATCGGATTCCTCGTCCCCATCATCAATCCTCAAGGGTTCCTGGCTTTCGAGATTTCGAGATAATCCCGCCCATGGCAACCCCCAGAACCCTGGCTTTCGAGATTTCGAGATAATCCTACCCGTGGCGTTCCGTGGCCAAATTCAGACCCTGGCGATCGACATTTCATGATAATGCCGTCCATGGTATCTGAACCAGCAAAGTGCTTACATGCCCCCAGTAGGATATTTAAATATCCTAAGAGACAAGCACCGAGGAGACGATATGTTGTTATGCATCTTCGAGGGGAATTTCCCACCTCTCCGCGTCGGGAACTCATCCAAATCAACTTGTGTTGATTGGCCGCTCCTAATCTAGGTGACTTTTGTAGAACATTAAATGCTTTTGCGTGATTTGGATGTTTATGCGCACTGAACCAGACTGTGTGTGAATTTGGGGTACTTCGGTTACCGAATCCCGCAAACTGGAGGTTAGTTAACGAGGACAAATACTTCCTAAGCCTTAAACCTAATACTCAAGCTTCGCTTTTTCCTCAACCTCTTGAGGATTATCCAGATTTTAACGGATACGTGAATTTTTAAGCTAACAAATGTAGCCCAAGAGGCCTAAGACCAGCGTTCCCGCTAATCTCTTGTTATGTCTCATTAGCACTTTTCTTTTATTTCTTTTCTTGATCTGGTCTAGAACTTCAGTTAATTCCTTAATCTTTTACTAATGACTATTTCTTTTTCTTTTTTCATTTTGTGCTGCTTTTATCATTTTTGCTCTTTTTTCTCCTCCTTATGATTATGTGGCTCACAAAATTTCCTCCCTCCCCCATTTTTTTATTCTTTTTCATAATTTTTCATTTTTTTTTTGTTTTTGACATATGCAAAAATTTTTGTGTGTGAGAATCCTTCTGATTTTTCTTGGTTCTGTATGTATGCACTTTATCACCCCCCCATGCCTAAGTTTTGCAATGTCCTCATTGTAAACGGAGGGTGTGAAATAATATTGAGGTCAGGGACTTAGAACAGGATACATCGGGTGGGTGAATGGGTCGAAAATGAATGATGCGGATGATTTCAAGCTCTGATACGTGTACTAGAGGTGGGATCAACTGTCTAAGGCTGAACTCAAGGTGCAATAGACGTGGAGTACAGACGGATAATCAGACGGGTCTCTGTTTTTGAGATGATGGGTTGCCTTCCGTTAAGCGCTAAATTTAATGCCTTCAGCCGAGTGGAAAATGGGGTGGAGAGGGAGTGGTCAAATCAGCAAAATTTTGTAAAACAAGCACCTTGATTAAGAGCCTGGTTGGTCCAACTAGGTGCTTGTTCAGATCAGTGGGCTGATGATGCAGCCCAAACCAAATAAGTCTGGTGGGTTGATAGATGTAGATCCATAGATGCGGCACCCACCATATGAAGTGAAGTTCTGATGGATATGGAAGTGAAAACTCGGGTTTAGGCTGAGTCGACTCAGCCTGGTCAAAGTAGGGTTCCGAAAAATAATCAATGCAAGGTGTGGAATCCCTACAGGGGTGATCAAAGAATGATGGCTCCTGACTTTCGGCCTGTTCAGTGGCCGATACCCAATATAGATATGGAGTTGAATCATCTGCAAACGGCTCAATGAGAGGTGAATCGGAATAGAAATTGAGTCCGGTTGCGGCTCGAGGTAGAGAATGGGTTTTGATTGGTTCTGTATATGTGGAGCAGGTGGCTTCAAAGAAAATTGGCTTGTTATAATCAGGAACCAGATTTTCTCCGATGTTATGGTCAGATTCGAAATCGTCGGAGAGTTTGCGAAAATCAAAATTTGAATGAGATTCCAGATCATGAGTTCCACCATAGAATAAATCATATGTTGTATACTCAGCAGCCTGACTGGGGTCTAGCCTAAATGTGAATTATGAGCTTAAAAGGGTATCCTTATCTGGTAGAGGCTCAGGTTCTAAGCTAGTAGCGTAGACCCAATTGAAACCCCGGTCGTCCAACTCCTCGTTTCTATGTCGTAGATTGGCATGACTTCCGAAAAATCGATTCGTTCCTCTGAGGAGGGGCGGAATGGTGGGAGCAGCTCGCCGAAGGTCGGTCGGAGGCGAGGAAGATGGAGGTGGTCAGCGATGGTCGAGGGTCCATTAAATGAAATAAAAGGGGGAAAAGAGAGAGGGGAAGATGGAGAACAATTCTAACCTACTTACAGGGACGAAGGGGATGGAGAGGCGGACAGCTGTACCTGCTGTCACCGGAGAAGAAGCTGCCTAGTGGAGGAGGATGGCGGCGACGACAGGGCTGAGGTGGCGTGCGCGGGTATTGCGCGACGTGGAGGAGAATCAGGAAGATGTCTCTGCCACTGGTTTTCTGGCAGAGCGAGGAGGGAGGGGAGGGGGATCGCCGGAGCTCGCTGGGTACTTTGGCCGGGAGGGAAGAGATGAATTGGAGGTGGAAGCTCGGCCAAATCAAGCTAAAATTGAGCAGCCGGAGGTGTGGGATCTTTTATAGTTACTGGGCCGGGTGTTCAGAGCGTGGAGGGCACGCCTCTGTCTCCGATGGCTCGCCGGAGAAGGAAAGAGGTTAGATACCCAAATCCCTCGTGCGTTCGCACGAGAGATTGGGTTCACACCAGGGATCGTGATTGGCCTTAGATGGAAGGGAATTCCTCAGAGAATCTCCCTTCCATTTCTGGGAGGGAATCTCTGAGGAATCAGAGAGTAATCTCTTTCTAAACCTCGCCGGAGGTCGACTCTGCCCTAACAATGGCGGAAGGACCTGATTGCAAAGGTGGCGAGGAAGTTAGGGGGCTCTCTGTGATGCTTTTCAAAAGATAGGGACCAAATTATGATTTGGGTGTTCTAAATTGCAAAGTAGGTCAAGATGACCTCCCCTTAGGTCCAAATTTTTGTTACAAACCTAATTTGGACTTAAGGAATCCAATGGTGAAATTGGATTTTAGGTTTAACCCCGTTTGACTGGCCATTTTGCGTAAAAACCCAAATTAGGTTAATTGAAGAGCTAGGACCCTAATCTAGGTCAAACTGGGTTCCAAAGGCCAAATTAAGTGTTCTAAACCCTACGGGATACTTTTCCATGATTTTTAGAGGGTTTACTTGGTTTTTATCCTGATCGGAACCTTGCTGAATTAAGTGGGTCTGTTTTAGGGTTACCAAATGTCATTTAATTCCTAGATTGCACATGAACCCATTTCTGATTGATTCAACCAACTTTTTATCTCATTTAGACCATTTGACCTATTTTTTGCCTCTGAGAAATCCCGTTTATGTACTGCAATGGTAAAATTGCAGTTTTAACCTTTATTTCATGTTTTCTTCTGAGAGCACTTATTCCTTCATTTAGGCCTTCTACTAGGTTATGTAGGAGCTTTTATCTTCTTTATTGGGTCAAAATGAGCTAGTTATGGCTCATGATGAGGCTCTCATCAATTATCCTCCTCGACGGCTGCTTGGATGGCGACCCACATTAACGGGGTGCACGAACGAGGGTGGTGAGATGTTGGACGAAAGAGTACGAAGACGAGGATGGAGGATGGAACAAGGCCACATCGCAGCAGGATCCACTTCTCAAATGGTAGTGAGAGGACAACCGCAGGATGCTCCACGAATGGGGCTGAGAAGATGGAAAAATTATCTTTTTAACTCTAATGGAGCATCCCAGTTTTAGGACGAGCTCATAGAGCTTTGGAGGGGGTGAGAGAAGAGAGAAAGGGATGAAGAAAATGTGGAGGGGATATGGCCTTTATATAGTTGCATACACAGGGGCAAAAGAGGCATTTTAACTTTCAACATTAAACTCTACTACCTTTAGTGACAGATACGTGTGTCACTGTAGATGCACGTCTTTATAACCGCACGCCTCATCACCGCTGCTCGCTCCTGATCCAAGCATCCACAACGCGCCACGCTGACCGACTTCTCTCCTTAAAGCATTAAGTGCTCGATCGTGCCTCGTCACATTCAAGAGATCTCAACTGTTCGATCTCTTGCACTCAAGCCTCTTCATCTTCAGCCCAATGTGCACCTGCATCAGATTGGGCATGCGTTGGTGCGTCATCACATGCATGTGGTGCTGCGCTTCCATCTGACTGCCACGTATCCATTGCCAATGCCGTTTAATCACGATCTAACAAGCAAATTTCGCCCATGCCAGCTCCCCACTTCAATTTGAGGCACGCCAGACTTTGAACTAGTGCCCACTTCTCTGGGTGAAGGTGCACAACCAACATGCTACACGGCTATTTGAGGAGCATTTTGGATTTAACATTCACACGCTGTCAGTCATTGGATCTCAGTCCAATGACTGAGATCACATCTTGATCACACCTTTAGAGGTGAAGCAGGAGGCTTGGCCAATGTTTGGCGGCTGGGATGGTGCCATGTTGTCCATCTTCTCTAACTTGCAGATGGTGCCATAGATGTCAGATTAGATCGATGTTTGCACCATTGGGCTGCGATCGTCGATTTGAACCCATTCGTGCGGTTGGACTTGTCGTTTGAGGTACGGATTTGTACCACCTTGGCCCATATCCTTTAATTTTTCTTGGACTATATCTGATGCTATGGAAGTCCAATCGGGGCGATCTTAGTGGCGTTGGACTCCAATCGTCACCTCGATTAGATCTGTATGGTTGGATCTTCAATCTGAGTCCCTGATAGATATTTCCATGTCCCATGACCGCAAAAATGGAAAATTAACCTATAATTTATACAATCTAACCTAAATGCATGATGATGTATGTTATGCAATATTTATAATGCATGATGCTTCTATAGACATAGTAACATGCATAAATAGCATTTTAGGCCAATTAGATGTACGCACATCAGTCCTCGCTGCTTGATCTGATCCGATGGCCTGATTTCGCATGAATGCCACTGCCTCCTAGATTTTGCGTAATGAGTGATTCGAACATGCGTCGCTTGTTTGCATGCGAAATTGCTAACCAACGCACTATGCGTGCATTTGTGTTGCATTTTTGATTTTGTGCGCGACTGCCCTTAGCTGTTGGACGAAGATCCAACGGTTGAGATGCATTCTTCTTTGATGAGGGGCACACGGAGAGGGTAACGTGTCTCCTTCGTGGCCATTGGATGATGATCCAGTGACCAACATTTGTCCTTCAGTAGTTGGGGCGTGGCGATGGGCTACTGGGATGGTGCCACGTGGCTCCATCCTTACCGTTCATCTTCCCACCTTTGTAATTGACGCTATAGGACTCCGATTGAGCCGATTTTTACACCGTTGGATTGCGATCATTGAGTCGGATCCATTCTTGTGGTCGAATTTGACATCTGAGGTTTGGATCTCTGCTATCATTCTTCTTGGCCTTTGTTTTTCTATGGGTTGTATGTGATGCTACAGATGTCTGATCAAGATGATTCCGGAAGTGTTGGACTCCTGTCGTCGTCCTGATTAGATCTGTCTATTCTAATCTATCATCTACGGCCCTGAATCATCTGCAATTAATATTGTCTCTATTTTAGAGCATAAAATAGCATTATTATCTATAAAGCTAACAAATCAACTATGATGCATATTATGATGCTTATGAATGCATTGTTCCTAAGTCAAGCTAAAATCTAACTTAATTCAAGTAGATTTGGTCCTATGATTACTATGCAATCATTCACCAATTTGGCTTGCAACTAGTGTAGGCACTTGTGATATTGACGTGAATGATTGCCATGATGAGGAGATGCATGTCGAAGATAGATTTCACGGTATTGCTCCTACTACTGATGATGAGATGGAAAATGGAGGTGCAAGAAATGATACAAGAGGTCAACAGGAGGATAGGAATGATGTTCCTATTATTCCTCATGTTCCTTTCATTTGTGTACGTGGTGGAGAAACATATTGCTCTTGGGAAGGAAATGAAAGCATGCTAGGCAACAATATAAGCCTAAGCAATGAATTGACAAAAGGAATGTTGTTTCCAAGAAAGGAAGATGTGCTATCCATTGTGAAAAATTATCACATCATGAATAAATATGATTACATTGTTTGTGAATCATCAAAAATCAATTTGGTTTGTGATTTGTACGGAGAAAGATAATGGCTGCAAATGGAGATTACGAGCACATCGCTGAAAATTGGACAATTTGTGATTGGAATTCTGGATGGACCACATACTTGCATTGATACAAGAAAAAATCAAGATCATCCACAATTGGATTGTAATTTGCTTACACGTTCGATAGTCAATCATGTTAGAGATTCTGCAATTGTAAAGATCTCACATCTGAAGATAGTCTTAAAGGATAAGCATGGCTACTAAGTGACACGAAGGAGAGTTTGGGATGCGAGAAGCAAGGACATCAAGCTTGTGTATGGTGATTGGAAGGCATCGTATATTGACTTGTAATACTTCATGCTATAAAGGATAGGAATCCAGACACTGTTATTGATATTGCACATATGACATCATATGAGGATCCTACTGATAAACGCCAGTTTATCACCATTCTTATGCATTAAAATAAATCTAGCTCTTAGGATTTTACTCCGTAAACTGGTTTCTGGGCTACATTTAGGCATAAATTAGGTTAGGCATGCATTGCATCTTTTATTTGCCTTTTTAATATGTTTTTGTGAGTGTTAGGGATGTACAGATATGCTGATCCTTAAAACCCTAGCACTCAAGAAGGCAAATGGTGAAGGAGAAGCCCAGACTAGTTGGAACTCAGCTCGATCCAACTCACCACAGCTGGAACCTAGCTCACTTGAACTAGGGCTATCTCATCCCAGCTCCATTCAACTAATCTCAGCTGAATGGTAGCTCAAGAGAGTTCATCTTAGCTCACCCTAGCTCAAGTCAGCTCAGATCCAGCTCAACTTAGCTGAGTCTTGCTCATCTCAGCACCCACTAGTTAACAGGGAGCTCTAGCTAGCTCAACTGAGTTGACAGTTCACCCCAGCTCAGATCCAACTACATCCAACTCCACTCAACTCCAACCAGCTGAAGAAGAACTCATCCTAGCTCAGGAAGCTCAAGTCCAGCTCCTGGGGACTTAGCTTAGCTCAGCTCAGTTGAGCTAAGCTACCTTAGCTGCCTCAACCAGCTTGATTCTCCCTGGGAGCACCAGACCTAGCTCACCTCAGCTCATTTTGGTAGAGGATAGCTTACTTTAGCTCGGCTTAGTAGCTAGCAAAGAACTAGCAAGCTAAGCTAGCCAGAGTAGCTCCATGCCAACCTCTTCAGCAGCAGCCAGCTCCAATTTCAGCTCCAGACTTCTCCTCCTCAGCTCGTCCCTCCAAACCCTAGCTCCAACACCTTCTCCTCTACTCCCCCATTAGCTAAGCTAGCTTAGCTTAGCTATGCTCCAACTTCCTTGGCTTGTACCATCCCAAAACCCACCTAACAACTCCACCCAACTAGCTCCACCTAAGCTCCACATAGGCTAACCTACTTAGCACCAACCTAACCTACCCACCACCTCCAAAATACACCTAAAAGTGGCACCAAAAACTACCCCTAACCACCCCCTTAATGGCGCCACTTTTCCCTCCAAAACTCCCCCTCATCTCCACCACACAATTTCCCTTGAATCCATCTCCACCATCCACCTAACCCCCCTCTAGAAGACCCCATGTTGGCGCCAAAATGGTGGTGTCTCTCCACCACCAAAAGACACCAACACCACCATTACCACCCCCTTTAACACCCTTGGGTTGGCGCCAACTCGCCTTAGCCATAGGATCACCAACCACCTCCAGCCTTCCATCCTAGCCCTCCATTTCAAGGGGCACCTTAACCCCCCATCCTACCCTATAAAAAGACCACTACCCACCACCATTCAAGTCATCGTTGGCCAGCAATTTCACTCTCATATTCCACCAAGAAGCCCATGTCCAAGGGAGAAGAAGAAGAAGAAGATTAAGGGGATATTCTGTCCCCTTGGTGCCTTCCCCTCTTCCCTTCTCTCTTAGGTCACACCAGCCAAAGGAGAAGCCAGGCAAGGAAGATCTTGGAGGAGATCTTGAAGGTGGTCACACCACCTTGGAGGAGTTTTTGAGGGTGGTGCACACCTACCCCTTGGAGAGAGCATTAAAGGTGGTAGCTTCCACCTTGGAGGAGCTCTCAAGGAAGGAGAAGAAGGAGGCCCTCTTTTCAAGCCAAGGAGCGGCTAGGCTTGGAGCAAGAAGATGCCCTTCTTCACCATTGTTGCAAGAGGATTTGTGTTTCTTTTCTTGCTATTAGATTTGTTTAATTCTAGCAGAAGCATTCCTCTACTTGTCATTGAAAAGAACACTCATTCTACTCAATCAAATTGCCTTCTTTTAGCTTTTTATTACAGTTGCTTTTAGTTCTAGCATTTGTTTCACCTCTTCCTCCTAATTACCCTAGGACTCCACTTGCCTAGAGTGAGCTTAGGAAGAAGATATTTCTATCTTTTAAATTTTAGTTAATCATTTGTAGTTGTTAGTTCTTTTCGTTACAATTCGCAGTTTTCCCTCTTCTTTTCAAAATACAAAAAAATTACATATTGAAAAATATCAAAAAGAAAGTTTAGATCTACCTGTAAGCAAGAGGATTAATTTTGCAATTTTTGCCTCCTTGGACGACCCTAGATACTCCCCTATCTAGCATATAAATTTAAAAGAGAAAGCGGATTCGCGTGTTACAATGACGTTAAAAACCCGCTTTTACAAATCACGCGTATTTCGCTATCACTTTTTGGCACCGTTGCTGGGGAGGCACGGCTTTGCATTAACTCATTCTCTCTTGCTTGAAGTGGATCTCATCCCCTTCTCCTTCTTCCTTTTGTGTGTGTAGGAACTACAGCAGGAAGGCAAGAATCTGGAAGCGAGAGCTCAA
The DNA here is from genome assembly GCA_037157565.1 of Thalassia testudinum. Taxonomy (NCBI): domain Eukaryota; kingdom Viridiplantae; phylum Streptophyta; class Magnoliopsida; order Alismatales; family Hydrocharitaceae; genus Thalassia; species Thalassia testudinum. The sequence continues at coordinate 86,103,024 of JAZHRO010000014.1, read as the reverse complement.
AGTTCCTTTTCTTACATAATTAATTAAAACTACCAAAAACATATTAAACTTGGCTTTCAGGATCCCAAACAACTTAATTAAGTGGAGTGGTGCCCATATAAAATCCATTGTTTGCTTGTATGCTTCTTTAGCACCACCCCATTGCAAGTATTGGTGTTCTATTTTTCGGATCCAGATTTCTATTCGGACTTGAAAAATAGATTCCTAACACCACAGGCCTCCTAAAATCAGAACATTTCATATAGTGATTCCCAATTAAGTTTGGAACATCTGTTCCAAATTTCAGATCAATTAAATTTGTATTTAATTTTTAAAAATTCGTGGATTGCAGAGGGGTCACACCCTTTAATCTTCCTATTTTGCTACTGTCCGTGAATTTTTAGAATTTTTATACTGAACCAATTTTTGTGAATTTTATCTTGCTGGAATCCTTGTGAAATTTTACACATCATATAAAATCATAAAATTTTTTTGAGTTCGGTGGTAATACTGAAAAGCCCAAAATACCCATAGGTATCATTTCTGGACTTTAACACCAGTGCAATTAAAAATTCAAAATAATTATCAAGAAAATTTTTAAAATCTTACAAAAATCTTTTTTGGAATCCTTGTTTGATTTTCTTCAAAGTAGTGGTGTTGTTTGGCTTGTTTGGACCACTACTTAATTCTGAAAGCCTAAAAATAATTCATTGGTAGTAAAATTTCTGTCTTAGGGATAATTGGCTTAGGGTTTCTTCTTTCTCTTTAGAGACTCAATTAAAAGGAAATATACAATCACCCAGACAACTTGTTTTCCTTTGATTGTGGATTTTCAAACTTGTTTGAAAATTTAATTAGAGAAACCCTAAAACACATTTAATTAAATTAAATCCTAAAAGACATAAATACAAGAAAATTGTGTGACAACTTGATTTTCATTGGAGCCACTCTCCAATTCCTGCACACACAAAAAAAAGAAATCAAAATAATAGGGCAACATCCCAATAAACTCCCTCCACATTCCGTGTGCACTATAGCATCCTAGACCTAATTAAAATTTGTAGCAACTTGACCCCTAAGACTTTATCAACTTAGGCTTGCTATTTAGGTCTTAAGTTTTCTTTAGTTCGTACGAATTCTATCATCTATATCTGGTGTTCAGGCTGAGGGGCCGTGTCAAATGACCAGGCGCGGGTTTGTACAAGCACCTAGGGTTTTCCCTGGGAAACGTTTGGGCACTAACCTCCCCTTAAGCAACTTGGCTAGATTTGTTGACAGAACGGGTATTCACTATTGACTACTTATTTCCTACATAGACCAAGTCTTAGGTTTATTATTAGGGAGTCGCATTTAAGTTAGGTCAAGATTTGTTTGTTTGAATTGCACACTTTCTCTCATCTCTTTCTCTTCTCCTCCCCTCCAATTCTTCCAAGTAGTGCATGCATGGGCGACGGTCCCAAAAACCACACCTTGAGGGACCATCTGATTTCGCCCCCCGCAGCAGGAAATCATTATTTTCTTCTCCCTCGTCTTCTAAAAAAATGGAAAACCTAGGAAGCCATCAAAAAAATTCTACTTCCACTTCTAACCCGTCAGTCGACCCACAAGCTGACTCCACCCTCCCTCACCTTCCTAACTTGGAGCAACCAGAAATACCAGCAGGGTCAGGTGGCCCTCCAATTATAACCCATAATACAAATCCCTTTGCATTAATGGTCGACCATTTGGCTCGATTACAACAAAATCAAGAAGATCTAGCTAGGACTGTCACGAACCTAGCTAATCAAGGACAAAATCCACCACCCCGCCAATAGCCTGTCGTTCCTCTTAAGGATTTCTATGATCCTTCCAGTTGTAAGGAAAGACCAGGGGTGGTCATACCACAAGGGGATTTCGAAATCAAACCTGCCATTCTAAACCTTATGAAGCATTTTCATGGTCTTCCAAGAGAGGACCCTTTTTGTCATCTCGAGGAATTAACTGTCCTCGCTCAAACCACTCGCTCCCGCAATGGGAAGGAAGACATGTGGTTAATGAGACTCTTTCCTCTCTCTCTTAAAGACAAAGCATTGCATTGGTTTAGAACTGTTGGGCGTCCTATTACCACCTAGCCCCAATTAAAAAGTACTTTTCTTAAAAAAAATTTTTCGATTGGTCGAACGAATGCATTAAGAAGATCCATAACGACCTTTCAACAAAAAATTGGTGAACCCCTCCACGAAGCCTGGGAAAGATTTCAGGAACTTCTAAGAAGTTGTCCCCACCATGAAATTCCACAATGGCAGTTAGTGCAGATCTTCTATCATGGATTAGAAGATCAATTAAAACGATTTGTGGATGCCTCATGTGGGGGAAATTTTCTTAACAAAGACACTGAAAGTGCCTATCTTCTCTTTGAAGAAATGAGTGAAAACTCATTTAACATGACTTCAATGGACACTTTTGGCAGATCACAAAACCCAGACACGGAGTCCATGAAATTGATTCCAAATCCACCGCTGTTCCAGTCACACAAGATGACTTATATATGTTAGCTCAACGACTGGACCAGATGCAAATTCACCAAAAGAAAATTGAAGAAAAGCTCACAAACAAACAAGCTCCACACGTCCACTCTCCACACACTAACCCCCCACACATTCTCCAAAGAGAAAATCTACACAATATAGATGCCACATCTGCTGGCCAGCAATTTCTGGCTAATTTCCTGCAAGATTTGATCAAAAATTTTGATCAAAATATTTTTGATTCCACCACAGAAAATATTTATGCTTTGCAGGAGCAATTTAGAAACCCCTCCAACACTTCCAATCAAAATTGGAGGACTAACCCGAATCACTCTTGGAAAAACCCGAATCAGATTCCTTTTCCCAAACAAAATTATTTTGGGAATTATGGACAACCTTTGTATCAACCTGGACCATCCCAGGATGATATTAATAATCAGGTCATGAAAACTCTGTAAGGAATGCAGACTCAAATGACAGAAGTAACCTGCACAATTACCAATTTACAACACCAAGTTAAGGTTACTCCTGATCATCGACCTATTGGGAATTTACCATCCCAACCCATGCCCAACCCAAACAATCAAAGGAATCAATTCCAAGGTGGATATCCCAGTCAACCTATTCAGCCAGCACCTCAACATCCGCCGGGTTTCAATAACAACCAGGCACCCCGTCCTCATCCTAGAAACAACCAGACTGCAAATGCAGTTACCTTGAGGAATGGGAAAACCACTCACAATACCCTGCCTGTTAAAGAAACACGCTCTAATGACACACAGATTAACTCTTCCCCTCCTATTGTTTAGGAACCAATTCCTGCAAAATAGGGCAACCCTGCCCCATTTCCACAAGCCCTCCACTCTTCAAAAAAGAAAAAGACAAAATCCGAGACCACTGAGAAGGAACTAATGGATTTATTTGGGCAAGTAGAAATTAATATCCCTATCCTAGATGCCATTAAGTTTATCCGTGCCTATGCAAAATTTTTAAAAGATTTATGTACTCCTAAACGGCAGCCCAAAAATTTAGGAAAGGTAATTCTTCCAGAGACAGTCAGCTCAGTTGTGTAGAGCCGACTGCCTCTTAAGAGAAAAGATCCCGGCGCCCCCCTAATCCAAGTTATCATTAATGATACATCATTTGATCCCGCTCTGTTGGATCTTGGTGCCTCAATCAATCTTATCCCCACAGTTATTTTTGAGGAATTTAAGATCGGTGAATTGAAGCCTGTTGAGGTTACTCTCTAATTAGCCGACCGATCTACGATTAAACCAAGGGGAATTGTTGAAGATGTTCTTGTCTGGGTCAAAAATTGTCTATTCGCAGTAGACTTTTTAGTCCTGGACATAGAGGTACCTGAAGCACTTAAGTTTGCCACCATTATTCTTGGAAGACCATTCTTAGCCACCTCCCACGCCAATATAGATTGTGATTATGGAAAGATGAAGATCATGTGTGGCAGTGAATCTGTAACCCTAGACATTTTTCAAGCCTCTAGGCGGTTCCAAGAACCAGATTTCTTTGATGATTCGGATTTAGAAATAGAAAACATTGTGGAGGAAACATTGCAAATTTCCCAATTAGGTTTTGTTTTGCTGTAAATACGGTTCCTGAACAATCCACTTTTTCTCACCCTTCCACCTTAACCACACGACCGGCTAACATTCCAGCTGGCCCTTTCACTCTCACCTCACCTCTAACCCACAAAGTAGAAATCGGGCCTACAATTGGAATTAAAACCTCTGCCCGATTCCCTTAAATATGTCTTCCTGGGTCCAAATCATACCCTGCCCCTGATTATAAATTCTGGACTCACCGAGGCACAAGAGCACAAACTTCTCCAAGTTTTGAGTAAATATCGAACAGCTATTGGCTGGACCCTTTCTGATCTTAAAGGCATTCATCCGTCATATTGTACGCATCATATATATTTAGAGGACGATTCTCGCCCCTCCCGCCAACCACAAAGGCGCTTGAATCCTAGTATGCAGGAGGTGGTAAAAAAGGAGATTATTAAGTGGCTGGATGCTGATATCATCTACCCCACTTCTGATAGCTCCTGAGTTAGTCCAACTCAAGTTGTCCCTAAAAAAGCTGGACTAACAGTTGTCACCAATGAAAATGGGGAAAATATAGCCACTCAAACAGCTTCTTCTTGGAGCGTGTGTATAGATTACCGAAAATTAAACACTGCCACCAAGAAGGATCATTTCCCGCTCCCTTTTATTGATCAAATCTTGGAGCGGTTAGCCGGACGGGAATTTTACTGTTTGTTGGACAGTTATTCTAGCTATAATCAAGTAGCAGTTCATCCTGAGGACCAGGAGAAAACAACTTTCACCTGCCCCTTCGAAACCTTTGCTTTCCGAAGAATGCCCTTCGATCTTTGCAATGAACCTGCAACTTTTCAAAGGTGCATGCTTGCAATTTTTTCAGACCTGGTAGGTGAATGTTTAGAAGTCTTTATGGATGACTTCACTGTTTTTGGAGATTCTTTTGACCATTGCCTCAAAAATCTTGAAAGAACTCTCCAAAAGTGCATAGAAGTTAATCTGGTCCTCAGCTGGGAAAAAAGTCATTTCATGATCCAAGAAGGTATTGTCTTGGGCCATGTTATTTCAAAACAAGGAATCGCGGTAGATAAAGCAAAAATAGATGCTATATCTAAGCTCCCACCGCCCACTACTGTCAAACAGATCAGATCCTTTTTGGGTATGTAGGTTTCTACCGTCGATTCATACAAAACTTTTCCCAAATCTACAAGCCTTTAAGTCAGCTTCTCACTAAAGACCAGCCATTTGATTTTAATAATACGTGCCTGGAGAGTTTTTTGAGGTTGAAGAAAGAGGTTACTAAGGCGCCAATATTGCAGGGACCTGATTGGAATAGTCCCTTTGAATTAATGACAGATGCCTTAGATTTTGTTGTAGGGGCCGTTCTAGGGCAAAGAATTGGCAAGAAGCCCGTTGTGATCTATTATGGTAGCAAAACCCTTGATGATGCACAACAGAATTAGACGGTTACTGAAAAGGAACTTCTCGCCATTGTATTTGCCTTAGAAAAGTTTAGATCTTATCTATTGGGGTCACATGTCACTGTTTATACAGACCACTCAACAATTAAATATTTGCTGACAAAGAAAGATGTGAAACCCTGCCTTATCCGTTGGATTCTGCTGCTCCAGGAATTTGACCTGGAAATCAAGGATAAGGCAGGATTGCACAATGTAGTGGCCGACCATCTCTCTCGTCTTATGACGAATGACATAATGACCCTGCCAAATCAATTCCTCGATGAAAGTATTTTAGCTGCTACAACCCTCCCTTGGTTTGCACCCATCGCAAACTACTTAGCAACAGAATAAATCCCCGCTGATTGGCCAAAAACAAAACGGGATAAGTTCTTTGCTAATATTAAATATTATTTTTGGGAGGAGCCTGACCTTTTCCGCATTTGTGCTGATCAGGTCATTCGACGATGTGTCCCTGATTCTGAAATCCATGATATCTTAACACATTGTCACTCAATGGCCTGTGGCGGACATTTTTCAGGCAAGAAAACTGTAGCTAAAATCCTTAATGCGGGATTTTATTGGCCCAGCTTGCACAAAGATGCTCATGACTTCGTTCGGTCCTGTGTGCGTTGCCAGAGCATCGGCAACATGACTCGAAAGGATATGATGCCCCTTAATCCGATTTTAGAGGTTGAAATTTTTTATGTTTGGGGCATCGACTTCATGGGACCATTCATCAATTCTGGTGGGTATTTCTATATTTCAGTCGCAGTCGACTATGTTTCTAAATGGATAGAAGCAATACCCACCCGCACTAGTGATCACCATGTGGTTGCCGAATTTCTTAAGAAAAATATTTTCTCAAGATTCGGCATACCAAAAGTCATTATCAGTGACGGAGGCTCACAATTCACCCACTCACAATTCCGTCACCTCCTTTCTAAATATGGGGTTAATCAAAAAATGTCCACGCCATATCACCCCCAAACTAATGACCAGGCTGAAGTTTCTAACCGGGAAATTAAAAATATTTTACAAAAGATGGTTAGGCCGGACCATAAAGATTGGTCCACCAAATTGGACGATGCTTTATGGGCCTACCGTACCGCTTTTAAAACTCCGCTTGGCATGTCTCCCTTCCGTCTGATTTTCGGGAAGGCATGCCATCTCCCAGTAGAATTAGAACATAGGGCTTTTTGGGCAATAAAACAACTCAATATGGATTTATCTGACGCAGGTAACCATAGAAAATTACAATTAACTGAATTGGAAGAATTGCATAATTTTTCCTATGAAAATGCGAGGATTTATAAAGATCGAACAAAGAAATTTCACGATAAATATATTGTTCGGAAACACTTCGACGTTAATCAACATGTTTGGCTTTTCGATGCGAGATTACGTCTTTTTCCTGGCAAATTAAAATCTAAATGGACCGGACCTTTTATTGTCCATAAAACATATCCATACGGTGCTGTTGACCTTTTTGATCCAAAAACTAATTCTACATTTCAAGTCAATGGCCAGCGTTTAAAGCCCTATTTTGACCATACGCCTAAAATTCCGTCTGAATCTTTTAATTTTACTTAGCCAGCCACCCTTGATCACTAATACCTTCACGCCCGGCTGAATGGCATAAAAGATAGCACTGGATGGGAGGTAACCCATCATTTTTTCTTGCTTTCTCTTTTTTTCTTTTTCCAGGTTTTGTTTCTCCTAAACCCGATCGTTCTTCACTAAAAGGATCCCTTTTCCCTCCTAATGCATGAGGACATGGCATATCTTAAGCATGGGGGGGTGTTTTTAAATTTTACGATCGATTTAGGATTTTCAAAACCTAAAAACATGCATTTTTTTTTAATTTATTTCCTTCTTGCATACCCAAAAAAAATAAAATGTTAAAACCTTTTGAGGAAAAATTTTGAAAGCAGGACTAAGGTCGAAAAAAGCACTTTTGGTACAATGGGATTTAATCTTTAACAAACTAGGGATGAGGATACAGATCTGATCATTAGAATTCCAGGGTCTATTTTAGACTAGATCAGATATCCTTCTCTAAAATTCCACCTGAACTCATGATAGTTCAGGTGACTTGATCCTATTTTGTAATACGGAAAGTATTTGACTTAGTTTCTGATTCAAAAACTTGCATATGTTGAGAAACTTCTTATGTCAATTTTCACACACAAGACAACACTTAAAAATAATTAAAAATTTGAAAAACTCCCTTGTTTGGATTTAGTAAAAGTCTGAAGCAGATCATTGGTTTGAGTTCCCACCACCGAGAAAGAGGAAAATGCCTTCTTTGAGGACGCGATGTCAACATGTTACCGCCTCGGCACTGCTCCATATCTATATTTCATATCTTTAGACGGAGCATTAAAGTGCATTTTAGCAGCTCAAGTGTCTTGGACGGTGCTCTACCTATAGCGTCGGAGCAAGAGCTTGAGTTTTCTTGGAGCGCCCCTTTCCACCGCATCGTGTTCTGGGGTTGTGAGCTCCTGGGTGGTGTCTTGGACAGTCCTATCCCGAAGTACTGGCGCCAGAGCCCCCTCGAGGAATGGTAACGGGAATGATGATCCCGACACATCTGTTGTAAGACTAAGCTAAAAATAAGCATGAAAAAAAAAAAAAAAATAATAATAATAATAACACGTCCTTATAAATGTTGGCTTTTCACAAGCACAGACACAAGGTTTTAAAGGATTTTGCAAGTTGTGAATCAGATTCATGAGCCAGAAAAATCCTAAAAACAAACATTTCAAGTCATCTGAATTAACAAGGGGTTAACCTGTGAATTTTCTAGAGGATATATTGATCTCGTTCTGTCTAATGATTGAATCCAAAAACACATCCTGATGTTTATATTTAACAATACCTCTTGTGTTTTAATATACCAAGGTCCCTTGATCTCTTTTTCTCCTCAAAAGTCAAAAAAATTAGATTTCCCAAAAATTTCATTTTCCAAAAAAATTAAAGATTTGCTAAGAGACTAGCAAAAGATAAGCATGGGGGTGTGATAAATGCCAGTTTATCATCATTCTTATGTATTAAAATAAATCTAGCTCTTAGGATTTTACTCCACAAACGGGTTTTTAGGCTGCATTTAGGCATAAATTAGGTTAGGCATGCATTGCATCTTTTATTTGTCTTTTTAATATGTTTTTATGAGTGTTAGGGATGTATAGATATGCTGATCCTTAAAACCCTAGCACTCAAGAAGGCAAATGGTGAAGGAGAAGCCCAGACTAGTTGGAACTCAGCTCGATCCAGCTCACCACAGCTGGAACCTAGCTCACTTGAACTAGGGTTAGCTCATCCAAGCTCCATTCAGCTAATCTCAGCTGAATGGTAGATCAAGAGAGTTTATCTTAGCTCACCCTAGCTCAAGTCAGCTCAGTTCCAGCTCAACTTAGCTGAGTCTAGCTCATCTTAGCTACCACTAGTTCACAGGGAGCTCTAGCTAGCTCAGTTAAGTTGACAGGAGTTCACCCCAGCTCAGATCCAACTACATCCAGCTCCACTCAACTCCAACCAGCTGTAGAAGAACTCATCCCAGCTCAAGAAGCTCAAGTCCAGCTCTCGGGGACTTAGCTAAGCACAGCTCAGTTGAGCTAAGCTACCTTAGCTGCCTCAACCAGCATGATTCTCCCCGGGAGTACCAGACCTAGCTCACCCCAGCTCATTTTGGTAGAAGCTAGCTTACTTTAGCTCAGCTTAGTAGCTAGCAAAGAACTAGCAAGCTAAGCTAGCCAGAGTAGCTCCATGCCAGCCTCTTCAGCAGCAGCCAGCTCCAATTTCAGCTCCAGACTTCTCCTCCTCAGCTCCTCCCTCCAAACCCTAGCTCCAACACCTTCTCCTCTACTCCCCCATTAGCTAAGCTAGCTTAGCTTAGCTTAGCTTAGCTTAGCTATGCTCCAACTTCCTTGGCTTGTACCATCCCAAAAACCCACCTAACAACTCCACCCTACTAGCTCCACCTAAGCTCCACATAAGCTAACCTACTTGGCACCAACCTAACCTACCCACCACCTCCAAAAGACACCTAAAAGTGGTGCCAAAAACTACCCCTAACCACCCCCTTAATGGCGCCACTTTTCCCTCCAAAACTCCCCCTCATCTCCACCACACAATTTCCCTTGAATCCATCTCCACCATCCACCTAACCCCCCTTCTAGAAGACCCCATGTTGGCGCCAAAATGGTGGTGTCTCTCCACCACCAAAAGACACCAACACCACCATAACCACCCCCTTTAACACCCCTTGGGTTGGCGCCAACTCACCTTAGCCATAGGATCACCAACCACCACCATCCTTCCATCCTAGCCCTCCATTTCAAGGGGCACCTTAACCCCCCATTCTACCCTATAAAAAGACCACTACCCACCACCATTCAAGTCATCCTTGGCTAGCAATTTCACTCTCATATTCCACCAAGAAGCCCACGTCCAAGGGAGAAGAAGAAGAAGATTAAGGGGATATTCTGTCCCCTTGGTGCCTTCCCCTCTTCCCTTCTCTCTTGGGTCACGCCGGCCAAAGGATAAGCCAGGCAAGGAAGATCTTGGAGGAGATCTTGAAGGTGGTCATGCCACCTTGGAGGAGTTTTTGAGGGTGGTGCACGCCTACCCCTTGGAGAGAGCATTAAAGGTGGTAGCTTCCACCTTGGAGGAGCTCTCAAGGAAGGAGAAGGAGGCCCTCTTTTAAAGCCAAGGAGCAGCTAGGCTTGGAGCAAGAAGATGCCCTTCTTCACCATTTTTGCAAGAGGATTTGTGTTTCTTTTCTTGCTATTAGATTTGTTTAATTCTAGCAGAAGCATTCCTCTACTTGTCCTTGAAAAGAACACTCATTCTACTCAATCAAATTGCCTTCTTTTAGCATTTTATTGCAGTTGTTTTTAGTTCTAGCACTTGTTTCGCCTCTTCTTCCTAATTACCCTAGGCCTCCACTTGCCTAGAGTGAGCTTAGGAAGAAGATATTTCTATCTTTTAAATTTTAGTTAATCATTTGTAGGTGTTAGTTCTTTTCGTTACAATTAGCAGTTTGCCCTCGTCTTTTCAAAATACAAAAAAATTACATATTGAAAATTGTCAAAAAGAAAGTTGAGATTTATCTGTAAGCAAGAGGATTAATTTTGCAATTTTTTCCTCCTTGGACGACCCTAGATACTCCCCTATCTAGGATATAAATTTAAACTCGAAAGCGGATTCACGTGTTACAACGACGTTAAAAATCCGCTTTTACAAATCACGCATATTTCGCTATCACCTACTATGGAATATTTTATGGTAGCCTTTTGGGCATTCGGTCCATGTATTAAAGTATTCAAGTACTGTTGCCTAATGATTAGCATTGATGGGACATTCTTGTATGGAAAGTACAAGTAGAAGTTACTTATTGCATGCAGTATGGACGATGATAAACATATTGTATCATTAGCTTTTGTAATCATCACTGTGGATGCAACAGACATGTAGGGGTGTTCCTCATGCACCTTCGCAATCACTTAATTGGAGATCATGAAGGTCTCATATGTTTGATTTCAGATCATCATGGAGGGATTTTGGCAGCAACGATGAATGATTTTGTTGGATTACGACCTCCCTTTGCTATATGGAGGTTTTCTTCACGACAAGTTGCAAGTAACTTTAATGTCACCCACAAGAATGCTACATTGAAAAAGTTGGTGACAGGAGCATCATTGCAGGCGACACTAATTAAATTTCAAAGATGTATGGAGAAAGTAAAGGACATTACTTAAGATGCACCAAAGTGGTTTGATGAACACAGATGCCCACCAGAAAGGTGGACTTTAGCATTTGATGGTGGTTATCAAATTGGTTACATGACAACTAATGTAAGCAAAAGTAATAATGTCGTGCTGAAAGATGTAAGATGTTTACCTGTGGCTGTGCTGGTTCCGAGGACATCTTACAACTATGTGTCATATTTTGATGTGCAACGTGTGGAAGCATCTATGGGGATATTAAGAAATGAGCGATTAACAAAGTATGCTAAGAAAAAACTTCAACATTGGGGTGGTATTGCAAATCTACATCATGTGACAAGATTTCATGGACAACCTCATCTAAATTACGAGGTTGCTATCGGTCAGCGGCCGATGAGTGTGAATTTCGTACATGAAAAGATTTGAGTTAGAAAACCCATTGTATAGTGTGCAGAAATTTGCTAACTAGATAATATTTTTACTGAAACTCCGAGTGCTAGGTCGAACACGGGGAGGTAAATGTTTGGTTTTTAAATTTGCGCCTTGGTTTTATTTCTTCTTGTTGTTTTTGTCTTTTATGATTTTTTTGGTATTTTTATAAAGCAAGAGATCAGATCGAATCAATGTTTCTATTCTACTCTACACTAACAAAATAAGAGAGAGAGAGGGAGAGAGAAACATTTCATAAAATTGAACAATGTATAATACAACTAATTGAAATTACACTATAAAGCAATAAAAGATAGAATGGGTTGAGAAGAATCCCCATTGACAATCACTTGGACGATGACTCACTCTGACCATGCCCCAAACGAATGTGGCGGGAAGCTAAAGGAAGGAGAATGGAGGCATAGGATGGAGGATGGGGCAGAACGGCATCGTGGTGAGGATCTACTTCCCAAAGTGTTGAGAGGATGGCCACGAGATGCTCCATGAAGGGGGATGAGAGGCGAGAAAAATATTTGTTTTCTACTCTAGAGGGGCATCCCAGGCTTGGGACAAGCTCTCTTTAGAGCCTTGGAGGTGGTGAGGGAGGGAAAGGAAGAGATGAAGATTGATGGAGGGGTGTGGGTCCTTTTATAGTGGAGGAAAGGAAGAATTTCGTTCATGGGCTGTAGCGACATCAAAGCCGTCGTTGAAGATCCGCCCCAAAATGTCACTAAAGATCTGCGTACACCCCTGCTGGCACTCAGGCACATGCATCACTGGTGCTGCTGCCGCTACATGCATCTCGTGCTCGTGCTCGTGCCTCGCGCGTACGTGGTTTCTTGCACTGCTGATGCACAATTGGTGCATGGCTAATGCGCACTGCTTGTGCACAATGTTGCAATTGTGGATTTGGGGGAGGGGGTTGCAGGATTCGAACCCACTACCCTCCTTTGGGAGTGTGCTTCAAGACCAATGCACCACCCTTATGATTGTGTCTCAAGGAGGAATTGAGTACTTAGGGTGCGGAGGCATCCCAACCATTGGATCTTGATCCAATGGCTGTGGTATGAGGTCGCAGATGATGAGGGGCGCCCGCAGTTGCTGCTGGCTGGTGTTGGGCAGCCCAGATGGCTCCACGTGGTGCCATCTAGGTCATCCATCTTCTTTCGCTTGCAGAGGATGCCATGGCACTTAGATCAAGATGATCTTTACATTGGTGGATAGCAATCGTTGCTCCGGATCCCTTCATACGATTGCATTTTTCATCTGAAGCTCGAAGGATGTCGCATTACTCCCTAGCAATTATCTTCTTCAGACTACATACGGTGCCTTGGGATTCTGATCTAGACTATTTCGGAGGCGTTGGACTTCGATCATCATGCTGATCAAATCTGTTTGGTTGGATCGTCAATCCGAGGCCCTAAATTAAATATCCTTTTCTCTTGGCCATAAAAGGACCTAATTAACCTAAAATATGCAAAAACTACTCTAAATGCAGAATGATACATGTTATCCAATATTTATAGCATGGAATGCATATCTAAGCCTAGGACATGCATAAATGGCATTTTATCCTAAATAAATGTGTCAACATCATACCCCCATGCCTATCTTTTGCTAGTCCCTAGCAAAATCAAACTAAATGCTTTGTATAAAAATAGAAGTAGGGTCTAATCACTTAGGCCTAAGTTGTTTATTAACAATAGAAAATTTCAACTAAGGTCCTTGATAGCGATTTTACGCGGTTTGTTAATTAGGTCGTTGTACCGCGTAAATCCGCTTTCGCTCTTAAATTTATTTTCCTAGATAGGAGAGTATCTAGGGTCATCCAAGGAGGCAATATGTTTGCAATAGTGATTCTCTTGCTTGGAATAAATCTCAACTTTCTTTTTGGTATTTTTTTTGAATATATCATTTTTTTTGTTTTTAAGCTAAGGCAACAAGCGAACTGGTGGCGGAAAAGGTGATTTACACTTCAATTTAAATACTACTTCTATGTGGCAAGTGGAGCCTCTCCCTAAGCTCACTCTAGGCAAGTGGAGTCCTAGAATAATTAGGGAGAGGGAGTGAAGAATGCTAAAAACAAGCAAATAGAAATGCAAACAAGAAAACATGTAAAGAAGGCAACTTGATAACTGAAAAAGTGTTTTACAAAAAGGCCTAGTAGAGGAAAGCTTCTACTGCTATAAAAATGCAAATAAGAAGAGAAAACACAAATCCTCTAGATAGATGGTGAAGAAGAGGGCTTCTTGCTCCAAGGTTGGTAGCTCCCAATCTTGAAAAGAGGGACTCCTTCTTCTCCTTCCTTGAGAGCTTCTCCAAGGTGGAAGCTACCACCTTCAATGCTCTCTCCAAGGGGTGGGCGTGCACCACCCTCAAGAACTCCTCCAAGGTGGTGTGGATCACCTTCAAGATCTCCTCCAAGATCTTCCTTGCCTGGCTTATCCTTTGGCTGGCTTGGCCCAAGAGAGAAGGGAAGAGGGGAAGGCACCAAGGGGACAGAATATCCCCTTAATCTTCTTCTTCTTCTCTCCTGGATGTGGGCTTATTGGTGGAATATGAGAGTGAAATTGCTAGCCAAGGATGACTTGAATGGTGGTGGGTAGTGGTCTTTTTATAGGGTAGGATGGGGGGTTAAGGTGCCCCTTGAAATGGAGGGCTAGGATGGAAGGATGGAGGTGGTTGGTGATCCTATGGCTAAGGTGAGTTGGCACCAACCCAAGGGGTGTTAAAGGGAGTGGTTATGGTGGTGTTGGTGTCTTTTGGTGGTGGAGAGACACCACCATTTTGGCGCCAACATGGGGTCTTCTAGAAGGGGGTTAGGTGGATGGTGGAGATGGATTCAAGGGGAATTGTGTGGTGGAGATGAGGGGGAGTTCTAGAGGGAAAAGAGGCGCCATTAAGGGGGTGGTTAGGGGTAGTTTTTGGTGCCACTTTTATGTGTCTTTTGGAGGTGGTGGGTAGGTTAGGTTGGTGCCAAGTAGGTTAGCTTATGTGGAGCTTAGGTGGAGCTAGTTGGGTGGAGTTGTTAGGTGGGTTTTTGGGATGGTACAAGCCAAGGATGTTGGAGCATAGCTAAGCTAAGCTAAGCTAAGCTAAGATAAGATAGCTTAGCTAATGGAGGAGTAGAGGAGAAGGTGTTGGAGCTTGGGTTTGGAGGGAGGAGCTGAGGAGGAGAAGTCTGGAGCTGAAATTGGAGCTGGCTGCTGCTGAAGAGGCTGGCATGGAGCTACTCTAGTTGGCTTAGCTTTCTAGTTCTTTGCTAGTTGCTAAGCCAAGCTAAAGTAAGCTAGCTTCTCCCATGATGAGCTGAGGTGAGCTAGGCCTGGTGCTCCCAGGGAGACTCAAGCTGGTTGAGGCAGCTAAGGTAGCTTAACTCAACTGAGTTGAGCTAAGCTAAGTCCCCGGGAGCTGGACTTGAGCTTCCTGAGCTGGGATGAGTTCTTCTTCAGCTGGCTGGAGCTAGATGTAGCTGGATCTGAGCTGGGGTGAACTCCTATCAACTCAGCTGAGCTAGCTAGAGCTCCCTGTGGACTAGTGGGAGCTGAAATGAGCTAGACTCAACTAAGTTGACCTGGATCTGAGCTGACTTGAGCTAGGGTGAGCTAAGACGAACTCTCTTGAGCTGCCATTCAGCTGAGATTAGCTGAATGGAGCTGGGATGAGCTAACCCTAGTTCAAGTGAGCTAGGTTCCAGCTGCGGTGAGCTGGATCAAGCTGAGGTGAGCTGGATCAAGTTGAGGTGAGCTGGATCAGGCTTAGTTCTAGATAGTCTGGTCTTCTCCTTCACCATTTGCCTTCTTGAGTGCTAGGGTTTTAGGGATCTATATATCTGTACATCCCTAACACTCACAAAAATATATTAAAATGACAATAAAAAATGCATTGCATGCCTAACCTATTTTATGCCTAAATCCAGCCCAAAAACCCGTTTGCAAAGTAAAATCCTAAGAGCTAGGTTTGTTTTAATGCATAAGAATGATGATAAACTGGCGTTTATCACACCCCCATGCTTATCTTTTGCTAGTCTCTTAGCAAAACTTAAAATGGAATTTTTGGGAAATCTAATTTTTTCAACTTTTGAGGAGAAAAAGAGATCAATGGACCTTCGTAGATTAAAACACTGGAGGTACGGGATTTGTTAAAGATAAACATCGAGATTTATTTTCGGATTCAACCATTAGACAGAACGGGATCAATATATCCTCCAGAAAATTCTCAAATTAACCCCTTGTTAATTCAGATGACTTGAAATGTTTGTTTTTAGGATTTTTTTGGCTCATGAATCTGATTCTCAACTTGCAAAATCCTTTAAAACCTTGTGGCTGTGCTTGTGAAAAGCCAACATTTATAAGGGCGTGTTAATTTATTTATTATTACTTTTTTTTTTCTCCCCCGTGATTATTTTTAGCTTAGTCTTACAACAGATGTGTCGGGATCATCATTCCCGTTACCATTCGTCGAGGGGGCTCTAGCGCCAGTACTTTGGGATAGCATTGTCCATGACACCACCCAGGAGCTCACAACCCCAAAACACGATGCGGTGAAAAGGGGTGCTCTAAGCAAACTCAAGCTCTTGCTCCGACACTATAGGTAGAGCACCGTCCAAGACACTTGAGCTGCTAAAATGCGCTTTAATGCTCCGTCTAAAGATATGAAATTTAGATATGGAGCAACACCGAGGCGGTAACATGTTGACATCGCGTCCTCAAAGGAGGCATTTTCCTCTTTCTCGGCGGTGGGAACTCAAACCAATGATCTGTTTCAGACTTTTACTAAGTCCAAACAAGGGAGTTTTTCAAATTTTTAGTTATTTTTAAGTGTTGGCTTGTGTGTGAAGTGTGACACAAGAAGTTTCTCAAAACAAGCAAGTTTTTGAATCAGAAGCTAAGTCAAATAATTTCCATATTACAAAATAGGATCAAGTCACCTGAACTATCATGAGTTTAGGTGGAATTTTATAGAAGGATATCTGATCTAGTCTAAAATAGACCCTGGAATTCTAATGATCAGATCCATATCCTCATCCTTAGTTTGTTAAAGATTAAATCCCATTGTACCAAAAGTGACTTTTTCGACCTTAGTCCCGATTTCAAAATTTTTCCTCAAAAAGTTTTGAACATTTTTATTTTTTTGGGTATGCAAGCAGGAAATAAATTAAACAAAAATGCATGTTTTTAGGTTTTGAAAATCCTAAATCGATCGTAAAATTTAAAAATACCACCCCATGCTTAAGATATGCCATGTCCTCATGCATTAGGAGGGAAAAGGGATCACCTTAGTGAAGAACGGTCGAGTTTAGGAGGAACAAAACCTGGAAAGGGAAGAAAAAAGGGAAAGCAAGAAAAAATGATGGGTTACCTCCCATCCAGTGCTATCTTTTACGCCATTCAGCCGGGCGTGTAGGTATGCACGGAAGACGTAAAATCATGTAGATAATTGGACACTTGGATGCCCGCAAAAAAGGTGTCTTCTTTTAGATCCCTAGAAAATTGATTAGAAATAATATTGGGATCAAAGTTGGATGGAAAATGATAAGTGTAGCCCGAGTCTAGCCATGTTTTTAAATCAGGTTGGATGCCAAACTCGGGCGGGGTTGGTGGTTGGTTCGTAAGAAAAGAGTCGGGGAAGGAATGGTGGGGATTGGGGGAAGTAAGTGTGGAAGAATTAGGTGCGTGAATAGTGGGTGGGTTAGGGGGGGTATCAGGAATAAATTTGGGGTCAAGACAAGTTTCTAGATCATAGATTTCACCGACCACTGATTCTGAATCAGAGTCCTCAAAAAAATCATGGTCGGTAAGGGTATCTAATAACATCGTCTCCTCCACCATATTGGAAATTTCAGTATCTGAGTCCTCAAAGAAGTTATCATCATGGAATCTCTTGGAGGATTTGAAAATATCTAAAGTGAGAGTTTGGCCTGCACAAGTGATATCCATTTTTCCTCTGTGGCAATTGATATTTGCCTTTGCAGTGGCCAAAAAAGGGCGTCCAAGGATTATTGGGGAGTCCAGTAATGATTCAGGTGCCTCAATGTCAAGAACCAGAAAGTCTGCAGGGAAGACACAATTCTGGACCTTGACTAAAACATCCTCGATAATTCCACGAGGTTTGATTGTAGATCGGTCGGCTAATTGCAGGGTAACCTCAACGGGTTTTAATTCACCGATCTGAAATTCTTCGAATAAACTCGTGGGAATAATATTAACTGAGGCACCAAGATCAAGGAGGGCGCGATTAAATGTAGTGTCATCAATAATTACAGAAATTAAAGGCACCCCCGGATCTTTCATCTTAGGTGGCAGCTTACTCTGTATGACAAAGCTTACTGTCTCTGAAAGATGCACCTGTCCTAGATTTTTGGCCAGCCTTTTAGGAGTACAAATCTCCTTCAAAAATTTAGCGTAGGCAGGTATATATTTAATGGCATCTAGGAGAGGAATATTGATATGAACTTGCCCAAATAGCTCCATGAGTTCTTCTATAGTGGGCTCAGATTTCTTTTTTTTGTTGGTGGTGGGATCGAGAGCTTGTGGGAAAGGGACAGGAATCTTGTCTTGAGATTTTTGTTTTTCTTTTTCTTCCTGATGGGGAGGTAGGGAGTCAATTTGCACAGGTATCTTACCAGGTTCGTGTGAAGGCCCGGGGTCAGTGGTGGTTTTCCCACTCCTCAAAGTAACTACATGTGTAGTCGGATTGTTATTTGGAGGAGGTGGGGGGGCCTGTGATTGTGGAAACCTGGGCGGCAGCCGAGGTGGTGGATTAGGAGGAGGCTGATTTGGATAATGTGGATTTCTGCCCATATAATGGTTCCCTTGGTGATTAGGGTTGGGTATGGGTTGTGACGGAAGATGTCCTACAGGTCTTTGCGTGGGAGTAACCCCAATCTGATTGTTCAGATTTGTGATGGTGCGGGTTACTTCCGTCATTTTTTTTTGCATATCCTGCAGGGTCCGCATCATCTGGGCATTGATGTCTTGTTGGGAAGGCCCAAGATGGAAGTTTGGATTCGACCCATACCCGTTAAAATGATATGGTTGGGAGGAAACTTGATTATTCCAGAAGTAGTTCAGGTAATTTTTCCAATTGGAAGAATTTTTAAAGGGCTCCTGGATGGAAGAAATATTTTGAGTGGGGTTAAGATCTGGATAGTTGTAATTCCCCAGTGAATCATGGGCAACCTCAAAATAGTCAGCAGGAGTAGTGTTGAGATTGTGCAAATTTTCTCTTAGTGGAAAGTTAGGTTGGGTTAGATGTGGGTGTGGAGCTTGGGTTGATGTGGCCAGTCTTTCCTCAATTTTCTTTTGATTAATATGCATCTGGTCGAGTTTTTGAGCGATCATTTGAAGATCGTCTTGGGTGACTGGGATAGCTTGAGTGCCTATTTCATGAACACCGAACTGCAGGTTTTGGGTTCTGCAAAATGTGTTCATGGAAGCTTGATTAAATGAGTTTTCACTCATTTCTTCAAACAAGTCGTAGGCACTTTCAGCATCTTTATTTAAGAAGTTGCCGCCACACGAGGCGTCGACAAAATGTCGGATTTGATCTTCTAATCCATGATAGAAGATTTGCATGAGCTGCCATAAAGGAATCTCATGGTGCGGACAACTTCTTAAAAGATCTTGAAATCTTTCCTAAGAATCATGGAAAGTCTCACCAGATCTTTGATGAAAGGTCGTAATAGATCTTCGCAAGGAATTGGTATGACCTATGGGAAAGAATTTCTTGAGGAAGGCTCTCTTGAGCTGAGGCCAAGTTGTGATGGGTCGGCCAATGGTCCTGAACCAATAAGCGGCCTTATCTTTAAGAGATAATGGAAAAAGACGCATCAGCCATATGTCTTCATGTACATTTCGGGAACGAGTTGTCTGTGCAAGAAGAGTTAGCTCTTCATGGTGGCTGAAAGGGTCTTCCCTAGGAAGGCCATGAAAGTGTTTAATTAGGTTCAGGACCGCAGGCTTGATCTCAAAGTCCCCCTCTGGTATGACCACCCCTGGTCGTTCCTCATAATAAGACGGATCATAGAAATCTTTTAGAGGAACAACAGGCTGCTGATGGGGTGGTGGGTTTGGCCTTGGATTGGCTAGGTTTTGGATGTTCCTAGTCAAAGTTTGTTGATTGGAATTTAATTTATTAATCTGATCGGCCATCAATTTTAAAAGATCAGGTAGGGGGTCTTGATGTTGTGTGTGGGGAAACTCAAGATTAGGGAGCTCCAAGTGTGGGAAGTTAATGGTGAGTGGGTTTTGGGTGGAAGGGTTAGAATTAGGGTTAGTGGTGGGGTTAGAGGTGGAAGTGGAAGGGTCAGTGGACCTATTTTGTTGTGTTTCCATTTTTTCAGGAGAAGAAGACAGAAAAAGTGGTCTTTTTGTGTGGGGGGCGAAATCAAATGGTCCTTCGAAGTGCGGATTTTGAGACCGTCGCCCGTGCATAAAATGGAAGAACGGGAGGGGAGGAGAAGAGAAAGAGATGAGAGAAAGTGTGCAATTCAAACAAATAAAACTAGACCTAACTTAAATGTGACTCCCTAATAATAACCTAAGACTTGGTCTATATAGGAAATAAGTAGTCAATAGTGAATACCCGTTCAATCAACAAATCTAGCCAAGTTGCTTAAGGGGAGTTTTGGCCCCAAACGTTTCCCAGGGAAAACCCCAGGTGCTTGTACAAACCCGCGCCTGGTCGTTTGACACGGCCCCTCAGCCTAAACACCAGATATAGATGATAGAATTGGTACTAACTAAGGAAAACTTAAGACCTAAATAGTAAGCCTAAGTTGATAAAGCCTTAGGGGTCAAGTTGCTACAAGTTTTAATTAGGTCTAGGATGGTATAGTGCACACGGAATGTGGAGGGCGTTTATTGGGATGTTGCCCTGTTATTTTGATTTTTTTTTTTGTGTGCAGGAATTGGAGAGTGGCTCCAATGAAAATCAAGTTGTCACACAATTTTCTTGTATTTATGTCTTTTAGGATTTAATTTAATTAAATGTGTTTTAGGGTTTTTCTCTTTAAATTTTCAAACAAGTTTGAAATCTCACAATCAAAGGAAAGACAAGTTATATTGGTGATGGTTAATTTCCATTAATGTGAGTCTCTAAAAAGAAAGAGAGAAACCTTAAGTCAATTATCCTATGATAGAAACTTACTACCAGTGAATTGATTTTTGGCTTTCTGAATTAAGTAGTAGTCCAAACAAGTCAAACAACACCACTAATATTAATAAAATCAAACAAAGATTCCATAAAAGATTTTTGTACGATTTTAGGAATTTGTTTGTTAATTGTTTTGAATTTTTAATTGTACTGGTGTCAAAGTCTAGAAATGATACCCGTGGGTATTGTGGACTTTTCAGTATTACCACCAACCTCAGAAAATTTTTGTGATTTTATATGATATGTACAATTTCACAAGGATTTCAGCAAGCTAAATTTCACAAAAATTGGATAAGCATAAAAAATTTAAAAATTCGTGGACCGTAGCAAAATAGGAAGATTAGAGTGTGTGACCCCTCTGCAATCCATGAATTTTTAAAAATTAAATACAAATCCAATTGATCTGAAATTTAGAACAGATGTTCCAAACTTAATTGGGAATCACTCTATGAAATTTTATGAGTTTAGGAGGCCTGTGGCGTTAGGAATCGATTTTTCAAGTCCGGACAGAAATCTGGACCCGAAAAATAGAACACCAATACTTACAATGGAGTGGTGCTAAAGAAGCATACAAGCAAATAATGGATTTTATAAGGCACCACTCCACTTAATCATGTTGTTTGGGATCTTGAAAGCCAAGTTTAATATATTTTTGGTAGTTTGAATTAATTATGTGACCAGAAAGAGGAACCAACCTGAATTTTCGCAGGAAGAAAATGATCTTTGAGCTCTCGCTTCCAGATTCCCACCATCCCGCTGTAGTTCCTGCACACACAAAAGAAAGGAAGAGAAGGGGATAGCGATTTTACGCGGTTTGTTAATTAGGTCATTGTAACGCATAAATCCTCTTTCGCTCTTAAATTTATATTCCTAGATAGGAGAGTATCTAGGGTCGTCCAAGGAGGCAATATGTTTGCAATAGTGATTCTCTTGCTTGGAATAAATCTCAACTTTCTTTTTGGTATTTTTTTTTCAATATATCATTTTTTTTGTTTTTAAACTAAGGCAACATGCGAACTGGTGGCGGAAAAGGTGATTTACACTTCAATTTAAATACTACTTCTATGTGGCAAGTGGAGCCTCTCCCTAACTCACTCTAGGCAAGTGGAGGCCCAGAATAATTACGGAGAGGGAGTGAAGAATGCTGAAAACAAGAAAATAGAAATGCAAACAAGAAAACATGCAAAGAAGGCAACTTGATAACTGAAAAAGTGTTTTACAAAAAGGCCTAGTAGAGGAAAGCTTCTACTGCTATAAAAATGCAAATAAGAAGAGAAAACACAAATCCTATAGGGTAGGATGGGGGGTTAAGGTGCCCCTTGAAATGGAGGGCTAGGATGGAAGGATGGAGGTGGTTGGTGATCCTATGGCTAAGGTGAGTTGGCACCAACCCAAGGGGTGTTAAAGGGAGTGGTTATGGTGGTGTTGGTGTCTTTTGGTGGTGGAGAGACACCACCATTTTGGCGCCAACATGGGGTCTTCTAGAAGGGGGTTAGGTGGATGGTGGAGATGGATTCAAGGGGAATTGTGTGGTGGAGATGAGGGGGAGTTCTAGAGGGAAAAGAGGCGCCATTAAGGGGGTGGTTAGGGGTAGTTTTTGGTGCCACTTTTATGTGTCTTTTGGAGGTGGTGGGTAGGTTAGGTTGGTGCCAAGTAGGTTAGCTTATGTGGAGCTTAGGTGGAGCTAGTTGGGTGGAGTTGTTAGGTGGGTTTTTGGGATGGTACAAGCCAAGGATGTTGGAGCATAGATAAGCTAAGCTAAGCTAAGCTAAGATAAGATAGCTTAGCTAATGGAGGAGTAGAGGAGAAGGTGTTGGAGCTTGGGTTTGGAGGGAGGAGCTGAGGAGGAGAAGTCTGGAGCTGAAATTGGAGCTGGCTGCTGCTGAAGAGGCTGGCATGGAGCTACTCTAGCTGGCTTAGCTTGCTAGTTCTTTGCTAGTTGCTAAGCCAAGCTAAAGTAAGCTAGCTTCTCCCATGATGAGCTGAGGTGAGCTAGGTCTAGTGCTCCTGGGGAGACTCAAGCTGGTTGAGGCAGCTAAGGTAGCTTAGCTCAACTGAGTTGAGCTAAGCTAAGTCCCCGGGAGCTGGACTTGAGCTTCCTGAGCTGGGATGAGTTCTTCTTCAGCTGGCTGGAGCTGGATGTAGCTGGATCTGAGCTGGAGTGAACTCCTGTCAACTCAGCTGAGCTAGCTAGAGCTCCCTGTGGACTAGTGGGAGCTGAGATGAGCTAGATTCAGCTAAGTTGAGCTGGATCTGAGCTGACTTGAGCTAGGGTGAGCTAAGATGAACTCTCTTGAGCTGCCATTCAGCTGAGATTAGCTGAATGGAGCTAGGATGAGCTAACCCTAGTTCAAGTGAGCTAGGTTCCAGCTGCGGTGAGCTGGATCAAGATGAGGTGAGCTGGATCAAGTTGAGGTGAGCTGGATCAGGCTTAGTTCCAGCTAGTCTAGGCTTCTCCTTCACCATTTGCCTTCTTGAGTGCTAGGGTTTTTGGGGTCTATATATCTGTACATCCCTAACACTCACAAAAACATATTAAAAAGACAATAAAAAATGCAATGCATGCCTAACCTATTTATGCCTAAATGCAGCCCAAAAACCCGTTTGCAGAGTAAAATCCTAAGAGCTAGGTTTGTTTTAATGCATAAGAATGATGATAAACTGGCGTTTATCAGTCCTAAACCACGAAAACTCAACAGTACCCAGGTGTCTATCAGAATGTAGACCACCCAGGTCGTCGCTTTAAGGGAAGATACATTTTTTTGCTTTTTCTTATTTTCTAACTTTTATTAAAAAAATTTTTGGAGTTGAGAGTTTCGGGATAACTTTTTATGGCTACCCGACCCACCCAAGACTCGAAAAGGACTCTAAGTGCTAAGAATCTTGTGGAGTGATAGACTCACTAGGTTGCTGCTAAAATGGACTTTAAGTTTCTACAATGCTAGGTGACCTTCAGAATTTCTACCTAGGGGTTTATCTTTCTGATCGATAGCTTTCTCCCTACCTTTTATTTTTTAAGGGGTCAACACAAGGGAGAACCCAGTGTATATCTCCCCAGCTTATTCTACTTCTTCACTACTTCGTAAGAGTTTAGGAATTATACATGCATTTCGTGAGCTGGGTTCTTAACAATCGACCGATGAGCTATTACCACCGACCACTTGCCAGGCATACTCGCGTGGTGAAGTGTGGCTTATTTATTTATTTTATTCTTTTTTCCTTTTTTCTATTTTTTTCTCTCTTTTTCTCTCTTTTTGGGTATTTCTTCTTCTCTTTTTTTCTAAGTAGGTAGCTTCCCTCATCTAAGATTTACCTAAAGGCAATAGGAAGAGAATGGTTGTGTGGCTAGGCTCTGGACAACCAACTGATGAGCTGTTACCATCGACAACTTGCTAGCCATACCACCCTAGATGATTCATTAGCAACCCAATTTTTGTAAAAACTATCAAAAAGTGAGTCAAGGCAAATAGTGTGTAGATGCTTACACTTAAAGTCCCCTCAAATCAGAGGGTAAGAGGATAAGTTGTATACTTATCATCCCCATTTATTAGACTAATTAAAGTAAAATTAACTTGGGGAGGACTAGAGACCAAGTATACATTTTAGTGCACACCAGACCTGATTATGCCCGAAGACCTGAGGAGTCTAAGTATTCAGGTCCTATCTTATCATTTCCTAAAGTTAACTCTTAATGCCTAAGTTCTCTTCTCCTAATTTTGTTTATTTAATTTAATTTAATTTTTATTTTTTAAAGAAAATAAAAGAAATTCCATGAACCTAACAAAATAATTTCATGATTAAGTATCCACCCTCCCATGCCTAAATGATGTAATGTTCTCATTGTAAAAATAAAGACATGAAAAGGGCAGAGCAAATAGAATATCACTTGAATTTCATGACAATCCAGTCGGCTCCACAGAGAGAGGAGTATACACGTGCAAAGCTTATTGCCTTTAGCTAGACATAATATACAAGCAAGGAAGAAATTAAGAATTCATAAGTGCGGGTCAGGATCAGAATAAAAATATTGATTATAGGACCCGCCAGTAGGTGTCCACAAATGTGGACCAGATTCTGGTGCAGACCCATGCCCCAGGGTTAAATAGTTCTATGGTTCTAGATGAAAATCACCCAGAACTGGAGATTGTTGTGTTTACGGGGCTAGGCCTGTGGTTTGGTGGTGTGCAACCCAAGTCTGAAATGTTGGACAATGGGTAGATCTGATTTACTAGGTTCATATGTCCACTTAGAGTTTACATCAAAATGATATTCAATTGTTATGTACTTGGGTTTCACATCCTCAATGTCAAAATTATCATAAGGATCCTGGTAGAAGGTAGGTTGTTTCAGGTCAATAGGAACCCATAAATCCAAAATTGTATTTCCCTCAGAATTAGCCTCCTAGATTTTGACTTCCAAATTCCTATCCTCCAAGTTCAAGTGTTCAGTTTTTAGGACTTCAAGATCGTTGTACACCCCATCTAAAATATCCAAGTCCAACAATTGTGGCTGAATTAGGATTGACTTGTATACAATGATTTCCAAATCAAAATCATAATCAATCCCTTCAGGGTGTGGTTGAGGGATGGGGCTATTGAATGAATCTTCAAGTAAATCAGGATTCAGATCCTCCAAGCTAGCCCCAACAGGATCACATTCTTCAATGATCAAGCTATCAAATAGTTCATCAGATTCCTCAGTCCCGTTTGTCCCACTAAAACCATTTTCTTTGAGCTCAAGTGAGACCTTGCCTACAGATTCTTTACCCTCACAATCAAAGAATTCCTGATCCTCATTTATATATGTCTCAAAATCCTATGTTGTTCGTTGGTCTATAGAGACATTTTTCCTCGCTCCCTAGCTCAAGGATCTCGAGTAAGAAAATTGATTTATCCTCAATGGGTTGCTTTAGACCAACCTGGTCATCCCTGGTCTCAAAAAATGTGTCCCCCCTGACAAGCGCCTAAGCGAGTTCTAACATTGGCTCTCCTAAAGGGGTTCCTACTGGGAATCATCCCAAGATTGGACTAAGGTAACCACAAATTTCATCCTCAATCTTGACAACTTCCCAAGTAAAAACTCACTTGAGCCCCTATCCTTAACATCTTGGAGCCAATCCAATAAAGGACCATTAAGTTCATTAATCATTTTGATCATAGTCTCCAATGCTTTAGTGCATGGAGTTGGTTGAGCTTCTAAAGATTGTATGGTGTTCCTCAAGTTAGCCAACACCCTATCTTGGACTTGGTTCACTTGAATCGAATCATTCGGTTCAGGGTTGGATGGGTTTGGGTTAAAACTAGGGTAGTCAAGAAATTGAGGTTCTTGTGTTCCTCCTTAATAGTAGGTCATTTTGGGTTGTTCAAAGAGAGGTGGTGACCTACATTCAGTATAATCCTAGGGCGGGTAGGTGGTATAATCATCATATCCTTCATGATTGTAGATCTGGTTGGTTTAATCATCAAAGGCTACAGATCTATACTCAGTGTAGCTTTGGGAAGGATAATAATCATAATCATGATGTCCAGGGTTAGACCCTAGACATTGAGGTCCGGAATCATATCCCCAATCAAAGTTATCCCAGCTAGGAGATGGATACTCATAAGTCAGGTCGGGATAATAATCATCTTGGGTATAAGTGATGGTGGGAGGGTAGGATTGGAAATTTGTGTAGGATGTGGAAGGATACATAGTAAAGTAGGAAGGAAAAATAGAAAGGAGAAAGGTGCCCTGCAATTCAACCAACCTAACCTATCCTTAAGTGGGTAGCCTGAAGACCTACAGACTCCCATAACCCATCTTAAGATGACCGAAATGGTTTGATCTACTTCTATCCGATCAATCCAACCAGTTAGAGGGATGGGTTGGGGAGAAGGTTATTCCTTTAGCTTGTGCCTCCGGTTCCTTCGATACCCCCCAACCATGGTCGCTTGATGCTACTCCCTTAGCTAAAAATCAGATGTACTGGTAGAAATAGATTAATAAAAAAAAATCTCAGTTGGAGTCCCAAAGAGTGAGTTAATCCTTAAGGCCAACGTCTACTTAATTTTAATTAGGCTTGGGGTGATTCTACTCTTAGAATGTGACGGGCCCTATAGATGGGTTGTGCCCTTATTGATCAATTCAAATGTGTGTGTGTGTGCACAACTAGGGTTTTCAAACAAGGTTATTATGATGCGTCTTTTAGGGTTTAACCTTGTTTAGTAGCTTTTAGGATTTAATCTTTAGGTGTATTCAATCAAGGTTCAGTAGAACATTCCAAGTTTTGAAAGCACCAGTGATGATATATTCCTTTAAAAATCAAGAATAATGTGGAGTGCCTAATTCAACCCTTTGGGGCAAGCTACTAGTGAATCACTTTTAATTTGAGTGGTGCGGCCCACATAGTTCAAGCAATTGGCATGTTGCACCACTTGATTAAGGCACATAAAAATGTTTAACCTAATCAAATTTGTACTCACTTATTTGTGTGTTGAGTTAAGGTGTACCAGATCCACAGGTGAGATTCCCGTTAAGTGGTAGAATCAATGTCGAGTGGTGCGCCTTAGGTCAAGAGTTGTGGGTGTTTAATGTGTGTAACTTTCAGTAAATCCCGCAATTAGATAGTTTTTCTTAATTTTTTAATTATGCGGGTGGGTGAGGTGAGTGGAGTGATAATCAAACAACCAAGATCTAACCTAGGGTTTATGCAAGCACCCAAGTTGATTTGGGTTTGAGTTATTAGTATGGTGAAATGAAAACTAGGGTAGGGGTGGTGGGGATACACTTGCATAACCTTCTAACTACACTTTACTCCGATCTATTCCGCTTTGGCTCACCTTGGAAGGGTACCTGTAATCATAGAAAGAAAGGATCGAAGTGAGCTAAAAAGTTAAGGTGAGAAAACACGAAAAAACCAAAGAGCGTTGCCTCCTCGACAACGGTGCCAAAATGATTAAGTGTGAATTTTATATGCTAAAATATTTAAGTTAGAAAACCCATCGTCGTAGTGTGTAGAAATTCTCTAACTAGATAAAATTTATACCAAAACTCCAAGGGAGACCTAGGTCAAACACGGGGAGGCAAACGTTTGGTTTTGAAATCCATGGTTTGATTTTATTTCTTTTTGTTGTTTGTCTTTTATTATTTTTTTGTATTTTTAAAAAGCAAGAGATCAGATCGAATCAATGTTTCTATTCTACCCTACACTAACAAAATGAGAGAGAGAGAGAGAGAGGGAGAGAGAAACATTTCATAAAATCGAAAAATGTATATTACAACTAATTGAAATTACACTAGAAAGCAATAAAAGATAGAATGGGTTGAGAAGAAACCCCACGACGGTTTCTTGAAGGATGACTCGCTCTGACGATGCCCCGAACGAATGTGGCATGAAGTTGGAGGATGGAGAACGGCGGCGAAGGAAGGAGGATGAGGCGGGATGATGTCACGGTGAGGATCTACTTCCTGAAGTGGTGAGAGGACGGCCACAGGATGCTCCACAAAGGGGGATTAGAGGTAGGGAAAATCTTTGTTTTCTACCCTACAGGAGCATCCCGAGCTTGGGACAAGCTCTCTTTAGAGCCTTGAAGCTGGTGAGGGAGAGAAAGGAAGAGATGAAGATGGATGGATAGGTGTAGGTCCTTTTATAGTGGAGGAAACGAAGAATTCCATCCATGGGCTATGGAGACATCAAAGCCATCGTTGAAGATCTACCCCTAAATGTCACTAAAGATCCACGCACACCCCCGTTGGCACTCACGCATGCACCTCACTGGCGCTGCTGCCGCTGCGCACATCTTGCGCCCATCCCTTGCACGCCGTGTCGCATGTGCACACGTTGGCATGTGCTACTAGTGCGCAGCTGGTGCGTGGCTAATGCCTGTTGCTTGTGCACGCTGCTGCAATTGACGATTTGGGTGGTGAGGGGGTTGCGGGATTCGAACCTGCACCCCTGCTTTGGGAGTGCACTTCAAGACCAATGCGCCACCCTTGTGATTGTATCTCGAGGAGGAATTGAGTGCTAAGGGTGCGGAGGCATCCCAGCCGTTGGATCTTGATCCAACGGCTATGGTACGAGGTTGCAAATGATGAGGGGCACTCGTGGTTGCTGCTGGCTGGTGTTGGGCGGCCTAGATGGCACCACGTGGTGCCATTCGAGCTGTCCATCTTCTTTCGCTTGCAGATGATGTGACGGTGCTCGGATCATGATGATCTTTACGTTGGTGTACTGCGATCATCACCCCGGATACTTCCGTGTGGTTGGATTTTTCATCCGAAGCTTGTAAGGATGTCGCATTTCCCCCTAGTCATTGATCTTCTTCAGACTGCATACAATGATACCGGATTCCTATCTAGACGATTTTGGAGGTGCTAGACTCCAATCGTCATCCTAATCAGATCTGTATGGTTGGATCGTCAATCTAAGGCCCTAAATTAAATCTCCTTCCCTCCTGGCCATAAAAGGATTCAATTAACCTGAAATATACACAAACTACTCTTAATATAGAATGATGTATACAATGCGATATTTATAGCATGGAATGCATACCTAATCTTAGGACATACATAAATAGGCATTTTATCCTAAATAAATTTGTCTACATCAGTAGCATATAGATTATTTCTTTTGAAACTGAAAGGAAAGCTATCGTGTTACGATAGCAATCGGGAGAGCATTTTATTTAATAGTAAAAGGAAAGACAAAGAGAACTACAAATTAGATCACCATCTATGTATGACAGACTAGCACTCATTTACAATTTGCTCATAGAATACTGGTCTCTCCTGAAACAGCCTCTCATTCCTCACTGTTGAGAGCAGAAAACTACATAATCGAAGTTGGATTTGAAAAACCCATTGTTATAGTTTGATTTGCGAAGCAATCCATCAACAGATAAAATTTTACCAAAAGTTGTAAAGAAATTTCATGTTGAACATAGGGAGGCAGACGTTTTATTCAAAACCGCATTTGTCTACTTGTCATGAAATAGATTAGTTGGTCGAAAGCTAGATATCTATTTAATGAATAAATAATAGAAGAAAGAGAGAGAGAATATTACAAATAAAGATAAAAGAGTGGTAGAATAAACATGGATCTCATAACCAAATGCTATTCATTACACTAATCATTACAACTAGAAAGTAGGAAATCTATGCTAAAAGCAATAAATCTACTCTAGAATGTGGTAAAGAGAATGGAGAGAGAAGTATCCTCCTCTATGATTGC
Organism: Thalassia testudinum; assembly: GCA_037157565.1. Taxonomy (NCBI): domain Eukaryota; kingdom Viridiplantae; phylum Streptophyta; class Magnoliopsida; order Alismatales; family Hydrocharitaceae; genus Thalassia; species Thalassia testudinum. The sequence goes on along the minus strand of JAZHRO010000014.1, from coordinate 86,073,003 downwards.
TTGGAGGAGGAGCCGGATGGAGTGATACCTGGAAGATAGAGGACGGAGTGGGAAGAAAGAGGACGAAGCAGGAGGAACCAGGGGCAAGGCAGGACATAATTGTGTTGGGGGATCCACTTCTCGAATGGAGTGAGAGGACAACCGCGGGATGCTCCACGAAGGGGGGAGAAGGTGGAAAAATTCTAATTTTTACTCTTGAGAAGCATCCTAGGTTTAAGGTAAGCTCTTAGAGATTTGGAGGGGATGAGAGAAGAGAGGAAGGGAAGAGAAATATGTGGGGGTCGTAGGACTATATAAAGGTGTAGATTGGAGGGGGTACAAAGGTCATTTCACTTAAAAACATTAAACCAGGGGTCATTAGTGATGTATTTAAACATCACTAAAGCCCCCAAACTTGGGCTTAGTGCACGCCTGCTCGTGCCCTCTCTCCTTTCTCACGTCTCAACACTCACTGACCATGCATTCTCAGCTGTTTAATCGAAAGATCGGACGGCTTAAATGCACTCAAGCCCCTCTGACTTCGGACGTTGAGCAGCTAAGCGTAGATCTCAACCATCCGATCAAGATCAAATGGCCACAATTGCATTGCTACTGCTTCATCTTCACCCGTTATGGCATGATGTAGCCCCATTCCAAGCCATTGGATCCAGATCGAAGGGTCATCATCGCGCACCAGCCCACCCTTTACATCGCATGTCCGATCACGCGTACGTTGCAAGAGTTGAATTGCGCATCTGCCTTATCGGAAGATCTGGGCCGTTGGCGATAGATCGGGCGGCTAGATTTTGGGCCTGCGCGAGAAGAGGAGATGCGTTGCACACAACTCGAGTGCATGCTCTCATTTCCCGTAACGCCTTAACTGCTACGCTGTACCTTCTTCTTTGTCAAGTTTTTAACTGCGACACGCGTGCTTATGGCCGTTGGATCAAGATCCAACGGCCTAGATTTGATCTTGTGTTGAGGAGAGAGTGAGAGTGTGGCGGGTCTTCAGACTTCTACTAGGATGATTTGAGCGGTCGAGATGGTGCCACATGGCGCCATCTTGGTTGTCCATCTTCTTTGACTTCTAGAAGGTGTCACGGATGTTGGATTGGGTCGATTTTCGCGTCATTAGGCTGCAATCATCGATCCGAACCCATCCGTGCAGTCAGATTTGTCATCTGAAATGCAGATTAACACCATCTTAGCCCTTGATCTCAGATCTTCCTTAGACTATATTCGATGCTATGGATGTCCGATCGAGGCGATCTTGGAGTTGTTGAACTCTGATCATTGCCCTAATCAAATCTGTACAGTTCGATCTTCAATCCAAGGCCCCGATTTTTTTATACAAACTATCCTAAATGCAAGATGATGCATGTTATACATTATTTATAATGTATGATGCAACTATAATACTAAAAACATGCATAAATAGACATTTTAGGCTATTCAGAAGCATACGCATCACACCCCCATGCCTATCTTTTGCAAGTCCCTAGCAAAAACTACATGCTATTTATAAAAGAATTAGGATTGGATTACTCGGGCAAAAGTAATTTTGAACATTAAGAAATTTTTACTTAGGACTTGAACTTCAAAGACACAAGAGCACCTAGGTGATGAGTGCTTTCCACTTAACTCAGTAATTAAGTTAATTTCACTTAATTAAGAGTAGAAGAAATCACTTAGGTTAAGTAGAAGTTGTGTCGGTTGTGTAGTATAAGGTCGAATTAACCTAACATTTTACAATTTTTACTGGTTGAGTCTAGGTCGTTCACTGGGAGGTATAATAATTTTCTCGAAATTCACCAATTCTCTTTTATTTCTCTATAATTTTAGGAGGTATAACTAGTTTGATTTTCAAAACATGAATTTTGTCAAAATATTTAAACTATAAAGGATATACAAAATTCCATATGCAAAACATATTTACTCAAAATGTTGTACTTTATTAACAAGTAAACATGTTAGTTTTTCAATTCAATTTCATTCTAAGAAATTAAGGCAATTAAAAGTTATTCTATTAAAACATGCCTTTTCACAATTAAGAACAAAAAGTAATTAAAAAAAATGATGCAAGAAAAATAATTTTCTTCATTTATTTCTTCAGCCTCTTATCTCTTTCTCTCTTATTTTCTTCTTTCTCTCGAACTCTCTTTCTTCTGTTGTTCCTACCTTCTTCTCTTCCTGTCTCTTATTCTTTTTCCCTTAGTCTTCTCCTACCTTCTCTTCTTCCCTTAGTTTTCTCCTTTGTTCCTTAATCTCTTTTCCTTAACACTCGTTAGCGCTTGTGCTCTTTCTTTAGCTTTTAGCTTCAACACTTAACATTTTAACTTAACATCCTTCAGCGGCTTCTCTTTTCCTTAAACTTTCAGCTGAACCAGGTTTTTTTACTTTTTCAACCAAAAGTTATTTTATTTGCGGCGAGGTCCTTTCGAGGATACATAGCACCCTGAGACCAGGGTGGGACCAAACCCTACTCAGTCCTCGCCTAATCTCAATTAGGTTCATTTTTGGTTCATTTGTTTATCAGTTCACAGTCTTGAGCCACATTAGCTCAACCCAACCTCCCAGGCCACTCTCGCCCTCCCAGGGCACAATCTCTCTCACACGCCCCCAAGGGCACACACTTGTAGGCATAAGCTCGCACGCACGCACACATGCAATGCTCAGATCAGATGAAATTGGTAACCGATGCACCAAGCGCTGACGACTGCATAGCCAAAGAAATGAATTATTTTTATCCCCAGGTGCACGCTTGTGAATAAACGAGGTGGGACTAGCTTACCCCTTCCAGACCCAAATTCAAATGATCATAACTTTCTACCCAGAGCTCCAAATTGAATGATTTCAAGTTTATTAGAAAGCTCTAAGGGTAATCTACATAATTGCAGGGTTAATTTATTATTTTAATGATGTTTTCCTTTTCAATTTAAAAGATGAAATCAAGGGTTCCTACAGGTTAATTTTAACCTGGAAGTGAAATTAAGTCAGGAGAGTCCTCAGATGGATTTCTCTCTTTTATTTAAAGGTCTGTACATGTTATATAAGTGATTATGCATCTGTTAGAATAGGTTTTAGGCTCTTAAGGCCTTCAGAACCACCAGAGAAGCCCTTCACTTCTCTGAAAGCTTCAAAGTTCGATTTTTTAGACATCAATATGTGAAACAGACACTTTAAAGTGTTTCTAATCAATTTAGATTAATTCTAAGTGTTATAACAGATCAATCTGGGCAGGTTTTAAAATTAAATTTCATCAAAATACTTCTCCTGTTGGTTTGGGTTCGAAAGTAACACAAATTGACAGGAACTAAATTCTCAAATATAAACTCAACTGAGCTCACTTTAATTTCTTTCATATCATCAATAAGACCCCAGAAATAGTTTTCACATCTCAATTCCTCAATTCAAGCTTAGATCTCCATTATCAGAATCATGTTTGACTATGGAAGCCTCAAGTTTGACTTTCTATTTAAAATCTTCTCCCAAGAAATTAATGCCTCAAATAAAGTCTCCTCAACATTAGAAATTTATTCAGATCTTTAGATTTGTGTTCTTACCTTGATTCCTAGGGTTTCAAGCTCGCCACCTGAACTGAAAAAGGTGTGTGTTCGACAGAATTAATGGAAGGTTGTTACAGTGTTCTGAGGGTTTAAATAGCTTCAGTGCATTGCACTGAAGCTTCTAAGTTCCTTAAATGCTCTTCAGGTCTTTCCTAACAGACTTCTCCAACTCCGTTGGAGTTGGGGAAGATGAAGTCAAATCTATAGCTCCAGTGGTTAAATCCTAAAACAAATATCTTCAAAACAATCAGTGATCCTTATTATACTATTCTGGAGCTACTCAGCAAGTTCTAGAGGCTAAAACTCAAGAATGGCTCGTCGAAGCTTGCCGGAGCTCCGGTGAGTCCAGAAAATATAAAAAGTGTGTACAGATTGATAAATCTAACCATTTTTATCCAAAAAGGATCCTGTGGTTACAAGGAATCTCAGTATCACATTTAATTCTTCATTTATCCATTAGAATTAAGATTTGATAGTGAAATTATTTTCTTAAAGGATTTAAGTGGTTAAAGCTCAGGACTTGTTTAACCACTCGATTGAGAGGTTAAATCAAGTCAGCATATGCTAATATTGATAAATATATATTTAATTTATAGTTTGAACTGTTCCTGAGCCGCCATGGACAGCAAGCTCAGGAGCTTAATTAAAATTTGGGCGTTTAATTTATAGATGATAATAGTAGGTATTATAGTGTCGATAAGGGTTCATTAGTGGTGATAGATGATGAAAGAACCCAATGAAGGTGAAATTATCTCGATTACTATCACCATAGACTTTGTTAGTAATCGGTGAAGGTGAGATTTAAATTAGGCGTTTAGGTGATTCAATTAGTGATTAAGTGATTTAGAAGTGAACATGGAAGATACAGGAGGGTGTACAGTGATTAAAAAGACAAAATTAAAGTTCTGGCGAGCTCAAGGAACTCACCGGAGTCAAAAGAGATGAAGCTAAAATATGAAATTACTCTAATCTAACTAACTAAACAAACTAACTAAACTAGCCTACTCCTACTCCCACTCCTAATCTACCGTTACCTAGACAAAGGGGTCAATAGGGTTCCACCGAAGTCTCATGGCGGACGACGAAATCAGAGGGTTGAAGAAAGATCTCCGATGGGTGGATTTGAGGTGGAGCAGAGGAATCCTTGGGTCGGTGCCTGTGTCAAAGGTGCGAAAGACCATGGCAGATCTCCTTGGCTACTTAAGATGGATGGAGGAAGTCAGAAAATGGAATGGGAAGTCACTGGAGTTTTGGACGAATAGTCTATTGGGTCGGCTGCAGTGTTAGTAGAGGGAAGGGAGCCAACTTGAATAAAATCAGAGGTGTGAGGGGGTATTTATAGCAGTTTGCAGCGAAGAGAATGGTGGGGTCTGGCCAAAGAAGGAGCTCAAGGAGCTTAACCTCCGTCGTCATCTCCGACGACAGTGAGGTTATCTCCGACTAAAAAATAGGATTTTTGGTTAATCCAGACCGGTGCATCAAGTGGAGGTGGTGAGCGCAAGCTGCAAGAGCTTGAACAAAGAGGAATGATGTTAGCAGGGCAGTGATCGCACGGTGGGGTGACTCTCTACCGCCAGCCGTTCGTTCGGCTGGAGAAGAGGAAGAAGAAGACGAAGAGGGACATAAAAGTAATAAAAATTAAGGACCTATGTGAGAAATAAGGACCTGACTGTAATGTATATTAAGGACTAAAATGTAAACCTAGATTTTGAAGGTTTATTTTAATTTAGATCCTTTTCAACTTTTTATATATGCTAGTAAATAAGGTAAATATTATGTTTACACCTTGAATTTACATTTTTGACCTTTTTAGGTTAATTTATTAGATTAAGTAAAATCACTTAAGTTATTACATACTTAGTTATACATTATATTTAAGTTACTTAACTTTTTAGTTAAGGGAATGATTAATAGGATTTCGAGTCCAATTATTATCTAAATTATTCATAATGTTAATTGAATGATAAAATGTCATTTTTAACTTATTTTAAGGTCCTTGACTAAATATCCCTTATTCTATAATTAACCCTTATATGTTCATAACCGTAGCTAACTATCTAGGAAGACTAGTTAATTAAGGGTAATTAAAGATCATGATGAGTGTCTCATCACCGGGTATCTGCCAAAATACAAACCGCCTCAAGCCCTGCCTTATTCAAAGAAGGATGTCTTTTTCTTCTTTTCTATTTTTTTTGGATTTTTGAGTTTAGGGTTTCAAAGCAGCTTTCTACGACCACTCAACCCACACAAGACTTGATGAGAACCCTAAGTTCTAAGCATCTTTTTGTGAATGTGATAGACTTGTTGATCGGCAATTAGAACGGAATTCAGGTTTCTACACCCTTAGGTGACCCTAAAAAGAATTCCGTCTAAAGGTCATCTATACGACTGGTAGCTTTCTCCCTACTTTTATTTTTTTATGGGGTCAACACAAGGGTGAATCCAGTGTATATCTCCCCGGCTTATTCTACTTCTACACTTCTTCCTAAGTGTTTTAGGAATTTTTATGTGCATTTCTTAAGCTAGGTTCTGGACAACCTACCAATGGACTGTTACCCACGATAATTTGCCAACCATACTCGTGCGGTGAGGTGTGGCTTATTTCTTTTGTTTTCTTTTTTTTCCTTTCTCTCCTTTTCCTTTTCTTTTTTTTTTCCTTTTTTCTTTTTGGACTTTCTTTCTCTTTTTTAAGTAGGTGGCTTCCCTGGTCTAAGATTTACCAAAAGGCAGCAGGAAAAGAATGGTCCAGTGGCTAGGCTCTAGACAACCTACCTATGGGTTATTACCCACGATAACTTACTAGCCATATCACCCTAGAAGGTTCATTAGCTACCCAATTTCCGTTAAAACTGCTGAACAACGAGTTAGTGCGAATAGTGTGTAGATGCTTAGACTTAAAGTCCCCTCAAATCAGAGGGTAGGTTGATAAGTCGTGTACTTATCACTCCAACTTATCTAATCAAGTTGAAATAGAATTCAGGATGGCGAGGATTTGATAAACAAATCCACATTTTAGTGGATACCTGGGCTGTTTAAGCCCAAAGACATGAAGGGTCTTAGTGTTCGGATCCTACTGCAATATTTCGTAAGATTGAAAAGTCCTAATGCCCAAGTATTCTTTCCTAATTCAATTTTTTTTTTTATTTTATAGAATAAAGAAAAAATAAAAAGAATCAACGGAGTTAACACGATGATTTAGAGACGAATATCCACCCCCCCATGACTATCTAATGCAATGTCCTCATTGTATTAAAAGACATGAAACAGAGTGGAATAGAGTAGAAAGCACTTGAATTGCGTGAATAATAGGTCAGCTCCGAAATGAAAAGAACCAGTATATGTGCTGAAGTTAGTGCCTTCAGCTAGGCACACTATACAAATAAATAAGAAATAAAGAATTCGCAGGTGCAGGTCAGAATCAAAATAAAAAGATTCATCTTACGACCTACCAGTAGATGTCCATAGATGTGGACCAGATTGTAATGCTGACCCAGGCCCCATAGTCGAGTATATCTAAGGTTCTGGATAAAAATTATCCAAAACTTGAAATCAATATGCAAGCGGGGTCGAGCCTACGATTTGTAAGGATGCAACCCAAGACCAAAAAGTTTGGTTATAGAGAAATCAAGCTCAAAAAGATAATCAATGAATGTGTGCTTGGGTTGGACATCCTCTGAAAAGATGTCATAAGGGTCCTAGTAGAAGGTTGGGAGTTTTAGACAAATTAGAACCCTTAGACTTGGTTTTCTGCTTCCTCTGGAATCGACTTCCCATACCATCATTTCCTACTTTCTATCCTCTGCAATAAGAATTTCAAATTCTAGGACCTCCTACATGTTAATCACCCCGTCTGAATTTTCCAAGTCTTAAAGATGTGACTGAATCAGAATGGACTTGGGTTTAGTGATTTCAAAATCAAAATTATCAGTAAACTCTATGGGGTGCGATTAAGAATCGGGGCTATGAATTGAATCCTTCAAAATAGGATATGAATCTGCCATGCGAGCCCCAACAGGATCAAATTCCTCAATTTTAGGTCCATCAAATGATTTATCAAATTCCTCAGGCCCAGATGTCTCACTAAAATCATGTTCTATAAACTCATGTGAGACTTCACATAATGATTCTTCACCTTCAGAATCAAAGAAATCTAAATCCGCATTAATGTGTCTCAAAATCATCAATCACTTTTGATCCATGGAGACATATGTTTCCTCGTACCCTAGCTTAGGGATCTTCGGTGAAGAAATCAAATCATCCTTATCTTAATTACTCTAGAACAACCTGGTCAATCCAGATCTCGGAACACATGTCCCCCCCAACAGGTACCTAAGCGGGTTCTGACCTTGGCTCTCCTAAAGGGGATTCATCCTGGGAATCAACCCAAGATTGAACTAAAGCAACCACAAATTTCATCCTCAATTTCAATAATTTTCCAAGTAAAAAACTCTCTTGAGCCCTTATCCTTAACATCTTGTAGCCAATCCAACAGATACTTGTTAGGATAATCAATCATTTCAATCAGGGGCTCCAATTCTTCAGTGCAAGGTGTTGGTTGAGCTTCTAAAGATTATATAGTATTCCTCAAGCTAGCCAACACCTCCTTTTGGACCTGGTAAACCTGAACCAAATGGTTTATTTCAGGGTTGGGTGGGTTTAGGTTCAGTGCAGGGGAATCAACGAATTGAGGATCTTGATACCCTCCCTGATAATAGGTCATTTCAGGTTGTTCATAAGGTGGTGATGACCTAATGGCAATCTATTCTGGGGAGGGGTAAGGATCAATGCATCCTTCTCGATTCTAGATCATATTAGGTTGTCCAAATGAGGGCGATGATCTATAATGCGTGTAGCTTGGAGAAGGATAAGAATCAAGATCATGGTGTCCAGAGTTAAACCCTGAACACAAAGGTCCGGAATTGTATCTCCAATCAGAATTATCGCAACTAGAAGATGGATTAGAATAAGTCTAGTTGGAATAATAATCATTTTAGGAATAAGTAGTGGTAGGAGGGTAGGAGTGGAAGTTTGAATAGAATGTGGAAGGATCCATGACAGAACAAGAGGAAGAAAGGTACCCTGCAATACAAACAAACAAACCTATCCTTAGTTGGGCAAGCCTAAAGACCTACAAACTCCCATAACCCATCTTAAGATTAATAAACGATTTGATCTACTTTCCAATCATTCCAACCAGTTAGAGGGAGGGACTAGGGAGAAGGTTCTTCCTTTAGCTTGCGCCTTAGGTTCCTAGTGTACCCCCCAGCCGCAATCATTTTCTTCCTTAGCTAGACATCAAATTGAACAGTAGAAATAGACTAATTGAAAATAATCTCTGTCTGGGCTCTGAAGAGTGAGTCAAATCTTTAGGAACAACATCGACTCTGTTTTAATTAGGGTTAGGTTTGAATGTGCTTTGGAATGTGATGGGCCTCTTATCTGGGTTATGCCCTTAATGATTGATTGATATGTGTGTGCGTGCACAAGCAATGGTTTTCAAGCAAGATTATTTTTGGATGTGGTGAATTTTAGGGTTTAAATCTTGCTTAGTAGCTTTTAGGATTCAACTTTAGGTGTATTCAATCAAGTTCAGTTGGCACACCAGGTTTCGAAAGCACAGGTGAAGTTGTTTTCCTTTAATGCTTAAAAGAATGTGGAGTGCCTGGTAAATCCCTAAAAGTTGAACCTATGTGGCAGCTACTTGATGAGTTGATTTTAATTGAAGTGGTGTGGCCCAATCAACTCAAACAATTGGCTTGATACACCACTTAGTTTGGCACATAAATGATTACCTAATATGATTTCTACTCAATTATGTGTTTGGGTGTGTGTACCGATTCCAAATATTGGTTTACCAGTTGAGTTTGAAAATCAGAAGAGGTTGTGTACCTCTGTGAGATCTTTTTTAATTTTCTCTTATATGTGGAGGGTGAGGTGGATGGAGGTGACAATCAAACAATCAAAACTAACCTTAGGGTTTAAGATAACTCCTAAGTTAATTAGGGTTTATGTTATTAAGTGATGGAACGAAATCTAGTGGGTAGGGAGGTGGGGGTAAACTTACAAACCCTTCAACCGCACTTTACTCCAATCTACCACTTTTGCTCACCTCGTGAGAGTACCTGCAATCACAATAAGAGTGGGGAGAAGTGAGGTAAAAGATAAGGTAGGAAAATAAAAAAAATAAAAGAGTGTTGTCTCCCCGGCAATGACGCCAAAATGTTGAGAGTGGAAAACTACGCGATCGAAATTGGATTTGAAAAATCCGTCGTAGTTCGATTTGAGAAGCAATCCGTCAACAGATAAAATTTTACTGAAATTTGTAAAGAAATTCTAGGGTGAACATAGAGAGGTGGACGTTTGATTCAAAACCACGTTCGCTTAATTGTCACGAAATAGATTAGCTAGTCGAAAACTAGCTATCTATTTAAAGAATAAATAATAGAAGAAAAAGAGAGAATATTACAAATAAAGACAAAAGAGAGGTAGAATAAACATGGATCTCATAACCAAATGTTGTTCATTACACTAATCATTACAACAAGAAAGTAGAAAATCTACTCTAGAAAGCAGTAAATCTACTCAAGAAAGTGGTAAAGAGAATGGAAAGAGAAGTATCCTCCTCGATGATTGCTTGGAGGATGAGCCGAACGAAGCGATGCCTGGAAGATGGAGGACAAGGCAGGAAGGAGGACGAAGCAAGAGGAATTGTGGGCGAGGCAGGGCATCGTCATCGTCGTGAGATCTACTTCTCGAATGGAGTGAGAGGACAACCATGGAATGCTCCACGAAGGGGGAGAAGGTGGAAAAATTCTAATTTTTACTCTAGAGGAGCATCCCAGGTTTGGGATAAGCTCTTAGAGTTTTGGAGGGGGGAGAGAAGAGAGGAAGGGATGAGAAATATGTCGAGGTCGTAAGGCTATATATAGGTGTAAATTGGAGGGGGTATAAGGGTCATTTCACTTAAAAACATTAAATCAGGGGTCTTTAGAGACGTATTTAAACATCACTAAAGCCCCCAAATGTGGGCTTAGTGCACGCCCACCTGTGCCCTCTCTATTTCCTCACACTTCAACACTCACTGATTGCGCATCCTCAGCCATCTGATCGAAAGATCGGACGACTTAAATGCACTTGAGCCCCTCTGACTTCGGACGTTGAGTGGTTGAGCGTAGATCTCAGCCGTTCGATCAAGATTAGACGACTACAATCACGTCGCTACTGCTTCGTCTTCACCCATTATGGCACGACGTTGCCCCATTCCAAGCCGCTGGATCCAGATCGAAGGGTCATCATTGCATGCCAGCCTGCCCTTTACATAGCTCGTCCGATCACACGTATGCGGAGAGCATTCAATCGTGCGTCCACCTAATCCGAAGATCTGGGCCATTTGCGTCAGATCAGGCTGCTGGAATTTGTGCCTGCATGAGAAGAGGAGATGCATTGTGCACGACTCGCCTGCGCTGTGCATTCTTCTTTGTCAAGTTTTTAATCGCGGCGTGCGCACTTGTGGTCATTGGATCAAGATCCAACAGCCCAAATTTGATCTTGCGTTGAGGTGAGAGTGAGAGCGTGGCGGGTCTTCAGGCTTCTGCTGTGTCGATTTGGGTGATTGATATGGCACCACGTGGTGCCATCTTGGCCGTCCATCTTCTTTGACTTCTAGAAGGTGCCACAGATGTCGGATTGGGTCGATTTTCATGTCGTTAGGCTATGATCGTCAATCCGAATGCATCCATGCGGTCAGATTTGTCATCTGAAATGCAGATTGACACCATCTTGGCCCCTGATCTTAGATTTTCCTCAAACTATATCTGATGCTACAGATGTCCGATCAGAGCGATCTTGGAGTCGTTGAACTCTGATCATCGCCCTAATCAAATCCATATAGTTGGATCTTCAATCCATGGCCTCAATTAAAAGTCACCCTATTACCTGACCACAAAAATGGAAAATTAACCTAATTTTTATACAAACTATCCTTAATGCAAGATGATGCATGTTATGCAATATTTATAATGTATAATGCAACTATAATACTAAGAACATGCATAAATAGACATTTTAGGCTATTTAGTTGTATACGCATCACTCACCCTCCACACACACCAGAGGGTCATAGCCATGTGCAAATGTGGCCTCCCAGTTGTCCCAAGGCTATGCCACAAGGACTTCCAAGGTTGGAGTGGCTCCTGGCAAGTTTTTCTCCGAATCGTATCTATAATCAAATAGGAAGAAAATATATGATTCAGACTGTCGGTGTGAATTCCACATACGTGACATTCATGTAGTGCTACCCCCATCCTCTTGTGTCTAAGGTCTCCTATGATCAAACCTTCCCTTCTACACAACCAGAGAAAAATTTGCACCTTGAGGGGTGATTGCATAGCAAAAATACACCAATAATTGTGCCGTCTTGTGCTATTTCCTAGCATTGTCAGTGCATATTAGGTAGCCATAGTCGCATTTGTGAAAATACACTCATGCATGCATTTATTTGTGAGGGGAGGAGAGTGAAATAAATGGCCTTGTAATTGACAAATTCTTCAAGTGCTGCCTCGCAAAATTTCCATCTTTATTTTTTTTATTTCGATTTGATTTTTGAATTTCTTCTCTGCGGTTGCAATGCATGGCCTCTTCTTCCTCACGCCATTCCCTACAACTACTTGCCCTGCAGCCACATGCTCAGCACGCACAGCCATGCACAGCCAGGGCATGGCTATGCAAGCCTTCTTCCTCTTTAAAAGGGCATGGCTTCTTCTTTGTAAAGAGAGCCTGGTCTATGCCAAAACATAGCACCTTCCTCCCTCTCCAGGCCGTCTCCTCCCCTCTCCCCTCCATATGCAGCCTCTCTTCTCCTTGAAGAGCCACGCTGCGGGCAGGAGCAACTCACAGTGGTGCACAACCACCACTGTGAGTCCCACCACCGCCCAACTCATCAAAGAGCCGGTGGACGTGGTGGTCTTCCCCACTCTGATTTCACCTTTCCAAGCAATTTCTGCCATTGCCACAGAGCCGAGCTTTGAATGTCAAGCTCCGTAGTAGCAGCAAGGCACCAGCCACCGCGTGCCCTGTCGCAGACCTCCACCGTGCGTGCCTGCAGGCCGCCCTCGCCTCCAGCGCGTGCCTGCAGGCTGCCCTCGCCTCCCGCTTCTTCGTGCCCACACCTGCCTCTCGGCGCAAGCCAGTAGCCGGCGCAGCCTCTTTAGCGCGCGCACCAGCCGCTCCACACCGCCTGCACTCACGAAACCGGCCGCAAGCGGTCGTGCGAGCCGACCTCGCACTGTAGCCACTGTTCATGCTAGTCAGTAGAACACTGTGGCTACAGTGCGGTGACCAGTAAGATTCTCACTTATCCGGTCACCCGGCACGCCGCGACCGTCGGCAGCCCATCCACGCACGCTTGCGCCCGCTCCCGCGTACGTCCGCCCCCACTCCTTCGCCCTCACCCGCCCGCTTCAGCATTTGCGTCTGCCTGCACCCGCCTCACCGCGCAACGCAGTGCGCTGCGGTCTCTCCCCCACACCCGCTCCCTCTAGCGCATGCCTCTCCACGCTCCTATGCGCATGCGCATGCGTGTCGACCACCAGATGACGCTTGGAGGCTATAGACGACTTAAACGTCGCGCCTTCCTCAGCAGACGATCCCCCTCTCTCTCTCACAGCACTCTCTCACCCTCTCTGCAGACACATACACACACACACTCACACTCTCGCACACACACACTCTCACTTATACACTAGTACATACGTTTATATATATACATACATATATCTATATCTATAAATTTATATACATATATATATATATATATACTTATATCTATACATATAGTAGTACCTATATACCTAAGTATTAGTATACATACATACATATATATATATATATATTTATATATAGATATATACATATGTATTTACATGTATACATATATTTATATACGTAAGAATATATATATATACATATTTATATATATCTATCTATATATATATTATTACCTATATAACTAAGTATAAGTATAGATACATATATATATATATATATATACATATATATACATATATTTATACATATATATATACATATCTATCTACATATTTCTATATACATATATTACTTTATATATACATATATATATATATACATCTATATAGTTATATATACATACATATACATATATATATATCTATACATCTATCTATCTATACATATATTTATATCTTTATATATATATATACATATATAACCACATATATACCTATATATTTATAACCATATATATATATATATATATAGATATATTTACATATATACATATATATATTTTTTCATATTACTTACCATACGTTGTATTGCGGGAATATCAGCACCAGTTGCTGATATTCCCCGATACACGTGTACATAAAGCGTGTTCGCACACATCTTCCACCATCCATCCTACACTCCACGCGGCACTTCGTCCTGTTGGTTGCATCTTCCTAGATGACGACCGACTCGACACCGTGCTACATGCCATCTTCACCTCCACCGCCACCCCTATATACATATATAATATATACATATATATACTATGTTTACTTTTGTTTATCTTTCCTGCCAGTAAAAAGATAAAAAAATATACAAAAGAGAAAAGATAATCCTTGACTTGCAGGTACTCAGTCTTGCTTATAGCAAGACCAGTTTTGGAACCTTAATTTGGCTCAAAGCCAAGAACCTGATTTTGATGGTGTACCACAAGGACAAAAATTATCAGAAAAAAATATTAAATAGAAAAACACCAAAAACATAATAAACGAACAGAAGAGATTCGTTGTAGGAAAGGCGTAGAAACTTATTCACTTCTAATCCCACTTCCCTGAGTTCTACCCTGGGCCTAAAAGTGACCAAGATAAAATCAAGTAGGCCAGGTTAAAAATTTTTGTAAAGAGATGGTTAGGCTCGAATTAGGTTAACCACTATATGCATTTCAACGATAAAATCACCATATTAACACAACTTATCCGGGCCCGACCATACCTCTCTTCTGGCGCCGTTGCCGCGGAAGTGCACATTCAAGTAAGGTTCTACTCCATTCCTTTAATTTTTCTCTTCTCACACCCTTCTCTTCATGGGTGTTTTTGTTTGTTGCTGTGCAGGTGAACCAGTTGCAAGGAGAAGACAGGTAGGCGAAGTCGGAGACGTGGGCAGATCCAAGGTGGAAAAGAGTGTGAAGACGTCGACACCGCAGTAGTGCTTCGCACATGTTGCTGAACAAGTAGGTCTTTCTTTCTTAGCAACTTAGGTCAACTTGTCATCTTAATAAAAAAAAACTAAAAAAAAAAACTTCTTGGGATTTCTTGGGGCAAGTGGATTAAAAATCATTTGTTTGATTGTTTGTCATCACTCCCACCGCCCCGGGATTTCCCGCCAAACTTTGCATAACGAAGATCCAAGAATCTTGATTCTTGAATCTTTCGCCGTGTGATGTATTCTTTGAAGCAAAAATAAAAAGATTGATTGCGCCCCTCTTTGCCTCATTTATTTGCAATTCGGGATCACCTTTTTGGTGTGGAGACTTGGAATTGAGTTGATTCCAACCCCACCATGACCTTTCACGTGCCTAAGATTCGATCCCGAATACTTCAACCCCAATAATTTGATTTTCTTTATCTTATGGTTGAGCCTTGTGTGTGGAAATCATTCTGATGATTGGGAGCACTTGAATTGAAGTGCTTTGGCTCCCTTTCACACTAATCTAAAATTTATTCGTGCATCCACACATAGAAATCTCCATCTAGGGAAGCCCATTGCATTTTAGCTTGCATTAACCAACTGACATTGAAGAAGGGTTTGTTGGGCTTAGAAGAAAGTTTGTATTCTCTCAAAACCCGAAGATTGGTTGAATTGGTAATTCAGAGAAATCCTAAAATCCATACTACTTAAGGCTGAATTCCAAAAACCATTCACCAATTAAAACATCAATTTGGGGAGATTTCCCCGTTGCATGCTTGGTTTACACACTCTAAAAATCAATCACTTGGGCATTACCAGTAAATAACGCCCTTCACATTCCAGAAGCACTTGATAGCAACTTGACCCTTATTAAGGATTGGAGATCTAACTACCTGCGTGTAGCGCCTACAAGCTGGTGAGGGTTCCCGCATGCTATCGGGTGTCTAAGACTGGGGCAAACGGCCTTTCAATCTAGTCCGGTGGTTCCGCGGTGCTGGCATTCGGTTCCGTAGTTTGTGATAGTAGGTAACTTAGATCTTTAGGTCTAAGGGCACACTGTAGAGGATAGGAATTTGATTGTATTGATTTGTCAATCAAGTTTACCTTTGCGGCGTCATTTCTCTCATCTCTTTTCCCTTCGTATCCCCCCAATTCTTCCTGCGGTAGTGCATGTTTGGGAGGAGGTCGCAAAACCCTGAACTGTGTGAGTTGGCTGATAATTTTAGAAAGGAAGCTGCATCGTCCTCCTCCTCCACAAACATGGTTGCACGCCCACCCCCAAATCCTGAGGGAGGAAATCGCCCTCAAAACCCACTAGGTGATGGAGCCTTAGATCCCATAACCCGCCTCCAAGCCTAAATGGAAATGTATAATGAACAAATTGAGGCCATTAGGGAAACATTGGAGAAAATGCAGAACCCTCCCGAATGGGAGGAGCCTAGGTCTCTTAGCTCCTATCAGAATCCTGCTGCTACAGTGACCATAGGACAAATTCGGGTCCCCATGGGCGGGGATGACTTTGAACTGAAACCTAACATAATTGGCCTAATAAATTTTCACTTCCATGGTCTTGCAAGTGAAGATCCTTTTCTCCACTTGGAAGACCTAACTCGATTGGCTGAAACAGTTAAACCAAGAAATATCGGGGTACCTACAGTTCTCATGAAAATGTTCTCGTTTTCATTGCAGGATAAAGCGTCACAGTGGTTACGCACCCTTGGGAGAACCATCCACTCTTGGGAAGAGATGCGAACAGCGTTTCTCAAGAAGTTCTTCCCAATCGGGCTAACCAATGCGCTTCGCCATGCTATCACTTCATTTACGCAACAAAACGGTGAACAGTTTCATGAGGCATGGGAGAGATATAATGACCTCCCCAGGAAGTGTCCACACCACGGTCTGCCTAGGTGGCATATAGCCCAGATTTTCTACTATGGGCTAAATGAGACTTTGAAGCAGATTGCAGATGCTTCCTGCGGAGGAAATTTTATGAATAAAGACGAGAATGGAGCATTTGAATTATTTGAAAATATAAGCGAAAACTCAATGAACAATGCCTCCATTATCGCCTTTAATCGTACCAGCCTGCCCCGAAATGTCCACGAAGTTGACATGGGACCCTCCCAATCATCCACTGATCTCAGCCTTATCGCACAGAAATTGGATGAAGTCTCCGTCGTGCATAAGAAGCTGGATGAGATTCTGGCCAACCCTGCCCGTTCTATGGCAAACACCCCTACCTCACCACTTCGTCACAATTCCAATTCTTCCAACACCAGGCTTATCCCAAGAAACCCTGTAAGACCTTCATTACCGAGTGTTGTGTTGAGTGATTTGGTAAGTCATGTGGATCTGGCTTCTGCGAGCCAGTATTTTGACACGGAGGACCAAGCCTCCGTGTTCTCGGATGCATATTTACAAGTGGACATGTCTTCTGGCATAGAAGACGCTTGTGCCCTAGGGAACAACCCGTTCTCTGCCACTTATAACCCAGGGTGGCGAAATCATCCGAATTTCGCATGGTCCAACAACCTGCAGCGCTAAAACCCCCCGGGTGGACCAATGCGACCGTCCGCACCCGTCGTCCCCAGGGCCCAGTCTAATCCGATGGCGAATCTGCCATCGGGTCGTTGCATACAGCAAATAGAAAATGCATCAAGTGCTCTTGACAAATTGATGCGAATGATGAAGGAAATGTCAAAGCGCCATGAAGAGAACATGACCTCTCTTCAGCACCAATTGGCACAGCAGAATGCTGAGATCAGTCAACTACGCATGGCAACTTGATCTCAGGGCACTCTTCCCGCCCAACCTATTCCCAACCCATGAAATTTTGTACCCCGTGGTCCTCAACCACAGGTACAACCTTCTCAAGGGCAGGCTCACTAGATTCTGCAGGCTCCGAGCATTCCACTGGGATTTTAGCCTAATCCCGCTACAGCACCTCACTCTTATGTCCCTGTTGCGAACCCTCCTCCTTCGTTGATCCTGATAGATTCGCATCGTCCAATGCGATCACTACAAGGAGCGGTAAGTAGACCGTCGATCCACCTCGACCTGATCCTGGCCCGTCTTCTTCATCACCCTCTCATTCGGGATGCACACTACATTCGTGAGAGGATGATACACCTAAATTGGTGCCAAAATCAGTTTCATTCCCTGAGGCTCTACTGAGGGAGCCAAAAGGCAAGAAGAAGGATATACAGGCCTCTGATAACCTGCATAATTTGTTCAAGGATGTTGAAATCGAGGTACCCCTGCTCGAGGCTATCGACCACATACCTACTGTCGCCCAATTTTTCAAAGACTACACAACACCCTGGTGACAGTCAAAGAAAACTAAGAATCCGGTGGTTCTCTCGCCTCATGCAAGTTGTGCTATACTATCAAATCTACCATCGAAGCAGAAAGATCCAGGTACACCGCTTATTTCCTGTAGCATCTAAGGCAGCAATTTTAACCATGCCCTGCTTGATCTATGATCTTCCATCAATCTTATACCAACCATCATGATCAAAAATTTTTCCTTGGAAAATCTAAAACCCACCCCTATCACGTTACAATTGGCAGATCGTTCTGTCAAAATCCCAAAGGGTGTGGTGGAAGGCGTGGTGGTTAGCGTCAACAGTCTCTATTTTCCTATTAACTTTCTTGTTTTAGATATCGAAGTTCTTAGCTCACTTTCTGATTGTCCGATCATCCTTGGTCGACCTTTCTTGGCAACATCCCATGCCCATATCGACTGCGAGTCAGGCTGTATTGAGATTGCCGTTGGATCTGAAAAGCTCAAGCTTAACATCTTCAAGGTAGCCAAGAACTTTGATTGCGATTGCATCGAGGATGACACGTCTGACGAGAACATGGCCGTCAGCCCGTGTATCAGACTAATTGGGACCTATTCTGACTGCTGCGGATTACCTATAAACGTTCCCCTATCCCTCCCTATTCCCATACCTTCTCCTGACCAGACTTCTGACGAGGTTTTCTCCGCTTTCCATACCTCATGGTCTGAGTCATATCCAGGTTACTCACCGCTGGTCCACACTCTTGAAGACTAGATTGCCCTTTCTTTCACGCCAAATCAAGCGGATTTGCAACTCCACACTGGGACCTTGAGCCCATATACTACTCACTGGGGCTATTCCTTTTTGGATCCATCTATCCAAGAAGCCCCTCTTCTTGGCCAATCTGAGGGCCAACTTCTTCCTCCTGACTTATTTTCTGATCCGCCTGGGACACTCTCATCCCAAGAAATGCCAGACCTTTCACCATCCACTCCCGACCTAAAAGAGCTACCTAGTACACTTAAGTATGTTTTCCTGGGACCAAATGAAATGCTCCCCGTAATCATTAGTTCAAAATTGATCAGGGAGCAAGAGTGCAAACTAACGAAGGTCCTTATGGAACACAAGGCAGCCATTGGATGGTCTTTATCATACTTATCTGGCATTAGCCCCTCCTACTGCACTCACCGTATATATACGGAGAAGGAGGCTCGACCTTCCCGCGAGATGCAGCGACGTCTCAACCCTAACATGCGGGAGGTTGTTAAGGAAATTATTAAGTGGATAGATATGGGTATAATCTACCCGATCAGCGATAGCCCCTGTGTGAGTCCGATTCATGTTGTGCCCAAAAAGGCGAGACTCACCATCTGTGTCAATGACAGGGGCGAATCCATCCCTACACGCACTCCTACATCTTGCAGAATGTGTATAGATTTTAGGAAACTCAATGCTACAACTAAGAAAGATCACTTTCCGCTACCTTTCATTGACCAAATCCTGGAGCGGTTAGCGGGAAATAAATTTTTCTGTTTCCTGGATGGATTCTCAGGATATAACCAGGTGGCAATTGACCCCCAGGACTGAGAGAAAATCACTTTTACTTGCCCCTTTGGCACCTTTGCATTTAGAAGGATGCCGTTTGAACTCTGTAACGCGCTAGCAACTTTCCAGAGATGTATGTTGGCGATATTTCATGACATGGTGGGTGACTTTCTCGAGGTCTTCATGGATGACTTTTCGATCTTTGGACCATCTTTTGATGACTGTCTTACCAACCTGACCAGTATCCTTAGGAGATGCATTGATGTGAACCTTGTGCTTTCTTGGGAAAAAAGTCATTTTATGGTGCACCAGGGAATTGTTCTTGGCCATATCATCTCAGATAGGGGTATCGAGCTTGACAGAGCTAAGCTTGATGTAATTGCTGATTTACCTGTACCTGGCTCTGTCAAACAAATTCGCTCCTTCCTGGGACACATCGGTTTCTATAGGAGATTTACCAAAGATTTCTCCAAGATTTCTCGACCTTTAACTCATCTCTTATCGACCGACATACCCTTCGATATGGGCCCCGACTGCATACGAGCATTCACGCAGCTACGTAATGTTGTCACCAAGGCCCTTGTTCTCTAGCCACCTGATTGGTCCCTCAACTTTGAACTCATGTGTGACGCTTCCGACCTTGCAGTCAGAGCCATCCTGGGACAAAGACTCGATAGACACTAGTGTCGGACCCGATTAGGTTGTTAATATGGCAATTTTATCGTTGAAGTGTGTATAGTGGTTAACCTAAATCGGACCTAACCATCTCTTTACAAAATTTTTAACCTGGCCTACTTGATTTTATCTTGGTCACTTTTAGGCCTAGGGTCGAACTCAGGGAAGTGGGGTTACGAGTCAAGTTTCTACGCCTTTCCTACAACGAATCTCTTCCGTTCGTTTATTATGATTTTGGTGTTTTTTCTATTTAAATTTTTTTCTGGTAATCTTTGTCCTTGAGGCACACCCTCAAAATTGGGTTCTTGGCTTTGAGCCAAAATAGGGTTCCAAAATGGATTTTGCTATTCGCAAGACAGAGTACCTGGAAGTCAAGGATTATCTTTTCTCTTTTATATATTTTTTTATCTTTTTATTGGCATGAAAGAGAAGTAGAAGTGAAGTAAATAAAGTATATATATATAGGTATATATTATACATGTATAAAGGGGTGGGGGTGGAGGCAGAGATGGAGTGTAGCATGGTGTCAAGTCAGTCGTCGTCTAGAAAGACGCAACCAATAGGACGAAGTGCCACGTGTAACGTGTAGGATGGATGGTGGAAGATGAATGCGAACATGCTTTTTGTACGCATGTATCGGGGAATATCAGCAACTGGTGCAGATATTCCCATGATACTGCATATGGTAAGTAATGTGAATATATATATATATGTATATATGTAAATATATCTATATGCATATATATATATATATGGTTATAAATATATAGGTATATATATATGTAGTTATATATGTATATATATATGTATAAATATATATATATAAGTATATATGTATATATGTATGTAGCTATATGTATAGATAGATATATGTATAGATATATATATATGTATGTATGTATATAATACTATATAGATGTATATATATATGTCTATAAATATATATGTATATAGATATATGTATATAGACTAATGCATAGTTATATAAGTACTAATATAGGTATAGATATATGTATAAATATATATATGAATATCTATGTAAGTATATGTATATATGTAAATATATATATATATGTATATATATAAGAATATATATATATATATATATATGTATGCATGTATACTAATACATAAGTATATAGGTACTACTATATGTATAAATATAAGTACATATATATATATATATATGTATATATATGTATATATGTATATAAATATATATAGATATAAATATATATATATGTATATATATATAAGTATATAATAGTGTACAGGTGTGCATGTGCATGTATGAAAGTGTGAGTGTGTGTGCATATGTGTATTTGCAGAGAGAGAGGGAGAGTGTGCTGTGAGAGAGAGAGAGAGAGCGAGAGTGCCTGCAAAGGAAGGAAAGGGTGTTTAAGCCGTCTGAGGCCATGGAGCATCGTCTGAAGGTTTCCACGCAGGCGCAAGCGTGTATGCGCACAGCGGAGAGGAGGGGCCGAAGCGCACAGCACTGCGTAGAGAGGCGTACGCGGGCGAAGGAAGCAGGTGATGCGGGCACACATGGGCAGGTGGGGAGTGCGAAGGCAGGCTATGGGAGAGGCAGGTGCACATAGACGTACGCGAGCGGCTGCGGCCGGTTGCGGTGCGTCGGGTGACCGATTAAATGAGAAACTCATCGGTCACCCCATTGTAGCCACAGTGTTCCGCAGAAACATGTGAATAGTGGCTACAGTGGCCAGGCGAGCCGCGCAACCACCTGTTGCAGGTGTTGTCAGTGTGGACGGCATGCGGCTGGCGCGTGTGGGCTGGCATGCGCGAGGAAGGGTTGCGCCGGTCGGTTGCAGGTGTGGAGAAGTTCGCGATAGAGTGCACGGAGAGGGAGGCAAGGGTGCCAGCAGGCACGCGCGGAGGCTTGCGGGTGCTTCAGGGGTGCGCGGTGAGGCTTGGCCGGCCGCTGTAGTGGCGCGCGGTGGCCGACTGCGGGTGGAAGGTGAATGCAGTGTGAACGAGCTGGAGGCGAGGGTGCCTGCAGGCGTGCGCGGAAAGGTGAGGGTGGCCTGTAGGCTTGCGCGGAAGCGAGGGTGGCCTGCTGCCGCCTTGCTACTGCTGCTGTGGGGCTTGGCCAGCTGCTGTAGGGTGTGCGGTGGCCGGTTGAGCTTCACAGCTTGAAGCTTTGCTCCAATTGCTGAAGGTGCTTCAAACGGTGAACCAAGAAAAGAGCCACCACGCCCACCGGCTCTTTCATGAGTTGGGCGGTGGTGGACTCAGGGTGGTGGTTGTGCACCACCATGAGGTGCTCCCGTCTGCCGGGTGTCTCCTCATAGGAGGAGGGCTGATGTATGGAGGGAGAGGGTGGAGATGGTGGCCTGGAAGGAGAAGAAGCTACATGGATTTTCTCTATGGGGGACCAGGCTACTGCAAGAAGAAGCCATGCCCTCTTTTTAGAGAAGAGGAGAGCATGCACAGCCATGCCCTGGCTGTGCATGGCTCATGGCAGGGAGAGGCTGCCGCAGGGAAGGGCCTGCTGCAGAGCATGGCACGAGAAGGAAGGTGAGGCCATGTATAGCAGCTGCGGGAAGATTTCAAAATCAAGTGAAATAAAAAATAAAAAGATGGTGAATTTTGCAAAGATGCACTTGAGGAAAAATGTTAAATGCAAGGCCACTTATTTTATTCTCCTCCCCTCTCAATTAAATGCATGCATGCGTGTATTTTTACAATGCAACTATGGAGACCTAATATGCATTGGTAATGCTGGGAAATAGCACAAGATGACACAATTGAAGGAGTATTTTTGTAGTGCAATCGTACCCCCATGCCTATCTTTTGTTAGTCCCTAGCAAAACATTTTTGTAATGTATTTAGAAATGATCTTTAAGCTGAAGATTTTCTTCTGAGGCAACATAGGTGTGTTTATAGTTGGATATTGTGAGAACCAATTGTAGAGAAGACTACCAGTACTTTAAGTCACACATGAAAAAGATCATCTCTCGACTAACCAGGACTCTTGTTATTTAAACCTTAAGTACGATTTGTAGGACCCAGGAGGTTTTTTCCATACTCGAGAGCTCAAGAGGTTATGGCTTGTGCTTAGTGAAGGATCAAGACTGACCAGATGAACATTAAGACTCAAGCCCAGGGTTTCACGAATTTTTAAGTACAGGTTGGTCCCAGTTTTAGCTCGTGTTTTCGGATTGACCCTTAAAAGATGACAGAAAACTCAACTCCCATTTTCTGACATTTGTGGCTCACAGGAAAAACAGGGTATTTGCGACTTGCCCTGAAGAACTTTTTTAGGGTAGAGACTTTACAGGCATTTGCGAGATATATTGACTTATTTGCTTTTTTTTTTTTGAAACACGTGTCAGTATATCTCTAACAAGATTATTTGGAGGAGTACACTTTTCTTTTTGGTGGGAGAGTTCTTTCTTGGTGGAAAGAGTCGCTCTTAAACATAAGAATAAAGCCTGGGACAAAATGTCTACCTGCGCGCACAGGTAAGGACTCCACCTTCCCTAATGAACACTAGGGTTGGATCTTATGTTCACCTGGTCTTTCCTGATATGTGTAATGTGAACCAAGTTTACTTAAGCTCTCAAGTAAAAGCAAACCAACGTATCCTGTACTGGTGTCTCAGGTACAAGAATACATCCTTAGTTAGGAGAGATTCTGATCTATTTTGTCAATGCTCAAGTGAATTAAGCCCGAGCTTGAGCGAATCAAGCTTCTGTGGCCTGGAAAATCTTCAAAACAGAGGTTGAATATCCATAAACACTTATTGTATTTTTGCTTTAGCCTTTAGATCATTACTAAACACCATTTTCATTTATATATATATATATATAGAAACTGCATGATACCCTAAAATACCCAAATCCTAAGGATGCCTATCCACCCCCCCATGCCAAACGATGCTATGTCCTCATATGCATGCAGGGAAGGGTAGAGAAAGGATGAAAGATCGGGTAACGAGAGCTGAAGTGCAGGGTATACAGCAGGGTGGTAGGGTGGGTGGATGGTGGGTGGTGAAGTGAAAAGTGAAGTGATCAGGATAGTGAAGTGAAAAGTGATGGTGGATGGTGAGTGTTGTTGGGGTGCCTTCCAATGAGCGCTCAATTTAACGTCCCCAGCTGGACTCAGAATGAGGCAAAGAATTAGTTACCCTCCAACAGGGCAACAGTTTCTCCAACTGGAGCAGGTTCACGAGTCAGATAGGGTTTCAAACGCTGCCCGTTGACCGTAAACTTACGCCCAGATTTGGGATCTTCGATCTTGACAGCCCCGTTGGGGAATGGTCTTGAGACTAGGAAAGGACCAGTTCATTTGGACTTCAATTTCCCAGGAAAGAATTTGAGTCGGGCATTATAGAGCCAAACTTGCTGAGATGGCTCAAATTCTTTCCGTCGAATACGGCCGTCATGAAAAGCCTTAGTGCATTGTTTGAAGGTTAAAGTAGAATCATAGGCTTCATGACAGAGCTCTTCCAGCTCCTGGAGTTGGAGTTTCCTTTCTCGACCACACAGGTCTGGGTCAAGGTTAGATTGGCGAACCGCCTAATAAGCATGGTGCTCCAACTCCACGGGCAAATGACAAGGCTTCCCGTAAACGATTCTATATGGAGACATACAAAGGGGAGCCTTGAAGGCATTCTGATACGCCCAAAAGAGCATCAATAAGCTTGTCGGACCAATCCATACGATTAGGCCAAATCATTTTCTAGAGAATCTGCTTGATTTGCTAGTTCGACACCTCTGCCTGCAGTTCGTCTGAGGATGATATGGGGATGCGATACGATGGTGGACTCTGCATTTCCTCAGATGTGCCCGAAAAGAAGCATGGGTAAAGTAGCTTCCTCCATCCGAGATAATGGCTTGAGGGATCCCAAAGCGTGCAAAGATGTGGTCTTTGACAAAGCGAGTGGATATAACATGGTCAGCACGGCTCGCGGGAATAGCCTCGATCCATTTCAAGACATAGTCAACGGCGACGAGGATGAATTTGAAGCCGTTGGAAGGAGGAAATGGACCCATGAAATCAATTCCCCAGATGTCGAAGATTTCTGCAGCTAGGATGGGTTGTAAGGGCATCTTGTCACGACGTGACATTGACCCTAACGACTGGCACCTAGTGTAATGCTTGGCATAATTGCATGCATCTTGGTGAAGGGAGGGCCAAAAGAAACTGCACTGCAACACCTTGGCTGTAGTTTTCCTCCCAGAGAAATGGCCTCCGCAGGCCTGATCATGGCAGAAGGATAGCACACTGGGGAACTCACTGTCAAAAATAGAGCGACGGATGATTTGATTAGCACCTATCCTAAAAAGATGTGGATTATCCCAGAAATAATACTTTGCTTCTGCCATGAGACGCTCGCGCTGGTTTTTAGGCCAGCCACGTGGAAGGGATCCAAAAGCAAGGTAATTGGCAATGTCGACATACCGTGGTTCACTTGCCACATTTATTGCCAATAGGTGCTCATGAGAAAAAATTTCATTGATCGGCAGAGTAAGTTCAATATGGTCGGGGTCCAGTCTGGAAAGGTGATCAGCCACAGCATTCTGGGCTCCGACCTTATCGCGAATCTCAATGTCAAATTCCTAGAGCAGAAGGATCCAACGAATCAATCTAGGCTTGGCATCCTTCTTGTGCATGAGATGGAGAATGGCCGCGTGATCAATGAAAACAATAACGTGAAAGCTCAAAAGGTAAGAGCGGAATCCCTCCAGCCCAAAGACGACCGCCAGTAGCTCTTTTTCAGTGGTAGTATAATTACGCCAGCCTCGTCCAATGTCTTACTGCCGTAGTACACCACGAAGGGGTGTCTATCACGTCTTTGTCCCAGGATGGCTCCGACTGCAAGGTCGGAAGCGTCACACATGAGTTCAAAGTCGAGGGACCAATCTGGAGGCTGGAGAATAGGGGCCTTGGTGACAGCATTACGCAGCTGCGTGAATGCTTGTAAATAGTCAGGGACCATATCGAAGGGTATGTTGGTTGATAGGAGATGAGTTAAGGGTAGAGAAATTTTGGAGAAGTCTTTGATGAATCTCCTATAGAAACCGATGTGTCCCAGGAAGGAGCGGATTTGTTTGACAGAGCCAGGCACAGGTAAATCAGTAATGACATCGAGCTTAGCTCTGTCAACCTCGATACCCCTATCGGAGATGATATGTCCGAGAACAATTCCCTCGTGCACCATAAAATGACTTTTTTCCTAGGAAAGCACGAGGTTTACATCAATACATCTCCTAAGGATACGAGTCAGTCTGGCAAGACATTCGTCGAAGGATGGCCCAAAGACCGAAAAGTCATCCATGAAGACCTCGAGAAAGTCACCCACCATGTCAAGGAATATCACCAGCATACATCTCTGGAAAGTTGCTGGCGTGTTGCAAAGTCCGAACGGCATTCTTCTATATGCAAAGGTGCCGAAGGGGCAGGTAAAAGTGGTTTTCTCTTGGTCTCAGGGGTCAATTTCCACCTGGTTATATCCTGAGAGTCCATCTAGGAAACAGAAAAATTTATTTCCCGCTAACCGCTCCAGGATTTGGTCAATGAATGGTAGCGGAAAGTGATCTTTCTTGGTTCCAGCATTGAGTTTCCTATAATCCACACACACTCTCCAAGATGTAGGAGTGCGTGTAGGGATGGATTCGCCCCTGTCATTGACACGGATGGTGAGTCCTGCCTTCTTGGGCACAACGTGAATCGAAATCACCCAGGGGCTATGGCTGATCGGGTAGATTATACCTACATCCAGCCACTTAATGATTTCTTTCTTAACGACCTCCCGCATGTTAGGGTTGAGACATCGCTGCATCTCGCAGGAAGGTCGAGCCTCCTCCTCCGTATATATACGGTGAGTGCAGTAGGAGGGGCTAATGCCAGATAAGTCTGATAAGGACCATCCAATAGCTACCTTGTGTTCTATGAGGACCTTAGTTAGTTTGCACTCTTGCTCCCTGGTCAATTTCGAACTGATGATTACAGGGAGCATTTCATTTGGTCTCAGGAAAACATACTTAAGTGTATTAGGCAGCTCTTTCAGCTCGGGAGTGGATGGTGAAAGGTCTGGCATTTCTTGGCTTGAGAGTGTCCCATGCAGGTTGGAGAACAAGTCAAGAGGAAGAAATTGGCCCTCAGATTGGCCAAGAAGAGGGGCTTCTTGGATAGATGGATCCAGAAAGGTATAGCCCCAGTGAGAAGTATATGGGCTCAAGGACCCAGTGTGGAGATGCAACTCCGCCAGATTTGGCAGGAAAGAAAGGGCAATCCGGTATTCAGGAGTGTGGATCAGCGGTGAGTATCCCGGATATTACTCAGACCATAAGGTATGGGAAGTGGAGAAAACCTCGTCAGAATTCTAGTCAGGAGGAAGTTCGGGACAAGGGAGGGATGGGGGAACGTCACAGTATGTGTTGATCAGGCAGTCGTCAGTGTTTATAGGTAATCCCCAGCAGTTCGAATAGGTCCCAATTAATCCGATACACGCACTGACGGCCATGTCCTCGTCAGACATGTCATCCTCGAAGCAATCGCAATCAAAGTTCTTGGATGACTTGAAGATGTTAAGCTTGAGCTTTTCAGATCCAACGGCAATCTCAATACAGCTCGACTCGCAGTCGATATAGGCGCAGGCTGTGGCCAAGAAAGGTCGACCAAGGATGATTGGACAATCAGAAAGTGAGCTAGGAATTTCCATATCTAAAATAAGAAAGTCAATAGGAAAACAAAGACTGTTGACCCTAACCACCACGTCTTCTACCACACCCTTCGGGATTTTGACAGAACAATCTGCCAACTGTAACGTGATAGGGGTGGGTTTCAGATTTCCCAAGGAAAATTTTTTGAGCATGATGGTTGGTATGAGATTTAAAAAAGATCCTAGATCAAGCAGGGCTTGGTTAAAATTGCAGCCTTGGATGCTACAAGAAATCAGTGGTGTACCCGGGTCTTTCTGCTTCGGTGGTAAGTTTGACAGTATAGCACAACTTGCATGAGGTGAGAGAACCACCAGATTCTTGGTTTTCTTTGACTGTTGACTAGGTGTTGTGTAGTCTTTGAAAAATCGGGCAACAGTGGGTATGTGGTCGATAGCCTCGAGCAGGGGTACCTTGATTTCTACATCCCTGAACAAATTACGTAGGTTATCAAAGTCCTGCGTATCTTTCTTTTTGCCTTTTGGCTCCCTCAGTGGAGCCTCAGGGAATGGAACTGATTCTAGCACCAATTTGGGTGTATCGTCCTCTCGCGAATGTGGTGCGCATCCCGAATGAGAGGGCGATGAAGAAGACGGGCTAGGATCAGGTCGAGGCAAATCGACCATCTGCTTACCGCTCCTCGTAGTGATAGCATTGGACGATGCGGGTCTACTGGGATCATACGGCGGAGGAGGGTTTGCCATAGGGACATAAGAGTGCGGTGCTGCAGCGGGATTAGCCTGAAATCCTGGTGGAATGCTTGGAGCTTGCAGAATTTGATTAACCTGCCCCTGAGAAGGTCATACCTGTGGTTGAGGACCACAGGGTACGAAGTTTTGAGTGTTTAGAATAGGTTGGGCGGGAAGAGTGCCCTGAGATCGAGTCGCCATGCGTAGTTGACTGATCTTAGCATTTTGCTATGCCAATTGGTGCTGAAGAGAGGTCATGTTCTCTTCGTGGCCCTTTGACATTTCTGTCATCATTCGCAGCATTTTACAAGAGGACTTGATGCGTGTTCGGTTTACGATACGCAAGGGCCTGATGGGGGATTTGCCATAGGATTAGACTAGGCCCTTGGGATGATTGGTGCGGATGGTCGCATTGGTCCACTCACGGGGTTTTGGCGCTGCGGGTTGTTGGACCATGCGAGGTTCGAATGATTTCGCCACCCTGGGTTATAAGTGGCAGAGAACGGGTTATTCCCCAAGGCGCAAGCATCTTCTATGCCAGAAGACGTGTCCGCGTGTAAATATGAGTCCGAGCACACGGAGGCTTGGTCTTCCATGTCGAACTACTGGCTCGCAGAAGCCAGTTCCACATGTCTTACCGAGTCGCTTGATGCGACACTCGGTAAGGAAGGTCTTACGGGGTTTCTCGGGATAAGCCTGGTGTTGGAAGAATTGGAATTGTGACGAAGTGGTGAAGTAGGGGTGTTTGCCATAGATTGGGTAGGGTTGGCCAGAAGCTCATCCAGCTTCTTGTGCACGACGAAGACTTCATCCAATTTTTGTGCTATAAGGCTGAGATTAGTGGATGAATGGGAGGGTCCTGTGTCAACTTCGGGGACATTTCGGGGCTGGCTGGTATGATTAAAGGTGACAATGGAGGCATTGTTCATTGAGTTTTCGCTCATATTTTCAAATAATTCGAATGCTCCATTCTCGTCTTTATTCATAAAATTCCCTCCACAGGAAGCATCTGCAATCTACTTCAAAGTCTCATTTAGCCCGTAGTAGAAAATCTGGGCTATATGCCACTTAGGCAGACCGTGGTGCGGACACTTCTTGAGGAGGTCATTATACCTCTCCCATGCCTCATGAAATTGTTCGCCGTTTTGTTGTGTAAATGAAGTGATAGCACGGCAAAGCGCAATGGTTCGCCTGATTGGGAAGAACTTCTTGAGAAACACTATTCGCATCTCTTCCCAAGAGTGGATGGTTCTCCTAAGGGTGCGTAGCCACTGTGATGCTTTATCCCGCAATGAAAATGGGAACATTTTCATGAGGACTATAGGTAACCCGATATTTCTTGGTTTAACAGTTCCAGCCAATCAGGTTAAGTCTTCCAAGTGGGGAAAAGGATCTTCACTTGCAAGACCATGGAAAGTGAAAATTTATTAGGCCAATTATGTTTGGTTTCAATTCTAAGTCGTCCCCGCCCATGGGGACCTGAATTTGTCCTATGGTCTCTATAGCAGCGGGATTCTGATAGGAGTTAAGAGACCTAGGCTCCTCCCGTTCGGGAGGGTTCTGCATTTCCTCCAATGTTTCCCGAATGGCTTTGATTTGCTCATTATACATTTCCATTTAGTCTTGGAGGCGGGTTATGGGATCTAAGGCTCCACCACCTGGTGGGTTCTGAGGGCGGTTTCCTCCCTCAGGATTTGGGGGTGGGCGTGCAACCATGTTTGTGGTGGAGGAGGACGATTCTGCTTCTTTTCTAAATTTACCAGGCAATTCAAATAGTTCAGGGTTTTGTGACCTCCTCCCAAACATGCACTACCGTAGGAAGAATTGGGGAGATGAGAAGGGAAAAGAGATGAGAGAAATGACGCCGCAAAGGTACACTTGATTACAAATTGATTCAATCAAATTCCTAACCTCTACAATGTGCCCTTAGACCTAAAGATCTAATTTACCTACTATCACAAACTACTGAACCGAATGCGAGGACCGCGGAACCACCGGGCTAGATTGAAATGCCGTTTGCCCCAGTCTTAGACACCCGATAGCACGCGGGAACCCTCACCAGCACATAGTCACTACACGTAGGTAGTTAGACCTCCAATCCTTAATAAGGGTCAAGTTACTACCAACTTTAGTTAGAGGCTTAGGGTCAAGTGCTTTTGGAATGTGAAGGGCGTTGTTTACAGGTAATGCCCAAGTGATTGATTTTCAGGGTGTGTAAAACAAGCATGCAACGGGGAAATCTCCCCGAATTGAAGTTTTTAATTGGTGAATGGTTTTTAGAGTTCAGCCTTAAGTAGTATGAATTTTAGGATTTCGCTGAAATACCAATTCAACCAATCTCCGGGTTTTGCAAGAATACAGGTTTTCTTCTAAGCCCAACAAACCCTTCTTCAATATCAATTGGTTAATGCATGCTATAATGCAATGGGCTTCCCTAAATGAAGATTTCTATGTGTGGATGCATGAATCAGTTTTAGATTAGTGTGAAAGGGAGCCAAAGCACTTCAATTCAAGTGCTCCCAATCACCAAAAAGATTTCCACACACAAGGCTCAACCAAAAGATAAAGAAAATCAAATTGTTGGGGTTGAATTATTCGGGATCGAATCTTAGGCAAGTTGAAAAGTCGTGGTGGGGTTGGAATCAACTCAATTCC
Organism: Thalassia testudinum; assembly: GCA_037157565.1. Classification (NCBI taxonomy): domain Eukaryota; kingdom Viridiplantae; phylum Streptophyta; class Magnoliopsida; order Alismatales; family Hydrocharitaceae; genus Thalassia; species Thalassia testudinum. Next base: position 86,041,714 of record JAZHRO010000014.1, on the reverse strand, counting down.
AAGTCTCCCCACCAAAAAGGTGATCCCGAATTTGTAGATAAGTGAGGCAAAAGAGGGGTGCAATCAATCTTTTTATGTTTGCCACAAAGAATACTTCACACGGTGAAAAATTCAAGAATCAAGATTCTTGGATTTTCGCTATGCGAAGTAGGGCGGGAAATCCCGGGGCGGTAGGAGTAAGGGCAATCAATCAAACAAATGAATTTTAATTCACATGCCCCAAGAAATCCCAAGAAGTTTCTCTAGTTTTTTAGTTTTTAGTTTTTTTTTTTTTATTAAGGTTACAAGTTAACCTAGGTTGCTAAGAAAAGAAAACCTACTTGTTCGGCAACGTGTGCAAAGCACTAAGGCGGTGTCGGCATCTTCACGCTCTCGTTCCCGCCATGGATCTGCTCACGTCTCCGACTTCGTCTGCCTGCCTTCTCCTTGCAACAGGTTCACCTGCACACCAAAAATAGAGACACCCGTGAAGAGAGAAGAGAAAAAATTATAGGAATGGAGTAAAAATTTACTCGAAGGCGCACTTCCCCAGCAACGGTGCCAGAAAAGATGTGGTGTTGGACCCGACTAGGTTGTTAATATGGTGATTTTATCATTGAAGTGTGTATAGTGGTTAACCTAAATCGGACCTAACCATCTCTTTACAAAATTTTTAACCTGGCCTACTTGATTTTATCTTGGTCACTATTAGGCCCAGGGTCGAACTCAGGGAAGTGGGGTTACGAGTCAAGTTTCTACGCCTTTCCTACAACAAATCTCTTCCGTTTGTTTATTGTGTTTCTGGCGCTTTTTCTATTTAGATTTTTTTCTGGTAATCTTTGTCCTTGAGGCACACCCTTAAAATTGGGTTCTTGGCTTTGAGCCAAAACAGGGTTCCAAAATGGGTCTTGCTATTCGCAAGACAGAGTACCTACAAATCAAGGATTATCTTCTCTTTTTTATATATATTTTTTATCTTTTTATTGGCATGAAAGAGAAGTAGAAGTAAAGTAAATATAGTATATATATATAAGTATATATTATATATGTATAAAGGGGTGGGGGTGGAGGAAGAGATGGAGTGTAGCACGGTGTCGAGTCGGTCGTCATCTAGAAAGATGCAACCAACAGGACGAAGTGCCACGTGTAAGGTGTAGGATGGATGGTGGAAGATGAATGTGAACATGCTTTTTGTACGCGTGTATCGGGGAATATCAGCAACTGGTGCAGATATTCCCGCGATACCGCGTATGGTAAGTAATGTGAAAATATATATATATATGTATATATGTAAATATATCTATATGTAGATATATATATAGGTATATATATATGTAGTTATATATGTATATATATATGTATAAATATATATATATATATATATATAACTGTATATGTATATATGTATGTAGCTATATGTATAGATAGATATATGTGTATATATATATATATGTATGTTTGTATATAATACTATATAGATGTATATATATATGTATATATTTATATATAGATATATATGCATATACAAAAGTATATACGTATTACTATATGTATAAATATAAGTATATATATATGTATGTATATATATATAAGTATATAATAGTGCATAGGTATGTGTGTGCGTGTATGAAAGTGTGAGTGCGTGTGAGTTTGTGTATTTGCAGAGAGAGAGGGAGAGTGTGCTATGAGAGAGAGAGAGAGCGAGAGCGCCTGCAGAGGAAGGAAAGGGCATTTAAGCCGTTTGAGGCTGTGGAGCGTCGTTTGAAGGTTTCCACGCACATGGAGGCACGTATGCGCGTAGAGGACGTGCGTTGGAAGGGGTGGCACGGAGAGGCGTATGCGGGCGAAGGAAGTGGGTGACGTGGGCACACGCAGGCGAGTGGGGCGGGTGAAGGCAGGCGCTGGGAGAGGCGGGCGCACGCAGACATACGCGGGCGGGTGCAGGCAACGCGGGCCGAGACGCGCGCGTGGGCTGCGGCCAGTTGCGGCACGCCGGGTGACCGATTAAATGAGAAACTCATCGGTCACCCCACTGTAGCCACAGTGTTCTACAGAAACGCATGAATAGTGGCTACAGTGGTCGGGCGAGCCGCGCAACCACCTGCTGTAGGTGCTGTGAGTGCGGGTAGCTTGCGGCTGGCGCACGCGAGGAAGGGTTGTGCCGGCCGGTTGCAGGCATGGAGAAGTTCAAGACAGAGCGCGTGGAGAGGGAGGCAAGGGTGCCTGCAAGCACGCGCGGAGGCTTGCGGGTGCTACAGGGGTGCGCGGTGAGGCTTGGCCGGCCGCTGTAGTGGCGCGCGGTGGTCGGCTGCGGGTGGAAGTCGAATGCAATGTGAACGAGCGGGAGGCGAGGGCGCCTGCAGGCATGCACGGAAAGGCGAGGGTGGCCTGCACGCTTGTGTGGAAGCGAGGGCAGCCTACTGCCGCCTTGCTGTTGCTGCTGTGGGGCTTGGCCGGCAGCTGAAGGGTGTGTGGTGGCCGGTTGAGCTTTACAGCTTGAAGCTTTGCTCCAATGGCTGAAGGTGCTTCAAAAGGTGAACCAAGAAAAGAGCCACCACACCCACCGGCTCTTTGATGAGCTGGGCGGTGGTGGACTCACGGTGGTGGTTATGCACCACCGTGAGGTGCTCCTGTCCGCCAGGTGTCTCCTTAGAGGAGGAGGGCCGGCGTATGGATGGAGAGGGAGGAGATGGCGGCCTGGAAGGAGAAGAAGCTACGTGGGTTTTCTCTGTGGGGGACCGGGCTGCTGCAAGAAGCCGCGCCCTCTTTTCAAAGAAGAGGAGAGCATGCACAGCCATGCCCTGGCTGTGCATGGCTCATGCACATCTCATGGCAGGGAGAGGCTACACAGGGAAGGGCCTACTGTAGAGCATGGTGCAAGGAGGAAGGTGAGGCCATGCATAGCAGCTGTGGGAAGATTTCAAAATCAAGTGAAATAAAAAATAAAAAGGTGGTGAATTTTGCAAAGATGCACTTGAGGAAAAATATGAAATGCAAGGCAACTTATTTTATTCTCCTCCCCTCTCAATTAAATGCATGCATGCGTGTATTTTTACAATGCAACTATGGAGACCTAAAATGCATTGGTAATGCTAGGAAATAGTACAAGATGGCACAATTGCAGGTGTATTTTTACGTTGCAATCAGACACCCCTTCGTGGTGTACTACGCTAGTAAGATGTTGGACGAGGCCCAACGTAATTATACTACCACTGAGAAAGAACTACTGGTAGTCGTCTTTGGGCTGGAGAAATTCTGCTCTTCCCTTATGGGCTCACATGTTATCGTTTTCATTGATCTCGCAGCCATTCGCCATATCATGCACAAGAAGGATGCCAAGCCTAGACTGATTCGTTGGATCTTTCTGCTCCAAAAATTTGACATTGAGATTCGCGATAAGGCCAGAGCCCAGAATGTTGTAGCTGATCATCTCTCGAGATTGGACCCTGACCATATTGGACTTACTCTGCCGATCAATGAGATTTTTCCTGATGAGCACCTATTGGCAATTAATGTGGCAAGCAGACCGTGGTATGCCGACATTGCCAATTACCTTGCTTCTGGATCCCTTCCACGTGGCTGGCCTAAAAACCAGTGCAAGCATCTCATGGCAGAAGCAAAGTATTATTTCTGGGATAATCCACTTCTTTTTCGGATAGGTGTGATAGCGATTTTACGCGGTTTGTTAATTAGGCAATTTAGTGTCGTTGCAACGCATAAATCCGCTTTCGCTTTTAAATTTATATCCTAGATAGGGGAGTATCTAGGGTCGTCCATGGAGGAAGAAATTGCAAAATTAATCCTCTTGCTTACAGATAGATCTCAACTTTCTTTTTGATATTTTTCAATATGTAATTTTTTTGTATTTTGAAAAGACGAGGGCAAACTGCAGATTGTAGCTAAAAGAACTAACACCTATAAATGATTAACTAAAATCTAAAAGATAGAAATATCTTCTTCCTAAGCTCACACTAGGCAAGTGGAGGCCTAGGGTAATTAGGAAGAAGAGGTGAAACAAGTGCTAGAACCAAAACAAACAACTGCAACAAAAAGCTAAAAGAAGGCAATTTTGATTGAGTAGAATGAGTGTTCTTTTCAAGGACAAGTAGAGGAATGCTTCTACTAGAATTAAACAATCTAAAAGCAAGAAAAGAAACATAAATCCTCTTGTAACAATGGTGAAGAAGGTTGTCTTCTTGCTCCAAGCCTAGCTGCTCCTTGGCTTGAAAAGAGGGCTTCCTTCTCCTCCTTCCTTGAGAGCTCCTCCAAGGTGGAAGCTACCACCTTTAATGCTCTCTCCAAACTCCTCCAAGGTGGCGTGACCACCTTCAAGATCTCCTCCAAGATCTTCCTTGCCTGGCTTCTCCTTTGGCTGGCGTGACCCAAGAGAGAAGGGAAGAGGGGAAGCCACCAAGGGGATAGAATATCCCCTTAATCTTCTTCTTCTTCTTCTCTCTTGGACGTGGGCTTCTTGGTGGAATATGAGAGTGAAATTGCTAGCCAAGGATGACTTGAGTGGTGGTGGGTAGTGGTCTTTTTATAGGGTAGGTTGGGGGGTTAAGGTGCCCCTTGAAATGGAGGGCTAGGATGGAAGAATGGAGGTGGTTGGTGATCCTATGGCTAAGGAGAGTTGGCGCCAACCCAAGGGGTGTTAAAGGGGGTAGTTATGGTGGTGTTGGTGTCTTTTGGTGGTGGAGAGACACCACCATGTTGGCGCCAACATGGGGTCTTCTAGAAGGGGGTTAGGTGGATGGTGGAGATGAATTCAAGGGAAATTGTGTGGTGGAGATGAGGGGGGATTTTGGAGGGAAAAGTGGCACCATTAAGGGGGTGGTTAGGGTAGTTTTTGGTGCCACTTTTAGGTGTCTTTTGGAGGTGGTGGGTAGGTTAGGTTGGTGCCAAGTAGGTTAGCTTTTGTGGAGCTTAGGTGGAGCTAGTTGTTAGGTGGGTTTTTGGGGTGGTACAAGCCAAAGAAGTTGGAGCATAGCTAAGCTAAGATAAGATAAGCTAGCTTAGCTAATGGAGGAGTAGAGGAGAAGGTGTTGGAGCTAGAGTTTGGAGGGAGGAGCTAAGGAGGAGAAGTCTGGAACTGAAATTGGAGCTGGCTGCTGCTAAAGAGGCTGTTATGGAGCTATTCTAGCTGGCTTAGCTTGCTAGTTCTTTGCTAGCTACTAAGCCGAGCTAAAGTAAGCTAGCTTCTACCAAAATGAGCTGAGGTGAGCTAGGTCTGATGCTCCCGGGGAGAATCAAGCTGGTTGAGGCAGCTAAGGTAGCTTAACTCAACTGAGCTGAGCTAAGCTAAGTCCCCGGGAGCTAGACTTGAGCTTCCTGAGCTGGGATGAGTTCTTCTTCAGCTGGCTGGAGTTGAGTGGAGCTGGATGTAGTTGGATATGAGCTGGGGTGAACTCCTGTGAACTCAGCTGAGCTAGCTAGAGCTCCCTGTGAACTAGTGGGAGCTGAGATGAGCTAGACTCAGCTAAGTTGAGCTGGATCTGAGCTGACTTGAGCTAGGGTGAGCTAAGATGAACTCTCTTGAGCTTCCATTCAGCTGAGATTAGCTGAATGGAGCTGGGATGAGCTAACCCTAGTTCAAGTGAGCTAGGTTCCAACAGTGGTGAGCTGGATCGTGCTGAGTTCCAACTAGTCTGGGCTTCTCCTTCACCATTTGCCTTCTTGAGTGTTAGGGTTTTAAGGATCTGCATATCTGTGCATCCCTAACACTAACAAAAACATATTAGAAAGACAAATAAACGATGCAATGCATGCCTAACCTAATTTATGCCTAAATGCAACCCAAAAAACCCGTTTGCAGAGTAAAATCCTAAGAGCTAGGTTTGTTTTAATGCGTAAGAATGATGATAAATTGGCTTTTATCAAGGTGCTGATCAAATCATCTGTCGCTGTGTTCCTGACAGTGAATTCCCCAGTGTGCCATCCTTCTGTGATGATCAGGCCTGCGGAGGCCATTTCTCTCGGAGGAAAACTGCAGCCAAGGTGTTGTAGTGCAGTTTCTTTTGGCCCTCCCTTCACTAGGATGCACACAAGTATGCCAAACATTGTACTAGGTGCCAGTCGTTAGGGTCAATGTCACATCGTGACATGATGCCCTTGCAACCCATCCTAGCTGCAGAAATCTTCGACATTTGGGGAATTGATTTCATGGGTCCCTTTCCTCCTTCCAACGGCTTCGAATTTATCCTCGTGGCTGTTGATTATGTTTCGAAATGGATCTAGGCTATTCCCACATGCCGTGCTGACCATGTTATATCCACTCGATTTGTCAAAGACCACATCTTTGCACGCTTTGGGATCCCTCGAGCCATTATCTCGGATGGAGGAAGCCACTTTACCCATGCTTCTTTTCGGGCACTTATGAGGAAATACGGAGTCCAGCATCGTATAGCATCTCCGTATCATCCTCAGACGAACAGCCAGGCAGAGGTGTCGAACCGGCAGATCAAGCAAATTCTCCAGAAAATGGTTTGGCCTGATCGTAAGGACTAGTCCGACAAGCTGATTGACGCACTTTGAGCGTATCGGACCGCCTTCAAGGCTCTCCTTGGTATGTCTCCTTATAGAATCATTTATGGGAAGCCTTGTCATTTTCCCATGGAGTTGGAACACCGCGCTTATTGGGCGATTTGCCAATGTAACCTCGACCCAGACCTGTGTGGTCGAGAAAGGAAACTCCAACTCTAGGAGCTGGAAGAGCTCCATTGTGAAGCCTATGATTCTGCCTTAACTTTCAAACAACTCACTAAGGCTTTTCACGATAGCCGTATTCAGTGGAATGAATTTGAGCCATCTCAGCAAGTTTGGCTCTACAATGCCCGGCTCAAATTCTTTCCTGGGAAATTGAAGTCCAAATGGACTGGTCCTTTTCTGGTCTCGAGACCATTTCCCAATGGGGCTGTTGAGATTCAAGATCCCAAATCTGGGCATAAATTTATGGTCAATGGGTAGCGTTTGAAACCCTATCTTACTCATGAACCTGCACCCGTTGGAGAAACTGTTGCCCTGCTGGAGGGTAACTAATTTTGTGCCTCATTCTTTGTCAAGCTGGGGACGTTAAATTCAACGCCCGTTGGGAGGCACCCCAACAGCACTCACCATCCACCATCACTTTTCACGCCAATGTCATGATCACTTCACTATTCACTTCACCCACCATCCACCCACCCTACCACCCTGCTGTATACCCTACACCTCAGCTCTCGTTACCCGATCTTTGGTCCTTTCTCTACCCTACCCTGCATGCATATGAGGACATAGCATCATTTGGCATGGGGGGGTGGATAGTTATCCATAGGATCTGGGTATTTTATGGTATCATGCAGTTTTCATCTATCTATAAAAAAAAAAAATGGTGTTTAGTAATGATCTGAAGGCTGAAACAAAAATACAATAAGTGTTTATGGATATTCAACCTCTGTTTTGAAGACTTTCCAAGCCATAGAAGCTTGATTCGCTCAGGCTCGACTTAATTCACTTGAGCATTGAAAAGATAGATCTGAATCTCTCCTAACTAAGGACGTGTTCTTGTACCTGAGACACCAGTACAGGAACCGTTGGTTTGTTTCTACTCAAGAGCCTAAGTAATCTTGGTTCACACTACACATATCAAGAAAGACCAGGTGAACATAAGATCCAACCCTAGTGTTCATTAGGGAAGGTGGAGTCCTTACCTGTGCGTGCAGGTAGACTTTTTATCCCAGGCTTTAGTCTTATGTTTAGGAGAGACTCTTTCCACCAAGAAGGAACTCTCCCACCAAAAAGAAAAGTGTGCTCCTCCAAATAATGCTGTAAGAGATATACTGACATGTGTTTCAAGAGAAAGAAAAGGATGCAAATAAGTCAGTATATCTCAAATGTCTATAAAGTCTTCCTACAAAAAAGTTCTTCAGGGCAAATACCCTATTTTCTTTGAGCCACAAATGTCAGAAAATGGGAGTTGAGTTTTTCGTCATCTTTTTAAGGGTCAATCCGAAGACATGAGCTGAAATTGGGACCAACCTTTACTTAAAAATTTGTGAAACCCTGGGCTTGAGTCTTAATGTTCATCTAGTCAGTCTTGATCCTTCACTAAGCACAAGCCATAATCTGTTGAGCTCTCGAGTATGGCAAAAACCTCCTGGGTCCTGGAAATCGTCCTTAAGGTTTAAATATCAAGAGTCTTGGTTAGTCGAGAGATAATCTATGTCATGTGAGACTTAAAGTACTGGTAGTCTTCTCTGCAATTGGTTCTCACAATATCCAACAATAAACACACCGATGTCGCCTCAAAAGAAAATCTTCAGCTTAAGATCATTTCTAAATACAATACAAAAAAAAAATGTTTTGCTAGGGACTAGCAAAAGATAGGCATGGGGGTATGATTGCATAGCAAAAATACACCAACAATTGTGCCGTCTTGTGCAATTTCCTAGTATTGCCAGTGCATATTTGGTAGCCACAGTAGCATTTGTGAAAATACACGCATGCATGCATTTATTTGAGAGGGGAGGAGAGTGAAATAAATGGCTTTGTAATTGACAAATTCTTCAAGTGCTGCCTCGCAAAAATTCCATCTTTATTTTTTTTTATTTCTATTTGATTTTTGAATTTCTTCTCCGCAGCTACAATGCATGGCCTCTTCTTCCTCACACCATTCCCTGCAACTACTTGCCCTGCAGCCGCATGCTCAGCATGCACAACCATGCACAGCTAGGGCATAGCTGTGCATGCCTTCTTCCTCTTTAAAAGGGCACGGCTTCTTCTTGGAAAAGAGAGCCTGGTCCACGCCAGAACACAGCACCTTCCTCATTCCAGGCCGTCTTCTCCCTTCTCCCCTCCATATGCAGCCCTTCCTCCTTCTGAGGAGCTACTCTGCAGGCAGCAGTCGCTCACAGTGGTAAATAACCACCACTGTGAGTCCCACCACCACCCAACTCATCAAAGAGCCGGTGGGCATGGTGGTTCTCCCTCTATTTCGACATTTAGCCATTTCTGCCATTGCCACAGGAGCTTCAAGTTTTGAAGCTTAAGCTCTGCAGCAGCAACAAGGCGGCAGTAGCAGCGCATGCCTCCAGCGTGCGCCTGCAGGCCGCCCTCACCTCCAGCACGTGCCTACAGGCCACCCTCGCCTCTCGCTCAAGCCAGTAGCCGGTGCAGCCTCTTCAGTGTGAGCGCCAGCCGCTCCACACCTCCCTCACTCACGGAACCGAGCGCAGGTGGTCGTGCGAGCCGACCGCGCACTGTAGCCACTATTCACGCTAGTCAGCGGAACACTGTGGCTACAGTGTGGTGACCGATATGTTTCTCACATATCCGGTCACCCGACGCTCTCTCTCCACGCCACTACCGGTGCCAACCCATCTACGCATGCCTGCACCCGCGTCTCGCCCACTCCCGCTCCTACATGAGCCTTTGCCCGCATACGCTCGCCTTCTTCAGCGCCTGCGTCTTCGCACGCTTCTTCGTGCCCGCACCCACCTCACCACGCAGCGTAGTGCGCTGTGGTCTCACCCTCGTGCTCGCTCCCTCTTGCGTATGCGCACATCTTCGTGCACCTACGCACCTGTGCGCACACGTGGACCACCAGACATCGCTTGCGGCTTCAGACGACTAAAATCACCTCCTTCACTCCAGCAATCTCTCTCGCTCTATCTCTCTCTCTCTCACAGCACTCTCTCTCTCTCTCACCTGCAGACACTTACACACACATACACTCCCGTGCACACACACCCACTCACTTATACACTAATATATACATACATATATATTTTTATATATATATATTTATATACATATATATATCTATATATACTTATATCTATACATATAGTAGTACCTATATAACTAAGTATTAGTATACATACATACATATATATATATATATATACTTATACATATATATTTACATATATACATATACTTATATACGTATAAATATATATATATATATTATTACCTATATAACTAAGTATAAGTATAGATACATATATATATATATACATATATACACATATACTTATACATATATATATCTATAACTATATATACATATATATATATATATATATATATATATACACACACATATCTATCTACATATATCTATATACATATATTACTATATATATATATACATATATATCTATACATCTATATAGTTATATATACATACATATACATATATATATATATATATCTATACATATATCTATCTATACATATATTTACATACATATATATATATACATATATATTCATATACCTATATAATTATAACCATATATATATATACATATAGATATATATTTACATATATACATATTTTTTTTTTTTTTTTCATGTCACTTACCATACGTTGTATCGTGGGAATATCCGCACCAGTTGCTGATATTCCCCGATACACGCGTACAGAAAGCATGTTCGCACTCATCTTCCACCAATCCACCTTACACTCCACACGGCACTTCATCCTGTTGGTTGTGTCTTCCTAGACAACGACCGACTCGACACTGTGCTACACGCCATCTCCACCTCCACCCTCACCCCTTTATACATATATAATATATACATATATATATACTATATTTACTTTATTTTCGTTTCTCTTTCCCTCCAGTAAAAGGATAAAAAAAATACAAAATAGAAAAGATAATCCTTGACTTGCAGGTACTCAGTCTTGCAAATAGCAAGACCAGTTTTGGAACCTTAATTTGGCTCAAAGCCAAGAACCTGATTTTTGAGGGTGTACCTCAAGGACAAAAATTATCAGAAAAAAATCTTAAATAGAAAAACACCAAAAAACATAATAAATAAACAGACGAGATTCGTTGTAGGGAAGGCGTAGAAACTTCTTCACTTCTCATCCCACTTCGCTAAGTTCGACCTTGGACCTAGAAGTGACCAAGATAGAAATCAAGTAGGCTAGGCTAAAAATTTTTGTAAAGAGATGGGTAGGCTCGAATTAGGTTAACCACTATATGCATTTCAACGATAAAATCACCATATTAACACAACCTATCCGGGCTCGACCAAGGGGGACCTTGAAAGGCCAAAGTTTCTTGTTAATGTGGTCGCCCCCCATACCACTACCAGAATTCATGATTTTTCCATAGGCACATTGAGCTGTATAGATGCCATCCCATGCATAAGTGTCCTCCACGTCGGGCCTTGGACTGAAACTTTGCAAGTCTGAAATCAGGTTCTACCTTTCTTCCCATAACCAAGTTCCCTCCTTGATGGCCTCAATTCACTCAAGTACCAGCAGCCGCAAGACTCTGACCAATAGTTGTTGACCGCCCCTTCTTTATCAGCAGGAGCCAAGTATACCCTCGAGTAAGACTCTTGCAGAATGCCTAGTGACAACCATTGTTCCCTCCAAAAGTTGAAGGCCCTGCCATCTCCAAGTATCGGCTGCAGCAAATGCCAATTATTTCTGATAGACTGAGTGACAAAATGCCAAAATGGGGATGGTTTGGAGGGGTATAATCTCTTTAATGCACTATTAGAGCTGCCGTAGCCATCTCTAACAAGTTCAATCCATAATTTATCCTCCCCATTTAGAATTTTTATAGCCCATTTAATTAATAAGGCCTCATTGAACTCTAATCCCCAGTCCACCTTCTTCTTTGGGACGACACAGATGTTCTCACTTCAGTGGCTGCATGAATCGACTGTCATGTTGCACACCTTTCCAAAAGAATCTCTTTCGCATCAAATCCAAATGTTTCCAAATAAAGAATACAGATTATAAAGAAAAGGGTAGAAAAAAGAATGAAGTAAATCTTCATGATCGTACATGTTCTTGTAACAAGTGGCAGATATACAGAATTCCATGTTCACATGCTTGTACAGTCCTTCGACATGGAAATGTGCATCTCAAACAATTCATTGGAGAGTCGTATACATTTGAACAACAGTTTAAATTGTACTATGGGAGATTTTATGCATGTGGCAATAAAGAGACATGGGATCCTCATTCACTTCCACTGATAATACCTCATGAAAGCCAAAGATGTGAAAAAGGTCGACAAAGATCAAGTAGAATACACAATGAAATGGATATTAGAGAGCCGGGAGAGCAGAATATTTATATTGGTAGTAACCAACTTGGACACAACATTCGTAGCTGTGCACCTGCTACACTAGCATCTCAGTCCCCCTTGACAACTGCACAATATTCTACACCTACTGTACAGTCTTCGGTGCATCACAAAAGTAAGAATAAAAATAAATGTGGGATTTATAGACAACTTGGACATAACAGAAAAACTTGCCAAAATAGAGATACAAAATGCAAATATAACTTATTTTTATTTTGTACTTGTTTAAATTTATTCATATAACCTCATTTCATGAACAAAAACATGTATGTATGCATCTAACCTCATTTTGACAAGCATCCTTTGTGAACTTTACATTATTCCTTTTTTGTAACTTAAGTATTTTATGATCATTACAGATGGAGCAAGGACCTGATGATACGAGTGTATTGAGATTGCAGAATAGCCATCGATCACACAGTGTTTGGGAGGGTGGACATGTAAGGGAAAAAATTAATCACATAAATTGTCAAATAATTATTTCCTCATTTGATAATTGTGTTATTTTCAATTGTAGGACTCTACATGATTGAACCAATTGATCCGAGAGTGGTTAATTATGTACAGATAGCTGGATTTGGAGGCATACTTGAGCTTGAGTTCATCCAGGATGATTGGCACATTATTACCACCCTGATAGATTGATGGAGATGTGAGACTCACACCTTTAACATGAGGCATAGGGAGATGAGCCTTACTTTGGAGGACGTATCGATTATTACTGTCCTAGTTGTAGATGGGACAGTTGTTGCTGATGTTACGACAATGGATAGTTGGCCAACAATGTGTGGATGTTTGCTCAGACAAGCACCAAAAGGGAGGAAGATTATAGGTTCGAGTGTTATCATGACATGGATTGCTGATAACTTCCAACAATTGCTACCTAATGTAGACGATGAGACAGTATAGCATTATGCACGAGCATACATATTATAGCTTCTTGGTGGCATCCTTTTTGCAGTCAAGTTAGGATCTCATGTCTCCCTTATGTTCTTACCACTCCTTAAGGGTTTAGATGCTGCATGACTGTACAGTTGGGGTTTAGTAGTTTTTGCATACTTGTACAGGTAGCTCTGCCTAGTTTTAGCTGCTAGGACAGTTGTGATTGGAGGTGCTTTAGTTGTACTGTAGATTTGGTCTTGGGAGCGATTCCTCCACATAGCTCCAGTCGTTCACCATCATCATAATTGGCATGGACGACCACTGGGATGTTGGAGGATAACATTCGATGTCAGGAGGGTGTCGACACATGTTGTTAAACTATACTGAGATGCATTCGACTTACTGACCCCTAATTAAGTACATGATCATATATTTTTTTCATGCATTTGACTTACTTTTTTTAAAATGATGGAATTGAAATTATAGCATAACATTACACAAATTCTGTATAGGTGACATGGATTCCTTACACAAATAATGTTATGCAAACATTACCTGAGTATTGCATAGCGGGGAGAGAGATGTGGACAGATCGAGTGCATCTGATTGCTTTCTGCATAGTTGAGCATCATTGTCTAGATTCGAGTTGTGCATCAGTTTGGAGGCTGACAAAGCATACCTATAGTAGTTGACACAGATGATCACCTCCACAGACTCTATCTTAGATGCAAGACAGACACTGACTAGAGGGATTACCACAGACAGCATATCGAGAGGTGGGATGCACTTCGTCAGCACATTGTCTACACAGAGTTGGTTGGTGAAGCAAGAGTCACCGATGATTACCTTCCATGGTTTGATAGTGTCACCAAGAGATATATTGGTAGACATGGAGCTATATTAGCATTATTTATTCTTTAGTGATGGCATACATGATTTATGCAGTATTTATTTATTTATTTATCATGTAACAACCTATTAAATACGTTGACATGAAAATTGTAGATATCCTAGTGGACATGTACCATCAAGTTGGCAGCTGATAAATCGGACATCCATCAAATTATAGAGGACACAAGAGCTACAATACAACACTCGATTGCAGTTCAGTTCACGGGAGTGCCACATGATCAAAATGATGGTCAACGACCTATTTGTCAATGTGGTAGACGTAGACGAGGTCGAAGACCAGCACCAGTAGCAGCACAAGCACCAGCAGATGATCAGGCCCATGCACCAGCAGCAGCATTAGCACCAGCACTAGCACTAGCAGATGATCAGGCCCAGGCACCACCACCAACAGATTATCAAGATCAGGCAGCAGCATATGAGCAGGCTCAGGCACCTCCACCACCACCAGCTGTAGATGATCAGGCCCAGACACCAGCAAATGATCACTATCTGGCCTAGGCACCAGCACATGATCATGATCAAACACCATCAGATCAGGGCCAGGGAGCACCACCACATAATCTAAGCCAGGCATCACCTACACTACCATCAGGAGACATTGGTAGCTCATTCGATTCTGATTATGTTACTCTCAGAGGTGCCACTCAACCATTACAAACCCCAGGGGCACCCAAAAAAAGATAAGGAGATTATGATGATGACTTAGGAGAGACAGTGACTTAGGGGCTCGCACACGTGGTCACTACACCACCATCACCGTTGAACTTTAGGTCCATGGATGGCATAGGATCACAAATAACCTAGATTAATCAGTCATCTTTACTGAAACGGAATGACAATCCGATGGTTTATCTATAATATAAGAGAAGGAGAAAGTAATCATTGGACATGTATGTATACTCATTTCTCTTCGGTTGTTTGTAGATAAATTGTATACTAAGGTTTGTCACTTGTAATGTTTTTTTTAATGTTAAGTACCAACGTTCATGTCTAATGTCAACTTGGTAAGGCTGATCAAGGGGAGATTGCATTATGGTTTCTATCAAGTAAGACATTCCAAAGCTTTCCTTATTTTCCTTTATATTTTAGTTATTCCTACCATCTACCAACAGTAGCAATAGTAGTAGCTATCGACAGCTAGAGCTACCAGCAGCAGCTGCTGCTGCTGCCAATTCCATGGTTTACAGTAGCAGCAGCAACAGCTGCCGAGAACTGCATGTAGCTCAAGCAGCAATAGCAGGTACAGCTGCATGTAGCTCATGCCAACAGTAGCAGCTACTACTACTGCTTGAGATAGCTACAGCAACTGTTGCTACTGTTGCTTGAGCTAGTTACCTTGATGGACCATTAGCATCTATAATTTCCTCTGGCTTAGGTAGGAAGCCTCGGAAATACACACATACAAGAATTAGCTTGTTGACTCTAACAATACCATAGGAATCAATATTGAACATCCCTTTGAAATAGCATAGGCACCCCATAGAGTGACATTCTGGCTCAAGCGCTTGCACATATAACTTCTCTAAAGAGGGAAGTATTTTAATTGCGACTGTCCTAGCTAATAAAGTAAGGTCTTTTTTCCTAGCACGTCATCTTAGTACCAATCCATAATGATCAAAGTTGAATCAAGAGCCTACTAGCATAGCAAATTCAAGGAAACAACAACTATATCATATAGAGGTGGCCATAAATGTAGAGTCCTAACTAATTTGAAAGATCTAACTTTTCAAAAAAATAAAAAAAAGATGACAATCTAGGAGTTGTGTAGCAACTACAAAATGGTAGTTTGTAAAATATACAATAAGATATACAAATAGAACCAATCCCAAGGAAAGGACTGTAAAAATAGGGTTGATAAATAAAATTCCTAGGCTTCCTAATGTTACATTTGATACTAGAAATACTACAAGAATTTCATCTATTGGCTGAGTTAAACTCTTTATGTTTAAGTAAGAGAAAAGTAGATGTGAGGATTATAGGGTGCAGCTATCTTAAAACTATTTTATTGCCATTACTATCTTACGTGATATTCTCAAGCCTTTAATTCCATGACTATTTTTTTGCATACAGGGTGCAAGTACCAAGATTAGGAATTTTTCTACTTCTACTGTGATGCCATACAAAGTCCCATGATATGGTTTTGGGTGGAGTAAGGGTGGTTGTTAGTAGAGTTTGTCATCCTTGTATTTGTAACATCATATATGTAGTTAGGGAGGTTTTTGATGTTTCCCTCATGAAGGGCTTTATGTATACATTTTCCTTTAAGATCAATGTATATAAACTTCTGAAGACTTTATGTTTTGTACTTGAAATGCAAAGTCAAATCTTCTTCTTCAAATAAGTCTTTTATGTCTAAAATAATTGATTTCAATGTTTTTGAAGTTAGAGCATGATGAGAACACCATCATGCCATAACTAACTCAATTTGATCTAATTAAGTCTTTAAATGCTCCTACAAAACTGCTAGAGAACCCTAATTCATTGCATAATCATTCTGAGGGAAAGACAAGAAAATAGGGCTAAAATTATAATTTTACCATCATATCATGAATGCAGAATAACCATGGGTTTTCTTAGGGGCTAATTAAAAGTGAAATAGTCCTAAAATGCTAACAAGTGGGTTAGAACAGATAGAAATGGGTTTTCACATGTTTCGAGAATTAAATGACTTCTGAAACCCTAAAAAAAGACCTGCTTAATTAACTGAGGTTCTGGTCAATATAAAATTCACTTAAACCCTCTAAAATTCATAGGAAAATATTCTCTATGGTTTGGTATCTTCAATTTTACCATCAAAACCCATCTTGACCTAAAATAAAGTCTCAAACTGATATTTGCCCTAATTTGGGTTTTTACATAAATTACCTAGTCAAACATGGCCAAAACCAAAATCCAACTTCATCATTAGATTTCTTAAGTCCAAACTAGGTTTATACCAAAATTTGGATCCAATATGAGATTGTCTTGACCTAGTTTGCAACTTGGTCCTATCTAATCACACATATGCCCTTTACTTTCAAAATATTCACAAAAAGGCCCCTAACTTTGTCCTAATATTTGCAAATAGGTCCCTAATGCCATTAAAGGCAACTTTGAGCTTCACCATTGAGATCGAGAAAGGATTTCTCGCTCGATTCACAATCAAACAGTCCCAAAATAGATACTCAGATTCTTGTCGAAGTTGCCTTCCATTTGAGCCACATCTTAGGCCCCAAGACTTGTGCAAATCCTAATGCAAACTCTTTGAAAATTGGGTTTCCAACTCCAGCGACCTTCAAGCTCTAATTTCCATCTAAGGACCTATAAAAGACTCCCCAAATCAGACCAAAGATCTCACACTCGAATTCGACCTAGAACACCTCCAATTCCTCTCCTCCTTCTTGGTCGAAGTGCTCCTCGACATTCGGCGACTCTCCCTATTTCCGTTCTTCCTCTGTTCGCAATACTGGTGACAGAGCTATCTTCCTCATCTTCTTCCGCATAGATCCGTACCCGCTGGCTCCCCTATCCTCTTTATCCTCACTGTTTCCTACCCACCGGAGCTCTTTCCTTCTCCGACGTCGACCATACCGCAACCAGGGCCATCTACGCTCCCCGTTGTCCGCTACCTCTCTCAAATGACTCCTCAACTTCCCCTCACCATGAAAGTACCCTCAACACTCCACTTCGACTGCGCCAACGCCCTTCGTGACTCCATCTTCCATCTCTCTGGCAGACCTCCGGCGAGCCCTAGTGGCTTCCATACACCGCCAAACTGGCCGCTCCCGCACTCGACACCTTCGCCATTCCCTGTAGATCAAAATCCCTAACTTAGTTAGGGCTATTGATCAACTCCGCACTCCCCCGAACACCGCCACCTTCACACGCACAGTCCGACTTTGCCCCACATACTCAAACCATGCCATGCCATGCAACCACCACCGTTGCACTCACCGTGGTCCACCGATACTTCCTGAGCTTTCTGACGTGGCCGCTGAAAGGCCTTATTGTTGATTTCAAGTACCAACCCCCTCCACCATTGACGCCACAAGCTTTGAGCTTGCTTGAAGCTCTCTCCAGACCTGCAGCTCCAGGTCTTTGGCTCCAGACGAAGCGAATTTCATCCAGGAACATGCTCGCCCGATCAATTGGAGCCGTTGACCGCTCCTTGCATGTGAATTGGACAAAGGCCTCAGCAGTTGTGCATGTGAAGAAGGGGACTAAATATAGTCCCACATCAAAATTTTGCGAATGACTGTGCTCACATAAATTGAATTTGTGATATGGGCTTACCACCTCGTACACAAGGGGTGAGGTCCCTCACACCCCTTGCTCGGCCTCGTCCGTGACACTGCCCCGCGGATCCAGCCTATTCCGGTTATGCGCCTAAGCTATATAATCGTCGCTCACCACCCACTGCTGGTGAGCCTGGATTCGGGTGCACTCTAGGTCTGATTACCCATATACCTGGTACTATTGAAGGCTTTGGGAGTGCATGACCCAAGGAAAGAAAGAGTGGAGAGCACACGGGGGTTAGGGGGCTTTGTTCTCTGGAGAATTGGTTGACACTTAGCCAAATTTGAGACCCTTTCCCCCTTTGCGTTAAGAAGAGAAGCATAGCAGAAGATGGAAAAGAGCTAAGAAAGAAGATGAAAAGAGGAAGAGTCTAAGAAGAGAAAAGAAGAGGAAGACAAGAAGAGCCGCAATAGTAGAAGAGTCTGTGAAGAAGGAAAGCAAGAGAAGATAAGAAGAAATCAGCGAAAGAAGAAGAAGCAAAGCACTATTCATAAGACGTGTAATACGTCTGATCATTCAATCAAACAGCTGATTTGAGTTTATTTCATACATAGTTATTAAGTTCTACTTGCTATTATTGTAGGGAGTAATTGGTGATTCAAATCACCATTTTACTTCATTCTTTTTACAGATTGACACTTGATATTATTGCCACATTATTCTGAATCAATTCTTGATTATAATTTCCTATCTCTATTATCTAAAATTGCAATCTTGAGAATTAATTCCTACTTGCTCCTAGCAAACGACCTTGGACTTTTCGAGTATAAATTTTATCTATTTTTCATGAGATTTTGACTATACTGCAATGCAATGATTTAAAATCCGATCTCTCACGAATAACAAAGCATTGTATGTTTTTTTATTTTTTTCCTTTGGAGATCAATCAATGTTGTGTGCATGACTTAGGAATACACCTTCTCCGATCAACTCAGATAAGAGGAGACAATTTGACTTTCTTCCGCATATTCACTAATCTCCCTCCTCACTTCACACTCACTTCTAAACGTTTTCCTCAAAGTTTTGATCGCAATTCACCCACTCATTGAAGCATCAATCAGATCTAATGCTCCCTAGCACCTAGATCTAATTGAGTGCTAATTTCACATGGGTGGTCTCCCACACATTTCAGAAATCCACAAAGACCCCCCGATCTATTTTGAATTGAACCAATTTGATCATTGATATCAGATCTGTTGGCTTTACTGAATTGAGAAGTTCTTTGATTGAATTCAAGGTCAATTAGATTTAAGTGATTGAATTGATTTTTCTTTTGTTTCAATGAGTGGATTGAGATCGGTTTAAACGATTTGGATTGGATTTTAATCATCGAATGTGCTTACACCCAATTTCTCTTTGCATTATGGTTTTCAAATGGATTTTGAGATACTAAAGCTAAGGATGATCAGTTTTGCTGATTTGAGGCTCTAGTCATGTTTGCATATTCTGGTTGGACAGATTTAGAGTGGAGTTTTCATGCTTTGACATCTTGATCAGGAACTTCGTCTTATACTGTCTATAGTACAGGATGGAAGCCCTATTAAGATGTCAATGACAACTGGGAGATACATTTGAGTTTTCATTTGGGTTTTCAAAATGTTTAAAATGAGTTTAAGGTAGTTTTTATGAGATTTCATTAGTTACCTCAGATTTGATTTGTTTCATGAGATTCTTGTGAGATGTTGCATTTGAAGAGAGCTTTAATGCATAGATTTGATTTCTAAATGAGCTGAAAGTTTGATTAGTCTGCTTTTGAATTTGCAAATATGCATTTGAGGCTCAAATCTCCCAAAATCATAAAACTAAAGTGCTGCATAGTAGCAACATTCATTAACGTTCCTGTCTATTTTCAATGGGCTTTTGAAATCAAATATCATTTCTGGAATTTATTTGAGCCTTATATTCAAACCATTTTTAGCTATTTGGTTCTAACTAAAAGTGCAGCAGTGGCCGCATCAGGAATTTAAGATGTCTGATCACATGAGTAATTCATCTAGTCTGATCTAAAACAGCAGCAAGTGTAGCAATCAGTTGTTGAAATTTCACTAGCTGCAACAGTAGCTCAAACACTTCAACAGCAGTTATTGTTGTTTTTGCAACAATAGCATGTTCCTGAATTGGCTGGTCTGCAAACTAATTTAATTAGGTATCTATTTAAAATGAAATTTTTAATGCAAATCAAGATGGAAATAAAGATTAAATGCCTCAACATCTTTCTTGGTATGTATTAAACATGGTTGATATGTTTGTCTAATTTTCCAACCTTGATTGGAGGGAGAGAGAAGGGAAGTGGAGAGAAATGATCGACCATGGTGAGGGATGGTTAACTTGGCAGTCGAGGGTAGGGTGGATCGGAGAGGGCAAACCCTAAGGGGTAGCAATCGGATGGATGGGGACCGAAATGTGAGGGAGATGGGAAGAAGGGTTAATAGAGAAGTTGTCTACTATCGCTGCTGAAGGAGAGGCCATATAGCAGTGATCTGCAGATCCCCTCATGTTTGCCTGGCTTGTGGTGGACACAGGCATAAGAGAGATGCCTGCACGAGGCGAAGAAGGGGACCAGATAAGTCGTCGGTTGATTGCACCGCAAAAAAACGCTGCAATTGTGCCATCTTGTGCTATTTCCTAGCATTACCATTGCATTTTAGGTCTCCATAGTTGCATTGTAAAAATACATGCATGCATGCATTTAATTGAGAGGAGAGGAGAATGAAATAAAATGGCCTCGTGATTACATTTTTCCTCAAGTGCATCTTTGCAAAATCAACCATCTTTTTAATTTTTCCACTTGATTTTTGAAATGCTTCCCACGACTGCAACTTGCCATTCCCTGCTCTCCATCCCTCTCCCTGCCAGCCCTTCCCTGCGGCTGCCATTCCCTGCCGTAGCCATGCATGAGCCATGCACGGCCATGCCTTCTTCTCCTATAAAAAGCCACGGCTCCTTCTTGCAAAATCAAGCCTGGTCCAACAGCCAGAAAAAAACCACCTGCAGCACCATCTCCTTCCAGGCCGTCCTCTCCTCCCTTTCACTCCATACGCTGGCCCTCCTCCGAGGAGACACCCGGCGGGCAGGAGCCCTCACTATGGTGCACACCACCACAGTGAGATCACCACTGCTCAGCTCTTCAAAGAGCTGGTGTGCGTGGTGGCTCTTTTCTATTTTTTTTCCCGCTCCAGCACCTTCAGCTATGGTCGCACGCTTCAAGGTCTGAAGCTCGCAGCTTGGCAGTAGCAGCAGCTAAGCGGCGGCAGTAGCAGCAGCAGCAGCAGCCCCAACCATTCCGTGCAAGCCTACAGGCGCCCCAGCCCCTCCGCGCACGCCTGCAGTCCCCTCTCCGCCTCCCGCTTTCTCTGCCCTGTCGCGCACCCTTCCGCCTGCAACCGGCCACCGTACGTCACTGCAGCGGCCGGCCAAGCGCTTCCCCACACCCCTACCAGCACTTGCAAGCTTCCGCACAAGCTGCAGGCGCCCTCGCCTCCCTCTCTACAGGCTCTGTCGTGAGCTCTCCATGCTCGCAACCGGCTGCCGTAAGCCTTCTCCCTCAGGTGCCAGCCCGCGTGCGCCAGCCGCGAGCCGGCCACACTCACACCACCTACAGCTCCCGATTGCGCGGCGCGGATGACCACTGTAGCCACTGTTCAAGCGAGTCTACACGACACTATGGCTACAGTGGGGTGACCGGAAAGCTTCTCACTTTACCGGTCACCCGGCGTGCCGCAACCGGCCCTCGCCCGTGCGCGTGCCCACCCGTGCGTCTGCCAGCCCTCTCCCAGTGCCTGCCTTCGCCTGCTTCCATCACCGCATGCGCGTGCGAGCGCCAGCACCCGCTCCAGCGTCTGCGAACGCCTACCCTCAGCGCCCGTGTCTACCAAACCGCTCCAGCCCTCGCGCAACTTGGTACGCTGCATATCTTCTCTCCACGCCCTCACCCTCCAGCGCGTGCTTGTCTGCGCACACACGCGCCCGCGCATGAGCTTGAACCACCAGACGATGCCCTTCGCTCCCAGACACCTTAACAGCGCCCTCGCCTCAGCAGCGCAGCTACTCTCTTTGCCATCTCTCCTGCTCTCTCTCCCGCTCTCTTTCTCTCTGTCTCTCACTCTCTCTTTACACCGACGCTCACACACACCTACACTCACACTT
This sequence comes from Thalassia testudinum, assembly GCA_037157565.1. Lineage (NCBI taxonomy): Eukaryota > Viridiplantae > Streptophyta > Magnoliopsida > Alismatales > Hydrocharitaceae > Thalassia > Thalassia testudinum. The sequence goes on along the minus strand of JAZHRO010000014.1, from coordinate 86,019,428 downwards.
CCACACACACACACACACCTATAATCTATTGTATACATATATATATACATATACTTATTTCAATTGATATATATATACATATATATACATATATTTATATACATATATATATATATACTTATATTTATACATATAGTAGTATCGTTATACTTATGTATTAGTATACATACATACATATATATATATATATACTTATATATATAAATATACTTATATAAATATACATATATACATATATATACTTATATCTATATATATATTAGTATTTATATAACTAAGTATTAGTATACATATATATATATACATATATCTGTATATATATTATTACCTATGTAACAAAGTATAGATACATTTATATATATATATACATATATACACACCTACTAATATATACATCTATACATATATATCTAGCTACATATATCTATATATACATATATTACTATATACATATACACACATATGTATTTACATCTATATAGTTATATATACATACTTATACATATATATATACATATATATCTATACATACATCTATATATACATATACTTATATATACATATATACATATATATATATATATATACACTTATATATATACATATATATACCTATATATAACCATACATATATACAGATATATTTACATACATATATATATATATACATATTTTCACATTATTTACCATACGTGGTATCGCGGAAATATCTGCACCAGTTGCTAATATTCCCCGATACACACAGTGTGTTCGCATCCATCTTCCACCATCCATCCCATACTCCACGCGGCACCTAGTTCTGTTGGTTGCGTCTTTCTTGATGATGACCGACTTGACACCATGCTACACTCCATCTCCGCCTCCACCCCCACCCCTTTATACATATATATACACTATATTTACTTTATTTCTATTTCGCTTTCCTGTTAGTAAAACGATAAAAAAAATATATAAAAGAGAAAAGATAATCCTTGACTTGCAAGTACTTCGTCTTGCGAATAGCAAGACTCATTTTGGAACTCTGTTTTGGCTCAAAGCCAAGAACCCAATTTTGAGGGTATGCCTCAAGGACAAAGATTACCAGAAAAAAATCTAAATAAGAAAAACATCAGAAACACAATAAACGAACGAAAGGGACTCGTTGTACGAAAGGCGTAGAAACTCGACTTGTAACCCACTTCCCTGAGTTCAACCCTGGGCCTAAAAGTGACCAAGATAAAATCAATTAGGCTAGGTTAAAAATTTTGTAAAGAGATGGTTAGGTTCGATTTAGATTAACCACTATACACACTTCAACGATAAAATCATCATATTAACTACCTATCCGGGCTCGACACCTCATCTTTTCTGGCACCGTTGCTGAGGAAGTGCACCTTCAAGTAAGTTTCTATTCAATTCCTTTCAATTTTTCTCTTCTCTCTTCATGGGTTTCTCTGGTTTTGGTGTGCAGGTGAACCTGATGCAATGAAAAGGTAGGCAGACGAAGTCAAAGACGTGAGCAAATCCAAGGCGGGAATAAGAGCGTGAAGATGCCGACACCGCATTGGAGCTTCGCACATGTTGCCAAACAAGTAGGTCTTCTTTTCTTAGCAACTAGGGTTAACTTGTCACCTTAATAAGAAAAAAAAAAAACTAAAAACTAAAAACTAGAAAAACTTCTTGGGATCTCTTGGGGCAAGTGGATTAAAATTCGCTTATTTGATTGATTGTCTTCACTCCCACCGCGTCGGGATTTCTCGCCCTACTTTGCATAGCGAAAATCCAAGAATCTTCATTCTTGAATTTTTCACCGTGTGAAGTATTCTTTGAGGCAAATACAAAAAGATTGATTGCACCCCTCTTTTGCCTCACTTATCTACAATTCGGGATCACATTTTTGGTGGGGAGATTTGCAATTGAGTTGATTCCAACCCCACCATGACTTTTCAACTTGCTTAAGATTCGATACCGAATACTTCAACCCCAACAATTTGATTTTCTTTATCTTCTGGTTGAAGACTTGTGTGTGGAAATCATTCCTGGTGATTGGGAGCACTTGAATTGAAGTGCTTTGGCTCCCTTTCACATAAACTCTAAAACTGATTCGTGCATCCACACATAGAAATCTCCATTTAGGGTTGGCCATTGCATTTTAGCATGCATTAACCAACTGATATTGAAGAATGGTTTGTTGGGCTTGGAAAGAAAACTTGTATTCTCACAAAAACCCGAAGATTGGTTGAATTGGTAATTCAGCAAAATCCTAAAATTCATACTACTTAAGGCTGAACTCTAAAAACCATTCACCAATTAAAAACTTCAATTCGGGGAGATTTCCCCATTGCATGCTTGTTTTACACACTGAAAAAATCAATCACTTGGGCATTACCCATAAACAACACCCTTCACTTTCCAAAAGCACTTAACCCTAAGCCTCTAGTTAAAACTGGTAGTAACTTGACCCTTCTTAAGGATTGGAGGTCTAACTACCTACGTGTAGCGGCTACGTGCTGGTGAGAGTTCCCGTGTGCTATCGAGTGTCTAAGACTGGGGCAAACGGCCTTTCAATCTGGCTCGGTGGTTCCGCAGTGCTCGCATTCGGTTTCGTAGTTCATGATAGTAGGTAACTTAGATCTTTAGCTCTAAGGGCACAATATAGAGGTTAGGAATTTGATTGAATTGATTTGTCATCAAGTGTACCTTTGCGACGTCATTTCTCTCATCTCTTTTCCCTTCTCATCTCCCCAACTCTTCCTGCGGTAGTGCATGTTTGGGAGGAGGTCATAAAACCCTAAACTATTTGAATTGACTGATAGATTTAGAAAAGAAGCTGAATTGTCCTCCTCCTCCACAAATATGGCTGCACACCCACCCCCAAATCCCGAGGGAGGAAACCACCCTCAGAACCCACCAGGTAGTGGAGCCTTAGATCCCATAACCCACCTCCAAGCCCAAATGGAAATGTATAATGAGTAAATGGAAGCCATTCGGGAAACATTGGAGGAAATGCAGAACCCTCCCGAACGGGAGGAGCCTAGGTCTCTTTGCTCCTATCAGAATCCCACTGCTACAGAGACCATAGGACAAATTCGGGTCCCCATGGGCGGGGACGACTTTGAACTAAAATCGAACATAATTGGCCTAATAAATTTTCACTTCCATGGTCTTGCAAGTGAAGATCCTTTTCTTCACTTGGAAGACTTAACCCGATAGGCTGAAACGGTTAAACCAAGAAATTTTGGGATACCTATAGTCCTCATGAAAATGTTCTCGTTTTCATTGCGGGATAAAGCGTCGCAGTGGTTACGCACCCTTAGGAGAACCATCCACTCTTGGGAAGAGATGCAAACAGTGTTTCTCAAGAAGTTCTTCCCAATCGGGCGAACCAATGCGCTTTGCCGTGCCATCACTTCATTTACGCAACAAAACAGCGAACAATTTCATGAGGCATGGGAGAGGTATATTGACCTCGTCAAGAAGTGTCCGCACAACGATCTGCCTAAGTGGCAGATAGTCCAGATCTTCTACTACGGGCTAAATGAGACTTTGAAGTAGATTGCAGATGCTTCCTTCGGAGGGAACTTTATGAATAAAGATTAGAATGGAGCATTCGAATTGTTTGAAAATATGAGTGAAAACTCAATAAACAATGCCTCCATTGTCGCCTTTAATCATACCAGCCAGCCTCGAAATGTCCACGAAGTTGACACGGGATGTTACGAACGTGGCTTCAAGACGGTTTTAAAGACGTCTGACCAGACGTCTGGAACCCCTTCCAAATGTTTGGGATTAAATTTCTGTGGCGTACAGGGTTGCGTCTGCGCGCATGCACGCGCAAACCTGCAACCGCCACCCGCTTTCCTCTTTTTCCTCTCTCCTCCTGCAAGGCACAATGCACTCTCTCTCTCTCTCCCCGCGCGGCCTTAAAAGGCCCTCACCCTCTCCCTCACCCTCATCCCCTTCGTGTCCCTCTTCTTCTTCTCCCAGCCGATGCGAGAGCGAGCGAGCGGCAGTAGCAGCGGCCGCGGCAAGTGTGCGGGAGGAGGTTTTGCGCGAGGGAGGAGATGCTCGACCGTGAGGGCTCGAGCTTGTCGGGACAGCTAGAGCCGACCGGCGGGGAAGTAGCGGGCATGGAGTGTCGCGAAGGGGCTATTGTAGCTCGAACAACAGGCGGATGGGGCACGGCGCGGCCGTGCGTCACGGGCGGAGAGCGAGAGGAGCTCTGATTCTGGAAATTTTTCCAAAATTAGACGTCTGGGCCTACGACCAGACGATGGTGAAGATGTCTGGAGGATTGTCCAGACGTCTGACAGGTAAGATATTTCGTTTTCTTCCTTTTTTCCCGCGTACGGCCATGCGGCTGTCCGTCGCGCCTTCGTCTGCGACCCGTCGTACTGAGAACAGGTATGGGTGCATGCAGGTTCTGCTTGGGAGGGCACGAGACTCGCCATCCAACGCGAATCGGACGTCTGGCCGCAGTGCCTGACGACGGAGAGGACTTCCAGACGTCCGGGTTGACCATCAGACGTCTGGGAATTAAGCCAGATGCCCCCGCAGGATTCTGGACGTCTGAGGGACCATACAGCGAAGGCATCATCTGAACCACCTTTTAAGATGTCTGGAAGAGGTTCCAGACGTCTAATTTTGGACTATTTCGTCGTTTAGGACCCGTTTAGGGCCCGTTCGAAGTCTGTTTTCCACGTTTCGAGTTGCGTTCTTCCCAGAATAAAATCCTCTACCTGTTTACAGTAATTATATACTATTCTGAGAAACTCCTTGTGTTTGATCCTTGTGTTAGGACCCTGTTCCATTGCAGTCTCGGGGGTTGTGGAGGCACGCGGGATTTCCAACCACGCCCCCAGTACTCCCGTTGTAGTTGGTAGAGTGGCTTTTAATATTATTAGCATAACTTGTTACAATTATGGAACAATTAATAGAGCCTAGGGCATTGCATGAATCCTAGGAATGAGAAACCAGATTGAATGATAGATCCTAGGGTATTGCATGAATCCTAGGAATGAGAAACTAGATTGAATGATAGATCCTAAGGTACACCATGAATCCTAGGACTGGAAAACTAGTGATATGGATATAGATATTGCAGTCTTGGAAAAGTGGAAAGGAAATAATAGCTTCCTGTAAATTGATTTAACAGCTGCCTGTTATGAATAAATAAACATGATTGAGAACATGGGTTGTATGAACGTGAAACTGGAATGGTGAAACCTAAATGTGCTGAATAAAAGAGCTGCAACCCTACGGGGAATTAGGAGTAGAACTCCAGGAAAGAGAATGGAATGGAATTGAGAAAGAAAGACGTGGAAGTGTGTTTCCCCTTGGGTACCTAGTGCCAGGGGAAGCACCTGTTACCTGATTAGTGCAGAGCAGAGCCAGCCGCCCCAGGGACCCGGGGTTTGGTCTGGCCACTTTGTACCAACCTTTGGCCCTCATGTACATAGTACTGAGGGGAGCTACTAGTGTAGAGCGAGTACTAGCTACCCCACGGGCCCCGGGGTGCTACTAACTCACCTACACCGACTTGTTAGGCCCACTGGGCAAACCAGGGTAGTCAGGCAAGGGTGCGCAGACTGTGGAGGGGCAAGACCCCTGTTTGGTTACTGTGGAGGGGTTGGACCCTTGTTACTGAGAGGGCTCTGCCCTATATTGGTTCTGTGCTGTGCTTTGGGCGCACCCGTTAACGGAAATGACTGACCGCGTGCTAGTGCGGGGTAGCTACCCGTGTGTTTATCGCGTGTGCCGTAGTCACCATTACGTCTATTAGCGACCTTGGGGTGGTTGACTGAGAGTAGGATCACCACAGGGGACTCTCCCGGCCAGGAGAGCACCACGTGTTACTTCTACTTTTCGGAAAAGACTGCAATCAAGATCGTTCCCACGAGGAACATTCGAGATCAAGCAAAGGATCTGAGAAATATATAAATTGTGAAACAATAGAAAGACGTAAATAACGGAAGAAAGAAAATAAACAGCTACTGTACACTTTACTGCTTCTTTAGTTTTAGCTGTCGCTCTACTCAGCATTTCGCTGACGTGTTACACTCGTTAATTTTCAGGACCAGGTGTTGAGCAGCCAGGGTCAGCGGCTGCCGAGGATGCTGGGCCGAGTAGGGTCTAGTAGAGTTACCGCAGTTCTTTTTGTACCCCTTTTTGTTACACTGTAGTGAGTAGTTCTTGTTACTCTCGATACTTTTCTTTACTTGTAGTTTCATGTTATGTTATAATTGTTGTTCTACTGTTGTGGTGGTGCATACTATAGTAGTTCCTTTTCTTACTGCTGTATTTTGTTACTGCTAGTTATATTCATGCAGAATGTGGTTTATTTTACTGCTCTTTTGGTTACTTCCTCGTTGGACGACTAGGTCTTGGGATTTGTCGAGTCGATCCGGTTCTCGTGTCTTGTAGGGACTCGGGAATCGGGTCGTTACAAGATGGTATCAGAGCAAGGTCGTCCCGAGAAGTGAATCAACTGACTGGAAAATAACCAATTCACATGTCTGTAACTAGAGTAGCCACCACAACATATCTTTTGACATGAGTTGTTAGACATTCTTCGTTAGATATCGTTCCACATTGACGTGTTTCCGTTTTGTTTCGCGTCTCCTTACAGGAGTGCCTCGTCGTGGGACTAGGAAGGTGGGTCGTGGGCATGGCCGAGGTCGAGGCTCGAGGGATAGATGTGTCGAGCTTGGAGTACATACTACCCCTCCTCTTCTCCTAAGCATACCGTCTCCGGACCTCATCCATCTGATTCGAGAGGTGGTTCGAGAAGAATTTCAGCTTTCACCCACTTCGCTGCCCCCTCATCTCCCTTCCGAGCGTACGACAGGGGAGTTGGTCGTGGAACGAGATTTTCGCCATCACACTAGGCGAGTTAGGAGAGCTCAATGGAGTAGTGTGTGGTGCCTGTAGGAGAGCCGTCATGTTTTGCAGGGCCATCAGTGGCCTCTGGGGGCCCTCGACAGGGGCCAGTTGCTTGCACCGGACCCCCGCCCCGTCGACCGCAGGGACCCACTGAGGGCGGGAGTCGGGTTCCCCTCTACTACCAGTGTGGCCAGCCGGGCCACATCAGGAGGGACTACCCGTCTAGGGCAGGAGGTCAGCAGATACTTCCCGTGCCGAGCACTGGAAGGCACACAGGAGGTCGCGGTTCCCAGACACGAGGAGGAGGACAGCAGTCACGAGGAGGGTACCGGCCAGCACCTACCCGTCCGACGCAGAGTGCGGCTACTTCGTCCGCACCTAGAGCTGAGGGGCGTATCAACGCCCTGACACACAGGGATGCCAGAGCTTCGGGATCGGTGGTGGCAGGTATGGTTTCAGTTTCCGGTAGACTCGTTTACACACTTTTCGATTCCGACGCTATGCACTTGTTTGTCGCAGCTAGTTTCGCAGTTAGTTTGGGCCAGGACTATACGCTGTTAGAGAATCCGTTCGTAATTAGAGGTCCGAGTGGTCAGCTGTTTGTAGCTGAGGATGTGTACACGGATTGTGAGGTCAGCGTCGGGGGACATAGCCTGCCAGCTGACCTGATTATGATACAGATGGAAGACTTTGGCGTAATTCTGGGGATGGACTGGCTATCTACTTACCACGCCTTGGTGGACTGTTTTGAGAGGAAGATTGTCTTCTCCATGTCGGAGTTGCCTTCTTTCGAGTTTCACGGACAACCAGTGGATGGAGGCTTCAGGTGCATTTCGGCACTTTGGGCGGCGAGACTTTTGAGCCAGGGGTGTCAGGGCTTCCTAGCTTGTGTGGTGGCAGAGCCCAGCCCTGTGGCAGACTTCCAGAGCATCCCGGTCGTTAGAGAGTAACCTGACGTGTTCCCAGACGAGTTACCAGGACTGTCGCCCGAGTGTGAGATCGAGTTTGAGATCTCACTAGTACCAGGGACCAGCCCCCTCTCCACCGCGCCATACAGGATGGCACCACTTGAGCAACGAGAGCTCAAGTCTCAGTTGCAGGACCTTTTGGAGAAGGGTTTCGTGAGGCCCAGTGCGTCTCCCTGGGGAGCCTCAATACAGTTTGTGAAGAAGAAGGATGGTACCCTACGCCTTTGTGTGGACTACCGACAACTGAATAGGGTCACCATCAAGAACAGATATCCCCTGCCGAGGATCGATGACTTGTTTGACCAGTTGCGGGGTGCCATGGTGTTCTAAAGATTGACTTGAGGTCTGGATACCACCAGTTGAGGATCAGGGAGGCAGATGTCTCCAAGACAGCTTTCCGTACACGGTACGGACACTACAAGTTTTTGGTCATGCCGTTTGGGCTGACCAATGCCCCCGCTGCTTTCATGGACCTGATGAACCGGGTGTTTAGACTGTACTTGGACCAGTTCATGGTGGTATTCATTGATGATGTACTCATCTATTCTCGAGATCAGACGTAGCACGGACAGCACTTGCGGATGGTTCTGGACACACTGAGACGATGTAGGCTGTATGCTAAATACACCAAGTGTGAGTTCTGGTTGAGGGAGGTGACCTTCTTAGGTCATGTGATCTCGGGGGATGGCTTGGTGATGGACCCAGTCAAGGTCGAGGCAGTGCTCAGGTGGGAGAGACCACGTTCAGTCACTAAGATTCGTAGTTTCCTGGGACTGGCAGGCTACTACAGACGATTCATCAGAGGTTTTTCACAGATTGCACGTCCCATGACACAGTTGACCCGGAAGGACGTGCCCTTCACTTGGACAGATGCCTGTGAGGCGTGCTTTCAGGAGCTGAAGGAGAGGTTGACTTCGGCTCCCGTGCTCACCATCCCTGATAGTAGTGGCGGGTTCGTTGTGTACATGGATGCCTCCTTGCAGGGGTTAGGAGGTGTGCTCATGCAGAGGGGTCACGTTTTCGCTTACGCTTCGCGGCAACTGAAGCCCCATGAGCATACCTACCCTACCCACGACCTGGAGTTGGTAGCTGTCGTCTTCGCGCTGAAGACCTGGAGGCACTACTTGTACGGTGAGACCTTCGAGATTTTCACAGATCACAAGAGCCTCAGATACCATTTTTATCAGAAGGAGCTCAACATGAGACAGAGACGTTGGTTGGAGCTCCTGAAGGACTACGACTGCAGCATTTCCTATCACCCGGGCAAGGCCAATGTGGTGGTTGACGCCTTGAGCTGGAAGGTGCCTGCACACTTGGCCAGTTTACAGTTACAGAGTTGGAGCCTTTTGGAGGAGGTGGGCAGTTGGCGACCCCTAGAGTTACTGGGGCACTATGGGTCAGTGACTGTGACACGACAGACTAGGCCAGAGCTGATAGACCGCATCATCACAGAACAGATGGCCGATCCGTACTTGCAGTCCTTGCGTGATAGAGTACTGTCAGGAGACCCAGGGGACTTCTCTTTCACAGACCAGGTGCTGTGCCTAAGGGGACGGTTGTGGGTTCCCAGAGACGAGGAGCTGTTGAGAGAGCTCCTGACTGAGGCACACGGTTCCAGATTCACCATGCATCCCGGAAACACGAAGATGTACCACGACTTGAGACGTGAGTTTTGGTGGAAGGGGATGAAGCGGGATGTGGGTGAATTCGTGCAGCAGTGCTTAGTGTGTCAGCAGGTGAAAGCCGAGCATCAAAGGCCTGCAGGGCCGCTACAGCCGCTTCCAGTGCCAGAGTGGAAGTGGGAGAGCATCACCATGGACTTGGTGGTGGGCTTACCTGTTACCCAGCAAGGACATGACGCAGTCTGGGTAATTGTGGATAGACTGACGAAGACGGCACGATTCTTGCCGATCTGAGTCACTTTGGGACCAGTACAGTTGGCAGAGAGGTATATCCGCGATGTGGTACGACTACACGGAGTTCCGCGGGAGATCGTATTCGACCGGGATACCCGCTTTACGTCCTAGTTTTGGGCTGAGTTTCAGCATGCCTTGGGGACGCAGTTGAGGTTTAGTACAGCTTACCACCCCCAGACGGACGGACAGTCTGAGCTCACGATATTGACACTTGAGGACCTCTTGCATGCCTATGTACTGGACTGGAGGGGCTCTTGGGTGGATCACCTGCCCCTGGCAGAGTTTGCATACAACAACAGCTATCACTCGAGCATCGGCATGGCTCCCTACGAGGCTCTGTACGAACGGAGGTGTATGGCACCCTTGAGTTGGGTTGAGGTGGGGACCAAGTGGGAGGTTGGCCCCAGGTTGATCTGGCAAAGTCAGGAGGTAGTCGAGCAGATCCACAGGCAACTCTGCACTGTCAGGAGCAGACAGAAGAGCTACGCGGATCGAAGACACAGAGAGGTGCAGTTCAAGGTTGGGGACCACGTCTTTCTTCGTGTTTCACCCATGAAGGGCCTGCAGCGGTTTGGTGTGAGAGGGAGGCTCGCGCCGAGGTTCGTGGGGCCCTTTGAGGTCCTGGAGTGGGTTGGACTCGTTGCTTACAGACTTGCCCTCCCTCCTCAGCTTTCTGGTGTGCACGACGTGTTCCACATGTCCAACCTCAGGAAGTACGTAGTCGATCCCAGTCATGTACTGAGTCACGAGAGCGTCGAGGTGGGCGACGACCTGACCTACCTCGAGCGACCAGTGCAGATTCTTGACTAAAACATCTGCAGTTTGAGACGAAAGCAAGTACCCCTGGTGAAGGTTTTGTGGAGGAGACAGCGGTACTAGGAGGCTACCTGGGAGCCTGAGGCAGCAATGCAGGAGCGGTACCCAGAGCTCTTCGCGGGTTCGTCTTTTCGGACCGGCTTCGGTCCTCTTTAAGTTTGTTATGTTTTTATATGACATTTTTCCCGCACCCTAGTTAGCGCAAGTTTCGGGGATGAAACTTCCTTTGAGTTTGTTATATTATTACGAACGTGGCTTCAAGATGGTTTTTAAGATGTCTGGGAGGTGGCACAGACGTCTGACAAGACGTCTGGAACCCCTTCCAGACGTCTGGGATTCAATTTTTGCGACGTACGGCGTTGCGTCTGCACGCATGCGTGCGCAGACCTGCAACCACCACCCTCTTTCCTCTTTTTCCCTCTCTCCTCCTGCAGGGCGCAGTGCTCTATTTCTCTCTCTCTCCCCTCGCGGCCTTAAAAGGCCCTCGCCCTCTCCCTCACCCTCATCCCCTTCGTGTCCCTCTTCTTCTTCTCCCAGCCAGTGCGAGAGCGAGCGAGTGGCGGCAGCAGCGGCCGTGGCAAGTGTGCGGGAGGAGGTGTTGCGCGAGGGAGGAGACGCTTGACCGTGAGGGCTCGAGCTTGCCGGGGCAGCTAGAGCCGGCCGGCGGGGGAGCAGCGGGCGTGGAGTGTCACGAAGGGGCTGTTGCAGCTCGAGCAGCAGGCGGACGGGGCGCGGCGCGGCCGTGCGTCACGGGAGGAGAGCGAGAGGAGCTCTGATTCTGGAAATATTTCCAGAATCAGACATCTGGGCCTACGACCAGACGACGGTGAAGACGTCTGGAGGATTGTCCAGACGTCTGACAGGTAAGATATTTCGTCTTCTTCCTTTTTTCCCGCGTACGGCCATGCGACTGTCCACCGCGCCTTCGTCTGCGACCCGTCGTACTGAGAACGCTTATGGGTGCATGCAGGTTCTGCTCGGGAGGGCACGAGACTCGCCATCCAACGCGAATCGGACGTCTGGCCGCAGTGCCAGACGACGGAGAGGACTTCCAGACGTCCGAGTTGACCATCAGACGTCTGGGAATTAAGCCAGACGCCCCCGTAGGCTTATGGACATCTGAGGGACCACACAAAGCAAAGGTATCATCTGAACCACCTTTTAAGAAGTCTGGAAGAGGTTCCAGACGTCTGATTTTGGACTGTTTCGTCGTTTTGGACCCGTTTAGGGCCCGTTCGAAGTCTGTTTTCCACGTTTTGAGTTGCGTTCCTCCCAGAATAAAATCCTCTACCCATTTACAGTAATTATATACTATTCTGAGAAACTCCTTGTGTTTGATCCTTGTGTTAGGACCCCATTCCATTGCAGTCTCGGGGGTTGTGGAGGCGCGCGGGATTTCCAACCACGCCCCCAGTACTCCCGTTGTAGCTGGTAGAGTGGCTTTTCAAATTATTAGCATAATTTGTTACAATTATGGAACAATTAATAGAACCTAGGGCATTGCATGAATCCTAGAAATGAGAAACTCGATTGAATGATAGATCCTAGGGTATTGCATGAATCCTAGGAATGAGAAACTAGATTGAATGATAGATCCTAGGGTACGGCATGAATCCTAGGACTGGAAAGCTAGTGATATGGATATAGATATTGCAGTCTTGGAAAAGTGGAAAGGAAATAATAGCTTCCTGTAAATTGATTTAATAGCTTCCTGTTATGAATAAATAAACATGATTGAGAACATGGGTTGTATGAACGTGAAACTGGAACGGTGAAACCTAAATGTGTTGAGTAAAAGAGATGGAACCCTACGGGGAATTAGGAGTAGAACTCCTGGAAAGAGAATGGAATGGAACTGAGAAAGAAAGACGTGGAAGTGTGTTGTCCCTTGGGTACGTAGTGCAAGGGGAAGCACCTGTTACCTGTTTAGTGCAGAGCGGAGCCAGCCGCCCCAGGGACCCGGGGTTAGGTCTGGCCACTTTGTACCGACTTTTGGCCCTCGTGTACACAGTACCAAGGAGAGCTACTAGTGTAGAGCAAGTACTAGCTACCCCACGGACCCCGGGGTGCTGCTAGCTCACCTACACCAACTTGTTAGGCTCACTGGGCAAACCAAGGTAGTCAGGCGACGGTGTGCAGACTGTGGAGGGGCAAGACCCCTGCTTGGTTACTGTGGAGGGGTTGGACCCCTGTTACTGAGAGGGCTCTGCCCTATACTATTTTCGTGCTATGCTTTGGGCGCACTCGTTAACGGAAACGACTGACCGCATGCAAGTGCGGGGTAGCTACCCGTGTGTTTATCGCACGTGCCGTAGTCACTGTTACATCTGTCAGCGACATTGGGGTGGTTGATTGAGAGTAGGATCACCACGGGGGACTCTCCCAGCCAGGAGAGCACCACGTGTTACTTCTACTTTTCGGAAAAGATTACAATCAAGATCGTTCCCACGAGGAACATTCGAGATCAAGCGAAGGATCTGAGAAATAGATAAATTGTGAAACAATAGAAAGATGTAAATAAAGGAAGAAAGAAAATAAAACAGCTACTGTACACTTTACTGCTTCTTTAGCTGCCACTCTACTCAGCGTTTCGCTGACGTGTTACACTCGTTACTTTTCAGGACCAAGTGTTGAGCATCCAGGGTCAGCGGCTGCCGAGGACGCTGGGCCAAGTAGGGTCCAGTAGAGTTACCACAGTTCTTTTTTTACCCCTTTTTGTTCCACTGTAGTGAGTAGTTCTTGTTACTCTCAGTACTTTTCTTTACTTGTAGTTTCATGTTATGTTATAATTGTTGTTCTACTGTTGTGGTGGCACATACTGTAGTAGTTCCTTTTCTTACTGCTGTATTTTGTTACTGCTAGTTATATTCATGCTGAATGTGGTTTATTTTACTGCTCTTTTGGTTCTTCCTCGTTGGACGACTAGGTCTTGGGATTAGTCAAGTCGGTCCGGTTCTCGTGTCTCGTAGGGACTCGGGAATCGGGTCGTAACACGGGACCCGCCAATTCATCCACTGATCTAAGCCTTATTGCACAAAAATTGGATGAAGTCTCCTTCCTGCACAAAAAGCTAGACGAGCTTCTGGCCAACCTCGCTCGATCTCTGGCAAACACCACCTCTTCACCACTTCGTCACAATCTGAATTCTTCCAACACCAGGCTTATCCATAGAAACCTCGTAAGACCTTCCTTATCGAGTGTCGTGCTGAGCGACTCGGTAAGTCATGTGGAACTGGCTTCTGCGAGCCAGTATTTCGACACGGAGGACCAAGCCTCCATGTGCTCAGATGCATATTTACACGCGGACATGTCTTCTGGCATAGAAGATGCTTGCGCCCTGGGGAATAACTCATTCTCTGCCACTTATAACCCAGGGTGGCGTAATCATCCGAACATCACATGGTCCAACAACCCGCAGCGCCAAAACCCCACTGGTGGACCAATGCGGCTGTCCGCACCCGTCATCCCAAGGGCCCAATTTAATCCTTTGGCGAATCCGCCATCAGGCCCTTGTGTTCCACAAGCAGAACACGCATCAAGTCCTCTTGATAAATCGATGCGAATGATGATGGATATGTCAAAGCACCATGAAGAGAACATGACCTCTCTTCAGTACCAATTGGTGCAGCAGAATGCTGAGATCAGTCAACTACGCATGGCGACTCGATCTCAGGGCACTCTTCCCGCCCAACCTGTTCCCAACCAGCAAAACTTCGTACCCCGTGGTCCGCAACCACAAGTACAACCTTCTTAGGGACAGGTTCATCAAATTCTGCAAGCTCTGAGCATTCCACCAGGATTTCAGGCTAATCCCACTGTAGCATCGCACTCTTATGTCCCCATTGTGAACCCTCCTCCGCCGTATGATCCCACTGGACCCGCATCGTCCAATGCTATCACTACGAGTAGCGGTAAGTAGACCATCGATCTGCCTCGACCTGATCCTAGCCCGTCTTCTTCTTCATTGCCCTCTCATTCAGGATGCGCACCGCATTCGCGAGAGGACGATACACCCAAATTGTTGCCAGAATTAGTCCCATTCCCTGAGACTCTACTGAGGGAGCCAAAAGGCAAAAAGAAATATACACAGGCCTTTGATAACCTGCGTAATTTGTTTAGGGATGTAGAAATCAAGGTACCCCTACTCGAGGCTATCGACCACATACCTACTGTCGCCCGATTTTTCAAAGACTGCACAACACGCAGGCGACAGTCAAAGAAAACTAAAAATCTGGTGGTTCTCTCACCTCATTTGAGTTGTGCTATACTGTCAAACCTACCACCGAAGCAGAAAGATCCAGGCACACTGCTGATTTCTTGTAGCATCCAAGGATGCAATTTTAATCGTGCCCTACTTGATCTAGGATCTTCCATAAATCTCATACTAACCATCATGCTCGAAAAATTTTCCTTGGGAAATCTAAAACCCACCCTTGTCACGTTACAGTTGGCAGATCGTTCTGTCAAAATCCCGAAGTGTGTGGTGGAAGACGTGGTGGTTAGGGTCAACAGTCTCTGTTTTCCTGATGACTTTCTTGTTTTAGATATGGAAGTTCCTAGTTCACTTTTTGATTGTCCGATCATCCTCGGTTGACCTTTCTTGGCCACAGCCCGCACCCTTATTGACTACGAGTCGGGCTGTATTGAGATTGCCGTTGGATCTGAAAAGATCAAGCTAAACATCTTCAAGGCAGCCAAGAACTTTGATTGCGATTGCATCGAGGATGACACGTCTGATGAGGACATGACCGTCAGTGCGTGTATCAGACTATTTGGGACCTATTCGTACTGCTACGGATTACCTATAAACACTGATGACTGCCTAACCAACACAAATTGTGACATTCCCCAATCGCTCCCTATTCCCGTACCTTCTCTTGACCATACTTCTGACGAGGTTTTCTCTGCTTCCCATACCTCGTGGTCTGAGTCATCATCAGGCTACTCACCACCAGTCCACACTTCCAGAGATCGGATTGCCCTTTCTTTCATGCCAAATCTGGTGGATTTGCAACTCCACACTGGGACCTTGAGCCCACATCTTACTCACTGGGGCTATTCACTTTTAGATCCATCTATCAAAGAAGCCCCTCTTCTTGGCCAATCTGAGGGCCAACTACTTCCTCCTGACCTATTTTCTATTCCGCCTGGGACACTCTCGTCCCAGAAAATGCCAGATCTTTCACCACCCACCATCCACCCACCCTACTACCCTACTGATGAGAGCCTCATCATGAGCCATAACTAGCTCATTTTGACCCAATAAAGAAGATAAAAGCTCCTACATAACCTAGAAGAAGGCCTAACTGAAGGAACAAGTGCTTTGAGAAGAAAACATGAAATAAAGGTTAAAACTGCAATTTTACCATTGCAGTACATAAACGGAATTTCTCAGAGGCAAAACAAAGGTCAAATGGTCTAAATGAGACAAAAAGTGGGTTGAGTCAATCAGAAATGGGTTCATGTGCAATCTAAGAACTAAAAGACACTTGGTAACCCTAAAACAGACCCGCTTAAATTAACAAGGTTCCGGTCAGAACAAAAAGCAAGTAAACCCTCTACAAATCATGTAGAAACATACTCTAGGGTTTAGAACACTTAATTTGGCCTTTGGAACCTAGTTTGACCTAGATTAGGGTCCTAGCTCTTCAATTAACCTAATTTGGGTTTTTACGCAAAATGTCCAGTCAAACGAGGTCAAACCTGAAATCTAACTTCGCCATTGGATTCCTTAGGTCCAAATTAGGTTTATACCAAAATTTGGACCTAAGGAGAGGTCATCTTGACCTACTTTGCAATTTAGTACACCCAAATCACAAATTGGTCCCTATCTTTTGAATACCGTTGCAGAGAACACCCTAGGTTCTTTGCCTCCTTTGCAAACCGGTCCTGCCGCCATTGCTAGGGCAGAACCGAGCTCCGGCGAGGTTCGGAGAGGGATTGCTCTCTAATCCCTCAGAGATTCCCTCCCAGAAATGGAAGGAGGATTCTCTCAGGAATTCCCTTCCATTTAAGACAGATATCGATCTCTGGTGTGAACCCAATCTCTCGTGCGAACGCACGAGAGATTTGAGTATCCTAACTCCTTTCCATCTCCGGTGACCAACCTCAGGCAATTACGTGCCCTTCACGCCCTGCACACCAAGTCCAGCGCCTATATAAGAACCCACAACTCCGGCCGAAGAGGCTGAGCTTGATTTGGCCGAGTTTCCCCCTTCAATTCCTCTCCTCCTGCCCGGCCAAATGTCCCAGCTAGCTCCGGCGAGCCCCCCTCCCCTCCCTCTTCGCTCTGCCACAAAACCAGTGGCAGAGTTAGCTTCCTGACCTCCCTCCGCGTCGCGCAGTACCAGCGCACGCCGCCTCAACCCCGTCGTCGCCGCCGTTCTCCCCCACTGGGCGTCATCTTCTCCGGCGACAGCAGGTACTGCTGTCCGCCTTCCGTCCCCTTTCGTCCTTACAATTAGGTTAGAACTCCTCTCCATCCTATCCTCTCTCTTTTCCCCCTGTTATCTCATCTGATTACCCCTCGACCGACGCTGACCACCCTCATCTTCCACATCACCGACCGCACTCCGGCGAGCCACCCACACCACTCCGCCACTCCACACGGCTTGCCAACCACCTCGTGAGCTCCGCCTCACCACCAGGAACTCGCTCCACCCCACAACTGCCACTCCAGACCACCATAACCACCCCCCGAACAACCCACCATCTCCGGCCACAGGTTGACCTAGGCGCGCACGCCTAGGCCGACCGGCAACCTGCAGCATCACCCACCGCCTTCGCCGTGCTACGACGAAGGTTTCCAGCTATTCTGATTGGGCCAATAGGCCGTTCTGTGGAATCTCAGGTGAACGCCCCGGCCGCCATTAACAGCCGAAGCAGCAGGAAGCTTGGAGCAGCAGCAGGCGTCAGGCTTCCCAGGCGGCAGGTGTAGCAGACTCTCGCAAGTATCGCGAGGTGACTGACTTCAGCGAGGAGCACCAGCAGGGCCTTCAGCGTGGGCAATTGCACACGAGAGTCTGCGGGCGCGCGCAAAGGAAGGGCGGAACGTTTAGTCCCACATCGTGGAATCTCAAGGAACAGGTATGGTATAAAGAGTTTTTGTGATATAGCTTTACTGCCTCGAAAGCACAGGGGTGAGGTCCCTCACTGACCCGACACCCGCCTCGTCCGTGACCTGACCACGCGGACTTGGCGGATCCGACCCGACCTAGACCTATGCACTCCTCGCGCATCACACCACCTTCAGGTGCGCCTGGTCCCGGGTACGATCCGACCTGATTAATGCCTGTGGCTCTGTGAGAGCAGCCCAGAGTGAATTGCTTGAGAGAGAGAGACGCGTGGGTAGAGGGAGAAGGGTTAGGTTTTGCTCCTGTGCAGGCAGGCTGAACGCAGGAGAAGGACTTGGCCGCTACAGAAGAAGAAGGAAAGGCAAGGCGAAGAAGAGAAGAAAGAAGGAGCAAGACAGGGAAGAAGAAAGAAAGAAGCCTTCGCACGAGAAGCAGGAAAAACAGAGAAGAGAGAAGCACGGCAAGACCACAGAAGAGGAGAGTAAGAAGCAAAGAAGAAGGAAAAACAGGAAGGAAAGAAAGGCTTCGCCAAAGCATAGAAAGAAGAAGAAAATCAAGAAGGGAAAATACTTTTAAGACGTCTGATCACAAGATCAGACGTCCAATTTCATATTTTTGTCCTAATAACTTTTAATTGCATACATGCACATTTGGATTGATATTTTGAGTAAATTAGAGTGTTCAATTACATTTTGACTAGTAGTAAATTCCATTTGCTCCCTGTGTTCGACCTCGGATACTCCGGTCTTCGAGTAATAAAAATCTTTATTTGTTTTGAACGCTTTAGCGGCTATACTACAACGCGATATTATCTTTTAACAAACCGCACAAAAGCGCGACGAACATTTTGGCGCCGTTGCCGGGGAGCAATGCAGAATTTACCACTAGCCCCTACATTCTTTTTATCATATTGAACACTAACTTGCCCTACTTTTCTTTGATGTGATCTTGCAGGTATTTCATGAGAAAATCTCTCTCGCAAGTCAACCACTCCAGGGCAGGTAATTTCTTTTCTTCCTTAATCATCCCCTAATCTTTGAAAGACAAAAGGAAGAAAATCAACTTAGGAATCAATTGCCTTCTTTATATTGTAATCACCATCTCTAAGGCAAAACATTTCTTGATTTTGCGAAAATTTCTGCAAATATTCTTGAAGTTGGAGTGATTATTTTTTCCCATCCCACAAATTCTTGTGCCTAATTGAAATAACGCTTAATCTCGGCGGACCACACACTTCTTGTTTATAAGTCCAAAGAGAACTTTTGAAAAAGAAAAAGAGGATTGGAAATAGAACCAAATTAGGGTTTCCACATTAGGGTCTTGAAGCGCTAGTCACACATGCCTGTGTAAAAAGAAATAAACCCTCCCGCATCAGTATGCTACCCAAGCCCTTGATTGAAGAAAGTTAAATAAGACAAACCCTAAAATTGAGCTCTAAAATCACTTGAATCTTAAAATTTTCTTTTGACCTAATAACCTGGGAGTCAAATCAGGGTGATCTCTAGGCTCCGAGCTTAGAATCATTCTGCCATCTATAGGACAGGTCAGGTGAAGTTGACCCCTTGGGTCAACCAACCTCTAAATTAGGTCACAATACCAAAAACATCTAAAGTTCAAGTGAGAACCCTAAAAGCACCTTTGAAATAAAAAGTGATAGACTTAAGAGGTCAAGGCCCCCATTCTGGTTTACCTGGAATCTCAGTGACAAGAGAGGTCGGGTGGGGGAAACCCTGTAACCCGTAGGGACGCTCTACCGTGTAGGGGTCTTTGTGGGACTCTCCCTCTCTGGCTGCCCAGGTAATTCTCAGGTGGACGATCTTCGGATCCAGGGGTCCATCCGCCCCAAACCTCCATAGTCATCCAAACATCTTTTGGGTGTCTTGATTGGGTCAAGAACATCTCCAGTCCTGCATCTTTTCTCTGTAGAGCACACACTCATTTTCAGTGGGACTCGTTATTCAGATCTGATCGCTTCATAACACATCTTGAGTCAAACTCTGATCGTGATTCCACCACCTGATCCAAATATGCAGCCGAACCACCTAGGACTACCAGTCGAGAAACCTGAATACCGGAGATCCATGAGAGATAAAATGATTGAGGATGCCATGAGATTTTATGAAAATGAAGAAACCTCAACAACAGTAGGAAACATTCAGGTTGATGTCCCAACAACCACAACCTTTGTCATAACTTGTGCCCAAGTACTATTAGCAGAAGCCAACAAAGGATCAACCCGTGACTTGCTCATTACTACATACATTGAGATAGAAAAATTGCATAATAGTGAATACCTTCAATGTATGACAAATCCTCGACTTTGGAAGCAACACCAAGATAGTCTTGAAAAATGGGAAGAGATAATGAGATTAATAAAACAAGTGATTGATCAGAAATACCCGTACATACCGCCAATAGAGGATGAACTATCTTGGGACAACATCGAGGATAAATCTGATCTCGGGTTTGAGGCACAAAATGGTTGTGGATTCCCAACCCAGATGGAGTATAATGCACCTGATATTGAAGAAGGTTGGGAAGCTCCAAATGCAGGAAAAGACCATGATGAGCCCATTGTAGAATCCCAAGACTCCTGCAAGTATGAGAGTAGAACTGAACCTCTCGAGGGTGTAAATTCCGTCCCTTATTCTGATAAGGTGGCCCTCGAAGGTTATTCAGACCTAAATTCTAGTAATTCAACCCACATTCTAAGCCTAGAACCTAGATCTGAAACATATTTTGAAGATTTCAAGGCCCCAGAGGAAGAAAATCAATCTCTTAATGAAGAATATGATTTTGGGCCTCGATTTGATGAATATCCCTCGTCAACCTCCTCAGAAGAACTAATCGAGTTTTCGGAAGTCATGCCAATCTACGATACAGAAACCGAGGACTTGGACGAGCGGGGTTTCGATTGGCTCTGCCCTACTAACCTTGAACCTGAGCCTCTACCAGATAGGGACACCTTTGCAAGCTCAGAATTAACATTTAGGCTAGATTCCAGTCAGGCTGCTGAATATACAACATATGATTTATTCTATGGTGGAACTCATGATCTAGAATCTCATTCAAACTTTGATTTTCGCAAACTCTCCGACGATCTCGAATCTGACCATAACATCGGAGAAAATCTGCCTCCTGATTATAACATGTCAATCTTCTTTGAAGCCACCTGCTCCACAGATACAGAACCAATCAAAACCCGTTCCCCACCCCGACCTGCAACCGGACTCAATTTCTATTCTGATTCACCTCTCACTGAGCCGATTGCAGATGATTCAACTCCATATCTATACCGGGTATCGGACACTGATCAGACCACAAATAAGGAGCCTCCATCCTTTGACCGTCCCTGTAGGGATTCCACACCTTACATTAATTATTTTTCGGAACCCTACTCCCACCAGGCTGATTCGACTGAGCCCGAACTCGAGTTTTCACTTCCATATCTATCAGAACATCACTGCATTTGGTGGGTCCCACATCTGCTAATCTACATCTATCAACCGACCAGACTTATTGGGTTTGGGCTGCATCATCAGCCCACTGATCTGAACAAGTACCTGGTTGGACCAACCAGGCTCTTAATCAAGGTGCTTGTTTTCCAAAACTCTATTGACCACTCCCTCTCCACCCCATTTTCCGCTCGGCAGAAGGCATTAAATTTAGCGCTTAACGGGAGGCAACCCGTCATCTCAAAAATAGAGACCTGTCTGATTATCCGTCTGTACTCCACGTCTATTGCACCTTGAGTTCAGCCTTAGACAGTTGATCCCACCTCTGGTACACGTATCAGAGCTTAAAATCGTTCGCATCAGTCATTCCCGACCCATTCACCCACCCGATATATCCTGTTCTAAGCCCCTAACCTCAACACTAATTCCCACCCTCTGTTTACAATGAGGACATTGCAAAACTTAGGCATGGGGGGGGGGTGATAAAGTGCATACATACAAAACCAAGAAAAAAAAATCAGAAGGATTCTCACAAAAAATTCACATATGTCAAAAACACAAAAAATTGAAAAATTACGAAAAAGAACAAATAAATGGGGAGGGAGGAAATGTTGTGAGCCATATAATCATAAGGAGGAGAAAAAGAGCAAAAATGAAGAAAGGAGCACAAAAGGAAAAGAAAAAGAAAAAGTCATTAGTAAAAGATTAAGGAATTAACTGAAGTGCTAGACCAGATCAAGAAAAGAAACAAAAGAAAAAGTGCTAAGGAAACATAACAAGAGATTAGCGGGAACGCTGGTCTTAGGCCTTTTGGGCTAGTATCTTTAGCTTAAAAATTCATGTATCCGTTAAAATCTGGATAATCCTCAAGAGGTTGAGGAAAATGCGAAACTTAAGTATTAGGTCTAAGGCTTAGGAAGTATTCAGCCTCGTTAACTAACCTCTGGTTTGCGGGATTCGGTAACCTAAGCACCCCAAATTCACACACAGTCTGGTTCAGTGCGCATAAAACATCCAAAACACGCAAGAGCATTTAATATTCTGAAAAAGTCACCTAGATTAGGAGCGGCCAATCAACACAAGTTGATTTGGATGAGTTCCCAGCGCGGAGAGGCGGGAAATTCCCCTCGAAGATGCGTAACAACATATCATCTCCTCGGTGCTTGTCTCTTAGGATATTTAAATATCCTACTGGGGGCATGTAAGCACTCTGCTGGTTCAGATACCATGGGTGGCATTATCACGAAATGTCAATCGCCAGGGTCTGAATTCGGCCACGGAACGCCATGGGCGGGATTATCTCGAAATCTCGAAAGCCAAGGTTCCGGGGGTTGCCATGGGCG
The DNA here is from genome assembly GCA_037157565.1 of Thalassia testudinum. Taxonomy (NCBI): domain Eukaryota; kingdom Viridiplantae; phylum Streptophyta; class Magnoliopsida; order Alismatales; family Hydrocharitaceae; genus Thalassia; species Thalassia testudinum. The sequence goes on along the minus strand of JAZHRO010000014.1, from coordinate 85,996,996 downwards.
GGATTATCTTGAAATCTCGAAAGCCAGGGACCCTTCAGGATTGATGATGGGGACGAGGAATCCGATACAGATCGTGTTGAGAAGCTAATCCGAGCTAGAAATAAAAAGAAAAGAGAGAGAAAAGCTCTCCAAACAAATAAATCTTCTATCTCTCTCTTACAAAGAAACGCACTGCAAACTGAACTTAGGCTAAAAATATCTCAAGCACGGGTGCTTTAACCGCGGAGTCCAACAAACCCTAGGTTAGTTTCTGTGGGCCGTAGAAACCTCTGCGAAGGACTGAGGCTAAAGCGGAACAGGTCTGGATTTTGGTTGGTACTTGAGTACCTCTAGGCCTATTGTCGGCATTCCCACCTAATCACAAAAGAAAAGGAGAAGCACTTATCATTGTTGACAGACATTCAGGGTCTAGAATGGAAGTTAAAACTTTGAAATTTTGCTAAGGGACTAGCAAAAGCTAGGCATGGGGGTATGATGAGAGCCTCATCATGAGCCATAACTAGCTCATTTTGACCCAATAAAGAAGATAAAAGCTCCTACATAACCTAGAAGAAGGCCTAACTGAAGGAACAAGTGCTTTGAGAAGAAAACATGAGATAAAGGTTAAAACTGCAATTTTACCATTGCAGTACATAAACTGGACTTCTCAGAGGCAAAACATAGGTCAAATGGTCTAAATGAGATAAAAAGTGGGTTGAGTCAATCAGAAATGGGTTCATGTGCAATCTAAGAACTAAAAGACACTTGGTAACCCTAAAACAGACCCGCTTAAATTAACAAGGTTCTGGTCAGAAAAAAAAGCAAGTAAACCCTCTACAAATCATGTAGAAACATACTCTAGGGTTTAGAACACTTAATTTGGCCTTTGGAACCTAGTTTGACCTAGATTAGGGTCCTAGCTCTTCAATTAACCTAATTTGGGTTTTTACGCAAAATGTCCAGTCAAACGAGGTCAAACCTGAAATCTAACTTCTCCATTGGATTCCTTAGGTCCAAATTAGGTTTATACCAAAATTTGGACCCAAGGAGAGGTCATCTTGACCTACTTTGCAATTTAGTACACCCAAATCACAAATTGGTCCCTATCTTTTGAATACCGTTGCAGAGAACCCCCTAGGTTCTTCGCCTCCTTTGCAAACCGGTCCTGCCGCCATTGCTAGGGCAGAACCGAGCTCCGGCGAGGTTCGGAGAGGGATTGCTCTCTAATCCCTCAGAGATTCCCTCCCAGAAATGGAAGGAGGATTCTCTCAGGAATTCCCTTCCATTTAAGACCGATATCGATCCCTGGTGTGAACCCAATCTCTCGTGCGAACGCACGAGAGATTTGGGTATCCTAACTCCTTTCCATCTCCGGCGACCAACCTCAGGCAATTACGTGCCCTTCACGCCCTGCACACCAAGTCCAGCGCCTATATAAGAACCCACAACTCCGGCCGAAGAGGCTGAGCTTGATTTGGCCGAGTTTCCCCCTTCAATTCCTCTCCTCCTGCCCAGCCAAATGTCCCAGCTAGCTCCGGCGAGCCCCCCTCCCCTCCCTCTTCGCTCTGCCACAAAACCAGTGGCAGAGTTAGCTTCCTGACCTCCCTCCGCGTCGCGCAGTACCAGCGCACGCTGCCTCAGCCCCGTCGTCGCCGCCGTTCTCCCCCACTGGGCGTCATCTTCTCCGGCGACAGCAGGTACTGCTGTCCGCCTTCCGTCCCCTTTCGTCCTTACAATTAGGTTAGAACTCCTCTCCATCCTATCCTCTCTCTTTTCCCCCTGTTATCTCATCTGATTACCCCTCGACCGACGCTGACCACCCTCATCTTCCACATCACCGACTGCACTCCGGCGAGCCACCCACACCACTCCGCCACTCCACACGGCTTGCCAACCACCTCGTGAGCTCCGCCTCACCACCAGGAACTCGCTCCACCCCACAACTGCCACTCCAGACCTCCATAACCACCCCCCGAACAACCCACCATCTCCGGCCACAGGTTGACCTAGGCGCGCACGCCTAGGCCTACCGGCAACCTGCAGCATCACCCACCGCCTTCGCCGTGCTATGGCGAAGGTTTCCAGCTATTCTGATTGGGCCAATAGGCCATTCTGTGGAATCTCAGGTGAACGCCCCGGCCGCCATTAACAGCCGAAGCAGCAGGAAGCTTGGAGCAGCAGCAGGCGTCAGGCTTCCCAGGCGGCAGGTGTAGCAGACTCTCGCAAGTATCGCGAGGTGACTGACTTCAGCGAGGAGCACCAGCAGGGCCTTCAGCATGGGCAATTGCACACGAGAGTCTGCGGGCGCGCGCAAAGGAAGGGCGGAACGTTTAGTCCCACATCGTGGAATCTCAAGGAACAGGTATGGTATAAAGAGTTTTTGTGATATAGCTTTACTGCCTCGAAAGCACAGGGGTGAGGTCCCTCACTGACCCGACACCCGCCTCGTCCGCGACCTGACCACGCAGACTTGGCGGATCCGACCCGACCTAGACCTACGCACTCCATGCGCATCACACCACCTTCAGGTGCGCCTGGTCCCGGGTACGATCCGACCCGATTAATGCCTGTGGCTCTGTGAGAGCATCTCAGAGTGAATTGCTTGAGAGAGAGAGACACGCGGGTAGAGGGAGAAGGGTTAGGTTTTGCTCCTGTGCAGGCAGGCTGAACGTAGGAGGACTTGGCCGCTACAAAAGAAGAAGAAGGAAAGGCAAGGCGAAGAAGAGAAGAAAGAAGGAGCAAGACAGGGAAGAGGAAAGAAAGAAGCCTTCGCACGAGAAGCAGGAAAAACAGAGAAGAGAGAAGCAAGGCAAGACCACAGAAGAGGAGAGTAAGAAGCAAAGAAGAAGGAAAAACAGGAAGGAAAGAAAGGCTTCGCCAAGGCATAGAAAGAAGAAGAAAATCAAGAAGGGAAAATACTTTTAAGACGTCTGATCACAAGATCAGACGTCCAATTTCATATTTTTGTCCTAATAACTTTTAATTGCATACATTCACATTTGGATTGATATTTTGAGTAAATTAGAGTGTTCAATTACATTTTGACTAGTAGTAAATTCCATTTTCTCCCTGTGTTCGACCTCGGATACTCCGGTCTTCGAGTAATAAAAATATTTATTTGTTTTGAACGCTTTAGCGGCTATACTACAACGCGATATTATCTTTTAACAAACCGCACAAAAGCGCGACGAACACCTACTGTATATCCTGCACTTCAGCTCTCATTACCCGATCTTTCATCCTTTCTCTGCCATTCCCTACATGCATATGAGGACATAGCATTGTTTGGCATGGGGGGGTGGATAGGCATCCATAGGATCTGGGTATTTTATGGTATCATGTAGTTTTCACCTATTTATAAATATGCAAGAAAAAGAAAAAGAAAAAGAAAATATATATATACAAAATAAATGGTGTTTAGTAATGATCTGAAAGCTGAAACAAAAAATACAATAAGTGTTTATGGATATTCAACCTCTGTTTTGAAGACTTTCCAGGCCACAGAAGCTTGATTCACGCAGGCTCGGCTTAATTCACTTGAGCATTGACAAAATAGATTGAAATCTCTCCTATCTAAGGACATATTCTTGTACCTGAGACACCAGTATAGGATCCGTTGGTTTGCTTTTACTTGAGAACTTAAGTAAACTTGGTTCACACTACACATATCAGGAAAGACCAGGTGAACACAAGATCCAACCCTAGTGATCATTAGGGAAGGTGGAGTCCTTACCTGTGCGCGTAGGTAGACTTTTTATCCCAGGCTTTAGTCTTGTGTTTAGGAGCGACTCTTTCCACCAAAAAGAAACTCTCCCACCAAAAAGAAGAAAAAAAGTGTGCTCCTTCAAAATAATGTTGTAAGATATATATTGACACGTGTTTCAAAAAAGAAAAAAAAAAGGGTTGCAGATAAGTTAGTATATCTCACAAATGTCTGTAAAGTCTTCGCCCTACAAGAAGTTCTTCAGGGCAGGTTACAAATACCTTATTTTCCTGTGAGCCACAAATGTCAAAAAATGGGAGTTGAGTTTTCCGTCATCCTCTTAAGGGTCAATCCGAAGACATCAGCTGAAACAGGGACCAACCTGTACTTAAAAATTCGTGAAACCCTTGGCTTGAGTCTTAATGTTCATCTGGTCAGTCTTGATCCTTCACTATGCACAAGCCATAACCTCTTGAGCTCTTACGAACGACAAAAACCTCCTGGGTCCAGGAAATCGTACTTAAGGTTTAAATATCAGGAGTCCTGGTTAGTCGAGAATTGATCTATGTCATGTGAGACTTAAAGTACTGGTAGTCTTCTCTACAATTGGTTCTCACAATACCCAATAATAAACACACCTATGTTGCCTCAGGAGAAAATCTTCAGCTTAAGATCATTTCTAAATACTACAAAAAAATGTATTGCTAGGGACTAGCAAAAGATAGGCATGGGGGTATGATTGCACCGCAAAAATACAACTGCAATTGTGCCATCTTGTGCTATTTCCTAGCATTACCAAAGCATATTAGGTCTCCAAAGTTGCATTGTAAAAATACATGCATGTATGCATTTAATTGAGAGGAGAGGAGAATGAAATAAAATGGCCTCGTGATTACATTTTTCCTCAAGTGCATCTTTACAAAATCCACTATCTTTTTATTTTTTCCACTTGATTTTTGAAATGCTTCCCGTGGCTGCAACTTGCCATTCCCTACTCTCCATCCCTCTCCCTGCCAGCCCTTCCCTACGGCTGCCATTCCCTACTGTAGCCATGCATGAGCCATGCACGGCCATGCTTTCTTCTCCTATAAAAAGCCACGGCTCCTTCTTGCAAAATCAAGCCTGGTCCAACAGCCAAAAAAAAAACCACCTGCAGCTCCATATCCTTCCAGGCCGTCCTCTCCTCCCTTTCCCTCCATACTCCTGTCCTCCTCCGAGGAGACACTCGACGGGCAGGAGCCCTCACTATGGTGCACACCACCACAGTGAGACCACCACCGCCCAACTTTTCAAAGAGCCGGTGGGCGTGGCGGCTCCTTTCTATTTTTTTTTCCCGCTCCAGCACCTTCAGCCATGGCCGCACGCTTCAAGGTCTGAAGCTTATAGCTTGGCAGTAGCAGCAGCTAGGCGGCTGCAGCAGCAGCCCCAGCCATTCCGCGCAAGCCTGTAGGCACCCCAGCCCCTCCAAGCATGCCTGTAGTCCCCTCTCCGCCTCCCACTTTCTCCGCCCTGTCGTGCACACTTCCGCCCGCAACCGGCCACCGCACGTCACTGCAGCGGCCGGCCAAGCGCTTCCCCACAACCTCGCCAGCACCTGCAAGCTTCCGCGCAAGTTGTAGGCACCATCACCTCCCTCTCCGCGCACTCTGTCGCAAGCTCTCAATGCTCGCAACCGGCCTGAGCAGGCCTTCTCCCTCGCTCGCGAGCCCGCGTGCGCCAGCCGCGAGGCGGCCACACTCACACCACCTGCAGCTCCCGGTTGCGCGGTGTGGACGACCACTGTAGCCACTGTTCACGCGAGTCTGTGCGACATTGTGGCTACAGTGGGGTGATTGGAAAGCTTCTCACTTTACCGGTCACCCGGCGTGCCGCAACCGGCCCTCGCCCTTTAGCGCGCCCGCCCGCGCGTCTACTAGCCCTCTACCAGCGCCTGCCTTCTCCCGCTTCCTTCACCGCGTATGCCTGCGAGCACCAGCGCCCGCTCTAGCGTCTGCGAACGCCCGCCCTCAGTGCCCGTGTCTGCCAAACCACTCTAGCCCTCATGCAGCACGGTGCGCTGCGTATCTTCTCTCCGCGCCCTCGCCCTCCAGCAGGCGCTTGTTTGCACACACACGCGCCCGCGCACGAGCTTGAACCACCCGACGACGCCCTTCGCACCCAGATGCCTTAACAGCGCCCTCACCGCAGCAGCGTGGCTACTCACTCTACCATCTCTCCTGCTCTCTCTCTCTCTCTTTCTCTCTGTCTCACATTCTCTCTTTACACCGACGCTCACACACACCTACACTCACACTTCCACACACACACACACACCTATAATCTATTGTATACATATATATATACGTATACTTATATATATTGATATATATATATACATATATATACATATATTTATATACATATATATATACTTATATTTATACGTATAGTAGTATCTATATACTTATGTATTAGTATACATACATACATACATATATATATATACATATATACATATACTTATATAAATATACATATATATACTTATGTCTTTATATATATTAGTATTTATATAACTAAGTATTAGTATACATATATATATATATATACATATATCTATATAATTATATATACACATATACCTACATATATACATATAAATATGCATATATCTATATATATATTATTACCTATATAACTAAGTACAGATACATATATATATATATATACATATATACACACCTACCTATATATACGTCTATATATATATATCTAGCTACATATATCTATATATACATATATTACTATATACATATACACACATATATATTTACATCTATATAGTTGTATATACATACTTATACATATATATATGCATATATATCTATACGTACATCTATATATACATATATATCTATACATACATCTATATATACATGTATGCTTATATATATACATATATACATATATATATATACACACATATATATATATACATATATATACCTATATATAACCATACATATATATGGATATATTTACATACATATATATATACATATTTTCACATTATTTACCATACGTGGTATCGCGGAAATATCTGCACCAGTTGCTGATATTCCCCGATACACGCAGCGTGTTCGCATCCATCTTCCACCATCCATCCCATACTCCACGCGGCACCTAGTCCTGTTGGTTGCGTCTTTCTAGACGACGACCGACTCGACACCGTGCTACACTCCATCTCTGCCTCCACCCCCACCCCTTTATACATATATAATATATACATATATATACACTATATTTACTTTATTTATGTTTCTCTTTCCTGTTTGTAAAATGATAAAAAAAATATATAAAAGAGAAAAGATAATCCTTGATTTGCAGGTACTCCGTCTTACGAATAGCAAGACTCGTTTTGGAACTCTGTTTTGGCTCAAAGCCAAGAACCCAATTTTGAGGGTGGCTCAAAGCTCAAGGATAAAGATTACCAGAAAAAAATCTAAATAAGAAAAACACCAAAAACACAATAAACGAACAGAAGAGACTCGTTATAGGAAAGGCGTAGAAACTCGACTTGTAACCCCACTTCCCTGAGTTTGACCCTAGGCCTAAAAGTGATGAAGATAAAATCAATTAGGCCAAGTTAAAAATTTTGTAAAGAGATGGTTAGGTCCGATTTAGGTTAACCATTATACACACTTCAACGATAAAATCATCATATTAACAACCTATCCGGGCTCGACACCACCGGTCTAGGGCCCTAGGTTGACGAATAATGATAGACCACCGCCACTGCCAGGTAACTATAAGGGTTTCACCATTGATGTTGATGTTCCAATGTCTGAGGATACTAAGATTTCTGAACTTATGCTCAGAGGTGCTTTGGTAGGGGAGGTGATGGCTGGAAATCCATCGATAGATCGCATTAAAGGTTTGGTAAAATCCCTTTCACTCTCTATTGAAGATTGGAAGATTTCTACCCTATCACCTACAAGATTTGTTCTGTTTGGTTTGGGTATGATGGATGTGAAGCATCTTCGATTTAAATCGTCTAATTTTGAAAATTTAATTGTGATATGGGGACTCATCTCTCCTTTCGATGGGGCTTTGACTGACAGGCCGCCTCAAAGGGCTACCGCTCGATCAGGGAAACTAGAAATTAGTGGTCTACCTTTGCATCATAGGTCGTGAAGCATGGTAGCTGTTGCTCTGGCTGGATATGCGACTGCAGCTGAGGAGGCGGAGGATGGTTTGAGAGAAGGGGATGGTAGAACATTACATGTTAATGTGGAGATTCTCAAAGGGGGATCATTGCTGGAGAAGATCATTCTCAGATGCGGTGGGAGTTCATGGCTCCTGCGATTGCAACCTATGGGGACGGTGAAGGAGATCTATGAGTAGAAGGAACAGCGAACCTATGCAGAGATTGTTCGCAAGGAGACTCACTTGGACCACGCAGAGAGAGGTACATCTGAGGGAGCTCCCGAAGAGGAAGGATCATCATCATAAGGAGATGGCTGAGGAGGAGATGGATGAGATGGGGGATCACTAGATTGTACAAGAGGGTGAACAGTCTGTGGGGGTGCTGTAAGAAATTTTAGTGAATTCGATGGTACAAAATTCTCCTCTCAATATTGATGGGGAACTGAAATATGGGGTCGGAGACTTGTCAAAATCAGCATTGGGGAGATGCCCATATAAACTATGGAAAGAAAAATGAATTTGACTACCAAGAAGGTGGATGAAAATTCTGTTGCTTTGATACCAGGTGATGAACGTAGGCTTCAAGCAAACGTGGGGGGCTCTCAAAAGGGGAGATGAGTGTTCTTTCCTGGAATGTGAGTGGGTTGTGCGATAAACTTCGAAGAGCCACACTTATGAGATATCTCAGAGAATGGGACATTGGATGTGCTCTCATTCAAGAAACGCATATAGAAAGTGAGAACTTTTCCATGTGGATTGATTTGAAGAAGAATGGGTATGCTGGATGTGTGGCAGTAGAAGCAAATGGAAGATCTGGAGGGTTGGCCTTTTGGTGGAAGGAGGCATGCTTGGAGGTGCTTGAGGTCATTAAATCTAGGGATGCTATCTCCTACAGATGTAAGATGATCCAAGGGGAGATGGAGTGTCTTCTCATTAGTGTGTATGGCCCATGTGTGGTGAGCAATCGGTCTGAACTATGGGTTGACTTGATAGACCTTGCCAGACATTCCTAGGGACTACCATGGTTAGTGGGGGGAGACTTCAACTGTACCTTGATAGAATCAGACAGATCAAACGGGTTAATGGATAATGCCTCCCTTGGCTTTCAGATAACAGTTGAAGAACTAGGATTGACTGAATTCCCTACCGCTGGGGTGGAATTCACTTGGAGAAGTGGAAGTGGCTGATGCTTCAAATTGGATAGATTCTTTGGGAATGTGGAGCTGATGGAAAAGTTTCATTTATCTTCAGTGGCAGGGTCGGAGCACCCCTTCTCAGACCATACACAGCTGGTCTGGGATAGTGGGGACAGTATACATGTGGGTTCCTACTTCAAGCTCAGGAAATCCTAGCTTAGAGAGCAGGGCTTCCGTGAGATGGTGGAATGTTGGTGGTGTTCTAACCAGGCTGAAGGCACTGCAACTGTTGAATTAGTTGCAAAATAAGCGTCTGTCCGGTCTATGCTGAAGGAGTATCGTGCAACAGTTGCAGTATTGAGGAACCAAAATGCACAGAAGCGCTAGCGATAATTCAGTATTTGGATGGGAAAGAGGAGGCAACCAGTCTAACTGAACAGGAGCGGTGAGACAAGAAGCAATGGCAGGACATTGTGGCCGAGGAAGACTTAAAAAGAGAAATGGATTGGCGTGAGTGCTCCCAGCAACTTTGGCTCAAAGAGGGGGACGCTAACACCAAATACTTCCACTTGCCAACCAGTGCACGTAAAAGATATAACCTCATCTCCTCCATTATGGTGGACGGTCAGGAAACCTCATCTGTGCATGAAATCAGAGTAGTAGCTACTAGATATTTTAAAGACAGTACTCGAGCTATAGCAAGGGGAACATGGAAGATGGCAAGGTCTGTCTTTCCTCACATCTCTACGCAGCAGGCTAACTTGGTGATGTCCATTTTTGAAAATGAGGTGTTGGAAAAGTCAATGATCAAAATACTGAAGGTTTGCTGGGTCCAGATGGTATGCAGGCCTTCTATAAAGAATTTTGGACTATGCTGAAGGGGGAGGTGATGGAGGTAATTGGGGAATTTCAAAGGGGCAATTATGGCTTCAATAAAATTAACAGATGTTACCTTTTTTTACTTCTAAACAAGACAAGTGCAAACTATTTTCAGGAGTTTAGAACAATTGCTTTGTCTAACTCCATATATTTATTGGTGAGTAAGGTTTTGGCGAACAAATTGAGGAAGGTTCCTCAGGACATCATCCTCCCAGTATAGTCCGCTTTCCTCCCCAATAGGTCATTACAAGAATCGTTCATTATGGCACAGGATATGGTGATGGGTTGGCACAGGAGAAAGTGCAAAGCTTTCCTCTAGAAGGTTGATTTCCAAAAGGCATATGATTCGCTGTCTTGGCAGTATCTACGGGAAATATTTAAGAGAAGGGGGTTTCCAGCTAAATGGCTACAATGGATGCAAAGATGTATCACCACTGCTTCCTTCTTACCCTTGATTAATGGTAGACATTGTGGGACATGGATCCAACCTCAACGTGGTGTCAGGTAGGGATGTCCACTGGCTCCAGTTGTTTTCAACCTTGCGGTTGACACTCTGGTGAGGTATGCCTGCAGACTATTGGAGTCTGGATTCATTAGAGGGTATTCCATCTCCAATAGAAGTGCATTGGCTCTAGTGTTGCAATATGTTGATGATACAATATTCTTTGTGGAAGGGAATGAACAAGAAGCTCAGGCACTATTCCACATGGTACAAATATTTGGGGAAATATCAGGGTTGAAACTGAATGGTGATAAATCTTCTTTGGTCTGTTTTGGGCTAATGGGAGAAGAATAAACAACCATCTCTTCAACACTAGGTACCCCCTTGGTTACTCTCCCAATCAAATATTTGGGCTTACCTCTAAAATGTACTAAACTAAAGAAGAGTGAATGGCACGCCTTATTTGATAAAATCTCTGTCAAACTACAAGGGTGGAGCAGTAGATATCTATCCAAAGGGGGCAGACTTATTCTCTTGAACTCAGTAATAACCACCATCCCTGTGTTTTTCCTCTCCATGTTTAAAGCACCCAAGTCCATCTAGAAGCGTATTGATGTGATGAGGAAGTGGTTCTTCTGGAACGAAGCAAATCATGAAGGTAAATTTTTCCAACCAATGAAGTGGGATGGTCTTTGTAAACCAAAAGACCATGGTGGTATGGGAATTAAATCTCTTAAAGAGTTCAATGATGCTTTGTTGCTTAAGTGGGCCATCAAATTATTTAATGGGGAACATAAGAATTGGGTGGACCTTATTAAAGAAAATTATGGAAGCTCGCATAGCTCTCTAAACCGACTCCAACCATTTAAGCCATCCCCCTTTTGGAAGTCTGTGGTACAATCTATGAAGAACAACTAGCAGATGTTTAAGCCTATCTTAGGTGATGGACGGTCCTTTAAATTTTGGCAGGAGGAATGGTCACCCTTAGGTCAAATAAAGAATGCCTATCCAAGAGTTTATGCTGCTGACATGAATAAAGGGGCTCCGATCTGTAGGTTCTGGTCTGATGGAAGTAATGATTGCCGAATCGAAGGGGGTGACTCTAGCAGAGAAGGCACAAGAATATGGGAGGAAAGAACCCGCTTAGAGCAAGACCTGAGGGCTTTTAGACTTTCTTTTGGTTGTGTAGACAGATATTGCTGGGATGGAACCTTCACTCCTACAAATGCATATGAAAAACTCACAAGGCATTCCCACTTATTGGAAACAGATGTGATAGGAAAAAAATTATGGCTACTAAAGATCCCAATTAAAATACAGATTTTTCTATGGCTATGGAAGAGGGATGGAGTGGTGACAAGTGATCTTAGACACAGAAGAATGGGTGCTGTATTGTAGTCCTGCCTGCTTTGTGGTTTGCCGACTGATAGCTCCACCCATATTTTTTCTTCCTACATAATTACTGATGCGGTATGGAGAAAAGTTCACAAGGAACCCTCCCCATTTGGGATGACGTATGGAAAAACTTTTTGTTGCATGAAAAGCTACCTAATCACATGGCGGCAGTCATGTGGTGTGTGTGGAGAGCAAGAAATGATTTTTTGTTTCAGGAGAGACCAATATGTGTGGAGCAAATTGTAAATGTTTGTTGGTCTCTCATACATATGTGGGGGTCTACGTTGTAATCATGTTTTATATTGATTAATAAAATGCTCTCCGGATTGCTATCGTTGCATGATAGCCTTCCTTTCTGTTTCAAAAAAAGAAAAGAAATTTCCAACCTTTAAAACTAAAAAAGTGACCTAAGGTTCCTAGATAAACATTCATTTATGCCTCTTTTGTGCTAGATTGCAATATAAATAAAAATTCCAAAAAAATAAAATAAAGGTGTCTTGAGTAGGATAGGTATATTTCTAGGTGTATGCCAAGTTTTAGGGTAATCTGAACCCCCGGCTTGGTAGAACATACCAGCCGACGTTCAATCTACCTTGGAATTTAATAAAGAACCAAACTTGAAAAATGCCAAAAAGATCTCTCTCTTTCTCATCTCATTCTTTCTCTCTCATCCCCTAGCTCCTCTAAACCTATAAAACTTATCAAAATTAGAAAAACCTCAAAAATATCCAAAAAAATACCTTGTATACTATGTATATACTTGTATATATAATTTATACCTAAGCTATATGTATATAGTGTACAATAGGTATATAATATGTATATATTAACTTATATCTGTATTCTATGTATTAAATAAAATATTTAGAATGATTTAATATAAGTATAACTTAATTGTATTATTAGATATTAATTTATATAAACTAAATGTATATAAACTTAAGTAATTATATAGTAATTTATCTATATGTATATAAATGTACCTATATTGTACATACATATTTATGTATATAATTCGAATATTATAATACCTATAAACTAATTTATTTGTATATTTACAGTAGGTAATTAAGTTATTTGGTTAATTAGGTAACTTATTAACTTAAAATAAAAAAATTATTAATTTAAGTTAATACTGAAGTAAACTATAATGTACATTTTTGTTATATTATATTAAATATTTTCAAACTATTTATATTATATTTATACTGTATTATAGTATTTATAAATTTCTATATGAAAAACTAACTTAAACTTGTATTTAATTGTACATAAATTAAAATAAAGTTCCTAAAATATAATAAAAATGTGTAATAAAAAATTTATTATGTATATTAACACTATATAAAGTTAATTTTATGATTAAGGCATTAATTTATCTTTAATTAAGTAATTAACCTTTAATTTAACATGCATAAACAACAACATTTAACTAATTTTATTGTATATGTAAATAACTTATTTATGTAAACTAATTACACAATTATGTAGCCTTATATAAGGGCTTTAAAATCATGTAATTTATTTTTAATTTACATTAATTTATGGCCCTCAAATCGAGGGCCAAAATCATCGAATCAAAACGTAGCCACGCATAGCAGTAGTGTTAATTGATGTTGGAGATAGCGCCACATCGGTGGCTGATGGAGTGCCACTGTGGTATTTAAGGCTTTCATGCTTTAGCCTTCCCAGTTGTCATGGTGTAGGGAACCCTTACCCCTATACCCATTCTTCTCTCCTCTAATACAAATGACCATATATGATACTTTGATGCACAGTGGTGGGTCGGGGGCCATGCACTATGCTAGGGATGAAATGGGCCCAATATTGGGCCTGAAATTGGACATTAATGCACAAAATAAAGACTAGGGTAGGCCACTAGTAAAGGTCTAGTCCCACCCCAATAAGTGTGCTGTGTATCCCTCGAACATGGATAGCCTGCCCATCTAAAACCCAATTTTTAGGTTAGCATATTGTAGCTATGTGTTTATGAAGAGAGAACGTTGGAAATTTAAGTTTCAAGGAGGAGAGAGCCTTGAAATTTGGTTTAAATGTTGAAGCCCTGTGTGTGTGCATATGTTGTACTTGTGTATATATATATGTATAATATGTATAGTATATAGTGTATAGTATAAAAATATATGTATATAAATAATGTAAATAAATAACTATAGATATGTATAAGTATATATATATATATACGTCATAGTGTAAGTAGTATAGTATGTTTGAGCTCAAATATGTATATAAATAACTAAGAGCTTTAATTACGAAATTAAAGTGAGGCTGAAATTAAGGTTTTTAATTGCAAATTATCTCTCAATCTCTAACGAAACCCTTTAAATTAAGCGATGTAAGCCCACTTATTGGAAGTTTAAGCTTAGTTGACCTTTGATTAAGTATAGGTTCACCCCTTAGTTAATCTACACTTGTATTTCTTCATTGAAACAACAAAGTTAACCATTTTTTATGCATGCTCTCAAATTCTTGATATTCTTAAGTTATACCCTTTGATATATCAATTAGGTGAATTTAGCTTTGGAAATTAGTCAATTTGAGCTAGATATAGAGGATGATTGTGTTACCATCAATACCCCTAGGCAGCCTGAGCTTGAATTTGATTATCCCCCTCGATCTGATAGTAGCCTCTCCTCTTTTATGATAGAAATGCAAAAACAACATATGGAAATGATAGAATCCATGGGAAAGATATTGATAAATATTTTAAGATTAAATAAGGAAATTAGCCAGCTTAGCTACCCTCCCACAACTATGTCTAATCCTTACCTTTATAATCCCGATCACCCAAATGATTTTTCTTTTATGTTTATGTGGTTCAAGTGTGTAAGACATTTGTGCAACTTTTTGGGTGGTAAGGATAAGCACACTACTTACTAAGGCTCATGCAAGCAAGCCCTACAGAAAACAAAAATGAAAGTGTGTGCACCTTACTAAGGAAGTGGCTCTCCATTATCTAAGGGTTGGCTTCCATAAAAGAGTTATTCTCTAACTCTATATAGGTCCAATGTTTTATTAACTTTCTACTCGGGTCCTAAAACTCAATTCGTGCATGTGTATGTTCAAGCTTTTCAAACTCCTAGACTAGAGGTGACAAAGAGACCAGGTTAAACACCCGTGCCCCTTTGTCCAAGAAATCAAATTACCATACTCTTCTTTGTAGGGTAATATAAGCCATGCATGATATATCAAGCATATTTGGCTCGAAAGGTCTAAGGTCAAAGGTATAGGTGTCCTTATACTAATCTAAAGCATAACAAACTTTGTAACCAAGACTAGAAAAATAATCATTCAACATATTTGTCTTCCTCCTTACAATTTAGCTCAAAAACATTTTATGCCTCCTTTTGTCAGCAAACTTTTTTTGTATTTTTGTATTTTTTTATGAGAACCTGATTGTGCAGCAATCATAAGTCTTAATCGACCTAAATTAGGGTAGAACTTAGCATAAGGTAGTGAAATTCATGCATGCATAAGCATTACTTACATCTTTACTGCTTTCCTTTAGCTATGCATGAAATAATGATATAATGTACTAATTAAGCGCATTATATCAATTGCAGGAAATGAGAAGCGTAGAAGCTGGATCCGAAGCTCGATCTAAAGTTGGACCTGAAGCTAGTACTGCATCAGAGCTGGAGCAGAAGATTAGAATAAAATAAAATGTAGTTGAGAAATAATGTAAATGGTTGAGGTTTCCTATTCCATTGAGTAGAAGTAAAGCAGTTAAATTATGAAAAACTTATGTTTAATCCTAGCCCTAAGATAGCCCTAGAAACCTTCCCAAGCCTTAGCCACCCTTAGATTAGGTCACCATAGCCTAGGAAGCCTCAAAACCCTAGTTCCAGCCCTTATCTGGTGGTCCAAATAGGTTATTGGACGTCCATGACCCTTAGCTACAACCCGCACACCTTAAACCCATCTTTGCAATGTTATTGGATGTCTAGACACTTGGCCAGATGTCCAATTTCTACAAAATACCCAAGATAGAACCGTGAATCCCTCTTGACTCTAATTGAATGTCCATACAACAAGTCTGGACATCAGATTTTTTAGTATAACTCGTCTGATACTATTATTGGACGTCTGCAACCGCCCTCCAGTTCCTGTTTTGGAATTCAAGCTTGGATCTTGAGTTCCTAGGTCCCTAAACCCAATTCCAACCCCCTGGGAACATAAATTAAGGTACCCTAACCCTAGTACACCACCTCTAGACCTTTCTAAGAACCTAATTAGGTTCTCATTAAGCCTAATTGACTTAGATCATAGCCAATTACCATTGCCTAGTCAATTAGACTCATAGAGTCCAATTAAGTTAAGATCTCACCCCACACAAGTACAATTGGACTCAATAAGAGCCCAACTGACCTAAGCCCAACCTAATTGAGTTATTTCACTCTCAATTCCACACCCATTCAGTTAAACTTGTGTTAAGTTTAATTGCATTTTGTACATAGCAAATTACGGTTTGCCACCCTAATTTGAGACCTACCCTAACCTAAACCTATTAAGACCTAACCTAGCTCACTTAACCACCTAGGTCACGACCACACACACACACACACACACACACCCATTCATGCACTCTCACACCACCTAGAGTATTCTAGGTCCTTCCAAAGGTGGTGCCACCTTGGTTGTCAAAAATAGCAACCAAGGATGGGTGCTCTTAGATCCACTTTTGGTGGATCTAAGAACCACCCTCTCTTTCTCTTAGATTACCACACTTGTGACTCACTCTAGAGAGTTCCACACTTCTCTAGAGAGTCTCCCTTAGGTCTATAAAAAGACCTACGGGGTGGCCATTTGCGCCCATTCAAGCTTGGCTTCATTATTCCATCTTCCATAACATAGCTCCATCTCCACACCTCCACCTCCATGAGCTCTCGCCATGGCCTGCGGCAGCTCCACTCCAAAATCTTCGATCACCTCCTCTTCACCTCTCCAAGGGCCAGCCTAACACACATTCGCCGCCCCTCCTCCTCTCAACCCTGTCAAAGGCCATCGGAGCCCACCTCCGAATGCCCTTATTTCTGTTAGCTAATTAGATAGTTCTTCATAGATTTATTGCTTTACTACAGTTTAGTGGTGTAGCTCCATATTTCTCCCCCAATGATGCATGCATAATCCCCCCCATAGATTCATGTATGTAGTAATTTTTTGCTAGCTAGTTTTGTATTTCCAAGCATTCCTCTAGCTGTGCTGTAACCACCATCTTGCAATCAATGAAATCATCATTTTATATATCTCTATATCTATGTGTGAAAATTACCATGTGCCTGACTGCCATATCTTTCGCGTGATAATCAGTTGCCTGCACTCATTTTATATTTCTATTGCAACAGCATGTTGTGCATGAATACGTAACTTGGTATAAACTGACAAGTGATCTTAAGCAAGTAGAGTGAGCGAGATCAAAAATTATTTTGCATTTTCTAAATGCCTCCCAGAGATGAACGATTGGGACTCCAAGTCTCATTGTTTTAGAAATATTTCTGTTTTGATCTAATTTCGCACTATACTACAACATAACGACGATTTTCATATTCGAAAATGCAAGATCTACATCAAACAAATGGTGCTGTTGTTGGGGAGGAAACTCAAATGATTTTCGATCTAAAGCTTTAGTGACAAATCTTCCTCTGCTTGTTTGTTGGATGTGCAGGAAATCAAGAGAAAAGGGATCTGCACTCACATCGAGCATAGAGAAAAAATGCTAGTGCACATCTCTCCCATAGCTTAAGATTTTTGTTTGAACTCTAGGTTAAATTATTTTCTTAGCTAGAATTTTCTTTCTAAAAAAAAATTACATATTTAAAAAAAAAAAAACAAAAATATTTTTCTTTAGGTTGTTAGATTAGGTTTCTGTTTTAATCTTAGATTAGTTTGCTTGAAGAAAAAAAGAAAACAAATTTGAAAAAGCATTTCCCTCAAAAAAAATTTCAAAAATTTTGAAAAAAAAAACATTTGAAAAAAAAGAAAAGAAAAACAAATCTTTTTGGTGGAATTTGAATTTGAATTTCAAACACCTTTTAAAACCTTTTCCACCGGTACCTAAAATTTGGCCAGACTTCAATTTCAGACTTAAAAATTCATTTAACAAATAATTAATGAGCAAAAAATTTTTAAATTCAGGCAAGTACTTCATTTTTAAATCATCTTTAAAATGGCACCATTTATTTGAAAAAATTCTTAGTATAAAATTTTTAAAAATTCATGAAGTACAAGGGGATCAGACTAACCTAGATTTAAAAATTTTCAAAATTCAAAAATCAAATTTGAGCAATATGTGAATCTGTTTTGACCAAAAATGGTGGGATTAGAAAGCTGATCTCATTAGCTTTAATTTACATATTTTCCCAGAATTTTTGAATATCATTTGATATAGTTTCAAAGCAAAATACTGACTAGGGTCAAAATTTTAGATCTAACCCCTTGACAATTAAAAATCCTTATAAATTTTATTGAAATATTCAAAATATGAAAAAATATTCTCTGAAAATATAATTGGAAAAGGAATCTACTTGCCAAATTTCAATTTTTTCGGATTCCAATTTTGTTCATAGAATTATTTTTATTCTTGTGGTATGCTGAAAAGAAAGAAAAAAAAACCCTAGAATTTCATGAACCCTAGGTTACACCTTTAGGGTTACACTCTAGAGACCACACACTTGAGCTAACCTAGACTTAGCTATGTCTAGTGTTTAATTGGTGAGCCTGGTCACCTTTTGGGCCACTCACCTCAAACCCCAGTGAAGAAAAAAGGGTTAAAATAAATTCTAAAACACGAAATCAACCCGAATTTGTTGTCATACTACTGGATGTTTTCAACCTCTCTGGCCAAACCTGGTGACTAAGTTTGCGGGGTAGTGTCAAATGACCGATACTTGGGGGTCAACGAAACCGAAGGCACAAGCCAAAGGAAGAACCTTCCCCTAGTCTTCTCGTAACCAGACTGACTGGGTTAGCTTGAGAGGCGAGACTCACTTTCAGTCAGTTCTCAATGAATTTTTCTTCAGAAATTCAAACCCAAAATGAAAAATCTGATCATCTGATCATATAGACCATTTGATTGATAGGGCTCAATCGTGTTCTGCTAGCTGCTCCAACTTAGGGGTTGGCTAGTGTATGTAAGGAAGGAGGTCATTGAGACCTCAACTGGTTGGACCTTAGGAGCCACTCCCAAGGAGGCGAGTTACCTCACCTGGACCATCTTCTTCCCTACTCTCCTCTTCTTCTACTCTCTTAGTTGAGATGGCTAACCCTGGACCCCGACCTGGTCAAGATCCAGCAAATCTGAACCCGATGGCTTGTCTGGAAGCCTGGGTCATTGAATCTGAGGAATGGCAGAAACAAAACATAGACTGTATTCTGAGCTGTTTGGACAGAACGCAGCATCCACCATGAGGAGAACAGCCTCAGGATTTCTATGATGTGGCAACACCAATTGTCGCACCTCTAAACTGGATTGCTGCAGGCGGAGACATGTTCGAGCTCAAGCCTAATCTAATTGAGCTGATCCAAAATTACTTTTATGGAAACTTGAATGGGGATCCATTCCAACATTTAGAGGACCTAAGTCAAATCATGAAAACGACTCAACCCATGGACATAGATCTTGGAATTGTTCTAATGGAGCTTTTTCCGTTTTCTCTTAGGGATAAAGCTTCATACTCATTCAAAACCATCGGGAAGTTCATTGGAACATGGCCAAAATTACAACGTGAATTCCTACATAAGTTCTTCCCAATCGGTTGAACGAATGCAATGACGCGAGCGATCACAACTTTCTCCCAGGGACCTGAGGAGAAGTTGTATGACACCTAGGACCGATTTCATGATCTCCAGAGAAAATGCCTGCACCATGGTGTGCCCAAAAGGCACCTAGCTTAGATTTTTTACCATGGACTGGATGACACACATCGGTATCTGGCCGATGCATCCAGTGGCGGGAATTTCCTCACGAAAGACAAAAATAGCACATTTGAGCTTTTCAAGTCTCTAGCAGAGAATTCAATGAATGCCGCATCAATGAACCAATTCCAGTGGCCTGTCTCCCAAGCATTTGAGTTTTTCGAGTTAGTGTCCATGTGGCCTAAGCAGAGTCTATTCGAGCCGATATGGAAATTATCGCCAAGCAGTTGGGAAAGATGGATTTGCTGAGAAAGAAACTCAATGACATAAATCAAGGACAATAAGATCTGGTCGGAAATTCTACTACCTCGAGACCCTCTTATGCATCCCAAGCCCCTCTTGCTCGAGTTAATCTACTCATTCGGGATGCACCTCCTCCATATTCACAGGGCCCTGCGTATCAGGATCCCGTAAACAACCTCAATCTGGCACCATATAATCAGGGTTACACACCACATGATAATTATAATGTGTATTCCATTGATGAATATGCGCCTCAGATGTCGTCAGCCTACGAAGACGTCAATGCTATTCATGGACACGGGTGTAATAACCCATACTCAAAGGCATATAACCCTGGTTGGCACTAGCATTTGAACTTCTCCTGGTCAAGTAACTCATAGAGAAAACATCAAGATCCACACTACCAGACCAAACTGTATGGGAATACACAAAACATATACCCTAGGTAACCGCCATTCCCGTCTCAGAAGCAGCAATCACGCTCTGTCTATCAGCCATTGCATCAAGCTACCAGACACACTCCAAAGCGAGACAATTTGGAGGCATTGAAAGAGTAGCTACAAGAATCAATGCAAAACTCTACACATGATAGCTTGCAGAACATGAAGGAAATGGCTGACCAGATACAGAACATACAAAATGCGCAAAACCAGTTACTACGGAGCATAAGACCCAGGGAGCCTTTCCCTCCCAACCTGTCCCAAACCCACCATATGTGTAGAACAAAGGCGCCCCGCCCAGGTTTCAAGCACCACAGGGACAAGCACACGCCATATTACAGGTGCCTCCTATACCACCTGGTTATGTTCAAGGCCAGCCACCTTTGATACAGAACACCACATACTCTACCCCTTCCGCTCCTCAACCACCTCATGGATAGCAAGCTGATGCAAACACTGTTTCATTGAGGAGCAGGAAGAAAACACACGACCCACCATTTAGGCAGGAGGGTCCTGATTTTCTGCGCCCTTCATCGCATAATGGTTCGACTCCATCTCAGGAGCCACCTATAGTAGATAAGGGCAAGAGGCCACTTGACCCTGAGATTCTCATTCCTTTTCCCGAGGCTCTAACACAAAATGTAGTACAGAAAAAGGACACACAAAATTTCGAGGACATGAAGTCGATGTTCAAGGAAGTGCATATTTAGGCCCCTCTCCTCGAGGCCACTAATCACATTCCTGCTGTCACAAGGTTGTTCAAGTACTACTATACCCCGAAGAACAGTTGAAAATATGACGACTATCGAAGGAGGCTAGTGCTGTGATTCTAGCCAACTTACTGTCAAAACAGAAACACCCTTGTACCCTACTCATTTCCTACTTCTTGTAGGATTATCCATTCGATCAGGCCCTTCTAGATCTGTGTTTGTCCATCAACTTGACTCCCACCACCGTATATAATTGATTTCGATTTGGGGAGTTAAAACCCACCTCGGTCAAGATTCAGCTAGATGATAAATCAATGAAAACACCGAGGGGGGTGGTTGAGAACGTGATCGTGAAAGTCTGCGGATTCTATTTTCCCACAGACTTTTTCATTCTCGATATGGAGGTTTCTCCTAATCTCCGTGATGCACCAATTATTTTGGGTCGCCCATTTCTTGCGACAGCCCGAGTAAACATTAATTATGCTTCTGGGTGTATGGAGATAGCTGTAGGTAATGAGTGACTTAGACTTGACATATTCAAGGAATCAAGGAACTTCGACTGTGATCGTATCGAGGAGGATGGTGAAGATGAATTGGAACACTGTTGTACATTAGGCTCCTTTGTGACAACCCAATGTCTCATTCGTCTGCATTGTCAAGGTTCTTAGACCTCAATCCACACGGGATTGAGACTACTGCAAGGCACATATCTCCCCAAGGATCCGATTGTCTGGGGTATATATCTGACCACAACACCCCTAACTCTGGCTATTTTGATCCACACAATACTGAATTACCCCCATTGACACAGGAAGACGTGATAACAGTAGATGGGCTTTCAGTTAACACAGTCACAATCGACCACTTTACAGGTGGTGAATCAGCAATAATTCACATGTATCCAGATCATCAGACTTCTACCTCTGATTCTGCTCCTCCCATTCCAACTCCCACCCCATTTCTAAGTCTGATCCACCCCTGATTGAATTGAAGCCCTTGCTTAACTCACTCAAATATGTTTTCCTAGGCGAAAGTGAGACATACCCAGTCATTATCAATGCTCACTTGACCCAAGAATAGGAACACCAGCTGATTTCTGTGCTACAAGACCATAGGGCTACCCTAAGGTGGAGTATTGCTGATCTCCATGGTATTCACCCCTTGTATTGCACTCATCACATTTACATAGATGAGGGGGTGAAACCTTCAAGATAATGTTACGACCCGGTTCCCGAATCCCTACAGGACACGAGACTAGACTGACTCGACTGATCCCAAGACCTAGTCATCCAACGAGAAAGTAACCAAAAAGCAGTAAAATAAATTGCATTCACCATGCAAGCAACTAACAGTAACAAAAGTATAGCAGTAAAGAAGTAAACTACTACAGTACGCACCACCACAATAGTAAGAAAGTAAACTAGTACAGGAAGATAAAGTTCACAATAAAAGAGTACAAAAGTGTAACAAACTACTCACTACAACAGGAAATGGAGTACAATAGAGAGCGACAACTACTAGGCTTTACTGGGCCCAGCACCCTCTCCAGCCATAGGCTCTGGCTACTTAACACCTGGACCTAAAAAAGGTTATCAGTACAAAACGTCAACGAACGTGGAGTAGAGTGGCAACCAGCTAAATAAAATAGTAAAGGTGGACAGGTAGCTGTTGTTTTTCAATTTCTTTCTTTCTTTAACTAATTATCCTTTCTTTCATCACTTGGTTTATTTATCAAGTCTCTTTCTTGATCTCGAATGTTCCTCCTGGGAATGATTTTGATTGCAGTCTTTTCCAAACAGTAGAAGTAGCATGTGGTGCTCTCCTGGCCAGGAGAGACCCCTGTGGTAGTCCTACACTCAGCCAACCACCCCAAAGTCACTGACAGACATAACGGTGACTACAGCATGTGCGATAAATGCATGGGTAGCTACCCCGCACTGGCACGAGATCAATCATTTCCGTTAATGGGTGCACCATGGGGTGGCTAGCTGTCTCCCTACACTAGTAGCTCTCCCCGGTACTGTGTACGTGAGGGCCAAAAAGTCGGTACAAAGTGGCCAATCCTAACCTCTTGTCCCAACCCTAGGGCGGCTAGCTCCGCTCTGTACTAAATAGGGGGATAGTCTCTCTCCTTGGTACTCCGTACTCAAGGGCCAGCTCACTTCCCCATTCACATTTCTAATTCCATTCCATTTATTTCCAGGAGCTCTACTCCTAATTCCCTGTAGGGTTCATGCTCATGTTTCTCAGGCCAAGCCATGCAAAGTTTCATCATTTCTATGTCTGTTTCTCAGGTTCTACACATGTAACATGTAACTTTATTATTCACATTCTTGGTTTATTCGTAGGTAGCTCATGTTTCCAACATTTAATCATCCATTTCCAGTTCATATACATGCATCTCATATTATGGCATTTAATGTAAACAACAGTAATTTACATGCAATAGTTTGCTAACACAAGTTCTTTACATTTCATAGGCAGCTGTTATTTAGTTACAGGCAATTGTTCTTATTCTATCTACTCATCCAAGACTACAATCCATACATTCCATACAAATATTCCAGTGTTTCTAGTCCTAGGATTCATGCCATACCCTAGGATCTAACATTTATTTCACATATGCATTCATGTTTGTAATTAAACTAGGGGAAGCCACTCTACCAGTAAACCCAGGAGTAGTGGGGGCTTGATCGGCAGGTCCACATGCCTCAGCAAACCCCAAATTTGCAACGGGACGAGGTCCTATCACAAGGATCAACCACAAGAGACTACTTAAAACAGGATAAAAAGTATTCCAACAAGTAGAGGAATTTATACGGAGAATAAAGGAATCTTAATTGCGGAAATCAAACCTCAAACAGATCCTAAATGGGTCAAAAACAGTAATTCTGATTCATATCAGATGTCTGGAACACCTTCCAGACATCTTAAAAGAGTCCAGAACCATACCTCAACTCCTACACCACTCCTCAGACATCCAGGATCTCCGCTGGACCGTCTGGACCTAGTTCCAGACGTCCGACCACCTCTCCGGACATTTGGAGACGCTTCCCGCCGTCTGGTTCCTCACCCAGGCATTTGAACTGCGTGGGAGGGCATGTACCGCATCTTCCCGAAGCGAAACCTGCACGCATCGACGCAAATGTCCTCAATATGGCACGGAACAGTGCCTTGGTGGAACGACCTGCATGGCTGTATCCGCAAAGAAGGTGTACATCACGAAACCTACCTCTCTATCATCTGGAACCTCCTCCAGACGTCGTCCACGTCGTCTGGTCATCGATCCGGATGTCTGATTCTGCGAAAAACCTAGAATCAGAAACTGCCTTCGCCTTCTCGCGCCGCGTATAGCCACGCCGCGCCCGCTCGCTTGCTGCTCCGACTGCAGCAGTGTCAGGGAGGACTTCCTCGATGCACCTCTCTACCTCGCGCACGCGCCGATCGTTCGCAAGCTCTCCGACGAGCTCCCTCACGACCTTGCGCGCTTGCTCTCCTCTCTTCCCCTCACTTCTCCTCCTCTCCTCCCATGCCACTCACACCTGTTGCTCGCTACATGCCGCTTACTACTCTCGCTGGAGGGGGAAGAAGGGTGGCTGGAGGTGGGGTGAATGAGGGAGAGGAGGGGGTTTAAATAGGGCACTGGGTTAGGGTTTGCGTTTGCGAGAGGAGAGAGAAGGAGAGAAGAAAATGAGGTTGTGTACTGTTTGCACGCAGCACGTGCATAGACGCGTGGACATACACTAAATTTTTGATTTTTGGACGTCTGGGAAGGTTCCCAGACGTCTGACCCAAGTTTCAGATGTCTTAAAGGGCTCTAATTGCATGGGTCTTAACAACATAACAAACTCAAGGGAAGTTTCATCCCCAAAACTTGAGCTAGCTAGGGTGCGGAAAAAGAACAACATACTAATAACAAACTCAAAGAGGACCGAAGCCAGTCCGAAAAGACATACCCTCAAAGAGCTTTGGGTACCACTCTCGCATCGCCACCTCAGGCTCCCAGGTAGCCTCCTCGTACCTGTGGCTCCTCCACAAGACCTTCACCAAGGGTACCTGCTTCCGTCTCAGACTCCGGACAGCTCTGTCTAGTATTTGCACTGGCCACTCGGGGTAGGTCAGGTCATCACCCACCTCGACACCCTCGTGGCTCAGAACATGATTGGGATTGGCCACGTACTTCCTGAGGTTGGACACGAGGAACACGTCGTGCACACCAGAAAGCTGGGGAGGAAGGGCATGCCTGTAAGCAATGGGTCCAACCCGCTCTAGGACCTCAAAGGGTCCCACAAACCTTGGTGCGAGCTTCCCTTTCACCAGAAAATGTTGCAGGCCGTTCATGGGCGAAACGCGAAGGAAGACGTGATCCCTAACCTCAAACTGCACCTCCCGGCACTTCCGATCTGTATAGCTCTTCTGTCTACTCCTGACAGTGCAGAGTCGCTTGTGAATCAGCTCGATCTCCTCCTGACTCTGCCGGATCAACCTGGGGACAACTTCCCACTTGGTCCTCGCCTCAACCCAACTCAAGGGTATAGTACACCTCCATCCGTACAAAGCCTCGTAGGGTGCCATGCCGATGCTCGAGTGACAGCTGTTATTATATGCAAACTCTGCCAGGGGCAAGTGCTCCTCCCAAGAGCCCGTCCAGTTTAGTACACAGGCACGCAAAAGGTCCTCAAGTGTCTGTATCATGCGCTCTGATTGTCCGTCCATCTATGGGTGGTATGCTGTACTGAACCTCAACCGTGTCCTTAAGGCTTGCTGAAACTCAGCCCAAAACTAGGTCATAAAGCAAGTATCCCGATCGGATACAATCTCCTGCGGAACTCCGTGTAGACGTACCATGTCACGAAGATACCTCTCTATCAACTGCGCTAGTCCCAAAGTGACTTAGATCGGTAAGAAATGTGCAGTCTTCGTCAATCTATCAACAATCACCCAGACTGTGTCGTGTCCTCGCTAGGTAATGGGCAAGCCCACCACCAAGTCCATGGTGATGCTCTCCCACTTCCACTCTGGCACTGGAAGTGGCTGCAACGGCCCTACAGGCCTCTGATGCTCGGCTTTCACCTACTGGCACACCAAACATTGTTGCACAAATTCACCTACATCCCGCTTCATTCCTCTCCAAGAAAAGTCACGTCTCAGATCATGATACATCTTTGTGTTCCCGGGATGTATGGTGAATCTGGAATCGTGTGCCTCAGTTAGGAGCTCTCTCAACAGCTTCTCGTCATGGGGAATGCACAAACGTCCCCTCATGCGTAGCACCTCGTTGGTAGAGGAGAAGTCTCCAAGATCCCCTGACAGTACTCTGTCACGCAACAACTGCAGGTACGGGTCGGCCATCTGTCCTGTGATGATACAGTCTATCAGCTCTGGCTTGGTCTGTCGTGTCACAGTCAACTGCCCCACAATGCCCCAGTAACTCTAGGGGTTGCCAACTGCCCATCTCCTCCATGAGTCTCCAACTCTATGCCTGTAAACTAGCCAAGTGGGCAGGTGCCTTCCGGCTCAAGGCGTCAGCCACCATGTTGGCCTTCCTGGGATGGTAGGAAATGCTGCAGTCATAGTCCTTCAGGAGCTCTAACCAATGTCTCTGTCTCATGTTGAGCTCCTTTTGATCAAACAAGTATCTGAGGCTCTTATGATCTGTGAAAATCTCAAAAGTCTCATTGTACGGGTAGTGCCTCCAAGTCTTTAGTGCGAAGATGCCAGTTGCCAGCTCCAGGTCTTGGGTAGGGTAGCTATGCTCATGGGGCTTCAGTTGCCACGAAGCGTAAGTGACAACGTGACCTCGCTGCATGAGCACACCCCCTAATCCCTGCAAAGAGGCGTTCGTGTACACAACGAATCTGCCACTGCTGTCTGGAATGGTAAGCACGGGAGACGAAGTTAGCCTCTCCTTCAGCTCCTGAAAACATGCCTCACAAGAGTCTGTCTAAGAAAAGGGCACACCTTCAGGGTCAGCTATGTCATAGGACGTGCAATCTGCGAGAAACCCCTGATAAACCACCTGTAGTAGCCTGCCATTCCCAAGAAACTACAGATCTCTGACACTATACGTGGTCTCTCCCACCTGAGCACTACCTTAACCTTGGCTGGGCCCAAAGCCAAGCCATCATCGGAAATCACATGACCTAAGAAGGTCATCTCCCTCAACCAGAACTCGCACTTGCTGCATTTGCCATACAGCCTATGTCATCTCAGTGTGTCCAAAACCATCCGCAAGTACTGTCCATGCTACGCCTGATTCTGAGAATAGATGTGCACATCATCAATAAATACCACCACGAACTGATCCAGATACGGTCTAAACACCTAGTTCATCAAAACCATGAAGGCAGCGGGGGCGTTGGTCAGCCTAAACGTTATGACCAAAAGCTCGTAGTGTCCGTACCAGGTACGGAAAGCTGTCATAGAGACGTTAGTCTCCTTGATCCTCAACTGGTGGTAGCCAGGCCTCAAGTCTATCCTAGAGAATACCGTGCCACCTCGCAACTGGTCAAACAGGTCATCAATCCTCAGCAGCGGATATCTGTTCTTAATGGTAACCCTATTCAGCTATCTGTACTCCACACAAAGGCGTAGGGTACCATCCTTCTTCTTCACAAACAATACCGGGGCTCCCCACAAGGATGCACCAGGCCTCACAAAGCCCTTCTCCAGAAGGTCCTGCAAGTGGGACTTGAGCTCTCGCAACTGAAGTGGTGACATCCTATAAGGCGCTATAGAAATGGGGCTGGTCCCCGGTACCAGTGAGATCTCAAACTAGATCTCACGCTCGAACGGTAGTCCTAGCAACTCCTCTGGGAACACGTTGGGGTACTCTCTGACCACCGGGATACTCTGAAAATCTGTCACGACGCTGGGCTCTGCCACTACACAAGCCAGAAAGCCGTCACACCCTTGGCCCAAAAGTCTTGCCGCCCGAAGTGCAGAGATGCACCTGAAGCCTCCGTCCACTGGCTGGCTGTGAAACTCAAAAGAAGGCATCTCCAGTATGGAGAAGATGATCTTCCTCTCGAAACAGTCTACCAAAGCGTGGAAAGCGGACAACCAGTCCATCTCCAGAATCAGGCCAAAGTCCTCTATCGGTATCACAATCAGATCAGCGGGGAGGCTGTGTCCCCCAACATTGACCTCACAACCTGTGTAAACCTCCTCTGCTGCAAACAGCTGACCACTTGGACCTCTGATCACAAATGGATCCTCTAACAACACATAGTCCTGCCCCAAACTGACAGCAAAACTAGCAGCGACAAACGAGTGCATGGCGCCGGAATCAAAAAGTGTGTAAACTAGTTTGCCAGAAACTGCAACCATACCTGCCACCACTGAACCTGAAGCTCTGGCGTCTCTGCATGTCAGGGCGTTGATATGCCCTCAGCTCTAGGTGCGGACGAAGCAGCCACACTGTGCGTCGGATGGGTAGCCACTGGCCGGTACCCTCCTCGCGACTGCTGTCCTCCCCCACGTGCCTGGGAACCGTGGCCTCTTGCTCGTCCTCCAGTGCTTGGTGCGGGAGCATCTGCTGACCTCTAGCCCTAGACAGGTAGTCCCACCTAATGTGGCCCAGCTGACCACACTGGTAGTAAAGGGGAACTCAACTCCCGCCCTCTGTAGGTCCCTGCTGACAGCTGGGCAAGGGTCCGGTGCTGGCAGCTGGCCCCTATCGGTGGCCCCTAAAGGCCATTGATGACCTCGCAGAGCGTGATGGCTCTCCTACGGGTGCCGCATGCCTCCTCTCTCGTCGGCCCTGTGAGAAGTATAGGTGGTAGGGGCTCTTCCATCCGCTGTCAGTGTCACTTGTGGCCGGGTTGGTCTCCTCATATGTCGTAGCTGCCTCCACTACCCTCGAGAATGTAGGCATCTTCAGGGGTTTGACATACCCCCGGATAGCAGGCTGGAGCCCCTCAGTGAACCTCCAAAGGGGCTCCTCCTCAGTAGCTACAGCTGTCACAGCAAAACGAGACAACTCCAGAAAATGCGTGCGGTACGCGCTCACGGTCATCGTCCCTTAGCAGAGAGTGTCGAACTCCCGCTTCCTCTAGTCCTGCCATGTCTGGGGAAAGTACTGCTCGCAGAAGAGGGTGACAAACTAGTCCAAAGTCGGCTCGACCCTCTCCTGACCTCTGACTGCCCTCCACCACCTGTGTGCCACGCTCTCCAGCTGGTACGTGGCAAAGGCCATGCGGCACTCTGCAGGGGGCAAAGGGTGTCAAACACCTTCTCGATCTACTTGAGCTAGTCCTCCACCTCGGTCGGGTCCTCATCCCCCTTGGAGGGGGCTTCAGCTTTCGGAACTGTCCGAAAAGCTCGTAATGGCGTTGAAGTGGGGAAACTGGTACGCCTCCAGGCAAGGAGGGCTCGTGCTCGGAAGTGTCAGAGGATGGTGGAGGCAGTGGGGTACCACCCCCTCCCCCACGTCCAGCGCTGTGACTGTCTTGCGGTCCTACAAAGGACTCCCCCTCCATAGCCCCAAGCAAAGGCACCCGTGGAGGCTGGTGGAGCTCCTCTCATATGATCTCCTGTATCAGCTAGGCGAGGTCATGGGCCTGAACGCTCGGAAGTAGTGGCTGATCCACTGAGATGTCGAGCTCAACGCGCCCGCCCCTCCAACCTCATCCTCGGCCGCGTATGTGGCCAGCATCACTGACTCCACATCGAGGCATCTCTTGCAAGGAGACGCGAACATAGAACAAAAAGACGTCTATTTATCGTGCTTGATCGGGTTTTAAAAGATAACACATTGTAATATAGCCGACAAAGCGTTCAAAAAAATAGAGAATTTTATTACTCGAAAATCTGAGTACCTGAGGTCGAACACAGGGAGCAATCTCAATACTTTTAAAACTAAGGAATACAACTTTTAAATGAAAGATAATTGACTCACAGAGAGATTTAAAAAAAATAGTTGCTAAGAGAGAGAACAGAATTGGACGTCTGATTTCTTTATCAGATGTCTTAAATGTAGTCTTCTTGTTTGGCCTTCTTTCTTGGTCTTTGCTTTCTTTGCAGTCTTACTTCTCGCTTCTGCCTTCTTCTTCTTCGTAGGTTCTTCTTCTTCTTTTCTTCTGATCTACAGGGCTTCTTCCTTGGTCTTCTTCCTGCCTTTGCTTCTTTTCTCTTCTGTCTTCTTCTTCTTTTTGTCTGCAGTCCTTTTCTTCCTTGGCTA
This sequence comes from Thalassia testudinum, assembly GCA_037157565.1. Classification (NCBI taxonomy): domain Eukaryota; kingdom Viridiplantae; phylum Streptophyta; class Magnoliopsida; order Alismatales; family Hydrocharitaceae; genus Thalassia; species Thalassia testudinum. The sequence continues at coordinate 85,966,771 of JAZHRO010000014.1, read as the reverse complement.
AGTTTCTTCTCTTCTTCTCTCATCCTGCCTACACAGAGAGGTGGAAGCAAAACCTACCCTGCCCCTCTACCCGCACGTCTCTCTCTCTCTATGAAATTCACTCAAGGATGCTCTCCCAGAGTCATGGGTAATTGGGTCGGATTTCGCACCCGGGACCAGGCGCACCGGCGAGTGGGTGATGCGCAAGGTGTGCTTAGATTGGGTCGGGTCGGAGCCCACCAGATCCGCGAGGTGAAACCGCGGACGAGGCGAGCGCTAGGTGAGGGACCTCACCCCTATGCATTTGGAGGCAATAAGAAGATAACACAAATTCACTTTATATCATACCTGCGCTTCGTATTTTGCCGATGTGGGACTATTACTCCTTCCCTGCTCTCATATGCACCCGAAGAAGACTCTTCGTGCAATTGCCAAGGCTGCGGGCTTCGCTGCGCTCCTTGCTGGACAAGATGTCTTCTCACTGCTCGCTCGAGTCCGCTGCACCTGAAGGCTGGAGGTCCTAAAGCCTGGAGCTGCTCCGAAGCTGCTTCAACCGCTAATGGCGGCAAGGGCTGGAATACTGCCAAACACCAAACAAGTCTCTCGACTTAATCAGACCAGCTGGGGACCTTCGCCGTGGCACGGCGAAGGTGGTGTACAGTGTTGTAGGTCGTGGGACGGCCTAGGCGTGCGTGCCTAGGTTGTCCTGTGACTGGAGATGTGGGTGTGTTCGGGGGAGCGTTGTGTGGGTGTAGAGCGGTAGTGGGTGGGCGGAGGATGTTCCTTTTGGTGAGGCGGAGCCTCTGAGTTGGTCGACGAGTCGTGCGGAAGTGTGGAGCGACGGGAGCGATTCGCTGGAGGTTGGTCAGAGGGATGGAAGATGGCGGTGGTCAGGCATGGTCGAGGGGTAATTAAATGAAATGTAAGGGGGAACAGAGAGAGGGGAAGAAGGGGAATGTATCTGGAGTGTTCTGGAAGGGAGAGAGGTAGCGGAGTGGACGATGCGTAGCTGCCGTTGTTGGAGAAGAAGAACCCTGAGGAAGGGAGCGGTGACAAGGACGAGGTCAGGGGAACGCGCGCTTGGTACGCCGCGACGCGGGAGGAAGAGGCGAAGTGGACTATGCTGCTGGTATGGCAGTAGAGTGATGAGAAGGAGGGGAGGAGGTCACCGGAGCTTGCGGGTTCCTTGGCCGGAGATGGAAGAGAAGAAAATTTGGGGGAATCTCCGCCAAGACAAGTCTGAAATTGAGCGGCCGGGTTTAGGGATTCTTTTATAGGTGCTGGCCGAACTTTCTAGTGCATGGAGGGCACGCAATAATCTCTGACAGTTCACTGGAGAAGGAAAGTGGGTGGATACCCAAATCCCTCGTCCGTTCGCACGAGAGATTGGGATCAAATCAGAGATTGTGATAGGCCTCAGATGGAAGGGAATTCCTCAGAGAATCTCCCTTCCATTTCTGGGAGGGGATCTCTGAGGAATTAGAGAGTATCCCCTCTCTAATCCTCGCCGGAGTAGGATTCTGCCCCAACAATGGCGGAAGGACTTGATTGCAAAGGTGGCGAGGAAATTAGGGGGCTCTCTGCAATGATTTTCAAAAGATAGGGACCAAATTGTGATTTAGGTGTACTAAATTGCAAAGTAGGTCAAGATGACCTCCCCTTAGGTCCAAATTTTGGTATAAACCTAATTTTGACCTAAGGAATCCAATGGTGAAGTTGGATTTTAGGTTTGACCACGTTTGACTGGATATTTTGCGTAAAAACCCAAATTAGGTTAATTAATGAGCTAGGACCCTAATCTAGGTCAAACTGGGTTCCAAAGGCCAAATTAAGTGTTCTAAACCCTAGGGGATATTTTTCCATGATTTTTAGAGGGTTTACTTGATTTTTATTCTGACCGGAACCTTATTAATTTAAGCAGGTCTATTTTACGGTTACTAAATGTCATTTAATTCCTAAATTGCACATGAACCCATTTCTAATTGACTCAACCCACTTTTTATCTTATTTAGACCTTTTGACCTATGTTTTGCCTCTGAGAAATCCCGTTTATGTACTGCAGTGGTAAAATTGCAGTTTTAACCTTTACTTCATGTTTTCTTCTCAGAGCACTTATTCCTTCATTTAGGCCTTCTTCTAGGTTATGTAGGAGCTTTTATCTTCTTTATTGGGTCAAAATGAGCTAGTTATGGCTCATGATGAGGCTCTCATCATACTCCCATGCCTAGCTTTTGCTAGTCCCTTAGCAAAATTTCAAGGTTTTAACTTCTGTTCTAGACCCTAAGTGTCTGTCAACAATCATGATAAGTGCTCCTTTTCTTTTGTGATTAGGTAGGAATGCCGACAATAGGCCAAGAGGTACTCAAGTACCAACCAAAATCCGGACCTGACCCACTTTAGCCTCAGTCCTCCGCAAAGGTTTCTAAGGCCCACAGAAACTATCCTAGGGTTTGTTGGACTCCACGATTAAAGCACCCGTGCTTGAGACATTTTTAGCCTAGGTTCAGCTTTGTAGTGCGTTTTTGTAAGAGAGAGATAGAAGATTTATTTGTTTGGAGAGCTTTTCTCTCTTTTTTCTTTTTATTTTTAGCTTCGGATTAGCTTCTCAACACGGTCTGTATCGGATTCCTCGTCCCCATCTTCAATCGTCAAGGGTCCCTGGCTTTCGAGATTTCGAGATAATCCCGCCCATGGCAACCCCCAGAACCCTGGCTTTCGAGATTTCGAGATAATCCCGCCCATGGTGTTTCGTTGCCGAATTCAGACCCTGGCGATCGACATTTCATGATAATGCCGCCCATGGTATCTGAACCAGTAGAGTGCTTACATGCCCCCAGTAGGATATTTAAATATCCTAAGAGACAAGCACCGAGGAGATGATATGTTGTTACGCATCCTCGAGGGGAATTTCCCGCCTCCCCGCGCTGGGAACTCATCCAAATCAACTTGTGTTGATTGGCCACTCCTAATCTAGGTGACTTTTGTAGAACATTAAACGCTTTTGCGTGATTTGGATGTTTATGCGCACTGAACCAGGCTGTGTGTGAATTTGGGAAGCTTAGGTTACCGAATCTTGCAAACCGGAGGTCAGTTAACGAGGTCGAATACTTCCTAAGCCTTAGACCTAATACTCAAGCTTCTCATTTTCCCCAACCTCTTGAGGATTATCCAGATTTTAGCGGATATGTGAAATTTTAAGCTAATGAATCTAGCCCAAGAGGCCTAAGACCAACGTTCCCACAAATCTCTTGTTATGTCTCCTTAGCACTTTTTCTTTTATTTCTTTTCTTGATCTGGTTTAGAACTTCAATTAATTCCTTAATCTTTTACTAATGACTATTTCTTTTTCTTTTTCATTTTGTGCTCCTTTTGTCATTTTTGCTCTTTTTCTCCTTATGAATATGTCGCTTACAAAATTTCCTCCCTCCCCTATCTTTTGTTTTTTTTTTCATAATTTTTCAATTTTTTGTGTTTTTGACATATGCAAAAAAAATTTTTGTGTGTGAGACTCCTGACTTTTTTCTTGGTTCTGTATGTATGCACTTTATCACCCCCCCATGCCTAAGTTTTGCAATATCCTCATTGTAAATGGAGGGTGTGAAATAGTGTTGAGGTCAGGGACTTAGAACAGGATACATCGGGTGGGTGAATGGGTTGGGAATGACTGATGCGAACGATTTCAAGCTCTGACACGTGTACCAGAGGTGGGATCAACTGCATAAGGCTTAACTCAAGGTGCAATGGACATGGAGTACAGACGGATAATCAGACAGGTCTCTATTGTTGGGATGACGGGTTGCCTCCCGTTAAGCGCTAAATTTAATGCCTTCAGCCGGGTAGAAAATGGGGTGGAGTGGGAGTGGTCAAATTAGCGGAATTTTGTAAAACAAGCACCTTGATTAAGAGCCTGGTTGGTCCAACCAGGTGCTTGTTAAGATCAGTAGGCTGATGATGCAGCCCAAACAAAATGAGTCTGGTGGGTTGATAGATGTAGATTAACAAATGCGAAACCCACCATATGTAGTGAAGTTCTAATGGATATGGAAGTGAAAACTCGGGTTTAGGCTGAGTCGAATCAGCCTAGTCAAAGTAGGGTTCCGAAAAATAATCAATGTAAGGTGTGGAATCCCTACAAGGGTGATCAAAGAATGTTGGCTCCTGTTTTTCGGTCCGATCAATGCCCAATACCCAATATAGATATGGAGTTGAATCATCTGCAAACGGCTCAATGACAGGTGAATCGGAATAGAAATTGAGTCCGGTTGCTGGTCGGGGTAGAGAACGGGTTTTGATTGGTTCTGTATATGTGGAGCAGGTGGCTTCAAAGAAAATTGGCTTGTTATAATCAGGAAGCAGATTTTCTCCAATGTTATGGTCAGATTCTAAATCGTCGGACAGTTTACGAAAATCAAAATTTGAATGAGATTCAAGATCATGAGTTCCACCATAGAATAAATCATATGTTGTATACTCAGCAGCCTGACTGAAGTCTAGCCTAAATGTGAATTCAGAGCTTAAAAGGGTGTCCCTATTTGGTAGAGGCTCAGGTTCTAAGCTCGTAGGGCAGACCCAATTGAAACCCCACTCGTCCAACTCCTCGGTTTCTGTGTCGTAGATTGGCATGACTTTCGAAAAATCGATTAGTTCCTCTGAGGATGTTGGCGAGGGATATTCATCAAATCGAGGCCCAAAATCATATACTTCATTGAAAGATTGATCTTCTTCATATGGGGCCTTGAAATCTTCAAAATGGGTTCAGATCTAGGTTCTAGGCTTAGGATGTGGGTTGAATTACTAGAATCTAGGTCTGAATAACCTTCGAGGGTCACCTTATCAGAATAAGGGACGGAATTTACACCCTCGAGAGGTTCAGTTCTACTCTCATACTTGCTGGAGTTTTGGATTTCTAGAATGGGCTCATCATGGTATTTTCCTGCATTTGGAGCTTCCCAACCTTCTTCAATATCAGGCACATTGTATTCTATTTGGGTTGGGAATCGACAACCATTTTGTGCCTCAAACCCGAGATCAGATTTATCCTCGATATTGTCCCAAGATAGTTCATCCTCTGTTTGTGGTATATACGGGTACTTCTGGTCAATAACTTGTTTACTAATCTCATTATCTCTTCTCGTTTTTCAAGACTATCTTGGTGTTGCTTCCAAAGTCGAGGATTTGTCATACATTGAAGGTATTCAATATTGTGCAGTTTTTCTATCTCAATGTATGCAGTAATGATCAAGTCACGGGTTGATCCTTTTGTGGCTTCTGCTAATAATACTTGGGCACAACTTATGATAAAGGTTGTGGTTGTTGGGACATCAACCTGAATGTTTCCTACTGGTGTTGAGGTTTCTTCACTTTCATAAAATTTCATGGCATCCTCAATCATTTTATCTCTCATGGATCTCTGATATTCAGGTTTCTTGAATGGTAGTCCTAAGTGGTTTGGCTGCATATTTGGATCAGGTGGTGGAATCCAGATGTAGAATCAGAGTTAAGATCAAGTTATGAAGCGATCATATCTGAATAACGAGTCCCACTAAAAATGTGTGTGTGCTCTAAAGAGAAAAGATGAGGGACTGGAGATGTTTTTGACCCAATCAAGACACCCAAAGACGTTTGGATGACTATGGAGGTTCGGGGTGGATGGACCTTTGGATCAGAAAAGTCGTCCACCAGAGAATTACCTGGGCAGCCAGAGAGGGAGAGTCCCGCAAAGACCCCTACACGGTAGAGCGTCCCCACGAGTTACAAGGTTTCCCCCACCCGACCTCTCCTGTCACTACGGTTCCAGGTAGACCAGAATGGGGACCTTGACCTCTTAAGTCTACCTTTTTTACTTTAAGATCAAGGTGCTTAATGTTCCACTTGAACTTTTAGGTATTTTTAGTGAAAAAGTGACCTAATTTTAAGGTTGGTTGTCCCACGGGATCAACTTCACCTCTTGTTCCTTTGAGAGCTTTTAGGTCCTTTCTTTTAGGGTTCAAATGGATTAAAAGCCTGATTTGCTTAGGGTTCCTCTTGTATAGATCTTTTCAAACAAGGTTTAGGCACACCTCCTTTTGGAAAAATTTGTTTCTTTGTTTAAGATAAGATGTGTCTCTAAAAACCCTAGCTTTGTAATCCTTAAATTGGCTCTAGTGGGTCCAATTTAGTTGCCTCAGAGTTTAGTACCTAGGGCTCAATCAAGAAAGTTTTAGCCCTAGTTACCTTAGTTGGATGAGCAGATAAAAATGTGTTGAAATGAAAATCAGGCAACTTGATGAGTTACTAAATATGAAACAGGTAGCCCTAAGTTGATTGTTCTCTTTTTTTTCTTTTCAAGTTTTCAGGGAGTTAAGAGAGAGGGCTTATGGAAATTACCTGTTCCTTGGAGTGTCTGTTGTGCAGCTGCTCTTCTTTCCTTTTTGCTTTTTTTTTTTTTTGCTTTCCCTATTTTGAGCACAACAAAAGAGAGGAGTTAGGTCAAATATTGGATAGAAAAGTTGTAATCAAAAGCTTTAAAAGTGCCCGTTGCTCCCCAGCAACGGCGCCAAAATGTTTATCGCGCTTGATTGGGTTTTAAAAGATAACACGTTGTAATATAGCCGACAAAGTGTTCAAACAAATAGAGAATTTTATTACTCGAAAATCGGAGTATCCGAGGTTGAACACAGGGAGCAATCTCAGTACTTTTAAAACTAAGGAATACAACTTTTAGATGAAAGATAATTGATTCACAGAGAGATTTAAAAAAAATAATTGCTAAGAGAGAGAACAGAATTGGACATCTGATTTCTTTATCAGACGTCTTAAATGTAGTCTTCTTGTTTGGCCTTCTTTCTTGGTCTTTGCTTTCTCTGCAGTCTTACTTCTCTCTTCTGCCTTCTTCGTAGGATCATCTTCTTTTCTTCTGATCTACAGGGCTTCTTCTTCCTTGGTCTTCTTCCTGAGTATTCCCTCTCTAATCCTCGTCGGAGCAGGATTCTGCCCCAACAATGGCAGAAGGACTTGATTGCAAAGATGGAGAGAAAATTAGGGGCTGTCTGTAATGATTTTCAAAAGATAGGGACCAAATTATGATTTGGGTGTACTAAATTGCAAAGTAGGTCAAGATGACCTCCCCTTAGGTTCAAATTTTTGTATAAACCTAATTTTGACCTAAGGAATCCAATGGTGAAGTTGGATTTTAGGTTTGACCATGTTTGACTGGATATTTTGCGTAAAAACCCAAATTAGGTTAATTGATGAGCTAGGACCCTAATCTAGGTCAAACTGGGTTACAAAGGCCAAATTAAGTGTTCTAAACCCAAGGGGATATTTTCCATGATTTTTAGAGGGTTTACTTGATTTTTATTCTAATCGGAACCTTGTTAATTTAAGCAAGTCTATTTTAGGGTTACCAAATGTCATTTAATTCCTAAATTGCACATGAACCCATTTCTGATTGACTCAACCAACTTTTTATCTTATTTTGACCTTTTGACCTATGTTTTGCCTCTGACAAATCTCGTTTATGGACTGCAATGGTAAAATTACAGTTTTAACCTTTATTTCATGTTTTCTTCTTAGAGACTTATTCCTTCATTTAGGTCTTCTTCTAGGTTATATAGGAGCTTTTATCTTCTTGATTGGGTCAAAATGAGCTAGTTATGGCTCATGATGAGGCTCTCATCAACGTCAATTCCACAAGCATTCAATATGGAAACACAAAATGAATGTCAAGAGGTATGTTGTGGTGGTTACTCTAGTTACAGGCACGTGAATTGGTTATTTTCCAGCTAGTTGGTTCACTTCTCGGGATGACCTTGCTCTGATACCATCTTGTTACGACCCGATTCCCGAATCCCTACAGGACACGATATCGGACCGACTCGACTAATCCCAAGACCCAGTCGTCCAACACGAAAGTAACCAAAAAGCAGTAAAATAAACCACATTCACCATGCAAACAACTAACAGTAACAAAAGTGCAGCAGTAAAGAAGTAAACTACTACAGTACGCACCACCACAACAGTAAGAAAGTAAACTAGTACAGGAAGATAAAGTTCACAATAAAAGAGTACAGAAGTGTAACAAACTACTCACTACAATAGGAAACGGAGTACAACAGAAAGCTACAACTACTGGGCTCTACTGGCCCCAGCACCCTCTACAGCCGTAGGCTCTGGCTGCTCAATACCTGGACTTGAAAAAGGTTAAGAGTACAAAACATCAGCGAATGCTGAGTAGAGTGGCAACCAGCTAAATAAAATAGTAAAGGTGGACAGGTAGCTGTTGCTTTTCAATTTCTTTCTTTCTTTAATGAATTATCCTTTCTTTCATCACTTGGTTTATTTATCAGGTCTCTTTCTTGATCTTGATTGCAGTCTTTTCCGAAGAGTAGAAGTAGCACGTGGTGCTCTCCTGGCCAGGAGAGTCCCCCATGGCGGTCCTACACTCAGTCAACCACTGCAAGGTCACTGACAGACATAACGGTGACTACGGCACGTGTGATAAATGCACGGGTAGCTACCTCACATTGGCACGCAGTCAATCGTTTCCGTTAATGGGTGTGCCCAAAGCACAGCACGGAACCAGTATAGGGCATAGCCCTCTCAGTAACAAGGGTTTAGCCCCTAAGAACCAAATAGGGGTCTCACCCCTCCACAATCCGTGCACCCTCGCCTGACTACCCTGGTTTGCCCAGTGGGCCTAACAAGTCAGTGTAAGGCAGCTAGCTGAACACTAGGCCCCGTGGGGTAGCTAGCTCTCTCCCTACACTTGTAGCTCTTCTCGGTACTGTGTACGGGTGGGCCAAAAAGTTGGTACAAAGTGGCCAATCCTAACCCCAGGTCCCAACCCTAGGGCAGCTAGCTCCGTGCTGCACTAATAAGGGGGACGGTCGCTCTCCTTGGTACTCCGTACTCAAGGGCCAGCTCACTTCCCCAATCACATTTCTAGTTCCATTCCATTTATTTCCAGGAGCTCTATTCCTAATTCCCCATAGGGTTCATGCTCATGTTTCTCAGGCCAAGCCATACCAGGTTTCATCATTTCTATGTCCATTTCTCAGGTTCTACACATGTAACATGTAACTTTATTGTTCACATTCCAGATTTATTCACAGGTAGCTCGTGTTTCCAACATTTAATCTTCCATTTCCAGTTCATATGCATGCATCTCATATTATGGAATTTAATGTAAACAACTGTAATTTACATGCAACAGTTTGCTAACACAAGTTCTTTACATTTCATAGGCAGCTGTTATTCAGTTATAGGCAATTGTTATTATTCTATCTGCTCATCCAAGACTATAATCGATACATTCCATGCAAATATTCCAGTGTTTCTAGTCCTAGGATTCATGCCATACCCTAGGATCTAACATTTATTTCACAAATGCATTCATGTTTGTAATTAAACTAGGGGAACCCACTCTACCAGCAAACCCAGGAGTAGTGGGGGCTTGATCGGCAGGTCCACGTGCCTCAGCAAACCCCAAATTTGCAACGGGACGAGATTCTATCACAAGGATCAACCACAAGAGACTACTCAATACAGGATAAAAAGTATTTCAACAAGTAGAGGAATTTATACAGAGAATAACGGAATCTTAATTGCGGAAATCGGACCTCAAATGGACCTTAAATGGGTAAAAAATAGTATTTCTGATTCATATCAGATGTCTGGAACACCTTCCAGACATCTTAAAAGAGTCCAGAACCATACCTCAACTCCTGCACCACTCAGATGTCCAAGAACTCCGCTGGACCGTCTGGACCCAGTTCCAGACGTCCGACCACCTCTCCGGACATTTGGAGATGCTTCCCGTCATCTGGTTCCTCGCCCAGATGTTTGGACTGCATGTGAGGGCATGTCCCACGTCCTCCCGAAGCTAAACCTGCATGCATCGACGTAAATCTCCTCAATATGGCACGGAACAGTGCCTCGGTGGAATGGCCTGCATGGCTGTATCCGCAAAGAAGGTGTACATCACGAAACCTACCTCTCAATCGTCTGGAACCTCCTCCAGATGTCGTCCACACCTTCTGGTCATCGATCCAGACGTCTGATTCTGGGAAAAACCCAGAATTAGAAACTGCCTTCGCCTTCTCATGCCGCGCACAGCCGTGCCACGCCTGCTTGCCTGCTGCTCCGGATGCAGCAATGTCAGGGAGGACCTCCCCGACGCACCTCTCCACCTCATGCGTGCGCCTACCGTCTGTGAGCTCTCTGGCGAGCTCCCTCACGAGCTCGCGCGCTTGCTCTCCTCTCTTCCCCTCGCTTCTCCTCCTCTCCTCCCACGTCACTCACACCCACTGCTCGCTACACGTCACTTATTGCTCTCATTGGAGGGGGAAGAAGGGTGGCTGGAGGTGGGGTGAACAATTGAGAGGAGGGGGTTTTAAATAGGGTGCTGGGTTAGGGCTTTCGTCAGCGAGAGGAGAGAGAAGGAGAGAAGGAAATGAGGTCGCGTACTGTCTGCGCGCAGCACACGTGCAGACGCGAGGATGTACAAGAAATTTTTGATTTTCGGATGTCTGGGAAGATTTCCAGATGTCCGACCCAAGTTCTAGACATCTTAAAGGGCTCTAACTGCACGGGTCTTAACAAACAACCTCAACAACTACTGAACCCGAACATGCTAGAGGTTGTTAAGGAGATCATCAAATGGCTCGATGCAGGTATTATATACCCAATCTCTGACAGCCAATGGGTGAGTTCGATCCAGATAGTGCCCAAGAAAGTAGGACTCACCGTTGTAAAAAATGATAAGGGCCAATCCATCCCAACTCACACCGCGACATCATGGTGGGTTTGCATAGATTATAGAAAACTGAACATGGCTACCCAGAAGGATCACTGTCCTTTATGATTCATTGATCAAATCTTGGAGCGATTGTTGGAACCTAGTTCCATTTCTCTTCTGTGTTTTGGTGTTAACAAAATCATTTTTAAATCTAATGTGTTTATGAAGTATTACAGGTCAGAAGAATCTATGGATGCAAGCAACAAGATTGCATATGAAGGAAGAAGATTAGAAAACTAGTTTCTATTGTATTAATTATTTTTTAGAATATTTTGTACATCTCCTAACAAGTAAAACATAATCTAGAAGCTAAAATCAAAGTACAGATAATTAGGGTTCAGAAAATCATTCATTCACTTGCTTCGTAACTCAAAATCGATTTTTTCAAAATCAAGTCATTTTGAGTAGGTTGGATCTCTCTAAAAATTTCTTTACACTTACAAAATGTGGTACTTGTAGCAAGTACCGGTACTAGTTATAAGTACGGTACATGGTAGGCACAGGTTTGGGCCTAAGTTCCAAACTGTGAACAACAAGTGCCGATATTCATCATGAGTACTGGTACCAAGTGGTCATAGCTTGTGCACTTTGATTTTGCCTAGACCTTACAAGTACCGGTACTAACCACTAGTACTGGTACATGTAGGTAGACACAAATCTGTGAATCACAAGTACCGGTACTCATCATGAGTACCGGTACTTGGTGGCTTAGTTGGGTTTACTGTAAGTAGTCAATACCGGTACCAAAAGTTTAGTACCGGTACCAACTAACCATTGTGACCAATCTGAACGGCTCTTTTGCAATTAAATCTATCCTTAATCTTCCCAAATTACCCCTAACGGCTAGTAAATGTGGGGAAGGTGCTTTGTGGGTTATATAAGCACTCCTTGAGTGTCTTTTGCACACAACCAAGAAGCCAAAATTCTATCTTTGCCTACACCTTCATTTCTCAAATTACTAGCTGCAAAAGAGCTTGTCTTGTTGCAATTCTTTCAAGGCCATTCTCCACTTGCAACAAGTCATCATGGCGATCGTGTTCTTCTCTGAAAAATTCATTTGTTTTACACCTTAATTTTTCCGTTAGATTAATTTACATACTCAAATTAAGCTATATAATTTTTGGAGACTTAGCGATTAGTTGTAAGCTTTTATTTATATTTTTCTTACATCTGTATCTTTATTTCTTTTCAATATCTTGTAATTGGGTTGAGGTAACTTGTTAATTATCTCAGGTTTTGGTAAATTGATTCCCTCCGGGTTGAGGGAATCGAGTTAGCAATCCTAAGTCAGGAGACTTAGGTAGTGGAGTACCTAAGTGAGGGGAACCACTATATATCTTGTGCATTTTGTTCTTTGATTTGTCTTGCAAATTATTTTACCACACTATTCATCCCCCCTTCTAGTGTGCTTGTGATTTACGGATCCTACAACGGTTAGCCGGACGTAGTTTCTTTTGCTTCTTGGAAGGATACTCTGGATATAATCAAGTAGCTATTGGCCAAGACAAGGCCACCTTCACATTTTCCTTCATAACATTCACCTTCAAGCGAATGCCCTTTGGCCTTTACAATGCACTAGCGACATTTCAGCATTATATGATGGCCATCTTCTCCGACATGATCGGGGACTATGTGGAAGTATTCATGCATGATTTCTCTGTCTTTGGAGATGACTTCACATCTTGTCTTGAAAACCTCACCAAGATCCTGAAACGATGTATTGAGGTAAACCTAGTACTATCCTGGGAGAAAAGCCATTTCATGGTGATGGATGGCATTGTACTAGGGCACATGATCTCTGCCAATGGACTCGAGGTTGACCGAGCTAAATTTGAAGTCATACCCTGATTACCCCGACCTAGCTCGGTCAAGCAAATAAGATCATTCTTGGGTCACGTCAGATTTTACCGAAGATTTATACGCGATTTCTCAAAAGTTGCACGACCTTTGATGAATCACCTAGTAGCCGATACCCCATTTGAATTTAACACCTCCTGTCTTAGTGCATTCGAGACTTTACGAAGCGCTATCTCTGATTCCCTGATTCTCCAACCACCCGACTGGTCTCTTGATTTTGAGATGATGTGCGATGCCTCTGATTTTGTCGTTGGTGCTGTTTTAGGCCAGCATTGGGAGAAAAAACCCTTCGTCATTTACTATGCTAGCAAGACGCTAAATGAAGCTTGCTGTCACTAAAAAGGAACTACTAGCAATAGTATTCGGGTTGGAGAAGTTTCGATCATATCTGTTAGAGTCTATGGTCATCATCTTCACAGACCACTCCACCCTCCGACATTTGCTGGCAAAGAAGGATGCCAAGCCTTATCTTATCAGATGGATCCTTCTATTGTAGGAGTTTGATATTGAAATACATGACAAAGCGAGAAAAAAAATGTTGTGGCGAATCACCTATCCAGACTAGACTTAGCCCACATCCCTTACTCCCTTCCCGTTTCAGATCAATTTCCAGATGAATCTCTTTTGGCAATTCACTCTATTAATTTCCCCTGGTATGGGGATATTGCAAACTATCTTGTCGCAGGCATGATTCCTGCGAACTTATCTAAGGACCAGAAACTCAAATCACAGCAGAGGCCAAATTTTACCTCTGGGATGATCCACTGCTCCTTCACATTTGAGCCGATCAGATCATTAGAAGATGCCTCCCAGATTCCGAGATTCCTAGTGTGTTATCTTTTTGCCACAACAATGCTTGTGGTGGTCATTTCTCAGGATGGAAAACCGCTACAAAAATTTTGCAGTTAGGATTTTTCTAGCCAACAATTCTTAGAGATACACACGAGTATGCCAAGTGCTGTAAATGATGCAGTCGATTGGTTCAATGACCAGGAGAGACATGATGCCTCTCCAACTCATCTTGGTTGTAGAAGTGTTCGATGTTTGGGGCATCGATTTTATGGGCCCTTTTCCAAATTTGCATGGCTTCGAGTACATATTGCTTGTTGTTAACTATGTCTCGAAGTGGGTCGAAGCCATCCCGGCAAGATGGGCTGATCATAAAACCGCCATTGCTTTTGCAGGGGAATACATCTTTGCGAGATTCGAAACACCCCACGCTCTGATTAACGACAAGGGAAGCCACTTCATCCATGCCCACTTCAGGTCATTACTAAAGAAATATGGGGTACATTACCGTATAGCCACCCCCTATCATCCGTAGACTAATGGGTAGGCTGAAGTGTCTAACAAGCAAATCAAGCAAATTCTCCATAAGATGATTAGACCTGAAGGAAGGACTGGTCCGATAAATTAGTTGATGCACTTTGGGCATATCAGACTGCCTACAAGGCCCCACTTAGAATGTCCCCATATCACATGGTATATGGTAAGGCCTATCACCTTCCTGTCGAACTAGAACACCACACCTTTCAGGCTGTGCGAAAATGTAACCTTGACCTCGATGTGGGAGGTCATGAACAAAAGCTCTAGCTCAACAAATTAGAAGAAATCCGACGGGAAGCTTATGAGAACACAGCGATATATAAGGATAAGACTAAGGCCTTTCACAACCACCACATCCAGAGGAAAGCATTCACGCCCAACCAGCAGGTCTGGTTGTTTAATTCATGACTGAAACTCTTTGTAGGGAAACTCAAGTCCAAGTGGACTGGCCCATTCGTTGTGATTCACCCCTATCCTAATTGGGCGGTCAAAATCATGGACCCAAAATCTAGGCATGTTTCTATAGTAAATGGCCAGCACCTCAAGCCATTAATGGCCCAGGAAGCTCCTCCAGCTGACGAAGTCATTCATCTTATCGAGGACATGTGATTGAGCTTTTGCCCAGCTGGAGGCGTTAAACTCAGATCTACCCACATTCTTCATCACCATATACATACTCGCTTTATACAGAGCATACTTTTCTTTTAGCATATTTCCTTTTCGCATATTGCATACTGCCAGGTTGGCGATGCTGAAATTTAAAATTCAAGAGCGATTCTAGGTGATCTCTACCAACTTACTCCCTATTGTATTTATTTTCTTTTATATCCATGCATGAGGACATGCAAGAACCTAGGCATGGGGTGGTAGATATACAACAAAATTAAAAAAGTTTTATGCCAAAACTTAGAAAACCTCGGAGCAGCATGTCAAACGTACTTTACGATCCTAAGTGTAAGAACAACTGACTTCACCTCCAATGCTCGCATTGGAGCTAGAAATCATCTGCAACAGCCATTTCCGACTCACCCGCTCACCCTTTGTTCTAAATTTAGGACTAAGATGAATGTAACCTGATAAGGGAATTTATGAAGTACAAATGAAAGAGGTTACTTGTTTATAGCACATATACATAATGCATTCATGAATAAGATTATTTTTATTAAGAGAATGCATTAGGGATTTTATCCACTAGTTGATTCTTGTAATCTGGAATCCAGTACAATTTTCACACCCACATGTAGAATTTGCAATGGATTCACGGTGAAGACTAATATATGTCGTTAGTCTGTCGAGAATAAGCAGTGCTTCTTTTCCTGAACCCCTGGACAGTGTTTTGGGAGTCAGGTAGATTTTCTTCTAAAAATCCACCAAATAGTGTGAGATGACAGTAAAGAGTACTAGTGCTCTAAGATTAGTACAAGGAATCTGGAATCCTAGATAATTAGGTAATGATACTTAAAGAATTGGCATAGTTTCCACTCTCGGATACTGTGTATATATTTTGTGTGAAATATTGAGAGCCACCAATCAAGGCAAATACATGGAGAGTGAGTTTTGATAAAACTAGGGCTAAGGTGGATGGTTACGTCCAATCTTTACGAAATCCATGGCTGAAGGAGGGTATTGATGTCAAGGTCAGGAATACATTGTCCTATCCGTCCTTCCCGGTGCCGAGAGTAGGCACTTCTACCAAATAAGCCACCCAATGTCTCTTCAGTACCACCAATCCCTAATAATGCCTCCTCAGTAAAATTCATAAATGTGTCGTTGGATTGTGTTGCATTAAAAAAAATTATATATGAAAAGAAAATGAGAAAATGAAAATAGAAAAAAATGAGAAAAGAAAAGAAACAAAAAAAAGGAAAGAAAAAAAAATAGAAAAAGAAAAAAGCAAAAAATGAGTTATGAGTATCTAGTATTTATTTCATTTGCATAGAGGCAATACCACCAAATAAAATTGAGATCCGCCAAATATGGCCTTAATCCACTTTTCTCTATGTTTCTGGCTACCTAAATACTGGCTGAGAAATTCCAACTTAGTGTTAGGGTTATTGGAACTCTATTAAAGTGTTAATGCCATGTGAGACCACTAAATATGGAATATATGTGTAAATTTGGTGAGATTGTGAGCTCAAGAAAAGAAAAAGAAAAGAGAAAGAGAGAATGAATACAAAGGAACCAAAAGAGAGCATGGTTTTTCTCGTCTTTCTCTGAGATGAGTTACTTAATAATTTGGGAATCTAGATTCTGTAGTACTAATCTCTATGTAGCACCAAGTAAGAGTGAGCCACCAAATAAACAACCATTTCCCTCAGACATTCTTTGCCTAAGCTTAAAGCCAGGGTGGAATTCATAGAATATCTTGAATACCCTGAGGGAAGAAGTTTTCCTATCCCACTAGAATTTTACAAGGGGTTAAGTACGGGCTTTAGAGATAAATCAGGTTTTTCACTCGAATCCGTTGCAAAAGCTACATAACTGCACTTTCACGATTGTCTAGATTTCTAGATTTTAGGATGAACATGAAAGAAAAAGAATTTCTAGGCATACACTTGATAAAAATAATCAATCCCTTAGGGACCCATCTGTAAATAACTTAGTTATGCATTTGCTAGGGACTAGCAAGATTTAGGCATGGGGGTATGATTGCGCAGCAATCATTGGTCTTAATCGACCTAAATTAGGCTAGAACTTATCATAAGCCAGTGAAATTCATGCATGCATAAGAATTACTTGCATCTTTACTGCTCTCCTTTAGCTATGCATGAAATAATGATATAATGTACTAATTAAGTACATTATATAAACTGTAGGAAATAAGAAAGCTTAGAAGCTGGATCTGAAGCTGGATCTAAAGCTGGACCTGAAGCTAGTGCTGCATCAGAGCTGGAGCGGAAGATTAAAATAAAATGTAGTAGAGAAATAATGTAAACGGCTGAGGTTTCCTATTCTATTGAGTAGATGTAAAGCAATAAAATTATGAAGAACTTAAGTTTAATTCTAGCCCTAGGATAGCCCTAGAAGCCTTCCCAAGCCTTAGCCACCGTTAGATTAGGTCACCATAGCCTAGGAAGCCTCATAACCCTAGTTCCAGCCCTTATCTGGAGGTCCAGATAGGTTATTGGACATCCAGGACCCCTAGCCACAACCCGCACACCTTAAACCCATGTCTGCAGTGTTATTGGATGTCCAAACACTTGGCCAGACATCCAATTCTACAGAATACCCAAGACAGAATTCAAGCTTGGATCTTGAGTTCCTAGGTCCATAAACCCAATTCCAACCCCATAGTAAACAAAATTAAGGTACCTTAACCCTAGTACACTACCTCTAGACCTTCCTAAGAACCTAATTAGGTTCTCATTAAGACCAATTGACTAAAATCATAGTCAATTACCATTGCCTAGTCAATTGGACTCACAGAGTCTAATTGAGTTCAGATCTCAACCCACACAATCCAATTAGACTCAATGAGAGCCCAATTGACCTAAGCCCAACCTAATTGAGTTATTTCACTCTCAATTAGGTCCACACTCATTCAATTAAACTTGTGTTAAATTTAATTGCATTTTCTCCTTAGCAAATTAGTGTTTGCAACCCTAATTTGAGACCTACCCTAACCTAAACCTATTAGGACTTAACCTAGCTCACTTAACCACCTAGGTAACGACCACACACACACACACACACACACCCATTCACGCGCTCCCACACCACCTAGAGTATTCTAGGTCCTTCCAAAGGTGGTGCCACCTTGGTTGCCAAAAATAGCAACCAAGGATGGGTCTTCTCTTAGATCCACTTTTGGTGGATCTAAGAACCACCCTCTCTCTCTCTTGGATGGTCACACCTGGGACTCACTCTACAGAGTTCCACACTTCTCTAGAGAGTATCCCTTAGGTCTATAAAAAGACCTAAGGGGTGATCATTTGCACCGACTCAAGCTTGGCTTCATTATTCCACCTTCCATAGCATAGCTCCACCTCCACACCTCCACCTCCACGAGCTCTCACCATGGCCAGCAGCAGGTCCACTCCAAAAGCTTGGATCACCTCCTCCTCACCTCTCCAAGGGCCGGCCTAACCCCCATTGGCAGCCCCTCCTCCTCTCAACCAAGTCAAAGTCCATCGGAGCCCACCTTCGAATGCCCTTATTTCTATTAGCTAAGTAGAAAGTTCTTCATAGATTTATTTCTTTATTACTACTTAGTAATGTAGCTCCATATTTCTCCCCCAATGATGCATGCATAATCCCCGCCATAGTTTCATGTATGTAGTCGTTTTATGCTATCTAGTTTTATATTTACAAGCACTCCTCCAGCTATGCTGTAACCACCATCATGCAATCAGTGAAATCATCTCTTTATATATCTCTATATCTATGTGTGAAAATCACCATGTGCTTGACTGCCATATCTTTCGCATGATAAGCAGTTGCCTACGCTCATTTTATATTTCTATTGCAATAGAATGTCATGCATGAATACATAACTTCATATAAACCGACATGCGATCTTAAGCAAGTAGAGCGAGCGAGATCGAAAATTATTTTGCATTTTCTAAATGCCTCCCAGAGACGAACGATGGGGACTCAAGTCTCGTTATTTTTGAAATATTTTTGTTTTGATCGGATTTTGCACTATACTACAACATAACGATTATTTCCACATTCGAAAATGTGAGATCCGCATCGAACAGAACCCTTCAAATATTTTAATATTTTTAATTAGTTGCACTTTAATACCCCCCATGCCAAAGTTTTGCAATGCCCTCATCGCAAATAGGATGAGTTCGTATTCAGTGTAGTTCATATTGTTAGAACAGTTTTAAATAGGCTAGGTAGGGGAGTTGTAAATGGTCAAATGCAGATGATTTCAAGCTCCAATGTGAGAATTGGCAGTGGAGTCAATTGTTCTAAAGTAGGAACCTTAAAGTGTAATAAGAGTGTTGTGCAAAAGGGATATAAGGGTCTCGAGTTTTTTAAGAGAATGACAGGTTACCTCACATTAAGCACTAAGTTTACCACATCCAGCTGGGCACAAGGCAGGCCAAAGGATTCTTCAGTCAAGTTTGAATTGTTCAGCTCAAGAAAAGGTTTCAATCTTTGTCTATTCATGACAAAAGAATTCGAGTCTTGACTAGATTCACTGATCTCAACTGCTCTATTTCCAGAGATCCTTCCAGACTATAAAAGGTCCGATCCACTTCAATATCAACTTTCTTAGGAAGAGCTTAAGCTAGGCATCAAGAAGAAGCACTTTTTGACCAAGATCGAAATTCTTTCATGGAATGTGGATATCATGAAGGGCCTTTATCCATTCCTTGTAGATAAGCTAGTTCTCATACGCATCATTGTATAATTCATTGATCTTGCTAATTTTTAATTGACGATGGATTCCAACCTTCCCAAGATCCAAATTGCATTTCTGTACAACCCAGTAGGCTTTATGCTCCATTTGTACAGGAAGTGACATGCCTTCCCGTAAACCAGTTTGAAGGAAGACATTCCTAGCTAGGTTTCATGGGAAATCCTATAGGCCTAGAATGCTTCCAGAAGCTGGGTTGACCAATCTTTTCTTTCAGGTCAGATGGTGACCTGAAGAATCTTCTTTATTTCCTGGTTAGAGAGCTCAGCCAGTCCATTAGTTTGCGGGTGATATGGAGTCAAAATTCTGTATGACTCCCCATATTTCTTCAACAAGGACTAGAATGGCACATTCACAACATAGGACCCGCCATTGCTGATGATGGCTTTAGAAACCCTAAATATAGAAAAATGTTCTCCTAAATAAAGCGGCCAACCACCTTATGATCATTCATTCTAGAGGGGATGGCTTTGATCCACTTAGAGACATAACCAATAGCAAGCAAGATGTACTCAAAGCCATATAAAATGGGAAAAGGTCCCACGAAATTGATCCCCTAAATATCGAAAATATCATACACAAGAATCAAGTTCAAGGGCATCTTGTCACAAGTGCCCATGTTGCCGAGGGTTTGGCAATGAGCACATGCCCTACATTAAGTCTATGTGTCTTTGAATAGTGTAGGCTGAAAGAAGCTACACTAGAGGATTTTGGCTGTGGTTTTACGTCCTGATAAATGGCCACTGCAGGCCTGGTCATGGCACAAAGAGATGACATCATTGACCTCATCATCAGGAATGCAACTTCTAATAATCTAGTCCTTGTCGATGCAGAATAAGTAGGGATTTCCTAGAAGTAATACATGGCATCAGAAATCAACTTGTCCTGCTTGTTCTTAGTCCAATCAAATGGGACTTTCCCAAGGACCAAGTAGTTCATAATGTCAGCGAACCAAGGAAGTCCATTAATGAGCAAAAAATGTTCCTCCAAAAAGTGCTCGGTGATAGATCTAGATGGGTCAATGAACAAAGAAGGAAGATGGGATAGATAGTCAACAACAACATTCTACTTCCTCGCCTTATCGTGTATCTCAAGGTCAAACTCTTACAAAAGCAAGATCCATCTAATCAACCTTAGTTTGGCACCCTTCTTCACCAATAAGTGCCATACAGTGGTGTGATCCGAGTAAATAAGTACATGGGATCCAAAGAGCTATGATCAGAATTTCTCTAGACCAAATACTACAGCCAGTAGCTCTTTCTCCGTAATTATATAATTATGTTGAGTCTCGTCAAGTGTCATGCTGGCGTAGTATATTACCACTTGTTTCTTGGCAATCTTTTGTCCAAGCATTACTCCTACTGCATAGTCAAACACATCGCACATGATCTCAAATGGTAGAGATCAGTCAGCAGATTATAGGATAGGAGCTTGGGTTACTCAGTCATGCAAGATTTCGAATGCACAAACACACTCGTTCATCTCAAAGGGAGTTTCTATTTAGAGAAGATTTGTCAACAGGCGTGCGATTTTAGAGAAATAAAAAATGAAACGTCAATAAAAAATAGCGTGCCCAGAAAAGATCAAATTTCTTTGACCAAAGAAGGCAAAGCAAGTTTGGAAATCAAATTCACCTTTGTTCGGTCCACTTGGATACCCTTTTTAGAGATAAGGTGTCCAAGAATGATGCACTCAAGAACCATGAAGTGGCTCTTTTCCCAAGATAGAACCACGATCACTTCAATGCATCATCAGAGGAGCAGAGCCAAGGGTGGCAGGCAATCATCAAAGGTTTGACCAAATATCGAGAAGTCGTCCATGAAGACGTCAAGGAATTTACCCACCATATTGGAGAATATGGCTAGCATGCATCGCTGAAAAATGGTGGGCAAATTGCATAGCCCAAATGACATCCTACAAAATGCGTACATTCTATAGGGAAGGTAAAAGTGGTCTTCTTCTGATCTTTAAGATGAATTGCCACTTGTTTATACCCAGAATAACCATCCAAAAAGCAGAAAAATCGATTATCGCAAGCTTTTCTATGATCTAGTCAATAAATGGGAAAGAGAAATGGTCATTTTCAAGGAGGCATCCAATTTCCTATAATCAATCCAGACCCTCCATGAATTGGTAATCCGAATAGGGATGGTTTCCCCAGAATCAGTATTGACCACAATAAGCATCACCTTTTTAGGCACAACCTAAATGGGACTCACCCAATGGCTATCAAAGATGGGGTAAATAATACCTACATTAAGCCACTTGTTATCTCCTTTTTCACAACCTCCTAGAGATTCAAGTTAAGTCTTTGCTGTAAGTACCTCTATTTTGATGCACCAAAATTATGCTATCTGCGAAACTAATCTTTTAGGACTCTCTCATGGATTAAAGAAAGAAGAATGCTAACTTTGTCTCAGTGTCCTTTTATCTTTATTGAGCTTATATTATTTTGTAAGGAACCTCAAAATAAGTTTCAAATGGATTTTCACACTTCTCATAAGAAATAAGTTTTTAGGGTTATTAATCGACTAAATAATAAAATTGATCGAACAAAATTATTGATCAACTGAACAAATTAATTAATCAATCAAATTTGCCTATTTTAGAAAGTTGATAAGTACACTTTTGGTCAACCATTTAGGTTAATTAATCAACCAATCATTTATCGATCAAATAACTAATTTGATCGAACAAAATCCATTTTGATCGACCAATTTAATTTCCTTTTCTGGTTTATTTCCTAGGATAAATAGAGATCGTTCGTAGCCTTTTTCAAATACACTTTCAAGAAGAAATCCATCTTAAAGAAATAGCTTTTCGTGCCTCCATTTAAGTGCTTCTACGCTTCTGTTGTCACGACTTTCAAGGCACGACGATTCAAACCTCTGTTGAAATCTGGTTTGACTTTGTTTGAGGTTCCATAGGTGATGAGAAGCTCATCATGATCTCTAATTATCCCTAATTAACTAGTCTTCCTAGTTAATTAGCTAGAAATATGTAAATATATGGGTTAATTATTAAATAGGGGATAAATAGTAAAGGACCTTAAAATAAGTTTAAAATGCTATATTATCATCCAATTAATATTATTAATAACTTAATTAATAATTGGACTCAAAATATTATTAATAATTCATATAATTAATGTGTTAACTAACTTAAGTATAATATATAACTATGTAATAACATTATTTAATTAAATAAATTAATCTAAAAAGGTCAAAAATGTAAATTCAAGGTCTAAATATAATAAATGTCTTATTTATAATCATATTTAAAAAGCTGAAAAAGTTTTAAATTAAAATAAACCTTGAAAACCTAAGTTTACATTTTAGTCCTTAAATTTTATTTCAATCGGGTCCTTATTCTCCACTTAGGTCCAAGTTTTCACTACAAACAAGCCCCTGAAACTTCTTCTTCTTTCTTCTTCAACCATCTGGACAGCTGACGACAGGAGGTTCGTCCACCGTCAGATCACCGCTCATCTGACGTCATTCCTTCTTCTCCAAGCTCCAAGAGCTTGGCCTCACCATCTCCTTTTCATCAACCGGTCTGGATGATGCTAAAATCCTATTTTAGGGTTGGAGATAACCTCACCAGCGTTGGAGAAGATGTCAGTGGTTACTCTCCTCCAAGCCGCTTCTCTATCCAGATTCCACCTCCATCTCAGCCGCCGCCACCTATAAATACCCCTCCATATCCTCGATTTCCACCAAGTTGGCCCCCTTCCCTCTTCTTCACTGAGCTGACCCAATAGGCTATTCTCTCCAAACTCTGACGAATTTCCTCCGCCTCATCTAACTTCCTCCATCCATCTTCGATAGCTCTGGACCTCCACCGAAGTTAGCCTAGTCTTCTGACACAAGTGCTGATTAGGAGCTCTCCTCTGCTTCATCTCACAATTGCCTGCCAGAGATCTTTCGACAACCCTTTGATTTCCTCCTCTGTCATGAGCCATCGAAGGAGATTTTCTATCTCCTTCATCCAGGTAACAGTAGATTAGGTAGGTAGTTTAGTTAGGATAGTTAGGTAGAATAGGTAGTGTAATGTTAGATTTCACACTCATCTTCCTCAACTCTGGCAAGCTCCTTAAGCTTGTCAAGAGCAATTATTTTGTCTTTTTAATTCACCTTTCACCTTCTTGAATCTTCCATGAACATTTCTATTGTTTTTAATTACTGAATAGATCATTTAATCGCCTAAACCACCTCCACCTCCACCAACTACTCCTACTGTCCATGGCAGCAGTAGTTGAGCTATTTCCACCTTCACTGGGGTCCTCCACCATCTATTCATCACCTAAGGGCCCTAATCCTCACTCTAATTCGAGTAATTACCCCTATAACCTAAATGCCCAATTTTAATTAAGCTCCTGAGCTCGTAGTCAATGGCAGCTCAGGAGTAGTTCAAATCATTAATTATATACATACATACTATCTCAAATATCTGTTGACCTGTTTCCTCCACTAAATTGAGTGGGAAAATAAGTCCTGAGCCTAATCCAACTCAGATCTTGTTCAAAATGAATTCACTGTTTAATCTTTACTTAAATGGATAAACGATGAAATTAATTTGTTCCTGAGGAAGCTTTTTGAACCTTTAATGGCATAATTTCATAATTTCTGTACACATTTACCTTTTTCTGGACTCATCAGAGCTCCGGCAAGCTCCGACGAGTCAAAACAAGTTCTTCAGCCTATTAAACTTAGTGTGAAGCTCTAGATCAATGATTTGAGGTTTATTGATTATGCTGAGGTAGTTTCTTTAAGGTTTTAGTGTATGGAGTTCTTATTAGGTATTCATCTTCTCAAACTCCGGTAGAGTTGGAGATGATTGATAGTTTGGTTTTAGTCTTGTTTAAAAGGTTTGAAAGCATCAGTGTTGTGCCTTGTGTTCATTTCCATGATTCAACCACTGTAACAAACATTGGTTTGTCTTGACGAACAAACACCTTTTCAAACTCAGGCAACAAGCCTGGAACCCTAGGAACTTTAGTTGAAACACCTTTTTAAGGGTCTGAACTTGTTCCTGAAGTTGAAGACAAGTTGTTTAAGTCTTTAATTCCCTTTGAAATGGTTTAAATCAGAAAGTCAAAATTCAAGGTTAATTGGCCAAACTAAAGTCTGATCCTTGGATTTTGAATTAAATTAGGAAAATTGAGTTTAAGATGTTGTTGGGATGATTGTGAATGATTTTGATAAGATTTGGATGAGCTTTGATGGTTTATATTATAGAATTTGATATTTGTCAGTTTGGGTTATTTTTGAACCCAAATTGATGACAGTAACTTTTTGATGAGATTTGAATGAAAAATCTGTCCAGATGGATTCGCAACAACCTCTAGAGGTTGTCTGAACTGATTAATTAGGTTTGTAGCTGTCTGCTATGACCTTTCAGAGTCTAAATCACAGAACTAAAGCTCCCTGAGAAGCTTTTAGCTTTTGCACCTTTCCTGAAGCTCTTAAGAGTTGATTACCTCCACCAACAGCTGTGGAATCATCCCTTGAACCAATTCAACACTTCATCTGGAAGTTGAAGTCCAGTCTGTGGACTTTAGAGCTGAAAATCCAATCTCTAGGCCAAAATGACCGTAGTAAACCTAGGACCTTCGCCCTTCAAATCAAAGAGTTTACCCTCCCAGAGTATCAAATTGACATTTCAATTATTTAGGTCTTCTCAAGAGCTTTCCAACAAACTTTTATTTGCTTGCAACGGAGCTCTGAGCTAGAAGGAATTGTCGTTTGAAGTTCAGTCTTGGAAGGGGAAACTTAGTCCCACCTCAGTAGAACCTAAGCGGCTGCATGGGTATAAAAGTTTCTTGTGTTATGGGCTCCTCAGTCAATAGCGCACAGTGTAAGGAAATGAATGAGCATTGGGTGTGTGTGTGGGTGCGTGTAGTGTGCGTGCCCGGGTGTGTGTGCACCTCTGTGGGCGTTCGAGTGTGGGCCCATGAGGGCGTGTGCATGGGCTTGGGAGGCCATGAGCCAGATGGGCTCAAGACTATGAATCAGAAATAAACTAAAACTAAATAAACCAGGCTTGAACCTAGTAAGGTCTGGTCCCACCCTGAGAAGGGTGCTGTGTATCCCCAATCGGTCCAAGCTGCCAATTATAAACCCAATTTTTGGTTTAAATAGATAAACTGGTTCGGTTCAGAAAGAAGGTCTGCACGAGTTCTAAAGGAAAAAATGCTAAGGCTCAGAAGAGAAGGAGAAGAAGCAAAGAAAAGGAAGAGAAGGAGAAGAAAGAGAGAGCTTGCAGAGAGAAAGGAAGGTTGAACAGACAAGGGCTAAAGAGAAAAGGAAGAGAAGGAAGAGAAGAAAGAAGACTCGTATAAAGAAAGAGCTCGAGAGAGTTTAAGGAAAAAGATTAAGAGGAAGATTAAGAAATAAGTAAAAAGAAAAGAGAGAAAAAAAAAGGTAAAAGAAGAAGAGAAAGAAAGAGGCTGAAGACAAAGAAAAGAAAGAAATGGTTTAATTTCTTGCACATTTTTAATTCTTTTTGAGTTTAATGTTGTAATAAGGCATATTTCCATTAGTAATATTTTCTATTGCCTTAATCACTTGAAATAATAAGAAAAAACACATGTTTATTTGTTGTTAAAGAAGATCATTTGTGTAAATGTGTTTTCTTATGGAATTTTGCATATTCTCTTAATTTGAAATCATTGAGCAAAATTCATGTTCTTTAAAATAAATTTAATTATACTCTCTATAAGTAGCTTAGACTTAATGGTGAATTCTAAGTAAGATATGCCTCCCAGTAAACGACCTGGACTCAACTAGTTAAAAGAAATAAAATCTAAAATGTTAGGTTAACTTGACCCTATACTACTCAACCGACACAAATTCAAGTTGACCTAAGTTACTTTCTTTTGCACATAATTAAGCACAATTAACTTAATTAATTGTGTTGAGAAAGCGACACAACAATAGGTTTATACTATTTTTACATTGCTTCTTGCTTTTGATTATGGATCCCAAGCTGTTGGGAGAAATCTATTGTTGTTGTGCTTCTCTTCAGGTTGTTAAGAGAAGGGACCATTGTAAGAGGTTGTGCCACCCTCGTTTCAAGTAGTGCATTAGTGGATTGACTAGCCTCGACTAGTTGGGAAAATCATAAGCTGAGAGACTTAGGTGGTTGTTTTCACCTATAAAGGGTTTCCACTATAAATTCAAGTGTCTTCTATGCATGAATCTCTGTGATTTAATTTGTCTTTGCTACTACGATATTTAAGTTTGTAAAAGATGATACTATTCGCCCTTCCCCTCTAGTATCCGTTAAGATCCGTAGGAACCCTCACTTGGTATCAGAGCTTTAGCATCCAAAAGATATCAAGGTCATCTGTCGACACATACACTAAGGGGCAATCAGTCATTACTCCTTGATGGAATAAACTATGGCTACTGGAAGACATGGATGTAGATTTTCCTGGAATATATGGACTACGAAGTATGGGACATCATCATGTCCAAATACACAAGTCCAGAAATCAAAGAGGGAGTAGTAGCAACCTCAGATCAAAAGAAACTGGCAATGCACAATGCAAAAGCATGAATGCAATCTTCCGTGGACTCTCCAAGGAAGAGTTCAATCGCGTATCTACATGCAAGAAGGCTCACAAAATCTAGAGCATCCTGGAAGTTACCCACGAGGGAACATTGATAAATGCCAGTTTATCTTCTGTCTTATGCCATTAAACAGATCTGGCTCTTAGGGTTTTAACTCCGCAAATAGGTTTTCGAGCTACATTTAGGCATTCACCTAGGTTAGGCATGCATTGCATTTTATTATATTTTTAATGCATCTATTTGAGCATCAGGGATAGATATAAAGTTAGATCCCACATACCTTCACACTCAGGAAGGAAAATGACAAAGAAGAAGCTCCTATGAGCTAGATCCTTGCTCATTCTAGCTAGATCAACTCATCCTTAGCTCCATTCAGTTCATCTCAATTGAATGGTAGCTCTAGCTAGTTCACCTCAACTCCATTCAACTCACTTCAGCTGAATGGCAGCTGAAACTAGCTCAAGTCAATTGATCATAGCTCCATTCCAACTCCTCCAGCTCAGAACAATTCATTAGAAGCTCAACCTGACTAGGATGAGCTACTGCCATCAATTAATTAGACATAATCAGCTGAAGATGACCTCAACTAGCTCAAGCCAGCTCAAGTCTAGCTCCCAGAGACCTAACCTAACTCAACTTGGTTGAGCTGCTCTACTTGACCTAAGCTAGCTACTGTAGCTAGCTAGGTATTCTCCAGGAAGACTAGACCCAGCTCACTTCTGCTCATATCAGCAGAAGCTAACCCATCTTAGCTTAGCTTAGTATCTAGGAAAGAACTAGCAAGCTAAGCCAGCTAAGGTAGCTCCTTGCAATTCTCTTCAACAGCCACCAGCTCTAGCACAACTCCTTCTAGCTACTTCCTACTCATCACCTCCAAAACCCTAGCTCCCTCTAGCTCTCTACCCTACTCCCGACTAGCTAAGCTAGCTAAGCTAGCTTACCATAGCTAGTCACCTCCTTGGCCACCAAAATCTAACCCTAAAACCCACCTAACTAGCTCCATTAACTAACCTTACCTAAGTCCACCTAAGCTACCACCACTCCACCTCAATCTTGGTGCCAACCCTATACATCCCTTCACCCCTCTCTACCACCAAAAGACACCACAAAATTTCCACCAAAACCACCTAAAAATGGTGCCAACTTTTTCCCTCCAAAACCCTTGAAATCCAACCCTACACCTACCCCTTCAACCCATCTCCACCCTCCATTTTTTCCCTCCAAAATCAACACCTTCTGGAAGGTATTTTTGGAGGCAAAACCAAGGCACCTCTTCATTTCCCTCCCATTTTTTCCTCCAAAAATATCCAAACACCCCTTCAGTTCCCTCCAAAAAATACCATAACCACCCCCCTTCCCATCCTAGAAATGCCCTACCCTACCACCACATAATTCCCATCTTCATTCTTAGTTAGGTCCACCATTAATCCACCCATTCTTCACGCTAAGGAAGAAGAGGGAGAGAAGAAGATCAAGGGGGCAACCTACCTACCCCCTTGGTGCCTTCTTCCTCTCTTTCTTCTCTCTTGGCCACACAAAGGAGGAGGTCATCTTCACCAGAGGGGACAGCCAGCCAAAGGAGAAAACAACAAGGTGGTTGATGCCCACCTTGGAGGACAGCCTGAAGGAAGGAAAATTGAAGAAGGAATAGAAGGAGAACTCTTTTCAAGTGTGGAGCAACCACACTTGGAGCAAGGGCCATCCGGATCTTCTACCAAAGAATTCCCCATTGTTCCTTATCTTTCCAATTTCTTGTATTAGCTAGTGTTTTTGTTTGTTTTCATGTAACAAGCATTCCTCTACCTGTATTTTACTATGTTAGTAATACAAGTTTTCATTGCCTTCCAAGTTTATGTTTTAATTTAGTGTGTTTTTCTTCTCTTATTAGTGTAGTGCACACCACACTCTCTTCTTCTAATTACCCTAAGTGCACTTGTCTAGAGTGAGCTTAGAAGAGAGGGTTTCATTTTGTCACTTAGGCGTAGTATCTCCACTTTCAAGAACCCAATTATTTCCAAAAGCATAGAAACAACAAAACCAAAAATCTCAAAACTACTTGTGTTGAATTAAGAGGCGAGAGAGAGAGAATCATTTTTGTGACTAATAATTTGACCTCCTTGGATGACCCTAGATACTCCACTATCTAGGTTTTATAAATTGTAAAGGCGATTGTGAAATTGTGTGTTGCAATGACTCAAAACCCTAATTTTATCAAACCACACATTTTTCGCATCACATTTTGGCGCCATTACTGGGGAGGCACGGCTTAGTCACATTATTGGTTTCTCTCTTCCTTGCTCGATCTTCAGGAAATTTTGTTTGTTTTGATTCAGGGTGCAAGTTAGGAGTGGGTGCAGGATTTGGAGCACTTGGAGTGGAAACCTCAAGTAAACTTGTCTTCCCATGTACTTCAGGTTAATACCCCTGGCTATCTCTTGTATCATCATCAAAATCTCTTAAAAAGATCTTTTAATTTAAAAAAAAAATTGAAAACAAGAAAAACTAAGGGTGGTGGAACCTTAAAACTCTTTGTGTTGCTTATTTACTTCATTTTTCCACCATCTTTACCTTATTGGTGTCTAATTTTTGAAAATCTAGACATCTATCTTGACTTTCAAAAATCAGGTTTGGGCAATTAGGGGCTTCCTAAATTTACCAAATTTCACCCAAGGAAGCCCCTTTGAGTCAGAAACCTTGAGTCTAGTTTTCAAGATATTTTTGTGAATAGATAAAATTAAAAAATTCACAGACTGAATAGAGGTTAGACCTTATTTTCTTACTGTCCATGAATTTTATAAATTTTTCCACTCTTCATATTTGGGTAAAATTTATTTTTCTGGAAACGTTAGAAATTATCTACATCATATAAAATTCTCAAAAAATTTTTAATCCATTTGAGTTTTCTATAGAATCAAGTTCCTGAATCTATCAATTCTGACACTTGACACCAGTAAGAAGAAAAATTCCAACAAAAAAAAAAATTTTAGATTCTTTGTTTGATTTTACATCAGGTGGTGGTATTGTTTGTTTTATTTAGACCACCACCTAAAAAGATTTCAAAAAGATATTCATATTTAGGAGTTGCATAACTAAGAATTTCAACTTTAGGGTTTTAATTTTCTCTCTTACATCAAATTTTAAAGGAATTGATCTCCACCAAATATAATTTGTTTGCCATTATTTTTTGGAACATCAAAACCTTGTTTGAACATTTAATAAGAGAGAACCCTAAAAGACATTATATCTTTATTAAAACCCTAAAATACTTCAACTAAAAAATCCTTATTTGCAAATCCTTTTGATTTGGCTTGAGCACCACTTCTCGCCCAATTCGCACACCCATAAACAAACAAATAATCGAGCATTACTCCAACTAACGCCCATCACATTCCTTGTGCACTTTAAGCTCCTAGACCTAATTAAAATTTTGTAGCAATTTGACCCCTAAGGTTTCACCAAACTTAGGCTTGCTACCTAGATTTTAAGTTTTCTATAGTTGATATCACTTCCTTCATCTATATCTGGTACTAGGCTGAGGGACCGTGATAAATGACCAGGCACAGGTTTATACGAGCCTCCAGTGATTTTCCTAAGACATGCTTGAGCCCAACCCTCCCCTTATTCAGCCTAACCAGATTTGTTGAGGGAACGGATATCCACTATTGATTTCTTATTTCCTAGGTAGACCAAGTCTTAGGTTAATTTTTAGGATGTCACATTTAAGTTAGGTCTAGAATTTTGTTTGCTTTATTGCACACTTTCTCTCATCTCTCCCTCCTCTCCAGCTTATTTCTTCCATTTTTGCACGGGTGGTGGTTCCAAACTCAACACTTGGAGAGACCACTTGATTTTTGCCTCCCCTACATAAAGACCTCTTTTCCCTCATTCTTCCTTTTCTTTGCACTTAAAAAAAATGGAAAAATAAAATAGGTCCTCTAACGCACATGTTGATTTTTCCATTCCTCATCTATCTACCCTGGAGCTACCTAACCAAGCCCCCCCATCCCATATCTACTCCATGATAGCTGAGCAACTGGCTCAACAACAAGCTAATCAACAACTGTTGACTAGGGCTACAACAAACCTAGCCAACCAAAGGAGACTTGCCAAAACTACCCAAGCTCCACGAGCTCTACATTTAACCCCATCTAACATCCCAAGGAGAGAAAATTTGCATTCTTTCAACACTACCCCTGCTGAGTGTAATCAATATTCTGAACCTTCTTATGGCTCACCAGGGAATTACACATATCCAAATCATAGCCCTACTAAAAAGATCTCCACCCTCCAAAAGCAATTTAAAAATACCTCTAATTGGAGGAATTATTCGACTGACTCCTGGACCAATCCGATTCCTCTCCAACAACAGAACTCGTTTAGAGGGTATGGTTCAAATTAGACTTTTTATCAATCTGGGCCATCTCAAGAAGGCATCAATGCCCAGATGATGAAAACCGTATAGGAAATGCAAAGCAAAATGACGGAAGTAACCCATGTTATTAACAATCTTCATGATCAAGTTGTGGATACTCTGACCTAGAGAGCTATAGGACATTTACCATCCCAACCCATACTCAACCCTGTTAATCAAAGGAACCAATATCCAGGTGGAAATCAAAATCAGAACCACACTAATCAGCCTCCCATTAACTCAATACCTCAGCACCAACCAAGTTTCTATCAACAACAGGCCCCCCCACCTCCTCCTAGGAATAACCAAACTGCACATGTAGATACTTTAAGGAGTGAGAAAACCACCACTGCTTTATGGCCTTCACACCAATGGATGAAACCCACTCTCAACCTATACAAATTGACTTTGCTAACCCTAATTAGGAAGAAGAAAAAGAAACACCAAAAACACGAGATTCAAATCCTATTTCTCACCCTTAAGCACTACAATCCAATCCTGCTAAAAAGAAATCAGAGCCCTCTCACCAAGATCTTTTGGACTTATATGGGCAAGTCGAGTCGAACTTTCCCCTCCTAGATGGCATCCCTAACTATGCTCATTTTTTGAAAGAATTGTGTACTCGAAAGCGGCAGGCCCAAAATTTAAGAAGGGTTGTCCTTTCTACGATAGTTAGCTCAGTTGTCCAGAGCAAGCTACCTCTAACAAAAAAGGACCCGGGCACACCACTCATTTCGGTTGTCATAAATGACACCACCTTTTATCGCACCCTTATCAACTTAGGTGCCTCTATTAACCTCATTCCCCTAGTTTTATTCGAGAAATTTTGATTCAGTGAATTAAAACCTATTAAGGTTCAATTTCAATTGATAGACCGATCTACCATTCAACAGTAGGGAGTTGTCATGGATAGTATTATCAAGGTCCAGAATTGTCTATTTCCAGTTAATTTTCTAGTCCTTGACATAGAGGTACTTGAGGCTCTCACAAATGCCCCTATCATCCTTGGAAGACCTTTTCTGATTACTGCACAAACTAATATCAATTATCATTTCAGAAAAATGGATATAAGTTGCGGTAACCAGACTATCTTATTAGATATTTTCCAAGCTTCCAAGAAGTCCATTGATTATGAATTTTTTGAGGACGCTGATAATAAAATGGAAGTAGTAATTGAGAAATTTATGTTGATAAACTCCTACTCTGCTTTGACCACTATTGATCCAAATTCTATTGATTCATTTTCTGAATATGATTATGTGGTCAAAGTCATTGTAGACCAATTAGGGTTTGACCTTCATTCTTCAATTTGTCTCGATTTTCCACCCAACCCATCCACAATAACTTCACCCATCTTGCATCACATTGACTTCTCTCCCCATCCCTTTCCATTGGACCTACCACCTAACCCACCCAAGTTTGGCCTTCTACATGAACTCAAACCATGGCTAAACCTAGGTCTTCCTAAAATTTTTCCATTTCATTTTGATCCCTATATCTTTACCAATCATCTTCTAAGCGATCCTGAGGAAGACATTTCTTGAGGACATTCAAGTGTCCAATTATTTACATGATTGTCCATCTTTCGTGCTTTGCTTTATGCTCGACTAAATAGGCATAAAAGATAGCACTAGATGGGAGGTAACCCATCATTTTTCCAGCTTTCCTTTTTCCTTTTTCCAGGTTTTGACCATCCCGAAACCGATCGATTTTCATTAAGGTGATCTCTTTACCCTCCTAATGCATGAGGACATTGCATATCATAAACATAGGGGGGTGTTTTTAAATTTTGATAATTTGGACGATTGATTCAGAATTTTCAAAACCTAAAAATATGTAACTTTTCTTTTTCATGCATCTCATTATCTCTTTGAGGAAAATTTTGAAAATTGGGACTAAGGTTGAAAGATTCATTTTTAGGTACAACGGGATTTCAATCTTTAACAAACTAGGGATAAGAATACGGATCTGATTATTAGAATCTCTAGGTCTATTTTTAGACTAGATCAAGTATCTTTCCCTAAATTCCACCTAAACTCGTAATGATTCAATTGACTTGATCTCTTTTTGTGACCTGCAAATTACTTGGCTTAGTTTCTAACCCAAAAACTTGCATCTCTTGCAAAAATTCTTGTGTCAAAATTCACACACAACCAACACTTAAAAACAAATTAAAAAAATTAGAAAAGCCCCTTGTTTAGTCTCAGTGAAATCTGAAGCCGATCATTGGTTTGAGTTCCCACCGCCTAGAAGGTGGAAAAATGCCTCCTTTGAGGAGGCGATGTCAACATGTTACCGCCTTGACATTGCTCTATATCTATATTTCATATCTTTAGGCCGAGCATTAAGGCACAAATTTGTAGCTCAAGTGCCTTGGACAGTGCTTCATCCATAGCATTGGATCAAGAGCTTGAGTTTGCTTAGAGCACCCCTTTACATCACGTTGTGTTTTGGGGTTGTGAGCTCCTAGGTGGTGTCTTTGATAGTACTATCTCAAAGTGCTGGCACCAGAACCCCCTCGAGAATTGGTAACAGGAATGATGATCCTGACACATCTGTTGTAGGATTAAGCTAGGAGTAAGCATAGGGGAGACAAGAAAAAAAGAAAAAGAAAAAGAGAAAAAAACACGACATTATAAATATCCTAATAAATGTTGGCATTCACAAAGTACCAACACAAGGTTTTAAAAGATTATGCAAGTTGAGTCAAAATCAAGAGCCAAGGAAATCCTAACTGCAAAATAGTTTTATTTTCGTGTCATCTTTCATTATGTGCTGATGTTTTTGAGGCAACAACAATAACAACCATTGCGATCCACCAAACATGACCCATACCTACTTTTTAGTATTTCTGATCGTCCAAATACTGGCTGAGGTCTTCTAACTTAATTGTAGGGTTATTAGGACTATAATTGAAGTGTAAATGCCATGTAAGGCCACCAAACATTAAGTACATTTACAAAATCTAGCAAGATATGTAATCTCAGGAAAGAAAGAATGAGTGAGTGCAAGGGAATGCAAATAGAGCACTGTGTTTAGCCTCTCTCTGGGGTGACTCATTTGATAGTCTAGAGATTTAGAGTCTGCAGTACTAGACTACATCTAGCACTAGATGAGTGTGAGCCACCAAATATAAATCCATTCAACTCAGTATCTCTAACCAAAGCCTAAAAGCCGAGGTCAAATTATAGATCATTTTCTACTTTATCCCCAAGGAAAGTAGTTGCCTATCCTAATAGAATTTTATTAAGGGTAAAGCACGAGCTTTAGATATAAGTTGGCTTTTCATTTGATCCATTACCTAGTCTACTATCACTTCACATTTGTTTGAATCTCTAAACTTTTGGAATAAGAAAAGAAGAAATATTTTGGTGACTTCCATTATTTTTACACTTTTGCTAGGGACTAGTAAAACTTCGGCATGGGGGTATTTGCTAAGTCCATTTTAATGGACTATTGTTATGCCTAAGTTAACTTTATTCTTGTGTTTTATGTTTGTTAATAACTACATTAGGTCATAGAATGATTGCATGCATCATTACTTAAGTTTACATATGTTATATTGCATTTTATAACTTATTATGTATATAAATAATTATTGTATATTTCGTTATTGCAGGAATAAACCTAACCTCTTTTCAACGTGCCCCTCTCCCATGTAGGTCACGCACACAGTGCACCCACAACTGAACCCTCCTCCACCTGACCCGCTCCATCTCTATCTTCTCGCAACCCAACCTCCTCTACCTAACCCACTTACCCTCTTCACACAAGGGCAACCCAACTTTCAAGATATTTTCAGGTAGAGTTAATAGCAACTGTAAAAATGGGAGAGGAGGAGGAATAAATTTGCGAAGAGGTTAACAAGCAAGGGCCCCTCTCCTTCGAAAGAGGATCTCTTCCTTCCCCTTGGTGGGGATCTCCTCCCTCTCCACCACTGTGGAAGAAGTGCACCTGTGTTTCAAGCCTGCACCGTGATCAAGCGAACACTGTGGCCTGAAACATACCCACCTCCGACTTCCCCTATCGTGGTGTGCGCGGTGACAGTGCTCACATCATCCCACCGTGCATACCATCTCACCATCTTCACCTTCCACAATACCCCCACTGCACACACACTATTCATCTTCTTCCCCTTCTCTTCCTCTTCCTCTTCCTCTTCCTCTGTTTCTCTTTTATCTTCAACCTACCGAATCCAAACCCACCACCACCATCACTGCAAGCCACCCTCTACTTGCACGCGGACCTCTCCTCTCTACACGCCACACTTCAGTAGTGAACAGCCCTGCTCCAACAGCAGCCCCACCGGCCACTCCTCCAACTGGTCGCCTCCGGCGACCATCAGCCACTTCGTCATCGGCAAAGCAACACCCTCACTCCAGAGATCCTCCACGGCCATCCACGTCTTTGATTAAACCCTCCTTCAGCTATGGCAGGACTCGAGAGCAAGTGCTATATTTTGAGTTTAATTAAATTTTACATGTGAATGCCATTGCAACTTCCAATTCATTTATTTATCTTATTATTATATTTAGGTATATTTGCATGAATATCCCTCCAGTTTATTCGAATTATGGATGATTGCATTTGTTCACGATTGAAATATTGATTACAATGAAGAAGGTATCTTTTATTGAAGATTAATCTTTACATTGATTTCCATTGCTAAGGTGACTAGTAAACATAATATTAAGTTGTGGTGATTTTGCATTTAAACACTTGCATTTTTTATCAATTACCTAGAATGATGATTTATGTTGAAAAAGAATTACACAAATTAGCACCCACTACATTTCCCAAAAAAATGAGGCATCAGTCACGAGTTTACTAGACTAATTCCTCCCTGTAGAGACAACCTAATAAATGTGGTTAGAAATATTTAATGTTTTGATAGTCAATTTTCCACCACAAAAGCTTTACAACAACACGTCATTTTATGTTGAAAATTTCAACGAAAGTGAAAATCAACTCATCACTTACTAGCTAAGCTAGCTAAGCTAGCTTATCTTAGCTAGTCACCTCCTTGGCCACCAAAACCTATCCCTAAAACAAACCTAACTAGATCCTCCAACTAACCTTACCTAAGTCCACCTAAGCTACCACCACTCCACCTCAATCTTGGTGCAACACTATACATCCCTTCACCCCTATCTACCACCAAAAGACACCACCAAATTCCCTCTAAAATCACCTAGAAATGGTGCCAATGTTTTTTCCCCAAAACTCTTGAAATCCAACCCTACACCTACCCCTTCAACCCATCTCCACCTTCCATTTTTTCCCTCCAAAATTAGCACCTTCCAGAATGTACTTTTGGAGGGAAAACCAAGGCACCTCTTCATTTGCATCCCATTTTTCCCTCCAAAAATAACCCAGCACCCCTTCATTTCCCTCTAAAAAATACCATAACCATCCTATAAATACCCTACCCTACCATCACATAATTCCCATCTCCCTTAGTTGGGTCCACCATTAATCCACCCATTCTCCACACCAAGGAAGAAGGAGAGAAGAAGATCAAGGGGGAAACCTACCCACCCCCTTGGTGCCTTCTTCCTCTCTTTCTTCTCCCTTAACCACGCCAAGGAGGTGGTCATCTTCACCTAGAGGGGACGACCAGGCAAAGGAGGAGCCAACAAGGTGGATGACGCCCACCTTGGAGGAGAGCTTGAAGGAAGGGAAATTGAAGAAGGAAGAGAAGGAGAACTCTTTTCAGGTGTGGAGTAACTACACCTGGAGCAATGTCCATGTAGATCTTCTACCAGAGAATTCCCCCTTCTTCTCTATCTTTCTAATTTCTTGTATTAGCTAGTGTTTTTGTTTCTTTTCTGTAACAAGCATTCCTCTACCTGTATTCAACTATGCTTGCAATACAAGCTTTCATTGCCTTCCAAGTTCATGTTTTAATTTAGTGTGTTTTTCTTCTCTTATTAGTGTAGTGCACACCACACTCTCTTCTTCTAAATACCCTAAGTGCACTTGCCTAGAGTGAGCTTAGAAGAGAGGGTTTCATTTTGTCACTTAAGCATAGGTTTAGTGTAGTTATCTCCGCTTCCAAGAGCCTGATTATTTCCAAAATCATAAAAATAACAAAACCAAAAAATCACAAAAATACATGTGTTGATTTGAGAGGCAAGAGAAAGAGCGAACCATTTTTGTGACTAATAATTTATCCTCCTTGGATGACCCTAGATACTCTACTATCTGTGTTTTATAAATTGTAAAAGCGATTCCAAATTTATGTATTACAATGACTAAAAACCCTAATTTTATTAAATCAGACATTTTTGCATCAAACATCAAAGGTAAAAGAAGCTCGTATAAATTTACTAACTCAGAAATATGAGCTTTTCAGGATGAAGAAGGGTGAATCTATAAAGGAGATGTTTACAAGATTTACGGATATTATAAACTCTCTAGAAAATCTATATCAAGACATAAAGAATGAAGTCTTAGTAAAGAAGATCCTTCGGTCACTCACTAGCGACTGGGAGACGAAGACCACAGCCATATAGGAATCAAAGGATCTGTCTAATTTGAAACTAGGCAATCTTGTTAGAAGTCTGATGGCTTACAAGGTCTAGCTTAGACACAAGAAGGAGCATGAGAATGGAGTGAAGAAGAAGACTGTGGCACTCAAAGCCAATGATCAATCTGAGCATTCGTCAAGCGAAGATGAAGAGGAAGACATAGCTTTTCTCTCAAGGAAGTTCAGGAAGTTCCTCAAGAGCAAGAGGAGTTAAAGAAAGAAGAAAGAAGAATCAAAGGCAAATGCCATCATCTACTACAACCACAAATGAAAGGGACACATCAAAAAGGATTGTCCACTTCTTAGGAAGGAATTAGGGAAGAAAAAGAAATTCCCAAGAAGGGATGGGAAGAAGAAGGCTCTTCAAGCCACCTAGGATGAGTCAAACTCAATCTCTAAGCACAAAGAGACATCTAGTGAAGAGGTTCTTCTGGAACTCATGGCCCTAGAAGATGAGGTAGCATCTTTCTTGCAAGATGAATTATTAGATGCTTTCTTTGAAATGCATGACATAGCTAAATCACTAAAAGAGAAAATAGAAGCTTAGCAAAAGCCTTAGATGAAGAGAAAGCACAAAATGATACACTTGCTTTACAAAATAAAGAGCAATCCGTTGAAATTACTTCACTAAGATCACCGATAGATAATGTAAAAGTAGATATAAACAAACTAAAAGAGAATTCTGCTATTCTTTTAAATGATCTAGCTAAATTCACTAAAGGTAGTCAAAATCTGCATAAACTATTAGGAACACAAACCCAAAGCACCACAAAATTTGAGTTAGGATATATACCTAAAAATGATCATGAAGCATCAAGTTCTAGTCAAAGGAAAGAGAAAGGGTGCTTGCCTAAATAGGCAGCACCAGCTAACCACCATGGACCTAAGCAAAAATGGGTACCGAAAGCACTCTTGAAATCCTATTTTGTAGGTCAAGTAGATTATAAGAGGTGGATATATCAAGAAACAAATGGAAAACTAAAGCCAATTTGTAGATCCAATGATCCAAAGCCTTACAAATGTAAACAAATGATAGGATCTAGAAGAAAGAAGGTGAATCATGGACAGCATGTGTTCCAAGCATATGATAGGAGTGGAAGGCTTGTTCCTATAACTCCATCGCTAGGAAGGTAGTAGAGTCACGTTTGGGAACAATCACAAGGGTCGTATTATTGGTACTAGCCAAGTTGGTAACTCCTCTACTTCTTTTGATAATGTGCATCTAGCTAGTGGATTAAAACCTAATCTTCTTAGTGTAAGTCAAATATGTGATAAATGACACAAAATTACTTTCATCGTAAATGGTTTTAAAATAAGAGATAAAGAAACCAACCAAATTCTTCTAAAAGGAAGCATACATAAAGATATTTATATTGTCAACTTCGACAAATGCAACAACCTTGAATGTCTTGTTGAATCTGATGAAGAGGCAATACTTTGGCACAAACAGCTCGGTCATGTTCACATGAAGAACATCAGTAGACATATGAAACATGAGCTTGTTAAAGGCCTGACAAAGATCAACTTCAAGAAAAGCAAAATCTGCAATTCTTGTCAAGCTGGTAAACAAACTAAAAATCCATTTATACCAAAAAGGATGGTTAGCACCTCTCGAGCCCTGGAGTTACTTCACCTAGACTTGTTCGAACCAACCAAATCCAAAAGCCTATGCGCATGCAAATATTATTTAGTCATAATCGACGATTTCTCAATATTTATCTAGGTATCCTTCTTAAAATGTAAAGATCTGACTATCGATGTTTTTAGTAAACTCGTAAGAAGATGCAGAATGAGAAAGGATCTGAAGTCATTAGGATTAAAAGTGATCACGACGGAGAATTTGAGAATCAATCTGTTTCTGATTTTTGTAATCAATATGGGATAAAACATAAATTTACTTTTCCTAGAGCCGCACCTCAAAATGGAGTAGTTGAAAGGAAAAATAGGACCTTGCAAGAGTGTGCCTGTACGATGCTATGCGAGTCAAAGCTGCCTCAATATTTTTGGGCTGAGGTTGTAAACACTGCTTGCTATATCCAAAATAGATGCCTAATTAGATCAATCATAAACAAAACACCTTTTGAACTCTATCATGGAAGAACACCTAGAATTTCCTATTTCAAGATATTTGGTTGTAGATGCTTTATACTTAACACCAAGGATAATCTTGATAAATTTGATGCTAAGAGCTCAAAAGGAATCTTCTTAGGTTATTCAACCAGAAGTAAAGCGTATAGAATATTTAACAAGAAGAATTCTGTCGTTGTGGAAACTATGCATGTATCATTTGATAGAACCCTAGCTCAACCACAATCTTCTTTAAGTGATGATGATGACCAAATAGGAGATCCTTCAAACATGACAAAGGAAAACATTTCGGATGAAGT
This sequence comes from Thalassia testudinum, assembly GCA_037157565.1. Classification (NCBI taxonomy): domain Eukaryota; kingdom Viridiplantae; phylum Streptophyta; class Magnoliopsida; order Alismatales; family Hydrocharitaceae; genus Thalassia; species Thalassia testudinum. The sequence goes on along the minus strand of JAZHRO010000014.1, from coordinate 85,926,563 downwards.
ACCAAAAGAGATATCTTATACGAAGGATCATCCAAAAGAATTAGTGATAGGAGAACTATCCAAAGGAGTTCAAACTAGATCTTTCGTCAACACCTTAGCTTTCACAGCTTTTGTTTCTCAGTTAGAACCTAAAAATGTTAAGGATGCCTTTGTGATAATTGTTGGATTATTGCAATGGAAGATGAATTGAACCAATTTAAAAGAAATCAAGTATGGGAACTTGCTCCAAAACCTGACTCTCAGACCATCATAGGAACCAAATGGGTCTTTAGGAATAAACTGAATGAATCTGGAGAAGTAGTTAGGAACAAAGCAAGACTTGTGGCCCAAGGGTATAATATAGAAAAAGGAATTGATTTTGATGAAACATATGCACCTATAACTCGCCTAAAATCCATTAGAATGTTGTTAGCCTTTTTCGCCCACATGGAGTTTACACTCTTCCAGATGGACGTCAAAAGCACTTTTCTAAATGGATTTATCAAGGAGGAAGTCTATGTTAAACAACCTCCATATTTTGAAGATGCCAACCTTCCAAAATATGTATATAAACTAAACAAAGCATTATATGGTTTAAAACAAGCTCCACGAGCTTGGTATGATATATTAAAAAATTACCTAATTGAAAATGATTTTAAAATTGGCAAAATAGATCCAACTCTATTTACAAAAAGAAAAGAAAATGAACTCTTAATAATACAAATTTATGTAGACGACATCATTTTCGGTGCTACTAATGATCTTTTATGACAAGAATTCACAAAGCTAATGTAGGATTAGTTTGAGATGAGCATGATGGGATAACTTTGGTTCTTTCTTGGACTTCAAATTGACCAGCTATCTTCCGGAATATTCCTATCTCAAACCAAGTACACCATAGAGATCTTGAGGAAATTTTCCATGGATAAGGTAAAAGGAAAAGAAATGCCTATGGCAGCTTGTACACAGCTCAAAACTGATGAGATAGGTAAGTTTGTAGATTAGAAGTTGTATAGTAGCGTGACAGGTTCTTTATTATATTTAACTACTAAGAGACCTGATATTCTCTTTAGCACTTGCTTGTGTTCTCATTTTCAAGTTGACCCTAAACGATTACACCTAAATGTAGCTAAAAGAATACTTAAATACCTAAATCACACACCAGATCTAGGACTTTTCTATCCAAAGTCGGCCACATTGGATCTTCATTCCTTTTGTGATGCTAATTATGCTGGTAGCTTTACTAATCAAAAGAGTACTAGTGGAACGTGTCAATTTTGCAAAAGTTCCCTTGTCTCTTGGTTCTCTAGAAAACAACACACTGTTTCATTATCAATAACAGAAGCTTTATATGAAGCTGCATCTTTAGCTTATTCACAACTCTTCTGGATGAAATTGACACTAGAAGATTTTGGCCTATCCTATAGAAATAACAAAATACTTCGTGACAACACTAGTGCCATCAATCTATCTAAAAACCCTGTTCAACATTCTAGAACTAAACAAATTGATATTAAGCACCACTTACTAAGGGATTATGTCCTAAAAGGTGAAATCAACTTAGAATTTGTTAAAACTGAAAATCAGTTAGCTGATATATTTACAAAAAGATAGATTTAGCCTTATCTACCATGCACTAGGATTTCCTAGGTTGAAAGAGCTAATTTGATAATTTTGATTGCATTGTTTTCAACCTTTGATCGATCAAAAATCTCACTTTAATCGACCAAAATGTTTGATCAATCAACTTTCATTAATTGATGGACCAAATCTTTGGTGGGAATTTTCCCTCCAAAAATTTGAAGTTTGATCGACCAACTTTGTTATTTGATTGACCAATCTAGTTGAGCGGAAAATTTCCCTCCAAACTTTTGAACCCTGATCGACCAATGAGCTTAATTGATCAATTAGTTTCTCTTTTGATCGACCAAAGCTAGGCAGATTTATTTTTCGCGTTTGCAATCCTAAATGCCTTTAGTCTCGCTCCTAATCATCTAACTATACTTAATCTACCTGATTACCTACCCTAAATGTATTTACCTTTTTTATTAAACCAACTTTGCATAAAACACCAATCGATTTTCCCCCTTGACTTTTTTTTTTTACTCAACACCTATACCCCACTTTTGTCCCCACACACATCTCCACCATTGACCAAACATCCCTGACGCCATAACTCTCCTCCTCTGCCCTACGTGATCAATCAACGACCTCCGGCGCCACCAACCATCGCTGCTCATTGAAAGACCAAGCGGTGCCTCCCTCATCAACGCCACCCTCGTCAACGCCACGCTCAACCTTGCTGTTGACGCCACCGACCCACGACACCAATTACCGACCTCGCCAGCCATGCATCCTCCCTCGCTGGCCGTACTCACCATCACCAACGACCACGTCGACTCCCTTTTGATCGATCATGGTAACTATCAAAACTTATTTTAAATCTATTTATTATGTGGATTGTTTTATCTTGCTTTTCATCTTTATATATCTATCAAATGCATGTCTATCTTTTCTTATATCAAATGCATGGTTATCTCTTCTTATATAAACTGCATGGTTATTTCTATTTCAAAATTGAGTTGCATGTTAAAAATAACCTGCACCAATTATTTGTTTAAAGGGGAGATAATTAAAATTGATAGCTGCATGTTTTAGTTTTTGTTGAAACAAAAAGGGAGAGACATTATGCATAACCTTTTCTATTCATATCTATCTACATAATAATAATTTTGCTACCATCAAAAAGGGGGACAATGTAAGTACCTCTATTTTGATCCACAAAAATTATGCTATTTGCGAAACTTATCTTTCACGACTCTCTCATGGATTAAAGCTAAAAGAATGCTAATTTTGTCTTAGTGTCTTTTTATCTTTATTGAGTCTAGATTATTTTATAAGGAACCTCCAAATAACTTCCAAATGAATATTTGCACTTCTCATAAGAAACAAGTTTTTAGGGTTATTGATCAACCAAATAATAAAATTGATGAACCAAAGGTATTAATCAACCAACAAAATTAATTAATTGATCAAATTATCTCATTTTAGAAAGTTGATAAATACACTTTTGATTGACCATTTAGGTTAAGTAATCGACCAATCATTGATCGATCAAATAACTAGTTGACTAACCAAAACCCATTTTGATCAACCAAACTACCTTAATTGATCAACCAATTTGATTTCCTTTTCTGGTCGATTTGCTAGTATAAATAGAGGTCGTATGCAGCCTTTTTAAAATACATCTCAAGAAGAAATCCAACTTAAAGAAAGACCTTTTTGTGCCTCCCTCTCAGTGCTTCTACGCTTCTATTTTCATGACTTTCAAAGCACGATGATTCAAACCTCTGCTGAAATCTGGCTTGACTTTCCTTAAGGTTCCATAGCTTTATAATATTTTTACATTGCTTGTTGCTTTTGATTATGGATCCCAGGCTTTTGGGAAAAATCCGTTGTTGTTGTTGTTGTGCTTCTCTTTATGTTGTTAAGAGAAGAGATCATTGTAAGAGGTTATGCTACCCTCATTTCAAGTGATGTGTTAGTGGATTGACTAGCCTCAACTAGTCGTGAAAATCCTATGCTGAGAGACTTAGGTAGTGGTTTTCACCTGAGAAGGGTTTCCACGATAAATCTAGGTGTCTTCTATGCATGAGTCTTTGTGATTTGATTTGTCTTTGCTACTATGATATTTAAGTTTGTAAAAGATGATACTATTCATCCCTCCCCTCTAGTATCCATTAAGATCCGCAGGAACCCTCATTTGCTGCATCTCTTGCGAAGGTCGTGAGCCCTCTTCAATGTAAATTCAATGTGTTCAATATGAGGGACTTATTCCAGTTAGGACATCTAGAGTCCAGCTAATGGCTCTTCGATGTTGTTTGAGGATAGAAATTAATCTGGTTTCTTGATCAGGAGTAAGGTGAGAATTGATAATCATAGAAAACATTTCGTTTGAACCCAAAAAGGCATATTTGAGATGGTTAGGGAGTGGTTTCAACTCCATTACTGGGTTATTAGCAGCAAGTAGGGGCTCAGAGCAAGTCTCACAAGAAGGGATGGACACTACGGATTGGTCTAAATCAGCTTCAAGCTCCCAAGGATGTGTGTCAGGATTCTCTTGTGATTGAGACTCTTGGAAAATTGGGCAATCCTCAATAATTAAATCCTCAATCAATAGACCTATGTTGCATACTTCCTCAATTGCCCCACAATTTATTCCTCTCTGGGCCTTAAAAATATCAATCGTTAAAGTTTTGTCCCCAAATTTCAATTCTATCTAACCCTCCTCAAAGTTAATGTCTGTCTTAGTGATTGCTAAGAATTGTCTCCCTAAGATAATGGGTGTGTGTTAGATAGGAAATTGTGAAATTAATAAGTTTGAGGTCATAATATAGTCACAAAATCAAACCCAAACAAAAATATAACAAAACTCGTAGTGTGAGTTTGGGTCAATCTCTAGGAGGCAACAAATACGAACTAATTCTAATTTTATGTTTTTTTTTCTTGCTTGAGAAATTAATCTAACCTAGATGAAGCCTAACTAATATAAACTAATCCTAAAATTACCGCCGAAATTAGAGAATACGAAAATATATTTCGTCGATGGTGTTGTGCACGCGAATAACGTGGGTGTGTAAGAAATGAAATGAACGTGGACATGTGTGTGTCAGTGCATACCATCTCAACTACACGAACACTACCGAAAAAATTCGCATTAATTGCTAATTCATTTATGTGACTCGACGCTGCCATTTTGTTTTTCTACATTTTTTGATTTTGAAATTTTTTTGTGGTTTTTGAAATATGATAAAAAAATGACTAAGAATGATTCATAATGAAGATAAACAACTTATATTGCATTGGATCATTCATAATGACAAAAATATTCAACTATAGAGGAATGATTATAAACAAGAAATAAAGTATAGTACTAATGGAACTAAGCTAACAGAAATCCATCCCGCAAGAATTGCTCGTAGAGCAATCGGCACTGAAGGATGGTGGTGGCTAGATCATGGGTATGGGGGCCCATCTACGTACCACACAAGAGAGTGGCACACCAAGAACTCAGGGTGAGTTTTGGCATGCAAAAAGATAGAGAATAACTATACTACTTGCATAAAAATGTAGAAATTAAAGATCTAAGAAGAATAAGATACCATGCTACTAGCAAGGTAGGGTACCAAGGGTGGGCCTTGGTGGTCGTGTGGGTTGGAGGTGGTGGGAGGGAATGGCCAGCCGCCAAGGTGGTGGTGGACGGCCTTGGAGAAGGTATTGGTAGGGTTGAAGTGGAGGGTGGCTGGTCAGCTATGGGAGATGGAAGAGGATGTGAAAGTGTGCGGCCTTGATGGTGTATAAATAGAAGAGGGGAGGGTTAGAGTTTTGGACAAGGTAAGGTTAGGGTTTTTGGGTGCCGCCACCTATGGTGGAGGGGGGTGTGGACTAGGTTTTAGGGAAGAGTTGAGTTAGTTTTGGTAAGGGTTTTTGTAGGTTTAGGTTGTGCTGTGTTGGGTTTAATTAGATTGGGTTAGCCTAGTTGGGTTTAAGTAGAGTCTACTTGGGTATGTTTAGGTCTAATTAGATGTGCCTGTGTGTGATTAGGCTAAGGTGATCCTAATAGATGTGTAGGTGTGATCTAATAGGTCTAGGTTGAGTCTAATTATGTTCTACAGAGCCTAATTGGACTTGTATGGGTAAGGATAAATCAACTGGATCTTGGGTGAATCTGATTGGGTTCATGTGCACCCAATCAAATAGGGATGCACCCAATTGGGCGTGGGCTAGCTAATTGGGTTTGGGTGGAGCCTACTGGGTAGGTCTAATCAGGTTCAATTGGACCTAATTAGAATGTGGTTGACCGAATTGACTCGGATTGAGTCAATTGAGGGTACTATGGACCTAAATAGGATTCTAAGGTATGGATTAGGAATAGGGATCGTGGATAGGGTTTACGAATAATGGATAATAAGAATCTAGACAACACTATCCACATTTTGGCCAAAGTGGGGTGAAATCATTGTTAAGGATAAAGATATCTTAGGTGGAGGATAAGGGTAGGGATAGTATGGATAACAACATGGATAGCACTATCCATGTTTTCAGTTCTAGGTTAAGTTAACCTAATAGAAGGGTGGCTTAAGGATTGGAGCAGGTATAAGGCTATCCTAGGAAACTATGGATTGGAATAGGATTATCCTAAGTTCTTTTCCCCTTTTCTACATTTATTCACACAAGTAACCTAGCTTATCTCTTTCTTACTCTCTGTCTTCATTTCTTCTTTATTTCAAGCTCCTACTCCAGCTCTACTGTGGCTCTAGCTTCTATCCCACTTTTATTCAATCTTAGGATATCTCCTAAGCTCATTATTACTTGAAAATACATTCACCAATTAGTAAAGAAAAATAGCCTTATTCTCTAAATAGCTAAGTAGAAAAGCTAGAATGCAAGATATATAGCTTATGCATGTATTATTCCTATGTTAAGCAAGGATCTATCTCAATTTAGGTTGATTAAGTCCTATGATTGCTGCGTAATCAGTGTATCTTTTAGGTTTTTAGGTGTATCCATATCGATCACAATAGAATCCACTAGGAAGTAGCAATCCAAGACCCTAACTAGTACATCCTCAAGAATTCCTTTCAGTTACTTGATTGATTTGTTTGCCAATTGAAATGTCACCTCAATTGGTTTTAGCTTGATATCCTCAAAATTGTCTAATAGGGTGGTGGGAATTAGGTTTATGGATGCACCGAAATACAATAAAGCTCGATCAAACTCTAAATTCCCAATCTTACAGGAGATCAAGGGAGTGCCAAGATCTTTTAATTTTTGTGAGAGTTTACTCAAAATTATAGAGCTAACCTACTCTGATAGCACAATTGGACTCTCATTTTTGTTTTGTAGCTTATGATCGTGTATACATAAATCTTTCAAAAATCATGCATAAGCTAGTATGTGGCGTATAGCATCCATCAAGGGAATGCTAATCTGGACTAACTCAAAGAGCTTGACTAAGTCAGCTTCAGATGCCACAGGTTTGGATTTCCTATTTCCTTTGCTAAAGGCCTCTGGAAATGGAACATCTTTGGGATTTTATAGGATGGGTTCAGGCTCTAGGTTTGAAATTGGGGTGTCCTCAATTACCACCCTTGAATCAGACTTACTTGAACCAAGTTGGCTTAGGTAAGTTGGATATTGAGTAGTCTTCCCACTGCAAGTAGTGACGGCATTCTGCCCTGCCTGATTAGGATTTGGGTTTGATAGGATAGGAGGTTGTTGCTGATAACCAGAGTAAGAAGTAGAAGCCTCTGACCCATTAAGAGGTGGAATTGCAAAGGGAGCCTTATAGACATTTTGTAGTTGGCCTTAATTTGGGTTCACCACCTGCCTCTGGTTCGACACATTGTTAGAGTTGGGCAAAGGCTAAGAAGGAAGTGCACCAAGCTGGTGAGTCCTAACCATTTGTGCAATCTAATTACGCACCTCTGTCATCTTTGCATTATCCTTCCTCTGCATAAAAGCATTAGTCTTCTACATATCAACCAACATTTGAAAAATCATGCTCATTTTATAATCCTTGTTAGGCCTTGATAAAAAATCAGGGTGGTCTTAGATTGAGCTGGTTAATATGAGTGCGAATTTTGTGGTCGTGGTTGATATTGAGGTCTAGAATTTTAAGAATTAGAATTCCCTGACCACGAGAAATTAGGGTGATTACACCATCCAAGGTTGTAAGAATTCGAGTAAGGGTTATTCTAGATGGCGTGGAGTTCCTTGCAAGGTTAAGCAACTCTCGAATAATCAGTAAACTGTGATTCAAAGATCCTCTAACTAGGACAAGAGGGTTTAGAGTTCTCTCCAAAATTGGGAACGATGCTATTTGTTGGATTCACAAAACATGGATTTGTTAAGAAAACATGTCATAGTATAGTGTGAATCACGACTCAAAAAAATAATAATAATGAGACGGTGAGTCCTAGTCGATCTCATGGAGGCAGATAATAGCAAAATTGATTCTTAATTTTTCATCTTTTTGCTTGCTTAAAATTGTATGCCGATTTAAAGACCGCAAATGTAAGTTTTTCCAATCACATTGTTAACCCTAACTACATGTGCGTGTGTCAAATAAATAGTAAATGTGAAAGTGTGTGTCCTAGTGCGCATAATTCGCACTTCGCGATGGCTGCTAATGGAAAATGCATCAATCGCAAGATCGTTGATATTTTAAGGAATCGACATGTGATTGCGCAAAAATCATAGGCCCTAATTCACCTAAATTAAGGTAGAACCTAGCTTAACATAGGCATTTTGCATGCATACGCTTCGTACTTAGCAAAAAGATGGTTTATATGTTTTATACGTAATAATGTGCTATTTGAGAGGTATTAATAATTGTAGGTAATCCAAGGTTGCAGATGACCGATCCAACCTTATGATCTGTTTGGAATGACAGCGGGAGTCCAACGCTTCCAAGAGCACATCAATGAGACTCCCGTAGCACCCTAGGGAGTGCGTAGAAGAAGCAGGAGCAAAGGGGCAAAATGAAGAATATCCAGACCTTAGATGACAAATCCAACCACACGGATGAATTCAGATCAATGTTCACAATCTAACGGCATAGAATTCAATTCAATTGGAGGCCTACATCATCAGATACAAGGAGAAGAAGATGGACGACCATGATGGCGCCATGTGGTGCCATCATAGCCACCCCTCACCGCACCCCAATCTCGGAAGGAGAGTCGTGGGCTGTTGGATCGTCATCCAACGGCCGTGATGCGTCCACGTCGCTTGCCTCCAACTGCCTCATCACGCAAGGGAGAGATCTCGACCATTGGATTTCCATCCAACGAACGAGGGTGGCTGCACAAGATTTGGAAAGTTGATGCAAAGTCACCCGCAGTGCTTTGGTTGGCACATTCACGCCTAAGCAACCGACACTGGTTCGAGGAGAGCTCGACGTGAAATTAGGAGAAAAGGTGAGCGTGGGTGCAATTGACCACCGGATCTTCATCAGGCGGTGGAGCGACGAACACATGGTGGGCGCAGGAGCATCTGATGAAGATGCGTGCGACGACACGTGCCTTAGGAGTCGGCCAGGCGCAGCACATGACTTTTAAGTCATCCGATCGAGAAATCGGACAGCTGAGATGAGTTAGGATTTGAGGCGCATTTAAGTGCAAAGAGGTGGGCAAGTGACAGGCGTGTAGGTGAGTGGGAGTCATCCGATCAAAGGATGTACATCCCGCCACGTGTCAACACTAGATCAACCCGTGGATGAAAGAAGGATTTGGAAGGCTTAATTACAACTGTTGATCTCCCGATCAATGGATCTAATTAATCTGAAGCCTTTACATAGAATTAAGGGCTCAAATACCCTAAATTCCCTTCACAAAAGCTATAAAAAGAGGCCTAAGGGTCCCCTTTGAAAGCCATTCCCTTAGTTTTCTTCTTCTTCCTCCTACAACTTCTCCCTCTTCTTCTTCCCATCTTCTCTACCTCCTTCTTTGCATCTCCGTTTGGAGCATACGTTGGGACACCTCGACAAATTGTTGCTACTCTTCCCAACCTCTCCAAAAGGCCACCACAAACCACCCATGGTGCCCTCATTCTGCTACAGTAGTAGTTGTTTACATTCATCTTTTCATTCTATCGCATACATCAAATTCAATCTCTTTGTGATGTTGATATTGTGATTGATTGTTTCTATTACTTGGTACTCATATTTGGAACAAACGCATGAAATCAAAAGTACTTTCTAGCTCCCTGTGATCTACCAGGACTCACCAATTCCGCTAATTTATTTGCTCGAGATGTATTTCGTGCTATACTACAACATGCTCATCTTTTAATCGATCTACACCACAAACAAATTGGCGCTGTTGCCGAGGAGGCACAGCAACTTTTGATTTCATCTCTAATATAGTATTTTTGTTTGCAGGTACAACGACACAAAGTGGCGAACAAGGCAAAGGAAATGCTATGAAAATTAGGTGCATACATCGTTATTAGAAACTTGGCCAAAAGTTAAGTGTCATCTTTAAAATTCAATAGTCATGTTTTTAATTCTCCAAAAATCCTAAAATTTGGATTGAATATAGATCTTCAAATTATCTTTCGAACGCCACCTTTCACACAAATAAATTATTTCTGTGGAATTTTTAAAAATTAGTGGAGTACATATTGGTCAGATTGATTGAAAATAGAACTTTTATGAAATTTAGAAATCAATTTTGACCAACATCCAAATCAGATTTACCCATGATTTGTTGGGAATGAAAGATAATCAAATTAGCTTTCAATATCATATTTTTACAAAATTTTTGGAGCATATTTGATATTGTTTCCAACAGACAATCTACATGGGGTCTAAATCCCAGATTTGACCCCTGGTTTGTTAAAAATTCATAACTAATTGTTGGAAATAGTAAAAATTTAAAAAAAAATACTCGCTGAAAAGAATATTGAAAAATAAATCTTCTTGCCAAATTTCAAATAATTTGGATCCCATCTTACTTTAGAGTATACATTTGAATTGTGGCCTTCAATTTGAAAAAAAATATAGAAGTGCATGAGCCAATAGGACCACATACACTAACTTGGACTCAGACGAGCCGAAGAATTAGTCGATGAGGTGAGTCATTGATGTAAACACATTTACACTACTTAAAATGTCTATTTTTGCATGTTCTTAAGCATAGGATTGCATTTCATGATATAAATATTGCATAACATGCATCATTTTGCATTTAGAGTAGTTTGAATAAAATGGAGGTTAATTATCTCCTTTTATGTGCTTGGACAGGGCAAACATTTCATTAGGGCCTCGGATCAAAGATCCAACCATATGGATGTGATCAGGGCAACGATTGGAGTTCAACGACTCCAAGATCGCCCTAATCAGACATCCGTAGCATCAGATAGTGACTGGGGAACCTTAGAAGATCAAGGGCCAAGATGGTGTAAATCTGCACTTCAGATGACAAATCCGATTGCACGGATGAATTCGGATCGACGATCGAAGCCCAACGACACAAAAATCGACTCAATCCAACATCCGTGGCACCATCTACAACTTCCAGAAGATGGACGGCCAAGATGGCACCACGTGGAGCCATCTCGACCGCCCAAACGGTCGCAAGCAACCTCTAAAGATCCCTCACCCGCTCGCTCTCCGCCGTTGGATCTTGATCCAACGGCTGTGGTCGGCTGCGCTTAAAAGCGTCTGCTCGACCATCCGTGCCCCGTAGCGCAGCGGTCGAGCGCTCTTACGGGACAGACGGGCGTAGGTTCGAGCCGCAGTAGAGGGCTGGAGGTGCAGGCGATTGGGCGCGGGCGGGCGTTGGATCGCAATCGAACAGTCGCGCACACCCGATAGCGTTCACGTAAGATTGAATGCGCGGCAAGGACGCGCGATCGCACACGGGCAGGCACGTAGCGCAGTGGGCGGAGATGCGTCTTAAGCCGTCCGATCTCGCGATCGGACGGTTGAGAATCAATCAACGTGCGATGGCGTTGAGCGCGCGGGCAGCTGAGGCTGCCCGCGTGGGCGCGGAAGCTACGCCCACATTGGGGGCTTTAGTGACGGATTTATCCGTCACTAAAGACCCCTCATTTATTATTTTGAAGTTGTAATGTCCATTTTGCTCCCACTCCTTGCAACTATAAAAGGAGACCCCCTCCATATGAAATTCTCATCCCTTCCTTCTCCTCTCTACTTCTGCAAAGCTCAAGAGAAGCTTGTCCCACACCCGAAATGCTTCTCGCAAGATAAAGTCCAAATTTTCGTCCCCCTTCGGAAGTGGATCCCGTGACGACGACGGCATGCTGCTTTGTTTCCGTTCTTCTGCTTCGTCCTCCTTCGTCCTGCTTCGTTCCCCTTCGTCCAGGCGTCGTCCCGTCCGACTCGTCCTCCAAGCAACCGTCGAGGAGGATTTCTCTCTCCCTATTCTTTTTATCACTTTCTAGTATAGATTTATTGCTTTCTAGAGTAGTTTTGCTCGTCCTCCAAGCAATCGTCGAGGAAGACATTTCTCCCTCCATTCTTTTAATGCTTTCTAGAGTAAATTTATCGCTTTCTAGAGTAATTGTTTTATGCTTTCTAGTTGTAATGGACAAATCCCCCTAATGATAAATTCTCTGTTTATTCTACATCTCATTTTGATTTCTCTGTGTAATATTCTCTTTCTCTCTTACTCTCTCTCTCTCTTCTATTTATTGTAAATAATTAGATAGTTTTAAATTGAATTATTCCGTGACAAATAAAAAGAAATGCATAGTTTTTAAATCAAACGTCCGCCTCCCTGTGTTCGACCCGGAATTGTAATTTCGGTATAAATTTTATTTTTTGAACACCAATTCTTCACTTTCAAACTACAACGACAGGTTTTCCAAAATCGAACACGTTAGCGTAGCGATTCGTGCGTTCAACGTCACCTTGTGGACCACCCACCCTTTACTAAATTGAAGAAACAGGTTAAAAATTTATGAAAGAATATCAAATAACCTGCATTTGGCTTGAAACTATTGAGTAGTTCCAACCTCTCCTGCAAAACCTGGTGTCTAAGCCTACGGGGTAGCGTCAAATGACCGCGGCTACAGGGTGACGGAACCAAAGGCAAAAGTCGAAGAAAGAACCTTCCTCATAGTCCCCTCATAACCAGACTGGTCGGGTTAGCTTGAGGGGCGAGAATTCCTTACAATCGGTCTCTCGTCGAGTTTTTTTAGTAACACAAACTTAAACGAAAAATCTGGTCATCTAATCTAAAGGACCACTTCGATTAACAAGGCCTTAGCCTTGTTCTGCTTGACTACACCAAACCTTTGAGTTGGTGTATGAAAGGAAGAAGGTCGTTAGGACCTAAACTTGTGGGACCTTGGAAGCCAAACCCAAGGCGGCAAAGGCGATCTTCGCTTGACCTCTCTTTTCAACCTTCTTCCGCTCGATTAGCTGAAATGGCTAATCTCGATCCTCGAGTTCATCAGGACCCTAAGAATCAAGACCCAATGGCTCGTTTGGAAGCCAGGGTCGAGGAAACGGAACAGAAATACGAGTAGAGCATCGACAAGATTCTCACAACACTAGACAGGATGTAGTATCCACCACTTAGCAACAATTATAGCACCTCAGGTCTGGATTCCCATAGGTGGAGATGCATTTAAGTTGAAGCCGAATATCATAAGTCTAATTGAAACTCATTTCCATGGAAACTCGAATGAGGATCCCTTCCAACACGTCGAAGACCTGAGTCAGGTTGCAGAGTCAGTTTGACCCAGGAATGTAGATATCAGAATTGTTCTCATGAAGCCTTTTCCTTTTTCTCTTAAGGATAAAGCTGCTTATTGGTTAAAGGCTATCGGTAGGCCAATCGGAGCCTGGGAGGAATTACGTCACTAATTCCTCCAAAAGTTCTTCTCGATCGGTCGAACAAATGCTATGAGGTGCGCGATCATGACTTTTGCCCAAGGCCCTAGAGGGAACTGAAAGTTCTACCCTTGTACTAGGAGGGGGTGAGATTAGCGTAACAAAAAAATGCGGAATTGAAAATATATAAAGCAATCTCACAAAAATAAGCAATCACAAAATGTACACAGGTATTTTTAGGTGGAAACCCAAACCGGGTGAAAACCACCACCTAACCCTCTCGAGTTAGGATTTTCCGATCAACCAAGTTGATCAAAATCTACTAAACGAATCACTTTAAACGAGGGTGATTCAACCTCAGTACAACCACGCTACAAGTACGAGGGTAGCGTTCCTCAACCCCTTCTCTCCACGAGAAGGATTTTGTCCCACGAAGGAGACGGGAATTCGCAAAGCGAATACCCAACCAAATAACAAAGATAAAATAAACAATAGTCCTATAGAGCCAACAAAATAATTAAACCTAGCTTCTATAGGAAATAGGAAACTCCCCTTTGCAAGGAGTGCGTCGACGATGACGCGGTGCGTGTGCCACGCGATGGCGCTACGTAGCTCTCGTGAACAACAGCGGGAGAGCGGGCGCGCAAACTGAATTTAGCTCTCAAGATGATGGAGCTTGAGCTTGGAGAGCAAGAACTTCTTGGACACAAGAGTGTGAAAGTGTGTAGCTAAGTGTATCCAAGTGTATTTCTAAGTGTCTCTTATGTGTTTTTGTGTTGCAAAGGCTCCCCTCTATTTATAGAGGCCTTAGGAACGCTTTGGAAGGCTTAGAAAGGGTTCTATAGCCGTTGGGAACAAAGTCCAAGAGAATCAGGCCGAAATCAGGACAATGATTACATTTGACAGGGTTATCAGACGTCTAACTCTGGCATCAGACGTCTGGAAGGCCACTTTAAGACGTCTGATTTCAAGGTCAGACGTCTGATTCTATGCGGGTTTCTCCCTGACTTGAATCAGATCCAAACAGGGTTTTTGTGTAAGTCCATCAGACGACATACAGGACGTCTGGAACTAAGTATGGACGTCTGGAAACCTACTTTTACTGTGGGAATTGATTTCCAAACGTTGCAACGGCTAGAAAATCTCTGAGAAGAGATTTTGGGTCAGCCGAGGCAAAACGGTCATTTATCAGACGTCTGTAAAGTCCTATGGACATCTGATAAGGCTCTAACGGTCATAATCTTGAGTGTTTTCTAAGCCAGCCAACGGTCCACTAATTGGACGTCTGGCAAAGTCATCAGACGTCTCCTGAGACGTCTGGTCTAAGGTCTGGACGTCTGATTTCATCAGACAGAACTAACTATGTCCAGCCTAACAGTTATCAGACGTCTGAAACAATAGTCAGACGTCTTAAAATGCTTTATCAGATGTCTTATTTTGGAATTAGACGTCTGGAAGTGCTGTTTGAACCCTATATTGGTTTTCTAAGTATTCTACAGAAAACCTAAGTATCCTAGGGTTGTGCCGGTGTTCGTAGGACTACTGTTAGGGTTCTTTGAGGCTCTTTAACATAATTTCTAAGGAAATAAAGAGCAACAAAAGAAATGAAAAATACAACAAGTACAAAAGAAAGAATCTATCCTATTCTTCTTTTCCTTCCATCTTCAATCTTTCGCTCCACGTGAACCTCCTCTGTTTTCCGTCAAGCTCCTCCAATCCGTCCTGGATGCGAGCTCGAGTTCCGTCTAAACACGTCTTCATTTGCAATTGACCTGAAATCTAGGACTCAAATTGCAAATGTTAAATAACACGTGTTTTGTTATCATCAAAACAAATGATCGTGGTGCTCTAGCACCAACAGGAACTACATGACACCTAGGATAGATTCCATGATCTTCTTGGAAAGTGCCCACGCCATGGTGTACCCAAATGGCACCTCGTTCAAGTATTTTACCATGGGCTGGATGACACACATCGGTACCTGGCCGATGCATCTAGCAGCAACAATTTCCTCGCGAAGGATAAGAACAATGCATTTGAACTGTTTGAGTCCTTAGCAGAGAACTCAGTGAATGCTGCCTCAATGAACTAGTTCCAACGAGCTGGACAACAATGAGTCAGTGTCTACAAAGCTCAAGCCGAGTCTGCCCTAGCCAACATGGACATTATCACCAAAAAGCTAGACAAGGTGAATATACTCGATAAGAAGCTTGATCAATTAATGCAAGTGAGATCTGGATCTTCTGGAAGCACTACTCCGTCTTACTCCTCTCAAGCATCCCGAGCCCCCTCTACTTGTACATATCCGTTTACTCGAGATGTTTTCTCTCCGTCTCCTTGGGATCCTGCGTACTAGGAACCCATGAACAATGTGGATCTAGCATCGTACAATCAGGATTATGCACCAGATGACGATGCAAGTGCGTATTCTTTTGATGAATTTGCATCTGAGACGTCTTCGGCCTATGAAGATGTCAATTCTATTTAGGGTTAAGGGAATAACAACTTGTATTCTGAAACATATAACCCTGGTTGGCACCAGCATCCTAATTTCTCCTTATCTGGTAACCCACAGAGATCGAATCAAGCTTCGCACTACCAGACCAGACAATACGTGAATGCGCAAAACATGTATCCTAGGCAGTAGCCATTCCTGTCTTAGCGGCAACAAACCCGCTCTATTTATCGACCATTGCACCAAGCTGCCAACTACTCTCCAAAGCAGGCCGACTCTTTGGCATCTCTGAAGGAGGAATTGCAAGCATCAATTCAGAAATCTAGTCATGAAAACCAGCAAATAATGAAGGCAATGGCTGACCAAATACAGAGCATACAAAACTTGCAAAACCAGATGATGCAGGAGCATAAGTCACAGGGAGCTTTGCCCCCCAACCTGCCCCAAACCCAAGATATGTGCAGAATCATGGTGCCCCGCCTAGATTCCAAGCACCAAAGGGGCAGACACATACTATTCTACAAGCACCTCCCGCACCTCCTGGTTATGGGGTCGGTCAACCACCTCTGTTTCCAAACCCTATTTATCCAAACCAACCCATTCCTCTGCACCTTCATGGACAGCACACCGATGCAAAAGCTGTCACTTTAAGGAGCGGAACGACTACATAGGGCCAACTACCTAGTCAAGCGGGTAACAAGTTTTCCTGCACTCTACTACAAGATGGCTCACAACCCTCTTCCTCTCATAGACCCTGAAATTCTTGTCCCTTTTCCATAGCCCTAACTCATGATTCAGCATGGAAAAAGGACACGCAGAATTTCGAGGACCTGAAATCTATGTTCAAGGAAGTTCACATTCAGGTCCCTCTCCGCAAAGCAATAGATCACATCCCTACTGTTGCTAGGTTCTTCAAGGACTACTATACTCCGAAGTGACAACAGAGAATCAGACGACAAGCAATATTATCTGAGGAAGACAGTGTGGTTATCTTAGCCAACTTACCACCCAAAAAGGACTCGGGCACACCACTGATTTCTTACTTTTTGTAGGATTCCCCTTTTGATAGGGACTTTCTTGATTTGGACTCATCCATCAACCTAATGCCTACCATAGTATTTGATCGATTTCGATTCGGGGAGTTAAAGCCCACCTTGGTTACCATACTGTTGGCTAACCGATCGGTGAAAATGCCAAGGGGGGTGGCTGAAAATGTGATCATAAAAGTCCAAGGATTCTGCTTTCCAGCGGACTTTTTTGTTCTTGATATGGAGGTTCCTCCTAATCTCTGTGATGCATTGATTATTCTATGTCACCAATTTTTGGCAACCACCCGTGCAAACATCGACTGTGCATCAGGATGCATGGAGATTGCCCTAGGAAATGAAAAGCTTAAATTGGACATTCTTAGAGCATCAAGGAACTTTGATTGCGATTTAATCGAGGAGGATAGTAAAGATGAAGATTCAGCTTTTTGTGGGAACATTGTGTTCCTCTGCAGCGACCCAATGGCATATTCATCTTCATTATCAGGGGTCTTAGATTGCGATCACATGGGACTGAGACTAATGACATACACATTCCATCCCAAGGATCTAGCTGTCATGGGTGTTGATCTGCTCCTAACACCCTTAATCCTGACTATCCTGTCCTATCTAGCACTGAGATCTTAAGACAGGATTACATGACCATAGCTGACAGATTCTCCAGCAGTCAGGATCGGCAAATTTTCGCTGTTGCTTCCTCTCCTCCCCTACATAAACCCCCTCTCCACCCTCTGCCATCAAAAATGAATGAGGCGAATCCATCCCAACCCACACCACGACTTCTTGGGGGGCTGCATTGATTACAGGAAGCTAAACTTGACTACCAAAAAAGATCATTTTCCTTTACCCTTTATTGATTAGATTCTAGAATGGTTGGTCAGACGTAGTTTCTTCTGCTTTTTGGATGGATACTCTAGGTACAATCAAGTATCGATCAACCCAAAAGATCAAGACAAGATGACTTTTACGTGTCCCTTCCGAACATTCGCTTTTAAGTGGATGCCTTTTGGCCTCTGCAACGCACCGGCTACTTTTCAGCAATGCATGATGGCCATCTTTTCGGACATGATCGAGGACTACATAGAAGTGTTCATGGATGACTTCTCCATGTTTGGATATGATTTTTCATCTTATCTTGATATCCTACAAAGAACTTGAGGAGATGTATAGAGGTTAACCTAGTACTTTCATGGGGAAAAAGCCATTTTATGGTGAGGAATGGTATCGTACTAGGTCACAGGATCTCCTCTAATGGACTCGAGGTTGACTGAGCTAAGTCAAAAATCATTTTGCGATTAACTCCGCTTAATTTGGTTAGGCAAATCAGATCATTCTTAGGGCTTGTCAGATTTTATCAAAAATTCATTCGAGATTTCTCGAAAATCGCTCATCCATTAACAAATCTTCTGATAACTGACACGCCCTTTGATTTCGACTCCTCATGTCTTAGCACTTTCAAGACCTTGAGAAGTGTTGTTTCATGTGCACGTATCTTCAACCTCCCAACTGTTCTCCCGACTTCGAGATGATGTGTGATGCCTCCAACTTCACTGTCGAAGCTGTTCTTGGCCAGCATCGGGAACGCCAACCATTTGTAATATACTATGCTAGCAAAATGCTCAACGAGGCTCAGCGTAACTATAAAGTCACTGAGAAAGAATTGCTAGGTGTGGTATTCGGGTTGGAGAAATTCAGGTCATACTTACTCGCGTCCAAAGTTATCATCTACACTGGCCATTCCGCCATTCAACATTTGTTGGCAAAGTAGCATGCCAAACCCTACCTTATCAAATGGATCCTTCTTTTGCAGGAGTTTGATGTTGAAATTCGCGACAAAGCCAGAGCACATAATTTTGTGGCAGATCACTTGTCTCAGCTAGACCCAGATTATAATCCGTACTCCCGCCGATATTAGACCAATTTCCAGATGAGTCCCTATTGTGTATCAACTCTATTGAGTTTCCTTGGTATGCTAATATAGCAAACTATCTCGTCGTAGGCTGGCTACTTATGGGGTTATCCAAGGATCAAAAACTCAAATTTATATCAGAGGCTAAATTCCATTTTTGGGATGACCCACTGCTCTTTCGCATTGGGGTTGATCAGATCATCCATAGATGCATCCCTGATTCGAAAATCTCTAGTGTGTTATCCTTCTGCCACAGCGATGTTTGTGGGGGTCATTTCTTGGGCCAAAAGACCGCTGCAAAGATGTTACAGTCAGGATTTTTCTGGCCAACCATTTTCAAAGATACACACAAGTTTGCCAAGTGTTGTAAGCAATGCGAGGTAGTTGGTTCTATGACTCGAAGAGACATGATGCCTGTCCAATCCATTCATGTTGTAGAAGTGTTCAATGTCTGGGGCATTGACTTTATGGGCCCCTTCACGAACTCGCATGGCTTTGAGTACATACTCCTTGCAGTAGACTATGACTCAAAGTGGGTAGAATCTATCTCAGCAAGATGAGCTGATCATAAGACTGTTATATCCTTCGTCCGAGAATTCATTTTTGCGAGATTCGGAGTTCCTCGCACCCTAATAAGCAATGGGGGAAGTCACTTCATCCATGCCCATTTCATGCCATTATTGAAGAAATATAAGGTGCAGCACCGCATTGCTACCTCGTATCACCTACAGACCAATGGGCAGGCTGAAGTATCAAATTGTCAAATCAAGCTTATCCTTCGAAAGATGGTTAGACCTGATAGGAAGGATTGGTCCGATCGGTTGATTGATGCACTATGGGCATATCGGACTGCATACAAGGCCCTGCTCGAAATGTCGCCATACCGCATGGTGTATGGAAAGGCCTGTCACCTTCCTTTGGAGCTAGAGCACTGTGCCTTTTGGGTAGTGTAGAAGTGTAATTTTAACCTTGAGGCTGGAGGTTATGAAAGGAAGCTCCAGCTCAGTGAGTTGGAGGAGATTAGGCAGGAAGCTTACGAGAATGCAAAAATATACAAAGACAAGACAAAGGCTTTCCATGATCGACACATCCGGAGGAAGGAGTTCACACCTAACCAGCAGGTTTGGTTATTTGACTCTCGACTCAAATTCTTTGCAAGAAAGCTCAAGTCCAAGTGGACTGGGTCATTTTTGGTGGTCCACCCGTATCCTAACGGGGCGGTCCAAATTAAAGACCTGAAATCTGGGCATGTTTTTACAGTTAATGGCTAGTGCCTCAAATCATTTTTTGCCTAGGAACCTCCTCCAGCTAATGAAACGATACATCTTCTCGAGGACATGTGACTGATGAGCTGCCCAGCTGGAGGCGTTAAACCCAACATGTATACATATATACATACCATACATACATAGCATATTTCATTTCCGCATATTGTTTCGCATATTGTTTTGCATATTGTGTATGGCATTGCAGTGATGGCATGAGCTGAACGACAACTCAGAAGCAGTTTCAGATGATTTCTATCCACATACACCCTGCCTTATTTCTTTTATTCATGCATGCAGACATGCAAACACTTTGGCATAGGGCGGTAGTCCATAAAAACTAAAAATTTTCTACCAACATGTGGGGGATTAGATCATTTTATCAAGAGGTTTTATTAAAGATTTATTCGTTAGTAGATTCTTAATCTTAGAATCTAGTACAACCTCACATCTGCACGTAGAATTTGCAATGGATCCATTGTGAAAACCAATAGACATCTCTAGTTTGTCGATAAGAAGCATTGCTTCTTCTCCTGAACCCTTGGATAGTAATCAAGGAGTCAGGTGAACCATCTTCTAGTAGATCCACATAAACATATGTGAGAAGAGAGTAGAGTCTACTGGTGATCTAAGGCTAGTGTAAGGAATCTTTAACATTGAATAATTGAATAATGACACTCAGAGATAGGCATAGTTTTCACTCTCTGTTCTTGCACACTAATTTTGTGAGAAATTCCGCAAGAGAGCCACCAAATAAGGCAAAAACGCAGAGAGCGGGTTATGATAAAACTAGGATTGAGGTCGATGGTCACAACCATCCTCTATGGAATCCTTGACTGGAGGAGGGTGCTGATGTCAAGGTCAGAAATACATCGTCCTATCCGTTCCCTACTCAGTGCTGAGAGTAGGCACTTCCACTAAATAAGCCACCTGAGATCCTCTTGGTCATCCCCAAAAATCCCAAATAATGCCTTATGAATAAAGGTATGTATGTCATGTTACATTGTTGCATTATGTCATGTTGGTAACGGCATTGTGCCAGTAGAGATATATATATATAAGAGAAAAAGAAAAAAAAAGGAAGAAAAAGCATACAAAAGAGATATTTGCTTGAAAAAAAAAAGTGTTATGTTAAGAAGTTTGAGTTATGTAAGTCAAATTGTTTTGAGACAAAAACACCTACCATCCCCACAAACCACCAAATACAGCCTTAACCTATTTTTCTGTATTTCTGACTGCTTGAATACGGGCTGAGGGATCTAACTTAGTTGTAGGGTTATTAGAACCTAATTAAAGTGTAATGTCATGCAAGACCACCAAATGCAGTTGCAAATCTAGTAAGATGTGAGCTCAATAAGAAAAAGAAAGAGAGAGAGAGAGAAAAAGAGAAAAGAAAAAGTACAAAAGAGTAAAGAGAGCAAAATTTTCCACCCTTTCTCTAAGTTAATTTATTCAATAATCAAGAAATCTAGATTCTAAAATACTAGTCTCTATGTAGCACCAAAAGAGAGTGACCCACCAAATACAAATCCAGTTAACTCAGACATCTCCTACCTAAGCCAAAAGCCAAGACTAAAATCAAAGAATAGTTTATAGCCCCAAGAGAAGAGGTTTGCCTATCCTACTAAGGGTCAAATACAATCTTTAAATGTATATCGACTCTTCACTTGGATCCGTTGCAGAAGCTACAACATTACTCATGGTTATCTGGATTCTGAATTTTTGGATGAAACAAAAAGAAATAAACCTTTAGTTAATTCCTGATAAAATGCATTTAGTCTTACATTTGTTGGGACTAGTACGATTTAGGCATGGGGGTATGATTGCGCAATAATCATAGGCCTTAATTCGCCTGAATTAAGGTAGAACCTAACTTAACATGGGCATTTTGCATGCATACACATCGTACTTTGCATCTTAGATGATTTATATGCTTTATACATAATAATGTGCTATTTGCGAGGTATTAATAATTGCAAGTAATCCAGGGCTATAGATGACCGATCCAACCTTATGGATCTATTTGGAATGACGATGGGAGTCCAACGGTTCCAAGAGCACATCAATGAGACTCCCGTAGCACCCTAGGGAGTTCGTAGAAGAAGTAAGAGCCAAGGGACAAATTGAAGAATATCCAAACCTCAGATGACAAATCCAACTGCACGGATGAATCCGGATCGCTGTTCGCAATCCAACGATGCAAAAATCAATTCAATCAGAGGCCTACATCATCAGATACAAGGAGAAGAAGATGGATGGCCACGATAGTGCCGCGTGGCACCATCACAGCTGCCCCTCACCACTCCCCAATCTAGGAAGGAGAGCCGTGGGCCGTTGGATTGTTATCCAACGGCCGTGATTTGTCCACATCACTCACCTCCAACTGCCTCATCTTGCAAGGGAGAGATCTCGACCGGCGGATTTCCATCCAATGGCCATGGGCACTGCACAAGATTTGGAAAGTTGATGCAAAGTCACTCGCAGCGCGTTGGTTAGCACTTTTGCGCCTAAGCAACCGATAAGGGTTCGAGGAGCACCAAACATGAAATTAGGAGAAAAGACGAGCGCAGGCGCAATTGGTCGTCGTATCTTCATCGGGCAATGGAGCGGCCAATGCGTGGCGGGCGCAGGAGCATCAAATGAAGACGCGCGCGATGACACGCATCTTAGGAATCGGCTGGGCACAGCACATGACTTTTAAGTTGTCCAATCGAGAGATCAGACGGTTGAGATGAGTTAGGATATGAGGCGCGTTTAAGTGCTGAGCGACGGGCATGCGGGCGAGCAATGGGTGTACGGGCAAGTGGGAGCTGTCGGATGTGGATCTAAGGGCGCACAACAGTCCACGTGTCAGCACCAGATCAACTTGTGGATGTAAAAAGGATTTGGAAGGCATAATCAGGACTGTTGATCTCTCGATCAACGGATCTGATTAATATGAAGCCTTTGCATGGAATTAAGGGCTCAAATACCCTAAATGCCCTTCACAAATGCTATAAAAAGAGGCCTAAGGGTCCCCTTTGAAAGCCATTGCCTTAGTTTTCTTCTTCTTCTTCCTCCTTTTACAACTTCTCTCTCTTCTTCTTCCCATCTATTCCTCCATCTCTGCATCTCTGTCTAGAGTGTCTGTTGGTTGATTGCACCCAAAAATACACCTGCAATTGTGCCATCTTGTGCTATTTCCTAGCATTACTAGTGCATATTAGGCATCCATAGTCGCATTTGTAAAAATACACGCATGCATGCATTTAATTGAGAGGGGAGGAGAGTGAAATAAATGGCTTTGCAATTAACATTTTTCCTCAAGTGCATCTTTGCAAAATTCACCATCTTTTTATTTTTTATTTTAAATGATTTTGAAATCTTCCCCGTGGCAGCAAAGCCTGGTAACTTCCTCCTCACACCATGCTCTGCAACACCTCTCCCTACCAGCTGCATGCAAGCCATGCACATCGAGGGCATGGCTGTGAATGCTTTCTTCTTCTTTAAAGCAGGCGCGGCTCCTTCTTGCAAAGGGAGCCTGGTCCAGCCTAAAAACAACTCCACAGCATTTTCTTCTCCAGGCCGCCTCCTCCCCTCTCCCTCCATACGTAGGCCCTCCTCCTCTGAGGAGACACTCTGTGGGCAGGAGTACCTCACAGTGGTGCACAACCACCACCGTGAGTCCACCACCGCCTAGCTCATCAGAGAGCCGGTGGGCGTGGTGGTATTCCTGTTTCAACTTTTCAAGCCATTTCAGCCATTGGAGCAGGAGATTCAAGCTTTGAAGCTCAAAGCTCCGCACACAGCAGCAGCAGCAAGGTGGCAGCAGCTGCAGGACACCGCACATCCCTACAGCAGCCACCCTAGCCCTTTCCTCGCACGCCTGCAGGTGATCTCGCCCCTCTCCGCGCACCTTGTCGCGAACCTCTCCGTGCCGGCAACCAACCAGTGCGCCCCTTCCACAAGCACGCCAGCCGCAAGCCGCCCGCATTCACAGCACCTACAGCACCCGATTGCGCGGCTCGCCCATCCACTGCAACCACTGTTCACGTATTTTAGCGGAACATTGTGGCTACAGTGGGGTGACCGGTAAGTTTCTCACTTATCCGGTCAGTCGGCTCGTCGCAACTAGCCTTTGCTCGTACATGCGTCTTGCCCCGCATCCTGCTTCCAGTGCCCGCCCACGTGTCTGCCAGCGCCCGCACCCACCCGTATCGCCCGCTCCCTTTGCTCGCGTACGTCTGCGTACGCCCACTCCAGCTCTTTGCGCAATGCTGTTCGCTGCGGTCCTCTTTGCGCCCACTTCCCTCCAACGCGTGCCTCTCTGCGCATACGTACCTGCGCATGCGTGCGTGGACTCCAAACGTGACGTGAAGCTTCAGATGCCTTAACCACGCCAACTCCAGCTCTCTCTCTCTCACAGCACTCTCTCTCTCTCTCTCTCTCACAGCACTCTCTCTCTCTCTCTCTCTGGAGAAACACATACACACACACTCACACACTCGCACACACACACTCTCACCTATACACTGTTATATACTTATATATATATACATATACATACATATATTTATATCTATATATATTTATATACATATATATATATATATGTACTTATATCTATACATATAGTAGTATCTATATACTTATATATATATATACATACATATATATTTACATATATACATATACTTATATACATATATATATATATACAAATATACATGCATATATACATATATATACACATATATCTACATATATACATATATATATATATTTTCACATTACTTACCATACGTTGTATCACTGGAATATCTGCACCAGTTGGTGATATTCCCCGATACATGCGTACAAAAAGCGTGGTCACACTCATCTTCCATCAATCCACCTTACACTCCATGCAGCACCTCATCCTGTTGGTTGCATCTCTCTAGACGACGACTGACTCGACACCGTGCTACACCCCATCTCCGCCTCCACCCCTACCCCTTTATACATATATATATACTATATCTACTTTATTTCTACTTCTCTTTCCTGAAAATAAAAAGATAAAAAATATATAAAAGAGAAAAGATAATCCTTGACTTGCAGGTACTCCGTCTTGCGAATAGCAAGACCCTTTTTTGAACCCTATTTTGGCTCAAAGGCAGGAACCTAATTTTGAGGGTGTGACTCAAGGACAAGAATTATCAGAAAAAAATCTAAATAGAAAAAAATCAAAAACACAATAAACGAACGGAAGAAATTCATTGTAGGAAAGGCATAGAAACTTGACTTCTAACCCCACTTCCCTGAGTTCGACCCTAGGCTTAAAAGTGACCAAGATAAAATCAAATAGACTAGGTAAAATAAAATATTTTGTAAGGAGATGGTTAGGCTCGATTTAGGTTAACCACTATACACACTTCAATGATAAAATCACCATATTAACACACCCAACCGGGTCCCGACCACAATCTTTCTGGCGTCGTTGGGAAGTGTGTATGCAAGTAAGTTTCTATTCCATTCCTTTCATTTTTCTCCTCTCTTCATGGGTGTTTTTGTTTTTGCTATGCAAGTGAACCTGTTGCAAGGAGAAGGCAGGCAGATGAAGTAGGAAACGTGGGTAGGTCCAAGGCAGGAACGAGAGTGTGAAGACGCCGACACCGCACTGGAGCTCCGCACACATTGCTGCACAAGTAGGTCTTTCTTTCTTAGCAACCTAGGTTAACTTGTTACCTTAATAAAAAAACTACAAACTAAAAACTAAAAAAAACTAGAAAAACTTCTTGGATCTCTTGGGGCAAGTGGATTAAAATTCACTTGTTTGACTGTTTGCCCTTACTCCCACCACCCCGGGATTTCCCGCCTTACTTCGCATAGCTAAAATCCAAGAATCTTGATTCTTGAATTTTTCGCTGTGTGAAGTATTCTTTGAGGCAAACATAAAAAGATTGATTGCACCCCTCTTTGCCTTACTTATCTGCAAATTCGAGATCACATTTTTTGTGGGGAGACTTGGAATTGAGTTGATTCCAACCCCACCATGACTTTTCACTTGCCTAAGATTCGATCCCGAATACTTCAACCCCAACAAATTGATTTTCTTTATCTTTTGGTAGAGCGTTGTGTGGAAATCATTTTGGTGATTGGGAGCACTTGAATTGAGGTGCTTTGGCTCCCTTTCAAACTAATCTAAAACTGATTCGTGCATCCACACATAGAAATCTCCATCTAGGGAAGCCCATTGCATTTTAGCATGCATTAACCAACTAACATTGAAGAAGGGTTTGTTGGGCTTAGAAGAAAACTTGTATTCTTGCAAAACTCGAAGTTTGGTTGAATTGGTAATTCAGAGAAATCCTAAAATCCATACTACTTAATGCTGAATTCTAAAAACCATTCACCAATTAAAACTTCAATTCGAGGAGATTTCCCCATTGCATGCTGGTTTTACACACTTTGAAAAATCAATCACTTGGGCATTACCTGTAAACAACGCCCTTCACATTCCAAAAGCACATGATCCTAAGGCTCTAACTAAAATTGGTAGCAACTTGACACTTATTAAGGATTGGAGGTCTAACTACCTGTGTGTAGTGCCTACGTGTTGGTGAGCGTTCCCGCGTGCTATCGGGTGTCTAAGACTGGGGCAAACGGCCTTTCAATCTGGCCCGGTGGTTCCGCAGTGCTCACATTCGGTTCCGTAGTTTGTGATAGTAGGTAACTTAGATCTTTAAGTCTAAGGGCGCACTGTAGAGGTTAGGAATTTGATTGAATTGATTTGTCATCAAGTGTACCTTTGCGACGTCATTTCTCTCATCTCTTTTCCTTTCTTATCCCCCTGGGGGTCAGACCCGAATAGGTTGTTAATATGGTAATTTTATCGTTGAAGTGTGTATAGTGGTTAACCTAAATCGAGCCTAACCATCTCTTTACAAAATTTTTTACCTGGCCTACTTGATTTTATCTTGGTCACTTTTAGGCCTAGGGTCGAACTCAGGGAAGTAGGGTTACAAGTCAAGTTTCTACACCTTTCCTACAACGAATCTCTTCCATTCGTTTATTGTGCTTTTGGTGTTTTTCTATTTAGATTTTCTTCTGATAATCTTGGTCCTTAAGGCACACCCTCAAAATTAGGTTCTTCGCTCCAAGCCAAATCAGGGTTCCAAAATGGGTCTTGCTATTCGCATGACAAAGTACCGGCAAGTTAAGGATTATCTTTTCTCTTTTATATATATATTTTTTGTCTTTTTATTAGCAGGAAAGAGAAGTAGAAGTAAACTAACTATAGTATGTATATATATTTCTATACTATATATGTATAAAGGGGTGCGGGTGGAGGCGACGATGGAGTGTAGCACGGTGTCGAGTCGATTTTCGTCTAGAAAGCACAACCAACAAGATGAGGTGCCTCGTGGAGTGTAGGATGGATGGTGGAAGATGAGTGTGACCACGCTTTTTTTACACGGGTATCGGGGAATATCAGCAACTGGTGCAGATATTCCCGCGATACCACGTGTGGTAAGTAATGTGAAAAAATATATATATGTATATATGTAAATATATCTATATGTATATATATATATGGTTATAAATATATAGGTATATATATGTAGTTATATGTGTATATATATGTATGTAGCTATATGTGTAGATAGATATATGTATATATATATTTATGTATGTATGTATGTATATGTATATAATACTATATAGATGTATATATATATATATATGCGTATGTATATAGTAATATATGTATGTATAGATATATGTAGACAGATATGTACATATATATATATATATGTATATATGTAAGTATATATGTGTATGTATATTTATATATAAGTATATAGATATATATATACATGTATATGTATGTATATAGACTACTACATAGTTATATAAGTACTAATATATGTATAGATATATGTATATATATATATATATATATGTATGTATATAAGTACATATATATATATGTATATATAAATATATATGTACGTATATATATATATGTATAAGGTAGAGTATAGGTGTGTGTGTTTGTGAAGAGAGAGAGTGAGAGAGTTCTATGTGTGTGAGAGAGAGAGAGCGGGAGAGAGAACGCCTGCTGTGTGAAGGAGGCGAGTTTAAGTCGTCTGTGCACTTAGGGCATCGTCTGAGGCTTCAAGCTCGCGCGCAAGCGCGTATGCCCACAGAGAAGCGCGTACTGGAGGACGATGGGCGTGGAGAGGACCGCAGCGCACCGCGCTATGCGAAGGGCTGGAGTGGGCGCACGTAGAGGCACACAGGAGAAGGGAGCGGGCGCTGGCAAAGGATCGCATGCAGACGCGCGGGCGGGTGTTGGAGCGGACTCAGTGTAGGACGCAGGTGCGGGTGCTAGCCGGTTGCGGCGCGTCGAGTGACCGGATAAGTGAGAAGTTTACCGGTCACCCCACTGTAGCCACAGTTCTCCGTAGACTGGCGTGAACAGTGGCCACAGTGTATATCCAAGCTGCACGACCGCTTGCTATAGGTGCTGTGATTGCGGGTGGCTTGCGGTTGGCATGAGCGGGTTGGCGCGCGCATGGAGGGGTTGCACTAGCCGATGGCTTGCGGGCGGAACGTCGCGACAGAGCGTGTGGAGAGGGTTACTGGCGTGCGTGGTGGAGGGTGAGGGCGACCTGCTGCTTGCGCGGTGCTTGTTGGAGTTGGCTGGCGGGTGCGTTGAAGCTTGGCCGACCACTGCAGGGGCATGCAGTGGCCGGCTGCGGGTGGAAGAGAGAGAGCGACAGGGCACGCAGAGAGGGAGGCAAGGGTGCCTGCAGGCACACGCGGTGGCCTGCGTGCGTTGCTGCCGCCTTGCTGCTGCTGCTGTGGAGCTCAGTCGGCTGCTGCAGGGGCTTGCGGTGGCCGGTTGAGCTTCAAAGCTGAAGCTTTACGGTAATGGTTGAAGGTGCTTCAAACGGCGAAACAAGGAAAGAGCCACCACGCCCATCGACTCTTTGATGAGCTGGGTGGTGGTGGACTCACGGCGGTGGTTGTGCACCACCATGAGGTGCTCCTGTCTGCAGGGTGTCTCCTCAGAGGAGGAGGGCCTGCGTATGGAGGGAGAGGGGAGGGGACAGTGGCCTGGAAGGAGAAGTGGAGTTGCTGTGTTAGGGTTGTTGGCGTGGAGGACTTGGCCCCATTTCAAAGAAGAAACCGCCCTCTTTTTAAAGAAGAGGAGAGCATGCACACCCATGCCCTCTCTATGCATGGCTCATGCATGGCTTGGCAGGGAGATCATGTGCATGCGGCTGCAGGGCTGGTAGGGAGAGGGGGAGCAGGACATGGAGCAAAGAAGAGGTTGTTTCATGCAGCCGCGGGAACAGTTTTAAAAACCAAAAAGAAATAAAAAAATGAAGATGGAAATTTTGCGAAGCAGCACTTAAGGAAAATGTGAATTGCGAGGCCATTTTATTTACTCTCCTCCCCTCTAAATTAAATGCATGCATGCATGTATTTCACAAATGTGACTATGGAACCCTAATATGCACTGGTAATGCTAGGACATAGCACAAGACGGCACAATTGCAGGTGTATTTTTGCGGTGCATTCATACCCCCTTGCCTATCTTTTGCTCGTCCCTAGCAAAACATTTTTTTGTTGTATTTAGAAATGATCTTTAAGCTGAAGATTTTCTTCTGAGGCAACATAGCTGTGTTTATTATTGGATATTGTGAGAACCAATTGTAGAGAAGACTACCAGTACTTTAAGTCTCACATGACATAGATCATCTCTCGACTAACCAGGACTCTTGATATTTAAACCTTAAGTATGATTTCCAGGACCCAGGAGGTTTTTGCCGTACTCGAGAGCTCAAGAGGTTATGGCTTGTGATTAGTGAAGAATCAAGACTGACCAGATGAACATTAAGACTCAAGCCTAGGGTTTCACAAATTTTTAAGTACAGGTTGGTCCCAGTTTCAACTCATGTCTTCGGGTTGACCCTCAAAAAGATGATGGAAAC
Organism: Thalassia testudinum; assembly: GCA_037157565.1. Classification (NCBI taxonomy): domain Eukaryota; kingdom Viridiplantae; phylum Streptophyta; class Magnoliopsida; order Alismatales; family Hydrocharitaceae; genus Thalassia; species Thalassia testudinum. Next base: position 85,896,578 of record JAZHRO010000014.1, on the reverse strand, counting down.
TCAACTCCCATTTTCTGACATTTGTGGCTCAAAGAAAACAAGGTATTTGTAACCTGCCCTGAAGAACTTCTTGTAGGGCGAAGACTTTACAGACATTTTTGAGATATACTGACTATCTGCACCTTTTTTTTTTTTTGAAACACGTGTCAGAATATCTCTTACAACATTATTTGGAAGAGCACACTTTTTTTTCTTTTTGGTGGGAGGGTTCCTTTTTGGTGGAAAGAGTCTCTCCTAAACTCAAGACTAAAGCCTAGGATAAAAAGTCTACTTGCACGCACAGGTAAGGACTCCACCTTCCCTGATGAACACTAGGGTTGGATCTTATGTTCACCTGGTCTTTCCTGATATGTGTAGTGTGAACCAAGATTACTTAGGCTCTCAAGTAGAAGCAAACCAACGGATCCTGTACTGGTGTCTTAGGTATAAGAATACGTCCTTAGTTTGGAGAGATTTCGGTCTATTTTGTCAATGCTCAAGTGAATTAAGCCGAGCCTGAGCGAATCAAGCTTCTGTGGCCTGGAAAGTCTTCAAAACAGAGGTTGAATATCCATAAACACTTATTATATTTTTCTTTCAGCCTTCAGATCATTACTAAACACTATATATATATTATATATATATATTTTTTTTTCTTTTTCTTTTTCTTACATATTTATAAATAGGTGGAAACTGCATGATACCATAAAATACCTAGATCCTATGGATGCCTATCCACCCCCCATGCCAAACAATGCTATGTCCTCATATGCATGCAAGGAAAGGTAGAGAAAGGACGAAAGATCGGGAAATGAGAGCTGAGGTGCAGGGTATACAGTAGTGAGGTAGGGTGGGTGGATGGTGGGTGGTGAAGTGAAAAGTGATGTGATCGTGATAGTGGCGTGAAAAGTGAAGTGATCGTGATAGTGGCGTGAAAAGTGATGGTGGATGGTGAAAGGTCTGGCATTTCATGGGACGAGAGTGTCCCAAGCGGATCGGAGAACAAGTCGGGAAGAAGAAGCTGGCCCTCAAATTGCATAAGAAGAGGGGCTTCTTGGATAGATGGATCCAAAAGGGAATAGCCCCAGTGAGTAGGATGTGGGCTCAAGGTCCCAGTGTGGAGTTGCAAATCTGCCTAATTTGGTGGGAAAGAAAGGGCAATCCGATCTTCGAGAGTGTGGACCGACGGTGAGTAGCCTAGATATGACTCAGACCACGAGGTATGGGAAGCGGAGAAAACCTCGTCAGAAGTCTAGTTAGGGGAAGGTACGGGACAAGGGAGGGATAGGGGAATGTCACAATATGTGTTAGTCAGGCAGTCATCAATGTTTATAGGTAATCCGTAGTAGTCCAAATAGGTCTCAATTACTCCGATACACGTATTGACGGCCTTGCCCTCGTCAGACGTGTCAACCTCGATACAATCGCAATCAAAGTTCTTGGCTGCCTTGAAGATGTTAAGCTTGAGCTTTTCAGATCCAATGGCAATCTCAATACAGCCCGACTCGCAGTCGATATGGGCGCAGGTTGTGGCCAAGAAAGGTCGACCAAGGATTATCGAACTATCAGAAAGTGAACTAGGAACTTCCATATCTAAAACAAGAAAGTCAACAGGAAAACAGAGACTGTTGACCCTAACCACCACGTCTTCCACCACACCCTTTGGGATTTTGACAGAACGATCTGCCAACTATAACGTGGCAGGAGTGGGTTTCAGATTTTCCAAGGAAAATTTTTCAAGCATGATGGTCGGTATAAGATTGATGGAAGATCCTAGATCAAGCAGGGCACGGTTAAAATTGTAGCCTTGGATGCTAACGAAATAAGCGGTGTGCCCAGGTCTTTCTGCTTCGGTGGTAGGTTTGACAGTATAGCACAACTCGCATGAGGCGAGAGAACCACCAGATTCTTAGTTTTCTTTGACTGTCGCCTAGGTGTTGTGTAGTCTTTGAAAAATCAGGCGACAGTAGGTATGTGGTCGATAGCCTCGAGCAGGGGTACCTTGATTTCTACATCCCTGAACAAATTACACAGGTCATCAAAGGCCTGTGTAACTTTCTTTTTGCCTTTTGGCTCCCTCAGTAGAGCCTCAAGGAATGGAACTGATTCTGGCACCAATTTGGGTGTATCGTCGTCTCGCGAATGCGGTGCGTATCTCGAATGAGAGGGCGATGAAGAAGACGGGCCAGGATCAAGTCGAGGCGGATCATCAGTCTACTTACCGCTCCTCGTAGTGATAGCATTGGACGATGCAGGTCTAGTGGGATCATACGGCGGAGGAGGTTTCGCAATAGGGACATAAGAGTGCGGTGCTGCAGCGGGATTAGCCTGAAATCCCGATGGAATGCTCGGAGCCTGCAGAATCTGATTAACCTACCCCTGAGAAGGTCGTACCTATGGTTGAGGACCACGGGGTACGAAATTTCGTTGGTTTGGAACAGGTTGGGCAGGAAGAGTGCCCTGAGATCGAGTCGCCATGCATAGTTGACGGATCTTAGCATTCTGCTACGCCAATTGGTGCTGAAGAGAGGTTATGTTCTCTTCATGGCACTTTGACATTTTCGTCATCATTCGCATCAATTTGTCAAGAGGACTTGATGTGTGTTCGGTTTGCTGTACGCAAGGGCCTGATGGCGGATTCGCCATAGGATTAGACTGGGCCCTTGGGATGACGGGTGCAGACGGTCGCATTGGTCCACCAGCGAGGTTTTGGTGCTGCGGGTTGTTGGACCATGCGAAATTTGGATGATTTCGCCACCCTGGGTTATAAGTGGCAGAGAACGGGTTGTTCCCCAGGGCGCAAACGTCTTCCAGGCTAGAAGACGTGTCCACATGTAAATATGCGTCCGAGCACACGGAGGCTTGGTTCTCCATGTCGAAATACTGGCTCGTAGAAGCTAGATCCACATGACTTACCGAGTCGCTCGATGCGACACTCGGTAAGGAAGGTCTTACGGGGTTTCTCGAGATAAGCCTGGTGTTGGAAGAATTGTGATTGTGATGAAGTGGTGAAGAGGTGGTGTTTGCCATAGAATGGGCGGGATTGGCCAGAAGCTCGTCCAGCTTCTTGTGCACGACGGAGACTTCATCCAATTTTTGTGCGATAAGGCTGAGATCAGTGGATGAATGGGAGGGTCCCGTGTCTACTTCGTGGACATTTCGAGGCAGGCTGGTATGATGAAAGGAGACAATGGAAGCATTGTTCATTGAGTTTTCACTCATATTTTCAAACAATTCGAATGCTCCATTCTCATCTTTATTCATAAAATTTCCTTGCAGGAAGCGTCTGCAATCTACTTCAAAGTCTTATTTAGCCCATTCTAGAAAATCTGGGCTATATGCCACTTAAGCAGACTGTGGTGAGGACACTTCCTGAGGAGGTCGTTATACCTCTCCCATGCCTCATGAAATTGTTCGCCATTTTGTTGCATAAAGGAGGTGATAGCACGACGAAGCGCATTGGTTTGCCCGATTGGGAAGAACTTCTTGAGAAATGCTGTTCGCATCTCTTCCCAAGAGTGGATGGTTCTCCCAAGGGTGCATAGCCACTGCGACTCTTTATCCTGCAATGAAAATGGGAACATTTTCATGAGGACTATAGGTGACCTGATATTTCTTGGTTTAACAGTTTCAGCCAATCGGGTTAAGTCTTCCAAGTGGAGAAAAGGATCTTCACTTGCAAGACCATGGAAGTGAAAATTAATTAGGCCAATTATGTTAGGCTTTAATTCAAAGTCGTCTCCGCCCATGGGGACCCGAATTTGTCCTATGGTCTCTGTAGCAATAGGATTCTGATAGGAGCTAAGAGACTTAGGCTCCTCCCGTTCGAGAGGGTTCTGCATTTCCTCCAATGTTTCCCGAATGGCTTCAATTTGCTCATTATACATTTCCATTTGGGCTTCGAGGCGGGCTATGGGATCTAAGGCTCCACCACCTGGTGGGTTTTGAGGGCGATTTCCTCCCTCGAGATTTGGGGGTGGGCGTGCAGCCATGTTTGTGGAGGAGGAGGACGATTCGGCTTCTTTTCTAGATTTATCAGGCAATTCGCACAGTTCAGGGTTTTGTGACCTCCCAAACAAGCACTACCGCAGGAAGAATTGGGGAAATAAGAAGGGAAAAGAGATGAGAGAAACGACGCTGCAAAGGTACACTTGATGAAAAATCAATTCAATCAAATTCCTAACCTCTACAGTGTGCCCTTAGACCTATAGATCTAAGTTACCTACTATCACGAACTACGGAACCGAATGCGAGCACCGTGGAACCACCAGGCCAGATTGAAAGGCCATTTGCCCAAGTCTTAGACACTCGATAGCACATGGGAACCCTCACTAGCATGTAGGCGCTATACGCAGGTAGTTAGACCTCCAATTCTTAATAAGGGTCAAGTTACTACCAATTTTAGTTAGAGGCTTAGGATCAAGTTCTTTTGGAATGTGAAGGGCGTTGTTTACAGGTAATGCCCAAGTGATTGATTTTTCAAAGTTTGTAAAACAAGCATGCAACGGGGAAATCTCCTCGAATTGAAGTTTTTAATTGGTGAATGATTTTTAGAATTCATCCTTAAGTAGTATGGATTTTAGGATTTCGCTAAAATAACAATTCAACCAATCTCCGGGTTTTTGAGAGAATACAGGTTTTCTTGTAAGCCCAACAAACCCTTCTTCAATATCAATTTGTTAATGCATGCTTAAAATGCAATGGGCTTCCCTAAATGGAGATTTCTATGTGTCGATGCACGAATCAGTTTTAGATTAGTGTGAAAGGGAGCCAAAGCACTTCAATTCAAGTGCTCCCAATCACCGAAAAGATGTCCACACACAAGGCTCAACCAAAAGATAAGGAAAATCAAACTGTTGGGGTTGAAGTATTCGGGATCGAATCTTAGGCTAGTTGAAAAGTCGTCATGGGTTTGGAATCAACTCAATTCCAAGTCTCCGCACCAAAAAGGTGATCCCGAATTGCTGGTAAATGAGGCAAAGAGTGGTGGCAATCAAACTTTTTATTTGCCTCAAAAAAATACTTCACACGGTGAAAAATTCAAGAATCAAGATTCTTGGATTTTCTCTATGCGAAGTTTTGCGGGAAATCACGGGGCGGTGGGAGTAAGGGCAAACAATCAAACAAGTGAATTTTAATCCACTTGCCCCAAGAGATCGCAAGAAGTTTTTCTAGTTTTTTAGTTTTTTTTTATTAGGGTTACAAGTTAACCTAGGTTGCTAAGAAAGAAAGACCTTACTTGTGTAGCAACATGTGTGGTGCTCCAATGCGGTGTCGGCGTCTTCATGCTCTCGTTCCTGCCTTGGATCTACCCACGTCTTCGACTTCATCTGCTTGTCTTCTCCTCGCACCAGGTTTACCTGCACACCAAAAACAGAGACACCCGTGAAGAGAAGGGTGTGAGAAGAGAGAGATTACAGGAATGGAGAAAAAATTTACTTGAAGGTGCACTTCCCTGGCAACGTCGCCAGAAAAAGGTGGTGGTCGAACACGAATAGGTTGTTAATATGGTGATTTTATCGTTGAAGTGTGTATAGTGGTTAACCTAAATCGAGCCTAACCATCTCTTTACAAAATTTTTTACCTGGCCTACTTGATTTTATCTTGGTCACTTTTAGGCCCAGGGTCGAACTCAGGGAAGTGGGGTTACAAGTCAAGTTTCTACACCTTTCCTACAACGAATCTCTTCCGTTCATTTATTGTCTTTTTGGTGTTTTTCGATTTAGATTTTTTTTCTGATAGTCTTGGTCCTTGAGGCACACCCTCAAAATTAGGTTCTTCGCTCCGAGCCAAATCAGGGTTCCAAAATGGGTCTTGCTATTCGCAAGACAGAGTACCTGCAAGTTAAGGATTATCTTTTCTCTTTTATATATATATTTTTTGTCTTTTTATTGGCAGGAAAGAGAAGCAGAAGTAAAGTAACTATAGTATGTATGTATATATGTCTATACTATATATGTATAAAGGGGTGGGGGTGGAGGCGACGATGGAGTGTAGCACAGTGTCGAGTCGGTCATCATCTAGAAAGACGCAACCAACTGGACGAGGTGCCATGTGGAGTGTAGGATGGATTGTGAAAGAAGAGTGTGACCACACATTTTGTACACGGGTATCGGGGAATATCAGCAACTGGTGCAGATATTCCCGCGATACCACATATGGTAAGTAATGTGAATATATATATATGTATATATGTAAATATATCTATATGTATATATATATATGGTTATAAATATATAGTTATATATATGTAGTTATATGTGTATATATATGTATAAATGTATATATATAAAAGTATATATATATGTATGTAGCTATATGTATAGATAGATATATGTATAGATATATATAAATATATATATATATGTATGTATATGTATGTATATAATACTATATAGTTGTATATATATATATATATATATGCGTATGTATAGATATATGTAGATAGATATGTATATATATATATATATAGATATGTATATATGTATGTATATTTATATATTTATATATATTTATATATAAGTATATAGATATATATATATACATGTATATGTAAGTATATACACTACTACATAGTTATATAAGTACTAATATATGTAAAGATATATGTGTATATATATATATGTATATAATTATATATATATATATATATATAAATATATATGTATGTGTATATATATATGTATAAGGTGGAGTATAGGTGTGTGTGTGTGTGTGCAGAGAGAGAGTGAGAGTTCTGTGAGAGAGAGAGAGAGAGCAGGAGAGAGAGCACCTGTTGTGTGAAGGAGGCGAGTTTAAGTCGTCTGTGCACTCAGGGCGTCATCTGAGGCTTCAAGCTTACGCGCAGGCGCTTATACGTGCAGAGAAGCACGCGTTGGAGGGCGATGGGCGCGGAGAGGACTGCAGCACACCGCACTGCGTGAAGGGCTGGAGCGGGTGCACGCAGAGGCACGCAGGCGAAGGGAGCGGGCGAAGAGCAGGCACTGGCAGAGGACCACACGCAGACGCGCGGACCGACACTGGAGAGGACTTGGTGCGGGATGCAGGCACAGGCACTAGCCGGTTGCGGCGCGTCGGGTGACCGGATAACTGAGAAGCTTACCGGTCACCCCACTATAGCCACAGTGTTCCGTAGACTGTCGTGAACAGTGGCTACAGTGTATAGCCGAGCCGCGCGACAGCTTGCTACGGGTGCTGTGAGTGCGAGCGGCTTGCGGCTGGCATGCGCGGGCTAGTGCACAAGTGCAAGGGTTGCGCTGGCCGGTGGCTTGCGAACGGAACGTCGCGACAGAGCATGCGGAGAGGGTTGCTGGAGTGCGTGGTGGAGCGAGAGGGCGACCTGCTGCTTGTGCGGTGCTTACGAGTGTTGGCTGGCGGGCACGTTGAAGCTTGGTCGGTTGCTGCGGGGGCGTGCGGTGGCCGACTGCGGGCAGAAGAGAGTGTGTGATAAGGCACGCAGAGAGGGAGGCAAGGGCGCCTGCAGGCGCATGCGGTGGCCTGCATGCGCTGCTGCCGCCTTGCTGCTGCTGCTGCGGAGCTTGGCTGGCTGCTGCAGGGGCGTGCGGTGGTCGGTTGAGCTTCAAAGTTGAAGCCTTGTGGTTATAGCTGAAGGTGCTTCAAACGGCGAAACAAGGAAAGAGCCACCACGCCCACTGGCTCTTTGATGAGCTGGGCGGTGGTGGACTCACGATGGTGGTTGTGCACCACCGTGAGGTGGTCCTGTCCGCAGGGTGTCTCCTTATAGGAGGAGGGCCTACGTATGGAGGGAGAGGGGAGGGGACGATGGCCTGGAAGGAGAAGTGGAGTTGCTATGTTTGGGTTTTTGGCGTGGAGGACCAGGCCCTGCTTCAAAGAAGAAACCTCCCTCTTTTCAAAGAAGAGGAGAGCATGCACAGCCATGCCCTGGCTGTGCATGGCTCATGCATGACTTGGTAGGGAGATCATGTGCATGCGGCTGCAGGGCTGGCAAGGAGAGGGGGAGCAGGACATGGCGCGAAGAAGAGGTTGTTCCATGCAGCTACGAGAAGAGTTTTAAAAATCAAAAAGAAATAAAAAAATGAAGATGGAAATTTTGCGAAGCAGCACTTAAGGAAAACGTGAATTGCGAGGCCATTTTATTTACTCTCCTCCCCTCTCAATTAAATGCATGCATGCATGTATTTTCACAAATGTGACTATGGAACCCTAATATGCTTTGGCAATGCTTGGAAATAGCACAAGATGGCACAATTGCAGGTGTATTTGTGCGGTGCAATTACCCCCCAATTCTTCCTGCGGTAGTGCATGTTTGGGAGGAGGTCACAAAATTTTGAACTGTTTGAATTGCCTGATAAATTTAGAAAAGAAGCCGAATTGTCCTCCTCCACAAACATGGCTGCACGCCCACCCCTAAATCTCGAGGGAGGAAACCGCGCTCAAAACCCACTAGGTGGTGGAGCCTTAGATCCTATAACCCGCCTCCAAGCCCAAATGGAAATGCATAATGAGCAAATTGAAGCCATTCGGGAAACATTGGAGGAAATGCAGAACCCTCCCGAATGGGAGGAGCCTAGGTCTCTTAGCTCCTATCAGAATCCCACTGCTACAGAGACCATAGGACAAATTCGGGTCCCCATGGGCGGGGAAGACTTTGAATTGAAGCCTAACATTATTGTCCTAATAAATTTTCACTTCCTTGGTCTTGCAAGTGAAGATCCTTTTCTCCACTTGGAAGACCAAACCCGATTAGCTGAAACTATTAAACCAAGAAATATCGGGTTACCTATAGTCCTCATGAAAATGTTCCCATTTTCATTGCAGGATAAAGCGTCGCAGTGGTTACGCACCCTTGGGAGAACAAATCCACTCTTGGGAAGAGATGCCAACAGCATTTCTCAAGAAGTTCTTCCCAATCGGGTGAACCAGTGCGCTTCGTCGTGCTATCACCTCCTTTATGCAACAAAACGGCGAACAATTTCATGAGGCGTGGGAGAGGTATAATGACCTCCTCAGGAAGTGTCCGCACCACGGTCTGCCTAAGTGACATATAGCCCAGATTTTCTACTATGAGCTAAATGAGACTTTGAAGCAGATTGCAGACGCTTCCTACGGAGGGAACTTTACGAATAAAGACGAGAATGGAGCATTTGAATTGTTTGAAAATATGAGCGAAAACTCAATGAATAATGCTTCCATTGTCGCCTTTAATCGTACCAGCCTGCCCTGAAATGTCCACGAAGTTGACACGGGACCCTCCCATTCATCCACTGATCTCAGCCTTATCGCACAGAAATTGGATGAAGTCTCTGTCGTGCACAAGAAGCTGGACGAGCTTCTGGCCAACCCCGCCCATTCTGTGGCAAACACCCCCACTTCACCACTTCATCACAATCTCAATTCTTCCAACACTAGGCTTATTTCAAGAAACCCTGTAAGACCTTCCTTACCGAGTGTCGCGCTGAGCGACTCGGTAAGTCATGTGGATCTGGCTTCTGCGAGCCAGTATTTTGACATGGAGGACCAAGCCTCTGTGTGCTCGGACACATATTTACATGCAGACACGTCTTCTGGCATAGAAGATGCTTGCGCCCTGGGGAACAACCCGTTCTCTGCCACTTATAACCTAGGGTGGCAAAATCATCCAAATTTCGCATGGTCCAACAACTCGCAGTGCCAAAACCCCACTGTTGGACCAATGCGACCGTCCGTACCTGTCATCCCAATGGCCCAGCCTAAGCCTATGGAGAATCCGCCATCAGGTCCTTGTGTATTGCAAACCGAACACACATCAAGTCCTCTTGACAAATTGATGCGAATGATGATGGAAATGTCAAAGCGCCATGAGGAGAACATGACCTCTCTTCAGCACCAATTGACCCAGTAGAATGCTGAGATCAGTCAACTACGCATGGCGACTCGATCTTAGGGCACTCTTCCTGCCCAACCTGTTCCAAACCCGCGAAACTTCATACCCCATGGTCCTCAACCACAGGTACGACCTTCTCAGGGGTAGGTTAATCAAATTCTGCAAGCTCCGAACATTCCACTGGGATTTCAGGCTAATCCTGCTGCAGCACCGCACTCTTATGTCCCTATTACAAACCCTCCTTCGCCGTATGATCCCACTGGACCCACATCGTCCAATGCTATCACTATGAGGAGCAGTAAGCAAACCGTCGATCCGCCTCGACCTAATCCTAGCCCGTCTTCTTCATCTCCCTCTCATTCGGGATGCGAACCGCATTCGCGAGAGGACGATACACCCAAATTGGTTCCAGAATCAGTTTCATTCCCTGAGGCTCTACTGAGGGAGCCAAAAGGCAAAAGGAAAGATACGCAGACCTTTGATAACCTGCGTAATTTGTTCAAGGATGTAGAAATCAAGGTACCCTTGCTCGAGGCTATCGACCACATACCTACTGTCGCTCGATTTTTCAAAGACTAGACAACACCCAGGCGATAGTCAAAGAAAACTAAGAATCCAGTGGCTGTCTCGCCTCATGCGAGTTGTGCTATATTGTCAAACCTACCACTGAAGCAAAAAGATCCGGGCACACTGGTTATTTCCTATAGCATCCAAGGCTGCAGTTTTAACCGTGCCCTGCTTGATCTAGGATCTTCCATAAATCTTATTCCGACCATCATGCTCGAAAAATTTTCCTTGGGAAATCTGAAACCCACCCCTATCACGTTACAGTTGGTAGATCGTTCTGTCAAAATCCTGAAGGGTGTGGTGGAAGACGTGGTGGTTAGGGTCAATAGTCTCTGTTTTCCTGTTGACTTTCTTATTTTAGATATGGAAGTTCCTAGCTCACTTTCTGATTGTCGAATCATCCTTGGTCGACCTTTCTTGGCCACAGCCTGCGCCCATATCAACTGCGAGTCGGGCTGTATTGAGATTGCCGTTGGATCTGAAAAGCTCAAGCTTAACATCTTCAAGTCAGCCAAGAACTTTGATTGCGATTGCATCGAGGATGACATGACTAACGAAGACATGGCCGTCAGCACGTGTATTGGACTAATTGGGACCTATTTAGACTGCTGCGGATTACCTGTAAACACTAACGATTGCCTGACTGACACATACTGTGATGTTCCCACATCCCTCCCTATTCCTGTACCTTCTCCTGGCCAGACTTCTGATGAGGTTTTCTCCGCTTCCCATACCTAGCGGTCTGAGTCATATCCGGGCTACTCATTGCCGGTCCATACTCTTGAAGACCGGATTGCCCTTTCTTTCCCACCAAATCAGGTGGATTTGCAACTCCACACTGGGACCTTGAGCCCATATACTTCTCACTGGGGCTATTCCTTTTTGGATCCATCCATCAAAGAAGCCCCTCTTCTTGGCCAATCTGAGGGCCAATTTCTTCCTCATGACCTATTCTCCGATCCGCCTAGGACACTCTCGTCCCAAGAAATGCCAGACCTGCCACCATCCACTCCCGAGCTGAAAGAGCTGCCTAGTACACTTAAATATGTTTTTCTGGGACCAAATGAAATGCTCCCTTTAATCATCAGTTCAAAATTGACCAGGGAGCAAGAGTGCAAACTAACTGCGGTCCTCATAGAACACAAGGCAGCTATTGGATGTCCTTATCAAATTTATCTGGCATTAGCCCCTACTACTACACTCACCGTATATATGGAGAAGGAGGCTTGACCTTTTCGCGAGATGCAGCGACGTCTCAACCCTAACATGCGGGAGGTCGTTAAGAAGGAAATCATTAAGTGGTTGGATGCAGGTATAATCTACCCGATCAGCGATAGCCCCTGGGTGAGTCCGATTCACATTGTGCCCAAGAAGGTAGGACTCACCATCCATGTCAATGACATGGGCGAATCCATCCCTACACACACTCCTACATCTTGGAGAGTGTGTGTGGATTATAAGAAACTCAATGCTGCAACTAAGAAAGATCACTTTCCACTACCTTTCATTGACCAAATCCTGGAGCGGTTAGTGGGAAATAAATTTTTTTGTTTCCTGGATGGATTCTCAGGATATAACCAGGTGGCAATTGACCCCCGGGACCAAGAGAAAACCACTTTTATCTACCCCTTCGGCACCTTTACATTTAGAAGGATGCCGTTCGGACTTTGCAACGCACCAGCAACTTTCCAGAGATGTATGGTGGCGATATTCCATGACATGGTGGGTGACTTTCTCGAGGTCTTCATGGATGACTTTTCGATCTTTGGACCATCTTTCGATGACTGTCTTGCCAACCTGACTCGTATCCTTAGGAGATGTATTGATGTAAACCTCATGCTTTCTTGGGAAAAAAGTAATTTTATGGTGCTTGAGGGAATTGTTCTCGGACATATCATCTCCGATAGTGGTATCGAGTTTGACAGAGCTAAGCTTGACGTAATTGCTAATTTACCTGTGCCTGGTTCTGTCAAAATAATCTGCTCCTTCCTGGGACACGTCGGTTTCTATAGGAGATTCATCAAAAATTTCTCCATGATTTCTCGACCTTTAACTCATCTCCTATCGACCAACGTACCGTTCGATATGGGCCTCGACTGCATACGAGCATTCACGCAGCTGCGTAATGTTGTCACCAAGGCCCCTGTTCTCCAGCCACCTGATTGGGCCCTCGACTTTGAACTCATGTGTGACTCTTGCGACCTTGCAGTCGGAGCCATCCTGGGACAAAGACGTGATAGACACCCCTTCGTGGTGTACTACACCAGTAAGACGTTGGACGAGGCCCAGCGTAATTATACTACCACTGAAAAAGAACTACTGGCGGTCGTCTTTGGGATGGAGAAATTCCGCTCTTACCTTCTCGGCTCACATGTTATTGTTTTCATTGATCACGCGGCCATTCGCCATCTCATGCATAAGAAGGATGCCAAGCCTAGACTGATTCGTTGGATCCTTCTGCTCCAGGAATTTGACATTGAGATTCGCAATAAGGTCGGAGCCCAAAATGTTGTCGCTAATCATCTTTCCAGACTGGACACTGACCATATTGGACTTACTCTGCAGATCCATGAAATTTTTCCTGATGAGCACCTATTGGCAATTAATGTGGCAAGTGGACCGTGGTATGCCGACATTGCCAATTACCTTGCTTCTGGATCCCTTCCACGTGGCTGGCCTAAAAACCAACGCGAGCGTCTCATGGTAGAAGCAAAGTATTATTTCTGGGATAATCCACTTCTTTTTCGCATAGGTGCTAACCAAATCATCCGTCGCTATATTCCTGACAGCGAATTCCCCTATGTGCTATCCTTCTGCCATGATCAGGCCTGGGGAGGCCATTTCTCTAGGAGGAAAACTACAGCCAAGGTGTTGCAGTGCGGTTTCTTTTGGCCTTCCCTTCACCAGGATGCACACACTTTTGCCAAGCATTGCATTAGGTGCCAGTTGTTAAGGTCAATGTCACGTCGTGATGTGATGCCCTTGCAACCCATCCTAGCTGCAGAAATCTTCGACATTTGGGGAATTGATTTCATGGGTCCCTTTCCTCCTTCCAACGACTTCGAATTCATCCTCGTGGCCATTGACTATGTTTCGAAATGGATCGAGGCTATTCCCATGCGCCGTGCTGACCATGTTATATCCACTCGCTTTGTCAAAGACCACATCTTTGTGCGCTTTGGGATCCCTCGAGCCATTATCTCGGATGGAGGAAGCCACTTTACCCATATGTCTTTTCGGGCACTTCTGAGGAAATACAGAGTTCACCATCGTATCGCATCCCCGTATCATCCTCAGACGAATGGCCAGGCAGAGGTGTCGAACCGGCAAATCAAGCAAATTCTCCAGAAAACGGTTTAGCCTGACCGTAAAGATTGGTCCAACAAGCTGATTGACACACTTTGGGCATATCGGATCGCCTACAAGGCTCCCCTGGGTATGTCTCCGTATAGAATCATTTACGGGAAGCCTTGTCATTTACCTGTGGAGTTGGAGCACCGTGCTTATTGGGCGGTTCACCAATGTAACCTCGACCCAGACCTATGTGGTCGAGAAAGGAAACTCCAACTCCAGGAGCTGGAGGAGCTCCATCGTGAAGCCTATGATTCTGCTTTAACTTTCAAACAACGCACTAAGGCTTTTCACGACAGCCATATTCGGCGAAAAAAATTTGAGCCATTTCAGCAAGTTTGGCTCTATAATGCCCGGCTCAAATTCCTTCCTGGGAAACTGAAGTCCAAATGGACTGGTCCTTTTCTGGTCTCGAGACCATTTCCCAACGGGATCGTTGAGATTGAAGATCCCAAATCTGGGCATAAATTTATGGTCAATGGGCAGCGTTTGAAACCCTATCTTGCTCATGAACCTACCCCCGTTGGAGAAACTATTGCCCTGCTGGAGGGTAACTAATCTTTTGCCTCATTCTGAGTCCAGCTAGGGACGTTAAATTCTACGCTCGTTGGGAGGCACCCCAACAACACTCACCATCCACCATCACTTTTCACTTCATTGTCACGATCACTTCACTTTTCACTTCACCACCCACCATCCACCATCACTTTTCACTTCACTATCATGATCACTTCACTTTTCACATCACCACCCACCATCCACCCACCCTACCACCCTGCTGTATACCCTGCACATAAGCTCTCGTTACCCAATCTTTCGTCCTTTCTCTATCCTTCCCTACATGCATATGAGGACATAGCATCGTTTGGCATGGGGGGTGGATAGGCATCCTTAGGATCTGGGTATTTTAGGGTATCATGCAGTTTCTATATATATATATATAACAAAAAAAAATGGTGTTTAGTAATGATCTGAAGGATGAAACAAAAATACAATAAGTGTTTATGGATATTCAACCACTATTTTGAAGACTTTCCAGGCCACAGAAGCTTGATTCGCTCAGGCTCGGCTTAATTAACTTGAGCATTGACAAAATAGATCAGAATCTCTCCTAACTAAGGATGTATTCTTGTACTTGAGACACCAGTACAGGATCCATTGGTTTGCTTCTACTTGAGAGCCTAAGTAATCATGGTTCACATTACACATATCAAGAAAGACCAGGTGAACATAAGATCCAACCATAGTGTTCATTAAGGAAGGTGGAGTCCTTACCTATGCACGTAGGTAGACTTTTTATCCCAGGCTTTAGTATTGTGTTTAGGAGAGACTCTTTCCACCAAAAAGGAACTCTTCCCACCAAAAAGAAAAAAGTGTGCTCCTCCAAATAATGTTGTAAGAGATATACTGACACGTGTTTCAAAAAAAAAAAAAAGATGCAAATAAGTTAGTATATCTCACAAATGTCTGTAAAGTCTTTGCCCTACAAGAAGTTCTTCAAGGCAGGTTACAAATACCTTGTTTTCTTTGAGCCACAAATGTCAGAAAATGAGAGTTGAGTTTCCATCATCTTTTTAAGGGTCAATCTGAAGACATGAGTTGAAACTAGGACCAACCTGTACTTAAAAATCCGTGAAACCCTGGGCTTGAGTCTTAATGTTCATCTGGTTAGTCTTGATCCTTCACTATGCACAAACCATAATCTCTTGAGCTCTCGAGTACAGCAATAACCTCCTGGGTCCTGGAAATCATACTTAAGGTTTAAATATCAAGAGTCCTGGTTAGTCGAGAGATGATCTATGTCATGTGAGACTTAAAGTACTGGTAGTCTTCTCTGGAATTGGTTCTCACAATATCCAACAAATAAACACACCTATGTTGCCTCAGAAGAAAATCTTCAGCTTAAGATCATTTCTAAATACACCACAAAAATGTTTGGCTAGGGATTAGAAAAAGATACGTGTGGGGGTATGATTGCACCGCAAAAATACATCTGCAATTGTGCCGTCTTGTGCTATTTCCTAGCATTACCAGTGCATATTAGGCATCCATTGTCTCATTTGTAAAAATACACACATGCATGCATTTAATTGAGAGGGGAGGAGAGTGAAATAAATGGCCTTGCAATTAACATTTTCCCTCAAGTGCATCTTTGCAAAATTCACCATCTTTTTATTTTTTATTTTACTTGATTTTGAAATCTTCCCCGCGGCTGCAAAGCTTGACAACTTCCTCCTCACACCATGCTCTGCAACACCTCTCCCTGCCAACCGCATGCAAGCCATGCACAGCCAGGGCATGGCTATGCATGCTTTCTTCTTCTTTAAAACAAGCGTGGCTCCTTCTTGCAAAGGGAGCCTGGTCCAGCCAAAAAAAAACTCCATAGCATTTTCTTCTCCAGGCCGCCTCCTCCCCTCTCTCTCATATGCAGGCCCTCCTCCTCTGTGGAGACACTCTATGGGCAGGAGTACCTCACTGTGGTGCACAACCACCACCGTCAGTCCACCACCGCCCAGCTCATCAGAGAGTCGATGGGCGTGGTGGTATTCTCTGTTTCAACTTTTCAAGCCTATTCAGCCATTGGAGCAGGAGCTTCAAGCTTTGAAGCTCAAAGCTCCGTACGCAGCAGCAGCTGTAAGGCGGCAGTAGCTGCAGGCCACTGCATGTCCCTGCAGCAGCCGCCCCAGGCCTTTCTACGCATGCCTGCAGGTGACCTTGCCCCTCTGCGCGCACCCTATCGCGAACCTCTCTGTGCCCGCAACCAACCGGCGCACCCTTTCCACTCGCGCGCCAGCCACAAGCCGCCCGCACTCACAGCACCTACAGCACCCGGTTGAGCGGCTCGCCTGGCCACTGTAGCCACTGTTCATGCATTTCAGCGGAACACTGTGGCTACAGTGGGGTGACCGGTAAGTTTCTCACTTATCCGGTCACCCGGCACGCCCTAACCGGCCTTCTTCCGCTCGTGCATCTCACCCTGCGTCCTGCTCTAGCACCCGCCAGCGCGTCTGCCAGCGCCCGCACCCGCCCGCGTCGCCCGCTCCCTTCGCCTACGTACATCCGCGTGCGCCCGCTCCAGCTCTTCGTGAAGCGCTATGTGCTGCGGTCCTCTCCGCGCCCACTTCCCTCCAGTGTGCGCCTCTTTGCACGCATACGCGCCGATGCGTGCGCGCGTGGACTCCAGACATCGAGCCTGAAGATTCAGACGCCTTAACCACGCCAACTCCAGCTCTCTCTCTCTCTCACAGCACTCTCTCTCTCTCTGCAAAAACACATACACACACACTCACACTCTCTCACACACACACTCTAACCTATACACTATTATATACTTATATATATATACATATACATATATATATTTATATCTATATATAAATATACTTATATCTATACATATAGTAGTATCTATATACCTAAAGTATTAGTATACATACATACATATATATATATATATATACATATATATTTACATATATACATATACTTATATACATATATATATATACATATATCTATATATATATTATTACCTATATAACTAAGTATAAGTGTATATATATATATATATATATATATATATATATATATATACATATATACACACCTACTTATACATACATATATATATATATATATACAAATATACATAAATATATACATATATATCTATATAACTATACATACATATATATCTATATAGATATATCTATAAATACGTATATTACTATATATATATACATATATATATATACATCTATACCCTATATATACAAACATATACATATATATATATACATATATCTATCTATACATATAGTTACATACATATATATATATATACTTATATATATATATACATATATACATAAATATAAACATATATCTACATATATACCTATATATTTATAACCATATATACATATACATATATTTACATATATACATATGTATATTTACATTACTTACCATACGTTGTATCGCGGGAATATCTGCACCAGTGGCTGATATTCCCCGATACACACGTACAAAAAGTGTGGTCACACTCATCTTCCATCAATCCACCTTACACTCCACGCAGCACCTCGTCCTGTTGGTTGCGTCTTTCTAGACGACGACCGACTCGACACCGTGCTACACTCCATCTCCGCCTCCACCCCCACCCCTTTATACATATATAATATATACATATATATATACTATATCTACTTTATTTCTGCTTCTCTTTCCTGCCAATAAAAAGAAAAAATATATATAAAAGAGAAAAGATAATCCTTGACTTGCAGGTACTCCGTCTTGCAAATAGTAAGACCCATTTTGGAACCCTATTTTGGCTCAAAGCCAAGAACCTAATTTTGAGGGTGTGCCTCATGGACAAGAATTATCAGAAAAAATCTAAATAGAAAAAACATCAAAAACACAATAAACGAACGGAAGAGATTCGTTGTAGGAAAGGCGTAGAAACTTGACTTCTAACCCCACTTCCTTGAGTTCGACCCTGGGCTTAAAAGTGACCAAGATAAAATCAAATAGGCCAAGTAAAAAAAAAAATTTTGTAAAGAGATGGTTAGGCTTGATTTAGGTTAACCACTATACACACTTCAACGGTAAAATCACCATATTAACACACCTAACCAGGTCTGGACCATTGGGCCACCCCGACGGATGGTTGCTACTCTTCCCAACCTCTCCAGAAGGCCACCACAGACCATGCATGGTGCCCTCATTTTGTTACAGTAGTAGTTGTTTACATTCATGTTTTCATTTTATCGCATATATCAAATTCAATCTCTTTGTGATGTCGATATTGCAATTGATTGTTTCTATTACTTGGTACTTATATTTGGAACAAATGCATGAAATCAAAAGTGCTTTCTGTCCCCCTGTGATTGATCGGGACTCACCAGTTCCGTTAATTTATTTGCTCAAGACGTATTTCATACTATACTACAACGTGCTCATCCTTTATGCGATCTACGCCCTGAACAACATGTTTATTGCAATACATAGATCTTATGAAGTAGGCAACTATTGATTTTTATTTCTTCAAAATATTCTCATTACAATGATTCGAGAGGAATGCTTGTACAAGAAAATTGAAAACAACAAGATCTACGCTAACAAACTAGAGATGCACAAATGGAACTCATGAAGAGTTTATGCATGCACTCTG
Source organism: Thalassia testudinum (assembly GCA_037157565.1). NCBI lineage: Eukaryota > Viridiplantae > Streptophyta > Magnoliopsida > Alismatales > Hydrocharitaceae > Thalassia > Thalassia testudinum. Next base: position 85,877,664 of record JAZHRO010000014.1, on the reverse strand, counting down.
GAAGGTAGGGATGCTACACTACTAAGCTGAAAATTAATATGAGAATTAAGCTATGAAGAACAGTAAATCTATGCTACTAGAAATGAGGGCATTGGAGGTGGTCTCCAATGGCTGTGTGGCTGGAGGTAGTAGGAGGGAAGAGAGGGACAGCCAAGGTGGTTGGCCGACCTCTTGAGAAGGTGGTGGAGGACTTCTTGGATCTTGGACGTGAAGGTGAATGGTGCTTGATGGTGGAGGAGCTTGCCAATGGGGTTGGAAGTGGAGATGGCATCCAAGATGGGGGCGCATGGCTATCCCCTTGGATCCTTAAATAGGCTAAGGGAGTGGCCATCTAGAGAATTATAGAATTATCAAAAATGGGCTTAGGTGGCGGCTAGAGTGGTAGAGAGTGGGTTTTCTTAGATCCACTTTCTAAGGAGGTAGGTTGTGGACTCCTTGAAGACTATTTTTAGTCTTCAAGGTGGCGCCACTTGGTGACCACTCTAGAATACTCTAGAGTGGATGGCCAAGTGGTGTGTGTGTGTGCATGAGTGTGTGGTCAAGTGGACCCTTTGGTCCACTTCTAATTAGGTCTAGGTTGGTCTAATTTTTAGGTATAATTAGGTTTCTAAATAGGTTCATACAACTAATGGCTAAAGTGATTGATCCAATTAAACTTAACCAAGTTTAATTGGGTCAATCTGTGTGTAATTGAGAGAGAGAGACTTCTCAGTTAGGTTGTCTCATAGAGTCCAATTAGACTTTTGTAGCTTGAGATTTGAGCTCAATTAGACTCTATGAGTTTAATTGACTAGGTCAGGTGTAATTAACTAAGATCCAAGTCAATTGGGCTTAGTGAGAACCTAATTAGATTCTTAGAAGGGTCTTAGGGTAGTGTACTAGGCTTAGGATACCTTAATTCAGGTTTCCTAGGGTGTAGGATTGGGTTTATTAGCATTAGGAATCAAGATCTAAGCTTGAATCCAAAAACAACATCTAGAGAGGGGTTCCAGACACCTTATTTTAAGATCAAACGACTTGTACTTCAAAATCAAAAGTCTAAGTCTCTAGTATGGATGTTTAATGCTAAATTAGTTTGGAGTTTAGGTTCTATCTTGGATTTCTGCCGAAATTGGGCATCTGACACCTTGTCTGGACGTCCAATTTTCTAGCAGATTGGGTTCTAAGTTTTGTGGGTGGTATCTAAGGGGCCTGGACATCCAACATCCTACCTGGACATCTAGAGGTGGGTTAGAATGTGGGTTTTGAGGTATTCTAGGCTAAGGTGGCCTAATATAAGGGTGGTTAGGGTTTAGGAAGGTGTCTAGGGATATCTTAAGGCTAAGGATAGGTGTAGGGATGTCATATGTTCTTCATAATTAAATTCACACATTAAAATCTTACCAATAATGTAGTATACCTCTTCCCTACATTATGCCTTCATCTTGAGTGGCTTTATTCCCAGGCTTCTACTCTAGCTCTACTGAACCTCTAGCCTCTTCCCTACTTCAGATCCAGCTTTAGGCCATCTCCTAAGCTTTTATTACCTATGAACCAAATAATATACTAATCATTACATTATTATAGTATTATTTCATGATTATCTAAGTAAAGTAGGATAGATGCAATGCATGCAACTAATGCATGAATTATGCTAAGTTATAACTCAATTTAGATCTTTTAAGTCCTTGATTGCTGCGCAATCATAGGGATGTGATCTATTACATCAAGGAGAGGGACTTGAATCTGAACCTCTTTTAAGATAGTTCTCAGGTCCTTGAAATTCCACGTATCCTTTGTCCGAGCTAAATCTCACATTAGAGCCTCGAGAAAAGGGATGGGAATCTCAAGGTCATTTGGTCTTTTGCCCTTGCCTACAGTAGGTGGCTCCTGAGACGAAGGAGGCAAGTCATCTTAAGGTAGAGGGCACGAAAAATCATGACCCACCTACCTAAGTGGTAGGTCCTATGTAGTCTTTCCACTCCTCAATGTGACAGCCTTTGCATCAGCATACTATCCACGAGGTGGCGGACGAGTGGAAGGGGCAGTATTGGTGGGATTCTACAGTAAAGATGGCTGACTCTGTCCATAACTAGGTGGTGTAGGAGGTGCTTATAATATAGCATGTGCCTATCACTATGGTGCTTAGAACCTAGGCAGGGCACTCTAGTTCTAAACATATCTTTGGTTAGGGACAAGTTGGGAGGGCAAGGCTCCCTGTGATCTATTTTCCTGCAGCAAATGATTCTGCATATTCTGTATGCCTTTTATCTGATTAGCCATAGCCTTCATAATCTGCAAACTATCATGGGTCAATTTCCGCATTGACTTTTGAAATTCCTCTTTTAGTTCCTCCAAAGGGTCGGCCCACTTTGGAGGGTGATTGGCAACTTTATGCAGCAACTGAAAAATAGACTGTGATTGCTACTTAGACGGGAATGGCTACTGCCTCAGGTATGTGTTTTGTGTATTCTCATATTGTTTGGTATGGTAGTGTGGATCTTGATTTGATCTCTATGAGTTACCTGACCAGGAAAAGTTAGGATATTGGCTCCAACCAGGATTATACGTCTCTAAATATGGGTTATTACTCCTGTAACCTTAGATAGCATTGACATCTTCGTAGGCCAAAGATGTCTGAGATGCATATTCATCAAAGGAATGATCACTAGAATTGTTATCGGGTGCGTAACCCTAGTCGCATGGTGCCTGATCCAGATTATTCAATGGTTCCTAATATGCAGGATCCTATGAAGATGGAGAAGATACATCCTGAGTTAGTAAATGTACTCAAGCAGGAGGGACTCGGGATGCAAAAGAAGAGTGGGATGCAGCTAAATTGCATGGAAATCCAAGTTGAGTTCAAATCAATTCATTAAGCTTCTTGTCAAGCAAATCCACCTTATCTAGCTTCTTGGTGACAATGTCCACATCAGCTCGAGTAGATTCAGCATGAGCTTCATGGACACTGACTCATTGCTGTCCAGGTCACTAGAATTGGTTCATAGATGCGGCATTCATTGAGTTCTCTGCTAAGGACTCGAACAGCTCAAATGCATTATTTTCATCCTTTGCGAGGAAATTCCTGCCGCTAGATGCATTGGCCTAGTACCGATGTGAATCATCCAACCCATGGTAGAAGATTTAAGCGAGGTGCCATCTGGGCACACCATGGTATGGGTATATCCTGAGAAGATCATCAAATCTATCCCAAGCATCATGCAATTTCTCCCCTGGCCCTTGGGAGAAGGTTGTAATTGGATGCCTCATCGCATTTGTCCGACCAATCGAGAAGAACTTTTGGAGGAATTCACGACATAATTCCGCCTAGGTTCCAATCGGCCTCCCGATAGTCTTGAACCAATAAGAAGCTTTATCCTTAAGAGAGAATGGAAAAAGCTTCATGAGAACAATCCCTAAATCAACATTTCTAGGTCGAACCATTTCTGCAATTCGACTTAGATCCTTGATGTGTTGGAAGGGATCTTCATTCGAGTTTCCATGAAAATAAGTCTGAATCAAACTTATTATAGTTGACTTCAGCTCAAATGCATCTCCACCTACGGGAATCCAAACTTAGGGTACCAAAATCATTGCCATCAAATCATAGAAGTCCCGTAGTTTTTCTTTGCATGGTGGATGTTGCTTTATGTCTAGTGAGGTGAGAATCTTGTCAATACTCTACTGATACTTCTATTTTGATTCCTCGACCTTAGCTTCCAGACAAGCCATTGGGACTAGATTTTCGGGGCCTTGACCAGGCCCAGGACCAGGATTAACTATCTTAGTTAATTGAGAAGAAGATGAGGGTTGAGAAGAAGAGTTAGATGAAATGAGAAGTCTCCTTCGCCACGTTGGGTTTGGTTCCCAAGTTCCAACCAATTTAAGTCTTAAAGACCTCCTTCCTTGCATACACCAACAACAAGGGTTGGTATAGCCAAGCCAAACATTGCTAAGGCCTTGTTAATCAAATTGGTCCTTTAGAATCAGATGACCAGATGTTTCATTAATGTTTAAATTCTTAAAGACAATTCATCAAGAGACCAACTGAAAATGATCTCCACCTCTTAAGTTAACCCGGCCAGTCTATTACGAAGGGACTTAGAGGAAGGTTCTTCCTTTGCCTTTCATCTCCAGGTCCTTAGTACCCCTTAGACGTGGTCTTTTGACACTACCTCGTAGGCTAGGCACCAGGTTTGACCAAAGAGATTGAGATCACCCAAAAGTTAAAAGATGAATGTAGATTAACTGATATAATTTTATGATCTTTTTCATAACCTTTTCCTCAATTTGGGTGTATGGTGAGTGGTCCACAAGGTGACTCAATTCACCCACTAATCACTAGACTCAATTCAGTCTAGGCTAGTCCAATGCGATCTCTAAATGTGACCCAAAAGGCTAAATGTAGGATTCATGCAATTTGACTAGGCAGACCGCAGTCAGATTCAAAATACTCTCTAGGATGTAATTGGAAACCAAATAATACGAAAATTGGAAGAAAGATTTATTTTTCAATAAACTCTACATAAAATATTTTTTCATAATTTTTACTGTTCCAAGTAAATAAATATAAATTTTTAACTAACAAGGGGTCAAATCTAAGATTTCGACACCATGTTAGCTTTTCTTTTTGAAATAGTATCAAATGTGATTAAAAAATTTGGCAAAAATATGTGAATGAAAGCTAACTTGATTATCTTTCAAATGCCATAGTTTTTGGGTTAATCAGATTCATGTGCCATTCGACGTTGATTTTTGAAGATCAACAAAATCTGGATTTCAGTCTATTTGATCCTTGTGCACTCCGTGAATTTTTTAAAAATCCAAAAATTGAATTTTTTCATTGGAATGGTGAAGTTAGAAAGATAATTTAAAAATCTAGTACCCTCTCAAATTTCAAAAGTTTTGGACTGCTAGAAACATAGCAAATGATTTTCCAAATCTGCATCAAAATTATAGTGGAATTTCTAAAAATAGTAATAAGGATTTTCCAAGCATAAATCCCAACTAAGCCTTTTCATAAATTTCATTTTTGCAAATTCTCTTTTTCAAAAATAAATCCAAACCTAAGTGATGGTGTGTACATGAGTTTCTTCAACTGTGCTCGATACGTGCGCATAATCCACATTTTGTACCTGCACACCAAAAATAATATAATGAATTTGATATCAAATCAAGAATCACTGTGCTTAGCCAACAACGGTGCCATTTTGTTGTGTACATGGAATCACATTTTCTTGAAAATAATTTCATCATAGTATAGCATGAAAACACGTCGACAAACAGTTATAATGAGATTGCTAAGTCCCGATCAAACTCAAGGAGGCAGAAAAATGACTTGATTTAATACTGATTTAATCTAACTAAAACTAAGACCTAACTAGAACTAAACACTAAGCAGGATAGATATGAATCAACTCAACTTTATCCAGATAATAATTAGGTAATTGTTCCATTTAGTTGAATTCTTGACAATAATAATAACTAGAACTAAATCAAAGATAACTAGAAAGGCGATTACTAGCACTAGAACTACTAGAATAAATAGAAAGACACTATTCTACTAGAACAAGGGCACTAAGGGTGGTCCTTGGTGGCCTTTGGAGAGGTGTGGAGTAGTAGCAGCAGTGCACCAAGGGTGGCCTTGGTGGACATCTCGGAGGAAGAGGGCACTCTGGAACAGAGGGGAGAAGGAGAAGTTTAGAGGAAGAGATGCCTCTCAAATGGGGGGTTTGGGGTCCTTTTCATAGTGAAAGTGAGGGGCAAAATAGGTATTTTAGGCCCCTAAACCGTGCAACAACCTTGGAGCAATGAGATTCGTCGATCGGGAGGTCAACGGCTCATATCACACCTCAAAAGAACCTCTATCGTGCCTTCACCGCATGGATGCATGCGATTACGCTATGTGGTGCATGCATGGCCACCTTCTCCACAACCCTCGCATTCTTTGCTCGTGTGCAGGTGCGTTTAACCTTAGTCGTTCGATCCCGACAATCAATGGCTTAAAACATGTGCTGCACTATCGTTGGATCACGTGTGCAACAGCATGTTCATCCGTGCATCTACTGCACTGCTTGATTAGACGCATCTTTATGTGCCACACGCCTCACACTGCACCGCTTGATCGAGATCGCGCAGCCCAATTTTGCCCGGGCTTGCCATCACCTTGATTTTGCGCTGATCATGCCTCGAACTCATGCTCGCACTTTGCGTTTGAAGGCGATGATGCTATGCTATGCACACGGGTGTGTCATGATTACACTTTAATGCTTAGCAATCCTCAACCATTGGATAAAGATCCAACGGTTGAGATGAAGTCTTCTTTTGATATGGCATTGGGGAGGCATCAACGCAGCACTTTTGTGGCCATTGGATGGCTATTGACGTGTGCTTGTGCGTGTGTGTTAACAAGTGTCATTATAGTCGCACTTGCAATGTCGATTTTAAAGTAAAGAAATGGAGGTGAGTTCGAGTGTCAGTCTCAGTGAGGCGTGAAAATCAAATTTTGCTTATCACTTGTTGTCATGGAAAGTGCGGAGTTTTGCTTGCGAAAGGTGCAGTTTGAAAAGCGAGAGAGAGATAGAGAAAGAGAGATTAGGGTTATAGTCATTTCTTTGCTTGATCATGCAACTTAAACAAGAAATCAAGTAAACACTGAACGGAAAGCAACTTCATTAATCATGCAGCTTTAGTTCACAGCTTACAACATTAAATACATGCTCAAACAAAAGTAAGGGAAAGCTTAAAAGAGAAGAAGAGAGAGAGAGGAGGGAGAGCGGCAAGGCAACAACGGCGGTGGAGGAGGCTCCGTCGGCTGCTCATCATCTCCGGCGATTACAAGAGGGCCTAAAGCTAGCTAGAAGAGGGGTAGAGTAGTTGCAAGGGAAGTGAATGCCTTGAATGAGTGGTTGGAGGGGGTTTAAATAGGGAAAAGGGCTTTCTAAAAGAAGAAGGGGCTTTAGCGACGTCCGGGACGTCGCTAAAATCATTCCAAAAGCGTCGGTGAAGCCCTCCAGCCCGCCCGTCACACACCCGCATCATTCTTCTTCTCACTTGATCCGCAGCCGCTACGTGAGAGCCGTCCGATCTGAGATCTTCCCTTGGTCGAGCTCGGATAGCGCCTCGGGCGTGCATGTGCACGGGTGTCGTCTCCCGAAATGCGCGCGCGCGTGGGTGCTCGATGTCTGAGGGTGCGTAGCGTGGCGCAATCTCGGCTGCCCGCTACTGATTGGGTGGCCCAATTTTGCCGCACGTGCCTTCGTCTTCAATTCTTCTCATCGCGCAGCTCGAACCTGCGTTGCGTGCGTGCAGCCGTGCACACTAACCGTTGTGCCACGCCCGCGCTTTGTCGCAGCGACCGAGGGCGGGCGCACGGTTCTCGACTGTACGATCAAAGATCGACAGTCGAGATTTGATCTCAGCTGAAGGAAGAGGTGGCGTGTGGTGAATGGGGGGTGACGTGGCGCAACGAGGGCCGTTGATCATCAGATCAACGGTCAGAACTTCTTGGGCCCATTGTAGGAGCTCTGGATGTCGAATTTGGCTGATCTTAAGTCCGTTGGACTCCGTTCATCATTCTGAATCCATCCGTGTAGTCCGATTGCTCATCTGAGGCCTGCTTTAACAAGTGCTTACACAAATGGCCATTAGTACAGTTTTATAAGCAATCTTGGTATATGATGCATGCAATGCTCCCATTTTACTTATGTTGTGACTTTTATTCTTAAGATGGGCCCTATTTAACAGACTTATCACCCCCATGTGTAGTGTTATCATACCCCCATGCCTACTCCTTACTAGTCCCTAGTAAGGTTTATTCTAGCCTTTATTTTCTTTCAGAATTTAAGAAGTAATTGCTAAGACACTTCGTCACTTGTCAATACGAGGAAATATACCAAGATCTTAATCTACAAAGACTAAGTAGCGGGCGGGTGTCTACCAAAATACGAATCGCCCGAATCCTTTCTTTAATGTATATAACTATACATATGTATATATATATATATATATATTTAGAATTTTTTCAGAATTCAGTGTGGGTTGGTAACTTTTTACGGCTACCCAACCCACCCAAAACTCGGTCAAAACCCTAAGTGCTAAGCATCTTGGTGTGAAGATTGTGATAGACTCACTTAACGGTAATTTAGACAGACTTTGGGTTTCTACGCCACTAGGTGACCGGAAGAGGAAATATATTTTCCTGAAGGTGTATTTGTTCGATTGGTAGCTTTCTCCCTACATTTGTTTTAATTGGTAGCTTTTTAGCCATGATGAGTAGCCACTCATCATACCCCCATGCTTACATTTTGCTAGTCCCTTAGCAAACAATAGGTTGAAGTATAAGGCAATTTAAGTATCAGCAAGGTAAGTGTGTCGAGATATCTTTTTCTTCTTTCAAAAAATTTTTAAGTGTTTGATGATGATCTTCAAGCTGAAAGATTTTTCCAAACCAACTGTGTTCTGGACATTGTGAGAACCTTGTTACTGTGGATAACCTACCAGAACTCGAGGCTTAAATGACATAGACCATCTCTCAACCAACAAGGACTCTTGATATTTAAACCTTAAGTCGAATTCCAGGACTCAGGGGGTTTTATAGAGACTCAAAATGCTATGAGGTTATGGCTGTGCTTTGTGATAAGTCAGGACTAACCAAGTGAATTCTAAAGCTCACTCCCGGGGTTTCACTTCTTTTTAAGTCCAGGTTGGTCCTAACTTCAGCTCATGTTTTTGATGACTCTTAAGAATTGATGGTATTCAAACCTAACCCTTATTGTGTTTGTGGCTCAGAGAAGAATTTTTTTTTTTTTTTGGTGGACAAACAGGGTATTTGTTTTGAACCCTGAAAACATTTTTGGTGGAACAATTGTTTTTCTCAGATTTTTGGAGAACATACTTTGCTCTCTCTCTCTCTCTGTTTTTTTTTTCTTTTTGAACAGTATGTCTCCGAAACTTATTTGGTAGAGCGCACAGTATTTGGTGGGTGAATTTATTTGTGGAAAGAGTTTCTCCTAGACACAAGACTAAAGATTAGGACAAAGAGTCTACCTACACACACATGTACGGACTCCACCTTCCCTAATGAACACAAGGGTTGAGGTTTAGGTTCAAGTGGTCTTTCCTGACATTGTGTAGTGTAAGCCAAGGTTACTTAGACTCCTAAGTCAAAGCAAACCAATGAATCCTGTACTGGTGACTCAGGTACAAGAATATGTCCTAAAGTTAGGAGAGATTGTGGTCTATCTTGTCAAGGCTCGAAGTGTATTGAGCCCAAGCTTGTATCAAGCTCTTATGGCCCGACAGGTCAAAACAATAATGGTTGAATGTCCATAGACACTTATTCTATTTTTTTTTTCAGCTAGAAGATCATAGTTAAACACTTATCTTTTGTCTTTTTCTCTCTCCCTTCTTGAAATTAATGTCCTTCCTTGACAATAGAGTACATGTCCCTTATTGTATTTTTGGAAATTTTTGTAATTTGTTATTTTTTCGTATTTTTAGCTTTGTAATTTTTTTTCAAAAATTTTTCAAAATTTTTCAATTGTTTTAAGTATATATATTGTTTGATAATCTATACGTACTATAAGTGTGCCTACAATTGCATTTCAGTTTAAATGGTTTACCATTTACACCCCCCCATGCTTAAATGTTGCAATGTCCTCATTGAATGAATAGGGTGGATGCAAATGCATCCTCTGCTTTTCACTATCCTAGACTGGGTGATGGAAGGAAGTCGAAATGAGGAGATAAAATCTCTGTGCAGACGATTTTAAGTCTGATCTAGGATCAGAGTGAACAGTCGGGCTAGGAACTGAACTGCATGACATGTGTGTCAATGAAAGTATGCTCAAAATGCAAGGGTAGACACTATATACAAATAAAGGCAAGAGTAAGAAAGGTGAAAAACAGCTATGTACAAGGATAGGTTTTGCTAAGTTTAACGCCTTCAGCTAGGCGAAAACTTAGTTGGTAGTTCAAAATGTAGGAGCGAAATGGTGGAATTGACAAGTCTGAGATCATGCGGCTCAATGAAAGGTTTCAGTCTTTAACCATTTATAGTAAAAGGTTCAGATTTGTCAATTTCAGTGATCTCAACGGCTCCATTGTCAAATATTCTTAAGATCTGAAAAGGTCCAGTCTATTTTGATCTTAATTTGAGTCAGTGAAGAATTCAGTGTTGTGCATAGGTTGTGAAATGACATGTGCTTGGTCTTGCATTGCTGGTCTAGGTTGGACATACCTTTGAGCAGGTATGTTCCTAGGGTTGGGTTGTGCTTGAGATGGGAGTGAATGTGGTTGACGGGACTCCATCAAGTGTGATAGCTGAGCTCTCATCTCAGCTAAGGCTGCGTCTTGTTTCTACTGCATAGCAATATTCTGTTGTTGCATATCAGCAAGAGTTTTCATGATAGACCCCAACTGGTCATCTCGTGTAGCCCCAGATTGAGAGTACTGGGTGGGCCTGGGTTAGGGTTGCTGGTAGGCACACGGTGGATATCCGTGTGATTGTGGAGGTGGTGCTCGGATTAGGTTGTGCAGTGGTGGTGCAGAAGGTTGTTGAAAAGGAGGTCTCTATGAATTTTCCGACTAGGAGAAATTTGGATGATTGCGCCATCCAGGGTTGTAGGTTAGTGAGAAAGGGTCATTGTGAATGGCATGGAGCTCCTTCGAAACTCCAGATGGTGCAGGGAAGTCAGTGTGGGGAGGAACAAAGGTTCCTCCAACCAGTGAAGGATATGGAAATGGAAAATCCGGTAATGCAGTTTGTGTCACAGAAAGGTTATTCATAGTTTCACTCCCTGTGGGAAACTGAGAAGAAGTGTTTTGTGCTGGTGACTGAGAAGAAGAAGATGATGGTTTTGAGAGAAATTTCCATACTTCATCTCGTTTCTTCTCGATTAAGCCCACTTTATCCAGTTGACTAGCCACTATCTCTAAGTCTTTGCTACTGGATTGGGCTTCGTGTACCCTAGTCTGTGAGTGGGAATGTAAGGACTTTCTATTAAACATGCTCATTGAATCATTATTAATAGATTTTTCGGCCATGCCTTCAAAGAGCTCAAAGGTTGAGTCCTCGTCCCGACACAGGAAATTGCCTCCACAAGCGACATCTATGAAATTCCATGTGTCATCATGGAGCCCATGGTAGAAGATCTGGACCTGTTGCCAGTGTGGGACACCATGGTGGGGACATTTTCTCAGAAGCTCGTGGAATCTCTCCCAAGCCTCGTGCATAGGTTCTCCTGAATTCTGGGTGAATGTGGTGATGGCACGCCTTAAGGCGTTAGTGCGGCCTACAGGAAAGTACTTCTTTAAGAACTCATGTTCTAAAGAAGCCCAGGAATCTATGGGTGTAGTCCGTGCAAGTGTTCGAAACCAAAAGGCTGCCTTATCTTTTAATGAAAAGGAGAACATTTTCATCAAAAGCATGTGCTGACCATGTCCTTGCGGACCCAAAGTTTGGGCAAGATTCTTCAGCTCCTATAAATGCTGAAAAGTGTCCTCAGAAGCAAGTCCATGGAAGTGAGGAATGAGTGCTATAAAGTTCGATTTCAGTTCAGCAGCACGACCCCCATTGGGATAACGTACCACAGGCATTGGTTGTGTAATTGCAGGATTATAATAATCCCGTAGTTGAGGTCTATGGGGTTGGGGTGGTGCCTGGGGATTTCTAGGTTGAAGTGGTTGTGGTTGGGGGTTAGCTAAAAGATTTACAGCTTGAGCAAGTTGTTGCACCTGTTGGGTTAAGGAATTCATTTGCAGTTGTGTATCAAATAGGTGTTGAAGATTAGGCATAGGTTCTCTCTCCGGTGGTGGGTTAGGAAGATTAGGATAGGGTGGAGGTTGGAACCTAGGGATAGGTGGTTGCTGTGGTGGAGGATGTGCAACTAAGTCTGGAGGAAGTTCTTCAAAATCCTCGAATTGTGACGACTCAAGATCATCCTCTTGGTGAATGGGATTGTGAATAGGATTTTGAGACTCAGGAGGTAAAGGATTAGAAGTGGAAGGCAAAGAGAAAGATGTAGTAGCTTGGGTACTAGTACCCAAGGGGAGTACAAGTTCTGGGTTTTGGGATCTCCTACCTTCCATTGAGTTGGTTTTTGAAATCATGTTTACTACAACTCATTACAACTCAATGGGAAAAATTTTAACCACGTTCACAGAAAGCGGAAAAATCCCAATTAAATCTTAATTCATTTAGAAGACCAATCAAGCGAGATAAATCGAAAAAAAAATTTTTTTCCTAGAGGCTGCTACGCAAAATTATATTGTACGCAAGCAATTGTTTCAAACAATTGTACATATCCTAAGATAAACCTAGCGATGTGCAGACCTCTAAAATCCACTGGGAATCTGGATAAGACTTAGCATGCGAATCCAGATCCTGTGGTTGCAGAAAGAGATGAGGTAGAAACCCGTGTGTTGTGGCCTTAAGTGATCGTGCTGTGTGCACGATAACATTCAACACAAGGCGATGAAAATCTCAAACATGGTTTCACCAAAATTTAATATCTCCTTTTTGACTTAATTGAAGTGATTAAGATGTGATTTCTATGCTGCTTGTTTCACTTTCTTAGTCAATTCAATACACGTGATGGACTTCTTAATTTTAAGTCAAATGCAATTATGACAAGAGTTAGAGTAAGGTAAGAAATGCATACCTAACTCCAGCAATCTTCTTAATGCAGATTTGACTTGAATTAAAATCTAGCAGAAAAGTGTGCAACCTAAGATGGATGCCTAAGGTTATGCTGCTGCTAGATAAGTATGAGATCTTTTTTATTTTTGATTTTTTTGATGTTTTTTTATTTGCAATAAACGAAAACAAGGAAAGAAATTAACTCGAAAAATCACAATCAAAAAATCGAGAAAAAGAAGATAAAGTCCAGACAGTCCAAAATTATTACAAAGAATGTGTGAGAACAGGCTCCCACAACTTATGACTAACAATTTTTCCTAATTAATATACCTAAAACTATCTAAACTAAACTACTACTATTACTAATCCTACAGCTACTCCGAGGGAAACTCTACCAGGAAGATGGGTCAGGAGCGTAGCGACTCCACCAGGAAGACGACACTCCTCCTCAAGTGCTGTGGAAAAATAACAAATGAAAGAATAAAGGAATAAAAGAATGTATTCACAAATAAATCAATGTAAGAAAGCAATTACAATCAATGAATTTAAATTAAATGGAGAATTTCTATATACAAAAAGAATTAAAGTGTAATTTTGGAATATAAAGAGCATTGCCTCCCCGGCAACGGTGCCAAAAATAATGGTAACAATAATTACAATGACTGAATGGGTGGAATGTGATGATTGATTATAATTAATGTTGGTTGTTGTAGTATGTAACACTAAGAGTGTCATAGTGGTGAGTTAGGGTGAGTACCAGTCATTACAACCATTATTATTATTTACTTATCTAATTTTTACTGGTTTTGTTCCAGGTCGTTCATTGGGAGGTAATTTATTGAATTACATCGTTCACTCTTTGATCTCAAAATTATCCTCTAATTCCAAAAAGTAACTTTACATCTTATTAAAGAATGAATGAATATAAAAATGGTTTGCCTACTTACTAAAAGTTAATTGCAATGCTTATAAAAATTAACTAACCGAAAACAAGCACCAAACAATTTATTACTATACTAAAAACTGTCTTTACAGGTTATAATATTACTACTAACATGGAAGTACACAATAGACTAAGATGTTATAGTATATTAACTTAACTTACTAGTTTGTTATCTACAGTAACACATACAGCAGTTTTAGTGATAGACATAAGCGTCGCTAAATCTCAGAAAACACTATATACAACCTAAGGAGGGAAAACTGAGGTCTTTAGCGACGGTTATGGTGTCATTTTATTCTGTTAGTAATTATATAGGTTTACTTATACAAATAATAGGCTATACTACGTGTACATATGTATATATTTTTCTTCTCTTTTGTTTCTACCTTAACAGGTTCCAGATACAGCGGCGTAAAGGCACTTAACACTGTCATTAACTTTCTTTAATCAATTAAAAATGTGGTTAATTTGCAGGCGCGCCTTTCGAGGGATACACAGCACCCAGAGGGTGGGACCAAACCTCTACTAAGTGCACCCTAATCTTGATTAGGTGGCTCAATTACGCTTTCAAACCCAGTGCAAAGCCTCAGCCCCACGCCGCACACACTCGGGCCCCCGGCCCCACACACAATGTACGTTTCCATCACAATGCTCAGACAGAATGCCAGACAGTATGCTCAGATAGTAATCGGATCGTGTATATGCTATGTTTCTGGTGCCCAGCGCCCGTGACGACTGGATAATAAGAAACACAAATTCTTAATAAGATGCTACGTGCGATTTGCAGCGCACGATGTGGCGCTATTCCAGTGCCACATCTGCGTTGGAAATCAGGCGCAGCTGCGCCTGAAGGTGAATTTGGCCCTTGATTTGAGGGCCATAAATTATTAAAAAAATAAAATAAAATATGGACAATAAAGTATTTACATAAAACTACGTAATTGTTTAATTAATTTTGAATTTTAATTAGGTTTACTATACAAATAAATTAATTAAAGTAGGCTGTTTGTACAGGCTAATTTAGGTGCTTAATTGGTTAATTACTTATAAATTAGTTAGTAAATGGTCTAATTGTCCTTATACAGATTTAAATTACATACTTAAGTATTTTATACATATTTTTATTATATTTTTATGAATTAATTTATGTTTTATTTATATTAGAGTAGCAGCTTGTGGCTGTTTAGCTTGTAAACTAAATACAGTAATCTAAAATAGGTATAAATATACTTTACTAGCTTAAATTACTTACTATATACATTAACCTTAGTCTACATATTCAATTAACTTACTTATAACCCTAGATTACTAATTTATCTAATTTATATGTATATATACTATTCAAGAGGTGATTAATTATGTACACTTACATTTCAGTAGATATATACATACTTTACATAGTTATTATGTACAGTATAGTTATAGTTAGTTGTATATATATATGTACAGTATCAGATTTCAATTAGATTTCAGCAGGAGGTGAGAAAGGAAGGATTAATTGTGTTTAAGTTTCTTTTTCTAACAGTAGCGTCAGCCACTGTCAGAGATGAGAAGGGGAATGCAGCTTCAGAGTGTTCAGTGTTTTAGATGAGAAGGGAAGAATTTAGAGAAGAGGGAAATATGTAGCTGCAAGATGCAGCAATTCACTGTGTAACTGGGATTAAAGTCAATCAAAATCAACTGAAAAATGGATAAGTAAATCCCAATTCTGACAAGGGTTCAATTTCTCACGAAAATCAATAAATGTCTCAATTCAAATGCCCAAAAACCCTCATCAAAAACCTCATTTCAGATTAAATCCAAAAAACATCACTGAATTAGTTCTTCCTAATGCTATAGACAGCATGAAGGAAGACTTAAGTCAGTCAATTAAAACCATAAGATCAAATCCCAGTTTCTTGCAACCTCAAGGAGTATTGAGAACTCCTTAGGTTAGGCAATCACCATACAAATCACCTCAATAATTATCACAGTAATCATCAAAACAGAAAATGTATGGCTATTCTGAATTATCAAAACAGTACTGAGAATTCATTAAGGGAATTCACAGTAACTTGTGAATGCATTAACAGTATAGCAAAACAGATTCAAGGATGGCTCTTCTGAGATGGTTTCTGTCACCAGAAAACCTCTCAGAGTCCTTGCCAACAAGAAATTCAAATCATCTTCAATCTGTCAGGTTAGGCAGTGAAATCCAGAAAGCAAAAATCCTTAAAATCCGTGTTGAAAAGAAATCTGACAAACTGAGGAATTCGACCCAAAATCAAGGGGCTTTTGTGATCAAATATGGGGTGAGTGAGAAGCCCCTTAGGTGCTTGTGATGCCACTTTCAGATCTGAGGTTGTAAACCAGCCAGATCTGAAATTGGATCACGGTGTGTGGGTGAAAGATGAGAAAAACTTGTCGTAAAAAACAAATCAGAACTGGATTGTGAAAAAAAATGGAGAGGGAGATAGTTTGAAACATGATTTGATGAATTCTTCCCCTCTGAACTGGACTAATCAGAGGAGGTGAGGGAAGGGAATTAAAACTAATTCTACTCTTACAGCTACTTTAACCTACAATGAAAATTAAACACTAACAATTATGCTAATTCTACTCTAAACTACTTAACTACAGCTAAAACTAAAAATTATGTTAATTCTACTGTAAACTACTTAACTACAGCTAAAACTAATTATGCAGAATTAAAAACCTAAACTAACAGGTAGAATGGGACCTATGGGTCCTTAGCTGGTGGCTAAGGAGGAAGAAAGGAGGAAGATGACTCCAGTGGAGGGAAGAGTCTGCTAGTGAGGCTCCAGGGTCATCCTCAGGTGCTACGAAGTCCTTACCGACAAGGAGTGTCGAGAGAAGGTGATGATTTCACAGTCGGGGCTGTGAAATCAGAGGCTGGGTGGGGAGGAGAGACTGGAGTGGACGAATTGATCGCTAAGAGGTGTAGGAGGGAGCGATCCCTTGCGCGCGACACCACTGAGGTGCTTAAGTAGCAGCTCAGTGGCTGAGATCACCGCGTAGGTGAGAATAAACAAGATGCAACCGGCAGCGAGGATGTGAGGGGCTGAGCGCGCGGTGAGCTGAGCGCGAGATCTGACCGTCAGATGAGATCTGGGGAGAGAGGCGAACGCACGCACCGAATTGCGTGAAAGTTCCAATCGAATCTAGCCACAGATCAAGATCTAAAGAGCGACGGACGGTTGAGATTGGCCGTATTCTTCGTGCGCTACAGTGCGCGTGAAGAACAGTAGGATTCTCTCTGAAATGAGGGAAAAATTGTAGGAAGACCCTTGAACGAAGGGGTAGAAGAATAACGTGCAGGCCCATAAGTGAAAAGAACTCTAATTGGAAGGGCCCTGCAGGTTTTCAAAAGGGTCCCTGCGGCTTGCAAGCAGGTCCAAAAATGAGTTTTTAAGGGTCAAAGTGTAATGCATGAAGGACCCAAGTATAAACTATCTATTTCAAAACCTAAATGATGTCCAATTGCCTTTTATATGTGCTCAATTGAACATTTAAGACATTGATTTTACTTCTGATTTGGCCTTTCAAACTTATTTATATGTTCAATTGACTCATGGATCATCATTTGTATTTTGCTTTCAGAATATCTCATTTTTGTGACCTAATTATGAAGTTTTAACACAGAGTAAAGGTTTTAGGCCTTTTCTTTAATTCCCACACTTAACCCTTTTTATTTGTTAATTTGATATTGTTTTGCTTAGTGTCTAGCTTAATTTCAGCTTTTTAGCCATGATGAGTAGCCACTCATCAGGTCAACACAAGGATTTTTTCCAGTGTATATCTCCCCGACTTGTACTACTTCCCCGCTTCTTCCTTAAGTGTTTTGGTTCTTTTTGTTTAGTTATTGAGCTGGGCTCTGGACAACCGACCAATGGGCAGTTACCCACAATCACTTGCCAACCATACTCGTGCGGTGAAGTGTGGTTTATTTTCTTTTCTTCTCCTTTTTTTTCTTTTTTCGTAGGTGGCTTCCATTATCTTAAATGTACCTAAACGCAATGAAGAAGAAATGATCCCATGTCTAGGTTCTAGACAACCTGCAAATGGACTGTTATCCACGATAACTTGCCAGCCATACCACCCTAGAGAGTTCATTAGCTACCCAATTTTTGTCAAAATCTCTGAGGAGTGAGTCTATGCAAAAATGTGTGCAGATGCTTAGACTCAAAGTTTTTCTGAGTTAGAGGGTGAGTTGATAAGTCGTATACTTATCACCTTATTTAGTAGGTGGATTAGAATAGATTAAGGTTGCAAAGATTTGAAGCTAAACCCATATTTTAACGGACACCAAGGCTGATTAAGCCTGAAGGCCTGAAAAGTTTAAGTGTTTAGGTTCTTTTTTTGTATTATTTCCCACTATACAAGTTTTCTAATGCCTAAGTTTTCTTCCTAAATTCAACTTTTTTTATTATTATTATAATTTATTCAGACTGATTAAATGAGCTCAGGATTGTGCAATTTACCACCCCCCCATGCTTAAGTTAGATAATGTCCTCATTGGCAAGTACATGGATGCATAAGGGTTCAAAGAGATAGTACCTGAGTGATGTAAAGTATCGGATCAGTCTGAATCCTCTGGGTTACCTTCAAGGAAGCACTGAGTTTGACACCTCCAGCTGGGCGGTGCTCCGTGTCATCCCTCAACGAGGGTGACACTCTCCTTTGGGCGAACCTGGGCCAAGAAGTGCTTCAATCTTTGACCATTAACTGTAAAAGTGTGCCCAGTGTTAGGATCAGCGATTTCAACCGCCCCATTAGAGTAAGGCTTAACCACCTGAAATGGTCCTATCCATTTGGACCTGAGTTTCCCTGGGAAGAGTTTTAGGCGAGCATCAAACAGCCAGACTTGCTGGTTAGGCTCAATGGTTTTTCTATGGATGAGTCAGTCGTGGACAGCTTTCATTTTCTCCTTATACTGTCGACTATTGTCAAAGGCATCTCGACGAATTTCTTCGAGCTCAGATAATTGGAGCATCCTCTACGCACCAGCTAATTGGGAATCCATGTTACATTGCTTGACAGCCCAGTAAGCCCAGTGTTCCAATTCGACAGGAAGATGGCAGGCTTTGCCAAAGACCAGGCGATAAGGTGACATGCCTATCGGGGTCTTGAAAGCGGTCCTGTATGCCCACAGGGTATCATCAAGTCGTGTGGTCCAGTATTTCCTGTCAGGTCTCACAGTCTTCTGTAAAATGTTCTTGATTTGTCTATTTGAGACCTCAGTCTGCCCGTTTGTTTGCGGATGATACAGGGTAGCAATGCGGTGGTTCACCTCGTATTTTCTAAGTAGGGCACGGAATTGGGAATGGATAAAATGGCTTCCACCATCACTGATCATGGCCTTGGGTATTCCAAATCGGGAAAAGATGTTCTTCTTAACAAAGTCCATGACAGTCCTGTGATCGCATCGGCAGGTGGCGACGGCTTCAATCCATTTGGAAATAGTCTACCAAGACCAGGATGTACTCGAAGCCGTTGTATGGTGGAAAGGGGCCCATAAAATCGATACCCCAAACGTCGAAGACTTCGACAATCAAAATGGGCTGGAGGGGCATGGTCCCCAGCATTTGGTAGCATGAACAAGTCTTGGCAAAGTTGTGTGCAACCTTAAATTGGGACAGCCAGTAAAATCTAGACTGCAAAACTTTTGCAGCTGTTTTCTTTCCAAAGAAGTGGCCACCACAGGCCTGGTCATGATAGAAGGAAAGCACACTCTGAACTTCATCTTCTGGGATACACCTCCTGATGATCTGGTCAGCACAGAGGTGAAACAGCATGGGATCATCCCAGAAATAGTGCTTGGCCTCAACCAAGAACCTATCCCGTTGCTGTCTGGACCAACTGTGCGGGGTTTGTCCTACAACCAGGTAGTTAACGTAGTCAGTATACCATGGCATTCTCTTGTCTTGCACAGCCAGGATGTGTTCATCAGGGAAGGCATCAGATAGAGGTAGGGAGGGTCCAATGTGGTCTGGATGGAGTCTAGACAAGTGGTCAGCCACCACATTCTTTGATCCGACCTTGTCTTGGATTTCCAGGTCAAATTCCTGCAAAAGCAGGATCCATCTGATGAGCATGGGCTTTGCATCCTTCTTGGCCAACAGGTGCCGGATAGCTGAATGGTCCGTATAAATCGTCACGTGGGATCCCAGCAAGTGTGATTGTAACTTTTCAAGTCCAAAGACTACAGCGAGCAGCTCTTTCTCTATGACCATATAATTTCGTTGGGCCTCATCCAACGTTTTGCTCGCGTAGTAGATCACCACGGGCTTTTTGTCTTGCCTTTGTCCCAGGACAGCACCTATGGAAAAATCTGATGCATCACATATAATCTCAAAGTCCTGGGACCAGTCTGGTGGTTGACGTACAGGTGTGGTGGAGACTAAGTCCCGGAGGGTGTGATAAGCCTGGATGCAATCAGAAGACATGTGGAATATGGCGTCATTGGCTAGAAGGTCGGTCAAGGGTTTGGAAAGCTTGGAAAAGTCTTTAATGAACATTCGGTAGAAGCCAACATGTCCTAGGAATGAGCGAATCTATCAGACCGAGCTAGGTGGAGGAAGTTTGGAAATCAAATCAACCTTAGCCCGATCTACCTCGATGCCACTATGCGATACAATGTGACCGAGGACAATTCCTTCTTGAACCATAAAATGGCTCTTTTCCCAACTTAACACCAGATTAACCTTGATACATCGTTTCAGGATTTTCTCCAAGTTGCTTAGACAATGGTTGAATGAATTCCCGAATATAGAGAAATCATCCATAAAGACCTCTAAGTATTCACCCACCATTTCTGAAAAAATGGCTAGCATGCAACGCTGGAAGGTCGCAGGTGCATTGCATAACCTGAACGGCATTCGACAGATTGCAAACGTGCCATATGGGCAAGTGAATGTGGTCTTTTCTTAATCCTCCAGAGCAATTGCGACTTGGTTATATCCTGAATATCCATCTAGGAAGCAAAAATACTTCTGCCCTACCAATCTTTTAAGGATTTGGTCAATGAATGGCAAGGGAAAATGATCCTTCTAAGTGGCTTCATTGAGCTTCCTATAATCAATACACACCCACCATGCGGTGGTGGTGCAGGTGGGGATGGATTCGCCATGAACATTGGTGACAACGATGAGCCCAGCTTTCTTTGGAACCACTTGAGTGGGGCTCACCTAGGGGCTATCAGAGATAGGATAGATGATGTCGGCGTCAAGGCATTTGATAATTTCTTTCTTAACGACCTCCCACATGTTTGGATTTAAACGTCTCTGCATCTGGCGGGAGGGTCGTGCCCTGTCTTCCAAGTAAATCTTATGGGTGCAATAGGTGAGGCTAATTCCTCTTAAGTCAAAAATGGTCCAACCAATGGCAGCTCGGTGTTCTGAAAGGGTTGCAGTCAATCTGAGTTCCTGATCCTTGGTTAGATGAGAATTAATAATCACTAGGAAGGTTTGGTTAGGTCCCAAGAAGACATACTTGAGATTCTCGGGCAATGGCTTAAGTTCAGGTGAGGGTGGAACCATAGTCGATGGGAAGGGAAAGGGTGGGAGTTGATCAACATTGATCTCCTCAAATGGTGTTGTGTGATGGTACTCAGCCTTACAGAGGTCCACGGGTAGTGACGGGTCAGAACAGTCATTACGGGTTTGGTGGTCTGATACAGAACTGAGGGTGAGGCATTCCTCGATTAGAGTTTCCACAGGATCATGTTCCTCAACACAATCGCAATCAAAAGACTTTGTCTCTCGGAAGATATCCAATTGAATTTTCCTATCCCCGAAGGAGATTTCCATACATCCCGTGTCACAATCAATGTTTGCCTTAGCCATAGCTAAGAAAGGTCTGCCTAAGATTATGGGTGCGTTTTGTAATTTTTCAGGGACTTCCATGTCGAGCACCAAAAAGTCGATCGGGAAATAGAAGTCCTTGACTCGTACAATCACGTCCTCGACAACCCGCTTCGGGTTTTTCACTGATCTATCAGTCAGCTGGACGGTGACAGGGGTTGGTGTCAACTCTCCGAAACAAAATTGGTGGTACAGGGTTGTTGGAATTAGATTGATCGAAGCACCTAAGTCTAGGAGCGCTCTATCAAATGTCATGTCCGCGATATTGCAGGAAATCAGGGGCACTCCTGGGTTAGTTCGCTTGAGCGGAAGGTTGCTTGATATTACGGAACTTGCTTGTTCAGAGAGCACAACCTTCCTAGGTGCTTGAGGTCTCAGCTTATGCTTGGGTGTAAAGGCATCCTTTAAAATCTTGGCGTAAGCAGGGATGTGCTTGACAGCTTCAAGGAGAGGAATATTAATCTATACTTGCTTAAAGATCTCCAACAGCTCCTCAGTCTCCACAACATTCTTCTTTTTCTTGATTGTTTCCAAGGCATCAGGGTAGGGTGTCTGAATGTGGATTGGTTCTATTTCTAGGTCCTTGGTTGGTGCCTTTTCTGAGTCGGGTATTTTAGCGGGTGAAGTCTTAGGGAGAGTCGGCCATTTGGGATCCTGGGTTTTGGTGCCGCTTCTCAAGGTCACCGCAATTGCAGAGGCATTGGGGCCATGGGTTGATCCTTAAGAAGATGAGGATGAAGAAGCACCAAACCCAGGGGGTGTTTGCGGGGCTAGCTGGACCATGTGAGCCTGCCAGGGGTTGCCTTGGAACCCTTCCAAATTGGGGCCTCTGTTAATTATGTTTTGCGGGTTCGATTGTGGCTGGGAAGGTAGGGATCCTCATTGTTTACAGTCCAAGAGTTGGCTTAACTGTCCCTTTACCAAGGCCATTTCCTCCTGATGTTTCTGGTTCATGTCAGCCATCATCTTTATTACGGTGTCCATTTGGTTTTGTGGGGGAGGGGCTACCCTATTCTGATTATATTGGGGGTCTAACTGGTAATCCTTGCTGATAGGGGGGCAAGTGTGGCTGCTGGTTTGGCCTAGGCTAGTTTTGGAATTGTGGTGGTTTCTGATTTGTCCAACCAAAGTTGGGGTGGTTACGCCATCCAGTGTTGTAAGTGTTGGAGAAAGGGTCAAGTTTCGCATAACCTTGGACAGCTTGCACATCTTCAAGGATAACCAATGTTGATGAAGAGGGAAGGGAGTAATAAAGGGTTGAGGGAGCAAAGGTCCCTCCCTAGAATGTGGTTAGGGGTTGTTCCAAGTTCAGTTGGGTTAAGGGCTGGACCAGGTCAACATTATGCGCTCCCTTTGATAGGGAGAAAGTCTGTAAGGGGTTCCTGGTCTGGTTCAGTAGCTCATCAATCTTTTTGTCCACCAATTCCACTCGATCTAGTTTCTTGGCAATGATGTCCATGTCAACCATTCCAGAATTTGCATGTACCTCATAAATCCCACCACGGGGTTGACTGGACTTGTTGAACTGGGTCATGGAGGCATTGTTGAGCGAATTCTCGCTCATAGACTCAAAGAGCTCAAACGTGCTCTCCTCGTCCTTGCTCAGGAAGTTCCCCCCGCATGAGGCATCGACGAAGTTCCGTAGGTTGCTGTCCAGACCGTGGTAGAAAATCTGGGCCAATTGCCACCTTGGTACTTTGTGGTATAGGCATTTCCTCAAGAGTTCATTAAATCTTTCCCACGCCTCATGAAATTGTTCCCCTCCCTGGAGTGTAAAGGTAGTAATAGCTCTTCTGAGGGCATTGGTCTTTCCTATGGGGAAGAATTTCTTTAAAAATGCATGCCTCAGTTCTTCCCAGGTGGTGATGGGTCTACCTAGGGTTCTAAGCCAATGAGAAGCCTTGTCTCTTAATGAGAAGGGAGACATCTTGACTAGAACAATGTCAAGGCTAATGTTCCTAGGTTTCACAGTTAGCGCTATGCGGTCGAGATCCTCTAGATGCTGGAAAGGGTCCTCATTTGAGCTTCCATGAATGTGGTTCTGGATCAGACTTAAGACATTCGATTTCAGCTCAAAATCATCTCCCCCTTCGGGGATCCTAAGGTGTGGCTCAACTCTAATAGCAGAGGGATTATAGAAATCGCGAAGGGGCCTTGGCTGATCCTGAAATGGTGGTATATCGAGTGGTGGTTTCTCTTGTATGCCTTGGAAAGGTGGTGGTGGTTGTTCTTGTGGGTTCTGTAACCGTTGTATGGCTTGCATGATAGTGTGGATTTGTTGTTGCTGAAGTCGGTGGTTTGCATTAATTTGGGCTTGGATGATGACCATTGTGTCTGGTGGGGTTTGATCCTCAGCCTCATCTACCCTAGGTTCCACCATGTTCCTAATAGAATCACATCACCTAGATTCCTGCCCCAAAACACACAACTCAAGATGCAGTGAGCGTCTCCCGTGCATACACTAAAGAAGAATAGGAGGGGATGCGGAGGGCAACAGATGCAAGAAATGTGTTTCAATCAAGCACACAAGCCTAGTCCTTATGGTGTATTCCTTAGGAGACCTAGAAATCTCACAAAGGGTGATTAAGTCCGCAAGCATTGGACTCCCCTTCCCAAGGATAATCTGGCCAGGTTGATTACGAGGGGATTGCAGGGAAGGTTCTTCCTTTGGCTTGCGCCTCCGGTTCCGTAGACCCCACAACTGTGGTCGTTTGACACTGACCCGTAGCCTAGTCACCAGATTCTACCAAGGGAATGAAAGCTAAGTGCCTAGCAAACAAAACCTTGCCTTTCGAGACTTAACTCAATCCTGCCTAGGGCACATCTACTCAGTTTTAAAGGGCTAGGATAGTTCTTGTGCTAGGGTTATGTGATGAGGCGTTGATTGGGGTAGTGCCTCTTAATTTTCCACTTTCAAGGTGTGTGCTTCTATCAAAACAATAATTTCAAGAAGGATTTTTAAGATGTGGTGTCTTTTAGTGTTTCATCCTTACTTTAGTGCTTTTTAGGGTTGACGTGTCTTAATGTTTTCAGACAAGTTTCAGTGGGCACATCAAGTTCTGCACACAATTCAACGAAAGTAGATTTCCATTTATTCTGTAGAGGCTCTAAAATCCTACTGTATTCATCCTAATGATCATGCAGCTTCTATTAGATGAGTCGATTTTAGGGTTGAGTGGTGCGGCCTAGGTCAACTCACGGTGGCTTCGCAAACACCACTCAAAAAAGAGAAAAGAACACTCCAAGAATTTATTCAGAATGTTAGAGTGTACATTTTTTTTTGTAGGGTGATGTGTTAAGGATGTGGGTCAAGCAATCATACACCACGCCAATTTTTTTCAATTTTTACAATTTTTTTAGTTTTTTCACGCAAGCAAACAATCATGAGTGAAGAATTACTTACTATCAGTCCTTGTTGCGCCTACTCCCTTGTTACCGTCGTGGGATGCGTTGCTTCGCTGTCCAAGCATCGAATTCCTGCAACCATGAAGTAAAAAGGAAATAAGGCATTAGACGATGTGAGAATGGATGTGGAATGGAAGTGACAAAACAAATCCGTTGCCTCCCCGGCAACGGCACCAAAAACTAATGTGTGCTTGTGCATGTGTGTTAAGAAGTGTCGTTATAGTCGCACTTGCAATGCCGGTTTTAAAGCAAAGAAATGGAGGTGAGTCCGAGTGTTGATCTCAAGGAGGTGTGAAAATCGAATTTTGCTTATCACTTGTCACGGAAAGAGTGGAGTTTTGCCTGCGAAAGGTGCGGTTTGAAAAGCAAGAGAGAGATAGAGAGAGAGATTAGGGTTAGAGTCGTTTCTTTGCTTGATCTTACAACTTAAATAGGAAATCAAGTAAACACTGAATGGAAAGTAACTTCATTAATCATGCAGCTTTAGTTCACAACTTACAACATTAAATACATGCTCAAACAAAAGTAAGGGAAAGCTTGAAAGAGAAGAAGAGAGAGAGAGGAGGGAGAGCAGCGAGGCAGCCATGGCGGTGGAGGAGGCTCCGTCGGCAGCTCGTCATCTCCGGCGATTACAAGAGGGCTTAAAGTAGGAGAGGGGTAGAGTAGTTGCAAGGGAAGTGAATGCCTTGAATGAGTGTTTGGAGGGGGTTTAAATAGGGAGAACGGCTTTCTAAAAGAAGAAGGGTCATTAACGAAGTCTGGGATGTCGCTAAAACCATTCCAAAAGCTTCGGCGAAGCCCTCCAGCCCGCCGGTCACATGCCTGCGCCGTTCTTCTTCGCGCCTGATCCACGACCGCTGCGTGAGAGCCGTCCGATCAAAGATCAAATGGTTGAGATCTTCCCTTGGGCGAGCTCAAATTGCGCCTCTGGCACGCGTGCGCACGCGTGTGGGCGCTCGATGTCTGAGGGTGCGCCATGTGGCACGATCTCGGCCTCCCGCTGCTGATCGGGCGGCCCAGTTTCACCGCGCACGCCTTCGTCTTCAATTCTTCACACCGCCTGGCTCGAACCCACGTCACGTGCGTGCGGGCGTGCGTGCTAACCGTTGCGCCACGCCCGTGCTTTGTCGCGGCGACCACGAGCGGGTGCGTGGTTCTCGGCCATTCGATCAGAGATCGACGGTCGAGATTTGATCTCAGCTAAAGGAGGAGGTGGCGTGCGGTGAGCAAGGGGGCGACGTGGCGCAACGAGGGCCGTTGATCATCAGATCAATGGTCAGAACTTCTTGGGCCCATTGTAGGAGCTCCGGATGTCGGATTTAGCCAATCTTCAGTCCGTTGGACTTCGTTCGTTATTCTGAATCCATTCGTGTGGTCCGATTGCTCATTTGAGGCTTGCTTTGACAAGTGCTTACACAAATGGCCATTAATATAGTTTTATAAGCAATCTTGGTATATGATGCATGCAATGCTCCCATTCTACTTATGTTGTGCCTTTTATTCTTAAGATGGGCCCTATTTAACGGAATTATCACCCTCATGTGCAGTGTTATCAGCTATCCAATGACCCTCAAGGCACGTAGAACCTTTTTCAGTGGATGGGGTTAGTGACATTGGGCGGCTATGATGGCTCCATGTGGTGCCATCATGCCTGTCCATCTTCTTTGCTTTGTAGACAATGCCACAGATGTTGGATTGGATTGATTTTTATGCCATTAGGCTGCGATCATCGATCTGAATCCATTCGTGTGGTTAGATTTGGTATCTGAGGTTTAGATTTGCATCACCTTTCCCCTTGGCCTTTGGTCTTTTGCAGGTTGTATATGATGCTACAGAGGTCCGACCAAGACGTTTCAAAAGCGTTGGATTCCAATCGTCATCCTAATCAGATCCGTATGGTCAAATTTATCATCTGTGGCCCTGAATCATCTACAATTAATATCACCTCTCAATTAGAACATAAAATAGCATTATCATCTACAAAGCTAGCAAGTCAACTATGATGCACAATATGTTGCTCATGCATGCATTATACCAAAGTTAAGCTAGGATCTGACTTAATTCAGGTAGATTAGGTCCTATGATTGCTACGCAATCAGCTCCCCCAATTCAAGTAGTCATCAATGACACTTCCTTTGATCGTGCCCTGTTGGATCTCGGTGACTCGATAAATCTTATCCCGACTGTTGTATTCAAGAAATTCAAGATCGGTGAATTACAGCTTGTAGAGGTTACACTTTAATTAGCTGACCGATCTACTATAAAACCAAAGGGGATCATTGAGGATGTAATTGTTCGGGTCCAAAATTATCTATTTGCTATAGACTTTTTGGTCTTGCATGTTGACCTATCAGAAGCTTTGAAAAATGCCCCCATAATTCTTGGAAGACCATTTTTAGCCACCACTAAAGCAAACATTGATTGTGATTCTAGAAAGATGAAAATCATGTGTAGTGGCAAATCTATTTCCCTAGACATCTTTCAAGATTCTAGGAGATTCCAAGAATCTGATTTCGTTGATGACTTGGATACTGAAATAGAAAATCTAGTGGAGGAAACAATGCAAATTTCACAGGTGGGAACTTGCTTCGTAATTTAAACGGTTCCTGAACCATCTTCTGATTTTACCCACCCTCCTACTCTAACTGCACCATCAACATCTATCTCGCCATCTGACTCCTCTCTCCCTTCCCCAATGGACCACAAAGTAGAAATCATTTCGGAGCTGGGCCCACAACTTGAGTTGAAACCATTGCCCAACACCTTAAAATATGTTTTCCTGCGAGTAAACCAAATAATGCCCCTGATTATCAATTCCAGACTCATCAGGGCTCAAGAGGATAAACTTCCCCAGGTTCTCAATAAACATAGAAAGGCTATTGGTTGGACCCTTTCTAATCTTAAGGGAATCAATCCGTCCTACTGTACTCACAGAATATATCTTGAGGACGAATCTCACCCCTCCCGCCAACCACAAAGGCGATTAAATTCTAAAATGCAGGAGGTGTTAAAAAAGGAGATAATTAAGTGGCCCGATGCTAACATCATTTACCCCATCTCTAACAGCTCCTAGGCTAGTCCAATGCAAGTTGCTCCAAAAAAAGCAAGACTGACAGTTGCCACCAATGAACATGGGGAAAATATAGCCACTCAGATCGCTTCTTCTTGCCATGTGTGTATTGACTATTGCAAATTAAACACCACCACCAAGAATGACCATTTCTTGCTCCCATTTATTGATCAAATCTTGGAGCAGTTAGCCATATGAGACTTATTATTTTCTCAATGATTACTCCAGCTACAATCAAGTCGCGGTGCACCCTAAGGACCAAGAAAAAACTACATTCACTTGCCCCTTCAGAACCTTTGCTTTTTGAAGGATGCCCTTTGGTCTGTGCAATGCACCTGTGACTTTTCAAAGGTGTATTCTTGCAATATTTTCATATTTGGTAGGTGAATGTTTAGAGGCTTTTATGGACGACTTCATCTTTGGAGACTCCTTCGATCTATGTCTTAAAAATCTTGAAAGGATGCTCCAAAAATGTATAGAAGTCAATTTGGTCCTCGGTAATGGTAACACCATCATGGACCGTAAATAGGCGCAATTAGTCAAGTTCAAATGGTAAATGCTCCTACTTGATCATCTAAGGGTCACAACTCCGCAATGTTTTGATTTGAGAAGAAAAAAAGGAAATAGGGTTAATTCTGTTGTTTACCAGCACATCACAAATGCAGATTAACCACGGGGTTACTCAAGGGTTAATTAAAGGTCAATTGAGCATAAAAGTCTAAAAAGTTGTTTTACACTGACTAAATCAGGGTTTCACACATTTTAAGGGCTAAAGCAGGATTGAAAACCCTAATTATCAACCTCACTTAAATTGAAAAGGTTCTAGTTAGGAAAAAATTAATCTAAACCTCCTAAAACTCATAGAAAAATATTCTAAGAGGTTTGGTACCTCTGGTCTGATCATCTGAATCCATTTTGACCTAGAATAAAGTTTCAGATGGGAATTTACCCTAAACTAGGCCTCTATGCAATTTACCCAGTAAAACATGGTAAAAATTCAGATCTAAGTTCACCATTAAATTCCTTGTGTCAAAATTAGGTTAACACCAAAATTTGGGCCCAACTAGTGTCCATCTTGACCTAGTTTCTCACATTTACACCCCTAGTTTTGAATTTTTTACATTCAGGTCCCTAACTTTGTCATCATTTATGCACCCAAGTCCCTTCTGCCATTAGCATGTGAACAAACCTACAATCAAGATTCAAGAAGAAAATATCTCTCAAATTAGCTCTAAATCTTTCAAAAATTGGAGGGATTGTTGATTGGAAGATCCCCTTTCCATTTAACTACCTCAAAGATACCAAATCAAATCCTAGAGGTTAGGCAAGCTCAAGGAATGTGAGGAACTTTTTCCTCAAAAATTGAGACCAATCAAGCTCATTTCTTCATTTAGAGCTCATATTTGAGCTTTATATAAACTCTCTTAAGTCCCACGGTCCAGGACAGCCAAGAAACAGTCGAGAAACCCCTCTTTCCTCCTTTGACCACCGTATCTTTAGCTCCAGCGAGCTCTCTCCATCCTCCTTCTCTGGTTGTCCAACAAACAAATTGGGTGGACCTTCGACTTCCCTGCTTCCTCACAACCATCACTAGCCAAAGCATGGCCACTCCCAGCCTCTCCTTCCTCATTGTTGTCTCGCCGTCACCTTCATCTTCCCCATGTCCGGCCAGCCAACACTGAACGTGGTCTCACCCTCACACACCCCCCTAAGCATCATAATCCCTCTCTCTCCCACTCTAGCATCTTTTTAGGTCCCTAATCTATCAATTCACCTACTGCACACGCCAATCCGTCACCATCTTCCCCAACTTCAACATGAGCTCCAGTGAGCTCGCACCGGCACTACATGCATGCACACAACAAGCCACCGCCACCATTACCTTCCCCACACTTCAAAGGGAAAAATCCCTCTAATTATTGAGGCGATTGGTCTCTCCTTCACCTCCATCAAACAACCCACCACTTTGCTGCCTCCGCCATCTTTGCCCAACCACTTTACACTTCCATTCACACTATTAATACCTCCACCACATTCCATGCCTCATGGAGATCATCTTGAGTGTTTTAATTGCAGGTCTTCGCCAGAATGCCACTTGATTGCGTAGCAATCATAAACCTAATCTACCTGAATTAAGCTAGATTTTATCTTAACTTAGGGACAATGCATGCTAGAGCTTCATAAGTTGCATCATAGTTGATTTGCTAGCCTTATAGATAATAATGCTATTTTATTCTCTAAAAGAGAGGTGATATTAATTGCTGATGATTTGAGTTTGCAGATTATAAATCAAACCATATGGATCTGATCAGGTCGACAATAGGAGTACAATACTTCTGTAATCATCTTAATCAAACTTTTGTACCTACACATACAACCCGTAGAAGATCAAAGGCCAAGGAGCAAGATAGCACAAATCCAAACCTCATATTTCAGATCCAACCACATTAATGGATTCAAATCAATGATCGTAGTCCAACAACGTAAAAATCAACTCAATCGAAGCCCTGTAGCGCCAACTACAAGGGCAGGAAGATCCACTCAAATGATCCACCACATGGCGCCATCCCAATGGCCCACCAGCGTCACCCAAACATTGAAGAGCGAAGTAGGGCCATTATGAGACATCGCCCTTCCCACACCTTTCATTAGAAAAGGAACCCATCTCAATCATTGGATCTTCATCCAATAGCTGAGACCGGCCACGCTTGAAAACCAAAACACAGCACAAGGGCATACGTAGCACATTGGTCTCAGCGCTCGCATGCAAGTAAGCAACACACAATCGAATCACGCTGAGTGCGAAATCAAAGAATTGGTGCAGACAGATGCAATTGGGTCATGCATTGATGATTAAAGGGTGAGCGGCGGGCCGCATGGTGCATGGAAGGACACTGGATAAGGCGATGCGGCGAATGCATGGAAGCATGCGTGTGTAGATCACCGTTTTACGTGGATCAGAGAGGTGATATGGCACGTTACGATCGGACAGCTGAAAATGAAAGCACGCGTGTGCGCGAGGAGTGTGAGGCAGTGGATCCAGCTATGGAGCACGTGAGATGTGGCACCATTTGGTGCAGTACGCACATTTAAGGCACGATAGAGGTTGTTTTGAGGTGCAATTTGGTTTGTTGATCTCCTGATCAACAGATTTGACTGCACCTAAGGTGTTGCACAATTTTGGGGGCCTAAATACCTGTTTTGCCCCTCAATTTATGTATAAAATGAGCCCTAGAGACCTTAATTGAGTGACAACTTCCACCTGACACATGTCCAGTCTCTCTCTCTCTATGCAGCATCTCTCTAGCTTCTTCCTAGCATAATAGATCTGAAGTGCTGCCGCACTTCACACAAGCATCTCTCAAGCAGCGTCGCTCTTCATCTATTTCTCTCTCTACTCATTAGCATAAATGTTTTAATTCTTAGTTTGAGAACTGTCTGCAAGTAGTAATAAAAATCTGATTCTCTGAATATTTGGTTTAGATTTCTATGTTTGCATTAGGATAGATTAGTTAGTACGAAAGGTTTTGAAAATCATGTTTTGCTTCCTTGTGAACGACTCGGTACTTATTGAAATATTTATAAATTTATTTATTTCAATATGATTTGCAACTATAGTGATATAGAAATATTTTCATGCGTTTCTGCGACGAAAAAGTTGGTGCCATTGCCAAGGAGGCAACGAAAATTTTTAAAGCTTTTCATCCAAGTGCTTTTTTTAGATTTCTAACCTACTTTATTTTTGTTGATTTTGTGTGTACAAGAAGTGCGGAAATCCAAGAAGAAATGCAACAACGGAAAAATTACAGGTTTCTAATCTTAGGTAAGTACTCGTATCTTAGATTAGGTTAGATTTTCTTTCGAAAAAAAATCCAAAAAAAATTAGGGGTGCTTACTTGATCATTAGGTTAGCATTTGTTTGATTTTTCAAAAAAAAAGTTCTTTTGTTAGTGGGAATCAACATAACCACCTTTTATAATTTTAGGCAGAAATAAACTCTGAGATTAAAAATTCAATTCCAAAAATTTTGAACATCTAAAAATACTAAAAATTTCTACTGGATGTGAGTTTTGAAGTCAAAAACAACATATCTAAATTTCGTACATTTCTGAATTATATAGAAATTTTTAAAATTCGTGAACTAAACAATTATCGAATCTGTTATTGTTCCTGATTTTTCGAAGTTCAAAATATCATAGGAATTTTTATATACCTATGATTGACTTGAAATTTATGGTAATAAATTCCTGTAAAAATGAACTTATAAAAAATCTGAAAAAATATTTTATATATGTTTCATTGCATGTACTACTCAATCACTAACTAGGGGTCAAAATCGACTACAGAACCCCCAGTACACTTTAAATTTGAAAAAAAATAGAATGAGTGCATTAAAAATTATCAAAAACATATTTATGAGTGCCCATTTAGTGGTGCAACAAGACTAATTGATTGCATTATTTGGGTCACACCACTTCTCTGATTTTGAACTTAAAAGGATCATCTTAGCAGCTACTTATTTCTAGGGTTTCCAAACCTTAAGGTAGAGCACCCTTTGCATTGCATACTTTTAAAGGAAATCTATCTCATAGATTAGGACTTGCAAAGAAACTCTTGTGTGCTCATCAAAAACCTTGCTTGAACTTATTTAACTACAAAATCTTAAAACACAATTATACAAGCAATTGAACCATAAAATTCACTTTATCATAAAAATTGCTTGTGAACCCCTTGCCTGTGCACTTCACACTGTTGAAGTCAATTTTAAGGGAAACACCCCCTTAATGCCCATCATATTCCAAAAGCACCTCAAGCTTAAGCCTAAAATTCAATAGACGTGCCCTAGATAGGACTAATTTTCTTGGTGACTTGAAATTAGATTGGGCTAAGGTCAATGCCTTGTCTACTTGGACCCACTGGTGACAAGAAAGGTCAGTGCAGTAAATACGTTAACCCTTAGTAGTGTCCCACCGTGCGGGGTGTCCTAGGTGGACCCACCCTTCTGGCCAACCAAGTAATTCAAGGGTTGATCTAACCTAGTCGTGTTTTGGGGAGCCAAGATTAGGTCTAATTAGGGCTTACACTCTAAGGAATAGCTTGATTACTTATACTGTGAGGGTGGATATTCTCGCATCTGTCTTCTCTCTGTCATCCATAGACATTCTTCTATTGCATGTAAGGTAGATCTCTACATCCTGATTTGCTACCACCTTTAGAGGGAAATCCCAAGAGAAGACCTGATTGTCCAAGATCTGAATCTAAACCTTCTTCAATGGCCAGTCACCACAAGAAGATGAGGTTGAAGAGGAGGAACAAAATATGGATCCAGTGGCTCTTTTATAGAGATATATTGATAGGTAGGGCCGGCACCATGATAGACAAATGCAGGAAATAGTACAGGCCATTACCCGACACCAAAATGGGTGAGCAGATCGGCCTCTCAAAGACTTTTACAATCCTCCTGATGCCCAACCAGAACCTTTTATTAGGGTACATTAGGATGGGGATGATTTTCAGCTCAAACCATAAATCATCAATCTGATTCCCCACTTCCATGGCCACAACTTCGATGACCCCTTCCATCACCTTGAAGAACTTCTAGACATAGGAAGGACCTTCTGCCCAAGGAACATGAATGAGAATACCTTAATGATGAAAATGTTCCCATTTTCTTTAAAAGATAAAGGTGCTCAATGGTTGAGGACTATTGGTAGACCAATCCTAACTTGGGATGATTTGAGAAACACTTTTCTGAAGAAATTCTTTCCCATAGGAAAAACAAATTCCCTCAGATGTGCCATTACAACCTTCAAGCAGAACCCTGGGGAACAATTGCATGAGGCTTGGACGAGATTTAATGACTTAGCTAGGAAATGCCCTCATCATGGGATTCCCAAGTGGCACTTGGCCCATATTTTCTATTATAGGTTAGGTGACAATTTGAAGAATTTTGCTGATGCAACATGTGGGGGCAATTTCCTAAGCAAAGATGCTAAGGGATCCTTTGAATTATTCTAGAATATGAGTGAAAATTCCCTCAACAATGCCTCAATGTCCTCCTTCAATAGATCAAATCAACCAAGAAGTGGAGTATATGAAATTAAGGATAATTCAAATTCAATTGATTTAGAACTAATTGCACAACGATTAGATAAGGCGGAACTCATTGGAAAAAGCGTAGAGAGTTTGGATAAGAAATTGGATGGCCTTTGAGGAGCAGGAATTCCTTTATGCCTACCCAAGGAACTTCTATGCTAACCTGCACTCAACTCACCCATCCTCTAGGTCAAAGTAGTGCACAATATTAATGACCTAACCATGACTCTACCCATTAGCAAACTCTACTTGGACCATCTCTTTCTGGGTACCAAGGAGAAACATTGATGCACTCAAACTCTAAGTTAGGCATCCCTATGACTAATTGTCCTAAGGATTTGAATGCACTCTAGGGATACACTAGAAATGATCCTTATTCAAACACCAACAACCCTAGATGGCGTAACCATACTAACTTTGCTTGGTAAAGTTAGAAACTCACCTAGGGACTTAACTTGGCTAAGCCTAGTACTTATAGGCAAACTAGTAGGTACACACAACCACGCACATACCAACCACAACCTACTCAAGAAACCCAACCTTCTGATCTGAGTCTGGTCCTCAAGGAAATGCAAGAAATAAATTTGAGACATAAAGAAGAAATGAATCAATTGAGGACCAATTTGACGAGATGATTGGACCAATTAGTTGATGCTAGACAGCATGGGATGCTACCATCCCAACCCATCCCCAACCCAAGGAACTTCGATAGGGTTAACCAAAAGAGCACACGAGAGCAACAGGCACATATAATTCAACCTACTGCCCAGCACCACCTGGCTTTGTTAACCCTAGCCCAACCCAAGCTCAACCCATTTTGCTAAGCCCACCTCACCCTTCCAACCCTAATGCTTATGCCTCTGCTGTCACCTTGAGAAGTGGGAAACAAATCCAAGATCCTTATTCTTCT
The DNA here is from genome assembly GCA_037157565.1 of Thalassia testudinum. Lineage (NCBI taxonomy): Eukaryota > Viridiplantae > Streptophyta > Magnoliopsida > Alismatales > Hydrocharitaceae > Thalassia > Thalassia testudinum. The sequence continues at coordinate 85,842,759 of JAZHRO010000014.1, read as the reverse complement.
ACATCTAAATCTTACCACTATCTTGAGGAGCCTGAATCTGACTTGAGAGACCAAGCTAATCTAGAAAACAAGGCTCAGGATTTGAACACTCATGATTTCTCTCAAGCACCCTTTCCTGAAGCCTTGAAAAAATTCAAGGAAAAGAAAGCCATTCAATCTAAGGAGTGGCTTGATATTTTAAAGCAAGTCCAAGTAAATATAACACTCTTTGAAGCTATTGAGAACATCCTGGCCTGTGTGAAATTTCTTAAGGAAATGTGCACACTGAAATTCTAGGCCAAATCATCAAAAGGGGTCATAATTTCTGAAGAAGCCAGTGCCATCATCTTAAACAAGCTCCCTCCCAAAAAGAAAGATCCAGGGACCCCCTTAATTTCATGTGAAAAAGATGGCTTTATCTTGGAGTGAGCCTTACTGGACCTTGGTGCCTCCATCAATCTAATCCCCATGGAATTATATTTAGAGTTGGATTTAGATCCCTTGCAACATACTGATGTTACCCTTCAGCTTGCTGATAAGGCAACCAAGATTCCAAAGGGACTCTTACAAAATGTGATTATAAAAGTGAGGGATTTTGAGTACCCTGTGGACTTTTTAGTTTTAGATATGGAGGCATTAGAAAACTTGAACCACACCCTGATAATCTTAGGAAGACCTTTCTTGGCCACAGCCAAGGCTCTGATTAATTTCGAGATAGGGAATATGCAAATCACTTCTGCAAGGAAAACTTGTCAACTCAATACCTTTAAAGATTCCCAAAAGAATAAACTGAATTGTGGTTCTATTGAGGTCGCGGGAACAATCGAAAAGGTTTTGGCAATCAGCACAAAGGATAATCCAAATTTTGCCAAATCTCAAGATCAACAAGAGAGGCAAGGAAGTGATGTACTTGAGGATTATTCTGATTTACCACCTCCCATAGAAAATCAAATTGAAAAAGACATTAGTGATATTGAGAAACTATTGGGAGTATCTTATGATGAATAAGATGATGACATTAAGAATACTCAGTATAACCACCTCGAAATTCAAGAACTATTGAATTTTGAGGGGGTTCGAGAAATTGGACAACCAAAGGACGTGAACCAGGAAAATAAAGAAACAACCTCAGTAAAAGAAGCTCAAAGAATGATGGAATGGGGAAGAAATTATAATCCAACTAGTTCAAATGGATGGCTTGATTTTGGCGAAGAAGTGATTTCCGATAAGGAAGAGGTAATTTCTGATGAGGATTTTGAGAAATTCAACACAACTCTACCTCTATCCTCATATGACCTAGACCCTGGAGAATTCATGAATTTTGACATCAATTGCCATTATGAGGATCCTTCTGATTCTAATTCAGAACCAAATTTACATTTTAATCATGATTTCAACCCAGATCCTCCACTACCTCTTCTTGAATTATAGAATTGGATTAATGAACAAGCTCTGCATCATGAACCTCATCTATCTGACCCTATTTTATATTTCGAATCAGAAAAATTCTTCGGAGTGGGGCCACATCATCAGTTGGTCCGCATTTGTGGATCATTGATTCTTGGACCACATGATCATATCTTCATACTAATCCTAAATCTCTCAGCAACAATTATTACTCCTCTTGACCCACAATATTGAAATGCATATTTCTTTTAGGTTTAGGTCTGACAAATGACATTAAACTTAGCGTTGGATAGGAAGCAACCCAGTATTTTGTACAGGTGTTTTTCTATCCAAGTTGACCTAAATTAACAAGTTCAGTCAAGTGATATCCCCTCCTCTTGGTTATTACATTTTTTATTTCTTTGCATACATTTCAATGAGAACATTGTAAGGAATAGGCATCAGGGGGTGGACATTTCATGTCTTATTTTTATGTAAAAAAAAAAATGCATTCATACATAAAGAATTTTTATCAGGAATGTATTATTAGGGATTTATTCTTAAATTGATTCCTGAATTTAGAATCCAGTACAATTTCACACTTACACGTAAAATTTACAGTGGATCCTCTATGAAGACCAATAGACATCTTCAGTTTGTCAAGAAGAAGCAATGCTTCTTTTCCTGAAACCTTGGAGAGTAATTAGGGAGTTAGGCAAACCATCTTCTAGTAGATCCACCAAACAAGTGCAAGGTGTGAGTAGAGAGCCTATTGGTTCCTTAAGGCTGGTATAAGGAATCTTAGTTTCTGGGTAATTAGATAATGATACTTGGAGTTAGGCATAGTTTTCACTCTTGGTTCCTGTGTACAAATTCTTAGTGTGTGAATTTTTGGAAAGCCACCAAATAAGGCATATACACAAAAGCAGGTTCTAGTAAAACTATGACTAAGGTGGATGGTTACGACCATCCTTTATGGAATCCTCAGCTAAAGGAGGGTATTAATATCAAGGTCAGAACTACATTATCCGATTTATTCCTTTCCCAGTGCTAGGAGTAGGTACTTCCACCGAATAAGCCACCTGATATCCTTTTGAACACCCTCAATCTCGAATAAAGCCTCGTGAATGAAAATGTGCATGGGTGTTGCATTACGTTGTGTTGGTAGAAATAAATATATATGAAAAAAAAAGAGAAAGAGAAAAGCAGACGAAAAAAAATATATATATATATATAGAAAAATAATAAAAATAGAAAAAAATGGAGAGAGTGTTAATTGCATTATGTTTACTTCATGTCAAGCACATTAAGGAAACAACATCAATTCCCTTTACAATCCACCAAATATAGCATTAGCCTACTTTTCTATATTTTTGATCGCCTGAATTCGAGCTGAGGAATTCTGACTTAGTTATAGGGTTATTAGGACCTAATCAAAGTGTTAATGCCATAAGGGGTCACCAAATATATTTAGAAATCTTGTGAGATTGCTTGTTCGAAAAGAAAAAGAAAAGAAAGAAAAAGAAAGAGGGAGAATGAGTACAAAGGAACTAAAGAAAACACAGTTTCTCCACCTCTCTTTGAGTTGATTTATTTAATAGTCTGGAAATCTAGGTTCTATAGTACTAGTCTATGTGTAGCACCAGTAGAGTATGAGCCACCAAATGCAAAACCATTTGACTCAGACATCTTCTACTTAAGCCAAAAGTTAAGGTTGAAATTACATATTATTTTATAACCCTAAGAGAGGAAGTTTGCCTATCCCAATAGAATTTTATTAAAGCTCAAGTATGAGCTCTAGATGTGGATTGATATTCACTTGGATCTGTTGCATAAGCTACAACACTACACTATCACGACCATTAAGATTTCTAAAGTTTTGGATGGAAACAAAAGAAATAAATCTCCAGTCAAACTCTTGATAGAAATTAGTCATTTGGGACCACTTTCCATTTAGTCTTGCATTTGCTAGAAACTAGCAAGATTCAGGCATGGGGGTGTGATGGTGCAGCAATCATAAGACCTAATTGATGCGGAAAATATGTGGTTTGTTAATTATGTGCAACAATGTCATTGAGACACGTAAATTTGCAATCAACTCTTAAATTTACAACCTAGATAGTGGAAGTACCTAAGGTCGTCCAAGGAGGCCAATTTATTAATCACATAAATGGTTCTCTCTCTCGCCTCTCAAATCCACACTTTGTTTTTGTGATTTTTGATTTTGTTATTTTTATGTTTTTCAGAAATAATCGAGTTTGAGGCAACGGAATGCGAAGATTTAATTACACTACAACTAACTCCAGGTGACAAGAATGAAGTCCTCTCTTCTAAGCTCACCATAGGCAAGTGTGCCTAGGGTAATTAGAAGAGGGGAGTGTGTGCACTACAACTATAAAAATAACATGGAAGAACACACTAACTGCAACATGAAAATTGGGAGGCAAAATAATTTTTGTATCACTAGTAGAGTCAAATACAAGTAGAGGAATGCTCTATAAGAACATTAAACTACTAGCTAACAAAAAAAATAAAGTGGAAGATAAAGAAGAAGGGTTGATTCTGATGGAAGATCCGGGTGGCTCTTACTCCAAATGTGGTTGCCACACACTTGAAAAGAGACCTCTTTCTCTTCCTTCTTCAAGTGGCCTTCCTTCAAGCTCTCCTCCAAGGTCGGAGTCAACCACCTTGTTGGCTTCTTCTTTGCTTGGCCGTCACCTCTTGATGAAGGTGACCTCCTCCTTGCCGTGGAGATGGGGTGGAATATTGATGGACCTAAGTAAGGGAGAAGTGATGGGAATTATGTGGTGGTAGGGTAGGGTATTTATAGGATGGGAAGGGGGGGTGGTTATGGTGTTTTTTGGAGGGAAATGAAGGGGTGCTTGGAGTTTTTTTGGAGGGAAAAATGGGAGGGGAATGAAGATGTGCCTTGGTTTTCCCTCCAAAAATCTTCTAGAAGGTATTGATTTTGCAAGGAAAAAATGGAGGGTGGAGATGGGTTTAGATGGTGGATGTAGGGTGGTGATGGAAGGGATAGTTGGCACCAAAATAAAGTAGGAGTAGGTGGTCTTTTTGGTGGAGCTTAGGTGGTAGGGTAGTAGGTTTTGGTGCCATGGAGGTGGACTAGCTAAGCTAAGCTAGCTTAGCTACTAGGGAGTAGGGTTGGAGGCATTTGGAGATAGGGTTTTGAGGAAGAAGAGCTGGAGGTAGTCATCTTGAGTTGCACTGGAGCTGGTGGCTACTGAAGAGAGCTGCATGGAGCTATCTTCATTAGCTTAGCTTGCTAGTTCTTTACTAGCTGCTAAGCCAAACTAAGATGAGCTGGCTTCTGCTGATGTGAGCTGAGGTGAGCTGGGTCTGATATTCTTGAGGAGGACCTAGCTAGCTGGAGTAACTAAGGTAGCTTAGCTCAACTAAGTTGAGCTAAGTGGAGTCCCCGGGAGCTGGACTTGAGCTGGCCTAGGCTTGTGAAGGTCATCTTCAGCTGACCAAGTCTAGCTAGTTGATAGTAGTAGCTTATCCTAGTCAAGTTGAACTTCCACTGAACTCTTCTAAGCTGGAAGAGCTGGAATGGAGCTAGGATCAACTATCTTTACCTAGTTTGAGCCGCCATCCAACTGAGGTGAGCTGAATGGAGCTAAGGTAGACTAGCCAGAGTTATCATTCAGCTGAGATGAGTTGAATGGAGCTAAGGGTGAGTTGATCCAGCTAGAAGAAGCTAGGATCCAGTTGGGATGAGCTAGATCGAGTTAGGATTCAGTTGAAATGAGCTGGATCAAATTGGGATCCATCTAAAAGGAGCTTCTTCTTTATTTTCTGCCTTCCTGAGTAACAAGATGTGTGGTATTTGACATTCTACCTAATCCTACCACTTAAATAAATGCATCAAAATACATTAAAATGCAATGCATGACTACCTAGGTAAATGCCTAAATGCAGCCCAAAAACCTATTTGCGGAGTTGAAACCCTAAGAGCTAGGTTAGTTTTGGAGCATAAGAATGATGATAAACTGGCGTTTATCACTAATCTACCTAAATTAAGTTAGATTTTAACTTAACTAAGGGACAATGCATGCATGAGCATCATAAGTTGCATCATAGTTGATTTGTTAGCTTTATAGATAATAATGTTATCTTATGCTCTAAAAGAGAGATGATATTAATTGCAGATGATTTGGGGCCATAGATTATAAATCAGACCGTATGGATCTGATCAAGACGACTATGGAAATTCAATACTTCCGTAATTATCTTGATTAGACTTCGTAGCATCACATACAGCCTGTAGAAGATTAGAGGCCAAAGAGCAAGATAGTCTAAATCCAAACCTCAATTGTTAGATCCAACCGCACGGATAGATCCAGATCAACGATCACAATCCAACGGCATAAAATCAACTCAATCGAAGCCCAGTAGCACCAATTATAAGGGTGGGAAAGTGGACGGTCAGGATGGCGCCACGTCACCCTTCCCGCACTATTAGTCGCTCTGAAACAGGTTTTAAAATTGTTGCGTTATAGTATAGATTGAATCAGTGCGAGAAATAGATAAAATTTATACTCGAATGAAAGTCCGAGGTCGTTCGCTGGGAGCAAATATGGAATTTACATGCTAATCTCAACTGTTAATGTAAATAAGCACAATTAATTACTCAAAATTAATTTTCAATGTATAACATGAGTATGTGAAGGATCTAAAGAGGCAAAAAGACATCTAAGGAAAAATAATGATGATTTGAATCACCAATTATTAGCTTAGATACACATATAATAATTACTTAGTCATCTAAATAAATGAATACTATCAACCATGCCAACTTTAGTGCACAGTGCACTCCCTTCTTTTTCAGCCTCCTCTTCTTTCTCTACTCTACTCTTCTTCTTCTTCCCCTCTTTGTCTTATGTTTCTTCTCTTCCTTCTCTTATTCAGCCCTTTTGATGCATAGGGGGGAACCTTACAAAATTAGGTAAGTGTTAGCCAATCCACAATAGAGCAAAACCCCCCTTAACCCCACGCTCTCTTTCTTTCTCCTCTTCCTCTCTCAGGGTTCTCCTCTTTCACGCCCTCCCAGGGCCGTGCACAGTACCAGGTAGTTGGGTAATCAGGTCTAGAGTGCACCCGAGACCAGGGCTGCTGGCGTGGGGTAGCAGTCGAGGTGTGCGCGGGTTAGGCAGGTCGGGTCAGAGCCAAGCTCGCGTGATGCGTGTCACAGGTGAGGCAGGTGAAGGGTGCAGGGGACCTCACCCCCCAAGTGACTTGAGGCGATAAGCCTCTGTCACTTTTTCCTTTTATGCGTTGCTATAGCACCACTAGTTTCCGAGGTGGGACTAAATGTCCCACCATCTTCACATGAGCATTTGTAGGTGGGATTCCTTCTTGTTACTGTAGCTACTGAGGATATCTCCCGTAATTGGAGACCTAGGCACGTGCCTTGAGCAAAGTCGCAATGCCTGGAGGGTGTGGCTTGGTGCTTCATGGCTAAAACTCAAAGAACAAAGGCGACGATGGGTGGAGGGAGGCGGAAGTCCGATGATATACCTGAAATGTGAAATATGGGCTAAAATCCCTAGTTAAAATGTTTATGAGCTTCGCCGAAGGACGACGAATGTAGTGGTGTGTGTGATGAGGCGAGTGCGTGTGTGTAAGTGGCTGATGGAGTCGATCTTGGGCGGAGAATAATGGGTTGTTCGAGAGATGGTTTGGGCGAGTGGAGCAGCAAATAGAGAGTGGGCTTTGGTTGGTGGAGTTGAGGTGAAAGTGTAGGAAGTGTCGACGAGGCATATGGAGTGGTGTAGGGATGGGAATGCCTCGCCGGAGAAGTGATCGAAGATGAGGAAGATGATGGTGAATGGGCATGTCGAGGGTCGAATTGAGAGATAGAGAGAGGGAAACTAATCTACAATGATAATGAAACCTAGCTAGCTACTCTAAGGAAAGAAAGGAATAAGGAGGATCCCAGGTATGATATTGTTGGCACATTGGAAGAGGACTGCTCCGGTGAGGGTAGGACAGCAACGAAGACGTAGATTGGAGTGGCCGTGGGTATTGCGACACACAGAGGAAGGCGAGGAAGAAGGATCTGCTAGGTATTGCTATCAGATGATGAGGGGAGACGGAGGAAGTCGCCGGACGTCGAGGAGCTTCGATCGGATGAGCAGAGACGAAATTGAGGTGTTCCAGGCCGAAATCAAGCTTGAGAAGCACGGTCTGCCCTGGGGATTCTTTATATAGGTAGCAGGGGCTCGGTTGAAGCTTGGAGTCCAAGCTTTCAACCTAGGAAGGTCACCGGAGTAGGAAACTCGAAAGATACCCGAATCTCTCATGCGTTCGCATGAGATTGGGAAGGTTGTTGGGCTCAAGATCGGATCCATTGAAAAGAGGACTCCATGAAGAATCAAAGGTCACCGGAGTTGTAGGATTAGGATTCTAGGGTGGTAGGGACCTTTTTGTGAAAAATAAAAGTAGTTGGGGGGCTTTTTGTGAGGAATTCAAAAGTGAGGGGCTATTGGAGATAAAGAAAGTTAGACTTGGACCAAAATGCAAACTTGGTCAAGATGATCTCAGATTGGGCCCAAATTTTGGTACAAACCTAATTTGGACCCAAGGAATCCAATGGTGAAGTTAGATTTAGGTTTTGACTAGGTTTGATTGGGTAATTTATGCAAAACCAAAATTAAGGCAAAAGTCTATCTGTGACTCTATTTTGGGTCAAGATGGGTTCTGATGGTCAAATTGAAGGTACCAAATCCTTGAATATTTTTATACAAATTTTAGAGGGTTTAGGTGAATTTTATCTTAACTGGAACCTCAATTAATTAAGTCTATTTTTAAGGTTTCAAATGTCATTTAATTCCTGAAATGCGCGAAAACCCTTTTTTGTCTATACTAACACACTTTTTTGACTCTTAAGACCATTTGACCTTTAATTAACCTTTGGAGAAACCCACGATTGTACTGCAATTGAGATATGCTATTAAAACTGCAGTTTTACCTCTATTTTACTGTTATTCTCTTAGAATGGATTTGTAGTGAATTAGGGTCCTCTGGCTATTATGTAGAAGCATTTAATGATGGAATATGACTAAATAAAGCTAGATATGGTTGATGATGATGTTATTATCATGCACCCTTCATCAGAGAAAGAACCCATCTCAGCCTTTGGATCTTCATCCAACGGCTGAGTGCAGCCGCACTTGAAAACCAAAACAGAATACAAGGGCACGTGTAGTGCATTGGTTTCAACTCTCGCACACAGGCAAGCAACACGCGATCGAATCGTGCTGAGCATGCAATTGAAGAAGCAGTGTGCACAGAAGCAATTGGGTCGTATGATGATGATAGAAGGGTAAGCGACGGGCCGCATGGAATGTAGAGGGACACTGGATGAGGTGGTGCAGTAAATGCGTGAATCCACGCATGTGTGGACGCGCCATTGTACGCAAATTAGAGAGACGATGCGACGTGCATTTTAAGCTGTTCAATCGTAAGATAGAATGGCCAAAAATGAAAGCGCGTGCATGAGGTGGTGGATCCAGCGGCGGAGCACGTGACACATGGCACCATCTGGTGCAATGCACGCATTGAAGGTGCGATAGAGGTTATTTTGAGGCACAATTTGGTTCATTGATCTCCCGATCGACGGATCTAATCGCACCTAAAGTGTTGCACGATTTTGAGGGCCTAAATACATGTTTTACCCCTTATTTTATCTATAAAAACTGCCCCAGAGCCCCCAATTGAGAGACAGCTTCCACCAGACACATCTTCAGCCTCTTTCTCTCTACAACATCTCTTTGGTCTTCTTCCCGATGATTAGCTCATATTTGTGGGCTATTTAAGTATTTAAGTGCCTCGACATTAAGTTAATTTTAACATTTAGATAGCATACATTACGATGTAATTAAATTAATTCATATTTTTAGCTTAAGTGCATAATTCATGTATAGCATCCATATTTAAATGCATTTAGAATTAACTTAGAATTGCATTCATTTAATTAGTTAACCAATTAGGTGCATTGCATGCATTATTTTATGTTAACATAAAAGTTAAGGGTTTGTGTATAAATAATCATAATATTTTATTATTATTTTATTCTTCTCCTATAAGGAACGGATGCATTTCTTCCTCCAGCTACCGCATTGAAGATCCCAGTCAAAGAAGAGTGCCAGAAGTAGATCTGGTGTCCTCGACTGGGATAAGGAAGAGAGGGAGGCTGCCATGCTCCAGGAGATGCCACCCGCCCATCATCGTGCATCTGCCCATCACTGTGGTCTCCACGGCCGAGCCTCGCCACACCGTGGGCCGGCAGTGTGACAGGCCGCCATACCAAATCGGCAAGCTCGGCCACTTACCGTGAGTGTGTGCCTCATCGGCCATGCAAAGAACTCCATTCTTCTCTCTATTTATTCTCTTTTCTTTTCTTTTGCATGATACTATTCATCATCACCTTCGTTACTCTATTTGCAGGCCTCAACGAACCCACCACCACCATCACCGCAGACCACCTTCACGCCAAAGTGGCCAACAACAGCTGGCCTCTCCTCTAGACCATGGTCCTCCATTGTAACCCAGCTACTGCACACCCCTCTCCACGTGCCTCACCTCCTGCAGCACGCACCACGCATCTGCACCTCAGCCCCCGCACCCTCCAGGAACTTATCCCACATGCCTTCTAGCCACGTGCGTAGAGCGCGCTGCACCTCTGCTCGCACTCCCTACAGTGTGCCATTGACGCTCATAGTAGCAGCGGACGCACATCCTCCAGGTGCTCCTGCCCTCGCCCGTGTGCGCAAAGCACCTCTAGCGCCCTTCAGCAGCCTGCCACCGACCATTTACAAACAGAACGTGCCTCTCCTCTACGCACATCCTCACCTCCTACCGCTACACCCACCATGCGCCCTCCAGCAGCAGAGCACGCCGTCTACCTCCACCCCGCTCGACCGCCCTCCAACACCCATTAGCGCGAAGGCGCAAACCCTCTAGTCGCTTAGCCCGCACCTTCGTGTGCTCAATAGTAGAGAGCAGAACCGCCACCTGCCACCTTCCTCTCCTTCTTGCAGCCACCACAGGCTACCATCTGCTGCGCCGTCACCACCGTCGGGCGTGGCCCGAGGGAGGTGACCGTTAGCTACAGCCTTGATGCCCATCTCTCCTCCTCCTATGCGCACTAGCCACTACAACTAATCCCCTGTTTTAAAGCTAATTAAAATTTACATTTTTTGCCATTGAGGAGGAAGGTATTTTTAGTTAATAATATGCTATTTGGTTGATTTTATGAGTATCTCCCTCTTGTTTTGCATAACTACAATATCATCATGATATTATCTTATTATCTCAATTGAAAAGCAGTTTCAATCTAATTTCTTGACGAGACTAATCGTGAACATATGTTTTTAATCGATGCGAGTTTAAATAGGTCATTGCCTCCCTATGGATACAACCCACTCTCCTGTGAGTGGTTTAACTTTAATTCTAATTGTTTTGATTAGTCATTTTTCCACCACTCAGAAATACAATGATAAATCTTCTTAATAATCATTTTTGAAAGCAAAAACTAACTTGTCAAATGGCACCATTGCCAGGGAGACAACAGGCTTAATTAAATCGCATTCATTCATTCATTTGTTCACATTGATTTAAAATTTGAATCATATTTAACTCTAGATTTTTTTTCTGATGCAAGTGCAACGATCTGCAACACACATTTTACGACTCACAATCACACCAGCCATCATGAGAGGCGACCCTTGACGTCGCCAGAGGAGAAATTGTTCAAGCCACCTTGCAAGGAACCAGATTGCCAGGAGGGGAAGGACGAGGACGTGGCGATCGTCTCCGCACATTTAGTCACTAATTTGATTAAAGTAGGATTAAGACTTTAGAACTTAATTTTCATTACACATTTAGTTTGAGACCCTTGTTCTGAGGTTCATTTTTAGGGGTTTGTTCCCCGATTTTGTTTTAGGTCTGTGTTGGGTGGATAATTTTTGGGTGTCTATTCCCTTTTCTGAGCCTAACTTCTCTCCTGATAGAAATGATGACCTCTCCTCCTTGAAGATGCAAATACAGAAAATGCAAGATGAAATGATTTAATTATTAGGAGAATCTTCGAGAGCAGGCCAACAAGAAAAAGAAGAAATTAGCCACTTAATCTACCCCATTGAGGATGATGTGCACCCCTCTATGCGAGATGCATCTCCCATAGGCGAGCCACACCCTAAGTTGAAGGGAAATTTTGGTTGATTATGTAAGGGAGAATAGCTACTTTTCGAGGATTGATTTTGAACCCTCCCCGTTAGATGACACTTCCTTGAGAGGTCCACACTTTAAGTGGAAGGAGGATATGTATGAAAGTAGCTATGCATTGGATTTAGAAAGGTGGCAACCTGAGGAAAATGACGATCAGGCTGAGTATCCACCTGAATTATATTGGAGTCAAAAGAAGGGAATGATGGTACCATTGGAAACCTTGACCCAGATGATAGTATTTTCATCGCATTTGATGAAGTGGGTCAAAGTCAATTTGTTAATCCCGCCCTCCCTTCTAATCACGAGATGGAACTCAAACCCACCCTTAGGGAACCTAACCCTAAAGAAATTCACCTATGTAAGGAGTTGGATGTTACCAGTGTAAACCATGTACCCCAGATAGTGTTCTCTAGGGGATCTGCTGAGATTTTAGATGATTCTAGACCTCAGGTATATGATGAATCGCATGATGAGGAGAAGGATGAATTATATGAGGAACCTACGTTCAAGATTTGGAGTGACACTAAGGGTGATTATGTCTAATTTGAAGAATTAGCCCCCGAGGATGCCACAAAGTTGACCACATTAGGTTTCCTTAGCATATCCATTGTTGATATCTCTCCTCATGATGAAATAATGGAAAACATGGAAGCAACTTTTGAGATTTATGTGGATTCACATATAGACTCTGGGGAGGATTTGAGTAAAGAACCCGGTGATGACATTGATAGGATAATCCTTAGATTTGTTGCTTCCAACCTGCCTTCATTTGATTCAGAGTCATCTGTTGATTCGCCTATGTCTGAAAGTGAAGTGTTGACTCCATACGTTGAAATGATAACTGATGAAGTATAGGAAGATAGCTGTGATTGTACATGGGATACTAGGGATGCGATTGAGGAATTTGGAAGGTTGTTAGGAATGGAAACTAAGTCGATTAGACCCAACCTTGACTTTATGGCCATCCCGCAACCTCGGAACTTAGACACCCTAGAAAATCCCTGGCTTAAAGACATGCTCACTGCTATTTTGACCGGGGGGCTTAACAGACCAATATCTCTTGTAATGGAGTATCGGGTATGGATTGATGATTTCTTTGGTCAGTCCATTACCCTGGGGGTTTATCTCTGTACCATTCCTTCCCCATTTCTTTTAGAGGATTCTTGTCATCCTCCTACTACCCCTTTAGAGGTTGCTATGCCAGTTTATCCATTAGAACCTCCTCCAGTGACCTAGGAAGATTTCATTCTCATGCTGGTTGGGTGAGCATTTGCTATCAGAATTCATCACCAGCTTGCCAACATTCTAGGTTACCTGTTTTCTAAGTCAGCATTACTTTGCTCATTATTAGGGCCTGATGATGAAATACGTGTGATTTGTAAAAGCGGGTTTTTAACGTCGTTGTAACACAAATCCGCTTTCGCTTTTAAATTTATATCCTAGATAGGGGAAGTATCTAGGGTCGTCCAAGGAGGCTAAATGGTTGCAAAATTAATCCTCTTACTTACAGATAGATCTCAACATTCTTATTGATATTTTTCAATATGTAATTTTTTTTTTGTTTTGAAAAGACGAGGGCAAAATGCGAATTGTAACGGAAAGTACTAACACCTATAGTTGCTTAACTAAAATTTAAACGATAGAAATATCTTCTTCCTAAGCTCACTCTAGGCAAGTGGAGGCCTAGAGTAATTAGGAAGAAGTGAAACAAGTGCTAGAACCAAAAGTGACAATTGCAAGAAAAAGCTAAAAGAAGGCAATTTAATTGACTAGAATGAGTGTTCTTTTCAATGACAAGTAGAGGAATGCTTCTACTAGAACTGAACAAATCTAAAAACAAGAAAAGAAACACAAATCCTCTTGCAAAAATGGTGAAGAAAGGAGTCTTCTTGCTCCAAGCCTAGCTGCTCCTTGTCTTGAAAAGAGGGCCTCCTTCTTCTCCTTCCTTGAGAGCTCCTCAAAGGTGGAAGCTTCCACCATCAATGCACTCTCCAAGGGGTGGGCATGCACCACCCTCAAAAACTCCTCCAAGGTGGCATGGACCACCTTCAAGATCTCCTCCAAGATCTTCCTTGCCTGGCTTCTCCTTTGGCTGGCATGACCCAAAAGAGAAGGGAAGAGGGGAAGGCACCAAGGGAACAGAATATCCCCTTAATCTTCTTCTTCTTCTTCTCTCTTGAACGTGGGCTTCTTGGTCGAATATGAGAGTGAAATTGCTAGCCAAGGATGACTTGAATGGTGGTGGGTAGTGGTCTTTTCATAGGGTAGGATGGGGGGGTTAAGGTGCCCCTTGAAATGGAGGGCTAGGATAGAAGGATGGAGGTGGTTGGTGATCCTATGACCAAGCGTGTGTGGCGCCAACTAAAGGGGTGAAAAAGGGTGTGGTTATGGTGGTGTTGGTGGCTTTTGGTGGTGGAGAGACACCACCATTTTGGCGCCAACATGGGGTCTTCTAGAAGGGGGGTTAGGTGGATGGTGGAGATGGATTCAAGGGGGATTGTGTGGTGGAGATGAGGGGGAATTTTGGAGGGAAAAGTGGCGCCATTAAGGGGGTGGTTAGGGGTAGTTTTTGGCGCCACTTTTAGGTGTCTTTTGGAGGTGGTGGGTAGGTTAGGTTGGTGCCAAGTAGGTTATCTTATGTGGAGCTTAGGTGGAGCTAGTTGGGTGGAGTTGTTAGGTGGGTTTTTGGGGTGGTACAAGCCAAGGAAGTTGGAGCATAGCTAAGCTAAGCTAACTTAGCTAATGTAGGAGTAGAGGAGAAGGTGTTGGAGCTAGGGTTTGGAGGGAGGAGCTGAGGAGGAGAAGTCTGGAGCTGAAATTGGAGCTGGCTGTTGCTGAAGAGGCTGGCATGGAGCTGCTCTAGCTGGCTTAGCTCGATAGTTCTTTGCTAGCTACTAAGCCGAGCTAAAGTAAGCTAGCTTCTACCATAATGAGCTGAGGTGAGCTAGGTCTGGTGCTCCCAGGGAGAATCAAGCTGGTTGAGGTAGCTAAGGTAGCTTAGCTCAACTGAGATGAGCTCAGCTAAGTCCCCGAGAGCTGGACTTGAGCTTCCTGAGCTGGGATGAGTTCTTCTTTAGCTGGCTAGAGTTGAGTGGAGCTGGATGTAGCTGGATCTGAGCTGGGGTGAACTCCTATCAACTGAGCTGAGCTAGCTAGAGCTCCCTATGAACTAGTGGCAGCTGAGATGAGCTAGACTCAGCTAGGTTGAGCTGGATCTGAGCTGACTTGAGCTAGGGTGAGCTAAGATGAACTCTCTTGAGCTACCATTCAGCTGGGATTAGCTTAATGGAGCTGGGACGAGCTAACCCTAGTTCAAGTGAGCTAGGTTCCAGCTGTGGTGAGCTGGATCGAGCTGAGTTCCAACTATTCTGGGCTTCTCCTTCACCATTTGCCTTCTTGAGTGCTAGGGTTTTAAGGATCTGTATATCTGTACATCCCTAACACTCACAAAAACATATTAAAAAGACAAATAAAAAATGCAATGCATGCCTAACCTAATTTATGCCTAAATGTAGCCCAAAAACCCGTTTGCGGAGTAAAATCCTAAGAGCTAGGTTTGTTTTAATGCATAAGAATGATGATAAACTGGCATTTATCACACCCCCATGCTTATCTTTTGCTAGCCTCTTAGCAAAACTTTAATTTTTTGGAAAATGAAATTTTTGGGAAGTCTAATTTTTTTAACTTTTGAGGAGAAAAAGAGATTAAGGGACCTTGGTATATTAAAACACAGGAGGTACGGGATTTGTTAAGATAAACATCGGGATTTGTTTTTGGATTCAACCATTAGATAGAACGGGATCAATATATCCTCCAGAAAATTCACAAATTAACCCCTTGTTCATTCAGATGACTTGAAATGTTTGTTTTTAAGATTTTTCTGGCTCATGAATCTGATTCGCAACTTGCAAAATCCTTTAAAACCTTGTGTCTGTGCTTGTGAAAATCCAACATTTATAAGGACGTGTTATTATTATTATATTTTTTTTTTTTTCTCCCCCATGCTTATTTCTAGCTTAGTCTTACAACAGATGTGTCGGGATCATCATTCCTGTTACCATTCCTCGAGGGGGCTTTGGCGCCAGTACTTAGGGATAGCACTGTCCATGACACCACCCAGGAGCTCACAACCCCAAAACACGATGCGGTGAAAAGGGGCGCTCCAAGCAAACTCAAGCTCTTGCTCCGACACTATAGGAAGAGCACCGTCCAAGACACTTGAGATGCTAAAATGCGCTTTACTGCTCCATCTAAAGATATGAAATATAGATATAGAGCAGCGCCGAGGTGGTAACATGTTGACATCGCGTCCTCAAAGGAGGTATTTTCCTTCTTCTCAGCGGTGGGAACTCAAACCAATGATCTGCTTCAGACTTTTACTAAATCTAAACAAGGGAGTTTTTCAAAATTTTTATTTGTTTAAGTGTTGGCTTGTGTGTGAAAATAGACACAAGAAGTTTCTCAAGATACGTAAGTTTTCGAATCAGAAACTAAGTCAAATACTTTCTGTATTACAAAATTAGATCAAGTCACCTGAACTATCATGAGTTCAGGTGGAATTTTAGAGAAGGATATCTGATCTAGTCTAAAATAGACCTTGGAATTCTAATGATCAGATCCATATCCTTATCCCTAGTTTGTTAAAGATTAAATCCCATTGTACCAAAAGTGAATTTTTCGACCGTAGTCCTGATTTAAAAATTTTTCCTCAAAAAGTTTTCAACATTTTTATTTTTTTTTGGGTATGCAAGCAGGAAATAAAGAAAATTGTACGTTTTTGGGTTTTGAACATCCTAAATCGATCATAAAAATTTAAAAACACCCCCCCATACTTAAGATATGCCATGTCCTCATGCATTAGGAGGGAAAAGGGATCACCTTAGTGAAGAACGGTCGGGTTTAGGTTGAACAAAACTTGGAAAAAGAAAAAGAAAAGGAAAGCAGGAAAAGAATGATGGGTTACCTCTCATCCAGTGCTATCTTTTACGCCATTCAGCTGGGCGTGATGTGCATTAGTGACCAAGGGTGGCTGACTCAGTAAAATTAAAAGATTCAGATGGAATTTTAGGCATATGGTCAAAATAGGGCTTTAAACGTTGGCCATTGACTTGAAATGTCAAATTAGTTTTTGGATCAAAAAGGTCAACAACACCGTATGGATATGTTTTATGGACAATAAAGGGGCCGGTCCTTTTAGATTTTAATTTGCCAAGAAAAAGACGTAATCTCGCATCGAAAAGCCAAACACGTTGATTAACGTCAAAGTGTTTCGGAACAATATATTTATCGTGAAATTTCTTTGTTCGGTCTTTATAAATCCTCGCAGTTTCATAGGAAAAATTACGTAATTCTTCCAATTCAGTTAATTGTAATTTTCTATGGTTACCAGCATCAGATAAATCCATATTGAGTTGTTTTATTGCCCAAAAAGCCCTATGTTCTAATTCTACAGGGAGATGGCATTCCTTCCCGAAAATCAGACGGAAGGGAGACATGCCAAGTGGAGTTTTAAAAGCAGTACGGTAGGCCCATAAAGCGTCATCTAATTTGGTGGACCAATCTTTACGGTCGGGCCTAACCGTCTTTTGTAAAATATTTTTAATTTCCCGGTTAGAAACTTCAGCCTGGCCATTAGTTTGGGGGTGATATGGTGTGGAAATTTTATGATTAACCCTGTATTTAGAAAGGAGGTGACGGAATTGTGAGTGGGTGAAATGTGAGCCTCCGTCACTAATAATGGCTTTTGATATGCCGAATCTTTAGAAAATATTTTTCTTAAGAAATTCGACAACCACACGGTGATCATTAGTGCGGGTGGGTATTGCTTCTATCCATTTAGAAACATAGTCGACTGCGACTAATATATACAAATACCCACCAGAATTGATGAACGGTCCCATGAAGTCGATGCCCCAAACATCAAAAATTTCAACCTCTAAAATCGGATTAAGGGGCATCATATCCTTTCGAGTCATGTTGCCGATGCTCTGGCAATGCACACAGGACTGAACGAAGTCATGAGCATCTTTGTGCAAGCTGGGCCAATAAAATCCCGCATTAAGGATTTTAGCTACAGTCTTCTTGCCCGAAAAATGTCCGCCATAGGCCATTGAGTGACAATGTGTTAAGATATCATGGATTTCAGAATCGGGGGCACATCGTCGAATAACCTGATCGGCACAAATGCGGAAAAGGTCGGGCTCCTCCCAAAAATAATATTTAATATCAGCAAAGAACTTATCCCGTTTTGTTTTTGGCCAATCAGCGGGGACTTGTTCTGTTGCTTAGTAGTTTGCGATGGGCGCAAACCAAGGGAGGGTTGTAGCAGCTAAAATACTTTCATTGGGGAACTGATCTGGCAGGGTCATTATGTCATTTGTCATAAGACGAGAGAGATGGTCGGCCACTACATTGTGCAATCCCTCTTTATCCTTGATTTCCTGGTCAAATTCCTGGAGCAGCAGAATCCAACGGATAAGGTGGGGTTTCGCATCTTTCTTTGTCAGCAAATATTTAATTGCTGAGTGGTCTGTATAAATAGTGACATGTGACCCCAACAGATAAGATCTAAATTTTTCTAAGGCAAATACAATGGCAAGAAGTTCCTTTTCAGTAATCGTGTAATTCTGTTGTGCATCATCAAGGGTTTTGCTAGCATAATAGATCACAACGGGCTTCCTGCCAATTCTTTGCCCTAGAACGGCCCCTACAGCAAAATCTGAGGCATCTGTCATTAATTCAAAGGGGCTATTCCAATCAGGACCCTGCAATATTGGTGCCTCTGTAACCTCTTTCTTCAACCTCAAAAAACTCTCCAGGCACTTATTATTAAAATCAAATGGCTGGTCTTTAGTGAGAAGCTGACTTAAAGGCTTGGAGATTTGGGAAAAGTTTGTATGAATCGACGGTAGAAACCCACATGACCCAAAAAGGATCTGATCTATTTGACAGTAGTGGGCGGTGGGAGCTTAGATATAGCATCTATTTTTGCTTTACCTACCGCGATTCCTTGTTTTGAAATAACATGGCCCAAGACAATAGCTTTTTGGACCATGAAATGACTTTTTTCCCAGCTGAGGACCAGATTAACTTCTATGCACTTTTGGAGAGTTCTTTCAATATTTTTGAGGCAATGGTCAAAAGAATCTCCAAAAACAGAGAAGTCATCCATAAAAACTTCTAAACATTCACCTACCAGGTCTGAAAAAATTGCAAGCATGCACCTTTGAAAAGTCGCAGGTGTGTTGCAAAGATCGAAGGGCATTCTTCGGAAAGCAAAGGTTCCGAAGGGGCAGGTGAAAGTTGTTTTGTCCTGGTCCTCAGGATGAACCGCTACTTGATTATAGCAAGAATAACCGTCCAAAAAATAGTAAAATTCCCATCCGGCTAACTGCTCCAAGATTTGATCAATAAAAGGGAGCGGGAAATGATCCTTCTTGGTGGCGGTGTTTAATTTTCGGTAATCTATGCACACGTGCCAAGAAGAAGCGGTTCGAGTGGCTATATTTTCCCCATTTTCATTGGTGACAACTGTTAGTCCAGCCTTTTTGGGGACAAATTGAGTTGGACTAACCCAGGAGCTGTCAGAAATGGGGTAATAATATCAGCATCCAGCCACTTAATAACCTCCTTTTTTACCACCTCCTGCATACTAGGATTCAAGTGCCTTTGTGGTTGGCGGGAGGGGCGAGAATCGTCCTCTAAATATATACAATGCGTACAATAGGATGGATGAATGCCTTTAAGATCAGAAAGGGTCCAGCCAATAGCTTTTCGATATTTACTCAGAACCTGGAGAAGTTTGTGCTCTTGTGCCCCGGTTAGTCCAGAATTTATAATTAGGGGCAGGGTCTGATTTGGACCCAGGAAGACATATTTAAGGGAATCGGGCAAATGTTTTAATTGTAATTGTAGGCCCGGTTCCGAAAGAGTTTCTGCTTTGTGGGTTAGAGGTGAGGTGAGAGTGAAAGGGTCAGCTGGAATGTTAGCTGGTCGTGTGGTTGAGGTTGAAGGGTGAGAAAAAGTGGATTGTTCAGGAACCGTATTTACAGTAAAACAGGAACCTAATTGGGAAATCTGCAATGTTTCCTCCACAATGTTGTCTATTTCTGAATCCGAATCATCAAAGAAATCTGGTTCTTAGAATTGCCTAGAGGCTTGAAAAATGTCTAGGGTTACAGATTCACCGCCACACATGATCTTCATTTTTCCGGAATCACAATCAATATTGGCGCGGGCAGTGGCTAAGAATGGTCTTCCAAGAATAATGGGGGCAAACTTAAGTGCTTCAAGTACCTCTATGTCTAAGACTAAAAATTCTACTGCGAATAGACAATTTTTGACCCGGACAAGAACATCTTCAACAATTCCCCTTGGTTTAATCGTAGATCGGTCGGCTAATTGCAGAGTAACCTCAACAGGCTTCAATTCACCGATCTTAAATTCCTCAAAAATAACTGTGGGGATAAGATTAATTGAGGCACCAAGATCCAACAGAGCACGATCAAATGAGGTATCATTAATGATAACTTGGACTAGGGGGGCACTGGGATCTTTTCTCTTAAGAGGCAGTCGGCTCTGCACAACTGAGCTGACTGTCTATGGAAGAATTACCTTTCCTAAATTTTTGGGCTGCCTTTTTGGAGTACATAAATCTTTTAAAAATTTTACATTGGCAGGGATATACTTAATGGCATCTAGGATAGGGATATTAATTTCTACTTGCCCAAATAAATCCATTAGTTCCTTCTCAGTGGGCTCGGATTTTGTCTTTTTCTTTTTTAAAGAGTGGAGGGCTTGTGGAAATGGGGCAGGGTTGCCCTATTTTTCATGAATTGGTTCCTGAACAATAGGAGGGGAAGAGTTAATCTGTGTATCATTAGAGTGGGTTTCTTTAACAGGCAGGGTATTGTGAGTGGTTTTCCCATTCCTCAAGGTAACTGCATTTGCAGTCTGGTTGTTTCTAGGATGAGGACGGGGTGCCTGGCTGTTATTGAAACTCGACGAATGCTGAGGTGCTAGCTGAATAGGTTGACTGTGATATCCACCTTGGAATTGATTCCTTTGATTGTTTGGGTTGGGCATGGGTTGGGATGGTAAATTCCCAATAGGTCGATGATCAGGAGTAACCTTAACTTGGTGTTGTAAATTGGTAATCATGCGGGTTACTTCTGTCATTTGAGTCTGCATTCCTTGTAGAGTTTTCATGACCTGATTATTAATATCATCCTGGGATGGTCCAGGTTGATACAAAGGTTGCCCATAATTCCCAAAATAGTTTTGTTTGGGAAAAGGAATCGGATTCGGGTTTTTCCAGGAGTGATTCAGGTTAGTCCTCCAATTTTGATTGGATGTGTTGGAGGGGTTTCTAAATTGCTCCTGGAGAGCATAAATATTTTCCGAGGTGGAATCAAAAATATTTGGTTAAAATTCTCGGTCAAATCTTGCGGGAAATCAGCCGGAAATTGCTGGCCAGCAGATGTGGCATCTATATTGTGTAGATTTTCTCTTCGGAGAATGTGTGGGGGTTTAGTGTGTGGAGAGTGGACGTGTGGAGCTTGTTTGTTAGTGAGCTTTTCTTCCATTTTCTTTTGGTGAATTTGCATCTGGTCCAGTCGTTGAGCTAACATATATAAATCATCTTGTGTGACTGGAACAGAGGTGGATTTAGAGTCAATTTCATGGACTCTGTGTCTGGGGTTTTGTGATCTGCCAAAAGTGTCCATTGAAGTCATGTTAAATAAGTTTTCACTCATTTCTTCAAAAAGAAGATAGGCACTTTCAGCGTCTTTATTAAGAAAATTGCCCCCACATGAGGCATCCACAAATCGTTTTAATTGATCTTCTAATCCGTGATAGAAGATCTGCACTAACTGCCATTGCGGAATTTCATGGTGGGGACAACTTCTTAGAAGTTCCTGAAATCTTTCCCAGGCTTCGTGGAGGGGTTCACCAATTTTTTGTTGAAAGGTCATTATAGATCTTCTTAATGCATTTGTTCGACCGATTGGAAAAATTTTTTTAAGAAAAGCACTTTTTAATTAGGGCCAGGTGGTAATAGGACGCCCAACTGTTCTAAACTAATGCGATGCTTTGTCTTTAAGAGAGAGAGGAAAGAGTCTCATTAACCACATGTCTTCCTGCACATTGCGGGAACGAGTGGTTTGAGCGAGGACAGTTAATTCCTCGAGATGACAAAAAGGGTCCTCTCTTGGAAGACCATGAAAATGCTTGATAAGGTTTAGAATGGCGGGTTTGATTTCGAAATCCCCTTGTGGTATGACCACCCCTGGTCTTTCCTCATAATTGGAAGGATCATAGAAATCCTTAAGAGGAATGACAGGCTGTTGGCGGGGTGGTGGATTTTGTCCTTGATTAGCTAGGTTCGTGACAGTCCTAGCTAGATCTTCTTGATTTTGTTGTAGTCGAGTCAAATGGTTGACCATTAATGCAAAGGGATTTGTATTATGGGTTATAATTGGAGGGCCACCTGGCCCTGCTGGTATTTCTTGTTGCTCCAAGTTAGGAAGGTGAGGGAGGGTGGAGTCAGCTTGTGGGTCAGTTGACGGGTTAAAAGTGGAAGCAGAATTTTTTTGACGGCTTCCTGGGTTTTCCATTTTTTTAGAAGACGAGGGGGAAGAAAACAATGATTTCTTGCTACGGGGGGTGAAATCAGATGGTCCCTCGAGGTGTGGTTTTTGGGACCGTCGCCCGTGCATGCACTACTTGGAAGAATTGGAGGGGAGGAGAAGAGAAAGAGATGAGAGAAAGTGTGCAATTCAAACAAACAAATCTAGACCTAACTTAAATGCAACTCCCTAATAATAAACCTAAGACTTGGTCTATGTAGGAAATAAGTAGTCAATAGTGAATACCCGTTCTGTCAACAAATCTAGCCAAGTTGCTTAAGGGGAGGTTTGGGCCCAAACGTTTCCCAGAGAAGACCCCAGGTGCTTGTACAAACCCGTGCCTGGTCGTTTGACATGGCCCCTCAGCCTGAACACCAGATATAGATGACAGAATTGATACTAACTAAAGAAAACTTAAGACTTAAATAGCAAGCCTAAGTTGATAAAGCCTTAGGGGTCAAGTTGCTACCAATTTTAATTAGGTCTAGGATGCTATAGTGCACACGAAATGTGGAGGGCGTTTATTGGGTTGTTTCCCTGTTATTTTGATTTTTTATGTGTGTGCAGGAATTGGAGAGCGGCTCCAATGAAAATCAAGTTGTCACACAATTTTCTTATATTTATGTCTTTTAGGATTCAATTTAATTAAATGTGTTTTAGGGTTCTTCTCTTTAAATTTTCAAACAAGTTTGAAAATCCACAATCCAAGGAAAACAAATTGTATGGGTGATTGTCTATTTCCTTTAAATTGAGTCTCTAGAGAGAAAGAAAGAAACCCTAAGCCAATTTTCCCGAAGATAGAAATTTAACTACCAATGGGTTATTTTTAAACTTTCTGAATAGATAGTGGTCCAATCAATGCAACCAAAACCACTACCTTGAGTGAAATCAAACAAGGATTCCAGAAAATATTTTTGTAAGATTTTAGGAATTTGTTTGATAATTGTTTTGAATTTTTAATTGTACTGGTGTTAAAGTCCAGAAATGATACCCGTGGGTATTGTGGACTTTTCAGTATTACCACCGACCTCAGAAAATTTTTGTGATTTTATATGATATGTAAAATTTCACAAGGATTTCAGCAAGATAAATTTCACAAAAATTGAATGAGTATAAAAAATTTAAAAATTCACGGACAGTAGGAAAATAGGAAGATTAGAGGGTGTGACCCCTCTGCAATCCACGAATTTTTAAAAATTAAATACAAATCCAATTGATCTGAAATTTGGAAAAGATGTTCCAAACTTAATTGGGAATCACTCTATGAAATTTTATGATTTTAGGAGGCCTTTGGTGTTAGGAATCGATTTTTCAAGTCCAGACAGAAATCTGGACCCGAAAAATAGAACACCAATACTTACAATGGAGTGGTGCTAAAGAAGCGTACAAGCAAACAATGGATTTTATAAGGCACCACTACACTTAATCAAGTTGTTTGGGGTCTTGAAAGCCAAGTTTAATATGTTTTTGGTAGTTTAAATTAATTATGTGACCAGAAAGAGGAGCCAACCTGAATTTCGCGGGAAGAAAAGGAACTTTGAGCTCTCGCTTCCAGATTCTCGCCTTCCCGCTGTAATTCATGCACACACAAAAGAAAGAAAGAGAAGGGGATGAGATCCACTTCAAGCAAGAGAAAATTAATTAATGCAAAGCCATGCCTCCCCGGCAACGTTGCCAAAAAGTGATGACTGAATACGCGTGATTTGTAAAAGCGGGTTTTTAACGTCGTTGTAACACGTGAATCCGCTTTCGCTTTTAAATTTATATCCTAGATAGGAGAAGTATCTAGGGTTGTCTAAGGAGGCTAAATGGTTGTAAAATTAATCCTCTTGCTTACAGATAGATCTCAACTTTCTTTCTGTTATTTTCAATATGTAATTTTTTTTTTTTTGAAAAGATGAGGGCAAAATGCGAATTGTAACGGAAAGTACTAACACCTATAGTTGCTTAACTAAAATTTAAAAGATAGAAATATCTTCTTCCTAAGCTCACTCTAGGCAAGTGGAGGCCTAGATTAATTAGGAAGAAGAAGTGAAACAAGTGCTAGAACCAAAAGTGACAATTGCAATAAAAAGCTAAAAGAAGGCAATTTAATTGACTAGAATGAGTGTTCTTTTCAATGACAAGTAGAGGAATGCTTCTACTAGAACTGAACAAATCTAAAAACAAGAAAAGAAACACAAATCCTCTTGCAAAAATGGTGAAGAAAGGAGTCTTCTTGCTCCAAGCCTAGCTGCTCCTTGGCTTGAAAAGAGGGCCTCCTTCTTCTCCTTCCTTGAGAGCTCCTCCAAGGTGGAAGCTTCCACCTTCAATGCTCTCTCCAAGGGGTGGGCGTGCACCACCCTCAAAAACTCCTCCAAGGTGGTGTGGACCACCTTCAAGATCTCCTCCAAGATCTTCGTTTCCTGGCTTCTCATTTGGCTGCCATGACCCAAGAGAGAAGAGAAGAGGGGAAGGCACCAAGGGAACAGAATATCCCCTTAATCTTCTTCTTCTTCTTCTCTCTTGGACGTGGGCTTCTTGGTGGAATATGAGAGTGAAATTGCTAGCCAAGGATGACTTGAATGGTGGTGGGTAGTGGTCTTTTGATAGGGTAGGATGGGGGGGTTAAGGTGCCCCTTGAAATGGAGGGCTAGGATGGAAGGATGGAGGTGGTTGGTGATCCTATGTCCAAGGGTGTGTGGCGCCAACTAAAGGGGTGAAAAAGGGTGTGGTTAAGGTGGTGTTGGTGGCTTTTGGTGGTGGAGAGACACCACCATTTTGGCGCCAACATGGGGTCTTCTAGAAGGGGGGTTAGGTGGATGGTGGAGATGGATTCAAGGGGGATTGTGTGGTGGAGATGAGGGGGAATTTTGGAGGGAAAAGTGGAGCCATTAAGGGGGTGGTTAGGGGTAGTTTTTGGCTCCACTTTTAGGTGTCTTTTGGAGGTGGTGGGTAGCTTAGGTTGGTGCCAAGTAGGTTAGCTTATGTGGAGCTTAAGTGGAGCAAGTTGGATGGAGTTGTTAGGTGGGTTTTTGTGGTGGTACAAGCCAAGGAAGTCGGAGCATAGATAAGCTAAGCTAAGCTAAGCTAAGCTAACTTAGCTAATGGAGGAGTAGAGGAGAAGGTGTTGGAGCTAGGGTTTGGAGGGAGGAGCTGAGGAGGGGAAGTCTGGAGCTGAAATTGGAGCTGGCTACTGCTGAAGAGGCTGGCATGGAGCTACTCTAGCTGGCTTAGCTTGCTAGTTCTTTGCTAGCTGCTAAGCCGAGCTAAAGTAAGCTAGCTTCTACCATAATGAGCTGAGGTGAACTAGGTCTGGTGCTCTCGGGGAGAATCAAGCTGGTTGAGGTAGCTAAGGTAGCTTAGCTCAACTGAGCTGAGCTAAGGTAAGTCCCTGGGAGTTGGACTTGAGCTTCTTGATCTAGGATGAGTTCTTCTTCAGCTGGCTGGAGTTGAGTGCAGCTGGATGTAGCTGGATCTGAGCTGGGGTGAACACCTGTCAACTCAGCTGAGCTAGCTAGAGCTCCCTGTGAACTAGTGGGAGCTGAGATGAGCTAGACTCAGCTAAGTTGAGCTGGATCTGAGCTGACTTGAGCTAGGGTGAGCTAAGATGAACTCTCTTGAGCTACCATTTAGCTAGGATTAGCTGAATGGAGCTGGGACGAGCTAACCCTAGTTCAAGTGAGCTAGGTTCCAGCTGTGGTGAGCTGGATCGAGCTGAGTTCCAACTATTCTGGGCTTCTCCTTCACCATTTTCCTTCTTGAGTTCTAGGGTTTTAAGGATCTGTATATCTGTACATCCCTAACACTCACAAAAACAAATTAAAAAGACAAATAAAAAATGCAATGCATGCCTAACCTAATTTATGCCTAAATGTAGCCCAAAAACCCGTTTGCGGAGTAAAATCCTAAGAGCTAGGTTTGTTTTAATGCATAAGAATGATGATAAACTGGCGTTTATCAGGGCCTATTTCTTTGGTTTTGGAACCTGACTTGCAAGTCCTTTGGCTACTCGGCTGCTAAGAAAACAACAACAGCCCAACTCTGACCCAGGTAATATCCTTCTATGCAATGGGGACATTGCAGGTTTTAGGCATGGGTGGGTGTACTTGGGGATATACATAGCATTTATGCATAGTTCATTCATGCATTTAGTTAATGCATTCTGCATTGCGTACATTTGCATTGAAAAAGAAAAAAAAAACATTTTGCATTGAGCTTAACTGCCTAGGCCCTACATTCTTAGGCATACCAGTGCTTTAGGTTAGACTAAGTTGACTCTAGGTGTCTAAATTTAGAAGCCAAGTTGAGATACTAGCTTTAGACCTTTAGGGTCCTTTGTGGACTTAAAAACTTAAGTAGGAGAATAAGTTGCGGACCATTCTTCAAAAGGTTGAGGAAGGAAAGCTAGGGTTTGAGTTAAAGACTAAGTAGTACCTGGAGTGTTGTTCTACCTTTTGGTTTATGGATCCTTGTAACCTAAGCATCCAAATTTCACACACACTTGGTCTTGTGTAAGTAAGTGATCACCTTAATTCCTCTCTTAAAAGAAAATTTGGTTCTCTTAGTTTTGACTTAGGAAGAGCTTGAAAACACAATTTGATTGGAAGAGTTCCTGCCGTAGGAGAGGTGGAGTATATACTCACCTTGAGGATGCGATGATAACATGTTACCTCCTCGGTGCTTGTCTCTTAGGATATCCATCCTACTGGGGGCATGTAAGTGCATTGTGCGGTTCAGGTACCATGGGCGTCTCTATCTCGAAGTGCCAATTGCCACAAGCCTGAATTCGCTTAAGAAATCCATGGGTGATACTATCTCGAAGTGTCGATTGCCAGGAGTTCTTGGGGTAACTATGGGTGGCGCTCTCTCGAAGCATCGAAAACCTGGCACCCTTCTAGGTACAGTGATGTGGACAATGAATCCAACATAGACCGTGTTGATAGTTGATCCAAGGTTAGACTTAGAGGAATCAAACAAAAGTATATATATTAAAAAAAAAAACCTTTTTCCTCTCTAGGTTGGCAATCATACCAACCTCAAATAACTCAGACCAATGCACATGCATGGATGCTTTAATCTCAGGGATTAATAAACCCTATGGTAGAGTTAGAAATCAGGAAAACCTGTGCCTACAACTCGTCTTCAGCCGACCTAGTCTGTAACTTAGCAACTACTTGGGAACCTTAGGTCTAAAGTCTAAACTTAACATGTTTCTAAAGGAAGTCCGATTGGGTTGGCTAGTCCACTTGGAGTGCTAGGTTATTGCTTAGATTTGCTAGGGACTAGCAACAACTAGGCATGGGGGTATTTGATTAGCCCATATTTGTGGGCTATTTAAGTATTTAAGTGCCTTGACATTAAGTTAATTTTAACATTTAGATAGTATATATCGGGATGTAATTAAATTAATTCATATTTTTAGCTTAAGTGCATAATTCATGTGTGGCATCCATACTTAAATGCATTTAGAATTAACTTAGAATTGCATTCATTTAATTAGTTAACCAATTAGGTGCATTGCATGCATTATTTTAAGTTAACATAAAAGTTAAGGGTTTGTGTATAAATAACCATAATATTTTATTATTATTTTATTCTTCTTCTATGAGGAA
The DNA here is from genome assembly GCA_037157565.1 of Thalassia testudinum. Classification (NCBI taxonomy): domain Eukaryota; kingdom Viridiplantae; phylum Streptophyta; class Magnoliopsida; order Alismatales; family Hydrocharitaceae; genus Thalassia; species Thalassia testudinum. The sequence goes on along the minus strand of JAZHRO010000014.1, from coordinate 85,814,921 downwards.
CGGCTACATTTCTTCCACCAGCTGCCGCATTGAAGATCCCAGTTAAGGAGGAGCACCAGAAGTAGATCTGGTCTCCTGGACTGGGATAAGAAGAGATGGAGGTTGCCATGCTCCGGGAGACGCTGCCCTTCCCATCACCGTGCATCCACCCATCACTATGGTCTCCACGGTTGAGCCTCGCCACACTATGGGCCAGCGGAGTGACAGGCTGCCACGCCAAGCTGGCGAGCTCAGCCACTTACATGAGCGTGTGCCTCATCGGCCACGCAAAGAACTCCTTTCTTCTTTCGATTTATTCTCTGTTTTATTTTCTTTTACATGATACTATTCACCATCACCTTCATTACTCTATTTACAGGCCTCAACGAACCCACCACCACCATCATCGCAGATCACCTTCACACCAAAGTGGCCAGCAACAGCCGGCCTCTCCTCTAGACCATGCTCCTCCATCGCAACCTAGCTGCTACATGCCCCTCTCCACGTGCCTCACCTCTTGCAACACGCACCATGCGCCCGCACCTCTGCCTGTGAGCCCTCCAGCAGCTTAGCCTGCACGCCTTCCAGCCACGAGCTTAGAGTGCATTGCACCTCTGCATGGACTTGCTGTAGCGCACCATTGGCACTCGCAGCAACAATAACCGCACATCCTCCAGGCGCTCTTGCCCTCACTCGTGTGCATAGAGCACCATCAGCACCCTTCTGATAGACGACTTTTCGTTTAGCGTTATAGTATTTAAGTGGTGGAAAAATCGACTAATCAAAAATAATGAAAATAACCACTCTCAGAAGAGCGAGTCATGCCCACAGGGAGGTAATGATGCAATCAATACTTAATTATTTAATGTTATTTCGGATAGTGCGAAATCCCTTTTCAAATCTGATTTAAAATGTTAAGGAAAGCAGATTTGCAATAACCTAAAAAGTTAAGGGTGTAAGTGCAGTTTTCCCTCACAGAAATCCTCAATAAATTTAGGATGAATTCATGTAGTTTTCACGTGATGTGTACGAAAGACAATTAGTACTTAAGTTACGCCTAAAGTCAATCTTTAAACTAGTCAATATCAATACCATGCAATTATAAAGAACTATGAGTGTTTGAATGCAATTCTGCCACAATATAATAATAATTAAAAAAATCAAATTGGTGGCAATGGCATTGAATGTAAATTTTAATGGAGAGGAAAACAGAGGATCTCTCCTCTCTCCTCCTCGCGTGTGCGGCCGCGCACGGTTTGCCGCGAGAATCGGCAGGGAGGTGCGGCTTGACGAGCGCTACGCAACGGTGGCAGTGGCATGGCTGGAGGTGGCCGCCGGCTGCCGGTGGAGGTGGCTGGAGGTGGCCTGTTGGAGGAGACGGAGGCTGCTGTTATGGTTGCGCAGATGTGCGTGCACGCGCGCGCTGGTGCACGGGCGTGCGTGCTCTGGTGCACCTGCAGATGGGCGGTGGAGAGTGCTTGCACGCGCCTAGCATGGAGAGGCGCTCTGCAGTTGGCGCCTACGGGTGCGCCTGTGGGGAAGCTCACTTGCAGGTTGTGATTTGCTGGTGGTTGGAGGCACGCGGCGTGGATGCGCAAAGGCGGAGAGCGCTTGTAGTGGCTGGAGATGGCACGCGGTTGAGAGTGCCTGCAGATGGCGGTGGAGCGCGCTTGCAGATGGGTGGCGGTCTGCAGGAAGGTGGAGCGGTGGGGCACGCTAGTGCGCGCGCTGGAAGATGGTGAGCGGGTGGCAGTGCCGGTGTGCCTGCAGGGTGCGAAGGCGGGAAGGCACGCTGGAGATGAGGAGCGCGGCTTGGTGCGTGCGGGTAGAGAGCTTGTAGGTGTGCGGGTGGTTGGTTAGCACTTGTGGTAGGAAGCGACCTGCAGTGGCTGGAGATGGTGCACACTGGTTTGGTGGATGCGCCTGCTGTGGCTGGAGGGAGAGGCGTGTGGGTTGAGGAGTGCACGTTGGTGAGGGAGCGCTAAACTGCAGGAAGGAGGAGGCGCGCAAGGAAGGTGCGCCGGAGGTGGCGTGGACGCTGGTGGAGGTTTTTCCCCTTAAGTAGGAAGAGGGCACAGTGCATGCTGGAATTGTTCCCCGCAAGGGGGAAGATGGACTTTTTTTGTGCACGTCGCCTCTTCTCTTTTTAAGTCCTCTCTCTCCCTCCATGCGCCAATCCAGGGATTTTCAAATCCCGTTTCTCTTTTTGGCCGGCGAGCTTTGGAGGAGATGGCCAGAGGAAAGGGAAAAGTTCCTCCGGTTGTTGGGGAAATTTGCTCCCCAACCCTTGCTCTTTCTGAATGTAATACCTACACATAAAAATAATAAAATCATTACATATAAAGTTATAAAATGTTATAAACGTAAATCATGATGCATGCAATCCTTCTACAACTTAATTGTAATTATTAACACACCTACAAGGTACAATTAAAGGTACTTAGGCTTAATATTAGTCCATTAAAATGGACTCATCAAATACCTCCATGCCTAGGATTTGCTAGTCCCTAGCAAAAATGAATAATAGAAGTAATCAGAAGACTTCTTTTCTTATTTCAAAACTTTAGAAATCCAGACAAATGTGAAGTGCTGATAGCATAGGTAACAGATCCAAGTGAAAGAGCCAATTCGCATTAGGAGTTCGTACATCACCCTTGGTAAAAATTTCTGTTGAGATAGGCAACTACTTCCCTCGGGGATAAAGCAGACGGTAATCTGTAATTTGACCCCGGTGTTTGGCTTAGGTAGGAGATAGCAAGTTGAATGGATTTGTATTTGGTGGCACACACTCTAATAGTGCTACATATAGTCTAGTACTGCAGACTCTAGAGCTCTAGACTATTAGACAAGTCAACTCTGAGAGAGGATACACAAGTGTGCTCTCTTGATGTTCCTAGCCACTCTCTTTTCTTTCTTCCTGAGATCACGAATCTTGCCAGAATTAGAAATTATACTCACTATTTGGTGGCCTCACATGGCATCCACACTTCAATTAAAATCCTAATAACTCTACAACTAAGTTAGAGTTCTCAACCAGTATTCAGGCGATCAGAAATACTAGAAGGTAGGTATGGGTCATATTTGGTGGAACGCGATAGGTGTTTTGCTACCTCAGAAACAGTGTTACATCATACACTTGGACCTTTTTTTTTTATAATATAACTATTTTTTCTTTTTCTTCTTTCTACTTCGTCTTTTTCTTCTTTTCTCTCTCTCTCTTTTTTTTTATTTCTTCTTGTTTTTGTGTCTTTTTCAATCAACACAACACGATACGAACTTTTATTTACGAGGCATTATTAGGGATGATGATGGTCAAAAGGAAGTTGTGTGGCTTATTTGGTGGAAGTGCCTATTCTCGGCACCGGGAATGATGGATAGGACAGCCACATTTCTGACCTTTGACATTATTACCCTCCTTCAGCCGAGGACTCTATGAAGGACGGTCGTAACCATCCACCATAGGTATAGCTTTATTAAGACTCAATCTCTGTGTATCTGCCTTATTTGGTGACTCTCAGGAATTCACTCAAAGTATGCACACAGGAACAGAGAGTGAAAACTATGCCTAACTCTGAAGTATCATCATCTAGTTGTCCAAAAATTTAAGAGTCCTTGCACTAGACTTAGCACACCAGTAATCTCTCTACATTTTTTTCACAAATATGAGGTAGATCTATTAGAAGATAGTATGCCTGACTCCCTATGAACTGTCCAAGGGTTCAGTAGACTTACAAATGCTCATTGGTTTTCCTCAAGGATCCATTACCAAATCTACGTGCACATGAAATAAATGCACTGGATTCTAAACTTAAGAAATAATTCCATAAGAAGAACCTCCAATAACAAAGGTATTTTGCTAAGGACTAACCCATTCAGCTCAAATTTTTTTTTTCTTTTAACTAACCTAAATGCATAAATACTTCCTAAAATGCAAATGCACTCCCCCATGCCTAAATCCTACAATGTCCCCATTGTAAAATTAAAACAGGAGGAAAAAGGAAAAATATCACCTGAAACAGTTTGCTGGGTTGCCTCCCAACAAGCACTGCATTTTCTGTCAGCAGCCAGAATAAGAAGGAACCTATAAGTCTGGTTCCAACCAAACAAAGTTAGGCCCTAAAAATATTCGTAACAGTGCAGGCCTAGAAAATAGGTAACCACGGATGTTGGCGATCTGATGATGCAATGTAATTCCAAATGCTCGCCAAAAGAAATGAAAACAGAAAATCTCATTGGCTACCATGGGTGGTCTAGGAATAATAAACGGAATATGAAAAGGGACCTCCCGAAATGGAGTAGGTGGAGGATAACAGGGATCCTCTAGAGCAGGACGGGTTTTAAAAGATATACACATAATTAGTTCAAACCCTTGAATGGCGAGAGTAAAAGTACAAGCATCAATCCATACTCGCCATTCTATCCTAGGATGTACTGGCCTGATATACTCTCCAGAAAGAATGTACATGAGCAGAGATTTGAGCCAAGGATCGGTTAGGGAGTATAAGGGTTGTTTGTAGTGTTGGAAGGTAATGGTCAAGTCCAATGAGGGCTTAGTTGGTGTTAGGTCCAATTCCAACAATGAATTAGATTGTGTACACTCCCTAATAGTAGTAGACAACTTCAAGTTATCCTGCCTAGCATTAATGATCGAAGTCATATTTGAATCAAGGGTAGACTCCAAATTACAACTTTTTTACGGCAGGGTCAAAATGTAAGAATCATTATCATTCAGCTCATACCCAGATTCGTTTGGTTCACTGAAATGTTTGTCGGGGTGTATATGTGATTTATTAGGAGTTGGATCAATATCCTCAATTATTTTTAAAGGAGGATCAGTCTTAATATATTGGAGGAAGTTTATATCATTGAATTTGTCATTCTTCTCGGGGTATAAATCCTTAATTGATGTGTTTTATCTCCGAAAGTCTCCCAAAGACTTCTCATTATTTTGTTTGTCCTCCCCTAATATCAACTCCCATTTTGATGGAGGATGACTCCTAAAAGAAAGGAGGAATCTGGATTTAATCAAATTATTTCTACCCTCTGGAGGTAAACCCTCAGATGATAAATAATTCTCCTGTGAATCACTACAGATTTTCAGTCCAGGTTCCTCTATTAAGGTATCCTCATCTTCAAAATTAGACTCGTCATATCCTTGAGACCAGAATTGGTCATCCTCTATTCCCTTAGGGTCACCTTCATTAGGTGCATTTGAATCCTCAGAATATTGAATGGTAGGTGTTGATTCCCTAAGTGGAGGGTCAGGAGTAGGCTCACTAAGAGTAGAATGGGATTCCACCAAATAATCAAGAGGGGAAGTTATAGGAACAATATAACCTTGACCCGGGTTGGTAGGGGTAAGGAGAATACCGTCATTGGGGTCAAGGTCCTCAAGAGATACCATCTTCCCTTGCTTTTGACTGCAATATAATTCAGGTGGATAATCACTATGATCATTATCCTCTAGTGGCCGTGTCTCATTAGGAGAGTCTAAGTGATGGCTACCTAAAATTGGATCCATATTGTCATTAGGTTCCTTAGAATTATTTTCATGATCATGGTTTATTGGGTAGGGATCAGGATTATTGGGAAGCGTGTAGCTAAGTTGTCTTATTTCTTCATTTAACTGTTGACTATTCCTCGACATCTCTCCCATTGATTCCATTATTTCCTTTTGCTGTTTTTGCATTTCTATCATAAAAGAGGAGAGGCTACTATTATCAGTTTGGGGACGATAGTCAATTTCAGGCTCTAGTTGCCTAGGGGTATCGGTCCAACCTCGATACGGAAAATCATGAAGGGTGGGAGGGTTGGGTGTTTGCATGGAAGTAGGGATTCAGGATTGGAAAGTCCCGCTGCTAGGCTCTGCTCAAAAGTGGGAGTTATCAAGTTAGTACCCCCAGGGTAAGAATGATCCCATGAATTATCAATGTACCCATCAAAGGATGGATACGCTTGGAGCATGGGATCCTGATTAAAAGATGGGAAGTATTGACTCTGATAATCTGAATGATAGGAGTAAGAGTAATCCATTTCTTTAAGCAAAATAATTTTCTTAGGATTTAGCAAAAAACTTTCTAAAGAGTCCTATTGTCACAGCAAACGCAAATTCAACGGGATCTGTTTTTAGTAGATTGCAGGTCTTAGAGTTATATGTTTAGTTGGTGGGCAAACAAGTTTTGGAAAAATTACGCTTCCTAGGCCAACCTTCGCTGGGTGCCTATAACCTACTCGAAAGGGATGGAAGTCTCGAATTGAGCCCACAGACGAGGAACTGAAGTAACTTACTGGGTAGGCTTGTAGATTTCCAACTAACTTCCCTTGTGGTGCAAAAGAGGAGAGGTAGAAATTTATCTAGTGACCTTATGTGAGGTGCATAGTGTCTCAAGTGTGCAAGCATACGATCGTGTTTTGATTTTTTGAAATTCCGCAAACAGGATCCTTTTGAACATAATTTTCAGTCACAGATTTTAAATTCCAACCTCTTAACAGTCCCAAATTTTTTTTTTTAAAGTGACCACTGAATTAATTTGATTCAAGCACTTTAGTGGTCTCAGATTTAGGTTCAATGCAGATGCATGACAAGTAATTAATGCTCAAGGGAAGACGTATCTTTCTCCTGCTTTCTTCGTGCAGTAATGAATGCAGTGCAATAAAAATAAACTAGATGCTGCTTATTCAGTCCTAGATGATCGTCCTATAGATATGCAGCTTCTAGCAGGTAGTTCAAATTTTTTTCTTTTTTTAATAATAATAACAAATAGACCTAATCTAACTAACTAACTGAAATGCAGTTCAAAACAGTTCAAATAATCCTATAATCTAAATAAATGGGAACACGTTCCCAAAAATACCCAACAAGGGCCCAAAAGGCAGTAATTTAAATTCTACTATTTATTTAACTAAATCTAACTAAGACCTACTGCCTAAATTAGAAATAGGCTCTCCGTAAGCCTAAATGCGTGGGATCAAGGCCCACGTGTTCCTATTGTCGTCCTCCAGGTGGCGTCAAGGTCCATCAAAAAGATCGTCTCCGTCGTGCGCGTTGTTCACGTTCAAAGTCGTCGCTTTGCTGCGCCACATCACCGTGTCAGATTCCTTGCACAATAATAAAAATGATTAGATAATTTCGCAACTCAAAAGATTTAAAAACAATAAAGTAAATCTATTGCATCTGTTGCCTCCCCGGCAACGGCGCCAATTTTGATAGACGACTTTTCTCTTAGCGTTATAGTATTTAAGTGGTGGAAAAATCGACTAATCAAAAACAATGAAAATAACCACTCTCAGAAGAGCGGATCGTGTCCACAGGGAGGCAATGATGTAATCAATACTTAATTATTTAATCTTATTTCAGATAGTGAGAAATTCCTTTTCAAATCTGATTTAAAATGTGAAGGAAAGTAGATTTGCAATAACCTAAAAAGCTAAGGGTGTAAGTGCAGTTTTCCCTCACAGAAACCCTCAATAAATTTAGGATGAATTCATGCAGTTTTCATGTGATGTGTACTAAAGACAATTAGTACTTAAGTTAAGCCCAAAATCAATCTTTGAACTAGTCAATATCAATACCACGCAATTGTAAAGAACTATGAGTGTTTGAATGCAATTCTACCACAATATAATAATAATTAAAAAAAATCAAATTGGTGGCAATGGCATTGAATTTAAATTTTAATAAAGAGGAAAACAGAGGATCTCTCCTCTCTCCTCCTCGCGTGTGCTGCCGCGCACGGTTTGCTACGAGAATCGGCAGGGAGGTGCGGCTTGACGAGCGCTATGCAACGGTGGCAGTGGTGTGGTCGGAGGTGGCCGGCAGCGGCCGGCAGAGGTGGCCGTAGGTGGGCTGTTGGAGGAGACGGAGGCTGCTGCTATGGCTGCACAGATGTGCGTGTGCACGCACGCTGGTGCATGGGCGTGCGTGCTCTGGTGCACCTGCAGATGGGCAGTGGAGAGTGCTTGCGCACGCCTGGCGTGGAGAGGCGCTCTGCAGTTGGCGCCTGCCGGTGCGTTGCTGTGGTGTGCCTGCACGGAAGCTCGCTTGCAGGTTGCGGTCTGCAGGTGGTTGGAGGCGCGCGGTGTGGATGCGCACAGGCGGAGAGCGCCTACAGTGGCTGGAGATGGCGTGTGGTTGAGAGAGCCTGCAGATGGTGGTGGAGCATGCTTGCAGATGGGTGGTAGTCTGCAGGAAGGTGGAGCGGTGGGGCCCGCTGGTGCGCGTGCTGGAAGATGGCGAGCGGGTGGCAGTGCGGGTGCGCCTGCAGGGTGCGAAGGCGAGAAGGCACGCTGGAGATGTGGAGCGCGGCTTGGTGCGTGCAGGCAGAGAGCTTGCATGCATGCGGGCAGTTGGTTAGCGCTTGTGGCAGGAAGCAGCCTGCAGTGGCTGGAGATGGTGCACGATGGTTTGGTGGATGCGCCTGCTGTGGCTAGAGGGAGAGCTGCGCGGGTAGAGGCGTGCATGCTGGTGAGGGTGCACTGAACTGCAGGAAGGAGGAGGCGCGCAAGGAAGGTGCGCCGGAGGTGGTGTGCGCGCTGGTGTGGGTTTTTCCCCGCAAGGGGGAAGAGGGCACAGTGCACACTGGAATTGTTCCCCACAAGGGGGAGATGGATTTTTTTTATGCACGCCGCCTCTTCTCTTTTTAAGTCCTCTCTCTCCCTCCATGCGCCAATCCGAGGTTTTGCAAATCCCTTTTCTCTTTTTGGCCGGCGAGCATTGGAGGAGACGGCCGGAGGAAAGGGAAAAGTTCCTCCAGTTGTTGGGGAAATTTGCTCCCCAACCCTTGCTCTTTCTGAATATAATACCTGCACATAAAAATAATAAAATCATTACATATTAAGTTATAAAATGTTATAAACGTAAATCATGATGTGTGCAATTCTTCTACAAGTTAATTGTAATTATTAACACACCTACAAGGTACGATTAAAGGTACTTAGGCTTAATATTAATCCATTAAAATGGACTCATCACCTTCAACAGCCCGCCACCATCCACTTCCAACCCGCGCGCACATCCCCTCTACGTGCGTCCTCACCACCTACCGCAGCACCCGCCACTCACCCTATAGCAGTAGAGCGTGCCATCCACCTCCAGCCCATGCGATCACCCTCCTATACCCACTAGCGCACACGCCCTCCATCCTCTCAGCCTGCACCTTCGTGTGCTCAACAGTAGCAAGCAGAACCGCCACCCAACACCTTCCTCTCCTTGCGGCCACTACAGGCTGCCACCTACTACGTCGTCACCACCATCGAGTGTGGCCCGAGCAGGGTGGCCTTCAGCTACAGCCTCGACACCCGTCTCTCCTCCTCCTATGCACACTAACCGCTGCAACAAATCCCCTATTTTAAAGCTAATTAAAATTTACTTCTTTTGCCATTGTGGGGGAAGGTATTTTTAGTTAATAATATTCTATTCAATTGATTTTATGAGTATCTGATGAGAAATTTGGCATGATTTATAAAGGCAGGTTGTTAAGTCGTAACATGCAAAATCGCATATGCTTTTAAAATTTATAACCAAGATAGGGGAGTATCTTGGGTTGTCCAATGAGGCAATATGCTTGCAATCAAATCTCTTGCTTAGAAAATAAATCTCAACTTTCTTTTTTGTTTTTTCAATATATTATTTTTTTATGTTTTGTAATTGAAATAACAAGGATTTCGAATTATTGAAAACTACTCCTAATAGTAACCCTAGGTGACAAGAGCTACCTTCCTTCTAAGCTTACCCTAGGCACGTGAAAACCTAGGGTAATTAGAGAGAGGGAAGTGATGGGAACACCATCATGAGCCCTAACTAGCTCATTTTGACCTAGAAAAGAGAATAAAAGCTCCTACATAATCAAGTAAAGGGCCTAACTCAGAGAATAACTAGGTTGAAAGAGAAGTAAGAAACAAAGGGTAAAACTACAATTTTACCATTGCAGTACAACAATAGGATTTCTTGGAAGCTTGTCTTCCAAGCATAAGGCCCTCTGCCTGTGCCTATCAAAGAAGCCCCAGGCTCGGCTGATCATTCCAAGCTTGATTTGGCCGAAGAATCCCCCAAAATTCCTCCTTTCCCCTCTCCGGCCAAGTAGCCCGCAAGCTCTGGTGACTCTTCCTCCCTCTTCTCATCGCTCTGCCACCATACCATTGGCAAAGTCTTCTCCGCCTTGTTCCTCCGCATCGTGCCATACCTGCGCCCACATCTTCAGCCCTCTCGTCGTCGCTGCCTCTTCATCTCAGGGCCTTAGTCTTCGGCGACGGTAAATATGCGCCATTCGCCCTCCGCTTCCCCTTTCGTCCACCCACTTGCAGATAAGTTCCACTCTCCCTATTTTCATTTTCCCCCACTTTATTTCTATTTTCGCACCTCGAAAGCCACAGACAACCCACATCTTCCTCATCTCCAGCCGACCACCGGCGAAGGCACATCCATCACTCCACGCACCCAAAATCCCTCGTGACTCTGATTGGACGTCCAGACAACAAGTCTGGACCTCTGATTTTTTAGTATAAGATGTCTGACACTATTATTAGACGTTTGATACTACTCTCCAGTTCTTGTTTTGAGATTTAAGCCTTGATCTTGGATCTCTAGGTCCCTAAAGCCAATTCAAACCCCAGAGGGCATTAAATTTTTAGATTGACATTTGGTGGATCTAAAAACCACCATCCATCCTCTCTCTCACTCTCCCACGAGCTCCCACAATAGGCCTCTCTAGAGAATTCCATAATTCTCTAGAGAGATTCCCTTAGGTCTATAAAAAGACCTAAGGGGTGGCCACTTGCACCCATTCACATCCCTTGGCTTCCATTGGCACCACTCACCTCATTAGCTCCATACACGCCCACCTTCACTTAGGTCAGCTACTCCACCTCCACGAGCTTACCACCGCCTTGGAGGACATCATGCTGGGATGCTGGATCAATCCCCCCTCTCTCCAAGGGTCATCCTAAGCTACATTGGCCACCCCTCATTCTCCTCTCGACCACTGCAAGGCCATCGGGGACCACCTTTGAATGCCCTCTATTCTTCGAGATTTAGTTTATGCTCTTCATAATTTTATTGCTTTTATTACTGCTTAGTGGCGTAGTCTTAACTTCTCCCCCAATGATGCATGCGAAATCCCACCATTGATTCTTGTATGAAGTCATTTTCTAGTAGCTAGTTTTCCATTTTAAGCTTTCCGTTATAAGCATTCCTCTACCTCCATGTTGCGAACACCTTCCTGAATGAATGAAAGAAAATTTTCTATATACATATATGTTTATCTATTGAGAATCACCATGAGCTCATCGATTGCAATATATTTGGCGTGATTAAAGTTGCCTGCTTTTCACTTCCTCATCTTCCTCATCTCCAACTGACCACCGGCAAAGGTGCATCCATCACTCCACGCACCCCCATGCCTCGCCAACTACTGCAAAAGCTTCACCATTGTCCACTGACCAATCACCCACCTCCTCATCTACCGCCACACGCACCCTACACTTCCCCCGAACAACCGCACCTTCAAGGCCACAGTCCGACCTAGGTACGTGTGACTAGGCCATCCCGTGCCACGCCACCCACCGTGCCACCTTTGCCTTGGCACGAAGAAGCTTTCTACGTACTTTGACAGGGCTGTGAGGCCGAATTCATGACTGACAGGTTGGACCCCTAGCCACCATTAGAGCAGGAGCAAAGCTTGCTTGCAAGCTTGCTCCAGGCAGCCCTGCTCCAAGAGACCGAGTACCAGGTGCGTGGAACCACTTCGCAATCCTCTTGCACCCAGTATTTGAAGCCACAGCACACCGCAACTGTAGCAATCAGGGGAGACTCCCTGCGAATGCACGCGAAGAAGCGGGTGGAACTTTAGTCCCACCTCGGCAACTTTAGAAGCAAGTAGTTTAAATTATTTATGTGTTTTGTCCTCCTTGCCTCCGAACATGGGGTGAGGTCCGCTGGCCCGCACACTCGCCTCGTCCGCACTCACTCCTCTGCAGACCTAGTTGACCTGACCCAATAACCCTACACTCCTCGCACATCACCCACGCCGGTGCGCTTGGACCCGGGTGCGCTTACCTGACCCGTTTACCTGATTGGCTCCGTGAGAGCGAACCAAAGAGAAAGAAGAGAGAGAGAGCATGCGTGGGGGAGGGTAAGGGTAGGTTTTGCACTTCTATGCAGGGTAAGGAAGAAGGAAGAGGAAGCTGAAGAAGGCTAAGGGCAAGAGGAGCCAAAGAGGAAGCTGAGGACCTGAAGGCAAATATGAAGGAGAAAGGAGATCAGAAGCTGAAGGAAGAAGAGGGCATAGCTAAGGAAGAAGCTAAGGAAGGAAGCCAAAGAAGGAAGAAGCCAAAGCAAAGAGAGAACCAAGAAAAGAGAAGAAACAATTGAATAAAGAAGAGGACTCTAAAGGAAAGTTCAAGGTTGAAGGAAGGCTAAAGAAGGAAGGAGAAATCAGAGAAGGAAGAAAAGGAAGAGAAAGAACAAGACATCAGAGAAGAGGAAAGAAGAAGAGAAAGCCCAAGATAGAAGCATCTTATTTTCACATCTTTATCCATATTTTTTGAGCTTTTATATACATTGAGACTAGTCTATTGCTTCATCATTTGATTAAACATCACATTTATCAAATTGAGATTGTGTTCTTAGCTTTTAAATACCAATTTGCTCCCCGAGTTTGACCTTGGATTCTTAGTTTTTCGAGTAATAAATTCTTATTTGTTTTTCAAATCGATTTCAACTATACTACAATGCGATATCTACAAACTCAATTTCGCTTTAGAGCAAACAGTGCACAAAAGGGAAATTTAAATTGTAATCAAGACAAACAAATCTAATGAAGCAACTTGTGTAAAATTGAGAATTTGTTTAACAAGAATCTAGTAAAAGAATGCTTAAAATACTAGAATTGAAAATGCATGTAATGAAAACACAAAAATCCTCTGAAATGATGGTGAAGATGGCGAGGCTCTTCCTCCAATTGCAGCTGCTCCCACAATCAAAAAGAGCTCCTTCACCTTGCAAAATTCTTCAAGGTGTAGCTTCCTTGGCAAACCCTAAAGTAGTGGGTGTGCCAAGGCTTTCATCCAAGGTGGCATGGAACACCTCTAAGCTCTCCTCCAAGGTGGCGTGGACCACCTTCAAGACCTCCTCCAAAGGTCTTCCTTGCCTGGTTTCTCCTTTGGCTAGCATGGGCACAAGAGAGAAGGGAAGAGGGGAAGGCACCAAGGGGGCAGAGTGTCCCCTTAATCTTCTTCTTCTTCTCTCTTGAGCATGAGCTATAGGTAGAATATAAGAGGTATTTTGCTAGCCAAGGATGGATTGTAAGGTGGTGGGTGTTGGTCTTTTTATAGGGTAGGATGAGAGGGTTGAGGTCACTCTTGAGATGGATGGCTAAGATGGGAAGATGGGGGTGGTTAGGCGATCTTATGGTGGAGAATAGTTGGTGCCAAGTAGGGGGTGTGAAGGTGGTGGCTATGGTGGTGAAGAGACACCTAAAGGTGGCAACAACCATGAAGGGATGCCTTGGTTTTGGCGCCACCATGAGGGCCTCTAGAAGGGGGGTTAGGTGGATGGTGGAGATGGGTTTAAGGGAAGATATGTGGTGGAGATGAAGAGGGTTTTGGAGTGAAAAAGTGGCACCAATTGGTGGGTGGTTATGAGAGGTTTTCGCGCCACTTTGTAGTATCTTTAGGAGGTAGTGGGTAGGCTAGGTTGGCACCAAGGTGAGGTGGAGGTAGGGTTAGCTTATGTGGAGCTTAGGTGGAGCTAGTTGGTGGAGTTGTTAGGTAGGGTTTTTAGGTGGTAAAAGCCAAGGGAGCTAGATCATAGCTAAGCTAAGCTAAGCTCAGCTAAGCTAGCTTAGCTAGTAGTGGAGTAGAGGAGGAGGTATTGGAGCTAGGGTTTGAAGAGAGGAGCTGAGGAGGAGAAGTCTGGAGCTTGAACTGGAGCTGGAAGCTACTGAAGAGGGTGGCATGGAGCTACTCTAGCTGGCTTAGCTTGCTAGTTCTTTGCTAGCTGCTAAGCCAAGCTAAAGTGAGCTAGCTTCTACCATAATGAGCTGAGGTGAGCTGGGTCTAGTGCTCCTGGGGAGGATCAAGCTGGTTGAGGTAGCTAAGGTAGCTTAGCTCAACTGAGTTAAGATAAGCTGAGTCCCCAGGAGTTGGACTTGAGCTTCCTGAGCTGGAATGAAGTCATCTTCAGCTGGCTGGGGTTGAGTGGAGCTGGATGTAGCTGGACCTAAGCTGGGGTAAACTCTAGTCAACTCAGCTGAGCTAGCTATAGCTCCCTGTGGACTAATGGGAGTTGAGATGAGCTAGACTCAACTAAGTTGAGCTAGATCTGAGCTGACCTGAGCTAGGGTGAGCTGAGATGATCACTCTTGAGCTGCCACTCAACTGAGATGAGCTGAATGGATCTAGGATGAGCTAACCCTAGTCCAAGTGAGCTGGATTCCAGCCATGGTGAGCTAGATCAAGCTGAGTTCCAGCTAGTTTGAGCCTCTCCTTCACCTGTTGCCTTCCTGAGTGCTAGGGTTCTAGGGGTCTGTTAATCTGTTCATCCCTAACACTCAAAAAAACACATTAAAAAGACAAGAAAAGATGCAATGCATGCCTAAACTAATTTATGACTAAATGCAACCCTAAAACCCATTTGCGAAGCAAAACCCTAAGAGCTAGGATTGTTTAATGCAAAAGAATGATGATAAACTAGCATTTATCACACCCCGATGCTCATCTTTTTGCTAGTCTCTTAACAAATCTTTAATTTTTATAAAACGAAATTTTTGGGAAATATAATTTTTTTGACTTTTGAGGAGAAAAAGATTAAGGGACCTTGGTTGATCTAAACATAGGAGGCACGGGATTTGTTAAAGATAAACATCAAGATTTATTTTCAGATCCAAAAATTAAGATAAAAATGGAATTAATATGTCCAAAAAAATTCACAGATTAACCCCTTGTTAATTCAGATGACTTGAAATTTTTGTTTTTAGGATTTTTCTGGCTCTTGAATCTAATTCACAACTTGCAATAACCTTTAAAACCTTGTGTCTGTGCTTGTGAAAAGCCAACATTTATAAGGGCGTGTTTTTGGTTTGAAACTTTTTTTTTGTCCCCCATGCTTATTTCTAGCTTAGTCTTACAACAGATGTGTCAGGATCATCATTCTCGTTACCAATCCTCGAGGGGGCTCTAGCGCCAGTACTTCGAGATAGCACTGTCCATGACACCACCCGGGAGCTCACAACCCCAAAACACAATGCGATGTAAAGGGGCACTCCAAGTAAACTCAAGATCTTGCTCCGACACTATAGGTAAAGCACCGTCCAAGACACTTGAGCTGCTAAAATGAACTTTAATGCACCATCTAAAGATATGAAATATAGATATAGAGCTATGCGGAGGCGGTAACATGTTCACATCGTGTCCTCAAAGGAGGCATTTTCCTCCTTGGTGGTGGGAACTCAAACCAATTATCTGCTTCAGACTTTTACTAAGGCCAAACAAGGGGTTTTTATTATTTTTAGTAGTTTTTATTTGTTGGCTTGTGTGTGAAATTTGACACAGGAAGTTCCGCAAGAAATGCAAGTTTTTGAATGAGAAACTAAGCCAGATACTTTCCATATTACAAAAGAGGATCAAGTCACCTGAACTATCATGAGTTCAGGTGGAATTTTAGAGAAGGATATCTGATCTAGTCTAAAAATAGACATTGAAATTCTAATGATTAGATCCGTATCCTCATCCCTAGTTTGTTAGAGATTAAATCCCATTGTACCAAAAGTGAGTTTTCCAACTTTAGTCCCGATTTGAAATTTTTCCTCAAAAGTTTTCAACATTTTTATTTTTTTGGGTATGCAAGTAGGAAAATAAAATGACTAAAGAAAAATGCATGTTTTTAGGTTTTGAAAATCCTAAATCGATCATTGATGAGAGCCTCGTCATGAGCCATAACTAGCTCATTTTGACCCAATAAAGAAGATAGAAGCTCCCACATAACCTAGAAGAAGGCCTAAATGAAGGAATAAGTGCTCTAAGAAGAAAACATGAATTAAAGGTTAAAACTGCAATTTTACCATTGTAGTGCATAAACGGGATTTCTCAGAGGCAAAACATAGGTCAAATGGTCTAAATAAGATAAAAAGTGGGTTGAGTCAATCAGAAATGGGTTCATGTGCAATTTAGGAATTAAATGACATTTGGTAAGCCTAAAACAGACCTGCTCAAATTAACAAGGTTTCGGTCAGGATAAAAATCAAGTAAACCCTCTAAAAATCATGAAAAAATATCGTCTAGGGTTTAGAACACTTAATTTGTCCTTTGGAACCTAGTTTGACCTAGATTAGGGTCCTAGCTCTTCAAGTAACTTAATTTGGGTTTTTACACAAAATGTCCAGTCAAACGAGGTCAAACCTAAAATCCAACTTCACCATTGGATTCCTTAGGTCAAAATTAGGTTTGTAACAAAATTTGGACCTAAGGGGAGGTCATCTTCACCTACTTTGCAATTTAGTACACCTAAATCACAATTTGGTCCCTATCTTTTGAAAATCATTGCAGAGCGTCCCCTAATTTCATCGCCACCTTTGCAATCAGGTCCTGCTGCCATTGTTAGGGCAGAACCAACCTCCGGTGAGGTTTAGAAAGGGATTACTCTCTGATTCCTCAGAGATCCCCTCCTAGAAATAGAAGGGAGATTCTATGAGGAATTTCCTTCCATCTAAGGCCAATCACAATCTCTGGTGTGAACCCAATCTCTCGTGCGAACGCACGAGGGATTTGGGTATCTAACCTCTTTCCTCCTCCGACGAGCCATCAGAGATAGAGGCGTGCCCTCCACGCTCTGAACACCCGGCCCAGTGCCTATAAAAGAACCCACATCTCCGGCCGCTCAATTTCAACTTGACTTGGCCGGACTTCCACCTCAACTTCTCCTCTTTCTTCTCCGGCCAAGGGTCCAGCGAGCTCCGGCGAGCCCCCCTCCCCTCCCTCTTCACTCTGCCACAAAACCAGTGGCAGAGTCATCTTCTTGACTCTCCTCCGCGTCACGCAACAACCGCGCACGCCGCCTCAGCCCCGTCGTCGCCGCCGTCTTCCTCCACTGGGCAGCTTCTTCTCCAGCGATAGCAGTACAGCTGTCTGCCTCCCCGTCCCCCTTCATCCCTGTAGTTAGGCTTAGTACATTCTCCATCTTCCCCTCTCTCTTTTCCCCCTCTTATTTCATTTAATTGACCCTCGACCATCGCTGACCACCTCCATCTTCCTCGCCTCCGACCGACCTCCGGCGAGCCCCTCCCACCATTCTGCCCCTCCACACGGCTCGCCAACCAACTCATAAGCTCCGCCTCACCACAAGGAACAACCTCCGCCCATCCACCAACCCTCTACGCCTCCACAATAGCCCCCTGAACTCACCCACACCTTCGGTCACAGGATGACCTAGGCACGCACGCCTAGGCCATCCCACGACTTGCTTCACCATGCAAGACCTTCGCCGTGCCACGGCGAAGGTCCCCAGCTGGTCTGATTGAGCTGAGAGGCTTGTTTTGTGTGTGACAGTATCGAAGCCCCTACCGCCATTGACGACGGTTGAAGCAGCTTCGCAACAACTCCAGGCGTCAGCAGCTCCAGGCTTTATGTGCAGCAGACTCGCGCGAGCAATGTGGAGCCATTTGGTTTAGCAAGTAGCGCTGCAAAGCTCGCAGCCTTAGCAATTGCACGAAGAATCTTCTGCGGGCACACGCGTGATTGGGGCAGGCTTGATAGTCCCACATCGGCGAAACGCGAAGTGCAGGTGCGGTATAAGTTGAATTTGTGTTATACACTCGTTGCCTCCGAACACACAGGGGTGAGGTCCCTCACCTTATCCCACGCTCACCTCATCCTCGGTTTCACCTCGCGGATCTGGTGGGCTCCGACCCGACCCAACCTGAGCACTCCTCGCGCATCACCCACCTGCCGGTGCGCCTGGTCCCGGGTGCGAAATCTGACTCGATTACCCGTGTGGCTCTGGGAGAGCGTCCTTGAGTGAACTGCTGATAGAGAGATGTTCGGGTAGAGGGAAAAGGGTAGGTTTTGCTCTCTGTGTAGGCAGGCTGAACGTTGAGGAAGAAAGACTTAGCCGCAAGGAAGAAGAAGTAGAAGCTGAGCAACGTAGAGAAGAGAAGGAAGAAAGAAAGGACTGCAGAGCCAAAGAAAGAAGAGACCAAGGCAGAAGAAGCCTTCGCAGAAAGCCAACACAGAATCAGAAGAAGATAGAAGGAAGAACAGAAGACCAAGGTAGAGGAAGAAGCATTCGCAGAAGAGAAAAGAGAAGGAAAGAAGAAGGCAGAAGAGAGGCCAAGTGAAGACTGCAGCAGAAAGAAAGCAAATATCAGAAGAAGAAGAATAATCAAAAGAAAAAGGGAAAACATTTTTTAAGACGTCTGATCTTGTGATCAGACGTCCAATTTTACTCTTTTGTCACAATTACTTTTTAATCGCATACATTCATATTTGAATTTAAGTTTTGAGTAAATTAGAGTGTTCAATTACATTTGAGATTAGTATTAAATTCCGATTGCTCTCTGTGTTCGACCTCGGATACTCCGATTTTCGAGTAATAAAAATTCTTTATTTGTTGACGATGCTTGATCACCTATACTACGATGCAATAACTGTTAAAACACGATCGAGCAATGTCACTTCAACAATCATCAAAAGTTTAAAAACATCCCCCCATGCTTAAGATATGTAATGTCCTCATGCAATAGGAGGGAAAGAGGGATTACCGTAGTAAAAGGTGATCGGATTTAGGATAGTCAAAACTTGGGGAAAAGAAAGAAAAATAAGCAGAAAGAAAATGACGAGTTACCTCCCATCCAGTGCTATATTTTATGCCATTCAGCCGGGCATAGTTTGCATTAGTGATCAATGGTGGTTGGTTCAGTGAAATCGAAAGATTCAGAGGGAAGATTCAGGGTATGATCAAAATAGGGCTTTAAACGTTGGTCGTTGACTTGAAATGTTGTATTAGTTTTAGGATCAAAAAGATCAACAGTGTCGTACGGATAAGTTTTGAGGACAATAAAGGGGCCGATCCATTTGGATTTTAATTTGCCAGGAAAAAGACAATCTAGCATCAAAAAGCCAAATGCATTGATTAACGTCAAAGTGTTTTCGAACAATGTATGTATCATGAAATTTCTTTGTTTAGTCATTATAAATCCTTGCATTTTCATAGGAAAAATTACGTAATTCTTCTAATTCAGTTAGTTGTAGTTTTCTATAGATACCGACATCAGATAAATTCATGTTTAATTATTTTATTACCCAAAAAGCCCTATGTTCTAGTTCTATCGGGAGTTGGCATGCCTTCCAAAAAATCAGACGAAAGGGAGACATGCTGAGCAGGGTTTTAAAAGTGGTACGGTAGGCCCATAAAGCGTCATCCAATTTGGTGGACCAGTCTTTACAGTCGGGCCTAACCATCTTTTGTAAAATATTTTTGATTTCCCGATTAGAAACTTTTGCCTAGCCATTTGTTTGGGGGTGATAAGGTGTGGAAATTTTGTGATTAGCCCCATATTTAGAAAGAAGGTAACGGAATTGTGAATGAGTGAAATGTGAGCCTCCGTCACTGATAATGGCTCTTGGAATGCTGAATCTTGAGAAAATATTCTTTTTAAGAAATTCGACAACCACACGGTGATCATTAGTGCGGGTGGGTATTGCTTCTATCCACTTAGAAACATAGTCGACTACGACTAGTATATAAGAATGCCCAACAGAGTTGATGAACGGTCCCATGAAGTCGATGCCCCAAACATCAAAAATTTCAACCTCTAAAATAGGAGTACGGGGCATCATATCCTTCCGATTCATGTTGCCGATGCTCTGGCAACGCACACAGGATTGAACAAATTATGAGCATCTTTGTGCAAGCTGGGCCAAAAGAATCCAACATTAAGGATTTTAGCTGTAGCTTTCTTGCCCAAAAAATGTTCGCCACAGGCCATTGAATGACAATGTGTCAGAATATCATGGATTTCAAAATCAAGGACACATCATCGAATGACCTGATCGGCACAAATGCTGAAAAGGTCAGGCTCCTCCCAAAAATAGTATTTAATGTTAGCAAAGAACTTATAGCATTTTGTTTTTGGCTAATTAGTGGGGATTCATTCTGTTACTAAATAGTTTGCGATGGGCGCAAACCAAGGGAGGGTAGTGGCAGCTAAAATGCTTTCATCTGGAAATTGATCAGTGTTGAAATGATGAAGTACTACACTATTAGATTCGACTTTGAAAATCTATTGTTGTAGTTTGAATAGCGAAGAACTCGGGTTCAACAAATAAAGTTTATACCAGTGTAGAAATCCTGGGTCGAACTCAGGGAGGCTACATCGATCCAAATTCGCAATTATATTTGTTTTGTGTTTTTGTTAAAAAGCAGAGTAATTACAATGAAATGAAGCACTATAAACAATCAGAGAAATAAAGAGAGAGAGAGAAAGAGAGAAAAACTCCACTTGATATTTCAAAATGTTTATACAACTAAGCGAGAAATTACACTAGAAAGTAGGAAAATTCTACTCTAGAAAGCAGAAAAAGGAATGGGAGAGAGAAGTTATCCTCCTCCACGATCGCTTGGAGGACGGGTCAGATGAGACGACACTTAGAAGATGAAGAATGGAGCGGGAAGAAGGAGGTCGACGCAGGAAGAACGGGAACGAGGCAGCATGTCGTCATGGGATCCACTTTCGAAATGGAGGCAAAAATTTGACTTTATCTCTTGAGGAGCATCCCGGGTGTGGGACAAGCTTCTCTTGAGCTTTGGAGAGGGAGAGAAGAAAAGGAAGGGATGAGAAATTTGTATGGAGAGGGTCTCCTTTTATAGTTGCATGGAGTGAGGGCATTTTGGTCATTACAATATGAAAAACCTTAATTCAGGACATTTAGTGACGGATAAATCTGTCACTAAAGGCCTGAACGTGGCCTTCGTGGGCGGTGCTAGCGCACCCACTCGCCTTCCGCGCCTCACTCAGCCACCCATGTTCTTCAAATCTTAGCCGTCCAATCTTAGATCTCTCCTCGCTGCGCCTCAACTGCACGTGCCTTGCTCGTGTGATCCCACGTCAAGCGAGGGCGTCAAATAGCACATGGGCGATATCGGCTGTGCTATTTGACGCCCTCGCTTGACGTGGGATCACACGAGCAAGGCGTCGTTGGATCTTGATCGCGCGGCTGATCGCGCCTGTGCGCCTGCACCAAATTGAGGCTTGCGGGGGCTCGAACCCACGCCTCCGCTTCTTGATAGGGCCTTCGATCACTTCACTATAGCGGCTAAGATGTCACGTTTACACTTCAAGTGCGCGTGCCTCGTAACCATTGGATGCTGACGAGTCTATTCTTCGCTTTTACAGTCGCTTGTTACATAAAATGTCGCGTCGTTTGTAGTTCTATGTGGTGGAAAAATCGACTAATCAATAATTAAAATAACCACTCAATTAGGAGCAGGTCGTATCCACTGGGAGGCAATGATGTATTTAAATTCACACCAGTTAAAAGTGTATGTTCGTAGTTAATTTCGACGAGAACCGAGCCCAATTTGCCTTCAGATTAAGATAATATCAAGAGAACATGCTGAAATGGCAATTTTGAACAATTAATGGATATTTCTTGCAATGTAGATTTAATAAAATACTAATAAAAGATGAAAATGGTAGAAAATGTAAATATTAATGGGTCTGTACTATAGCAAAACAGGGGATTTCTTCCCCTTGGACGTGTACGAAGAGGAAGGAACGATCGGAGGGATGAAGCTCGGAGGAAGTTCTTTGGATCGAGGCTTCGCAGCGGAGGTGGTGGTGAGTCGCGTGGTGGCCAAAGCCAGCCGGACAAAGCTCCAGTGAAGGTGGGTTGCGCGGCTGAGTTTCTGGCGAGGAAGCGCACGCACTAGTCTGCGTGCGCGCCGAGGATGGTGCTACTGCAAGCATTTCGCTGCTGCTGGATGCTACTGGCGGACGCTGCAAGGAAGGTTCACGGCAGGTAGAGATGGCGCTACTGCAGGCTGCTGGTGGGTGCACTGCAAGGAGCGGGCGCGGGGTCTGCATGTGGAAGGCGTGAGTTCTGCTGTGCACTAGAGGTGGGGCGTTGCAGCAGGTGAGCTCTGCAGGCTGCAAGGCGGGCGCACTGGAGTGGGCACGTGGGAGGTGAGCGCACTGAAGCACTGGCGGTCTTGTGAAGCTGGAGGGGCACGCGGGTGTAAAGGAGCAGCCGATCCTGCTGCTGTGCACGCGGGTGGTGTGAAGTGGAGGTGAGGCGCAGAAGGAGCGGGTGCGGCTGTAGGCTGGAGATGATGAAGGGCCTGCGTGGGCTGGTGGTTGGCGCTGGAGTGGATGCTGCAGGAGGTGATGCAAGTGTGCAGGGGATGCACGCGCAGAGAAAAGCATGCAGTGCTGGCGGGCTTGGCACTGGGGTGCAGCACGGTGTGCGTGTGGCTGCTGTAGGAGGTGATGAAAGTGTGCAACCGGAGGGGCGCGAGCATGGAGTGAGCTGCCGGTTGCTATTGGAGTCTGGTCGAAGCTTCAGACGTCCGGGAAATTTCCCAGACGTCTTAACTGACTGAGGAGATGAAAATGCAGTGGCTGCGGCGGTGGTTGTTGGTGATGACGGAGAGGGTGGTGCACGCTGAGGTGCTCACGGTAATGCAGACGATCTCTGGATGGCGGAGTGGCCTGTCACACCACACGCCCACGGTGGTGGAGGCTCGTTGCCATGGTTGAGGCTGGTGGTGTGGAATGGAAGAGAGACGAACTCTCTACACAGTGGTGGTTGGGGGTGGAGGCCTGTCGAGCTCGGCTACCTTCTCCTCTCTTTTGAAATCAGCTACCTCGACCAGATCCAACACATCCGCTCCTCCTTGATTTGGTTCTTCACTGCGGCAGCTAGAGGAAGAAATGCTGCCGTTGCACGTAGAAGAAGAATAAAAAAATAATGATAAAATATTATGGTCATTTATATACAAACCCTCAACTTTTATGTTAACCTAAATTAATGCATGCAATGTACCTAATTGGTTAACTAATTAAATGAATGCAATTCTAAGTTAATTCTAAATGCATTTAAATATGAATGCGATGCATGAATTATGTAATTAAATTAGAAATATGAATTAATCTATTTACATCCTAATTTGTGCTAAATAAATGTTAGAATTAACTTAATGTCTAGGCACTTAAATACTTAAATAGCCCACAAATATGGGCTAATCAAATGCCCCCACGCCTAGTTTTTGCTAGTCCCTAGCAAATCTAAGCAAAACCTAGCACTCCAAGTAGACTAGTCAACCCAATCGGTCTTCCTTTAGAAACATATTAAGTTTAGACTCTAGACCTAAGGTTCCCAAGTAGTTGCTAAGTTACAGACTAGGTCGGCTAAAGACAAGTTGCAGGCATGAGTTTCCCTGATTTCTGACTCTACCTTAAGGTTTATTGATCCCTGAGATTAAAGCATCCGTGCATGTGTGTTCGTCTGAGTTATTTGAGTTAAAGGAAAAAGGTTTTTTTTTTTAATATATATATTATATATTTTTGTTTGATTCCCCTAAGTCTAACCTCGGATCAGCTATCAACAAGGTTTTGTCGGATTTATTGTCCCCATTACCGTACCTCGAAGGGTACCTGGCTTTCAATGCTTCTAGATAGCACCGCCCATAGCGACCCCAAGAACTCCTGGCAATCAACACTTTGAGATAGTATCGCCCATGGATTTCTTAAGTGAATTCCAGCCTATGGCAATCGGCACTTCGAGATAGGGCCGCCCATGGTACCTGAACCGCAAAATGCACTTACATGCCCCCAGTAGGATGGATATCCTAAGAGACAAGCGCCGAGGAGGTAATATGTTATCATCGCATCCTCAAGGTGAGTATATACTCCACCTCTCCTGCGGTGGGAACTCTTCCAATCAAATTATGTTTTCAAGCCTCTCCTAAGTCAAAACTAAGAGAACCAAATATCTTTTAAGAAAGAAAGAAATTAAGTTGATTACCAGACCAAGTGTGTGAAATTTGGATGCTTGGATAACAAGGGCCCATAAACCAAAATGTAGAACAAGACTCCAGGTACTACCCCACCTTTTAACACAAACCCTAGCTTTCCTTCCTCAACCACTTGAGGAATGGTCCGCAACTTAACTCCTACTTAAGTTTTTATGTCCACAAAGGACCCTAAAGGTCTAAAGCTAGTAGCTCATTCAGCTTCTAATGTTTGACCCTAGAATTAACTTAGTCTAACCTAGAGTTCTGATTTGCTTAAGAATGCAGGACCTAGCTAGTTAAGCTCAAAACTTCTTTTTTTTTGTTTAATGCAAATGTATGCAATGAATGCACTATGCTATGTATATCCCCAAGTACACCCCCCATGCCTAAAATCTGCAATGTCCTCATTGCATAGAGGGATATTACCTGGGTCAGAGCTGGGCTGCCATTCTATTGTTAGAAGCCGAATAGCCAAAGAACCTGCAAATCAGGTTCAAGGATTGCAGAAATAGGCCCTAAAAAGGAGCAAAGTAATGCTGGCCTAGAAAATAGGTAACCTAGGATGTTGGCGAGCTAATGATGAATCCCGATAGCAAATGCTCACCCAACTAAGATGGGAATGAAATCTTCCCAGGTCACCAGAGGAGGTTTTAAAGGATAAACAGGTATAACAACCTCCAAAGGGGTAGGGGGAGGATGACAAGGATCCTCCAAAAAGAATGGGGAAGGAATGGTGCAGAGATAAACCCCCAGGGCAATGGACTGACTAAAGAAATCATCAATCCATACCCGATACTCCATTACGGGAAATATTGGTTTGTTAAACCCCCCGATCAGAACAAAAATGAGCAATTCTCTAAGGCAAGGATCGTCTAGGGTGTCTAAGTTTCGAGGTTGCGGGATGGCCATAAGATCTAGGTTGGGTTTAATCAGCTCGGTGTCCATCCCTAACACTCTTTCCAAATCCTTAATTGCATCCCTAGCATTCCTTGCACCATCACATTTATCTTCCTGCTCTTCATCAGGAGTCACAATTTCGCTTTCAGATATAAGCGAATCAAAGGGTGACTTTGAAATGAATGAAGGCAGGTTGGAAGCAACAAATCTAGGGATTATCCTATCAATGTCATCCCCGGGTTTTTGTTCTTTACTCAAATCTTCCCCGGAGTCTATATGTGAATTCACAAAAATCTTAGAAGTTGCTTCCAAATTTTCCATCATTTCATCATGAGGAGAAATATCATCAATGGTTGTGCTAAGGAAACCTAATTTGGTCAAATTTGTGACATCCTCAGGGGCTAACTCTTCAAATAAGACATAATCACCCTTAGTGTCACTCCAAATCTTGAATGTAGGTTCCTCATATAATTCGTCTTTCTCCTCATCATATGATTCATCATATACCCGAGGTCTAGAATCATTTAATATTTCAGCAGATCCCCTAGGGTGCTCTATCTGAGGTAAATGGTTTACATTGGTAACCTCAGACTCCTCAGATAGGTCAATTTTTTCAGGGTTAAGTTCCCTAAGGGTGGGCTTCAGTTCCATCTCGTGATCAGAAGGGAGGGTAGGATTAACAACTTGACTTCGACCCACTTCATCAAATGTCACGAAAATACTATCATCTGGGTTGAGGTCTTCCAATGATACCATAATTCCCTTCTTTTGACTCCAATATAATTAAAGTGGATACTCAACCTTATCATCATCTTCCTCGGGTTGCCACCTTTCTTCATCCAATGTATAGCTACTTTCATATGTATCTTCCTCCCACTTAAGGTGTTGATCTCTCAAGGAAGTGTCATATAATGGGGAGGTTTCAAAATCGATCCTCGAAAAGTAGCTATTATCCCTAGAATTTCCCTCCAACTTAAAGTGTGGCTCTCCCACGGGAGATGCATCTATAGTAGAGGGGTGTACGTCATCCTCAATGGGGTAGATTGGGTGGCTAATTTCATCTCTTTCTTGTTGGCCTGCTCTCGAAGATTCTCCTAACAATTCAATCATTTTGTTTTGCATTTTCTGTATTTCCATCTTCAAAGAGGAGAGGTCATTTCTATCATGAGAGAAGTCAGGCTCAGGCTTATAGTACCCAGGAGTGTCTGTCCAACCATTATAATTTTTCAGGGAAGGTGGGTTGGGTATTTCTATGGTGTGTGGGATATTGGGCAAAGCAACTCCCGCTCCTAGGTTCTGCTCACTAATTTGGGGCTTAACCAGGCCAATACTCCTATAATAGGAGTAAAACGGATCCCAATGATTGTCATTATGTCCATCAAGGGATGGACCATCTCGGCATATGGGATCGAAGAATGCAGAGTGGGGGTGAGGGTGTGGGCAAGATGTGAAAGGATGAAAATCAATGTGGTCCATTCTAACTCACACCTCAATCAGAATTCCCCATGCAAAACACAATTCAAAAAGGACTTTTTAGGTCTTTCCCAATTTAGGCTTTTGATTTTAAGTCAGATTTTAGGTGACAATACAATTTGCTCAGTCAATTTATGCGCTTATTGTCGACCTACGGCTCACCTAAGAAGACCTAGTTGGAGCTTAGGTGTTCTTCCCTAAATCTCAAATGGTAAAGCAACTCCAAAGACGGAAAATCGAGGGATGCAAGTAGGCCTAAGCCTTCCTTTGAAGCTATGCTTTTGCGGTGCTTCTCAACTACCCCCAAAAATCCATGACAGGGTATCCCCCTCTTTGGATTTACAAAACCTTTGATCTCAAGTTCTGAACACTTCAGAATCCAACGATAGGAGGGTTCTTGTCCTAGTATTTCCAAACCTAAGGAGTGTCTAAAAGCGTGCCGTGGTGCAAGCGAAATAAGTGTGCATACACCGCAAAAGATTTTGAATTTTGAATCGCATGCCAAGTTTAAAAATCAAATCCTTGGTTTTTAAAATGTCCCTCCTTTAATTAGTCCTTTTTCTAGAAAATATGTGACCACTTGTTAGATTTATTCAATACAGATTAGGTGGTCTTCACATTAAGTCCAAATGCAATGCGTGATCAAGAATATGATGCAAAGTAAGAGAATGCGTACCTTGCTTCCAGCAATCAACGATGCAACAATGCACGCAATGCAAAGAAGTAAATATAGAGGTTGCTCATACAGACCTAAATGGTTCATCCGAGGGGCAGGCAGCTCATTTTTTTTTAATTTTTTTATAACTACTTATGCACAAACAAATAAAAGTAAACAATCCATAAAATAATTTAAAAAAAACCTAAATCTAAAGAAAAGGGAACAGGCTCCCAAAAATTACCCAACACGGACCTAAAACAAAATCGGGGCAAACCCCTCAAAATATACCCCAGAACAAGGGTTTCAAACCAAATGCAGGCAATGGAAAATTAAATCTAAAGTCTTAATTCTACTCTAATCTAATTTGCGACTAAATGTACAATGATGATCGTCGCGTCCTCGTCCTTCTCCTCCTCTGCAAGGTAGCTCGACCAATTCCTCCTCTAGCGACATCAAGGGTCGCCTCTCACGATGGCTAATTCCTCGCACAAATTTCTTGCACAGAAAAAAAAATAAATGGTCAGATCACTGTGCAATTGATAAATAATAAAAAATAAAATCAAGCAAAATTATTGCGTCTGTTGCCTCCCCGGCAACTGCGCCATTTAACGAGTCAATTCTTCGCTTTTACAGTCGTTTATTACATAAAATGTCGCATCGTTTATAGTTCTATGTGGTGGAAAAATCGACTAATCAATAATTAAAATAACCACTCAATTAGGAGCAGGTCGTATCCACAGGGAGGCAATGACGTATTTAAATTCACACCAGTTAAAAACGTATGTTCATAGTTAATTTCGACGAGAAATCGAGCCAAATCTGCCTTCAGATTAAGATAGTATCAAGAGAACATGCTGAAATGGCAATTTTGAACAACTAATGGATATTTTTTACAATACAGATTTAATAAAATATTAATAAAAGATGACAATGGCAGAAAATGTAAATATTAATGGGTCATGTACTATAGCAAAATAGGGGATTTCTTCCCCTTAGCCGTGCGCGAAGAGGAAGGAACGGCCTGAGGCGTGAAGCTCGGAGGAAGTTCTTTGGACCGAGGGCTTCGCAGCGGTGGTGGTGGTGAGTTGTGAGGTGGCTGGAGCTGGCCAGATGGAGCTTCGATGAAAGTGGGTTGCGCGGCTGAGTTTCTGGCGAGAAAGCGCACGCACTGGTTTGCATGCACGCCCAGGATGGTGTTGCTACAGGCACACCACTACTGCTGGATGCTGCTGGCGGACGCTGCAAGGAATGCGCATTGTGGGTAGAGATGGTGCTGCTGCAGGCTGCTGGCGGGCACGCTGCAAGGAGTGGGTGCAGGCTCTGCAAGCGGAAGGTGCGGGTTTTGCTGCGCACTGGAGGTGGGGCGTTGCAGCAGGTGCGCTCTGTAGGCTGCAAGGCGGGCACACTGGAGTGGGCGCGCGGAAGGTGAGTGCGCTAAAGCGCTGGCGATCTTGTGCAGCTGGAGGGGCGCGCCGGTGTGAAGGAGCAGCTGATCCTGTTGCTGTGTGCGCGGGTGGTGTGATGCGGGTGTGAAGTGGAGGTGAGGCGCAGAAGGAGCAGGCGCGACTGCAGGCTGAAGATGATGAAGAGGCACGCGTGGGCTGGTGGTTGGCACTGGAGTGGATGCTGCAGGAGGTGATGCAAGTGTGCAGGCGATGCACGCGTAGAGAAGAGCATGCGGTGTTGGAGAGCTTGACGCTGGGGCGCAGCAGGGTGTGCACGTGGCTGCTGCAGGAGGTGATGCATCTGTGCAACCGGAAAGGCACGGGTGTGGAATGAGCGACCGGTTGCTGTTGGAGTGTGGTCGAAGCTTCAGACATTCGGGAAATTTCCCGGAAGTCTTAACTAACTAAGGAGATGAAAATGCAGTGGCCGCGGCGGTGGTTGTTGGTGATGACGGCGTGGGTGGTGCACGCTGAGGTGCTCACGGTAATGCGGACGAGTTCCGGATGGTGGTTGGCCTGTCACACCACATACCCACGGTGGTAGAGGCTCGTCTCCATGGTTGAGGCCGGCGGTGTGGAATGGAAGAGAGACGAACTGTCTGCACAGTGGTGGTCTGGGGTGGAGGCTTGTCGAGCTCGACTGCCTCCTCCTCTCTTTTGAAATCAGCTGCCCCGACCAGATCCAACACATTCGCTCCTCCATGATTTGGTTCTTCACAGCGGCAGTTGGAGGAAGAAATGCAGCCGTTGCATGTAGAAGAAGAATAAAAAAATAATGATAAAATATTATGGTTATTTATATACAAACCCTCAACTTTTATGTTAACCTAAATTAATGCATGCAATGTACCTAATTGGTTAACTAATTAAATGAATGCAATTCTAAGTTAATTCTAAATGCATTTAAATATGAATGCGATACATGAATTATGTAATTAAATTAGAAATATGAATTAATCTATTTACATCCTAATTTATACTAAATAAATGTTACAATTAACTTAATGTTTAGGCACTTAATTACTTAATTAGCCCACAAATATGACCTAACCAGATGCGCATCCCAGTGGAGACACATTGCTCAGATGAAGAGGGAAGGCTACAGCGGGTGCATGTGGCCTATTGGGTGGCTGAGATGGCACCACATGGTGCCATCTTGGCCGTCCATCTTCTGAGTGATGTAGATGGTGCCACGGGTATCGGATTGGATCGATTTTTGCTTCGTTAGGCTACGATCGTCGATCCGAACCCATCGTACAGTTGGATTTGTCGTATGAAGTGCAAATTAACACCATCTTGGCCCCTGATATTCAAGGGTTCCTCGATCTCTATCTGATGTTACGGATATCTAATTAAGGCGATCTTGGAGTCGTTGAATTCCAATCGTCGCCCTGATCAGATCCGTACGGTTGGATCTTCAATCCGAGGCCACAATAAAAGTCGCCTTGTCCCTGACCATAAAAAGGAGACAATTACTATACAATTTATAACACTTAATCTAAATGCATGATTATGCATATTATGCACTATTTAGAATGTATGATGCTAATGTGACACTAAGAACATACATTAATAGACATTTTAGGTTAGTCAGATGTATGCACATCACACCCCCATGCCTATCTTTTGCTAGTCCCTAGCAAAAACTACATGCTATTTATAAAAGAATTAGGTTAGATTACTTGGGCATAAGTTATTTTCAACATTAAGAAATTCTTTACTTAGGATCTGAACTTTCAAAGACACAACAGCACCCAGGTATCTGCCAAAATGCAGACTACCTCAAGCCATCACCTTATTCAAAGAAAATTTTCTTTTTCTATTTTTCTTCTTTTCTAATTTTTTGGATTTTTGAGTTTAGGGTTAAAGAGTGGCTTTCTATGGCCATTCAACCCACCCAAGATTTGATGAGAATCCTAAGTTCTAAGCATCCTATTATGAATGTGATAGACTCATTGATCGGCAATTGGAATGGACATCAGGTTTCTACACCTCTAGGTGACCTTAAAAAGAGAGTTCTGCCTTAAGGTGTATCTTTACGACCGGTAGCTTTCTCCCTACTTTTATTTTTATGGGGTCAACACAAGGGTGAATCCAGTGTATATCTCCCCAATTTAATCTACTTCTCCGCTTCTTCCTAAGTGTTTTGGGAATTTTCAGTTCATTTCATGAGTTGGGTTTTGGACAACCGGTCGATGAGCTATTGCCACCGACAACTTGCCAGCCATACTCGTGCGATGAAGTGTGGTTTATTTCTTTTATTTTTCTTTTTTTTCTTTTCTCCTTTTCTTTTTCCTTTTGTCTTTCTTTTTCTCTTTTCTCTTTTTTTAAGTAGGTGGCTTCCCTGGTCTAAGATTTACCTAAAGGTAGAAAGAAGAGAATGGTCCAGTGACTGGGCTCTGGACAACCTACCTATGGGCTATTACCCACGATAACTTGTGAGCCATATCACGCTAGAAGGCTCACTAGCTACCCAATTTCCATTAAAACCGCCGATTAACAAGTCAATGAAAAGATAGTGTGCAGATGCTTTAGACTTAAAGTTCCCTCAAATCAGAGGGTGGGTTGATAAGTCGTGTACTTATCACCCAAACTTATTTAATCAAATTACCATAGAATTAAGATGGCGAGGACTCGAAAAACAAATCCACATTTTAGTGGATACACGAGCAGATTAAGCCCAAAAGACTTGAAGGGTCATTGTGTTCAGATCCTAATATAATATTTCGTAAGATTGAAAAGTCCTAATGTCCAAGTATTCCTTCCTAATTCAAATTTTCTATATATATAAGAAGAAAAATAAAACTTACAAGAATTTCATAGAGCTGACAAAATGATTCAAAAATGAATCCACCCCCCCATGCCTAGCTAATGCAATGTCCACATTGAGAAAAGGAGACATGAAAGAAAGGGTAGAGTATGAAGATATCACCTGAATATGAAGCTCGGGTCAGCTTTGTGTCATATGTACAACTACTAAGTTTAATGCCGTCAGCTAGGCGAAGTCCAGCCAAAGAAGTCACAATATGGCTAGAGCAACCGTGTCTGAGACGAGTTCTGGAAGAGTACGGTCAATAACAGGCTTCAGACATTGACCGTTGACTTTAAATGAATTACCCATCTTTGGGTCAGAGATCTGAATGGCTCCATTTGGAAAAATCTGGTCAATAATGAATGGGTCATTCCATTTCGATCTAAGTTTGCCGGGAAAGAGCTTAAGTCGAGAATTGAATAACCAGATCTTCTAATTCGGCTCAAAGCTCTTGTGAGAAATCAATTGATCATGTAGAGCTTTGGTCCGAGCCTTGTAGATCTTGGCATTCTCATATGCATCATTTCTAAGCTCTTCCAACTCAGATAGTTGGAGTTTCCTAGTCTTCCCGGCTAAACTCAGATCTAAATTGCACTGCTTGATTGCCCAGAATGCCTTATGTTCATTTTCTACGGGTAAATGGTGCACCTTTTCATACACCAGACGAAATGGAGACATGCCGATGGGCATTTTATACAACGTACGGTAGGCCCAAAAAGCGTCCTCAAGCTTTTAAGTCCAGTCTTTGCGATCAGGCCTAACCGTTTTCTGTAGTATATTCTTAATCTCTCGATTGGAGATCTCAGCCTGTCCATTCATCAGGGGATGGTAAGGTGTGGAGATTCGGTGATTAACCCCGTATTTAGCCAGCAAATTATGGAACTGGGCTTTGGAAAAATGAGTGCCACCATCACTGATGATGGCGCTCAAAATCTTGAACCTGCTGAAGATGTTTTTCTTGACAAAATCGATGACTACTTTGTGGTCATTAGTTCGGGTGGGAATCGCCTCAATCCATTTGGACACGTAATCAACAGCGAAGAGAATGTACTAGTGTCCAAATGAATGGAGAAAGGGTCCGATGAAATCGATGCCCCAAACGTCGAAGATTTCGACAGGAAGAATTGGGTTTAGGGGCATCATATCCCTCTTAGTTATGCTCCTGAGTGCCTGACATTGGGAACACAACCTTGAGAAATCCTAGGCATCCTTGAATAAAGACAGCCAATAGAATCCAGATTGCAAAATTTTTGCAGCTGTCTTTTTCCCGGAGAAATGTCCACCACACACAGATGCATGGCAGAACTTGAGTATGCTATTGAATTCATTCTCTGGAACACATCGGCGAATAATCTGATCAGAGTCGATGCGGTACAGTTCAGGGTCCTCCCAGAAGTAATATTTGGCCTCAAATTTGAGTCTATCCCATTGTTGCCTGGTCCAATCCTGGGGGATTTGACCAATGGCCAAATAATTAACAATGTCAGCAAACCACGGGGTTTGGACACCTGAAACTGCAAGGATGGTTTCATCCGGAAAAGTATCAGCAATCGGGACGTCCAGACGAGAAGAATCACTTAGAAGTCTCGACAAATGATCCGCCACCACATTTTGTACCCTGCATTTATCCTTGATTTCAAGATCAAATTCTTGAAGCAGAAGAATCCAACTAATAAGCCAGGGTTTGGCATCCTTTTTGGCCAAGCGATGTCTTAAGGCCAAGTGGTCGGTATAAGTGATGACATGAGACCCTAAGAGATAAGCCCTGAATTTTTCTAAAGCAAATATTACGACTAGTAATTCCTTTTCAGTAACAGTGTAATTCCTCTGGGCTTCGTCCAAAGTTTTACTAGCATAGTAGATGATAGAGGGCTTCCTATCAACTTTCTAACCCAAAATAGCCCCGATCGCGCAATTAGAAGCTTCGGTCATGATCTCAAAAGGGGCTGTCCAAACCGGTGGTTGCAACACCAGAGCACAAGTGACTATCATTTTAAGAAAATCAAATGCCTTACGGCATGATTCGTCAAAAACAAACAACGTTTCTTTGGCGAGAAGATTGCTCAGAGGACGAGCAACCTTTGAGAAATTCTTGATGAATCTTCTATAGAATCCCACATGACCAAGAAATGATCGAATTTGTTTAACAGATGTGGGAGGAGGAAGTTTACCGATAGCATCAACCTTAGCTTTATCCACTTCAATTCCCCGTTTAGAGATTACTTGACCCAAGATGATGCCTTCTTATGTCATGAAATGACTCTTTTCCCAGCTAAGGACCAATCATGTTTTGATGCATCATTTAAGAATCATTTCAAGATTAGCTAGACAAGAATCAAACAATTCTCCAAAAATAGAGAAATCATCCATGAAGACTTCCAAAAACTCTCCCACCATGTCAGAGAATATGGCTAACATACACCTTTGAAAAGTCGCAGGTGCATTGCATAAACCGAATGGCATCATACGGAAAGCAAAGGTACCATAGGGACAGGTGAAAGTAGTTTTTTCCTGATCCTCGGGATGGATAGGAACTTGGTTGTATCCCAGGTAGCCATCAAGAAAATAGAAGTACTTCTGCCCAGCTAATCTTTCAAAGATTTGATCAATGAAAGGCAGAGGGAAATGATCCTTTTTTGTGGCCGTGTTAGGCTTCCTGTAATCGATACAAACCCACCAAGAAAAAGTTGAACGAGTTGTGACGAATTCTCCTCTCTCATTAGTCACAATGGTAATCCCGACTTTCTTGGGAACAATCTGCACAGGACTTACCTAGGGACTATCAGAGATTGGATAATTGATTCCTGCATCAAGCAACTTAATAATCTCCTTCTTGACCACTTCTCACATATTTGGATTTAATCTCCTGTACATCTGGTGAGAAGGGCGGGATACATCTTCCAAAAATATTCTATGATTGCAGTAAGATGGCTTGATCCCCCAAGGTCTTGAATGGTCCAACCAATTTCCTCCTTGTGTTCCTTTAGGACCTTAATCAATTTAATCTCCCTCTCCTTTGTTAATTTAGCATTGATAATCACAGGGAGCATCTTCTGTGGTCCTAAAAATTGATATTTCAAATTCTCAGGCAATGGTTTCAGTTCAAGCTGGGGCAGGTTGATGATTGAAGGTAAGGAAGATGCTGATGACTCATCAAGAGGAAGAGGTTGAGAGTGAACAAAATCAATAACCTCTTCAGAAGATGGCAGGTCTGCCATAGAGGGTTGCCAGTCCAATTCATCACCAAAGGAGGAACTTTCAATTGCAGAAACCATCATACAAGTTTCAATGTTCACATTATCATCCTCAAGTTCCTCAATAAATCCACAATCCTCAAATTTATTAATCGCCTTAAAAATATCCAATTTCATTCGTTGATCCCCAAAGGTAATTTCCATGCTACCGCTTTCACAGTTAATGTTGGCCTTAGCGGTAGCCAGGAACGGATGCCCCAGAATGATGGGCGTGTTCCTCAGATTTTTAGGTATATCCATGTCAAGGACAAGGAAATCTACAGGAAAATAGAAATCTTTAACCTTAACAATAACATCTTCAATAACGCCTCGTGGATTTGTGACCGAACGGTTCACTAACTACAATGTTACTGAAGTCGGTCGAAGTTCACCTAATGCAAACTTCTCATAAAGAGAAGTCAGAATTCAGTTGATGGATGCACCCAGATCCAGAAGTGCTCTATCAAAAGTGTAATCTCCGATGACAGAAGAAATCAATGGAGCACCTGGATCTCTCTTTTTCTGAGGGAGGTGGTGTACGATAACAGAACTAGCCTACTCAGAGAGTACCACCTTCCTCGGAATAGATTCTCTCAACTTACGCTTTTGTGTACATAAATCCTTTAAAAATCTCTCGTAAGGCGGTATATGCTTGATAGTGTCGAGGAGCAGGATATTGATCTCAACATTCTTGAAAATATTCAGAAGCTCCTCATTGCTATCAACGGACTTCTTCCTTGATCTGATCAAGGCTTCAGGAAAAGGAAAATGAGTTAGATCTTTGGAATCAAATTCCTGAGCCTTGATTTCTTCTCCAGAATTCTCCATCCTCTCCTTAGGTTCTTCAGGATAAGGCAAATCAGAACAGTGTGGTTGTGGATCCTGAGTTTGTTTACCACTCCTCAAGGTAACAGAATTTTCGGATGCATACGAGTTTGGGTATTGGGGAGGGTTAGGAAAGATTGGAGGGGCTTGATTAGCCAAGAATTGTTGATGTACAGAAGAAGAAGAAGAGGAAGGACCCTACTCAACCACCTGAGCATGTGCGTGTGGGTCCCTCTGATTTCCGTACCCATGGGCTTGGTTGCCCGAATTCAAGATATTTCATGGGTTGGGTACAGGTTGGGATGGTAGAGATCCGGGTTGATGAGAGTGAGCTATGAGCCCGGTTTGCAAGTTGTCTAGCGAGGTTTTCATTTGCTGCATGAGCTGGAGCATGGATCCTTGAATCTCTACCATTTGTTAGTTCAAATCAGCCTGCCCAACAGGTTGATGGGCATTCAAAGCTGGCTGATTGACCTGATTTGGGGGCAACTGAGTGAAAACGTGACCCTAACCCATTGGTCATTGCGGAGCATAGTTGCTGGGTCGAAATTGGGTCTGTTGCCCTGGGTTTTTCCAGGAGAAGTTAGGGTGGTTTCTCCAACCCAGATTATAAGCATTAGAGTAGGGGTTCGATCTAACATTCTCCTGTATAGCACAAACATCCTCATAAGGTGACGATGGAGAGAAAGAAAGGGAAGGATCAAAGAAACTGGGATCAAAGGCCTTACTTTGGAACCCGTGGGATTCCAAATAATGCTGGCTCATTGGTTGAGCCACATCAAGTTGATTTACAAACTCTTGTCGAGAAGGAGCTCGTGATGAATGGAATCCTGAATTCTGGGATTGAGTTGATCGAGAGTTGTTCATTAAATTTCCAGCCATCCACTCTTCCATTGTCTTAGCAACCAAGTCCACCTTATCAAGTTTATTACAAATCAATTCCATATCAAATGAATGAGAGTCATGGACTTCATTAACATTTATCTGGGCTGCTGGGACCGGTTAAAAGTATCCATGGAGGCATGATTGATTGAATTCTCTCTCATTTCCTCAAACAAATCATGCAAGCTATCTACGTCTTTGTTAAGGAAATTACCTCCGCAAGAAGTGTCCACATGATTTCTAAGTTGCTCAGTCAACCCGTGGTAGAAGATCTGCACGAGTTGCCATTTCGGCACCTCGTGGTGTGGACACCTCTGCAATAGGTCCTGGAATCACTCCTAGTCCACATGAAATTACTCCCTCGGCTGTTGGGTAAAGGTAGTGATTGCCCGTCTCAAAGCATTAGTATGTCCAACAGGGAAGAATTTCTTTAGAAAGGCCGATTTCAACTCATTCCAAGTTGCAATTGGTCTTCCTATAGTCCTGGACCAATGAGCGGCTTTATCCCTAAGAGAGTGGGGGAAGAGCCTCATGATCATTTGCTCCTCATTCACATTTCGTGCCTTGGTGGTTTGGACCAAAGTGGTCAAGTCCTCCAAGCGCTGAAACGAGTCTTCAGAGCCAAGCCCATGGTAATGTTTGATCAGGTTTAACACCTGGGGCTTGATTTCTACGTCTCCAGCCGAAATCTGGACGTCGGGACGTTCCCCGTAATTTGAAGGATCATAAAAATCCTTCAAGGGCTAAGCGCCCTGCATTCTCTGGAACCATTCCTGTATTCTCTGCATTTGTTCCAACTGCCTTCGAAATTCCCCCTGTGGATCCCAGGGAAGAGGAGGTTGTTGATCGGCCATGGGATCAATTTGACCAAAATCCAATTTATGCCACCTAGAATACTCTAGTGGTCCCTCCAATCGGGGATTCAATGAC
Source organism: Thalassia testudinum (assembly GCA_037157565.1). Lineage (NCBI taxonomy): Eukaryota > Viridiplantae > Streptophyta > Magnoliopsida > Alismatales > Hydrocharitaceae > Thalassia > Thalassia testudinum. The sequence continues at coordinate 85,777,786 of JAZHRO010000014.1, read as the reverse complement.
CGTCTTCCCAACACAAACTAGGAAAAGGTTGGAAGGACTAAGGATAAGGACCCTATAGCACAACAAAACAAGCATGTCCTTAAGTGGGGTAGCCTAAGGATCTACAGACTCCCAAAACCCACCTTAAGATTATAAATGATTTACTCTACTTATGTCTACTCAATCCAACCAGTTAAAAGAAGGGACTGGGGAGAAGGTTCTTCCTTCGGCTTGTGCCTCCGGTTCCTAGTGTACCCTCGAACCGCGATCGTTTGATGCTACTCTCCCAGCTAGACATTAGATTAATTAGTACAAGTAGGTTAATCGTGAACAATCTCAGACTAGGCCCCGAAGAGCGAATCAGTCCTTAAGGCCAACGTTTACTTGATTTTATTGAGGCCTGGAATTGAAGTGCTTATGGAATGTGATGGGCCCTTAAAAAGGGTTGTGCCCTTAATGATTGATTATGTGTAAGTGCGTGCACAACCAGGGTTTTCAAGCAAGATTATTTGTGATGCGTAGATTTTAATATTCAAATCTTGCTTAAGTAGCTTTTAGGGTTTAAAATTAGGTTGATTTCAATCAAGTTTAAGGCAAACCAGGTTTTCAAGCACGGGTGAAGATTGCTTTCCTTTAAAACCAGAAATAAAGTGGAGTGCCTAGTATGAACCTAGATTGAAAACCCTAAGAAGAAGCTACTTGATGAGTTGATTTTAGGTTGAGTGGTGCGGCCCAAACAACTCAAACAACTAGCCACAACTGCACCACTAGGTTAGGCACACAGAAATGGTTAACCTAGAATGATTTCTACTCTTTTATGTGTTGATTTGTGTGTACCGGTTCCACAGATCAGAATCCGATTGAGTAGAAGCAAATCAAGTAGGTTAAGTGCCTTGAATGTGGGTGTATGTTGTGTGTATGTTGAAAATTACCCCCACAAAATTATCTTTCTATTTTTTTTATATAAGCGAGGGTGAAATGAGTGTGAGTGGAAATCCAAACAACCAGACTAATCCTAGGATTTATGCAAACACCTAGGTTAATTGGAATTTGAATTTAAGGTGACAAATGAAATCTATGGAGGGGGAAGAATGGAAAGCACTTACAGTTGTCTTCAACTGCACTTTACTCCAATCTACCGCTTGATGATTCCTTGGTGGAGGTCTCTGCAAAATAATAGATATAAGAGAAAGCAAGTTACAAGACAGTAAAGTGTGTGAAATGCGAAAAGAAGATCGGAAAATCATTGCCTCCCCGGCAACAGCGCCAAAATATTGAAATGACGAAGTACTACGCTATTGAATTCAATTTTGAAAACCTATCGTTGTACTTTGAATAGTGAAGAACTCGGGTTCAACAAATAAAATTTATACCAGAATAGAAATCCCAAGTCAAACTCAGGAGGCTACGTCGATCCAAATTCGCAATTGTATTTTTTTTGTGTTTTTGTTAAAAAGAGGAGTAATTATAATGAAATGAAGCATTATAAACAATCAGAGAAAGAAAGAGAGAGAGGGAGAAAACATCCACTTGATATTTTAAAATGTTTATTGATATAGACACATCTATCTAGGATAAAATGCCTATTCATGCATGTTCCTAGGCTTAGATTTGCACTTCATGTTATAAATCTTGCATAACATCATTGTGCATTTAGAGTAGTTGTATATATTTTGTGTTAATTAGGTTCTTTCTATGGTCAGGAGAGGAGATGATTTATTTCAGGGCCTTGGATGGACGATCAGACCATACGGATCTGATTAATACGATGATCGGAGTCTAACACCTCTGAAATCGTCCAGATCAGAGTCTCGTAGCATCACATGAAGCTCGAGGAAGATCAATGGCCAGGGGGAAATGCGACATCTACACGGGTTTCAGATGGAAAATCCAACCGTACGGATGGATCCGGAGCGACGATCGCAGTCCGACATCGCAAAAATCATCCCGATCTGAGCACTGTGGCACCCTCTGCAAGAAGAAGAAGACGGACGGTCCAGATGGTGCCACGTGGTGCCATCCAGGCCCCCCAAACCCGGCCAGCTGCCATCGCCCACTCTCCCTCATCATCTACACCATTAATCCTAGCCATTGGATTAAGATCCAACGGCTGGGAAGCGTCTGCACCGATTTCCTCCTCGCGACACAAAAGGTGACGTGGCGCATTAGTTGACGCAATGGCTTGCAAAGGAGAGGCGCAAGTTCGATTCCCCGCAGCCCCTCCAATTTGCAATTGGGCGGGCAAGCTCAGCGTAGTGGCAGAGGCAGCGGCAGCACGCGCGCGCACGCCAGTGCACAGCACACGTGCACACAGCTGGGTACGCAGTCAGCGCGCGTGATGAGCGGGGCAGGCGGCGCGGGCGCAAGGGGCGGTTGGCGCCAGCTTTCACCGACAGCTGGACTGACCTACAGCGATGCTTACAGTCGTTGCTGTTTCATTGCAAGCCAACAGAGCCAGCTATAGGCGTGGGTGGAGTGAGCTGTCTACAGCAACGTTTCCAGCGATGGTCTGGGGGTCTCTAAAGGTCCTTTATCCATTTCTAGCCACTTCTCCACCACCATAAAAGGACCTTCACCCCCTCCCTTCCAAGCCATCTCTACCTACTCTACTCCTAAGCTCTAGCAAGCTTACCAACGCTCCATTAGAGCTTGTTCTCAAGCTCCCAAGGTGCCTATTAGTGCAGCGAACCTCTGCCCCACCAAATATTCCTCCAACCTCCCACCTCCCTTCATAGGTCACCTCGGAGCTGTCCTCCCACCTCCATTCCAGTAGTAGATCAACTCCGTGTTCTCACCTCCATTCCGGAGCTACGCCGAAGCTTTCCTCAACCTGACGTCCTCCAACATCTCACCTCCATCGTCCCGCTCCTCACCTCCTTCATCCGAGCTTCTGCCAGGCACCATCGTCTTGCCGAACAGCCGATTCGGGAGATTTCCTCTCACCTCCCTCTTTTTATATGCTTTCATAGTTTCTTGTAATTGACATTAGAAGTAATATATATCAGATTTGTTCCAGATCTCTATCTTGTGATACGTTTGCTTGATTTCTTTTATTACAAAAAAAAAAAAAAATATCAAAACCTTAAAATACCAAAAAGAAATGAAATGAAGTGCGATTTTCAATAAAGTAAACGTCGCCTCCCTATGTTCGACCCTGGACTCCCTTGGAGTTTCGGTATAAATTTTATTTGATCGACGTGTTTTGCAACTACGACGATAGGTTACTTGTAACCCCTGTTTCTAACACGTGAAGCATGCCCGACCATTTATACAACTAAGTAAGCGAGAAATTACACTAGAAAGCAGGAAAATTCTACTCTAGAAAGTAACAAATAGGAATGGGAGAGAGAAGTTATCCTCCTCAAAGATCACTTGGAGGATGAGACGGACGAGATGACACCTGGAACACAAAGAATGGAGTGGGAAGAAGGAGGTCGATGCAGGAAGAACGGGAACGAGGCAGCACATTGTCGTCGTCACGGGATCCGCTTCCGAAATGGGGGTGAAAAATTGACTTTATCTCTTGAGGAGCATCCTAGGTGTGGGACAAGCTTCTCTTGAGCTTTGGAGAGGGAGAGAAGGAAGGGATGAGAAATTCATATGGAGGGGGTCTCCTTTTATAGTTGCAAGGAGTGAGGGCATTTTGGTCATTACATTTTGAAAAACATTAATTGAGGACATTTAGTGACGGATAAATCCATCACTAAAGGCCTAAACGTGGCCTTCGTGGGCGGCACTCGCACGCCTACTCACCTTCTGTGCCTCACTCAGCCGCCCACATTCTTTAAATCTTAGCCATCCAATCTTGAGATTGGACAACCTAGATCTCTCATCGCCACACATCAACTACGCGCGTCTTGCGCGTGCGAGCCCGCGTCAAGCGGGGGCTTCAAATAGGAGTGGGCACTATCGGCCACACAGCACCTTTGAATCTCGATCACATTGCTGATCGCGTCCGTGCACCCTCTCCAAATTGAGGCTTGTGGGGGCTCGAACTCTCACCTCCTCTTCTCGATAGGGCCTTCAACTGCTGCGCTACAGCGACTAAGATGTCGCGTTTACACTTCAAGCACGCGTGCCTTGCAGCCGTTGGATGCGCATCCAACGACAGAGACGCGTCACTCAGATGAAGTGGGAAGGCTACGGAGGGTGCATGCGGTCGGTTGGGTGGCTGAGATGGTGCCACGTGGCGCCATCTTGGCCGTCCATCTTCTGAGTGATGTAGATGGTGACACGAGTATCGGATTGGATCGATTTTTGTGTCGTTAGGCTACGATCATCGATTTGAACCCATTCGTGCAGTCGGATTTGTTGTCTGAAGTGCAGATTAACACCATCTTGGCCCTTGATCTTCTAATGTTCCTCGATCACTTTTTGATGCTACGGATATCCAATTAGGGCGATCTTGGAGTTGTTGAACTCCAATCGTCACCCTGATCAGATCCGTATGGTTGGATCTTCTATTTGAGGCCCTGATAAAAAGTCACCCTGTCCCTAACCATAAAAAGGAGACAATTACTGTATAATTTATGCAACTTAATTTAAATGCATGATTATGCATGTTATGCACTATTTACATATATGATGCTATTGTGACACTAAGAATGTGCATTAATATCCATTTTAGGTTAATCAGATGTATGCACATCAATCAGGTGGGGTCATTATGTCATTCATCATAAGACGAGAGAGATGGTCAACCACTACATTTTGCGATCCCGCCTTATCCTTGATTTCCAGGTCAAATTCCTGGAACTGCAGGATCCAACAGATACGGCGGGGTTTCGCATCTTTTTTTGTCAGCAAATATTTAACTGCTGAGTGGGCAATATATACAGTGTCATGTGAGCCCAAAAGATAAGATCTAAATTTTTCTAAGGCAAATACAATGGAAAGAAGTTCTTTTTCAGTAACTGTGTAATTCCGTTGTGCATCATTAAGAGTTTTACTAGCATAATAGATCACAACGGCCTTCTTGCCAATTCTTTGCCCTAGAATGGCCCCCACAGCAAAATTTGAGGCATCTGTCATTGATTCAAAGGGACTATTCCAATCAGGTCCCTGCAGAATTGGTGCCTCAGTAACTTCCTTCTTCAACCTCAAAAAACTCTCCAGGCATTTATCATTAAAATCGAATGGCTAGTCTTTAGTAAGCAGCTGACTTAAGGGCTTGGAGATTTGGGAAAAATTTTGTATGAATCTACGGTAGAAATCCACATGACCCAAAAAGGAACTGATCTATTTGACAGTAGTGGGTAGTGGGAGCTTAGCATCTATTTTTGCTTTATCTACTGCGATTCCTTATTTTCAAATAACATGGACCAAGACAATACCCTCCTGTACCATGAAATGACTTATTTCCCAACTGAGGACCAGATTGACTTCTATGCATTTTTGGAACGTTCTTTCAAGGTTCTTGAGACAATGGTTTAAGGAATCTCCAAAAATAGAGAAGTCATCCATAAAGGCTTCTAAGCATTCACCTACTAGGTCCGAAAATATTTCAAGCATACACCTTTGAAAAGTCGCAGGTGCGTTGCAAAGATCAAAGGGCATTTTTCGAAAGGCAAAGGTTTCGAAGGGGCAGGTGAAAGTTGTTTTGTCCTGGTCCTTAGGATGAACCACTACCTGATTATAGCCGGAATAACCGTCCAGAAAATAGTAAAAATCTCGTTCGGCTAATTGCTCCAAGATTTGATCAATAAAGGGGAGCAGAAAATGGTACTTCTTGGTGGCGGTATTTAATATTTTGTAATCAATACACACACGCCAAGAAGAGGCAATTCGAGCGGTTAAATTCTCCCCATTGTCATTGGTGACAACTGTTAGTCCAGTCTTTTTAGGCACAACTTGTGTTGGATAAATCAGTCGCAGGTTGCCCATAATTCCCAAAATAGTTTTGTTTGGGAAAAGGAATCGGATTCGGGTTTTTCCAGGAGTGATTCGGGTTGGTCCTCCAATTTTGATTGGAAGTGTTGGAGGGGTTTCTAAATTGATCCTGGAGAGCATAAATATTTTCTGAGGTGGAATCAAAAATATTTTGGTCAAAATTCCCGGTTAAATCTTGTGGGAAATCAGCCGGGATTTGCTGGCCAGTAGATGTGGCATCGATATTGTGTAGATTTTCTCTTCGGAGAAAGTGTGGGGGGTTAGTGTGTGGAGAGTGGACGTGTGGAGCTTGTTTGTTTGTGAGCTTTTCTTCCATTTTCTTTTGGTGAATTTGCATCTGGTCCAGTCGTTGAGCTAACATATATAAATCATCTCGTGTGACTGGAATAGAGGTGGTTTTGGAGTCAATTTCATGGACTCCATGTCTGGAGTTTTGTGATTTGCCAAAAGTGTCCATTGAAGTCATGTTAAATGAGTTTTCACTCATTTCTTCAAAGAGAAGATAGGCACTTTCGACGTCTTTGTTAAGAAAATTGCCCCCACATGAGGCATCCACAAATTGTTTTAATTGATCCTCTAATCCGTGATAGAAGATCTGCAATAGCTGCCATTGTGGAATTTCATGGTGGGGACAACTTCTTAGAAGTTCCTGAAACCTTTCCCAGGCTTCGTGGAGGGGTTCACCAATTTTTTTGTTGAAAGGTCGTTATAGATCTTCTTAATGCATTTGTTCGACCGATCGGAAAATTTTTTTTCAGAAAAACACTTTTTAATTGGGGCCAGGTGGTAATAGGACACCCAACTGTTCTAAACCAATGTGATGCTTTGTCTTTAAGTGAGAGAGGAAAGAGTCTCATTAACCACATGTCTTCCTGCACATTGCGGGAACGAGTGGTTTGAGCAAGGAATTCCTCGAGATGACCAAAAGGGTCCTCTCTTCGAAGACCATGAAAATGCTTGATAAGGTTTAGAATGGCGGGTTTGATTTCGAAATCGCCTTGTCGTATGACCACCCCTGGTCTTTCCTCATAATTGGAAGGATCATAGAAATCCTTAAGAGGAACGACAGGCTGTTGGCGGGGTGGTGGATTTTGTCCTTGATTAGTTAGGTTCGTGACAGTCCTAGCTAGATCTTCTTGATTTTGTTCTAGAAGAGCCAAATGGTCGACCATTAATGCAAAGGGATTTGTATTATGGGTTATAATTGAAGGGCCACCTGGCCCTGCTGGTATTTCTGGTTGCTCCAAGTTAGGAAGGTGAGGGAGGGTGGAGTCAGCTTGTGGGTCGGCTGACGGGTTAGAAGTGGAAGCAGAATTTTTTTGACGGCTTCCTGGGTTTTCCATTTTCTTAGAAGATGAGGGGGAAGAAAACAATGATTTCTTGCTGCAGGGGGCGAAATCAGATGGTCCCTCGAGGTGTGGCTTTTGGGACCGTCGCCTGTGCATGCACTACTTGGAAGATTTGGAGGGGAGGAGAAGAGATAGAGATGAGAGAAAGTGTGCAAATCAAACAAACAAAACTAGACCTAACTTAAATGTGACTCCCTAATAACCTAAGACTTGGTCTATATAGGAAATAAGTAGTCAATAGTGAATACCCGTTCTGTCAACAAATCTAACCAAGTTGCTTAAGGGGAGGTTTGGGCCCAAACGTTTCCCAGGGAAGACCCCAGGTGTTTGTACAAACCCGCTCCTGGTCGTTTGACACAGCCCCTCAGCCTGAACACCAGATACAGATGACAGAATTGGTATTAACTAAAGAGAACTTAAGACCTAAATAGCAAGCCTAAGTTGGTAAAGCCTTAGGGGTCAAGTTGCTACAAATTTTAATTAGGTCAGGGATGCTATAGTGCACACGGAATGTGGAGGGCGTTTATTGGGTTGTTGCCCTGTTATTTGATTTTTTGTGTGTATGTGCAGGAATTGGAGAGTGGCTCCAAAGAAAATCAAGTTTTCACACAATTTTCTTGTATTTATGTCTTTTAGGATTCAATTTAATCAAATGTGTTTTAGGGTTTTTCTAATTAAATTTTCAAACAAGTTTGAAAATCCACAATGAAAGGAAAACAAGTTGTATGGGTGATTGTATATTTCCTTTTAATTGAGTCTCTAAAAGAAAGAAGAAACCCTAAGCCAATTGTCCCTAAGACAGAAGTTTTACTACCAATGAATTATTTTCAGGCTTTCAGAATTAAGTAGTGGTCCAAACAAGTCAAAAAACACCACTACTTTGAACAAAATCAAACAAGGATTCCAAAAAAGATTTTTGTAAGATTTTAAGAAATTTTTTGATAATTATTTTAAATTTTTAATTGTACTAGTGTCAAAGTCCAGAAATGATACCCGTGGGTATTGTAGACTTTTCAATATTACCACCGACCTCAGAAAATTTTTGTGATTTTATATGATGTGTAAAATTTCACGTGGATTCCAGAAAACTAAAACTCACAAAAATTGGATGAGTACAAAAATTCTAAAAATTCACGGACCGTAGCAAAATAGGAAGATTAAAGGGTGTGACCCTTCTTCAATCCACGAATTTTTAAAAATTAAATACAAATCCAGTTGATCTGAAATTTGGAACAGATGTTCCAAACTTAATTGGGGACCACTCTATGAAATTTTATGATTTTAGGAGGCCTGTGGTGTTAGGAATCGATTTTTCAAGTCCGGATAGAAATCTGGACCCGAAAAATAGAACACCAATACTTGCAATGGAGTGGTGTTAAAGAAGCATACAAGCAAACAATGGATTTTATAATGCACCACTCCACTTAATTAAGTTGTTTGGGATCCTGAAAGCCAAGTTTAATATATTTTTGGTAGTTTTGATTAATTATGTGACCAGAAAGAGGAACCAACCTGAATTTCGCGGGAAGAAAAGGAACTTTGAGCTCTCGCTTCCAGATTCCCGCCTTCCCGCTGTAGTTCCTGCACACACAAAAGAAAGAAAGAGAAGGGGATGAGATCCACTTTAAGCAAGAGAAAATTAATTAAAGCAAAGCCGTGCCTCCCCGGCAACGGTGCCAAAAAGTGATGGCGATTTCACGCGGTTTGTTAAATACGCCGTTTCAGTGTCGTTGCAATGCATAAATCCGCTTTCGTTTTTAAATTTATATCCTAGATAGGGGAGTATCTAGGGTCATCCAAGGAGGCAAAAATTGCAAAATTAATCCTCTTGCTTACAGATAGATCTCAACTTTCTTTTTGATATTTTTCAATATGTAATTTTTTTGTATTTTTAAAAGACGAGGGCAAACTGCAGATTGTAGCTAAAAGAACTTACACCTACAAATGATTAACTAAAATCTAAATGATAGAAATATCTTCTTCCTAAGCTCACTCTAGGAAAGTGTAGTCCTAGGGTAATTAGGAAGAAGCGGTGAAACAAGTGCTAGAACCAAAACAAACAACTGCAATAAAAAGCTAAAAGAAGGCAATTTTGATTGAGTAGAATGAGTGTTCTTTTCAAGGACAAGTAGAGGAATGCTTCTACTAGAATTAAACAATATAAAAGCAAGAAAAGAAACACAAATCCTCTTGTAACAATGGTGAAGAAGGTTGTCTTCTTGCTCCAAGCCTAGCTGCTCCTTGGCTTGAAAAGAGGGCTTCCTTCTCCTCCTTCCTTGAGAGCTCCTCCAAGGTGGAAGCTACCACCTTTAATGATCTCTCCAAAGGGGTGGGCATGCACCACCCTCAAAAACTCCTCCAAGGTGGCGTGACCACCTTCAATATCTCCTCGAAGATCTTCCTTTCCTGGCTTCTACTTTGGCTGGCGTGACCCAAGAGAGAAGGGAAGAGGGGAAGGCACCAAGGGGACAGAATATCCCCTTAATCTTCTTCTTCTTCTTTTCTCTTGGACGTGGGCTTCTTGGTGGAATATGAGAGTCAAATTACTAGCCAAGTATGACTTGAATGGTGGTGGGTAGTGGTCTTTTTATAGGGTAGGATGGGGAGTTAAGGTGCCCCTTGAAATGGAGGGCTAGGATGGAAGAGTGGAGGTGGTTGGTGATCCTATGGCTAAGGAGAGTTGGCGCCAACCCAAGGGGTGTTAAAGGGGGTAGTTATGGTGGTGTTGGTGTCTTTTGGTGGTGGAGAGACACCACCATGTTGGCGCCAACATGGGGTCTTCTAGAAGGGGGGTTAGGTGGATGGTGGAGATGAATTCAAGGGAAATTGTGTGGTGGAGATGAGGGGGGATTTTGGAGGGAAAAGTGGCGCCATTAAGGTGGTGGTTAGGGTAGTCTTTGGCGCCACTTTAAGGTGTCTTTTGGAGGTGGTGGGTAGGTTAGGTTGGTGCCAAGTAGGTTAGCTTATGTGGAGCTTAGGTGGAGCTAGTTGGGTGGAGTTGTTAGGTGGGTTTTTGGGGTGGTAGAAGCCAAGGAAGTTGGAGCATAGCTAAGCTAAGCTAAGCTAAGCTAAGCTAGCTTAGCTAATGGAGGAGTAGAGGAGAAGGTGTTGGAGCTAGAGTTTGGAGGGAGGAGCTGAGGAGGAGAATTCTGGAGCTGAAATTGGAGCTGGCTGCTGTTGAAGAGGCTGGCATGGAGCTATTCTAGCTGGCTTAGCTTGCTAGTTCTTTGCTAGCTACTAAGACGAGCTAAGGTAAGCTAGCTTCTACCATAATGAGCTAAGGTGAGCTGGGTCTGGTGCTCCCGGGGAGGGTCAAGCTGGTTGAGGCAGCTAAGGTAGCTTAGCTCAACTGAGTTGAGCTTAGTTGAGTCCCCGGGAGTTGGACTTGAGCTTCCTTAGCTAGGATGAGTTCTTCATCAGCTGGCTGGAGTTGAGTGGAGCTGGATGTAGCTGGATCTGAGCTGGGGTGAACTCCTGTCAACTCAGCTGAGCTAGCTAGAGCTCCCTGTGGACTAGTGGGAGCTGAGATGAGCTAGACTTAGCTATGTTGAGCTAGATCTGAGCTGACTTGAGCTGGGGTGAGCTAAGATGAACTCTCTTGAGCTGCCATTCAGCTGAGATTAGCTAAATGGAGCTGGGATGAGCTAATCCTAGTTCAAGTGAGCTAGGTTCCAGCTGCGGTGAGCTGGATCAAGCTGAGGTGAGCTGGATCAAGCTGAGGTGAGGTGGATCAGGCTGAGTTCCAGCTAGTCTGGGCTTCTCCTTCACCATTTTCCTTCTTGAGTGCTAGGGTTTTAGGGATCTATATATCTGTACATCCTTAACACTCACGAAAACATATTAAACAGACAATAAAAAATGTAATGCATGCCTAACCTATTTTATGCCTAAATGCAGCCCAAAAACCCATTTGCGGAGTAAAATCCTAAGAGCTAGGTTTGTTTTAATGCATAGGAATGGTAATAAACTGGCGTTTATCATACCCCCATGCTTATGTTTTGCTAGTCTCTTAGCAAAACTTAAAATGGAATTTTTGGGAAATCTAATTTTTTCGACTTTTGAGGAGAAAAAGTGTTTAATGGACCTTGGTAGATTAAAACACTGGAGGTACGGGATTTGTTAAAGATAAACATCGGGATTTATTTTTGGATTCAACCATTAGACAGAACGGGATCAATATATCCTCCAGAAAATTCTCAAATTAACCCCTTGTTAATTCAGATGACTTGAAATGTTTGTTTTTAGGATTTTTTTGGCTCATGAATCTGATTCTCAACTTGCAAAATCCTTTAAAACCTTGTGGCTGTGCTTGTGAAAAGCCAACATTTATAAGGGCGTGTTAATTTATTTATTATTTATTATTTTTTTCTTCTCCCCCATGCTTATTTTTAGCTGTCTTACAACAGATGTGTCGGGATCATCATTCCCGTTACCATTCCTCGAGGGGGTTCTGGAGCCAGTACTTCAGGATAGCACTGTCCATGACACCACCCAGGAGCTCACAACCCCAAAACACGATGCGGTGAAAAGGGGCGCTCCAAGCAAACTCAAGCTCTTGCTCCGACACTATAGGTAGAGCACCGTCCAAGACACTTGAGCTGCTAAAATGCGCTTTAATGCTCCGTCTAAAGATATGAAACATAGATATAGAGCAACGCCGAGGGGGTAACATGTTGACATCGCGTCCTCAAAGGAGGCATTTTCCTCCTTCTCGACGGTGGGAACTCAAACCAATGATCTGTTTCAGACTTTTACTAAGTCCAAACAAGGGAGTTTTTCAAATTTTTAGTTATTTTTAAGTGTTGGCTTGTGTGTGAAGAGTGACACAAGAAGTTTCTCAAAACATGCAAGTTCTTGAATCAGAAGCTAAGTCAAATAATTTCCATATTACAAAATAGGATCAAGTCACCTGAACTATCATGAGTTCAGGTGGAATTTTATAGAAGGATATCTGATCTAGTCTAAAATAGACCCTGGAATTCTAATGATCAGATCCATATCCTCATCCTTAGTTTGTTAAAGATTAAATCCCATTGTACCAAAAGTGAATTTTTCGACCTTAGTCCCGATTTCAAAATTTTTCCTCAAAAAGTTTTGAACATTTTTATTATTTTTTTTGGGTATGCAAGCAGGAAATAAATTAAACAAAAATGCATGTTTTTAGGCTTTGAAAATCCTAAATCGATCGTAAAATTTAAAAACACCCCCCCATGCTTAAGATATGCCATGTCCTCATGCATTAGGAGGGAAAAGGGATCACCTTAGTGAAGAACGGTCAGGTTTAGGAGGAACAAAACCTGGAAAAAGAAGAAAAAAAGGGAAAGCAAGAAAAAATGATGGGTTACCTCCCATCCAGTGCTATCTTTTACTCCATTCAGCCAGGCGTGAAGGTATGCATGGAAGACGTAAAATCATGTAGATAATTGGACACTTGGATGCCCGCAAAAAAGGTGTCTTCTTCTAGATCCCTAGAAAATTGATTAGAAATAATATTGGGATCAAAGTTGGATGGAAAATGATAAGTGTAGCCCAAGTCTAGCCATGGTTTTAAATCAGGTTGGGTGCCAAACTCCGGCGGGCTTGGTGGCAGGTCAGTAAGAAAGGGGTCAGGGAAGGAATGGTGAGGATTGGGGGAAGTTAGTGTGGAAAAATTAGGTGCGTGAATAGTGGGTGGGTTAGGGGGGGTATCAGGAATAAATTTGGGGTCAAGACAAGTTTCCGGATCACAGATTTCGTCGACCATTGATTCTGAATCAGAGTCCTCAAAAAAATTATGGTCGGTAAGGGTATCTATTAACATTGTCTCCTCCACCATATTGGAAATTTCAGTATCTGAGTCCTCAAAGAAGTTATCATCATTGAATCTCCTGGAGGATTTAAAAATATCTAAAGTGATAGTTTGGCCTGCACAGTTGATATCCATTCTGCCTGTGTGGCAATTGATATTTGCCTTTGCAGTGGCCAAAAAGGGGCATCCAAGGATTATTGGGGAGTCCAGTAATGATTCGGGTGCCTCAATGTCAAGAACCAGAAAGTCTGCAGGGAAGACACAATTCTGAACCTTGACAAAAACATCCTCGACAATCCCACGAGGTTTGATTGTAGATCGGTCGGCTAATTGCAGGGTAACCTCGACGGGTTTTAATTCACCGATCTTAAATTCCTCAAAAATAACTGTGGGGATAAGATTAATTGAGGCACCAAGATCCAACAGAGCGCGATCAAATGAGGTATCATTAATGATAACTTGGATTAGGGGGGCGCCGGGATCTTTTCTCTTAAGAGGCAGTCAGCTCTGCACAACTGAGCTGATTGTCTCTGGAAGAATTACCTTTCCTAAATTCTTGGGCTGCCTTTTTGGAGTACATAAATCTTTTAGGAATTTTGCATAGGCAGGGATATACTTAATGGCATCTAGGATAGGGATATTAATTTCTACTTGCCCAAATAAATCCATTAATTCCTTCTCAGTGGGCTCAGATTTTGCCTTTTTCTTTTTAGAAGAGTGGAGGGCTTGTGGAAATGGGGCAGGGTTGCCCTGTTTTGCATGAATTGGTTCCTGAACAATAGGAGGGGAAGAGTTAATCTGTGTGTCAATAGAGCAGGTTTCTTTAACAGGCAGGGTATTGTGAGTGGTTTTCCCATTCCTCAAGGTAATTGCATTTGCAATCTGGTTGTTTCTAGGATGAGGACGGTGGGCCTGGCTGTTATTGAAACCCGGCAGATGCTGAGGTGCTGGCTAAATAGGTTGACTGTGATATCCACCTTGAAATTGATTCCTTTGATTGTTTGGGTTGGGCATGGGTTGGGATGGTAAATTCCCAATAGGTCGATGATAAGGAGTAACCTTAACTTGGTGTTGTAAATTGGTAATCATACGGGTTACTTCTGTCATTTGAGTCTGCATTCCTTGCAGAGTTTTCATGACCTGATTATTAATATCATCCTGGGATGGTCCAGGTTGATACAAAGGTTGCCCATAATTCCCAAAATAGTTTTGTTTGGTAAAAGGAATCGAATTCGGGTTTTTCCAAGAGTGATTCGGGTTGGCCCTCCAATTTTGATTGGAAGTGTTGGAGGGGTTTCTAAATTGCTCTTGGAGAGCATAAATATTTTCTGAGGTGGAATCAAAAATATTTTGGTCAAAATTCCAAGTTAAATCTTGTGGGAAATCAGCCGGGATTTGCTGGCCAGTAGATGTGGCATCGATATTGTGTAGATTTTCTCTTCGGAGAATGTGTGGGGGGTTAGTGTGTGGAGAGTGGACGTGTGGAGCTTGTTTGTTTGTGAGCTTTTCTTCCATTTTCTTTTGGTGAATTTGCATCTGGTCCAGTCGTTGAGCTAACATATATAAATCATCTCGTGTGACTGGAATAGAGGTGGTTTTGGAGTCAATTTCATGGACTCCGTGTCTGGGGTTTTGTGATTTGCCAAAAGTGTCCATTGAAGTCATGTTAAATGAGTTTTCACTCATTTCTTCAAAGAGAAGATAGGCACTTTCGGCGTCTTTGTTAAGAAAATTGCCCCCACATGAGGCATCCACAAATCGTTTTAATTGATCTTCTAATCCATGAAAGAAGATCTGCACTAGCTGCCATTGTGGAATTTCATGGTGGGGACAACTTCTTAGAAGTTCCTGAAACCTTTCCCAGGCTTCGTGGAGGGGTTAACCAATTTTTTGTTGAAAGGTCATTATAGATCTTCTTAATGCATTTGTTCGACTGATCGGAAAATTTTTTTTAAGAAAAACACTTTTTAATTGGGGCCAGGTGGTAATAGGACACCCAACTGTTCTAAACCAATGTGATGCTTTGTCTTTAAGTGAGAGAGGAAAGAGTCTCATTAACCACATGTCTTCCTGCACATTGCGGGAACGAGTAGTTTGAGCAAGGAATTCCTCGAGATGACCAAAAGGGTCCTCTCTTGGAAGACCATGAAAATGCTTGATAAGGTTTAGAATGGCGGGTTTGATTTCGAAATCGCCTTGTCGTATGACCACCCCTGGTCTTTCCTCATAATTGGAAGGATCATAGAAATCCTTAAGAGGAACGACAGGCTGTTGGCGGGGTGGTGGATTTTGTCCTTGATTAGTTAGGTTCGTGACAGTCCTAGATAGATCTTCTTGATTTTGTTCTAGAAGAGCCAAATGGTCGGCCATTAATGCAAAGGGATTTGTATTATGGGTTATAATTGAAGGGCCACCTGGCCCTGCTGGTATTTCTGGTTGCTCCAAGTTAGGAAGGTGAGGGAGGGTGGAGTCAGCTTGTGGGTCGGCTGACGGGTTAGAAGTGGAAGCAGAATTTTTTTGACGGCTTCCTGGGTTTTCCATTTTCTTAGAAGATGAGGGGGAAGAAAACAATGATTTGTTGCTGCGGGGGGCAAAATCAGATGGTCCCTCGAGGTGTGGCTTTTGGGACCGTCGCCCGTGCATGCACTACTTGGAAGATTTGGAGGGGAGGAGAAGAGATAGAGATGAGAGAAAGTGTGCAAATCAAACAAACAAAACTAGACCTAACTTAAATGTGACTCCCTAATAACCTAAGACTTGGTCTATATAGGAAATAAGTAGTCAATAGTGAATACCCGTTCTGTCAACAAATCTAACCAAGTTGCTTAAGGGGAGGTTTGGGCCCAAACGTTTCCCAGGGAAGACCCCAGGTGTTTGTACAAACCCGCTCCTGGTCGTTTGACACAGCCCCTCAGCCTGAACACCAGATACAGATGATAGAATTGGTATTAACTAAAGAGAACTTAAGACCTAAATAGCAAGCCTAAGTTGGTAAAGCCTTAGGGGTCAAGTTGCTACAAATTTTAATTAGGTCTGGGATGCTATAGTGCACACGGAATGTGGAGGGCGTTTATTGGGTTGTTTCCCTGTTATTTTATTTTTTGTGTGTGTGTGCAGGAATTGGAGAGTGGCTCCAATGAAAATCAAGTTGTCACACAATTTTCTTGTATTTATGTCTTTTAGGATTCAATTTAATCAAAAGTGTTTTAGGGTTTTTCTAATTAAATTTTCAAACAAGTTTGAAAATCCACAATCAAAGGAAAGCAAGTTGTATGGGTGATTGTATATTTCCTTTTAATTGAGTCTCTAAAAAGAAAGAAGAAACCCTAAGCCAATTATCCCTAAGACAGAAGTTTTACTACCAATGAATTATTTTTAGGCTTTCAGAATTAAGTAGTGGTCCAAACAAGTCAAAAAACACCACTACTTTGAACAAAATCAAACAAGGATTCCAAAAAAGATTTTTGTAAGATTTTAAGAAATTGTTTGATAATTATTTTAAATTTTTAATTGTACTGGTGTCAAAGTCTGGAAATGATACC
This sequence comes from Thalassia testudinum, assembly GCA_037157565.1. Lineage (NCBI taxonomy): Eukaryota > Viridiplantae > Streptophyta > Magnoliopsida > Alismatales > Hydrocharitaceae > Thalassia > Thalassia testudinum. The sequence continues at coordinate 85,761,239 of JAZHRO010000014.1, read as the reverse complement.
CGTGGGTATTGTGGACTTTTCAATATTACCATCGACCTCAGAAAATTTTTGTGATTTTATATGATATGTAATATTTCATAAGGATTCCAGAAAACTAAAATTCATAAAAATTGGATGAGTATAAAAATTCTAAAAATTCACGGACAGTAGCAAAACAGGAAGATTAAAGGGTGTGACCCCTCTTCAATCTACGAATTTTTAAAACTTAAATACAAATCTAATTGATCTGAAATTTGGAAAAGATGTTCCAAGATTAATTGGGGATCACTCTATGAAATTTTATGATTTTAGGGTGCCTGTGGTGTTAGTAATCGATTTTTCAAGTCTAGACAGAAATCTGGAGCCGAAAAATAGAACACCAATACTTGCAATGGAGTGGTGTTAAAGAAGCATACAGGCAAACAATGGATTTTATAATGCACCACTCCACTTAATTAAGTTGTTTGGGATCCTGAAAGCCAAGTTTAATATATTTTTGGTAGTTTTAATTAATTATGTGACCAGAAAGAGGAACCAACCTGAATTTCGTGGGAAGAAAAGGAACTTTGAGCTCTCGCTTCCAGATTCCCGCCTTCCCGCTATAGTTCCTGCACACACAAAAGAAAGAAAGAGAAGGGGATGAGATCCACTTTAAGCAAGAGAAAATTAATTAAAGCAAAGCCATGCCTCCCCAGCAACGGTGCCAAAAAGTGATGGCGATTTCACGCGGTTTGTTAAATACGCCATTTTAGTGTCGTTGCAACGCGTAAATCCGCTTTCGCTTTTAAATTTATATCCTAGATAGGGGAGTATCTAGGGTCGTCCAAGGCAGCAAAAATTGCAAAATTAATCCTCTTGCTTACAGATAGATCTCAACTTTCTTTTTGATATTTTTCAATATGTAATTTTTTTGTATTTTTAAAAGACGAGGGCAAACTGCAGATTGTAGCTAAAAGAACTTACACCTACAAATGATTAACTAAAATCTAAATGATAGAAATATCTTCTTCCTAAGCTCACTCTAGGAAAGTGTAGTCCTAGGGTAATTAGGAAGAAGCGGTGAAACAAGTGCTAGAACCAAAACAAACAACTGCAATAAAAAGCTAAAAGAAGGCAATTTTGATTGAGTAGAATGAGTGTTCTTTTCAAGGACAAGTAGAGGAATGCTTCTACTAGAATTAAACAATATAAAAGCAAGAAAAGAAACACAAATCCTCTTGTAACAATGGTGAAGAAGGTTGTCTTCTTGCTCCAAGCCTAGCTGCTCCTTGGCTTGAAAAGAGGGCTTCCTTCTCCTCCTTCCTTGAGAGCTCCTCCAAGGTGGAAGCTACCACCTTTAATGATCTCTCCAAAGGGGTGGGCATGCACCACCCTCAAAAACTCCTCCAAGGTGGCGTGACCACCTTCAATATCTCCTCGAAGATCTTCCTTTCCTGGCTTCTACTTTGGCTGGCGTGACCCAAGAGAGAAGGGAAGAGGGGAAGGCACCAAGGGGACATAATATCCCCTTAATCTTCTTCTTCTTCTTTTCTCTTGGACGTGGGCTTCTTGGTGGAATATGAGAGTCAAATTACTAGCCAAGGATGACTTGAATGGTGGTGGGTAGTGGTCTTTTTATAGGGTAGGATGGGGGGTTAAGGTGCCCTTGAAATGGAGGGCAAGGATGGAAGAATGAAGGCGGTTGGTGATCCTATGCCTAAGGAGAGTTGGCGCCAACCCAAGGGGTGTTAAAGGGGGTAGTTATGGTGGTGTTGGTGTCTTTTGGTGGTGGAGAGACACCACCATGTTGGCGCCAACATGGGGTCTTCTAGAAGGGGGGTTAGGTGGATGGTGGAGATGAATTCAAGGGAAATTGTGTGGTGGAGATGAGGGGGGATTTTGGAGGGAAAAGTGGCGCCATTAAGGTGGTGGTTAGGGTAGTTTTTGGCGCCAGTTTAAGGTGTCTTTTGGAGGTGGTGGGTAGGTTAGGTTGGTGCCAAGTAGGTTAGCTTATGTGGAGCTTAGGTGGAGCTAGTTGGGTAGAGTTTTTAGGTGGGTTTTTGGGGTGGTAGAAGCCAAGGAAGTTGGAGCATAGCTAAGCTAAGCTAAGCTAAGCTAAGCTAAGCTAGCTTAGCTAATGGAGGAGTAGAGGAGAAGGTGTTGGAGCTAGAGTTTGGAGGGAGGAGCTGAGGAGGAGAAGTCTGGAGCTGAAATTGGAGCTGGCTGCTGCTGAAGAGGCTGGCATGGAGCTATTCTAGCTGGCTTAGCTTGCTAGTTCTTTGCTAGCTACTAAGCCGAGCTAAGGTAAGCTAGCTTCTACCATAATGAGCTAAGGTGAGCTGGGTCTGGTGCTCCCGGGGAGGGTCAAGCTGGTTGAGGCAGCTAAGGTAGCTTAGCTCAACTGAGTTGAGCTTAGTTGAGTCCCCGGGAGTTGGACTTGAGCTTCCTTAGCTGGGATGAGTTCTTCATCAGCTGGCTGGAGTTGAGTTGAGCTGGATGTAGCTGGATCTGAGCTGGGGTGAACTCCTGTCAACTCAGCTGAGCTAGCTAGAGCTCCCTGTGGACTAGTGGGAGCTGAGATGAGCTAGACTTAGCTATGTTGAGCTAGACCTGAGCTGACTTGAGCTGGGGTGAGCTAAGATGAACTCTCTTGAGCTGCCATTCAGCTGAGATTAGCTGAATGGAGCTGGGATGAGCTAATCCTAGTTCAAGTGAGCTAGGTTCCAGCTGCGATGAGCTGGATCAAGCTGAGGTGAGGTGGATCAGGCTGAGTTCCAGCTAGTCTGGGCTTCTCCTTCACCATTTGCCTTCTTGAGTGCTAGGGTTTTAGGGATCTATATATCTATACATCCCTAACACTCACAAAAACATATTAAAAAGACAATAAAAAATGCAATGCATGCCTAACCTATTTTATGCCTAAATGCAGCCCAAAAACCCATTTGCGGAGCAAAATCCTAAGAGCTAGGTTTGTTTTAATGCATAGGAATGATGATAAACTGGCGTTTATCGGTGGTTGGTAGGAGGGGCAAGAATCGTCCTGTAAATATATACGATGTGTACAGTTGGATGGATGAATACCCTTAAGATTAGAAAGGGTCCAGCCAATAGCTTTTCTATATTTACTAAAATCCTGGAGAAGTTTGTGTTCTTGTGCCCCAGTAAGTCTAGAATTTATAATTAGGGGTAGGGTCTGATTTGGACCTAGGAAAACATATTTAAGAGAGTCGGGCAAGGGTTTTAATTCCAATTGTGCGCCCGGCTCTCAAAGAATTTTTGCTTTTTGTGTTAGTGGTGATGTGAGAGTGAAAGGGTCAGCTGGAGTGTTAGCTGCATGTGTGGTTAGGGTGGAAGGGTGACAGGAAGTGGATTGTTCAGGAATCATGTTAATGGCAAAACAGGAACCTAAATATGAAATCTGCAAAGTTTCCTCTGCGATAGTTTCCATTTCTAAATCTGAGTCATCAAAGAAATCAGGTTCTTGGAACCTCCTAGAAGCTTGGAAAATATCTAGGGTTACAGATTCACCACCACACATGATCTTCATTTTACCAGAATCATAATCAATATTTGCACGGGCGGTGGCTAAGAATGGTCTTCCAAGGATTATAGGGGCAAACTTCAATGCTTTCGATACCTCTATGTCCAGAACTAAAAAGTCTACTGCAAATAGACAATGTTTGACCCAGATAAGGACATCCTAAACAATTCCCCTTGGTTTAATTGTAGATCGGTCAGCTAATTAAAGAGTAACCTCAACAAGCTTTGATTCACTGATCATAAATTCCACAAAAACAATTGTGGGGATAAGATTAATTGAGGCACCGAGATCCAACAAGGCATGATCAAAGGAAGTATCATTAATGATAACTTGAATCATGGGAATGCCTGGATCTTTTCTCTTAAGAGGTAGTCAACTCTGCACGACTGAGCTGACTGTCTCAGGAAGGATCACCTTTCCTAAATTTCTGGGCTGCCATTTTGGGGCACACAAATCTTTTAGAAATTTTGCATAGGTAGGGATATATTTTATGGCATCTAGGAGAGTGATGTTAATTTCAACTTGCCCAAATAAATCCATTAATTCCTTATTAGTGGGCTTAGATTTCTTCTTTTTCTTATTTTGTGAAGAATGGAGGGCTTGTGGAAATGGTGCAGGGTTTTCCTATTTTGCATTATTAGGTTCCTGAACAATGTTAGGGGAAGATGGGGAAGAGTTGATCTATTTTTCATTGAAATGAGTTTCTTTAACAGGTAGGGGGTCTTGAATGGTTTTCCCATTCCTCAAAGTAACTGTATTGGTAGTCTGGTTGTGTCTAGGATGAGGACGGGAAGCTTGACTATTATTGAAACCCAAGGGATGCTGAGGTGCTGGTTGAATGGGATGACTGGGATATCCACCTTGGAACTAATTCCTTTATTTATTTGGGTTGGGCATGAGTTGGGAAGGTAAATTCCCAACAGGTTGATGATCAGGAGTAACCTTAACTTGGTGTTGCAAGTTGGTAATCATGTGGGTTACTTCTATCATTTGATTCTGCATACCTTGCGGAGTTTTCATGACTTGAGTGTTAATATCTTCCTGGGATGGTCGAAGTTTATATATAGGTTGCCCATAATTCCTAAAATGATTTTGTTTGGGAAAAGGAATCGGGTTTGGATTTTTCTAAGAGTGATTCAGGTTGGTCCTCCAATTTTTATTGTAAGTGTTGGAGGGATTTCTAAATTGCTCTTGGAGAGCATAAATATTTTCCGTTGTGGGATCAAAAATATTTTGATCAAAATTCCTACTCAATTCTTGTGCGAAATCAACTGGAAACTACTGACTAGTAGGTGTGGCATGAATATTGTGCAGATTTTCTCTTCGAAGAAGTTGTGGAGTTTAGTGTGTGGAGAGTTAAAGTGTGGAGCTTGTTTGTTTGTGAGCTTTTCTTCCATTTTTTCTGGTGAATTTGCATCTGGTCTAATCGTTGAGCTAACATATATAGATCATCCTGAGTGACTAGAACAGAAGTGGTTTTGGAGTCAATTTCATTGACTCCGTGTCTAGGGTTTTGTGTTCTACCAAAAGTGTCCATTGAAGTCATATTAAATGAGTTTTCACTGATTTTTTCAAAGAGGAGATAGGCACTTTCGGCATCTTTTTTAAGGAAATTGTCTCCACACGAGGCATCCACAAATTGATTCAATTGATCTTCTAATCCATGATAGAAGATCTGCACTAACTGCCATTACGGAATTTCATGGTGGGGACAACTTCTTAAAAGTTCTTGGAATTTTTCCCAGGCTTCATGAAGGGGTTCACCATTTTTTTGTTGAAAGGTCATTATGGATCTTCTTAAAGTGTTAGTTCGACCGATCAGAAAAAATTTCTTTAGAAAAGTGCTCTTTAATTGGGGCCAGGTGGTAATCGGGTGCCCAACCATTCTAAACCAATGTGAAGCTTTATCTTTAAGAGAGAAGGGAAAAAGTCCCATTAACCATATGTCTTCCTGCACATTGTGGGAATGAGTGGTTTAAGCGAGGACAGTTAATTCCTCGAGATGACAAAAAGGGTCCTCTCTTGGAAGACCATGAAAATGTTTGATAAGATTTAGAATGGCTGGTTTGATCTCAAAATCCCCTTGTGGTATGACCACCCTGGGTCTTTCCTCATAATTGGAAGGATCATAGAAATCCTTAAGGGGAATGACAGTCTGTTGGCAGGGTGGTGGGTTTTGCCCTTGGTTATCTAAGTTCGTTATAGTCCTAGCCAAATCTTCTTGATTTTATTGGAGCCGAACCAAATGGCCAACCATCAAGGCAAAGGGGTATGTATTTTGAGTTAGGATTGGAGGGCCACCTAGCCCTACAGGAATTTCTGGTTGCTCCAGATGAGGGAGGTGAGGGAGCGGGAAGTCAGCTTGTGGGTTGGCTGACAGGTTAGAAGTAGAAGCAGAATTTTTTTGTCGATTCCCTGGGTTTTCCATTTTTTTAGAAGAGGAAGGAGAAGAAAACAATGATTTTTTGGTGAGGGGGGCAAGATCAGATGGTCCCTCAAGATGTGGTTTTTGGGACCTTCGCCCATGCATGCACTATTTTGGAAGAATTGGAGGGGAGGAGAAGAGAAAGAGATGAGAGAAAGTGTGCAATTCAGACAACAAATTCTAGACCTAACTTAAGTGTGACTCCCTAAAATAATTAAAATAAGGCTTGGTCTACTTAGGAAATAAGTAATAAATAGTGAATACCCATTTTGCCAACAAATCTAGCTAAGTTGCTTAAGGGGAGGTTTGGGCCCAAGCGTTTCCCAGGAAAATCCCCAGGTGCTTGTACAAACCCACGTCTGGTCGTTTGGGACGGCCTGTTAACCTGAACACCTGATATAGATGATAGAATTGGTATTAACTATAGAAAACTTAAGACCTATATAGCAAGCCTAAGTTGATGAAAACATTAGGAGTCAAATTGCTACAAATTTTCATTAGGTCTAGGATACTAGTGTGCACACGGAATGTGGAGGGTGTTGATTGGGTTTTTGCCCTGTTATTTCAATTTTTTGTGTGTGCGCTAGAATTGGAAAGTGATTCCAATTTCAAATAAGTTGTCACACAATTTTTTTATTTCTGTCTTTTAAGATTCAATTTAATTTAATGTGTTTTAGGGTCTTATTTTAACGGGTGAGATCAAGGTTTTAAAATCGATCCATAGTAGTATAGTTGAAATTGCTCAAAAACAAAAAAATTTTATTACTTGAAGTTTTAAGTCCGAGGTCGAACACAAGGAGCAAATTGGGGTTTAAAAATCAAGAGCACAACTTTTAAAATTGAATATAATATGCAATGAAAATCAGAGTTATAATGCAAAAACACAGAATGCCAATGTATATAAAGAGAGCACAAAAAAGTGGACGTCTGATTGTGTGAATCAGACGTCTTAAATATGGCTGCTACAGTGCTGTGATTTTCTTCTCTTTTTTCTCTTCTCTAATCTTTATTTGTTCTTCTCTTGCAGCTGCCTACTTCTTCCTTCTTTCTCTTCTTTTGCTCTTGGGCCTGTGCCTTAGCTTCTTTTCCTTTTCTTTTGCCTTTGGCTCATTCTCTTTCTTCTTCTTCTTCTTTCTCTGGTGGCTCCTCTTTCTTCTGCCTTCAGTTTTTGCTCCTCTTTCTCTTTCTTCTGCACTTCAGCCTTCAACTTCTTCCTCTTCAGTCCTTGTCTTCTCCTCCCTTAACTTCTCTGGCCTTCGCCCTCTTCAGTCCTTGCCTTCTCCTCCCTTAGCTTCTCTGGCATTCGCCCTCTTCATCCTTGGGTTCTTCTTCTTCTTCTTTTCCTTCGAGAGCAAAACCTACCCCTACCCGCACCTGCGATCTCTCTTCCTCTTTCCCTCTTAGGCTTGCTCTCCCAAAGACTCTTCTCGGGTAATCAAGTCGGGTACGCGCCTGGGACCAGGCCCACCAGCATGCGATGGTGGGCGAGGAGTGCAAGTCAGGTATACGGGTCAAGCCAGGTCCACGTGGGCAATGCCGTGGATGAGGCAGTAAGAGGGTGAGTGGGACCTTACCCCGTGGTCAGGAGGCGAAGAGCCTTATTCACTTTTTCAATATTTCACTGCACCCGCTCGACAGCTACCGAGGTGGGACTAAACATCCCACCTTCCTTCACGTGCATCCGCAGCAGGAGGCTTCCTTGATTGCAGCTACTACTAGGGTCTTCAGTGCCAATTGCTTGGTTGGAGCTATGCACGAGGAGAGTCCGCACACCCTGGGACTCTTAGCCAGGAGTGAGGAGACCTGGAATGAGCTTGCAAGCTAGCAGCTTGCGTGCGTCAATGGCGGCGAGGACTTCAAACCTGCCAACATGACAATGGCCTCATGGCCTAATCAGAAAGCTCAGGGAGCTTTGCCAAGACACGGCAAACGTAGTGCGAGGGTCGACTTGGCGTGGGGTGGCCGGAGTGTGCGTGCCTAGTGTACCCTGTGTGCGTGAGAGTGGGTGTGTTTGGGGGGTGTTCTGGGGGCTTGGCGCGGTGGGTGGAGTGAGGGTTTATGATCAGTTTGGTGTAGTGGTGCTTATGGGGTGGTTGGCGAGGCAGATGGAGGTGTGGAGCGGTGGGGATGCCTCGCTGGAGGTCTGGCCAGAGGTGAAGAAGGTTGTAGTGATTTGCAGCATCGAGGGATATTTTCAAGAAATAAAGAGGACGAATAGGAAGAGGAGAGAGAGAGAACTTAAACTAACCTAACCTAGGGACGAAGGAGGTAGGGATGGCGACCAGCTCGTATTGCCGTCGTCGGAGACGAAGCTCTCCGTAGGTGAGGCGGCGACGATGACAGGGGCAGAGGCAGCGTCTGGGCTGGTGCGACCGACGCGGATGAATGAGAGGAAGGCAACCCAACAACTGGTATTATGGTTCGGCGACGAGAGAGCGAGGATAGAGCCACCGAAGCTTACAGAGGGGTTGTGGCCGGCGAGGAGAGAAGAAAGTGGGGTGGACCGGCCCAATTCCAAGCTGAGGAGCTGCGGAATGAATTAGGGATTCTTGAATAGGTCCTGGAGGTTGGGTTTGTGCTTGGAAGCCAAGATTCCAAGCATGGCAATCTCACCGAAGATGGAAACTCAGAGAGACCCAAATCTCTCATGCGTTTGCATGAGAGATTGGGTTGGAATTAGGGCTCATCAATGGGTTCACATTGGAGGAGATTTCTCAGAGAATCTCCCTTTCAATTTTGAAGGGGATTCTCTGAGAGATCAGAGAGTTCTTGCCTTTGAAACCTCATCGGAGTAGGATTCTCTCCGCTATAATGGAAAAGGGACCTAATTACAAAGAATGATGAGGAAGCTAGGGGGGTTTCTGTAGAGATTTTTGAAAGATAGGGGTAGAAATGTAATTGGGTTGGACCTATTTGCAAAGTGGGTCAAGATGAATTTCTATTATTTCCAAATTTTGGTACAAACCTAATTTGGACCTGAGGAATCCAATGGAAAAGTTGGATTTTGGGTTTGACCACATTTGACTAGGCAATTTATGCAAAAACCTAATTTTATGCAAATATTTGACTGAGACCCTAATTTAGGTCAAAATAGGTTCCGAGGGCCAAATTGAAGGTTCTAATCCCTAGAGAATATTTTTCCATGATTTTTATAGGGTTCAAGTGAATTTTATCCAGACCAAAATCTTGTTAAATCAAGTGGGTCTATTTTAGGGTTACAATAAGTCATTTAATTCCCGGAATTCAAATGAACCCTTTTCTATTTGAACCAACCCACTTTTTACCATGTTAAGACCATTTAACCTAAGTTTAGCCCATGACAAAACCTGTTGTTGTACTGCAATGGTAAAATTGCAGTTTTACCCCTTGTTTCTTACTTTCTCTTAGAATGGTTATTCATTGAGTTAGGACCTCCAGTTGGTTATGTAAGAGCTTTTGTTCTCTTTTCTGGGTCAAAATGAGCTAGTTAGGGCTCATGATGGTGTTCCCATCATACCTGTGCCTAGCTCTGCTAGTCCCTTAGAAAAATTTTAAGGTTTTAACTTCTGTTCTAGACCATGAGTTCCTCGATGTTCACAAATTATGATGAGTGCTTTTTTTCTTTTTTATTTGTTTAGAATGTCGATAATAGGCCTAGAGGTACTCAAGTACCAACCAATATTTGGATCTGACCAGCTTTAGCCTTGGTCCTCTGCCAAGGTTTTTAAGGCCCACAGGAACTATCCTCAGGTTCGTTAGACTCCACGGTTAAAGTACCTGTGCTTGTAACATATTTTAGCCTTGGTTCAGTTTCCAGTGCAATCTTTTGTAAGAGAGAGACAGAGGATTTTCTTTGTTTGGAGAGTTTTCTCTCTCTTTTCTTTTTATTTCTAGCTTTGGATTGGCTTCTCAACATGGTCTGTATCGGATTCCTCGTCCCCATCATCAATCCTTGAAGGGTCCCTGGCAATCGATGCTTTGTGATAGCACCACCCATGGCAACCCCCAGAACCCTGGCTTTCGAGATTTTGAGATAATCCCACCCATGGTGTTCTGTAGCTAAATCTAGACCCTAGCAATTGATATTTCATGATAATGCCACCCATGGTATCTGAACTAGGACAAGGTGCTTACATGCCCCCGGTAGGTTATGTAAATATCCTAGGAGACAAGCACTGAGGAGACGATATGTTATTGTGCATCTTCATGGGGAATTTCCTGCCTCTCCGCACCAGGAACTCGTCCAAATCAACTTGTGTTGATCGACTACTCTTAATCTAGGCGACTTTTTCAGAACACTTAAATGCTTTTGCATGATTTTGATAATTATGCACACTGAACCAGACTATGTGTGGATTGGGGTGCTTAGGTTACCGAGTCCCGCAAATCAGAGGTCAGTTAACAAGGCCGAATACTCCCTAAGCCTTAGACCTAATACTTAAGCTTCGTATTTTCCTCAACCTCTTGAGGACTATCCAGATCTTAGCGGATACTTGAATTTTTAAGCGTAGGAGTCTAGCCCAAGAGGCCTAAGATCAGCGTTCCTACTAATCACTTTTGTGTCTCATTAGCACTTTTTCTTTTCCTTTTCTTTTTCTTGATGTGGTCTAGAACTTGGTTAATCCCTTAATTTCTTACTAATGACTATCGCTTCTTTTTTCTTTTCATTTTGTGCCCCTTTTTGACATTTTTCACTTTTCTCTTCAAGTTTTGTATGGCCTCAAAATTTTCTTCTCTCCTCCAACTTTTTTTGTTCTTTTTCACAATTTTCTATTTTTTTTGTATTTTTGGCATATGAGAGTTTTTTGTGAGAACCCTTCTGAATTTTGATTTTTGTATGTTTGCACTTTACCACCCCCTATGCCTAAGTTTTGCAATGTCCTCATTGTAAACGAAGGGTGTGGAATAGGTTTGGATTTTAGGAAGTTAGAACAGGCTTATCAGGTGGTGAACAGGTCAGAAATGACTGTTGTGGATGATTTCAAGCTCTGGCACATGTACCAGAGGTGGGATCGCCTGTTCTAAGACCAAACTCAAGGTGCAATAGACGTGAAGCACAGATGAATAATCAGAAGTATCTCGGGTTTTTGGAATGACAGATTGCCTCCCGTTAGGTGCTAAATTAAACCCCTTCAGCCGAGCGGGAAATGGTATAGAGAGGGAGTGGTCAACTCAGTTGAGTTTTGTAGAACAAGCACCTTGATCAAGAGCCTAGTTGGTCCAACCAGGTGCTTGTTCAGATCAACAGGCTGATGATGCAGCCCAAACTCAATCAATCTGGTGGTTTGATAAGTGTAGCTCAAGAGATGTGGAAACCACCATATACTATGGAGCTCGGAATGATGTGGAAGTGTGAATTCAAGGTTTAGGTGAGTCGAATCAGCTTGGTCAGAGTAGGGACCTGTAAAGTAATCAGTGGATAATGCAGAAATCCTACAGGAGTGATCAGAGAATGATGGAGCATGATTTGTGATCTGATCAATGTTCGAAACCCGATAAAGATGTGGAGGCGAATCTTCTGCAATTGGTTCAGTAAAAGGGGAATCAAAATAGAAATTGAGTCTGGTTACGAGTTAGGGGTGAAAATGGGTTTGGATGGGTTCTGTATATGCGGAGGAGGTGGCTTCAATTAGAATTAAGTATGAGGGCTCTTCTAGAAAGGAGTTACAGGTGGTTTCATTTAGAGAGTCCTCGTAGTAGCCATCAAATTCAAAAGTGAATGCCTGAAGAGTGTTTATAGGATGAGAAAAATCTGAGTTAAGAAAAGGTTCGAACTCTGGGTTGCAGTCACTCTCAGCATTTTCTGGTTTTGATTCCTGAGGATCGAAAAGAAATGATTCCATCTCACTGGAACCTGAATTTAAATCAGTGATCTCAGGATCAGGGACCTTAGAGTCAGAGTCGCGGAATGAATCATGTGAGCTGAGGTAATAGATTGGCTCATCGTAGTCAAGAAACAATGGTTCTTTGAAATCATGGTAAGATTTGAAATCGTCGGATAACTTGCAAAAATCAAGTTCTAAGTTTGATTCGAGATCAGGGGTTCCACTACAGAATAAATCATATGATGTAGACTCAGCAACCTGACTTGGGTCTAGCCTATTCTTTGATTCTGAGCTCAAAGGGGTGTCCTTATTTTGTCTAGGCTCAAGTTCTAGGCTTGTAGGAAAGACCCAATCAAAACCCCACTCTTCCAACCTCCTCGATTTCTATATCATAGATTGGCGTGACGTCCACGAAATCGATCTGTATCTCTGAGGATGTTGGAGAGGGATATTCATCAAATAAAGGCCCAGAATCATACTCTTCATTTAAACTTTGATCTTCGTCATGTGGATAATTTTCAGATCCAGATTCTAGGCTAAGGTTGTGGGTTGAATCACTAGAATCTAGGTCAGAATTATCGTCGAGGGTCACCTTATCAGAATAAGGGGCGGGAATTACACCCTTGAGAGGTTCTGGTTTAATCTCATCATTACAGGAGTCTCGGAATTCTATGCTTGGTGACCTAGGATCTAGGGCTGGCTCAAAATCATGTTCTCCTACGATTGGGACTTCCCAACCTAATTCAAGATTAGGCATTTTGTATTCCATCTAGGTTGGGAATCCACAACAACCTTGTGCCTCAAACCTGGGATTTGGGAAATCAAATTGGTCCTCAATACTATTCCAAGATGGTTCATTATCTGTTTGGGGCATGTATGGGTATTTCTGATCGATAACTTGTTTCAACAATCTCATCATCTCTTCCCATTTTGCAAGATCATATTGGTGTTGTTCCCAAAGTACAGTATTTGTCATGCATTGGAGGTGTTCACAGTTATGCAATTTTTCTATCTCAATGTATCCTGTTATGAGAATGTCTTAGGTTGATCCCTTTGTTGCTTCTGTTAATAACAATTGGGCACAGTTCATGATGAAGGTTGTTGTTGTTGGTACAATAACCTGAATGTCTTCTATTGGTTTTGAGGTTTTGTATTCAATTTCATAAAATTCAAGGGCATCCTCAATCATTCTATCTCTCATGGATCTCTGTGATTCAAGTTTCTTGAATGGTATTCCTAAGTAACCAGGCTGCATATTTAAATCAAATGGTGGAATTAAGATGTAGAATCAGAATTCAGATCTTAGAATGAAGTGATTAAATCTGAATAGAGAATCCCATTGAAAATCCATGTGTGTGTGCTCTAAAGAGAAGGGATGATGGACTGGATGTTTGACCCAATCAAGGCACCCAAAGATGTTTAGATGACTATGGAAGTTCGAGCAGATGATACCCCTATATCAAAAAGTCGTCCACCTGAGAATTACCTGGGCAGCCAGAGAGAGAGTCTTGCAGAGACCTCTACACGATAGAGTGCCCCCATGGGTTACAAGGTTTCCCCCACCGGACCTCTCTTGTCACTGAGATTCCAGGTAGACCAGAATGGGGACTTTGACCTCTTAAGTCTACCACTTTTATTTAAAAGCAAAGGTGCTTAGGATTTCACTTGAACTTTTAGATGTATTGAGTGCAAAAGTGACCTAATTTCAAGGTTGGTTGACCCAACAAGAGGTCAACTTCACCTATTTTTCCTTTGAGAAGCTTTAGGTCCTTTCTTTTAGGATTCAAGTGAAATTAAGAGCCTAAATTTTAGGGTTTCTCTTGAATAAGTCTTTTCAAGCAAGGCTTAGGCACACCACTTTTTGGATAGTTGATTCTTGTTTAGAATGATGTGTCTCTAAAACCCTAAATTGGAATCCTTAATTTGGCTCTAATTTTGGTCTAATTTAGTTGCCAAAAATATGGTATCTAAGGCTCAATCAAGAAGGTAGTAGCCCTATTTACCTTAAATGGATGCACAAATCAATATTTGTTGTTGAAATTAAAATTAGGCAACTTTGGTGCCTTAGCAAAAGATGGAAAACATGTAGCCCTAATTGATTTTATCTTGTTTTTTTCATTTTCAAAATGAGGGGCTTAAGAGAAAGGACTAATCAAAGATTACCTGCCTTGGGTGTGCTTGCTGTGTGGCCGTCTTCCTTTGAATCTTCTCCACTGAAACAATCACAACAAAAGAGATATATCAAGTTAGTACCAACTCAAAAATTGCGATCAAGATTTCTAAATCACCCGTTGCTCCCTGGCAACGGCGTCAAAATGTTTTAACGAGTGAGATCAGGGTTTTAAAATCAATGCATCGTAGCATAGTTGAAATCGCTCGAAAGCAAATAGATTTTATTACTCGAAGTTTTAAGTCCGAGGTCGAACACAAGAAGCAAATTGGGGTTTAAAACTCAAGAGTAGAACTTTTAAAATTGAATATAATATGCAATGAAAATCAGAGTTATAGTGCAAAAACACAGAATGTCAATGTATACAAGGAGAGCACAAAGAAATGGACATATGATTGTGTGAATCAAATGTCTTAAATATTGTTGCTACAGTGCTATGCTTTTCTTCTCTTTTTTCTCTTCTTTGATCTTTGTCTGTTCTTCTCTTGCAGCTACCTTCTTCTTCTTCCTTCTTTCTCTCCTTCTGCTCGCAATCCTGTGCCTTAGCTTCTTTTCCTTTTCTTTTGCCTTTGGCTCCTCTTTCTTCTTCTTCTTCTTTCTCTGGCAACTCTTTCTTCTGCCTTTAGTTCCTACTTCTCTTTCTCTTTCTTCAGCCCTTCAGCCTTTAGCTTCTTCCTCTTCAGTCCTTGCCTTCTCCTCCCTTAGCTTCTCTAGCCTTCGCCCTCTTCAGTCCTTGCCTTCTCCTCCCTTAGCCTCTCTGGCCTTTGCTCTCTTCTTCCTTGGCTTCTTCTTCTTCTTCTTTTTCTTCGAGAGAAAAACCAACCCCTACCCACACCCACGATCTCTCTTCCTCGTTCTCTCTTAGACTCGCTCTCCCAGAGCTACTTCTCAAGTAATCGGGTCGGGTACGGACCCAGGACCAGGCCCACCGCCATGTGGTGGTGGGCGAGGAGTACAGGTCGAGTATATGGGTCAAGCCAGGTCCACGTGGGCAGTGTCGCGAACGAAGCGGTGAGAGGGTGAGTGGGACCTCACCCCGTGGTCAGGAGGTGAAGAGCCTTATTCACTTTTTCAATTTATTTCACTGCACCCGCTTGACAGCTTCCGAGGTAGGACTAAACATCCCACCTTCCTTTGTGTGCATCCGCAGCAGGATGCTTCCTTGATTGCAGCTGCTACTGGGGTCTTCAGTGCCAATTGCTTGGCTGGATTTGTGCACGAGGAGAGTCCGCACACCCTGGGACTCTTAGCCTGGAGTAAGGAGACATGGAATGAGCTTGCAAGCTAGCAGGTTGCATGCGTCAACGGCGGCAAGGACTTCAAACCTGTCAGCATGACAATGGCCTCATCAAAACGCTCAAGGAGCTTCACTAAGACACAGCGAAAATAGTGCAGGGGTCGGCATGGCGTGGGGTGGCTGGAGTGTGCGTGCCTAGGGCACCCTGCATGCATGAGAGTGGGTGTGTTTGGCAGGTGTTCTGGGGGCTTGGCTCGGTGAGTGGAGTGAGGGTTTATGATCAGTGAGGTGTAGTGGTGTTTATGGGGTGGTTGGCAAGGCGAATGGAGTTGTGGAGTGACTGGTCAATCTTTCGCTTCTAAGTCGGTTGCAGTTTAATGTGGTGGAAAAATCGACTGATCAATATTTAAGAAGAAATAACCACTCGCAGAGGAGCGGGTCGTATCCACAAGGAGGCAATGACGTATTAAAATCGCACCAATTAAAAACATTCGTTCGTAGTTAGTTTGGACAAGAATCAAGCCAAGATTGCCTTTGGATTAAGGTTTAAGCAAGAAACAATACTGAAATGGCAATTATGAGAAACTAGAGGATATTTTCCGCAGTGCAGAATCAATAAAATATCATTAAAAAGTGACAATGGTAGAAAATGTAATTTCTAATTGATGGTTTACTGTAGCAAAATAGGGGAATTTTTCCCCTTTGTCTTGTCCGACGAGGAGCGGATGGCCGGGCGCGGGAAGCTCGGAGGAGGTCCCTTGGACCGAGGGCTTCGAATCGGTGGTGGCTGCGAGTCACGCGGCGGCCGGAGATGGCAGGAGGAGCTCCGGCGAAGGTGCTGCAGCCGGTGAGCTTGCGCGGCCTGCTGGCGTGAGATCTGCCGCGCATTGCTGCTAGCAGCTCTGCAGGCGCAGGCGGAGGGTGCTGCAGGCGCGAGAGCGGGTGCACAAGCTGCAGGCGCGGGCTTGGCTGCTGCTGGTGGCGGCCGCGCGGGCGAAGGGATCTGCAGGCATGGTGAGCGCTGATCTGCAGGCGCGGGGAAGAGCGGTTGGCATTCTACAGCTGTGAGCTGATCTATAGGCGCGGGGGTGGGAGTGGGTGAAGTTCTGCAGGTGCGGTTGGACGAGTCTGCAGGCGCGGGAGGATGGTTGCGCGGGTCTGCAGGTGCGTGGAGAGCGCTGCAGCCAGTGAGCGCGTGGAGATGGGCGCGGTTGAGGACGGCGTGCGTGGTTGGAGGGTGCAGGCGCGGTTGAGCTGAAGGTTGATGGGCGCGGGTTGAGCTGAAGGTTCTGCAGGCGCAGGAGAGGGTCTGCAGGCGACTTCAGACGTGTGCGGTGGAAGTGAGCGGGTAACTTCAGACGTCCGGGAAATTTCCCGGACGTCTTAAGTTACTGAAAGGGTGGCGACGGTTGTTGCGGTGGTGGTGGTTGGCGACGACGGCGAGGGAGATGCACGCTAATGTGCTCATGGTGATGCGGACGAGCTCCGGATGGCGGTGTGGCCTGTCACACCACACGCCCACGGTGGTGGAGACTCGCCGCCACAGTAGAGGCTGGCAGCATAGAGTGGAAGAGAGAAGTTCTCTCTGCACAGTGGTGGGTCGGTGGTGGCGGCCTCCAGAGCTCGGCTGCCTCCCTCCTCCTTTTGTAGTGGCCTGCACAAGTTTGAAATCAGCCGCCCAACCAGATCCACCACATCCGCTCCCCCTTGAATGGGTCTTCACTGCGGCCGTTCGACGTTGGAGCGGCAGCCAGCCGTTCCTGCAAGAAGAGTAAAGAAAATAATGTTAAAATATTAGGGTCATTTATATACAGACCCTCAACTTCTATATTAATGAAAATAATGTACCTAATTGGTTGTCTAATTAGATGAATGCTATTCTAAGCTAATTCTAAATACACTTAAGATATGAATGCAATGTATGGATTATGTAATTAAATTAAAACTATGAATTAATCTATTTACATCCTAATTTATGCTAAATAAATGTTAGAATTAACCTAATGTGTAGGCACTTAAATACTTAAATAGCCCACAACTATGGGCTAATCAAATACCCCCATGCCTAGTTTTTGCTAGTCCCTAGCAAAATTAAGCGAAACCTAGCACTCTAGGTAGACTAGTCAACTCACTTAGTCTTCCTTCAAAAGCATATTAAGTTCAGGCTCTAGACCCAAGGTTCCTAAGTAGTTGCTAAGTTACAGACTAGGTCGGCTAAAGACAAGTTGCAGGCACAAGTTTCCCTGATTTCTGACTCTACCCTAAAGTTTATTGATCCCTGAGATTAAAGCATCCGTGCCTGTGTATTGGTTTGAGTTATTTGAGTTAAAGGATTTTTTTTTTTTTTATATATATATATATACTTTTTTTTTTGATTCTTCTAAGTCTAACCTCAGATCAACTATCAACACGGTCTGTGTCGGATTCATTGTCCCCATTACCATACCTCGAAGGGTGCCTGGCAATCGACACTTCGAGATAGTATCGCCCATGGATTTCTTAAGCGAATTCAGGCCTATGGCAATCGGCACTTCGAGATAGGGCCGCCCATGGTACCTGAACCACGCAATGCACTTACATGCCCCCAGTAGGATTGATATCCTAAGAGACAAGCGCCGAGGAGGTAATATGTTATCATCGCATCCTCAAGGTGAGTATATACTCCACCTCTCCTGCGGCGAGAACTCTTCCAATCAAAATGTGTTTTCAAGCCTCTCTTAAGTCAAAACTGAGAGAACCAAATCTCTTTTCAGAAAGACAGAAATTAAGTTGATTACCAGACCAAGTGTGTGAAATTTGGATGCTTGGGTTACAAGGACCCGTAAACCAAAAGGTAGAATAAGACTCCAGGTACTACCCCACCTTCTAACTCAAACCCTAGCTTCCCTTCCTCAACCTCTTGAGGAATGGTCCGCAACTTAACTCATACATAAGTTTTTAAGTCCACAATGGACCCTAAAGGTTTAATGCTAGCAACTCATTTAGCTTCTAAAGTTTGACCCTAGAATTAATTTAGTCTACCCTAGAGTTCTGATTTGCTTAAGAATGCAAGATCTAGCCAGTTAAGCTCAAAACCCCTTTTTTTCTTTTTTTTTTCTTTTTTTTTTATGTGCAAATGTATACAATTATGCTATGTATATCCCCAAGTACACCCTCCCATGCCTAAAATCTGTAATGTCCTCATTGCATAGAAGGATATTACCTGGGTTAGAGCTGGGCTGAATAGCCAAAGAGCCTACAAAGCAGGTTCAAGAATTGCAGAAATAGGCCCTAAAAGTGAGCAAAGCAATGTTGGCCTAGAACATAGGTAACCTAGGATGTTGGCGAGTTGATGATGAATCCCGATAGCAAATGCTTGCCCAACTAAAATGGGAATGAAATCTTCCCAGGTCACCAGAAGAGGTTCTAAAGGATAAATAGGTAAAACAACATCCAAAGGGGTAGGGGGAGGATAATATGGATCCTCCAAAAGGTATGGGGAAGGAATGGTACAGAGATAAACCCCCAGGGTAATGGACTGACTAAAGAAATCATCAATCCATACCCAATACTCCATTACAGGAAATATTGGTCTGTTAAGCACCCTAGTCAGAACAAAAGTGAGCAATTCTCTAAGGCAAGGATCGTATAGGGTGTCCAAGTTACGAGGTTGTGGGATGGCCATAAGATCTAGGTTGGGTTTAATCAGCTCGGTGTCCATCCCAAACACTCTTTCTAAATCTTCAATTTCATCCCTAGCATTCCTTGCACCATCACATGTATCTTCCTGCTCTTCATCAGGAGTCACAATTTCGCTTTCAGATATAAGCGAATCAAACGGTGACTTCGAAGTGAATGAAGGCAGGTTGGAAGCAACAGATCTAGGGATTATCCTATCAATGTCATCCCCGGGTTTTTGTTCTTTACTCAAATCTTCCCCGGAGTCTATATGTGAATCCACATAAATCTTAGAAATTGCTTCCAAATTTTCCATGATTTTATCATGAGGAGAAATATCATCAATGGGTGTGCTAAGGAAACCTATCCTCAGGGGCTAACTCTTCAAATAAGACATAATCACCCTTAGTGTCACTCCAAATCTTGAATGTAGGTTCCTCATATAATTTGTCTTCCTCCTCATCGCACAATTCATCATGTACCCGAGGTCTAGAATCATTTAATATCTCAGCAGATACCCTAGGGTGCTCTATCTGAGGTAAATGGTTTACACTGGTTACATCAGACTCCTCAGATAGATCAATTTCTTTAGGGTTAGTTCCCTAAGGGTGGGTTTGTGTTCCATATCGTGATCAGAAGGGAGGGTAGGATTAACAACTTGACTTTGACCCACTTCATCAAATGTCACGAAAATACTATCATCTGGGTCGAGGTCTTCCAGTGGTACCATCATTCCCTTCTTTTGACTACAATATAATTCAGGTGGATACTCAACCTTATCATCATCTTCCTCGGGTTGCCACCTTTCTTCATCCAATGCATAGCTACTGTCATGTGTATTTTCCTCCCACCTAAAGTGTAGATCTCTCAAGGAAGTGTTATCTAATGGAGAGGTTTCAAAATTGATCCTCGAAAAGTAGCTATTCTCCCCAGAATTTCCCTCCAACTTAAAGTGTAGCTCTCCCATGGGAGATGCATCTGTTGTAGAGGGGTGTACGTCATCCTCAATGGGGTAGATTGAGTGGCTAATTTCATCTCTTTCTTGTTGGCCTTCTATCAAAGATTCTCCTAACAATTCACTCATTTCGTTTTGCATTTTCTGTATTTCTATCTTCAAAGAGGAGAGGTTATTTCTATCATGAGAGAAGTTAGGCTCAGGCTTATAGTACCCAGGAGTGTTTGTCCAACCATTATACATTTTCAGGGAGGGTGGGTTGGGTATTTCTTTGGTATGTGGGATATTGGGCAAAGCAAATCCCGCTCCTAGGCTCTGCTAACTGATTTGGGGCTTAACCAGGCCAATACTCCTATAATAGGAGTAAAATGGATCCCAATGATTGTCATTATGTCCATCAAGGAATGGACCATCTCGGCATCTGGGATCGAAGGATGCAGAGTGGGGGTGAGGGTGTGGGCAAGATGTGAAAGGATGAAAAGCAATGTGGTCCATTCTAACTCACACTTCAATCAGAATTCCCTAAGTAAAACACAATTCAAAAAGGACCTTTTAGGTCTTTCCCAATTTAGGCTTTTGATTTTAAGTCAGATTGCAGGTGACAATACAATTTGTTCAAACAATTTACGCGCCTATTGTCGACCTACGGCTCGCCTAAGAAGACCTAGTTGGAGCTTAGGTGTTCTTCCCTAAATCTCAAATGGTCAAGTAAATCCAAAGACGGAAGATCGAGGGATGTAAGTAGGCCTAAGCCTTCCTTTGAAGCTGTGCTTTCGCAGTGCTTCTCAACTACCCCCAAAAATCCGTGACAGGGTATCCCCCTCTTTGGACTTGCAAAACCTTTGATCTCAAGTTCCGAACACTTCAGAATCCAATGATAGGAGGGCTCTTGTCCTAGTATTTCCAAACCTAAGGAGTGTCTAGAAGCGTGCTGTGGTGCAAGTGAAATAAGTGTGCATACACCGTCAAAGATTTTGAACTTTGAATCGCACGCCAAGTTTGAAAATCAAATCCTTGGTTTTTAAAATGTCCTTCCTTTAATTAGTCCTTTTTCTAAAAAAAATGTGACCACTTGTTAGATTTATTCAGTATAGATTAGGTGGTCTTCGCATTAAATCCCAAATGCAATGCGTGATCAAAAATAGGATGCAAAGTAAGAGAATGCGTACCTTGCCTCCAGCGATCTACGATGTAAGAATGCACGCAATGCAGAAAAGTAAATCTAGAGGCTGCTCATACAGACCTAAATGGTTCGTCCTAGGGCAGGCAGCTCATTTTTTTTTCTATTTTTTTTTAGAACTACTTATGCACAAGCAAATAAAAGTAATAATAATAAAAAAAATAAACCTAAATCTAAAGAAAAGGGAATAGACTCCCAAAAATTACCCAACACGGGCCCAAAACAAAATCAGGGAACTGACCCCTCAAAATATGCCCCAGAACAAGGGTTTCAAACTAACTACAATGAAAAATTAAGTCTACAGTCTTAATTCTATTCTAATTAAACTAGTGACTAAATACAATGGTGTCCGTCGCGTCCTCGTCCTTCTCCTCCTTTCAAAATTGCTCGTCCACTTCTCGTCTGGCAACGTCAAGGGTCGCCTCTCACATAGGCTGATTCTTGCACAAA
Source organism: Thalassia testudinum (assembly GCA_037157565.1). Lineage (NCBI taxonomy): Eukaryota > Viridiplantae > Streptophyta > Magnoliopsida > Alismatales > Hydrocharitaceae > Thalassia > Thalassia testudinum. The sequence continues at coordinate 85,739,862 of JAZHRO010000014.1, read as the reverse complement.
ATTTCTCACACAGAAAAGAAAATAATAAACGGTCAAATCTCTGTGCAACTGACAAATAATCAAAATAAAATTAGGTGAAATTATTGCATCTGTTGCCTCCCCGGCAATGGTGCCATTTGACTGGTCGATCTTTCGCTTTTAAGTCGGTTGCAGTTTAATGTGGTGGAAAAATCGACTGATCAATATTTAGGAAGAAATAACCACTCGCAGAGGAGCGGGTCGTATCCACAGGGAGGCAATGATGTATTAAAATTTGCACCAATTAAAAACGTTCGTTCGTAGTTAGTTTGGACAAGAATCAAGCCAAGATTGCCTTTAGATTAAGGTTTAAGCAAGAAACAATGCTGAAATGGCAATTATGAGAAATTAGAGGATATTTTCCGCAATGCAGAATCAATAAAATATCATTAAAAAGTGACAATGGCAGAAAATGTAATTTCTAATTGATGGTTCACTGTAGCAAAACAGGGGAATTTTTCCCCTTTGTCTTGCGCGACGAGGAGCGGATGGCCGGGCGCAGGAAGCTCGGAGGAGGTCCCTTGGACTGAGGGCTTCGAATTAGTGGTGGCGGCGAGTCGCGCGGCGGCCGGAGGAGGCCGGACGAGCTCCGGCGGAGGTGCTGCAGCCGGAGAGCTTGCGTGGCCTGCTAGCATGAGATCTGCCACGCGCTGCTGCTGGCGGCTCTGCAGGCGCGGGTGGAGGGTGCAGCAGGCGCGAGAGTGGGTGCCCAAGCTGCAGGCGCGGGCGTGGCTGCTGCTAGTGGCGGGCGCGCGGGCGAAGGGATCTGCAGGCGTGGTGAGCGCTGATCTGCAGGCGCGGGGAAAAGCGGTTGGCATTCTGCAGCTGTGCGCTGATCTACAGGCGCGGGGGTGGGAGCGGGTGAAGTTCTGCAGGCACGGTTGGACGAGTCTACAGGCGCGGGAGGATGGTTGCACGGGTCTGCAGGTGCGTAGAGAGCGCTGCAACCGGTGAGCGCGTGGAGATGGGCGCGGTTGAGGAGGGCGTGCGTGGTTGGAGGGTGCAGGCGCGGTTGAGCAGAAGGTTGATGGGCGCGGGTTGAGCTGAAGGTTCTGTAGGCGCAGGAGAGGGTCTGCAGGCAACTTCAGACCTGTGCGGTGGAAGTGAGCGAGTAACTTCAGACGTCCGGGAAATTTCCCGGACGTCTTAAGTTACTGAAAGGGTGGCTGACGGTTGTTGCGGTGGTGGTGGTTGGCGACGACGGCGAGGGAGATGCACGCTAATGTGCTCACGGTGATGCGGACGAGCTCCGGATGGCGGTGTGGCCTGTCACACCACACGCCCATGGTGGTGGAGACTCGCCGCCACAGTAGAGGCCGGCAGTATGGAGTGGAAGAGAGAAGTTCTCTCTGCACAGTGGTGGGTCGGTGGTGGAGGCCTCCCGAGCTCGGCTGCCTCCCTCCTTTTGTAGTGGCCTGCACAAGTTTGAAATCAGCCGCCCAACCAGATCCACCACATCCGCTCCCCCTTGAATGGGTCTTCACTGCGGCCGTTCGACGTTGGAGCGGCAGCCAACCGTTCCTGCATGGAGAAGAGTAAAGAAAATAATGTTAAAATATTAGGGTCATTTATATACAGACCCTCAACTTCTATATTAATGAATACAATGTACCTAATTGGTGGTCTAATTAGATGAATGCTATTCTAAGCTAATTCTAAATGCACTTAAGATATGAATGCAATGTATGGATTATGTAATTAAATTAAAACTATGAATTAATCTATTTACATCCTAATTTATGCTAAATAAATGTTAGAATTAACCTAATGTGTAGGCACTTAAATACTTAAATAGCCCACAACTATGGGCTAATCATGGAGCGGCGGAGACGCCTCACCAGAGGTCTAGCCAGAGGAGGAGAACGTGGTGGCGATTTGTGGTGTCGAGGGATATTTTCAAGAAATAAAGAGGGTGAACAGGAAGAGGAGGGAGAGATAAGTTAAACTAACCTAACCTAGGGACGAAGGAGGTAAGGATGGTGGCCGGCTCGTATTGCCATCGCCAAAGATGAAGCTCTCTGTAGGTGAGGCGACGGCGACAACAGGGGCAGAGGCAGCGTCTGGGCTGGTGCGGCGGACGCGGATGAATGAGAAGAAGGCAACCTGACCACTGGTATTGTGGTTGGGAGACGAGAGAGAGGAGACAGAGCCACCAGAGCTTGCGGAGGGGTTGTGGCCGGCGAGGAGAGAAGAAAGTGGGGTGGACCAGCCCAATTCAAAGCTAAGGAGTTGCGGAATGAATTAGGGTTTCTTTAATAGGTCCTAGAGGTTGGGTTTGTGCTTGGAAGCCAAGCTTCCAAGCACGACAATCTCACCAGAGATGGAAACTCAAAGAGACCCAAATCTCTCATGCATTTGCTTGAGAGATTGGGTTGGAATTAGGACTCATCAATGGGTTCACATTGGAGGAGATTTCTCAGAGAATCTCCCTTTCAATTTTGAAGGGGATTGATTCTCTGAGAGATCAGAGAGTTCTTGCCTTTGAAACCTCGCTGGAGTAGGATTCTCTCCGCTATAATGGTGGAGGGACCTAATTGCGAAGAACAACGAGGAAACTAGGGGGTTTCTGTAGAGGTTTTCAAAAGATAAGGGTAGAAATGTAATTAGGTTGGACCTATTTGCAAAGTGGGTCAAGATGAATTCCTCTTAGGTCCAAATTTTCGTACAAACCTAATTTAGACCTAAGGAATCCAATGGTGAGGTTGGATTTTGGGTTTGACCACATTTGACTAGGTAATTTATGCAAAAACCCATTTTACGGTAAATATTTGACTAAGACACCAATTTTGGTCAAAATAGGTTCCGAGGGCTAAATTGAAGGTTCTAAATCCTAGAGAATATTTTTCCAAGATTTTTAGAGGGTTTAGGCGAATTTTATCCCAACTAGAACCTTGTTAAATCAAGTGGTTCTATTTTAGTGTTAGAAGAAGTCATTTAATTCCTAGAATTCACATGAACCATTTTCTGTTTGAACCAACTCACTTTTTATCTTGTTAAGACCATTTGACCTATGTTTAATCTATGAGAAAACCCATTGTTGTACTGTAATGGAAAAATTGCAGTTTTACCCCTTGTTTCTTGCTTTTCGCTCAGAATGGTTATTCATTGAGTTAGGACCTCCAGTTGGTTGTGTAGGAGCTTTTGTTCTCTTTTCTAGGTCAAAATGAGCTAGTTAGGGCTCATGATGGTGTTCCCATCGGGTTTCTCTTTTTAAATGTTCAAACAAGTTTGAATCGTCCACAATCAAAGGTAAACAAGTTGTATTGGTGATCATGTGTTTCCTTTATGTTGTGGGACTAAAAAGAAAGAAACTCGAATTGGATTTAAACCTAATACGTAAATTTAACTACCAATAAATCTTTTTTAGGCTTCTTAATTAAATAGTGGTCTAAACACTGCAAACAACACCGCTACTTTATGTAAAATCAACAAGGATTCCAGAAAAGATTTTTTCAAGATTTTAGGAGTTTGTTTGATATTTGTTTTTGAATTTTTATTTGTGCTGGTGTCAACCTCCAGAAATGGTACCCGTGAGTATTTTGGACTTTTTGTACCACCACTGGCCTCAAAAAATTTTGGTGATTTTATGTGAGATGTAGAATTTCACAAGGACTCCAGAAAGCTAAATTGCACAAAAATTGGATGAGTATAAAAATTCTAAAAATTTATGAACTTTAGAAAAATAGGAAGATTAGAGGGTGTGACCCCTTGGTAGTCCACGAATTTAAAAATTAAATACAAATCCAATTAGTCTAAAATTTGGAACAGACGTTTCTAACTTGATTTGGAATCACTATGTGAAATTTCAGGATTTTAGGAAACCTGTGGTGTTGGGAATTGATTTTTGAAGTCCAAATAGAAATCTGGACCCAAAAAATAGAACACCAGCATTAGGATTGGAGTGGTGTTTAATGAAGCATACAAGCAAACAATGGATTTTTATTGGCATTACTCCACTTAATTAAGATGTTTAGGATCCTGAAAGCCAAGTTTAATATTTTTTTGGGAGTCTTTTAGCCTAAATGTGACAAGAAATGGGGGACCAACCTACAATCGTGGGAAGAAAAGGAACTTTGAGCTCTTGCTTCCAAATTCCTGCTTTCTTCCTATAGTTTTTGCACACACAAGAGAAAAGAGAGACAAGGGGATGACATCCACTTCAAGCAAAAGAATCAATTAAAATGCAAAGTTGTGCCTCCCCAACAACGGCACCAAAAAGTGATGCGAAATTTGGCATGATTTATAAACGCGGGTTTTTAAGTCATTGTAACACACGAAATCGCACATGCTTTTAAAATTTATAACCTAGATTGGGGAGTATCTAGGCTCGTCCAATGAGGCAATATGCTTGCAATCAAATCTCTTGCTTAGAAAATAAATCTCAACTTTCTTTTTGATTTTTTCAATATATCATTTTTTTCTGTTTTGTCATTGAAATAACAAGGATTTCGAATTAATGAAAACTACTCCGAATAGTTACCCTAGGTGACAAGATCTACCTTCCTTCTAAGCTCACCAAAGGCATGTGAAGGCCTAGGGTAATTAGAGAGGGAGGGAAGTGAGTGCACAAAAGGGAAATTTAAATTGCAATCGAGACAAACAAACCTAATGAAGGCAACTTCTATAAAATTGAGGAATTGTTTAACAAGAATCTAGTAGAAGAATGCTTAAACTACTAGAATTGAAAATGCATGTAATGAAAACACAAAAATCCTCTGAAATGATGGTGAAGATGGCGAGGCTCTTGCTCCAATTGCGACTGCTCCCGCAATCAAAAAGAGCTCCTTCTTCTCCCTGCAAAATTCTTCAAGGTGTAGCTTCCTTGGCAAACCCTGAAGTAGGAGGCGTGCCAAGGCTTTCTTCCAAGGTGGCATGGACCACCTCTAAGCTCTCCTCCAAGGTGGCATGGACCACCTTCAAGACCTCCTCCAAAGGTCTTCCTTGCTTGGCTTCTACTTTGGCTGGCGTGGGCACAAGAGAGAAGGGAAGAGGGGAAGGCACCAAGGGGGTAGAGTGTCCCCTTAATCTTCTTCTTCTTCTCTCTTGGGCATGAGCTATAGGTAGAATATAACACGTATTTTGCTAGCCAAGGATGGATTGTAAGGTGGTGGGTGTTGGTCTTTTTATAGGGTAGCATGAGAGGGTTGAGGTGACTCTTGAGATGGATGGCTAAGATGGGGGTGATTAGGTGATCTTATGGTGGAAAACAGTTAGCGCCAAGTAGGGTGGTGTGAAGGTGGTGGTTATGGTGGTGAAGATACACCTAAAGGTGGCGCCAACCATGAAGGGATGCCTTGGTTTTGGTGCCACCATGAGGGCTTCTAGAAGGGGGGTTAGGTGGATGGTGGAGATGGGTTTAAGGGAAGATATGTGGTGGAGATGAAGGGGGTTTTGGAGGAAAAAAGTGGCGCCAATTGGTGGGTGGTTATGACAGGCTTCGGTGCCACTTTGTAGTATCTTTTGGAGGTAGTTGGTAGGGTAGGTTGGCGCCAAGGTGAGGTGGAAGTAGGGTTAGCTTATGTGGAGCATAGGTGGAGCTAGTTGGTGGAGTTGTTAGGTAGGGTTTTTAGATGGTAAGAGCCAAGGTAGCTAGAGCATAGCTAAGCTAGGCAAGCTAAGCTAGCTTAGCTAGTAGTAGAGTAGAGGAGGAAGTATTGGAGCTAGGGTTTGAAGATATAAGCTAAGGAGAAGTTTGGAGCTTGAATTGGAACTGGCAGCTCTAGCTGGCTTAGCTTGCTAGTTCTTTTCTAGTTGCTAAGCCAAGCTAAAGTGAGCTAGCCTCAACCATAATGAGCTGAGGTGAGCTGGGTCTGGTGCTCTCGGGGAGGATCAAGCTGGTTGAGGCAGCTAAGGTAGCTTAGCTCAACTGAGTTGAGCTAAGCTGAGCCCCCAGGAGCTGGACTTGAGCTTCCTGAGCTAGAATGAAGTCATCTTCACTTGGCTGGAGTTGACTGGAGCTAGATGTAGCGAGATCTGAGCTGGGGTAAGCTCCAGTCAGCTCATCTGAGCTAGCTGGAGCTCCCTATGGACTAATGGGAGTAGAGATGAGCTAGACTCAGTTAAGTTAAGCTGGATCTGAGCTGACTTGAGCTAGCGTGAGCTGAGATGAGCTCTCTTGAGCTTCCATTCAGCTGAGATGAGTTGAATGGAGCTAGGATGGGCTAACCCTAGTCCAAGTGAGCTGGATTCTAGCCATGGTGAGTTGGATCAAGCTGAGGTCCTACTAGTTTGAGCTCTTCCTTCACCTGTTGCCTTCCTGAGTGCTAGGGTTCTAAGGGTCTGTTAATCTGTTCATCCCTAACACTCACAAAAACACATTAAAAAGACAAGAAAAATGCAATGCATGCCTAACCTAATTTGTGACTAAATGCAACCCAAAAACCCGCTTGCAAAGCAAGACCCTAAGATTTTAATGCAAAAGAATGATGATAAACTGATGTTTATCAGTATCTCCCTCTTGTTTTGCATAACTACAAAATCATCATGATATTATCTTATTATCTCAATTGAAAAGCGATTTCGATCTGATTTCTTGATGAAATTAATCATGAACATATGTTTTTAACCGGTGCGAGTTTGAAGAGGTCATTGCCTCCCTGTGGATACGACCTGCTCTCTTGTGAGTGGTTTAATTTTAATTCTAATTATTTTGATTAGTCATTTTTCCACCACTTAGAAATACAATGATAAATCTTCTTAATCATCATTTTCGAAAGTGAAAACCAACTTGTCACCCGATGCCATAGATCTAAAGTACTACTACACTTCATGCAAGCATCCCTCAAGCAGCATCACTCTTCATCTATTTCTCTCTCTACTCTTTAGCATACATGTTTTAATTCCTAGTTTGAGAATTATTTGCAAGTAGTAATAAAAATCTGATTCTCTGAATATCTGGTTTTGATTTCTATGCTTGCATTAGGATAGATTAGTTACTATGAAAAGTTTTGAAAATCATGTTTTACCTCCCTGCGAACAATGCTATACTTTCCAAAATATTTATAAATTTATTTATTTCAACATGATTCCCAACTACAGCAATACAGAAATATTTTCACGTGTTTCGCGACGAACACCGCCATACACCGCCTCCATCCATCGTCGTCCAGCTGTCATCGTCACCATAACCAACTCCAGCAACTACGGATGGACATCCCGAAGGACACCAGTCCTCAATTGAAGAACAACACAGCAACAACTTTAATTCGAAGCTCAAATTCTCAGCTACACGGACGGGAGAAGAAGGCACATTAGTTCCACATTGTGTGCGTCAGATCCCAAACAAAGCATAAAAGGAATTGCGCTCATCTACTGCTCGCATTGACATGCGGGTGAGTCCCCTCATCTCACGTGACCTACACACCTCACCTGCTATACATGTCGGTGACTCTGGTCCTTGGTCTGCTTACCCGATTATCCTTGTACCTGGTTTAGGAGGAAGGAAAGAGAAAATCTTAGGTGGATGGGGGGTGGTTTTGACTGTTCGCCTCGGGGTTGTGCTTGTGCACTCTATACTTAGCGAAATTCTGAGGTGTTGAGGCTTTGAAAGTTAAGGTGTTTGACCTCAAGGTTCAACATCTAATTTGAGGCACTGTAGAGATATTGATGCTTGGTCTAATGTGGCTAAGTGGTTACTATTGAGACATTGAATACTATTGGGATTCATGGGATTAGTGCTTAATTCTAGGGCTTAATTGGTGGTTTCAACCAGTATTTTTAGTCATCTATTTTTATATTTTTATTCCTAACTTTCGAGATACATTTTTGCTATTAATTGAATATTGTTTGATTCACCTGCATTATTATTTCTGAATATTGTGATTGGTGATTGATTTGTTGCATTTGCTCCCAACGAACGACCTCAGAACTCACGTTTGTTTTTTCGAGCATATAAATTTAAATGTTACATTGATTTTCGTCGCTATACTACAACATAATATTTTTACAATGATTTTCTAGACAACACTCGATTGGGAGAAAAGTCATTTCATTGTCGAAAAAGGCATAGTCCTAGGCCATGTCATCTCTAGGAAAGGAATTACGGTCGATTGAGCCAAAATTGCTGTTATTTCTACACTCCCACCACCTACTTCTATAAAATATATCCGATCTTTCTTGGGGCATGTGGGATTCTACCACCATTTCATCAAGAACTTCTCCAAACCCCTAACTCAATTGCTCACTAAAGACTAACCTTTCAATTTAAATGTTCAATAGCTGGAGAGTTTCAGCAAACTAAAGAAAGAGGTCACTGAGGCACCTATATTATAGGGACCTAATTGGAATTGTCCCTTCAAATTAATGACAAATGCCTCAGATTATGTTGTGGGGGCTTTTCTAGGGCAGCAACTTGACAAGAAGCCCGTTGTGATCTATTGCACTAGTAGAACCCTAAATGATGCACAATGGAATTACATGAACACTGAAAAAGAAGTTCTTGCCATTGATTTCGCCCTAGAAAATTTTCACTCTTATCTGTCGGGGTCACATGTCACTGATCGCACGTGTTTCACAAGTTTGAAATCAGGGTGCCAACACCCTCCCTTGGTTTGCACCTATTGTAAATTATTTAGCAATAGAACGAATCCCTTCCGATAGGCCAAAAGCCAAATGGGATAAGTTCTTTGCTGATATCAAATATTATTTCTGGGAGGATCCCGACCTTTTCCACATCTGTGCTAATCAAGTAATCCGACAATATGTCCCCAAATTAGAATCATACATTTTGACACACTATCACACGATGCTTGTGGCGGACATCTTTCGAACAAGAAAACTGGATTTAAGATTTTAAATTCTGATTCTTTTGGCCCAGCTTACACAAAAATGCTCACTCATTTGTTTCATCCTGTGTTCATTGCCAGAGCATTGGCAACATGGCTAAAAAGGATATGATGCCCCTAAACCCTATTTTAGAAGTTGAAATATTTTATGTTTGGGGCATAGATTTCATGAGACCATTCGTCAATTCATGTGGTACTTATATATACTAGTTGTAGTTGACTATGTTTCAAAATGGATTGAAGCAATGCCCACTTGCACCAATGATCATAAGGTAGTTGTGGACTTCATCAAGAAAAGCATTTTCTTGAGATTCGGTATTCCAAAGGCCATCATCAGTGACGGATGTCCGTCGCAAAATGCATAAAAGATTATTTCTATTATTGTAGTGTGAATCATGTCGAAACAAATAAATTTATAAATATTTTGGTAAGTACCGAGTTGTTCGCAAGGAGGCAAACCATGATTTTTTAAGCTCTTCATACTAACTAATCTAACCTAATGAATGCATGGAAGTAGAGATCAGTTATTCAAAGAATCAAATTTTTATTACTACTTGGAAATAGTTTTCAAACTAGAAATTGAAACAACTATGCTAAAGAAGAAAGAGAGAGAAAAGTAGATGAAGGACGACGCTACTTGTGGGATGCTTGTGCGAAGTGTGGTAGCACTTCAGACCCAGAGCACCAAGAGGAAAATTGGAGAGAAGTTGTAGAGAGAGAGAGGCTGGACATGTGTCTGGTGGGAGTTGCCTCTCAACTGGGGGCCCTGGGGCTCTTTTTATATCTTCAATGAGGGGCAAAGTTGGTATTTAGGCCCCCCAACTCATGCAACAACCTTGGAGCCATCAGATCCATCGATCGGGAGATCAATAGACCAAATCACACCTCAAAATAACCTTTCATGCACCTTAAGCTCACAGACAGCTTCAGATGCTAACATGTGGCCACTTCCAAGCTACTAGATCTCGATCCACCACACCACTTATGCTCATTTGATTTCAGTCGTCTGATCGCTTAAAAAGATCGATGCACCACCTCTTCTCGCTCATTGTGCACGTGTACGTGTACTTTCAAATTCAGTCGTTTGATCTGATGATTAGACAGCCTAGATTTAGCACCGCACCGCCTTAAGAGCCCATGTGTGGCAAGGCATTTAGTTTGCACATCCAACCGAGCGTCATCCACGCCGCTGCATCCAATGCACCTCTGTGCACCACATGGTGCAAGCACGCCCGCGCTCCATCGCCTCTTTGAATTTCAGCTGAGCAAGAGTCAAATGCACATTGGTTGCTTGCGTGCGAGCACTGAGAGCAATGTTCTGGGAGCGCATTTGAATCATGGTTTAGTTTTGTGCTCAACTAGTCTCAGCCATTGGATAGAAATCCAATGGCTAAGATGGTCTCCTCAGTTGATGAAGTCGTGATGGAGTCGATGTGTCCTTTTTGTGGTCGTTGATGACAATCCAATGGCCTACGTTTTTCCTTCAGTGATTGGAGGTGCGGTGGTGGATCGTTGGGATGGTGCCACGTGGCACCATCTTGACTATTCATCTTCTCGCCTTTGTAATTGGTGCTACAGAACCTCGATTAGGTTGATCATTGCACCGTTGGACTACGATCGTTGATCAGGATCCATCCATGCAATCGGATTTGACATCTAAGGGTAGGATTTGTACTACCTTACTCCTTAGTCTCTAATCTTCCACGGGCTGTATGTGCTGCTACGGAGGTCTAATCAATATGATTCCGGAAGTGTTGGACTCCTGTCGTCATCCTAATCACATCCGAATGGTGTGATCGATCATCCACAGCCTTGGATTATCTGTAATTAACATTTCCTCTCTTTTAGAGCATAAAATAATATTTTTATCTATAAAGCTAGCAAATCAACTATGATGCAAATTATGATGCTTATGCATGCATTGTTCCTAAGTTAAGCTAAAATCTAACTTAATTCAGGTAAATTAAGTCCTATGATTGCTGTGCAATCACAACCCCATTAATGAATCTTGCTAGTCCATGGTAAATGCAAGACTAAATGCAAAGTGGTCTTAAATGACTAATTTCCATCAAGAGTTTAACTAGAGATTTATTTCTTTTGTTTTCATCCAAAACTTTAGAAATCCAGACAGTCATGAAAATGTAGTCTTGTAGCCTATGCAACGGATCCAAATGAAATGTCAATCCACATCTAAAGCTCGTACTTGACCCTTAGTAAAATTCTATTGAGATAGGGAAACTTCTTCCCTCGAGGTTATAAAATAATCTATAATTTCAGCCCAAGATTTTGGTTTAGGTAGAAGATATCTGAGTTAAGTGGGTTTGTATTTAGTGGGTCATACTCCTCTAGTGCTACACATAGACTAGTACTTCAAAACCTAGATTTCCAGACTTATTAAATAATTCAACTCAAAAAGAGACGGAGAAACTGTGCTCTCTTTAGTTCCTTTGTACTCATTCTCTCTCTTTCTTTTTCTTCTCTTTTCTTTTCTTTTCTTTGTTTTCTTTCTTTTTTTTTTTTGAGCTCACAATCTCACCAGATTTGTCAATATATTTGGTGGCCTCTGATGGCATTAATACTTTGATTAAGTTCTGATAACCCTATGACTAAGTCAACAATCCTCAGCCAGTATTTGGGTGGTCAGAAATACAGAAAAGTAGGTTAAGGCTGTATTTGCTGGATTGTAAAGAGAATGTGTCTTGTTGCCTCAATGTGCTTGACATGAGGTAAACACAACGCAATTAACACATTATATATATAGATATATTTTTTCTTTTCTAGTCTTCTCTTTTTTTTCTTTTTCTTTTATATATATATATTTATTTATTTCTACCAACACAACATACTGTAGCACCCATGCACATTTTTATTCATGAGGCATTATTCGGGATTGGGGTTGTTCAAGAGGATATTGGGTGGGTTATTAGGTGGAAGTGTCTACTCTCGGCACCAGGAAAGGAATGGATGGGATAGCGTATTTCTGACCTTGATATTAATACCCTCCTTCAGCCAAGGATTCTGTAAAGGATAGTCATAACCATCCACCTTAGTCCTAGTTTTATTAGAACCTGCTCTCTACGATTTGCCTTATTTGGTGGCTCTCCAAAAATTCACACAAAGAATTTGTACGCAAGAACTGGGAGCAAAAACTATGCCTAACTCTGAGTTTCATTATCCAATTATCCAGAAACTAAGATTCCTTATACTAGCCTTAAAGCACCAGTTGACTCTCTACTCTCACCTCGCACTTGTTTGGTGGATCTACTAGAAGATGGTTTTCTTGACTCCATTACTGTCCAAGGGTTCAGGAGAAGAAGCATTGCTTCTCCTTGATAAACGAAAGATGTCTATTGGTCTCCACAGAGGAACCATTGCAAATTCTACGTGTAAGTGTGAAATTGTACTGGATTCTAAATTCAGGAATCAACTTAAGAATAAATCGCTAATAAAAGCTTCTTGATAAAAATTCCTCATGAATGCAAAATTTTCTTCTTTTTTCTAACATATAAAATATGACATGCAATGTCCACCCCCCATGCATATTCATTATAATGTCCTCATTGAAATGTATGCAAGAAAATTAAAATGTAGTAAGCAAGAGGAGGGGATACCACCTGATTGAGCTTGTTAATCCAAGTCAGCTTGATCAGTTGAAAATGCAAAAGTACATGTATAGAATACTGGGTTGCCTCTCAGCAAGAGCTAAGTTTAACGTCATTTGCTGGACCTAAGCCCAAAAATGAATGATTAAATTAATGGGTTGAGTCAGGATTAAAATGAAGATATGATCATGCGGTCCAAGAATCAGTGATCCACATGTGTGGATCAGCTAATGGTGAATACCATGCCCAAAAGATTGGAAAAATAAAATAAACAAGCTTGGAATTATTTGCAGGTAGGTGCTATAAAAGAGAGAAAAATATGTGTGAGTGCCATAGCCAAAAGTAGATAGTGGCAACCCTAAGAAGTGGTGCATGAGAAAGGCAGATGAGGTGGGTAAAGAGTAGTCAGTGGGGAATAAATCATACGGGTCTTGAAAGTGATGGGAAGTGAAAGAAGGAACCTGAGTGGTGTAGTCTGAAATGGTATAAGAAACCACTTCATAAGTCAAGTCAGGTGTGGATGGATGTAGAGTAGGTTGGTCAAATAAAATCCAATGGTTCATCTCAATAGTTTCAGATTCACCCAAATCATGTTGGATTTCCAAATCAGAATCCTCAAGCTCATCCTTGGGGTGATAAAAAGTCTCATATGAGTTGCCTAAATCCTTTCTTAATTCTTGATGCCAATCCTCAAATGTAATGGGCAAAAATTCATTTTTCCTTAGAATCATTTCCCCACGTGGCGTAAGATCGGTATCTAGATTAATCAAGGCCTCAAATCCTTTTTGTTTTGTGAATTTCTCCCTAGTTGTCTTTCTCTTGAATTATATCTTTTGAGGGAATGTCTACTTATTTCTCATCAATCAAATCAAGTTCCTCAAGATTCCATGATTCAACTAAATTCTTTGCTTCCTCAGATAAATCATCATAAGTCATCCCCAATAATTCTGCAATTTCTCGAACATCTTTCTCATAAGGGGATTGTCTATTTTGTTCAATCTTGAGACGTTGGGGATAAGAGTCAGGTTTTTCCTCAAGACTTTGGTGGATGGGAAGAGAAGGGTGCGAATTAGCTAATACAGAAGTGAAGGTAGATTTGACTTCTATATAGAATATCTCAGAATGATTAGTATTGCCGAATCCAAATATCGAATTGTCTAAGCACATCTGATCATGGTAATCCTTAGACAAAATCACACTACAAAAAAAAAAAGCCTTTAACAACATTTAATATTTACCACTATAGGCTTTTTATTTGACACTATATGTAATTAGTGACACTTAAAAGAAGTATCGCTTAATTGCTACCTTCAATGGTGTCACTAAAAGGTTAGCTGCAATTGTACAATTGCTACTAAATCAATGGTATTAGTGTCACTTTAATTCTTGCAAATAATGTCATTAATGATCTTCTACAGTGGTAATTTATTTGCCACTATTTTGCCACTACTGATTTATATTAGCAGCAATTTAATTGATACTATTAGTGTCGCTATGCCCATCATTTAATGGATTTTTTTTGTCACCAAATTGCCACTATTTATTTTCTTTAGTAACACTTTTTTTGTCATTTAATTACCTTTATTGATATTATTCAGCAACAATTATTTGTGTCTCTAAATCGACATTATTGATTTGCTTTAATGGCACTTTCTTATGCCACTAAATTGTCACTAATTATATACTTTAATGGCACTTTCTTTCACAATTTAATTGACACTATTGATTCACTTTAATGATGCCTATATATACGAATTAATTTTATTCTTTACTAAGAAATAGATTTTTTTATCAAACTCAAAACATAGGAGCCTAATCAACCATAAATTTATTGATCTCCAAATAGTAATGCACAAAAAATTCCTTGTCATTGAATTCCCATATTAAGAAAGTACAGTTTCCCCTCTTAAGGGTAGTATAAGAAAAAGAAAGGAAAATTATAGAAAAATTAAAATACATTAAAGATCAATTCTAGCAAATCTGACTAAAACATGAAACACTTCATCAACATTCAAATCAACTAGAATCATCTACAACTTCAACCTTCTTCAAAACATCAATAGTAGTAGCTCCAGCATCCATTGTTCAATCCAATAATAGTAGCTCAACTCCTGATAGCAATGAATATCTACTGAAATTTTTAGCAACTCCAATCGACCACGATTATTGCAACATCTAACTAAAAATGAGAAAAAAACCTAGTTATTGAAAAGTATGCTTGACTAAACTAAATTAAATACAGTGCACTTGATTGGAAGATAATTTTATTTTTCAAAAGGACTAGGAAATAAATGAGCTATTACATTCAATTAGTAGATCCTTCAAGGAGCGAACTTCGTGAAAATAAGTAGATCTTAGGTGATCAAATTGGTTTGCAACTAGGAAAAGCACTCAGTAAGAATCAAAACATACATATATTAATCAAATCAGATATATAACTTAGCAACCACATTGGCAGTAGCAGCAGCAATTAGATTATCAATAAGAATCAAAACCAATAAACAAAATCCATGGGTGTTGACTAAAAAAATCAGTTCAAACTACATGGCTGCAAACTGAAAATTAAGGGACTGATGGACTATTGCTGACTCATTATGGGGGTATGTGATTTAACAAAAGTGCCAGAAATGATCCCTCAAGATGGCACAAAACTATGACAAGCTTGGTACAATAGCAACTACAACTAACATCGACTAAAGATGGATCAAAAGTGAAAACCTCAATTTAAGGGACATTTGGAAAAGAGCTGCCTAGAGGTTGTAATTTTTTATGTTGGGTTGCTCCTCTAAGATAACCCAAACTGACCTTTTCTTTCTCTAAAAAAAGGCTAAATCTTGTTTGAAGTAGTAGCAGACTCATCAGAGTGCAATTACCAAAACCCATAAACACCAAGGAAAACAAAGTAACATGCATAGATACCTTAAAAGCCTCCAGAAGATCAATGTCTTCCTCATCATCTATGGCAGTCTCCTTACTCTCAAGATAACAATTATGCAATCTACAAATAAAAAACTTCAACTTATTAGGGTTGTCATCATGAATAAAATACAAGGAAGCTCAAAAACAAAGCAAACCTTTCAATTATTGCATCATTATTATGAATTTGATGAGACTTTGTAGCTTCATCATTCTCCTCAACAAATAATTCCTTTGATCCATATCTTATTATGTCATCCAACTCATCCTATGATTCACAAATTAATCATATTTCAACTTTTTTAAACCAAGCTAATATCCACTACATACTGTATTGCTTTTACAAAGATTTAATAGAGCCATGGTGCACCAGCAGGGCTCCTATAGAAACATAGAGCACAAGGGAAAGGTGGCATCTTGAAGAAAATTCATAAGCATCTGAGTATTAACAAACTAAAAAGGAGAAGAGGGCTTGGGAGGTGCCTCGGTGCCGTTGAGAGAAGGAAAAAAACTAATAAGGTCTCAATGCTTGCTATTTTTAGAATAACCCATTAGGCATGTTGGTTTTTGCTTTAAAAATGAAAGAAAGAAAAGACAGAATAAAAGGTCATTGGATAGAAGACAAATAAGGCCTGAATAATAGCTTATATATATATATATTGAAAGGAATATAACTTATAAATAATGATGATGATGATGAGGCTGGATGGCCTTAGTTTGCCTAAAAGGTGATTGGTAGTTAGTTGACATGGGATAGATAGACAAATATCACCAAGGGAACTGCTGGTTATGGAATACAATCTTAGCTTGTGGGACTTCCTATTCTTATCAACCCCATTAGCAATCACACCAATGGATTACCCTTCTCTGTATGGGATTTGTCCTACAATCACATAACAAATTAGCAGTGACACTAAAACTGAAATTAAGAGACAAATACAATAAGCATTAGCTACACTGCAACTACTATTTTTTCCCCCAAAAATGTTATTGAAAACTAAGATTCTAGAACAAAGTCAAGCATTACATCATGCACTCTCTTCACCTCTTGTGTGAAAATGGCAAAGTTTCAATGATGAACTATGGAGCTTCATTTTTTTTTTTACAAAACATATTAGCTAAATCAAAGGAGATGTAGAGATAAATTTTAGCTAAATCAAAGGAGATGTAGAGATAAATTAAGTACAAACCATCAATTTAGCAGATACACTCCCTCATATAAGAGCAATGCTCAAAGAGATAATCAGCATCCACCATTTATCTGAGGTGGAGAAAATTGATGCAAACCTCACTTCTTAAGGAAAGGTATTGCATTATACAAGTATAACTTTCAATTAGACCAGATTCATGCAGCATTGCTAAAGCTTCAAAACATTCTGTAGTATTGGCAATCCTTCCATCATCCTTGTGAACCATCCTCAAATAATATCAAGCTGCATGATTAGTTGGCTCAATCCTTAAGGCATCTGAGACGAAACCGCTAGCAACTAAAGATGAGCTTGAGCCAATCTTCCATAACAAGGTGTTGATTGATACCTTGCTAGGAACATAAGTTAAGACCACTAATATTGCATATGAATATGAAGCCAAGTCTTCTTGATTAATGTTTCCACAGGCTTCCCTTACAAGGATCCCATTTAATCTTTCTAAGGCAATATTTCCTTACCAAGATCATTAGAAGCAAAATTGTCTCTTCAATATTATGTTTTGGAACAAAGGAGCCTTCAACCTGAAATGATATATTAGGTGCAACAACCACTATACTACCAGAGTAAAAATGCAGCAATTCTTCTCTCGTATTCACGCATAGCAATCATTATCAAGAATTCATTGATTGAGAAGAGCATGCCTATAGGAAGAGACAACTTCTTTATGGAGCCCAACTAGCTTCCAGAGATCTGGAAGAAGCTCAACATATTTACAAATAACTTCTTGCAACTTGTTGTCAATCGATGCATTTTGTATGTCAAGCTAAAATATCTTCTCAATATTATCAAGGATAGTCCTACATTCTTCACCAGCCTTATGGAATTTGCCAAGCTTTTGAAGCGACAAATATCTTAGATATATTGCTTCAAGAACAAGGGTGGCAGCATATTAAGAAGATGGATTCAAGAAATCACAAGAGCGACTCCTCCCAGATGGAGCCTTTTTAGGAGCTGATGGCTGCAAATGTTTTATAGCTTCTTGAATATCTATCCCTTCCAATAAATGAAGGGTTGTTTCAAATTTTGGCTCTTGCAAAGACATTTGCTCCTGAACATCATTCTATAGTTGAGTTTTCATTGGATGATATGTGAAAATTGAAGCTTCGGAAGTTGAGATCTAAAATGAAAGAAAAGAATACCATTGGAGAAATCTATGGCAGTAATCTGTAGGGAAATGAAGAACTTTCCTCAAAACTATCTGATAGTAAAAAGAAGGCAAGAAAGAAGTTGGGCCTTTGATAATCCAAATCTAAAATGAAGGGAAAAAAATCATTATAGAACTCTATGACATTAACCTACAAGGAAATAAAGAATCTTCATCAGGAATGCCTAATTGTAAAAAGAAGCCAATGAAGAAGTCCAAAAAAGTTGATCATGGTAATGACAATAGCAAAGAAAAGGGAACCAATTATATCGTAGAGAAATTGGGCAAAATTCTCCAAAAGAGGTTCGAGGTCAGAGTATGAACTTAATAATTTATCTCGGTCAACCCTTTGTCATTGATGGAGAGAGATAGATATTTCATTAAGAACTTCAATTAATTATCATGTATCTTAGGCGTTGTAATTGAGGAACTTTAGAGCTCTGCCCATGAGATTTTTCCTATGCATTATTAATTTTTCTATGGGGCTAGTGATTTCACATTTAAGAGCTCATGGGTTTTCCATTTTTCCTTTTGTTGATTTGAGTATTGATTGACATTGACTCTCGTGAATGGACGAGATATTATATTGGATCTGCACATTCTCAATCAATCTGTGCACCATACTAAATCGTGATCCTCATGGATCTTAATCCAACATGTAACAATGAAATCTAGCCTACCTCGATCCAGCAAAAGGAATGGCAAAAAGATGTTGGCATGAACACTCAATCCCTTATTTAGGCTTGAAAATAATTAGGCAGATCATTGCTTTGAAGGGTAATGATCATTGTGGGATATTGATCGAGTCTGACCTTAGGGTTAGATCATCCTTGGATCACCATCTACCTTACTCCAATTAACTAATAAACATACATACTGTAATGAAATACCAAAGTGGAGAAGAGAATAAGCATTCAAAACCACGTTTCTCTCCTAAAAATTGCTAAGAGAATTATAGCAAGGATCATATTTTGGATACATAAGGAGAAGGCATAGCTGAATGTAGAAGAAAAGAAGGAAGGAGCTGTAGAGAGGAAGGAAGGCTGAAGATAGAGAAGGAAAGAGACAAAGCCACATTCAAAGTAGAGAAGAAAGAAGAAGAAAGAAGCTCAAGGTAGAGAGGAAGGAAGGCAGAAGACAAAGAAGGAAAGAAACCAAGAGACGAAAAGAAAGAAGAAGAAGGCTGAAGAAAAAGAAGTTGCAGAGGAAGGAAGGAGAAATCAGAGAAGGAAGAAAAGAAAGAGAAAGAACAGGATCTCAGAAGAAGAAGAAAGAGGAAGACAGAGATTAATTAATTCTATTTCTTTTTACATCTCTATTCATCTATTTAGCATTTATATACATTGAACTTCATTTTGTTGCTCCATAAATTGTTGAACATCACATTTTATCAATTTGAGATTGTGTTAGTTTTTAAATACCAATTTGCTCCCAGTGTTCGACCTCAGATTCTTAGTTTTTCGAGTAATAAGTTCTTATTTGTTCTTCAAAGTGATTTCACCTATACTGCAACGTGATATTTACAAACCTGATTTCGCTTTCGAACGAACATTTTGGCACCGTTGTCGGGGAGCAACGGGCATTTTAGAAACTTTAATCACAACCTCTGATTCAGTACTAACTTGCTCTCTTTCTTTGTTGTGATTGATTCAGGGGAAGAAAAGAAAAACAGCCGCACAACAACCACACTGGAAATAGGTAAATTCTCATTAGCCCTTTCGCTTAATCCCCTCAAATCTGAAAAGGAAAACAACGAAAAATCATTCTAGGGCTACCTGCTTTCCATATTTAGTAATTCACCAAAGTTGCCTGATTTTAATTTCAACACATTTTTGAATTGCACATCCATTTAAGGTAACTAGGGCTAACACCTTCTTGATTGAGCCCTAGATACCATCTTTGAGGCAACTAAATTGGACAAAATAGAGCCAACTTAAGGATTTCAATCTAGGATTTTTAGAGACACATCTTCTCTAAGCAATGAATCAAAATTTTCAAAAGGAGGTGTGCCTATGCCTTGTTTGAAGAGATTTATCCAAGAAAAACCCTAAGAAAATCAAGCTCTTAACTCACTTGAACCCGAAAAGAAAGGACCTAAAAGCTCTCAAAGGACAAAGTGGTGAAGTTGACTCCTTGGGTCAACCAACCTTGAAATTAGGTCACTTTTTGCACTCAAAAGATCTAAAGTTCAAGTGGAACCCTAAGCACCTTGATCTTAACTAAAAGAGGTAGAGTTAAGAGGTCAAGGTCCCCATTCTGGTCTACCTTGAATCTCAGTGACAAGAGAGGTCGGGTGGGGGAAACCCTATAACTCGTGGGGACGCTCTACCGTGTAGGGGTCATTGCAGGACTCTCCCTCTCTGGCTGCCCAAGTATTTCTCAGGTGGATGGCCTTTCTGACTAAGGGGTATCATCCGCCCCGAACCTCTATAGTCACCCAACATTTTTTGGGTGCCTCGATTGGGTCCTGCACATTCTAATCTCATCAAATCCTTTGGTGCATGTTTGGTAGGAGGTCCTTAAGACCATCCTTAAAACCTCTTTTAGAAATCCACTCCCACCAAGGCCAAGCCTCGAAGCCCATGTTTGTCCAGCAACCCCACCACATAGATCTCTCCTCTAATTCATCAAAACCAAGTTCTCCTTCTTCTTCCATCATGGCATAACCAATTGAAGAAGAGAACAACCTTGAGAACCAACTTTAGCGCTTAAATGATCTATTCCAAAACTTTGTAAACCCGCCGCAGCATCTTATGATGCGAGATCATTATAATCCAGCTACGGTGGCAATTGAGCCACGAGTCCAAATCCCAGCTTGAGGTCCTGATTTGGAACTCAAGCCCAATATGATTCATGCCATTCCAAAATTCCGTGGTCTTAACTTCGAGGATCCCTTCTAGCACATCAAGCAACTCAAACATCTAGCCTAGACCTTCGGGTCAAATGTACAAAATCGGGATATTCTACTCATGAAGTTGTTTTTTTTCTCCCTCATGGACAAGGCTGCTCATTGGCATCAGACTCAAACTTGTCTGATCAACACATGGGTCGAACTCCAATCTGAATTTTTGAAAAAGTTCTTCCCCGTTGTCCGGATGAATGCCTTGCGCCACCAAATCACTCACTTCACTCAACAATCGGGAGAACCTCTTCATGAGTCATGGGATCAATTCTTGAATCTCATGCGAAAGTGCCCCCGTCATAGAGTTCCTAAATGGGAACAAGTCCAGTCTTTTTACCAGGGACTCCGTGAAGACATTCGATTGTTCGTCAATGCAACCTACGGAGGAAACATCATGGGTCAACATGAGGACACGGTGTGGGAGATTCTCGAGAATATGTGCGAGAACTCCATCAATAATGACTCCATGGGCTTATTCGACCAGAAGAATGCCCGCGCATCGACAAATCTTAAGGGAGCACATGAGACGTAGGGCCTGTCCACATCCATTGACTTAGAACTGATGGCCAGTCGGTTGGACAAGGTCTCTATCATAGAGAAGAAGGTGGATGAGCTGATCAGCATTTGCAGCAAACCACCTCTGCACAAAACTCGTTTGCATAGCCACCTCTTGCGAGGGAAACTGTGCAGAACATCTATCACTGATCTTCTCACAGGATGGACCTGTATCCACCCCCGTCTGACTCCTGGATCGGAAAGACCTCCGATCCACTCTATTCTAGTTGGAGGAACTCTGAACCGTCATACTCTGATTTTCCTGAGGCTCCTCAGACCTGCGAGGACCTCAACGCTATCCAGAATGACCCATTCTCCAATACCTACAACCCTGGATGGAGGAATCATCCCAACTTTCTGTGGGCAGGAAATTCTCAGAATCAAAGACCACCTTATCAACCCCGTCCACAAGCTCCTCGTCCATTTCAACCGCCTTAACCTCAGCCCAACCCCACCTATCAATATGGGCAAACCAAGCAGATCAAATGACTCTTATCCTTCAAACACTGGCTGACATTCAGAAGACGAATGCAGCAATACAAAAATAGCGCAAGGACGAGATCACAGAGGTTCACAATCAACTCGCCCAGATGATGAATTCCTGCCAACCTAGCACACTTCCTTCGCAACCACTGCCGAATCCAAATAACGTGCCGACCCAGAGGCGTGTTATGAACCCAAATCCAGGCCACGCACATATGATTTATCAGGACCCTTTTGTTCCATCACCCGACAGGATGGAAGCTTCGACATCTTATGCGGGATTTCAATAGTAGCCACCTATTTTACCAACCCCAAACCAAAACCAGGCAGGATTAAACTTCGTAACAGCCCGTAGTGGTAAAGCAACTCAAGACCCACCTTATCCAAACCACTCCAAGCCTGGTAGTAACCCAAGCCCTAGGATAGTTATCCAGGATACCCCTATCCCAGATCAAGAACCTGGACCTAGTTACGAGGAACCAACCAAGGTTCCATTTCCCGAGGCCTTGACCAAGGGAAAGAGGATAACAAAACCTGTGGCTCCTGAGGAGGATCTGGTCAAGCTCTTTGAATAGGTCCAAATAAACATCCCCTTGATTGATGCAATCTGCCATGTACCGGCTTATGCACGATTTTTGAAGGACGTGTGTACACCCAAGTGTAAGCTGTGAACCAAAAGTAGGAGTCCAACGGTACTGTAAGAGCAAGCCAGCTCTGTAATCCTGAGTAAACTCCCACCTAAGGCTAAAGACCTAGGTACTCCACTAATCTCATGTACAATTGGTGATACCCAATTCGACAGAGCCTTATTAGACCAAGGTGCCTCCATAAACCTAATACCTACATCCCTCCTTGACCACCTTGAAGAATCCGATCTTAAACCGACAGAGGTGATGTTATAGTTAGCCGATCGATCCATCAAGTCACCTAAAGGAATACTCGAGGATGTCATTGTTAGGATATGGGATTTCTACTTCCCAGTGGATTTTATAGTTCTGGATATGGATGCACCTAAGAACCCAAGGGATACACCAATTATACTAGGGAGACCTTTCCTGGACACTGCTAGAGCCAATATAAACTATGAGGAGGGCCAAATAGAACTAAAATTTGGGAACCAAACTCTAAAGGTTGACATCTCTAAGGCCCAACAAGGGATTAATTGTGGTGTTATAGAACAAATATGTGATATCAAAGCCGTGGTTGATGAACCACATATCAAGGACAACCTGATTATTCCTGAGCAACCACCAGAAGATTAAAACCCGCAAATAGAGGAGTCTGAACCTAATCTAGATACACCCATATCTCCTTCCCTTGTTCCTAACACACACCCTAAACCACCCGCTGCTGCTGATAACCCCGTCCTGGAACTCGAGCCTCTTCCCGACATTCTGAAATACGTCTTTCTGGGTTCCAATCAGATGTTTCCTTTGATTATCAACTCCAGACTCACACTTGACTAGGAATCCCGTCTGATTACTGTTCTCCAGCAACATTGAAGAGCCATTGGATGGACTCTCGATGACTTGACTGACATAGGCCCCTCTTATTGCACACACCGAATCTACACCGAAGAGGGCACACGACCTTTGCGAGAAATGCAGAGACGTTTGAACCCAAATCTACAGGAGGTTGTGAAAAAGGAGATCATTAAGTGGTTAGATGCAACGATCATCTACCTGATTTTCGACAGTCAGTGGGTGAGTCCAATCCAGGTTGTGCCTAAAAAGGCAGGACTCACCGTCAATACGACTGAGACCGGAGAGGTCATACCAACCCTTGTAGCTAATTCGTGGAGAGTCTGCATTGATTACAGAAGACTTAATTCCTCCATGAAGAAGGATCATTTCCCACTACCGTTTATTGATCAAATCCTTGAGAAATTAGCAGGAAATAGATTCGTTTGCTTTCTAGACGGGTACTCCAGTTATAACCAAGTGGCAATCCATCCTGAAGATCAAGAAAAGACCACTTTCACCTGCCCCTTTGGGACATATGCGTTCCGAAGGATGCCGTTCAGTCTCTACAATGCACCCGCGACTTTTCAGCAGTGCATTCTTGCCATATTCTCATATATGGTAGGTGATTATCTGGAAGTCTTCATGGATGACTTTTCAGTATTTGGAGCATCATTTGACAATTACCTCCAGCACTTGGTCAAAATCCTTAGGCAGTGCATTGTTGTGAATCTGGTTCTTTCTTGGGAAAAGAGCCATTTCATGGTGCCTGAGGGAATCATCTTGGGGCATCTAATTTTAGAGAAAGGCATCCATGTCGATCGAGCCAAGGTGAATGTGATTTCCAAACTCCCTATGCCTAGCTCAATCAAGGACATCCGATCTTTTCTGAGGCACGTCGATTTTTATTGTCAATTTATCCCTGATTTTTCAAAAATCGCACACCCCCTGACTACTCTTCTCTCCAAGGATGTACCTTTCAAAATCTCCAAGGAATGCACTCAAGCATTTAAGATCCTCTGTGACCGAGTTACCCAAGCTTTGATCCTATGGTTCCCTGATTTGTCTCAACCCTTTGAGATCACGTGCGATGCATCTGATTTCGCTGTAGGAGCAGTTTTGGGGCAGAAAATTGACGGGAAACCTGTGGTCATTTACTACACTAGCAAAACACTTGATGAGGCTCAGCGTAACTACATAGTTACTGAGAAAGAGCTGCTAGCCCTAGTTTTTGCCCTAGAAAAATTCAGATCTTACTTCCTGGGTTCCCATGTTATCATCTACTCGGATCACACAGCTATAAGGCATCTCCTTGCAAAGGACTTGAAACCTCGATTAATTCATTGGATCTTGTTGTTGCAAGAATTTGACCTCGAGATTCGTGACAAAGTAGGAAAACAGAATATGGTAGCTGATCACTTGTCCCGTCTTCCTTCTGAGATCATTGACCCTTCTAGACCCATCACTAAACATTTTTCTGTTGAGCACCTCCTAATTACCAATACGGGGCTTCCATTGTTTACTGACATAGTAAACTAGTTGGCATCACATCAGATCCAGTTCGATTGGCTGAAGGCCAAGAAGGACAAATTGCTTTGCGATGATAAGTATTACTTTAGGGAAGACCTATATCTATTCCGCATTGGTGTTGATCAAATAATTCGACGATGTGTCACGGAAGTGAAAATCGGAAACATGCTCTCTTTCTGCCATGACCAGGCATGCGTGGACACTTTTCAGAACATAAAACCACAAAAAAAGTCCTCCAGTGTGGCTTTTACTGGCCCACAGTTTTCAAGGATGCATACAATCCCTGTAAGGCATGTACCTGTTGCCAGACCTTGGGCAACATGAGTCATCGAGATATGATGCCTTTACAGTCGATTCTGGTATGCGAAATTTTTGACATTTGGGGGATTGATTTTATGGGACCCTTCCCTATCTCGGACGGCTTCGAATGCATTTTACTCGCTGTTGACTGTGTGTCCAAGTGGATCGAAGCCATTCCGACCCGAACCAATGATCACAAAGTTGTTATCAAATTCATTCATTAGAACATCTTCTCACGGTTCAGGATTCCACGTGCAATAATTTTCGATGGAGGGACCCATTTCACAAATGCTCAGTTCAGGTCACTGATGACCAAATACGGGGTGTCGCACTGAATCTCTACTCCATACCACCCCCAAACTAATGGTCTAGCTGAGCTATCAAACTGGGAGATCAAGAAAATCCTCCAGGTTACTGTTCGACCTGACAGGAAGGATTAGCCATCCCGGCTTCCGGAAGCTTTGTGGGCTTATAGGCTCGCCCACAAAACCCAATTAGGTATGTCTCACTTTAGACTAGTGTACGGGAAGGCGTGTCACCTCCCCGTCGAATTGGAGCATAAATCCTATTGGGTAATACGAAACTACAACCTAGATCTTTTTAAGGCTGGAACCCATAGAAAGCTTCAAATGAGTGAGATCGATGAATTACGCCACAACACGTATGAGAACTCACGAATTTACAAAGAGCGGGTTAAAGCCTTTCACAACAAGCACATATTTAGAAGGATCTTTCATCTTAGTCAAAAGGTCCTACTCTTTGATGCCAGACTCAAATTGTTCCTAGGAAAACTACAATTTAAATGGATCAGACCTTACTTAGTCTGACAAATCTTTGGAAATGGAGCCAATGAGATCAGTCCACTCAACCACGATTCCGAACTTTTCATTGTGAACGGTCAGAGACTCAAACCATTCATTGACGTGATCGATACAAATTTGGCTGAGATATCCTTTACCCTCCATTCTCCCTGAGCTCATTGCACCCAGCCGATGGCATAAAACTCAGCACTTAATGGGAGGCAACCCATCATTTTTGAAAAACCCAAAACCTTTCTTGACATTTCTATGCTGAATTCATATTGCACTTTAGGGTTCATCCATTAGAACAACCGACTCCACCTCAGGTACCCATACCCGAGTCTAGAAATTGTTCGCAACAATCACCTCGACCTGTTCACCCACCCAACACCTATCCTAATGAATGAACTAACCTAAATTCGAACCCACTAAATTTACAATGGGGATATTGCAAATGTAGGCATGGGGGGTATGAAAGTGCAAAACATTATGAAACCTCATATCACAAGAAAAGGTTTCAACAAAAAATCACATATCACAAAAAACACAAAAAAATGAAAAAAGTCTTGAAAAAGAACAAAAAAACTAAAGGGGGGAGAGAAAATTTTTGAGGCTATACAAAACATGAGGAGGAAAAGAGCAAAATGAAAAAAAGGATCACAAAATGAAAAAGAAAAAGAATAGTCATTAGTAAGAAATTAAGGGATTAGCCGAAGTTCTAGACCACATCAAGAAAAAAGAAAAATGAAAAAAGGTGCTAACGAGACACAAAAAGAGATTAGTAGGAACATTGATCTTAGGCCTTTTGGGCTAGACTCTTAGGCTTAAAAATTCAAGTATTCACTAAGATCTGGATAATCCTCAAGAGGTTAGGGAAAATGCAAAGCTTAAGGGAGTATTCGACCTCGTTAACTGACCTTCGGTTTGCGGGACTCGGTAACCTAAGAACCCAAATCCACACACAGTCTAGTTCAATGCGCATTACTATCAAAATCACGCAAAAGCATTTAAATGTTCTGAAAAAAAGTTGCCTAGACTAGGAGTCGCCGATCAACACAAGTTGATTTGGACGAGTTCCCAACATGGAGAGGCGGGAAATTCCCCTCGAAGATGTGTAGCAACATATCATCTCCTCGGTTCTTGTCTCCTAGGATATTCACATATCTTACTGGGGGCACGTAAGAACTTTGCTGGTTCAGATACCATAGGCGGAATTATCACGAAATGTCGATTGCCAGGGTCTGGATTTGGCTACGAAATATCATGGGCAGGATTATCTCAAAATCTCGAAACCCAGGGTTCTGGGGGTTGCCATGGGCAGTGCTATTACGAAGCACCGATTGCTAGGGACCTTTGAGGATTGATGATGGGGACGAGGAATCCGATACAGACCGTGTTGAGAAGCCAATCCTAAGCTAGAAATAAAAAAAAAGAGAGAGAAAACTCTCCAAACAGATAAATCCTCTGTCTCTCTGTTACAAAAATGCACTGCAAACTGAACCAAGGCTAAAATATGTCTCAAACACGGGTACTCTAACCGCAGAGTCCAACGAACCTTAGGATAGTTCCTGCGGGCCTTAAAAACCTTCGTAGAGGACCGAGGCTAGAGCTGGTCAGGTGCGAATCTTGGCTGGTACTTGAGTACCTCTAGGCCTACTGTCGGCATTCTAACCTAATCGAAAAAAAGAGAAACACTTATCATAACTTGTGAAAGAAACTCATGGTCTAGAACAGAAGTGAAAACCTTAAAATTTTGCTAAGAGATTAGCAAAAGCTAGGCATGGGGGTATGATGGGAACACCATCATGAGCCCTAATTAGCTCATTTTGACCTAGAAAAGAGAATAAAAGCTCCTACATAACCAAGTGAAGGGCCTAACTCAGAGAATAATTGGGTTGAAAGAAAATGCAAGAAACAAAGAGTAAAACTGCAATTTTACCATTGCAATACAACAATAAGATTTCTCAGGGGTTAAACATGGGTCAATTGATCTTAACAAGATGAAAAGTGGGATGGTTCAGTCAAAAAAGGGTTATTGTGAGATCTAAGAATTAAATGACATCTTGTAACCCTAAAAAAAATCCACTTAATTTAACAAGGTTCGAGTCTGGATAAAAATCAACTAAACTCACTAAAATTCATGGAAAAATATCCTCTAGGGTTTAAAAGCTTCAATTTGGCCTTTAAAACCTATTTTGCCCTAAATAAGGGTCCTAGTCAAACATTTGCCCTAAATTGGGTTTTTGTACAAAATGTCTAGTCAAACATGGTCAAACCTAAAATCCAACTTCACCATTGGATTCCTTAGGTCCAAATTAAGTTTGTAGCAAAATTTGGACCTAAGGGGAGGTCACCTTGACCTTCTTTGCAAAACAGTCCACTCAATTAATTTTATGCCCCTAACTTTCGAAAAATTTACAGAGACCCCCCTATCTTCCTCGCCACTCTTTGCAATTAGGCCCTTCACCATTACAGTGGAGGAGTCCTACTCCGGCAAGGATTCGAGAGGGAAGTTCTCCTTATTTCCTCAGAGAATTCCTCTCAGATTTGAAAGGGAGATTCTCTGAGGAATTCCCAATCATGTGAACTCAATCACAAGCTCTGATTTGCAGCCAATCTCTCGTGCGAACGCATGAGAGATATGGGTATCTCTTGAATTTCCTACTCCGACGAGGAAACCTGTGCCTGGAAGCTTGTCTTCCAAGCACAAGGCCCTCTGCCGGTGCCTATAAAAGAAACCCCAAGCCCAACCGGTCATTCCAAGCTTGATTTGGCCGAAGAAACCCCCAAAATTCCTCCTTTCCCATCTCCAGCCAAATAGCCCGCAAGCTCCGGCGATCTCTCCCTTTTCTCGTCGCTCTACCACCATACCAGTGGCAGAGTCTTCTCTGCCTTGCTCTTCCGCGTCGCGCTATACCTGTGTGCGCATCTTCAGCCCTCTCGTCGTCATCGCCTCTTCATCACAAGGCTTTCATCTCTAGCGATGGCAAATACGTGTCATTTGCACTCCACCTCCCCCCTTCATCCAGATACTCTCAGTTAAGTTCCTCTCTCCCTACCTTTCACTTTCCCCCTCTTTATTTCACAAAATCACCCTCGACAGCCATAGACCACCTCCGTCTTCCTCATCTCCGGCAGGCCACCGGCGAAGGTGCAACCATCACTCCACACACCCATATGCCTCGCCACCTACCGCAGAAGCTTCACCATCATCCACTGGTCATCACCTGCCTCTTCATTGACTGCCACACACACCCTACACTCTTCTCGAACAAATGCACTTTCACGCCCACGGTCTGACCTAGGCATGCACCCCTAGGCCGTTCTGAACCATGCCACTCACCGCACCACCTTCGCCGTGTCATGGTGAAGCTCTCTAAGTGTTTTGACAGGGCTGAGAGGCCGCATTTGTGATTTACAGGTTCGACCCACATCTGCCATTCTAGTAGGAGAAAAGCTAGCTCGCAAGCTTGCTCCTAGTCACTATGCTCCAAGAAGTTGAACTCCAGGTGCATGGAAACAATCCACGATCCCTTTGCACCCAGTGATTGAAGCCAACGGCATCCGTAGCTACAGCAATCAAGCTAAACTTGCTTCGGATGCACGCGAAGAAGCAGGTGGGACTTTAGTCCCAGCTCGGTAACTTTGGGCGTAGGTAAGAGGTTTATATTGTTTTTGTGATATCAGCTTGTTGCCTCCGATCATGGGGTGAGGTCCCCTTGCCCACTTACCCACCTCATCCGTGCTCACTCCTTCGCGAACCTGGCTGCCTGACCCATTTACCTTACACTCCTCGCGCACCACCCACGCTGGTGCGCCTGGACCTGAGTGCGCTTGACCTGACCCATTTACCCGATTGGCTCTGGGAGAGTGAACCTAAGAGAGAAAAAGAGAGAGAGCGTATGTGGGGGAGGGTAAGGGTAGGTTTTGCACTTCTATGTAGGAAGAGAAAGAAGGAAGGGAAGCTGAAGGAAGGAGCCACAGAGAAGAAAGAGGCTAAGGAAGGAAGCTGAAGAATGCTAAGGGTAGGAGAAGCTATGGAAGAAAGCCAAGGACCTGAAGGCAGATCTGAAGGAGAAAGAAAGAAATTAGAGGTTGAAGGTGAAGAAGCTAAAGGAAGGTAGGAGAAGGCACAGCTGAAGGAAGAAGAAGAGAAGGAAGGAGCAGCAGAGAGGAAGGAAGGCTGAAGATAGAGAAGGAAAGAGACAAAGCCGCAAACAAAGTAGAGAAGAAAGAAGAAGAAAGAAGCTCAAGGTAGAGAGGAAGGCAAAAGACAAAGGAAGGAAACCAAGAGATGAAAAGAAAGAAGAAGAAGATAGAAGAAAAAGAAGCCACAGAGGAAGGAAGGAGAAATTAGAGAAGGAAGAAAAGGAAGAGAAAGAATAGGATCTCAGAAGAAGAAGAAAGAACAAGACAGAGATTAATTAATTCTATTTCTTTTTACATCTCTATTCATCTCTTTAGCATATATATACATTGAGCTTCAATCTATTGCTCCATAAATTGTTGAACATCACATTTTATCAATTTGAGATTGTGTTCTTAGTTTTTAAATACCAATTTGCTCCCCGTGTTTGACCTTGGATTCTTAATTTTTCGAGTAATAAATTCTTATTTGTTCTTCAAAGTGATTTCACCTATACTGCAATGCGATATTTACAAACCCAATTTCGCTTTCGAATGAACACCCGCATGCGATGCATGTTGTGTTGCGTGCTACCTATCGGTGTGCGTTGGTGCTTCTCCATGATGCACTATGCGTGCATGCTTCGAGATGTACATGCACTTGCTGCTGTTGCTCCATCAATTGAAGAATTGGGGGGGTGGTAGGTTTCAAACCCACGACCTCTTCTTAGTGATTTGATGTCAAGACCACCATGCTAAGGCCTTCACTTTGTCAAGTGGACGATTTAGCTGCTAAGGCGACGTGGAGCTTCTTTAGTTATAGGATCTTCATCCAACGGCCTAGATCTACTGGCCAACTAGAGAGGGGGGATGCAACGATGGCTCTTAGGTGGCTTGGATGATGCCACGTGGCATCATCTGGGTTGTCCATCTTCAAATGCTTATTGAAAGTGCTACGGATATTGGATTGGACCGATTTTCATGTTGTTGGGCTGCGATCGTCGTGGCATCATCTGGGTTGTCCATCTTCAAATGCTTATTGAAAGTGCTACGGATATTGGATTGGACCGATTTTCATGTTGTTGGGCTGCGATCGTCGATCCTTCCATACGGTTGGGTTCTTCATTTGAAGCTTTGAAATTTATCACCTTGTGTCCTAGCCACAATAATATACAAATTACTATGCAATTATACAACTTATTCTAAATGCAATATGATGAACGTTATGCATTATTCACAATGCTAAATGCAACGTTAAGCGTAGAAATTAACATAAGTAGGCATTTTATCATGAGTAAATGCATATTTATCACTTGTGTGGTGGTAACTTCTTAAATAAGGATGCTGAAAGTACCCATGAATTATTCGAGGAAATGAGTGAAAACTGATGTAATCATGCGTCGATTAACACCTTTGGTTGAACTGCAAACCTGCAGTTCAATGTTCATGAGATAGGCAATCAATCTATCCTTGTTACCCAAGATGATCTTCAAATATGGCCCACCAACTCGACTAGATGCAATTAAATTAGAATAAAATGGAGGAAATACTTGCCACACCCACCCAGGCTCCACATCTAACCCTGCCTAACATCATAAAGAGAGAAAATTTGCATAATCTTAATACTGCCCCTGCTGAGTATAATCAATATTCTGAAGCTTTTTATGGTTCACTGTTTGCACCTCAAAACACGCCTATAATAACGCCTTCTTATGCTATTTTCTAGCATTAACTATGTATATTATAATCCTATAGTCGCATTTGTAAAAACGGTTGCATGCATGCATTTAATCATGAGAGGAGGAGAAATGAATAAATGGCTTGCATAATTATTTTTTTTCTCAAGTGTTTCTTTGCAAAAGTCCCTTCTCTATTTTTATTTTCATCTTTCTTTCTTCTCTTCCCACGGTTCTTCTTCTTCCTGCGGCTGAATTTCTTCCACGCCATGCTGCATGCGATGCCATACCCTGCCAACGCCTCTCCCTGCTGCTGCCATGCCTCCCCGCCATGCCTCCCCGCCATGCTCACCTCCTCTATAAAGCCGCAGCTCTTCCTCGCGACGGAGAACAGGGGCAGTTGCTGAAAAACGCCACCCTGCAGTCCACCACCTTCCTCGCCCGTTCTCCCCTCCCATACGCCGGCCCTCCGTCGAGGAGGCACCCGACGAGCAGGAGAACCCACTGTGGTGCTCACCACCACAGTGGGAACACCACCGCCCAGCTCTTCAACGAGCAGGTGGGCGTGGTGTTTTCTTTTCTCTTCGTTTTCATCTCCACGCCATTGCTGCCGCTTCAAGGTCCGAAGCTTGAAGCAGCAGCAGCAGCAGCTAAACCGCGGCAACAGCAGCAGCAGCTAAACCGCGGCAACAGCAGCAGCAGCAGCACCCCCCGCCTCCTCCGCGACCTTCCCCGCAGGCGCGCAACCCTCCGCACGCGCCTGCAGGCCCGTTCCCCGCCTCCGTCTCCGTTCTGTCCACCCCGCTGTTGCACCCGCAGTCGGCCGCCGCGCGCACTGCAGCGGCCGGCTACGGCCTCGCGTCGCCCCCTGCCCTTCTCCGCAACCCTACGCGACCACTGCAGAAACTCCCCTCGCTCCTCCGCGACCTTCCCCGCAGGCGCTCAGCTCTCCGCGCGCGCCTGCAGGGCACTTCTCCGCTCAGTCCTCTGCTCTGTCGCCTCTGCCATTGCACCCGCGACCGACCGCTGCGCGCACTGCAGCGGCCGGCCAGGCCCTCTCACCGCCCCCTGCCAACCTCTGCAACCCTCCGCGACCGATTGCAGACTCCCCGCCGCCCTCTCCGAGCACGCCATCGCCCGCTCTCTCTCTGCTGATCTCTCCCGCACGCGTCCGCCCTCTCTGCCGCCCGCTCTCTCTCTCTCTTTACTCACAGCAACACACACACACACATTCACCGACGCACACACCCATTCACCGACACACACACACACACACTCATAGTAACATATATACATATATATATATATACATATATCTATATATATATACTTATATATACATAGTATATCTATATAGTTATATATACATACATATAATATAATATATATATACATATACATATATAATATATATATATATATACACATACTCATATACATATATATATATACATATCTATATACTTATACATATACACATATATATATACATATATATCTATATATATCTATACATATATACTTATACATTTATATATATATATATAGATATATTTACTTATATACATACATATGTACATATATTTTCACGTTATTTACTATACGCTGTATCGTGGGAATATCTGCACCAGTTGCTGATATTCCCTGATACACGCGTACAAAAAAAGCGTGGTCCCATACATCATCCATCCTCCATCCACACTCCACGCGGCACCTAGTCGTGTTGGTTGCGTATCTCTAGACGTCGACTGACTTGACATAGTGCTACACTCCATCGTCACCTCCACCCCCACCCCTTTATATATATACTACATATAAATATATATCTATAGCTACTATATTTACTTTCTATCTATTAGCTTCCTTCTTAGTAAAAAGATAAAAAAAAGGTATAAAAGTGAAAAGGTAATCTTTGATTTGCAGGTACCCCGTCTTGCAAGTAGCAAGGCGTGTTTTGAAACTCTGTTTTGGCTAAAAGCCAAGGACACAATTTTGAGGGTGTGCCTCAAGAACAAGGATTACCAGAAAAAAACCTAAATAAGAAAAATACCAAAAACACAATAAACGAACGGAAGAGACGTGTTTTAAGGAAAACGTAGAAATTCGACTTGAACCCCACTTCCCTGAGTTCGACCCTGGGCCTAAAAGTGACAAGATAAAATCAGTTAGGCCAGGTTAAAAAATTTTGTAAAGAGATGGTTAGGTCTGAATTAGGTTAACCACTATACACATTTCAACGATAAAATTATCATATTAACAACCTATTCGGGTTGACCCATCATTCACCAGGGACATACACATATCCAAATACCAGTCCCACTGATGTAGACACAATTATAGAGGGTAAAATGCCTATTCATGCATGTTCCTAGGCTTATATTTGCATTTCATGTTATAAATATTGCATAGCATGCATCATCCTACATTTAGAGTAGTTATGTATATTTTAAGTTAATTACGTCCTTTTATGGCCAGGAGGAAAGGAAATTTATTTTAGGGCCTTGGATGGACGATCTGACTGTACGGATCTGATTAGGACGACGATCGGAGTCTAACACCTCTGAAATCGTCTAAAACAGAATCCCATAGTGCCTTATGCAGTCTGAGGAAGATCAATGACCAGGGGGCAATGCAACATCCTTTTGTGCTTCGAATGAAAAATCGAACCATACAGATGGATCCGAAGTGACGGTCACAGTCCGGCAACGTAGAAATCAACTCAATTCGAACATCATAGCACCCTCTACAACAAAAAGAAGATGGACGGCCTAGATGGTGCCATGTGGCACCATTTAGGCTGCCCAACATCATCCACAAGCAACCATCCAAGCCCTTCACCATCTGCACCCTCGAATCCTGGCCATTGGATCATCATCCAACTGCTAGGAGGCCTCCACTTCAAGCTCCAAAAGCTTCTCTTCGCGACAATCCCTTAAATGTAGCATAGTGGTCTCGAGGTGCCTTCCCAAAGGAGGGGCGTGGGTTCAAAACCTCCAATGTGCTTGCAATCCTCCAATTGGACGTCGAGGGTGCACCACAGTGCATGCACGTAGACGTGCGTGCATTGCAGCGCACACACAGTGCAACACTAGTGCGCGCGCGCGACCCGACACGTGAAGGGTGCGCGAGGCACAGGAGCGTGATGCGTGTGCCAGTGGGGGTGAGGGTTGGCGTGGATCTTTAGCAACAGTTGGGCGGATCTTCAGCGACGATTGTAGCTGTCACTAATGCCCTTTGCATGAATTTCTCCTCTTCCTTCCACTATAAAAGGACCTGCCCCCTCCATTCTTCACCATCTCTTCCTTTATTCCTCTCACCACCTCCAAGGCTCTAGAGAGAGCTTGTCCCAATCCTGGGATGCTCCTCTAGAGTAGAAATCAAAAATTTTTCCCCACCTCTCACCCCCTTCGTGGAGCATCCCGTGGCCATCTTCTCACCTACTTTGGGAAGTAGATCCTAGTTGTGATGCTGTCCTGCCGCGCCCTCCGTCCTTTGGCTCCATCCTCATTCGTCCTGCTCCTCACCACCTTCCTCCAGGCAACGTCAGAGAGAGCCATCCTCCAAGCAACTGTCAAGGGGGATTCTTCTCATCTCTATCTTTACCACTTTCTAATATAGTTTTCCTACTTTCCTAGTTGTAACGAACATTTGTTTCGAAATATATGACTGTTTTTCTCTCTCTCTCTCTTTTATATTTTGCAAGTAGATTAGCTAGATAAAAGTTCATCGACCTAATCTCTTGCCCTATTAGAAAGACGAAAAATTTATAAAAGATAAAAAATGACAAAAAAGAAATAAAGTGAAATGCATATTTTTCAAAACCAAACGTTTGCCTCCCCGTGATTGACTCGGGACTCACTTTTCGTGTTTTGGTTATAAATTTTATTTTATCGATGTATTTTCTCGTAAATCGAACTACGACAATAGGTTTCCAAACTCGAACCATTTATGCATGTAAATCAACTGCATCGCCCACAGAAAATATTTTCACCCTCCCGGAGCAATTTAAAAATTCTTCCAACTCAAATGGGAGGAATTACCACACTAACTCCTAGATCAATTCGGTTCCCTATCAGAAATAAAACCCATTTGGAGGGTATGGGTCAAATCAAAATTTTTGTCATCCTGGGCCATCTCAAGAAGACATCAATGCCTAGATTATGAAAACCCTGCAGGGAATGCAAGGCAAAATGTCAGAAGTAACCTGCGTTGCTACAAATCTGCATAAGCAGATCAGGGTTACTCCAACTCAGAGACCTGTATGACATTTACCTTCCCAGCCCATGCCCAACCCTAATAATCACAGGAACCATTATCACAGCAAAAATCAAACTCAAAACCACCATAACTATTCTCTGATTAACTCTATTCATTAGCAGCCATTAGGTTTTCCACAACAATAGGCCCCCCAACTTCCTCCAAGTAATAATCCAATTGCACATGTAGTTACATTGAGGAGTAGGAAAACCACCATTGATCCTGGGCCTTCACAGCAACCTAATGACACCCACAACATCCTTATGCAAGTTGACTTTCATTCCCCCACTCAGGAAGAAGATGACACAAAACTCACAAGATTCAAATCCCATTCCTTTCCTTCAAGCACTGCACTCCAATCCTTCAAAGAAAAAGAAATCTAAGCCCTCTCATCAAGATCTTATAGACTTATTTAGGAAATTCATGATTTACATCCCCCTCCTAGATGCCATAAAGTACATCCTTGCCTACACTAAATTTTTGAAAGAAATATGTACTCCAAAGTGGCAGGCCAAGAATCTAGGATGAGTGCTCCTTTCTGAGACAGTAAGCTCAATTGTACAGAGAAAGCTACCTCTAAAGGAAAAGGACCTAGGTGCACCACTCATTTTGGTTGTCATTAATGACACCACCTTTGATCACACCCTTCTCAACTTAGGTGCCTCTATAAATCTCATCCCCACACTCTTATTCGACGAATTTCAATTTAGTAAATTAAAACCCATTGAGGTTCAATTACAATTGGCAGACTGATCTACCACTAATTTGCAGGGAATTATCGAGGATATTATTGTCAAGGTCCAGAATTGTCAATTTCTTATTGATTTTCTGGTCCTTGACATAGAGGTACCTGAGGCACTCAAAAATGCCCCTATTGTTGGAACCTTGTTCCACATCTTGTTTTGGTGTTAACAATATTATTATGGATTAATTTTTGCAATTGAGTGCTTTTGAGATTTAGGTGAAGATCAAGGCAAACAGGCATGATGACAAGGAGGAGTCGAGGAGGAGAAGATCAACTTCGACTTTTAGATTTTTTAGATTAGGATTTTATTTCATAGAATGTATGCCTCTTAACAAAGGAATACAACTTAGATCATAAAATTAATTAGAGATAAACTAGGATTTGTGCTACGATCTCTTTCAAGGAACGTAATTGATTAATTTACCTAAAATAGGTACTTGAAAGAAAGTACCGATACTGTTCATCAGTACCGATATATGCAAGGCACAGGTTTGAGCATATGTCTCAAACTGTGAACAACAAGTACCGGTACTAATCATGAGTACTAGTATCTGATGGTCACAGTTTGAAGACTCAGATCTGGCCTGAACCTTACAAATATCGGTACCCATGATGAGTACTGGAATAGGTAGGTTACTGTGCCTAGTGAGTCTCAAACCTGGGAGTCACAAGTACAGGTACCCATGATGAGTATCGGTACTAGGACTCTTGTGTCCTAGCTGTAGAGAAAACTATAAGCAGCTAATACTGGTAGTTGTACTTCAGTACCGGTACCAGTTTGCCATTGGCTCAAAACTGAATGGCTAGAAAATTAATGTTGACTATATGAACGTTGGGATTTAAACCCTAACGTCTAGTAGACGAGTAACCTAGGTCCTAACTCTATAAAAAGACTCTAGGACTCTTAGTTTACATATAAGAAATAGAAGAGAAAAATTCTAGAGCTATATTTCATATTTCCATCACATTTTGAAGAGAAGAAAATAGTGTTTGCTGGTTTCAATCCTCTACTCCATTGCAAACTCATTGATGCATTTCTTTCATGCATTCACAAGGCAATTTACGTCTTTACTAGGCTCTCAAATTAGTAATATCATTTATATACTTGTTGAGAGGCTTAGGTTTTTTGTTGTAAGATTTCTTTTGTCTTACACCAGTGCTCTATTTGTAATTGAGCTTGCTGCTCATTGGATTGTGATAAACCATTCTTGTACTTGGGTTGAGGTAACCCATTAATTACCTCATTTAGTAAATTGATTCCCTCGAGATTGAGGGAGTTGGGTTAAAAATCCTAAGTTGGGAGGCTTGGGTCATAGAGTACCCAAGTGAGTGGGGAACCACTATACATATTGTGCTAATTTCTATGATTATTATTTGTGCAAATCTTTCTTGTTATTACTAATAATTTGCTTGAGTGTTTGTGCACGTAGAATAGTAGCCATCTATATATATATCCTACAAGTGGTATCAGAGTAGGTTGCAAGAAGACATAACAAATCTTGCTCACGATGGCATCAATCTTAAGGTGCACTGAAGGATAGTCATTTACCTATCCTCCCTATTTCGATGGGATGGACGATGGGTACTAGAAGAGGAGGATGCAAGTCTTCATCAAGGCGATGGATGAGGAGTCATGGACCCTCATTCAAGAAAAATATTCAGATCCAGAGTTGCAAGAAGGAGTAGTATTAACTATGGATCAACCACTGCTTAACCTCACCCATGGATGACCTTCCCTCTACACCATTTGATGAAGATCTAACAGCCTTGAGTGTGGGATCGTAAATTCATCCACTTGACAATCTAGGGGTCATAGCACATTTCAAGAACTCTATCTTCCATGGAGGTCATGGGTTTGAATCTTGAGGACCCCCAATTCCACTTTGCCTTGCATGGGATTTGTATGGGAACATGGGCGTTCACGTGAAGAGAAATGCATGGATCTGTTCCATGTGTGAAATCCATGTGTGAAATGCATGGGCGTGAATTGCATGGACATGAAACACATGCATGCATTATCTACAGCTGGGGATGAAGCGGCATGAATGACTAGGACATTCGCATGAGCTTGTAGACAACCAATGGCGATTAGGAAATGTTTGAGGCACAATCTGAATGACTCCATCATGCGATTTGGAGTATCCATTGTGAATATGAAGATCATGCTTTGTTCTAGCCACTGTAGCATGAAACGTTTGAGGTGCGCGTACATAGCATGTGGCCCATGTCTCCCGTGCATACGTTAACCACCCATACACGACAAAAGTCAATTTTACCCCCATTTTTCACCTATAAAAGGCCTACAAGCCCCCCTTAGCAAATCATCCATTCCTTTCTCCCCCTCTCCCTCCAAAGATCTAAAGAGCTAGTCCTATACCTAGAATGCTCCATTAGAGTTTATAAAAATAATTTTTCCTGTCCTCTCATCCCCATTCGTGAAGTACCCGTGGTTGTCTTCTCACATCCCTTTGGGAATCGGATCCTGCTGTGATGCCACCTTGCTTCATCCTCATTTTAGCTTCATCCCCCCTCGTCCAGCATCCGATCACCATCTTCTGGGTGCTACCTCAAATGCAGCTCGTCCCTAAGCAGTCGTTGAGGGGGATTTTTCACATACCTATCTTTTTATTACTTTTGAAAATAGATTTATTTTCTATAAGTAATTGTAATAGACACTGATTTATTTAAATGCCAGATTTGTTCATTCTCTCTCTCTCTCTTTGTATTATTTTCTCTCTCTTCTATTATTTATTCTTTAAATAGAGTAGCATGTGTAGATTGATTTCAACTGATTATTTTGCTTGTGACAATAATTCCAAATGTAGTATCTAATCAAACATTCACCTCCCCTTGTTCGACTTGGGACTCACTTCAAGTTTCGGTTATAAAAATTATTTGATTAGCTAATTTTTTGCAACTACGATGATGGGTTTTCAAACTTGATTTTTCTCACGTAAAATCTCTCTTATCAATCTTCATTCTAGTCTTCTAGTAGCCATAGTTAGTGCCATTGAATAGGGGAGGTCTTATGGCCGACTGCTGTTCGTTTAATTCCTCAACACAGTTAATTAAGTTATTTAGGCTTAATTATGTGCAAGAGAAAGTAACTTAGGTTAACTTGATTTAATGTCAGTTGTGTAGTATAGGGTCAAGTTAACCTAACATTTTAGATTTTAATTCTTGTTTAACTGGTTGAGTCCAGGTCATCTCAACACCTTCTCAAACTCTTCTTCTCTTCTCCTATGAATTCTCTTAAGTCTCTTTACCCTCTTCTCTTCTCTCTCTTTTCAACTCTTTAACTGTGCGCTTGAACCACATTGAAACAAAAATTTGGTTTTATTATGGGCGGCCTAGACTGGTCGGGCATACACAACACCCCTCTCAGGGTGGGACCAGACCCTCCTGGGTCCAAGCCTAGTTTGTCTTAAGTGTTTATTTCTGGTTCAAATCATCACTTGCAGTCTCCATCCTCCCTGGCTCACACACACGCCCGCTCACAGGCCCACGCTTGCACCCACAAGCGCACACACACCCGGGCACATGCACCGCACACACCCACACACACACACATGCTCTTTGTGTGGCCAGCGCTGATGACTAAATAATCCCATACACTTTTTCCATTTATCCTAAGGTGCGCGCTCATGTTCTACCGATGTGGGGCTAAGTTAGTCCCCTCTAGGCCAAACTTTGGCTGGAGACTCTGGCTGGCTCAAAGTTCCAAATCGAGCAAGCAAGGGCTCATTGGAAAGCTCTGAAGGTGTACTACAAGATTGCAGCATCAATTTGATGCTGAGAATAGAATTTACCCTTCTAGTTGAAGGGTGAAATGGATAGTTGTCATGGCTAATTAAGCCTGCAAAAGTGCTACACAGGTCTAAGGACCTGCAGTGATG
Source organism: Thalassia testudinum (assembly GCA_037157565.1). Taxonomy (NCBI): domain Eukaryota; kingdom Viridiplantae; phylum Streptophyta; class Magnoliopsida; order Alismatales; family Hydrocharitaceae; genus Thalassia; species Thalassia testudinum. The sequence goes on along the minus strand of JAZHRO010000014.1, from coordinate 85,699,462 downwards.
CCTTTGACCTCCAAATGAGGTCCTGAATCATCTCAGAACAGGATTCCGCTCCTCAAGGTGAAGGGAAGAGGTGCTAAGAAGCTTCTGGAAGGCGAAGAAGCTCAAAAGCTTCTTATAAGAGCTTCAGAGTTCCAATTTGAACTTTGAAAAGCTCAACAAATAGCTATAAGATAGTAGTATCCAATTAAACAACCTTCGAAGGTTGTAAAGAGTCCATCTAGGTAGTAATTGCATTAGAATCTCATCGAAAATGTACTGAAGTCAATTTTGGGCTCAAATAAACCCAAACTAAATAGAACTTGAATTCATATGAAATCCTAACTTAAACTCATCCAAATCAAATCTAATTCATCTAAAATCATCCCAGGAATCATTTTAATTCATCAATTCCTCTAAAGTCTAAATCATCCAACCAGACCTGAGCTTGACCCTTTAACCTCAAAATTTGACTTTCTTCATTAAGCTTTTTCAGATGAAATTAATGCCTCAATTCAACTCTATTTAACCTCAAAAGTAGATTCAGGGTCTCAAAAAAAGATTTCAACTAAAAATTCTAGGATTTCAGGTCTGTTTCATGAGATCCTAAGTGAGTTTGTTCGTCAGAACAAACTAAAGCTTATCTAAGTGACTGATCATCATGACTAATCTTAGGGCATCCTCCTGATGCTTCTAGGCCTCCTCAATCAAGCTTAACCCTAATAAACAGTCTTCTCCAACTCTGCCAGAGTTGGAGAAGACAAAGGTCTAGATGGAGCTCCAGACTTTAAAACATCAAAGTAAATACCAAATCATAATCCTTAGACCTCAATTAAGTAATATGGAGCTTCTCAGGAAGTTCTATAGGCTGAAGAATACTTGTTGACTCATCGGAGCTCCAGTGAGTCCAGATAATGGCTAAAAATTGTGTAAAAGCTATAAAAGATAGGCCATTGAACGTCTGAAAAGTCTCCTGAGGTCACAAGGAACCTTAGGAACTCAATAATTCATTCAATTAATGATTAAACTGAAATATGTGAAATGAATTGGCAGAGAGTGTGATCTAAGTTCGCTGAAACTCAGGTCAAGTTCTCTCAGTCAATTGAGTAGAGAGAACATGTCAGTGGAGTGTGGCGAAGGTGTACAAATGGTTAAATAGGTGGAGAAACTCCTCCTGAGCCGCCATTGACAGCGAGCTCAGGAGGTTGAGTGAATTTTAGGCATTTTAGATATAGATGATTTTTAGTCAAATTAATGTGAAGATTGGGGCCCTTCGATGATGATTAGGTGATGGAGGGCCCCTGTGCAGGTGAATTGCCCTCAGTTACCTCCACCATGGACAACGGAAGCAACCGGTGAAGATGGAGGTGGATTAGGCGTATAGGTGATAAAATTAAGAAATCAATATGCTAGAATTGATGATGGAAGTTTAAAGAAGGTGATCGGTGATTTAAAAAGACAAAAAGATGCTCCAGTCAAGCTCAAAGAGCTCGTCGGAGCTGAGGAAGATGATGGAAAAATCTAGCATTAATCCTAGCTAAACTACCTAATTAACTACACTAATTACTTTAACTTACCTAACCTACTATTACCTAGACGAAGGGGGTAAGGAGTCTCTGTTGAAGGTCCTTAATGGAGGAGGAAATCAGAGGGGTGGAGAAAGAAGTTCGGTGGGTGTTGGCGAGGTGCAGAGATGAAGTCCGACGTCAACACTTCGTCAGAAGACTCAACAGGCGACGACGGAGATCAGGGACAAGTGGAGATGATCGGAGGAAGATAGTGGAAGTGGGAGAAGGTCTCCGGATTTGGAGTGAATAGCCTATCTGTTAGTTCAGTGGGGGGAAGAGGGAAGGGAGCTAACTTCCTGAAATCGAAGAGGTGGAGGGGCATTTATTGGTTACGATGGCTGAGAAGGAGGACGAATCTGGACGGTGTAGAGTCTATGTGCAAAGTAACCACTGGCATCTTCTCCAACACCGGTGACGT